>JADMLD010001396.1:0-2558750 GCA_017589585.1 Phylloscopus whistleri
TTAGTGAGGTGGTTGCTTATTAAGCTTGGAATTCTATTGTTGGTCTAATAAGTGAGTCAGTTTTAGTTAAATTTAGTTTCAGTTAAATTTATAAGGTTTTGATGGCCATTATTTGGATGTGGATATGACAAACTAGTTAAATTTTTTCCCAGATTATTTATTCTTCAATAATAAATACTCTGAGGTGTTTTTTTTTCTCATTGTATTGAACTATATGTGGAAGGTACACATAAAATATATGTTTTACAGATTATTTTACCAATAAATCTTTTATTTAATCAAATTCCTTTGTCCTTATAATGGTTGAATGTGAAGAAAATGGCATTTCTTATGAAATACTTGCATCACTTAGTGAAGCAACTGATAAAGAAGTCCGCCACAGGTGGAATGCAAATGATATGTTCAGTGGAATTTGGATTATTAGATTGCAAACTTTTTAGTCTAATTCATTATTTTGTTTATGTATGAGGACAGATATTAAAACAAACAAACAAACAAAACAAAAAAAAAAAAAAAAACAAAAAACAGACAAACAAACAAACAAACCCACAAAAAAACAAAAAACATCCACAAAAACTTAAAAGATAGGTTGTGAGTAATCAGGCAAATACCCATTGGAAACAGCCACAAAGGGAAGGTATTAACAATTACTCCCAATTCCTGTATATGGGGAGATCAGTCAGGAAGGCAAAAGTAGCACAGCAATTAAACTTTATATCTTCCTGTTCAAAGACTTGTTATTTACAGATTCTATTTCAAAGATTTCCTTTGATTTTGAGGTATCTGTTTTGTGATGTAGAACTAACAAACGAAATTTGTGATGTTCAGCACGTACTCCACTGAAGCTAGACAAGATAAAGCCCATTTCTAAACTTATCCTTGAATGGTCAGCATCTTATTTTGCTGAATGAAGGTCATTGCAAGGTCAGTTTACAGACTGCTGTTTGTCTATAATGAAGGATAAAGATCATAGGCTTGTCTCCCTTTTATTGTCTTTTGTGAAAACCATAAAGAAATGAAACTTAAAAGTTGGGGATTTTTCTAAAATTGGATTGAATCTTCAAAAATCAGTATTAAATGCAGTTATAGAGATGTGCTTCTTTTGGAAAAAAATCTTGTTATTGTCAAATTGTCACTTTAATATATTCATAGCCCATATACATTGTGTCCAAATAGATAATGATATCATCTGCCATTTCAAGATTAAAAATATACATGACAGACCATTGAAAACAATTGCCTTACATTGAACAGTAGAATTTGATGTGATGAGAAATAAAAAAAAAAATATTTGCCTATCAGATATGGAAGTGTATTAAGGACAGAGAGAAGTGAATTTGTGATACCTTAATGGTTTAGGTTAAAAGATGTTGTAGAAGGTCTGCTAAGCCCAAAGAGAATTAGGTGCTTAATAGTTAAATGCTAAGAATATACTCTCACCAGAAGTCAAGCCAAAATTAATATACACCTATCTTTTTGATTTAGCTTTGTTTTTGTTTTTGTTTTTTTTTTTTGTTTTTTTGTTTTTTAATTTGCAAAACTAGATCTATATTTACTGCTTTCTCATGATCCTTTCTCCCCATGTGATTTTGGAGAGTATGGTCAGTTATTACGTCTTTGCTCCTGAGGACTATTATTTAACCAGGTCCCTATGATGAGCAAACCCAACTGATAAAAGATTTATCTACAATCTGTCAATCAATATGGTACTGTGATAGAATACAAGCAAGGATTAATCTAATTTAAATTAATTACTGAAAATAGAAATGGAAATATTGTAATGAAAAATCTTCCATTGTGAGAAATCTGTATATTCTTTTAATCTTATCTGAAGATGTAAACATATTTTCCTCCCTTCAAATTTGCTCTGTACCTGCATAAAGTCTCATCTTTTAACAGAAGCAAAGAAGCATGCAAGTTGAAAAGGACCTTTGGGAGTCACACAGACCAAAGTCCTACACAAAGCAGGTTACTCAGGTTACCAGGCCAGTCTGGTTCGGAATATCTTCATGAATATCACCAAGAAGACTCTTACTGAGTTCAATCTCTCATACAGTGAAAGATATTTTCCTTAGATCAAGTCAGAATTTCCCATTTCAATTTTTCCCACTGTGCTTTTTCAGTATAACTTTTTATCCACAGTATTCCTTGGAAAATTCTGAATCTGTTTTTGTTTGTTTTGCTTTAATCACCCCTTGTTGGAGCTTGTGGGTAGCAGTAAGATCCTCATAGAGTTCTCCACTTTTCAAAGCTGATCAAAACAGGTCCTCTCATCCTCTCCTTGTATGTCATGTGGTTCAGCCCCTATACATTTTGATTGGCTTCTGCTATACTAACCCCTGATTGTGTCTTTTTTGTGTCGCCCTACACGGTCCTACACATGCAGTCCTTCAGGCCTCAAAAAGAAGGCCTGATCACTTCCTTTTATCTGCTGGAAGTGGATTAAAGGATTGAAGTAACTGTGATGGTGCAATAGCTTTCTTAAATTGTGTAGCATTTCTCCTTCAGATCCTGAATAAGCACCTCACTTTCTGTTTTCTGTCTCCTAGTTCTGCAGTGTCACTGAATGGGTTGTCTCTTGTCTGGCTTCTGAAATAACCTGATTAGCTAAACATCAGTCACATAAATGAGAACCCCTTAGGGATACTCCAACTATTCTTTCAGGAAAACCACACTTATGGAATACATGCAGAGTCTATTTATTTAAGACTTTAAGGAAATTGGAGTTAAAAAGAATGAGAGAGCACAGAGATTTTTTTCCCTTTCTTTCTGAATCTCTCTTCCACAAAGTTGTTAGGTGAAACAAAGACATAATCAGCTGAAAATTACAGGTATGTCCTAAAATAATTAATTATTAAAAACTACTATAGAATGTAAGGAAAGTCCTAATATTTTATAGTTATGACACAATGAAACATATCAGTGTAGAGGAAGTACAAGAGGAGGAGACTTCTAGAGAGGTCACATAAAGAGGGCCTGCCAAACTCATATAACAAGTATTTGGGGACTGATGTGGTTCTATCAAATGATTGGGCTGAACAGACAGGGTACAGGAAATCAGGAGTGGCAGAACCAAGGTACTCCAAACATTGGTCACTGTATTGCCTCAGCCTTCCAAAGTTTCTTTGTACAGAGACTTCTAACCAGAGGTCAGAATAAGTGAGTAGGAGGAAAAGTCCTGAAGAGATGTCATTCAAAGTTCCTTTATCTCTTGTTCTTGCCATAAGCAGAATGTCTAAACCATCCATCCTCAAATGGTGCAAATACCAATAACTTTATGTACTTATTTAACCTTTAGACGGGAGAATCCAGTTTTGAAAAATCCCAATAAAAATATTATTAAATGTTGTTCAATACTAAATATTAAATATTAACTCTTGTGGGAAATGCACCATTAACCAGAGGAACTGTAATTGTGGTGTAATGCCAGCTGGAACTAAGCATCACAGTCATTTGCTCACTTGCCATCGTTGCAATGGGGGAGAGACTCAGAAGAGTACAAGTGAGAAAACTCATGGGTTGAGATAATGACAGCTTGATAGATAAAGAAAAAAAAAAAAACAAACAAACACACACACAAGCAAAGCAGAACGAGGAACTCATTCACCACTTCCCATGGGCAGGAAGGTGTTCAGCCATCCCCAGGACAGCAGGGGTCCATCATTAGTTAGGGTGACCTGAGAAGACAGATGTCAACATTCTGAACATCCCCTCCTTCCTTCTTCTTCCACCTGCTTTTTATGCTGAGCATGTTATCATATGGTATGGGATATTCATTTGGTCAAATTTAAAACGTGGCACCATATCAGCTACTACAAAGAAAATTAACTCTATCTAAGCCAAAATCAACAATACCATTTATGCAAGTATCTCTAAACTTGAACAATTAAAAACCAGACACATATATCTACAATGTGTTGCTTATCTAAACAGCTTGATTTCTCTTTGAGTAAATGTCATCCAATTTTTCGATGTGCAGCTCTTTGTTTTCAGTATTTGTACCCTTTCAATATTTCAAATTGTTATTCTCATTAGCAATTTCCTGTAACTAATATATATAATAGGCAGACTTTGTATTTTTTAATATTCTCATTAGTTCTTCCAAACTGTGAACTTGGTTTATTTGAGTTTCTAAACATTTACAGTTTGTCAAGCTACTCTTCATTATAAAGTGTCACACACTTCTCAGTGTTCTAAAACCTAATTTCTAATACCAAAAAACAAGGTGCATCTGAGCTTATTTTCCAACATCGTATTTCTGCATTTCAGTGTATTTTTTAATTATTATTTTTGATTGTTACAGTACTTTCAAGTTCACATGAGTGTTTCTATTTGTTTCACCCCTAGTTTATATTGCCAAAAAAGTTTCCTCCATCCTTCAAATGGTCTTTTAAATTTTTATTCCCCAGATGTACAGCTTGCATATTTTCCAAGACTAAATATCATTTTATTTCCAGCCAATAATTCAAATTTATTTTGGTCTTGCTAGATTATTTCTTTATCCACAATGGTATTTGCAATACATTGCAATTTCATAATATCTGAAAATTTAATTAATGTGGCATTTGTTCATCCGTCCAAAACAGAAATAAATTTACTAAATAGTACTAGGTCTAACCCAAATCCTTGCTACACCTCATTGGCCACTGCAATTTAACATAACTTTGTTGGTTGATCTTCAACAGTTTTCATCAGTGTGATGGTGCCTGTTTTTGTAAGTAACATTGGGGTTTTCTCACTAAAAGTATTCAGTACAAGATAATATAGGAATGTTAATTTTCCAGCCACGTTGTATTTCCCACCATGAGAAGTGCAGACCAAAGTTAAGTGTCTTTTAGAAAATCAAAGGCCTGAAATAGCAGAGGTTATTTGAGACCTCTGTGTGATGCTAGCAGATACTTCTGCAAGAAACCACCCTGAGACTGGACAGGATACCATAAAATGCCAGAAGTGGCACTAACAAACAATATTTAAAACTAAATCATTCCTTTCTTTTCCATCTTTAGTCAGTGGAGTCCAATAAGCAGGAAGAAAAGGTTCTTGGCTTAGAGGCATAGATATCTACTGTGTTGTCTCCTAGAAGAGAGTCCATTTTTCCTCTTTGGCTAATGAAAATTTATAATAGAGCTACTTGCCTAAAGGATACTTCTCTGGTGAACCAGTTGTTCTTCTGACCTGGGCACTGGAGAGAGGTTTCTCTTTTCCCTTCTTTCTCTGCTTTATGATTGGTAGCTTTAAATTCATGTATGATATCAATTAAAAACATTAAAAAGGAAGTTTTCTTTGTTTAAGATTATTCAATCTTCATGCAAGGGCTGTTCCATCACAGCATAAAAGCAACCACACAAATGGAAAAGGGAGATGAAGCTGGTATGTCTGAATTGGCTTGATACAATTCTTGCTTGACAGCAAGACATCAAACACTGATACAAAATTGGGTTGTTGCTGATGCATATCTCAAAATCAGCCATCAAGAAGGATTTAAGGTTTTTCAGTCTGCATGAATTTGAATTAGATTATCTGTCTTTTAGAATGTAACTACTGAAAAAACAGATGGAGACCAACAAAACCTTTTGTATTATTGAATCTGATTTTAAAAAAAAGGTATTATTTCCTTCTTTGTTTCTTTTCCCCAGTTTTATATTTAAAAAATTGCCTTTGTGAAGTATCTGTACATTCTTTTTTACCACACCATATAGGTGTTTAAAAATTCATCAGAATAAAATGAGGTATCACAAATAAATCTCATAAATCACAAATCACATAAAGATTTTACTTTTTAGATAACAAGTTCTCAAAGCTCCTGAGACTAAACTAAATATGGGCTATAGCAATAGTCAAAGCTTTCTACTTGTTTTCTGTGCTTAGTTCTATGGTGTTACTTACATTCCTGCATTATTTACATGGTTTTGAGCTGCTGGATAAGCAAGCATAAATAAATCTCAATATATATCTCCAGAAAAGATGCTTACCGACACACCTTGAGAGGACACTTGTAAACGACGACAAGAAATCTCAAGTACATGTTTTAAAGGTCTATTGCAATATCCTCTTCATAGCCTGAAAATGAAGTAACATTTATGAAATTATTAGTCTACTTTAAAGAAATTCCTAAGAAAGTATCTGAACCCATTGATATAATTCCAGTTTCCGGGAAAGAATAGAAGAGATTGCTAGCTAGTCAACTGGTTATTTGGATTACTTTCAAAATATTTTTTTCTAATGTTTTACTTAATTCCTTCTCAATAAAATTTATCATCTTAAAAATAATACTAAGGGTGTTAAAAATCATACTAAAAGTTATTGCAGTTATAATTATATGCCTATTATTTTTCCCATCTGTGGGAAATGAATACACACATTTAAAAAAATAATCATGCCAATATAAAACAGAGCATTGCCCTTTCAGGAGGTGTATTGTAAACTGTGTAAAACCTTCGTACCCGACATCTGTCATGGTGTGCATTTTAAGCATGGGATAAGAGCAAAAGACTTGAAAACCAGTATCAACAGCTTAGTTGATCAACTGGTGGTGTAAAGGTTTCCCTGAGTCTGTCTGACTAGAACAGGAATTGGCTCAGCCCAACAGAGATGACAAAAGCTAGGCAACTAGCAAAAGTATTTCCAAGACACCAATGACCTTGAGCTGGCTTCAATCCATGTATTCCTTTCTGGTCATCTGGAACATGATGAGCATTTTATAAATACCAGGAAGGGAAATGACATTGGAATTTTCATTGAACTGTGCATTGCACTCACTGTATTTTGCTAAGTGCCATGTAAAATTGTATTATGTTTCCAGGAATTTTGTGTAACATTTATACAAACATATAATTGGAAAAATTAGTAATCTTGTGAAACATCAATAATCTTCAAATAAGTAAAATTCATATTAAGTATTTCACCCTCCATACATGCAGAGTCTCAGAGAACCTCATCAGAAATTATCATATTTTGACATATGCTCAAGTACTGAAAATTTTTATCCTCAATCCTATCCTGCCTCAATGAGGAGCTCTCTAGGTGGCCACCTGAGCCTTGGTGACTGAGCATCAGTAACTGCAGCTGTGCTGTTGTTCACTCACAGGTAGAACAGGATACGATTCTTAAGAACTGGAGGATTCGAAAATGCACTGATAACATACACTGATAACATAATAACTGATAACATACAACAATAGCAATAAGTGGTGTGATGCTAATATTAGTCAAGTTTTATGAGACTGATGTTCTTTAGAAATCTTCTAAATAATCTAATCATGTGCATGTCTAATTCCCTGATATTTCAATATATGTGTAGATACTCATTTGCAAGAGGTGTTTCCAGAAAATGTTCTTTCTATACAGAAAACTGAGGCTGGGCTTATACAAAATTGGATTTGAAGAATCACTGTCAGTTGTTCCTATCTGGAGCCTTTGAGGGTCATAAGAGGAAGACACTTGTCTTCTGCCCCTGCTCCCTCCCTACTGCAACTCTTGTTCTCCTGGTGGAAGCAGGTATTGACTTGGGAAGCACAGTTGGCTGTCTGTATGGAACAGCCTGACAAACCTTGAACACAAGTGGGAGCAACAGACCTTTGTATAAGGAGGAGGGACAGGAGCACTTGCCATCCTAACCTGCACAGCCCCAGTAGAGAGGTGCCAAGGACAGAGGGAGGGAGTGGGGGAGGGAGGAAGGGAGGAAAAACATATTCCCAGAGCCCTGAGTAGGGTCCTGTGACAAGAGGCCTACACTTTCCATGGGCATCCCACTCTTTCACTGGAGGCTTGAAGCACCAGTGAACAAGAGTCACATCCCCACAGCTGTGGGAATGACTGACAGGAACAACTTTTAGGCCTAGATAGGATATGGAAGGGTTATTTCGGCACCAGAACAAAGGTGTAGATACCCAGAAGAGCGTACAGAAAAAGTAGGTTTTGATGGGCTAAGGGCCAAGCTCCCACCCAGCTGCTCACTGATCCCCTCTTCTTTAGGGGGAGAAGATAGAAAGCTCATGAGAGATTGCTTACCAATTACTGTCATAGGCAAAACAGACAACACAAATTAATTTGTGTCATTGCTAACTAAAATAGATTAGAATGGCAAGAAATAAAGTCAACTATGAAAACAAGATCAACCTTTCCCTATTTCCCAATAGGTGGTGGAAGAGTAATCTCAACATTAAAATGGTAGATACACATAATGTATCGGCATGTGTATATATGTGTATAACAGTTTCTTCTTTATTATTATACTTCGTTACTTTGTGCTCCTTAGGTAACTTGGATTTGTAAAACATTAACTGGTCTAGTATTCAAAGTTTTAGCTTTCAACATATGGTGTGCTCCCTTTTGCCTGTAATATGATTCTGATTTTAACATTCAGATACTCCTCCTGTGGTAATTGAACCATTGCCACAGAGCGTTAGCAAGGTTTGGTGATAGACATTCCTCTTTAAAGCAAGTTCCTGTATGAAGAAAGCCAGATGTGTGGACCTAACTCAAGCCCACACTCATGTCAACCTGCAGTTATTGTGAACTAACACGACAACACAGATGAAGCCTTTCCCTTTCTGTCAGGAACACTTGTTTATCCAGTATCTGATAAGACAGAAGTAGTACACTGCTAGCCCTCCCTCTGACATTTCACTTAACAGGCTGTTTTATTTAAGAGTAAGTAATAATAACATTCATTTTCTGAAGTAGTTTTCCCGCTCTTTATTTTATCTTCTTCCTCAAAATTGTTGCTTCTCACAGTGAAAAATGTCTCTGGCCATGGCAGCAGGATAGGCCTAGGTTATGTTTGAAGGTCTCTTTCTACCCAAATTTTTCTGTAACTTTATGATTCTAAGAAATTGTCAGGAAACAGAGTAAGGACAGCTGACCCCAAATGACCAAATGAATGACCTATATCATATGCCAGCACACTCAGTTAAAAAAGAAAAGCTGGGGAAGGAAGGAGGAAAGGGTGGAGGGGAGTTAAGATATTTGTCTTTCCAAGTAGCTTTTACACATGATGGAGCCCTGGAAGTGGAAAAGTGAATCAATTATTTTTATTGTATTGCTTGCATATGCTGCCTTTACTATTAAACCATCTTTACCACAACACACATGTTTTTGTACTTTTACCTTGGGGTTACTTCCCAGGTTCTGCTGCAGAAGAGTGAGTGAGTAGCTGTGTCAGGCTTAGTTTCCTGCTGAGGCTAATCCAGAGGAACTGGAAGCGGTGGAGTATTGCATTTTATCTCTTTTCTTATTAGACCTGAACAAGCCTTTTGAAAGTGTAATCATAACTTCTGTTTAACTGTAGTACTGACTGGTGTTTGCTCATGAACACTGGGCAGTCCACTTTTTATGATTAGTTAGACTAATATAAGCAGTATCTTCTCAGAGGAGTTCCAAGTGAGGCCTGCTATAAGAAAGTAGGAAAGACTGCTTGTAACTTTCTTTACATACTGGATGACTGCAGGTGAGTTATCCATAGAATGGACCCAACTAAATTGTCTGATCTTCCCAAGTTTATGTTTCTTTTTTTTTAGGGAAACTGTTAAAAAAAATTATTTTGCCAGTTTAACACAAAAATTAAAAATAATGAATGAAACACATTTTCCAGAGTCAACCCATGAGTAATCCCTTTCTAAAGAGCCAAACATCTCTTCCCACATTTATTTCGTTATTAAATAAGAGTTTCAGTTCTGCTTCCTCATTTTTTCCTGTGGTGAACACAATTACTCAAAAATCTCTCATGGACAAACTATAACAATTGTTGTAGTGGTTAATTTGAGTCTGCAATGTTTCATAGAGCTGAAAGCTGGCAGTTTATATTTGACAACAGGAATTAAATGGTAAAAAATCAGGCTGTACTGTACACTGTACACTAATATTTAAACTATGAGACAAAATGTAACATTGAATATTTCTTATCCTTCATGTTACTTAGTTCATGGACTTCTATAAATGTTGTTAAAGATATAATTCAGGTACATGTTGCTTTTATTCATACTCTGTCCCTTTAATCAGAGTCTGGAATTTTGATACTGATTAAAGACTTCATCAGGCAGGATTTTTTGTTCTGATTCTAATCTGCCCTATTTCCTTTTGTCTTTGTTTTAGGGAAGTCACTTTCATCTCCTGCTATTGCACCTTCCAATCCTTTGACAATATTTCTGTCTATTGTAGAGAGAAATGGAATCCCAATGAGCTGGTTTGTCAGAAGAGAAAACATGCTATGGGCATGAAAATGACATGAATTCTAGAATGCAGCTTCAGGGTTATGTTCTCCAGTTACCCTTCATTTTGATCATAATTGAAAATAGAGGTTAAAGTATGTCAATGCTATGATTTCTTATAGCATTATTTGGAAATAGAAATATATCCGTTTTGCATCCACTTTCAAGATACAGTTGGTAATTCAGACACAAACCCAGGTGACAAAACCAGAACATGTGAAGATATAGTATTAAATTCAACATACAGTGGATGGCGTTTATTAAAAATTTTGACATATTCCCTGGCAGAGATTTGACCCATTTCAAGTAGCACTTGCCCTGGTATTTCCTGGACATAGTTTGGCTCTAAAGATGCATTTGCCCAGTATGCAGTGCTTGGGAGCCTAGGGCACTTTTATTTTCTAGCATAGAAACAGGCTGGATCATGGAGTTGCCTTCAGTGCCCAGGAACAGTTCAGAGCACTTTTAGTGTTACTACGATAGCTAAAGCTTTAAGATCTTGGTAATTTTTTCTTATTTCTGAGAATCTTCAAACTGAGATCAAAGAATTGTACTTAAAAATCAATATGTACACAAGATTAAGAAAAATAATTTTAAGTCCTGATAGCCTGCCAGACAATATTTACTCTTCATATGAGTTAAAATGAATGTATTTACTCACAAGCATGGCATTTTCTTATGTCAAATATGGAAAAAAGGAAAAGTAATTTTCTTACATATTTGAGTGATCAAGAGTCAGTCAATCAACTTCCTTTGCTGTGTTCACAAATTTTTCTACTCAAGCATATGAATTTCATTGTGTGCATGTCCAGTTTCAATTTCATCCTCATTTTTCATCCCATTTTTCTTATTTCAAGCAGAGAGAGATTTGAAATTCATTACTTTTCTCTAGAAGGTAGTCTGAGGTGAATATAAAAACAGATGAATATTATCTGCTGCCAAAAGCCTTGAACCTTTAGATCTCTTATCTTAGAAGTATCTTTTTATGTCTACATACCTTCTATTTCTGTGTGCTCTTTATAAGTACAAACACTGACATTTTCCTTAATAAAGTCACTATACACCAACTTTGTGAAAAAATATGTTTTGGTGAGACGATTAAATACAGGTTAAAGAAATCAAACAAACACATTTGAGTGACTTGCTTGATGTCACCAAATAGTCAGCAGGAAGACTAGGTCTTCTGATCTAACTGAAAGAGTTTGTTCTCTCTGTAATGAGCAAAACAGAACACTAGAACGCTCTGCAGATAAACAGAAAGCAGAGATCACTTTCAAAACTTAAAAATCTTTTATTTTTTTTTTTTTTCTCTCTGATATATGCCTGGAATATCATTTTTCATTTTATATACTACTGAGCTCTTTCAAATTTTCTTATTCAATGGAGCATAGCTTCCATCACTATCCCCCTTTTCATCACTATCATCAGCTTTTTCTCTGACTTTTAGATAACGCTTTTCAAAAAGAACTTGCAAAATGAATACTTATTTCATGATCTTTCGATGCTGAAGGCTTAACTGTTCTTGGAAGCTCACTTATCTGACATTGTGTATTGCCATTGCTTGAAGTACCACACGGACAGGCACCTAGAACTTGTGCCTATAAATTTACACCTACCTGAAATATTGTAAGAAGATAGACAAGTTTTGGTAAGTCATCTTTTTAGACATGAGGTTGAAATAGAGTCAGTTTGCTGTTCAGTTATTCATCATATAATCAGTAATATGCTTCTTGCTTTGGGCTATGCATTAGCCCACTAGCAATAATAACTTGCACAAACTATGTACAAGCACATGCTTATGTGCATGTTTTGCATGTAGCTGTATGTGTTTGGTCTTTGTAATAGCATAGTATAAATAATAAATATTTAAAGGACTGTCAGTGAGAGCCTTGGTCTGAGGGTTTTAATACTAGAGGAAACAAAGAATTCTATTGAGGATTTAAAGAGACAGCAGTTACAGGACAAAGCTGATAGTGAGTTGCAAATTATGTGTTAAGTTTTATTAAAAGTGTGTGTTCGGTGTCATGTTTTTTCATTCTCAAGAAGGGAGGGGATTGTCCCACTTTGCCCTGCACTGGTGCAGCCTTTTGTCAAGTGCTGTGTGCTGTATTGGTCAACAAAATATAAGAAAGATACTAAACTATTAGGGAGAGCTCCAAGGAGGGCAACAAAGATAATGAAGGGTCTGGAGCAGAAGCTGTATGAGGAGCAGCTGAGGTCACTTAGTCTGCTCAGACTGGAGAAGAGGTGCTGAGGGGAGACCTCATTGCAGTTACAACTTCCTCATGAGGAGTAGAGGAGGGACAGACACAGATAACTGTGACCAGTGACAGGACCCAAGGGAATGGCCTGAAGTTGTGTCAGGAGAGGTTCAGGTTGGGTATTAGGAAAACGTTCCTGACCCAGAGGGTTTGGACAGTGGAACAGACTCCTCGGGGAAGTAGCCACAAGACCAAGCCTGGCAGAGCTAAAGATGTGTTTGGACAATACTCTCAGGCACATGGTGTGACTCTTGGGGATGGTGGTGTGCAGGGCCAGGAATTGGACTCCATGATCCTTGGGTGTTCCTCCCAACTCAACATATTCTCTGTTTCTGTGATTCTGCAAGATAAGAATCACATACAACAATTAGGATCAAATGTACAACTGTACAACTCAGAGGAATAAGTTTTAAAAGCACTGTTGTCTGAATTGCTGTAGGAGTTTCCTATTATTCTCCTTCAATGAATATTAAGAAATATTAAGAAATTAAGAAATATTAAGAAATTAACCTTTTACTATATTGGTAGTAGTTGTTACTTATGAAGGATTTACAGTGGAGTTTTTTATTTTTTTATTCTGGGAACACATTTTTTCAGTACTGTTTTTTTTCTACTAGAATTGTAGAAATTCATGCATGTATCAGTTTAAATCTTCATGCACAATGAACAGAAGGGTCCTGAAAGTATTATTTCTTTCTTTTTTTTTTCCCCAACTCTTTGCAAGGGTTTAGGGCCTATAATACAACAGTGTCATCAGATAAAGGTGTTAATAAATGTGAAATGCAATAACCACACAGGCTGAATTATATTAATCTGACTTGAATTTCCATATTTATAATATATGCGTGGAAATAACCTATAAAATACAGAAAATATAGGTGTCTAATGTAGGTTACTACCTAAAAATTGTGATCTTTAAGTATCAGTGGTGATTTGGTGCAGGATTCAGTTGTCTAAACATATGCATCTAATGTTATTTAAGATATTTTATGGAATCCAGGAGGTCTACTTAGGGTTGGAAAATATGTTGCAAGGTTTATAATAGTCACATACATTTCTGGACTTAAGACCTAACTTCACTGTTGCCCCTATGTGGGAAGCTAGTGTCATGTGATATTCCCTTGGGGGATCTTGCCTGGTCTTCAGTTGCTGTTCAAAAAGACATAGATCTCCCATTGGTGTTCAAGCTGTGAACAAGGGTAATAGATCTACTAGAGCACCAAAAGATCTGTGCCCATCTTGGTAGATGGACATGAGGAGAAATCCCAAATGGCACAAGCTATCTCGTTGACGGCTGCACTGACCTTGCTTGTTTAGACACCTAAACCTATATGCTTTGAATCTGGAGCTGAATGACAGTCCAGAAAGCATGGATGCCACCAGTCAGCTATAGAGGGTCTGGCCTGAAAAACAGTTGACATGAATCATTGTAGTGCAACTGAGCAGGGAGTCAGGAGTTAGATTAAGTACCAGTGTAGGTGTCACCTAGCATTCCCATTCATTATGCAAGAAGTCTACAGTATTAACTCAGCTGTATAAATGTGAATCACAGTTGTCCACATTTGACTACATGAATACAACTCAGAACAGTTTATACGGCACTATTCATTCCATTCAGATGACAGTCCTGAAACTTCTATTTATTCTTTCCAGCATGTAATTTCCTATGCACCCTTGTAAGTTTAAACAATCTCTTGAAAGGTCAGATGTCGACTACTTTGATCCATTTCAACATTTATAAAAGGTGATGTTTAACACGGCTTGCTGATGAAACAAACCCCATCATTTTTATGAGAAATGCTTGCTGTATCAACCTGTGGAACACTAGCATTTCTGAATAGAAAAGCCAGTTTTAAACACATATATGTATTCTTCCCTACGTTATATATAGTTGATGGAATGTATTCTGTACACATATCTCAGTAGTAAGGAAACAAACATACCTCCAACAACTAAGTGTGCTACTCAAAACAGATTCAGAAACCACCTTTGTTCTATAACAAAAAATCATGACAAGAAATGCAAAGAAAATAGAAGTTGCAGGGACATTTCTATTAAAATGGAAACAGTAATTTGGCTATCTACATTTCAGAAGTGGAGAAACGATCAAAAAACAAGTTTACAATGTTACATCCTGTTTTAAGCTGTTGATTTTTATTCTTCAAATATAATTTATGAAATATTAGGTAACAAAATATAATAGAAGATTTTTGTATATTCATCGTTTTATTCTTAACTTGTAATTCTTACCTTGAGCAACTGTCTCAAATGACACTAAATCAGAAAAATAGAGAAACAATATTTTATCAGAATGTGTTTCTTTTGTTCCTCATAAGTACCTTTGTATTGCCAGTTACCTTATCTACATAATATTCAAAATGGTATTTATCCTTCAAGCTTAATTGCATATATTTCTGATTTCTGTGAAATGTTAAAGACATGAAAGGATCAGTAATTGCATGAAAGACATTTCTGCCTTCTTATTGACATTGTTCCTCTTTTGGCAGATTCTCAGGCATGGTAGGTTATTTCACCAGAATGACTGTGCCTATATTGTGTGGTAGTTCTGAGTGTCAGTGCCCAGGTGTTGGTAGCAGAGAGCCTCCGTCAGTGGCCGCTGTGAGGAATGGCTGAGGCTTCCCTGTGCCAGACACAGAGGGCTCCAGCTGGCTCCAACCAACCCACCTCAGGGCATGGCTGTGCCAAGTCATGATGGTGGCACTGCCAGGAAAACATAAGAATGGGAAAATGCTGCACAGGCAGCAAGGATTGAGTGAGGAAAAAGGAAAAGCATGAGGAACAAGCCTGCAGAAACCAAAGTGAAGGCATGGGAGGAGGTGCTGTAGATGCTGAACCATCCCCCTGGACAAGACAACACTGGAGCAGGTATCTACACTGCAGCCTGTGTCTGACTCTGTGATGCAAGAGTTCGATACCCTGAGGTAACGGCAGCCCATGGAAGGGACCATGGTACAGGGAAAAGGTTTGAGGAGAAAGAAATGTCAGTGAGAAGTTGTTATGGACTGAAAATAACCCCTGGCTCATCTGTTTCTGGGTACATAGCTACAACCATAATGAACGCTTAACTTTTAAATTAAGAATATTGTGAAGGACAGTGATACAGAGTTATTGAAATGCACCTACACATCATATGAATTCTACTGAAATCTGAGTAGATAAGAGAATATAGAGCTTGGAGATTTTTTTTTTATAACTGCTTATATGTTCAACTCTGGTTCTAGTTCTAGATAACTATAAAAAAACACAGAAAATAAATACTTCAGGAATAAATGATGGTGAGCCAATGACTTGGATTTGGATGATGATTATTATCCAACTAAATGTGATATTCTGGATATTCTCTTGAAGACAAAAGTTTGTTTTATTAATGTACTTGATAACAGAAGATAAAGATTCAATATGCCTTCCTAACTTCATGGCAGAGGTTCAAAATGTCATTTTCTATAGAATGTATTTAGTAAAAGTGTTTTTATTTAAACAGAGGTATCACTAAACATTGGAGGATACCTTTGTATCTTTCTTGCAGTCTTTTGTTGAATCTGCAGCTATATGAATGAATTGTCTCGTGTTTCTTGTGTGCTTCTTCCAAAAGCTGAGTGACGCTTACAAGCTGAGGTTAGCTGACACTTTCTGTAAAACTTCTGCAATCAAACAGAATTCACTTTTACATATCACATTTTTGTTTGGGGTTTTTAACTGGGAGAACTGACAATCAGAAAAAAAGTGAATGTGAGAAAGGTTTAAGAAAGTGTTAATTTTTCCTGTATTAGTAAGTACTTGGAACAAGTTGTGGTGTTTTTAGGGGAGAGGTTTTGGGGGTTTTTTTGTTGTTTGTTTGTTTGGTTGGTTGGTTGGTTTTTGTTTGTTTGTTTGTTTGTTTTTGTTTTGTTTTTTTTTTTTTGGTTGGTTGTTTTTTTGTGTTGGTTTTTTTGTGTGGTTTTCTTTTTGTTTGTTTTGTTTTTTGTTTGTTTTGGTTTGTTTGTTTTGTTTTTTGTTTTGTTTTTGTTTTTCTCTGGTTGGCTGGGTTTTTGGTTTTTTTTTGCAAAAACCTAAACAAAAAGAAGTAAAGACTGCCACTACATTTTTTTACAAAAAGCTTTTGGTAAGCATCATGTTATATTGGGATCAGAAATAAGCCTCAAAATATGCTCAAACTCCCCCCTCCTCCCCATTTCTACTAATGTTTTATATCTTGAAGGCTGTTCTTCACATATGATCATTATAAAATTGCCATGTGTTATCAGATAGAAACCCTAGCACCTACTTCTGGAATGCGATTTGGTTGGGGGAGATGAGTAGGATTTCTACTCTCACTTTCTCCAAAATTCTCAGCTTCTGAGAGGGCACAGAACAACAAAATGATGATTACCCTGAATGATTAAATTTTTGCCTGCTTCTGAATCAGATGCAGGAGGGGAAAAAAGGGAGTCTGTTTCATTCAGATTTGAAGTAGAAGTTTAATATGCAGTAACAAATATAATTCTGTAATAATTTTAAAAAATAATTTTAAAAATTGAGAGTTTGCCTTTTTTTAATTTCTGGACAAATTCCTGAGCAATTCGGTATGAGAAAAATGTAGACCATTCTTTGGGTATGCATTTAACTAAAGGACTTCCTCTGAATCAAAAATTCTACCATAGGGCCAAGTATGCCTGTTACTCATTGTATCAAATTTCAGTGAGTGAGTTAGTATCTATAAGAGCAAACCACACCAAACAAAAAATACTGCTACATAAGGTACAGACTTCCTCCCTCCAGCATTCACCATACTAACAAAATGTTAACACAAAGCTGCCTATTGCTGCTTACAATTGCCTTACTACAGCTGGTGTTTGAAGTGATTGCAAAGATCCAACCCTGAAAGCAACCACTGTAGAGGAGCTAAATTATTTCAAATAATGGTATGTTTATTCTTTGGTAGGAATAGTTTTAAACCTCTAGGAAGAAATTAAAAAAAAAAAAAAGAAAGAAAGAAGTTATATTGTTAATCTTGCCAAAGAAACATTAGAAACTGTGACAACACAAATGAAAATCCATTTTAGACTGTTGAAGCAGCATAGCTCTAAGTGTTATCAGTACCCAGTCTCTTTTCTTGTTGAAATTGCAAAGTGAATGAATACAACTCAGAAAGAAATGGCTGAGGCACCTGGATGTCAGCACTGAATGTTCAATTATTTCCTCGATTCCTCTGTAGATTTTTAATGTGATGCTGAACAAATTATTTCAATATAACTCTTCACAGGTGATCATTAACTGTGCATTTCTCATTCCCTGGTGCTTAAACTGAAAATCAGGGTTCCCACAAGCAAAACCACTAAGCATTAGAAATTCACTTTGAATGAGAAGTATAATTGGAAAATATTGCAGTGTTAGAATGCTAAGGCTCAGAAACAAACAAACAGAAAATTTCAAACAAAAAACTCCATAGTAAATCAGGGGCTAGGCTATCAAGTTTTTTCTTCATCACTCTATTTCAATGTTTTCTCTATACCATGAAGATTTCTCTGTGTATAATTGTGGTTGGTTGACTACTAGGTGCCGACAAAGACTTTATCATTTGTCTTCCTCAGCTGAATAAGGGGCAGAAAATACGCCAAAAGGCTTGTGGGTCAAGATAAGGACAGAGAGATTGCTTACAAGTTACTGTCATGGGCAACATAGACTCAACTAGGGGAAATTTCACCATCAAATAGAAGTAAGAAAATAAGAACTAAGAACAAACCTAAAAAGATGCACATTTTCACCTCCCTGTCTTCCTGAGTTCAACTTTTGTGGTAAATTGTCAGATTTTCTATAGAAAGCCTTTAAGTTGGTGAATAATTTGAAGAATTGGTGAAAGCTGGTTGAAAAGAGCATGAGTTGGTCCCCTGGCTTGAGCAAGGTCCTAACAATTCAAGAATGTCTGATGTGAAGAACAACTGAAGATTGTCTGAAGTGGAGGCTCAAAGAAAAGCAACCACACATCTCCCCCAGCCTTTGGCCTTATTCCTCTTTCACCCTGAAAAGCAAGTCTTGTTGTAAATCTGGTCATTTGAGGAGTTAAAGGTGCATGGAAAGACTGTCTGATAAAGGTCAGACAGCTTTTACTGCCACCTTTGGTGTATGAAGACCAAAGAGTTTATTCCACCTCTTCAATCAACTATAAATTCTGACTGAAAGAAACTGAGATCCTCATTAAGTTTTATTTTCATATTAACTTTCACACTCCTCAGAATGCAAATGAAGAGAAAAGACAACACACCTTATATGTAAAACCACAATCCCCAAAACTCCATCTATAACATGGGATTATTTCACCCTTTTGGGAAGGACAAAAATTATAGTATAGAAAGGGGGCTGGGACAAAAAGAGAGAGGGAAACCCTTCTGATTGTTCAGGATCAGTCAACAGACTTTTTCTCTCCTCCTCCCCTGAAGGGTCACTTTTAGATGAGTTTTGTGCTTCCAACTGCAATGGAGAAGACTTGATAATCTATTTATCTATCTATCTATCTATCTATCTATCTATCTATCTATCTATCTATCATCTCATTATTAGATTTCTATTACTATGCATTCTGTCATGAATTAACGTATTAACATTCTGTAGTTAGTGCATTTATCACCAGAAATCCTGAACCTGCCTTCCCATTTCTTCCATAAACTCTGCCAATTGTGAATATGGATGGTGTAAGTTCTTATTGAACACAGCCAGACCTGTAGTATAGAGCTGGCAAACTGTGCTATTTCTGATCTGTGTCTGTGCAATTTCTTATTGAACTCAACCAGGCTGGCAGTACTAAATTGTCTATAATCAGAAATTAAGGCACCCAGCCCCTCTGATCTCTGAGGACCAGCTGTAATGTAGAGGGCTTTGTTCTCTCACAGATTTCTGTAGTGTTAATGCAACAACTTGACTCAAAAAGACTCTCTGTCTTTTCCCAACACAGGGGCATAGGAAATGAGTGTTGTGAACACTTTACCAATGTCTCTCTCTTCCAGTCTTTTCTCCTCATACGCTTTCTCTGCTCCAGCATGGGATCTGGGATCCCTCCCACAGTCTTTCATTAATTTCTCCAGTATGGGTCCTTCCATCAGGCTGCAGTTCTTCACAAATGGCTCTGTTTTTTCTTATCCTTCACAGAGTGCTCCAGCATGGGTCACCTGTGGATACACAGCTCCTACCAGACAACCTCTTCCAGCATTGCCTTCCTTCATGGGCCACTGTTGCTGTCATGAACCTTATTCAGCAGAGGTTCTCACAGGGTCACATCTTCTTTAAGGACACATCCAGAAAGACACCATCTGCTACTCCATGACCTGCAGGTGGATCTCTGCTCTCCTGTGGACCTCCATGGGCTGCAGGGGCACAGCTGCCTCACAATCTTCATCACTGACTGCAGGAGAATCTCAGCTCCAGCACTTGGAGCAGCTCCTCCCTCTCCTTCCTTCTTCTCTGACCTTGTGTCTGCAGAGTTGTTGCTTTCACATATTCTCACTCTTCTGTCCCAGCTGCTGCTGTGCAGCAGTTTTCCTCCCTTCTTAAAAACATAATCAAAAAGGTACTATGAATGAGAGTAATTCTGTCTAATAGACATATTCTAAAGACAAATTCCTTTATATTTGTGAAAAACTTATCTCTATGAAGCACCACAGAAAGCTTATATCCTTTCTTAAACATATATTTTGAAGTAATCTTTATATATTAAAAAATATATTTGTCACATGTAGAAAAAGGTGAAGGACAAGTGTGGAATTGTTTCTATATGAGGTGATGCAATTAAATACTTTCCCATTTATATATATACATAAACAAAATGAACTATTTGTGGCTTAATTTCCCTTTGTTTTCTGTGTAGTTGATGCATATTTAAATACACTCTGTAACTCTTTTTTTAGGAAAGCTCAGCCTTATTCTTTCCATCTGATGAAATTCTACTGTACCAATTCTTATCTGCAAGAAA
Organism: Phylloscopus whistleri; assembly: GCA_017589585.1. NCBI lineage: Eukaryota > Metazoa > Chordata > Aves > Passeriformes > Phylloscopidae > Phylloscopus > Phylloscopus whistleri. Next base: position 20,433 of record JADMLD010001396.1, read on the forward strand.
ATACTATAAGTTTAGCAGTCCTATTAATTTTTTTTTTCATTTCACTTACAAGACCACTGTACTGTACTACATCTCTAATGAAATGTCAAATCATGTACTTTGTTTGCTCCCTTTGTTCTTCTAATTAAAACCTCAGTTAAGGAAGGTTAGCAGTCAGTTTGGCATTAGTTGCACTTCAGCAATTTGTGCTTAATCTAAAGCTCCAGTTCTTGCTCTCTTACTCTTGTTGATTGGTGCTTTTCTTCTATGGTGCCTTTCAAACAACAGATTTCTTTATGAATTAAAATTACATACAACATGAAAAATAAAGAATGATTCAGTCAGTGAATTACTCACATTCTATGCCACTAAGCATAAATTATGCTGTTATGACCAAAGTTGGAAACAGAAAATTGTTATATTGCTCCAGAAGTAGAACTGAAAATAGTAGAATCACAGATTCAGAGAACTGTAGAATATTTTGGGATAGGAGGAATCATTAAAGGTTGTCTAGTTCAAACACCCTGCTATGAGGAGGCTCATTTTTGATTAGATCAGGTTGCTCAGAACCCCATTCAGCCTAACTTTGAATGCCCCATCTATCACCACTACAGGCAAACTGTCCCAGTGTTTCAACACTCTCCCAAGTAAAGAATTTCTTCCCTATACCTTAATCAAACCTTTTCTAAATTAAAACCATGCCCTCTTGTCCTATCACTAGATACCCTTGCAACAAGTCCCTCTCAGCTCCTCTTGTAGGTCCCTTTTAAGTGCTGGAAGAGCACAATGAGATCTTCCTGAAGCCTTTCCTTAGGGCAAAATATCCTCAACTCTCACAACTTATCCTCACAGGAGAGGTGTTTCAGCCCCCTGATCATCTTTGTGGCCCTCGTCTGGACTTGCTCCAACAGGTCCATGTCATTTTCGTGCTGGGGAGCCCAGATTTGGACACATCACTCACTCTAGGTGGGGGCTCACCAGAGCAGAGTAGAGGCAGAATCACCTCCCTTGATCTGCTGGCCATTCTGCTCCAAAGGCAAGTTCTGTTGGCTCATGTCCAGCCTCTCATCCACCAGAATCCCTAAGTCCTTCTCAGCAGGGCTTCTTTCAATCTGTTCATCCTCCAGCTGTTATTAATACCAAGGGGCATAGCTTTTCACTTGGATATGTGAATCTCAAACCACAGCTGCAGTGATTTCCTACTCATTTCTACTTCATGGTATGAAATATGTATCAGTAGCATTTGAAAGTCCATTCTGTGTATTGTTTCTTTACACTCAGCAGCCCTCAACATGCTGAGGGGCTTATGTATGCCCAGTTCTGTAATATGAATTGCACAGAATGAAAATTCCACACTACATCCAGCTTTTGACTTTAGAGTGCCTCATCTGGATAATTTTAAGTCATCCAACATGTCACTGGACTGCTGACTCTTTTTGACTACACATGGCATGTAAGGAATTAATTGCTGGCCAAAGTAGTTGTTCATTGCCAACCAATTTCTAAGCCTTACCACTTTGTTATGACGATAGGAAAGAAAGTGTGGCCTGGCTACAGAATTCATTTTTTAGTGTTTCCTTGCTATCTGGTTCAGCCATGACAAATATATTTCTGTGTAGTATTTTTAGGGTGTGTAGATCTATCTTTAGAAGCTCTTGCTGCTTAAATGGATACAATGTTAGATGGGAGGGGAAGTGTTTTGCAAGACTCATGATTTTTATTTTTCCCCTAGGAGGGTGTTAAGTACATTTTGGGACAGAACAAAACAGCCAAGAAAAAATAAAACATGATGACAGAAAAAAATAATCTGAAGTTCAAGTACTGACTGAAGTCAATATTGACATTAGAGCAAAGCTATTCAATTTAACAGTGTTTGGCTGCAATTACCTCCCTGAATTTGCTTGCTAAAATTATGGAATAGCTTTACAGATTTAAAATACTTGCTGAAATGTCAGCATATACAGAAAATTTTATTCATATGTAGTAAGTTCATGCTATTGTGGCAAACTTTCTTTTCATATACGCTGTTTTTTTTTTTTCTAGTGTTCATGACATGCATACCACATTTAATTTTGTTTAAAATTCTTCTCCTTTTATATTTACTGGGGAAATGAGTGGATACTAGGAGGTATATTTTAAATTAAAAAAATTCCCCCTAAAAATTAAATTAGGGTGTGAAATACTGGTTTATCCCTGAAGTAAAACCTCCAGAATATAAAAACTGTCATACTTAATTGAGAAAGTGATCCATCTAGTCTAGTATCCTGTCACTGACTTTAGTAGTAATAGTTGCAATATGAATTCATACATTAATTTGCAACAGGAAAATTTTCTTATAACTCCATTCGGTGGATTTATATCATGGGCATATTTAAAGCAAAATAATAATATTTATAGACTCTGTTAAATGCTCAGGGGTCTAGATGTACCCCACCAACAACACTGACTGCTAGCTGATGGGGTGGAGGAATTCTGCCCCAATACAGCTGAAGAGGGAGGGAACCCTGCCGAGGGGTTGTACCTACAGGCACGCCACACCACTCCTCCCAGCACACGATTCAAGGTACTGGTAAGCTGTGATCACACCCCCAAATCCTACAACCTTGCAGATGACTGACACTGTCAACCTTCAGGTGCAAAGTCAGAGTAGCAAAGTCAGGTGATTTCAGCACTGGAGCAAAAACTTACACATTCAGAATTGCTGATGGGGGAGGCTGTATAATTTTTATCTGTATTACTACAAAATAATTTCTATATTCATTACATAATTTAGATGGGTAACAAATTAATTGGAACAACATTTGAGTGATATTGTTTGCTCATTTTGCTGGTTATGAGATTTTGAAAGTATCAGCTATTTATATTTGTGACCTTCAGGTTTTTAATCCCATTAAATGGACCTCTCTTCTCGTCTATGAAGAGAGTAGAAAGATTTTTTTAATACTTTTACTTTCATTCCTACATGTTTTTATAGAAGCAGTCTTTATATATTTGCAACTAACTTATTCACTGCCTGACCTTCTTATTTAATAATTATATAATTTTTTTTTGCAGTTGCATTAAACTGAGTAGAATGACCTATTTAAAACTGGACTATATCAGGGACAGATTAGAAGGAAATCTCACAAGACATTTCATTCTTTCCATCTGTGCCATGTTAAATAACATGCAAAACTGTAAAATTATGCAATTTTTCTTTGCACTTGAATCATAGCTCTTATCATCTAAGGATTTTCACCCTGAACACACTGTGCCACCAGACTGAGGGAGTGTTTTCTGTTCACTCATTGATTCCTTCAGAATACCGGCAAGAGACACACTGCAGTAAGGAAACAGCTTTTCTAGCGTATCATACCTCACATTTAAAGCACTGACTCAGCAAGAAGCACAGAGGGACACATCAACTCAGTTTAACTCTGTGTCTATTAAATTGAGCTATGCTATGTTGAGTCATAACATAAAGAAATTGTGGATTGCATTTTCCACAATCCCACAGGGTGTCTGAAGTCCGGTGTTCTTTCTCAGGTTATGGTTCTGTTCGTGATTGCAGATAGGCTAGGACTTAGCCTATTGCTTTCTGCTACCACAGCACTCGCTCTTTGCAAGCTTTTTGTAAGCTCTGCTAGGGACCATACACAATTTAGGACTTCTTTCTAATCCCAGGCCTCGTGGCAACCACCACAAACCATCAGTGACAGATTCCCAAGCTAATGCCTTCAACTGCATGCAAGCTAATGTAAAAGAGTGGAATGGATGCAGGGGTCCAAGAAGTGCTAATAAATTGTCCTGTAAGTTATGAGGATGCTACCCCACATATCTACACGTAGTAAGTCCAGATAAAAGATAAAAATTCAAAATTTCCTGTGACTTTGTTATTTATCATTTTCACGTATAGTTAATTCTGCTTCGTTTTCTCACTACCTGATACATACAAAACCAGCTCAGCTTGAACATTATTCTGAGCACTTCATAAAATACAGTGCTTGTTCTCCTGGAGTTTCTGGGGTGATGAATGTACTTTGCTGGCTCTTTGAAACTGCTATAGAAAATTCTGTTTAAGCACAGCCCTCCACATTTATCTTTGTCTGGAAATTTTCCCCTTGCTTATGGTCAGTGCTGCAGACCATATTACTCAGTATTCCTTGTCTTCTCATTTGGGGGAGAAATAAATTATGTTCTTCTCCTGAATCAAGGGAATCATCAAAAATGTTACGTTGTTTCTGGTATATGTGCAGACAGAAAAACAGATTTCAAGGTACATAAGCAGTAGATTATTAGACGAATCTAATCAGTTATTTCTCAAATAATAAATGTTCATATATACACAATTTGCAAAATCACACAGTACACACCTTTGTCGTAGCTCTGCTTCTGTTTGCTAGAGGTTTGCTATTTTTTTTTTTTATACAGTCTAATTATTATAGGATTTCACAGAAACTGTTGAGACTCAAAGATACCTCTGGAGCTCACCTTTTGTAACGCCCTTGCAGAAAATAGGGCCTAAGACCAGTAGTCTGAGAAACAGGTTTTGAATATCTCCAAGGATGAAAAATATACGGCCTTCTTGGGCAACCTGCATCAGTGTTTGATCACCATCATAGTAAAAATGTTTTCTGACCCTAAAACTAATTTAATCTATTTCAGTTTATGCCCATTGAGTCTTGTCTTTTCACAGGGCAGCACTGAGAAAACAGTCGCAGCACTGGCTCTGGGTAGGTAACAGATTCAAATTTAGTTTGGACAAACAGATGCTGAAACATTTGGATAATCCAGTAACTGTTTTCCCACTGAGACGATTAATTGAGTAATAATTAATATGAAAAGTTAGAGAGGAAAATTGTGTGTTTTCAAAGATTTTAATTGAATTTCATTCTCCATTCAAAACTCAACACTTGCTTTTTCTCCAGTAAGCCAAGAGAAGGTAAATAGATAGCAAATAATGTTATAGATGGCACATAGATATAGATAACTGCTTATATTTGCTAAAAGGTCAAACAATCTTACAGTGTTAAGATAACTGGAAAAGATAAAAAATAAAATACATGATCTGTGCAGTGACATATGATCATAATGAAATTCATTAGTCTCTGACGTACCTCAGTATTTAAACAAGGATCTATTTAAATGGACTGGAGAGTTATATAGTAAAACTTTTCATGCTGAATGGCTCCCAGAATTGCTACAGTGATTTTGTTTCTTGTGTTTCTTGTAACCATTTTTTCTTCTTTTTTTTTTTAATGTATATACTGCTATATTAGCTATTAGGGCTGTAGTTGCTTTTTATTAAATACATTATTATTTCTTCATTAAAAAAAACAAGGTGATACTAGGTGTGATAGTCTAGATATTTTCTGTCTGAACAAAAAAACCTGTATTTACACTTAAATCAGATTGGGTTTGACTTTGTGGTAGTGAAGCAATGTCAACCATATAATTCCATATCCTCTTCACGAACAGGACTGTATCGACTTCTGTTAAAATTTTATAGTACCGGGTATCTATTTGTGAGCTCTTAAAAAAAAAAAAAGGTACATTTATAAATGTGCTTGTGGGTTTGGACAGAAGTGTATTGAGAGTGATGATCTACACAGAAGTTGTTCCATTAGTCCATTACACATTGTTTACTTTAAAGTGACGAACACCAGCATGTTGTGGCCTCCTTCATCCTGACATCAAAGAAATTTTGGATTGTTGTGTTCATTACATGGTTGTCTCCAGCTGGTGAAAATCACTGGGGAAGAATGATACTCTACGCAAGTACAGGTCCTTTGAGAAAACTTGGATGCCAAGTGCTTCAAAGAAATCCAGTCTGGTCCAGAGAAGATATTGGTAATTTTGACAGTTCCATTTTTCACTTAAGATCCTAGCACTGAAGACTGGCATGGTCATAGTTTAATTAGTTTGAAAAAAAAAAAAAAAGGTCAACAAAAGGAACACTGAAAATTAGAAATGCCAGTTCCAAGCTTTATTTAGTTGTAAGAAGATATACATACAAGTAGGTACCTTTGAAGACATGCAGTGGAGTCAGGATTCAGGTTCATGGAATGACAGCCACAATTTATCTACAATACTGATCTTTCCAACAACCTTAATACACAGGACAAGAAATGAACCACACCCAAATGTCTAGTATATTTACACAGAGGCAAAAATCTAAATTAAAAGATATGCTTAATAATTCTGATAGAGATTTGGGATTTATCTTCCTTTAATACAAACAGTTTATAACTGAAGCGAATGAAAAATATCCAGTTATTAAAAATATGCTCTTTGCTGATCCTGTTTATGGTCTAATAATTCCAACACTGTAATAAGAGAACGAACAGAGAGAAAATATTTGTCACTATTATTTTTCACCATTAACTTTATGGTAAAAAGGCTTCATGAACAAGAAACAATGCCTCATTAAGTATATCTGATTGGGCAGGGTCTTTCATTATCCCTGGTTTTGGGATATTGTTTAAAATGCACCACAAGCAGAAATAAAGCATTTACCTGTAGCAAAATTGGATTATTTTCTACTGCTCTCCTCCACATTTCCTGCTGTTAGACACAGGTGTAAAGCTTTTGCCATAATTTTATATGTGGTAAGATGCATATCCAAGCATCCTAGGATATAAGTAGATCATTATTGTGTTTGATATTGACGCTGAAGAGTGACCTTGGTACCCTCATTTTTTTTGTATGTGTATTATTCCAGTTGGCTTAAGTCTGTAAATTGCTCTCTATGGTGTGCTGTAATTTAACTCTGTGAAAAGCGAACAAACAAACAAGCAAACAAAAACGACATGGGAAACAAGCCTGGAAAACATAATTTTATCTTAAGGTTTTTTAACAAATGAGGATTACTTGAAAAGATGCATGGGTTTATTCATAATACCCCCTTGAAAGAGCTGGCTTCTGGCTCTGCTAGGCTTTCATTGTTTAAGGATGCAGTCACCTTTTACTTGAGATTATCCTATTGACATCACAAAGCATCTTAAAGATCTGTGTTTTGGACTACCCTTTGACACCTAGTAAGATTCATAAGTCTGTAATATAAACAGCTTAGAAGTGCTTTTTTCTGTACTTTTTCCTTGCTACTCCATTATTTTTTTCCAGATCTTCCATCTTTGAAACTCCTTTTTCAACAAGATGTAGCTTGCTGTAATTACTGAATTACACCTGCAGAATAGAGAGGGCATGACATTATAAAAAAGAGACCTAAACTTCAGTAAACTGGAGAATTATACTTTCTTACTCTGTGCCTTTTTTATAAGGGCTCGGCTGCAGAATTATTTTTTTCCTTTAAGGCACCTGAATCTTTCCACTGCTTACACTATTTTAAACTTCGTGGAAAGAAATCCCATGCCTCACTTCATGAGCCTTTATTGGAATGGTTGATAATATTTTTTAATTTTTAAATGTATTGAGTTTAAATAGTGTTCCAGGCCCCATGGGTGTAGGTGAAGGCCCCAGGAGAAGTCAAGATCATCAGGACCCAGTAACACAGAGACTGGGTAACACCTATATTATTTCAACAGGTATGTTTATTTCCAATCAACAGAATAATTTCATCATCTCCCAGCAGAAAAGGACTTGGGGGCCCAAGTTGACAGTCCCATGGACATGATCCAGCAGTGACCCCAAAAGGCTAAAAAGGTCAGGGGCAGCCTAGCCTGTATCAGCAAGAGTGTGGCCAGCAGGACCAGGACAGTGATTGTTTCCCTGAACTTGACACTGGCGAGGCCACACCTCGAGTTTTGTGCTCAGTTTTGGGACCCTCACTACAGGAAAAAACACTGAGATGCTGGACTGTGTCCAGATAAGGGCAACGAAGCTGGTGAACCTTTTGAGTCGCAAATTGGATAATGGGAGTATGAGTGACCACATCTGTCTGAGAGGGAGATTGGTAGCAATTCCTGGGACAATCCCAACTGCTCTAGCATGTAGTTGCTAGACCCAGCAATTTCAGCTGAGTTCATCTTCACTCCAGTGAAAGATTACACTGGAGTTCAGCAACTGGAAGTTTAGAAATACTGCCCTAGCATCTTTTACATGAGATGGATAGATAGATAGATGATAGATAGATAGATAGATAGATAGATAGATAGATAGACAGACAGATAGATAGATAGATACACACACACATACATACGTAAAAAGGATTTGATACCTGATTCATATACACTGTGTTCCATCCTCTGAAAACCTGTATTTGACAGTAACCATAGCAGCAAAACTGATTAGGCATACTTGAAAGACCAAATGACATAATAGAATTTTTATTTAGGGTTTCAATAAAGGAAACTTAATACTGTAAATAAGAATATTCAGTTATCTTCTAAAACGTTATGGTGGATGAAATGGCTGAAATTGTCACATTTTTAACAGAAGCAAAATCTTACTTTTTTCATACAGTCTTAAGAAATTATAGTCAACATTGTGTGGCTGAATTCATGAAAGTAATCTTCAGTAGTGGTTGTAATTTTTTTTTTCAGGTCTGTCTTATGGCCTACATCTTTGACATCTTTCTAAGCACCTTCTGCTTCTGCTGAGTTGTTTCTCGAGCATGTGTTATTTCAAGACAGATGCAAAGCAGTTATTACGGTGCTATTGTTACTGGATGTACTACTGTAAACTACTCAAAATGAAGGAATAGCACACCCTGGGAATCTACAGATGAAGAATATCTGGAATCCCTCTTTGCTTACCTGAAGCAAAGTGTTGTCTTTACAATGCTAGGACTTATACTGATCTCCATAAGGAAGATATTTAGTGGCTATTGCAGTGCAAGAAGATATCATTAGAGTGAATTAAATATGTGGAAATTTATCTCATACTTTTGCCCTCTAAAGATTTATAAAGCAGATAGAATAATTTCTTTTTCCATATAACTTTTTCAGTAATGCAAACACATTCCTGGAAGCAGGAACTGAAACATACTACTATTCATACCTTAAATTAGCCTTGTTATGTTTAGAATATGATTTTCACCTCTTCCCTCCTGGTTTTTGTTTGCTTGTTTGTTTGTTTGTTTGTTGTGTGTGTGTTTTTGTGAGTTATCATCATATTTAATCAAATGATCATTGTATGTCTGTGTTCCAACTTGGTTTCAACTTTATTTTTTCAACATTACTGCTTCTATTAGGTATGAGCCCAAAGCTGAGAAGTAATCATCAATATCTCAGTTCCTGGGCTATTTCATTCACCTAACATGACAGGTTCTCAGTGCAGAGACTCCTCATCTGACTTAAGATGGGCTTATTTAAAGAAGCACAGGGAGAATTCCTACTCTCTATTTCAGCTAACCAGACACAAGCCAAAGACACTATTTCATTTTACCTAAAAAAATAAGTTATTCTTGGTGGCAGGACATACTAAAATTATACTGCTGACATGAGTGAACTTCACTCTCTCTAAAGTTCAGCCAAACTTTAGTCTGCAATCTTATCTGTAAATATATCCTTGGGTATGTAGGGGAATCTAATTTTTCCTAATTTTGTCTGATTTAACTAACCTAAGACAGTTTGTCTCAATATAGTTGCCCATACACAGGCATGCTGTACCATTTGGATGTTAAATTCCTCATAGCATTCACTCAATGCTTCAGAGAAAAACAAAACAAAACAAAACAAACAAAACAAAACAAAACAAACAAAAAACCCACCAGGTTTCTAAACCACAAAGTATTGTCTACTTGCTTAGGAAGTTTCTAATTCATGATTTCTGGAATCTGAAAGTCTCTGTGGTTTCATGGTATGCACTGACATGCTGTTTTTTATTATTGGTGAAGGTCCTAACATCATATCAAGCGTCCCTTGGTATTTCAGGAATTACTATGCCTGAAAATTTTGCATGCTTAGCAGGTGTGATACGTCAGCTTTACAGAAAAAAAAAATAAAAACAACAATGTCAGAAAAATGTTACATCTGTTCTAGGAAAGACTATCTAGTAACAAATTAAACAGAACTCTGAAAGAGCTTTTGTAGTAATTTCACAGTTTTCATAGGTACTAATGAAACAAAAAAGATGTGTCACATATATTTTACAAATATTTAAATACAATGAATAATGTGAACTCATTTTTTATCAAGTGAAGCTGAAACAGATATAGGTCTAAAAAATAGTTTATGCTTTCTTTTTTCAGATTAATCTGTTATTAGAAAATATACTTTATTTCTTTTTTTTGAGAAAAGAGCTTTAAAATGCATGACAACAAAAGGAGAAATGATTGAACTTATCAATTATTATATAATCAGTGTACTTTCACACGTATAATCCACTACTTGATGAATACATCCTCTTTTAAAAGAAAAAATATTTGAAAATACATTCTCATATAATGAATACCCTCAGATGACTCAAGCAAAATCAGAGCTAGCGACAGAAGAGGATCAAAAGCAGAGATGTCAGTAGCAGAAATAAAATTGTTTGAGAAAATGCACTGATACTTATTTATATGCATCTCAAGCACGCATGGGTTTAACTGTTGCTGAATTATGAAGATGAGGAATCATTAGGGTTTATGTTCATGCAATCACACCAAAATTTACCAATTTGAAAAACTGCACCTGTTTAATCTTAGAATGTGGAATTATAAGCTTTGGAGACAGTCATGAAAATATTTAAAAGGAGAAATTGAACTGTAACTGAATTATGCCTTGCTTTCACACATTTATTGACTGACACCAATATTTATCTAGTACTGATTAGTCCTGCTTCCACAGGTGGTCTGAAGGGGTCCTTGTAGAAACTAAACTTTTCAAACCTGTCTGGAGTCATCTCTTGACTGTTCAAGTAAAATTGATCATTCAGGGCTTTCTTAACTTATGGAAATTAAGTCTAATTATGTTAGAGATGTGCAAGCCACTCTTTAACCCTCTGCAGAGACAGCAGTCTTCCCACCCTGAAGCACACTACCAGGAAAAACAAAAACAAAAACAAACAAAAAACCAATACCACAAAAAACCAACCAACCAAACAAAAAAAAAACACAAAAAAAAGCAAAAAAAAAAAAAAAAAAAAACAAAAAAAAAAAAAAAAAAAACAACAAAAAAAAAAACCCACACACAAACAAAAAAAAGCACCTTGAAAACAAAAAATAAAATATTACTAAAATGGGTTTGGATTTATAACAAAATAAAGGTATTAAATTTTTCATAGGAAACATGCTCAAACTCTACACTTTTAATGCATCTGTCCATCAATGTTCCCAGAAAAAAAATCCTTAACAAATATTTGAAGGTGAAATTAAAATAGTTAGAGAAATGTTAGCAAATATTTGATTAAAAAAAAAAAGAATTAAAACAATTCCTTAAGAAATGACTGCACAAAAACTAGTTAAAAACCAACTTAGAATATTGTGGTTTATCTCTGTTAGGCAGTTAAAACCAAAGCAGTGTTTCACTGTGTTCCAATACAATTAGGGAAAGAATTGGAAGACTAAAAGTGGGGAAACTCCATGATTGAGATATAGACAGTTTAATAGTTAAAGCAAAATCTGAACTTTGAATCAAGTTAAAATAAGGAATTAATTCACTATTTCCCAACCACAGGTGTCCAGGCTTCTCCAAAAATAGGGTTCCATCCCCTGGTCACTTGTGTACACAAATGCCATTGTGATCTTCTTGTTGTCCCAGATTTTATCACTGAACATGATTCCATATGGTGTGGGATACCCTTTTTGTCAGTTAGGGTCAACCGCCCTGGCTGTGTTCCCTCCCAGATTCCTGTGAACTCCTCCCTGGTGCGGTGGTGTGAGGAGTGGAAAATGCCCTGACTCTGTCTAAGCACTGCTCAGCAACAGCTAAAACATCTCTCTGACATCAACAGTGTTTTCAGCAACTGTTGTTGTAATTGCTACAAAATACTATATTTTTATTATTCACTATATTTTTATTATATATATTCAATAAATCATGCATATATATATATATATATATATATATATATATATATATATATATATATAATCATATGATATGTTTAGATTAACCTCTGGAAATGAAGCTCTATACATATTTCCCAAAAATGTGTTAGTATCTTGGCCTATGTCAAATTTCTTAACTGGTTTCTGGAAGAAAAGACAAGATGGTGTATATCTTGGTCTCTATCATGAAGTCGATGTGAACTTGTGCCACTAGGATCTCTGGAGAAAATAATACAGACTGCCATGTGAACATTTAATTTTCCATTAGCAGCCAAAAAAAAGAGCTAAATTTATTGTTCTCAAATTACTATAAAATAAAGAAGTATCAAAGCTAATTTCTTTCCCTGGAAGAATTTGTATATTAGTTCTTACTAGCAATTTATTAATATATATTATACTATTTGATACTTTAACAGAATTTCAGAAAATCTTTGCAATTGAGAATATGTTTGCCCAAATTGTCCTCTGTGGTACAATTCCTCTAAGAGGATATAAATGAATAATATCTTAATATTCTTAAAATCTGTAATCTATTTAATATACAAAAATATTATCTGTGCTTAAAAACTGTCAACTGGAATTATTAACTATTACAGTGAAGATGAGAAAGTTCTTTGATCTCAATTTAAAGTTTTTCTATCTTTATTTGCTATAAGGAAATGGAAGCAAAATCAGGCATTTATCAGTTTAGGTAAAGCACTATGTCAGAACTGACAAAGTGTCAGTCTATCGGAGAAGAGAGAAAAATCTACTTTCCCTTAATTTTTAAGTGTTGTTTCTAACAAACCCATGTGTGAAATCCATACGTGAAAATCCATATAATAGAGAGATAAGAAAGCCAAATACACTTTGTTATATATAGTAGATTTGCAAATATTTTCAAATATTTTCTCATGCTTTTGAGAGTTATGAATTAGTCTAATAGCTTAAGAATAAAACACAGATATATAAACATGCATAAGGGGTACAAAAAAGAGATGTACAACATATTTTTTCCTCATGTAACCCACCAGTTCCACAAAACAATAAACAACACCTATATTTACAACAAAGTAAATGTACAGAAAATTTTGACTCTTTATCCTAATAAACTTTTATTTTGCTGCACTTCTCTGAGGAAATGTCTTGAATACAATCACAAGATATTAATTTTTCCATCAGAATATCTTCTTGCTTCCACTCTTTCCCTTTTGTAGCAAATCTGGAAAGATAGGTCATTCTAGGTTGTGACACTGGTAACTGTGTGTATGAATTAAACATTTCCTATCTCTGGTTCAACATTAGAATAGCTGAAAGCAGGCTGAAAACTGACAACACAGACGTGAGTAGCAGTTCTTTTTCCTCAGAGAATCTTTCAGGAATGGTGGAAAGCACTACTTCCTGAAAATCCCAGCAAAATAGCTGAATCAATTCTAAAGTTACCTTTGGAAATTTGAAAGCGAGTTTCAATCTGATTCTTCTTTTGTGTTCAGGAAAAACTAAAAATATCACAGATAAAATATTTGTTGGTGGTTTGGAGGGGTTTGTGGGGAGTTGTTTTTTTTTTTTTTTTTTGTGGTGTATGTGTGTCTACAATATAATGGGTCTCATAACCATATATTTAGAATCAATGGGTAAAGTAATTTTTTCATCCTGTCCCATGATTTTATCATAACTATAAAGAATTCTTGAATATCTGAACAGTCATAAAAGCAATGTCTTCCACTTTCCACATACATCATAAGTGTGGCAATAAGTATGACAAGACCTTCTTAAGCAAGAGATTACAATGAGGCTTTTAAGGTCAGAAATCAGCTGACCTTAGAGTTACAGGGACATCCTCTTGCCTCACATAAGGTTCTTACCTAAATAAAATTCTAACACTATATCCTCTTGAGGTTCAGTGCATGTTCAATACTACAGAATATAAAATGAAATTTTAGGAATCTCGTCTTTTACATCCTCACATCTTTAACAGAAATATGTAAATAAGTTTGTTGTACTAATAGTGAACAAGTAGTCCTTAAATTGAACACAAAATTTTAGTGGACTTGTTTCACAATTCTTGATACAAAAAAAAAAAAGCAAACAAGCAAACAACAACAAAAATAAGTATTTTAAAGCAAATTAGAAATTCTGAATATATATTTGGGGGAAAATAGAAGTTCTTACATAAAAACTACAGAATTTTTTCGTGCAATTTACCTATTCACAACAGTCCAGACAGCAAGATTTTGTATTCATTTATTAACATTCATAATTTTGAACTACCAAACAAATTAGATTATTAAATGATCTCAAAAGGCAAAATAAAACTATATCAGAAAGGGATGGCAAATAGTTTTCTCTGCTGCTGAGGTTTCTTTTTTTTTTTTTTTTTTTTTTTTTACAATGATACATGTCCTGAGTAAGTCTCTAGACATCTACCTATTTGTTCTCTGGCTCACCAATGAGTAGCAGCTCCATCTCTCTGGCCTGCCCTCAGGCCATTAACAACTCTGCAGCTCACTGGCCAAACTCGGAAATTAGGCATCTGTGTGCAACCCTACATTATGACAGATATCCCTTGCCCAGAGGCAGCTTCTGCCATGGCCTCAGCTTCCAGATCCTAATGCACATCCATCCCCATGTTACAGATATCTGATTACTATAATGGTATCCAACTTCTGATATCAACATTTGTTCTTGTGGTTTAATAACAAATTGACTGTGCAGGGAGTAAATGGACTTGAACACCAATGCATATTCCCTTACAGATATGTTTAATGTTGACAAGTGATATATGACCTCTTTTTCCCTTAGGGAAGAAAAATGCAGTCTCAGAGAAAGCTCTGTTGGCCAGTGCAGAAGTCCTGCCTGGGCTGTGTGTGATACTGGTCTCCTTGAGGTCTCTCCCTGAGTTACTGCAGATCCTGCCAGTTAAAAGGTTGGGCAGAGAATATCTATATCTGATCAGACCATTCAGATTTTTGAAGCACCTGAACAGGTTGTCACCATGTGCTCTCAGTCATTTCTTCTTAAAAGATCCTCTCTCACAGTGACTGATGTGTCTCTTGCCTTAAATTACAATCTCCCTCCTGTCTCAACCCTTATGACTGAATTTCAGCCATTCCCAGGTGTGGTAGGGTGACTTTATGCTGCTTGTATCCCCAGTCGTCTGTTCTGTTTGTGCTGTATATTAAAGTTCTGTACCTTTAAAACTCGTTCTGGGAGCGAAGGAGGAGAAAGAAGCAGCAGCAGTTTGTTTTGAGAAAGCTGCCTGACTCCCACACGGCCTGGCTCCAGTGTTCGTCTGAGGCACGGACAGCGGTGGGACAGAGATCTCCTGTATTTTTAGTTTTAGCTAGCTGGGGCAGAGAAGTTCCCTGGACTGTTTGTTTTTACTTTTTCTTGGGACTGTTTAAATCTGCTCTGGACTGAAAAACCCAGAGGAGCAGCGAGGGCTGGCACCTGCGGCCGCCGGGGCCTGGACCTCTGGAGGGAGCAGGACTGGTGAGAGACTGAGTGAGCTGAGCTACACCCACAGCAAGGACCGTCTCAGTTTGCCATCTCTCTTCGGAGCGGTGAGAGGTTTTATTGTTTCATATTATTCATTCTTTGTATTTGTGGGCATTTTGTTTGTTAAATAAATAGATTTTTCCACTTTTCTCCGAGGAAGTTCTTTTCCTGGACTGGCTGGGGGGAGGGGCCGTTTGAGTTTGCTTTTCCAGAGGAACCCCTTCAGAAGTTTTCTCCCAAATTTGCCCTAAACCAGGACACCAGGCTATGCCATTTGCCACAGGGCCCTATGAAATATGGGAAGAGGCTGAGACAATTGGGTTTGTTCAGTCTGAAGAAGAAGATTCTGCAGGGGACTTAACTGCTGTTTACACTGCCAAATGAGAGAGCATGGAGAAAATGGAGCCAAAACTCCTCCTTGGTGTGGAGAGCAGGGAGTGGAGGAAAGAACAAAAGAAATGGATTTTGTAACAAAGAGAAAGTGAAAAAGACAAATCAACATATATGAAAGGTAAAGAGAAAAAAATTAAGAAAATAACAAAATTTAGAAGCAATCAAAAAAATCATAGTATTTTTTGCACCTCGTGTTGCAAATCCAGTCTCTAAGGGCTGCTTGCATTTTGTTTTAGATGAGTGAATTTACGTGGTTTCTTCACTGAATGGCTTTCAGTGGAGTGCAGTGTTTTCACTTTTAAGATGATTTATCTCTGTTATTATTTTCAATTATTTGAAGATTTGTTATTATCTGAAACATGCTTTTGAAAGAAGTGACAAAATTCTCCACAAGTGCCAAACATTGATGTGATGATATAACAAAATTAGTTTAAAAAGATGAAGACTTAAGGACCTGGCTTGGTTTTTTTGTGATCATAACCTCAAGCAACAAGTGTAATGGGTTGGATCATTTAAAGTAAACGTAAGTGGCATACTTAATGTTTTTAAAAATTGTAACACTTTAAAAATTATAACCAATCAATATAAGAAATCAAATGAGTGTAAAAGCTATTGAGACAGAGACTAAACTCTGAGTTTTACATTAAAAAACAGGAAAAGAGGTAGCAATCTGTTTCACTTTCTTACCACATCTAATAAATAAATAAATTGCTGGGTTAAAGTTTTGATTAAACCTAATTACAAGGAGTAAAAAAGCAATGGTATAAAATTATATTTTAATTTAGATTAATTAAATTTAATTTAATTTTACATGAAGGTTTGGAATGTAACTGTATCCACAAAGTAAAATGAATATGACTCCTACTAAGTGTTATATTTTTCTCACCAGAAAAGTACAGAATGGGTGTATTGGAAATAATAATGTGTTTTGGAAAAGCTTAAAGAATTCATTAAAAAAAATAGAAATAAGAAGTTGTTCTTGAAAATACTGCAGCCTTTAAGGGAGTTATTCTGCGTTTTTGATGTTTATAGTATACTTTGAGTTTCATGGGGACTAGTCATGTCTTTCTCAGGTGGCATGTAAGATTTGCCTCAGAGAAATGTGTTTGGATCTGTGGGACTAAATATGAACTTCAGTTGTCCCCCACATGAAGTTACCCTGAGCTCTCAGTACAACTGTCATATATGTGTGCATTCTAGGGAGTATAAGACCTAAATAGGTATGAATATACAGCTAAAAACAATACTGCAGAATGATCTGGGGACTAGGAGGATGAAGTGAACTTCGGGTCTTGTTAAATTGCATTGTCACTTCTGAGCAGGAATTTCTGCATCTGTATAGGTATTTGCAGACTGCATGCAATATTGTATTTTCTTAGTTCTCATCTGATTCTTTTCAGGTTTTGAAAGATTTATGTTGAATTTCTTTGTAGCAAATCACAGGAGTAGGCTTATTAGCAGTTCTCAGTGGGTGTCTATCTCCTGACTTTTATGAATCTTCTGCAGAAAGAGAACAGCAAAAGAATACAGACTATCTCATCCTTTTCCAATGAGATGTATGTTCTGGGGAAGTTATTGATAGAACTTGATATTGAGAAGAAAAGAATCATTATATGATTTGTGATGATTTATTGCAAGAAATAATGTTTTAAATTTAATATCTACTATCTGCATGGTACTTCCCACTTTTGAGGGATACAGACTTATACAGACTTGTGAATGGCTCATTAAATTGTGGAAATTTTTGTGCAAAAAGGTGTTGTGAATGTAAAGAATATGATCGGTTTTAAGAATTGTCAGACAAATTATTGGTTTCCATAGTTATTAATTAGTAATAGGAAGGGCCTAAATTACTGGCTGAAGGAAAATGAAAAGGAATGGGCAATGAAGGATGGTTTTTAAGCCTGGTTGTTAACCACTGGAAGAAACAGGAGAGAGAACTTTCAGTGAAGTCAGATTTGATTTTGCTCCATGCTTAAGATGTCATGTGCTCTCTTTAGTCATAGGCAACTAACTACCAGAAGAAAGTTTCTGTGCAAGTCTACTGCTGAGAGCAATGGTTTTCACTGCTCCAACTGCTATTAGCAATATGTTAATGGTCTCACACCTATCATTTCTCTCAATATTGGTTTCAAACTTGTTCAAAAAATAGAGATTTTTTTCTTTTGTTCTTTTTCTTTTTTCCTTGCATTTTTTAGGAGTTCTTAGCTGTATGAGTAGGGTCACCAACTTCTTGGACTTTGTTAGACCATTCAACCTCTTCCAGGTTTAAACTAGATCTTTCAGTGGCCCTGAAATATCCATCTTCATATTTTTTTAATATCATGGATCCACCAATAAGGGATTATAGAAAATATTCAAAGGTAAATTGCAATCCTCTTGTGAAATTTATTTTTTTATTCTTACCTGGAAAGTAAATAATAACCACAATATATTTCTATAAATAAATTCTCAGAAAATCAGCATCTGCCTTCCAGCATCTAAGAATATTATTCTTGTCAACATATTCATCAGAAGTTATTCATATATCTTCATGTAAATTAAGCATATTTCATTATGTTTTGTATATATCCCAGTGTGACTCCGTTTAAAATAGAATTTTCATTTCAATGCCTTTACAGTAAAATATTATAAAGCAAGGAGGAAGAGATAACTTTTTTATCTCCTATATGGATACTTCATTAGCTATAATTGAATGTGCAAGCTAATTAAAAAATTATTTTCACATTCCTTTTAAATTCTGCTATAATTAGAGATCTATACTTTGTTCAAAGATATGTGAATGTCTCTGTTCAAAAGCTTGTATATAGTTTCCTAAAATTAGTAAATACACCACTTTTTACTGCTCCCCATTATTTGAACAATATCTTGCAAGAGGTTTGAGATTACAATCTTAATTATAACAGAAGATTGGACAATCGTCAGGTGGGGTTAATTTGCATAACTCAGTTGAACACTATGGAGCTGTGCTGATTTATGTTGACCGAGGATATGAAATTTGCAATTCTATGTTAATAATAATTTCTATTTAACAAAAAAGCAGGCTTTTCTGAACACAAAATGATGATTTCACTGTGCATTTGGATTTCATGGCCAGGTTTTGCTAGTGGAGCAGGTTGCAGGGGTTTGACAGAGTGGCTTCTGTAAAAGAAGCTTTCACCATGTCTGACAGCCAATGCCAGAAGCTTTAAGACAGACCCAAATCTTGCCAAGGCCAAGCCGATCAAAGATGGTAGTATTGCCTTTGTGATAACATATTTAAGAAGGTAAATAAAAAAAGATTATGGCGCAGAAATGATAGAGGTCAGAGAAGAGAAGAGTGAGAATATGTGAGAGCAGACAGACAGCAAGGCCAGGGAGAAAGGAACAGAAAGAGGGGCTCCAGGTGCTGAGATTCCCCTGCAGTCTGGGAAGATCGTGGTGAGGCAGCTGTCCCCATTCAGCCTGTGGAAGACTGTGGTGGATGACCGAAAGAAGGCTGTGACCCTGTGGGAAGCCCACATTTTAGCAGGTTCCAGTCAAGACCCAGGGACCTGTAAAAAGAGAAGCCCACACTGGTAGGACTTGTGACCCCATGTGGGACAAACACTGGAACAGTTAATGAAGAAATGCAGCCTGTGGAAAGGACTCACACTGGAGAAGCTCATGAAGGACTGGACCCGACACTGGAACAGAGACTCCTCCCCTTGAGTAGGAAGCAGCAAAAGAAACATGATCTGACTATAAGGCCTGTTCTCCATCTCCTGTGTCTCTCAGGGGGATTGTCCAGTAGAACCTGTGAAGGAGGGAGAGGTGGGGGGAAGATATTTTTAAGATCTGTTTTACTTCTCATTACTCTACTCTGATTCATTTGGATATTAATTAAATTAATTTCCAGAAGTTGAGTCTGTTTTGCCATGACAGTAATGAGTGATCTCTCCCTTGTCCTTATCTCAACTGTCAAGCCTTTTGTTACATTTTTTCTCCTCTGTTGAGCTGCAGAGGGGAATGATTGTGCAGGTTTGATGGGCATGTGGCACCCAGCCAGGGTCAACCCACCACACTCTTATTCATCTAAAACTAGAATAATGTGAATTACTTCACCCCTTATGTAACTGAACAAAATCTACCCATACGCTTTGAACAGAATAACAAGACACACATTATATCATCCTCAGGAAATGATTATTAGTGTAATTTCTTTTTGTTTATTTAAATAAAACCTACCAACATGATTTTATGTTCTGCAGTGTGGGTTTATTCAGCTTTTAGCAAGCAAGCTGCATGCAGTCAACAGCTCCTTCAGAGAGCCCAAAGGGAAGAAAAAAACAGCAACTCAGTGAACATGAGTGCCCTTCAGCTAAAGGGTTTATAAATTCTATTATCTGATATCTTTCCTTTTTTAGAATCCAAATTGAACATGGAAATAAAACAAATGTGAATTTATACAACAGGTATCTGGGAAATTTTTCGAAACATCTAAGTCTCCATGTTTAGTTTGTGACAGAAGAAGCATGGACTGTCCTTTTTGATGATAATGCCATGGGAAAAAAAAAAAAAAAACAAACAAAAACAGACAACCAATATAAATACACTGTTGGAGTCTTGTTCAATGTTACGTGTTATTTTCTTAACTCAGAGAGTTGGAGGCTATGGAAATAAAAGCTTTCAGCAGAACAGGCCATATGGTGAATTCATAATGTGTGATCAGGACAAAACAATTACTGTGACTAGTCCATGAGTGTACATTTCTGTTTTAATTAGAGATAAGAATATTTTCGTACCATCGGATGCCTGTCATGATTTTTTGTCTTGCTGTCCCAAAATCTTCCTTTCTATTTCTATCTATGTGCAGTTACAGAATCACTGAATCAAAGTTATGAAGAGTGCACTAGAAAGGAAAGAGCTGCATGCTTTACATGTTCTTCCATTAACACTACCAGAGCTACTGCTCTTCTCATGAGAAACTCGTGAAGTGACACAAGTACAGTCACAGGCTTCTATTAATATATGAAATAACTCCTGCAAAAGTCAGAAATAATTCCTTCAAGGTCTTTATCTGTGGTTTTCTGATGCCTTTGAACTTATTATCTGCAGAGATGTTGCAAAACATCCCAGGGATCTTGAATATTAATTGAGGACATCAGATGCCTGTTGGAGCCTGAGTTCCTCTTTTTAAGGAAACAAAGATACAAGGTAGTTTGCATTCAGCCCTAACCATGCTGTGGTGGTTGAAAATGGGTAAGGCTGGATTCAGGAGTGGCAAAACCACCTGAATTCTAGAAATTAAGTTTAGACAGAAAACAGAATCTGTGTTTGTCCTAGGTTACAATGTAAAATTGTGCCTAAGGTATGTATTCTATCCCCATGAGCCGTTGGAGTCAAGGTGGGGCAGTGTTTTCCTTATCTTCTGTTAATGAGCCCAACAATGCCTTGCCACATGAGTCATAGATAACTCCCTCCGGGAGTTATCTCTGTTTAATGGGCCATCAAGGACCCACTGCATGACTCATCATCCCATTGTGAGATGCTCCGCCCAGGGGGAGGAGGCAAACATTTCCACCTGGATAAATCCAGGGTTTGGGACAGCACAGATAGCTTCTATCCACTGGACTTCCAGAGGAGACAAGAGCTACCAGACGCTTCTACAGGATCGCTGCTTTGACAAGACCATCTCATCTGGACTGCCACTACCACCCTTACAGGGTGTCAGGTTGTATTCTGACTCTGTCAGTGGTTTTTTTTTGTACTATTACTTTTATTTTATGTTACTTTTCTTTTATTTCTCTTCTTTTCCTCCTGTTAAATTGTGTTTCTGACTTGGAGTCTTCCACTGGTTTTGCTTTCAAACCAGCACAGTGTTATAGATAATATTGTTAAAGGAGAGTTGTCCAGGCCAGCCCAGCACGAATAGTAAAGATATATAGACTGCTGGACAGACAGTTGCTACTTACTGCCAGTGATATATATAGAGAGAGATTATGTATCAAGTAAAATCCCGCAAAATGTGTGTTTGTTGCTATAAAAGTTCCAAGTCTGTACAGTATGTAAAGTCAGGTGTTCCTGACACTGCAAAATTCAGCAGCCTGTGCAAAAACTGTAGTCACGGAGATGCTCAGAAGATCATCATTACCAGGAAGCCACCTCGTAGGTGAAAAAAAACCAAAAAAACCCCAACAAAACAACAACAACAAAAAACCCCTCCAAGCCCTAAAAACAATAGCAAAAAACACCCCAATTTGCAGGAGGATATAAACAGTTTTCCTTGGCGTGCTGCTGTACTGACCGGATTTTAAATAATGTATGGCCTGTGACTTGTAATAAAGTCATAGCAAGTTATAAATGTGCAACAATTTTTCAGTGAGCTCTTGATCATTTGCCTCAGATGATGCATTTTTAAAGGTACTTAGTGTAGGTAGAAAGGATTGTAAATGAACACTTTACAATATAAATCTTGACTTACAACACAACAGCAATAAGAACTCAAGATGTTTGTACAAGATGGATACTAATAGTGTGTTCCCGGTGCATATACTTAGCCCTGAAATAAAACAAGAATTCACATGTCTACTGATTTTTAGAGTTTGTCTCCTATTTTCATGCTTCTTATTTTGCTCAATTCCTTAAAAAAAAAAAATTCAACTTTTTCTCCTCTGATGGCTCTTGGTATCACAAATTCGATATGTATATGATCTCATAATCTTTTTCTATTTCTGAGAAAACTACAGTCCCCATCCCACACAAGAAATGCATTTGCAAGAAAACAGACAAACTCAGGCAATGCCTTTGTTCCTACTGAGTTTCTTTTTATACATACAAATTATTTTGGAATGAGTGTGTTCTGTACACCCGTAGAACAATGGGGAAAAATTTGCAGGGAAGCCCATGAGTTTTTCCAGCTTAACTTCCTTCCTACTTGATATGTGTCTAACTTCAGAGCTAGGTGAGGTTGTTCCAGGTCTTGTACAGTTGTGTTCTGAGCAGCCTGAAGAATGAAAATTCTACAGAAATTTAATTCCACAATCATTTTGTGAGATGATATCTATTCTGGGCCACCATACTTATAACTTCTGTGTGAGTTATGTGTTGGAATTGTTTCTTAACAATCTACACGGTGTTACGACCTGCACCTGAAGGCAAGGGTAATTGAAGTTCTTGTTAATAGGTCACTTGGGGAAAAATAGAGTGAAACAACTCTGACAGACCTGTGTTTTTATATATGTATATATGGCAGGTTTATTTCAGAACAATTTGATTGAAATGAAAAGCAGGTATGTAACTGTTTTAGTTATTATCTGTAGAAATATAGCAACATAAAAGTATAAAAGTATTCCTTAAGAAAATATATAAGGGGGGGAAAAGTATAAGAGTAGATAGTGGAGAGGAAAGATATCACCATCCATGGATGCAGTGATGAGACTCGAATGTGATGATTTTGGATGCCCATTGGTTGAAGTGATGGGTGCAGACTTCATCCATTTGGGGTGGGGGAAGGCCACAAAACGCAAAGTTCGATGGTTTGGCCTACATTCAGGTTTTGGAGGGAATGCTCCCTGAGCAGGTAAACTTTTACGCTGCCTTTTACAACACTGTGGATTGTGCAAAGTCCTGTGGTGGAAGGCCCCAGAAATAATCCTGGGAGTGCTCCAAGGATCTCTGATGGTTTATGAACCATTTTAATGACATGACTGCTGTTTGCTTCTCTCACTTCAGTTAAACCAGTGGTGCCTTTCAGAGGGGAAATGGCATGACAGAAGCCTCATACCATCTCTGCAGGATCTGCATCTTATTGATCTTTATCTGGCCAGAAAACAGCTTGTTTAAGACATTAGTTGCAGGTTATCAGGTACACAGTAGTTCCAGGGCTCAGTCATTTTATATATAAAAAGTGAGTTTGTCATGCTCATCCTCTAGTAGTGGGTGATCACCCCCTTTATTTTATATGGTTAAGAAATTTTCACCACCACACAGCCAAACCTCTCCTCCTCTTCAGTTTGGGGGTGCAAACCTGGCCTCAGCAAAGTACTTGCTCCTTTTGCAAACAGCCAATTGTTTGAGTCATTAGCCTTTGACATTTCAGCTTCTCATATATGGTACATGTTGTTTTTTTTTTTTTTATCTAACATAACTATACCTCAGAGTTACAATTTTCCACTCACCTCGTGTCTTGGGTTATGGAACGTAAATTGTATATTCTATTTTCATCTGCTGAAAGCAGTTGAGGAATTGTTTACTCTGGAAGGAAGGGGGTGGGTGCCTTTTGATAATGGCCCAACTGCTGAAACCGGGTAGGACATTGTTCCTTATCTCTTTTACTGCCCGGGGAATATTTTCTGCTAATGGACCATTAAGACACCCCTACCCTCCCCAAGATAGTACATCCACATTCCATCATCCTATTGTGAGATGCTCCACCCAGCGGGGGGAGCCAGTCATTCCTACCTGGATAAAACTGGGACTCCGGAACAGGAAGTTCTCTTGCTTCACCCCGATTTCTGGGAAGAAGACCCATCTCACCATCTCACCATCACCAGACCCCATCTCACCATCACCAGACCCCATCTCACCATCACTGGACCCTTGTCCTACAGGATCATCTATACTTCAACAGAACCACATCTGCCACTCCAGGAGGACTCACTTTTGGACTGCTTCCAACACCCTGACCAACAGGGCATCAGGTTGTAGTTCTGACTTTGTCAGGGCTTTCCAAAATTGTTGTTTGTTTGTTTGCTGGTTTGGTGGGGTGCTTTTGTTTTTCTACCACATTTGTATTATTGATATTCCTAGTAAAGATCTGTTATTCCTATTCCCAAATCTTTGCTTGAGAGCCCTTAATTGCAAAATTATAATTTGGTGGGGGGGTGAGGGGTTTACTTTCTCCATTCTAAGGGAAACTGCAGCTTTCCCTGGCAGATACCTGCCTTCTCAAACCAAGACACCTTGATTGTATACATTAGTTTCAATTTTAATTGCTTCATACTGGAAACAACTTTTGAACACTCCAGCGATTTAACCTTTGCCATTTTGGAGATTTAATTCATTTGCCTCTATTCATATCTATTTACTCTTTGCTCAGTAATAACCTTGAAAACAAAGAGGAAAAAGATAGGAGTATTTTTTTACATTTCATGACAACTTGTATACAGTATACTCCAATTATTCTTTCAGCATGCCACCTACAAGCACATCAACTCTCTGGAAAATGGTATGAGACCCTCCCTCAGTGTCTCCAAAGACCTTCCTTTTGTCACTTCTGTTAGAGCATACAAGATCTGTAATGCTCTTCTGCTCATACTACAGGAGGAATGCTGCCACTTAATCAATACACTGGGAAAATATTTTGGGTGCACTCTCTAGTTACTTTCTTCTGAAACTGGTCAAAGGAATCCTACAGTAGCAACAAATAGGAGCTCTGAGTTACCATAACACATACAAATCACAGATATGGTAGTACCACCTGTCACCTGTGGGGTAACTTTATAAAATTCAGTGTGTCAATTTAGCTCCACATCTGTTACAAAGGTATCACTTCATGGTTAAGAGGCTGTTGATCACATCTTCCTCATCCCCAGAAAGAAAGCTGAAGTCCAATGCATCTTCCTGGGTCCTGGTACTCTTCTTTAGATGATGTTAGGCCAGGACTACAAAGCTTGGTAATTTCTTCTCTGTGTTCTCCTTCCACACCAATCACTCTTTGTGTAACCTGTGAAGAGCTGTGCAAAACTGGTTACTTTTTTTAATCACAGATGTCTGGTTGTCCACTACAGATTGCAGTCATCTTGCTTCATATTTCTTTTCACTTGTGATAACTTTCATAACATCCTAAATCTGTTTAAAAGTATTGTTAAACTGGGTTAGAGATAAATAGTGCATTTGTGGGTAAGGGATCAACTACTGATCATTTCCTCCCTTTTACTGGCCAGATGGCTTCACAAGATCCTCAGTACTACTTGAGTTAAGTTACAATACCTCCCACTGCTTCTGTAAAGTGTTTGTAATTCAACATGTGCTGCAAAATATTTTTCTGTATCTTCCTGTACAATCAATGCCCTAGATAGGAACCAGGTTCAAAAGTGAATTGAGAAATCTAAAACCAAGTTTTATGTGGGCATTCAACCTAAATACAGATTCAGAATTAACCAAATTTCACACAGCCCTAACTTCATATTTTAAAATAACTCAAATTGATATTATTTTTTTTTCATTTTTTTCTGCAAATAGTCAACTAACATTTTTGTGGTTTTTTTTCTCTTCTCTTCATTCTTGAATCTACTCTAGCTGAAGAGTGTCTGTTTTCAAAAATCTACCAAACTTCTAAAAATGCTGACATTATTAAAAAAAACCTGCCTAGAAAATATGCCTTGTGCAAACATAAGCCATAAAAGAAATACTAAGTGCATTCTTACCTGTTTGCCTCCATTCTGGAACTAATGCTGCCTTTTGTATTACAGCCTTCATAGTGGACAATAAAGTGGAAAATACCAGCTCTTTGCTCTTTGGTTGGTGGTTTTGTTGTTTTTGTTGGCTTTTGGGCTTGGATATTTTAATCTGTCCATAAATTAGACTTCGTACATCATTCTTTCTGAGTCTCTTTTATTGGGAATAGGACATTTCTCTTTCCTGCACTCTTTTCATTTAAAGTTGATACTGCATTACTTAATACATGATCACAAAGATTATCCAAAAAATGGAGAGTAGTTTTTTAAAAATTAAATCTGAACCTACATATTACAGTCTTAAATACTTACTTTAATTAATTATTTTATTTATTACTTTTCATTAAGCATTTCAACCCCCAAAATAAAAATTATTAATAGTTGAAACACCAAAAATATGTCTCTCGAATTTATTTCTATAGTTTCCTATATTTATATAAATTCATGTATTATGATTATAAGAAGGTATAAAAAGCTGTTAAAACTCTTAATATTTGGAGCCGGATTTGCTACAAGATAAAATTTCAGCAGTGGAGCAGTTGCATGTTTTAACATTTTCGGGAAGATAAGGCATATTTGCAGAAAGAGATTAGTGACAGCACAAGTAGAATCAGACAACCAGAAATCTTGAAGAGTGCCAAGACTCCAAAAGCAGAAGATACCAAAGGTAGTAAGACAAAGGTAAATTGTGGATGAGCAGAAAATGAGAATGGGTACATTTAGCAAATTTCTAATCTGCTCAAGATTGCAGTTAATAAATTAGTATGGGGAAAATGGCAGAATAACAGCAAATAATCAAACATAGATTATAGTGTTCTTTTCATTGCAGCACTGGACCTCAGAAATACATAGAAACACCATAATACTCGTTATTGTAAAAGACAGTAAGAGCCCTTCTGCTGTATAGCAGCTGTAATTGATGCTGATGAGATGGTTTCATAGAATTTCGAAATATGTAATTCTTTGCCTTTCAGCATCTCCTGGATGAGAATATAAGTTACTTTGAAGGAAAACAGAGAAACTCTCAAAAACACAGCTTATCTTTGCAAGTTTCTTTCTTATATTTCCATTGGTACCATGGTCTCATTCTAGAATTGTCTCTTGCTCTCACAGTAGTAAATGTAACTGATAATGAGGAATAGCAGAGAAGAGACTGTAGTTGTAAGAAACTACAAACACAGAGAACAGCTTTCCTTCCATCTGATTTGGTGAATAATGCAAATACAAATATTGTGAATTATACAAATATGGTATAAATTTTTGTTTCCCAATACATGCTGTAGTATTGAGGTTTTGTACACCATCAGAGCAATTTTGGTTTAATTCCCTTCTGTTTAGGATTACACACTACTTTTTTTTTTAAAGTGTCAACAAAAAAGACCTAGATCATACGTGACAAATTTGGGCATCCAATAGGTAGATGTGTGCATACTAAATCGGTGATTTAAATGTGGATTTTTTTCTCCATACTTATTAAAATTTGCCTCTACCATTGCTATTTCATATACATCACTTTGACAATTACAATTTGAAATTACAGGGAGTTTACAAGAATGAACAGTATATGAAGGCACAAATATCTTGTAAAGAATCCACCGTGAAAGGACTTCAAAAATTAATAGATAGGTGCTGTATATTTTCTGATAGAAAAGAACTGAAGAAAGAAAACCAACACCTGAAAACACTACTATTTTCTCCCATGAATTTTTATTTTTGGCTTGCAAATGCAACAATACAATATATAAAATGTAAATATATCTTACATAAAATAAGATACAGGTTTCTCAAATGGACTTTGTTAATTGTGTCTACAATATAGCTGTTAATAACATTTTGTGAACTCTGCACTTTTGTTTTTTTGGATTACGAATTGAACTTTTATTAAATCTTACTTTTAAGTGGGATTGGTCATGACCTTCAAAATGTCAATTGATGTTTGTGCTGCAGTTTTAACAAAGGCCATTTGAGAACTAAGTTGAAGACATTTATCATTACACTAGGTGGTGATGGAAGTGAATTGCACTGAGTACAAACACACAGAAAGCACTTCAAAATGGAAAAAAATAAAGGGAAAAGAAAAAGTCTTTGACCAGGGTTATATTTTGATGTAGGAGTTGTCTATGTATGACCATGCAGTTATGACCCTACAGATCACGGTCTTACATACAGATGCTGAGTCAGCATCTCCTTTCAGACATATATTTACCCTGCTCCCTCACAGCTACACAGATTACTCTTATTTTAAGGACCATAGTTCAAGATAAAACATATACATAAATATATTATGAGCTTGAAGCTATGTTCTTTGGAGCTGCATTATATTTCAGGAGGATTTTCACAGAAAAACTGCAATAATTTAACAGATACTGAGTATCCTCGTACAGATCAAGAGAATGCTGAAACAAAGTGTTTCAACTGAGATCCTCATATGTGTTTGATAATTTTGCACAGGTCTAAGGGTGTGCTAGTTAGCATATATTAGCATAAATTAGCATAAAACTTAAGTTAGATTTAGATGTAATGCTATACGGTAATGTGTGAAAAGGAAATAATCATAAAATAAGAACACTTAAGAGGTGCTGAATGTTCCACAGCTGATATTTAGATGTATTTAAACACAGAATGATGAAATTGGACAAGTTAGCACTAGTTTGACTTCAAATTATCAGAGTGAAGAACATTTTCTTGAAATATTTATATTCAGATAGCTTCGCATTAGTGATTTTATGATAAAAATATGTCTGACATAGAACACTGACTTTTAGTATTTGGATCCCAGAACACAAGGCTGATCAAATCTAGGTTTTGTAAATATTGTTTATTTGTAATTCTACAAAGTTATTTTAGTCAATGTGTATATTAAACAAACTTACAATAGTTTACTTTTTTTAATTTTTACACAGCTCAAAAACTGATTATTTTGTGCATTCCAGTTCCTTGAAGTAAGTTATTATTGTACAAACAACTGACTGTCTTCCCACCTCTGCATGACCAAATTCCTTCCTTTTCCCTCTCTCATCTTCATCTCTTCTAGCACTCAATTTTCTGTTGTCAGATTTGTTGTTGTTATTATCCTCTGAGATTTAACAGGTAGTTTATTGTCACTGGTAGTGCATCTGTTGCATCTGTTTTTTTTCTAGTAAAATTATCAGAATTTAAATATTCTAATTCTCTTCTACATGGTTGATGACTTGAACCTTTGGTAAATAACACTGTGTTTAAAACTACTGAGCAGACACCAAAAGGTAATGTGGCCTACAAATTCAGCAACAGAAGGGCTTGAGTGGGAAGATGTAAGTAGAAACATTGTGAGTATTGTGTCTGAAATGAGCTGTAGACAAGATGTCTAATCAAGAGAGAAACTGGCTAAACTGTGAAAACAGAGAAAATAGAGCACTAACCTGAATTCAGACTTCTTACTACAAAAATGGTCTTTGCATCCACGCTTGCTTAAAACCTATTATAGCTGTCATCTAACTACAGTCTTATTCCTGTTACAGAAAATCTAATTTATTAATGTCAGTTCTCATTAATATCTCCCCCAAATATCCTTTAGGTCAGAGCTGACAATAGGAAAAAAATGGGACTTAATTAGATATTTTTGTCTTGGCAGTGGGAGTAAAAGACTAAAAATCCAAATTGCACCTGAACTCCTTTTAAGTTTAGAGCTGCTGCATTTTTTTTTAAAATATATTTTTCCTCAGCAATTTAAAGGAAGTAGTGAGTAACAAAAGGACACAATGAGATTTTCATGACAATTTTACATGGGAAGAACCAGAGGAAGAAGATCTGAGGTTGTTTCTAAAAGCTGGTGAACTTGATGAATTTTGAAATCGTACCATGCAGCCATGGGAGAGAGTGTAATAAATAGTTAGTTTGCATTGGGAGTGGGAATCTCTAGGAGTATAAAATTCACTTCACCCTGCACTCTTCATACTTTTAGGTATGTCTGCATCTGAGTAATAAGTAGCCTTCAGGACCAGGTTGTTATTAACTTATGCAAGAGATATTATAAAGGAACACAGCATCTTCAGGGGTGGCAGAAGGTGTCTGTAGCAGTAATTTTGGTAATTATTCAACCTGATTGCTGATTTTGTGGCACTAAAAATGATCAAATAAATCTATTTGATGTTGAAAGGCAGAACTATTAGTCCTAACCCATGCTGGCAACAATAGAGTAGGGAATCATAGGTGGGAAATTTAGGGGTGAAATTTAGGTTGCTAGGTTTCTGACCAGCAGAGAGTCCAAGTCTCTCGTCAACAGCTTGTGTTGGCTGCATATGGAAAACCTTAAGAAACTGGAGAGATGTGTTTCACATTAACTAGAAGAGAACCAACCTGAATAGAAATATCCTGCAGGATTATTTTCAGTAAAAAAAGATGGAAAACCAACAGGCATGGAAGAGTACTTGGATTTGATGTAGCCAAAATCTTTTTACATGAAGAAAGGAAGCATATATACAGCTCTATTACTCCAGGTACAGAACCCTGCCTGTCCCTGGGGCCCTTGGGCCAACAACACCAGACCCCTCAGTGCAAGCTGTGGGTGTTGTCCCTAAGCGTAAGGGGCATGACAGTCACGCTTACTAGAATAATTGATTAAGGAACTGAAAAAAAAAAAAAAGTTACTTTATGGTGATTTTTCATAATAGAGAAAGATCAACAGAAAGATCTCTCAGAATGACTGGTATGACTAATTTTTTTCAGTATCTTCAATATTAGCCTGGACAAAGCTAACTCAGGTTATATCTCTGAGTTTGGAAAATATATTAAGTTACTTAGATATAGTACTGATCTCTAGAAGGTCTTAGAGGACCTTACAAAACTACGCCTGAGGTTGAAAAAAGAGTTGCTGTGCAAAAAAGTAAGGTAAATTCTAGGTAAATTGTTTGCATTTTGCGAAACACAACTGATAGTATGTTAGCATTATTGTCCCAGAGATACACAGCAAAAGGATCAAAATCAGTGGTCAGAAACTGCAATAAAATGTCTGAAATTGCCAGTAAATGTTACAGGAAAACAAATTAGTTAAAGGATATTTAGAGGTTGTGGAATCTTCATTTTGTAGACAGTCAAAACTTGACCAGACTCAGGTGTGATCAACTTGATCTGAGTAAGTCTGGCTTTCAGAAATGGAGGAGATAGTAAAGATGACTCCTAGAGATTTTTTTATAGCCTATATTACTGTTTAATTTGGTTGTCTGAAGAAGGACATAGCTGAGAAATCATTAGTGACTTTAGGAACATTGTTCAGTGGTGTACTTGGCAGAGTTAGGTTTACATTTGGAACTGATTATCTTAAAGGTGTTTTCAAAGCTAAATGATTCTGTATTACATGTTACTATGATCAGAAAAAAAAATATAAAAAAGATAGGGAAATTTTTGTCCAGAAGTGGTGATGTTCCACAAGCAAGTAAATTTGTGGCAGAAAATATAGAAAAGGTCAAGGTACTCAATGTCTGCTTCACCTTGGTCTTCACAGAATCAAGCCCTTTTTGAAAACTGAAACCATATTTGGCAGCTCCCATCTGGCTGGGACCTCTCTAGAATCCCAAAACCATTGTAAAATAGTGGAGAGAGGTCCTGCAATAACACCAGTCAGCTCTTTAAGTACCCTGCAATGAATCTTATCAGGCTCCACAGACATACATGTATCAATTACAATAGAGCTGGAGAAGCAAGCATTGAAAAAATTCAGGGTCAACTGGGAGTTTATTACCCCCCCTGGAATGATATTCCAAAACAGGACTCAGAAGACTCCTAATTACCTTTGAAAAATCATGTTGGTTAGAAGATGTTCCTGAAGACTGCAAGAAGACAAATATCATTACTATCTCCAAGGGGAGAAAGAATGAATAACTAAAGAACTTCACCTGTGGAATTTCACCTTGATTCCAAGGATATGAAGGAGAAGAAGAGAATGGGAGTTAGCAACAAGAATTTATGGTTAGAAATCATGCTTAGCCTATGACATAGCCTTTTATGATGAGTTGATCGGTTGTGTGTGTGATGGGAGAGCATTTAATGTTGTTTTTATTTTATTAAGAGTTTTCATAACGTAATACTAAAGTTATCAGATGAGGTACAGATTTGATAAGTAGACAGTGAGGGGGATTGAAAACTTAAATGACCCATCTGGCGTTAGATGAGTTGGACTATATAGCTTCCAGAGGACTCCTGATTTCATCAATTTTATCATCCACAATGACTAAGATTATGAGGGTATTATGGTGTTTTCTGTTGACACAAGGCAATACAGAGTGAGGTAACCTCAAGAAGAGATGTAGGCTACTCTGTGACATAAAAACTAAGGTGTGAGTGAGATGGGCATAGTGGGTTGTTAATGATTTCTCTATCTCACCCACATACACGTGGTCTGTAGATAACACACGCATAACATTAAAACTGTCAGCATCAGACTCTTGGAAAATGAGATAATTCACTCCAGCTTGTTGATTTCTCCAAATACTGAGAGACAGGCAACAGTTCCAATGTCATGTTGGCCCTTCAGCATGATGGCAGTTTTTCATGGAGGTGTGTGGGTTGTGTGAATGGATGGAGAGCGACATGGATCTTAACTATTCATTGTTTCTCAACTTTAATAGCTGTCATGAGCTGCTAAGATGACTTTAGAAGGTTAGATTTTGCTTAGATTTTTTTTTTCTAGTTTATATTCATATGAGGTCTAAACATGATCAAAGACTGGGGCAAGGTTCACATGAGCTGCCACTGTAGGGAAGTATCTTCCTTTATTTCATTTCCAATGAGTTTGACAAGCACTTGTCTAATAGTTGTGTCCTCATGTGTAATTCACACATATTGCAAAAACACTACTGAGACAGTAACTTCAATAGAATTGCTTTGAATATGTTTGAAGTTCAGTATGATTAGGCTGGAAAATTACAGCATCATCAGTCTTGGGACTGCAGAATTGCTGCTGTTAATATACTTATTCAAGCTAGGACTGAAAAAGGTCATTGCAGACTTTGTGGAGCAGCATCCACAGAACTAATGCATTAGTAGAAATTGGGAAAGAAAAATGAAACAAACCAAACCCTTCAGTAAAAGGATTAATTTTTAATTCATTTATTTAATTATTTATAATTCTTTGATGCATCTGGGAATCTGGAAATGGATTATAGCCCTATATTGTGGTACGATTTGGTACATATTGTACAGGATTTCTAGTTATTTGTGTTACTTGTTGTTTGTTTCATGATGGCAGAAATAGTGCAATATTTTCAACAATATTTTTTTCCCCAACCAACCAAAACACCATCTTTGACCACTTATGCTGAGCTTTTGTAACATGTACCCAGATGGACAACCTGTCTCTTCTAAAACTTCTCACATTTACCTATTTAAACTTATATGCTTGGAAGTGTGACTGCCAGAGCCTTGGGAATGATCAGACTGGGAAGTTTCCTTAACATTTGAGAAAACTAAAGGGTTTTCTACCTTTAAAAGATCAAGGGAGATTTTTTTTTTTTTTTCTGTAGCTACCTAAAGGAACATCATTGTAATTACAGGCAGACTTTTCTCCAAGGTGGACAGTAGAAGTATGAGAGGCAATGAACAGAAATTTAATAATCCTGGGAAATTCTGACTTTATAGAAAATCTGTCTCACCATGGAAGTAATCAAGTGTTAGAACAAGTTTTTAGAGAAAGTGTGGAATTTGTGTCATTGGAGATTGTTAAAAGTCAAATAGAAGGCCTCAATGCTATTAGAGAATATTAAGGAAGGCCTTGATGCTATTACAAGAATAAAGTGATATTTAGTGAGTGTTGTATCAGCATGAAAGCAGTCCATGATTAAACACATGAATAAAACTATAGATTTTATTCTTATTTTCCTCCAAGTCAGTTACTTATCTTTTTTTTTTTTTTTTTTTTTTCTTTTTTTTTCACTCATGTAATTATCTGGGGATTATTGGTTTTACATGTTACAAAAAAAAAAAAAAATAAAAATCCAGGCTGTTCCTTTAAAACATCTTATTTTCTTGTTTTAGTGCTTCATTAAATACAACTTGCACTTTGATTTTCCTAAAACAGATTTCAGAAAGAGAGAGGAAGTTTTATAGCTAAAGTTCAGGTTTACCTATGCTTAATTTGGCAGATTAATTACTTTAAAAAACAAATTACTTGGAATTTATACTTAAAATGCCAGAGAACAACAAAACAATAGGTAAAAACATTTTTAATGGTATGTAAGATGACAGAGAATGTAGGAAAGACAAACTGTTCTTTTTCCCACATGGAATTTTTAGGTGGTCATGACAAGAAGAATATAAAACAAAAAAAACAAATAAAAAAAAACAAAACAAAAACAAAACAAAACAAAAAAAAAACCCAACCAACCAAACAAACAAAAAAAAACACCAAAAAAAACAAAACAAAACAAACAAAAAAAACCCCAGAAGAATGAAAGCTTTATGTAGCTAGTGAAGCTGAAACACATTCAGGATTTAATTTCAAGAGAGCATGTAAAAATTAGTCCACACTTATGATGCCTTAACTTTTAGCTTTCCTATTTTCCAGATTCTGCACTGCATTACTATATAACTCTCAACTTCATATAAAGTGTGAGCAAGTTCTCTTCCCAGCTTTGGTAGACAAAACAATCCTTTTCCAGCCTGAGAACCAAGGACACGGTTGCAGCTTCAGGCCCCAAAAGTATAAACAACAGCGTATTGAGGGGAGCAAACTGGGAGGATGGGACTTCATAATTTGAAGGTAAAATTGGAAAATTAACCCCAATATGTAAATGGACCAAAACTTATAAAAGCGTGAAAACTTCCACATCCATCTTCCAGCGTCGTCCGTCTTGGGTGTAGCCAAGACTGGGCTCTTGTACTGCTCAAGGTGTATCCTTTGAAGGCCTTTTAATAAATACCACTTTATTATTTTAATTCCATCTAGCTTCTGTTCTAGTTGCCTCTCAAGGCTTCACTTACTGGAAAATCTGCAAAAGTATCCTAGAACACCTAATTTCTGTTATAAAAGCCATTGTGTCTCACTCATGGTTAAACAAATTGCATCAGCATTTCTAGGATAGGAATGATTGTGAATATTTAAACTCAACAGCAATTGAACCTGACCTTAGTTTGGTCAATTTATGGTAGTGATAACACATAATTTTATGGGAGCAGTTACCTGCTACAGCAACAGTAGACGTTAATGTAATACTAAACTAGACACGTTATCCCACTAACTCACTTTTTATACTCTGATTTGAAATGTGAGGTGCAATGTGTCTTTGAGAATACGGAAAAAGGAAAGAAATCTTTGCTACTTCTACCATAAATGAGAAGTCTTCCTAAGATTCATCAACTGTATAAGTTAATTACCAATAATTGATAAGGATGAGGCCATATTTTCATATCTTAATGCTTAAACTTGTACTGTGCATCTCACAATGAGAACTGAAAAAACAATATTGTTTTTGGTTGCGCATTTGGTTGCACCCATTGGTCTCACTAACTATACACAAAAAATACGAAAAAGTCACCCATATTTTTAGCTATTTTGTTAAGGAATTGAAGATTGTATGAATCCACAGTAGAAAATGTGCCATTAAATGCATAAAATATTTGGAAATTTTAAATTTAATAATATAAATAAATAAATAAATAAATATTTTAAAAAATAATTTTAAAAAATACCACAAACACTGTCTGGAATATGGGACACTGACAACAGTCAGTCTCTATTAACCATCACCTGGTTCAAAAATATGTTTAGAACCTCTAAGCAAATGTTAATAATTTCAATAACATGGCACATGACACCCACAATCTCTAGCCTTAAGAAATATGTAGAGTATAGGTATGGAGGCAGAAAGAAGGTTTACATTTAAAGAAACAGCACCTGTGTTATGTAAAACACATTATCTGCAGTACTCCAGGATGTGTTCTGTTTTCTGTCCAGCTTGTCTAGCATGCTGAAACAGATACACACACACTCATAGAAAGATGTTTCGAAAAAATCTAGAAGTGTTTTTCAAACCCAGTCCCTGCCATTATGTGGTTACTCAGGTTAATATAACCTGTCAGAAAGGTGTTACCATTAGGCTGTCATGGGCCATGGAATCATCAAACTAGTACGTGGCTGGTGCTCTGTGGTATTTTAATCAGTGTGTTTTGACGTTTCTCAGAAAGCATTCTTACTGAGAACTTTAATTGCTCTGTAAGTATTTATCTAAAGTAAAGAACTCATCTGTTACAAGACTTTCAAAGTTTTGTTGAAGGGATATAAATAAATATTAATATATTAATATTTAATTTATTAATATGTACTTATTAATATTAATCTATCAATATTAATTATCTTTCAAGTAGGTTTTATTCTACAGAATTTTCAGGCAGGTAATTTCCCATTTTAACTATCGGTTAGGAAGTAGCTATCAGTTTGACTGAGGAACTTTGCTAGACTTTTTTCCTGTTTGGTAGATTTTAGGTTGGTTCTTTTTGTGTGTGTATGGGATTTTTGTTGTTTGATTGTGCTTTTGTTTGTTTGTTTATATTTTTATTTTCTGAATCTCTCAATGTAGCTTAAGTCCATTTTACAAGTTATTTACAAGAAACTTAGAAAACAATTTATCCCCCTCACATTCACAGCAGCCTTTCATCTATTTGAATATGATTATCATGGCTGATTCTCTGTTATAGAATAACCATATAAAATGATCAAATATTCTTTTGTGTTGTTTTAGTACACTATTATCTAGTGTGTGTTATCTCACACTCTCTGAAAAAGACAGTATTCCTTTCCAGTTATTCAATATACCAGATTCTAGAAAATTCAGGAAATTCTCTGACCTCCTTTTATTCCCGTAATTACTTGTTTCCTTCTTCTTCACATGCCACTTTAATTTCAGTTCTTCCTATTGCTGCCAATCTTTATAGCCAAAATTAGTAAAACACAAATTTAGTGAATAAATAAAGAGGAGGGAAGACTGGTGTTTGACAGCTCAATATTCAGTCTGGCAGAGCTCTTCATTGCTTTACTGTTTATCTTGGCTTATAAATTCTGCACTTCAAATGAAATCTACACATTACTTGACAGTATACAGTAGTGCAACCGTCAAGGAGCTGTCTCAGGTTTGTGTAACAGAAACAGTGTAAAGTTACTCATAGAGTGGTAGACCTTGTTTTTCATGGCATAACATAGGCTATACTTAGCTGAAAACAGTTGCATCAGTTCCTGTGAGACTCTTCTGTGTGTAGGGAAATACCCAGCTGTAGGAAAGGTGACAAAGAACAATGCATTACGTTTGAAGCTTTAAGAGGAACAGTATTCTTATTCCTCCAATTCATGTCAAACACTGAAAAAAAATCCTGAAAAAGAACGTGAAAAAATATTCTGAAGTTAAAATGTTTTTCAAATATACTTTTAAGACAGTTGTGCCAAATTCAACTACTTTACTGGCATTTATATATATTTCATAGACAATATGAAGTTGTAAAAGTCATTCTGCCATTATGTTTTAGCATATGTAATACATATGTCTTAAAAACACTATAGAAAATGTTTATAGGTAAAAACGTGTATAAGATAAACCACTAAATAGATATGAGATCTTGTGTTTTTGTTGTATGCTGAAAGATATGTAAATGGTCTGATATGTCCAGCCTGTGTTTTTCTGTGTATCTTAAAGGCCATCCTATTTTCAAGTGAAGGAGACACCATGAGTGATGGAAATGGAGTGCTGAGACGAAACTAACACCCTTTACTTCCTTTTCTATCAAGTCAGTATCTCAATCTGCCAATTTTCATTTTCTTTTAGCTCTCAGGATATATGCAATACGTGTAATTCATGTGCAATAGTAATGCAATTGTAATAGAAATGCAAGAGTAGCAGTGAATTGCTTTACTTACAGGAAACTGGTGAATCCATGGTATATTCATCATTTGTATGTCCAAATTGCCAGCTGTGTAGCCAGATATGAATTTATTTAGTGGTTAAAAAATAAGAAAAATGCATACTAAATTGACAACTAATGACTAGACCTGTGTCCAGGTTCCAGAGAGCAACCTAGAGGCTGCCCCCTGCATTTTCAAAACCATTCATTCATTCATTCATTCATTCATTCATTCATTCATTCATTCATTCATTCATGCCATTACTGCCACCTTTGATTTTGTATTGGGTTCATGTGTCAAGTCCTGTGTGTTGGGGGCTGCAGAGGTAACATTTGAGACAGGGAGGCAGGGACTGATGCAAACCTGCTTTGCAAAGGCAACACAAGGGTGAGGAGGAGGGAGATGCAGAAAAGGCCCTGTTGTGGACTGACCACAGCCACCCATTCTGGCTGAAGAGTCAGGAAGCAAGGAATGAAGTTGAGACGGTGAAAAAAGAAGGGTGTTTTTATTTTTTATTTTATCACTATCCAACTCTACTTTTAACTGGCAATAAATTAAGCTACTTTTCCCCAAGCTTTGTCTGTTTTGCCCGTAATGGTAAATTTGAACTATGAATTATTTTGACCCACAAGCTTTTACATCTTATTCTTCACCACCATCTCCTTTGAAGAAGGGGACTAGAAAAACAGCTGGGCTGGGGTCTGTGAAGCAGTCAAGTTCAGCTCACCACACTGTACTAGTTATAATTTTTTAAAAAATTAAATCATTAAAATAAAATAAATTCAATATTTATGCTTTTATAAATAGCACTATTATTTTCAAATATTTTAGTATGCAGTTGTGGAATTATAATTATTTTAAATTAAATAATGCAGCATTGTTCTGGAAAATTCTTACTGCGTTTTATTTTTCCTTTCCATATTCACATTCTCCTCTAGCTTCTGGTTTATTATTTATTTATAAAACCTTCATGTTTTTCTGTCTGCATATGCTGAATGCCTCTATGTTGGGGGAAAGAGGTGTCATTTATATTTTATAGCCTCTTTCCATTTGCTTCACAGGAAGTATAGATTTTTTTGCTTGTATTTTTTCACTATTTATTTTTACATTGAAGTTAGCA
Organism: Phylloscopus whistleri; assembly: GCA_017589585.1. Lineage (NCBI taxonomy): Eukaryota > Metazoa > Chordata > Aves > Passeriformes > Phylloscopidae > Phylloscopus > Phylloscopus whistleri. Next base: position 59,594 of record JADMLD010001396.1, read on the forward strand.
ATTCCAGATATTGATTAGCTTGGAAATGTCTTAAATATTTACCAATTGTTGTAATACATTTCTGCTCATATCTTTTTCATCTAAACTTCCATAGTTTTCAAATTCACAAGGTTCACTTTTGTAAAGCTGGCCTTTTCCTTTCACCAAAAAACTTTGTGAGATATACCAGAGTGCTTTCCCATACTGGATAAAGGTCTTTCAGAGGAAAACAACTTTTTCTCTTCAGCTTGTAAATTCTGTAGATATTTTATATTTAAAGTTTGACCATCATAGTATATCACAGATGTGAACAAGGCAGATTTTAGTTTTCAGATAAAAATCAGTAAACTACTGCTTCATGTACTGGTTAGCCTCCTCTCTAATGTGTTTTGGGGACCTACCGCTATACATTTTGTTAATGGAGTCCAAACAATAAAACCTTCCTTGACAAAACGCACTCTCACTCCCCTTGTCCCAATTCAGTTTTAACTGCAAATGTTAGAAATAAAATTCCTGATTTTTATATTTCTTTCATGAGAATGCTCCTAAGACAGACATGTTCAGATACTAAAAGAGAATTTCCATTTATTTTGGTTTAGTATTCTTGATTGTGTACAAGCACTCAAATAATTGTTGAAACACAAGTTCAAGATTATGAAAGTGTCTCTCTTGTTATTAATGAGAAAAAATAATTTAGATCAAAAACATTTTTCTAGTAATATCCATAATAAAATTAAAAACTGAATTAGAGAATGGAAGGAATTTTTTCATATGCTCAATCTAAAACTTTCATTTTAGGCATTCTTTTCACAATTCTAGGGTTTGCTTGACAGCTGACTTCAAGAGTCAGGTACATCTTTCCTCAGTGATCAAAGTGGTGACAGGCATTTCTGTGATTGCAACATTTTAGTGAGGGCAAACTGAGATGTTGTTCACCTTAAGAATATGCCACAGCCATAGCCAAGGACAATAACAGAATCTTTCATAACAACTGTGATCACAGGATTCAACCTCTACAATCTATACCTGTGTCTTCTGAATTCCCTGATGCAACTATTTTATATGCTTCTGACTGATGCTCATATTAATGTGCTAGTTGAATATATGTGAACAACCATTTCAAGATAATCAAGGACTATCAAAACTATGCAATACCAGATTTTAAAGAATTATGTTGACATGTGACACAAATGTTTTACTAACACAGCTATTAGTTAAGTCTGGTTAAGTGGTAAAATTCAGGGTAATATTGGGTAAATCCTCCAAAGACTTTTGCAATATGTATTTTTCATGTTCTTCAACATCTTTGACAAGAATTATTTCATAAAGATTTTCATGTTTGAAAATTAGATTTCTCAGTTTAAACCAAGCTTTCATGGTAGAATGAGGTGTAGTGGCATATGCTTCAGAAGAAAGTGAGCCCAGCTCCCTTATATAGCTATTGCACACGTTTACATGGGGTCAGATGAATCCCACACAGCATGACTAAACAAAGTTCAGCCAATTTGACCAAAGAATTCAAGTTATACAGACTTAATGCATGTTTTCTTTAAAAGCTCTTATTTCAAACTGTATTACATCAATATTTATGTATCCTAAGAGAGTAGGGACAGAATTAATTTCATTTAACTTTGTAGAGGAATTTCCAACACAACCTAAGATGGATATGTAGCATACAGGATTATTAAGTATCTAAAATTTATGAAGTGGTCACATCCTTTATAGACACCTTAGATTAGGTGCCTAACTCTTAGTGGGCTAAATGTAGGAAGATATTTCCCATGGTTATTAATCACTATCCATCTTTAAACGAGAATATAATTGAAATATTTTTATAAATATAAATATGAATACAGAACAATATATTTAACTCCTTTCTCTCTTCCTTGCAACTGCTGTTCATTTGAGGAATTAAAAATATAATTTCAATTCATATTTATGAAATATTTGTCAAATAAAAATCATAAATCTGAAAATTCTGAAAAATGAAGTAAATTATGACATTGTTTTTTCATGTTCTTTCATATTAGCCATTCTTCACTGACTTCCCTCAAAGTCTGTCTCTAGCAAAATCTGGAAATAATAAAATGTTAATAAAAACCTTATTGTTATTGTTGTTGTTGATGTTTTTGTTATTATTACTGTCAAATGTTAGGACATGTTATTACATTTCATGTGAAATGTTCAGTTTAATGTATTGTGATTGACAAGTATTAACTGCAACATTGGTGCAGTCACTGAAAAAATTTGAGTCATTCCAATAGAGATTTTGATTTTATTTTTTTATTATATTACTTATATTTGCAAAAGTTATCATATTTGTTAATTAATATATTTAATACATTTAAATTATCATATATTATTTATTGAGACAGCTATCAAGATTAACCCACTTAGAATGTCACCTTGAAGATGCTGTTGGTTTTGGCTTGACATAGCTCTTGTGACAGCAAGGAAAACCTGCTAAGAGCTTCCAAGTAGTCGGTTTTTCTTTTCTTTTATCTGATTTTGTCTTGTAGCTTTTTGTTGTTGAAATAAGTGTAGTTCTAGTTAAAGATCAAGCTTAAGCACTGGAATTTTACACATTCCCATTTGAATTGCTGTGGCTTAAGGGACAATAATTTGTGTATCACAGGTCCTAGAACTCTGCACATGGCTTTAAAGACATTTTAAAGCTGATCCACTTTCAAATGCTAGCGTTCTACTCCATGTAAAAATAAAGCACACCTCATATATGTTAGGTATTGCTCTGAAATTTCCCCTATGCAAATGATTGTAAGTGGAATTTATGCATAAAAATAGTATGATGTTTTAGGTAGAAGTGGTCCCTTATGCTTTACACAACTTCTCTTTGTTATCATCACAGAAACAGATGTCTCAATGGGGTCCAAATAAATGCACACAAATAAAGATCAGGATTAATTTGTTTTGTCTTTACACATTGTCATTGGCAAAATGCCTACCAGCTCTTTTTGTAAGTTGTTCTTGTTTAGAAAAGGGCCGTTGTTGTTGTTGTTGTTGTTGTTGAGGGGGTTTTGTTGTTTTTATTTGGTTGGTTTTGGTTTTGTTTTTTTCTAGTGAATATTCTTAACATTCAGTACAAGAAGACTACACATAGAATAAATACCCGTTTCTCATATATATGTCCCTGATTTGTATTGGAACTGGGTAAATATTGGATTTTTCAAGTCATCAGTGAGAAAAAATCAATTTGAAAAAATAAAAAGTTCAGGGGAAGAAGACAAAATATAATGTCTGGCTTAAAAATAAGCAAAAAGCAATGTCTACACTTGATCATCAAAGATCTCAGATCTGAGATTCCTTCTCTCTTCGTTGAAAAAAAAGGGAAAACATTCACTTTTATAATTTAAAATCCCTTGGGATATGCAGACCCTCATTGATAGGAAGAAAAAAGTAGGGACTTTAACTTGCCTCATGTATCTTATAAATAAATCAAATAAACATTGCATGACTTCAGAGCTCTCAAAATCTATCCTTGGTCTGTGCAACTGACTAATAAATCCTAACATGCTACAAGAAGCCTCCCGCTCTGAAATAGAAAAACAAACAAAAAATATAAAAATTGCTTGTTTGTTTCTTCTTTCTTCAAGCCTTAGGGAAAACGTTTGTCATGTCCTAAGTATCTACAATCTACCTCACAAAAAGAATTCTCAAATTTATGTAAAGTTGTAGCCAAGAGAATTTAAAGCTATGCGTAGTATAATGCTATAAAAGAATATTTTTCAACTGTTTGTGGTTCCCATTCCTTTCAAATTCATATTTGTAAGGCTCTTGTATACCTTCCCAAATAAAGTTCCTCTGCAGATTAAACAGATTAAAAAAAAAAAAAAAAAGTAAGCAAACAAATAACTTGGCAAATAAACTGGAAAAAGACATTCATTAATCTGTTCATCAACAGGAAAATTACATGAAGTAATTTCTGTAACTGTTCTCGGACCACAGGGCTCATGCACATTCTCCTGGTTTATCTGAATAAAAATCAAGTTCTGTGTTACCATAAAATTATGGGTTTCCTTTCTTTTCCAGAACATTTTACAGTTGTTTTTTTGGTTTTTTTAATTCAACTCTGCCATGACTCCTTTTCTCATGTCAACTTTCTGCTTCATGAAAGGCCTCTCTGCCCTTTTAATAGCTCATTCTCTTTGGAGGTAAATTCAGAACTGTTTTAGCTTTTTCTCCCTCATATTCACTACATTTTCAAATTTCACTTTAATCCTGTAGACTTGGCAAGTTTCTCTTTCCTCCAATGAGCCATATGTCAATTATTGCTTTTATCCATGTTTCCTCTTACCATAAGGCATTTGCTGAGTAACCAAACCAGTTAAAAACACCACAATGTTTTGGGGTTTGTTTGTTTGTGGGGTTTTTGTTTGTTTGTTTGGCTGGTTTTTTTAATAAAAAATAATATGACGTGAGACTAGTCTAATTGGGTCGATATTGTTACGGTTTTTCTGCCGAATTCCAGGATTACTAGAAACAGCGGTTTTCAGTAGTTCACCTCCCATAAACCTCAAGCCCCATAATTTTTACTGAAAAGCAGAGAAGTCCTTAATATTTTTCCCATTTAAAGTGAAAACAAACGACAATTGAATTCTTGTTCCCATAAAACTCTTCTAAGTTAAAGGATTCAGTTGTGAATTATATAACTAATCATTTTTTTTATTTTAAATTACTCTAATTGGATTTTTATTAACAATAATGTAAATTAAAATCTGAATGAGTGCCTACCTGCATTTTTACTTTAATCACATAATGAAAAGTATAAAATTTATTAGTGTTGCACCCTGAGAGCAACATTTAGTTAATTAATATACTGAAAGCATTATTCTTGTATAAGCAAATTCATTCAATCAAAGATTACTTAATTTCTTCAAAGATGATTGTTACAGAAATCATCTTTTACTTTCTCAATAGAAATTTCAAATATTAATAGATTCTGACTTGACTACTTTATCTTGGGAACCAGAAGTTATTAAGAGGATTTTTAAAGGATAAGACTATCCCTGGGACAATCCTTTCTCAGTGGGAAAACTATCACAATACCACATTTGCATTATCAGAGTAAGGTAAAATGGAGAGTCAGTATTTTTTATTAGGCCAACTCTCATATTTGGGGGAAAAAAGTTAAATAAAAAAAGTCTTACAAGTGTCTGGGTTTTTTGGTGGTTTTTGGTGTTTTTTTTTTTTTTTTTTTTGGTTTTTGTTTTTGTTTTTTTTTTTTTTCCTTAATTTATACCGTACATTTAGCTGTATAATAACTGCTGACCTTATATTTTATAACTATATGTATTCTAGAATCCCCAGGAAGAAATTGGGCCAGTTTAAATGTGGTGCTCAGTGTCTGCGAATCTTCAAGTACACCCACTGCTGTCCATCGACTACATATAGAACTTACGCTCCTTCTTCAGAGGATTGCTTCAACATATGCTGAAGATACAGAGGCAATTTTCATGTCTAGACTGGTTAAAATAATTCCAATACTATAGTTTTAAGTTTTATGTACGTAAAAACACAATTTCTACAGCAATTTTAGGCTGGTGCAGTGATTTTAAAGCTTGGGAAAATATAAAATCTAATCATTATGGCTGAGCGATTAAAAGAATGTGACACTTGGGACCATGATTAATGAGGAATTAGATTTGGGCTTTGTCTGGAGTCAACCAAAGGAATGTGAAGAACTACATAGAAGGTGTTGTACAGAGCCTTTTGGTAAGCAGAATTCAGATGAAAAATAAATGTGTTTGAAGATTATTTTGGCCAAGTGTTATAAAATATGTGCTTCTTGTGCCTCTTGCACACCTTGAAAAAAGAACATATAAACATGTGTCAGCCTGTCACAAAAATGTATTAAAAAAGTATATTATTTGGTGATATAAAAATTCTTTGGAAACTTAAGGTAGCTGACAGCAGAAAAATTACCACGTGCCATTTCACAAAAACTGTAAATTAGTTAGAGCTTCAGATTAGGAATAAGTTTTGCTTTACTTCAGAAGGAATAAATAGATGATATTCATAATATGTTTTCTCTTTTTTTCTCCAGTAAAACAGAATGCTCACTGGGAGAATACAGCAGGTTTATTGCCTTCATGCATTTGCAGATACTTCTTTTGCTTTTCTTCAGTTAAGAAAGGAAGGTTTTGCTGAGGGTCAAGAAAGTCATAATACCATTTGTGGAACAGAGCATTTAATTGGTGTTCTACTTGCACAGTGTCAACCCTGAACCTGTTGAGTTACGGTATTGCCAGAACCTAGGAAGTCACACAGCATTCATTTGAACAGAAGTCCAAGGGTCTTATACCTTTTCATCCAAAATAATATTGAAGAAATACAGAAACCAAGGTTTGGTTTTTTTTTCAAGCAATACATCTCCTACATCTCAATCATCTCCTAAAGTTAATTAAAATATTTAATTCACTGAAAGAAAAAAGTACCACTTACATACTGACACAAGAAAAGCAGACAAGAAGGCACATAATATTTGAGTGCTGTGACATTTGGCATAACACTTTAACTTCTCATTAATGCTGACATTTAAAAGATTTTTTTTTCTGTAAGTCTTCCACACAAAATGCTAACAAATACATGAGTATTGAAAGGCTGTTTTATACATTTAATACAAATATCCAGAGTACTGACTTTGGAAGGTAAATGAGATAAGACAGGAAAAATCTGGCAGCATAGAGCCCTTTTCCCCCTACACAGTATTTTAAGTCAATAGAAAAATCCCACAACTTCTAATTAGTTGTGGTGCTTTTGACTGGGGAGAATGAATTTTCTTCACAGTGTCTCGTATGGGGTTGTGTTTTGGATTTGTGTTGAATACAGTCTTGATAATATAGAGATGTTTCTGTTATTGTTCATCAGGGCTTACATAGATCCAAGGTATTTTCTGCTTTCTGTACTACTGGCAGGGGGACATGGGAGGTTTGGAGGAGTTGCAGCCTGGACAGGCAACCCCAAGTGACCAAAGTGACATTCCAGACCATATGGCGTCATGCTCAGTATATAAAGTGGGTGAAGGAGGAAGAGAGGGACTTCTGGAGTGATGGTATTTGTCTTCCCAAGTCACCATTATGTGTGATGGGGCCCAGCTCTCCTGGAGATGGCTGAACACCTGCTTGCTTAGGGGAAGCAGTGAATTAATTCCTTTTTTTTTCTTTGCTTTTGTTCGTTCCATATTAAACTGCCTGTTTGTCAGCCCACAGTCTTCTAGCTTGTACCCTTTCAATTCTCTCCCTGGCCTGTTAGTGGGGGAGTGAGAGAGCAGCTGCCTGGGGCTTGCTGCTGGCTGGGGTTAAACCATGACAATAGCAGGGTTTTATAACTTTGTGCCTTTCATTAATGAATTGGTTAGATGAAACATTTCCTGGTGAAACAGTGCACACTCTGTTTAAAGCTTTTTATCTTAAAACACTGAAGTGATTTATTTAGCTAGAGCATTAAAATATAAGTATCTTTGCTATAAATTGAATGTCACCAGATAGAGAACATAGGATTTCTTAAGAAATTGAATGTGTACAGTTCATTACATCTAATTTATTGCTAGAATAATTTTTATTAATGCAGAAACTAAATTACTGCTAATGGAGCAGACTTATACTCTATTCCTTCCTAGATGAATTATGTATATTTTGCTTTGTCTTTATTTTCTTTCAGGTGGTATCTGAAAAACTATACAAGAATGAAAGTGTTTTCATCAGAAAATTGCTAAAAAATTTTACTCTTGTTTGATCATGATTTCTTTTTATATTATTTCTAGCTGCAAATTTATACTTGTCAGGACTTCTCTGTCAATTAGTATGATGGAAAGTCCAATATTTGGTCAGATAAAGCAATGTGTATTTAAATAATAAGACAGCTTGATAAGTTTAATTAAATGATGTGTAACATTATTCAGCGAAGTTTCCAGCTAGAGAAAAGGTCTTCCATGTAATACTCTGAGATTTGAAGTTTTCTTCTATTATCTCTAAAGGAATTAATACTTTGTTTGTCTTTGTTACAATTTCACATTAAAAACTCAATGAAAAATATAGATCTAAATATGACAATTTGAATAAAAGTTTCTGGATTTACACTGACTATTCAGAAATAAGGTTTGAACCTTTGTCTTCCATTTGTAATGTAAATTGCCTAATGCTAGAGTCCTTTGTGATGTCTATTAATACAATAGCAGAATTTGCTTGTTTCACAGTGACACTCATATTCCTCTATAATACAGATATGAAATGACAGATATTTTAAAATAAAAATAGAGTTTTCCTGTAACAGTTAATTTCTGTTCTTTCTAGTTAAAGTGTCAACAGTGGCAATAAAAAAATTACATCTGGAACTATAATAAGTGTGTTGATAATACATGAACTAAGAAAGAAAATCTGCTCTCATTCACTTATAGGAAGGTTTAAATTGATTCAAATTTAGTGAGTGGAGTTGTATTGTCAGAATTTGTTTTACAAATTCCCTCTCTGCCCTGAACTGGTCTTTAAACTTTTTATAGTTTGGGAACACAGGTATCTGCCAAGGAAAGCTGCAATTTCCCTTGGAATAAAGAATGTAAAATCCTCTCCCTCCAAATTATTATAGTTTTGCAATTAAGGGCTTTCAGGCAAAGATTTGGGAATAGGAATAACAGTTCTTTACTAGGAATATTAACAATGCAAATGTAGTAGTACCAAAAAAAGCCCAAACCAAACAAGCAAACAAACAAAAAATCCTAGAAACCCTGACAGAGTCAGAAGTATGACCTGACACCCTGTTGGTCAGGGTGTTGGAAGCAGTCCAAAGTAAGCCCTCCTGGAGTGGCAGATGTGGTTCTGTTGGAGCAGAGATGATCCTGTAGAAAGGGTTCAGTGATGGTGAGATGCATCCAGTCTTCCTTTGGGAATCCAGTGGAAAACAGAGTATCTGGTGTTCCTGAGTCTCAGTTTTTATCTAGGTAGGAATGGTTGGGTCCCCCCACTGGGTGGAGCATCTCACAATGGAATGATGGAATGTGTCATGTCATATGGTGAGCATTAATGGCCCTTATTAACAGAAGATATCCCCCTGGAGGGAGGCTGGGTTGTGGAACAGATAAGGAACACTGCTCTACCTGGTTTTAACAGCTGGCCCATTATCAGAAGGCACCTGCCCCCTCCCCCCTGGAGTTATGAGGAATGGGTTATACAGGAGATAAAGAAAACATCTCCCCAACCGGTTTCAACAGATGGAAAAATAGAATAAACATTTTTTTTGTTACGTAACCCAAGACAAAAACATATCCAGAGGGAATTTCAATTATCTATTTAAATCTAAGAGCAGAAACATAAATTTCAAGGTCATACAATCTTCCAAAAATGAAATTCTCAGTAAAGCTTTCATAGGTTTTCTAATAAAAAATTGCAATACTACAGCTGACAGGGATTTTATTTTCTTGGCAGAGAAGCAATATGCATAGAGCAATATGAATGTTATTTTAAGAGCCATCACTTAGCAAGGATCACAAACTCTTAAATCTTAATGAACTATTTTTTTTAATCATACATGGAAACCAGCAATAAATAAATTGTTTTTCTAGTTCTGAATTTAATTTACTGTTGGATTTAAACCTCACGATTTCTGATTGCATCTCCTAATTTCCTATGATGCACATTAACTAGGAAATAATTAGTTTCACTCAGAAGCATCAAAATGTGTTCTCTCTCAAGCACAGAAGTTTTCACTTGTCCTTCAAACACTTCATAACTACCTGTTCTTTTTCCAGAGAAGTTTTCTTTCTAGATGGAAACACAATGTTTTGAAGACAAGGATGTTCTTACTGACTATAAGTACAGCCTTGATACTATTTTGTTTTTAATGATAAAAAAAAGGTTAAAACCCTACTTCCATTTCACTTGTGATTGCTTGCTGTTACTGGTAAAATATTTTATTCTGGTTATTTGTTTTTCATGTTTCAGTTTTTGGGATATCTTCTTTTTCATTTCATTTAATTCCTTAAATGGAATTTATACCTCTTCATCTTTTAAATTAAATCTACGAAGACTACCACAAAGACAGTGGAACTAGATAAGTATATCTTTCCCAGATGGTTCTTAAACTCTAAGATAAATTTGATCTGTTCTTTGAAATCTTTCCAACTTTTAAATTAATTTCATTTTCTTTTTAGGAATATTGATCACAGTATTTTATTAATAGTCTCACCAATAATCATCAATCTCAATGTCATCAATGCACTCTTACCTAAAACTTAGTTTTAAATATTTTCAGTTTAGGTTTGTTTGGGGTTTTTTGTTTGTTTGTTTGTTTTTCCACACACACACAAAAAAATTATTTTTTCATGGTGTCATCATAGAAGACAATTATGTATGTTCCACATCTCTAGGGGTGCAACATGAACTTAATACTCCAGGAAATATTTATAACCAAAGGAAGGAAGAAGCCCATGAACAAGTAAGAGATACCCTAAAGAAGGTTTGTGGAGCATATCTAAATGGATCAAATAATAAAAGAAAACCAAAAAAGCTGCTGACAGAAAAGACTGATTTTCTCATATTATGCTTTCCTCTAGAAGGTTCACAGTTAGGAATTTTCAATTTAGTCTTTTGCTTGTTTCATCTTGAAACAATATTTCTGGTAGTTGAGTGAAACCATTTTGTTTTACATTGACTAAACATTAAGGTGAGTTTCTCTGGATTGACACTGTGACTAAAAGAAGTTATCCTGCAGAATACATGAGCCTCTGTTGTCTTTCAGGGAGTGGACTCTGTACCCAGGTATCACATACAAAGCATATGCACGTGTTAAGTTCTGATTATAACTTTGGGGGTTATTTTGAAGAAAGGATAAGCAATGCATAATGAGAAGCATCATCAGTTCTTTGACCTTAGGCTCAATGAATTTGGTAGAAAAACTACAGGACTCATGAAATACTAAAGCAACTACAGTGTACAGATTTATAGAGGAAAGATTAAACAAATTTATTCTGACTTGCCTTGATAAACCAAATGAATTACTTTCGTACTCTGTGAAGGAGTAGGATTTTTTATTGTCATTCTGATAACATTGAGCCTTCATTACTTTTTTTCTTTTCTTTCATATGTGTTTTTCATGTTTCATTTACCTGTAATTACTTCATAAGTTGCTTCTCTCTGTCCTATTTCCAGATAACATTTTGGAAATTTTTGTGGCTGTGCTAGGCTGTAAAAGCTACTAAGATGCAGTTTCAGATTGTCACTGGGGAACATCAGAACACATCTGTAAAAATTTTCAGAAAAAAAATTCTATTTAGACTTAGATGGCAAGTAACAATACCTTTTTCTAAATCTTTCTCTATGACATACAAGTAAATATTCCATTTTTAATGTATGATTAGTAATTAGGTATATTTTTTTCATCTTGGCATTTCCTAGAAAGCCGTGTGCTAACACACAGCTATACATGCATACTAAAATGGTCTTTGAAAATTAAGGATTTAAAGACAGTTACTAAGAGGAGGGGAAAACCTACCTGTGATAAAAAATGACATGCTATAGGACACTGAGAAATTCCTGATATTACTTTCTGACTTTTGTGTAGCATATTATTTTAATATGTTAATCTAGCTTGGGAGTTTTTGAATTTGTAAATGTCAGTTCCTAAATTACCTCTAAGTAATCTACTACTAAAAAAAGGAAGTTCTTTTAGTCTCATTAAAACGATCCTTTGTCAACCTTCTATTCCCCTTTAATTATTCTTCAGTACATTTGAGCTTTCAAAGAGAACTAATCACTATAGCTTCTGCAGAGGGGAATGGTATCACTCTGTGAGATTTCCGAGGAACCGTAAACAAGAAAACAAGTAGAGGTACAACAGCCCACATAATTTTAGTAGACTTTCAAAAACCTTGTGACAAGGTGCCACACAAGAAAGAACTACAAAAAATGAATAATCATAGATAAAGATCAAATATTTAATCATCTGTCCAAAAGTATGTAAAATACTTAAAGGGAAAACATTATCATTTCTATATTCCAGTATAACAAAAAATTAATAATAGAGTATTTTGAGGTAATATGATAGTTTTATGTAGTTAAATATTCCCATTAATGATTTAGAAATTAAATTAACTAATTATTCCTAATATAATATAATAACTAATAATATAATTATTAGTTATTATATTAGTTATATTATTAGTTAATTATACTATTAGTTATTATAATATAATAACTAATAATATAATTAACTAATTATTCCTAATATAATATAATTCCTAACTTAATTAATTAAGTGAGGAAAATAGAGAAAACAGATTTTTTGATTGATCGGTTCTAGACAGATTGAAAAGAGTGAGAATGTTTCTTTTTAATAGAAGTCAATAAAAAAGAGAAAATGTATTACCCTATAACAGTTGAACTTTTCCTTCACAAGCAAATGCTTCCAATATTTGAATTCTCACATTTATGTATGTAGTCCTGGGCCTAAGCTTTTGACTGTGGCTGTTCTGATGCTAATGGTACTTTGTGATATTTGGGAAGTAGAACATTGAGAAGAAATACTAACAAGAACACATGAAAGTAAATTTTATCATCGTCAATTGAACAGCAAAAACTGCTCTCTCAGACCAAGCTGGAGCTGACTTCGCATTAAAGCTCTAATCACATCAACAGCTATTTTTGCTAATGTAACATACAATTTTTTAAACTACATTTTATAATAAGTTTAGATAAATTCAATTCAATGTACAGTATTTCCTTCTGTTCAATTTACCAAAAACTACCCCTAAGACTTTAATAAAATTCTATATTTCTACTCAGCAAAAAAATATGCAGAAATTCAGTCAATGATCCTGTATTGCCAAAATCAAAGCAATTTATGTCTATACAGACTCAGAATAGAATAGGAAAGATCAGCTGTGACTTGTGTCCCCCTTCAGTGAAAAGGGCTAGCAAGGTATACTAATTCTGTCTCAGGAAATCTCAAGTGAGCATTCTTATTGATATCTTAGCCTATCTTGCTGTTTCATTTTAACACATGATTTTCCAAATCTACGCTTGGTTACAATGTTTGAATATTTAATTCTGAGAGATTTTTCAAGGAACTCCTTTACCCTTATGTTAATAATTTATGAATTTTCCATTATTATTGTAACAAAACAACCTTACAAGTGATTTGTCAAAATGCCTGGCAACAAAACCTGTCTAATGTGTAGTAGCTGTACTATATAGCAAATACAGTATTCCTCAATTAATTACAAGTTTATCTTCATAAGATGATATATTTCTCATTCATTGCTTATCCCAAATCTTCCTCTATACCTTAGTGAGAAATGGAAAGAAATCTGTTTGAAACAGCAGCATTCAAAGTGGGGTTTACAATAAGATGAGGGGAATGTTCACTAATGAATACCAAACCCCCAATTGTATTTAGGTTTTGATTGCAGGAAGGAAGATGAATATTCTGAGAAAAGGTGCAGATTTAAATGAGAAATGAGGCTTCTTTCTTCCAGGAAAGAGACAAAGTAGGTTTTTTCTCATGCACTTTGAAATGTTCACCACTCAGAGAAGTAATGTGTTTATAAGAGAGTCCCAAAGCATAAATCCCTTTTATCCAGTTTTAGAAGTGTCTTAAATACAGCTTGAAAAATGCCGAGAGCCAGACATTATTTCATGGAGAGTAAAGGTTATTGATTCCCTGGAACCAAATAACAGGTTCATACAAGGTCAATACACTGAAAGAATTCACTTATTGCAGGATATTTCTTAATACTCTAAGCCACTATAAAGGAGCTAATTATTCTTTCATGTGAGTGAAAGGAATGAATTGGAAAAATTCCTGAATCTTTATGCAATGTACATGAAGAGATGCAGCTTCAAACATTTAAGATATGTAAGCAAAAGATGTTTCTAGAGACAGAAAATTTCAACCATGTGACAGAGAATGCTGCCAGTTCTAGCTGTTCAACACCACAGAGAAAAAAAAAATCACCATAAAGAGGACAAGCTCGGTAACAAAGGCCTATAAATTCAAGGTAGAGCCAGGGTGTTGTTTTTTTTTTTATTCTAACTGTGCTGACCAATAGATTTTATTTAATTATTCTGGAAAAATTGTACATGAACAATTTCTATGAGTCCTAGTTTTTCTGAACTAAATTAGAAAAAGGAAAATTTGTTTGCATCAGCACACTTCTGACTTTAATTTAACATTCTGGTGCAAATCACATTTCTACTAAAATGAGCTGGGAATGATTTTCTTTGTTATTGATTTTAGATTCTCTGACTTAATACTCTATGCTTATCCTGCCTGATTAAACAAATCAGCATTTTTCAAGACCAGCAAAAGTCTATGCTTATATAGGAATTTGTATCTCTTTTGAGATAGTACTGTGGTAGGGGTAATACAGTATTTTTTTTCTTGAATGTGTAATTTTATTTGGAGTGGTGTTTAGAGGAAATGATATATTAATGTTAAAGTGTATTACATTCATTTTTTTTCCCGAAGTAGTTAATTTTTGAAAAAAAAATCTATTTTCCATTCATGTGGCTATGACCTATTTTGAGAAAAAAAAACAAAAATCCCATGAGTATAGTTGTATGTGCAGACTTTACAGAAAGCCAAAAAACAAAACCCCAAAAAAACAAAAACCAAAAGCCAAACAAATGACACAATCCTCCCTCAAAACCCCTAGAATGTCAATGACCATTCATTCAGAAAGCAAAGTGAGAATGTCAGAACACTATGCTGAAGATATCTCCTCTAGGACAAGTTTAATTTAGAAGCTGCCATTTTAAAGGTGCTATAATCAGTAACATTCCCTGAAGGTTTCTTCAGCTGTTGAAACCATGTCTTGATGATATGCTGATTTAATTTCAGCATTTCGTAAATACTGTGTTTGTTAAACTCTCTGAAAAGGCAGCAGCGGCTTTTCTGTAATGCCTGTAGTACAGATGACTTCCTATATTAGCTCCAAAAGCACAAGGGCAGGAAGTTTTCATTAAGCACAGAGCAATGACATTCAGACAACTTTGAATAACTCTGGCACTGAACCCTCCTCTATGTATCAGAAGTGGGGTGATACTTAGAGGCAGGTCAATGAGCACAAGTACAGGGAAATCTCACCTATTTTGGTTTTGGAGGTCTCTGACATCCATAGAGTTAAAGACTGTAATTTTTGTTCAAATTTAGGTTCTTTACTAAAAAATTATTCAGACTTAATACATTGCTTTCTAAGTATATAAACATAAATTTCCAGTTTTATTTTCCAATCGTACCAAGCATTTTAAAGACCCTCAAATATTTCTTCTCAATAGTTATCACATTTTCACAAGCATCTAGTTTCATTCACCAGCTGAAAAATGTTCCTATCTTAATTGCTTACTACTGTATCTGTCAATTCAATAAAAGTATCATAATATTGTAATATAAAAGAACGTGAGAAATACAAAAAGGAAAAAACAAAGCACTGTTCCTAATTTTGCAGAAACCATAGTACAGATGAAAAAACAGAAAAGCATTATGACTCATTAGTATATTGCTATAAACATTACTTTTTAAACTTCTGTATGTATATCAGACTTAAATTTAACTCCATTTTCCAAAGTTCAGGAAAAGACTCATTTCAAAGGGTCTGTGCCTGAAATCCCTACCCTTATTTTCTGCTATAAAGGCACACAGAAAGTGTGCATGACCTAGAATGTCTTTTTTTGGCTCAAGCCAGTATATTTAGAGGTTTTCCGGTGTTTAAATAACTGCAGATCCAGACTTCCCCTTTCTGTTTTAATTGTTCTAAGATGAAATCCTTGTACTTTAAAATATAGGAAAAAATGTGACAGGAAAGTATCTGACAAATTGAGATCTGTTTTAGTAGAGGTGGAGGAAGTAAGCATATTTTGAGAATTTAGTTCAAAGTAACACAGGAAATTTGATTTATAATACTTCATATACTATGTCAAATACTAATACTCAGTCCTTTTTGATTAATGCATTCTGCATTGAGAAAAAATATCCATACAAACTAGCTTCTAGAAAGAATTGTAAGAAGTGCTCCCTCTTGACCCTTCCAAAAGAAATGACTAGCGTTAATGGTATACCTATCTGAATGTCAGACTAAATAGCATTTCTCCCTATTTTTATTTCACCGAGTATTTTTTTTCCAATATGAGTTTCATTTATATTTTATGTTCATTTGCTTCCTACAGATCTGCACAAAATACTTCCTCCATACGTCCACTGCACTTTTCCATCAGACACTTAAATACTTTAAATTAATTTTAAACTGATATCTGAGTTAATATTCTGAACATTAGTGCCAATAAATTTGTAATAACAACTTTTAAGTAATAAAAAAATCAACCATTTCTATTTTTATAGAACTGTAAATAGGGAAAAATCATTATTAGTGTTTAAAACATGCAAGTAAAAGATGCATTTTTTTAATTCAGAGAAATATTTTATAGCTTTGGAGAAAGATTTTGTTATACTGAATTTCTCACACTAGTGTAACTTGCTTTTTAATTTTGACTCTTAATCTATGTTTCTAGATGTCTCGTTCATGTAAAAGCCCCTGTTTAGCTATGAAACTATCAATATTAATTCATTTAAATATTTTTCCACAATATTAATATTGTTGAATAAAATAGGACTAATTTTTAACAATTTTTAAATCCAAGGATGTGAGGTAAAATTTAAGTTGCCATATATGGGTCAGTTGTTAAACATGTATTAGCACTCAGATCATAGTAAACACTACCAGTTGGTTAGCATCAGTCAGCGTACTTTTGTGCTGTCAGTTTGGTCTTAAAATTAGGACTTCCATACTTAACGAATTATAGTCGGGGGAAAATTCTTTGACACATAACTTCATAATACCTAAATTTACAAACCACTTCAACTAAAAGAATAGCAGTTGCTATAATCAATCTCATCTATTTACTTCTGTAGATCTCTATTCTCTGCAGACTTGGTAAATCATGTGATTCAATGATGATGCTATTTATTAAGTCTTTGTAAGGTACAGAATATGTCTGTGTGTAAATGTGAACATGCTGTGAACATGTCTCAAAAGATCTTGAATTGTGGGTAGAGATCTAGAAACCAGGAAATAACCCTGTTATGTACTAACACCTTTATGCACCTACTTAGCTATGTAAAGTGACATTTATACTAGTAAAATAAATATGATTGATCCTGTTAAGTGGCTGGCATGAAAACTTCCATATTATTAAGCACTAGTATTCCCCAAACCAAGGTACTGCTTGTTAACAATACGTTGTAAATGATACCTGATGCCTGCCAGCTCCCAACCCAAATCCAGGAACTGTTTGGTTAAATTCCGGCCGGAATGATCCAGAGCCATGCCTGCAAGATCATTTAAATAGCTTAACATTTCAGAGGAGTGAGATCAATTGCATGAGAACATTTTCAGGGAGTGTGTGATTTGCTGGCATAGATATAGTCTAGCTGAAACAGCACATCTAGAAACAGAGGGTACTTAAATTCTTAGTATAAGGAATACGAAGTAAGCAGGTTGTCTTGAAGATGTTGGAGAGGCAGAATCTGCTTCCCTGAATTATTAGAATCAGATGGACTTGCTCTATGTATTCATCTGACATGTCATGGACTTTATATTATAAATAATGAAAAAAAGAAGCAATGAACACATAGGCACACATGCATAAGCTGTTGAAAACGAAGTAGAAAACCACAAAATATTAACCGTTAAAACAAACAAACAAACAAAAACCAAACCAAACCAAACCAACAACAACAACCACCAAAAAAACCACCAAAAAAAACCCCAAAAAACCAACCAACCAACCAACTAAACAAAGAAACAAAACAAAAAAAAACCCACAAAAAAAACCCCCACTAAGTTAATACAAATACTCTATCTAGCAATTAGGTCATAAAGGGAAAGGAATGGAAAGACAAGTGAAACTCCCTCTGTAAAATGCCTGTTAAAGTTAATCCATAGAACTAACTACCAGCATGATTGGTTCATTCTGTTAATACTGTGGTCTTTTAGCCACTCCAAAAGTTTACATAATAGCATGGTAAAGTCAGTAAATTCTCAAAAAATAATGCAGTGATTTGGAGTACAGTATTACATATATTATTTTCATTTATAGCTCCAATAGCAATAATGAAGAAGCTCAAAACAAAATGCTCACTTTGTAGAAATATGGGTTTGCACCTGTCAGTCAGAGTATTGTCCAGTCTTATCTCCTCAAAATCTCATCTTCGTCACAAATTTGAGATGTCACAAATTTTGTTTTGCTTGGCTCAGGCAGATACTGGAATGAGCAATTTAATGCTGAAATGAAGTATAATAAAGCATTCCATTCACAACCAGATGCTTTTACCCACATGCTTCAGTCATCACAACCCTGTAGACCAGTCTTCCCGTGACAATAATTCTGTTAAACAATTGGACTACATAATATGTGTTAAACTCCAGTTGCTTTTGGTAGCTAAGTTAAAGATTTTCATTTCCACGTTTATTTAGTGAGCTTTATTGAAACTGTAAAAACAGCTGAAACAATATTTACTTAATATAATACAGACATAATATATGTTCTGGTTTTGTGACATGCCACTTGATTATTCTTATTCTTTTTAACATTCTTTGTTTATTTTTTCAGTTTTCATCTATTATGCTTATTATGAGGAACTTTCAGCTTATATTTTCTCTGGTGCAAGTCAGCCATAAAGAAATATTACAACAGTAGATAAATGCAGTGAATTGCAGAAGAACACTCAACTCTTTGTAATATATATATTTTTTTATGTTTCCAGTGTTAGACTTTAAAATTCATGTTATTTCCTATGAAGAGATGGAAAATCAATATTAAATTTGAAAAAAACCCCAACATTAAATTGTCTTTACAAACCCACATATTTGACAGAAAAATGGGGAAGGAAAAGTACTAAGAGTGGGATTTACATTTGTTTAACTTCAGCATAAGAAAGTAAGTATCTAGGTATAACTCACATTTTAGTAGTTGTCAATAATTGGTATAGCCATACCCTGGTATATATTGGCAGCTATAGCCCAGTAATTAACATTATTTATCTACTTTAAAATGAAATTAATCACTAGCTAGAAATGTCTTTCATTAACTTAAAAAAGAGCTTTGATATGACTACTTGACTACATATTCGCTTTGAGTTTTCAGATCTGTGATAAAAAGAATATAAACCAGAACTTCAATTTTCATATTGCAGTTTTATGAAATACAACACAGCTTCTGATTTCAGATTAAGAAGACTTTAATTGCACTTTATATTTACTTATTTATTTGTTTATTTTCAGGGAAGCTTGGACCATGGGAAGGAAAAATAAAAAATCTTCTCGGACTCTCTGTTTTTTGATTCACATTTTTTACCTTATGGTTTATAATGATTTGTGTGAGCATGGGTTTTATGAGAATTTTCTACTATTGGTCTATGCTCCATGACAGCAAGGTAAGGATTCCAAGCCATTAGCCCCCAGTCTACTTCTAGTACACATACTTTGTGGCACAGCCTGTAAGGCTCAGATTAGTTATGCACATTTAACTTACAAGGATATTAAACTGCTTTTAACTGCACCCAGGCAGATTTTTAACCTTGTCCAGTACACAGCTGTATCCTTTATTCTCCAGTTCCCTTTAAGAGCTTCTGTAGTTCTTTCAACCGAAAGGAAAAAAAGGAAATGGAAAAGACAGAGAGATAGAAGCAAGTCCTCTTTCCTATAGAATTCCTGTCTGTTGGAGATACAGGTTTCCTGGAATAGATCAGACTCTTATTTAACTTTTCAACTCCTATACAACGTATGTGATTGAATTATGGATACTTTCTTAATGCATACTTAGTGTAGAAGAGCTTAGAAAATATACAGCATCATTTGATAAACTCTTTAGCTAAAGCCAGTTAAATCTCTAATATATCTAAAGGCAAGAAAATCTGCAGAAGTGTTGATTTAATGTAAGGCAACTAAAGAAGTAAAGAGTGCAAAGCCCATGAAAACAATTCAATAAATGTGAATTTATTGTATCTAAATATCCATTTTTTTTTATTTGATCCATTGTAAGCATAACTTCAAATACCCTGAGAAAGTAATAACTGTAACAAATAAAGAAAAAAGTCCTAACATAGCTGTATTATAAGATATATTATCTCTCATAATCTAGAGTTTTAATACTCATTAACACACAAAAATATCATAACAATATTTGCGTTCACTCAGACAATAGTTTCTCTTCTTAATCAATACTTTTTCAGAAGGTTTAACAAATTTTAAACGGCTTTTTCATACTCTGCAAATTCTGACAAGCAAGGTAGATTTTTTGCCATCACAAACTAAAGGAATATAAATTCATGTTTGGATTCATTTTTTAAGTAAATAACTTCACTGTTTCCACTGAGTAAACGGGGTGTCAGTCAGAAGTGACTCATTTAATGGAATATGAGCTCACACATGGTATAGTGACTAAAAAGCTGCTGTAAACTCCAACCTAGCATTTAAAGTGGCAACATTTTATTGAAGTACTGTAATAGCAACTTTGTTAACTACCCACAACTGTCACAAATATTTTCAATCAACATTTTACTTCATGAAGCCAAGCTGTGTAAAACTTTCATTGCAGAAAGCAAGCCCATGCAAAACAAGATTGTGTCGTGTTTCATTTGTGAATGCAAAACTCATCTCAGTTTTCTGGCACTATCTGGAGCACAAGAAAGATTTTGGTAATGTATAATTGTCCCTTCTAGTGAAATTATTTATTTTCTTCCAAGTTCTTGAAGATAAAATCACAGTGCTCATAAAGACTGCTGTTATTTTCTAGCTTATCATATGCTCTTGACAAATATATTTTACTTTATTATATGATATCTTTTCCAAAGCTTTCTATTGTTAGGAAGGAATGCATCTAAATAAAGGTGAAAGGGGCACAAATAACTGCCAAAAATTACTAGTCATCTAGGAGAAATGGGTCCAGCCTCTTCTATTTTTGAAAGATTTCTTTCTGCCTGCATCATCTGCTTGTTCTTAAGCATTTTTTCTCAGTTGTTCTTTTGGAAACTGTGGTATGTGTTTTTCTTTAATGTAGGTCTGTGCTACAATTTCTTTAATGGATCATTCCAGGTTTCCCCCATGTTAGTTGGTTTGGTTCAAGTTTTTCTCCTCCCTTTCCCAGTTGTCCATCATTCCCTGACCCTGCCCTCTCCCCCACCTTCTCCCCAGCTGACCCTGCCTTCAAACCTAGAAATTTCCATGTTTCTCGATGCCATATTGGACTTTTCATGTTGTACCTTCCCCTTGTTTTCCCCATTTGTTGTAGTTCTGTAAGTCCCTCCTCTAGCTCCTCCCTCGTCCAATACCTATTGGTTGAAGAATCGTACCCTCCCCTTGTACATCCGCCTTTTAAAAGACTGTGCACGCTGCTGTTCTTGGTCTTTTCGTCCCTGACCCTCTCTGGGAATAAACTTCTTTGGGGAACCACCTGAGAGATCCCTCCCTGTTCTTTGCTCCGATCCTCGCCGCTGATACACGGGTGCTGTTGAGAGCAGCTTTGCTGCTGCGGCATTCAGCAGCCCTGTTCTACCGCCACCCACACCGATGCTGGTTAGGGGGTGGCCACTCTTGGCGCGGTCCGGGAAAGGGCTAGCTGGAGATTCTCCGGCACTGCGCCAGGAAACAAAAGATGAAAAAAAAGGAAAGGCTGCAAATTTCCTGCCAATCAAATAAATCCTTATATAAATCTTGCTAGCATTTAGAGGTGATTTTTTATGGTTTGTCTCTTTAGAGAGGGACTAGTGACAATCTCTGGAGGTCCTCTTAGAGAAATACAATAAGGAAAAATGGTCAGTAGGCCTTCAAAGAAATAATGTATTACCATCCATTTCCACGAGGGCAGGAATCTTTTCTAGGTAAATAATTTATGACACATGCTCTCTTTTAAGGGGTGGAATAAGTAAGGACAATTAAGAAAAGCTTGTCAGGTTTGTTTGTTTGTTTGTGGTGTGGTTTGGTTTGGTTTGGTTTTTTTTTAGTTCTTTCTTTTAGGGGGTTTATTTATTTATTTATGACTTGTCCTGAGTTCTATGGCTTTCCAAAGAGTCGAGTATTTACACTTTTCAAAGTGAGCATATTTTTACTGTTATTTGTGTGCATAAGTCATGCAAAGTGGGGGATTTGGCACAACTTTCAGTGTACATTCAGATTTTTTTTGCCTAATAGCTGGAAATTAAAATTTTTCTGTTTTATTTTCCTTTCAGTGTGTTTCTTTATGGTTGAACAAAACAATGAATTAAAATAGATATGATGAGGTTACTAGAATGATAGTGTTAACTAAGAAAACTCAGTAATAATCATTATTAGAACACAAAAAAATCTAAGAGTAGGATACATGAAGAGAAATAAATAAATAAAGTACGTACCTTTACTTTGTAAAGGTACAAAAATCCTTTGTAAAAAAACCTTACTTAATGGTAGAATTTATCAACAAGAAGATATTTGGTTGTTCTGGGTTGACAGTGCCTCTATCCCATATCAGTGGACTGTTTTTGTTATGTCTAGCAGCGCTGTTTTGCTCGCGGAGCTTTTGCTGCCCGAGCAGAGCTGCTTCTGGCTGCCGCTGCTTCAGCTGCTGCTGCTTGGCTTTGGCTGCTTTAGCTTCTTCTGCTGCTTGGCTTCTGCTGCCTCGGCCGCTCCTGCTGCTGCTGCTGCTGCTGCCGCTGCTGCTGCTGCTGCTGCCGCTCCTGCTGCCTGCTCTCCGTTTTTTTCTTTCCCCCTCTTTTTCCCTTCCCTCCCCCCCCCCCAAGACTGGACCGGCTCTGGAACTGATCTGACCCGAGACGTCTGAGAAGACCCGGAGCCTGCCAAAGAAGCTTGGAGCCCTCCCCCTGAGTAAACCTGCGCCTTTCATTCCACTCGGGGTGGGGAGATTTTTGTTCATTTGTCAATAAAGCCGTTTTTTTCCACTTTTTCCTCCTCCAAAGAATTTCCTTCCCAACCCCGGGCTGGGGGGGAGGGGTGGTGGAGGTTTGTTTGAGGGGACTCCCTTTTAGAGATTCTCCCCCTAATTTATCCTAAACCAACACATTGGTCTACATTAAGGTTTGAGGAGTGGGTGAAAAGAACCTTATACATGGTCCCTGAAAAATATTTGTAAATCCTGATTGAATTTAGCCACTGCTAAAGCACTCTGTAGGAACTGTTACAGATATGCAAGTAAGCCTTATCTATGTCTTCTTTACTTTTCCTCTATTCTGGTTGTTGCTCCTAACTCAAATGCTCCTGAGAGTAACCAGAAATTTCTTTGTCCTAATAATAAAAGAAATTTGAAAAAAATTAGTATGTGCCCATTTTCCTAATCTTACTTAAAATTTTGTTTTGTTTGTTTTGTTTTTTTTCATAAAGTAATTGGAAATTATTTAAAATAATCAGTATATTCTTTAAACTACTTTTAGATTACACTGTTTTTCAGTTTGTGTTTGGTTTGGTCTGAGTTTTTTTTCCACTCTGAGCTAGACTTCAAAATTTTCACAGATACCCATAGAAAAATGTTGCTACCACTTGAATGATTTTGGTTTTCAATGTCTTCTACAATATATACATACTACATGTTATTTATCTATATTCTTCCACGTAATTTTTTAGGACCTAGGAGAATAAGCAGGAAATATATCCTTTGAGAAATTACGCAAGCAAATGTTACATAGGAATAATTTGTTAGTAAATTTTAATGGCTTATATTTCTTATTTCTCACAAAATACATTGGTTTGGTGTTTTGTTTTGTTTTGTTTTTTTAAACCCAGCAACAAACAATGAGCTCTACACATGTAATGCAAACACTTATGTATAACTTTAAAATTTTAATGAAGGAAAAATGGATTTGGAGAGGGGCAGGGCAGGGATATTAGTGAATCCTGTAGGTTGGAGTAACAGTAGAGTTTTATGCTTCACACTTCATTCAAGTTTTTCTGAAATATGACTATATCAAAGGGACCTTCTTTCCATCTCCTTTTTGGAAGTGGACAATTATATTTCACTGTCAAAAATATTGCCAAGAATATTTCATTTGTATAACAGAAGTATTTAAAATTCCAGTGCACTAGGATTATAATATGTATGTAAAATCCCCATAAGTATCCCCCATAGCTTTTCTGTATTTACTAAGTTCCTCTGGATAATTTATTTCTGTTGATTAATCCTAATCATGTGACCAGACAATGGCTATAAGGACACCAGTAGGTACTACCTCTGCGTAGCCTTTTGTGGTTCAAACATGAATGAGCATCTGTTAGTCCAAAAATGCAAGTAAATATTATCAAACTTGGAGACAATCTCAAGAGAAGCAGAAGAGATAACCTCGGCTTTTGCTAACTTGGTACTCATAAAAATATTAAATTGCAGTAATCTAATATCTTGAGCTATTTCAAGCAACATAGTAGATTTCCTTTAATTGTGGAGCTTTTTGTCTTAAATTAATTTGTTATGTATTCTAAAAAACTAAAGATTCTCCCAAAAATTAACTCAAATTTCTTCAAAGATGACAGATAAAAGTAGATCTTTAAAACATTAAGAAAATAGAGCTAAGTTATTGATGCATATATTGGACAAATATATGAATTAAATATGGTACAAAACTCCAATATACTCATTGGGAAAAGAACATAATTACAAAATTTGTGGAGGAAAAACAAAACCAAATTGTCCCTTTACTATTGGATCAGATGCCCATAGAAATCTAAATAATAAAAGTTTAAATTGTCCTGGAAGCCAGAGCCATGTGGGATACTTATCATCATTTAAGGCTAAGGAATCACAGTAACTGTAGAGTGGGACAATGACTTTCACTAATTTGCAAAAGGTGAGCCATCTGAAAATGAGATCACAATGTTACCTGTTCCTAAAATATAACTGACAGTACAAGAAAAGGCATCTTATAGGTAGTTTCAATTCACAGGAACTGTCCTGGCCTCCGTTTTGACCTGTATTGCAGTAACACATCTGCTCACACATTGACCTAGTTCATGCGGCAAAGTCACCGGGGGAAAGGGGATGCATGCCTGGATGTGAGGGGAAAAGGAACAGGGCCACATCTTGCAATCATACAGCCAGGCTTTTACACAGATCTGAAGTGGGCAATGCAAATTATATCCCCCCACATGTAGTAAAACATTAGACCTGGGTGGATTTTTTTTTTTAGTGGGATTTTCTTGTTTGTTTGTTTTTAGGGTTTGTTTTGTATTATTATTTCCTATGGGAGCACTTAATACAGAGTAAAGGCAATGAATCAAAATATATGAGAGGAGAAGGATCCTTCTTTCTGCAGAAAAGTCAGTCATTTTGTTATTCGCCTGCAAATACTTGACTGCAGTTCAGGCTCACTTCTCTGTTTGATCCCCAGATCTGTACAGATCTAAGCTCCAGCCCATAAAGTAATGTACATATCCTCTTCTGAACACATACATGGGAGTCTACTCCTGTGGAGAGGAAGGGTGCAATAAACTGGGAGAGCATGAAAGAGAAAGAAAAATATCCAAGCCTATAAATAGAAAAGTGGGACACTGAGCAGGAGTACAACAGCCAGCAGCCTACAAGAATAGCAGGTAGATAAGATGATTTTTCCTTAAGGTAGTAATTAGGAGTGGAAGAGCCAGCTGTGAGAGAGGGCAACTCATAGCAGTAAGACTTTTTTAGAATACTGTCCATCAAGACTTCCAGTACCTTATCCCTGCTCTTTATAAAATTATTTATGAGTACTTTCTTACATGTATACACATGAAAGAAAAACTGGTAGATTTTCATAAAAAAGGATTTAATCCTAAAATAATTTGTGCATAAGCACCATACAATGTTGTTAATTTCTATATTTTCCCCGCAAGCTATCAGGTAAGTTAGCAGGCCAAAAAACAACTGTTCAGGAAGCTGCTATGATAGTTTTCTATCATGTTCTGTCAAATTACTTTGTTCTTCACTGCAAAAGTCTTATTTATGTATTCCAGGT
This sequence comes from Phylloscopus whistleri, assembly GCA_017589585.1. NCBI lineage: Eukaryota > Metazoa > Chordata > Aves > Passeriformes > Phylloscopidae > Phylloscopus > Phylloscopus whistleri. The sequence continues at coordinate 85,541 of JADMLD010001396.1, forward strand.
CTTACACAAATAAAACATGACAGTTCTGCTGAGTTGTACAACGGATTTTAGTGAAAGACCAGTGTTTGGAAGAAATTAGAGTCAGTCAAAAAATCTCAGGTTGTTTGAATATTTTCAAACTGATTTGGTTCCAAAACTCAGAAAATGAAAGACTATTAATTCTATTTTATTTAAACTAACTTTATATATATATATATATATATATATATATGTATGTATGTATGTATGTAGATAGATGTAGATACATAAATATAGATATAGATATAGATGATATAGATAGATATAGATAAATATCTATATCTAAATAACTGTACCTTCTTCATAAATTGGAAGACTGAAATATAGATACAAATGTCTCTAAAATAATATTTTTATAAAATTAGAAATAGTCAGACATGCTGACATGATTTTTTTATGTTTAAGGATGATGAATATCACTGCCTAGTAAAATCATTCATGTTTGATCAACTCATCTACTAGTGATGTTAATTTATCATTCAATAATATTTTCAGTACACAATATTTTGTGTTTGTTGTTTCAAAGATTATATCTCTTTCTATTGATCAAAGTAATGAATCTTCAACAGAAATTAATGACAGCTAATCAAATTTACATAATTTGGAAGAAAAGAATTCCTAAATCATACTTTTTCTATTTTCTTATTAAAATATCAGATTTTTCCATGCTTACTTGTGACTTTTTTGAATTTTTTAACCTGTGCATAGGTAACCAGCAGTGGGTCATGCATGCAAGCTGCCCAGTTATGCAGTCTTCAGCTTGTTAGAGGTTATTTTTCCTTATTAATCAAACCTCCCTCTCTATTTCTCCAAAGCAGAAGCTTCTAAATTAAATACACAGTCTTCCTGAAGTAGATTCCTTCCTTTTCTGCAAAAAACATTTGTTGTTTCTGTTGTGATTGATTTCCCTTCAAGAATTTCACCAGGATTTGCTGATTGAATAAAAAAAAATGAAAACCATATCAATACTATATTAAACATATTAACTATTGTAATGTTTAAACAATATAGATATTAGGGTTTTTTTCCATTGACCTCTTGCTCAGGTGTTTTTTAAAATGTGCATTAAAATTAAATCTGAAAATTAAAACGGCACACTTTTTAAATCTTATTTATTAATTTTTATAATAATCTACCAATGAATCTCTGCAGGGTGGGAGTATTAGTAGGAGTTCACAGACCTGAAATTGATCACAGAGAATTTTATAGTAAGCTGACCAATTAAACCAGGAAGCTTTTCTCGGGGATTCATTTCTCTATGCTTTATTATTTTTCTGTGCTTCTTTGTTCATAGCTGATTGATGTTTCTGTGAGAAAAATATAATGGGGCAGATCTTTTGAAGGCACTTTTATTACACGGGCAACAGTGTGGGAATGTTTATAAAGTCATAAATAAATACCAAAACATCTTCCCCATGTCAAAGGACACTTTCTGCAAGTGACAGTCAGAAGAACCTGTAATGACTTCAAGATCTGTATCTTCAGGTGGCAGGGAGACAGCAAAACAAATCATAATGTGACAGTCTCCTTGAGGGGGGCAAAATTTTTTAAGGGATTTTACTCCCTAGGATAGCAAAACAGGCTGTTTTAAATGCTATTAAGGCCATAACTCAGCCAAGACCTAATTTTCCCTGTCTCAGCCAGAATTCTTGAGTGGAGCAACCCAATCCAATCTATTGAAAAGGCCAGTTCAAGCAAAGAAAAAAAATCAAAAAGACATTTAAGTTGTGGCACCCAATCCTGAAGACATTTGGAGTCAGATGGCTTTTTAATTACCAAGTATCACTCAGTGCACTGTAAATTCTAAAGAAAAATAAAAATAGAATTAAACTTTTAGTAACTAAGAAGGAAAGATTTGTCTTAAAATGTCATCTCATCTCAGAATCCCAAATAGCATGATATCAGTAAAATTCAGGTGCATATATCACATCAGGTTCATAATACTTCCTGCAAATAGCTTGGGAAACCTCATTATAACTTTAACTTCTTCAGGTGACAAAGGTCATGTTGTAAGTAGTATTCTCTACAGCTTTTTGAAACCAGTAAAATGTCTTGTGGAGAAAAACTGTATTAAAACTGCTGATCTATATTTTCTGTAAGATCATCAAGGGTATCAACACACAGATACACAGAATAAATTGACTTGAAGGCAAAAAATAGTCTGAAGCATAACAATGCTGAATAAATGATATTAAAATACAGTAATAAAGAATAATTTAATAAAAAAACACTGTAGTTGGGTGAAGTGCCCAAATGAATTATGTGTTTAGTTGAAATATATATTCTGTCTGTGGTGTTGCAAGATTCTCACCTGAAGTAGGTCCTTAAATTTAAATAACATGATTTATTTTCTGATGAACTGGTTATTAATTTATAGCATTTTTTCTGCAGATTACTCTGGAGAGACGATTATCCTGAATCTTTATTTTCTTATGTTACATTGTTTTTTTGATTTATAGCTCTTTTCATATGCTACATCTCGTGATAGTTATAATGAACTTCCAGTCTAAGAAATAGTAGTTTTGAGTGTTAACTAACACGTTGCTTTTCCCATTTTGGTCTCTTTTTCAATGTTACCTATGCCTACACAGAATTATTTTCTTTCTTTGAACCCATATAGGGAGCCCAAAATCATCTCCTGGCCTGAGGGGGCCACAGGTACCACACTTCTTCTGGCTGTGGCTGTGGGGTACAGGTGTAACTCCACCGTAAGGCCATACAATTTTATTTTGCTCAACCCCCAGATGTTTTACCCTCTGGACCCAGAAGAATATTGGATGACTGTAACACCAAAGAAAACAGTTAGTAATTGAAAAGATTTTGTCTGTTAGTGAGTCTTTCTTCTCTTACTCAGGACTGTTCGTGTTGGCTTTGTTTGTTGAAGTCTGTTAAGAGTGGGCCCTCCCTTCATTTACTCTTGCATTGTTGTAATCGAGTTAGCAAAAACTACTTGTATTTTCTTTACAGAGATTCTAAGAAAGCAAAGTATGTGCTTTTTTCTCCAAAAACCCCTTTTGACTAACATTTGGATCTACATATATGTATTGAAGTCAGTGGTAAGAACAGACTTTAAATTCAACTGGCAATATGGGGTGAAGTCTACTACAAGCATAGACACCTGCACTTGGGCATTTAAGTTACCTGTAATACAAGGACAAGATTGAAAATAAATGCTCAGTGGCATTTGAAATACCTTATCATACATATATTGGTTGAACTTCATCTGACCTTACAGAAAGCATGATTGTTTCCAACATCTTGTGTCATATATTCCATATATATATGTACATATATATTTATATATTTCCCACTGTTTGGGCAACTGAACCAAATTCAAGGTTTGCATTGGCTGTAACAGGAGCTTACATGTGCAGTTTACATGTAGACATCTACATGTGGCATGGCATGGACTTATGTAATTTCAGTAACTTCTAAGACTTATCATGACAGTAATATTGTTGTCTTCTTTAAGAATTGCATCAACAACGAATTATACAAATTCACACATTAAACCTTCATAGTTTTCACTTAGTCTTTTATTTCTTCACCCAGAATTATTTTGGGTGAATTTTTTTTACCCCAACACATCTTTGAAGATAATGGGTCCCAATTTATGTTATAGATATTTAAGTGCGAAAGTCTATGATTAGCTATAAACCTTGCCAGGAAGCAGGAGTCTGAAAAATGCATGATTGCTCTAGGGTTCTGATGGATGTCTAGAAGCAGCAGGTAAAGTGCAGGTAGTTTACAAGATCTACTGTCCCCTAAGGTCTAGTTTTTCAAACAGAGTGAAAGAAAATGCATCAGCAGATGTCATGAGTTTTAAAACATATATTGAGTAAGTAAGTTTTGGGAGGTCAAATCATTAAATTTGTAGGCCCAGGCCTCACATTTAGGCTTTGTCTAACTTAGAAATATAATGGTAAATAGCACAAGTAAATTCAGAGAAACTTGAACATCTTCCTCTGAAAATCCTGAAAAACTGTCATGGAACTTAACGTAAATTCCTAAAATTGTCTATTTTATCTAGCATGTTTGTTTTGACTGAGATGAAGTTTTTAAGACAAAATGTTTGTAATGAGACTATAGCAGTGGAAATTAAAACCAAAAGGTGGCAGTACTGTGTGCACTAAACACTGGCTCTGTAAGACTATTTTACAATCACAGAATATACTGAGTTGGAAAGGACCCATGAGGATCAAGTGTAACTCCTGGCCCTGCACAGAACCATCTCCAAGAGTCACACCATGTGCCCAAGGGCATTGTCCAAATGCTTCTTGACCTCTGTCAGCTTAGTGTTGTGAGCACTTCCCTGAGGAGCCTGTTCCAGTGTCAAACAACCCTCTGGGTGAAGAACCTTTTCCTGATACTCAACCTAAAGCTCCCCTGATGCCATTTCAAGCCATTCCCTTGAGACCTGCCACTGGCCACCACAGAGAAGTGTCTGTCCCTCCTCTTTCCCTCATGGGGAAGTTGTAGCTGCAAAGAAGTCTCCTCTCAAGTCTCCTCTTTTCCCTGTTGAGGAAGCCAAGTGACCTCAGCTTCTCTTCATAAGGCTTTCCCTCAAGACCCTTCCCCATCCTTGTTGCTTGTAGTGGTGCTTTATTTTATTTGCCTTTAAATTGTTAATCATTTCTTCTGTGTACCCCAGTTTAATCCCCAGTTTGGTTTCTCCCACTGCTGTAATCCCCTGTTCTGTTATGTCAATCTCTGTTCCCTCTGGCTCTGAGATCTGTCAATCTTGACGCAGTCCCCCCGCGGCTCTGGAAAGTTCTGGGGAGAGTGTCGAGTGATTGGTCAGGATGTCGGGGGTCCCCCCCCTCCCTCCCTTCCCCAGGGGATTTTTCCCCTCTCCTGTCTCTCACCCCTGGAGCGTCTCTCTGACTGGTTCCTTTCCCCTGTTCCTCCCCGGTATTAAAGCAACAGGCACTGGGCAATCGTTGCTTTGCCTGGGGAGACCCTCTGAGGTGAAGTTGCTCCCCCTGATTGGGGATTCCAATAAACCTCACTGATAAACTCCCGCAAAGCCCTCCTTTCATCATTTCCTTCGCCACAGTCACACTGCTGGACCCAACGGGAGCGGAGTGGCGGCAGCACGGGCAAGCCAAAGCAGGCAGGAGAGACTGTCTCCCGGAGCCACCGCGGCCTCAGTTGCTCTTCTTTGGACACCCTCTAATCACTTGATATCTTTGCTATGTTGAGATGCCCAAAGCTGCACACATCACTTGAGGTGAGGCTGTCCCAATGCAGAGCAGAGCAGGGCAATCCCCTCCCTTGGCCCAGCTGGTGATGCTGCACCTGATGCACCCCAGGACAGGGCTGGCCCTCCTGGCTGCCAGGGCACTGCTGGCTCATGTTCAACTTGCCATTGACCAGGACCCTGAGGTCCGTTGTTGTGGCAATGCTCTCCAGCCTCTCTTTCCTTGGTCTGTATACACAAGGATTGCCCCAGCCCAGGTACAGAATTCAGCACTTGCCCTTGCTCAATTTCACAATGTTGTTGATTTCCCAGTTCCCTAATTTGTCGACATCTCTCTGCAGGGCCTCCCTGCCTTTGAGGGAGTCAACAGTTCCTCCCAGTTTTGTATCATCTGCAAATTTGCTTAGTACTCCTTTGCAGTCCTGTATTCAAGTCATTTATGAAGCTGTTGAAGAGATCTGGACTGAGGACGGAGCCCTGCAGAACCCCATCAGTGACAGATCCCCAGTCTGATGTCACGCCTTTCACTGTAACCCTTTGCTCCCAACCCATGAGCCAGTTTCTCATCCATCACATGATGTGCTTATCCAGCTGAATGCTGGACATTTTGTCCAGAAGGATCCTGTGAGAGAGTGCCAAATGCTTTGCTGAAATCCAATTACTCTTTGGAAGCCTCATATACACATTTCTATGTGTACCGTGATTTAAATATGTTTATGTGTGTCTGTACTCTCTTACTGTTTTTTGTGATTATGAATGAAGAACAAAAAGCAGAAATTCCATTTTTGTGTGTTACTTTAATGACTTTATACTTCCATTAAATCTTTTAAAGTCACAGACCAAAGATAAAAATAAGATATATATATATATCACGAGAAAGTGGAATAAATGGGTAAAAGCTAGGTAAAAATTTTCTTCAGAGAAGTGTAGTGAAACTTAGTGGCTGAAATACTCCGTATCTCAGAAGATTTATTAATTTTGAATGGGAAAACTGGTCCTAAGAAAATTGTTTAGACTTGAGATAACCCCTCCATGTTCTTGTTCTATATGTTTACAGAACACACATTTATTATTTTGCAATAAAAAAAGGAAATATTAGTTTCTGGCAATACTGTTGACCTAAAATAAATTAATAAAATTAACTACAGTAAATACATATAACCATTCTGGATTAAAATCAAAGCTTTGTATTGCATTGTGTTTTATTAAGCAGAAAAAAAATATTTATTTAAAACTTCTAATTTCAAGAAATAGAAACATCAGCTTAACTAGTGAGTCAACATCAACTTAACTTAAATGAGTCACAAGCACTAAAAGTAGACAGGCTGAGCAGCACAGCTTCCTAATATTCCAGAATGAATTTCACATGACATACCTCTGGGATCAGAGTGAAGCATGTTTGTCTTACATAAATGTCTCTTAAAAATAAATAATAGTTCTTAAAGTTTTTTCAGTCTAATGTGAGATAATTTTCATTAAATTAAATTAAGAATTTAAAAGAATACTATTTAACATTTAGTTATGTGTAATTTCTTTAAAATTTTCCTTTGTTTTTGAAACCTATCAGATCTCTTGCTCTCTTTTTATCTTTCATCTTTCCTATTGTATATTACAAGTGTTTTACCTCTTAGTACCTTTTTCATTGAGCTAATTAATAGCTCCCTGGTTCATCCCTGGGTCTTGGTAGCCTGACCATTTATGCTGTATGAATATAAGTTTACTGCTTTGAAGTCAGTCAGCATTTCCCTCTAAAATATGTTCTTGGTTCTGTGAATGGCTTACACGAGGGCCGCTCCCATTGTGAAATTTAGATGAGTTGTAGCTGGGACTTGGCCCCATCCAAGTTTCTGAGCTGTTTGTTCACAGTTAGAGCAGGCTGTGAACACCAAAACTCCCCCACGTGTTTTCATACTGCTCTTTTGAAGTTAGAGAAACACTGCTCTTACAGTCACCACTGTGGTGACCACCACTATGGTGACACAATCATATTTCTTTAGATGCTCTGGAATAGAAAAGCAAACGTTTTTGGAGCCACAGAGGACTCAAGGAGACTCAAGGCCAAGTGCTGTAGATGTAGCCTGGCTGATTAAGAAGGGGTTAAGCTTGAGCAGTCTGACCACAAGTCCAGTTAGTCAGCACAGGATGGCCTTCAGGTCAGTGATAAGGTCCAAATGGAATATAAACTTAGAAAAATACTCAGAAACACAGTAGTGCTTTTAATTCCCCTTTTCTCCCCCTCCATAAAGGTAGAATATTTTTCTCTGACATTTCTGAATTCAGGCAAGTTGTGATGGATGCACTCAACATTAAAACTGCTTTTGCTAATACTTCTGATACTGATTATTTAAGTCAACCAAATAACTCATTTGTGACACAAGTGAAAATATATGGGAAACAATGAACAATGTCAAGGACTCTGTACAGAACTCCAGAGGACAATTAGTAAAGGTTAATGATTTAGGAGACCCAGAATCAAAGGAGAGAGGTTCAAACCAGGTTACCTGCTAAGAATATAATTATGTCTAACCTAGAAATCCAATATTTCTCACCACATCAGTAAAAATAAGGCTGACAGACACTGACCTTCTATGTTCTCAAAGAAAGATTGATTATTTTAAGGAGAAAAAAAAAAAAGACATTCCTTATGTTCCTTCTTCTGCTTATAAGACATCAGAGGAGCAGAAAGCAACTTCAATTCTCCCACATCTCTGCAAGTAGAGACAGAAAGAGGAGAGCTGTTTGAAGTACTTTTTTGGCTTTCCTTGATTTAAAGTTTCCTCCTAGCATAGGAGGATATTGAAAGTTTCTGACAGCTTTTAAGGAACAGGTGGAATTTAACCTGACCTACTGTAGAAGAGAACTCCCAGGAAAAAGGAATGAAGACAAAAACCACAGGTGAAGCCAAGAGGGCAGACATGAAAGATGGATTCACAAAAGCTAATTTTATCCTATACGAGATGACTTCACAAAACTCTCTCCATAGGATTTGCAAAGAGACAGATATAATACAAAAAATATATATATATATAAAATTTAAAAAAATCTAAAATTATTCTATTGTTCTGAATTACCTAGTGGACTTTCCTATCTTTTGCAAATGACTATACAGTGATATGAGGGAAGCTAGTGCTTTTGGGCTGAAGTTCACAATTTGAGTGAAATGAGGTTTGCTAATCAGAAGAGAAAGAAAAAAAAATAGTATTTAAAAGTCAGTAATTAAACCTGAACAAAAAATGTTTTCTTGTTCTTAAAAACAAAACAAAACAAAAAATCCCAGAAAATGAATTTCTAGAATTCTAAAGACACTAAGATTGATGACAATTCCTGAGCATATTATTTGTTCTTCTAGAATACATTCTTTTTCTCTTTTTAAAATATAAAAACAAAGTAAGAAATAATAAAAAATGGAGTAACAATTTAAAATTTTTGAAAAAAAATATTCTGTATTGCTTGAGACATTTATGCCTTCTGCCACTGTAATACTCTTATCAGCATTTCTCTGAAACTTCATAATCCTTATGAAAGGATAGCTAACACTATGAATTTTCTTCTAAGAGGAACATACTATTTCAAAAAAGGGGCAGAATGAATACAGAAATGGAGTTTATAGAGTAAATCTATGTCTTGTAAATCTATATAAATTTCATTATAGGTCACATGAAGTTCTCAGAGCTTCCTGAGTTACCCAGTTATGAGACATGCATCAGGTCAGTGGCACTTCTTCTTTTAACTAAACTCAATACTTTGAAACTGATTGATACCTGTCAAACAAGCTCAAGCAGCATAGAAGCAGGTTTACTTAATCTATGAATCTGTCTCTGTGCAATCACAAGTATGGTTATGTATATGAATTTTTATTTAAGCATTTATACATACATACATACATACATATATATTGTTCTGCTTTGAGATGAATTTCATTAAGTCTCCTCCCTAGTATTTGAAGTTGCTATTAATTTTAAAATGAAGTATAGAAGGAACAGAGACTCCCTGTTTTTCATTCTCCCTTAATCCACCCACATAAATGAACAACTCTTTCCACGGAACACTCCCTCTTAGCACCTGGGAATGTTAGGAAACCATTACCTTCCTTCTGCTTTTGTTTGTGGAGAGCTTAAATAAAAGACCTCCAGATTTCAGAGTTGACATATTTGGCAGAGGAAATAATTGTTACAAAATGGAAAAGTAAGCAAAAATCAAGCAAATAATGGATGCAAATTTGCATAATAGTTTTGACCGAAAATTCTCTAGAAGCCCTACTGAATGTTTAAATGAACTCATTAAGGCACTGGTCTTTTTAACCTACTAAAGAAGTAGTAATTTTTGTAATTACTATTCACTGATGAAGAAAGCCTAAAGTAGCAAGGGTGTTGTTAGAAAAAAAAACTTAAAAAATTAAAAAGGTAAGAAATAAATACCAATCCTCTCACAGAATTGTAAACCTGGAAAATTCTGGATGTTTATTTTCATCCCAGACTTTTAAAATAAGATTTCTATTTTATTAAAATTGAGTTTTAAAAAGTTCTTTAACGAAAAATTTTAATTTTGAAATGTCATGTACAGATTTCAAAGTAAAAACCTGTAACCTGTAAACTTACAAAAAATATCAATCTGAACATTTAATCTTAATTGGAATCCATTAAAATCCAGGTGAAGCTATTTAAGAGAAATTGTGATCCTGCTACAGGATATGGCTAATTTTGACCCTGGTGGTGTAATTCAAATTCACTCCTTGTCTACCTCTCTCTTTATAATTTTCACTTGAATATCTTTGTTCATTTGAGAAGTAGATTCTCTGTCATGAGCCTTTGGTGTTTTTTGTTTCCTGGGTTAAGGTATCTCAGTGCTTGTCATTCTGGCTATTCTAATTCCCTGAGGATTTAAATTCCCTTTCATTTTATTCATACAGTGATTTCTAGAAGATGCACATACCCAGGGCACTGCTTTTGCAGTAGTGCCCCCAGCCTTCCCTTCATAGACCTAATTGAAATACAGAAACACAGAAACAGAGAAAAGCTCTGTCATGAAGAAAAGCCCTGCTGCAGCAAGTGAGGGACAAAAAACTAATGTTTGAGTCAAGTCCACTGAAGCTTATTGCAGATTGAGAATCTACATAACTTAGATACTTAAGTAGACATAAATTCCAGAGCAAGAAATATTTATCAAAAGGTGAAGAATGAAATATGGGTCCTCAAGTGAGGAGGCAAGCAGAAAGAATGAATTAGAATATCCACAAGATTTTTTTTTTTTTTTTAGTTTGTCTGTTTATTAAAGGATTAGCTTTTGTCTTCATGCTGTGTCGGCTTTAATCAGCTAATCTGTAACTCACAAGAAAAACGGATTGCAGTCTAGGGCTGACAAGCCAATATAGCAGCTATGGCATTGAACTTTAGCTACCATTCCAAGCAGTAAAATGAACAGTTGGACTGTGTATTTGACTAATGTCCTGGGTCATTAGTGATGTACAAACAAATGGATAACAAATGGCTTTATCTTTTTTTTTTTTTTTTTTTTTTTCAATTTGGAGAGAAAAATTTTATCCAGCAAGATGTCAGATCAGTCCAACATAAAACTGACATCAGGGGCAGCTCAGAGGAAGCAAAGGGAAGAGAAAATTCAATGCATTCTAAGCCTTTACTCTTGCAGTCTAAATTAAAGGCTTTTTTAACAGATGTTGCCTTGCAAGTATGGGGCCGTTCAATGATACGCCCTCGGCTACACCAGTCATTTGAGGACTTCACCACTCCTTTCAAAATTACGTTGTCAAAACTGACAATCTTTTTGTATTAGTGTTTAGAAAAAAAGGGTATTTCCTGATTTATTTCCTGTTTCCAGTAGACCTAATTTTGACCACTTGGAAGTGGAATCTTCTCATGTAAATGGTCAGCTACAAAGTGGCCAGCTACAGGTTTCAAGGACTTCGATAACATCTGTTTTTTCTACAGTATCAGATTTAAAACAATGGCAGTTTTCTGACAGAAATTAAGTTACTTCTCAGTGTTCTCTCTTACGGTATTAAGGAGACCCAAAGGGATTTGTTGATTATTAAGGATTATCAATATGCAGTATATCACAGAGTGGAAGATATGAGGGACAACTGGAGACAGATTAAAGAGAATCAGACAAAAATCTCAACATATTCAACAACTACATATTCACAGCATCCTGCTGTGATAATAATGAAAGAGGATGAGTTTCATCCAAACACCCTGAAAATTACAAGCCATAAAACAGATAAGAAGCTAATATATATTGAGAAGAAGTCATTTATATTTTATTACTTTTAACATTTTTTAAAGATTCAAAACTTGCAAATGTTATAGCAGAAGTGAGTTAGATGAGGAAGTAAGGATTTAAAAGAAGAAACAACAGTATCTTTACAAATAATGGTCAGAAAAAAATGAAAAAGGGACAGCAATACAAATGGAGGGAAGACGGTATTTGTGATTCAGCATCTTTAGAATGAACTGCATTTATAAAAGAGATATTGTTTTCTTCATAACTTAATACTGAGATTTTTTTAAGATGTTAACATGATTGCAAATGTATTTTTGACAGAGGCAATAATTCCATCTAAGAAACCTAGAAAAAATCTGAGCAGGAATAATAATACTGCCTGAAGCATTTACGTTTTTTGACACAGAGAGGAAAATCTTATTTTAAGAACTTGAGAATTCTTTTTTATTCCTCTTCTTACACTTCATAGATGCCTCTTGTTCCTGATAAGATTGCCATGACGTTTGCTAAGCACAATCTTCAGTTTCAATTATGCACACAACCTTGAAGATGTTAGAAGAGATTTTATCACCTGCAAAGATGGGCATCAATTATGTATGTGTGAGCCAGATTTTCTAGGAAGTTAGAATGACAGAATGTGACGGAAAATACTGTGAATATTTTCTCATCCTCTCTCCACTGAGAGTTTTCTAACAAATATAATTTCATGATTGGTTTTGATACTGATTTAGCTGTGGCACTGGTAAAAATAAATGGCTCGTATATGTTTCAGGGAAAAATATTTTAAACTTCTGAGTATATTGCTTATATTCTAAACAAAATGAATTAATGTTATTACTTCACTTAGATTTCATGATAATGTAACAGAGTTAATGGAATTACTTGTGCATAGCAGGAGAAGAGTACAGAGAAAAGCAGTCCCTTTTTAAAAACATTTTCCCCTTCAGAAAGTTGATATTTATCAAAGAGAAAATCAACACACTTTACTAATGTGATAAGATTTAAGTCACAAATTTGAGTGAAAACAGTTTGCTGAGAGCATCTAAATACTAAGTGGTCTGAACTAGATTATTCAAAAGCAGGATGAAATAATGTTTTAATTAACAGATTGGAGTACTTTATTTCTATGTTAGACTTCCCTCGTTTTTAAGAGAAATTTAATCAGCCCAAGAACATAAGCCCTCCTTTAGAAGTACACTATCATTACATATTTAAGACCAATGAAGATTTAGTGGGTAAACTATTCCTTGAAACATGCAGTGTTGGTCAGCCAGAAGCATTCCTGAATTTGGATTGTACTCAAGTGAGAGGCAAGAAAGAAGTAGCTGGCAGAAATGATGGATTAAAAGGAAAAAGGAAGTAGCATTTTAATTTTCATGTAAAATAATTTTCACTAGAGAATTGGGAAAATTAATAAAATATTTTATTTCAAAATGAGAAAAAAACACTTGGATTAACCCCCAAAGAGGTTTTGTCTTTTTTTTTTTTTCAGTTGAATCACCAGACTCATATTGTTAGAGTTGTTCTAATTCTGGATAGTTTTGTTATCGCTTTAAATGTTCCCCCATGATCTAGTATCAGTAGAAGTCTATGGTGTGTAGTTCCATCGTGTAAAGTTACTTCATCAAATAAATGCATATTTCAGATTTTCATTCTCAATCAGGATGAAAAAAAAATTGAGATATTGGACCTCATCACAAAAGACTGTAGAAGAAAAGGTTAGATATGTAACCAGATATTTATTATAGAAACCTAAATGTAAATCTCATATTAATTAATAAATTTGGAAAATGGAGCACTAGTTTCAGAAGGAAAAAATTAAACCCAAAAGATGTCCTTTGGACATCATCTGAACACTAGTTGCAAAAGGTGCAGTGAAAACACCTTTAAAAATGCTTCTGTATTAGTGACTCATTTTAACATTATGAGAATTAAACCTTTCACCTTATTAGCCAATATGCAGTCCGTGAAAAAAAAGGGAAGAAATTTTCAAGTAGCTGAAGCTGGAGATGGAAATTATTCAACAGGGTAGATATCATCTTCTGGCAGACAGCTTAGCAAAACACACTTGAAGTTTCTAACAGCTCATGTTCTTTAGTTCATTCTCTTTCTTCTCTCTTTGATCATTGCTTTGGCAGCATCTATTATATTACTGAAAAGCCCATTTTCATTAAATGGCTGTGTTGATTTGGAGTGACAGTGTTTTTCAGTCACTTTAGTTAATGAGCATTTCTCCTCAGCAATCTTCTGAGGAGTGTCAAGAAAATACAGTATTTTCAAAAAACTCTGAAATTACATTCCTGGAGTTCTGAGATACTAAATTACTACATACTGCATACTACAACTGATACCTTTTCTCTTTTGGTCAAAAATAACCGTTAATAATAACAACAGTGACAGCAGACACAAGTTTTAACCCTAGAAAATACTGGCAGTAGGGGTATGGGGAAGGAGAAGAATACTAGGGATATTTTGTGTAATTTTAATGACCATCAAAGTTGAGAAGAGGCGATTAAATCTTTTTCTACCATGTAATTATGTCAGAGGAGAGGTGAAGTTTTGTGTTTGGTGTGTGTATTACTTATTCTATTCACAAATAAACTTTTGACTATTTGATTGCAAGACATCAGCAACAATAAAGAAATAATAAAAAGGAATTCTCTAGAGACATTATGCTCAGTAATGCTTCACAGATTTTTCTCTGAAGAGGAGTGATGGTGGATGAGGGAGAAAGTTCCTGATAGTATTTATTTAACCCAATTGCTACAATTTGGGTAATAACTTCTCCTTAGGCAAATAATTTTCCTATATCATCCACTGTGCTGAAAAGACTAAAGATAATTTCTGGTCCCTAAATTGTAAGCAGCAAGTCAGTTACGAGACATTTAATTGTCTGCAGAAAATCACAGTAGTCTGGTCCATTATGGGATTACTTGTTCATTGAGGCCATGTGAGTTACTGTCGTTCCTCTTGGGGTGTTCTGGGGAACAGATGGGAATAGGTAACTTAAAGTCAGGAGTGATGACCTGTACTTATTTGAGAATTTCATAGAAGTTTTCTCCTTAAGTAGCAACTGGAAGTGAATAATTTCTCAACTCCATGGTTTGGAGTAGGACAGAAAGAAAACAAATATTTCATTTTTTTTACCAATCCTTTCCAAAAGCAACAACTGTTGCCAGACCAGTTTGAAAAAGAAAAAATCATTCTAAACACTCAGAGAAAGCCTTACTTATGAAGATTTTGGATACACTAATTAAGGTCTTACACCTTTCCACTTTAATATTTGTCTACTGAGATGTGTTTGCCAAAATATTTATAAGAAGAGAGAGAATATAAAATAAAGATTGTGATTTGGAGACCAATATGGATGGCAGAAGGTATGGGATGAGTCCCTGAGTGTTAGACCGTTATTTAGTCAAGTAAATTTATATAGAATATAGAAAACAAACAAAAGTTGTTCTAACTTTCATTGTGCTTGGTTATCTCCCTCACTTTCCCACAATATTAAGTTTATAGTCTCATAGAATCATTTCGGTTTAAAAAGGCTACAGAGATAATAAACTAGTTGACTAGATGTTGGCTTCCCTCCCTGCAGGAGCAGCTTTGCTGCTCTGGGAAGGTCAGGCATAAAGTTCTGTTGCTTCCTGCCATGCAGCTGCTGGTAATTACCAGTCCTGGACAACACTAGCTAAGTCCAGGCATTTGCCTCCATGAGTCCATGAGTCTCTCCTATCTCCAATTTTGAGAGCTTTCTTACAGCTAGGATCTTCCCCTTATTCTTTCTGGACTTCTTTCTTCTTTCCTCAGCCTCCTCTTTGTTTCAGATGTTTCAGGATTTTTTTTTTTTTTTTTTTTTTTTTTTTTTTTTTTTTTTTTTGGTAGCACTTTCTTTCTGGAACATCAAGTCCCTGGTTTTCACAATCCAAATGGACAGTGTGCATAAACAAATGTTCTCAGTTTTGTAATTTTGAAGGTTTTTGTCTCCTGTCTCTATTGAATAGAGGATTCACTTCTAATCTAAAATTCAAATTTCAAAATTTGCACGAAGTTCATACCAGGGACAGCTAGCAAGTATCAGGCTTCCCCTTGAAAGTCCAGGAACTCTCTTTTGTACATTTACTCACAAACACACAGATATCCAGTTAGATTCCATGAGTTTACATTCAAAATTAAAGACTTTTCCCCTTTTCTTTTTTTTTTTTTCCTTTTTTTTTTCTTTTTTTTTTCTTTTTTTTTTTACATACAGCAGATTGGAATGTGTCTTTCCCCAATAAGCAGCTTACCTCTTAATAAATAGACTTCTGGAGAGAAGGGAGAAATCCTTTCCATTTTCTTTTGAAATGTGAAATGGTGATCCACATGTTTTCAAGCTGATCCCTTGATCATTTTGTTTTCTGGCTTTTCAAAGTCTGTTAGCTCTAGATACAAGTTCCCTCTAAAATAGAGGGATTAGGGAATTTGACCAAAATTACTTCTTCAGCTGTAATATATATTAAACTATTGATTAATTCCTTACATGAGGAGACATGGATTTTTCATCTCTCTTCCTCAAGTCCAGGAGAGGCAACCCGAAGGTTGTTTCCTGTATAGACTCTGAAAATATGTATCATTTCCAATTCTGACCATTACATAATTTATCTGTAGAGATTGCGGGTCTGAGAATAAACTTGGGTTCATCTTGGGTCACAAATTGCCGTGAATTTCTGGAAAACATACAGAAACATATTTCTGCATAGGAGTCTTTCAGGTATAGAAAGAGCTGAGCAAGGTTTTGGAAAGTTCATCACTACATTATTATTTTATCAAGTTGCCTAAATTCATACAGATGCCCAGGCTTTAACCTAAACAGAAAAAAGAAAAAATATTCCTCTTACTACTTTTTTTTTTTTTAATAAATTGTTTCTCTACTGAATTAATTCACAACTGCATGAGCTCAGAGACGTAACCAAAGTTCTCATGGAACATCTTTTTTTGCATCTGTACTAAGTGAATGGTAGGAAACATTTCAGACAGTTCTGTAGCTGTTACAAAGAATACAATATTCAAATGCAAGAGACTAAGATCCATTAGATCTTATATCTAATTCCAACAAGTGTATCAAGCCTCTTAAATATAACAGGAAAAATAGCATTAGAGGCTTAATGTTCTTTCTACATACAGATGGAATTCACCTTACTATTTCCACATTTTTTAAGTTTAAGGTGTTTTTTTAATGGTAATAATGGAGGATTTTACACCACAGTGAACTAATTAATGGCCTAATCAGGTTTCACATAAATTAAAACCCTCAAAAAATTTAGATAGCTTAAATATTTGGATTAATTAACCACACTTCTCTTATTTCTGTTGTGTTTGATTGTTTGTTTGTTTGTTTGTTTGTTTGTTTGTTTCTTTCTTTCTTTCTTTCTTTCTTTCTTTCTTTCTTTCTTTCTTTCTTTCTTTCTTTCTTTCTTTCCTTTCATAGCTTTAGTTTTACCACAGATTTTACTAGGAATGCTGTTAAAGACTTTGAGGGGAGGATGTTATTGAGGCTATTTTAATGAAAGATTTAATTCATATTCCTACACAAAGTTTGATAAGAATTTCCTAACTGAGGTGTGTGATGTAACTGTTTAATTTCTTTGGTGTTTACTGTGTGTCCTTTTTATTTGTGTTCTGTTCAAAGCATATGGCAGAATACCAAAAAAGGTAATACTTTCTGAATTAAATGAAACTGCAGAGAAGGAAAAAGGGATTGCTATTTTTCTGTAGCCAAATTATCATGAGTAGTTCGGAGAAATCCAGAAGGACAGGAAGGACAAAAAAAAAAGAAAAATGGCAGATTTGTTACCAATTCCTTTTATTTCAAGCTTTTCAATAAATACAATTCTATTCTGTTTCAAACAATATTTTAACTCAATGTGTTTACTAATAATATATCCAGGCAGGATTTTTAAGGATGAGAATATGTGAAACGAAAAATGTTACAAGAATCTAGCGAAAGAAAAGCATATTTTACTCCTACTAGATATACCATTGATCAGTTCCAATTTTTTTTTTTTTTTGGTCAGATTTTCCTGCTAGTAGTGGTCTCACTCCATTTCAGCAGATTTCTGTTTGATTAAAAAAAAAAAAAAATCTAAATTTTACCCTGTGTAAGTATTAGCTGCTGGTTAAGTACAAAAACACAAGTAATCTTTCTTAGTAACATTAGTTGCTCTGTTGCTGACACAAGCAGCTCCAGTGCCAGCATGATGTGCAGCAGGGCCCTCTAGCACAGTGGACTGGGGAGTTCTGAACTGGAGCAACCTCAGTGTCAGCCAAGAAAGCCACTAGGAGCCCCTAGTTTGTGCAACAGCAGCTGGCAGACCTGAGCAGGGCCAGAAGCAAGGGTGGCCAGCCTCCCCATTTATTAAAGAACCCTTATGTAACACTAGTAGCAATGAGTGCCAAAACCAGGGTGGGATAACAGGCATGGTGCATAAGCCAGGCATGGAACAGCCATTTGTGTGGCAGTTCACATGGAAGGATGTGCACTAAGGGTGCTGCAGCCCTGCCAGCTTGATCAGGGAGCAATGGCATCTTTTATTAAATTCTTACAATATCAGTAAATCAGAGTTTTTCATTTCAGGTATAAATAATAATTTTATCTTGAAAAAAGATTGAAAATAAGAATATTCACAAACCTATAGCAGGTAAGCTTTAGGGTTTTTTCTGAAAAAGATACTGTAAGTATATTTTATCATACTATTCCAATGGTACATGGGAATAGTATGATAAAAACTGCCAGAGAGTTATCTTAGGGTAAAAAATGTTAAGTATTTTGTTTGTTTGTTTGTTTCATATGAAATAGAGAAGAAAAAGTCATAAATATATATATACTTCTCTATTGTCTATTTGAGGCAAAGAAGACTATTTCAGCAATTCAATTTAATTTGTGTCACTGTGACAGCAAAGTCACATAGTCTTAAATTAATGCATAAGAGAGAAAAATTCTGTTTCAGTTTGTGCAAAAGTTCTGCAACAAAGACACAATGGGCAGTTAGAAACACTGGGCATCACCATTGTTTTTATTTTTATTTCATTAAACTGACAGCACAGTCACAATACTTTTAGTTACAGCTTACGCTACATTTGTTCTGAAGGTTCTTGAGTGTTTTGGCAAACAGAATGCTCAGCACGAATTTCATCTAAGTAAAAAATCACAGTGTGACTTGGCATTAGGTACTGAGCTCTTTGGAAAAGAAGAAAGAGTACTAATATTCTCAGTTTTCCAAAGAATACAACCAAAGTACATTTTCATTTTGCTGTTTTCTAAACGAAAGCAAACCATAAAATAAAGGAAATAAGAACTGAAACAAGTCTCTAGAGATTATCAGTCTCTAGAGAGATTGATATCAATCTCATCAATCTCATCTCACCCATTTGAACAATGTGTAAAGGCATAGCTAGAGAAGATGCTGAAATCAATGCAAATTAGTGCTTCTTGTGGGAGAATGTGATTGTACTGCACATATCATAGAATTGTTCAGGTAAGAAAAAACCTCTGGAATTCTACTTCAGTGTTCTGTAAAGAGTAGGATCAGTTACAATAGGCTACTTAGGGCTGAATTATTGATGCCTCCAAAAAAGGAGTATCCACAACCTCTCTGGGAAACTTTGTTCAGTGTTTAACTATTTTACAGTAAAAAAAGCTTTTCCTTGTGCTTACACATGATTTCTTGTATATAAATTTGTGTCTTGTCCATTCACTGAATATCACTGAGAGATGATTTTCTTCTTCACACCCTAGAGCTTGTACTCCATCGGGTATTTAGACACATTGGTAGGATTTCCCCAACCCTTCTCTTCTCTAAGCTGAATAGTCCCTTCTCTTTCAGCCTCTCCTCACATCTGACACTTGAAGTCCTTAATGATCTTCATGATACTTCTTTCTTATTTCATAATTTCTTTACATGCATCTGATGTAAGAACTATGTACTGTTGCCCCCAAGATGTTTAGAAAATACACACTATGTTTCAATTAAACAATCTTAAATACTCCTTCCAAGAATTTTCTCCTTATGAGAAATGCTAATAGACATACAGTATACTATCATCTGGTCTTTCAATGTGCATTGCCTCCTCCAGACAAAAATGGATATTTTCAGTAGTGTTAGTCATAACAGGGCAAGAAAATTCAGTGATCAAGTTAAGATCCATTTACCAAGAAATGCCTCTGCCTGAATTAAGGTGCACACAAGGCCATATGACAAAGTAAATATTATAGTGAATATTATTTAACAAAACAATGTGATGTAGAGAGATAGAAAAATAAAAGGTTGGGAGGGAGAGAGACAGGTGGATTAAGCAGAAAATAGTCACCATCCACAGATATAATGATGTCCCATTGGTTCTTCTTCACCCTGGGCTTCTCAGTGGTGAGGGGTCCCAAGGCTGTTCAAAATTTTCACTATTTATACATTTTAGTTAGCAGAGGAATTAATGCTTATTGCCTACACAGTTCTCTTACTCTATTTACCCAACTCTAATCCTAATCAGTCTACATGCTCATTCTTTCTTTTCTTTTGAGTCCGTGGGTTTTCTGAGTCAGTGGCTAGTGACTGTGGTGTCCTCCAGCTGGAATTACCTTTTACCCATTCTTAGCTGATTTCATCACAGCTACTGAGTTGGCTTTTCTCGTGGCCCATAAATTCTCATTCTTTTTGTCCCTTATTAGTGATAGATTCTTCTCCCTCAGGTTTGTTAACTACACCTTTAGTCTGAGGTAACACTTGGGTAATTGTATCACTTTCACCTCATCTCAATTCTTGTCAAGGTGGCATAATTTACAGTCCAAATTAATTAATTAATTAACAGTCTAAATTCCAGGTATCCACAAAGGAATATTTGGGGTGGAGGGGATGGACAGATGCCATCTGTCCCATAACTTGGTTGACCTTTGTTTGACTGGTGATGTGCGTGCGAGCAGTTGCTTCTTTACAACTTTTGCCACAGTGGGAATGTTTGTCTGGCAGCAGAACCCAGGCTGTGTTAACCAGGTCTCACCTCTGCCAGGCCTGGAGTCAGCACCATCCCATCACTCTGTGCTTATCTCATGACAAACTCCTTCTGTGGCCTTAACAGTGTTTGAGACACGCAACTGTTCTCTTTAAGCCCTTACACAAGTTGTTTTTTTTTTTCCCTTCTGTCAAGTTTATTTTCATCAGAAATTTCTTAATGGGCTTCTGTGTGCTAATGTATTTGAGAGACACATATGTCTTACATATAAAGGTATGTGTTTACATATGCATGCAGACACATACATATATTCAGAAATATATTTAAGATTAAATCTATTTAAATATCAATTATTAAAAATAAATAACATTATATAATAGATTGAATGTAGTTAATATAATAAATGTGTTTAATATATTTCTTGAATATTTAATATGTTTTCAACAGCTCTCTGTTTTTATTTCTTAACAGCAAAATGGGCAAAGTATTTCTATCTGTATTCAAAAATTAATAATATTGAGAATTTTCCCTATTGTTTACTATTTAAGTTTTTGGAATGTTTATTTGCCTATACCTGCTTTTTATCCCTTTTTTATATTAAAAGTGGTTTTAATTTTAACTTTTTTCATTCTCAATGTAAATGGCTGTAATAAATCTTCATCAATGAAGCTGAGAAGCTACAAATCCATCTCCACTCTGTCATACATGAAATAGTTAAAATTACTGTATATTAATATTCACATTGTATGATAGGGTTTTTTTGTTTTTGGAAAAACACATGGCTAATTTTAAGAGGTCAGCTAGTACAAAGAGTTTTCCAATACAATGATGAACTCTTTTTTTGCTATGCAAAATTTTTTATAAAATATCTACATTATCAACATGCTCCTATTTTTCAAGTATGTCAGTAAAAATAGGGATCCTAATTCAAATTTTATGACATCTTTATTTTTGAACTGTGTTGTCATAGTCATCATTTTAAGGATATATTTTGCAGATATTATCAGTATATTTTTAGAGTTCATAACTAAATAAATTAACTATAAAATAATACATTATATGTTTTCTTTGTTGGTATATAAAACCTCTAACAGAAAATAGTTCCACTGTAGTACTCTGTTTTTCCTACAACACTTTTGAAATAGCAGAAAATCACTCTTTTCTGTCTGTGGTTCATTGTTCTCTTCAGACATTTCCTACTAAAATTAACCAGAGCAGGCTCCATTTTCTATCTATTCAATTGCTTTTATTAAATTATATCATGCCTGTTCCCTCAAATTGCTCAAGGATTCAGCACACAATACAGAAGAAAACCCCCACAGCCAAAAGTTATGCTACTTTTAGAGTGACATCTTCTATCAGCACTGTCTTGCTTACCTCTACAATTTTGCTGTGCTGGCATCAGAGCAGGAGCAATTCTTTTCTCTGTGTGGCCATGCTGAAGGACACTGTGAAGTCTCTGCAGTACCTAACTTCAATATATAATGTCAGCAAAACAATTATTTAAAGCCTGTTCCTGAAAACTCATACTGCTGTGGAACTGTAATTTTACTAAAGTCTAATGAGAATCACTGACTTACCTCAATTCCTTTGTTATACTTGCCTCTGGAGTTAGTTTGACTGTTATTATTATGACTGTTTTCCTTAGTTAATTAAAATCTTAGATACTCTTTTAGCTTCATAGAATTGTTGGATTTAATTTGTCCTTTCTACCTAGTTACTTTCAACCAGACTGGCTTATGTTCAAATGCCTGTCATTTTCTAATAGTCCTTTTTGGAAAGAGAGTAGCTTATTCTATTAAACATATTTCCACACTGTCATTTACCTCTAACAAAAATATAGTGAAGAGCCAGCTCATGAATGTATACACAGTTTATTACAAATAAGAATCTAAATGTAGAGGGGGTAGTAGGAGATGGGAAAGATAATAATAGACTTTGAGGAACAAATAGTTTAAAGGGAAATAATTCACATGCATAAAATAAGTGGGAAATAATTCCAAATAACAAACAAACATATATCATGACATAATAGCAGCATTTCACAATAGAGTCATAAACCTGCTGAATTGTGCTTGAAGTTTCCAAGCTGAAAGTAAACTTCATCTGCAAAGATCTCACCCCTGAATTGAGATGAATGAGACTAATACCTCAGCAGAGACAGAGAAAACCATCTAGCCAAGGCATTTATGAAAATACCTCTTTAATGATCTTGAAAACAAGCACAGGAGAAGTATTGTTATCCC
Source organism: Phylloscopus whistleri (assembly GCA_017589585.1). Lineage (NCBI taxonomy): Eukaryota > Metazoa > Chordata > Aves > Passeriformes > Phylloscopidae > Phylloscopus > Phylloscopus whistleri. The sequence continues at coordinate 108,221 of JADMLD010001396.1, forward strand.
AAAGACTTTTCATTTCCAGGCTGAACAATCCCAAGTCTCAGTCTTCCATCATAGGAATGCCTCTTGGGAATCTCATGAGGTTTGACAAGACCAAGTATAAGGTCCTGCACCTGGGTCAGGGCAACTCAAGTATCGGGACAGGCTGGGAGACAGAGGGATTGATAATAGTCCTGCAGGACTACAGGATTTGGGGGTGCTGGTGGATGAAAAGCTGGATACAAGCTGTCAATGCGTGCTTGTAGCACAGGAAGTCAGTTGTATCCTGGGCTGTATCTAAAGCAGATTCTTCCCCTCTGCTCTGCTCTTGTGAGATCCTACCTGGAGTGCTGCATCCAGCTCTGGGGTCCTCAATATAGGAAAGACATGGACCTGTTGGAATGGGTCCTGAGGAGGGCCAGAAATATTAACAGATGGCTAGAATTCCCTTGTATGAGAAAACTCTGAGAGAGTTGAGATTGTTCAACCAGGAGAACAGAAGGTGGGGAGAGGATATTCTTGCCTTTCAGTATTTAAAGGGGGTTTACAAAAAAGATGGGAACAAATTTTTAATAGGGCCTTTTGCTGTAGGATAACAGTTTTGAACTTAAAGAAGATAGATTTATATATATGTAATAACTTTTTTTTGAGCAGGTGTTGAAACATTGGAACAGGTGGCCCAGAGAGGTGGTAGATTCCCCATCCCTAGAAACATGTAAGATCAGGTTGGACAGGCGTCTGAGCAACCTGATGTAGTTGAAGATGTCTTGTTCATTTTAGGGGCATTGGACTATAAAATCTTTAAAAGTCCCTTCCAAATAATACTACTCTATGATTCTATAAACATTCTTAAACATATAGTTGTTCTATTAATTTCTGTTGAGCTGATAAATTCGAAGGTAAACCAGAAAGGCAAGGCTTGACTGTGATTTTCTGAGAATGAGAATTCATACCACCTTTTCCAGCCCTACCAAAGAAGCTCCTTTTACCACAGATCATAAAAATGGAAGGCAGGAGGGAGACCGTTCTGCAAGCTACCTCCATCTGCTTCCCAGTCAGTCTCTCAAGCTCCATGCCAAAATTAGCATGTCACCTCCCAGCAAGTCATAGAAGTATTACTAATTAAAATATTATCAACATGTCAGATTTGATTTTAATCAAGTAATTACTAGTGCTGTGCACTAAAGTAGATCTGAAAAACGCTGGAAAGTGCATTTTAATCCCTTTTCTTCATTTGTTTAATACGCAGTATAAAATTGTTCCAAGTAAATCAGCTCTGTCAACTAATTCAATTTTCTTTCCAATGTGTGACTTCACTAAGCACTATACCTACCAGATTAAAAAAGTAGGTAATGAGCTAGGAAGTACATGGAACTAAGAGCCTAAACCACTTCCATCTTAATACTTTATTTTTGACAGATTCATTAAAAATTACCCATTACTTTGAAAGTACCTCCTCTCTGGATGTCTTCCATAGATGCAACAAATTTTAGATAAAAATCCCAACTTATTAAGTAATGAAGATCCTGTAAATCTTGCTTTCCTGAGTGGCTTATTTTATCATTTTACCGCTTTAAAATAGAAAGAATAAACTAAAATGTTTTACGAGAAATGTAAGAATGTAAACATTATCTATACTGTATAAGGTACATAACCTTTTGTCTGTTAGGTAGTCTAAATGGCTTGGTTCCAATGGCGACATTTATCACAGAAGATTTTAGCTCATTAAAATTCATGCATCCAGTTTTAGTAACTCAGATGCCTAAGATCTGGCTAAAGAATTAAGGCTTGGGGTGGGCTCATCACCAGGTTTTAGATCTAAATATAGCATTCAAATGTAATTGGCTAGGCATGAGTCCAATGACATGATTCAGTTTCTAGAACACAAGCATATACCATTAGGTGAAATGCTCTTGAGAGGACATCTGTATGATGATAATTCTGACAACAGAAATTTTTACTTTCCTGGAGCAGTATCTGGAAAGTAAATGAGATACAGCAGAACTTATAAAATAAAACTTAATGCTCTTTCTTACAATACTGAAAACTACTACTAAGTTACTTCTACTGCAGCAGTAACTTAGAAACTTTGATACGGGCTTCACCAATTAAAGTTATGGTTAGTGACATTGAGGTATTTGAGTCAACACTTTCTCCCATCTGACTGGAGTCACTCTGGAACTGTTAGAAGCCTTAGTCCTGCTGGAACAGCAACGACAGGCAGCTGCATACCTTTCTTAGTTCACATGTACAGACTTGCACCTAAATACCTAGATAAAACAGTTTAATAGCATTTAAGAAGCCTTAGGCCAATTAAGATGTCTCCATGAATGTAGGATACATGTCATACCATACATAAGTAGCTGAAATGGTAGCTAAAGAACATCGAGGAGTCACACTTTGTCTTCAAGGCACACTTCAAGTCATCTAAAGCAGCATCAGATTGCTCTGTTTAGGATGCTGAACCAATTTCCAAGTGCAGAAACCACTGCTCTATTAGGCATCCAATTTTACATGCAAATTTGCCTCTCTACAAACTGGAGTCCATCTTGATATTTAATAACTCTTGCCATATTGCCAATAAAAATCTCCAGATTTCAGTCCCTTATTTCTCTAGTTTTTCTATATTTTCTAAATAAACTGAGGCATTTTTTTTTCCATGCAAGTTCTCTATTATTATAAGAGCAATTTCTCTACACCTCCTTAGGTACCTCTTTGCTTACTCAGATTTTACATTAGCGTAAGCAAATTGGCTTCAGTTTTATTATACTCTCTGAAAGTAGAACAATATAATTTCCTTTGGATACAAATCTAGTTCTTAGCAGTAGTCCCCGTGGAAACCCAGTTTTTGGAAGAAGGCATTATGCTGCAGATAAACTTGCATGCACATAAAGTAGCTTTTCTCCCCAGTCTATTTAAGCACCAAACCTGAATGTCAGTTTTTGTATATCCTGTTCTGCCCCAAACAGATGGGACTAACATGATACATGAATGAAAACATGTCTTTGCAGAAATTCATAATTAAACTAAACTTTGGTCCTTGATGAGCAGACCTTTTGAAGGAATTGATTAAAGATTAAAGATTATAGAAAAGATTAAAGGATCACTGTGAGACAAAGTGAAAGGATCAAAGTACAGTTCTCTGTGGCCATGTTGAAAATAGATGAAACTTAAATTAGCAACATACACAGTAAGACAAAAGGGAATGGAAATAAGTGCATTTCAAAATAATTCAATTTAAATATATGCACTTTATAAGTTTTACGGCACTGTCCAGGAATTTATTTTAAAAGTTGTTGTTCAAAAAACTTCTGTTGTTCAAACTAAAATTTGCATAAATCAATCTTCCAAAATTACTGAGCTAAAGAACTGTTACATTCACTGGTATTCTTTAAGAGTTAAACATATGTTTTCTGATCCTTTCTTGATTTTTCATGCTGGAGATACTCAGGCATCTTCTGAATAAACTTTCACAGAGACATTTAAATTCTGCCAAAGAAAAATAATGGACTTATTTTCAATTTATCTGTCTATAAAAAGGAACAAAATCACACCCATATATTAAATTCATTCCTGAAATATGTTCCTGATGTCTTCAGGTTAATGAGTATTAATGGACAGAAAGCCTTGACAGGGAGGGAAATGAGGCACTGGAAAAGATTGCCCCAAGAAACTTCGAATGCCCCATTCCTGAAAGTGTTCAAGGGCAGGTTGGATGGGACTTGGAACAACCTGGTCTAGAGGAAGGTGTCCCTGTGGCAAATAGCAAGTTGATTTGAAATAAATGAACATTAAGGTCTCTTCCAATCCAAAGTATTCTATAACTCTGTAATTCTATGACATGTACAAAATCAATACTCTAACCAGTGAGATACTGAATGATTTGGTTTGAACTATGATTCAACACAGAAATTATTCAAAATTTTAAGTCCTAAAAAATTCATGCATTCCCATAGGGGAAAAAAAAAATTGAGAAACCTAAATTAATTTCACTTTCACTGAACTAATATTAGAACATATGTGACTGAAACTAACCCCATATTGCTATCTTGAATCATACAGAAAATAAATTCTAAGTAACAATGGGAGGCTATGCACTGGGATTAAGAAGTGGGAACTGTGAGCCAGATGAAGTAACAGCTTGACTAGAAACAAGCTTTTTGAGGTAGTCTAACCATTCTTTATTGACTAATGTAGCTAGAAGAAACCCTAGAAGAAAGTCAATATTTGTAAAAGAACAAAGCTGAAGATCATAACATACCTGCAACTGAATTTAAGGAAAAAGTCAAGAAGCTGGAAAGGTTTTCATGTAATGTTTTTGAGAGCTAAAAAAAAATAAAAAATGACCTTTTGCCTTGGCTTTGAAGGTATGTGTTTGCAAGTATAGCAGCTACTATCCTGTTACAAGTAGCTGACATCTTTTACGCAGATTTTTTAACAAATATTTTAAAAGTGCCGCCTAGGCCATGTCAGTGAATCACATTTTAATGCCTTCAGGGAAATAACAGATAGAAAACTAACACTTTGACATAGTGTCAATCAACTTACAGTGGATTTTCCACTACTTTTTAACAAATTAGCAAAATGAACTTTAAAATATCATTTACAAAATCACATTATGATCCATACTTCTTGTTTTTCTCTATTCAATGGAACTATTTTGAAAGACAAGGTTTTTTCCTTTACTTCCATTTTATTTTTTCAAACTATTCATACTTCATTTGTGGTATATTTACTGTCTTTCACTTCTAGTACCCCTGGAAATATATCTGTAATGTCTCACAGAAATAGACTCAAGAGTGTTCTGCCTGTCCAAAGTGGCTCAACATGGCAGAGCTTTGATTCAAAGCCTCCTATGCTGCCAGCATAATGATACACTTGAGAAACTGGGCTGATTATCTCAATCATACTGTCATCCAATGCAGCAACACACTTTTTGGACTGAAGCTGGATTGCACCATGTCATTTTGGAACATGACCGCTTGTGTTTGGATGGTCTGCAAAAGTGTGTATGTCTGTATGCATGCATACAGGCATAACAAAATAAAGATATCACTCTGCAGTGTTCTTTCATCTTTGAAGGGAGGATGACAGAAACTGACCACATCTTTCCAAGAAAGAACCATAGCATGTTTCATGTCTTTCATGCAACACTTTTATTAGTATTCTCAGAACATCTTTTCTTTTTTTTTACAACAACAGCACAATTTTCAGTGTATTGAAATGTTTGAGGAACCTTCAGGTTACTTTCTGAAAATTTACTCTATAAATGTATGTGTAACTAATTTTCAAGTTAAATGCTATTACTTTTTTATTGTTTCTTAAATTTTCCAGAAGTTCTCTTGTGTTTCTCATTCTCCATCTAAGTAAATGGAATAATTCATCCATATCTGATTTTCTGAAGGCTGGATTCCTTCTCTCCCATGTGTAACTATTTGGCTGTAAGAAGCAATATCACCTCTCTTAGGCACCTCCTCACATGCATAGGCCTACATGTATACCCATATCCTTGGTCCTTGGGACATTTTATTGGTTAAGTATAACCTGGAAGTCAATATTATAAAGAAAGGTCTTCCCTCTCTCTTTTTCTTTTTTTTTTTTTTTCTTTTTTTTTTTTCCCCAAGCAAATGTTTTTAAGTGTATGCATCAATATTATGGACCAGACATTAAATTTATTCACTTAGAAAATTCTGAACTGTAGTCTGGCCATGAAAAGTGTTTAATTTTTTTTTCTTCTCTTCATTAAGAAAATTATAAATCAGTAAACAACATTGGAAATAAAACAGACCCCTCTGAGATACAACAGTGAATAATCTTCCAGTTTTGTAGCATATTATTAATACCTTTTGGAAGGATGCTTTTTCCAAACAATTATGCATTTCTCCTGCATGAATTTTCTCTTCATCATATATCTTTTAATTTAGATGTCAAACAGAGTAAAAAATTAATATTTTAGTTTGACAGATATCATGATCAACAATTTTGAACAGATGCTTTTTTTACAAGCTCCTCGATAGAGAAACAACAGTTTAGTTCTTAGTGAAATGACATCTCCCCAGTACTTGGCATTTATTTGGGTCCCCTGCAGCCAGAGCAACTGTGCCTTTTTTAAAAAAAAATTTGGTTCAGTTCAAGCAGAAATTATTTTTCCTTTCTCTTTTGAGTGGGAATAAAATATCGGCACTTCAGAGCATTGGAATTGTATTCTATGAAAAATATTATTTTTTAAGAACATAAAAAAATACTACTGTTCAATATTTAAAACAAAAACGATATCTTAATGAAAGTTTAAAAACATAATTTTCTGCTTCTGAAATGAAAAATGTCATCAAAATTTTCCTTTTTACAATGCATATACATTGGGGAGAGGGAGAGACGTTAGTTAATTTCAACACTAATGAATGGTTTTCAAACACCATATTAATTATAATTGCCATTAACTCAGAAAAACCTAATTCTGAAAATTACAATAAGATGAGTGAATGCATCAAAGGGTTTAATAAAACCAATATAGATAACACTGGCTGGCTATCAAAGAGAAGAGACATTATAATTTCGATAGAGCTTATGAATAAAAACCAGCATTTCAGACATAAACAAACACTTCAAAAATCCTTGAAGGTATATTCCAGCAAACCCTATGAATTTGCACACATGTAACCCAGTCATTTTCTCTTTAATAGATGTTTTTCTTGCTTCAGCTTGGGAGTGAACATCAATCTTGCTACACTTCTATTGCTATCAGCTATAATCCTCAGAAAAATCATAAATTCAACATTTAAGTTCTTTCCACAGTAGTGAAGGTCTTACGTGTCTCTGTTTTTTTGTGTTAGTCTGTCAGTTTTTGTATGTAGATACCTTGTGATATTTCCTACCTGCTTAGGTAGGCATGTTTGCAAAATTTATTCATTTATTTATTTAGGTCATAACAGAGAACCTTTAGTCCTTATTTAATTCTTTTTTATATATTAATTCTTGCTGTTTTCTTTTTATGGTGTTCATATTCTTTCTTTTAAAAAGATATTTGTACCTGCCTTCAGTTGCTTTACTTTTTAGACATCTTATGTCAGAAGTCTTTGTTTTGTGTGCGTATGTGTATGTGTGCCTATGTGTGTGTGTGTGTAGTATATTTCTGAATCGATATTAGCAACTTTTGTTATGCATTGAGTCACTTCACTACAACAGTTTCCTAGACAATAATTTAAAGTGGTTGTAGTCAATTTTATTTGTGACCAAATAATGAAAATATCAATGTTTTTCATTAAGTTAATATACAACATATTTACTACTATATTTTCTGGCTAAATGCAGTTCATATAGAATTTTAATATCACTTTTTTCTGAGACAGAAGTGGGATAAAACCATATCATTGTTCTTGGGTCATAACTCTTTCAACTTCATCTAGAACTTGCAGTGTCTTTGATATTTGTTTGTTTGGCATTTCAGTACCAAGATTTGTAGTAACAGCCCCCTCAAGTCTCATGTGTACAGTAACGTACAATTTTATCTGATATTCTAAAACTTCAGATCCTTCCTGAGTATTACCCATGTTGCTGTCATTCTAGTAGTTGAAATATGTGGGGGATTCCTTAGCCTTTTTTTTTTTTCCCCATGAAAGTTCTTGGTTCTTAGTAATCTGTTGCTCCCACACATTTCAATGCTGTTATGAAATTGTAATTTTGTTTTGTTTTTAAACTGTGTTGGGTTTTTTTTTTTTTTTTGGCTTGTTTGGCTATAAACTGGTTTTAATGATTTACATTTAAATATATTGGCTCTTTAGAATTACTCCTGTGGAATTATTTTGTTCTTTGCCAGAAGTTGTCCAACAAATAAATCATTATTTTTGAAATAACAGTGCATAATAAAAATCAAGTTACATGCTTATAATTTTCTGAATCTGATAGTAATTTCCTGTTTTCTGGTGCTAGCATGTGGATTTGATTCAATACCATATAACAGTGGCTCAGTACTCATAAAATAAATACATCATTCCATGTCCCATTTTATAGATTCAAAAGAGAAAAAAATCACCTTACGAAATTATTAAAAAATCTCCAACCATAAGCTATCAACAAAATGATCAATAAGACTGCAGATTAACCACAGACAATTTCCACATTAAGCTTGTATTTTGCTTTTCATGATGCAAAATTGTAAAATATTATTTATGGGGACAAAATAAAAAAGTAAGGAAGAAAAAGAGAAATACCATGGAACAGTGAAACTACAGGAATAATTATTGATTTAGTGTTTTGCAATAAGAATTGTGTGCCAAATAGCAAAATTGCAAATTAAATTGCAAAATATAAAAATAAAAAACTGGGTCTGGCTAACATAGAGTTAATTTTCTTCATAACATCTCAGATATTGCTGTGTTTTAGATTTTTTTTTATACAAAAGAATACTGCTAACACACTAACGTTCTAGTTTGTGCTGAAGAGTGGGTACAGCATCCAGACCTACTTTGTTGCTCAGCTTTGTCCCTCCAGTGAACAGATCAGGAGGTGTGGAACAGCCAGGGAAGGGGCATAACGATGCCCATAACTGGAACAAATCAGAGATATTCTGGACCATGCAACTGCCAGGTGGGAATGACCCGGTAGGTACCTCCCCTGCAGGAGGAGGGGAGTGGGCTTGACACTGTCTTGCAGTGGGCTGGATCTGTTGCATCTCTTTGCATCATGTGCAGTGGTCTGGTGCAAGGCTTCAGGAATCAGTCTGGGCATACTTTGGGGGTCTTGGATGGATTATGACACACTCTCAGCTGCCCCTCACATGAATGCCTCATGGGTGTAGCCTCCCTGGGGTGGAGAACTTTACAACTGAGCCAGTTTGCATAAGGGAGGATGGGTGTTCACTCCCTCTGACCAGAAGTTACACCACAGCCCCAAAACTCTCCTCCTTCCCCCTTGGTTGTGGGGGAATTTGTGCAAACCTGGCTTCAGCAGATGGGCCTGTGAGCAATGGCCTCCCTCTGAACCAAGCCAGGGATGATTTTCAAGTCAGCTGTTGGGTTTGATTTTCTTGTGGATAAATTCTTTTTCCTCAGCCTTGTTTATTTCTGTCTAGACCTGAGGTAAATGGACAATAGTGTCACCTTTGTCTTATCTCAAAGTCCCTTAGGCAACTTAACTCACAGTCTGAATTTCCAGTTCAGGAAATTCCACTCCCTATGTTGTCAACAAAGATGTTGAACAATACTTTTTGCAATATATAGCTTTGAGGACATCACTTATTAGCATTCTCCTTTTAGACTCAGAGTCATTGACTAGAACTTGTTGGATATGGCTGTCCAACCAATTTTTCACCCATGAAATATTTCACTCATCAAATCTACATCTGTTTAATATATAGACAAGGATATTGTGTGATGATGTCTAAGCTACTCTCTTCCACCTCGGTTATGTTGGGGTGTGATGGATATCTAAATCCCACTGTAGTCAGTGGAGATTTTGTCTGTACAATCAGTGAAGCTTGGAAAAATTTTCAGCTGATCAAACACACAGGAGCATTTTTAGACTAAGCTGAATGGACTCCTAGATTTCATTAACTATAGTGGGAATTTTGGACATCCAGCTTGCAGACAAACACCCACCTTCAGAAACTGAATTGCACATATGTGTAATCTAGTGTTGAAGTGTATGTCTGACTTTTAGGTAGTATGTCTTTGAGTAATGAGGTTTGTTTTACTTACAGAATGTTTTCTGTTAATCTTAATGATATTTTCTCCCCAAAGTGTTTCTGCAGGTTTTAAATTAATATAGCTAAAGTAGAATCTGTTAAAGAAATCACTTGACTATATAACTTTGCTGAGTTAACCATTGCTTAAATTGTTAGATTATTTTTTCAGTATACCTACTTTGCTTTAAGTGTTCTAAGTGAACATCTTTACAGAAATTTTGGTACTAAAACTTTAAAGATTTAATTTTCTTTTCCTTCCCTAGCTGAGGACAGGGGATTTACATTACTAACATGCATGGCTAAAAATGTCTTTGAGCCAAATGTTGCACTTTTTAATGAGAGAAGGACAGGCATTCCTCTCCCCCCCACCCCAAACTCAACCAATGTTTTTGAGCTAAACCATTAAAGACTGAAAAAAAAATCTTTATGTCTTACTTCTTACGTCTTTATAGAAAGACAGATCCCTCCTCCCATCTTCTCCTCTTCTCTCTCTCTCTCTCTCTCTCTCCTCTCTTCTCTTTCTCTTTTCCTTTCTTTCATCCAAAAGATAGAAATCTCACTTGCATTGAGTAATTGTATATTTTAAGGAAATCAATCAAAAGCTGGGAATGAACTACACTTGTCTGTTGCATTCTACAACTATGATGAGTTGAAATGTGCCAGCTGTACAGCCCGTCCACAGCTGTTGTCTCTCAAATCTTTTTATAATACCCATTTTCTCTCCAACATTTACAAAGTTTATAAGTGCAGTGAGAGTTCATCAAAATTATTCTAGTATGGAACACTACTAGTGTTATAGCTCCTCGTTTTAAGCTATGCATAAGAGAGTCTATGCCAGAAATAATTCTTCATATAATGCATAAGACAGCACAGATGTCTGTGTTTGATCTAAGAAGGCATAATTAGGAGAAAATGCTGACAAAAATAGAGTATACATACCACCAAGTAGATCAGAGGGGAAAAAACTGTGCAGAGAAAGCTGAAATGCTAGTATTTGGGGAGGTTAATGTGTAGTTTGACTGTAAACCGAAAGACCAATAGAGAGGATGGAAAACAAACAAACAAATGAAACCAGCCATTAACTAAAAATATCCCACCACCACCAAAAAAAACCCCCATATATGAATACCATTTGCTAATGAAAACTGAAACTTCTCTGGGTAATTGTTTTGGTCTGTGAATACTTGTACTACCAGTTCACAGTAAACTGCAAGAAGAAAGCTTGTTCAGAAGGCAAATTAAATACAAATTGGTGTATGTTTAAATGTGTACACATGTATCAGAGTTTGAACTTCAGTGCTGAAACCATAACACTGTGAAATTTTGGACACATGGAGAAAACAACATATGCTCTCACCTGTACAAAGAGCATCTGTTTCCTTGCTTACTTAAATGTTTTTCATATCCCACGAGACCTATTGCAGAGTTACAGCTGATTTGGCAGTTGCTGAATAGTTGACTTTTGTGCCAAAAATGCATGTAGTCTGCTGTGCTCCTGAAGTCCATGGGAACCAATCAGCTTGTCTTTGTCTATTATGATAAATAAATTTAAAAAATAATACCATGGGCATGTCCCTGACTCTAAAAATCTAAGGTGGTATATATCAACTTTATTTTCTCTTATTTTGGGTTAGCCTCAGTGGCATATTTATACTAGAGATGCAGTTGGATTGGCTCAAAATCAAGGTGGGAAGTATAGAGATAGGGAGTACATAGTTCTCAGTGTTCAAACTTTTCCATTGTCTATCTTTTATTCAGAAGTGTGGATATATACCCTGTGAGACTTCTGTTGCCTCACTGAAAACAAATCAGCTGTTGGGAGGAATGGAGAGGACACTCCAGAGCAGAACACTGGAGAGGAGGACTGTAAAGGACTTTGCATCTTGAAATAACCCTTGATAAACCTGTGAGAACAGGAGGCTAATGATCCTCCAGCACAGAACGAGTTTAACAGTGCCTGGATCTCTGCTTGTGTACCACTGCTCAGGTGTTCCTTCGGGGATTCCCATGTAAGCAAGGAAACAGATACTACTCAAGGCAATGGGAATATGTTTAGTCAGTGTTTTAGCTGTGTGTTTGTGACTGTCTCGGCTGCTGGCCTCTGCTGACTCATACATCAACTTTTAAAGATGTTACAATACACAGAAATAGTAGAACCTGGAATAACTTTGATGGTTACAGGAAATAATGTCTGCTTTCTGTACAGAATCATAGGATAGTCTGGGTTATGAGGGACCTTAAAGATCATCTCTTTCCAATCCCTCCTGCCATGTATACCAGTATACACATATGTCAGTATGCATTTTATAAATATATATAAACACCAATATAGATATAGAGGTGCAGAGAGTCACATGCAATTATATAAACCTATGACTGTTTTCTTAATGAGACAGGGCTAGACAAAGGTGATGCAGGGTCTAGTTTTTGTTTTCTGGTGAAATCTTTGTTGTGGGAGAGGTGAGGAGTGGGAATTTCTCTCCTACTTGAGAAAAATTAACTGGGACTGCATAGCTAAGGAACCTTTTTTGGAAAAGATGATGCAATAATAAAAAAGAGCAACAGAGTGTAGGGATGATACAATATAAAGGGTCACTAAGGGGAAATTCAGCTCCTGAATTTCAGACAGCATTCTCTGGCTTTCCAGAGTTACAGGATTCCTCCTTGAAGAGGTCTCTGTGGAAGGGTTTTTTAGCAAGATCAGATGAGATTTATCAAGCTGACTCAAATGAATCTTTAAATCCAGCTTGTCCATGATCCTGTGTGACCAATCATTTGCAGCATCTATAGTTATTATCTTAAAAGGACCACATAACCTCTCTGGACCACTATTACCATTTGTAATCATCTGTTCTCCTTGACCATTTATGAGTCTTCAGAAACATTTTATGCTCATAACTTACATGTATTATCAATACAGAGTTTGGTCAATTCTGCAGCAGAACCTATGTGGGACAGCTTCTGGGATGGTCAGATTTTCCACGGTAATCAACACATTTAAGTAATTTTTGACCATCAGTTCTCTTATGAGGCTTTCTAAGGCACAGTATGAAATACATCATCTGTCAATATAGGCCACTACAATTTCAAAACCTAATTATTAGTCAAAGTTATAAATTATTATAAATAATTATCACAATTAATTTAACTTTAAAATATATTATATTTTGTGTACAGAGAATAGCAATATTTTATAAGGGATTTACAATAAAATTTTTAAAAGACATGCATTCTTCAGGAAAAAGAAAGAAAAAATAAAAGCATACAAGCAGCCCTCACAATTTAACTCTATTCATTTGAAAATCAGAGATATATGTTATAATCCAGTGACAAGTTTGGTTTAGCTTTTTAATGAAATGAAGGAACAAGTCAGAGAAAAAATTATTTTTTTCATGATGAACAAAGAAATATTTGATCTGTGCATGGTAGATCAAGGGTTCATGTGTATCTGATAAAATCCTCAGTGCAAAAATCAAAACCAATCAGACATTAATAAGAGAACAGATTTATAGAAGTTAGTTTTCTGAACATTCAGGTTGTGAGCTGATTTTATCAAACAAGTTGAGGTCAACTTCCCCATTTTCAGTGGCCTGCTGGAACTCCATTACTGAACAGGTGAGACAGTTTAGATGTTTTATGTGTTTTATCTTGTGGACATATATAATAAAGAGAAGAAAAAAATAGCTGTGACATGAGGTATGTTTATATAAATTGAGACAAAAAGTGACAGAATTTTGACTTGTTCACCTCCATATCTTCACTGTCTTTAATTTCCCATCAACATGGCAACTCAGGGAATAAAGGTAATTACCCAGCTGAATTATAAAATGGCTTTAGATAGATTTATCCTGGGAGTCTTGGTGCATGACAAATTGACTACGAGCTGGCAGCGTGCCTTTGTGGCCAGAAGGGTCAATGGTATCCTGGGGTTCACCAGGAAGGTTGTGTCCAGCAGGTCAGAGGAGGAGATCCTGCCCTTCTGCTCAGCCCTGGTGAGGCCACATCTGGAGCACTGTGTTCAGTTCTCATCTCCAAAGTTCAAGAAAGACAAGGAGCTACTGGAGACAGCCAGCAGAGGCCACAAATTTGATGATGGGTCTGGAGCATCTCTCATATGAGGAGAGGCTGAGGGAGTTGGGTCTGTTTGGTCTAGAGAAGAGAGGACTGAGAGGGGATCTCATCAACACATAAATACCTAAAGGAGGTGTCAAGAGGATAATGCCACACTCTTTTCAGTGGTGCCCAGCAACAGGAGAAGGAATAATGGCCATAAACTAAAACACAAGAAGTTCTGCCTTAACATCTCTATAAAACTGCATCTTCAAAATATTTTTACCCCAAGGTATGAGTAATGTATAACATTAGATTTATTTCAAAGTTATTCTGCATCTTTCCATTCACTTGATACTTGAAAGAAGTTGTCAGCTTTGAGAAAATAGTTATTATTATTATTAAAATAAAGTTACTATATATTGACCTGTAGAAAAATGTATTAGTTTGATCTTCTACACATTGAAAGATGATGGAGACCAAAATGTGCATTGAAGCAAGAAATGTATAGATCAACAATGCTTAGCTGATGAACTACAAATGAGTGTTTCATATTTGGGGGATAACAAATTGCTTAGAATAAAAAGTGGCAAAATGAAATATTTAAACTTGATCCTGTAACTTTTGAATTTAGTGACTACAATATTCACTTACAATAGTCTTACAACACCTCTTGTTTATTTCAATGACAAAATCCTATGCATTCAGTTTTTGTTACAGAATTTAGGTATATTCATATGATCTGTAAGCTTTAAAATATCATTACCTAAAATGGAATTTATCCTTTAGTTTTTCCTAACTCAAAAATGTCTGTTTCTCTAGAAAAAAGAAAAGTTCAGCCAAGTTTATATAGTTCCATGAAGAAGAGGAATCCGCCCCATTCAAATCCGCAATGACTTCTTAGGCACTATACCAATCTACTTTATCCAAAAGCTTCAGTAATGATCTAACTGCTCCAAGATATGATTTAAATGAGTCTAACAATGACATATTTCTTTATCTGAGAATAGTCAAATTATATAGTCTTTGAAACAGCAGACTGAAAAATACAACAATTAAATTGTTGATTGAGTATTGAGCTAATAAGCTTGTCTCCCAGGTACAAGTTTCCTGGGAAGAAGTAGGAACAGCATGTGGTCAGTCTGCTGTCACTTATCCAGGCTTTTGCTTGTAATGACTGGCCAGCCATAGAGGCTTCTGCACTCTTAGGTCCTGTCAAATTATAAAGGACAATTTTTTGTATCTGCAGCATTTTTTATTTATGAGACAATGATTTGTGCTGTCCTTTTCTACAAGTCACAAAATTTCAAGGAGCTGTGGGTCTATGTAAAACTCATATCTCCAAGTCTCTGGAATTAGTAAAAAAAATCACAGTAGAAGAGAGCAGGGAAGAAAAAAAAGCAAAAGGCAAATTTTATAAAAGCTAGCTTTAATGCAATAAAGAAACAAATGAAAAAAACTCGTTCCTGTTCTTTGTAAGTTGATAAGAACATAGTAGATTATTAGGCATTGTAGAGAAATAATATTTCTTCTAATTAGCTCTTTTTGGCAAACAAAGTTAAAAAGAACAAAAAATTTAGAGCTTCTTTCTATCATTATAATTATAAAATTAGCAAATAAGCATTAGACAAGCTTTTACATTTTAACCTTAAAACTTGTCATTCTGTGAATGCCAGAACTTGAACTAGGGTTTATAAAAATTTCAATTATATACTTCCTGCAGTATTCAGCAGCTAACTTGGTTTGCCTTGGCTGCTTGAGAGACCCTTGTGAAACTTGGCAGAAATTGCATAGTTCAGAAGTTATTCATGGGAGGAGGAGGAGGGGATGTGTAGAAAACTTGCATATAGTTACAAGCACCCGCACAAAGTTATAGCCCATTCCTAATTCTCATTTAAATGAATAAATAGGTTAAACAAACAAACACCAAAAAACAAAACCCACAACAACCACAACCCACAACAGATTACAGTGACTTTTGTGTACTTATTATTTTAGAACACCATGCAAATGTACTAAGCTATCTTGCTGCACACTGAGTGTATAACCGAAACTATTTCAAAGAAGTAAAGCCAGAATGAAGAAAAACAATTTCTTTTTCCTAACTGGTCTATTGACCCATTATTTCAAATCCTAGTCATTTTATCTTGTCAGAGGTAAAGCAGAAATAGAAATCTGTCTAGTAGTACACAGAAGAAAGAGGAAACATCTATGTCTTTGTGCTTTTGTACAGAAACATGTTTTGTATTAGGTACATGCCTCAAGTTCTTCTCCAACCCCAAGAGAGCTTGAATTAATTCACAAAGGAAAAGTTGACAGAGTGTACATGTGGAGAGGATCGGCTGAGTGAACTGCACTTCCACTCCTCATGAGGCAGTTCATAATGGAGTCTGTTAGAACTGATGAAGAATGTTTCAGTAAACATCTACATGCTGAAATATGCATAATATTGATCACAGTGACCACATCAGCTGAATTTTCTCAGACGTAAGGTGAAAGAGCTCATGAAAAAGAAAGGTTACCATTGAATATACAACTGTTAGGGTACTCATTAGACAGGAACTCTTGTGTCCAAGTCTCAGACTGATTATTAAGAACTGAGTTTGAGCTTGAAATAACAAATATCTAAGCCTGTGCTAGTCAGCAAATATTTCCTTCATAACAAATAAAGGTAAATTTATAACTAGAAGAGTGCTTCTTGCTAATATGAAACAGATACCTAAGAACTTTAGATGAATCATACTCTGGAAATGTGTTTCCATTAGCCGTAGAGTTTGAAAGACATATTTTAAAAAAATTTAGGCAGTTGAAGTTATGTTATTAATAAATTCTCTAATGTGATTTATCTTTTTGTCTGACCAATCCTTTTCAAATGTACCTATTTTAAAGGCCATGTAAGCCATCACTATCTGAAGGTTGGACTACAAACTGACATGCTTTACAAGCTCAGTTTTGAAGGAATATCTGAGATTAAACCAGACAATTTAAAGTTCTACTCATTAGAGAAGAGTTCCAGAGAAAACTGCAAATGTGTGTTTATGCAGCTTGATGATTTTTAAATAGCACTGTGAATTTTATTTATTTTTAATAAGTGTATAAAAGTGTTTTTAACGTTTTACCTAATTCTTTCAGAAATGTTGTACCTACGAAACACTCTTATATGTGCTCAGGAAAGCTGCATTTTTAGTAATTGAAGTGAAAATTCACATGGTAGTGGTTCTGCAGCAATTTGTGACCAAGGACTGATATGGCATGAAGGGCAAGAAAGCCCAACTATAGAATGATAAAATAAATAGATAGATGATAGAGATAGAGATAGAGATAGAGATAGAGATAGAGATAGAGATAGAGAGATAGAGAGAGATAGATAGATAGATAGATCTTCACTCCATATAAGAGAGTGAAGCAGTGAAGTTTGTTGACGAGGTAAGAAAAGCTTAAGTGTTGCTTGTGAGAACCATGGAATTAAGGTGCTCAGGGCCTCCTGTTAAACAGAATTGGTGCTGGGGAATGAAATCAACAACAATCTGATGATGTTGTCCACAAGATCTGTCTTGCTGAAAAGGTATATAAGCAATTGGCTCATTACGTATCTTTGCAGACTCCTTTTGTAGTCTTTTATGGAGGTAGGAGTCTGCCCAAAGCCTATGTAAAGTTCAAGAAAGGCAACTGCAAGGTACTCCACCTGGGTCAGGGCCACAAAAATGATCAGGGTGTATAACATCTCTTCTATGAAAAAAAGGCAAGGGTTGTTCAGCCTGGAGAAGAGAAGGTTCTGGGAAAACCTTATGGTGGCCTCCTGCTATTTAAAGAGGGCTCATGAGAAAGCTACATTGGAAATAAGGAATATATTTTTTTACAGAGAGGGTGGTAAAACACTCTAACACCGTGTTGTCCAGAGAAATTGTGGATGCCCAACTACTGAAAGAGATCAAGGCCAAGTTGCACAGGGCATTAAGCAACCTGATCTACTCACTGCCCGTGGAAAGAGGTTTATGAATGAATATTGAAGGTCCTTTCCAACCCAAATCATTCTATGACTGCTCATTAGATCTCTTCATATTTAAGCACATATGCATTTAATTTGCCTCAAGGAGTAAAATAAAAATTCACAAAAAAATCCGGTCTGGGTATACACTGAAACACTGACATGCTTCAAAATAGGATGTAATTGGATGTAATCAAATGTAATCAAGGTTTTGCCAACTCTATACTTAGATAATACCTTCTCATGTGAGAATTGATATGCTGTTTTTCAGGTTGTTATTCCTATATTCCTATATTCCATAACTCTGAAGATATATAGGAGTAAAGTGTTCATGTTCTAATGATGTAAAATGTATTTTAACTATGTCTGTAGTTTTGCCTTTTATCCTTCTAATTAGATCAAAATAGAGATAGAAATAAACTAGCAACATTTCTCTGCAGTAATTATATGGTGAGATGCAGAAGGAGAATTTTTATCAGGGATGCTGTATGCTGACAGTGCAGAACATCTCCAGAAATTAAAGAAAACATAGTCCTGATCATCTGATAATCCTTGCAAAGAGTAAAATTACTCAAACTTTCATTTTGTGAACTTTTTAATGTTTCTGTGCCATTAATACATAGGATATCACAAGACAGACTAAATGTTTGCCCTCTACATAGTCTGTAAGTAATTGATAACAATCTTTTTTAAATTTCGGCATACCTAGTATGAAAGAGTCAGTGTTTGGCCAGCATGTCATCTCCTGGAAGACTAAAAATCATGCAATATATTTCAATTCCTAGATACTGTACATCAAAAGAAAATATCTTTTACAATGGATATCTTTCAAAGGCATATTTCAAAGTTAATCATGGTTAAAAGGAGTTAAGGGCATGTTGGTACATTATATTAATATATGAATTAGAAACCTTTAAACCCACCTCTAATTATTTCATTTTTTTCGAATTAGTTAAAATTAGTATTTCTGAATTTAATTTTCAAAGATGCAGTCTTTGTTGTTTCCTCAGTATGTGTAACTTAAAGGTCAAAGTAAATGGAATTCATTTGAGGTTCTGTCACAGACTTAACTTTTCCATTAAGTAAAATGAGCTTTGACTTTAATCTCTCTTGAATAAGCAGGTTCATTGCCCAGAAAATTTAAACAGAAAATTATTTAAAATGAGTTTTTTTATTAAAGTATGAGTTATTATAATGCACACTCATAGAATGTGTTTGATTCAAAACCCCATAGAGGATAAAAAGGAAAGACTGGCTCTCAGGCTCAAAATTAATTTAATGTTTGTTTCATGAAATTAAAATTTTACCTTTCTAATAATGTTTTTTCCTTTTAAAAATTGTAATGATGGAATTAATACAGTATTAGATTAAGGAAATTAACTCAAAGGAATGAATTCAGTATTTTCAGTTTAATAAAGTTTTGTATATGCAACGGCTTTTAAGAGAGATGTTACCCCATGTATTTTCAGGAGCTAATTGTAAGAAATACTGGGTGATTTTATAGTTTATTTTTATCTTTTATGGGGATTTATAGTCTGTTCTAGCTTCTCTATCGTGAAAGGAAATGAAAAAGAAGAGTCGTCTTATTCAAACTAAAATGGTATAAGTCTCAAATCAGGTCTGCTTGATGAATTTCTAGTATAAAAGACATATTTACTTGATTACAAACAGCTGAAATGGCCATATGGTTGAACCATCAGCCAGGGAACAAAGTAATTGTCCCATGGATAACAATAATGTGAACACTCTCTTGAAATATTCAGCATCATTTCCAAGTTTGAGGCATTTTGTCATGTGGTAATTTCTCAGTGGAATTTTCCTGGCTTCTACCGTATTAGTGAACATCACTCTGTTATCCTTTTCTGTAAAGCTTCTTCAATAACATGTATTCAAATTAAAAATAGAGAGTAGTACAAGTAAACATTTTTAGTGTCATACTAATTGTGTTTCAGTCTTATTGTTAGTATTTGCAGGATTGCTCTTATGCTTCTATACATTTCACATTCATTGGAAATAAAAAATCACCTCTACTTAGTATTAAAAGAAATGAAAGAAATGAAAAGAAAAAAACTATTCCTGGTATCCTTGGTTAAATAAGAAAGAAATAATTATCTTGAACACTCCTGTCAATATATGCAGCAAATATATTTAATGCAGACTACTATAATATTCCTTTTAAAAAAGAAAGAAAAACTTTATCATTTGCTTGTTTTTCTATTGCCATGTAGCTGTTTATTGTCTATAGAGAAAAGGATGGTTAGAAAATATCTAAACCCTTTTATTTTCTTTCTTCCTCTATTCTCTGGATAAAATATGGTTTTTTGTAATTGCAGCATAATTGTACTTAAATAGCTTGACACACCTCATATCTAGCTCTCAATTTGAATTAAAGTAATATTTAATGGCAAAAAGAGTGTGAGCTAGTAAATTATTGAAAGAGAAAAATAAATCATACTGCTAAGGTCATCTGAAGATAAGGTAAAACACAAAAATACAATCTAAATAATTACAATTTGAGCAAAATAACAAATATTAAATCCTCATTAAATTATAATCTTCAGAGCTGCTAGTAAGGGCAATAAAAAGAATCTTATGAACAGCTGAAATTAACACAAAACCAATAGTTGCCTGACATTTGGAGAGAAAAAAAATGGTATAACACTGTGGAGAAGTGGTTCTTTTTTTTTTTTTTTTATTCTGCTTTCAGTAGAAGAAAAGTTTATAAATACAGTAGATTTTGAATCAGTTATTTGGTTAAAAAAGACAAAGCAACAAATAAATTTGTCTCTATTTCCTATTAATATAAATGTAAGAGCAAAAAGGCGCTCCAAATTCCAGTACTGATACTAGCTTTAAAGAATACCAAAGCAGACACCATATATTTAACATATGACCTTTACCTTGCTTAAGATTGCAGTGGTTGTAGACTTAGCAGGACATTCTGAATAAAGCTTACAACAGACCATGTGACCTTTGAAGACCATGTAAAACTAGAGATGCAAGTAGGCCCAAACAGCAATTCTCCACAGTCTTTACTTTCAGGGTCTTCCTAGGTGCTTTCTTTTCTGACTGTATGAAAGCTTATTTGCAGCCATTTTACGCAGCCAGTGTGCAGTTACTAAAAGTTACTCTCAGTTTGCAAGACAGAGCACTGTGACCATAACCTTTCCTTTCATGGAAGCCTTTTAATTCTCATTCAGTTCTCTTCTTTTAACTGAGGTTGGACCTACATCAAGAAAGAATAATATCTTCATGCCCTTAAACATAACCTCTTCATTTTTCCCTACCGCCTGTAGCATTCTATCCTTGTCCCAGGTGTACAACAAGGTCAAAATCACGGTCCCTCCTACACTGTTAGTCACAGATGGCCTCGATGTGGGATTCCTATGGCATTTCTGATCCAGATTAGATAGTCTTTCAAGTTGTGTGACTGAACTACATATGAAATTTTCCATGAAAAAGATGGTGTCAGGACTTCACGTCCCCTCTGAAATTCTCAGAAGTTTAATGTCCCCTCTTTGTTGCAACTTGTCTGAAATTTTGAGTCATTTTTTTGTGTCAATAAGATTTTGATTAGGGATTTATTATGCCTCATCAGTGTTTGATTGTTTCACATATTCTGGAAATGTTTGAATTTGAACTCAATAATAATTTAAAAGAGAAAGGGAAATGCTAGACTTTTGTCTTGGGACCATTACCTCTAAATCTAAATAAGAGAGCCCAGTAATTCAAACTAAATTGGGCCCAGTAATTCAAATCTAAATCTAAATAAATATGTCAGTCTAGTTATACTTTTATGTTAGTATGCTTTCATTCCCTGTATATTTATCAGCTATGCTGGACATGACTAAAACGCAAGCTTCTGTTTTGAAGTGCAATTCCTACATATCAAACAAGACTTAGTCTGTAGCTGGATTTCATACATTGAGAATTCAGATGGGTAGCTGAATAAATTCATTTTTTTATTGAAGATAAGAAAACCAGATGGTTCATCACAGATAAATTAATATTTGGGGGGACTGTATGACCCTCAGTTATGTATCCAAGGTTCTTCATGTTCAATCACTCATTCTTTCATATTTTTCCATTTTTGTTATAAAGCATTTTTGGGTTAAAATAGAAACAATAAAAGTAAAAATCTTTTGAATTATCTATACAGACTATAATTTATCATTTTTGAGTGAAGCCACACTTCACTTTATTTTTCCACAGCACTCCTTGACCCTGGCAGAGAGCATAATTCAATACACATAACAAAGCCATTAGATTTAGTCTATTCCAGATAAACATGTAAAAACATAATAAAAAATTAAAGTGCTTCCAAAGGAGATGCTGCTATGATTTATTTCTTCCCAATAATGAAAATTACTCATACAAATATATATTTATATAGCTGAAGTTAGTTTAAGAAGTGATGGATCAAAAGAGGATATTTGTGTCACTTAAAATCATGAACAAAACAGTCATATGTGTAGCAACTCTGTGATAAAGTCTGGTGTTAAAAGAGATGACCAGGTACTTCCATTTGTAAATATTAAATTTCAATGTTGTATCCATTCATTCTGTTTGTATGAACTGCTTTAAGATTAAGCTTTAAAAATACTTGTGGGTCTCAGATTGAGAAAAACCAGCCTCCCAAATATTTCTCCTCAGCTGTACCCAATGCTAAGTAAAGAAACAGAATAATATTATTTGTAACTAAAAAATATGAATAGATAAAAAGGTTCCTTAATGTTTCTCTTATCCTGAGAAGATGATTTTAAAATAATGAAATAATAAAATAAAGTTAAAAATCTAATGAATCCAAGTAAAAGGGCAATGTTGTCCTCAGAGTTTATCATCTATGCAAGACAGAAAACCAGAAATGCTTACTTGAAACAGATTTTAGAGATGCTTTGTCCATTATCATTCTCAAAACAGGATTATCATCAAGACAAAGCCAGATCAGTCAGATTTGAAGCATGAAAAATCCACAGACATGGTTTTTAATGCATCCCCTCTGGACAATATTTTACAGTGATGAACTTTCTGCCAACTGAAAAGGGTTTTTTTCCCGAGGTTTAATCTACCCCTCAAAACAACTCTGCTACACCATCTGCAGCTACAGGGAGGCATATGAATCTGCTTTCTTTGAAACTCCCCTCCAAATAATTATAATGTCAGATCATCAGGCTCATCTCTACCAGACTAAATGAATATGGTTCTTTCAGTTTGACCTCCTTCATAGGTCATGCTCTAGTTCTCTCACCATCTTGGTAGTTGTCCACTGGGCCCTGCTCAATTGCTCAACCATTTTTTTTTTTTTTTGGAGGCATTTTCACCATGGGGCCAAGTAATATAGAACTGGGCCCAGTAATTCAAATGTAACCTCCCCAGGGCCAAGATGAGATAATAATAACAATGGGATAAGAATTTAATTCAACTTCTTGGTTCTCCTCCTCCTAATGTAGTCCACTAAACACTTAACCCGCAATGAAAGACACACTTTGGGTTTACCATAATCTTGGTGCCTGCAGTAAGACTGAAGTCCTTTTCAGCTAAATTATTTTTCAGCTATTTTATTCTTACGCTGTTCTCAGGCAGATGGTCACTCTCTCCAAGATGTAGAACTTTGTACTTCTCTGTGATGAAGATGAACGTGCAAATTTTGTTGCTAATAATGGTGAAAATGTCTTCTGTACATCCTTCTGTAACAAGACTTTGAAAGTATTTCATCATATTGAATCTTCATCTATTGTGTGATTTAAGAGTGTGGTTAGTATGTATTTTCCTACACATATGTGCATAAGCCTAGAACCCACTAAGCTGATCCTTCATAATGACTAAATTAAATTGAAAAGTGTCTTTCCATTTATTTTATAATCTGTAGATAATATATCAAATATATTACAGTTACAAGCAGATTCAAACTGCCAACATTTCAATGTAGCATTTTTGATGGATGTGGAGAAATCCACTGTAACACGATGTAGGTAAAATACTGACATATACAATATGGCAATCAAATACATATTTCTGCTGCAAGTTTGAATGGCCTGAAGAAAATCTGATTAATTAGTTATGGCAGTTTAATGTGTTTCACTGAGAAGTTATGCACTGTAAAATTTTAACCAAGTTCAGGAATATTCTTTAGTTGTTTGTCCTACGAACTTCTGAGATTGTTTACAGCTTCCCTCTAGCAACACAAAATGGTTTTCTATGGCATTGACCTTTGAGACAAAGAAGTCTTTCTAAAGTACTAGAAGGAAAACACCTGACATAAGCCATATAAACTTGAAGGGAATTAATAAGAAAAGATCTTAGTGTAGATGTGAAGACATACAGACTCTTCTTTCATCATTATGCTGTAATCATTATCATGCGAAGGTAGACTAATGTAGTTTTCCTCAGTGCTTCAAGGCTTAAAGGATCTGGAAAGCAAGTTTTACTTTCAGAGCTAATGTTGAGTCTTGGGGGAGGCAGGACTCTTCTATCCTTGACCTTAGGCATTCAAATATTCAGTGTTAGGATCATTTTTGTCCACAATTGACCAAGGCTAATTTTACAGGTAATAGATAGCACAGTAATCACCCAAGGAAAATATGGTTTTAGATCAGAGCTCACATTTCTATTAATTGCCCTATAGAGCTTTTATTTCTCCTGCTGACTCTAAGAGGAGTCTAGGATGATTATCACAAAAGTAGAGCTCAGAACACCTTTCTGCTATCCACACAAAAAGTCTGTTTGAGTTGCTGTAGGGTGCTTGAGATATTCCTGTGGGCATGTGAAAGAGAACATAAAGACAATTCATGTTTGTTTGTTTTCTGAAAGGACAGGTGGATCTGAGGTAGGATACGTAGCAAACTCAAATGTTTAGAGGTGTGTCTGTGTGGGCAATTGAATTAAAATCCCAAGGTTCTAAGACAGTGGAAGTCATAGCAAATATCCACTATCAAAGTTTAAGGATATTTATTCTTAGGTTCTTAAAGCAGCTTTTAATAAAAATACCTATGCCATTCATCACACTCTGTTAATTGAACCTGTTGCTGACACTTACAAAGTGCTGGTAGTGTGCTAGACTTGAATGTGTCTTTCAAAGATATTTTGTAGCTTTTTATAACATTGCTGCATTTATTTAAATCACTATAACCACAGCCAGTAGCGGAATAGCTAGGTCTATCAAAGTCAAATACATTTGATCAGACACAGTCATGCTATAACATGTTGAGTGAGATTTACAGAACATTTGTTAAATGACTGGTATTTCAGTGACATTTAGTAAATTGGAAAGGGAATTAGATTAAATTCAAAATTAGTAGTAAACCACAAGTATGTTATTGCATTCAAGACTGAATTCCTTTTTTATCGTGTTTATACACGGCCTAAATAATTTTATTCTGGTTTTATGCCAATTAACCACTGTTAGAAGTATTAAAATTGCTTTACTAGATTTTTTTTGTATGTTTGTTTTTTTTTTTATTTTATCTTATTTGCCAAAGCTCTTATCCCTTCATAGACAATAAAAGAAATATTTCGTCAAAATTGTTTGCCATGGTTTCTCTTCTTAATGAGCTGTCATGATACACAACTTAGCAAGGATATAATTGTGTGTCTTTACAGAATAAATAAAAATAGATTCTATATAAGCCACACAGTTTTGTTTTATCATTAATATCCTTTATTTCAGTACTCAGTTTCTGAGTACCCTGGGATGTTTTCCAGCAGAATACATTAAAGCATTATTTTACTCAAAGGACAATGGATTGCTTCTGACTTGCTTTTGATGTATGAAGTATTTTCTTGGATGGGAGAAAGATTGTTCATCGTGAAGTATAATTAGTTTAACAAAATGAACATTTCATCCTTAGTGTCTCCATCTCCTTATATTTTGCTCTACTAATACTTAGTTTTACATGTTACTGTTTCTATACAAGTTACCACAACTTAAGAGACAGTTATATAAATAATGTTCATAATTAAGTTATTATATTTCTTTGATTTCATCAAAATTTTATCCAGTATTTTAATTAAAACATATATGCTAAATTGTATTGCCTTTTCAGTATTTTCTTTAACATGTACTATTTTAACTATTTAAATCACTTCCCTAATTCATCAAGGTCTTATTCTAAAATCAAATTAATTTTCTTCCACTCCAGGCTGCAACATCCAAAACCAGTGTATGGTCAAGTCTTCCACAATGTCTACACTACAAAGAGGAAACATTAACAATGCACTTGGGTTTACTGCAAGTATATAACTGTAAGTTTGATGGCTTTCTTGATAAGAAATTTTTCAGAAAATGGGAACCCAGAAAAGTTGCTGACCTGGATTTATCAAATCATTTTGTGTAGATGTGAAGACACACAGACTCTTCTTTCATCATTATGTAGTAAAACACAGACTCTTCTTTCATAATTTGTGTAGTAAAACAGAGGATATCATATTAGTTATTTGGGAGAAGGTGAGAATTGGAGTAAGAATTATGCAATGCAAGTATTTTTTGAGACGGAGAGCATGCGTCAGACTAAGGCTATCACAGGTATTCAAGTAAGATAAACCCCAAGACTGATTCTATTCAAAAATTTCATAATTTTTTTTTTTTTGGGGGGGGGGAAGAATATGTGAAGGAAATTTATTTGTGACTGTCATTGTTTGACACTGGCCCAACACCAGGCACCCATGAAAGCTATTTGCTCATCCTCAGCTGCCAGAGCTGGGCAGAGAAGGGAAAAAAAAATTAGCAAAGGGTTTATGAGTTGAGATAAGGACCAGGAGAAAATATTTCAAGGGCAAAAGAGGCTCAGCTTAAAGTTTCAAAGTGAATTTATTACTAACAGAGTCAGAGGAGGATAATGAGAAGTAAAAGAAGCCCTTAAAGACACCTTTTTATCCCAACCCCTCCCTCTTTCCCACTGACAGCACAGGGAGAGAGAGCATGGGGTTTTGGTCAGTTTGTCACCTGAGGTTTTCTTCTGCTGCTCTGAGAGAGGAGTCCTTCCCCTGTGAGGCCATGGGGTCCCTCCCACGGGAGACAGTTCTCTGTGAACTTCTCTGGCGTGGGTCCATTCTCATGAGTAGCAGTCTTACAGCACTTGCTGCAATGTGAGTCCTTCCCATGGGCAGACAGTCCTCCCAAAACTGCTGTGGTGTGGGTCTCTCTTCCCACAGTGCAGGCCTCCAAGGACAGGCTGCTCCAGCCCCGAAGAAGGGCCCTCCCTCTCCACTGAATCTTCCACTGGATCTCAACCTCCTCCAGGCATCTGTCTGCTCTGGCAAGGGCATCTCCCTCACGGGCTGTAGGTGGATCTCTGCATCCCCATGGATCCCCATGGGCTGTGGGTGGATCTCTGCATCCCCATGGATCCCCATGGGCTGTGGGTGGATCTCTGCATCCCCATGGATCCCCATGGGCTGTGGGTGGATCTCTACATCCCCCGTGGATCCCCATGGGCTGCAGAGGCACAGCCGCTTCACCATGGTCTTCACCAAAGCCTGCAGAGGAATCTCAGCTCCAGCGCCTGGAGCACCTCCTCCCCCTCCTTCTCCAGTGACCTTGGTGTCTCCATGTTGCTTTTCTTCACATGTTTTCACCTCCTCCTCCTCTCTGGATAGAAAGAAAACGTGTGCATGCCCCACTTTGTTTTGATTTTCTTCCTAAATACATTATCACAGAGGTGTTACCAGCCTCTCTCATAGGCCCAGATTTGGCCAGCAGCAGAGTCATCAGGGATTGCCAGACATGGTGGAAGCTTCCAGCAGCTTCTCACAGGAACCACCTCTGTGGCCCCACTGCTACCTAAAACCAGGCTGTGCCAAACCAACACATTTACATCAAGCTAAAGAAAATCTAATGTATCAAAGAAAATCAGACAACTGGCTAGAAAGGGGGAATTCACCTTGAAGAAAATGCTAATGAAAATGAAGTAAAAATAAATGCTGTAAAATGCGAGGAAGAGTAGTTGGAGCTAAATAACAAACAAACAAAATAGATCTGTTGTAGTATAAATAGAAAAATCTGCTACATGAGGCCTCTTTGTGGGAAGTAGCTGTCTGTACAACAATGTTCAAAAGTACCATAGGCGCTTTTACATATTCCCATTTCAAGTCTGACAGTAAGTTTTCTTAGTACTTATGCGTTTTAGGAGAACAAGACATAAGAAATTATAAAATAGACCGTAAATGTGCATTGTTGCAGTCTGGTCCAGTGGTAAAAGTGCCGCAACCTTCCTCGCCAGAAGCGTCTTTAAAAAGACAACTGGATCAACAGGGTACAGGCACTCTCAGATGCAGAGTGACTAGCTCTTTTGTGAGGCTACCTGAGAAGCAGCACTCTCAGGTGTAGAGTGATTTGCTCTCCTGTGGAGCTGCCTGAGCAGCAGAGCCATGTTTGCCACCCCGGGTGACGCAGGAGTAAAACAGCAAGACGGGATCTTTCCAATCTCCAGGAGAGCTTCTTTATTCCATGAGGTCCAAAGGGGAAAAGAGCAAAATGGCCCAAGAGGAGAGGGACTATACAGGGTAGTTAAGGACAGGGTTTCACAACTTGGTCAATGGGGAAAGGAATTGGGGAAGGGACCAATCAGGGAAAGTATCCATAAAGGAACCAATCAGGAGGGGTAAAAGCCAGGAACAAGGGGAATAACCAATGGGGTGCAAAATATTGTACCCTATTGGTTATTAACATAGAACTGCAAAGGCTCATGGGTTGAAATATTTTTGCTCACCCTGATCTACAAGGAAGTCTCCCAAGGGGGCTTCCCAAAGGGGAGTCAATACAAACTGAGGCAACCTAGGCGCTGCAAACTCTCCAAGGGAGTGAATCGTACTCTGTGGGTAGTCCAAGGACCACCAGATTGCATCAGGTTTTTTAGGAGGTTGCTGTGTTCAGTAGTCCTGTGGAGGCAAGACTGGTGCAGCTCCACATCCCCAGTTTGGTTTTTTTTTTCCTGTTTTTTGTTTCTTCTTTTTTTAAATTTCCTGATACTTTGTTCAGACCAGTTTTCTAGAGAATGTATCTTAGTCTTAATTATGCTACTGATCAGTATCACTTTTGCGTCTGGGAAGTGGGGATACTCTTCTAGTATCTCAGCCTATAAACTAATTTTAAGCATTCCCTTCATTTTTTTTAGGTTGCTCCGGTAATGAAAATTTCTTCTCATTTTGTGTTGCACTTTATTTTTCATCATATTTCAAATCCCAGATGTCTTTATAAAATTCTAGGACTTAAAAAAACCCCCACACTTCATTATATTTCATCTTAATGAGCATTAGCTTTCTCATTTTCATAAATAAGGTACTCTGGATTGCTGGTAAAGCAGTATTTCCACATGAAAGATAGTTTTATTCATTGCACTGAACATACCTTTCCCTAAAGAATAAAAGGGAAGAAAGATTCTTATGGTTCTTTCTTCTCCCTTTTCATTCTTGTCTGTGTTTACTTTAATCATTTAGAAGCTAAGAAACTCAAGATTAATTCCCATAGAAACTGAGATTAAATGATGGACAAAGCATGCAGGAAAGATCTAAATAAATTGCATTCAAGTGAACAGACCAGAATGGTTGCCTGCAGATTGCTCCTTAATATAATTTCAGCATAATCAAAAAGCAAGGTCACATGCAAATAATTACTGCCAGTGATGGTGGGACTGGCTCTCAGCAAGACGGCTTCAAGTAGATGTGAAATTTTGTTTGTACTTTATGAAAAAAAATAGCCAATGTGTATCAAAGGCTAATGGACGTTTCTAAAGCTGGTGACATCGGGTTCAACCCACATCCAATCACACACACATATGCTCAGCTTAGGTATACACACGTGAATACCTAGGCATGATATGTAAGCGTATAAGCACTGACATATTTGCACAAGGTTTCCATTGAAAAGGAAAAACAAAACCAACTATTGACCAAAGAAGTAATGAAAACACAGAACACAGTGTGCACAAATTATAGTGGGAGGGGAGATACCAGTTTCCATTTACGTATATTGAAACAAACTTTTATTTTCCCAAATGCTAATTTGATTCCTTTGTTGAAATGGGGATGTTTTAAAAGCTAAACGTATCTAAAGTAGAGAAGCAAAATAGCTCAGTTAACATGCTGCTGATTTTCACACAAGGCTTAATGGGATCTATATATCACATTAAAGAAGATGAAAAAAAGAAGTTAATGACAGTTTTGTTTTGCATTTATTTAAGAAGATCCTTGTAGTTTTTTGCGTGTGATAGCAGTCTTGAGAATAATAAATTTTATGATTTCTTTTCATAGAGTTGTTGAACTTTATTTCTAAAGTTGAGCTCAGACAATGTCTCTCTGTGTGCTCTGGGTGACTTATTTATTTTGAAAATGTGGATCATGGTTATGTTATGACATATCTTAATAATTTCCAATAACGCAGTTCTACTCTGCAACTACTACTACTGTCTCAATCAGACAATGGAAAAATAAAATTTTGAGGGGTTTTTCTTGCTTTAACCTTTTAGAAAAGTTCAGCCCTATAGGTGCTTGGAATGGATAATTTATACCAACCCCTTCAGTACAAGGAGCTGCATTTTTACCCATTAATGAAGCATCAAACATAGAAAAATAAGGGCACAATTGTAAAAACTATGTTAAATTTAAGCCACAGCGTTTCTTTGCTTGTAGAAAGAAAATGCTGGAGCTACAGGAATGTCAGTGGAAATATTCACAGCCTAAGATGTATTTTTATAATGGGAAAATAAAATAGAAAATTAAATTCTGAAGTGCAGTTTTTCCAGGGAAAGTTGCATTAATTTTACACAAATGTCTTTATTTATCTTGAATAATGACTAAAACATCCTTTCCAGGAAGAACATGAATACTGGCACATCTTTTTATTGTGACTACAATGTCATAAAACTGATTTACTCAACAGAGAGATAAACAAAACAAAACAAAAACCAACAAAACAGAAAAACAACCACAAAAAATATTTTATTTCTGAGAAGGACAAAAGGAAAGAAAGAGGTAGTTTCCTCCAGTAAGAAAGACAGCAATTCTGGATTTGGGATTTGTATGCTGAGCCTGATACAAAAAATTAAGGAAGATTTTGAAATCTTCTCTTTTTTTCATTTCTTTGTTGATTAGTATGGGTTTTTGTGGGTTTTTTGCATTCCAAAGGACTTTTATTTTCTCTGCATAAACTAATAGTGTGGATTTCAATTACTGAAATTTTCACCAATGATTTAGTATTAATTGTTGATGCTATATATGGTTACCTACTAAGGAAAAAGTTGTATAAAAAAGTAATAAAAATGCACAACTCTTTAAAGGTGTTTTATAAACAGTACCTACTGTTTCATTTTAATTTCTATAAAATTTTGATGTCTGTAGTAAAAGACTAATAATAAATGTGTTCACATAAGTATTCAGGGAAACAAAAAGAGGAGTTGAGCCTAACCACTCATGACTAGTGCCTTATTCAAATTAACTTATCTTGAAGGGAGCTGAAACCAAGTACACATCTTAGTTTACCATTCTAACCTGATTTGAAGAGGGAGTGAAGAATGGCTTTAATGCTGTTTTTACCATGAGTTTATGCTGTACAGCCATTTCCTTCACTTCTGCTGCTGTGAAAAGTTTGCACCTTAAAGACAAGGTCAGACAGAGGCCTATGACTGGAGAGGAAAAAGGGGCACAGGGAATTGCCAAGGGAGGTGCTTAGCTGTCACCAGCAGTGTTTGTGTGATAACACCAACTAGAATGATTGGGGCTAATGGGGGAGAAAGAATTATATTCAGTCTTGCATTGGAAAAACACTGGCAAGAGCTGGTCAAGAACTAGCACATCTGAGCTAAAGAATGCTAGCAAACGTATCAAAAGACTAAAGAGATAGTATGAGTCTTCAGGATTGCTTTGAAAGGAACAAGCACTTTCAGGTGGAAAATGTTCAGAGTGGACAGTTCAGATGGAAGTCCAGTAATGAGGTTCTGCTGACATTAGAGAACAAACTGATATGCCCATAAACCCTATATTGACCTGTCAGCCTGTCCTAGTCCCCGTGGCTCTGCTGGGCATGCTGGGAATGTGTCCCCAGGGATCTGCCATCCTGTGCTGCAGTTGATGGCAAAAACTAACTTTTCAGGTCAAACCAAAAGTTTTTAACTTTTCCCCATCTATCTGAATTTATCTCTCCAAATTTCAGACACTGTACAACCAAGATGCTAATATGCATGGCATAAAAATGTATATGGGTTTAAAAATAAGCTACCATGCCATTTTTTTAATTGCATTTTTAAGAATACAGTTGCAAAATGATCCAAGCCTTCCATTTTGTTCATAATTGATCACAGAGATCACCTTATTGTATGAGAAAATAACAAACATCTATAATTTTCTGCTTTGTGTATATGCCCATTTACTTGTACCTATATCTATCTTCAGAACTCACGGAATAAAGAAGTTTCATGCAGCTTGAATTCTTGTCTGATGTGAATGTTTGTCAGATAGGTGGGAAGTGAAATCAAAATAGATTCACCAAGCTGTAGTCTTAGTGTCAACGTCTGAATACACAGAATATATATGTGAGCTATGGGAAAACAGCATCATGCTCTAAATACAATACAATAATACTTTTCTTGTTCGCACCTTTCAATGAAACCTGGGGTATCTGAATAACTTACCATGAAATCAATCCTGAAAGCATTCTAAAAAGCAAGTATCCCTTATTTTCTTTCCTTTTTTTTTTTTTCACATCTGCAATTGCTCACAGTTCTTTTACAGATTTAAGAACCAAAAAGAGCCTGTACACACATAATATAATTAAAAGCATTCTGCTCTCTTGCAACTGGAACTTACAGAGTGATAATGGAGATAGCTGCTGAATCATTAATATAATGAAAGCAGAGCATAAGACAATACTTTTATAATACAATTTATTTCAGGAGCATCATGTTCTCTTAGATGTTATTGATATGCTTTAAATTATTCTCTGTATTTAAAAGTAAAAAAAAAAAAAGGCAGCAAGTGTTACATGGGAGTGTTAAAGAGGAAAATGGAAAAAAAGTTTACATTCAAAATATATATTTAGCCTGAAGTGCTCTCAAAATCATACTAATGATTAAAACAGAATTACTACATCATCGATAACCACTTAACTATCACTGTAATATCATTCAAACACTAATAACCTGACATAGTATCTTCCGTGGCTAACTATAGGTAATTTTTAAATTGTTAGAAAAGTGTTAAAATTTTATTTTTTAAAGAGAAAAAGGAGTGTTTAAGGGAAAAAGTATCTTTATGCCATTCCACCAGTGTGTGTTCTAAGTTTTACTATACTTAAAATTAGAATGAATGTCTTCCCTACTAAGGTCAGTTTAAAGACTGCAGTTCTGATATTCTTCCTATGACTTAGTTTATTGACCACAGTATGGCAGTCTAATTTCAGAACTGATAGCTATAATTCTTATTTTAAAATGTACTTTGTGATTTTGGTCTAATCAGCATGTTATCTGATCAAATAAGAAAGCAGGTCCAGATTAGAACTTGTAAATGAAGGTGTAGTCCTGTGAAAGAGGCATTTATGCAATTATTACACACAGTGGAGAATTAGGCAACACCCTTAAGGGAGCTTATGGGCACCTTTACACAAAGCACCTTAAGTGACCTTCTCAGTTGCCAAAACTTCACATACCTGGAGTTATTTTTCTTGCTGCAGGGTCTGGCTTCCAGTAGCTGGGCCAAAACGGTGCAGGTCTCCATTCTGTATTATTCCTGGATATCCTGGGGAATGCATGGAAATGGACGCCCACCTCTGGATAACTGAAAACCTCATTTCATGTGAGAAACGCCTTTGACAACACTGAACATATTGATCTGGGGTGAAATTTTAGATAATTGTATAATTCTGTTGTACTGACATGGCAGAGACATGCATGAGGCTGTTGGGCACTACAAGGGATAGAAGGGAGATATGTGCTCTTCCAAGGTAACCACTGGGGATAGGCTAGGATAACCTGGGACATTTCAGACACTGCTAATCAGCTCCATTTAGGCAACAAATAAATTCTGATTCTCTTTTAGATGTAATGGCAGCTTCTACATCTAAAGAGCTCTTCAGTTTGCTATAGAGAGGCATCTAGGTTTTGTGGTTTTGGGTTTTTTTGTTTTGTTTTGTTTTGTTTTGTTTTGTTTTGTTTTGTTTTGTTTTGTTTTGTTTTGTTTTGTTTTGTTTTTAAGAAGACTTAAAAACAGCTGCTGGAAGTTATTACAAAGGAGGAATTATTATTATGGAGGACTTGTGACTTTCTGGAGCAACAACTGGAAGCCAGGCAAGTTACTGTAAGCTTTAGTAGCTGTAAAATTCAGTACTTATGTTTGGACAACTAAATTTGGCCCCTGCCTCACACACTGATATTAAAATTTATATATCCTGAACTTCAAATCAGTTGTAATGATTTGAGAGTTCCTAAGGCATAATAAACATCTTCATAGGACAATACAGGGGACATATAGAGAGCCAGACCTTTCAAGAAGACTCTTGTTACATCCATGAAAAATGGCCCAAGACATCTCAAAGAGCACTAAGTGTTTAAGTGCAGGGAAAGGAATCAAGTCATAGATGTATGACCTTCAGAATAATACCTGAAATATTATTATTCACTTGTTCTAAGCACATATAGCCATCTAAAGGAAATCTAAAATCAATTAGTTGAATTATGCCTTTGTGAGCCTCGCTCTCTTTTTACTTAAAGGAAACCAGACTTCATTATCTTACACATGCACATGTAAAGATGAGTGAGATTAATCTTGTTTTCAGTGTGAATGAGACATCATTTGCAGAAATGATACCAGGTTACAATTTGTTTCCATTCCTGTGGTTATTAGTTGCGCTAGAAACTCCATGTAAGTAAATGCTGAGATAAATTACCTGTAAATAAAACACTTCAGTTAAGGAATAAAGTTCCTTATTCTTATATTCTTGCTATGTTCTTGCAAGAAATGTGATTTCATTTTTCATCTGAGTTGTATCAATTTAAGACAGTAATGAAAAGACAGACCCTGAAGAGTTTAAGGAAATAATGAAATGCATGTTCTTCCCAGAAAGGTAACAGGAACAGACATATTTGTGAGAAAAAAGGAGCAGTAACCACAGAAAAACAATCATGCTGACTGCTAATTTTGAGAGTGGAGAGGGAAGTTATAAGATAAATACACAGGAATATAGAGAAATCAGTGCTCAGTGATAAGGAGCAAGGACTGGATACTGAGACAAAATTTTATAGAGTAATATTTGAGAAGAGCAACTCAGTAGCTAAACTCATGTGAGAGGAAACATTGAAGATTTAGCAGCAGTAATAAATGTTAATGAATTGTATGGATGGCTTATATTTTTTCTTTAGCTTTTCCTTTGTTGTAAAGCCTTCATGCAAATTATTTGTGAAATTGACTTTCCAATCTTGAATGATGTACAGCAATATACAATTTCAGTTCTCATTTTACACATGTTTTTTATAAATTTAGTTCTGCTGGTGAATTTGCCTGAGCTGAACATCTTTAATATTCTTTAATATTATTTCTGTAAAAGTTCTTATACAAAATATTGACTAAGTTAAAAGATTGTCTCCAATTACTTCAACTATAGTTATGCTTTCTTTCTTTAGAAAATTTATTAGAAATTCTTAAAAAGTGGCACTTGAATTTCTTTTCGATGTAGTTTCTAATTTCAATAAATTATGTTTCTTTCAAATATTTTTGAAAGGATCTCTTGTTCTTTCTTCTGAAATTCATTATGATATATTGTGAAAAAAAATTGAGATCTTTGAGAATGTAATAAAGTGAAAAATATGTTTTAAGTAGCACATATCAACTGAAGTGGAGGTTTTACTTCTTCTTAGAGAATTATAATGGGAGAACCATTAGAAATAAAAATAGAAAATAGTGATGGTTTTAAACCATCAAGGATCCAGGACTGAGAGGAAGAAAAGCTTAATTCTTTTCAGAATTGCTGGCGCTTTATTTTTGTTTTACTCTTCTGTTGAATTCACTCACAAAATAAAGCAATTCATGTGAATTAATGTATATGCTTCCTGTATATAAACTAATCCACTTAGAAAACTAAAGAGTATGGGAAGAAGACAGTCCAAAAATATTTGTATATCCTTCAAAGACATCTTTCTTTCATCTTTCCATTCTAAAAACTATGCACTGTTTCCAAAGTCATTCTATGGGAATTTTACGCAAAATCTCGAAAATGTTATTTTTAAGCTTTCCACTTCAGTTTTCATCCAATCACATCAAGTCATTGCATGAATGAGGCACTGAGCCCATGGTGGACACACTGCTACTGCAATGCAGTTCCATGCTATGAAACACAAGAGCTTGGGGAAGTTCTGAGCACTATTCTGTTAGCTTGGATGTAGCACCAGGTTTATGTAATACTCTGATTTCCACCTTGGTGACAATTCGGTTAGCAAAGTCGAGAGCACATCTGTCTGAAGACACATCCTAACACACAGCTTAGTAATACTGCCCAAACACCACTCAAAACCCATTTCTAAGAAGGAATGCCTAAAAAAGAAATTTCTTCTTCTGGTATAATGCCTAAAATTTACTTCAAATATACCAGAACCAAAATGCATTGAAAATCTCTTACTTATTTTACTATCACTATTCTTAGAAATCCTAACTATACTGTGCTGCAAGTTATAAACATGTACATGCTTCCACAGTCCTTGTGTACATCACTTCCTCTAGACCATGGGACAGGGACAGAGAACTCTCCATATTTTCCTCAGAAACAGGTTGCACACTAGTTCCTATCCCAGGAGAGGAGGCTGCAGTAGAATCAGCCTAACAATACCAAACTCATCTATTGCCTGTGATTCTTTGTCTTCTTGGTATTGTTGTTTTGTTTCAAATTATTTACTGAATAACCCAACGGGGATTAGCAATTGGGCACTAGGTATATGCTTTTCCAGGTTTCTAGTGACTGAAGATCTCTATCTTTTTGACGGCACGGTAAATTGCATAAGGATATTTTAATAACAAGAGCCTGAAATATAAGATACACAAAATTCTTCCTTTCATTCTCAATAAATATATATTCAGATAAAAAAAAACAAACAAAAAAAAACAAAACAAAACAAAAAAAAAAAACCAAAAAAAAAAAAACAGAGACCAAAGCAGCAAACTCCTCGTCACCACATACTTAAAATGATTCCTTGTATCAGAATATATCTATAAAGAATAATATATTAATTAATAATTATTAATTAATAAAGAAATGTTCTAATACATTTGTCATTCATAGTAAGTAACTGATAAACTCCCTTAGGGATCAACAGCATTGAAGTGGTTGTCTAGTTTCAGTCATTTGGTGAAAGGGAAAAAAAAAAATCAAAAAGACTGTTTCTTTTTAAGGATTTCCTTTCTTCTATTGGTTCTGTGAAGGTATTTTTGCTAAATGTGTCAGCTTCTTTTAGGAGGGTTTCAGGAATTAATTACTTAAAAGATTTTTCAATTTATTTGATACTAAT
Organism: Phylloscopus whistleri; assembly: GCA_017589585.1. NCBI lineage: Eukaryota > Metazoa > Chordata > Aves > Passeriformes > Phylloscopidae > Phylloscopus > Phylloscopus whistleri. The sequence continues at coordinate 145,395 of JADMLD010001396.1, forward strand.
ATTATCTGGAATGAATAAAGATCTATCTTTCTTTACTGCAGTTGCAAGAGAAATGAAAGCTCTATAAGCCATTTTGAGTTTGTTTTCAAGCCATATAGTAACAGGACATTTTGCAGTCTACCAGGAGACAAACAATCTGCTCATATTCCCGATAAATGAACAGTGATCTTTAGGAACTCCTGGGTTACCATGGATACCATGTATTCTAAGTCACATTGTTTCTGCATTAAAAACCAGTTTTCAGAATTGTTAAACATAACAGAAGCATAGATTTTGTATTTTGGTTTGTTATATTTTTCTCTTTTTTTTTACCATAAAAGGCATAGTGATACGAAAGGTAGGAAAAAAAATTGCTACTCACCGGTAGTCATTTACAACTTGGCATCTTCATCAGCTGAGCTGTCTTCTTTAGTTGCTGAGTGATAATGATTTCATTTTATGCAATTTTACTTTGAACTACTAAAGGTTACTATGGAAACCTCAACTCTTTTTCCCTTTTCACATTCTTTGAACAGGTAGTAAGTCTCACTATGTGGGGGAAGTGGCACTGAAACATTACTTGAAAATCAGCTCTGAATTGCTTTTGCCATTCATGAGTCAATGTGAAACTAAGATTTATCAGACAGTGTGGTGGAAGAAAAAAATATTTAAAAACAAAAAAAGTTTGAATCTTTAATATGGGCAAAACTTCTGGTTTTTGACTCACTGAAATTTCATCCTTGCTTGATTGTAATGGTGAATGTAAATTATTCCAGCATTAATTAACATAATAAAGTGGTGCAGGATTTATTCCCACATGGCTGCTCTTGTTTTCAGTTTTTAAAAATTTCAACCCTTGAACTGAAGAAGCCTTTTAATTTTCTTTTGATTCTTCTGTGTAAATGATGTTAAATTAATTATTAAAACACAAACAATTGATACAGTTAGATAGTTTCATCACCTCCAATCTACTTCTAACATGGTCATTAGTTTTTGGTCCAGAATTCACAATGGCTTCTCAGAACATCTAAGTGGGTTTCTAGTTTATCTCAACCTAAAATTCAGTTCATAATTTAGAATATTGATGCATTTACTTTCAGGCCAATCTGTAATTTGGCCATCAAATAATTTAATTCTTTATATATTACAATCCAGTCCTGTGCCCCATCTCTAAGCAAGCAAGCCAGTGATCTTGGACTCTTATCTGTTTATATTTCTTTTTAGTCATGTAGAAAAAAAAAAATCTATTATTTTGCTTCTTGTCTTGAGTCTTCTGGGTTTTGCTCTTATAGTGGTGTCACATTCACCGAATTCTGTTAGCCAAATTTAGTTTAGTGGTCTTAATGTTTATTCTCTTTTTCCCCTGTGAGATAGGATTAGGAGAAGCAAAGCAGGCTCAAGCTTAAAGATAAACAAATAGATTTATTAACACGCACAAAAAGGAGAAGAATAAGGATCCAAAAAACCAAATGAAACTTCTAAAACAACCCCTTCTCTCACCACAAAATGTTAACTTTCCCACAAACAATGTAAAGAGACAAAACTCAGAACTCCAGGTCAGTACCACTTATAAAGTAGTCTTTTATTCAGTCTTTGAGAGAGAGAAGTCTCTCCTGATTTGTTCTGGTAATTTTCCACAAGAGAAAGAACCTGCTTATGGCTTCTAACTCTCACAAAAGCAGCCCACCCAGAAACTTCTGCATATCACGCAGCCTTTTCCCCTGACTACACATGGGTCGTGGACTAACATACATACTGGGGTGTCACCTTTTAAAGTTGCACAACTCCAAAAGCAAAGGATTTTTCATCTCAAGGAACAGAGATATCTTGTCACTCCTTCACTGCTGCAGAGGGCTTCTTCTCATCTTTCTCTGTTCAAACATCTCATGGCATCACCGGATCACAGATTCTAATTCAATATTCGCTCAATCAATCACAGATACCTTTGCTCAAATCCACAAATCTCGATTAACCATCTCCCCAACCCATATTGTCCATGATTTAAAGGAATATTCTAGCATATTCATATTACAGTCTGTTACCACCACTCATAAGAGATTTTCAGCCTAGGACCAAGGCAACTTTTCATCTCCCTCTTACTTAGGATGCAACTTTTCTTTCACCGACCCTGGTATCTTTATACTGTCTCTTTAAATATCTCCCACTCTGGCCTTTCTTCTCCCTCAAGAAGGTTAGGGCTTCGGAATTTTCATCTCCACCTGGAAAGAGTTAAAACTTGCCCAGGTCCTCTCTCCCACAGGCTGTGGCTCAGGGTATCAGGGTATCAGATTTCAAGGCCATGGTGATCAGGAAGGAAGTTGGGGGGGGGTTGGGGGGAGGGTGGACAGGGAGGGGGATGGGGTGGGCAGGGAGGGAGAGGGATGTGGAGGTGTCAAAGCGCAGCTGGGGAAGTCAGAAATCGCAACAGCCAGGAATGGAGATGGCTCCTTCTCAACCCTGGTCTCATGGAGTGGGCCTGGTCTGGCCAGCAGCAGAAGCAGAGGCCAGTGTGTGTCTGATTCCTGATAATTATGAAAGGAAAATGTAGATCTACCTGAAAAAGCCCACATGATCTTCAGTTACCATTTTTAAAAGGCATCCTGTTATGTAGGTCAGACACAGTTATATTTTTTACTTTTGACAAGTCTTTCATTTTTAATCATCAGTACACCTTTTGCTATAAGGATGTTGATCCTAAAAAAAACCACTTCCATACTCACTTCACTTGTTATTTTACTACACATTCTGAGGTCACCAACATTAGATAAAACAATGACTGTTCTCATTCAATGCCACTATGATTAAAAAACCCAATACTTTTACAGTAATTTTCTGTCCCAGCTACTTAATCTTTTGCTGAGTGTAAAGACTGTCATTGTGGGCGTAAATTCTTAATGTCTACCTTTAAAAGTCTGTAAGTAGCTTTACAGATGTCATTACAGTGATGGCTGGTATAGAAATTCGTGGGATGGATGACATTATGTATGGCAATTCCTAGAGTATATTGGTCTTTAATGAGAATTTGATTAAGGAACACTCTGATCTCCTTGCTGCAAGTTCTTTCCAAACTGTTTGCCGCATGTGGCAATGTTTCAATAAAGAAGGCAAGCTGATGGAAGAGCTCTTGTAGTTCAGTGGTAATCAATGCAGGGAGAAAACAGCTCAAGAGAAATTTGAAAGAACTGACAGTGGGTTGAAGGAATTAGATGATCGGAAATCATAGAAACAGATGGAAGAGCATGAAAGCATAATGGAATTAAAAGCCTTTAAATTCTAAATACAAAGAAATGAAAGATTAGTATGATTATGGACAAATATTAGTCAATTGCTTTTGTTCAATCTGACTTGACACATTATAAATGACATTTATTTAACCCCCTGATGTCTTTTCAACAACAAAATTCATATAGATTTTGGTGCATTTATTGATATTCTTTCAATATTCTAATTACAGTCATTAACTTACTCCTGGGAAATAGTGAAATGCTGCTTCACAAATATGTGCAAGTGAAGATTTGCTTTGAAGTTGGTCTACAGACTATCCAAGATGCACGGGTACTTTGCTTTGTTTGTCATACATGTGGGGAGATCTTCCTCTTAAGAGCTTCGTATGAATCTATGCTATATAACCTCACCCGATTATGAAGATTTAACCTTAGAAACAATATTTTACCTTTTCATATTCTTCCCAGCTAAAATTTTGGAAAAAAAATAACCGCATCATTTCTCTCTAACATTTCTCATGTGAGCACCAAGACCCGCAAGACTGATGAACTGTTAAAGTAGAGAATTCACAATATCTTTGATAGACAATTATTTTGTAATCTTAAAATATTAATTTAGCTGAGCCATTTTATATAAACTAGATGAAAAAATGAAAATAATATTGTCATTGTGAAGTGTAGATTTATGTAGAAATCCAAAATTTATCACAATCCTTTTCTAATAGTTTTGAAAAAAAATACAAAAGATGGTTTTCCCAGGCAAAGAATAACATGATTATAAAATTTGCACAACTTGTGCTGAAAATGGTTTTCTGATAATGCTAACATTCTTTTCTTGACTTCTCTTTTTTCCTTTAATATTCTCTTCTTTTCTTTTCTCCTTCCTTCCTTTCTTTCACCTGAGTTATGTTCTGCTTTTCAGGAGTATTTCTTAGTAAACTGTCAGAAGAAGGCTCTAAATGTTTTTAAGAGTTTTGGAGGGTTTATAAATGATATATATATTACATACCAAGTTATCACCAAAAAGATCTGTTATGTTTCCCTTATATTATTTAGACACATTAAATATTATAGCTATTTTGGCCTGCCAGCTCAGTGACGCTGAAGTTGAAAATAAAAGGATGCACTGCCTTCTAGCCTTAAAAAAAATCCTAAAATAAATAAATATCTATATTTTATAATTGTCTTCTCCAACATTCTCAGTTCAGGAATTCTCTGTCAATGGATATATAACATTATGAGTGAAGCTCAGCAGTCTTTCTCCATAACCTCTAGTATAGTATTTTGTGGCTCCTAGAAATTTGATTATTTCTGTTGTAAGGATCTGAAGTCTTCCACTAATACGGTACAGTTGTGTAATCATGGCTCAGACTTCCAATAGAATTGGTAAGCGGTGAAAACAAGCTGTAAAAATATCTGTACAGGCATAAGAAACATAAAAGTTCAGGTGAATGTGTAACTTAGGAGGAAATGTTCATCAAACACAGCATCACCAGCCAGTCAAAATTATCCCCATGTATTCAACATTGCTGTGGCCTCATTTAGAGTACTGCATGCAGTTCTGGGCTTCATAATATGAGAAGATCTGAGGGTCTTTGCATGCATTCAGAGGAGGGAAACAACTGGTGAAAGGGCTGGAAGACAGGTCTTGTGAGGAGTGGCTGAGGAGTCTGGGTTTGTCTAGTTTGAAGAGAAGGATGCGGAGGGCTGACCTTACCCTTTTCTACAGCTTCCTGAGAATGGCAAGCAAAGAGAGAGATGCTAACCTCTTCTTCCTGAAATCCAGTGACAAGATGCACAAGAAAGTTTGGTCCAAAGCTGTGCCAGGGGAAGTTCAGACTGGACGTAAGGAAGCATTAGGAGAAGGTGTCAAACGTTGCAGACTTCCTTGAGGAACTGGTCAATACCCAAAGCCACTGTTCAAGAGAGATTTGGATAATATAGTTAATAACATTAACTTTTGGTCAGCCGTGAATTGTTCAGTTGGTTGGACTAGATGATCATTCAAATTAAATTAGTCTATTCTATTTCCTTCTATGCAGAAGCTTAAGGAGTCAAGAGGAAAAAAAATCAATTTGAAAAGGTATCAAATCCTGAAAGGAAAAACACAGAGTTATCATTCCATTGTTAGCAAAATCACTGGGTGGTCAGTAATCAGTTGATGTATATAAACACATAAATATATATTAATATATAAACCTGCTGTATATAAAGCCATCTGTAATTAAACCTAGTCAAAACTCTCCTAACTACAGATTTACTATGCCATTCTTCATGTTTTCAATGTATAATTAAGATTATTGAATGAAAAATGCACATAATAATGAAGTTGATTTTAAATCAGGCAAATTGAATTGGCATTATGCCAACCTGGCATTGCATTATGCTTTTGAGTTCTATTTACTGTACTTTGAATAAGATTAGCTTGCTAGTGGTTGGATAGATACTGCATATAAAAATCATTTGTGGGAGGGCAAGCAGCAAGCAGTACTTCGTGGTACATAAAGTAGGGCAATTTATAAGAACTAAAGTCAGATAAAAACACTGGCTAAACTCCAGTGATTTAAGCCTGGCTTCCTATGCTTACTCTGCCATTTTCATTTCTTCCTTCTATCTCATATATTTTGAATTCCAGTTTCAAACATATCTCACAGTGGATGTGAGATCACCAAGAGAAATAAGTTTCTATATGTTTTGTATATAATTGGTGACAACGTAAGCAAGATTATTATATGTGTAAGTATAGTAGAGGCTTATAAAATTCAATTTTACTAATTCCAAATTTTTTAAGTATACAGTAATTATACATATGCTTGGGTTTTGTTGTTGTTGTTTGTTTTGTTGTGGTTTGTTTTTTTTTTTTAATTCAGCAGTGACCATGATAAGCGGTGAAAAAAAGATTCCTATGGAAATTGTAGAACTGTGAAAACAAAATAAGAATAAAAATCTATTGTGAAAAAGCTTTCTTAATTAATTTAAAATGTTGGGAGCTTTCAAATGCTACTAAATGTAATTTCTATTACTTATGCCTTTAAAATTTGGGGGGGTGGACGACATTTTGATGTTTACACCTCTAAGGGATTTAAAAATCTCCACAGAGCTCCACACGAGCACTTTCCAAGCAATTTACAGATGCCTTTTTTTTTGTGTGTGTGTGTGCTGTGGCTCAGATGAGCCCTTATCAATTAAAAGTTTTTCTTAGAATCTGAGAGCTATATTTCTTATAGGGACACACTTACAATATAGTGTGTCACAAAAGAGCTCTTGGTTACTCATTGGAGTTGCAAAGATGTAACTCTTTAGAAAAAGGAATCTAAATTTCTGCTATAGCACCTGCAGTCTTGTTTTGCAGAGAATCTTTGTTTTAAAAGCCGAATGAAGCAAAAAATGTTATAAGGACCCATGGCTCTATGGCAACTTACCCAGCTAGTATGATATCAAACAAGTTTTTCTGAATATTCAACTTCATTTTTGTGACTTCTCTTTTTAAAGTATTAGTAGTTTTTTCCACCACATGAGAAAGAATGGGTCTAAAGTCTGCCTTCAGTTTTGAGAAGTCAGTTTAACAAACAATTTTCATCTTTTTGAACAAATACTAAGAGCTATCAAAAGCTTTTTTTCCCGAGAACAAAAGTCACCCATGTGAGATACTTTCAGATATTTTTGGAGAGTTTTCAATTTTAACTGCTTCAGTGTAAATAACTGAACCCACTGGGCCTCTAGTGTTTGTTTTTTTTTTGTTTGGTTGGTTTTTGTTTTGGTTTTTTTTTTTTTTTTGTTTGTTTGGTTTTTTTTTAACATATTGACCTTAATGAACTCTATCTAGACTCACAGTTTTGTATGCATGAAAAGCAAATAATTAACAGAAAGGGCACTTGAAATGACAGTATTGGCTGGCTATCTGCAGAAATTCTTAGAAGAAAATGATTTACAAGGAATTAATATATAAAGTGAAACTAATCCAATTAAACGGAGAAAAAGCTAGGGTGGTGAAAGAGTTACAAAACCAGCTCTTAAATGTAAGCATCTGCTTTTAAGAAGCTTCACCCGAAAAATCTGGAAGCATCTAATGAAAAAAAATAGTAATAAATAAACCAACAAAAGGGTCATCTTAACCACTGAAGAGTAATTCTCTCATTATTCTTGATTGTGGTAATCCAGCTTGCAAAAATACACATTCCTATTTCTTCTTAGCATCCTTGCATTAAGTAAATAGTGATAGAGAGGAAATAAGTATCAAAGCAAAATATTTGTTAAAGAACTTCTGTTACATACTATTATTCGAAACCTATTTGTCACTTCTGTACGTACTTTATTAACTTTGCTCTAATGTTCTTTTCTCTGCAACTGCCTTGCCTCAAGTCTAAACAATGTGCTTGATATAACCTACTATACAGGAAGAATTTTTTCACCTTTCACGTAGACATCCAGACCATGGTTTAATATTTCATACCAAAGAAATCAAAAATACCTGCAAAGGAAAGCACTTGAAAGTAGAGAATAATTCCAACCATTTCTGGAACGTGGTAAAGGTCTTCTGGGTTTTTTTGTACATAGTTCCATGAAAGCCAATCCAAGCTCCCACCACTCTCTTGTATTCTGTTTCTAGCTTCCTCATGTTGCTTTTTATTCCCATATCTGAATTTTGCTTAGTGGGAGCCTTTAAAAAAAATGTTCTCCTGTTCAAGATCACACCTATTGCTCTGGAGAAAAAGAAAAAAAGTTTGATAAAATAGTGATATTTAGAGTATGGAAATTCGACTTTCCTTCCCTGTAGTTAGAGCACTCTGCTCGGAAGAACCTCGGGTTGTCACGAGGAGTTAGGGCACTCCCCCTCCAGCGACGTAACCTAGTTATGTAACCGAAAGACAGTTACGTGGGCACCCCAAAACTATATAAGGGGGTGTCCGACAGTAATAAATTGCATTTCGCTGTCCATCACATTGGTGTAGCGTGCGTGTGTCCGGCCAGTCTGTAAGTACGCCGTGGTCCTCTCCAGAACCAGGTCGCCGGCCTGCGTTGATCGCAGGTAACATAGTGGTGCCGAAACCCGGTCTGCGGCCCCCCGATATTCGGGAGCGCGCCCGCTGCGGGAATCGGGTGACTCGCTGGGGGAGAGGACGGCCGAAGCGCTACGTCCGACTTCGGCGGGGCGGATGCGCCCAGTACCGCCTACGATGGAGCATCTAGGCAAGGTAATGTCAGAAATATATGAACAGTGGAACATTGAATGCAAGTTCCAAGATTTTAATGCCGCTATTACGTGGCTGCTTAAGTTAAAAGTCATCGACCGTCCGGTCGATATTCTTCACTCCGAGGCTTGGGCAAGGTGCACAAGCGCGCTTGCCGATGATGTCTTTCAGACAGGCTCCGGGAGGTGTTTAAAAAGCTGGGGGAGGGTCATGGACTCATTAAGAAAAGCACTTGAAGAGCAGGAGACGTGGAAGGCAGCCCAGCAATGTTTAAGGATAGTCCCAAAATTAGGTGTCAGCGCTGCGACTCAGACTGCGGTTAATGATGATCTCTCAGAGCTGAAACCGCAGCTTGAAATTAACGATCCCTCGCGTTCGCGATCTCCCCTGCGTTCGCGACCCTCATCGCCTGCCCCAAACCCCGACCCTGAAACTAACCCAAACCCACACCCCGAGCGCGGTATTCCCTTGCTTTTCCATGACGGTACGAGTAATATAGATAAAAACGAGATATTAATAAAACCGCCACCCTATGCTCCGCAATATGGCGCCGGAGCCGAACAAGAAGGGCGTGGCCAAAAGCCAGCTCCCGCCACAGACGAGCCAATTCCCGCCGCACACATGAGCGGTCAGGACCACACTGGGGGAGGTGCTGCTTGCAGCTGCGAGGGGAGAACAGAACCCCTGCAGAGAGTAAGCTCTCGAATGTTACCACATAAGACAAACAAGCCTCTAGAGAGGAGGCGGGGCAAAGCAAGCCCAGCCGCCACAGCCTCCAAGAAGTACAGAGGCTGGAGCCCAACCAGAAGGCTCAACCTGCCAGAACCCTCTGACCAATTTACTCCATGCCAGTCAGATGAATACACATCCTCAGACACTTCACTTTCTGACTCAAACACTGACTCAGACACAGACCCCATGCCAGTGACCTATGCCAAACCTAGAAATAAAAATGTATGGCAAGCAAATAGAAAAAGCATTGTTAAATCAATGCCTTTAACGGACTGGAAAAAGGTCCAAACAGCACTAGCCGACCTGCCTGAGATGGCAGCGCGAATCTTCCCAGTTAAGAGACTAGATAACAACCTACCTACATACCCACCGGTAAATCCCAAAGAAGTGCATGCCATTGCCAAAGCTATAGCAGAAAAAGGAATTAATTCGGCAATGGTCTCTACCCTAATAGATGGTCTTTTTGGCAACGATGACATGCTGCCCTTCGACATAAAACAGACATGTCGCATGATTTTTGGTGGGGCAGGAATGATCGTGTTTAAACAGGAGTGGGAAGATAACCTAGAAAGAATGCTTACTAGAGTAAGCGGAGACTCCCACCCACTGTGCAATTCAAGTGTACAGCGCTTGATGGGTCGAGACCCAGGACTGATAAGCCCCCAAGCACAGGCTCAGCATCTGAGAGCCTCCGAGGTTGCCGCCACCACCCGCGCCGCAAGGGAAGCCATCCGCACAGCCTGTAGGGTTGTTGCCAAGCCGTCGCCATGGACTGGCATCAGACAAGCAGAAAGCGAGCGCTTCACCACCTTCATAGATCGCCTCCAAGCCACGATAGACGCTTCAGATTTGCCGCCAGAAGCAAAAGGGCCAGTGTTAGAAGGTTGTGTAAGACAACAGTGCAACCAAGCAACGAGAGAGCTGCTGCGGTCCTTACCTCCAGGTTCCAACATTGCGACCATAATAAAACACATAGTCAAAGAAGAAAATTCAGCTCCAGTTCAAGCTGCAATCAGCGCAGCAATGGCCCCACTACCAGCAGCAGTCGGCGCAGCTGTAGCAGAGGTGATGGCAGTCCAAAGCCGCAACGCCCTCAGCCAACATCCATCCATGAACCAACCTGCATCCAGACCAAGAGGACCCTGCTGGATCTGTGGTAAGAAAGGCCACATAGCTCGATGCTGCACCCAAAATAGAAAGCAGGGAAACGGGCAGGGGAGGGGGCAATCTGGCCTCATGCGACCCTCTCCCCGATGGAGCAACCCGCGGCCCAGCTACTTCACACCTTCGGGGACGGAACACCTTCCTACACCGCTGCCCCCCAGAGAGCTAACCAATTTCATAGTATAAGCTTCGCCCAATGCTCTGGTCCAGACGCCTTCGTCGCCAGCACCGATGGCACAGGTTCCTCAGTCACCAGCAGGTGGCGCACAAGCGCAGGAGACAGTGCAGACAACCCCCGACCCGGCGACATCCCTCGGGTGGCCCTGGCAATAAACTGTGATGCCCAACGCCCTCCAGAAGTTAGGGGAGTCTGCCGACGGGCACGTGACAGCTTGTTCCTGGCGCTTCTCTTCACAGTCGACACGGGGTCCGACGTAACGGTTATCCCAGACACGCACTGGCCTCCAAACTGGCAACTGCAAGATGCTGTATCAGTGGCCGGAGTTGGAGGAATCCAACAAGCCAGGAAAAGTGTGGACCCAATATCAATCACAATATATGGCTCAGACAGAGTTGAGAAGCCCGTCCATGTACACGTCTATGTCCTTTCTAACACCCCACCCCTCTTGGGACGTGATGCTCAAGCATTGCTGAACATGCGGGTGACAAATTTATCCTCAGGGCCACTCCGGCGTACCCGTCGCTCCCAATTAAACTAACCTGGAAGTCCTCGGACCCGGTGTATGTCGAGCAGTGGCCCATCGCTGAGCCTCGAAGATCCGCTCTACTCCAGCTCGTCGAGCGAGAATTAAAGAAAGGACACATCGAGCCCTCTGTCTCACCATGGAACATGCCAGTTTTCGTCATCCCTAAGCGCAGTGGCAAAGGTTTTCGCCTGTTGCATGATCTGCGAGCTGTAAACAAGAAGATTCAGCCGATGGGACCGGTGCAAACCAAGTTACCTAGCAATTCTTTCATACCCACGAACCAACCTTGTGCCGTAGTCGACATAAAAGACTGCTTCCTCTCCATCCTGCTCCATCAAGACGACAAAGAGCGGTTTGCGTTCTCGATCACATTCCCGAATGGCCAGCAGCCCAGCCTGAGATTCCAATGGATGGTTTTGCCGCAGGGCATGGTCAACAGCCCAACCATTTGTCAGATTGTCGTGAGCAAAGCTCTAGCCCCTGTCCGAGCAAAGCGCCCTGACGCCACGATCATCCAATATATGGATGACATTTTGATCGTCGCTCCTACGCCAACTCAGGTGGACACCATCGTGACAGAAGTCTCCATCACCCTTGAGAACAACGGGTTCGAAATAGCAAAAGCAAAAATAAAGAAAGGCGCCTCTGTCACCTTTCTAGGTGTGAAAGTTGACAGTTCCCAGGTGTCACCTCCGGTGATCAAAATTCGGCGCGACATCAAGACGCTCCATGACATCCAGCAATTAGTAGGCTCGCTGCAGTGGCTGTGAAATGTTGTTCTTATTCCCCCAGAGGTCATGTCTCCTTTGTATGACCTCTTGAAAGGAAAACATCCATGGGAATCAAAGAGCATCTCAGAAGAAGCCTCCAGATCACTCGATTACATCGAAAGACAACTGCCAGTAGCTGCACTGTCGAGGTGGAATCCTGATCTGCCTCTGGATCTGTATGTGCACTTCACCAAGGAAGGAGGAGTCGGAGCATTAGCACAAGGGCCTCCAGAGTCAGCCAAACCAGTGCAATGGATCGTCCTTGGGAGATCTCAACGAGCCTTTTCTCCAGGAAAGGAGTGCATTGGAAGTGTAATTATGAAGGGCAGAAAGCTAGCCCTGAGTTACCTAGGCTCAGAACCATCAAAAATATATCTCCCATTCAGAAAACAGATCCCTTCTACATCCGTGGCACTTTCAGAGCACCTCGCACTAGCTCTATTCGGATTTGGGGGAGAACTTGGATATGCCGCAAAGCCCCCATGGACACAGCTACTCTCTGTAGTGAACATCGACCTCCCACCAAAGGTTCTGGACAGACCTCAGCCCGGTCCAACAGTGTTCACTGACGCCTCATCAACAACCTCAACAGCAGCAGTGGTATGGCAGGAGAAAGATCAATGGCAGTGTGTAAAGATGAAGGATCAATCTCTGTCCGTCCAGCTCCTAGAAGCGTCTGCAATAGCTCTGGCCTGCAACCTGTTTCAAACCCACCATCTCAACATTGTCACCGACTCGATGTTTGCAGCAAAGCTCTGCCAGGCAATGTCTCACCCAGGCGTCTCAAATTCACCAGCTGCCCAAATGATCGAAGAGGCACTGCAGTCACGACAAGGCACTGTGACAGTCATCCACATAAACAGCCACAACCCCATCAAAGGCTACTTCCAGCTAGGAAACGACAGGGCCGACGCTGCGGCCAAGAACCTGTGGACTCTACAAAGCGCACGCCAGCTACATGAGTCGCTGCACATAAGACCTAAAACCCTATCTAAGCGGTGCAACATTTCTATGGCAGATGCCAAGCATGTAGTGGCTACTTGCCCCTACTGTCAGAAGTCTCCTCTGTGCTCAAGTGGTGTCAACCCGAGAGGCCTGAAGCCCTCAGAAATTTGGCAGACGGACTTTACGCTGTGCCAGTTGTTAAAACCCAGAGCATGGCTTGCGGTCACTGTGGACACCTTCAGTGGCGTCATCATCGGAACTCAGCATGCCAAGGCGAATTCCAAGGCTGCCGTGCAGCACTGGTTGTCAGCCATGGCCTGGCTCAGCATCCCCAAACAAATCAAAACCAACAACGGAACTCACTTCACATCGAAAGCAGTCCAAGAGTTTGCCGAGAAGTGGAACATCATCCTAAAGCAGGGCATTCCGTACAATAGTACAGGCCAAGCCATTGTAGAGAGGGCCAATCAAACCCTAAAGTCCAAGCTAGAGACCCTAGCAAGGGCTGAAGGGTTCACCACCACCATTCCTCCATCAGAACAGTCACGTCTATTAGCAACTGCCATGCTTGCCTTGAATCAGTTCTCTAGAGGAGACCAAAATCAAGCTCCATCAGAAAGACATTGGGCGATAGAAGCTACCCAGGACGGCCCCCCAGTTAGTGTGAGAAACGAGTTGGGAGAGTGGGAGACAGGATGGAAGCTGATTGCGGCCGGTAGAGGTTATGCCGGGGTAAAGAAGGACGATGACATTAAATGGTGTCCTTCTAAATCTATCAAACCCGAGATCCATTGTAGGATATAGATTTTACCTGCCCACATTGTCTCGCAGTGATTGTAACTGTTAAGTGTTTTGAGTATTTTCCTACAGGTCTTCCTGCGTAGGTCGCCGCTTGAGTCCCTTACTCAGCTTCTGCGCCTCTGCCTCTGGTCTATGCTACTCCATGCGACCGCCGGTCACCACCCGTACCAGCCTCACATCTGGATGTTCCGGAACTTCATCACCCACGCGATGATAGGCCAATCTGAAACCAACTCTCCAGCCTGGACGGTGCGACTCGAAGACCTTTGGGGCGGAGGGGGTAAACAATACCCCAGAGAACCAACTTCGACCATCTACAGACAAACATATTGGTGCCCGAGTAACAACCCTGGTAAGGAGTATTGTACCCGCCCTGGTTACTGGTTTTGCGGGCACTGGGGGTGTGAAACTATAGTAACCGGTAATCCCCGGACCAGGTGGAATCCTCCCAAAAAGGATGAATTCCTGAGAGTTACAGGCTGGCCTTTTAACTGTAACTTCGGTACCGAGTACGAAGGCTTTCGCCTTGGAACCTGCACACACCTCACAATCATGGTCCTGCGACCACAAGATCCGTCCTGGTCGGTGGGCAAACTGTGGTCAGTGTATGTAAGGAGTGACAGAGCTTTGAGTAGCCCTTCTGACTTAAGCACTGTTATTCAAATTGTCAGGTCCCCATTGCCCAAACGACACATAGCGATAGGACCGAACGAATTGGCAGTCTTTCCAAAAGATGAGCAGCTTGTGAGTACCACCACAAAAGCCAAAAAGTCACTTATTACTACCTCTTTACTGAGCCAGACCGAACCTGATCCTAAGCCCAAAGCTTCCCCACAAAATCTGTTTGCCCGAATGCTAAACGCAGCTTTTAAGTCCCTAAATGCCACCCAGCCCAATCTCACCAAATCTTGCTGGCTGTGTTATGATTCCAGACCACCTTTCTATGAGGGAATAGGCTCCAATAAAACATTCAGCTATTCCCAAGAAAACAGCCCGAAACAGTGCAACTGGGACACTCACAGCAAAGGGATCACCCTGGGAATTATCTCGGGGTATGGAATCTGTTTAGGCAACAGACAGGTGAAGCCTGAGAGCAGAGAGCTGTGCGGCTCTTCTGTCCGCCTAAACAGACAAAAAGGGTGGGCAATTCCGGCTTCGGGAAGTACATGGGCATGTCACACGACAGGACTCACCCCTTGCATTTCCATAAGACACTTTGATGAAGCTAAAGACTTTTGTGTCCAGATAACTGTTGTCCCCAGAATTCTTTACCATACGGATGAAGAGGTAATGCTGCACTTTGAGGCAGAACCACATCGAGCGAGGCGAGAGATCGCCACGGCCATCAGCCTTGCAGTATTATTGACTCTCGGAGGGACAGGAGCAGCCACAGGTATTACCTCGTTAGCCACCCAGAAGCAAAGCCTGCAACAGCTGCAGCGGATGATTGACGAGGACCTCCTCGAAATACATAAGAATATTGTTAAGCTTGAGGAGTCCTTGTTTTCCCTCTCAGAAATGGTGCTTCAGAACAGACGAGGGTTGGAACTCTTACTCATGCAGCAAGGAGGACTATGCGCTGCTCTGAACGAGGAATGCTGCACCTATGTTAATCACTCAGGACCTATTCGCCAATCTATGGCTGAACTCAAAAACAGACTAGAGCGTCGCAGCCATGAGCTGTTACAGCAGAACTGGTTCAATTCCCTGTTTGCACAACATCCCTGGATCGCCCCCGTTGTCTCTACCCTAATAGGACCCCTTGTTGTCATTATACTTGCCCTCATTTTCGGACCTTGTTTACTTAATAAAGTTACCCAGTTCGTTAAAGCCCGGCTAAGCCGGATTGACATTATGCTTCTGCAACAGAGGCAGTTAACCTAAGAGTTAAAGTTGTTCTGTCCACTAACAGTTCAGTTTGTTTGCATGTTACTAACCAGTTGTTCATACAGTTTCTGTTCAAGTTAAAGTTTAATTGTCATGGAGGGAGGGGAAATGTAGTTAGAGCACTCCGCTCGGAAGAACCTCGGGTTGTCACGAGGAGTTAGGGCACTCCCCCTCCAGCGACGTAACCTAGTTATGTAACCGAAAGACAGTTACGTGGGCACCCCAAAACTATATAAGGGGGTGTCTGACAGTAATAAATTGCATTTCGCTGTCCATCACATTGGTGTAGCGTGCGTGTGTCCGGCCAGTCTGTAAGTACGCTGTGGTCCTCTCCAGAACCAGGTCGCCGGCCTGCGTTGATCGCAGGTAACACTTCCCTTAACCTCCTTTTGTCAGTCTTGCAAAGGTCCCTCAGGAATTTTTAAATTTGGCTATGGAAATGGATAGAGTTACTAAAAAAAACTTTAAAAAATCAAATGTTCTAGTAAGTTTTTGTCTGTATTCTGCTGTAGCCTTGTACAAGTATAATGCAGGAGATCCCTTTTCTGTCCTTTAAAAATGAACCCCGAAGGCAACATCCTGGATCTATTCCTCGTTCTCTGAATAGTTTAGTGCAATTTCCCAAGTCATTCTAAACCTTGCCTTTAAACCACTCTTCTCTTCAAGATATTTTTGCTTCATATGGGTGAAATAGAACATGGCATAAATAAACATTTTATGTTGCTCCATTTCTTGTCATTAAAATGTCACATCAATAAAAAGAACCCTCATGAGGAACTCATTTTTCCAGAACATCCTCATGTTCTGGAAAGGATAGTTGCATACTGTCTTCCTCTGCTGCTTGCAAACCTAGCACACAAAGTTTTCAAAGCATAAGAAGTCTAATCCTTTGACAACCTTAATTTTTTTTAAAAAAATAAAGAAGTTAAGGCAAAACTGAAATTGCAATAAAGTCCTGAATTACAATAAAAAATAAATTAATTAAAAAGCTAGAGCAGAGGAAACTAAGAGATTCATCTTATTAAATTGCTGTCTTTTTAATGTAAAATAAATATCCTGCTTCAGGAAGGACTTTTCTCTATGATTACAATCCTACTCATTTATGAGACTCCATTCTTTATTTGTACTGATGATGTGAATATCTTCTGTTAATATTTTATGGTTTATTCCATCACTCTAGCCAAACTAGCAAAATATTAGGACATATTTTCAGTCTAGGAAGTGTCTCCAAAACAAAATTATCTGTCACAGCGCTCTATGATTTATGGATATCGAATCTCACAAAAAGTTTATATTCATCTACTCCAAAAAGCTGAATACATTAACTATTGCATATTTCTCAGCAGCCTATGTCCTTACAGCCAACTGGCTCTTACCACTAGGTATACAGAAGAAAATCTTCATTTTTCATTCCTCATTGTAGAATCATACCCCTAACTACTTAACTAATCTTTTGGTTTTTAGTAATCTTAAGAATGCCACAGAATATCATCTGGAAATGGGATTTAGGATTAAACCCTCAGAAATTCCTACCTGGCACTACTTTCAAGCTGCTATAGAAACAAATAGCAGTTCTACCCAGTAGGCTGCTGTTGTTGCAAATAAGCAGCAGCTTGTATTCAGCAGCTTGTTGCCAGCCAGCTCCAGTTGGCCAAATAGCTTGTGCAGCTGTTTTCACAACAGCATCAGCAGTTATCCCACCCCAGCTGCACCCAGGAGGAAATGACAGCAACTTAAATCAGCTGCTGCTGAAGGGTCTTGGATGTGCTTTACTTGTTAAAGCACCATTGATAGGTTCATAAAATAATTATCAACATGTCTTTTGCAATCTTCCCTAGCTGATGCAGCTTAGGAAATAGGTCAAAAAAGAAATAGCTAGGACTAAAAGAAGGAAAATTGTACCTACTAAATGTAGTTATTGGATCCTATCTATGTATTTATGTGTAACTTGGCCTGTTTGAGTCTTGCAGTCATGTCAGCACAGGTTGCTGGCAGTAGTGGTTTTGGCTGGGATAGCATTAAGTTGTTTAATCGTTGCATTTATAGTGTTTGCTTTGAATTGGTGATAAGAACAGTGTTGGTAATACAGAGATGTTTGTTATTATTGTGCAGTGCTCACACAGAGTCAAGGCCTTTTCTATTTCTCAACATCCCTTGTCAGCAAGTGGGCTGAGAGTGACAAGAAGCCTGGAGGTGACACAGATGGGACAGCTGACCCAAACTGACCAAAGGGATGTTGCATATCATCCAGCATTATGCTCAGCAATAAGAGCTAGAAAACAAAGGAGGAAGGAGGGACATTTGGAGGGATGGTGTTTGTCCTCCCAAGTCACCATTACAGGTGTTGGAGCCCTGCTTTCTAGAATGGCTGGTCAACCTGTCTGCCCACGGGGAGTAGTAAATGAATTTCTTATTTTGCTTTTGTTTGCATTCATTGATTTTACTTTACCTACTAAATCGTCTTTATTTCAGCCCAACACTTTTCTCACTTTTACTCTTCTGATTATCTTCCTCATCCTGCTGTAAAAGGGAGTGAGAAGCTCTGTGGGGCAGAGCTGATGGCCAGTATGATTAAACTGTAAGACCAGCCCTGTACCCAAGAGAGGTTATGGTAGTAGCTTGTTAATCAAAGAAGAACCACCAAGATCAGCCATTCTATTCCTGTTAATTATTTTTCCTTTTTTTCCCCCTTTTTGCTAAAGTATTGATTGAGAATAAATATAGCTGAAATAATAACAAAGTAATAGCAGCAAGACAAGATGTTCCAATGGAGGTTTAAGGGAACTTGTAAAACATATTTATGTTTTAGTGATTCCAGATAGAGACACATAATACAAATATTGTGGAAAATAAATTATGAAAAAAGCATATAAAAATATTTGTATCTCATTCCTGAAAATTTTCATTCACAGACTTCTGGCTTTGTTATTTCTATAGGCAATGCTAAAAAATTGTTAAGATTGCTAAAGAATTGTTAATCTTAAACTAGTTCTGTCCTACTGCGTTGTTTTATTTCATGATGGAAGAAATTTGATTTGTGTTAAATAATAAAAGTCTTATTCACTTCCCAGTCAGTTTTTATATCTATAAAATAATTATGATCTATGTCAATATTTTACTGTCAGAGACATTGTCTAGAAAAAACAATCAATCAATTTCACCTACAGAAACATCAGTCTCTTGTTATCATCTTTTTCTAGGAACTGTCTGTTCTACTCTTAGGCCCTTTTAGAAATTACTCCTATGGCATCTGTCCTGAAGAACAGTGCTGAACTCATCACTGCAAGTGCAAAGAAAACACATTTATTTCTTAAATTCCTGTCTTCCTATAATCTCTATGAACTTCTCAGGAAGTATGTAGCAGTATGTAATTAACATTCCTCATTAATTGGGGAAGAGAAGCATTTCCACTACTACCAGTTTTTGATTAAAACCTGTTCTATCTATCCATCTATCTATCTATCTATCTATCTATCTATCTCTCATTCTGATAAAAGTATTAAAATCTTGTGCTGTCTGCTCAAAAGCAGACACAAGCACACTGAAAATTAGCATGGAATATATTCATTGAGCATTGGAAAAGTAATAAAAGCCCCTTTATTTTTGAAGAATGAGATTTAAAAATTTTATTATATTCCAGTTCAATTTAGTGCTCACAATTTTCATCCATGATTAAATTTCTGTTTCATACCAAATGGTGTCTTTGTTATGAAGATAAATACTGTAGGCGTAGAGGCCTCCTTTCTGCAAGAAGTGGTTAGAACATATACCTTGATGCAATGGTTAAGGTCTCAATTTAAGAATTAAAGGTAATTTTTTTTTGATCAGTAAGCTGTTTATATTTGCAAGGAATTCTTTTAACACACCTATATAGCTATTATAATAATGATTACCAAAATGTGATTTTCTACAGTAGTGCTCTAAGTACAAGATACTTGTATATAAACAGGTTGCAAAGCCTGAAGGATCATCTTGTCTGAGCTACATTAATGATGTGAACAAAGAAATTGAGAGCAGACAAAGTTTGACAACAAAGACTGAATTATGAAGACCTGTTAATTCCCACAAGGGTAGAGAGACCCAGTAAGGTGCAGCCCTGCAGAATGAGATCTGGGGGTGTTGGTGGATGGTAAGCTCAGTACAAGTCAATAGTGCTCCCTGGCAGCCAACAGCCCAGCAGCTAGTCATACCCTGGTGTGATTTCTGCTGCTTTCTTTCCGAGACACTTCAAGGTCAAGGAGTGAGACTGGTAAATAAAGGAGTCTCCATGAATCTGATTTCATTTACTCTGTTTTCCTGACAGCAAGAGTATAGGCTATCCATTATTTTCCTGGTAAGAGATGTCCTCAAAATCTGAGAGTAGAGATGTTGTGATATTGATGACCTGATGACTTCAATGTCAACATCACATGACAGTTTATCTTCCTTATTCTGCTATACTTTAGGTTGCCTCACATTCATATAGTCTGCCATTCTCTGCCTATATTTTTATTATTTCTATTGCATATGTCTGCAATCGAAATTGCAAGATAATTAAGTTTACTGGCACTTGTGATGCCCTCCTGCCTGTAAGAACTATGTAGTTGAATTCTTAGGTTACATTAAAACTTACACAAGACCAGACATGGAGTTAAATTAAGCATTTGCAAACTCTTTAATAGTATTACCTATTTATTTGATTTTCACCCATGCCAATCAATTCAGAGATAAAATTGGTTATCTCTGGAGTACTGTCCAGAGAACAACATGGCCTGTAGACTTTCCCAATAAGAAGGTGGCCAGCCTGCTCTGCAGGAGTACCTCCATGGACTGTATGGATGTCAGCTGTGTCATGAATTTTGCTCTCATATCTGAAGAACACTTATTGTTCATATCTGTGTACAAACTTGATGTAACCCTCAATAAATATGAGAACTTGTACAACACTGACAATGGAACTCAATACATTTCCAGTTACTTTTGTTTTGCCCTACACATCTGCTTAGGAGTAATCCATCACAAGCAAACCTGGGACTTTGATAACTGTTTAAGTATGATGGAGAAGTTCCACTGAAACAGATGTTGGTATTATCATGCATTGTTAAGAAAACTGCTTAACATTTAAATATTTGTTTCATTATATACAATTAAAGATATTTGACTGTAGATACGGAGTGTTGAAAAGAGAAACAATACTGACTCACTAGTTATTATTGTTACCTCTCTGTGCTTAGTGAGAAATTCCTCATATAGTGAAGAGGAACAGGAACACTTGTGTAAAACATGTTGATAAAGGTCTTAGAGATGTCATACAGGGCATGGTGTTGATACAGAAAAGTTCACAAAAGTTATACTTATGTTAAAAGTCACTGCAGCAGCCCTTATCAGAGGTAATTCATTGATAAAAAATTATAGCAACCAAAGAGTTGACTTTAGAAAAGACAGGTAGAAACCTTTTATATATGCCTTGTATAGCTTGGACTGGTATTAAAAAAAGAAAAAAAAAAAAAAAGTCGGTGATCATAAAACTCTGAATTTGTTTTGATTAACTTTTCTTTGCAGTCAGTTGTCATCCATTCATAGATGTTATAGTATGAGGAAAAGCTTCAGCAGAACTTTGAAAGTTCTGTGAAAGACAGTGTGAAACAGTATTAGAAGAAAAATATTAAGAACCATTAAAAATACCCTTTTTCTACTTCTCTACCCCCCACTTCATATCAAAACTTGGAACCTGAATACAGAGGAGCTTTTGTGGCAAAAGATAGCATGACAGGGAATTGTGTAGTAAAGTGTTCAGACATGTCAAAAGACTGACTTTTTGATGGCTAAACACAGTTATATAGCTTCTGATACACTTTGCAGTACTTTAAAGAAATCAGCATTAATGATTATTTCAAGTTACAAACAGCTGCTAGTCAAGGTTTTATATAGAATTTTCTATACATGCTGTCTGTTTTACTTTATTTTCTTGCTTTATATAACATTTTAAAATTTTCCTTTATAATTCATGTGCTGACACTGGAGACATGCTGTCATGTAAGAAAACATATTGTACTATATCACTTTTAGTTACACGTTTTTCAGAAACGTGAGATCCTATCTTTCAGATGGTATAAATCATTCTAGTTCTGCCAGATGCAAAGCTGACTCAGGGTGTGAATATTTAAATTTTTTATGATAGAAATGCTTTCCTGTCAAGCAAATAAGAAGATGTCAGATAATATTTTAACATTGTAAATAAAATTGATTATATTATTTGAGAAATATTTTTCTAATCCTTTGGACACCTGGAAGATTACATCTACTTTCTAGCATTGACATTTTGGAAATTAGATATTTATTCTTCATTGTAACATTTCACAAAATGCTTATCATTTAGGCATAGATTAGGTGGCCAAAACCTCACTAAAGAGAATAAAATTCTCATCTGCAAGATTTGGAAGAATATCATACTGGAGCTCCTGGAAAAAAGATATTGCAAATCGTTCTATCTAAAATAATACATATACATTATAAATAATTTTAACCATACAGGATACATGCTTCAAATTTCTTTTAATGAAAGAAAGTAAGGAGAAAAGATGGTTCTATTACAACGACCCATTCTGATATATAGATATTGAGAGAGAGAGAGAGAGATTGAGAGATATATATGTATATTCCCTTGGGGATAGAGTAAGGAGGCAGAGGAGTTGGGTTTGAAGGAATGAAATTGAGCATAGGAAAATGAGGAAGGTGCAAGAAAGGAGTTTTTAGTACTGGTATTGTCTATCACTATCCAAAAAATTTAAATTTCAGTGGGAAAATTCATTTTTCTTGCCTCAACTATGCTTTGTTCCTGGTGACAACTGGTAAGTGACCTCCCTGTCCTTATCTTGACCCACAAACTTTTTAATCTCAGTTCCTTCTCCTGTCATGTTGGGGAGAGGGAGTGAGAAAGTGACTGGGTGGATATCTGGAAGTCAGACTCTATATGACCCAACAAGACACAGTTATGCAGAGTAAGCTATAAATATATTATATTTTAAAGTACATTATATAAGGAGTAAAGAAATTAGTCATCTACTATGTACAAAATGATTAGCCATAAATATTTGAATTAGAAGAAAATGTTAATTGATCTTCTAAGGTGAATAATACATATATTTAAAATAAACTTCATTATAATAATCAAATTAAAATGAGAATATAACATATTTTACATATGAATTTCTGATTACGAGACAAATAGAGGGAACATTTTGGAGGTGTTAAAATACTTTCTGATAAACTTGAAGCAAAACTGTTTTTTATTTGATTTCAAATATTCTTTTCTTTTTTTCTTTTTCTTCTCTTTCCCTCATCTTCAATACATTATTGATACTTTCATGGCAGTCATTTGAGAGAGAAAATTGATGTAATTTTAATGCAATTCTACTTCAGCACTGCTTTCCTTTTAATAGTAATTTAGATTTAAGTGATCCTTTAAAAAATAAATGAAATCCTTTAAAGATCTATTTCTCTTCAATATACTTTAAGAGTTCTCATTAATGTTGACAGTGGGAGTAACAATGAAATGTGCTAGATTTAAGTATCCAGAAGTTAATATCTTCAAGTTTTTATATATTAAACTGTTGAACAAGTTGTCCAAGGACTAATCTTGCATGTCTGTTTTGCTTGCTTAGCTATTTTAATTGCTGTAGTTCATCTGTATTTTCATTTTTAAACCCATCTTGACCAGAAATTACTTTGTATTTTTCTATTTCATATGCACCATGTCTTTTGGTTCATACTTCACTTTTCCCGTATGCAAATTCATTAATTTCACCAGGACATATAGGAATGGAAGTTACCTTCAGTTGTGCAATACCCTAGACATAGGTTAGGGCAATCCCCAATATTAGTACAGACAGGAGGATGAATGGATTAAGGCGAGCCCTAAAGAGAATGAAGTGGGAATACTAGCTGATTTTAAAAATCATCATAGTCTACTTGCAGCCCAAAAATCTGACTGCATCCCTGGTTGTATAAAAAAAAGCATCATGGACGATAGGTCTAGGAAAAGGATTCTACTTTCCTCTGGTGACACCCCACCTGGAGTACTGCATCCAGCTCTTGGGTTCACAGCATAAGAAACAAATGGACCTGATAGAGCAGCAGAACAGAGAATCACAGAGCCACAGGATGGGTCAGGCTGAAAGTGACCATAGTCATCTGGTCCAACCTCCCTGCTCAAGGAGGGTGGTCCTAAAGCACATGGCAGAGGATTGCATCCAGACAGTTCTGGAGTATCTCCAGTGAAGCTGACTGTAACCTCTCTGGACAATCTGTTCCAGTGTGCAATTACCCACAAAGTAAGGAAGGTGGAACTTCCTGTGCATTAGTTTCTGTCCATTGCTTCTTGTCCTATTGCTTGGCACTGAGAAGATCCTGGCTCCATCTTCTTGACACCCTCTCTTCAGATGCTGATAGAAGATGATAAGGTGACCTCTCAGTCATCTCTTCTCAGGCTGAGCAGGCCCAGCTTCCTCAGCCTTTCTTTGTATGAGAGATACTCCAGTCCTTCAATTGCCTTTGTTGCGCTCCACTGAATCTGCTCCAGGAACTCCATGTCTCTCTTGTACTGTGGAGTACAGAACTGGACTCAAAATTCCAGATGTGACCTTTCCAGGCCTGGGTAGAGGGGCCGGATCACCTCCTTCAACCTGCTGGCAATGTGTTTCCTGATGAAACATTTATGACCAAAAAGCTGGAATATGTCTCCTAGGAAGAAAGGCTGAGAGAGTTGGGGTTGTTCAAAGTTGTTGTTCAGTCTGGAGAAGAGAAGGTTCTGGGATGATCTTACTGTGCCTTTTTGGTACTCTAGTAGGGCTTATAAGAAAGAAGGGACAGGCGTTTTAATAGGGCCTATACTGACAGGACAAGGATCATTGGTTTTAAAGTGAAAAAGGGTGTATTTAGATTGAATATAAGAAAGAAACTTTTCTTGTGCTCAAGTTGGTGAGACACCAGAGCACATTTCTCAGAGGTGAATGTCCCAGTGTTGGAAGGTTCCAAGATCAGGCTGAATGGGGCTTTGAGCAACGTGATCTAGTGAAAATTGTCCTTACCCATGACAGTTGTACAAATAATCTTTAAAGCTCCATTTCATCCCAAACCATTCTATGGCTCTATGATTCTATGGTTGTAATTTCAGAAAAACATTTCAAAACAAGTCTTAATTTATTATGAGTATCAAAATTATTTGGTTTGAAATGTATTCCTGTTTGGATATAATTAGGTAGTAATGTGACTATACGTGTTTCTGGTGGTTAGGAAACAGTCTTCCAAAGACTGTTTGGGGATCTGAACTTCTGGTGGCCAACTAACGGAACAGAAAAACTCCCTTCAGTAAGGCTGCACTGTGACCTTGATAGGTCACTCCAAATCACAGCTGAAACTATTACTTTGGACTTTTGGCATCTGTAGATAGATAAGCAGTTACAGATTCTTTAGTATAGCTAATTCATTAAAAATACTACAAGGCAATAATTTTTGCGTGAATGGATAGTGAATAGCTGAATAGTGTCTGATAATTGACTAAAAGGTCTTTTAATAAAATACCCTCCATGTATAATTTAATTTTAAAAAATGAGCCTGAATTTTTTTTTTCTGGGTAACATGTTGAAAAAATTCCTTCTTGCGGTCTTTAATGAACTCTAACTCAGCTACTTATTTTTTTATTTTTTTTTTAGGACTGCATAGGACTTTTAGGCTAAGATGCTTGCTATTTGTATGTGTCATCAGCCATAAAATTAAACTGTAAGAAAATAAAGTGCCTGCTGGGAATGGAGAGCTGTGGACTTTTACAGTGAATAACCAAAACCCTTTCTTTGTCAAGTGAAAGACATCCCCAATGAAGATACTTCTGTGCCCTCTGGTGAGAGCTGCTAGTATTTAATGTCTTTAGTTACGGCAAATGCCACATAAGAGATAACTAAAACAAGGGGTTTTTTTATATTGTGTATGAGAACATTGCACTTTAACCTTACGTTTTACCATCTTATGGATTAAGAAAAAGAGGTCAAGTATGGCTGCTGTGGTGTTCAGGAGTGGGTGTCTGTTCTGGGTTGACAGTGCCTCTATCCCATATCAGTGGACTGTTTTTGTTATGTCTAGCAGCGCTGTTTTGCTCGCGGGGCTTTTGCTGCCCGAGCAGAGCTGCTTCTGGGCTGCCGCTGCTTCAGCTGCTGCTGCTGCTTGGCTTTGGCTGCTTCAGCTTTTTCTGCTGCTTGGCTTCTGCTGCCTCGGCCGCTCCTGCTGCTGCTGCTGCTGCTGCCTGCTCTCCGTTTTTTTTCTTTCCCCCTCTTTTTTCCCTTCCCCCCGCCCCCAAGACAGGACCGGCTCTGGAACTGATCTGACCCGAGACGTCTGAGAAGACCCGGAGCCCGCCAAAGAAGCTTGGAGCCCTCCCCCTGAGTAAACCTGCGCCTTTCATTCCACTCGGGGTGGGGAGAATTTTCTTTTTCAATAAAACCGTTTTTTTCCACTTTTTCCTCCTCCAAAGAATTTCCTTCCCAACCCCGGGCTGGGGGGGAGGGGTGGTGGAGGTTTGTTTGAGGGGACTCCCCTTTAGAGATTCTCCCCCTAATTTATCCTAAACCAATACAGTGTCTTATGCTGACAGAACACCAAAGTTTTTCTGCTTTTCAAAAACAATTTCTCTAGTGCCATTATTTAATTGATGGAACAATGTTATGCAACAGCAGCAGGTGCACTGAAGAAATACTGTAATAACATGGCAGAAATAAAAAATAAAGCCTTTAAAGAATGAAATAAAAAGTGAGAAATATTTTTATCTCTAAATAAATAATTTCAAATAATTAAATTGCAAACAAATAACTTGAGATCACCCCTCATCCTCCTCTTCTCTAAACTAGACAAATCCAGCATCCTCATCCTCATCCTCACAGGACATACCTTCCAGCTCTTTTACCAGATTTGTTATTCTCCACTGTCTTCATTCAAGGACCTTCAGGTCATTCTTAAACTGTGGGGCCCAGAAGGTCCCACAGAACTCTGGGTGAGGCTATACCAATGCTGAATACAGTGGAATAATGACCAGTTTTTATTGGCTGGAGATGCCATGTTTGATGCATCCCAGGAAGGGGTTTACCCTCCTGGTTGCAAGGGAATGCTGCTGGCTCCTATTGAGCCTGCTGTCAACCTTCTATGGAGCTGCTCTCCCATCACTCCTGTCCCAATTTATACTTGTGCCTCTGTCACAAATGTGGAATCCAGCACTTGTATTTGTTAAATTTCCCATTAATAATTGCTCAATGCTTTAATTTGTCTAGACTCCTTGATTAGTCCTGTCATCTCTCAAGGGAGTCAACAGAACCTCCCTGTTTGGTACTGTCAGAAAATTTTCTGATGGTACATTCACCTCCTGCATCCATGTAACTCAAAATCTATTGAACAGAGCCGGCCATAGGATTGAGCCTTGTGAAAGACTTTTGGTGACTGGTTGCACATTCTCCTCAGGAATCTCAATCCAGAATTTGCAAGTGTTAATCAAACCCCAAAAGAAGCTTGCCATAAGTATTAATATACTAATTATGATATATTTCTTAAGATCTTTTAGAAGAGAGTCTTTTCATTCTATTAAACTTTCAATCGTGGATTTTATTAGGTGATTGCTTATAGGTGTTGATATCTTGGTCAATTACATGCCATTTGTTTTTTCCCCCACAGTTAGTGAGGGGGTTTGGTTGATTTTTTTTTTTTTTTTTTTTTGGAGGGGGGTTGGGGGAGGGGTGGTGTTTGGTTGGTTGGGTTTGTTTTTGGATTTTTGTTTTCTGTTTTGGCTTTGACTTTGTTGTTTTCTTTTTTTTTTTTTCTAACCTGATGAAATGTATATGGAGTTGAACCCCCTTTGTCTAGGTTAAACCTTATGCATGTCAGTGAGTTCATAGTGCCTCACTCTTACTCATGTTTATAGTAGCACTTAGTTTCTGCAGCGAGTCTGCTTTAAAGTCAGCCTTTCCTTTTATCCTTTCTAAGCTTGAAGTAGTTAGTATGTTCAAGGACCTTATCTTCATTCTCTCTGCTCTTACTGTCTCCTGTTCAGGTCAATTACTTTTTCTAGGTTTCTTTCTCTTTCGCTCTCTCTTTTTTTTTTTTTTTTTTTTTAAGTCTATGTCCCCTAGAGACCAGGAGAGCTACTCAGACTGGATTTTTGAACTTTGCTTCTTCCAAATGTAGTGAATTTTATCTGTAAGCTTCAAGGATTTCTTTTTATTTGAAACAGATTATATAGATATATGCTCCACCAGAAGTCCATTCCATGAAGCTTGTATTTGTCTAAGAGGCATGGGGAGATGAAGGCAGCAATAACCACCTTTGTAGTCTACCCACCAATCAGCAGGTGAGCAGTGACAGCCAGGAGTCTGTAAGCCAGCAATGGTTCCTGCCTGTTTCTCTCACCTTCATCCATTAGTGTCCATTTTCTATTCCTTAATATTCAGTATGTTATTATCTCTTTCCTAGAAGCCAGCTAATGTGAAACATCAATTTAAGAAATCTTTGTCAAGTGTTTTTTTCTGAGCAAGCAGAGATTACATACAGGATCAGGTGCCCCAGCATTAGAACTTCTGCCCAGTCATGCTACTTTCTGCCTTGGGGTGAGAAAGAAGAAGTCAGTGATCAGGGCAGGGGAGTACAGAGATGACATCAGCAATTACATGTGTGTTGAACTGTGTTTATGTGCCTCATATAGGCTTCTACTGCACCCTTAGGGGACTCTATAGAAAGGCTTTTAAGAATCCATTCTCTAAAATTCTTGGGCTCTAGAAATGTCTAGAGACTAGGAAAACATAAAATAACTGTCATGATCTAAGTACTGAAATAGCAGGACTGAGGGTGCTGAAAATTGAAATTTTGGATATGGAATCAAAATATAAAATGATTCTGTGTATTACTGCCTAGAGTTTGTCACTAGATGTGTTGATCCATAGGGCCTTCTCAGGTGTGTATGAGCATACAGGCTCCTCGGGGTGCAGCGTCTCTGCCCTACAATCAGTGCTTGAAGGCATGGTTAAATTTCCAGACTTGCTCATATAATACTAATTCTTTAGCAGACAACGTATTGCCCTTGAATCTTTATTGCTGTAATTAATATCTCGGTACAGAATGTCTTTTTGCCCTATCCCACTCTCCCTTCCATGTTCAGGCTGATTCCCTGGATAGAGCAATACTTTACTCCCATTTCATTGTCAGAAATTAGCAAATCTATATTTTAACAGTTCCAGAAATATGTGTTAGCAAACAAGTAAGAAGAAAAGATACATTCTTAGACATTTAATTTGTCTTTGGTAAAAAGTAGTACATAACAGTAAACAATATGATGTGTGTATTTCTCTGTTGCGCCTTACAAGTTTTGGGGCTTCTTTAGGATTAATGTCCTCTGAGATCTATCCAGTGCACTGCAGGTCTTAGCTAGAGATTGAATGAGCCCATAAACAAAACAAAGCACCAAAATTATTGTGATCCAGGACCTGGGGGTTATATAAAGTGGACATAGAACTGTAGAGTCCTATTTCTAAGCAGGAAAAATCAACCCAGGTACAAAAGTGTACTGAGAGTTTGTCTAAATTGGAAGAACTTGCTATCTACAGGTGAATAGCCTGGATAAATTTATTTTTAAATCTTCACTGTAAGAGCCATTGTTAAACTTAACTTCTCACACGTGTATCAAAAATATGTGGGCAGGGGTATGGACTCTAATGGGTCAGATGAACTGTGCCAGAAAGTGCCTGTATCTATTAAATGATAATAGGACCCAGGCTGACTGTCTCAAACATAGCTACTAAGACATTGAGACTATCAAGCAAGCAAGGTGAATCTCATCTACAGAGTCATAAAAAAATAAAATCGTACTCTCCATTTTATAAGAATTTTAAATACAAATTTACTTAGACTGTTTTTCAATGTCTAAAACAATTGATATTTTCTTAGTGAAAATATTTGCCTTAGTAGCAAATTAGAAAGTAAATAAGTGGTAAACAAATTTTTATGCACATTCATCCCTGTTTATATGTGTGTATTTACATCCTAGTTTTTAGGTCAATAAAGAGAAATGGAGCAAGTGGTTTTCAGCTCTTGTATTTTGGTAATAAAGTTAAATAAAAATGTTGCTTGGGAAAAGCTATACTTCATTAGGTTAATTGGTAATGTAACACTTTTATAAGTTGCAACATAATTTATTTATATTTTATTACTTTCCAGATTGCAATTAAGAATTATATCTCTGCCCACAATGGCTGATGAACTCTTACAATAATCATCGAAACTATGTCTCCTCTCAAAAACAAGAACCCACTTTGCAGCTGTAATAGTAAATTAAACATAGCTGTGGTGTAGCTTTGATATGATTTAGGTCATCTTTCCAGGTGTTTGTTTCTTTTTATTTACAGAGTGGGCAGTAGCCCAAAGGTGTAATTAGTAATGTGCAATAAAAAGAATCAAAACCTTACCCATACATTTGTGTATACAGTCATTTGTGTTTTGATAAATCAGACTGGTATATGGTAAGGATTAGTCCAACACCTACAGAAAAATTATCACCATATGAGTTTCAACATTCAGCTTGGGTCCAGAATCAGATTTATATGTTACAGGTTTGATAAATACTTCAGGTTCAAAGAGTTCAGAATCTGTTTGTTAAGTTGTGAACACTGAAAGAGGTCCGTATTTTTCATGTGGACACCTCTCCTAGAATGGACTACTTTCACCACAGCATTTTTCCTGGGTCCCATACTGATCCCTTGACTTCCTGTGTCTTAATTACTACTTTTGTGGATTGCTCTTTTAGGAGTATTTAAATAATGTGAGACTGCCACGGACCAACAGAGTGATGTGTTTATGAAATTGTGTCTTGAGCATGTGGTGAGGGCAGGAGAGTACAAAATTTGATGAAATCCTGTTGGAGCACTGTGAAAATAAGATGGAAACAGTGCCTTCTGGGAACTGTTCATGCAAAAAATTATCCCCAGAATCATACAAACAGGACATTGTCTTGGAGAGAACAAACTAGAATGAGTCAAAACTGGAAGATGGAGAAATCTAAAAATTTAGTGTGTATATTCATAGAATTCAATTTCCTAAGCTCCTCACCTGTCGTACCTTATCAAGCAATGTCTTTAAAGTCTTCAAGCTAGTATTAACTGATATGTACAGAAAACTAATCAGTTTTCTTAGAATTTTAATATTGCTTTTGTGAAATTCTTATTTTTTAATAATTAGCTTTTTAGCTTTCCTATCAACATTGCTGCTTTTCAAGGGTAAAAAAAAAGCAATACAGCAGTTTCTGAATTTATTACTATTTTAAAGGTTCTCTGTAAATCAAAGGCTTGGGGTCTGGGGTGAGGGAGACTTAAATTTCACTGGGTGGAAACCATATTCATCAAACAGGATAGATCAACAACAGAAGTTGTTTAAGATATTTTTTCTGATAGCTAATAAGAAGGCTGGAGAAAATTATGATTCATGAGCTCATAAGCATGCTCAAACTCAAAGTTAATGAAGAAACTCAGGAATAAACCGAGAAAGAATGTTCTGAATGGAGAGCTAGGAGTATTCTTTATTTGTTTAATTTTTCACCTGAAGGCAGGTTCATTCTGTAAAGATTTGGCTAGTCTTAACATACTGTGATTGATTATCAGGAAAAAAATTATTTTAACCATATACAGTGCTTCAAACGGTCATATTGTGTATAGTATAATAAAATAAGCATGTAGCTTTCAGAGGTGTAAGGTTAAATATTAGAATAACATATCATATACATGTTGAGAAATATTGTAGATTATATATAGTTTGTGTCATTTATTAAAATTAAATATACTATTAAAATTTTGTGTAGTTTTCATTTGCTAATCAGTTATTTGTTTAATTTATGATTTGAGGATCACTACATTTATAAGGGTTGTTTAAATCAGTGGGAAGGGGCACTGACTGAAGACTTAGATTAATGTACATACAGACCTTACTCAAAAATTTAGAGTTGCAGAATGTGGTAATTGAACAATCGCCATGTTAAGGCCTTTACTTAGCCATAAGTTGAAAAAAACCCTCAATTTGTCAGGACAACTTTTTCTTACTATCTTAGTTTCAGTCTTTTGAGCCATAAGTGCCTTTCCAGAAAGTATAACAGAACACACAATTATGGGTACTTTTTACCACAAAATTAATCTGTTAAATGGTGTCGTTCTTTAGCTAAATTCTGCATTTCTAAATTCATGTAAGTCTTGCCAAGTGGGAGCTTGCAGTGTAATTAACATATTACTGGAGATAGTTTTTGATGATAAATACAAAGAGTCACAAGAGCTTTAAATAGACATTTCACTTGTAATTAAGAGTTGTAATAATGAAATGCCATGCTTGACAAGGTTTATTTAAATAATGAAAATCTTCAGGGTAAAGTGAGAATTAACAGAAACTGAATTGTTTTTACAAATGTCTGAATTCTCCTCACAGCAATTCCTATCTTTTTCGTTGTATTTTGACCAGTGGGCAAGCACCTTTGTGTATTTATCAGGCCATATCCCATTCAAAGTCACAATCATAATGATATAACTAGTACTGACTACCCTGAAGTTCCTCATACAATAATGAAAAGCTAGAAAATAAACTTGAGTGTCCTCATTTCTCTGTGTCTTACCAAATTTTTACATTTGACTATGGGAAACTGCAAGGAGCTCTTTTAAAAATGGATGGTCAGGAATTAAACTAAATCAAAATGAGACTCATTGTACCTGAGAACCATTTATTGGTAAAGAAAAACAAAACAAAACAAACAAACAAAACCCCCACAAAAACAAAACAAACAAACAAAGAACCCCCCACAAAATAGAAAGGAGTTACCCTGCTAAATAGGGCTGGAAGAGACAGAAAAGAAGTAAGGAGAATGGCAAAGGAATGGGAGAGAAGAGAGAAGGAGAGAGAGGGGAGGCAGAGGGAAAAATAGAGCGTTACCACTGGAGGTCAAGGAGTGCCATCGACATCCTGGAGGCGGGGGGTGTGCACACTGCCTGCCCATGGACAGCACCCGTGACAATCGGACACAGTGTGAGGGGGCACTCGGTCCAGAGCTCTGGATGGGGTCACGGCAAGGATTGGTGGCAGGCTGGCTCGGAGGCAGGCAGGGTTGGATGTAGAGGGCTCAGGTAGGGCGGTGGTCAGGGGCACAGGAAGGCAGATCAGACGGGAGGGCAAGCAAGAGCCAGTAAGGCGAGAAGAACCAAAAGGCTAGCTGGAGCCAGGGCAAAAGTGGCAAAAACAGGCTGTGGCCAGGGCAAGAAGCAGACCTCAAAAGCCCCGACTCAAAAGCAAGTCTCCAAAAAGCTCCAAAAAAAGCAATAAGACCCAAAAGCCCCCAAGCCAAAAGGCCCCCAAAAGCAAAGGCACAGTCTCCAAAGCCTCCCCACCAAACACAAAAGCATAAGCTCCAAAAGCCAGCATGTTTCAAACAGCCCCAGGACTTATGACACAGTTGCTTTTTATGCCTCTGGCTCCTCCCAAATCCACCTGCTGACAGAAGACCTTCAGCCCAGTCTAACCTTCCACTAGAAGTCATCCACATCTCTGGTTTTATCCTAATTTGCCATTACAAAATCATTCTCTCTAACACCTATAATATGTGTTTCAGATTCATGAGCTTCATAAGTGTTTCAAATCTAATCATTTCCTGGGTATGTGCCTAACATTTAGGTTACTGTGGCAGGAGCAGCTACTACTATCTTCTAATTCTTCATGTCTTCTCTTTTCTTGATATATTTAGAAGCAGTTCTACTTGAGCAAGTAATTAGAACTGTTTAAAATGTACCTCTGATTCAACTCAGAGGTTGAAAGGTCCTCTCAAACAAGAGATGAGACTTGTTCTTGCACTTAGCAATTTTCACTCATCTGCTGTTACAGGTTTAAGTGAAGAGTCTCTGAATAACTGACCTTTTTATCTTTAGAGAGTCCTTGACTAGAGGCCTGTTGAAGGTCATTTCTACAAACCTGCTAGAGCTTGAAATCCAAACTTCCTATTAAGCAACAGAAGCAAAATGAGTTTAGTGGTTAAATCTCATTTGATTATTTGTGCATAATGTAAACACGTACATCTGATACTTTCATATTCATATTCATTTTTTTAGATGGCATATATTTATGTATATTTACATGAAGGAAAATTAATTTCTTTGATTTTTATTTCCTTTTTAAGAAAAGAGATCTATTCTGTTTAGCACAATTAATACTGATTTTCTCAAAAGTTAATTTTTGATGCATTGGCATTCTTATTTATCTTTGTTTAATTCATATCAATTTTATAAAGAAATTTCTAAATCTAGGAGAAAAACAAATAAAAATCACCAGAAAGGAACTTCTTATTGATTAAACTGGAAATTAGAATCCAAGGTAAGCCACTTATTTTGGAATTCAGGACAAAAAAAACCCCCATAAATGTGTTAAAATTTTCATCTCCTTTTCTTGCAGTGGATTTCTGATTTTTTTTTTTATAAAACTTTTCATTTTAATAATTCTCTATGATTTTACACATCACAAGGCTCAAAAATATTAGTATACTTTGCTATGGATAGTTAGCAATATATAAGGCCAAAAATAGGTAGAACTCTACACAATATAGTCCCAGAAAAAAATGAGATTGCATAACTATTATCTAAAAAAAAAAAGTCAGAGAATTAAAATATTTGGCAATTATGTAATTTTTTATTAATATTTCCTTTATCTACTTTACATGTTTCACGTTCCTTTGCCATTGCTTTTAGGAAATGAAAATTAATGAGAATAAGAGAAAAAAAATTTCAGTAGAACTATAAGAAGTACATATGATTTTGAAAATATAACCCATTATTAAATTATCTCACATGCTTTTTAAACCGTCTTGTTTCTTGAAGACGTAACAGTATTTTTAAAACTCTCTGCTTTAACAGAGAATTTTAAAGTCATATTTAAAGATTTTTTTTAGATATCACTGAACTATGATTTATGAATTTCTACATGATGCTAACATCTTGAATTATTCTGTTGTTAACAGCCTGCAGGTTGTCACAGTTTTCACAGTATGGGAAGGCTGTAGATGTGCCCCTGTTACATTCATGACTTTTTCATGAAGTGTTCCTACATTTAAGATTACTTGATATTTTCTTTTTGCAATTACTAATGATTCTAGATAATGTTACCACAGATTGGAATATAAACTATCTCTCATACAAACAAATTATCCTAAACTTGTGAAGCTTTCTTATCTCAAGACACCATTGCTTTTATTCGGGATTAATAGCTTTCCTTAAAATCAAGAATCACAGAAGAGTTGAGGCTGGAAGGGACTTCTGAAGGTCATCTTGTCCAACCACACTGCACTAAGTGACAGTTGTCAAGCACATTTTTTAGACACATATCGAATAACTTTAAGAATGGTGGCTCTGCAACCTCCCTTGGCAATGTATTCCAGTGCTCAGTCACCTTCTAAGGAAAAAAAAAAAAAAAAAGTGCTTCCTGATCTTCAAAGGGAACCTCTTTCATTTCAGTGTGTGCCCATTTGTCTGGACCTGTCAATGGGCCCTACTGAGAGGGCTCATCCTCTTTGCATCCTTCCTTCAGGAACTGATATACATGAGTAACAAGCCCCCGCAAACCTCTTCTCTAGGCTGCAATCCCAACGATCTCAGCCTTCTCACACATGTGAGGTCTTACAAATAAAGACTGAGACAGAAAAAGGATTCTATAGCTCACACTAACCAAATCATGGAGCATTGGTGCCACATTTTTCTTGTATTGCCTCTGTACTAGCAGATTCCCCTTTATCTGATGCCCAGGGTCAGATCATAGTCCATCT
The DNA here is from genome assembly GCA_017589585.1 of Phylloscopus whistleri. Lineage (NCBI taxonomy): Eukaryota > Metazoa > Chordata > Aves > Passeriformes > Phylloscopidae > Phylloscopus > Phylloscopus whistleri. The sequence goes on from JADMLD010001396.1 coordinate 180,633, forward strand.
GGGATTTAGCTTTCATAATTTTATCCCTAGATGCTTAGACAGTGTTTCCATATTCCCCACAGGTTATATAACTATGTTTTCACACTCTGCTCTCTTTTTATTTTGAGTTTGGCCAGCTGGTTTTTGTTCTCTTTTTATTCTGAGTTTGGCCAGCTGGTTTTTGTTCAACCACACAGACCTCTTGGCATTTTTATCCGACTAGTTACTAATTTGGAATGGAGGTCTGCTGAGCTTGTATGAAGAGATAATTGAATATTAACCAGCTTTCTTGGGCCTTTCTAGGAACTTACCTGATGGGTCTCTGCTGAACAGGTCTTTGAAGAGGCAAAAGTCTGCTCTCCATTGTCCAGGTTTGTGGGACTTGATTTTCACTTTCCTAGCTGACCTCAGGATCCTGAACACCTTCATCTTATGACCCATAGCCAGGGCTGCCTTTAATCTCCACATTTCCAATGATCTCCTCGATCCCCCCATTGGTGACTATATGATCCAGAAATGCACCTCATTTGCTCTATCCCTTGTAGGAGGAATTTATCACAATACACTCCAGGAACCTTCTGAATTGTTTATGTCTTAGTGTGTTGACCCTCCACAATTATCATGGTGATTGAAACCCCCAGTGAGGATCAAGACTTTCGAAAGTGGGACTGCTCTTATTGTTGTTATGACTTGTTTTACCTGTTTGGGCGGGCTAAAGCAGATACTCACTGTAACATCATCTTTGCATGTCATTTCCTTAATTCTAAACCAGAAGCTCTCCATCAGCTCCAATTCCACCCTCAGGAAAAAAAAAATCTGCAGCCAAGACTCTCTAGGAAATAAACAAAATAATTATATTCTCCCCTTTGTATTTTTTGGCCTCATTTCACAAAGAAGGTGACTTCCAATTCTCTCTAGATAACTCTTGAGCCGATTATCTTATTTCAGTTGTGCTGAAGAAGGAAAAAATTTCCAAGAGAACAACTCCCAATAAGTTTGTTAAAGACTAGTAAATCTTTCTCTCTAGGTAGAGAGAAAAGGAAATGATTGTGAGAAATGATTTTGTGGTAAGTGCTGTGGTTAATCATGCTGAGTATTTGGTGTTAATCAGACCACATACACATGCTGCTTTTCTCTCTGACTAGTGCTCAGGGATGTCAAAGAAGTAAGTTAGTATGCTGAAGGAGAGTCTGCAAGAAAAATGAAAAAGGAGGAAAAATCACAGAGAACTGGAAGAATATTGAGGCTGTTGCAAATTGAAAATGTTATGAATTACGGTAATTATGACAGAAAATAAAAAAAATACAACATGCTTTCATTAATCTTTCTGATTATTAAATAGAACACTTATTTTAATTTTTAGTTTTCTCCAATTATTAGTGTTGCTCAGTTTTATCTGATGAAAAGAACCTGACTGACAATCTCGATAATCAAATCCATTAACAAACGTTACACAAAGCTGAGACTGTTCTACTTTCAGCTTTTCTTACTTCCAAAGAGTTTAAAATATGATCTGGGGAAACACTGCAGGAGGTGAGAAGTCAGTTTGTGCTTTCATCCTGTGAAATGTTGTTTCTGTGCTGTAACTACACATAACTCTTGATGGTACTTTTTTATTATGCACAACTCTTCATCAGAAAGTAGGATGCTTGTTTTGCCTAAGCCATCTAACAATCTGGACAATTTCCTAACCAAGGATGCATCTGAACTAATGACCTATAACTTCAAATAAATGGAGCTCATTTGTCATTTGAGCCTACATTATTCCTGCTGAAGGTCCTTTTTAGTATTACCACTATTTTATTAACAGTGATTTCTGTAAGTAGTGAATAAACTAATTAAGTACCTGAGTGCATTGATATGTTAAGAAAATGTAAAAAACCCTGTCTCTGCTGAGACTTATAAACCCTTTTTGGTCAAATTTTCAAACAAGCAGAAAGGAAAAAAAAAAACATTTGGTATATTTTAAGAGGGAATCTTGAAAATCAAAAGTGAAACTGTATTAAAAATTAAAACTACATGTTCTTATGCTCAAAACCCAGGAAAATAAAAATTATGATAATACCAACTCTCAGTAATCTCTGACCCAGGGTACCAGTGTAAAGGAATGTTGGAAGGCTTTCCTTTGATCAAGGAGGTTTGGGTTAGAGAACACCTAAAAAGGCAATATTCACAAGTCCATGGGCCCTCATGGGATGCATCCACAAGTGCTGAGAGATCTGGTGGACACTATATCAAGGCCTCTCCTGATCATCCTTGAAAGGTTGTGGCAACTGGGAGAGATGCCTGAGGACGACACAGGGAACTACCAGCCGGTCAGCCTCACCTCGATTCTTGGAAAGGTGATGGGGCACCTCATTCTGGGGGCCATGTCTATACATGTGATTCTAACCCTAACCCAAATCACTCCCCACCCTCCCAAACAGGCCTCCATTAATTCCTGGAATGTGGACTGTAAGTTGAACTACCTGAAGGAATTTGAGACAAGATAAAGAGATACTACTGTAGTCCAATTATCTCAGGCCTAGACTGAGGAGGTAAACAAGGCCGGGAGAGACGAATGCATCACTGCAAGGAGTCCACAGGGAGGGCCAGATCAGAAACTGTGCTGAAGGTCAGTTCTGTCTGGGTCTGGTGGGGGCAGTAGCTCACCAACTGAAGATAGGAGGCCCACTGACTCAAGAGAAAGACTGAGCACAGGACTAATTAGCATTGGAAGTGAGGGAATCATTTAACCAATAGAATAAGAGAACAGTGTAGCCAATAACCATTGATTCCTTTTTTTTTTTGCTGAAATGTATAAATAGTGAAAAGTTTTAAATGTCCTCAAGACCCCTATCACTAAGAAGCCCAGGGTGAAGAAGGATACAATGGGACATATTTGGATCCATGCAAAGTGATATTTTTCTACTTAATCTGTCTCTCTCACACTCCTTCTCTCCTCCCTCCTCTCTCCTTTCCCTATTTCTTTATATCTCTCTCAACCTCATATTTACTGTTAAATAAAATCCATACTACTGACTCTAGCATATAGTCTCATTTGCACCTTAATTTGAGTAGAGGCATCTCTCAATAATTGGATCTTAACAGTATCCGGGGGAGTACTTGGAAAGCGTTGTCATCAGGTTGAGGAAGGTGATCCTGCTGCTCTGTTCAGCCCTGGTGAGGATATACCTGCTTGAGCAGGGAGGTGGGACCAGATGACCCACTCACTATGCTCCCTTCCAAACTTACCCATTCTGTGATTCTGAGTATGTAAGGGTAGTATCTGCATACTTTTGACCCTTTTGCTGTCAGGATTTTTTTCCACTTTATGGATCATCACATCTTCCTACAGCCTCAAAAAAATATAGTTATATTGACTGCAACAGCGACTGCATAGTTATTCCTTTAGATTATCTGTGCCACAAATGGGTGTTCAAAGGAAAGAACAGATCCTCAAGTATAGAAAATTGATCAGCTTTCATTCCAAGTAGCTTGTTAAATTCTTTGGAGGATATCTCTGGGCACCTAGTCACAGAAAAGAATTCCACCCTGTATCCTAAATGCAAGGAGACAGCTGTCTTTGCTTTGAATCACTGCCTTCTTCATGAAATGAAAAGTGGGAAAAAATAAAAAACAAAAAAAAAGAGAAATTTCAGCACTAATGGTGCTTACCTTCTGGTGTCTTTCTACTGTGTGTATGGGTTTGTTGTGAATACATTGCTGATAAAATTTTGTTTATAAATTGTATAATAATATATTTTTTAATTTTTTTTTTTTTTTTTTTTTTTTGGAATGCAGAACCAAAAAATTTCAAGGTTGAACTGGTTGACATTTAGGTATGTTATTAAATCAAACCCTTCAATCCCTGCCTATACATCCATTTTATTAACTAATTACCAATTTAAAAATTGCCTGAGAATAAGAAAGCATTACCACTTAAATACAGCTTGAACAATTTTTGAATTGTTTCAGTTAGGAGAATTTATTGGTGGGCTAGTGTACTTATATACAGTCATTTTCATTCCATAAAAGTAAATAACATGCTGTTTCTGTAAGAAGAGTAAAGGAACTATATGAAACTTGTTTCTTACTCACATCCTCAAGGTGTTCTCAGAAGAAGCTGACCTAAAATTTCCTCTCTGGGTTTCTTTCAGGACAGTGTGTGTTGTCCTTTCCCCAGCTGTGTTCAGACTGTCTTATTCTATTTCTCAGTGCCACTTTCACTCACAAAATGCACAAACACACTTATGCATTTTAATTCAACAGTGTTCAAGAGGAAAGAAATTAATAATCGACACCTCTTTAATTAGTGAATTGATTTACCTATTTCGTTTTAGAAGTTTTGTGCTTTCCTTTTGGTTTGGGGGCCATCTATTGTTTCTTTCAATTAATCTGAACAAAAGGGAATTACAAGCTTTAAGATCTTAATGAATTTTGCTTCCAAAGTACATATTAGTGCACTCATAAATGGAGAATAGAGGCTAAATAAACAACAATCTTGTTTCCTACTTTCTTCCTTTCTGATGTTCCTGCTTCTAATAGTGAAGAAAAGATATATTTTTAGACTTGTAAACAGTCAGCTGTATATTAGCTTTCCGATTCCTGATCACCTACTGCCAGCTTTTGTTCTGTATCATGCTTAAATTTTACTTACATTTTAAGAAATTAGAAAAGAAGAAAAGTTTTAATATCAAATGAGTCAAACCAGGGTTCTTTAACTTTACTTACAATTAATAATCTGCCTTTAACTTGGTTGGCACATATTGCAATCTAAAATCTGGAGTCAGCAATGAACCATACATTATCAGAGCTTCAGCACAGAGTTTTCTATTAGCTTATGATCCCATTAGAGGATGCACAAATGGGACATCCAATTTAGTAATGGCTTATTAACTATTTTCGCTGTTAATAGTATTAGGTAAAAAGGGCCTTAGAATGCAAAATCTTTTAATCATATTGGACAGCTACACAAGGAAAGAATCCTTCATTCTGACATTCATATTTTTTAGTAGGGATGTGGCTGTTCTACAAGCAATGATCTGTGCCAGGCCTGTGACAGTATCAGTAATTACCTCCATCCAGTTGTGATAGGAATGAAGCTGTCATTTATGTCTATTATGGCTGAACATTGAAGCTGCCTTACATTTTATCCAGCAAATGAAATGCTTTAACTATGATGGCAAAAGACTAAAACAAAACCCAAAACCCAAAAATAAAAAGTCTGCCTTCTCCTCATAAAAAATTCTATCATGATGAATTCTCTCTTTGTTATAACAACCATAGATACACAAAATAGACAGATACTTGTACATGAGTATTCTCAAGTACTGTTTTTGTTGATTATTTTTTACAAACTTTATTCCATATGAAGATTTATATGAATATAATCAATATGAAGACATATATTAATATAATCTATTTCACACTATTTTACTTTTTTTCCCCCCATTCTTGTTTGTGATGGCAAAGCTATTGATAAAAACTGCTTTCTCAATACAGAACAATTATACTTTTATTTTCTATTATTTTAAAAATTTTCTTCCCATATTAGCATGATGGAGCGGCAGAAGTGATATTTTATTTCCAGTCATAAGATTAAAAGACCTTTTTAGGAAAAAAAAAAGTTTCTAAGAAATAATAAATTATCAATATCAGATATTTTGTCAATCATTACTATCTAAGAGACATTATAGTATCATCTTTGCATATGTGTTGCCACCTTAAGTATTGAGTGGGAGCTGGTTTTATATCTATTGATTTCAGTAGCCATTGGATAAATCTCCTAGTGAGAAACTGACTTACAAAGGATAACTGAGTAATAACTTAAAGAATTGTAGTTATGTCACACACACACATATTTCAAGGGAAAGTTGAAATGAATCTCCAGGGTAATTATTCATTATCCTAACTCTCAGTGACTGGAGTGCCTTATGATAGCTAATATGGGGTTGCTAGGTGGATCATACCAACATGTCTGCATGCCAGCTTGGAAAATGATATCCTGTGTACACCTTAAAAATTTAGTTAATATGTACATGACCACATAAAAAAAAATCTGTTTTGTTTTTTCTTTCTTATTGTTTTATTTTTTACAGTTAATTCTTTATTATCTTGGCAGAATATATAAGCTGTCTAGCAGAGAAAGAAAAGCACACTGTCATGCCTAAGCCCTGCACAGCCACTCACACAATCTCCCCCTGGTGGGATAGTAAGAGAATCAGAAAGGTAAAACTTGGAAAAGACGTGGGTTGAGATAAACTCTTTAATAGATAAAGCAAAAGCTGCACATGCAAGCAAAAGAAAACAAGGAATTAATTTGCAGCCTCCCATGGGGAGGCAGGTGTTCAGCTACCTCTAGGAAAGCACAGCTCCATTACACGTAACAGAGCTTGGGAAGACAAACATGGTAGCTCTGAACATCCACTCTTTCCATCTTCTTTCCCAGCCGATATGCTGAACACGACACTATACAGCATGGAATATCCTTTTGGTGGCTCAGCTCTCCTGTGTCCCCTCCCAAATTCTTGTGCACCTCCAGCCTACATGTTGATGGGGTGAGCTAAGAAGAAGAGGCTGACTCCATGCAAGCACTGCTCAGCAATAACAAAAACATCCCTGCATTTGCAACACTTTTTTCAGTAGAAATATATATATATATAAATCACAATAGCTTCTATGAGAAAAAGGCAAATTCAGCATAAAAACAAACAAACAAACATACAGAAAGACCAAAGAACATACTACTATTAAAATGTAAAAGACAAGTAATAAAAAATAAGTAAGTCAGTGACATTAATAAGTCCCAGAAGAGAGCTAGTCAACTGGCCCTCAGATTATTAAAAGATGGCTGTACTTTCATGGATTTTCTCTGTTACAATGTTGCAAAAATAATGATGAGGCCGTAAATCCAAATGGTAAAAAGAAAAAGGCCAATTATTTATTGATACAAAATGGCTACAGGAACAAGAGGCTGAGCTAGTCTCAGCCCCTCACGGCAAGCCAGAGCAATCAAATACATATATACGGGCCACCTCTCAGAACAGACTGTGAGAGCAAAGCGCCACCGAGGGTGGTCAGTCCCTTCTTATAGCTTCAGTCCATTCAGTGATTGGTTCCTTTTTATCCTCCGTATGATTGGTGCATTTTCTCAGCTCTCATTGGTCTTTATTGGGGTGCTTTCTACACCAATCATTCCTTGCTGCCACGACTTGGTTGGTTGGTTGTATCCAACAATAAAGGCTCTGAGTTGTGGTCTCTGGGTTATCTGGGGGAGAGCAGAAGATTCCCCCCTTCCCCGGTATTATCCCTTTAACAACCCCATTACTGTAGTAACCACATTGGAAATGCAGCCGCACAAAGTCTCTACAAACATTCCTAATTATACATTGCAACACTATCCAACAATCATTTGAACAACATCACAACTGCAAGTATTTGTAACCACCCAGAACCACCAGAACCACTCGAAACATAAACACAGTTGTGAACAGAAATCAAAACACAGTCAGTATACTGATACAACTATTAAAAAGTTTCAACTCCTTTTTGTATCTATAACAGTACTGAGAGCAAAACTACAGGCCTTCTTTATCCCTGTAAAGTGTACAAGTTAATGTCGGCATTGTCTGAATCAAGGAAAAGATATGAAAAATGGAAAAAAAATTCATAGGATTATGAGAAAATAACCAACTTAAATTACTTTAAGAGCAGGGGAGATATTCCCTCCACCCCTTCCCGCTTGTTTTTATTTTAGAACAATTGCACAAGACCATGAAAGAAGTACTTTATCTGACCTTGCCTCATAAGGTCACCTTCAGAGCCAAACAAGTTGCTCCTTCTGGTGATCTACTCCAGAACAAGAGCAGGAGCAAAGGATTCACTCCCCAAGCAGCCATGCTTCTCTTCATTTGCACTGAATGGAAACAAGTAACTCAAATGTACATGTCCAGCTTGTTAATGTTCCAATCTAATAGAGAGGAATTCCTCCTGTAAAGATCCAGTTTTCAAAGATAAACAGGAACTGTTTTGAACAGACAGGTATGAAAATGAATATATCTAATTTACAGTCAATTCTGTTGTTTTATATAATAAGCATGTGTAAAAATATCTTGTAAGCGACCCTATATCTCATCCTGTATGAGGTTTTGGAAGATGCAAAAGCAACTTAGATGAAATTTTCCTTTAGAGAAATTCCTGCAAACTTTTATGTATCTCAAGTTTCTGAAGTATGAAAATTACCTTTCAGCACTACTGTCTCATATACAAAAGTAAACAATTTATTTGCAGTTGTGAGACCTTATGGTAGGCCTCTAGAACACACTGACATCAAAGCAGATTTTTCAGTCTGTGATTTTATATGCTTGGAGGATCATCAGTGGAAGTAAAAGGCAGTTTTTTCTTATGGATAATATAATCACATTGAAAAAGTGGACCAATACATTTTAATGAGAATTCAACTTACCATTAACTGTCTTCTTTTATGTCCATTTCCTCTGTGCTGATCTGACCTGACTACTTCTGCCCTGAGATGGAACATAAAGCTAAGACCTGGTTCAACTAAATTTAGGCACACAGATAAGAGGTGATGACCTTCTCTGACAACTTTATTTTTTTTGACAGAAAAACTGATCCTAAAATAGGAGAAAGTTAGTTGTTGAAATTAAGTCCTCAATTTCAATTGTGTTAAGTTTGGTTTTCAGTATGAACAGGCATATGTGATTGGATATCTGAGGCTGTACAGTAGAATAAGTCACCTAACTTTTCCTGTGTCCCTATTTTGTTTAATTTGGTCTGGTTTTATTGTCCTGCTATGATTTAATTCCAGCTGGTAACAAAGCACCTCAGTCACTTCCTCCCTCCTGCCCTCCTGCACGCACAGCAGGGAGGAGAACTGGAAAGAAAAAGTAGACCTTGTGAACAGTTTAATTATTGAAAAAAAAATGCTCAACACAAAAGAGAAGGGATAGATACTAAAAAAGCCATATGTATTGTTTTTAACTTAAAATAACAGGAGTTTTCTGGTACTTTGCCATTAAGAACTGGTTACGAAAAGTAAGAAGGAACATGACCTACTGATTCATATTCACTTAAACTATGCATATTCCATTTTAGCTAGATTTATACATGGATTTTTTTAAAAAGTCACTCAAATAAATTATATATAAATGTAATTTTTCAGCATTAAAAAATGTGTGTGCCATTCTTTTGCTTGTTTTTTGTTTTATCTGAGACATGTTAAATCATTATTTAAATGCGTTCAAGCACAGAAAGGTTTCTTGCTAATATTTTTGGGTTTAAACAATGTGATTAGAAAAACTGAAACTTTGACACCATCTTCATTTCAAAAGGGAAATAACCAATCAAGTAAGGTTTATGTGTTGTCAGCATCAGCAGACAGTGTTCACATCAGGTCATTCCATAAGGGGAAAAATTGCAGTCCAACATTGCTGTGTTGTGTGAATGTATGTTGAAAATATTTTATTAGATCTGTAAAATATTTTACTAGATATGTAAAAATTACAGCAGAACCACAGAATCATGGAATGGGCAAGGTTGGGAAGGACCACTGCTTGGGTCACCTAGTCCAACCTCCAGCATCAAATTAGGGATTTTCTGCATCATCATAATCAGACCCCATTCACCTTGTTCTGTCTAGTATGCATTCCTGCCACAGAGTCTCATTATGGAACCACATAGGAATATGTTAATTCAATAAATTTATACTGATTTACACTTACTGTGTATCTGGCTCAAAACATTTTGAAAAGACTATTTTTTAGCAGCTTTATGACGTGAAAGTTCTGAAAAGGGTTTCACATTATTTACTCCATGACAGGAACACTTATGTTTCTGAATACTTTTTTTTAGTTAGAGTTAACAAAAGTCTCACTTTTGCTCAGCTCACTACATAGCCGAAGAAGCTTGAGGTGAAATTGCCATAGCAAGTTGGCATTACACTGAATAAATTTTATCCAGTTTTTTGATGTAATGCCATAGAAAGAATTACTTCCATACCCAGATGTTCTCTTTTTGTGCTGGTTAAATTCATTCTTGATACTACCAAATGTAAAAAATGGTATCCTGCAGATGAAGCTTCCTCTGAATAATAGTAATAATAGTAATAGTAATAGTAATAGTAATAGTAATAGTAACAGTAATAGTAGTAGTAGTAGTAGTAGTAGTAATAGTAATAAATAGTAATAGTAATATTAATAATAGTAATAGTAATAGTAATAATAATAATAACAATAATGTGAATCTCTGGGAAATAAGAGATGTTTTAAAACAGCTGTGTTTCAGTTCAGAATATATAAAGCACTACAGAAAAAAACGTATAGATGTGTTGAATTAAGAGCTAATAATTTTGTGAGGGCAAAAATGCACCTGCTATTTGGGAAGAACATCTTGTTTATAGGCTGTTGATTCTTTCTAGGCAGAATCTGATGAAAAATACATAGCAACTAGAAGTTTTTACTTTGGTCAAGGTAAAAGTGTTTAGAAGTATATGAGAAAATATTAACATGGTAATGAAAGAAGAGACTTAAAGATGGATGGCTGAATAGAACCCTGAAACCATTGTAATTCAGGAATATAACCTTGAACTATTTTCAAGGTTTTGAAGCTGCAAATCTGGATTTCTATTCCCACAGTATATATGAAGATCATACTACACTTATTGTGTCTAAATAATAGAACAGCATAGACATAATAAGACCAACTATGCAATTCTCATGTCCACAGCTTTCTCATTGTTAATGGGTTTGTGTCCATGCCCAGTCAGCTGAATATTCTTGGTGTTGTGCTTATATGTGCAAATGTATGTGTATATTCAAGCTTTCTGCAACCAGTCTGTCTGAAAAATAATAGCAGAAGAATGGCTGGGGAAAAAAAGAAAAAAACAACAAAAGTGCATTTAAATTTTCAAGTACAAGTACAAAAGACTGAATTTAACTACTAGGGGATTCAACTTGCACATATGCATTCTTACAGAACTGTGCTTTATTATTAATATGTTTTTACATAGGGCTATAAGATAGATTCATAGAGATGAAAAATGTAAGTTGTAAATACTTAAGAAGTAAATCATGAGAGATTTCTTTTTCATCGCATTGTCTTCATGAATTACTTCACTCTTCACTGTTGCTAAGCAGGGTGATTGTACACTTTGTTTTGTGGTTTGGTTTTGTCAGGTTTGTTTTTTGTTTTTCCCACATACAAGAAGAAAATTAAAAAGGTGCTTCAGATTTTTTAAAAAATCAAAATTTATAATTAAGGCATACTGAATCTTTTTGCTCTTTCAAGCCTTCAGTCTTAGAATGACTACCATTACAACATATTTTTTTTTAATTTTTGTTTAATACTAATGTTCTATAACCAAAGGCATTTTGTGTCAGAAACATATGGAAATGGCACAAATGAAATAGAAAAATCACATTTTTTCTTGGGATCCCTTATGTAAAACAAAAACAATATTAACAACTGATGAACACAACATATTTAGCTATATTTCTGGCATAAAAGATTGCAGAAAATAATCATCACTAACAATCTCTGCAAAGCAATGTTAACAGTGCAAATATAGGAGTATACAGGCATGCTGCAGTAAGGTCATCTCAGCACACAGCTGAGAGGGAAAGTTGGTTGTCATTTTTAATCACAGTTAAGCCCATACAGCCTTCAGAAATGGTAGCATTCTCAGTTTCCTTAGGCCTTACATAAATATGACCTATTGAGTGGCTTTCTTTGATGAAGAGTAGATTTATTTATACCTTTGGGCCAAAACTCTGGGTGTGGTAAATTCCCTCAGTGATACATCTGCTCATTAACTGTGTTTCATCTCTGCTCTTTAGCTGATAGTTTGTTCTGGTAAATCCTATCAATGCTACAAGAACTACCAAATAAAATACTGGATATAGTAAGTACTTCTTTTTTTCTTCTATCAGCTAGGTAGGTTCCTATGCATACAAATACTTAGGAGAGTGTTTTCTAGTCATCTCAAAAATGCTTTGAGACAGATTGTCAAGAGACATAACATGGCATAATTTTGATAAAATCAAGATTTTTTGCAGTTAATTTTGACTCACAATCCTCTTCTGAACTTTCTGCCTGCATTACTCTACCTTCTTTTTAGATAGTCTGGGTTCATGTATTTTTTAGATTATTGAAAGACTATTTTATTTTTTAAAGCAATTTTCAGTATTTATATTTTCTTGAGAAAAAGAGATCTGATTAATATATTTTTGTTTATATCTTTTGCTATATCTAGCAAACAATTGTTATTTTTCTCCTGACAGCTTAATGTTAACTGCATAATCAAAATTCTCAGTAATTTGCTACATTCTTACACTCCTTTTTGAAACAGTAACAAATGTAATCCACAGCAATCTTCTCCTTCTAATCATAACTATAAAATTCATTCAGTTTTAATAAATATTTAGAAAACAAAGAAAGAATAAGTAGGAACACTTTTTTTTTAAATATTCACCCCAGATTTTTTTAGTGCAGTATTTCAACAATCTTCAGAGAAAAATTACAATAACGTAGATGTTTAAGAATTTTTTGCATCCTCGTCTTAATGCCTCTTTACATCTAACTTCAGTTATTATGTTAAGAGTCCCTTTTTAAAAGCAAATTTGTCACAAGGATTTCAACAAATGTTTCAAGAAGATTTTGGTTTGGATTTGTTTCATTCATTTTTTTAATACAATTATTTTTTTCTCACCAATATGCAAAAATATAGTTACCTTTTGCTACCTGGAGCTGCATATGTCTTTGGTTTTTTTGGTGGCCACAACCTAAAGTTAAATGGTTATAGATTGTTCCTAAGCTTGACTTAATGGTGTTAAACACTATTTATGTATTGTGGTTATAAACACTATGATAATATCCTTCTATTTGTGTTCAAGGCAAGCCAGAATTGTGTTCTGATTAATGAATTTTTACTTTAGAGCTGTTGCAAGCCTCTGCTTTCAGTAAAATATGCTTCTGAAAAAATAATAGTGGTGTTTAAAAACATGATACTTGATCTACGTAGTAGTAACCAAACTTAACCTTGGTCTTGCAATTTTGAAATATGCATTCTAAAGTCTAACTGTTTTTTTAAGGACTCTCAAAGAGCATGAATGTTACAACATCATCTTCCCATTAAAACAATTGGATTTCATCTTTCATCTCTATATTCCTTCTATAAATGTGCAGCTGAAAGTCGCTGTATCACATACAAAGATTTTGTCAGTGGGTAAATCCAAGGAAACTAGGGGAGATGTTGCTTTAAGGGACATAGGACTTATGATGGGGTGGAGGGAAAATCTATTTTGGAATAGAGCAGAAATTCTGGAGATTATATAGCAATTTTTATGGAAGGTTGGAGGGATCAACACCAACCCAGAAAGAACAAGTTAGGAGAAAGAGAGATAAAAGGGACAGATTGCATATTAGCAGAAGGTGGTCGTTATACTTGTCATACTGAATCCTCTTACTAAATCCTATTTCTAACTGTATTCTGTATGAATATCCCTCCTATTTTGAGCCTCTGTGTGTGAACATCACATTGGACCATCCAGCAAGTAGGACAAGGTGCCAGCCTATTGGGGAATGCAATGCTCTGTATGTGCATTTGTGTTAAACTTTAAGCTGGTGATTTTCACAAAGTTAAAATAAATATCACACAAGGTGATGGGATAAGAAAAAAAAAAGTGAAGAAAAACCCATGTACAGTTCAGTAGAAAACAAAGTTTTCCTTTTTTCCTTTGACATCCTATGTTTTTTTTACTGGGAATATTCCTGTCTGAGTCTAAATTTTGAATGTTTCCCAAATCTATAAAAAAAATAAATACCTCACAAGGACTCAGATGTCTTTCCATGGCTAAACGCGTTTTACTGAATACGAAAAATGCATTTTGATTTAATCATATCTGTACTCTTTAGATAAAGAAGACTCTGTGGAGTACTGATTATGCTATTGACTTCGACTGTTAGAATTTCCCTTCAGGTCTGCTCAGTTCAGAAACTAGTTGTTCTAATATTCCCACTGAAGATGGGTCAAAAGTTTATACAAAAATCTTGTTAAAGAAGTAAACGTTTATATAGGAAAAGAATCTGTTGTTGCTGGGCCAACTATCTGTGTTGAGTCTTTGTATTTATACTGTGGACCACAGAATCACAGAAAGATTGAGGCTGGAAGGGACTTCTGAATGTCATCAGGTCCAAGCCTCCACTGCTCAAGCAGGGCCACTTAGAGCCAGTTGCCCAGGACCATGTCCAGGCTTTTGAATATTTCCAAAGTTGAAGACTCCAAAAAATCTCTGGGCAACCTGTGCCACATCTTGATAACCCACCCAGTAAAAAAGTATTTTTTTAGTATTTCCTGGAGTTTTCTACTGTGAAAACTGACTGAGTTTCTACTGACTGAACACTGGAAAAGGCTGAATTTAGGTGCTATAATGTATAATTATTACAGATGTAGTAATTACAGACATACATATTATTGAGGTAGAAATAATTTGTATATAGACGTATACATTACAGTGTTTGCGTAAAAGCTGTATGTAATTACACCAATACACAATTTTAAAATTTCCTATTTTTAAATTACATATGCCTGTAGTAAGTTAAAGAAAATAAATTATGTTTGCAATAATCACATTTTCTGAACTAAAAAAACCAAACACTTGCACATGCTTCCTTTTTACTAGTCCTCTCTAAGCAGAAGTAAATTTTAACACTTGTGATATAACAAAACACACAGGGTTTCATTAAGAATAAAAGGAACAACAAAATGTTGGCAGTTACAAGTACGAAACTTCCATAGTCTACATCCAAATACATGAAGAGCCAACTGGCTATAAATTCTACACTCCACTTAGTTACTAATGTTTTGGAAAGAAATAGTTTCAGAGTCCATCAGACACAACTATGCAGTTTGGTTTTGGTTTTTGTTTCTGTTTTTTTTTTTTTTTCCTTTAGGCAGACTGAAAGATTATTATTCAGTATTAAAATGCTATTAATTGAACATCATTAGAATTTCAAATTGCTTTATTTCCACTATAAACTTGTATGATCTCAAAATTCTTTCAAATATTTAGCCAACTAAAATTTTTAATTCCCTTTCTAAAATGAAAAAAATGTTGACCTTTATATAAACTGCATACTCTCATCTGTAATTTCTGAATTAATATTTATGTTTTTCATCATCAGTATGCCTAGAAAGTGTTCCTTCTGATTTCTTTGACTACTAGTGATATTTCAAAAAGACTTGTAAATTTCTTATTTTTTTTAGCTGACAGAAGATATCTCTTCATCTTAGAAGCTGACTCACATGAAACTTACAACCACAGATTTCATAGAGAGAAGAGTATGGTGAGCACAAACAAGGCAGGTGAATTCCTGTGTCCAGGAGGCAAATATGTGATGCAGAAACTGGATGAACCAAAAAGAGGAGGTATCAGTGAGTCTGCTAATCACAAAGGAAAAAGAACTGACCAAGAACATGTTGGCTGCTGTTATTGTAACAGAGTAGAGTTTAAGATCCTCAGAACAGCAAAATGCAGATCAAAGACCCTGGGCTTCAAGAGGATGGACGCTGGTTTCATCAGCATCTGAAAAGTTCCCTTTCTAGGAAGGGCAAAGAAGCCCATGAGACCTCAAAAAATTATTAAGGTTGGAATAAACCTTTAAAATAATGAAGTCCAACTGTTAACCTGGCCCACCACATTCACCACTAAACCATTTCTCTGTGAGCCACATACACATACCTGTTGGTCGCTTCCAGGGATGGTGATTCCACCACTTGGCTGAGTAGCTTATTCCTTCAAAGAGCTTCAGGGACAATGTCCTTAATGCACAAGAGCAGCCCATCCTCAACATCAAGAAAACAATCAGTAGCAGGAAAGTTCAGCTTGGCCCAGCTCAGAATGTCTGACTCAGCCTAAAGGCAAAAAGGAAATAGACTGGAGGTAGAAAAGATACAGATTACTGAGGAGTATAGATTACTGAGGTGGACAGATTACTGAGGAGTTTAAATGCAAGGTTTAAGCATTCACAGAGGGAATTAGGAAGACCAAGGTTCAGTTGGAGTTGAAAGTGGTAAAGGGTGCAAACGAAAATGGGAAGGACAATGAGCAGGCCCAGAAATAGTGAAAACACCAACCCTCCCAACCCTTTCCCAAAATACCAACCCTTTCCCAATGGGAAAGTTAGTGTCATGTAAAAATTTTAAAAAAGTCAACCACCTTGCCTTCTGGGTTATCAGCAGATATAGTGGATGAAGGGGTGGTTTCCCTTTCTTAGTCACTATAGTATCTGTCTGACTGAGTGCCCAGGAGACCTTCACAAATAAAATTTTTGGTGCTATATGTCTGGTAAGGTACCAGATGCACTAAAAGCATGGTTACACTGTAAATCTGGTCACAATCACAATCCCATTCACAGAAATAATGTGGGTTGCATGTTAAGTCTGAGCACATTCAAAAGTATTCCAGACTCACAAATAGTGTGATTGTTGTGACAAGATAAGGTTTAGAAATTTCTGTTGATAAATACACTGATAGCATAAGCAACAGTATTACTGTAGAATAAAGCTTACCTGATGGTAAGGTGTCACTATAAGGGAGATGGGTACAGCTCATTGACCACCCTGGGATACAGAGGTAGAGTCTTCTCCCTTCGTCACATCCCGCCCCCTAGGTTATATTTGTTTTCTTTGAGGGTTGGAAAAAAGATGAAGTTTCATTTGATGTTATTTCATAATTAGGTGAAGTTTGAGACACTTTTGTCATACATGTAAAGCATGCACAGGTTTTATTTCATTAGCATATGTGGTGGCAGGAAAAGCAATATATATTTTCAAGTCAATCAAGCAAAGTTCAGCTTTTGGTCACCATTTGGATCATTCCTTTGTCTTGGTTCCCATTAGCTGTAATGTTGTAAATAGAGCACGACTGCAACACATTTCTGCCTCTCTCAGGGCTGCACACAAGCTCCATCAGTGTTCCTGCACTTAAAAACTAACAAATTCAGTTTTGCTGTATAATACAGCTTCCCATAATCTGTCTTGTCCCCTGCAAGTAATTTTCATCTTGATACTTGCTTTTTTATATCATTGACTGTGATTAGTTTTCTGATAGTTGAAAACAATGGGGATGGTGTTCTGAACACTAAAGAGCACAAAGCAGTGAATTTTTAGCCAGAATATGTTTTGAGTGTTTTATGTTTGAAATACAGTGGCAGTATCCCACAGGGACAATCTGGAATTATCATGAAGTAGTCAAGCAAAACACATCACAACATATATTGGTTACAATAATGGAGTAAAAATAAATAAATAAAAATACATAAACTTAAATACAATCGAATTTATGAGAATGTCTTCTTCATTCTTTTTCAGTCATGAATTATTTAGACTACAATAAACATGAATCACGTTTATATGTCCATTGAAGAGATGCTGAATGGAAAAAACAGGCTTAAGAAGCGATGATAATCGCATAATCCTGTACTTCTTATAAATAAACAAGATTCACTTTACTGCTTCAGAAGTTATTCATGATTAAAAACTTCTACATGAGAAGAAAATGTGGGCAGAATAATATAGAAGTATATTAGCACACTGAAAGACATGAGGCAATATAGATTACTACTAAACAGATCTCTCTTTTTACTGAATTTTGCTTCTTCATTTCAATATTAGAATATTAGACATTTATCTTCTAAAAAGAAGCATAAATTATATCCATGTTTATTTTCCTTCCTCGGTTTGACAAGTTTCTGTATGATTAAGGTTGGAAGTAATGCATCCTCGTAGAGAAAAAGAGTTCATAGCAAACTCCTCATGCCCTCTCCCTCTTTCTTCCTTTCATTTAAAAAAAATATTGACAAGTTTGTCATGGTTTCCCTTTCTTCTTTTAAGTGCCATTCAGTTGTTTCTTTTAAGAATTTTGGCATCTAAATGTTATGTGTGATTGTTCACACTACATTTCTATCTGCTCTCCAAGATGTATGTATAGTAAGTGAAGTTCTTTCTTTGTCAAAGGTATTAAACCATTGTGAATGTTCTAATTAGAATTAAAAAAAAAAATGTCTGAGTATCTAAAGGGATGTCCTTATGAAAGACAAGAAATAAAAATGGAAAAATATAGTGAATAAAGGACTTCATAACTCAGAATCAGGGGAGAAAAGCACATATCCATTGAAGTTTTTAGGAGAAAGGCTACATGGGGATATTTTTGTTGAGAGAATAATGGCTGATGTAAAAACTAAAATCCCAAAACCCTTAATATTTTTAAGCATTTCTTATTTATCTGGAATTTTAAAATACAAATGTAAACAGGTACATATTTGTTTTTATACTCTGAAATGTTAACCCAATCATAATGCAATTATGCTTTAGAGAACTAACAAAACAAAAAAAAAGAGAATGGTTTGAAGGTACAATATGAAATAAACTCTACAGAATTGTATTAATAGGAAGTAAGATACCAGTTTGCTTCTGTTTGAATTAAAAAAAAAAAAAATCACCCCCAAACTCCCTTCACCAAAACCTTAAGCGAACATAAAGTAAAAAAAAAAAAAATCAAATTCAAAAATTATACCCAGACTTTTCTTATCCACCTTTGTTTTCCATTCTCTCTTTACTAAACATGATTGTTATCTATTTCTAGAAAAACAGCATAGTTCCACTTAATACTTATTTTTTGTAAAAATATTTTTTTTAAGAATTCAAGAAAATTTTTTTTTAAGTGCCACAGTTCTTAGAATGTCTTTGGAAATATGAGGGATATTTTTCTTTCACATGTATGTGTTTTGTTTCCAAATAAAAAAAATAATAGAATAATTAAAAGGTTTATGAGATATATTTTAGAACCTATGGACTATTACTTTATAGCATGGGTATTATAATTATTATTAGATAACATGAATTGTTTTTTTCATTTAATTAAAAGTAAAAAAAATGTCAGAGGAGGTTTTCTTAGATTTATATAATTTTCTTTTAAATATATAGTTATATGAGAAAAAAAATTCAAATCTTTCTTATCTCATAATTTTTAATATATCTATTAATTTTTCATACTACTATTGCACATTCTCATTCTTCTTCCTGTTTTAAATTGTTTTCTCCTTTCTCTGATTTTTGCATTTTTAAATCCATTTTAATTACTACATTCATTTAAACTAATACAATGATTAAATTAGCAATTTCCAGATCCATCTAAAATCCAGGGCAGTGTCCTGATATAGATTGCCCATAGAACTTCTGCAGGAATATCCTTTGTCTGTATCTCTCAGACTAACCAGGCTATTTCTTTCTTTACTCTCTTGATTTCTCACAGCTCTACCGCACTGTGAAAACTTACACAAGAACAACTGATATGGTAAAATCTAGATACCACTAGGTGATATATGGTGTAGTCAGACATATTGCATTTGAAAGATAGCATGTGTACACAGACTTCAGAAAAGAAATATAGTTTTGCTATCTCTTGCTTAAAAAAAAAGGTGGAAAGCGTAGAGAAAAATGTCTGAGCATCAGCTAATGAATGATGGCTGTGAATGTTTTATTTGTGACCTTTTGAATAGGCACATTTTTAAAAGAAAAGAAAAAAGCATTCCTACACAGTGGATTTGATAAACATAAAACAATGATAAGAAAGCTCAACATATTTAAGGCAAATATATAGGACAATTAATTTTCTACCTGAAATTAATAAAGTAATGTTATCTGATATTTTCCACAAGATTTTAGTCTTTAAGCTTTTCCACTCACAAACAGATCTCAATAGCCTTGGCTTTACCAAATGCCACTACTTTGCTCTATTGAATTCCTGCCTGTTTCTCAAGCACATTTATATCTGCGTATGTGCCAATTGGTATTGTCACTGCTAAGCATCACATCAGGGAAAGTGCTGGCAGCAGCAAATCTATGACTGAAATAGAAAGTGAAAAGAGGGATTAATAAATTCATTTTAGCAGCTGCAAATCATTCTGTTTCTTGTATTCAGTCTTGTTCCACAGCTAGTAACAGCACAATCAGGGATAAAATGTTTTCTAGATACATATTTAATAGAAGACAGATAAGATTTTTGTAATAGAAAGAACTATATTGCAGTATAAAGTTAGTGCTTTCTGGTTTGTTCAGAAAAAAATATAAGACAAATCTATATTTCATCTTTCCATTATCTGTTAGCTGATTGTATTATTGTAATTGGTACATCTGGATTACTGGATTTTTTATGAAGTTTGACATGAACTCATGAGTAAAATGTAGTTTTTTAGTCACATTAACTTTGGAGATTTTTTGCATAAAAGATTGCCTTTCTGTAATTAGTTGATCAACATAGGTGCCTGATATGCCTGATAGCTGGCCTTACCTGAAATATCCAGAAATATGCCTTGTGGACATATTTTCTTTCACAGTACACTGTTTATTCCTTAGCAGTAATGTGTAATGCAAAAATAATATAATTCATGTATGATATTTTTACGTATTGAGATAGTGAAGTACTGAATTATTTATATCTTGTCATGTAACAAGATTAAAACCACTGATAAAACTCTATTCAGTGCTATGGATTTATAGAATCATAGATTCATGGAATATGTTGTGTTGGAAGGGACCTATCAGGATCATTAAGCCCACATCCTGGCCCTGCACAGGACCCCCCAAGATTCAGACCATGTGCCTGAATGCAATGCCCAAATGCTTCTTCAACTGGTGCTTAGATTACTGGAAGAAATACAGAAGAAGCAATGGCTAAGGATTAGTATTTGATGTCCCTTTAACTTCTCACCCTCTCTAGACTCCTTTACTTTCACAGGAACTTCTGGCAGGTGAAGAAATATGTTGATTTTTAGCTTTTATCTTCTTTCATAGAACTTGATTTGACTTGTCATTTGACAATGAAATTCACAAACACATCTTTCTACTAATCTGTAGTTATTTGTTATTACTGATGAAATAATGAAGGATGAATAGTTCAATGCAAGCATTATCTACCAACAATAAGGAATCTTATTCACTTGCAGGCATATGAAGAACCTAGTGCAATGCTTCATTATTTTGTACTTCAAAGACTTCTGAACTGATGGATGGAAGGTTCTACTTAGTTTGTCGCATGTTACAGTTCCATGCCATCAGTAGCCTTTACTCACCTAGGGCATAATTTGTTCCAAATGAATCAGTAGGAAAGCTACAGGGAACATTTCAGAGGCAAAAGAATGGAAAGTTTAATTGGGTGAACAGAATACTCCATTTGTTCTTACTGCATCTCTCTGATTATATATCCGTTCAGAATTTCTGCACACTCTTTTTTGTTTTAATTTGAAAAGGAGCAGCAAATGATAAATAAAAGACATTCTCTGTGATAATCAGCAGCTAGAGCATTGCAGTGTCCATCTATTGCTTTCTCCAACGGCTGCAGGAGAATCCATACTTCAAGGTCACATATGTAGAATCCTTATTTCATGCTGGGAAGCACAGTGTTCGGAAAGAGCTCAGAAAAGCCAACACACTAAGAAAACGGCAGAAAAGACACAATGCAACAGACAGTCATAAATTAATTTCTTATGGAGACTGAATCTCTGAAAACTCTTAATGTGAAGGTAGCCATATTTCATCCAAATTCTGACGTCAAAGCTTAAAAATTCAGATGCCTGAAAGTCATGCTTATCAAAAAAATGATAAAGAACATGACAGTAATGCATTTAAATGACCTAAGAAAATTAAGTTTGAAGTCAATTTTCTGTACAGCAATAGCTTCATGTAAGCAGTAGATGCACAATAGAATTAGAAAAATGGAATCTTAGTCAGTTGCTGTCACATTAATAGCATGACACCAACAGCTAGGATAACCTACAGATGATCATTCCTTGGCCTTCAAGAAAATTTCTGTTGCCTGGGAAATAAAAAAAAACAACAGTTGGCCATGGAATTCAGAGACTGCAACCTCTGTGTGTAATCATCAGGAAGTTAGAGAAGTGAAGTTTTTAAATCATTATTTGTTTCTTACAGAAGCTACAATGTCAAGGACAGAGCTTGCAGAAGTGTCTATATCCACACAGAACCTGGAATCTTCCTCTCTCCTCTGGTGAGACCCAACCTGCAGCACTACATCCAGCTCTGGTAACTCCAGGACAAGAAAAACATGAACCTTTTGGAGCAGACCTAGGGGAGGGCACAGAAATGGTCAGAGATTTGGAATACCTCTCTTGTGAAAACAGACTGAGAGAGTTGGGATCCCTGAGCTTGGAGAGGAAAAAGCTCTGGGGAGACCTGGGTGAAGTCTTTCAGTTATTAAACGGGGCTTATAATAGAGAGGCTTTTACCTGGGCCTGTAATAACAGAACAAAAGTGAATGGCTTAACACTGAAAGAAGAGAGGTTTAGGTTAGAGGCTATAAGGAAGAATTTTTTTTACAGAAATGGTGGTGAGGCACAGGAAAAGGTTGCACAGAGAAGCTGTGGGTGCCCCATCTCTGGGAGTGCTGAAGGCCAGGTCGGATGGAGCTTTAAGAACCTGATCCCTTGGAAAATGTCCCTGCCCATGGGCAGGGATGTTGTAAGCAGATGATCTTTAAGTTCCCCTCCAACCTAAATCATTCTACAATTCTAAGATTTCCCCTTTAGATGTTTCAACTAGGTGCCAAAAACTATAGGCAAAGCAAACCTATACTAAAATATACTGTCCTGATATTTCACGAGTTTCAAAGTTTAGCTTGGGATAAAACCTTTTCTTAGCTCATGTCACAGATTTCAATGCAAACCCAACAGAGTTTGCAGCTAGTGAAATATTGGGGTTTAGTTTGGGTTTTTGATTTTCTAATAAGCATATTTATCTGTTATAACATTCATGATTGAATTTTTAATTTTTTTCTCTTTAGTGTTACTAATCAGATTTCACTACAAAAAAGCTGACATCCAATTCTTTTATTATTGCTAATTTCATTGAAATTAGAAGATAACAGCAGTAAAGTGCTTAAGCACCTTCAAGTATCTCTGTTTATATAATGACAGTGCATCACAATTACTTCCTTCAAGTGTGCCTTGGGTAATGTTGAGCTAATGGTTCACAGAATAAATTCAGTCCATAAATACCCGGACTACTATTTAATTGTCAAAAAACATAGGGAACATCTGTTACATGGGCTTGTTAGGTGATAACACCATCATTAACTGCAGACAACAATCTATCATCCACAGTCTTGTGAAGCAGGAGGTGGGCTGAAGTAATTCTGTCTGTTGTGCTGAGGCCAATGAAAACTGTAGATGTTTCTCTAACAACTAATCCCACAACCCTGAACACGGTAACTTAGCACTTTTCTGAATATTTTCTTTTAAAATCAGTTGGATTAGACAGGACACAGAAGACTGAGTTTTGTTTAGGTGCAGTGTCATTGTTTTCCAACAGAGAAAGCTGAACAGGCAAAATTCAATAATATAGTTCAATTTCCATGTAAAAGAAAATTGAATTTATTCACACAGTTTAGTCTGGGGTGAAGGAAGAAAAAGAGGGGCATAGTTGCATCATTTAGGGCCTCGTTTTGGTTGGTCTCTGCAGGCAATTACAATGAAATCCTATTTTATATGTAACATTTTCCAATGTAAGAAAAAAATACCAACACTTTTCAGCTGTTGATGTGCAGGAAAAAAAAAATCAAAGCCCTCTACTAAGTATCTTAAATAAGAAATTCTAGTCATGGACAACATTACAATTCAGAGAGGAGAAATTAAATTGGTCATGGACTAAACTTGTTTACAGCTGGTAAAATGTGCAGAAAATTCTAGAATTGAGACCTAGCCAAAGGATTTGTTTTTCAAATGTTATTTGAAAATAATATTTTCAAATATTATTATACTGAAATATTAATAATAATATATTTCATATATTCTTTTATCTTTTTTTTCTTTCTAGTGGAAGTCAGAATTAATGTCTTAATTATTTGTCTTCTGCTCTGAACATTGATATTTTTCACCTTTTTCAAAATATTTTTAATTCAATTTAAATACTTATTTATACTCCAGTTTTATAGGAATCTACTTGGTCTTTGCCATTTTGTATACATTAATTTAATTAAGGTAACCAACAATTTGGCTGCAGAAGGAGCATAATTATTATTATTTTTTCCATTGATTTGATCACTTTGCAACAATATCTTGGCTTTTTTATGTTGTTTAATCTTTCCCCTTCATCTTCCTTTTATATTTAGATTATGGCAAAAAAGTTTTGTTTTGTTTTTTTTTTTAATCTTGGCACAACAATATATATCCCTTAAGCATTATCAAAATAAAAATCCCTGGAGATATAGATATTTAAGATTTTTCAATTACTGGTTTAAGTGTTTAGGGACATAATTTATTGTACTCTCTATGCATTCTGTTACTGTGCCTCAGCTAAACATGATAAGAATAAATGCTAAGATCAACATTAAATAAAACTTGTATTGAATCTATTTTTCTCCAGATAAATAGCATGCACCAGTACAGAGGATGCCTTGATTCATGGCAATGCTGAGAGGAACTAGGCCAGCTGCCAGACACCAACACGGATGCCCTCCACACTCCTCGTGCCCTCATTCTACTCCTCAAAAGGACAGGAAAATAAGATGAAAAATCTCATGTGAGATCACTTGCCAATTATCATCAAAAGCAAAATAGACTCAGTTTGGGAATTTTTTTCCCTCAACCAATTCAAATAGATTTTGGTATTGAGAAACATATTAAAACACCTTTCCCCACATCACCTCTTCTTCCTAGACTCAACTCTTCCTTCCTGACTCCTCTACCTGCTCCCCACCCTGCTGAGTGGTACAAGGCAGGGGAAGTGGGGGTTTGTGGTCAATCTGTAACAGTTCCTTTCTGACACTCCCTCCCTCTAATACTTTGCCCCCTCCAAAAGGGGCCTCCATGGGATGTAGTTTCCTCAGGAAATATCTACATGTTCCAACCTGGTTTCCTCTGTAGGCTGCAGAGGATTCTCTGTTCCATTACCTGGAGTACCTCCACCTGCTCCTTTTTGTCTCACCTTAGTGCTTGGAACGTGGTTTCCCACACTTTCTTTGCTTCTTTCTCTCTCTCAGGCAGAATTTTGCTTTTTCTTAAACACACTTTTCCCTGAGGTGTCACCATCTTGAGCGAACGGCTCAGCTATGCCGCAGAGTGGGTCCATTCCACTTGGCTTGGACAAGCTGGGATCAGCACAGAAAAGCCCCATTGTCTCCTTACAGAAGTCCCTAAGCCCCCCACACACCCCTTTCCACAATCATCTTTACCCCTACAACAAACAAAAGGACCAACATACAAATTCTGTATATTTCTCTGAACTCTCTCATTTTGGCATTATTGATTTTATAAAATGAAACATTATACATTGTGTAACAGGAAAAATATAGAAACTCGGTGAAACTACTGGCATTATTTATAAACTATTAAGTTTGTAGTTTTTCTCAAGTATATTTGCAAAGTCAACTAAGAAAGTTCTTTTAATTTTTTTTTTCATTTTGTAACTTTTCAAGGTTAATCAAGCTGTCAGGAAGAAATTGCAAATACATGTGCCTGCACTCAAGAGTACAAATGTGCAATCACAGCAGGAAAAGGAATATGTTTTCCACTTGGTTGCAATACATTTATCACAAGAGTTCTCAAGGAAAATGGTCTGTAACTTATATGTAGTTTTAAGTAATTTTAAAAAATATCTTCTCACACTACGTTGTTAATGCCATTTCAAAATACTGTTTTGTAAGAGCATAAACTAGGAATGAACTTGTAAGTAAAATAAATATATAGTTAAATCATATTTCTTTTTCTTTCTGTTATATCTCTGTTTTATATTGATTCTTAGTACTACCTTCTCAAAAGAATGACATTTTCATGGTAGACAATTGCTTTTCTTTGTAGGCATGCAATTAAATTCCATGCAATTTAACTTTTCAACAGGTAACAAGATGAGACATGGACTTGGCCTAGAGAAACTGGTTTGTGAGTTAAAAGAGAAAGGCATTTATTTTTGATTAATTTCCCCTTCTTGAAAGCAAGTTAAGATCAACATCATTTAAATAACTGTCTCTGATTTTGCATGGTTGGCTATTCAAGCTGCTATTGTTAAAAAGAAAATCTTCTTTTCCTTTGTTGCTTTCATCACTAGTTTCTTAAAATTATTTTCTTTCTCTGCATCGATCAGCTGAATTGTCACTCAATAGGAAAGACATGACAGCTCTATCGTTGTAGGAGTCGCTATTGAAATGAGAAACTACTTTCTTTTAAACAGTACAGTTTTTACTGAGTCAGAACTGAACAAAGAGTCCCTTAGCATAGGGATATATGGTAGATATTGTAGTCAAATCAGAGACAAACCTAGGCAGGTAACTCTGTTATCAGTGACCTGTAGTGAACAGTTAATGAAAAAGTAGATATGACTCAACCTTCCACTCTTCCAAATATCAGTTATGGCTTGCAAATAAGCTTTCAAGCAATATATAGCTAATATATGTATTTTTCTGAGACCTCTTTACCACCCATGTATTAGAGTGACTATTTGAATACAGCAGCAAAATTCAATTATTTGAGTCCGTAGACTAAAGACTTAATGTCTTAGAGAAAAAGAAAAAGAGAAAAAAAAAAAAAAGAAAAAGGAAAAAGAAAAAAAGAAAAAAGGAAAAAAGAAGCAATAGAAGGGAAAAAAATCTTATGGTGACATACAAATGGAGTTTCTTACTTATGTGTTTGGTTTTTGTTTTTTTTTCTCAGAGGGCTGACATGAACCTTTTTTTAAGAAAAGTAATATGATAAAGGTGTTCTTGTTTCAGTGGTCTCCTAGAGGTTACTTCAGAGTGCCTGTCATCTCTGAGTCCTGGTTTTGTTTGCCCCCTGCTTTTCTCAGCATTCTCTCAATTTTGCTCATGTTTGTTCTGTCTCGTGCCACTGTCCTTTTCAACTGTCCCCCTACCTGTCCTAACCTGCCCTCTACTTGGTGCTTGCTGAGGAGATATATATTTCTTCTGGAAGGCTCTAATTGCCTCAGCACAGAGCCCACAAACCATCAAGAGGATCAGGCTTCTTTCTTCCCTGATGCTCTATCATTTTTGCCATAAGTTTGTTTATTTGTTTGTTTTTCTCTTGCAAGTATTTGCAGGTGCTTTGGGATCCAGGTGAGGTCAATCTTCTTCCTAAACTGCAAAGTACTGAAAGTACTGGCTTCTTCTGATGGACTTCGCACTTACTTACCTTGAATTTGATTGACTACATGAATAAGATGCAGCCAGACGTGAGCTGGCAGATGTTGTTGACCTACAGCTGACAGTGTCACCAGCTATAGACAGACCCACCTCCCCCAGGTGTCAGTACTTCTGTCCACTAGTCAGACAGGACCAGTATCTGGCTGATCTGAACTGTCAGGTGCTGCTACATGTGAATGCCAAGCGGATTGATAACTGTGGAAACAAAAACAAAAACAAAACCAAAAACTAAGCAAAAAAAAAGATGGATTCTGTAATTTTTTCTTTAGCTGAATTTGGTCCTGATATGAAAAGATAAAAAGGAGAGGTTTTTTTATTATTTTTTATTTTTTACACTTAACAGAAACTATCTGAATCAGTAAGGATTAAAAATCACAACTGAATGTTCTGAAGAATTTGGCATTGGGGTCACAAGGTTAAGAAAATAATAAGATGCTTTCATAAAACACCTCTGAGCTTTCACATTAAACTTTTGTTAATTTATGTTGAACACATTTTTCTTCCTTTCCCCAAATCAAAACTACAGCACCAACTTTGTTACAATTTTAAAATCGTCATATTCTATTTTTATTGATCATCAAACTTTTACTCTCCATTTAATACTCTTACACTGCTTTTCAAAATCTACCTCTTTCTCCTATAGCTCCATGAGACAATTTTTGTCTGCCCCTATATGAAAGATAGCAATATTCACAGACACAGCACTCTTCCCTTCCAATACCTGTGATAAGGCCCTTTCTCTCCACATCCTTGCCCTGAATATTTTTCACTGTCACTTCTCTTTCTTAATTCCAGCTTCAGTTTTCTCGGTGGAATGAATAATTCCTAATTCCTTCCTGGTATCTGATTTTTCACCACAGTTCTCTTTCTGTCTTGAATACTCCACATACCCTTTTAGTCTATTTGTCTTCTGCTGCTGCTGTCATGCTCTGTGTGTTTTGTCCCTTCTCTCCTTCAAATGGAATTATTTTACTGCACCTTAGTGTCCTTCTTAAAAACTAGTTCTTCTTTTATTGCTTCCTCATTTTCTGACACATCATTCCCCAGAGAAGGGCATCAGTACATTTTTCTGATGAAGTAGTGTAACATTTCATCATCTTTATTTCTCTAGGCCTCCATCTGTTTCCCTTTCCTCCTTGTCTGTGTCATTCTAATGGACAGAGCAAGCTTTCTCAGCCATAGGTGAAAAATTCCTATGAAACACAAGTGTAAATCTATAAAGTTTTCAGAACAAAAAAATATATTTAATTAGAAATGCTGCCTTTAAATTAAGTTTCAGTTTTGGTTTTATGTTGAAAATGTCACAGCTACTAAATCAAGTCTCCTATTATCAAGAAAAAAATCAAATGAAAGAAATATAATGCATAAATCATCTGGTTAGAACTTTCTCCATTTCTGTTTTACATAATCCTTCTTATCCTATAACTTTTTTCACATTTTAATTAACGTAAGAATAATCATAAACACTAACCATTTTGAAATTTACCTTAAAAAGTACTGAATACGCTGTCCTGCAAATTGATGCTATTTTTTTCAAAACAGTTCTCAGTATTGTGGATGGATCTCATGCTAAAATGGATATGTCATCACACAGAGTGCATAACATATAAATGAGGTTAATATTCACCAGTTGTAACTTCCAACTATTATATGAGGAGCAGTTTCTTTGAAAAAGAAAATATAATTAAGATCAGACACTTCTAATGATTAAGATACAGAGAAAAAAGCCGTATCTCTTACTGAAGTAAAACAGTAGAAGCTCAACTGCTTAAAATTATCATGCATAATATTTTCGCTGTCCAGATGAGTCAGAAATTTTATGAAGAAGGTTTTGTAAATATCTTAACTATATACTGAAGTTCTTATTGATAAGTAATTTTTCATTCACTGAACAAGTCTCACTGATAAATATGCCCACAACAGACACAGGCTGCCACGAAAGTCTCAAGGAGCAGTTTATTTTTCCCTTACATGCAGGCTGCCATGCATTTCTTCAGGTCTTGGATCTGAACAATTAGAGTACCAGTTTTTTGAATTTCAAATAATGGTACTACATCCAGGCAAGGAAGACTAGGTATACTGCTACATTTTAGTTCCTAACATGCATTTGGCACTACTTTAGGGACCAAATCAACCTCAGTCTTTTCATTTGTAAAATATGAATTGACCCTGATATGTATGAAGGATTTTTTCACATTCAAAGTATCACAGAGCTCAAGATAAAGTATATCTAATAATAATAAAACACATTATATTTGTGTCTAGAGCAGAAAGGATACTCACATCAGGGCTATGTAAAACTTTTGTCAAAATTATGATAAGGATTAATGCTCTGAAAACAAAAGAAAGAAAATAGTCATACTTTTAAGCTCTACGTCTCATTAAAATGGTGTTCTCTTTCCTACAGCTACTTTCTCTATAGGCTCATGAGCCACATATACCCTATTAGTCAATACACTTCCCCCTTCAGAGTTCTAACAGATGGGAGGTTAGTGGGGGCTTGGCCAGTTGTACTCTCCTCTTTAATCTTTCTATCAAAATAAATTGAAGATTAAAAAAGGAATAAATGTCATATAGTCAAATGAGGGCTAAGTGACTTTTTTTTTTTTTTGTATAACATGAAGCTTCTTCTACTAAACTCTAGTAATATATTTAAGTCCAATATGTATGTATTTCTTGTCCTACCTGCTAAAAAACCCCCAAGTTACAGTGTTTTACACTGAGCGGAATGTTATGGTTTCTCTTGGGCATTATTAACAATGCTGAGGAAAAGGAAGACTGTATGCCCTCTCAAAATGAGCATTTTTTTTAAATGGGAAAAAAATACCAATTAAGCCCTCTGACATTGAATGAACCTTTGTTCTGAACAATTTGATCGAACTGTCTGAAAGCTTCCTAGAAGCAGGTGGAGATTTAGAAAGTTTTAATAGCTACTTTTTTGGTTCCTGAACTTTGCATGGAATTTCTAAGCAATAAAGTGTTGAATGTTGGTGAAGATAACAAAGATGTCAGCAAAAGCCTATGATTTAAACTGAAAGGTCACCTGAAAACAGAGGGTTAAGCTTCAAATCCGTTCTTCCAAATATCAAAGGATGTCTTAAAACAGTCAATGAATAAGCTCATAAAATTGTTTTATCTTTCTCAGACATTTCACAGCTTGGTATTTAAGGAAATCCTCTAGCAAATACAGTTTTAAGTCTCCTGGGACACCTTAATAAATTGAATCAGTTTTTCTTAAATTGCATATGAATGCCCTAAACAGTAGACTTTTCATTAAATCAGTGATCTTAATGGTCACATGCCATTTCAAACAATACTTTTTACCAGTTCAGGCTAAGACCTCAAATACTTGCAAAATTATCAACAACTTTTTTTTTTTTTTCTTGAGCTATGTTTTCATAAGCATGTTACCAAGTTTTATAGTACACATACCATATATATATTAATAATATAATTAAAGGGACAGTTGGAAAACAAAGAAATCTACCAACTCCTAAACCAAGTTGTATGTTTTGGCAATAAATAGAATGTATTCATATTAGGATACTGTGAGGTCTCTTCCAATTAATCTCTTCATGAACAAAAATACTTTTTTTTTGCTACAATTACTTTCTCTTTGTGGCAGAAAATTAAATATAAATACATTTATTCAAAAAAGTGAATTTAGTTACAATTATTTTTAATAAAAACAGCCTCTTAGAGGAACAAAGTTTTTTCAAATTAGCTAGCTTGTTTTGAAACCAACTGTACACTAAAACATTCAATTTATCACTTCAGGTGAAATTAATTTTTAGGATTTGATAATATAGATGGAAACACTTATGTTTTGGTTTTTAAATTATGATTTATACTTTGAATATTTTTCAGTTGGTCTGAGCTAAAGCCTCCAAACCCTCAAAGAACTTTAAATTTCAAGAGAGCGTTCACAGTGAGCTCCGTGCCTCCAAGCATTTTCATACATGTTAAAAACTACTTATCATTTAGTAACGCCTACATTCCTTTTTAATATCCAAATTCTTGAAAAATAAAGAATGGAGCTGAGTTGCTTAAATTCAGTGTTGCTTTCCTTGACACTTCAGGAAATCTCTTTTAGCTCCCAGCTCTTGCTCCAGAAATGTATCAACTTCTTTTAGGTCTTCCCATCTGTGTATGTCAGGCAGACCTGGGTGGATGTCTGGGGAGTACAGTTCCCTGTGGAAAAGGAGTATGTTCTCTAGTTCCTACAAAAACAGGGAATATTATTAAAGTTGCATCTAACGTGATGGCTGTTGTATCTAACAGGACAGTATAAGCAGCCAGTAATGAGTTTTCCCAAGGTGAAAATCATTCTTGGAAATTTTTCCACCCCTTTAATTCAAAGCAAATATGATTTAATTGGGTTTCACTGGGAAGTTGTTGACACAATCCCCACCAGTACCCTTTTTATGTGAAACCCAAAGGGGGCCCCAGTATTAGAGGGCACACAGACAGAAATATCTCTTTGGCCTCATTTTGATTAAGAAGAACAGTTCCAGTTCCTGCTTGGTAATACCTTGTGACTGGTCTCTTTGCCACGTTTTATTTCTCCACTAGCTGTAGCACAATGTAGATTGTAGGGTCGTTTGGATCTGGGGTAGCAGGGAAGAGTTTCTGGCAAGAGCCAGGAATTCTGTTGTAAAAGTTTAAACAATAGAAAGAAGTAGAATAACAGAAAGTGTTCTAAGACACTGTTCTATCTCCATTATATTCAAGTAACAAAGCTGGGGTAGGAAACCTGTTGCCAGAACCAGATTCATAAGGCAGAGACAGAATGCCTGGAATCATCCTCCTTTCATTATAAGTATCTTCTCAACGATCTCACTCTCTGAGACTGAGCTTGTATGTTCTTGGTCTGGCTGTGTTAAAGCCAGGGGTCTGAGACTAGTTTCTAAACCCTGACACAGCTGACTTTTATCAGGGACAGTTATGAGTTTCAAGGGACTTTTATGAGTTTCGAGGGACAGTTGCCCTACTGCTCTAAGCCACTGTAAAATCTCTTCAGCTTCCTGCTCGACAGCTCTCAGCAAAGTGTTTACAGTCACATATTGTCTCTGTGAGAAGAAGCCCAGTACTTTCCTGCCACTCCTGAAATTCTGCTTGCAGGGCTTCTTGCACTTTTTCATGTTCTTCTACCCTTCTGTTTTTTTCTCCTACATTCTCCCCAGTATCTGCATCCTTGCATGACTTATTTTACAGAATCTTACCACTTTTATTTTACCACACTATCGCCACTTTTTCAAATCATAAATTGCCATTGCAATTTCTTTGTTTTTGCACTTACTGAGGGTACTGCAAGATTTTTAGGTAAACAGCTGTACTTCAAAGTTGCCAGCTAGGATTTTCAAAGATGTTTCTGGTTCTCAATCTCAGTTCCCAGGCCTAAAGCTCCCAGATTGCCAGACAATTCCCATCAGTACTGTTCAGCAGACATTTTATTCTGTTCAGTAAATTTGCTCTTCTAACCAGGCCATGTTCATGGCTGTTCACATCAACAGTGAAGTACACCAACTCCACTGAAAATAACTGATACTTTGTCAGCGACACCAAGAGCATTAAATGTAGCTATCTATGAACCTAGATAAGGACCTACTTGAAAGTAAAAAACTGTTCTTATGCAGCAAAAGTATTTGAAATCACTATCATTCAAACATGAAAACAAAACCCCAAACATCGAAAAACTCAAAGGTATATACCAGTAAAGTTTTTTTTTTTTTTCATCCAGTCTGTGGGGAGTGTTGCCTCTCTTGTTATCCTCTGTTATGGTTCAAGTGTTTGTTCTGTCAGGGAGCATTATTCTGTCACTTCAGACCAGAGCCACAGAATACTTTTGCAAGTCAGTTCTAAGAGCTCTGAGTCCATTGCATAATATCAAGAAATAGAATCATTAATTTATGGAATTTCTTATTTTGGAAAGGATCTATAAGGATCACTGAGGCCAGCTCCCTGTTCTTCACAGGGCTACTTTAAACTAAAGCATATGACTAAGTTCATCACTCAGATGCTCTTGGAACAGTAAAGGGGAAGCTTATTTTATTTTTTTTGTACACAAATGCTAATATTCAAGTTTCTTCAGAGGTTGTAAGCTTAAGTGAAATGGAATTTTTATGTGACTATATGTTTCACTCATATGTTCAAGATTTGATATCAAGATGGAAGTTTTACCTGTCTGTCAATGCCTTTGTATTGTCCTTGTTTTGTTTCTGCAGTGATGCCTGTGCAGTATGCAGTGTGGCTGACTACAGAATACCTGATTGGAATTGCAAGTTGCATCTTAACCCAAGGCAGGTACAGACATTATGCCTTGGCTGCCCAGTTCTTCGATTGTTTGCTGAGATTTCTTCAAATACATCACAATTCCTCCATTGGCCACACTAACCTGTCCTTACAGAAAAAAAAAAAAAAAAAAAAAAAGGAATGAATATTTCAATCTCCGAGATTTCATCCCAATTGGCAGGCAGGATGCAGCCTCAAGGCACTATGGAAATTTGAAGCTGGTCAGATATGTGCTAAATGATCCTCACTATCTCCTGGCTCATCTCTGTGGCTAAATAATAAAATGCTAGGGAACAATCTCTGGCCTGCAGAAGAGGTATCATTCATAGTTTCTTGTAAGAAGTGATTAGATCTAATCCATTATATATCAAATGCATATTAGAATGAGATTGTCAGAGCAGCTAGTAATTCCACTTTGGAATATTTTCATAACTTGTAATTAATAATTTTATGCAAATTATATATGCACATAAAACATTTATGAATATTTACTAACATCTTTGTTGTGTTTTTAATGGAAAAAAGACATTTGTAAAAAGTACCATCCTGCATTTTTTAAGAAACACTAAAAATCATTCTCCAATCATTGTCCTAAGAAAATTAATTTTCAAAATAAAGTGTGCATAAACAAATGGTTAAATTCTTAGATGTTATAGTAGACTTGTATATATGCAAATAATAGATCAAAATTTGAACAAACAATCTATTTTGATATTTTACAAACAGGTTTTATGACACTAAGAGAAATATTTAGTTGTATGGGAGTTAGATACATATTCTTTTCATTGCCAAATTTTTGAAAGTAATTTCTCTTGTTTGTTCTTTTGTGCAAAATTATCCAGGTATGTTTTAAAGGTGTAGCCTTTATTTTATTTAAACATATAATCACATCTTTTATGATTGATGTAATTAATTATAGTTATTGCTATTATGGTTGTTTACAAGTGTAATTTATATGTAAATTTAATACTGAATGATTCATCTCACTACATTTGATATTCCTGATAAGCCATGAGACCCTGTCTTATATGATTGCATTGTTTCCTGCTTTACATCCAGACATGCTATTATTTTATTGATTTTTCTTAATTATATGAATAAATACCCCTAATGAAAATAGCAATAATGACCGAAACAGGACTAAAATTCCTTTAGGAATAAATACCAATTCTAATTTGGAATATATATGTATATACAGACATTTTTCCTTGCAGGAGTGGCTTCTATGAGAAGACACCAGGAGCTGTTCTCATGTAGGACAGAGTCAGTTTCAACCATCTCAAGTTGAACTTGGGGCTGACAAAAGCTGAGCTCATCAGTGAAACTGATGGACATGGAGGATCCCGTGGCTTTCTGGCAGGACCTGTCACCCCATGGGGGACTCAGGCTGGAGTGGTTCATTAATAAGGATTTATACTACCTCCCAGACTACAATTGGCATTGTGTTTGGGTTATGTTTCCTACAGAAAATACATGATTTACACAGGCTTCTAAGTGCAATCACAAGTGATGCTCCAAAACCAGAGTTTCATTTACACTTTCAGACATATTTCTTTCCAACATTTCCCTCCAACATTTCCCATTGGCTTACATAGCTTATTTTTTTTTCCTGTGACTTTTAATTCTCACATCTAATCTATGCAAAAATTTTAAAAGCTTAATTCAGCACTGTGAATTCAATTCTTGTAATGAATTTTCTAAATTCTAGTCAATGAATACATTACCAAGCATCACAATGCCTTGATTCATTTTAGCTTTAGTTTTACTTTTATCTGTGGCTCCATCTCTGTGTCCAAAATTCTGATTGAGTAAATTTGATTAAAAATTGTCTGTAAACCATCAGTCTTCATTCTACATTAATAGTAGATAGCCAGAGAAAGTTCACAGCTGTCAGAGTTTTGAGGGATTTGGGTAGCTTGATTGCCATGTATATCTCTGGAAATAAATTTGTTTAAAACACTGAGTCACTGAAAATTAATCAGAAAAAAATACCTGGAATTTAATGGTTGGAATTGACCTTGCCTAATATCAATGTCAAAATTTGGTGGATCTTGACTATATTGACTAGTTTTACCATATGTCGAATATTCTCTATTTCCTTGACTATCTTTGGAAATTCTATCACTAGTATTAATTGATCAAATGACTTTTAAAATTGATAAAGTATACATTTACAATGTTTTACATGCAGAAACAGAAAGTTATTTTCTTGAACACATATATAAGTCTTAAATAAATCCATCCACTCCAATGTTGCCTATTTTTAGGGCATATTGTCATGCTCATTGTTTCCAATAAAGTGTACTTCTCTGGAATGATTATGCTCACTTTAAACCACTGGAAGCTTTGAAACTTTCAACTTCCTAGGTGAGAACAGTCTTTCTCCACCACTGTGCTGTTTCCCCCTACAGATATTAGAATAAATTAGTTTGTAAAAACCTTGACTAGAGTGGAATTCTGCTTGGAACAACAAAAGACATTGCATTTTTCAGAAATTCCTTTTAGCTTGGGGCTGGTTTATGATGTAAACTGCTAATTAAAAACATCAGAAATACATTACTGCAATCTTGGTCCTTTTTTTCTTAAACAAAGATAAAATCCAAGCTTTTTTTTATGACTATAAAAATCAATATAAGAAAATTAGGAGTGATTCAGTTCTCAGTACATAGACATCTACTGCATTATGGGTTTCTTGGTTCAGATGAGCATAGGTTGCCTGCAGATACTCTGTAATATAAATGAGTCTTTTATGGATGCCTTAGATACTGCAGGAACTCTCACAGATATTAGGTAACTAAACTAAGCCCTTCATAGCTGTGATGACTTCCATTGAAAAGAAGGCCAAAACTGGAGGTGAAATGTTTTCTCTTGTAAAAGAAGGGAAAATGAAAGACTCAGTAAATCATCGCACTGGACAGATTATATGTATGTTGCACATACATATTTTTTGTGAATCTGTCCATGATACACACCTTCAATTCTCCATATACTTTCCATTTTTAAGCAAACAATACTGTAGTAAATGATACTGTACTCTTCCTGGGATCATATATATTTCCATGGGAAATGTATTCATGATGGCATAAATCTTATTTATTTCAAACACTTAACATACGTCTTTGGGTGGATTGAATCACTCTACAGGTAATCTACTTGTTATGGCTGCCTCCTGAGGACCAAGAACAAAACCGAGCTTCCTTAAACCTAGGTTTACAGTGTTATGAAAAACACCCAAGAGTATTTCACTTGGTCTTCACATGCTATTCCAGACAGGTCTGGGACAATTTAGAACTATTTTATAGTGAGCCAATCTCATGCTGGATACCACAGGACCTTTAAAATGACAGCAGAAAACTTTGTCTAAGAAACTGAATTGTATTAGATGTCTGAAGACCATCTGAACAGTTTCTCCAGTAAGAAAGCTCATCTGTGGTTCCAAATACTTCTTTGGAATCTTGTCTAGGAGATGTTAACATCTTATTGAACATGAGATATTTTTAATTACATATCAAGCACAAAGTGAACCAACATTTTAATTGATTTTTTTTTTCATTCAGAAAATGTGGACTGAAATCAGTCAATGTTACAAACCCTCTTTCTAAATTTAATTTTCTAAAGTAAAAACCACAAAATCACCACCTCTGCGTTTTATTTTAGAGAATGAATTGAAGAAAAGAAAAAAAACACAAAAAACCAAAAAAACAAAACAACAAACAAACAAACAAACAAAAACCAAACCAACCATTCCTAAGAAAACCAAAACATGTCTGGCTATTATAAAAAAAGTTTTATTATGAAGTCTTAATATGAGAATATATGAAGTTACAGCTCACATTCTCATAGTAATCAATACGAATACAGAGACGGTACCTTTCATTGCGTAAGAGAAACAGAGACAGAAATTTGTGAAATAAGGCTGCTCTTGTGGCAAAAATATTAAAAAAAAAATTTAAAAAATCAGTGCACATGCAGAGCAGTCACAGGAGACAATTAAACACATACATATTTGATATATCCTAGGGACATAACACAACACCTATGTTTACAGAATCCCAGAGTGATAGTGTCTGAGGTTGGAAGTGATCATCTAGTCCAAACCCCCTGCTTAAGTAGGAACATATAGAGCTATAACCAGATGAATTTTGAATTTATTGAAAGAAAGAGACTGTACAGTCTTGCTAGGAAATCTCTTCCAGTGTTTGACCACCCTCACAGAGAGAGAGAAAAAGTAAGTGTTTTCTTGTATTTGCAGCTACCAACAGGCTCTGTGGAAAATGCTGGGAATGCTCTTATCATGTTCCTTGAGGAATGAGAACTACACTAACTGTGGCTTTGATAGGGAAAAGAGTAACCGCATAATATTTGTTTATTGTGGTGCTTCAAATATTAGAGGGCATATGAATGATGAAAAGAGAACGAGGGAGGAAAACTACAAACTAAAAATGCTTCTATTTCATGTACTAGATATTTGGGGGCTAAAATTAGCCCACATTTTATTCTACATAGACAGTAAAACTATAGAAAGGTTGACTGGATGAGAATGGTCCCAGTTTTTCACAGAGATATATGTCAGTATGAAAAGAACTTGCTAATTAATATGCCCCATACTGCAAAGGTACAATATTAAATATTTACACATCCTCCTCCCTGCCCCCTGTGTTTCCTTAGTGTAAATCAGGGAAGTTTGTTTTCTTGCCTGTGTAGTCCCAAGAGCCTGTGCTTGATAACTGTATATATAACCTCTGCAAGAAGGACATTCAGAGTTGATGAATTTTGTCTTCCCAAGTCACTGTTAACGTGTGAAGGAGCTCAGTTCTTCTGGGGAGGGCTGAACATCTGCCTGACAGTTGGCAGTGGTAAATGAATTTCTTGTTTTGTTTTGCTTGCTTGCAAGGCTTTTGCTTTACCTATTGCACTGTCTTTATCTCAACTCACAATTTGTTTCACTTTTACTCTTCAGATTCTCTCTGCCATCCCTATGGGAAGGATTGAGTGAGACAGGAATTTTTTATTTTTTTTTCCAGATGGAGTTATAGCATGGCATGGTGTCATTTGGCTTCAATGTCAGGGGGTAGTGTATGTGCCTCACATTACAGACTGTGCTACAATTAAAAACCCCAGTTTTACCCATTCGATGTCTTTTTTAGTTGAGTTTTATGCAGTTTTCTTCTTTTTTGAAGCATGCTTACTGTAAAGTTTTCCTGCTGAAATCTGTCATCTACTAAAAGTGAAAAATAGCAATGTGATGGCCATATAACAAGCACTATGGAACATAAATTGCTTTACATGTGCACCAAGCACAGCGACCATCTTAACATTGTACTAAAATTGTCAATTTTCCAAGTGTCATGTTTTTCTTTCCATATTGTGCTCAGATTGTAAGAAACCTGTCTGAGTTTTTGAGCTAGCAGGATCATTACAGGCTCTATTTATTTATAATACTCATCACAGTTTGCCCCATGTTATTCAAATAATAGGGAAAATAAAGGAAAATGTATTTTAACCGCAGTCAACAGAGAATATAGATGAAATTTGCCTAGAAGATTAAATAGCCATCAACTATAATTGTGGTAAGCCCTAGAGAGTTTATTAAAATAACAAAAAAAAAAAAAAAGCCTGAAAGTTAGAAAAACCCCAAAATTTTCTGTTATAACAATTACCCTGCTGTATTCAGCACTGGTGAAGCTCCACCATCTAAAAAGGGTGTTAAGGTCCTTGAATGAATCCAAGGACACTAACAAAGCTGGTGAAAGAGCTAGAAATAATGTTCCATGAGGAGCAGCTGGGGACTCTGAGTTTGTCAGAAGAGAAAGCTGAAGGATCTCTTTGTTCTCTACAGCTTCCAGAGGAAGGGAACTGGAAAGAGAGGTGCTGATCTCTTCTCCCTGGTATCTAGTGAAAATACACTTGGGAATGGTTCACAGATGCACCAGGGGATACTCAATGTTGACTGAACAGGCTTCATAGAGAGGGGGTTGATGTCCCAAACTTGTCAGTGTTTAAAACAATGCTTTTAACAATGTTCTTTAACCTTTATTCAGCTCTGATGTGGTCAGAGAATTGGCCTATTTTAGGCCCCTTCCAACTGAAATTCTATTCTATTCTATTCTATTCTATTCTATTCTATTCTGTTCTGTTCTGTTCTGTTCCGTTCCGTTCCGTTCCGTTCCGTTCCGTTCCGTTATGTTACGTTATGTTATGTTAGGTTCTGTTACATTCTGTTACGTTTTGTTCTGTTACATCCCATCCCATCCCATCCCATCCCATCCCATCCCATCCCATCCCATCCCATCCCATCCCATCCCATTCCATTCCATTCATCAGTGTTCTTGAATATCTAAAGGGGAGGCCATAAAATTCATTAACAGTATAAAAAATATTGCTTAATAATTATTTAAAGCAGATACCTTCTCAAGGTCATCATACTCATGCCAGCTCGCTTCCATGGAGAGGAAATGTCTCATTTTAGAAAAGGGGTTTTTCAAAGCATTTTAAAAAACACATAGCAAAGGTATTTTTAATTATTCATCTATCATGCACTGACAACACTGAGTCCTGTTAGAATTTTGCAAAAATTTAATTAATATTTAGAGGCATAATTTAAGTTCAGCTAAAAGTACTCAGAAGTCACTGCACAAGATCTTGAAAAGATTAACTTCCCTATCTACATGCTACTTTGAAAATAACACAGTCAAGAAATTCTGTGCCACATTTTTCAGAAAACAGAAAATCATTTAGATGTTGTTATTTAATAATATCTTTGTACTTCTTTAGATTTATAATAAAGGAAAAGTTGCATTTTGTTCTGGTTTTCACATGACAAGTGAATTATCTGATGTAACAATTTGGTTTGACAGGCCTAGAGATATTTACAATACATAACATCGTCTGCATTTTTCTACTTTCTTCATGTAGTCCAACAAAGAAAAAAAAAAGAAATAAAAAAAAAAAGCAGTTTTCCATTTTATTTTGCTTTTTGAACAAAGTTAAAACCCAAACTCTGTTTGACAAAAGCTTTTGCATTGCTGCCAAGCTGAGAGAACAACAGAGAATTTTACATTTTGGAGTATATTAAAAAAATTACACTATCTCAGTTTTAAACTAAAAGAAGAGAGATTTAGATAAGGTGTTTGGAAGAAATTCCTTATTCAGAGGATAGTGAGACACTGGAACAGATTTCCCAGAGAGGTTGTGGATGCCCCCTACTCTGGAAGTATTCAAGGGTTGTATGGGTGGGGCTCTGGCCAACCTGATCTAGTGGGTGGCATCCCTGTTTATGGAAATGAGGTTGGAACAAGAAGATTTTTAAGCTGGCTTCCACCCCAAATCATTCTATGATTTTATAAAATGCTGACTCATTCATATTTACTCTGATGAAAGATTTCTTAGCTCAGCTACTATGCAAAATCGTATCTCCAAACATTGCATACCATTATGCATATATTCTGGTCCCAAGAATATTCTTCTTGAATAAAATAATGCAGTTTTGAAAGACATATTAAGTGGAATCCCACTGAGATCAACCCATGCCAGCTGTGTTGTAATAACCACTGGTGTGACAGTGTACTTGGAACAGAAATTGAGTTTACCCAGCTTGCAGAATATGCAAAACTATGTTGATTAGTGTTAAAATAATCTTTATCAAATACACTAAGATCCAATATCAGCAAAACAATTTTCTGTCACAACAATTGCTGTGTTTTACTTAGCAGGAAGTTCACAGATGCAAAATATTGAATAACTGAAGCAGTAGCTTCAGTCCCACTATTAAAATTTTATTTATTGCCAAAGTGAGTATTTTTTTCAACCCTGGGGAAAAAAAATACAGAAAATACCACTAGAACAAACATTTGCATAATGCTGAGACTGTCATTTAAAGCTTTATCTTTTAACTTTATCCAATTGTCTATCAGCTACCTCAAGCTGAAAGAGGTTTAAAATTCTAGCCTGGACAAATCCATACAGGGAACAAAGCTTGACAGATGAGTTCCAAGAGCATTGGCCATGTTCTTTCTTGCTATGATAGGTTATTTAGAATTTTGTGAATTTTGTGAGTTCTTGTGAATTTTCTGTTGTTAGTTTCCACTGATTGTTGCATTTCAAAAGACCAAGGAGGAAATAGGTATGGTGCCTAGAAGGCTGAAAAAGTTATTTTGTGATTACTGCATGTAATACACATGGTTGTTAAAAAAAACCAAAAAAACACAAAAAACAAAACAAGTCACCAGGGATGTTTTTGTCATGTGCATAGCTCAAGATGGGAGTAGACCTTCTGTTTTACATCCTAAGCAGACTCCATCTGTAAAACTGAACAGATACTAAATTTGGAATTTGCAATATTTCACTGGAATTTGCTTACTTAAAAAAAAAAAAAAAAAAAAAAAAAAAGTAAAATCTTGCTGGGTCTCTTTGTTAAAAAAGAGCTTATACAACTTCCCCCTCATAAGCAGACATCATAATGGGTAACAATCACAATATGAATTCCTACTGGCAACAGAAAGACCAATATTTTTCTGTGGGTATTACAAAAAACCTAAGAAAAAAATATCAAACAAAATCTGCTATGGAATTTCTTTCAAAATCTAAACAGATACTTTTGAAAATTATTTATGATTAAATACAATTACAAAATAATAGCTGTAATAGGAGGATTAGAAAATATAACAACTATCAGCATTTTTTTCTTCTGAACACTTTAGAATAAGCAGAATACAATCATAAGAATGCTTACTATAAAATGTAAACATTCTTAAAGAATGTGTACATATTAAAAAAACTACATCAATATATACATGTGTAATATTATTTCAGGTTTACAAGACATAATTAATAATGAAAATTCCTGATCACTTTGGGGGAAGCATAGCTCAAGAAATACTTTACAAAAAAGCCACTAAAAATACATTAACATGGCTGTCAATACTTCTTATTTCTCTTTAACATAATAACTGTAAATAAGAAGAACACTAAGCTGGAGATAATTTTAAAAAAGTTTTCTTTATTAAAGTTCAACAACAGTAATGTCTCAGAACTCTTGTTTTCTTAGTAAGAAATAAATGTAGAATTTATTGTGATTTAATTTTAGTATATCAAAACTGATTACAGGTATTGACTACCATATTTTTGAAGGAAAAAGAGCCATGAAGTACAGGGCCTCCTTTC
Organism: Phylloscopus whistleri; assembly: GCA_017589585.1. Lineage (NCBI taxonomy): Eukaryota > Metazoa > Chordata > Aves > Passeriformes > Phylloscopidae > Phylloscopus > Phylloscopus whistleri. The sequence continues at coordinate 223,271 of JADMLD010001396.1, forward strand.
AACAGCACAGGTTCCTCCGGGTTCTATATACTTCCTAAACTTGGTACAAAAGGAGACATATTTACTGGGAAAATGAAGAGTATACTTTCTGCATTACTGAGTTATGATTTAATTTGTCTTCTCTTGTTCTATGCAGAGAAGATTCATACACCTCTGAAATATTTTTCCATTCACTCTACTGTCCCCATGTCACTGCAACTCACACTTTATTTAAGAACAAATTAATTCGCTATGCACAGCCGGCTACATCGGTGAGAAAACTTTCTTTTCTGTATCAGAGGATGTTGTGGTATCTCTCCTTGCTGCCTCAGAAATTAAGGTCACTTTCCTGATCCCCTACTTGACACTGCAGTTTAAATAGCCAGTTACAGCTGAAAGGTGGTTTGGGAAGATGTCATCTCTAATGCTGGACCTTTGCAGCAAAGGCTGGATGGCAAGAAAGTAATTGCATATCCTCTCTTTCAGGTTAAAGTCAAAGGAGCTTAAATCATCACCTTCATAGCCACCTCCATAATGGTACTGAAGAACATACATCTCTCATAGCCCTCAGTGGCTCATTAACTACCACTTTTCAAATTCACGAGTATCAAAGTCTTAATGTTCAATCTTCAAACATATCAAATATTAACAAAAATTGTCTTATTATTTAGTATACAACCTTGGGGAACCTTAAGTATGGATTCATTAAATTTGGGCTGTTACAGAAAAGCAATTTGGCTGAAATTCATTTCTCTTTATGAATGGATTCCGGTTGCCAAAAAACAGCCAAGTTGGGCAATTTGAGCATAATCTCTCTTGTTCTGCATGGTCTCCAACTGCTGCTCAAGAAGCATGTGAGTGTCCCCTTGGTCCAGTATTGTAACTATAAAGTGCCCAAGAGCACACGAAGTGAGAATAGATGCCCATGTTTAAGCAACTGTAGCCTGTCCTAAATGCTCGCAACAATAATTTCTAGAGTAAAAGTCACTTGACTCAATTAAGATATGTGCCTTCATATTCAATTAAATAGCTTTAAAATACTAATATCTCATCGCAAAGGAAATTCAGATGGTTACTGCAAATATATCTACAGGGCAATTAATAGATTCTAGAGATCTTTCCAGCTGACCAGATTCAGTGTCTGCTTTAAAATGTGACAATTGAAGACTCAGTTCAGTAGCCTTTATGTATACTTCTAGTACTCTCTAATATGCCATAAAATATGTGAAATAACCCAATACTTTTCTAGAGAATGACAGGTTAGATGGACACCTCCAGAACAAACTGATAGAATAAGCCAGTTTCTGTCAATTATGAAGAAGTCATGAGTAAGATTCTTATCTTGTAATTTTTCCATCTATGTAATTTCCTATTTCTTATCTAGAAATATAAAGAATGCCAAAAGAATGAAGAGCTGTAATGCTAACCAATGTAATCCAAACAGTAGGATAAAAAATATACTGTGTAAATTCCTTTTAATTTTTAATTTTTTTTAATGCCGTAGGACATTAAAATAAGGGGAGAGAAAATAAACCAGTTTGCAAACGATTTGCTTTGTAAAAGTAGCAGGGTCTTCTTGAAGAAGTGATAAATGTGTGACTTGAGTGATCGCATGTTTGGTAGCAACTGTGCACTTTGGTGAGTATTCTCGGAGATTTCAGAGTTATTTGCAAAATTGTTACCTGCCAAGCATTTCTGAAGAGAGAGACTTGGTAAGGCTCTCTCCATCCAGTGGTTGGCACAGAACTTGTCCTTCTTTAAAGCTTGCATACCTCTGACTAATTTTCTATTTTTTTGTTTCAAATAATTTTTGAGAAATAGACTTTCAAACTATATAGTTTTGGCTGGTTATACTTGACATACATCATGCTCTTTTGTTTTCACATACTATCACTAGATCTTAGTAACAGGCTGTCCTGGGTTATGGAATCAAAAATGTGTATTCTATTTTCATCTGCTGAAAGCAGTTGGGGAATTGTTCTTTATTTCTTGTAACTTTGGAAGGAGGGGGATGGGGGGGAGGGGCGGGTGCCTTTTGGGTAATGGGCCATCAACAGACTATACCCCCGGACTATACCCGCTCCCCCCAGAGCCCCATCTGCATGCATGGTCCTATTGTGGGATGCCCCACCCAGTGGGGGGAGTCTACAATTGCTGCCGGGAAAACTGAGCCGGCCGGGGACAGATTTCACTTGCTTCACCCCGATTCCTGGGAGGAAGACGGCACCCCATCTCATCTTCGCCAGACCCCATCTCATCATCGCCGGACCCCATCTCACCATCACCTCACCCCTGGACCCCTCCTCATCACTCCTAGACCCTTCCTCATCACTCCTAGACCCTTTTTGGCTACAGGATCGTCCCTGCTCCAACAGAGCCACGTCTGTCATCCCAGGACTCACTTCTGGACTGCTTCCAACACCCTGACTAACAGGGTGCCAGGTGGCAGCTCTGATTCTGTCAGGGCTTTCCCAAATTGTTGTTGTTTGTTTGCTGGTTTGGTCGGGTAGTTTTGTTTCCTACCACATTTGTATTATTGATATTCCTAGTAAAGAACTGTTATTCCTATTCCCAAATCTTTGCCTGAGAGCCCTTAATTGAAAATTTATAATTTGGCAGGGGTGGGGGGGTTTGCATTCTCTATTCTAAGGGAAACCCCAGTTTCCCTGGCAGACACCTGTCTTGTCAAACCAAGACAGATTTTGGCGCCCAAGTGTGGGGCACAAGGGCATTGAGACAGAGGAATAACAGTTCTTGTGTATTAGATAGAAGTCTACTGCTCAAAATCATGTGGTCCAGCTTTCCCTGGTTTGGCTGGCACGTGGTTGTGGCTGTATTTCTGCCATTTGCTGGCCCTTATCTAAACATGGGCCCTGTAACTAAGGCTACTGTGGCTGGCATCCAGTTTATTTTGTGGGTTAATAAGGTGAGGAATTCGTGGATTTTTAACTTCCTTTGGAAAGCAGGCACATGGATTCAGGGCTATCATAGACTAACTCTGTGTTTCTGGGGTTACTTTAATAATGGTACATATTGTGAGGAAATGGCACCTGGGGAAATTTTCTCCCAATCCTTCACTCAGTTTTTTGGGTCTACTCCACCAGCTTTTCAAGGGTTAAATTTCCCTCTGAATGCTAATGACGTCATACAGTGGTTGGTGCTGCTTATAGGCCTATTCTATTTGGTATTCAGAGATAAAGGGAGACTGGCCTGGGTAAGCACTCTGATAACTACCCCAAAGAATAATGATGCTGCCCAAGAGCCCACCCCTGTCCCACAGCCAGCCTCAGGCATAAACCACCCGGTTTGGGTGAAGGCTCTGATAAAAGAAATGCATGAGATGAACCAGATGCTGAAAGAGTACATTTCCCCAGCTGGTGAGAAACCTTCGCCCTGCCCTGACAAAAGAGAATCTGATACAGAACCCGCAGACATTACAACTGTCCAGGTTCCAGCTGACACACAGGGGCAGTCACAGCCAGCAGCAGTTGCCCCTGTGGAAACAAGGAAATCTAAAGTGAAAACAGCAAACCCAGAGAGTAAAGATAAGAAGGGAGGGCCCTCACAAGACACAAGGGAATCACATGTTCAGATCATCACTGAGACCCTGTCGTATGAAAGTCTCCGTAATCTGCAAAAAGATATTGTACGGCGGGGACGTGAGGCTTACACAGCCTGGCTACTTCGGGTTTGGGATCTTATGGGCACAGGTGTCCAACTAGATGGTGGGGAGGCCAGGAATTTGGGACCCTTGACCCAGGACTCAGGTATAAATCAGGTATTTGTAAGGGAGCCTGGACCTCTTTCCCTCTGGCAGCGGCTTTTAACGAGTGTGAGAGAAAGATTTGTCCACAGAGAAAGAATGCAGGAGCACCACCATAGAATGCGCTGGAAAACTCTGGAGGAGGGAATCCAACAGCTGAGGGAAGTGGCAGTACTAGAGGTACTTTTTGGGAGGAGTGGACAGCATGATAATGATCCTGACAAGGTTAGATGCACAGCGCAGATGTTATGGAACCTGGCAAATCTGGGGCCATCTCAGTATACTACATTCATTGCAACCATTAATGCTGAGGACAACCAAGTGACAGTGGGGGCTGTTGCCACTAAGCTTAGGAATTATGAGAGCATGATCAATGGCCCACTGCAGGCTCATATCTCTGCCGTGGTGAAAGAGCTCAAAGAGGAAATGAGGGAGGTGAGGGAGGAGATGAGGAAGAGCAGTTCCAATGTGGCACCGGTACGAGTCACAGGCCCCAGAGTTAGAGCCCAACGACCCCCAGCCAGAGAGAGAGGGTACACCCCGAGAGCTGACCTGTGGTTTTACCTGCGTGACCATGGGGAAGACATGGGAGTGTGGGATGGGAAACCCACCTATGTCCTGGCAGCCCGGGTGCGTGAGCTCAAGGAGAGGAACACTCACCAAAGGGGTGCCACTAAAATGAAAGTATCCTCAACCTCCTATGCCCAGGCTGTCAGTAGTCAGGATGCTGGAACCTCTAGTATGTATGCTCAGGGAGGGAATAACCAGTGCTAGAGGGGCCCTGCCTCTAGCCAGGTAGAGGAGAGGGACAATCGGATCTATTGGACTGTGTGGATCCGATGGCCTGGCACATCTGACCCACAGAAATACACGGCTTTGGTTGACACTGGCTCCCAATGTACCCTGATGCCGTCGGGGTATGTGGGAGCAGAACCCATCTCTATTTCTGGAGTGACAGGGGGGTCCCAGCAACTGACTGTATTGGAGGCCGAAGTGAGTTTGACTGGGAATGGGTGGCAGAAACACCCCATTGTGACTGGTCCAGAGGCCCCGTGCATCCTTGGCATAGACTATCTCAAAAATGGACATTTCAAAGACCCAAAAGGATATCGTTGGGCTTTTGGAGTAGCTGCTGTAGAGACGGAAGACATCAGACAACTAAATACCCTGCCTGGTCTCTCCGACGACCCCTCTGCTGTGGGACTGCTGAGAGTTGAAGAACAACAGGTGCCAATCGCCACAGCAACAGTACACCGTCGGCAATACCGTACTGACAGAGACTCTGTGACTCCGATCCATGAGATGATTCGTAAACTGGAGAGCCAAGGGGTGGTCAGCAAAACCCACTCACCCTTCAACAGTCCCATTTGGCCTGTGCGTAAGTCTGAAGGGGAATGGAGATTGACTGTGGACTATCGTGCATTGAATGAAGTGACTCCACCACTGAGCGCTGCCGTGCCGGACATGCTGGAGCTCCAGTACGAACTGGAGTCCAAGGCAGCAAAGTGGTATGCCACTATTGACATTGCCAATGCCTTCTTCTCCATTCCTTTGGCAGCAGAGTGCAGGCCCCAGTTTGCTTTCACCTGGAGGGGCGTTCAGTACACCTGGAACCGATTGCCCCAGGGGTGGAAGCACAGTCCCACCATCTGCCATGGACTGATCCAGGCTGCACTGGAGAAGGGTGAGGCTCCGGAACATCTACAGTACATTGATGACATCATTGTGTGGGGAAACACGGCAGTGGAAGTTTTCGAGAAAGGAGAAAAGATCATCCAGATTCTCCTGGAAGCTGGCTTTGCCATTAAGAAGAGTAAAGTCAAGGGACCTGCCCGAGAGATCCAGTTCCTGGGAGTGAAGTGGCAAAATGGACGGCGTCAGATCCCCACAGAGGTCATTAATAAGATCACTGCGATGTCTCCACCGACCAGCAAGAAGGAAACACAAGCTTTCCTAGGTGCCATAGGTTTCTGGAGGGTGCACATCCCTGAGTACAGTCAGATTGTGAGCCCTCTGTACCTGGTTACCCGCAAAAAGAACGATTTCCACTGGGGCCCAGAGCAGCAACACGCCTTTGCCCAGATCAAGCAGGAAATCGCTCATGCGGTGGCCCTTGGCCCAGTCAGGACGGGACCAGAGGTAAAGAATGTGCTTTACTCTGCAGCTGGGAGCCATGGTCTGTCCTGGAGCCTTTGGCAGAAGGTGCCTGGTGAGACTCGAGGCCGGCCACTGGGATTCTGGAGCCGAAGCTACAGAGGGTCTGAAGCCAATTACACTCCCACGGAGAAGGAGATCTTGGCTGCCTATGAAGGAGTTCAAGCCGCCTCAGAGGTGATTGGCACTGATGCACAACTCCTCCTGGCACCCCGACTACCAGTGCTGGGGTGGATGTTTAAAGGAAAGGTTCCCTCCACCCATCACGCCACCGATGCCACCTGGAGCAAATGGATTGCCCTCATCACTCAGCGTGCCCGTATTGGAAACCCGAATCGCCCTGGGATTCTGGAAGTGATCACCAACTGGCCAGAAGCTGAGAACTTCAGTCTCACCGAGGAAGAAGAACAAGAGCAGGTAACCCGGGCTGAAGAAGCTCCACCATATAACCAACTGCCAGCAGAAGAAGCACGCTACGCTCTTTTCACTGACGGTTCCTGTCGCATCGTAGGGATGAACCGAAAGTGGAAAGCAGCTGTGTGGAGCCCCACAAGACAGGTTGCACAAGCCACTGAAGGAGAAGGTGGGTCAAGCCAGCTTGCCGAACTCAAAGCTGTTCAATTGGCCCTGGACATTGCTGAAAGAGAGAAGTGGCCAAAGCTCTACCTCTACACCGATTCGTGGATGGTAGCTAATGCTCTGTGGGGCTGGCTGGAAAGGTGGAAAAAGGTCAGCTGGCAGCGTAGGGGAAAACCAATCTGGGCTGCTGATGAGTGGAAGGACATCGCCACCAGAGTAGGGAAACTACCTGTGAAAGTCCGTCATGTGGATGCCCATGTTCCCAAGAGTCGGGCTAATGAGGAGCACCGGAACAACGAACAGGTAGATCAGGCCGCGAAGATAGAAGTGTCTAAGATAGACTTGGATTGGCAACATAAGGGAGAGTTGTTCCTAGCTCGGTGGGCCCATGATGCCTCAGGTCATCAGGGCAGAGATGCCACCTATAAGTGGGCATGAGACCGAGGGGTGGATCTAACCATGGACAGTATCTCTCAGGTTATCCATGACTGTGAGACGTGTGCTGCCATCAAGCAGGCCAAGCGGGTGAAGCCCCTCTGGTACGGTGGACGGTGGTCCAAATATAAGTATGGGGAGGCCTGGCAGATTGATTACATCACCCTGCCCCAAACCCGCCAAGGCAAGCGCTATGTGCTGACCATGGTGGAAGCCACCACTGGGTGGCTGGAGACCTATCCCGTGCCTCATGCCACCGCCCGGAACACCGTCCTGGGCCTTGAAAGACAAGTCCTGTGGAGACACGGCACCCCTGAGAGAATCGAGTCAGACAACGGGACCCATTTCAAGAACAGCCTTATAAACACCTGGGCTAAAGAACACGGCATTGAATGGATCTATCACATCCCTTATCATGCACCAGCTGCCGGGAAAGTGGAACGGTGCAATGGACTACTTAAGACCACTCTAAAGGCACTTGGCAGAGGGACCTTTAAGAACTGGGAAGTGAACTTAGCAAAAGCCACCTGGATGGTCAACACCCGAGGCTCCATCAATCGAGCTGGTCCTGCCCAGTCTACCCCTTTGCACACAGTAGATGGAGATAAAGTCCCTGTGGTGCACATGAGAGGTATTTTAGGAAAGGCTGTCTGGATTAACCCCACCTCAGGCAAAGGCGAACCCATCCGTGGGATTGTTTTTGCTCAAGGACCTGGTTACACTTGGTGGGTAATGCAGAAAGATGGAAAAACCAGTTGTGTACCCCAAGAAAACCTAATCCTAAGTAAGAACTGAGTGTAGGGGTTCATTTTGCATAGTAGTTCATTGCTTTAGGTATGATGCAGATGATAATAGAATAAGGGGTGGATAATGTCCTGGGTTATGGAATCAAAAATGTGTATTCTATTTTCATCTGCTGAAAGCAGTTGGGGAATTGTTCTTTATTTCTTGTAACTTTGGAAGGAGGGGGATGGGGGGGAGGGGCGGGTGCCTTTTGGGTAATGGGCCATCAACAGACTATACCCCCGGACTATACCCGCTCCCCCCAGAGCCCCATCTGCATGCATGGTCCTATTGTGGGATGCCCCACCCAGTGGGGGGAGTCTACAATTGCTGCCGGGAAAACTGAGCCGGCCGGGGACAGATTTCACTTGCTTCACCCCGATTCCTGGGAGGAAGACGGCACCCCATCTCATCTTCGCCAGACCCCATCTCATCATCGCCGGACCCCATCTCACCATCACCTCACCCCTGGACCCCTCCTCATCACTCCTAGACCCTTCCTCATCACTCCTAGACCCTTTTTGGCTACAGGATCGTCCCTGCTCCAACAGAGCCACGTCTGTCATCCCAGGACTCACTTCTGGACTGCTTCCAACACCCTGACTAACAGGGTGCCAGGTGGCAGCTCTGATTCTGTCAGGGCTTTCCCAAATTGTTGTTGTTTGTTTGCTGGTTTGGTCGGGTAGTTTTGTTTCCTACCACATTTGTATTATTGATATTCCTAGTAAAGAACTGTTATTCCTATTCCCAAATCTTTGCCTGAGAGCCCTTAATTGAAAATTTATAATTTGGCAGGGGTGGGGGGTTTGCATTCTCTATTCTAAGGGAAACCCCAGTTTCCCTGGCAGACACCTGTCTTGTCAAACCAAGACACAGGCTTAGGGCTTTTTTGCATTTTGTGGGTTTTTTCCTTTTCTTTGTTGTGTTGGGTTTGTTTTGTTACGTTGGGTTTTTTAGGGGGAAATCATCTTAACCTTTTAATAATGGAATTGACACATATTTCACATTCAAAACCTACCAATTAGGCTAGTTCAGTCTTCTAAGCATGTGAAATGGATGCCATGTTTCATTTAATGGGAAATTTTTTGACTGATAATTTTGTTTACAACAAAATACAGTTGTGCAAGACCAAAAGCCTGATGCTGTGAACTAATTCTACAAAACTGACAGCAAAGGAAGAATATAAGATGGCTTAGGAATGATAGCTTAACTATAGCTCTTCATATACTAACTGAGCAGGTGTTATTCATTTAATGCAAAGGTAGCAATCCAAATATGATACAGAAATCATCATGTCAACAACAAGAGCCTCCAAGTATGTAATTTGCAATTTTCTCTTTATCTACTAGGTATCCTATCACAGAAATAAGTGACATTTACTTAACAGAGCTTTTTTGGATTGTATTATATTGGTAATTTCTAACTCCTAATGTTTCTCAAAAGGACTCAAACCCTATTGTTATTCACTCCTTTGTTCTTCCTTTGTCCTTGATAAGCACTAAAGATTCAGGGACTGCTTCTGTTAATTCCTTAAATACTTTAGACCAAACAGAGCCAGACTCCCTCAACTTTTGCACAGTGTTCTTCCATCCAATTCTCGTAACTAGCCTGTAATCCTAATCTATACACTCTAATAAATATTAAAATGTTAATAAAAACAATGTTCAAATATGGACTTTTTATTGTGTCCATATAAATGCGTGTTATCTAGTATGGTGGAGAGCTGGATTGAGTATAAAGGGAGGAAAGCAGTGACTGTCTATTCAATCTGAAGACGATCTCATGGACCAGTTGCTGGGACTATGCCCTTCTTTTTATTTATGGAGACTGTGGAGAATGTTCAAAGATTGATTGAATTGTCACACAAAAGCAACTGCTAACTTTTGCAGCACTTGGGTATGACACAAGTGTCACAGTCGCTATGTGTGGCAGTCGACATGGACGCTGCACTTGAGGTGCTTCATTAGAATCATCAGAAGGCTTCACATATCTGTATCTTGTTATTCAAAAAGGTCTCACCTATCTTTCCTCTGTGACTTCCAAGAGCAACTCCACACAGCTCTGGCTCTATCTCTCTTCTTCAGTTCTGGTTCTGGCTCCATCCTGCCCCTAGCACAGCTGCCTAACCCTGTCTATCCTATTTACAATATCTTACCTTCTCTGGCCCTTGCACAACCTCCTGTCCCTAGGTCTTCACAGCACGACAAGCAGACTCTGACTCTAACTCAGCTAACTCACTTTTTATCATGCCCAAGGCTGTGAGGGCAAGGTGTTTCTACTCTAAGATAATTAACACAGCTGTAACCTATCAGAGGGGAGACTGCCTTCTGCAGCATCTCTTTTTGTATCACCACACACAAGAGCTGACTCTTGGTGAGGTATTGTATTGGGTTTTGGCAGGGATAGAGCTAATTTTCTTCATAGTAGCTGGTACGGGGTTAAGTTTTGGATTTGTGCTGGAAACAGTGTTCATGACATAGGGATGGTTTGGTTATTGCTGAGCAGTGCTTACACAGAGTCAAGGCTTTTTCTGCTTCTCACACCACTCCACCAGAGAGTAGGCAGGGGGGGTACACAAGAAGGTGAGAGGGGGCACAGCCAGAACAGCTAGCCCAACTGACCCAAGGGATATTTCATACTATATGACATCACACTTAGTTTATAAATCTGGGGGGAAAGAAGGAGGAAGGAAGACATTTGAAGTTAAGGTATTTTATCTTCCCCAGTCACCATTACCCATGGTGAAGTCCTGCTTTCCTGGATATTGCTGAACACCTGCCTGCCCGTGAGCAGTGGTGAATGCATTCCTTGTTTTCCTTTGCTTGCATGCATGGTTTTTGCTTTACCTATTAAACTGTCTTTATCTCAACCCATGAGTTTTCTCACTTTTACCCTTTCAACTGTCCCCCCAGTTCCACTGCAGGGAAGAATGAGTGGCTGTGTTGTGCTTAATTGCTGCCCGGTGTTAAACCTTAACATAGCATAGCATGTGTTCAACAGAACGGAATAATCACATCCCTTGTTCTGTTGAACACATGGCTGCTCATGCATTCCAGGACAGGGTTTGCCTACATTGCTGGAAGAGGTCATGCTCAGATAACTGTACTCCTAGATAATCACACCCCAGCCTGTACTGCTGATTGGGATTAGTCCAACTCAGAAATCTACATTTATCTTTCTGAATTTTAATCCAATCCTTCTTGGTAAATCTTGCAGCCTGTTGAGCTATGACTACGTTCCTTCTTTTCAGTGTATCTAGAACTCCTTAAAGGTTGGAATCATCTGTGGTGAAGTGCATCTGATCCCCCAATTCAGACAATTTTAAAAGAGAATGAACAGCCTTGGACCTAATATAAAACTTGAGGTACCTCTATCTAAATTTTCTGACAGTAAGAATCTAAGTTATTTATGACCATCAGGAGAGTTTACTCAGTTTTCAGTCCATTCTTCCAGTCCATATTTTACCAGCTTCAACCAGAATGTTGAGATCATGTCAGTCACCCTGTAAAATTTGAGGTAGATGGATGTCGACTCTTCCCTTCACTGAGAAAATTATTATATGAGAGAAAGCAACAAGCTGGTTAAGTACAACTTAACTTGGCAACTCCAGCCCTTTTAAGATCTCCTTCCTGTCTTTCATGTGTGTGAAATTTGGGCTTCCATTTGGGCTAGTTCCACAATTATCCCAGGTACAAACATGAGGCTATCTGGTCCCTAATTTTCTGAGTTGTTTTTTTTTTTCCTGTAGATGGATGCAGTATTTTTTGCCACTTCAGGAGCAGACTGCTGCAGCATGGATCCCTAATCTCTTTGATCTTTAAAAAATTAAAGAGAGCATCTTCACAATGTTGAATTCCAGAGCTCCTCAGATGCATCCTGTCAAGTCTGTTGACATGTGCATGTCCAGTGTATACAGGTGATACTGAGGTCAATCCTCCTCTACCGTGGATGCTCCACTCTTTGGATCTGTCCTTTTTCTTGACATAAAAACTCAGGAGCTTAACTTTAAAGTTCTAGATAAAGACAACACTGAGTACCCCAGCCTTCTCAGTGTTGCTTGTAACTAACTTGCCAGCCCAATTCAGCAGCAGTCTTATGTTTCCCTTGTGCTTCTACCTGCTAGTAATATGAGAAGTGTCTCTTGAGTTTGAACTCCAGCTGAGCTTTTGGTTTCCTAGCTTCACCTCTGCATGCTAAGGTAATAGTTTTGTATCCCTCTTTGGATATTTTTCGATCTTTCCTTGTCTCACATACTTACTCTTTCCAGTTGTAGTCTGCTAATAGCTTGCTGTTTAAAAAGGCTGGTGTGGTAATTTGAGCTTGTCTGAATTCCTGGTGCCCGCCAAGCTGCTGTATCACTCCATCTCCTCAGCTGGACACATGAGGTAAAGTATAATGAAGGCTTGTGGATTAAAAGAAGGACAGAGAGAGATCACTCACAAATTACTCAAACCAGATTCACCTCAGGGAAATTAATTTGATTTATTACCAATCCAATCAAAGTAGGGTAATAAGAAATATAGAAAAATCTTAAAATACTTTCATCCAGCTCAACCCTCCTTCCCAAGCTCAATTTCATTCCTGATTTGTATACCTATATCTCTCCCCAAGCAGCATGGTGGAAAGATGAATTGTCATTTAATCACATGTTTGTGTAATTCCTTCCTCCTCACATTCTGTCCCCTGCTTCAGTGTGGGACCCCTCCCAGAGGAGAGGGTCCTCCATGATCTTCTTCACAGTGAGCCCTTCCCACAGGCTACATTTCTTCACATACTTCTTCAGCATGAGAACTTTCCATGGAGTGCAGTCCTTCAGGAGCAGACTGCTCCAGCATGGATCCCTTCCAGAGTGTCACAGGTCCTGTCAGCAGCCTGTTCTAGAATGGGCTTCCCACAGCATCACAGCCTGCTTCAGCAGTGGAGCATCCACATCGGACATGCGGGAAGCTTCTATCAGCTGCTCACAGAAGGCACACCTGTAGTCCCCCCACTACCAAACCCTTGCCACATAAACCCAATGCATCTGTTTTCTTGGCATGCCACAGGGATAGATCACACCTGTGCTTTCAAAATGATGTCCTGAAAATCTTGAAGCACTTCTGAGGTCGCTTTTGAGCCTAAAGATAAGTTCCCTTTAGACTATGCCTAATGGTTCCCTGAAGAACCTGAACTTGACTCTTCTGAAGTCAGTGATCTTTATTATTTTGTCTTTTTCATGCCCCTCAAACTCTTACCTCTAAAACCGCAGGGTTACTGAAGACAATTTTTTTTCTTACAGACTCCAAAGGGTTCTTGCTTGTTTGCAAGCAGTGACTCCAAAAAGGCACCAATCATTATTGCCATACTTGACAACATGTCAAGAATATATCTTTGACAGTCCAGAAATCTCCCAGAAAAGCCCCATTTGCTCAAACTGCTCTCTTGCACAGTACACAGTCTGTCCTTATCTTTCATAAGTGCTGTCTTTCTATAAACTTAAATCTTCTTTTCACTGTCTTCTTCTATTCATTCTGAGAAACATTTATAAAACTTTTTTTAAAATATTTCTACATAGCTGGAACTGATTTCATGGTTATATCTTTCTGATAAAATCCTTACATGCTTGACCTATTCCTTTATAGTAATATTCACACGTCTTTATTTTCAGTGTTGTATGATTCCTTTTTAAAACATTTTGAAGTCATTACAGAGCTCATTACAGAGTCATTATGTTATTTCAGTATGCCTCATAGCTTTCCTCAGCAATAGGATATTTTGTTAGTAATTCTTTTATCTTATTTTGCGCTCCCACCTTTACTTTCCTGTATAGTGATACTTATTCATCTCTTTTTTATTACTGTTACCCATATTAATTTCTGTGGGGAAAAAAAAGGAGATGCTGCTGAAGGCAACCTTGCCCTTGATATGTTGCAGCTGTGTTAATTATCTAAGAGTGGAAACAGCCTTGCCCTCACAGCCATGGGTGTGATAAAGAGTTAGTTAGCTGGTAAGGCATCAGTCGGAGTCTGCTGGCTGTGCTGAGAAGAGCTAGGGGACAGGAAGTCGTGCAAAGGGACAGAAAAGGTAAGATGCTGTATGTAGGATAGGCAGGGTTAGGTGGCTGTGCCAGGGACAGGAAGGAATGAGCCAGAACTGAAGAAGAAAAGAGAGAAAGAGCCAGAGCTGTGTGGAGCTGCTCTTGGGAGATACAGAGAAAAGGTATGGGAGACTTGAATAACAAGGTCCTGATGCTTGCAATCCCCTGAAGTTTTTTGGTGAAGCACCTTGAGTGCAGTGTCCATCTTGACTACCACATATTGACAATGACACTTATCAACACTTCCATAACTATCCTCTGATCAGGTTTAATGTATAAATATAAGCCTAAATGTACATAAAATATAAAGTATGAAGCTGTTTTCTTCTTCTAGATGTAACAGCAAATACAGAATGCCTAACAAGGAGCAGAAGAACAAGAATAACAGGCCTCAAGCATCATACAACTTGTTTAAGCTAGGATCAGTAAGAGTAGGCATGATGAGGGCCTTTTGAGTCATCTGGAAGAAACTTAATTAAGGCTTAACTTTAATTAAGCAATCTCTACCTAACAAGAGTGTACTCAATTATATGCTTATGTATTTTGCTAAGCTGCACAGTGCTAATGTACATGTGTTTGGCAGAATAGACAAGGATACTTTTAACCAAAAAGATTTACATCAGAGAATGTCAATTTTTTGTGAATCATACATTCATTTATCAAGAATAAAACAGTTCTGATGAAACAGTAATTGGAAAACAACCCCACTGGAACAGATCAAAACAGCCTAGCAGAAACCAATGAAGAACATAAAATGAGCATGAGTGGGAATATTTTGTTGTGTGTTCCTTCTCCCATAGTCATCACCAGCTACCTTCTGTGATTCCAGCACAGGAGGGTGGTAGTTGCCACCCCCACAGCACACCCCCCAAAAAACAAAAAAAAGAAACCGCGAAAAAACTCCAAACAAAACAAATCCCAATAAGACCACAACCTCACGCGTCCTGCCCTCCCCTCCCCCCCCCCCCCACCAAAACAAAAAACAAACCAACCACACCAAAAACCCCACAAAGCACATGACACAAAGGACTATTGTGTCTCCAACCTCTGGCCACAGTCTACCTGGGTATTGCTGCCAGTGTCAGGCATGTCAGCCCCCAGGGAGGGGGAGAAAAATCTGCTCCAACCAACCCTAACCAGTCAGGGCTGCCCTGCCCTTCCTCCCAAGGGAGACCTGATCTCCCCTGCCCCATCCTGGAGTGGACTGGGAGTACATGGTCCTTTTAAGAATTCTCCAAAAGCAGCATGTTTAAAATACTGCTGATCATGCCTCATCCTTTGAGATTTTCTTAAACTTCCCTTTTCATTTGTCTGGAGATCCCAGTACTTTTGATAAGCACTTCACTTTCAAAAATAAAAATAAATAAAAATAAAAATTAAAATACGGGAAGATGATGAAAGCTATTTCCCAATATCACACATTATCTTAAAAAAATACCAGAGTGCATTTGCAGTAAATTTTGGTATACCTGAAATAGAACCAGAACTTCAAATTTGTGAAGAGGTTTTACAATTAAAACACAAAACCATTTAAAAAATCTTCTGAAATTCATATTCTCTGTAGGTCTTCTGACTTCATGAAGCAATTTATTGTCGAAGGAAGTGAACACTTTCTTCTCTGAAGTTTTACAAAATGAATTAGAGGTCTCATTACTGAAGTAGAACATCTTGGAGAATCACAAAGACCAAATAACTAGCATCAGTCCAAGGATGAATTTTGCTTGTCCTGGAGATTCTTTTGATAATTATTCAATTTCAGTGCCTAGAAGAGCCAAAGGAGTTTCAATGTATTTGTTCTTGCCGTAAAATCCCCTTTCTAAACCATGTCATTGGAGTCCTTATGAATATGCATAAGAAATTAATGGGAAAAAATACTGATTAAGAAATTTTAGTTCTAGACTTGGACAAAGCTCCCTTATTTTCAAGTGGATATGATCAGTTATTAGCAAATTAATTCACTAAATGCATTTTCCAACTAGGGTCTTTTTTAAGGATAAAAGGAAAAAACCTTTCAAGTTTGTGTCTCAAAATATATAAAAAGGTCTGCTAGTGTTTATGTTAGAAGACAGCTCTTACAAAACAGGTTTTTAGAAGATTTTTTCCTCTCCTAAACTCAGACCATTATTTTACTGCTAAATTAAAATAATGTGTTGGTGTCTTTGTTGGAAAATTCATATCAATTTTGAAGACGTCCTGAAGAAATATTATCTTTAGTTACTGTGGTAGTTGGTAGTTTATAAATAGATACTGTGGGATTTTAAAGACTTAAACTGATAAGATTTTAATGAAAGCTATTCATCTCTGCCAGGAGTAACACAGAACTTAATCACAGAATCACAGGCTGAGGTTAGAAGGAATTTCCAAGTACAGAGACTTCACAACATCCCTGGACAACTTGTTCTGGTTTTCAGTCACCCTCACAGTATAAAAAAAGTATTTCCTGATGCTCAGAGGGAACCTCCTTTACTGCAGTTTGTGCACACTTCTTCTGGTCCTGCCACTGCAGAGAACAGAAAAAGATATGGCTTCCTCTTCCTCTCTGCTGCTTTACCCCCTCCCACTCCCCCACTTAAGTATTTTAATTGAGAGATGTTTAGGTCTGTTAACAAATTATAAGTAATATTTGACCTTTTGGGAACAATTGAGATATTTCTTTTTCTAATTGTTTTTATTAGCCATGACTCTCACTAGTTACAAATATATATGCACACACATTAGCACACAGCTGCATATATACTTCTTGTCCTTCTACTGCCTTTTTTTTTTTCCTCTTTTTTCTCTATTAGTTGCACAAGATTGCATGAATCAGTTTGATTTTTCCATTTTTCCAGAGCTTCAGAGGTAACCACCCAGTTATGTGGAAAATTTCTGGAAGTTTTCAGGGGACCCTGCATCTTCTATTAGTTGTTTTTTGATTGGCAAGTTAATGATTGCAAACTGATAGATTTGTTCTTGATAAAATGCGGGCCTGCCTCACACCAATCCTTAGTGGTTTGGATCAAATGAGTAGTAGATGTTCTCCAACATCAAGCATTCAGTGGTCCTGACATACCATTATATTGGCCATGGGGTTCAGGGCGGGTACTGGCCTGAGGCTGGCAATCAGAATGGTATCAGTTAGAGGAGTCATACCCTGTTCAAGACACTGAGTCATCAGGTGTTGGATATAACATGCGTTTTTTGTAATATTGTGAGGATAAACAGAAGATTAGCAAAGGTGTGAGCTGGAGTCACAGGACACAATGAGGGTAGCTGTCATCAGACCCATTCACACCTGTTGCTCAGTAGCTGCCTCTCTGGGCACAAATTCAGTAGGACCCTCTCTACATTCAGAGAGCTATGGCCTGTCCAAGCTACTGACCTAGGACCCCTACTCACTCTGGTGTCTGACACCAAAGGTAACCAACCCTCACACACACAGGTCACACTAGCACCTCTCAGTTGGTATGTGCAGTACACATACACGCTGTTAGAGAGTGGCATTACACAGAGTTAGAAATTTTAATAAGAAGATATAAGAAGACAGGACAGACTGCAGAGATGAGGAACAAGGCTCTGCCAGAGAAGTGTACTGATTTGTTAACGTGAAGCCAGTGCTTTTATACCTTTTTCTGTCTGTTTGCCTAGTCTCTTTGTTCCTTCCTGCTTCCCCTTCTGCATTTCTCCTCAGGGGTTTGTACAACTCCATCAATCCTAAACTACTTCCATCCTGGGGGTAACCCTGGTTTAACGATCTTACCAGTTAAAACAGTGGTCATCAATAAAACTGCTTTTGAAAACAAATATATTTCAACCTGTTCCATGAGCTGTCATTTTCTACTTAAGATTTCCACAATTGCAGGTGAGGCTTTATTGGAACAAAAGTTGCCATAGTTAGTCTGCAACCTTATCATATCATTTCATTATCCAAGCTGGAGTGATGTCAGTATCATCCTCTGAAGTCTGGCCAGAAACAAGTGTTTTATCCTGAGCATCATAGAAGGAGTTAGGTACATATGTCTCCTATACAGAAAAGTGGTGCTTTCTATTGAAATGGGTTGAATAGCCAAAGAAGTCAGAATAAAGACAATTACATGAACATGGCTCATTTTCTTTCTGTAATAGTTCAGTCAGTGTAAAAAGAAAATGAGCTAACTAAAATCTAGATGAATCTTCACAAAGGATAAAAACAAGTTCAATGAAAAAGATATGCTTATGAAAAGAATTGACTTCATGATAATGATGTATTTAAGAAATAGTACATATACAGAAAGCTTAATCTGAATCAGAATATGCTGACCACAGTAACTGTTTGTTTTCTCCGTAAGAAGTAAAACTGACAATCTTTTCAGAGTAAAAAATAACAGAAAATAAATATTTTCCTGAAGTTCACTTGAAGCCTAAAGGGATACCATGTTAAAACAACCTATCTTCCATTCTTTGCAGCTCTGACTAGTATTCCACAGAGATTGTTTGCTAAGCTGTGAGTACAAAATAAAATGTGAAGAGATCCAAACTTGTCTACAGAATCCACTTATTATTAGCATCCATTCTTACCATAGAACATGTCACTGGAGACTGGTATTGTGCTTAGAGTGAAAAGATTTCAAGAAAGTTATTTTGGAGCATCTGAAAAAAGGAAACTCAACTGTATTTTATAAAAGCCTGTAATCTCCATTACCCATTTTCTTTTTCTTTAAAGAAATATCCCAGCTCCCCAGGTTCTTTCAACAATGACACTTGCCAACATTGTTTGCAGCAGAGATAGTTTTAAATTTTATGTTGTTTCTGTAGTAACTTTGCAGAACAAATATAGTCTGGAAATTGTTATGAATTAGTTCAGATCAGAAAGAACAGTTTTAACTCTACGTTACAGAAAATTAATGTAGGTATAGTTGCCAGTTACTAATAAATAAAAAGCAATGCCCCTAAGGAAGCGTATTGACAGATACATAGGGAAGGTTACCTATATTTAGAACAATAAAATATAATCTGACTGACATAATATAAAACAACCTTATATTCATTGCTTGATTTTATTTTTTCTTTTTCCAAAATAATTAGCATAACAACATACTACATTAACTGGTGAATAGCCCTGTGTTTTGGGGAGGAGAGTGGGCTGGAAATGGCAATGGATGTATTTTGTTAAATGCTTATCTATATCTGCCTTTGCTAATCTAGAAGCTGTTTTAGTTAATGATTTTAAATTACCAGGAGGAAGGTTCCTACAAGATTAAATTACTCTCATTCATAAAACATGTTAGAAAAAGTCAGACTTAAGAAAAAAAGTTGCTAAAAATCTCACTGGAAAAATACTAGATTTTTAAAGTATAAACCATAATCTTGAGGATGAAAGATGTCACTTATCAATTGAGCTTGAGACTCATAATTTATAATTTTGGGGTTTAAAAGCTAGTTTTTAAATGCATTTAAATTAAAGTATTAAAATATCATGTACCTGTTAATGAATTTAATGTTGTACTCAAATAAAACAGAATAAAAAAGTCCAAGTATGAACAAATTTCATACCTGTCCATCATGACAGATATTTAGCAGACATTTGGACTGCAAATAAACTGTATTTGGAATATTGTTTTTCTTACTGACTGTAATTCTAAAAGTGTTTTCAAAGATGTGACTATAATCCTGTTCTCATTTTGATGCAATCTGTAGTGCCCGGTACACCGTAGTGCCCAGTAAACTACTTTTTTTTTTTTTTTTTTTTTCAACTTTTGCCTGCTCATCAGTAGAATAAAGTGGGTGGTATTTGGATTGGTTTAGAAAAAGTCTTGCCATTAGGTTTGCAGCATCCACCACCTTTTTTCTTCTCTTTTCATACGGGATCAACTTCAGCTAGTCAACCGGGGACTGAGTGCCTCTCCTTCTAGTCATTCCTACTATTATTTTAATGCCTCATGCACTCACCTGGCAAACAGGAACTACTGCTTCTATTCCTTTCAGTTACAAGCAGATGAGAACCCATGTCTCCTACTCCGTGTGCTTTAAACCTACTGTTAAAAGAGGTTGGTAGAAAAGCCATTACTGTAATTTGTCAGTGTAGGTGCATGTTGCAGTTGTGATCAGCTTGGGACTTCTAGAAAATATTCATTTGTACCTTGTCAAGGTAATGTTAATCATGTTAAAGTCAAGCTTATTGAAATACATCTTTCTGTGACTTTAGTATTTTCTCCTTGCACTCCAATTATCATTGACTTTTTTTGTAGCTTTACTCCTAAACATTTGAACTTGGCAATTTAGATTGAAAGTCTAAGTTTGTATGACAAGGAAACTTTCAGACTACTTGGAAAAAGATTTATTGCTGGCCTCCACAACCAGGTATTGCTGGACTGCTGTTTCTGCTGCATCTGATAGGAGAATATAGATTCTGACGGAAGCCCTTTTTGCATGTATTAAAAGGTAAGAAAATTCTGACAGTTAAATCTTCATATACAGACGATTAAAAATATAAATATAAATAGATCAAGAGCTTCTAATCTTAAAAAATGCAACTAAGTACAAATATCCATAATGTCAACAACCAAGGTAACTATAAAAATACCATAATGTAATAGCTATTGTTTTATCTCTTTTTTTTTAACTAACAAATAGCAGTATCCATAATCAATTTAAACTACTGTGTAATAGTGTGTAGTTTTTATTCACTAAGGAGTTTATCAAAGGAAAAAAGAATTTTACATCTGTTTTTTTTTTGTTATGCCACATGAGGAATATCCAGTTGGTTGAGCTGTTGGTTAGAATCAAGAATACATTTATTTTAAATATTTATCATTCACTGTTCTCTGAGTATGGATATTTAATTTATCTGAAAATACTTTATATATGAGTATCTAGATCCACAAATCAGCAATATGTGATAAATTACATGTACTCTAAATCTATAAAAATAAAATTTTAATTCTGGTCTAATGAAATACAGAAAGAAAAGTGATTACTTTTTTTTTTTTTTTCCACTTCATTATCATGATTTTTCCAGAGTTTTATAGACTTATCATCATACTGTTACTTGGAAAGTGAATTAGCTTATAAACATTAGAATATCCGAAGTTTTATATTTAATTGAAGAGCCTATGTACATGATTGTATATATGTGTTTTTATAGATATTAGTAAGCCTCACAACCCACTTTTCTTAACAGCTATACTCAAGAACTTTTTTTTTTTAAATTGCTGGATTAAAGGATTGTTCTGGTTTAGGGCAAATTTGGGAGAAAACCTCTGAAGGGGTTCCTCTGGAAGAGCAAACCCAAACGGCCCCTCTCTCCAGCCGGTCCGGGAAAAGAACTTCTTCGGAGAAAAGTGGAAAAAACTATTTATTTAACAAACAAAATTCCTACAAATGCAAAGAATTAATAATATGAAACAATAAAACCTCTGCCTGCTCCAAAGAGAGATAGCAAACAGAGACAGTCTTTGCCGTGGGTGTAGCTCAGCTCACTCAGTCTCTCCGAAGGTCCAGGCCCGGCGGGCCACAGGTGCCAGCCTTCGCTGCTCCTCTGGGTTTTTCAGTCCTGAGCAGATTTAAACAGTCCCAAGAAAAGGAAAAAAAACAGTCTAGGGAGTCTTCTCTGCCTAGCTAGCTAGCTAAAAGCACAGGAGAGATCTCTGTTCCACCGCTGTCCGTGTCTCGGACGAACACCGGAGAGCAGCAATGTGGGGGAGTCAGGCAGTTTTCTCAAAACAAACTGCGCCCTGTTCTTTCTCCCCCTTCACTCCCAGAACAAGGTTTAAAGGTACAGAACACAATATACAGCACAAACAGAACAGACGATTGGGGATACAAGCAGCATAAAGTCACCCTACCACATTCCACTCCTGTATCTCCATATTGTCAACTTACTACCAAAACTAAAATTCTAACTCTACACACACATACCTTATACATGCATATATATACAGTATACAGCTATATATAGAAAATGGTAGTAACATTCAGTAAATGATATTTACTCATAGTTTTCACTTAACAATCAGATCTTCTTGAGGTACACATCGTGTTGTTTTATTTTTTTGCATTATTTACTATGTGCATCTTGGTCCCTGAGCAAAAACAATCCCACGGATGGGTTTGTTTGTACTTGAGGCAGATTTAATTTAAACTGTTTTCTCTAACAAACTTTTCACATGTACCACTGGAACTTTATTTCTATTTACTGTAGATAGGAGCTTAGACTGGGCAGGGTTTGCTCTGTTGGTGGAACTTTGGGTGTTAACTAACCAGGTGGCCTTTGCTAAGTGTTGCTCTTAATTTTTGAAAGATCTTCTACTTAATGCTTTTAAGGTGGTTTTTAACAGTTCGTTGCATTTTTTTACTTTGCCTGCAGCTGGTGCATGGTAGGGGATATGGTAGACTTACTCAATGCTATGTTTTTTAGCCTAGGTGTTGATAAGGCTATTCTTAAAATGAGTTTCATTGTCTGACTCAATTTTCTTAGGGGTACTATGCTTCTAAAGAACTTGCTTTTCTAGGCTCAGGATGGTATTCTGGGCGGTGGCATGAGGCACAGGATAGGTCTCTAGCCACCCAGTGGTGGCTTCTACCATGGTCAGCACATAGCGCTTGCCTTGGCGGGTTTGGGGCAGGGTGATGTAGTCAATCTGCTAGGCTTTTTCATACTTATATTTGGACTACTGTCTACTGTACCAGAGGGGCTTCACCCGCTTGGCCTGCTTGATGGCAGCGCACGTTTCACAGTTATGGATAACTTGAGAAATACTGTTTATGGTTAAATTTACTTCTCGGTCTTGTGCTCACTTATAGGTGGTATCTCTGCCCTGATGACTTGAGGCATCATGGGCCTATCGAGCTAGGAACAACTTTCTTTTGTGTTGCTAATTTAAGTTTATCTTTGACACTTTTATTTTTGCAGCTTGATTTACTTGCTTGTTGTTTCGGTGTTTTTCATTAGCTTGACTCTTGGGAACATGAGTGTCTACATGACGAACTTTTACAGATAGTTTTTCTACTTTGGTGGCAATGTCTTTCTACTTATTAGCAGCCTAGATTGGTTTTCTTCTACGCTGCCAGTTGGCTTTTTTTTATTTTTTTAGCTAGCTTTACAGAGCATTAGCTACTATTCACGAATTAGTGTAGAGGTAGAGCTTTGGCTACTTCTCTCTTTCAGCGATGGCAAGGGCTAATTGAACAGCTTTGAGTTCGGCAAGCTGGCTTGACTTACTTTTTTTTTCAGTGGCTTGTGCAACTTGTCTTGTGGGGCTCTATACGGCTGCTTTCTACTTTTGTTTTATTCTTACGATGCGGCAGGAACTATCGGTGAAAAGAGCGTAGCGTGCTTTTTTTGCTGGCAGTTGGTTGGGCTTGTGATTTTTTGCCAGTTGGTTGGGCTTCTGGCTTTATGCTAGTTGGTTTGGCTTTTGATTTTGTGTCTGTTTGTTTGGTTTCTGATTGTGTATCAGTTGGTTTAGCGTTTGATTGGGTGTCACTTGGTTGGGTGTTGGGAGGCACTGAGGGTTTTTCACTTGGATTATCATCTACTGGTTGATTAGTTTTGTGTGTGCGCTTCTTTGCTGGGGCGACTGCCAGTGTCTTAGGCTCACTTTCTGGTTTAGCTGCTGTTTGAGTAGCTACAGTATTGGCTGCAGCTTGAGTGACTGGGGTAGCTGCTGATTTATCTCTTTGCCCCCCTGCCTCTACTTGCTGCTTTACAGTATTTAGCAGCGTACGATAAGCATATGCCAGGGCTTAGCTTATTGCAATGAGCTTTTTTTCTTTAGAATCATTATGGCAGTTCTCTTCCAGATATTTTTCTACTTCATCTGGGTTTTGAATTTGTTCATGTGAAAATTCCTAAGCTGGGGGATTAGAAAATTTTTTTAAGGTTTGGCCCATTCTCTTTTATTTTCTACACTATTCAGGATTTTTCACACTTGGGTCTACTTCTAGGTCAGTAGTTTTATTAGCCCCTCTGGAGGACTTAGACTTCATTTTAGACAAGCTGTAGAATATATAGAGGAAGCTTACTAGATTAAGTACTAGAAAAGTGGTTTCTTTAACAGTCAGGGGACATTGAACATTTTCTAAAAGTGATGTAACTGATTCAAAAGAGAAGGAATAAAGAAAAGACTGAAAAGCTTTATTTCTTTTAACAAACTGGGTGCAATTATTAATAAATTCCCAAAACATGCTACTGGAACTAGGATGCAGGGTAGGACGAAGAAGCCATAAACCAGACATACCAGACACAAACTCCAGTACCTGTATAAGCTTCCTATAAATCATGAACATTAAGCCCAGGACAATAACAATCCTAATTCGTGCACTTCTAGTGTAAAAGCTACGTGTTAGAGACAACATCGGAGCTATCTCTGAATGAGAAAACAAACCTAAGGACCAGAGAGGTATTAAAACCTCAAAAAAGCCTAGGGAACAGAAACACAGAAAGGACTCCATCCCAAGAGACATTAGGAATTCAACAAGCAACATGGCTACTGAGTAGTCTATTCCCACACAAATACAACCAAAAATGCAATCAATGTAAGTTTTTTCCACTCTCTCAGGCCCCGCAGTTGGGCGCCAAAATAAATATATGTTCTGGTTTAGGGCAAATTTGGGAGAAAACCTCTGAAGGGGTTCCTCTGGAAGAGCAAACCCAAACGGCCCCTCCCCCCAGCCGGTCCGGGAAAAGAACTTCTTCGGAGAAAAGTGGAAAAAACTATTTATTTAACAAACAAAATTCCTACAAATGCAAAGAATTAATAATATGAAACAATAAAACCTCTGCCCGCTCCGAAGAGAGATAGCAAACAGAGACAGTCCTTGCCGTGGGTGTAGCTCAGCTCACTCAGTCTCTCCGAAGGTCCAGGCCCGGCGGGCCACAGGTGCCAGCCTTCGCTACTCCTCTGGGTTTTTCAGTCCTGAGCAGATTTAAACAGTCCCAAGAAAAGGAAAAAAAACAGTCTAGGGAGTCTTCTCTGCCTAGCTAGCTAGCTAAAAGCACAGGAGAGATCTCTGTTCCACCGCTGTCCGTGTCTCGGACGAACACCGGAGAGCAGCAATGTGGGGGAGTCAGGCAGTTTTCTCAAAACAAACTGCGCCCTGTTCTTTCTCCCCCTTCACTCCCAGAACAAGGTTTAAAGGTACAGAACACAATATACAGCACAAACAGAACAGACGATTGGGGATACAAGCAGCATAAAGTCACCCTACCACAAGGATTAACAAGGAACTGCACTTCTCTTCGAAAATAATTTTGAGTTCGGGGGAAAAATAAAAGCCTGAAATATATTATATTGTCTTCTGCTCTGGAAACTATACATGGAACAACATGTATAAAATCAATCTCCTATTTGCATGTCTGGTTTTCAATTACAATGTCAGGATATAGACACCTTACCTCATTGCATGTAAGAAAAATAACCATATTTTCAGTAATTTATTAGTTAGACACAGAACGGTGAAATGCAAGATCTCTTTTGTTAGATATAAGAAAAAATGAATCTGTGTAGGTGGACATATGTGTGTGAACAATGAGAATGCAGTCCTCTCTCTTATTTAAATAAACTTCTATAGGAAAAAGTGTTTGCGTTTTCTGCCTTCAGACATGAAGAATTATGTGGCTTAAAAAGTACCAACAGTTTGTTTTCTTTGAAGTAGTGGAGGTGAGGGTTTTTTTGTTGTGGAGTATTGGATTTTTTCCTGGTAGCTTCAACAGATCAAAGGTACAGACTTAGTTCATTCAACTAAACATCAATGTCCAGAGATATACAAAATGGTCTGACATATTCTGCCAGACATCTAGCTGCATTTCCGAAATACTACAGGTTCCTTATATCTGCAACCTTCTTCACAAGGCCTTGGAGAGATAGAGGACTGAAAAAGTACTCATGTTAAGGTTACTGAACAGGGACAGGGTTTGTCTTACAGTGGGGGGGACTAGCTCCTCAGTTTTGACAGGGGTGGAGACATGGACTGTGTGTGTACATTGTGACTGCTGTAGGAGCTCCGGCACCTGGATCACTTATAAATACCTAAATCTGACTGTTTGAAGCAAATCTAAATCAAACTCTTTATACCAGATACAACTGACTGTGACAAAATGAGGCAACTTAATATATCATCTTCCCTAATTCCACTGGGAGGACTTCTACATAAGACTCACTGTACCCTATAGAAAACAAACAAACACACACACACACACACAAAAAAAAAAAAAAAAAAAGGGTGGAACTGCCCAAGGGTGAACTTTTGTCATGAACTTAGTTGTTCTGTTTTTGGCAATGTAAATAAGTTTCCTTCAGTTTATAGAGTTCCTTCTGCACATGTAATTTTCAGGCAAACACGGTGTTTAATTACTAGAGAAGCTAGTCACAAACACAAACTATATGGAAAATGTACTCTTTTTTTTTTTCTTCCAATTTGAGTGTCTCCCATGTCTTTGGAACTTACAAAATTATTTTGGTGCCCAAAAGAACAACAACAACCAGCTAATCTATTTTCAGGTATTAAGAGGTAAATTTAGACTCTGTTTGACATATGTTATGAAACAAAGATATAATGTTTGGTTATTTAAGACAGAGAAAAATAAAGTGCACTGAATTACTTCTTTGGCCCATATTGGATATCTCTCTTGAAATCAATAAATCCTGTCGATGATGAAAAGAACTATAGCATGTCTAGATCAGGCTCTATTTAGCTCAATACAGCTATATTCCTTATTATGTCATATTTCGTCTTTCAAAATACAGTATATAAACATTAATCTAATTTTTTTAAATGAGTAAACCTGGGTCATATTTACAGATTATTTTTTTCTATGCTATTTTTTTTTTTAATACATGTAGCTAAGATATATGACATGGAGGTAGAAAGTAATTCAAATACTGGAAAGTAAATCCAATCTGAATACACAGTCTAAATGTTCCTTGAAAAATGCCTAGATTTATAAACTGGAGAAAAAAAAAGGGAGAAGCTACCTTATTTTTTTTTCTTTTTTTGATCATCAGAGACATATTATTGAATATCTCAAGCTGGAAGTTTGTCATAATCAATATGTGGTAGTCAAGACGGACACCACACTCAAGGTGGTTCACCAAAAAACTTCAGGGGATTGCAAGCATCAGGACCTTGTTATTCAAGTCTCCCATACACAGCCACCTAACCTTGCCTGTCCTATGTACAGCATCTTACCCTTTCTGCCCCTTTGCACAACCTCCCCTCCCTTCCTCCTCACAGCACAGCCAGCAGACTCCAACTGACTCTTTACCAGCTAACTCACTCTTTATCACACCCATGGCTGTGAGGGCAAGGCTGTTTCCACTCTTAGATAATTAACACAGCTGTAACATATCAAGGGCAAGACTGCCTTCAGCAGCATCTCCTTTTGTCTCGCCACAGATAAGGACAGATGGAGCAGATGTATTGTTATAAGCTGTCATGACAGAAATCACAACAGGTGTAAAAGAGATGTTTCTAGTGTTTAAGAGAGTGGAATTTGAATAATCCACACCAGGACTGGAGAGTTATGAATTGCAAGTATGGACATGATTATGAACATGGCAAAGGAATAAGAGGAATAGCAAAGTTTAGATTAGAAAATCTCATTAGATTCTATGAGTCAACCCTGTGACAGAAGACAGAGAAAAGAGAATCTGCAATTAGAATCATAGAATCACAAACATAGAATGTTATACTTGGTCTTCCTGCCAGAAATGAGCAAGGATGACTAGGGAACTAGTGTTGAATTGAAAGCTTTGAGAACTTCAAATTTGGCTGCTATGGGATTTGCAGCCTTGATAAACCTGTATTTCACATACATGCATTCTGTTAGAAGACACAAAAAGGATAAGAAAATGTATGAAAAGCTGGACTGACCTGTAATGTCATCTTTGAATATGTCAAGTTTTAATTAACAGTATAAGGATGATATTTTAATTTATTATATTTCATAGAAACATACACACGTATAAGTGGTCAACAAAGGCTTGTAAAACTATTAAATTGAAGAAATATTAGGAAAGAATTAGGAAATTCTGTGAAAGAAGTGCATGCTTATAAGAGCATATCTCATTAAGACAGCTTAGTTCTAATGAGGTGAAAATTTGAAGCACTCAGTATGTAGACAAAATCCAGGCCTTTTAAATTTAATGTCCATTAATCAGCATGCAATTGAAATTAGTTTACTTTGAAATCAAATGTAAGCTTGCTCAAATGATGTTGAGAAAAAGAGTATTTAAATATTTTGTAATGCTGTGATGGTATAGCTAAAAACAATGCAAAAACATTTTGCATAAATATGTGAGCAATGTTACAAAAGGACAAATAAAAACATGTAGTTTCACTTATGAAGCATGGGAAGATATACAAACAAGAAAGAAGAAGGAGAAATTGCAAGAAGAGCAAAGAACAAGGAAAGCACAAACCTTACTTTGGAATTAGGATTTGGAATATATAGAATTCCTACTGAGGACAGAAGAAGCACACCTCAAAAACTAATACTAAGGAAAGTATCACTGGAAGTAAAGTAGATATCCTCTTTAGAAAACAGTCTTGAGATGAAAAAAATGGCTGAGCAAAGGTGGAGAAGAAACAAGACTCACATTTTTGAGACTGACTTCTCTTAAGAAAGGGGTCTCATACCTGATCATCACAAACTCTGCAGTTGAAGACTGTGACAGAGAGTAGCCCTCAGTGTTGATCTTAGGGTGTGGTTCTGTATACTCTCTGCTAAATTATGCTATTATAGCTAGACTTGTCAGTGGTTTGCATGTAACATTGATGAACAATAATTGGTAAGAGTTGACCACTTGCATAAAGTCTGCCACATGCAGATTCATCAAGCAATTGTTATGTTTTTTTAAAAATTTTAGACATGCCTGATTTGTTCGTCTTCTAAACACTCCCTTCAGAGCAATCTGTAATTTTCTAATCCTGTGTACACAGATTTACACAGCTGCTTATTTCACAGAATCACAGGACCACAGGATCACAGAATGCTGATTTGGAAGGAACAAGGATCACCAAGTCTAACTCCTGGTCCTGCACAGGACCAGCCCCAAGAGTCATGCCATGTGCCCTAGAGTATTGTCCAAATGCTTCTTGACTTCTATTAGCTTAGTGCTGTGACCATTTCCCTGGGGAGCCTGTTCCAGTTTCCAACCACCCTCTGACAAAAGAATCTTTTTCTAACATTCAACCTAAACCTTCCCTGATGCAACTCCAGGTCATTTCCTCCAGTCCTGTCACTGGTCACTACAGAGTTTCTGCCCCTTCTCTTTCCCTCATGAAGAAGATGTAGATTGTGATGAGGTCCCACCTCGGTCTCCTCTTCTTCAGGCTGAAGAGACAAAATTACCTCAGCTGCTCTTTATACAGCTTCCCCTCAAGGCCCTTTGCTACCTTTTTTGCCCTCCTTTGGACACTATCTAATAATTTGACATCTTTCTTATATTGTGATGCCCAAAGCTGCCCCCAGCAGCTGAGGTGAGGCCTCCCCAGTGCAGAGCAGAGTGGGACAATCCCCTCCCTTGCCTGGCTGGTGATGCTCTCTCTGATGCACCTCTGGACACGGCTGGGCCTTCCTGGCTGCCAGGGCACTGCCGGCTCATGTTCAATTTTCCATCGATCAGAATCCCCAGGTCCCTTTCCATGGCACTTCTTTCCAGCTTCTCATGCCCCATCCCAGGTGCAGAATACAGCACTTTCCCTTATTAAACTTAATGCTGGTGATTTTCCAGTCCTCTAACCTGTCAAGGACTCTCTGCAGGTCCTCCCTGCCTTTGAGGGAGTCAACAGCTTCTCCCAGCTTTGTATCATCTGTGACCTTGTTTAAGTATTCTTTCTAGTCCTGCATCCAAGTCATGAAGGTGTTGAAGAGCAGAGGGCCAAGGATGGACCCCTGTGGAACCCCAAGGGTGACAGGTCACAGCTTTGATGTCACACCATTCACTGTAACCCTTTAAGCCTGATCTGTGAGCCAGTTGCTCACCCATTGCATGATCTGTTTATCAGGCCTGACTGATTAGATCACCTTATCAAATTATCAGATAATGCAGTAACTTAGTAATAGCTGGGAGAGCTATTAATTCTTTACCTTATTTTCACTTGTAATAGCAGTCATGTAACTACTCCTGCTACTCCTGCCCTTTCTGGCTATCTCTGTGTACTGAATGTAAGAGGAAGCTAAAGTTACTTTTCCTGAGACATTTTATAGCTATTGAAATTAAGTAAAATAAAATTTAGGCAGAATACTTCCTTTTTAATTTAAGAAGATACTATTTCAAGTCCTGCATTTCTTAGGTTCATTTACAATGCAGAAAGTATGAAATACTCTGAAGATAAAGCAATGACATTTTTTATGTTATTTGAAATATGTCCTTTTTCAAAAGTAGATCTGCAGAATTAGCCTTGCTTATTTGTCAGACTACTAATGTTTTCAGCTAAGTAATTCCTGAGGTTCTTCAATGAACTAAGGCCTAAGGAATTTATAACAACACTTGAAATATACTGTCCTATCAGAATCTGCATCACTCAATTTCTCATGAATTTTTCAGGAGTAGTTGCAATGTCCTTAAGTGTTTTTAAAATAAAGAATCATATAAAACCAAAATACAGGGAAAACAATGGTTTAGAATATTCTCCCTTTATTTTGAAAGTTGAAAGGTATGCTATATTTCAGTAATATTATAAAGCAAATTTCCAAGGTTTGACCTATGTGCAGAACTACAAAAACCTGAATCTTCCTTACCACTGATGGTAGTAAGATGCATTTTAGGCATGCTGAATAAGATTGTTAGAATGTGCCCTTGGATTTTTTCATGAATGAATCTGATTGAATATAATCTGCTGCTAAGAAATCTTCTATAGTTCAACACTAATTTATGATGCCTATTAAAGCTTTTTTGTTCTTTTACAGTTCTATATGCATTTGAATATCCTTTACAAATGACTTTAAACATAAAAATTTCTAGCAATTTCTGTACTGTTATATGGTAAAACCCCCAAAAGAAGACATTCATCTACCTTGTACAGAAGGAAAAACCATTACTGTTTATTTAGCCAGATATGTCTTCTTAATTTGAATGTAACCATTTTTAGATTTTGTCTTCTACACACACCTGCATATGATTTTTGATTTTACCAAACTTCCAGCCGTTACCATGTGTACATTGTACTTCGACTCTTACTAAGTTCATTGTGCTGAAACCCATAAATGAATTTTCTCAAAATCACTCTCTTTATTTGCAGATGACATTTTTTCACTTTTGTCAAAATTTTATCCAGCTGCTTTCCTGTATTCATGATAATAATCACTGGTATTTTTCTTCTTCTAAGGACATTTGGATAAGCATACGGCTGTGTTTTCATTGCAGAATTCTGTATACTTTCTCTTCACCTCGTCTGCTCACTGCTGGTATGAATAGTTCCCTGTAATGTGGGTCATAATTTTCACTGGGTTATTTCTACAGTCTGGACTATCCCAGAAACTCTATTTCTTCTGGCTGCACACTATTTATTAGCAATGTGGAAACATCTCAGAAGGGAACAAGGTAGTATCATATTTTCTGCTTTCATTTTCTCCTCAGGGCCTTTCCACTCCATTTTAATTATAATTTTTGTTGTTATTATACCTCAATTTGTGTTCTGTACAAAGCAGCTGTTCATGCTTAACAAAGATTGGTTACTCATCTTTGTTAATTTAAAGCATTGTTATTAACCACCATAGCATTACCTATTGTGTTTAATGAGGCTTGAGAAAAAGCTTAGTGAAGTCAATAGCAAATTTTCTATTAAGTTCAATGATGTAGAGTATAAACTTGAAGTGAATCTTTATTTTAATTTTAAATAAACATTTATTATTTAACTAACTTTTAATAACAGCAATATTTCATATAATTATTAACATCACTATTTGGGAAAAAGGAATATTGTTATGAAAACTGTGTGATTAATGGTTTTGAGCTGCATTCTTTCCAGAATAGGAACATTAAATCTTACTTTGACACAAAAGCATAATATTTTTTTTAAGACAGCCTATAAATACTAATACCATTAAAGGACAAACAAAAATTCTTCTGCAAAATGTCAGGCTGCTTGAATTGATTTCCTTATAAACATCTTGGTACAAACTGGGAAAATATGAAACAAGATTAATATGAATAAAAGAGAAAAGAGTAAGGTAGACCTTTACTTCTGAAATAATTGTCCGTAACTCTACTGTAGATGATAGAAATATCCAGGCTTTGGTCCAAGGAACTAGGAGAGTTTTTTGTTTAATTTTGTTTCTTTGCTTGTTTGTTTATTTTAGTTTTTATGGGGCTTTTTTCTGCAGTATAGCTATATTGGAAAATTAAAACTCACAAACCTAATCACCTTGACCTCTATGCCTAAGAAACACCAAAACCCATAACCATCAGTGCTAACTACCAGTATCAACTGCACAAAAGATCTCCAAGGTCCTCTTTCTAACAAACAATCCTGTGTGCTATAATAGAGGAGAGAAACCTAATTTGTACACAAAAGTATCTCAGTCCTTGTACTTGTGTTCCTTGTTACGAAATACAGTATTCTATGCAATATTGTTTTGAAAGTTTGGTATGGGTTTTACTGAATCTTATATAAATTTTGGACTTCTCATTCAGATAGCTTTAGAGAGATGAAATTCCTGATATATCTGGGAAGCTCAGTTGTTATCATTTAATACCAGTTAAAACTAGATATTGGCTGGACATTTGCTCTCAAAGACCTTTAGAGACCAACTTGTACCTGCTGTAGATGGCTAATTTTCATTTCCATTGTTAAATGTGAGAAAATCAGGTGCAGTGCTGCTAGTGAATTGGCAGCAATAAAAGAAAAGGGTGGGAAAAAAAAAAAAAAGGAAAGGGACAGAAGAGAAGACAGCAGTGACTGAGGTGCTTCAGGTTTTCTTTTCTTCTATTTTTACTGATAATATTTCTTCTCATGTCTCCCAGGTCCTAGTATCTAGTGACAGAATATGAGAAACTGAAACACTAATAAGTTAGCATAAAAATAATAAGTTAGTACAGATGACACATGAGAGGTCAGGGCTGGCATGTAGAGAAATGGTCGGGCAGAAACCTCATGAGGTTCAATAAAAGCAAGTGGAAAATCCTGTACCAGGGACAGAGTAACCCCATGCACAGTACAGGGTAGATGGCAACTGTATGGAAAGCAGCTTTTGCAGAAAATGGTCTTAAAGTCCTGGCAGACAGCAAGCTGAGGATGAATCAGCAGTGTGTTCCTGAGATGATAATGACTAAATGCCTGCTATTGCAGTGGTTTTAGCTGTATTAGAAAGAATTATCCAGCAAGAAGAGGAAAGGGTTTTTTTTTTTTCCCTGCACACAGTACTTCTGAGACTGTTTGATGTATTGTGTGCTATTTGGTGTTTTTAATACAATAAAAACATTGACAAACTTTAATAAATTCAGTAGAGGGCTACTGTCACCCTTTAAAGGCTGGAGCACTTGATATTCAAAGAGTGGTTCAGATAAATGGATTTACTCAGCCTTAAGAAAGTACTAAGGGGCCCTAATCGTAGTCTGCAGCTAACTGACGGATACCTATAGAGATGGAGATAAAATCCTCTCTGAGATGCACTGAAAAGATGAGAGGCACCAGGTAAAAGGAGTGCTGAGAGAAGTTTAGGACAGATGTAAGTGAAAAACTATTGAAAATTATTGAAAAGTAAGATGAACATGTACTGGAACTGGTAGCCCAGAGAAGTTGTGGAATGTAGAACCTTGAAGTCACTCTGAAGTGGAGTGGAAAAAGTGCTGAGCAACCTGATGTTACTTTTATGTTTGCCTTGGTTTTTATGAATCTCTCAACTAGATGATCTCCATCTATCTATAACTCATAATCAAAAAAATAAAATAAATCTAAATTAAAATTTCTTTGTTTTTGTGAAGAATTATAAA
The DNA here is from genome assembly GCA_017589585.1 of Phylloscopus whistleri. Classification (NCBI taxonomy): domain Eukaryota; kingdom Metazoa; phylum Chordata; class Aves; order Passeriformes; family Phylloscopidae; genus Phylloscopus; species Phylloscopus whistleri. Next base: position 256,935 of record JADMLD010001396.1, read on the forward strand.
TCACTGTGTTTTAGATAAACTGGTATATTGAGTTTTAATTGGCACAATATTTTGTTTCTGTTATACAAAGTGGCTCAGAAAGTGTTTTGAGTTATATTAGTTGAATCATGATTATATTATTTAATACAATAGATCTTTTTTTTTCAGATTAAAAAAAAATCGGAGTGGTGTTTAGTGATGGACAGTCTTTTGGTCTTTCTATGCAGTATTTTGGAGTAACCCCTTAGAAGATCTATCTCATCAGAATACATAATACATTATTTATTGAAATTCATGCCATAAATCACAGTCTGAGAAGTTTTGTCCTAGGAAAATCTAGTGAGATTTTTCTCTTTTTTCTCTTTTCTTTTCTTTTCTTTTCTTTTCTTTTCTTTTCTTTTCTTTTCTTTTCTTTTCTTTTCTTTTCTTTTCTTTTCATAGAAAGAGTTTTATGAGAAAATTTGCATGTTACACAAGGAGAGGTAAGAGTAAGCACATGGTTTAGATGCTTCTCATGAACATACATCAATAAATTTTCAGTACATACATACCTACATGACATTGGGATAGAGTAAACCCTCATAAAATCTATAAGTATAATTTCTACAGTACCAATAAAACCTAACAAAATATGACTCATCACTTAATTACAAATAGTAGTTGATAATATTTGATTTCTATGGTTGTATGGTTGAAAGAAAATCTGGTGTGCGTATGTCTGCATATGTGAAGTTGGATGTCTGATTTACCATCTGCACTGAAAGGACAGAAAAGCTGTGCAGACTAGTACAATTAAAAAACACTTACTGTCTAAAAAAGACGGGAAAACAACACTGAATATTTTTCATTTTTTTATGCATGTAAAAACAGCATGGACTTTATTTTGCATAGAATAATTTTGGATATATTTTCATAGGGATAAACTGTTATATTTGTCATTTTCTCCTCAGTATATTATACTGTGTAATATTTTGATTAAATTTTGTAAGTGCGAAAGCTTTGTGTAATAAATCTGGTTATAAAATACGGAGAGTGTTTAGAGGTTATTTTGAAACAGGCTTATATAAAACAATGTTTAATGATGACAACTTGTGATCCTAAATATTAACATATGTGTTTTAAAATGGTAATTTAATAACTATTCTCTATTTGAAAATTGTTTAGTAACACTGTTTAAATAGAGACATATGTGCAGGAAGAGTGCTGATCTTCATCTGGGTTTTTTCCTGCATTGGTTTTTGTTTACTTCACTATGCCTTTTCATTTCTCAAAGACATATCACAAATGAAGGACAGAGGAGAACTCCACACTACCACCCTCTCTGAAATTCTTCACTGGACTCAATTTTTCAAAGATTAATAGCACTTCATAAAATAAGTTGTAATTTTTGTTTTTTTAATTTTGAGTTTGAGTTCCATTAATAAGTAATGAATTTCATTATAGATTAAGAGAGAAATACCTGAGAATTCTATTGCCAGAATTCCTGATGACCTCTTTCTTGCTTATAGATATAAGCATTAGATTGTTATCCTCATTGACCTGCCTGTTCCCTTCATTACAGGAGACTGCAGTTATGTGTAACACTGCTTTCTGACTGGGGATTTTCATTACTGTGTTCACTTCCATGTCTTTTTCCTAAATTTCTGTTTATTTTAGCAAACATCTTAAGTTTATAGAATCATAGAAGGCTTTGGGTTGGAAAGAACCTTTAGAGATCATCCAGTCCAATCCTCCTTCCAAGGGCAGGAATATCTTCAACTAGATGATGTTGCTCAAAGCACTTCCAGCTATGAGGTATCCACAGCTTCTTTGGGAAACCCATTCCAGTGGAAAAAACCCCCACCCTCAGTGGAAAAAAAAATTCCCCCTATCCAATCTAAATCCACTCTCAATTTAAATCACTACTTTGTCTTATTACTACAGTCTCTGGAAAAAGTCTCACTCTGTCTTACAAGTTCACTTTATTGAAGGGTCATAGTAAGGTCTCATGAGAATCTTCTCCAGGCTGAACAACGACCAGCACCAGTCTTCCAGCCTTTCTTTACAGAAACAGAAACATTTGGCTTGCTCTGACAGCTCTGTATTTCTGGTGCTGGAGTCCCAGGGCTGGAGGCAGTACTGAAGGTGGGTTCATGCAAGAGTAGAGAGTGAGAATCACCTCCTTCAGTTTGCTGCTTTTTTTTTTTTTTTTTTTTTTTTTTTTTTTTTTTTTTTTTTTTGTGCAGCCCAGGATATGGTTGGCTTTCTGGGCTGCAAGTGCATATTGCTGGTTCCAGGTTTTCATTTACCAGTCCTTCTGATATTGCTGCTCTCAGTGTGTTCACTCAGTGTGTTCATTACCCAGGCTAAACTAACACTGGATTACCTGACCCAGGTGAAGCACCTTGCACTTGGTCTTGCTGAAATTCACAAGGTTCTAATAGGCCCACCTCTCAAGTCTCTCAGGCCCCCTCTGGATGGCATTCCTTCCCTCAAGTATATCAAATGCACCACTCAGCTTATTGTCATCTGCAAACTTGTTGAGGGTGTACTTAATTTCACTGTCTGTCACTGATTAAGATACTAAATGGTATTGGTCCTGCTACAGAGCCTTGAGGGACACCACTTGTTGCTAGTTTCCATTTGGATATTCATCTATTGACTGTAACTGTCTGGCCACAGCCAAAGTGTCCATTAATCAAACTCATATTTCTCTAATATGAGAAATATTCTCTAATAAGGCTAAAATATTGTGGGGACTGTACCAGAGGCCTTAGAGAAGTCCAGGTAGATGGCATCTATAGCTCTTCCCTTGTCCATTGATGCACTGTAGAAAGACACTAGAATGATCAGGTATGACTTGCCTTTGGTGGAGCCATGCTGGCTGTCTCAAATCACCTCCTTGCCTTCCATGTATTTCTATGTGCCTTCCCACAGGATCTGTTCATTGGATTTCCTGAGCACTGAGGTGAGGCTGACTTGCCAGTAGTTTCCAGAGTCATCCCTTTTTCATAAGTGGGTACAATATTCCCTTTCTCCAGCCACTGGAGACTTGGTTTGACTATCATGACCTTTCAAATATAATGCAGAGTGTCTTGGGGACTACATTGGTCAATTCCCTCAGGATCCTGGGATGGATCTCATTGGGTCTTATTGGCTTGTGTCTATTCAGGCTCCTCAGGTGGTTTCAAACCAAGTCCCTTTCCTCAGTGGCACCCGCCAGCCTCTTGCTCCCTGGTCTGTATGGGTTTGTCCCATCCTAGATGCAGAATCCAGCACTTGCCCATGTTAAACTCCATGCAGTTGGTGACTGTCCATCTTGCTAATTTGTTGAGGTCTCTCTTAAGATCCTTTCTGCCCTGCAGTGCTGCACATTTTGTCCAGAAGGATTCTGTGGGAGACAGTATTAAACGTTTTGCTGAAATCCAAATAGATTGTATCTACCAGCTTTCCCCGATCAGCTCAGTGGGTTACACTGTCATAGAAGGAGATCATGTTGGACAAGCAGATCATGCTTAGCTGCAGCTTATGACTGCATTGTTCTCCAGGAGTTTTTCAATACCTCCCTGAATATCCTTTTCCATGACGTAACCATTTTAGAGGATGACTCATGATAGCTCCCTTAGACATTTATCTTCATATGGAATGAACTGATTGGCTGAAGCACAGGTTTCTTTCCAGTTACCCTAGAGGTAGTTCAGATATTTTCTTGTTGGACTTCCAGCTGGGGTCTGCCAAAAGTCCTGTTTTCCATCTGCCAAATTTATACAGGTAGTGTAACTGTGCTGTACAAAATTGAGATCTTTGGGCATCTTTAGTGATGTTAAATTACTACAATTAGGCAAATATATCCTGTCCTGTCTGCTTTATGTGTCTACTTTGGCGTGAGTTGAGTATCTGCCTGAACTCCACTATACTGACTAGATCCATTTGCTCTGTAATGAGACCATGCCAACTCACATGGTGGTACTTAACACGCAGTCACCTGTTTGCAGACTTCAATTTAGATGTCTGGAGTCTCAAGCTGACTTTTAGAGATTAAATTAGTTACAACTCACTTTTGAATGGATGAATGTTAAGTTTATAATATGATCATGCAGAACACCAAAGCAACACAAAATTAAACATGTACATTAATGTCAGGAAAAAAACCACACCCCCCCAAAACAACAACAAACAACAATAAAAAAAGAAACAAAAAAACACCCCAAAACAACAACAACAACAAAAACAGAACACCAAAAGTGATTATTTGTCTCTGGAATAGGGGGTGGGATGTGTAGTTTAAACGGTTTCCTTTCCCCTTTTTGTGTTCGGAATTTTTTTAAACTATTCTCTACTTGCATAGAATTGGTGTCATAGGCTAGGAAAAGCCTGATTTTGTTCCAATCGGGGTCAGCTTTTTTGATTGACAAACAATTTATCCAGTAGAAGGCAAGCTGCGACTTTTGGCAGAATGCTTAAAAAGGCTGGGTGGGGGGAGGAGCGACCTCTTTGTCTTCCGGTGTGGCAGGCTGGGGACAGAGAGCCGCTGGGCCGGGCCGGCCTCGGTGCCCCCCCACCCCGGGCGGCTGTGGCGGGCCGGGCCGGGCCGGGCCGAGCCCCGATGCTGCTGGAGCCGGGGCAGACCGGACCGGAGCTTTAGGAGCCGCTGTCTCGCAGAGAAGCAAACAGCATGGAGAGGAGAGAGAGCTCGGACGGAGTGCCCCTTCGCCCTTGCTCTTCTTTTCAAGCCGAAGAAACCAGCGCACGGCTTCTAAATGACTCAGTTTCCCGCCGCAGAGCCACGTGGGCAGCCCGGCAGCCCGAAAAGTTTAACCCTTTGTTGTTAGCAGATGGACTTTCCTAAACATCATCTTTCTCCGGAAGAAGAACAAATATAGCGAATGAGCCATGGAAAGACACAGCATGGAGCTACAGTCGGTAAAGGGAGAGTGAAAAGGACTTTAAGGCAAAAGGACAAGGAGTGGCCTAATTTTGGCTGGACATTTCTGGTAAACTATAGAGACTGAACTAGTTTTTTTCCTGTAACATATAAATGCTTTTGGGGGGATGTAAGGTTCTAGTTAAAAGTGATATGAAGCTTTTTGCTCCTAAAGAAAGAGGAGATTTGTTTTTGGGTCTTGAGATGATTTTAGAAATAGAAGAAGAGAATCTTTGTGTCATACTAGAGGAGGCATCCTTAAACAGTACCCCAATAAGCAAATATGGCCTATGTGCAGTGTTGAGAGAGCTGCTAATGGGTAGGATTTCGCAGTTTGCAGGAGTTCTTTTAAAATCCTTGCAGATGCAGAGCATGGGATGTCTATATAGAACTCAGAGAGACTCCTTTCCTAAAAGAACTGATAAAAGGTTATTTTTAAAATGGTAAAACTGGCTGAAGTTGCAGGTCATGTCTTTTTATGTTGAGTGAAGAAAGGTAAAAAACTTAGAAAGAGAAAGAAAGATGTTTTAGAAGTTTCATTTGTTGTTGTTGTTTTTTCCCTTTTTTTTTGTTGTTTTTGTGTGTATTAATAAACTATCTTTGTAATTTAAAGATGGGCCTGTTTTGCTTTATATTCTTCCAGTCAAATGAGATATAGAACGTGATGAAACCATCACAATTGGTCTGAAAATTATTCTCAAATCTATATTTATCCCGCTCCTTGTAACTTCTTCTCATGTGCTAGAAATATTACATATAAAAAAATCCATTGGCTTGCAGTCCCATACTTTCCTGACTTCCAACTTTTTGCACTGTACATAAGTTCTTTATTGTTCTTAAGAAGATGTACATGCAAGTAGTTTACGTTCTTAGTGGGGCAAAAATTCATAAATAAACCCCACAGCATTATAAAACATGGCATAGAAAAAGAGAGTGCTCATTTTTCTTTACTGTTGTGTTAATCCTTCTGTCTTCTGAAGACGATAAACTAAAATTGAAATGGAAGATATTGTGGGGTGTTTGTTTCTTTGTTTTTTAAATTGAAATATCTTAAAATATATTAACCAAAATTGTAAATTACTTTTAAACATGCTACATCTGTTCTCCTTTAATGTAAAAGCTTTTAATCACAAAAATAAAAGATTAGTAAAAGTCAAAATTTGACATTTTTTAAATTTTATATATGAAATTGATTAATCTTTTTTTTTTTTCAACAAACACTTGAGGAAAGAAAAAAGATCAGCTATTAAAGGTAAAATAAATTAAATAGTCATAATTGGGAAACAACTGAAAAAGTTTTTGGGGGCAGAAGATGCAAAGGAAATGGAAAGAGAAGGTGAACAACATGTCTGAATGCGTTTTCACTATGAGAGTACAGCGGCTCAAATGACCCAAGCTGTACCCCGTTTATAGAGTCCCTGACAGATGAAAATTCATTTTTGGCTTATTGTTCACCAACATGTAGAATCACTGTATTAGCTAGATACTGAAATAGAAAAAAATAGTGCAGTAAAATCCATCTGTTCATCTCAACTTCCCTAACTACTGGAGACAGAAAGCATTCCTCTCTCTTGTGTTCCCCCCGAGCTGTAGTCATTATATGTAGGACAGCTGAGATAGCATTGTAAAGTGAAATACTGGAATGAATACTCTATAAATGAACCCTGGTTCTTTAACCATCAAACACTCTAGATCTCCCTCCTTTGCATTCAGAATTTGGTTTAGAAGTTGTAAATTTGGGACCTTTTCTCAGTTAAGATGGTATCAGCCTGGTTGCTTGCCCTTTTCTTTATTTCAGTGATGTATTTTCTTTTAGATAGCTCTCTTGTAGCTGTTTTATGTGGCTCTATTTCCAATTGATGAAGCACATATATTCTGGGAAGAAGACAGCTCTGCTTTGAATGTAGATGGATTACCTGAGGATCAGAGCTGGTAAAGAAACATTTTAACAGCAGTTATGAACAGATTGGCATGTTTTGTCAGAGGTTTACTTAAACCCAGGGCTTAAATATATCCAAATTCTAAGCACTACTATATTACTCCAAGGATTAGGAGTAGCTCCTAGGAGAAGATTTTCCTTATTTATTAGGGAAGATAAATATATATGTATTTTTTGTTACTCTCGACATGCTGCAGAGGAAAGTAGAAATGATTTTTTTTTATTTAACTCCTGAGTAGTGTTACACTGCAATATTGCATTTTTTCCTGTCTATGGGTTTTACATTTAATGTTTTTATTGTCAGTACTTCAGAGTATTTTTCACTTATTTTGACCATCATTTGCCTGTGAGAGAACATTCAGAAGGCTTATAATATCCACCATATTCTTTTATAAGATCTAGAAAAAAATTACCTTGGTGAGGCAAATTAATTATTGAATTATATTAAAATCTGTCTGACTTTCATGACATTTGGGGTTTTTTTTCTCTTCATTATTTGACAAATAACTTTGTTTCTATAGTCTCCTATGCTGGCATTAGGGTCTGGAAAGGAAATTTTGCCTCTCTTCTTTCATATGGAGTTTCATCATGATTCTGTAGGTTCTCCAGGGTAATTTCCAGGGTAAATTCCTAGCTGCTTCTTTTTGAAACACTAATTTCTTGTATGTTTTCTTGACACTAAGAACTCATCATGTTGAAATGTCTTTTTGAAGCATATGGATATTTAGCCTTCAGGATTAAGGTAAATATTCCCTTTTCTTAAAATGAAATTCCAAAGGGAAATTAAACTAAACAAAGCATATTTCAGTTGTGGAACAAAACAGACTGTGTGGCATAAGGATCCTTTGCTGCATTTTACGTTGGTCACGAGAATGTCATCCAACATCAGCATTAGAAAAGCAAAGCTGAAGAATAGTTATTTTATTATGTAATCCAGAAAAGAAACCAACCAACCAACCAAAAAACCAAAAACACAACACCAAAATAAACCATAACAAACATCAACAGGCAAAGTTTATATTAGGATTCATTCTTAGGGTTACACCACTTTTGCTTAATGGATTCATTCAAGTGTATTAAGGATTTGTATTTACTTCATTACTGTCTCTTACTCTCTAGGAATATAATTTTACGGATGTTGATGCTAACATTGCTTTGAGTATTATTTGATTTATATGCCCTGATTTCTTAGCCCTTAAAGAGAAAATATTGTAAATAAAAGAATTCACCACACACAGGAAGTACCCTGAGGCTGAAATCATACATTATGCAATGCTTCATTTCTGTTTCAGATTAGAAGTAGAGTGGTATCTTGTTTTTCACATTTGTCTCCTCAGAGTCTGTCTATTTCAGAACCAATGAGACAAATAATAATATCAAATTATGATTAAATGAATGAAGGACTTAGAATAGGACTATCAGTTTTTGATGTAATTCTTTGTTGTTGATACATGCAATTAAAAAATGTGTGATTCATGAAGAAGTACAGTCAGCAAGCAAAATTAATCTCAGTACCTTGTGTCAATGTATTGTCATGAAAGGCAGAAAGGGAGCTTCACACAGATCTCATTAGAGAAGTCCTCCCCTTGAATCACAAGGCACAGAAAGGACCCCCCTGCTTCCCCCCCACCTTTTCAGAGAAGGTGTGCCTAGATCCAGTCTTAGCTCCAGGTTTAGTCAATGTTTAATGACTAAAGGATTACATAGGTGTAATTATACAACTTCGTCTTTCAGGATAAAAAATAGCAAAACAAACATATTAAACATATTTTTTTATTTACATTTTTTTATAATGATTAGACTAAAATATCTTAATCAGAATTAATTATTGCAATGTGTGGATAGCTATAACCATAGCACACTATTTTTAAGTAATATCAAAGCAATTATATCAAAGCCAACAAACCTCCACAGTTATTATGTAAATATTTATGTTACTCACGCATAACATCATACTCATACCCCAATAAAGGGTATGTTAGGAAAACCTACGATTAAAATGTGGGACTGGGCTTTTAAAGTGTAAAGTATAAAGTGATTTACTGTCAGTTGTGTGTCAGCTAAGCATCTTCAGGTCAGTTATCACTGGTTACAATTACTCACTGGTTCCTTTATCAGGTATTTTATCAGGTCTTCTACATCTTCACTGGTGCCAGTTTCTATGAGGAGACACATCTTTAACTTTGGGCTTGATGAGTATGATTCTTACTAACATTATTCAACAGCAAAAGCAATATGACACTCCCTTTTCCATTCACCACTGATAGCTTTGCAGAAAGGGTAATGGTCAAACTGTATTATCCCAACTCCAGACAGAGCATCCTGTTACAACTGGGTGCAGGTGCCCAGGTGTTGTGTCAGTGGTGACAGCAAGGCCTCTGTGAGGAGCAGCCAGGGCTGCCCCAGTCTGAGCACGGCCAATTCCAGCCAGCTTAACTGGACCTGCCACAGGGCATGAGTGAGCCCCTCAGCCATGCCTGTGGCATTTAAGGGAGATTAGGGTTAAGAAAGGGTAAAATGACAAGCAAGCAATGAAGAGCAACTGAGATGCAGCCCTGTGAGCTCTAGACTCGGGGAACAGGAGTGGGAGGAGGTGGTCCAGGTGCTGGAGAAGGATTTTCTTGCAGCCCATGGAGGACTGCTGTGGAGCAGGTGGGCATGCCCTGGAGGAAGTTGCAGCCCATGACAAGCCCATGCTGCAGCAGGCTCTCTTTTTCTCCTGCTTTGCTAAGGAGGGGGAATGGGAGAGCAGCTGTGTGGGTGTCTGGCAGCCAGCCAAGATTAGCCCACCACAATCAATTTTCCTTTTATGTCAAGCCCCAGAAATATTGGTGTAGTGCAGGGAGTATTTTATTCCCTCCTGACATCCCTAATTAAAATTAAATAGTATGCATACAGCACAGAAGTCTGATACCATAGAAATTGTTAAAATTCACATAATTATTTGATGTGGATTTCATCAACAGTCCTGGTTCTACTTTCTCTAAACTCAATTTATTGCATTCAGGGCTGTTATTATATATTTTAATGAAAATATTTCAAGACTTGAACCTAACTTTTCTCTATGTTTAAACTGGATACAGACCTCTAATTTTCTTTGGTTTTCATAAATTTCCACAGTTGCACATCTTCATACCCCTGCTGTTCTTTGTATTTTTAACAACTCTCTATCACTCCATATTCTGTGCTACTCACCATTGTCTTATTCTCAGATAAAATAAATATGTCATAATGTAACATTCATTACAATTCTATAATGCAGAAACAGAACATTAGAATGTATATAGAGAATGTTATTTTCTTCCTTTTATAGCTGTCAGGACCACAATTTTTTTTAATCATCTATCACCTCCATAAAAGACCTAGTCTCATTCCCATGAATCTAACCCCTGATGACAAGACATATTTGGCCACTGTAGTGTTCTAGTTACCCTGACAAGATTGATATTTATATTTCATACAATCTTTCCAACACCATATTATTCATGCACTGAGACTTTCTGCTATTCATAAATGACAAACCAATTGTAATCTAACTTCAGTTACTTTACCTGCTATGTCTCTTAACTATATAAGACAAAAAACAAACAAACAAACAAAACAAACACAAAACCAAAAAAAAACCCTCACATCATCCCACCTAGTTAGGCTATGAAAAGCAAACAGAAATTTTGCATTTCTAATACTTATAATACATAAGGAGTACAGATTTGTCATGTCTGCACTATTCAGGGATTTCTTTAGCAGGAATCCTTCAAAACACTAATCAACTAAGTCATGACTGCAATCAAATGTACGTTCAACTTCTCTTTGCTCTAAAAATTCTGAAAATATATCCAAAGTCTTTCCCCATCTTTGTTTCTTGTTTCAGACAGTTCCACATGAAAATGCCAGGGGCTTCATACTCTTCTCATCCATCAGGCATATATCTAAAATCTGGAAGATTCTTTTTTTCACCCTAGTAATGATAGAAAGGACTTTTGTTCAGGGGATAATATAACCAATTTATTTCTTTAGAGGTAGAGAACAGGTTGCTTGAAGTCTTACCTGTCTCTTTTTGATCTTATCAAAACCTTCACAACTCTAACCAACAAGTGAATATTACAGTCAAAATGCCACAAACACAGTTGAAATTGTGTATGAGTTTTATTTCTAATTAATAAACACACATGTGTGTATATATATATATATATATATATATATATATATATATATATAAAATATATAATTCCTATCATCAGTGTCTTTCTCTGTTTTCATTCCTAGACTTCTACCTTCCTTGTGGTGAGTCCTACAGTTGGTAATTCTTTCTGAGAAGGATCTGTATGGGAAGTCACAACAGCAAAAGTCCTTTGCTGGGAGTAGTAGTTAGACCTTTCTAAATATATATCTATTTAGGCCTTTCTAAATAGATATATTTATATTTAAACAGATATTTTTAAATAAATATAACCAAACTTCTGATAATTTTAATCTACTTTTAAATAAAGTACAGTCATGGCTTTCTTTAATCTAACTTGCTTCAGCAAACTCTAATAACAAAGTTATGTAGGTCCAGTTAAACCAAGGAATTTCCAGAAGTGAAAATACCTGTTCTATGAGAATTTCAAGAAGTTTTTAAATTAATATCCTTTACATTTCAGAGTTAACTAAACATCTTTAATCCCCACAAGTATTCAACATCTCTGTTTTGTTGTATGCAGTTAATGTACATGATTTTAAATACAGCAAACACAAACATAATTTATTTTTCTTGTATATTGATAACAAAAGTTTTGATTAACTATTTAAATAGACATTTTACTGACAAGAGTCAGATATAGTTTTGTATATATTGCCTCCTACAGTATACTTAGAACATAATTTGCTTCAGAGTTAAGCAAGTTGTTAAGTCTCAGAAAACAAAATGAAGGTTCAGAATTCAATCTATAACAGAATCTTGCTTAAGCTTCATTTACAGTATTTTTATCTCTATTTCCCATTAAAATATTTCAGAAAATGGCAAATTTTATCTGTGCTTGGAAAAAAATACATTTTTTTTAAACAGAAGACTGCTTACCAAAGGTTAAAACAAGCAATTTTAAGACTTCTGAAACTAATGAATACTCCCCTTCTGATGGATTGAATTTCCATATGTAATACTCAATTCCATATAGAACTATTTATGACAACAGGAGCATCCTCAGACACTTCTTGGAAGATGAATCTCACGTTTCTTTCACATGGATATAAATCAAAACCAACTCATGCAAATTTTCTTCCTCTCGCAGGCCAGGAGTCTTCCTAGTCATGAATCAACATTATGTCAAATTGTTCAGTTGTCAAATTATTCTCTCCTCTAATCTAAACCTTCGTTCTTCTCATTCCTGGTGTAAAGAACCCATTTTTTAAGGAGGGATATGGAAATAAAGTAATAAGAAGAAACTGTCATCAAAGCAGAATTCAAAAATTATTCTTAAAATAAGCCTATGTTTATGAGCACACACATGTTTGTATGTATGTATAACTTAGGATTTTGGGGTTTTTTAATTCTGTTGTAATTTTGTACCTGAAATACTTGAGATAGGGTCTTCTAGTGGAAGGAAAGGTGAAAGAGACATAATAGATTTTGAATTAATGAAACGTATGAGATGTGTGAGAACTAATGGAAGATCCCACGGAAGCATAAACACAAAGTGTCAAAATTACACATGAGGACATGAGAACTGCTACAGAGGACTGGTGAAGACAATAGTGATCCCTTTTTAGTGTTCCTCAAGACAGGGAGAAAGTGTAAATATTGATTAAACAGTCTGTGGAACTTGTTAGTTCTTAAGTAAATGAATAATTTATCTTAGTTTTTCTTTTACACTTACTTATAACAATTTATCTGGATAATAGAATAAGCCCAATTACTCACTGGTTCCTTTATCAGGTATTTTATCAGGTCTTCTACATCTTCACTGGTGCCAGCTCCTATGAGGAGACTTCTCACCTTAAACCATTTTGACTCTGTACAACTTCTTGTAATTTCACACATTGTCTGAAGCCCAAACTCATTAATTCTAAAAGTTTCTTTTCAACAACAATTTCAAATGTATCTTGGGAAATATGAAGGATCTGAGTCACCTAATGATTATCTTCAATTAGATCTTAAAATATAATTCATGTTAAATTGTGAGATGCCCTGAAAAAATCCATTGTTTGGATTTTTTTCCCCAATTACGCCTGCTTAGCAGTACAATCTCTAAATTCCCACACCTGACCTAATAGAAGAAATAACAGAACCCTAATTTTTGTATTTGAGCAGATTCCATTGTACTTTGTGTATAGGTGACTAGAATTGTTTGCTGCTGAAGGAAATAATATACAGTAATCAATCCAAAATTTAATTTCAACACGATTTATGTCATATCTCAAAGACACTCAACAAAGAAATTTTGTTTTGTAGCAGAAAGGGTACATCAAAATGTTCAAGTGTCAATATATCTGATTTTATCAGGGAGTACTTGACTGCTTTTTTTTGTAAGAAAAATAAAATGCATCTAAATCTAAGATTCAGCTTCAGGGAAATTAATATTTTCCCTTTGCATATGGACTATTTTTATGTGAGATAATACTCTCCCATGGACTCCACGGCCACTCCAGCTTTATGGTTTTTAAACTCTGTTATTCAGAGAAAATTAAAATTAAAAAAAATTAAAAAAAATTTTATTCTCCTTGTGAAACAATTTAGTTCAGGGAAGATTTTGTAAACTGAGTTCTAAACTGTCAGATATGGGTACTGAAGTTCCAACTATTAAAAAATCTGTGTAACACTTTTGTAAGTAACAAAATACATTTTTTTACAGACTCTTTCTACCTCTCTGCTTCTGATTTTTTTTTTTTTGCCAGTACAATTTCTAGAGAAAAATTAATTGTTCAGACATTTGTTTCTGAGGCTGATACAATGAAATCTCACAAAATAATTCTCTTGTAAAGGGATCATTTGTGAACTGAACAGGTAACTTTCGCAACTAATTCTGTGTCTTCCACTAATTTCTCTGATTTCAAGAATATTGATTTGGAATCAAGGTGTCTCTTCAACAAGTAAATGTCACGTTATACACATTTCACATTATATATGCAATTGTATTTGTAATATGGTACAATTTTAAATGCATATGCTATATACTAAGATAAAGTGTTACATGTGTATATATACTTTACTATCTATATAATAGATATCCATGCTAGAAGACTGTTTTTTTGTGATTTGTTTCTTGCTTCAGTGACCAACAGTGCAGGTGTGTGTTTCCACAGTCAGTGGAAATAAACAGTTATTCTAAGAAAAAGTAGAATTCTGGCAAGAATTTTAAATAAGGTGGCATATATTATAAAAATGCTCATTTCTTTCTACTAATTTTAAAATAACATATGATCACATAAGTCCCAGGACAAGTATCTACCATGTCAAATCAAATACCCTTCCACCATTTAAAGTATGTATCCATATACAGGCACTTCTTTTCACTTTAAACTGTCCTGACTATGTACAACTTCTTGTAAATTTACACGTTGTCTGAAGCCCAAACTCATTAATTCTAAAAGTTTCTTTTCAACAACAATTTCAAATGTATCTTGGGAAATATGAAGGATCTGAGTAATCTAATTATTATCTTCAATTTGATCTTAAAATATAATTCATTTTAAATTGCGAGATGCCCTGAAAAAGTCTGGTTCTTATCAAAGCTGCAGTGTACCATCTGTAGATATGAAAACACAAAGCCCTTTAATCTCATTACTGTGCACTGGACCAAGATATCTTAAATATTTCCTTGCAGGGAGCCCACTCAGGTGGACTTGGTGGGTGATGTTATATCTCTAGCAACACTTTTTCACTGCATTGCTGATAAAATGTCCTTTGTACCTTTAACCACAATGAGGTTACAAGTAAAGTGAAATTTGTGGGAGAGAAGGACTCCATGAAAAGCTGAAACCCTTTTTTAGTACTTTTCATGTGTTTTCTAGGCTTCCTGTTTCAGGTACACATTTTCACTGTACTAGCCACAGTACTTTTATGATAGAGCTCAGTGAAGCATGATCCAGACAGCACCTATTAATCACATTGTTTCATCTCTATATTATTGGACATTGCTATATTGAAACAAAATAAAGAGAAAGAAAGCCCACATCATGGAGAAAGGATAAAAAAAGGAAAATCATCTTCTGCTTCAATATCTTTTCCCAGTTTGAATTTTATTTGAAAAGAAATTGAAACTAAAGTTGCATAGCTTTATGTTGTATCTCAAAAATGCTGGTAGTTTAAAAAAAAAATAGTGTTTTCTAACTGCACAGAACCTAAGACTGATAACAATAATGGCTCAAGAATAGTTTGCTTGCACAGCATATTATGACAGTATTTTCCTAAATTGAATGGAGACATGAAATATTCAGAATTCACTAAACATAAAAGCATATAAAGGCAATATAAAAATACAAAAACATTAAAGTTATTTGAGCGAAAAAAAATTCTTTGCTATAACTGTCTTTATTGTAAGACAAAATTTCACAGCAATGAAAGTAATGACAGCAACCCAATTAAATAGAAAACGAAAATTTATTTTAACAAAGTATGTGGAAACCACTAGTGTAATCAGGCTTCAAAATTAATATTACATTACTTATATATTAAAAAAATCAGCTTATCTTGGCTGTCTGTTACATCGTGCCCTAGTAGCTAGAGGTTCCTGGTTTGTATGGCTACAGAAAAGCTGTATGCATAATATTTTTCCTCTCATGTCTTCTTTGATTTATCATCTGTTGTTCCAGAATGTGTAAAACATGTTATACATAAATAAAAGTTTTATGGGTACAGTTAACTGTAGAAACATGAGTAATACTAGCCTGCTCTGCTCAGCCTCTAAACAAAGACTTGATCCTTTCTGGAGTCTGAAATGTTGCAAACTTAAATGACTTCCCAAAGAATAAAAACCCATGAACAAGATATTAGCAAAAGTGATGATATTCAGTATCTTCATGAACTTAGGACATACAAAAGGCAAGTTGAAGGGATTTAGACAGTCACTAATTTTAAATAATCTGCAAGAACTCTGAAAATAAATATAAGCATTATTGTTGCAGTGTAGACATTATTTCAGCAATTTAGACATTAAACCAGCTGAAAACACCTACCAAAAAATTATGAACTAGATTTTAACTACTTGGAGGTAGTCAGATTATGAAAAAAAAAAATTAAAAAAACCCACACACACACACAAAAAACCCCAAAACAAACAAACAAAACAACGCACAAAAAACAACCCCCACAAACAGAAATTATATCATCATTTAATTTGAAGATAAATCTAAAAAGAAATATTATGTGCAATTGTTTCAGGATAGACTAGGAAGACAAAAAGTACATCAAAAACCAAGGACTATTGTAATGTTTACTCCATACATGGAAGTTTAAAACAATTAAAATCCTTGCGTAGAAATGAAAATTTGGATATATATTTGACATTAATATAAAAATCTTTATTGCTGAGCTCCTGCTTACCTACATTTGCTTATTTATCATAGTCATTTCTTTGATCTAAGCTTTTACTTATCTAAGTAAATAATCAAATATTAAAGTAAACAATAAATTATTTATAATATTAATTTAAAAAATAAAAAATACATTCTTAAAATCTGGTACTATCTATTAATCAAGTTTTATTACATAATATTAATAACCATATCTTATATTACTATGAAGTATTCTGCCACTTGGAGAATGAGGATAGATTTTCAGACTGAATTGTAAGGCTGTACATACGAAAACATACTTTTCTAAGGAGTGATGAAAGGTAAGAAATCTGATAAGCTGGAAAATGCTTCAAACTCACAGAAGTCAGTCCACTTTGTGTCCACTTTCTTGTTTGTTAAGAATAAAACATTTATCACTTCTCTTTCAATCAGGTAATGTCTGTTATGAATTCTTGGGGAAAATAAAACCAAAAGGCCTCGCTAAATGGAATGAAGGACGTATCAGAGAAATAATTTTTGTTCTCATTTTAAATCACAGTAAGCAATGGCAGAAGCATTAGGGCACCTGTATCAACAGAAGAATGAGTAAATCTCTTCTCTTGCAGAAGTCATGATTTCTGTTATGTCAAAAGACATAACATAGCATCGCATACATGTCAGGAAGCAGTAGGCAATAAATTTATGGGTAGGCAATAAATTATAAATAACTCCACAGAGTAAATGGATGTTAGAAAGTGAGAGGGTAGTATCTATTTTGGAGCATATTTTGGAGAAAGGAGAAACTTCTGATAGCTTGCAGTTATTTTTATCTTTTGCCTTACTCATTCTCTGTGTTTGTTCTACTTGAGTAATGGAACCTCAGCTTCTTTATTTCTGAGTGGGGCAACAATGGGAAAAAAAAACAAACATAAACAAGCCAATAGCAGTATCTTCTGAAAATGCCAAGGAATTGTCATCACATATATCTGTGATGTATATATACTGATATATTAGGAGTACTATGATTCTAGGTGTATACTATATTGAACACGATCAAAACTTCTAGGCACTGATGTCTGCAATATTAGCTTTTTTGCTTTTCTGTGCAAGACCTTTTTGTTATTACTCAACAATCATCTCACTGTGCATTGGATTCATAATCCCTTCTCAATTCCATTGTTCTCCTCCATTGCCATTCACAGCCATTCTGAGTCTTGGATTTGAACATCCTGGTTTAGAATTGGAACAAAAACTGCACTTATTTCCTCATCCCTTTTCTGTGTACTCCCTCTCACTTCCTCCTGTCTGAGGGAAATGCTGCCTGCAAGCAGTGATGCTCTATGAACCAGGAGAGGAGGAAAGGAAAGTATCGCATTTGGGAGGAAATCAAGTGAGAGAGAGGTGCAGTGGTAGATCAGAGCACCACAAATGCACTGTGGCCAGGGGTGAAGGAGGCTTGTAAACAACTTCTACAACACCTGTTGTGAAGTCCCAAGGAGAAGGTCCCAGTTTTCCAGAAATATCAGGACTGATGATGCAATACATTAATAAAGGAGTAAGATTCCTGTATTCTCCTACAACTCCCCAAATTTACCCCATCACATCCTCTAAACACTCTTTTGTTTGCATAAAGATTTTTACTATCTATATTTTCACAGGTGTCCTGGGGTGACTTTATGAGGCTTGTATCCCCAACTGTTCTGTTTATGCTATGTGTTAAATTCTACACCTTTAAGGTTCCGAGAGCAAAGGAAGGAAAGAAGAAGCGTGGAGTTTGTTTTCAGAAACAGCACTTGTTCCCCTGCATTCTGCTTCTGGACTGTGTTGTCTGCAGCATGGACAGACTACAGAAGAGAGCTCTCCTTTGTTTTTAGTTACTTTTTTAGCTAGCTGAGGCAGAGAAGTTCCTCAGACTGTGGCTTTTCTTTTTCTTGGAACTGCTCAAACCTGCTCTGGGCGGAAAACCCAGAAAAACATTGGGAGCTCACACCTGTGGCCCACCAGTGCCTGGAATGCTGCATTCCAGTACAGGAGAGACTGATAAAGAGACTGGGAGAGCTGAGCTACACCCCACAACAAGGACTTTCTGAATTTGCCATCTCTTCAGAATAGTGAGAGGTTTTATTTTTCAATATTATCCATTTTTATGTTTGTGAATACTTTGCTTGTTAAATAAACAGTTTTTCCTCTTTTCTCCATAGAAATCTTTTCACAAACCAGTTGGTTGGGGGGCTGCTTGAATTTGATTTCTAGGGGGGCCCCATTCAGAAGTTTCCTCCAAAATTTGCCCTAAACCAGAACAATGGGTTAGAATGTAAACCCTCATATTTCTTAATCACTTACTCTACAAATTCATTATGGTAAGTTTCATCATGATAAAACTGTACAAAAGTCCCAATAATCTTGCAATGAAAGCAAAAAATACAGCATACAGTACAACCCTTTCAAAGCACAGTGATAGTATCTATAATCTTCCTCAAATTGTATCTTTTTGTAACAGATAAAAGAAAAGGGATCATGCATGGAAAGCATGCTGTATGAACTTCAGTACTGTTCATTGTGACATCTGATAAAGTAACAGGCAACAACAAGCCATAGAATGTTTTGGTAGAACAAATGTGGTTGTGCTGTAACAAAAGCATTAAAAATTACCTATAGATTGGAAAGCAAATGCTGACCTTAAAAAAACCCCATGAACCTGAACTATAAAAAAACCCAAAATACTCCTAATGGGACCAGTGAAATCTTGCATCTCTCAGGTTCACAAACAGTAAATTAAAGTCAACTGTTTCATATTTCATATTTTAATACTGATGACATAATATCAGAAACTTTTTGGTTTTTTTTTTTTACTGCTTACTTGAAGGAGTCATCAATGGACTACTGAGATTTGCTGCAACAAATTACATCAGCATTTCCCATTTGTATCACTCTTCTCCAAAGATTACTGTTTTGTTTTTTTTTAACCTTTTGATTACTTCATGGGGGAAAAGTCATATTAAAAATCTAGAGATTGTTGGGTTTTGTGGTGGTTTGGTTTTTTTTGTGTGTGTGTGTTTTTGTTTGGTTGGTTGGTTGGTTGGTTTTGGTTTTTTTTGTGTGTGGCTTTTGTTGTTGGTGGTGGTGGTTTTTTGCGGTTTTTTGTTTGTTTGCTTTTGTTTTTGGGGTTTTTTGTTTGTTTTTTTTTCGGTTTGTTTGTTTGTTTTTTAATCCAATTATAGAAAACTAAGTATGCTTCTTAGTTTTCAAGAATGGCGTACAGGTTTGGGCTGCAAAATAGTCAAGAGTGTTGTTTGTTTTTTCTATTACTCCTGTAAAGAGTTTTGCTGACTCTTTGAAGTCTGCACTGTCCCCCTGCCCCCTTGGAACTGTCCTGATCTTTATTCATCCTCTTAAACAGTGGAAGCAGTCTTTTAGATCACATGGAAGGTTGCTCTCTGTAGATCAAATGTTTTGGCTAGGTCTGTTTTTCTCCTTATAATAATAAACCACAAATGGGTTCCCAAAAATAAGCACCTTGCATTTCAATTTATTTTCCTTAAGCATCACTTCAGAGACCAAGATGTAAGATGAAACACAAATCTGCTTTTGTTGACTTGTGTCCTTATTGTATTATGACAAGTGAATTACTGCAGGCCTGGTGGGAATACATTATAGGGTATATTAGGGTCCTGAGAGCCTGTAGAGATCTGCAGGACGAAAGAGATTTTAGCTACTAAGTCTATGAGTGTTGTCAGGATGTGCTGCTTGTGGGGTAGAGTGTCTTCAATGGGGATGGGCAGGGACCCCAACATTGGAACCTGATTGTGATAAATGGGTACATACAGATTTTGAGAAACTTCTCATGGGAACTGAATTTTATTTGAAGTTGCTAAGAGACAAGGGGTTCATTAAAATACTCAGTTTCAAAAACAGTGAGCTAATTACAATTTCATCAAATTCATCAACTGTGAATAATTTTATTTCTGGTTTGGAAAAAAACCTATCCAGAGACATTATTTATGGAGACCAAAAACGGGAAGCAATTCTCCCAGTGTCTACATATCCACTGTAACAGTACATCAGATTCTTTATGGAAGATAGACCTCTAACTGAAGCTTCACCCCAGTGAAATAACCCACAGGACAGCTGCAATGGAAAAAACTCCATAATACTGTTGTATCTATTTCATTTCTTCCATGCTACACATGATCAATTCCCATAAAAAGCTGTGAAGCCACCACTTCACTTTCATCCAAACCCCTTATTAAAACATTACAATGATGAGGCTCATAGGAAGCTAATCACTAGGCAGGTGGCAAACTTGAATATCTGTGATTACTGATGCTACCTTGCTTAATATACCCATAATTTATTCAATGAATTCTGAAGTTTGTCTCACTAATCTACTCTGGTTCTTAGAAGCTTTTGGGAACTGTGATTAACATTTTTTTATTATTTATTTCAATCAAAAGACTTCATAATTCAAAGGCTTCATAATTTTCAAACATTTTTCCTTTCTGATTTTTGATTAGCACTAGAATAAATTTACAAACTTACTTTTCTCTCTTTGTATTTAAAAAATTAGAAAGAAACAGTGATGTTATAATTTCCTGTTTGTGTTTTATATTGCCCCACTTGATAGTTCCCATCATTATTTTGTGAAATTTCTTGAGCCAACATGACAACGTGTCCAACTTCCAAGACTAGATAGATCTTACATCCAATAAATTATATACAGTGACCATACAAGGAACAATATGGGAAGATTATTTTACATATTAAGATTCAATTTTTTTTCTGCAATGACTAAAACTGGTACTGAAAATATACAACATTGCATTATTTTCTAAAGATCAGGGACATCTATTGAGATACAGCAAACTGAGCTTTGTCCTTTTTTCTTTTCTTTTCATTTTTGTGCCAAAATAAATAGATCACTTTCCAATTACTAAAAAGTATGTGTAAAGAATACTTGGAAAGGAATTTTACTGTAATTGATCTGAAAAAAGTGAGTTGCTTACCTGTCCTCCACTAAAGTTTTGAGTTTCTGTTTAGTATTTATTTGGTTTTTATAGAATATGATAATTTATTTGTACTTCAGCTTCAATAAATACTGTGATTGTGTAATATAAACTAATCAAAGAACACTTTCCATCGATGCATTTAATGTATTGTAAAGCATTGTACAAAAAAAAGAGTGCTACAATGAAGAAAGAAAAGTAGCAAAAGGATGAGTTAATGGCAGTGAGATGTGATAAAAACAAAAGTACAAGTGAAAAAGCAATAAAGAAAAAAATATCTTAGCTGATAATGAACGAAAAAAAAATATCCAAGCATTAGGCCTGGTTTGGGTTTAAAATAAAAAGTATTAAAGGCCAAAAATAGTAGAAGACAGTTACCTGGATTTTAACTTTATTCTGTTCATCAGAGGGACATAATTAGAGAGAGTATTCTGTAAAGACCTCTAAATCAAAGAAGTACGAGGACCAAGACAGAAAAGATTACAAGCATTTAAAGCATTTAAATCAGACATGCAAGCCATAATAAAATGCAGTAGGAAGAAATTTAGAAATAAGAATTAAGAAGTAATTTATGACTGCTCCTACCTGTATATATATAAAAAACATAAGAGACCACTGAAGAAAATAATCCACAGAGCCCTATTTTAAATTGGTAAATGGAGATGTAAGAATTTAATACCTCAGGAATATTTGGTGAATATGGTCAAAATAATTTTATGAGAAAAAAATGACACAAAGACAAAATTAAAAGTTCAGCTCTACCAGTTGCATATGTGTTTATTGTTAATGGAAAAATCATTTATATGTAAAACCAGAAAAAGGTATATCTAAAGACATATCTAACTTGCAAACCATTTGAAGTCAGCTATATATAAACATTTTCATTAACCATTTTTCTGTAAAAAGTGTAACCAGATTTCCAAGTCAGACTTCTGAAAATTCAAAGCCTAAATTCTGAAATTAGCACCATGAACCTGTCAATAATAAAAAGTTTTAAATATAAGAATGTGAATGGCAATATTCTAGCAAAATAATATTCAGTCATCCAAAGTATCACCCAGGTAACATGACAAGTAGTTTTATAGTCATTATATTCTCAAAAGAAAAGAGGAGAAGGTCCTCTTCTAAAATGAAGAATATTAGCTCTAATGAATGAATTCTACTCTGTGAATATTTCCCTTTCCTTTTCTTTTTCACCTCTTTTCTTTCTTAGCTAAAGGAATGCTCAGAATAACAATTAACTTTTAACTACTAAAGGGGAAAGAAAAATAATAATTCAAAATTATTTGAGAGGAATGTGGGTATTTTCAAACAAAAAGAATGCTTTTACCTGTTCTTTCCTTAGAGAAGAGGTAAAAATTAGGGCTCAAATAACATCATTATGGCACACATTGCAGAGGGAAATGTCATATACATGCTTTGTGACAACACTGAAGAAAAAAAATACATAATTATACTAGCTCACTAATAAAATTGGGATGATTAGTTCACTAAATATAGAAACACTACATCAGAGAATAGACAGAGGATCTGTGAATTTCATTAGGCTTTTTTGTCTGAATGTAGCAGGGTCAAAGGAGGGGATTGTTGTTTTGCATTTTTCTTCAATAAAAGTAAATCTAATGATTCAGGAAACACAATAAAGGACAATAAACCCAGATTTTTAAACTGCATCAAAAAGAAGGGCAAAACCATGATAAAAATAATAAGTGCTTGATTTTTGTTAAACATCATCCTTTTGATTCCTAAGAATTTCCTTTCCAACAACAGAGAATAAGTAAACTCCCAGAAATAATACTGTTATGACACTGACCAGCACCACTTGGTTACATTAAGCCTGAGTTTTTGGATCAAAATGGCATTTGCCAGAAGCTAGAAAATCTTTTGTCTGACTGGCTTTCATTTAAGGAGTTTTCAGATGTAAGTCTAAAGATTATTTTGAAAACCTCAATATTAACATTTTATGTTGCTATTTTTCTATGTCAACAACAATTTTGGTCTCAACAACGGCAATGCTAAAAGTATTTCTCTAAGAAATTATGTCAAGAAAGGGATAAAGCAGCACTATAGCTAAGACAGAAGAGACTGTGGATGACATTGCAGGCTGCAGATCAGGGAAATACAAACAGGAACAACATGAGACACTTCAAACTTTAGGCCTTATTTGATAAGTCTATTGAAATAGGTGAGAATAAAGAGTTTATGTTTTTGGAGTTTCTGATATGTAGGTTATATCAAGTATCACGTTCACTATTGGATCTGGAAGACCTATTTTATCAATAGATTTCTGCAAAATTGTCAAAGAGGTGTCAAATGCTACATGGGTAGATCCTTAATGAAAAGTTATGCAACATCTAAATAACTACTCTAGGGTGTTAATTAGAACAGATATTGAACTTTTATGACACTTCTGTCAGCTTTCAGTGCTTTGATTTCAGATCAGCATATTTTTCCCACTTTAAGCCAGTAACTTCCATGTTTATGTGACAAAATTCTTAGAACAGCAATGACACTTCAGTAAATTAATCATTTGGCTTAGCTACTTTTGGGGTCACAAGTGAAAATTAATTTGGTCTTTACTGTACTATTTCTTATTTTCACAAAAAAACCTGCACTGTCAGAAGTCTGTTCAAAGACAGACATAATTTGCTGCTCAGGAAATACATAGATATGGACTGTCAGAGACATAGTAAGTCATGGTGTTGAAGTTGCTCTGAAAAGACATTTATAGTCTTTATGTCTGATGTTTGGCAAACTTTGTTGATATGAACTTTTAGAAGCAGTTCATTCAAGTATGAAAACGTTTATCATTGTATATTCCTAAAGAAAATTAGAGCTATGTGAAGATAAAGAGATTTCGGTTTTCTACTTAATAGAATGTCACACAGAATTAAAACATTAAATAAGCAAACTCACAACAAAGCCAACGGAAATCTGAAATGTTTTTGCCTTTAACAAACAATATGGAAAAATCATTGCTGGTATTTTTGATGAACAAATGCCTGAACTTGGCACACTCAGAAATAATCCTCATAAAAAAGGCAATGAAAAATGTTTTATTGAAATAATTAGGCCAAAAAAGCAAGATCGCACTTAAAAGTACTGGAAAAAATATGCAGAGGTGGAAAAATCATTGCTGGTATTTTTGATGAACAAATGCCTGAACTTGGCACACTCAGAAATAATCCTCATAAAAAAGGCAATGAAAAATGTTTTATTGAAATAATATAGGCCAAAAAAGCAAGATCGCACTTAAAAATACTGGAAAAAATATGCAGCGGTGGGATCACAAAGTGCTAAGAAGGGCTAGAAATCAGATTTTTCCCCAAAATCAGACTTAGTCTGGTAGAAGAAAGCAATATCAGTTTCAAAACTGACTGAGAAAAAAACCAAAAATGCTTGTAAAATCAGGCAGCAAACAACTCCTACAAAAATTTAATTTCACTCATTGATTCATTCGTAATGCCAACTTCCTCTTATTCTTTTGGTTTGGATTTTTTCAGTAATTTAGTCATTAACCGTCTTTTAGCACTTGGTGCTGTTAGTTAGAGAAAGTATAATTTGGCTACTTTTCTGGGGCTTGTGATTTTTCTGCAGGCTTTAAACTCTTCAGCCGACTTCCTAATGCACAGACACCTCTCAAGAAACAAAATGAACCTATTATGGAATTGGATCAAATAGCTGCTTGCAGTTTCACTTGGTGTGAACGTGAAAGCTTTAGCAACAACGCTGGACTGAGTGAATCCTGCTTTGAAGTAAGAAGATCATTTGAACCTAAAGCTCCAAAAAAGTCATGGAGTACAAGACCAAGGTCAACAAAACTAGTGAGTAGGAATTGTAAAAAAATTTCTTCATATCAAACTTAATTTATATGTCTCTGTTTATAACTTATTTTCAATTGTCTTTTCAGTAAATTATTATTTATTTTCAATGATAGTAAAGCAATCTTAAATTCACAATTAATTTCTATCATTCCTCAGACATACTGAAAATATTTTAAAGGGAATTTTGCAAAAATACACCACAAATAAGGGGTTACCTGGAAGTTAGAAGATATCTTATTCAATTATCAGATGGATATTGTTAGATGAAAATACAGATATTGCTAGAGGAAAATATACTGTAGCCAAGATGAGGCTGCCATAGCTCCAGGTTTAACCAGGTTTAACCAGCAGGAAGACTGACATAAGCACAAGCACACAGAGCACATACACCACAGAATCACAGAAACACAGAGTATGCTGAGTCAGAAGGGCCCCAGAAGGATCATTGAGTCCACCTCCTTGCCCTGCAGAGCCCTGTCCTTAAAACGTAAACACCACGTGCCAGGTACACAGGTAACAGGCAGACCCTCAGAGCACTCACATGAACCCCTCGTTGCTCCCAACAGCCAAACCCCACCCTGCTCTCACCCTCAGAGGCACACAGGGTGCTCTGCCTGGGACTCCCATGGGGATGGAGCTGAGAGTACCCTGGCAGAACATTATTTGGTGCCCTACTCTTGGCATTGTCTCTCTGAACTCCTCTGTGGGTGCCTATATGAGCTTGGATCATATAACCTAACATGTTGATTCAAAGGTGACTCAATCTTCTATGCAGCAGAATAAGAATCTCACAAATCAGTGTGAAAGGTCAAAGTTAGGTGAGTGTATTAGGATTCAGAGTTAAATTTTCTTTTGATAAATGGACATTTATTTTAAAGAGACTCTTTCGTTTAAGAGGTTCATCTAATGTGATAGAAAATTACTCATATGATGACATAAAATTCTTCTGTGTTAAGCATCACTTGACAAGACCAGAATTAAAAAAAGGATTGAATTTTTCTCACAACAGTTCTTCTTTTTTACAAGGCTTATTCTGACTAAATACTGATTATTTTTCTATACATATCTACATATATATATATATATTTAGATGCATTTTGATGAAACAAAATCCAACAAAATCCTTAATTAAAAATTCTAATCTATAAAGTGGCAATTTTTTTCACTAAACAGTTGTGAGATTGTTATTAACGGTATTGCAATAGAAATTTTGTTTGAAATTAGAAAAGATACACTTTTATTAAAATAATAAGTTACTGTGGGGTTTCTGGTTTTACAGCTCATTAAAGAAAATTTAATTTAACTAGAATTTTGCCTAAACAGTTTATTAGGAATTAAACTTAGGAATTACCTAGAAAATTCTTTTTCCTTAAAACATATACAAACCAATGACAAATCATTAGCAGTGAAAGTGGTCATTTGAATGTGTTATCTTCTACTGTATGTCACCAGCAGTTAAATAGATGCCTATGATTTAATTGTTATATTTGAAATATATTTACACCTGTTTATATTCTCCACATTAGTATTTCACACATTTTATATCTTTATGTGAATGTGTAAGATATTACAGCTTTATGCCTTTAAAATTGATGGAGTTTGGGGCAATATTTTAATTAAAACATTTTCCTTGAAGAATGTACAAACTCAGAAATAAAACATTTTACTCAGAGTTTGTAAGAATCACTAAAGTTTAAGATTATTCATATCACTTCATTTGCAATTTACGTAGCAAACATTTTAATCCATGAAACCAATAACATCTATCAGATGAGTTATTAACATAATGGCTATGTCACAATTTTGCTTATTAATGATAATTTATTTTCATTCTCTTTTTGCAATGAAACACTGTTTGGCTTTTACTTCCAGGACATGCAGCCGAGTTTGTTTCTATATGTATGACTTATCTTTATGATCTGTAGCCCTTTGCCTGTTCCCTATCCCTTTTTTGTCATCTATGATTTCTGTCCTGGTTTTGACTGGGATAGTTAGTTTTGTTCTTGGTTGCTGGTACAATCCTGTATTTTGGATTTATCGTAAGAACAGTGCCAATAGCACAGCAATATTTTAGCTACTGCTAAGTAGTGGTACTCTAAGTCAAGGACTTTTCAGGTTCCCATGCTCTACCAGTGAGCAGGTGCACAAGATATCAGGAGGAAGCAGAGCCAGGACATCTGATTCAAACTGGCCAAAAGCATATGATATCCTGTAAGGCATCATGTCCAGTCTCTAACTGGAGGGATTTGGCTGGGAATCACTAGTTGCTGCTCAGGGACTGGCTGAGCATTAGTCAGTGCTCGGTGAGCAAATTACTGTGCATCACTTAATGTTCCTCAGTTTTATTCTTCTCTCTCTCTCTTTCACTATTATTATTCTTATTATTGTTTTAATGATTATTACATTTTACTTTATTTTGGTGATTAAGCTGTTTCTTTATCTCAAACCACAAGTTTTTACAATTTTTTCTGGTTCTCTTTCCCATCCCAGAGGGGAAGGGAGGAGGTGAGAGAGCAGCAGTGTGGTACTTAGTTGCTGGCTGGGGTTAAACCACAACACTTACAAGTCAAATAACCAAGCTAAACATAAAATATTAGTGGCAGCACACATATTTAATTTTGAAAGCAGGTTTTTCCGTTTCATTAATAGAAAAAAAAAATTATTCATGAAAAACTCAACTTTTTGTTAAATCAAATTGGTCTAATAAAGCTATTATCTCTCTGTGAGAAGTTAATCTGGTTTATGTCTTTAAATCAAACCTAGAACAATGTTATTTTATTGAGAAAAGCAACTTATAGGCTTGCAGTATGAAAG
Organism: Phylloscopus whistleri; assembly: GCA_017589585.1. Taxonomy (NCBI): domain Eukaryota; kingdom Metazoa; phylum Chordata; class Aves; order Passeriformes; family Phylloscopidae; genus Phylloscopus; species Phylloscopus whistleri. The sequence continues at coordinate 284,868 of JADMLD010001396.1, forward strand.
TGACTCATATATAAACTATAGATTTCATATGTAAGAAGCCTAAACATTCATAGATGTAAGACGATTTACATACATCTACTTATCAGGGCTTTTTGAAGATTTGCAAGTACAAGACTTTGCATCACCTACCAGACTATTGTAAACCCCTGACGTTATATCAATTCCTCTACCTTGAAAAAAAAATTCCTCTTGGTATAGGTTTGGGTTTTGGGGATTTTTAAGACCCTAAAACATTCTGTAAACATGATTGGGATAGAATAGTGCATAGAGAAGGTAATTGATCAATTTGGGTTTGGATTGACTTTTCTAAATAAGATGAAACAGTCAATTTCGTCTTCAACTTGTCTTTAAGTCAATATTATTAGAGGAATTAGTTTCCTAAAAATCTATGCGGATCACTCGGTCTGCATTTTCTTTACAGCCACTTTTACACAAGTACACCTTCAAAATAAGTCAAAATATTACCCATTTTGTGAAAATCAGACACATTTGGGGAACCAGGTGCTCAATTAAAAGTCCCTCCATTAAAATAGCATTACAGCATAGTTAGCTCAGGTTGGCAGAAGTCACGTGGGAGAAGACAGATTTCCATCTGGGAGAAACTCTAAAATAACTCTGAAATTAGCATGTTCTGACAATCCAATTTAAAAACTTGTAGGTTGTAATCATGACATTAGACATAAGGAATCTTAGGCTAAAAAAGAACAGATTTTAAAAGTAAAATCTGAAGTATTAAAGAATTTAATTATACTAAGCATTCAAAATCTAAAAAGAGAAAAATAAAAAGATATTTCTTTTAATCCATAATATGACAGAATGTAAAACCTGTCTGCCAAAAGAGATGTTGAACTAGAAATACTGCTTAGGAGCACAAAAAAGGACAGCAGGATTAGGGAAGTTTCTTTCCCTTTGTTCTGGGATGAATACTGTATTTTGTTTTGGGCTCCTCACAACAACAAAGATATCGAGGGTCCAGAGAAGGGCAACAGAGCTGGTGGAGGGTCTGGAGCACAAGTCTGATGAGGAGCAGTTGAGGGAGCTGGGGGTGTTTAGCTTGGAGAAAAGGAGACTCAGGGGACACCTAATCACACTCTACAACTGCCTGAAAGGAGGTAGTAACAAGGGGAGGGGTCGGCCTCTTCTCCAAGGTAACAACTGACAGGATTAGAGGAAATGGCCTCAAGTTGCACCAGGGGAGGTTCAGATTGGATATCAGGAAAAACATTCTTCATTATTGACCAGCCTGCCCAGGGAAGTGGTAGACTCACAATCCCTGGAGTTGTTTAAAACCTGTGTAGCTGCAGTGCTTAGGGACATGGTTTATTGGTGGACTTGGAAGTGTTGGGTTAGCAGTTGCACTTGATGATCTTATAGGTCTTTTCCAACCTAAATGCTTCTGTGATTCTATGAAGATAAAACAATATTCCACATATTGATAAACATGAAAATAAATCAATAACTGAAAGTAGATTTTTTTAAGAAGAGTCAGTCATGGTAATTTTCTTTCAATGCTACAAGCAGGCAATGCATTCTTAGATGAAGATGAGCATTGTCTTTCTTAACTATAATAGCCTTAAATTCCTTCTGAATATGGATTTATAGTGTCTAGAGATAAAGGTAAAAATTAATCTATGATTTTGGTTTAATCCATCAGGCACCTAAACACCACAGAGATATTTGCTTATCCCCCTCCCCTTGTTGGATGGGAGAGAGAATTGGACAAAAGTAAAATTCATGAGTTGAAATAAAGATAGTTTAATGGGACAGAAAAGAAAAAAAAAACCCCAAACATATTAATAATAATAGATTTAGGATATAAAAAGCTACTGAATGTTGAGAAACACAGTTAGTGCTGGTAGCTCAGCGTGCAGCTGCTGTGCGAGCTGCAGATTGATCTCTGGGTGCCTGGAGCCTGAGATGAGGCGTGAGCCAGAGCCAACACTTTGACATGAGGACTTGTGTAGGTAAATACTCAGAGGCAGACACAGCAGGAGCCCAGGACTCAGCTGGAAGACCCCAGGCTTTGCCACGTACAGACTGCGAGGGTATAAAAGCTCAGGGATTCCTTTGTTTAGGGTCTCTCCTCAAAGGCACCAGCTGAAGATGTTATTCTCTTTTTGTATGGCAGTTAAATTATTTTAAGGATCCAGATGTCTGAGATTCTGCTCAGTGAAACCTGGGGTTGAGCTGGTAAGAAGACAGTGCATGTGGAGCTGCTCGCTGGGACGGGTCTTTGGTCCTAGCTCAGGTGGTGTCAGTGTGATCGTCACAGCACTCCTGTATGGGTCAGACAGGAAAGTTTCCCTGACAGTGATGGACAATGTAATTGCTCACCAACAGCTGACTGATGCCCATTCAGTTCCTAAGCAACAGCTGGCCAGCCTTGCCCCCAGTTTATAATCTGAGCATGATTCCATACAGTATGGAATATCCCTTTGGCCAGATCGGGCCTTCTGTCTATGTCCCCTCCCAGCTCCCTGTGCATCCCTTTTTCCTCCAATATCCTCTCTGACCAGGACAGTATAAGAGACAGAGAGACACCAACCCCACTGTGGGACAGTGAGCTGTGTGGGGCTGAACTACCTATCAGAGTAAATCACAGCAGCTATGTTCCCCACTCCGGTTCACAGTACTCTGAGACATCCTGAAAACTTACAGGCTCCATGCTCTCAGGTACTCCCACCCCTCTGGAATAACTAGTGAAGGAGTTTTGAAAGAACAGCACTGCACCAGTCCCAAACTACTTGATGATAGCTGCTCTCTTTCTGTGCTGAACAGAGAAGGAGAGGCAGCACCTTTCAAAAATTATGAGAGGTTTCAGATTTCACACCAGAAGATCTTGTCAAGATTAGCAAACTCTGAATTACATGACTACATCTGCAAAAGTGGAATGAAATTGTGGTCAAGGGCTGTTAGCAAATTATAGTAAATGGTGGTGATTTGAATGGATCTATTTATTATCTTTGTCACCTACAAAATTAATTTTAGTATCAGACTCTGTGACTTGACCCACAGATGACTCCAGTAAAAGTGAAATAATCAGGTTAAATTATTTTTGTCTTAGTTCATATCCTAAGTACATATTTTAAATTAAAATCTTCCAGATGAGTCAGTAACATAGAAGTTAATTAATTTCTTACAATATCTAATCAAAATCCCCCTAGAGCAAAAATGCAAACTAACACCTAAGATCATACCTCAAATTACAGCAAATCCAATATGTATCAGATCAACACATAAAGATTGCCTAGAAACCTTCTGCTTCTAATCCGCACATTTTCCTCTTTTTGATTTGCCTTCTTTCCTGTGTCAAAATGAGCATAAATTATGCTAACAAGAATTGCTGTGTGAAAAATATGTGATGCAAAATAAGTGAAGATTTTCTAGACCTGCCAGTATAATTACTACTATTATAAATTTATTTATCTTTTTATGTTTCACGTCTTCAAGTGACGTTACCTGAGGATGACCATGCAGGGAAATCTGTACATTCTTTCATCTCCCAAATGTCTGGGGAAACGAAAATATATGAAAAGACATCTGCTGAAAAAAATTTAGTCACATATGTTTGATTCTGACATTCTTTGAGGGAACTTGTACAAAAAGATTTTCAGAAACTGATGTAGTCATAGTTATTGGCTACAGTAGTCTGTTAATTAGCAAATATGTAGAGATCTTCCTGCAAAGGCAGTTTTCATTGGTAAAATCTGTTAGTATACATTATTTCTTAAAATACATCAAGATCATTTAATAAAAATAAATCTACGAAACACTGCACTAGGAAAATCAGGAGTTCTAGTCTACTTCCTCTGAGACTGGGTAACACTTTTTTGACTGTAATGCCATAATTTCCACCCTGTGAATCTTGAAAAAACTTGTGATTAACATATTGGAGAATGAGATCGAATCTCTAAACTGAAAAGTTGATGCAAAACTACTGAAAAGTGCTGGAAGTTTGAGATTGTACATAAATAGACCTAACTATGTTACAGAAAGAGACTCCACTTGAAGTACCTGTGTCTAGATACAGACAGGAGTTGCTGTCCTGAAAGAACCTTATTGAAACTTCATTACAAAAGTGGTATCTGACTAAAGAATCACAGTGATCACTACTTAATGTGGGGAGACAGACAGAGGTGCTGCTGAAGGCAATCTTGCCCTTCATATGTTGCAGCTATGTTAATTATCCTAGAGTGGAAACAACCTTGCCCTCATAGCCATGAGTGTGATAAAGAGTGAGTTAGCTGGTTGGGAATCAGTTGGAGTCTGCTGGCCGTGCTGTGGAGAGCCAGGGACAGGAGGTCGTGCAAGTGACAGAAAAGGTAACATGCTCTATGTAGGACAGACAGGGTTAGGCGGCTGTGTTAGGGACAGGATGGAGTGAGCCAGAACTCTGTGGAGCTTGGGAAGTTACAGAGAAAAGGTATGGAAAACTTTTGAATAACAAGCTGCTGATGCTTGGAGTCCCCTAAAGTTTTTCATAAAGTACTTTGAGTGCAATGTCCCTCTCAACTGCCACGTATCGACTACAACAACTTAACGCTTAGTCTTTATCCCGAGAAACTTTGTTTGTCTTGTATTTTTTTTTAACAGCACATAACCAAATACTGCTTTATTAGATAAGTCTAGGAAGCAGAAGCACAGAGTAGCTTTTTTCCTCCATTCTTCACATTTCTGTAATATCCTGACACTTCAGAACTGGTATGTCCAAAATATTTTGCCTACAAAGGAAAATAAACTGTGAGATTTTGAAAAAGCCCTCAGTGGGAGACATTCAAGCTTTGTCTTCTTATTTGGAATAAAAATAAATTTCTCAATAACAAAATTTCCTAAGAAACTGATTTCATCATAAATAATTCTGATTTAGGGGAAGATAAGAACATTACTTGTAGAAACACATAAAGCTGAGATGATGTAAAGATGAAAAAGGAGACTTGATTTACAGTGTAATGCATACTTAAAAAATGGCCTGCTACGGAGAGGATATAGTAGAAGAAAACATTGTTTCTTCCATGTTTGTTTGGGTTTTTTCACTCACTGCGTATAACAAAAGTTTTTTGGTTTTTTTTTCCTTTCTGCATGCGTGACTTTTGCCTAACAATACTTTTCTCTCTTTTTTTTTTTTTTTTTGCTTCTTCCTCTGGTGGTTTTTTTTTTTCCTGTTTTCAGTTCTAAAACTCCTTATCCACAGCAGGAGCTGATAAAAGTACAGATATTCTTATATTATTAAGTATATACATATATATTTCTATGTATGTATATATTCACCTGCGATTGCAGACTTTTAAAACCGTTATTAGACTAGCAAAATTAAAGCCTTAACAATAAGCTAAAAAAAGCTAAAACAGTTTTATAGAATCATAAACCTTAACATTTTTTTTTGTTTTCATTACCTAAAAGTTATTTTACAGTCTTTGCTGGAGAACCAGAATCATAAATCAGAAGAATATTATTCTCCCTAATTTCAGTCTGTACCCTGAACAGTCATACCCCAAATTTTAAGATATCAAGTACTTACAATGTAATTATTCATTTGGATAAGTGAGAAGCACCTGGAGTCCATTCCTGGTTTCTCACCAGATGAAATAGATGAAGTTTAAGCGCTAACTGGAAAAAAACACAATAAAATTTGATATGGTTACATTGATTTATATGAAAAAAACTACGGTATAAATGAGAATCTACAATCAGAATTTATAATTTATAGAACTGAAGAAATATTTATAGCATATGTAACTTAAAGATATAACAACCTGAGGTACTTCCTGTAGCTGGTAAAGTCTTACAGTAACTGATATTGGAAAGGCAAGAAAGTAGTTTAAGATTTTATGTAACATTTTACTGGATTTGATGTCTAATTATGAGGAAAAAAAAAGCATTGCCTACAATCAAGATAACCTGATTAAATTGTGGGTTTAATTCTGACCACAGGAAGATTAGTGTGCATTTTGGGTATCCTTGCAAGCAATGTCTAGGTTGTCACATAGATCTAGGTGATCTGGAAAGTCATGGTCAAATCTTGTGTCTTGAAAGAAAACCCAAGGCAATATATCCCATCAAATGTAACATGTGGAGTAAACTGTACTAATGTAAAACCTTGTAATTAGCCCACCTATGCCACTTCAGCATTTTTGAGATTGTTGATGTACTTGAGTTGCCTGATTTGTGTAGAATTTTTGACCCAGGTGGAAACTTATTGTCAAAGTTCCTGAAACATCAATAGAACACTGACCACAAGACTTGTACCTGGACTTCCCAGGTCCCAAAGAACATTAGTTGTGAAAAGAAATTATGGGTAACCATTGTGAAAGTAGCAGGCAAAATAGAGCAAGAAAAAAACTGCAGAATTTGTATGATAGCAAAAAATAAATCAGCATTACATTTCAAAATGCTGAATTTGTTGCTCCATATAATTTACACCTAAACACTACAGAGCATGTCACATAAATTAGACTATCACCCTGGATATGCATCACTGTATATCTAGTACATTTATATGCAAGATCATTCAGAGGTTTTATATTTATTAGCAACCATCAAGCCAGATCAACCCCCCACGCTAAGAGCCATGTCATCTTTCAGTGATGTCTACTGGTCATGCAGGGAAATTTAGAGGGTTCATTTTCTGGATCCAATTAAAAATACTATGAAACCTCAGAAAGCATTTCTGTTCAGACAATACCAAGGTGAAACTAAAGCAGAGCATTCAAAGAAAAATTCAGTTAAGAAGCAAACAACTATCTCTGCTTTTGTCCTAAAAGGCGAAAAGAGAGAAAAGAGAACAGGAGTCTCTATGCCCTTAAGATAGACACCTTAATTATCAGGCAGCTTTTAAAATTACCTTTAAATAATAGTAAGTAAAGAACAACAAAACTTCACATACAGGAAGATATAGTTCTAAAATATTAATTTAAATATAATAATGAAATAGATATTATGTTTTAAAAGTCTGAACTAGCCTTTTCTGCCTTGATACCCTTAGCAGGTGCTTCTTTTCCTACAAAGCTGTTCAGGAGCTACATCTTCAGTGGACTTGGTGCTGTGGATGCCATTCAATGCCTACCTTATGCAGGACTGTAGTGTCATACACTGTCTGTTTTTGTGGTGCCAGTGAAAACATTAGCCAGTGAAACAGACTGGGGGATAATTTTCTTGATATTCAGAGAAGCAGACTTATGAAAATGTTCTGAATATACCCCAGATGTCTTGATTTTCCTATTGAAGCAGCCTTTGCTTTACAAAATTGTTAGTAATAAGATTTTTCTTTGTTAGCTTAGTTGACTGTGAAAAAAATAACCCCCCACTCAAGTCATATGATTCGTGTCCTGTAGAGGCTTTATGACCAGTGACCCGTGGTGGGCTACCTCCAGTTGTCTTCCAGATATTCTTTGTAACCATCATCTCTTCCTTTTCAGCATTTTTGGTATGCTGCAAGATATTGATGTCAGTTGGTATAAGCACATATAATTGCTTAGTAGAATGGAGGTAGAGAAAGGTAATTGGGCAATGGATGGAGACAAATCAGAGTTGGTCACTCTCATCCGGAGGAAGGTCTGTAACCACCTTACTCTCTTTTTTGTGCGTATTTTTGTGTATGAACAGAAGCAGATTTGTAGTTCATTGAGGTCAAAGTTGCTTGCTCTCTCAATCTCTCCTCACAGGAAACAAAAGAGGACACCCACCTACGCTTGCAACGGCTGAGCTTTTCTAGGGTAGTTACTGTGAACCAGCAGCTGCTTAGATAGAAGTTTATATTCTCATAAGCTAGAGAAATGTGAGACTCAAAAAATGTGTTTGTTAGACTTGAAGAGACTGCAGATTCCTCATTCATTCCAACTATATGAGTTGAAATTTTGTGCTGTGGGAGTTGCTGACTCAGTAGAGCAAGAAGCGTAAAAGTCGTAGTGTCAGGCTGACTTCTCCTTTCATGAGAAGTATCCTAAAAATATTCCATTTGCCCTTTTAAGAATTCCACAGTCTGCCTTGTCTTCCAAGTTAGTCACCACTTTACCTCTACAATAAAACTATAATGACACTTATTTCGCATCAGTGTTGTGATACTGCTTCATTTTAGGAAGATACAGAATTATGCAAATGCTCTTGTTACCATAAATTTTGTCACCTCTGTTGTCTTCTAGATACTCTATGCATAAACATCTGTTCTGTTGTCACACATTTCATTTTCAGTAGTGCACTGTGTATTCCTTCCTCCTTTAGTGACTGCTTCTATTCACCTGCACTTTATGTGCATTCATTTGAGAGATGTAGGTTGTTCTTTTCTTTTTCACAGGAACAAAAGGTGTAGAGTACCCCATGAGTCAGCACAAAAGAGGTTTAACTAGGCTGCTGTTCTCTGATTTTTTTCATGATATTCCACAGCGTATCATCCATATATTTATTAAAATAACTTTCTTCTGTTTTACAGAGGAAATTATTTCAAAGAACAGTATTTTTTTTAGCTTTCCAACATATGGAGTCTTCTTACGCATTATATTTCTTTTGATGGTCCTGTCTAGACAATATGGTCTAATTAAGAGTTCAAAATAAACTGAGCCTCCTAAATACAATTTTTGCAAGAACTTATATATGAAAACTTATACTAGTTCTAAATATTTTTTAACTTCAGTATTAACATCTAATTGATAAGTCTTAAGTTTTTTTTCAATAATTGCACATACAGTGACTGTTTTAATGTTGCGTAAATCAATGCCTTCTTTAATTTAAAATATAGCATGGCATTATTTATTTAAGTATCAGTAAAGTTCAAACTGATCCAATATTTTAGACTCTTTGTCCTAGAAAAAATAATATGTTGCTATTTTAACTGCAAAACATTGACGTGTCATTTATACCTAGTATTGCTAATATAAAAGACAAAAAAGGTTTGTGGCTTAAAAAAAGTGATTCAAGCAAAATGTTTACCTGTGTAATAAAGAGATCATCTCCCTACACACAGGAGAGTGTAGTCGTATTGGGCAGGCAAGGGAAGCCAAATAACTTAGTTGGAGAGACAAAGACTGCCCTGGCCAAGAGGTTAACCAAGATGAACTTGAGTGTTGTTATGTCTGTCCATCTATACCTGAGGCAACTGTGGAAGAGCAACGATCCAGAACCAATACATGGATGGACTGTTTGTGAGATCCCAGTTCTGAAGGGATCCAAAGTATGTGTTTGTGTCTGGTTGTGTTGTACTGCATGGGTACAAGGGGGCCTGTACCAGAAACTGTAGCGGGACTGTAGCACAAGGGCACAGTGCACATTCCAGCAGCTGGGGAGACTGGGAAGCAGGAGCAACTACTGGGCAGACCAAGTGTCTGAGCTGAAGGGATCCATGTTGCACAATCTATATATAAATATTTCCACTAACTGGCCATTATCCTGATGAGTCACACAGGGGAGAAGGAAGAATTTGTTTGTGCTGTGTTCATGTGAACTGTGTGTCTGTCTGAGATTGGTGTGATCAGCTGTGTATTTTTGTAGGTCTGTGTTGTTGTATATGCCTATTTCTGCATATGCCCATTGGGAATTCATGCCCAGCCCTCCTCCTTGTTTAATATGGGCTTGTGGAATTGAAGCAATCTTTTTTCTTCACTGGGCTCCTGATTTGAGAGATATGTAATAAAAAATGTAGGAATTAAGATCTCAAATAATATTTTACTACAGGTTAGGCCTAAAAGTTTCATTTGTATATGTTTTATTTTTGGTGTTCTCAGAATGTTTTATTTCTAATTCTAAACTTCTAAATTTGTTTTTTCTTACAATTTTATTGAAATTTGAATTTTTAATTAATATAATTATTTTATTAGTTTGTTTTATAAATTCAGAGATGCTTACTTTGAAGGAATCAAAATAGAGCTGTCAGAACAGTGTATGCAGAATACAGAGCACAAAACTTGGATAAGATGTACAGCCTTCTGTGCTGTAATATGTCACCAAATGGAAAAAAGAAATTACTCAGTGGCTCTCAAAAAAAAAAAAAAGTTAATTTTTCATTCTTCCATTGGATGCTTTTTGTTTTGCTTCCTATACCAAAATGAGAAAAAAAAAATCAGAGTTGAAGAATATCATGCAATGTTCTTTGAACACTTTTGTGTACAAGACTTCTAAAAATGTAGAGCAGTTGTTTACTCTGCTAAATAAAAAAAAGGATGGGCAAGCATATTTGAGTGATGAACTCCTTCCTTATGATTTGCTTCTTGCTCACTGCCTGCCTTTGCCTTGTGCTTTTCCAAAAATCATCTGTCCAAGATGATGGCCAAAGGTGCTTCAGAGGCTTTTCACTGTAGGGATCACTTCTGAGAAATATTATAAATGAGTCTGTACCAAATGTGATTCTTTGCCTGTCCCAGGTGCCTTAGCATTTTCAAACAATTTTTTATAAATGCACTTCAGTCTTGCAGATGGTAACCTCAGTTTTGTAGTATGAAAATTATCACTCTCATATACTCTAAAATAATCTCCCACTATCATAGATACTTTGAAAAGCAAGAATACAAATCCCTATTTCAAGAAACGTTATTTACGTCTTAGGTTTAGAGAAGCATTATATGGTTGACAGCCAGGATTAAAGGCCAAGTGTAGCAGCCTGCTGTCCTATGATTTAAGCTGATTCTGACATAAGTGAGCACCTTTGCTTTTGTTTGGAAGTCATGGACAATTTCCTGAAACAAATACATTTAGCAATTGCAACGTAACTCTCCATACTTACAAAGCTTCCACAAGACTTATTTTCTATGATGTCATGATGGTACAGAGGGATATGGGACAGAGAGAAAATGGGACACCTTCTGCATAAGAAATCTTGCTCTGCAACAGTTCACTATACAAGATTAACCTTACTGAGCTGCAACAATACTGTGCAGAATCTGTCTTCACTGAACTAACACCCCCAAGTAAAGCAACAAAAAAGGATGCTACAGGTACAACTTCATCATTTATTTTAAAGAATCTTATCCAAAGCGTGTTAAATAAGATGTAAAATATATTACTTTCCTCATAAAGGTAATGAATGCATTTTACATATTTAGGTGTGCAGCCAAATATATTTTCTGTGTTTGTTGGGTACTGTGGCACTCCCTGAAGCTATATGAACTACCTAGAATTCTTCATAGTCTTTTAACACGAATGAACCTTACAAAGTTGTTTCCAGACTGGTTTTTCTTATGACTATTTTTTCTTAATGGACTTTCATATTTTAATCCAACCAAAAATCTACTGAGTAGGATAATTTAATTTCTGCTGATTTAAGAGGAATATTAACGTTCAGACATGTATGCAGTCAGGCGTTGATGAATTCATCTTACTAGGATGTTCCCTTCACTCTAAAGCCTTCCTTCATCTTATACTCCCCTAACTGGACCAAAAGTTTTAATTGCACTATTAAGAAAAGTTTCTCTTTACTATAATTTAGGTATTTTCCACTATGTTTAATTTTTTTTTCTTTTTCATTTATGCTTACCGTTTGGAAAATAGCTAAAAAATTATAGTAGGCTGATTAGAAATGTGTTTTTGTAGTCATTGTCCCAGACGGATTCAAACCTAAAATAGATGATGTTTTATAGTATTACCCCACATATCACTATTGCTTATATACAAATAATGTAATTAAAAAGAAATTCAAAAGAACTTTAAGAAAACACTTTTTATCACATAGCACTCAATCTATCTAGTTTTCACTGGAAACAGAAATATACTATCTTTAGGTTCCTTTTCTTTTTATTTTTTCCTGGTTTTTGCAAGTATAGAAGACGTTAAAAAAGTTACGGATGTCAAATATGCCTTATATGTATCTTAACACCTTACATTCCATCTTCTGACTCCCTACCATAGTGTGGGGCACCGGACTTAAAAATCAACTGATGCCAAGGTCAACCCAGAACACAGATATTGTGAAGATAATTAACTCTACATTGGACAAAGACAATACAGGTAGATTTCAATTAATAGGACTCATAATGTGAGAGGCTTAAATAATGAGGAATATGAGACTTCAGGCAGTTTTGCCTCCTTGATACTTCTCTACAGGCCAGAGCCTTTGTTACAATTCCTGGTTTTACTGTCTGAAGCATGGAGCTGTTATCATGCTCTGGTTAGGGAAGTTAGGCACACACACCTGTCGTGGATAGTCCTTCTGAGCCTATATGGTTAGTTACTGGTATGCCTTGATATGATATAGAGCTATCTACCTTGTATTTTATGATTGAAGGAAAAGTCATTAGTAAAAGTTTTGGAACTGTCTAAAATGTATTTTCCTGAGACAAGATGAAAATTATCTGAGAATATTTTGGATTCTACAAAGTATTTCACTCAATCTGAAATGCAATAATTAATTTATTTACAGATCATAAGAAGATTTTTATTTTCAAAATTCTTAGAAACCTGAAAGCTCAGGATGCAAAGCTATTATCGGGTCATTTGATGAGACCATTTCAGTATTTCCTCTTTATTTGGTCCATTTTCAGTACCAAATTTGATCCAAACGTGTATAGTTTCAGTTACTGCTTACTGCTAACTACTACTATTTACTAATCTGCATTTAGGGGAAAATATGCTGCTAACTTTTTTGTAATTTCTATCAATATAGACTATCTTATCAAAAGAGATCAAATCAAGATAAGATAAAGAATTCGGCATCCTCATATAATCTTCAGGAAAAAGACACATTGAGGTTTTTATACCAAGGCCTGAGATAAGTAAAAGAAAATAAAAAATTAGTAAGCATGATTTCTATTTAACTTTCACAGTTCAACGGATAAGCTACATAATATTTTCTCTCTAATTTTCTCTCTTTTTTCATCTGATTCCATGAATATCTGTCAAAATTCAAGTGAGGTATTTTAAACTGCAGTTACACAAATGCAATTGTGATTGACTCATTAAACATAAAACTATAATTAGTCCCATCCTAACATCTGATTGTACTTTAATATGGAACTTGAGTAAATACCTCAACAGATCTGATTATTAAAAAGAAGTATAGAATAACTTGATGCGTAAATATATGAAGAGTTTTTAGTTTCACATGACAAACTGTCCAATTTTGGTGAAAAACTCTTGTGGAATAAAGCTGACTACTGATAATCTCTGTAAGGTCTCTTCAGTAAAAATCACATATGAAGTAACATATATAAGTTCTGGTGTGTATCATCCTTTTAAAAACTCATAAAGTAACGAGAGATGGAAAATGTTATCTATTCCAGGCCTTGACTAGTTCAAAATGGGATTTCTTTCTGTAATATTAAGAGGAATACAGAAAATGTAATGAGCAGTGACCCAGGTAAGAATCTCCTCTAAACAAAACATATTGGTGCTTGCCTTCTCTCCTGGCAAGTGGTTACTAGTAGTAGTCCAGTATAGTCAAATAGGCAAAACGGCTTGACAGATTTTTCAATGGTTCCTTGCGAAGATATTCAAATCTCTACCCTACTGTATTCATATCTTCCTCTTCTGTCTTTTGCTATCCATGACATCAATACTGATGGGTTTCTTCCTGAAGTTGGATGTTATACAATCACTGAATTGGCAAGATTGGCAGGGACCACAGTGGGTCATCTGGTCCAACCTCCCTGCTCAAACTGGGTCTTTAGAGCACATTGAACAGGCTTTTGTTTTGTTCAGTTCTTGAATACACCAATGAGAAAGACCCCGCAGCCTCTCTGGGCAATCTGTTCCAGTATGCAGTGACTCACAAAGGGAAGAAGTTCTTCCTCACTTTCAGAAGGAACTTCCTGTGCATTAGTTTCTGCCCGCTGTCTCTTGCTCTGTTGCTTGGCACCACCAAGCAGATCCTGGCTCCAACCTCTCTACACCCTCCCTTCAGATACCTTTAGACCTTGATGAGATCCCCTCTAAATCATCTCTGCTTGAGGCTGAACAGGCCCAGCTTCCTTAGCTGGGGATCTTATTTATCTTTGTAGCCCTCCACAGGATGTGCGCTGGGAGCTCCATATCGCTCCGGTACTGAGGAGCCCAAAAATGGACACAGTACTTCAGATGTGACCTCATTGAGGCTGAGTAGAGGTGAGGTGCAGGATCAGCTCCCTTGAGATGCTGGCAATGCTCTTCCTAATGTACCCCAGGATACCTTTGTCTTTCTTGGACACAAGGATAATGCTGGGTCATGGACAGCTTGTTACCCACCTGGACCTCCAGGTCCTTCTCTACAGAGCTGCTTTGCAGCAGGTCGGCCCCCAGCCTGTGTTGGTGCATGGGATTATTCTTCTTCAGCTGCAGGACCCTACATTTGCCTTTGTTGAATTTCAGACAGTTCTCTGTTCATCTCTCAAACTTGTTGAGGTCCTTCTGATGGCCTGCACAACACTCTGGGATATCAGCCACTCCTTCCAGCTTTGTGTCATCTGTGATCTTCCTGGGAGGCACCTGTCTCTTCACCCACGTCATTGATGAATGTGCTGGTTTGAAAGCAAAACCAGTGAGACTCCCAGTCAGAGATACAATTTAATAGGAGAAGAGAGGAAAAAAGGTTAAATAAAATAAGTGGAATAATACAACCTAACACCCTGTTGGTCAGGGTGTTTGAAGCAGTCCAAAAGTGAGTCCTCCTGAAGTGGCAGACGTGGTTCCACTGGAGCAGAGATGATGCTGAGAGAGAAGGGTCCAATCTTCCTCTAGGAATCCAGTGGAACCAGATCCCTCGTGTTCCTATGTCTCAGTTTTTATCTAGGTAGGAATGGTTGGCTCCCCCCACATGGCAGAGCATCTCACAATGGAATACGTCATGCCCTTAGTGCGCCGTAATGGCCCATTAGCAGAAAATATCCCCCTGGAGGGAGGACAGGTGGTGAAAGGGATAAGAAACAATGCCCCACCTGGTTTTAACAGTTGGCCCATTATCAGAGGGCATCCGCCCCCCTCCCCACAGGGTTACAAGAGATAAAGAAAAACATCTCCCCAACTGCTTTCAGCAGATGAAATAGAATACACATTTTTGGCTCCATAACCCAAGACAATGAAAAATAAAAAATAAAAAAAAAAATTCATTGAAAAAATTATATTGAATCTTGGGTGACACCAGTAGTGACATTTCTGTCTTACCACCTACATGGTTTTTTTTGCTGCCTACTGAAAAATAGATATTTTCTGCATGTTTTTCAGTTTCATATGTTAGAATTTCCATTAGTCATTCGTTCCTCTGTTGCTGGATATACACACACAGACACATATATGTATTTATGTATGTATATATACACACATATGGGACACTCCCTTGACAGTCTTCAAAAAAAATATTTTATAATTTATCATTTTCTGGAAAAAAAAAAGAAAACAAAATAATCATCAAACCTTTATTTTCTTGATAAAGATTGCAAACTTTGAATATTACTATGGAAATAATTTTCCATAGAGACAAATGTATGGAAATGAGATTTTTTGCATATGTTTGTTTTTTATGCTGTTTGTGTGACATCCATTATTTTCCTTCTAAAGAACTGGAAGTTATTTAATCATAGTGCAAGAGGCAATTGTGAGCATTGTTGGCTGGTGACATATGGTGATGTAGAATGTTTTCAAATGAAATGAGAGTCAGAAATCTGATGTTCATAAATAAAAACAGTACATACAGAAAGCATATCCATAGAGTAGATATTGATGAAAAATTAAGCAGCAGGATATATCTGGGAGGATAGTTGGAGGGGGTAAAAATAATGATTCAACATATAAATAATAAAACAATAATAGAAAAGGAATGACCAATAAAATTTTCTGAGTTGACAAACTGGAAAAAAAAAAACTTTAGGGAAGTCATTGAGAAAATCAGAAGAAAAAGAGACATTAGAAAAAAAAGTAGATCAATTTGTAAAGAGCCTAATCATTTGTAAGATTATCTATCTCTGGTGCTCTGCTCCTATTCACCCTTATTTTGAGATCTCATCAGCCAGCTTGATGCACCCTACTGTTTTTCTAGCCTTATATTAGAAACACTGCCCAATAATTCAATAACATAAAATTAACTGCTGTGTCTTTTTCATACTGTGATAAGGGTGGACAAAACGCTTTCTTGCTTGAGTAGTTCTGAACATTTTCCAATCATAAAAGGCTTAAAACTTACTGAGATTAACTGCATGATCATTGTAAATGAAAAGTTAATTACAAGTCAGAAATCATGACCAAGTTTTATGCAGCGGAAACTGCTGAAAGAAAACAGGCAACAAATTTTTGTTTAAATTTTAATGGCATGTTTTGTTAAATAAAGTAGTATCCCAAAACCCATAGCAGACCCATTACTGACTTTTGATAGGATCATTCCCAAGGAAGAACTCTCCAGAACAGTTTTGATATTGTACATTCTTCTTCTTATGTTAATATTGATAAACCCTTCACTGCGCAGAGTAAATAAAATTTCAGTAAGAAAAAGTAAGTTGTAGGGGGATTTTAGCATCTTTTGTTCCCAGACAGAAGTTAATGAACTTCACAGGACTGACTTTTAGAACACTGGAGAGATGACCATTAAGAGCTTCTTGTGAGAGCAGGAGGTTTACAGGATCAGGCACTGGTAAGAAGTGACCGATCAGTGAAGAACCAACACGAAGAATGTTTCAAAAAATGGAAATCTGGCCAAGCCCACACAGGTTTATACCAGATTTAGCCACAATGTTTTATTTAATAGCATGTTTTCATAACTATAGCATGAACAAGAGCTTCAAACTTGATCAAGGATTTCAGCTTCCAGCAGGACTAAAGAATTCTGTAGTTGAGGTTCAGCCATTACAGAAACAAATTCTACATACATCATGACTGTGTAATCTCAGCCATGGTGTTGGATGGCACTGTGCAGGTCCCTGGAAGACTGAACTCTTGCAAAAGATTCAGCACAGTCCAAAAAGACCAGATATCAGTTGGGAGGTTCTTGAACTTGAAACCTTCCTAAACTTATAGTAGAAGGCTCTGTGATGTTGCTGCAACCAGGTAATTCCTCCTTACAGCTGGAACATTCTTTCCCACTCACTGACCCCCTCCAGCCTTGTGTACCTTTTTGGTGTGCAACCTGCCGCTGTTTCTCCCAGCTGGGTCTATCCATTATAGGTAGTCACATAGGTTGCTTGTTAGAGTTCATCATGGACAAGCAAACAAGGACATTTTCACTCAGCTCATGGTGCTTCCACCACTGCCACTGCTTGCCTTTCCCTTGACACCTAAAACCTGCCTTAAATCTCCAGCCTTAACATTACTGCTGTAAAAGCAAACAGACAGCAATGTTGAGTGGCTGAAATTCTCAGAAGAAAGTCACAGTCTTTCTGAGACAGATGACAATTTAATAAAATCATGTAAAGATGAATGAGTAAAATATCTGTCTTGGTGACTAGGACTCTGCATACTTCCAGTGTCTCTGGTTAGATACTCTCTGTGTAATGGAAGGATTACTAACAAGACTAACAATTGAAGTTGGATTATTGATTTTTGTCATAAAAGGCAGAGCTTTATCTGCTCTGTGACAAGGACGGGAGCAGAGATTGAGGCTTTGTGTGCTTTACTGCTTTCCTGAGCTAGGCACTATCATGGGGAGAGCAAGGGACTGTTTTTGTAATGACATCACTCATACAGACATCAAGAAAAAGCCCTTTGGTCCTCCAGACAGGGCTAGGCCTCACATCTTCACTGAAGTGATGAAACTGAGCATTGGTAATTTATAAACCACTTACATAAAGATTTTTTTTTTTAATCAATCTATGTTTGAAGAACTGTAATCTTAAACTAAGCATTTATTCTGTTTTGCCAGACACTGGTGCTTCAGAGTGTACAGAATAATGGACTTTACAGGGTTGACAGAAAATAAAAAACAATAAATTAAATGAATAATAAAATAAAATAAATTTTCCTGTTAAATAGTTTTTCCCCTTTTTTCCCCTCCAGTTAATATTAGTCACTGCTTGTTTAGGTATATACTAAAAATAAACTGAATGGATTTAAAAACCTTTCATATGGATTGTTTTCTGTCATGAATTAATGTATGCCACTGAGGTAGCATCAATTTAGAACTTTCATTAAATCATTTTCTTTAGAAAAAAATCAGAAAAATTATGGTACATAGACAGCTATATATAGTTGAATTTGATTATACCAAATCCTGTATGCTGTAATGAGCTAATTTGGTAGGAGAAAGGCAGAACAGACAGTAGAGTTGATGAAGGGAAAAACCATTTAGTCTAGAAACACCCTTACTAATTTTCTGTACTTAAAGAAGGAGCAGAACCTATTTCAATTTTTTTTCAATTAGAACATGGACTGAAATTTGCAAGCCAAGTTTGTTTCTTTAATTTCTTCTTGTAGACCAAACTTCTCACAATACTCAGGTTTACTACAGACAGATCATCACTAGTTTGAATTGAATTTGAGATGCCATTGTGAGAAGGTTATGAATTTGTTCTGGAGTAGACTTATTCTACTAAATTCTCCAGTCTGAATACAAATTTAGAAGAATAATTTACAAATAACCAAGAAAGAATATACATAAACAGAGTGGAAATAATCTTCTGGTATTGAATACAATTTTATCTCATAGTTGACTTTATTTTCTGTCTGAATAAAAAACTTCAAATTCTCTTGTAATGACAGACTAATCAATCCCAGAATATTTTTAATGGTAATAAAGCAGAATTCAAAATTTGTGTCTATTAGTTTATCAGATTTTTTTTATCTCTTCTTGTTCTGTAACATATATTCTCAGAAGTTATTATAAGACTTATACGTAGTGTTTTACACTGACTTCTGTGGGATGTTTTCCATCTTGACAGGTTTGTTGCAAATCTTAAATAGTGTTGTTAATTAAGAAAAAAGAGAAAGAATATTTTACTGTTTCTCTTTTTCTCTTCTCATTTAAAGTGTTTTTTTAGCTATTTCCATATTATATTTCCTCACTTTTTGTGAGGGCAAATAGATATGCAAAAACATATATACTTTTCTACTCTCTTGGTCATGATTGAAAAATCAGTATCTTACATTTGAAAATGTGATTTTTTTTTTAATATGAGAGGTGTATTTCTGAAAGCATTTTATATGTGTGTATATATATATATAACCAAATATAATATGTTTTAATTAAAAATTGATTATTCTGTTTGTTTTCTGTCCTCCATAGCCTTTTTAATTTGTTTTTTAGCCTATCATTTACGCAGATAATGAAAGGAAAGCAAAAGAATAATGGGGGAAAAAAACATAAAGAAAGGAAATTGTAATGAAAAAAGTACCTCAGCTAAGGAAAATTAAGAGAGAGATAAATCTGCCACAGCCTATAATCAAGTAAAAACAAAAAAAAAAAAAGCAAAATGAAGCAAAGGGGATGTATTTTTAGGTTTACATTCTGAGTCCTAGAAGAAGAAAAAAAAAGCCAATCCATTGGTTCGACTGAACAGTTCCAGAACTGTTTTCTCTAATCTGATGGTTAACAGAAATCAGAATAATTTTTCTAACTATAGTACTGAAAACACAAAGGTGGAAAGTGTAATTCCAGTGCTCATGAGTTATATAGATTGCCAGATTTTTTTTTTCTTTATTTGCCACATGTCACTATGGGAGGTGATGTTTTTTGTAATTGGAAGAGTACATTTATGTGGCATTTTCTGCAGTCAATGACATAGTTCCAGTAATGTGTGCTGTACTTAACTAAAAAGATTGAATAAAACTCTCAAGATTTTCAGATGTTACTAGATTTTAGGTAACATGAATTTAATGGCAGCAGAATCAAAGCAGCTAAGACATTTTCAATGAATAGAGAAAATTATCTGTCTATTCTGAAATATTCCAAGACAGCTGTGTTTTCCTTATCTCACTTTGTTTCTGTCAGAAGCAGACAGATAAGTAGTATCTCGCAATGCTAATCACTGACAGGGTTCTCATTCACTTTGGATTTGATCAGTTTTCTACGGCTCTGTGGTACCAATATTGAGACAGGGATGGTGTTTTTCGAAAAAGAGCAGATGCAGGCTCTTAGCTCGGGTAACGGTGGAGCAGCGCTGCCAGCATCGCAGCAGGGCAGCTTCTCTCAACAGCTCTTGGTTCTGGTGCGCCTCGGATCAGAGAGAAGGACAGAGAGAGGGTTCTCCCGTGTGTTTCTCAAAGGATTTATCCCCCAAGGGTGCCATGGCAAAATCCAAGACAACCCATTCTTACAGCCTCTTTTAACTGGGGGAGGAATGGGTGGAGGTTACAGATTTCCAGCCAATGAGGGATACAGCAGGGAGGGGAGTGGGGAGGGACCCACGGCTTAACAGCCTATGGGGAAGGCAAGGGGAGTGGAAAGGGTCAAGTGCACCAACAGAGCCTCGAGGAAAAGGGGAATTACCAGGTGGAGTTTAGGCAGGGGGGTAGGGGAAACAAGGATTGACAGGGAAGTCTCCGGAAATAGGGGCAGGGATTAAGAGAGATTGACACTCAGTGAATAAAGCAACAGGTGTGTCTGGGGGGTGAATTACAACTGGACACGGGAGGGGAAAACCTGGGGTAAAAACCAAACCATCAGGGAAGTAACAGGAATAAATCACTGGGATAGTAACTTAAATAACTTAACAATTATTTAATAAAAAGCCCATCACCATAGTTACTGTTTTGGTCTGCGGTGAGCTGACCACAACTGGCAGATGATCCCTGACCCAATTGCTCTCTCACTCTGCTCCAGTGGGATGAAAGACAGAACCGTAAGAGCAAAACTGAAAAAGTACAAATGTTGCTATAAAGACAGTTTAATAGATAAAGGGGGGGGGGGGGGGGGGGGGGGGGGAGAAATAGCCCAGCACAGCAACCCCTAACAAAAATCCCAAGTGATGCTAATGCAATTACTCACCACCTCCCACAAGCACACTAATAACCATTAGCCCTGAACAATGGCTATGTTGAAAAAATTCCCTCCTTTCAGCTTTTGTTGCTGAGTGTGATGCCATATGGTATGGAATATCCTTTTGGTCAGTTGAGATCAGGTGGCCCATCTGTGTCCCCTCCCAGTCTTCCAACCCCAAGCCTACTCACTGGTGGAACAGACTTGGAAACACCAAAGGCCTTGCTGTTGTATAAGCATTGCTCAACAATAGCTGAAACATTGTTTTGGTGAAAAATCTAAACCACAGCCACATATGAGGCACTACGAAGAAAAATCCTGACCAACCCAGTGCAGTCATAAAATCCATGACTGCAAAATAGAATACCTGAGGTTAAGGGTCAGTAGTTGCACCTCTAACAAGAAGTTTTAAATTAGCTAATTTGAAGCTCATCTAGTAAATAAGTGTCCTCTAAAAAGGAATTTTGTTTGTCAATTTTCTGTTAGTCTTAGTCTTAGGAGATTAAGCCAGCTATATTCTGACACCTTGCTCAGTGAAGAATGTCTAATGGAAAAGTGGAACCCAAGAAATTATACATATTAAAAACAAGTCATTGTCACATAAATAACTCAGTAAAATTATGGGCAAATATATTTTGCAAAAAGAAATTTAATTCAGCTTATTTTAGGAATTTTTTTTTTATTCTGAAGAATTTTCTTTTTTTGCTATTAGTGAAAGGTTTGGGATTTTTTTCATGTATTTAAGTATATATATATATTAATAAATAAAAGGAAATATTTATCAAAAAATAAGGTGCATTTTACATCTTATGCCTTATAAATTAATCACTCAAAAATAATATCAGAAAGGGCAATATTTTTAGTACATGATGATAATAAAGGGAAAAATCAAGTGAATACTTTGGCTGCTAATAGAAAGGCACCATCCCCAAATTAGAAATGTCTCCTTACCCACTGATTCTTTTGTTATAAATTAATGGAATTTATTTCGATCACATCTTTAATATGTGAAGTCTATGCTACATTAACTTTCTAATACACTGGTAACTTTCTCACAGATATCTTGACATAAAATGGCAAAAGTAGAACTCATAAACAAAAACAAACAAACAAACAAAAAAACAAACAAAAAAACCCCAAACAAACAAACAAAAAAAAATCACTCTGTGTAATCTGAAAATCTGAAATTGGGTCCTTTAACACTCTGTCCAATGGAATGGCCATAGAATCATAGCTACACAAAAGTTGGAAAAGGCCTTTAAGATCATCAAATCCAACCATTAATCTACTACTGCCATGTTCACCACTAAACTGTGTCCCTAAGTGCTACAGCCACATGGGGTTTTAAACAATTCCAGAGAGAGTGATGCCACCACTTCCCTGGGAAAATTGTTACAATGGCTGACCACCCTTTTAGTGAAGGTTTTAACCTAATACCCAATCTAAACTCCCTTGGGGGCAAGTTGAGACCATCTCCTCTTGTCCTGTCATTTTTCACCTGAGGGAAGAGATGGACTCCCACCTCACTACAACCTCCTTTCTGGTAGTTAATAGAGAGGGATAAGGTCTCTCCTGAGACTCCTTTTCTCCAGACTAAACACCCCCAGCTCCCTCATCCACTTGTCACAAAACCTGTGCCACAGACAATCTGAGAGTCCATGGAATAAACTCATATCTCTCCAATTCAACAGAAAGATTCCTGGGGAAATCATTCCAACTGTTTTGTTTTATACTAGTTTGTTTTTTTTTTTTCCTCTGGTTAGTACTTAGTCTCTGATTGTACTCATAACTTGATCATACAATCTCTCAAACTTTATGTTCTTAAGCTTTACAAAAGAATATTTTTTTACTTTCAAGACAGAAAATATTTTCTTTATTTTTCTTTCTAATAACTTAATTTATGGCAATAGTCCAACTCATTAGCCGGGACAAGGTATATCAATATTTCTTTTTCTATTTTACAAATTAAAAAATAGGGACATCTGTAATTTCTAAATAAATGCAGTTGTTCATCAGAAATTTAGTTGGTTTTGAGCATATTTAAATCACCTTCATATTTCTATTTTTTTTAAGTCCATGCTTTAAAATCCAAAAATATATACTTACCTGCTTTTAGACTGTATTTCCATCTGTTCTTTTGCAAAGTGGTTTGAAACTGAAGATACAGATAAATGCGTTATCAAAATGTCCCCATCATTTGATGGATCTCTTTGCACTTTGGTATAATTTGGAAAAGAATAATTGATTCAATACCAACTTTCTCTACTGCCACCCCCCCAAAATCCATTTCTCATTCCCATGCTCTTTTTATCAGTTAGCTTTTCTCCTATCTCTAGCTTCCACAAATATATAGAGCTCAAGAGTTTGACATTTATACTAAAATGTTAGCCTAAGAGTGGTAAGCTGCACTGCCTAGGTGAAAACCTCTATATTTAATTTTCCAAATGTTAAATTATTTTTTGAGCAGTAACTCCTATAATCATTGCAACCAATTTTTCTTACTTGGGATTTTCAGAACAACATAATAGATGTTGGCAGTAGGCAAACTGCACACACATGGAACAAGGACTGCTGTGCTTTAAGGTAAAGTCTTTTGTTAAGTGCTCATGCAGAGCACAATACCCCAGAAGACACATGGGGGAGAATTTGACTGCTGACATGCAGTTTCCAAGTGTTTCCAGCTGTTGAGTTTCTGAGTGCACAAATTTTTGATATTCTTTCAGAAGAGACAGCACGGACTCATGGAGACGGACAGTTCTTTCTGTCTGATGTAAGGCGAGACGATCTGGCATCATCTCTACATTTCCATTTCCTTTTGGGGTGGTACATGACAATATGCAGTAAACAAGATCACATTCACCTACAAACATATTGAATTATGTTCTAGCAATCCTTATGCAATGAACACAAAGTTTTTACACTCATAAGCATATTAGCCTTAAAAAGTATGGTCAAAATGCTCTGTAATACATAAATAATAATAACAATAATAACAAATATGTTCTTCAGCATGAAAACTGAGCTCACTAACATCCCCTGACATTCAGGAGTGATTAGTGCTTAAACTGAACACCCCGATCAATTCACAACTTTTCCTTAATCTAGGGTATATAAGAAGTGGCTGGTTTTTGGTGGTTTACTGTAGCAAAATCATATATAGAGATGGAGTTAATGTGCACTTTCCAAGTATTATGATAGGCAGTAAAAATTTATTATGTTTAAATCCACTATTCAGATGAAGGTGTTCTTTGAAGATGTATATAATTGACCTCAGATAAACAAGAATTTGAGGAGAATTCCTGTTGTTTCAAGGCAAATATAGAAAAGGTTTTCTTAGAAATATAGAAATACAGAGTTTTTAAAAACTGTTTGGACAACCTCCCTATGTCCTTGTTTTCTTATAACATACTCCTTATTTTCCAATGTGGTCTATGCTTTCTTTATGTAGATAATAATCTCTGTGTGGTATCAGTGTGCAGTACAGTACAGTGTGTTATGTACAGTATGTCACAGATATTAACCATACAAAATGAGGAAAAGTTTTATTTTTTTTTTAATGATTCAAAATTAAAAAAAATCCCAAAACTTCTGTGTCTACACAGTATTTTTTTTTCTTAGAATGTGATTTGGTTTAAAAAATAAACACTTTTATGAGGATCTTCCCAATTTCTCGAACATATCCTCCTTACATGAAACAGGAACATGTAATACTCTACCCTCCAAAAAAACAAAAACAAATTAACTCCTGTCCCCAGTTCAGAAAGTTGTCAAAATACATACATACATACATACATACATACATATATATATATTTAATTTAAGCTCCACTTTGATGTTTCTTGTACAGGTGCTACAGGAATTATGATGAAAATCTTTTTTTCCAGTGGTATGGGGACACTTGAGCAGTAGTTAGAGTGGAAAAAATAGGGTTCTTACGATACTATTTTCCAATCCTTCAGAAGAAAGTTGGCAAAAAACAAGCAAACAAAAAAATCCCGCCAAAAAAACCCAAAACCAAAAACAATAAAAAATCCAACCTACATCAGCAATAAAATAGACAAACAAAACATAAATAGACAAACAAAACAGAAAAACCCAAACCCAAGTACACCAAAAGCTGAATTGTTGTTTAGGATGTAAATTTTGCTTGGAAATTAAGAGGGGCTTTCAAGTGCAATATTTCTAAAGTAAGCTCCCATAAGGTCAGTACACTGAAATAAAAACCAGTCTTACCTGGGAAAGCAGCTGGGGCACAGAATTTCCTTTAGATCTCCACAAGAATTAAAACAAAACAAAACAAAACAAAACAAAAACCAAACAAAACACAAAACAGCCAACAAAACCACACACAAAAAACCCCACAAATGAGACATATTGATGGTTATCAATTTCAACACTTTCAGTCAAGTATCATAGATTTTATCATAAAATAAAAATAAAAAAAATCTCCCACGCCATGCTATTAGTTACACTGATACACTTTTCTGATCTTTATTTTTAAGAGGCCTCTACAACTATTTCCTCATGCTAAGAAGCTACCCCCCCTTATTTATCTTTTCAGGGGAAATGAGTCTCATGGTTTACACACGGAGCAATTTAATAGCAGCTAGTATTGCTAATATTATGCATGTTTTATAGCATTAATCCAGAGATAATAATTTAGAATCCAGAGATAATAATTTAACAAGAGAATACAATAAAAAAGCAGGACTTGATCTTACTGTGAATATTTGAAATAAGATTTGTAATTACCATTTCCTTTGGGAGATTAAAATATTGAAGCTATGCTAGTCGCACAGACTGTTCTTATGACAATGCTATGTTTAAACATTTCAATACTTATTTTATTTCCAAGTATATTTCATGTAAGGTATCCATCCAGAAGGGATGGGCAGATGCTGATGGCATCTGTCCCATATCAGACACAGAGACACTACTATCAGGATGTTCAGTTTGTCTGTTCCTGCTAGCTAGAGAAAACACACTGGATCACCCTGGCCCTGGAGGGTGATTTGATTAATATTGTATAGTCAGAGCCACAACTTTGGGTTATTATTCTGATTTGTTTGCAGTGATAAGGTGTAAGACAGGAATGGTTGGCAGGGGTCCCCAGTTAGCCCCAGTCACCTGATTTGCATTATGTTGATTTTGCAGGGATAGACTTAATTTTCTTCACAGTGGCTGTATGGGGCTGTGTTTTGAATTTGTGCTGAACCCAGGATTGATAATATAGGGAAATTTTTGTTATTGCTCAGCAGGGCTTACACAGAGGCAAGAGATGGCTTACACTCCATTTCTCTGTTTTTAGTGTTGCCAGGTTAGCAGTGAAGTTGGGAGTACATGGGAGGTTGGGAGGAGAGACAGCTGGGACAGGTGACTCAAAAGGGATGTTCCATACCATATGACTTCATTCTCAGCATATAAACTGGGATGAAGAAGGAAGATAACGTGGATGTTTGGAGTGATGGTATTTGTCTTCCCACGTAAGCATTGAGAGTGATGGGGCCCTACTATTTTGCTTGTGTGTGCAGCTTTTGCACTCCCTATTAAATTGTCTGTATCTCAACACATGAGTTTTCTACCCTTAATTATTCTGTTCCCTCCTCCACCTCACTGGTGGGAGACCGAGCAAGTGGCTGTTTGGTACTTGGTTACTGGCTGGGGTTAAATCATGATAGTATCTTACCATTCCTTTTCCTGTTTCTTGACCTTACATTCTATTGCTTAATATCTCTCTTTCTTTGCTCTTTTCTATTCCCAAATAAGCTGTCCATTAATTCCAATTGCACTATGTCTGTATCCAAATTTGGTTTATCTAGTGCTGGTACCTAGACCATCCCTTACTTACGCAGTATCACAGATGGAATAACTGAGGCACTGCCTGCCTTGCTGCTCTCCAAAAGGTCCACAGTGCTGCCATTCAGCTGCCTGGGTTGTTTGGCCATTTCACTCAAACCTCTCCCTTAGCCACCTTCTCAGTACCTCCGAGTGCTCTCTGTAGCTCTTGTAAACTTCTCACTTTTTTTATTTATGACTTCCAGCAATTTCTCATTTTATGTCTGGCAGCTTCTCTTGTTTAGTCAGCTTAATCTCAGGTGTGTGCTGAGTCAGTGCCTCAGACAATTGCTTTTAAACCTAGCATAAATACCTACATTCAGGCACAGTGGGGAAAAAAACCCAAACAAACAAGCAAACATGCAGAACTGTCTTTTAAAATATAGGAATTTTAATTTAAATACACTTTTAATTTAAATCTGACAATAAATATTTACAAGACAAACTAAACTAGTTAGGAAGCAATTATTTAGGAGAGGTAGTTATATGCTATTACAATTTATTAGGGATAAGAAAAGTTGTTCTTATTTAATAAATTTATAAGTTGGAGCATTTGGATTTCTTTTAATAAATAGAGATTAGTTTTTGTCTCATTCACTTTCTACTCTATCTTTTGACTTTCCTTTTGCAAGGTAAAAAATGCAGATACTTTTTCTTCTTTCAGGACAGGCTGAGGATGAATCAAATTGAGAATGTTCCAAAGACATACAGCTTTCATTTATTAGTCTAGTAAACTTCATACTGGATTCAATTAATAATATATAATACACAATTTTTTCTTCAATTTTAAATTAAAATAATATAGGGAAAATAGAGAAATGCTTAAGAGAAAAAAGCTTGGACATATTTTGTACATTTTCGGTGTCGAAGAAGCCATCATTGTTTTGGTACAGTTTGATTCTTCTGTAGAACTTTATACATACTGAGATGAGATACATCGAGTTTTTTCAGTAAAACAAGAAAGATTTGAAAATGAAGAACTGTTTATATTCTGTGGGACTGACTCTGTACTGATCTTAGATGCTGTTTTACTGGAATGTAACAAATCTAAATTTATTAGTGTTAGTAAATTAGTCCTGGACTGCAAGTCTTGAAACAATAAGTGAAAAAAATAAACAATCAAAATATAATACATGCTTTAAATCAATTTGATTTTGTATTGCATTTTAATTTTTTTTTATTATATTCCTGATTCAATTTTTATTTCTAAACTGTGCTACGTACTATTCTTTTAAATAGTTATTTTTCTTCTACAGGATTTTAGTCTGGTAATTTCTTTCATAAATGATAATTCAACAAAAATCAAAAGTTGAATTATTTTAATTACTAATAGTTTCATATCTGTACTATATTACCTTTGTCTAGTTTCTTAAGAGATATCCAGCCAACTTGTCCTGCTTTTTCCTTGTTCCGTCCCAATAGTGCAAAGTTCCATGAGATTTTTTTTTTTTTGTGGGGTGGATCATTTTTCTCTACTTTTAACAAAAGAGCAAATTGTAATATCTAAAAAATTCAAAAGTGAGGAAATCAAATTTTATGGCAAATGGGCAGTCTATTTAAACAGCTAAAAAGCCTACTGACCACTGAATGATCTGGGAATTAACATTCAATTAACTATCGAACTGGGGTTTTTTGTGTTTTTGTGGTTTTTTGTTGTTGTGGTTT
Organism: Phylloscopus whistleri; assembly: GCA_017589585.1. Classification (NCBI taxonomy): domain Eukaryota; kingdom Metazoa; phylum Chordata; class Aves; order Passeriformes; family Phylloscopidae; genus Phylloscopus; species Phylloscopus whistleri. The sequence continues at coordinate 313,156 of JADMLD010001396.1, forward strand.
TTTTGTTTGTTGTTGTTGTTGTTGTTTTGTTTTGTTTTTTGTATTTTTTTCATTATTGAAAGGCCAACACAGTAAAAGAAACATTGTCGTAAATGGGTAATTAAAGTGCAAACTGAGACATTCCTGTAATTATATATAATTATCTCACTAATGTTACAGAAAATGAATTAAATGGAAAGGATTAAAGACTGAAAAAGCCAAATGTCATCCAAAATGTCTGAATTCAATAATTTTATCTCAGATAATGTCTCCTTGGCAATCATTGCAAGCTTACTATATATACCTGAAATTCACTTTCTCAGTTATTTCAGAAATATGAATTTCACAGAGGATTATGTGATTTCCTAATAAATTTCTGTATTTTTAGTTTAAAATATTGTAAGTGCAAACATATTTTTTATACTTGAGTATGAATAAATAATAAAAGATAGATAGTCATAAGCAGCTTACAAGACTTTGTATGGAAAATTGGCTCATGTAATAAAAATCTAAAATACAGTTTTATGATGTAAGTTTAGTACGAGTGCCAATAATGTTAACAGTTCAGTTGTTAGAAAACAATCACATGAACCTTTTTTTCTAAGTACTTATGTTCTCTGTGTTGTAAATGAACCATAGCTGTGGCTGGAATCAAATTTGCTTTTCCATGGAGATTTTATTTATCTCAGTTTCAGTGCAAGAAGATCATTCAGCATCCAAGCCATACAATTTCTTAAGATCAAAGCCTAAAAAAAAATAAAGTCTGGAATCTGTTTTAGTGGGGTTTTGTTTGAATTGTTCTATGTGGGTTTTTTTTGTTTTGTTTTACAGGCAATAGAATCCTCGTCTGCTATTATATTGCTTCCTGTACTAGTGGTTAAATGGCAATTATCTGCTAAAAACATGCTCGTGAATCTTTATTTCATCTATATCTAATAATAAGCACATATTATGAAGTGCTTTTGACTTTTGACTTTCCTTGTTAAAAGAGGTAGAAATTTTTCCATAATCTAAACTTAAACTTCAAGACTTTGATTTTCATGTCATCTGGGACAGTGATGTTAAAAGCATCCTCTTCTAAGTAATCAAGACACTTCATTCTCTCCTAATCCTTCTAATCCACAGTAAAATAAAGAATATTCCCAGAATCTTTCACAATAAAACCTATTTATTAACATTCAACATTGCTTTCTGTTTTTTTTTGAATCTGCTTCATATACTTTAACGTATATTTCTGAAAATATATCCATATTTTCAGTTGCAGCTTACTGAATGATATTTTTGAATAATTGTATGAACTATTAGAATTTGTGATGACGTGCTCCAAAAAAATGAGGATCAAACATTGTATGGAAAGACATTAATTCATCTCTATATATAACACAAAATGGTTTTCTGTTCACAAAGAGCATAGCACAGCTGCCCAGATAAATTAGGACAGTTGTTGGGTAAAGTGTTTTTGTGAATCATCCTTCAAAAACATTGCCAAAAACAAGATATTGATGCTAATGAACCAATAATCTGTGCAAGTAAGGTAATTTGCCTGAACTACTAATTTACATCCTGGGTTAAATCAAAGACACTATGAATTGTTTGTATTGTCTTTTTTAGTTGCATTGTTTTCTGTAAAGCATTATAATAGCTATTTTTTATCAATTAATTGTTAATATAATGGATAATTTATCCTAATTGACAATTCAAAATTTGCTTTTTTAAGCAAATGATTTATTTAATTTCCTGATAAAATGTACTTCAGTATAATAGAAAAAAGAAATCAAACCCAAAACTCCATAGCTTATAAATTTACTCTGTATGCAAAGCAAAATATTGCAAGTGAATTCTCCCGCTGCTACAAGTAGATCACAGTTGCAGCAAAGGTGGCCAAAGGTATTCTGGGCTGCACTGATAGAAACATCATCAATAGGTCAAGGAAGATCATCCTTCTCTTCTACACCCCACTGTTGAGGCCACATATGAACTGCTGGGTGCAGGCCTTGGCTCCCTAGTACAAAGGAGACCTAGATATACTGGAATGAGTCCAGCAAAGGGTCAGGAACATGATTTAGACCTTGAAGCATGTATGATGTGAGGAGAAACTGTGAGAGTTTATTATCACTTATCACTGTGTTTAAATACCTGGTGGTGGGATTAAAGAAAACAGTCAGACCTTCTCAGCAGTGTCCAGTTAAGAGTCAAGAGGACGTGGGAACAAACTGAAAAGCAGGAAATACCACTTGAATGTGAGAAAATAATATTTTTAGTATGAGGGTTACTAAGTGCTGGAGCATGTTGACCAGAGGGGTTGAAGTGGAGTCTCCATTCCACTAGATGCTCAATCCCTAACTTGACACAGCTTGGGGCAATTTAACTTGGCTCAATATGCTTTCAGCAGAGGGGTTGGACTAGATGATTTCCACAGTTTCCTTTCAGCTTCAATGGTTTTGTCGTTCTGTGGAACCCTTATGCACTAAAACTAATAAATTTTCAGAGCAGAAAACTATTTTTTTTCTGTTGATTGAATGATTTGTTGTTACAAATCTAATGTAAAGTTGGAAATATGTACAAGTGAGCAGGAGTTCAAAAATCAGACCTTTAGGAAGATTTACAGCAAGTTAAAAAATGAAATATGATTCTGGTCCATCATAGCCCTTTCCATGCTTATTACTTTAGTTCTGAAAGCTTTTGTTTCATGCATCAGTGGTTCAAATAATATTATTGAGCTTCATTTACTTAAAAGGTAGTTGTGAGCAAGCTTTTGAATCTTTAGAGCATTTGTCATTTTTTAGGAGTTGTAGGGTTACATAATGTAATTTAGTCAGTCTAAATAAATATGTCTAAAGTAGTGAAGATGTGCCTATCTTTTTCCATTAACAATAGAGAGGCTACGAAGACTAGGCAGCCAAAGAGTAATAGGCCTGTAACTTTTATATGGGTGATATAAAGTGAGATGAACACAGAACAAGACATGGATAAGTCAGTAAAGTGCCCTACTTAAATTTGTATGCAGCTGTGGGTGTACTGTCAAAGGCAAAATGTCTACAAAATCGTACAGTGCTTTCACTGGCAACAGATACTCTGGGCTCAATTTAATTGTGCCAACCAAATATTCAGTATTATTTGACATACTGAGGGCATCTGAGATATCCTCAAAGTATTTGTAGGCATCTTATGGCACATACACAGTTCAATAGTCCATGCCATTCTGGAGGCCAAGCATCTCACGTGGAGGCTCTGAGGGAGCCTGTATTGCACCAGATATCTCTGTCTGCATGACTGAAATGAGTCTCTCAAAAGAACCAAACATTCATGAACCATGTCACTGTATTAATGTACTTGTTTCAGAACATGCTTAAGAAGTTACTCTATGTGTAATTGTATTTTACAGTACATATGCATGTATATTATTGAAATTCTGAACAAGCTATTCATCAGAAACATCACACTCTAGGGAGGAATACAAAACTGAAAAAAGGCCAAAGTGACATAATGTAGCATATTAAATGTTGGACATGAATATAACCTTTTGACATAGAATAATGTCTTGAAGAACATTTAGAGAATAAATATTATCAATTATTTAAATCATACTTTGCATCTATCACAGAAGAAAATATTTCCATTGATGAAATAAATGAAAAAATATCCATCTAGACTTGCCACATCATCTTTCCAATATAGCTTGTAAATTATCAGAATAGGGGAGCAAATTTACTTCTATCTTAATTTTTATTGCGTTGTTGTGGGGTTTTTCGGGTTTTTTTTTGGCATAAGTAGGAGAAACATAAAATATATTTGTTTATATATTTTTATATATATATTATATCATATTATATAATTATTTCAAACTCCATTTAAACACAATACAATTAGAGAAGGGATACTGTTTTTTTAAGGTGAAGGTTTTTGACATATTTCCTACAGGTTTATTGTTAGGGAACTTATGTCTCCAAAGCCAGTGGGGAATTGTGCTTAAAAATGGAAAGCACAGTGTGTCTCTTAGCTGTGTAAAGATCATATCATTCTTATCCACTGTCATCTTTTTTCATTCATTTAGTGGTGGATGCTTTGTTATTTTGTTGTTACTGAAGGAAAATTAGATGCATTATATTTTCTATTATATAATGTAAGATATATTGCATATTATACTAAATTATTTTAATAAATAAATAATTAGAATCAATTTAATTTTGAAATTTTTTAAGCTCCAAAGATTTGGAGTCTCACATGAGAAATCATTGTACAGAGATTTTACAGTAAGTGCTTTTTTATATATATGTGCATAGGCCAATATACATCTTTCCCATTGTCTTTTTATATTATTCAGTAAGTCTCAACCTGACTACTGGAAATACTCCCCTTCTCCCATAATTTCCATATGCTACAGGCCCCAGAAACACTATGATGAAAAAAAGACTGAGGATAAAACATGACCATACTTAGTCCTAAGTACAACGATAACTTTCTGATTGGGGTTTGATTTTGTTTGGGATTTTTTTTAATGGGATGAGAAAAAGAGTGACTACTTGCAGCAGCTATAGTAAAAGAAGAGATGGCATAGATAAAAAAGGAGTGAGTAGCAGGTAATGTCACCTCTCTAGATACTTACATATTCCCTCACACTACTTGGGAGACTGGTACAAATACTTCCCAGTCTTGCTCACTAGAGACATATTTGCTTCACTAAAATAAATTCATTTATTTAGTAATGTGCACAATAAATTATCAGAAACTCCTGGAAGAAAAGGCAGACGTAAAGCAACAGTCCCTCAAGCATGTTGGTATCAGCATGTAACCTTTTGAGGTGGTTAATGACTAAAATCAGTTATGCCGGGTAACGTACACAGCTCCCAGTACTGCATATTGACCACTTTTAAATTCTGAATGCATTTCTTCCCCTACTTCTTTGTGAAACATCTATGTTTTATTTTACACCCTCACAGGCAGCTGAACTGAGACCACAGCAGGGAAGAAGGTGGTTAGGGCTCAGATCTTTAGATAGCTTGCTATCTAAAACATTAAGTAAGCTGGTGGTACAAATATATCAGACATTTATGAAAATCTCATTAATGTGTATGTGTCTTTATGTGCTCAATTAGCTTTGAAAAATTAGCCTTAGGTGCCTGTGTAATATAAGGAGTTTACAACAGAGTTGGGAGTCAAATCCTATTTTGCTAAATATCAGATTAAGTTCCTTAACCATTAGAAAATCCTTCACTTTTAACCTAAAAATCTATGTAATTCTACACCTTGGCATAAGAAAAACACCATTTGAGGCATTTCATGCAGACTTACATGAATGTTTATCTTCAGCAGTAGGGAACTAGAAAGGATAATTATTTCTCTTTTTTCACAAATTTGTAAACATTTAAAATAGACAACAAATTAAATCTCTGCCCATATTTTCCAAAGATATAGTCTGTTTATCCATTTAACAGAGTATTTTTTACAGACACTACTAGGAATATGTGACCAGTTTATATCTTCTCATCCCCCCCCTAATGAGCATTCCTGTGCTCTAGGTTTTAACATTCCTTGTGCTCTCTTTGCCAGCAGGCATTCAATGCTGCAAATTGAAGCACATTGTCAATCCATTTCACTTACAGGTTTGGGCCATTTCCTCTGCATGGAGCAGAGAATGAGCTCCTGGTCTAACTGAGAGTATCAATGTCTATGTAAGTGAAAGGAATTAATGCATTGAACATGCCTATAGTCTGTATTTGTGAGCATAGATTCCTGTGAGCAATTAACTACTCCAGTTTAATTCTGGATGTGCTAATCTATAAGAAAATCCAGGCAAGGTCACTCAGTGCCATACTTTTCAGCTTCTCTGAACAAAGTTTTCTGGGACAATAAATGCATATTTTAGTTTTGTTTCTGTGTTATGTTGTTTTCCTCACATGGAGTTGGGGAAAAGAGAAAGCATAAAAATATGATATTCAAATGAGATGAGGTCAAAGGAGAGCACAATGTTTCACAGTCTAGTTTCTTTACTGAATGAGACTAGTTAGGAAAGGATCGTATGTGTTCTAAATATCTCCATGTATTTTCCCATGGTTTCATTTTTGTCCAAACATCCAATAAAAATTGACGGAGAAGTAAAGGAGTACTCCAATTGATGGCATACATAAGCAAGGCTTCAGGAAGTCCTTCCAGTATCTAAAGGTATGCATGGAACTTCTCCCATCATTATTCCAATGGATTATTCCAAATCAACTAGTACAAATAAATTTATTTAGATTTTTCTTAAATTTCAGTATAGACAGATGAAATTATAGCTTTTTTTACAGTATAGTGGTTTATGAGAGATTTCACAAAATCCTTCTTTTATTCTCAAATGTACCAAATACAAATGCTAGGTTGACCAAAGCTGATAATACTCTATAGAGCTCTTTCTGAGGAATTTACCTTAAATTTCCATGACTGTGACAATGTTCTATCACTTGTTTAGACATCATTTTATCTGAATAACCTTTCTTCCACATTCTTCAGTTCTCAGTTTTATTTTTATGTCAAAAGACTTAATTCAAGACAGATTTTTGCTTTTTTTTTTGTGAGTTACTTTAATAGCAAAAAGACACTACAGATATCTGAAATATGTAAAAGATAATTACAAGGTATGTAATAAACATTTTCCTTTTGAGTATGATATATATCCAGATTGTCTTTTTATTTTCAGAGTTACCTTCAAAGCAATCTCAAAATTGCAAGACTGTGAAAAAGTTGACAGTTTATAACACAAACATATTAAACTACAGGTGTTTGCCTTGCCTCAAATATTGGTTTCTAGATTCTGACACTGACATTGATGAGTTCTGTATATTGACAGCCTAAGACGAAAGACTGAAACACAGACACAAATAATCCGCTAGACTGGAGTCCCTTGGCAGCAGAATATTTGACAGCCCTAATTATCTTGACTGGAAAATGGATGTCTACAAGCTTAGATAGGCTGTGATATTTTACTAGTTTGCCAAAACTTAGGCTGTAAAGAATGTGAATCTGGTTCTTGGGGGAAAGATTGTCATTGCCTACATAGCATAACTTGAAAAATATTGAAAACATCTTACTTAATATAAACCTTACTTTTTTTTTTTTTTTTTCTAAATAAGTTTGAAGTGAAGTTAGACTACTGCTTAACTTTGGATGGCCTTTTCAGGGGGAGATATTTATCAAATATATAGATATTAAGGTTGTAATGTAACCCAGAGGACACAAATATAGGTGCCAAATTTCCTGTTTTTTACCAGCTTGCCCAGGAACTGGTTCTTGAATAGGAAAGGAGCTCCATGAATGGGTAGTTATATTTATCTCCTTATGAATCTGAACTTTGCAATTAAAGTCTTCAAAACCCCTAATTTGAGTATCTATCATATGACAGTCAAATAGTACTTTTTCTTGTACTTCACATAAGAGTGTGCAAGAAGCACTTTCTACACAGTTTACATGAGCCTATGCCATTCAATTTTTTTGTGTCACTCTGAGTCTCATTAGAACAAATTCAATTACAACATTGATGTTTTGTAAATATGTTTTATTTCTCCCATGATTGAGATAGAAAATGATAGTTTCTTTTATTTTTAGATACAAATAACAATGACAAACAGAATAATCTTCTAAGAAATGCATCTTCACTACTCTCATCAGCATGTTCCTATGCTCTTTGTTTGTATGATAAAAAATTGTATTAATGGTATAATAAAACTTAAAATGTATATACTAATGTATACAGAACACTACTCTTTAGTGCTGATTCATTTTTGATCTGCATTTGCTTGACCACGCAGGAATGAAATTCTCCTTTTCTTTCACAATAAAATTTGAACTCTACTTTCAAATACTTCTATACTTTTCTTCTAAATCGCATTGACATCAAATTTTATTATGATCTAACACTACCCAAAATGTTTTTTTCTTTATCTACTTCTAAAACATCTAAAATCCAGTTAATGTAAAGGTGACATAAATTTGTTTCTCTTTCTTTCTCTTTCTTTTTCTTTCTTTCTTTCTTTCTTTCTTTTTCTTTCTTTCTTTCTTTCTTTCTTTCTTTCTTTCTTTCTTTCTTTCTTTCTTTCTTTCTTTCTTTCTTTCTTTCTTTCTTTCTTTCTTTCTCTCTTTCTCTCTTTCTCTCTTTCTCTCTTTCTCTCTTTCTCTCTTTTTCCCAGTGCCAGTGAGGTTAAAATTTCTAACTCTAATATAACATTTTTTTGGCATAAAGAAAGAGGAATCGTCAAAAATCAGTAATAGGTCCTGACATGGTAAGGGAAGCTTAAAGTGATGAAATCCAAGACAAAAAAAAAAAGTCAGAAAACTAAGTTCGCTCAAATCACAAATCACAATGTGCTGCGTGACCTTAAAGACAGATATGATGAACCAAACAGAAAAAGAAAAAAAAAATAAAATAAGGAAAAATAAATGTCTGCCTACTGAAGATTTATGATCATTAATATATATTAAAAAAAATCCACTTAAAAATGAAGACTGTCGTAAGACAGATGAGCACAGATGAAACTAATATTAAAAACCAAAATATGAAGAACACAAAGAATGCATAAAACCAGCTGCATTTCATGTTTACTATACTATTCTCTGAGAAAACTGGCACCCTCTTCTGTTTCTATGGCTTTAATATGATCCTTGATCATGGAGAAGTGCTTAAGATAAGTGTGATTGATTTTTTTAACACATATTCTCACTTTGGTATTTAAGCAATATAGGTGTTACTGCTTTTTCCATCTAGATTTTAAATAGTCAAATAACTGTGTCAATGACATGACACAGTTCTCGTACAGCTTGTGTAGGTTAATGAAGACAAAAAGTTGTAAATTAAAAAATCTAGGATGATAGTAATTTCAATAACATTTTTCTTGCTGATAATGTTTTTTGTGATATTTTTTAATGAATAAGGCTTCTTTTTTTTCTCCTTTTTTTTACCCCCAGATGGATCAATTGCTTTGATTAGGACTCAGGTAGCCAGAGACAAATGTCAAGACATGACATTCTCAAGTCTCCTTTTTTAAATGAAGCACTTACAGAATGCAATTTGTATGATCCTAAAATAAACACTAGTCAGATTAAAAATCCTAAAACTATCTTTTTTTCTTCTTTGTTGTCAAAGGTATCTTAAAGTCACCAGCTCAGAGCTTCAATCTAACCTGTAACTATAGTGAAATCCTAGAATGAATAGGGTTGGAAAAGACTTTTAAGATCAAGTCCAACCATCAAGCTAGTACCATCACCGTGTTCACTACTAAACCATGTCCTCAAGTGCCACACCCATATGTTTTTTGAACACTTCCATGGATGTTAACTCCAACCTGGGCAATTTGTTCCAATTCTTTAGAAATACTTCTGTGACGTTTCCCTCAAATATCTAATCTAAACTTTCCCTGACACAACTTGAACCTCCATCTCACTACAAACTCCTTTCAGAGCACTGTAGAGAGTGTAAAGTTTCCCCTGAGCCTCCTTTTCTCCAGACTAAACACCCCCACATTCCTCAGCTGCTCCTCATAAGACTAAGGCCACAGACCCTTCACCAGCTCTGTTGCTCTTCTCTGGACAGGCTGCAGCACATCAAATTCCTTCCTGACTTGGAGGGCTGTGAACTGAACGCAGGATTTGAAGTGAAGCCTCACCAGGGCTGAGTACAGAGGGAAAATCACTGCCCTGGTCCTGCTGGCCACCCTATTTCTGATACAGGCCAAGGTGCCATTGGCCTTCTGGGTCACCTGGACACACACACTGGCTCAGGTTCCACTGGCTGTCAATAAACACTGCCAGGTCATTTTTCTTCTTGGAAACTTTCCAGGCACTCCTCCTGCAGCCTGCAGTTCTGCATGGCATTGTGATCCAAGTGCAGGACCCGACACTTCACTGGTGTTGGGCTGCTTAATGCAAAACAGAGATTATCTGTGAAAGTCTTCAGTTATGTCTACCTCACTGAATTCACTACACAGATAATGCTTGAGCCTTTTAAAATGGCAAAATCATCACTATTCAAGTATCATTCACCTATGTCTGGGTACCTACAGCACAAAGTATTTGGTTGCTTGTATTTAGTTGCCCGTGTTGGATATATTGTTTAACAGTGCTAATTGTTTTTTATTTTAAAAATAATTGATCTGATCTGCAAGCTAATCTGCAGCCTAATCTAATCACAGTACCTTTTTCATAAATTAATATTGTGGGGTTTAAAATATTCTTAATGCCTCTCTGCATTCTAAATTGGACAAAAAACTAGTTACCTGACTGAAAAAATTGAAGATAACAAAATTAGGAACAGGCTGACAAAATAAATATTAAACCAGAACTTTTAAAAAATTATTTTGAATATTCAGCTATGGCATCTAATTAAATTACTCCTTTTTCTCTTTGGTAGATCCAAATATTCAGAATGAAGTAGCCAAGATTTCACATTGTGCAGATTATTTAGGTTTCTAAGTCAAGACCTTTGCATACTACCAGCTTACGTAGAAAAATATGATGCTTAACTGTCCTAATCATTTGAGGTTTTACAGTCCACAATCTAGAGGAAGTAAAATGTGTGTTTGCCATAATGTTGATTAGCAGTAACTAATGAGGTTGAGTTTCCAGAAATTAACCTTCATGCAGGACAGTAACTACTGGACATTATTTGCTTGCTTTACCATTAATTTTCATTGTAGAAAACAGCTGTGTCTAAGGACATCTATTTTACAGATACATTTTATTTTCAGACATATGGTGTGGTTCTTGAGGATGTCCCATGCAGGGCCGGGAGCTGGACTTCAATAATCTTTGTGTGTCCCTCACAACTCAGCCTATTCTGTGGCTCTACTACAAATTGTTTCAATTTTGTGAATGATTTGTTGGAAAAAACCACAATTGTTAACATAATAAAGTGCAAAATACTGTCTTCATTAATAGGTTGACTTTGACTGGCTGGCAGATAGACATTCTGATGCTCTCTCCATCCCCCTCCTCAACAGGAAAGGGAGAAAATAAGATGAAAGATCCTGTGAGTCAGGAGCAAGACAGCAGCTGAGGGAGGTGATATCATGGAGCATCCATATGCTGAAGGACTGTGAGCGGGACCCACACTCAAACAGGGAAAAAAGTTTGAGGAGAAAGGAGTGGCAGAGAGAAGTTTTGCTGACCATGAACATTCATTCCCAGAGGATGAACAGATGAGTTGGGTATAAAGGAGTCAACCTGAGCCTGGGGATAAAGGGGATTGCAGGATGTGGGGAAGGCATCCAGAGTTTGTTTGTTTGTTTGTTTGTTTGTTTGTTTGTTTTCTTTTGTTTTCTCTACCCAAATGTTTATTTGTTGGCAATAAATTAAATTAATTTTTTCCAAAGTTAAGTCTGTTTTGCCTGTGTAAAACAGTTGGTAAGCAACCTCAGTGTCTTTATCTGAAATCAGCAGCTTCTTTATCTTCTTTTCTTTCCCTGTACTATTGAGAAGGGGAATGACAGACAATCCGGGTAGATACCTACCAGCTGGCAAAGGTCAACCCACTACACTTACTTGTGAACACAAATATACTTTTTGTGGTGCTTGATGGGCTTAAACAACATACAGGAAGAAAAAGTGAAAGCACTTGGTGAGAATTTTTCAACCTGAAAATTATCAATATGTGCCTGCTGGCTATGAGATGATTGCTAAAATTTTCTTATAACAAATATCCTCAGACAGTCTGAGAACCTTTATCAAGGAAGTTTTAGCTTGATATCAATATCCCATGTCCAAGCACTGTTTCCTGGTCTCAACAATCTCTGCAACATTTGCTTTCCCATAAGACATTGAAGCTTATATATTTCCACTGAAGTATGTTAACTATCACAGATGTGAGAATAAAAGAAGGTTCTAAATAACGAAAATAATGAGGAGGAAAAAATAATGTACTTCTGAACTTTTCTTTTTTTGTCTTTTCACTGAAAGAAAGAAATAGATAAATTAGATGCATCAACTCAGTTAAAAAGTTGCATGCCCAGTACCTAAATACTTACAGAACTGTTTCCTAAGTGGAAGGAAATCAGAAAGCAAACCAGAAAGCCATAGTTTAAAAACAGATCAAAATGAATAAGTTTTCTTATTAATGTAACTGAAAAAAGAACACAAGATTTTGCAAGGTTTGAAAGCCTTTAGAAGTAATTTTTTGGCATCTGTAGCAGTGTTTCAATTATTGTGTGAAAATCCGGCAGTCTTCTTTTCTAAAAGCTTAAAAATATCTCATATAACAGATAGATCCAACCCACTCTAATTTGCACAAACCCTAATGATTTTTGAGGTCCTAGCTAACTTAAGCTTATATAATATTTTTTCCCCTTGTAAGACACCTTGAAAAGATATGTTTGTAGTCATATTTTTATTGGCACTAAGCTCTGTCATGTAGAGGTGCATTAATTTACACCGTGACAACTACTAATGTAGAAGTGATTACTTACAATAGGGAATTTAAAGTGCATATTCAGTTTGAACTAAGTTTCTTAAACAAGTATTTAATTTGAATGTCTCATTCTGAACAAATGAAATAGTGGTAGTTCTTGCAATTCATTTAAGAGAAACAGAGTTTATTAGAGTTATTCAGAGATAGTAAAGGAATCAGAACCTATACCAAAAATGTTTTCTAAATAATAAAAAGTGTTAGGAGATACCAGACCATGAAGGTTTTCACCAAGTGAAATGAGAATTGTGTCACAAATGACCAACACCTAGTTATTGACTGATATGCTAAGGAGTAAGTAACAGTTCTGGGGAAACAATTTTAGATAGTCATAACTCCCTGGTATAGACTATTTAAATTATATTAACTAGAATCCATTTACTATAGCAGTACTGAGTCCTGATAGGCCATCTCTTGTGAGATGTTTCAGCCCCGCTGTATTCAAACCCAGTTAACATATACGTGTGCATATATATATATAATCTGTTTATAGATATTTATTATAGGCATATATATATATATATAAATTAGATATGTATGTGTATGTGCATGTGTATTCATGTCTGCTTGGATGTCTCTCTGTGAAACATGCTCAAATTTGCTCCTTTTTCGGGGTGGGGGGGGGGGGGATGGGTAGAGGGCTGGTTTGAAACAAAGAACAAAAAGCAATTTACCTACTGCAGAGTCCATAACTCCCTGATCTCCATTCCATGTATTAGCAACTTGACAACTTCCAATTTCCAGGAGAGAATAAATATTTTATTTTCAAAAGAAATTTAAACCAGGATCCATATTTTTCTCCACTGAGTGGAAACTGGAGTGTTCTAGCACAATGACAGATGGCAAAATCAGTATCTGTGTACTCCTACCATAATTTGCAAATGCAAAAGTGAAGAAAAAAAATAAGAACCTATTATAAATTAGTCATTATTTTCTCAATTTTGTTTCTAGACGGTGGTTCAAGTAGCAAAAGGATAAATTTAAAACCATCTGTAAAAGGGCAGTTATGCAAAAAAGACTAGTGTGTGATGAATTAGACTCTTCCTATACAGCATTGAGCTGATTGCAAAACAAGGATGCAATTTCATGCCTGTGCAACTAACATTTCAAAAAAAGGTGTAATTTGAATTTCACACTTGTCAGCAGTGATTATGATCTAGCTTAGCCTTTTGTTGAGTGAAAATGTTTTGCCACTGTATTCATAAGTTTGTTAAAGATTCTGTCCGTCTGATGTTAACTTCAGTTTTGACAGTCACTTCTGATTAACTCTGGCCCATGAAAGTGTATTAGACATAACCCCATTAGTTTACCACAGTGGTTGTTTTCTGTTTATGTTCTCTCTTTCAAAGCAGAAATAACACATAGATTTTCTTTTAGAAGGAGAAAATCTTAAATCCGTAGTTTTGACACTCTGTGAGTAACACCAGTCCAGTCATTCCATGTTTTCTCAGCCTGGGTCAAGTGATAACTACCATTTTCTAGCATTTTTACTTTATACTTTTACTTTACATTATATTGCATTGTCCAGGTGTTTAAGCAACCATTATATTTCATTTAAAACTAGTCAATGCAATTAATATTGCCTTAAGAAATGGAGAAGGAACTAATAACCTCAACAAAAAATATGCAATGCTGTTTGAAGGCATGACAAATAAGCATCGGTGATGGATCAGTAGATAAGACAAAATAAATGGGCATCTCTTTTGAAGTTACAGATGAAATAGAGATGGGCTTCCACAGGATTTAAAGTGGCATTGTGAAGCTACATGGACCCAAATAATCAGCTGAATCCTACTCTCCAGTATAACCATTTTAAGGTGAAAATATCATACAGATAAGTTATTTCATTGATCTTGAAGATAAAGCCCTCCATAAGGAATATACGACTGATATTCAGGTTTCATGAAAGCATTATTTCCTTTGATTGTTTCAAAATAATACTCATCAAATCAGCCAATTATTTTCATGCATTTTATTGTGTTGTTTTTTGTTTTTTTTTTTTTGTTTTTTTTTTTGTTTTTGTTTTTGTTTTGGTTTTTTTTTGTTTTTGGTTTGTTTTTTTTTTTGTTGGTTTTTTTTTTGTTTGTTTGTTTTGGGGTTTTTTTGGTTTTTTTTGGGTTTTTGTTGTAGTTGTTGTTTTTGGGGGGTTTTTTTGTTTGTTTGTTTGTTTGGGTTTTTTTTATTATAGATCATCTACCATGGCCCTGTCAATTGTATTCTTTCCAGAGTATGAAAGTTAAAAAAACCCCAAAAAAACAACAACAACAACAACAACAAAAAACAACAACAACAACAACAACAACAAAAAAAAAAAACAACCAAAAACAAATCATGAGCCCAAATAAGCCAAAACCTGATTAGAATAAAATTGTAATTAATTCAATTACAATGTTCTGTTTGCAGCTGTGTTTTCAGACTTCACAGTTTTAAGCCTACCAAGCATTTACCATTTGATTTTGTATTGTGTAAGTCTCTTAAGTCAAATATATTACAAAACGTAGTAAAATGTGTAACAGCAATGTAAATATATTATATTAACATTACTAAATTCGTCAACCAGATATGTTGTTTTAAAAGAAAGTAGTCAATTACTTCAGTAGATCCACTTTACTTCGTCTAATTTTGATTTGTATTAATTGTAGTGCCCCACTATACAATCTATTTTCTCTAGCCCTCTTTTTTTGTTTTGATCAACTTGAATATTAGGTCTATATTTTTGCAGATCGTCTCCTAACTGGTCAATGCTCTGATTTTTTTTTTTCCTAACACACATTAGCCCGTTATTATTATTACTTGTGAGAGACTGGAAGGATTGCTGGCTTGAAACATTTTGGGTGCATCTGTCTGGGGGAAGGGACAGGCCAGGCCTTGCTCTGGTGAGGCAATGCCCTGCTCTGCACACCCCACAACTCCAGGCCTGTACCCCAGCCCTGCAGTGGCCACCAATCCCTGGCACACCAGAGGCAACACTCCATACCTGCCTCTGGAGCCCCTATCCCAGCTCCTGAGTGGCCAAATGACCAGAAATCCCACCTGGGGGCAGGGCTCAGGAAAGCCAAGGGGTACTTAAGCCAAAGCATGAGATGAGTACATTTCTTGACTGTACATCCTCTTGGAATTTCTATCAGCTGAACAACCCTGAAACCAGGACTGCTACCAGTTATACTTGTTCTTTTCTATATCTCTTCTCTTTTCATCTTCTCTTTCTGCTTCTAATTTCCTCTTCTTGCAATTTTGAATAACTTAAAACTGAATGGGTGTGATGTTTTGAATGGTCTAAGTTAATGCTTTGTGAAGTGCTTTATGTCAATTGGATGCTACTCTAAACTTTTGCTGAAGGTCTTTGATTTTCTGAAGTTGCCAGTAAAGATTTTTGTTGTTTTGACCTCTTGAGAATTTCTTAAAGGTATTTCTTCTGTGTCTAGCTCAGAGTACATGAACAACTGTAAACAATATGTTAAGAGTCTGTGTTGGTTTAGGATAAATTAAGGGGAGAATCTCTAAAAGGGAGTCCACTCAAACAAACCTCCACCACCCCTCCCCCCCAGCCCGGGGTTGGGAAGGAAATTCTTTGGAGGAGGAAAAAGTGGAAAAAACCGGTTTTATCGACAAATGAACAAAATTCTCCCCACCCCGAGTGGAATGAAAGGCGCAGGTTTACTCAGGGGGAGGGCTCCAAGCTTCTTTGGCAGGCTCCGGGTCTTCTCAGACGTCTCGGGTCAGATCAGTTCCAGAGCCGGTCCGGTCTTGGGGGGGGGGGCGGGGAAGGGAAAAAGAGGGGGAAAGAAAAAAACGGAGAGCAGGCAGCAGAGGCAGCAGCAGCAGCGGCAGCAGCAGTGGCAGCAGGAGCGGCAGCAGCAGCAGCAGCGGCAGCAGCAGTGGCAGCAGCAGTGGCAGCAGCAGCGGCAGCAGCAGCAGGAGCGGCCGAGGCAGCAGAAGCCAAGCAGCAGAAGAAGCTGAAGCAGCCAAAGCCAAGCAGCAGCAGCAGCTGAAGCAGCGGCAGCCAGAAGCAGCTCTGCTCGGGCAGCAAAAGCCCCACGAGCAAAACAGCGCTGCTAGACATAACAAAAACAGTCCACTGATATGGGATAGAGGCACTGTCAACCCAGAACAGAGTCCCACTGAGTGAGTTTTCTTGGGCCTTACATTAGTATTGATTATTTTACTATATATATTTACCAATGGAGTAGTGTTAGATGTAGGATATTATCCCACCTGTTGTTTTTAAGAATTTTTTCCAAAAAATGCTATCTACAGCAACTTTCTTTCTGTGCTCCTTTCCTGACTCTCCATTTTTTCCAGACATTAAATCCTAATTCTTACTTTTGTAAATTTTTATTTTTCCTCTTTTCTATTTGGTACTTTTATTGATTTTTTTTACCGTGTCTTAGTTTTTTTAGGTTTTGTACATTTAAGTGTTCTTGGGAGTCAAGGTAAGAGAAACCAAAAAATTGAAGTCTCGTCAGTATATAAGGATATGAAAACTCAGTAATTAAAAACAATTTTGTTCCTTTATAAAGCATTTTTTGTACTTGGCCACCAAAATATTTTATATAAAACAAAATGTATATTCTTCCAATGGTTAGTATTAATCTAATATTTTAAAAGTTAGCTTCAACTATGCCCAAGGGATTGTAGACTCTATACTTTGAAAAGGAACTGAAAAAAATAAACACAGCTGGGCTAAAAAGTCTTGCCTTTTCTTCTGTAAAAGAAAGTTGTTTAAGAATCTCCAAGTAAAAGATGAGAATGAAATTTGCTATGCCATTCGGATGGCAAATACTGTGATAACTGGTCTATTTTTTGCTCCCTCATTTGTGATATCTCTTTAATTGAGTTGTGGAACTTTTATAACACCAAGAAACAAGTAAGTTTATTTCTTTATCAATATAACACTTGGTGCTATATGATCCTGAAAGACATTTTTCTACAAGTGCAAAAGGGCACTACATTGACACTTGGCTCCTATTTCCATTTAACCCACAGACCTGTGAGGAGTTCATCAGTTAAAAATAATTACTTTAGAACATGCACAGAGGTAAGGAAAAAAAAACATATTTGTTACAGATTTCAAAACAAAGTTAGCATATCTGGCCCTGGGAAAAAAAAAAATATGACGTATTTGCATATAATTCCCTCAAAAATTGTTTATTAGGGTTGTAACTTCTAAGACTTAGTAATATCACTTGTATTATCAAAGATTTTTTTCTCCCAAAACCACTGCTCTCTCTGCTTTTTTTAGAGCAAACATTCAAAGTAATTTTTTTGTTTTAATGACAATTGATGTTGATGTCAGCTTTAAAGTTCATGCAAGTTAAAATGTAGACACAGTATGGTTCTCAGCTCTAAAGTTTATGCAATTTTTTAAGTAGACACAATGGTTTTCTTCATGTTTGTTAATGACTTTTCCACAAAATGAGTTCTTCAGGTCACCTTTTGGCTCTAGTGTTTGCAAATGTGATATAAATAGATATATGTAACTATAACAAACATTTCAAAACAACATTTTAGAGTAGTGGATATAAATGTCTGATAGGCATGGGAATTCAATCAGATACAGTAATATCATGGAATTTCATTGTTTGTTCCTTTAAATTTACAATTGTGCCGTCTTATAATGAAACCAATTTTTAACCCTCTTTTTTAAAATTACATGACTTACTAGGAAATCCCAGCTAACTTTTCCATTTTTTAGCTTCATTCTGGAAAAATAATTTTCTTATAGTGACAATTGACTGTGTTTTCAGTGTCCCATTTAGTTCCAAACGACTTGCAGTCTTTATACAATTTCAGTGTTGATGGTTTGGACAGTGTAAAGATGTCCAAGGCTGCATAGGGGGTCTGTAGAAGAGTGTAAGGATTGTTTACTTATTTACTAAACATTTATCAGTGGGATTGAACCGATTTTTTTTTTTTTTTTTTTTTTTTTTTTTTTTTTTTTTTAGGTGAGAAGCTTACATAGGAAGAGCAGAGAGCAAGACAAGATGGGACATTGTTCAGTTTAAAGAGGATTAGGAGGGAAAAGATGTCACGGGGCATAAAATTGAGAAAAATGCTTCAGTTGGACTCAACAATTACTACTGTTAATTTTTTATAAAGCAAGTCTCTTATCAGTGAACTGGAAAATTATGCACAAACAAATTTACAAATTCAGGAAAAAAAACCCACGTAATTTAAATTGGAAAAAAATAATAGTAATTGGGTGATTGAACATGAAAATAATGAAAAATCCTAAAATCACAGAATGGGTCAGGTTGGAAGGGACCACGGTGGGTCATTTGGTCCAAATTCCCTGCTCAAGAAAGACCACCCTAGACCACATTGCTCTCATTGCAACCAGATGGTTCTTGAATATTTCCAGCAAAAAATGAATATTTAATTCCTATAGTATTTATTATATATTGACTGTGGCCTGCAGTTGCTGATTTGATAACAACAGATTTTCAAGACTAGATTTTCTTTTTCTGCTACACAAATCTGGGATCCCAGCATCACAAAAATAAGTGACTAGGGTGAACAAGAAGTCTGAAATAGTCTGGCAACACTGTGAGCTTTGTCTGACATAAACAACTAACCTTTCACTTTCAAAGTTTGAAGTACTTCTGCAGTAAAGGCATTCAATTTTACAAAGTTAGTCAGGCAGTCTGGCCTTTCACAATACACCCAGAAAAGGGAGGATGTTGGCAGTTATCTTCAAGAGTTCACCTCTTACTTGCTTTCAAAGTTCTGTTTTTCTGTTCTGCACGTCAAGCAGGGCTTCTAGCCAGCAAATACTTCTGATTTAATAATTCCCTAACAGGCAGTCTGTGGTCCAGCTCAATCAGAAGGTGTCAGAATACAGCAGAGTAAACACAAGATGAATGCCAAAGAGAAAGACTTGTCATACATCATCTTTATTAAAATTAATTTAATTTAGGAGGTGCTTGGGTTTTTTTAGGTTTTATACAGTCAAAGTTCTTGGAAAATCTTAAGAAGCTCTTTTTATTTCCTTCACAAAGTTCAGTAAAAATTCAGTATCTTCCCTGTCATGATTTTCATGACATAATTACCAAAAGCAAAAAAATCAGATGTTCTGAAAACTTCTAACTATGAAATAGCATTTTACTCCAAGTGAAAGAACATAATGCTCTGACAGATATGCATTTATAATCTAACAATATTTCTACAAATAGAAGCAAGCTCTTACTGCAATTAAATTCCAATCTGTTTGTAATACCATCATATCAAATTTATTTCATATATCCTTGTCTTTTCCAAGAACACATGCAAGGACGAGAGGGATTAGTTATCTTATTTGAATAACAAAGGTCATAGAATCATAGAATGGTTTGGGTTGGAAGGGACCTTAAAGATCATCTGGCTCCACCTCTCTACCATGAGCCAGAACACCTTCTACGGGAGCAGCTTGTTCAAAGCACCATCCAACCTGGTCTTGAGCCCCTTATGGTTTAAGGTCAGCAGACATAAAAAAAGTCTCAACTAATATAATTTTAGCAGATCTTTACATTTGTAATTTTTTTTAATATATCTAATGACATTATTAAAATATTTTATTCTGTATAACCCTTGACAAAGCAGTAAAGTGATACACTGAAATGCATCCTAAATAAAAGATAATAATTGCTTCTCAGGTACTTTTAACTGCAGTTAGCCTCTCAGCATAGAAACAGACTAATAAAAAGCTGATTTGGATTGCAATATGTAAGGATCACTAGCAGAAAATCAAAGCAGTACTGAGACATCAGTATTACACCATTCTCCTGATAGATGAAGAACTAGAGGAACCAACTTTCAGTGTATGTCTGTATCTCCCTGTGTCCCCATTTACCATGGTTTAACCAAAGGCAGAAACTAAGTTCCCCACACTCTCACTCCCCACTCTCTGGTGGGATGGGTACTAGAATAAGGAAAAGATAAAACCCACGTGTTAAGGTAGAGTAATTTAATAATTTATATAAAGTAAAATACAGTAACAATAATAATTACAACAGTAATAGTAATCATATTAAGAGGAGGAGGGGTAATGAAAAGAAGAAAGAAAAATAAATCCCAAGGGAAAAAAATCATGCACAATGCAATGCCTCACCATAAGGTGACCAATGCCCAGTCAGTCTCTGAGCAGTGATTGGCACAACCCAACCAATTCCCCACCAGTTTATAGACTGGCCAAGGTGTTGTACACTGTGGAATTTCCCTTAGGCCAATTCACATCAGTTGTCCTGGCTGTGTTCCCTCATGGCTTCTTGTGCACCTGCTCACTGGTAGAACATGTAAACTTGGAAAGTCCCTGACTCACAGTAAGCACTACTCAGGGACAACAAAGTGTCACTGTGTTATCAATATTATTCTCACACAAAATACAAACCACAGCACTGTACCAGTAACTAGAAAAAAACTGAATCTATCTTAGCCAAAGTGAAGACACTCTTGCTAAAGTATACTCTTTACAAGGTTCATGTAGTCAATCTGAAAACAAAGAGATTTTGGATTGCTCATGAGATTATGGATTGCTCTTTAAAATGCTTAATGTTCTGAATAATCAAAACTTTTGTATGGCATTGGATAGTTTACTAGTTATAATCATGAGAGTTGTTTATAGTCTATTTTTGAGACAAATGTATGATGATTATGAATGGATCAGAAACCTCATTGCTGTGTGCTGCCTTAGCAAATGTTGGATAGTAACCGTAAATTTTCTCCCACCGACCATTAGAGTACATAGTTAAAGTAAAACCAAAGGCCAATAGAGTTTGTTGCAGCTCAGTTTATAGATTTATACATCAGTTAGGGAATTGAAGATTGTTCTGAGGGCAGAGATTAAAGGGTTGATAAATCAAGCTGTTTCAAACTTGAAAACAATCTTTTGCTGGACTGGTAGTCATTAACAATACACATTACGATTTGCTACTTAATCACTAACAAGTGTTATCAGCACATAGATGGAACAGCTATTACTTAGCAAATTTGTCCTAAGCTAGCCATAAATATATAGAACCATGGATACAATTTTTTTGTTAGCACTGACGGCTGTTATTCATGATAATTCTTAGCCATCAAGATCAAGGTGATCATGCTCTTTGACAGGGAAACTGGAACAGAAGTTGGGATGTATCTTTTATTACCTCTCCTTCCTATCTCAGGGCCAATGCTTCTGTCCCTACCCCCAAAGAGAAGGAAATTATCTCATCTTGGTATATTATTTTGGGGATCATTACCTACCCCTCAAGATTTCTTTTCTTGATGAGATTTTACTTGTTGCACATATTTTTATGAAGTTCTTTTGTCCACTCCTAGATTAATATCTGTAGTCATTAATGGTGCTAAAATACAATATATTACAAAATATTCATACGCTGTATGTCATGATACATATGTAGTTATGTCATGATTATTTGTTCTTGTCTGGATTTATAGCAGTCAACTATAGAGTCTTGGACTTGTAGAGAGCTCAATAGCTAAAAGATAGTATTTGAGGCTGAATTAGGAGTTGCATTTTGAGATTATGGAAGTCCAGATCCCTTACATACTTAATATTTCAGCTTTTATGTAAAAACATAATGGCTATGTTTGTTCTACTGCACTAAGTCCAAGAACCAAATCAATTCCTGTCTCCCAAATTAAGTAGAATTTTATTTGGTTGTCTTACATAAATGAAACTTGCAACTAGACTGAAACTCCTTTTTTCATGGAAACAGTTCAAAACAGAACTAGGGATTAAGCTACCACTTAATCTGCACTGCAGATAATCAGGAGTGTTGGTCTCATTTTCATTGTGGTAAACACATACTTGCCAGATCCTATGCTGGACTTTGTGAAAAGTTCAGAGGAGCCTAGTGCAGGAAAGAGAAATGCTTGTCCAGGGCTTATTCACCAATTCTGTCTGTTCTTTTAAGGCAACAAGTTTCCACGGCCAGGACTAGTTAGTTTTACATTGTACTGGGGGTACTATTTACTATTTACTATTTGCACTCTTACTTTATTTGTAGCAGAAAATCCATACTCAGTTATTGCAGCTACCACTGCAACAACCCCTTTTTTCTTCTTCTGTTTCTTTTCTTTCTGCATACCATTTGCTTTCCTTGGAAGCAACTCCTCTTTGTAAATGAGATTACTGTTATTGTTCAATGTTTTCTGAGACCAATCCATTAACAAGTGTATGCTTTTGTCATTTCCCTTTGGCTACCTGAATTAAATGCTAAGGACTCCACTGAGGCTTCTCTGTGTCTGCCTCTTCCCCAGCACAGGTTGGTTATTTTTGCCACATTTATCTGTAGCAGTTTGACTTTATTGAGAAGTATCTGCCATTCACAGAATGTTCCTTTGCAGTTCTGCTGCTCTAATACATTTTAGACCCATATGAGATAAATTGTGAGCAAGAACATAATGAGAAAAAGAAGCATTTGGTTTATTAGCAGCTTACATTGTGGTTACTAATCATCTATTACTTATGGAATACAAAGGGGAAACACCTCAGAAACTATTTCTGCTAGGTATGAATTGTATTTTTGTGAGGATTATGAGTCAAAAGAATTGTCTTTTCTCTTTTTGCTTAGCACAACTGTGATAGCTATATTAATTCACCTAAGTCAATTGAAATCATCTAATAAAAAAATAACATTTGTAAGCTAAACTAAAAAAGTTTTAGAGGGATCTTGAAAGGCTTAAGAGATGGGCCTGTATGAACCTCATGAATTTCACCAAGGCCAAGCGCAAGGTACTGCACCTTGGCTGGGGCAATTCCAAGCACAAATACAGACTGGGCAGAGAATGGATTGAGAACAGCCTTGGGGAGATTGATCTGAAGGCATTAATGGATGAGAACCTGAACATGACTCAACAATGCGTGCATGCAGCTCAAAGAGCCAACCTCATCCTGGGCTGCATCAAAAGATGTGACCAGCAGGTCAAGGGAGATGATTGTCCCTCTCTAATCTGGTTTTGTAAGACCCCACCTGGAGCATCACATCCAGGTCTGGGGACCCCAACACAGGAAAGATGTGGATCTCTTAAAATGATCTCACAGCAGAGTCACTAAGTTGATCATAGGACTGGAGCACCTCTCCTGTTAGAAAAGGCTGAGAGAGTCGGGGATTATTCAGGCTGGAGAGGAAAAGGCTTTAAAGTGACCTTATAGCAGCCTTCCAGTACCTAATGTAGCATACAAGCAGCCTGTAGAGGGAGTTTTTTAAAGAGCATGTGGTGACAAGACAAGGGGGAATGTTTTCAAACTGATTGAAAATAGGTTTAGATTAGATAGCAGGAAGAAATTCTTTACTGTGCAGGTGGTGAGACACTGGAACAAATTGCCCAAAGAGGCTGTGGATGCCCCAAGCCTGGAAGTGTTCAAAGGCAGGGTGGGATAATGTCTTGAGCAACCTGGTCTAGTCCCTTCCTATGGCAAAGTGGGTTGTGAATAGATGATCTTCATGGTCCATTGCCACCCCTTACCATTCTATGATTTTATGAGTCCATGGAACTCCCACTTAAAATGTGTCTAGGACATGGAGAGATGTGAAAGGAGGGGTGGACTGAAGCCACATTTTTTATGGTCTACTTCAAACCATTTCCCAATGCCTGGAATTAGTTCTATTGCCTTTTGCCCAAACTGGAAATGAAACTCAAGATAATTTTAGTAAGGAGGTAATATAAAAGAAGATCTTTAATGAAGGCCTTCAGGGGCAGTTATGGAAAGATGTCCACAAAAGCCCACCCCTATAGGGATGAGTACACATTTTAGGTTTCAGGAAATTAGCATAATTGTTAAAAAACACCGATTAGGAGGACAGGAGGTGATGCAATTCTCTCCCAGGTCAAGCCCCTTCTCTGGAGTCCCCTCCTTGGCACTGGCTGTACTTGGTCCATGAGAATGTATCTTGAAGAGTTGTTCTTGGCCTTGCTTCCCAGGAAGAGTCAATACGGCACAGAGTGTTGTACCTCCCAGGGCTTGGAGCTCTGGAATTTGTTTTGTCTTTCTGCTTAGGGAAAGGCCATGGAAAAGTACTGGGAAAACTAGCTACTAATACAATAGGTGACAGTTACAAATATATGTGTGAAGAATACAAAGAAATATAAAGAAAAAAAGGCAAAACCCAAACAATATCACTACAGCAAAGCTGGATCCAAGTAAATATTTTAGGCAAGATTTGACCTCTGGTGAGTTCTTTTTTCCATGAAGGAAATCCAGGCAGGCAAGCAAGGAGGTGATCTAGTCAGAGCGATGAACTAAGTAATGTGACAAAATGTCACCTGCCCTGCCTCATCTGTGGAATCCCTGCAGCCCCTCTGTTGAATTCCTCTGGGGAATCCCCTAAAGCCTGTAACTATGTAGTTTGACCCTTCCTTCCTATCTTGACCCTATTGGCTCAGGGCCAGTTATCTCTCCTGAGCAAAGACTAGATAAAGTCCTGTTTCTTCCTTGTTCTCTCTCTTCCCTGGAACCCTTCAAGAATAAAGCCTTGGACTGATCCTGGGGTGAGAGCTTCTTTTGGAATCTTTTACGCTGTCTCCTGCGATATTCCTCCAAAGCCCCTCGAGGAAACTGAGCTAGCCACAGGAAGCCCAGGAGGGCGGGCGGGGGAGTATTTCACCCCTCGACATTATATCTAGGATCTGGCTTTGGCAGGACAGATCATAGTCACCTTCCCAGCCTGATAGAAAGACCTTTCCAATGGCACTCTGTGCACAATGGTTTGCCTGGTTTGCCCTCCCTAATGCCCTGGCCCCTTGGTGTCTCCTTTCCCCTGTGTCTCCATTGGTTTCGGGTCCCCAGTGACCAGCCCTGTTTCCCTATAGGTCACTGACCTTACCTGCCCCTTGTTCTGCCCCTGTGCCTCAAGGTCATTGGCTGCTGTATCCCATACTTAACTTTGGAACTGGCAGACTTCATCCCCTTTTGCTTCTGGATTCCCCTTCGGCTCCTGGAAATAAAGCTGTCTGGAACTGATCCAGTGCAAAGGCCTTCTGGCCTCTCCTTGCTAAGCTAACCATGTGGTGAGTGTGGATGTGTGAGCTTGACTGCTCTGCCTTAGTTTCCCTAAGCGGCCTTCCCACTGGAGAGACTTATTGGGGTCTAGGCTTCAGCTCCACTCCTAAAAACACATGCTGTAACAACCACCCACTCCTTTTGGGGGTACAGTAGGGAAGGGCAGCAGGTGTGCCCCTGTCACACTGTGACACAAAAGGCTGTGGTCCCCACCACCCCACCCCCTCCAGGGTCTATCAGGCTGTTCCCACTGTCTGTTTATCCTTTTGCCTTCTTAGTACGCATTCTACATACTGTCATTTGTTTCCCTCACTTTGAAGTCATACAAAACTTCTGAGTGCGACCTTTCTTCTCTGGAGTAGCTGTGAAGTCCCATTTCATGTATCTGTAATCCAGTTGTTTATTGCTTTTTGCAGAGAAGATTTAATAGACGAAAGCTGCAGTGAGAGCTCATACTACTTTGAAATTTTGCTTTAGTAAGATACACATCCCTGATTTATTAGCACAATTTACAATTATATTGTAAGTAATTAAAGCAAAAACTCACTTGTCAAAATAAATGAGCACAGTATATTTTGTGTGGAGGCAACCTTGATGGCTAATTGGATTTGCGTCCTTAGTCATTTGCAAAAAAAGTTAGCAATGAGTCTTGTATTACTATGAATTAATTTTTTTTCATCTGCACTGCTTTGCTAAGCATAGTCAGAGATTCATTTTATTATATATGCTTTTCAAGATGCAATTAGCAAGTTCCAATTCTACACAATTTTTAATGAAACATTATGAAAATCTGAACTGTATTTTGAAAACATCTCTTGATTACTTTGCTTTGGATTTACATAGCAGCAGCTTGTAAGAGAATATAAAAATCCAGCCTGATTACCCTTAGGCACAAAAATATTCAGTATATAAAGGGAGAGTAGAGAATGTCATTTTATCTTGACCTTAGTGAGCCTTTTCCCCTTGTTTCTTATATTTAAGTTGAAACATTGCAGTCTGAATAGGTGGACAACTAGACAGGTAAAAACGTGTTGTGGGTAATGGGTCATGCTCTGCCTGGAGGCTGGTATCAAGCAGAGAACTGCAGGGGTCTGTACTGGGACATGTCCTGTTTAACATCTTCACCAGTGATCTGGAGGAGGTGACACTGAACTGTCATCAAGTTCATCAGTGGCACCAAAGTGTGAGGCATGCAGCAGCTATGCTGGAGCAAAGGGAAGCCATTCAAAGTGACTTTACAGGCTGGAGGAATGGGCCAGTGGGAATCTCACAAAATTCAAAAAAGAGCAAGTACAAAGTTTTGCCCTTGAGAAAGAAACAAACTGAGAGGTGACCTCATTGCTTTCCATAGATTCCAGAAGAGGTGAAGTGATAAAGGAGATGCTGATCTCTTGTCTCGGGGACCCAGTGATAGGATGTATGGGAATGGCTCAAAGCTGCAACATGGAAGGTTGAGACAATATTGGGTAACATTTCTTTACTGAAACAATAGCCAAACACTGGAACATGCTTCCAGTGAAGGGGTGGTTGGTGCTCCATGCCTAATTGTGTTTAAGAAGCATTTGGAAAATACCCTTAATGACACTTTAACTTTTGGTCATCCCTGTAGCGGTCAGTTGGAATAAATCAGTATAGGTAGTTTCCAACTGGAACCATTTTGTTCTAATAAAGGGTAAAGACAGGCAAGTTGGGAATAATCTCAAGGCCCAGAAAGGCTCTGGGGCAGCAAGTTGGATGTGAGCCAGTTGCAGAGGTGACTGACTTGGGCTGTGTGATAAGCACAGGCAGCAAGTCCTGACAAGAGATTGTGCCCCTTACTTTCACTTGAAACTTCATGAGCCTTGCCTGGGTCCATTTCTCAAGCATGTCCCAAAATTCTTCTAGGTGGCATCCTTTTTCTCAAGTGCATGAATGCACCACTCAGCTTGATGACATCTACACTATCTATTCCTCTGTAACTGAGGTTTTGGTATCAGTCTCTGTGCTATTCATGTAGTGTAGTTGTACATCCTGAATTTTGCAAAGTTATCTTTAGATTTAAATAACACAAATTGCTTATATTGATTCAAATTTCACAGAAACACAGATTTTTCACAGATTCTTGAATTATGCTAAAATTTTCAGAATAATTATTGTTCTTCTGAATCCATAATGCATTCCATAAATAATAAGTCAATCTACAGAAGGCCATATCCATCATGATTACTGTATTTTTGCCATTCTGCTTCGTGCTCCTTATCTTTTCTCTTGTTTTACAATCAATGGCAGTACTTCTATATCTTTCTACATACTTTCCATATTTCTTATGAAAAAAACCCAAAAAACAAAAATCCAAAAACATCCACAAAAAATCAACACAACTCTTCAAGGACCTATTAAAAGGGGTTTTTTAATAGTTAGATGGATTTTTTCATCTGTTTATTCTCCATCCAAAATACTAACCATACATACAAATAACTTCAGAGAATGAAAAGAAATATATGTCAGTTTTCCATAGTTGTACTAATTTATTTGATTCCATTTCAATTACTTCTATAGCTCCTGAAAGCAGGATTAAGATCCATTGAATTAAGAACATAGAGATTTGTCACTCAACGCTATGGGAACAGATAGGTTCTTTTGGGAATCCTTGGCCGAATGACAACAGCACTAAACTGCAGTTACAGTTAATTATTTTTGAACTGATTTTTTCTGATTAGCATAGTATGGAATCTTATGGTCAGAATAGCACAGATTTTTATAAACAGAATCAGTGTAGTATAATTTTATAAGTAGTGTAGCAGAGAATTTTACAGCACAGCTTAGCTTACTGTTCCTAATAATCTGGACCCTCCACAGATCAAATCAAATCTTAAAACTTGGCCTGCTGTGTCAGTGTAACAATTTTTTAATGGAAACTGCAGCCACAAAATGGAACATGAATTGCTCAATCCTCACAGGAAGCAAACAATGGCTGAGGGGTCCTTGACCACTGGTGGAATCATGGGTTTTGCCATCCAGCAGCAGTTCTGGTCCAAGTCCCATTAGCATGTGTAACTGCTTGATTTTTATGGATCGTGGTCTATGTGCCATTACATTTCCCTTTCCTGTGATGGGATCCTCAGCCCCTGATTGGTCAGGTGACTAAGACCTTCAAGGCCAGTTGGAAGGGAAACAGCAGTTCAGTTACCCCAATATTTTGTCTACAGGAATAGCAATGTGACAGGCCATGAAAAGAAGGCAGAAGAGCTTGGCTGTTTCATTCAGACCCTTACCATCTCCCCAAATCTACTGTTGTTTTACTAGGGTTCCAAGATGGTCCTTCCCTTGCTGTTCTCTCTGTTATTCGCTGCTATCCTGTTGTTAATTAATCTGTTCAATACCATTTCAGACCTACTGGTATTGTCTCCTAAGACAGCAGTCTAATAGAAATTCATTGCCGGTTTTGAAAAGAGGTATTTCCTTTTATTTTTTTTGTGTTAATTTTTTTTCCACATTCATGAATTTTTAAAGCTTAACTAACTTCCTTGTCTATGTCTTCTCTAAAATATATCCTAATTGTTTTCACATTTCATTCTCAAAGCCGATGCTCCGTCTCCTATATCATTCTGGTTTTTATTCTCTGTACCTTTTCCTACTCTACTGTATCCTCCCTCAGGCTCAAAGTGCAGAACTGTGCAATTTTTAAGATGTCAACACAACGAGGTTTATACAGCAGCAAGATGATGACCTCTATTGTATTCACATTGCTTTTCCTGATGGCCCAAAACATTTTGTCAGTTTCTTTTATGGCAGAGGTTTCACATTGAGCCAATGATTTCCGAGGGCTGTCAACAATGACTCTTGCCCCACTTATCAGTGCTAGCATCTTTACCACTCTGTGTGTGTGTGTATACATATATATAAAATATTTATTTTCTAAAACCTTTAACTGGAGGTCATCTTTTATAACTTCCCAGGCATATCCAGTTATGCTGATCTGGAAAAGTCTTTTTAGTGAAAAAAAGAACCAGACAAATTTGTTATTTTTTTATTGCTATTTTTTACTAAGAGTTATTGTACACTTTTAAAGTGTTTCTCCATTAAGGGAAGGAATACTTTCAGAAGTTTTGATTTTGACTGTGGCTTTTTTCTGGTGATAAAGAGAATTATCCACTTTTATTAAACCATTTCACAGTTAGTGTCCTGGAAGCCTTATTATATTCCCAAAGGTTGCTCCAAAAGTAGGTTTTTTCCAAAGAAACATACTAAACCAGTCACTTTTCCATTATTTCTCTATGCCTAAGAAACCTGTGGTCTGTGTTTATTTACTATCTTTTTGTACTTCATGTTTCATGTCCTGGAAAACAATTCTCAGTTATGAAATCTGACTTTGAGTTCAAGCAGTTGCTATCCAAGAGATACTGCTGAGAAAGAATATTGAATCTTGCTACTTCTGTAGATCATAATTTAACCTGGAACTCTGCCAAAATGACAGGAACAAAAATCAAAAGTTAATCACTTGAATCTAATGAGACTGCTAGTCTTACTAGTGTTTGTAATTATTTTTTCCTTTTTATCCAATAAACAGGTTGTGTAGTGCAGCATCCTTTTACGCATTATGCATTTTCTTCTATTACTAAAGTCTCAAATATTTTTTCATCTTTTTTTATTTCTGTATATACCTATATAAGCACTTGCACATTTCTATTCGTTGATTTTTAATATGTGGACATGATTTTAAAAACATTTTTTCTTTACATCATCTTCATTGCTTATTAGTTTATATTTTGTGATTTTTGTTTCAGATTTAAATGTGCAGTATTGCTAAACTTTTTATATGTCTCATATAACTTTTACTGTATCCTCAACTTGCAAGAAAGAAGTTTTCTTTTTTAACTAACAATTTTGCAAACTGGTACACACTATAGAGGTTTATATTCTGTATTTCTCTGCAAAGTTATCATACCTATGTAGTTTTTCAGGGAAGCCTTCTACCAGACTGACTTCGGGAAATCTGGGGATAGTGAGAGTACTGTTCCACCTGATACCGAATCAAGAAGGTCATGCACAGAGCACCTAATACAATAAACAGAAGCAGCCTGGATGGAACCAGTGACCACTTCTGTAGGTGGCTATGTATTTCAGCAGATAAGATGGGCAGTGAAAGACTTGGTGTCCCAATACCAAATGGCAACAATTTCCTCTTGTCCATATTGTTAACACTCAGCTCCCTCTGCAGACAGATCTTGACAGGAGGCAGCTAAAGCAGCCCAAAAGAGAAATGGGGGAAGAGTTAAATATCAAGCCTGTCCAAGACTAGCTCATGGAACTGTCTTGCTTATGCTGCCATTTTTCAAATTTAAAAATAAGTATATTCCTGAGTATAGGCATTCTCTGAGGCGGCGCTCACACTGATGTTAGCAAAGGCAGGGGACTGTTCCAGAAGGCAGCATGAAGGTAACCCCGGAGAAGGAAAGAAAGAGAGTGTGTTCATGTGGATGAAAGATATACTGCGCTGCCTCCTCTCTGGGCTAAAGATTAGACCATGAAGTATTTCATTTAATGGTGCCCATATGAAGTTCATTATCGCCTGCATTTGTCACAGGAAAAATCCACATATCATACTAAATCCCCATGTTCTGAAATCTAATATGAATAAGAAAAAGCAAGAAACATTGTACAGCTACTTTTCCCTAGCTTGGCTATCTTCTAGTAACAAGCTCAGGAGAATAAAAATAATAATTTAGGAAAAATACATAATTTATATCAGAGAATCTTTGCCTATTTTTTCTAATTACTGTAGAATGAGCAATATTTTTTCTTCACCTTTGATTTGGTGTGTGTCAATACATTCTTAATCTCGTTATATACTGACCTATAAACCACCTATGTTCATGTATTTAATTAATTTGAACTTGAAATAATTTCTTCAGGACTTTAAAATCTATTCTAAGAAAAAAAAAGATTATATGTTATAATTTTACATAATATTTATACAAGCATTTCATTAGAAGTAGCTCTAGTACTGAAAGTTCCTAGTTAAATTGCTAGCGTCTGAGAGGATTGTATGCAAGCCACTCTTTTGTACGTAATTTTAATTCCCTTTTCCTTGCTGAGCTCTAGAACAAAAAGTCTGTTTTTATCTTCTGATATGGCATTGATACTGAAGTGGTTATCATGTTTGGTTTTATTGTTGAGTTGACACATGCAAAGTCACGTGGGAACTTTGCCATCCTATTTACTATTTTTAAATCTTTGCAGGTGAAAGATAAAATTAAGGAAAAAAAAAAAGTTTATTAAACTTCTGGTTTAAGAACACTGCTCCTTATATATATCATAGTCAAATTTGAATATTAGTTTTTGCAACACATTTTTCAAGTTCCAGGATAAGGTATGCATTCTCTAATATTGTAAAAGATTTTTCTTGGCAGATAAAGGAACATATAAATTCCAACTTCAATTTTAGTATGACCCACCTTTTTTTTTTTGCATTAATTTGTTCTACTATTCTCTGTGTTAGCATTTTAGTCATCAATGGCATTTCCCTTTTATCTTAGATTTTAGACAGATTTTGGTTTATTGCTTTACTCCTTTAGCCTCAAAGCAAAGTTGAGTGCCTTTGAAAGCTGTTTGAACTTGTGGACACATGTCCCCTTCTTCTGAATTTCTTATACTTTAACAAAAAAGTTTACTTTATCCATTTTTTATCCTTTATCCTTTTGCTATGTAAGGATAGATTGCTTGTTTTATATTTCCTTCTCCTATCTGCTAAAAGTGTCAGTAAATCTATCCTCTGTTGAATCTCTTGCCTGATCAAAGGCTTCAGAAACAGTAATGCTAGTCTGCTCCTTAAGTCACTTCTCCCTTAGCAAAAGAGGGGTTATACTTGTAGAATTAACCAGTGGATAAATGAACTTTTGGAGTGCTAAGTCTTGTTTAAGATTTCTCTTTCAGCCTCAGAGATTAGAAAATTATTTCTGGGTGGTTTTGTTTTGTTTTGTTTGTTTGCTTGTTTTCTAGCTACTGCAATTAGTGCGTCTCTTTTCCAGTCTATGCAGTTAGTGAGTTCTGTTGACGACATGAAATTCTTGACAATTTTTATGCCCATTATGACTGGGTTTTTTGCCTTTATTCTTGTGGTATTTTGTAAACTCTATGCTTTTGAATTTTTCATTTCACTATGAAATTTCTTCACAAACTCCCTGACTTTTTCATTACTTTTAATCCCAAGTTTCATCTATTTTGTCTCTATTATCTATGAAGAATTTCACTCAGTCTTTGCATAAGCACTTCTTCTATTACAGTGTCTCACTTATCTATGTCTAGCTTTGAAAGGGAGTATATGTCCTTTTTCTTTTTATACCTATTTCTGCATTTTATAGTGCTGTTTATCTTCTAAGTATATAGTATATAGTTTATCTTCTTAAGTATATAGTTTCACTCTTATTTTTTTCACATTAAATATATCTCTAAAAATAAATTAAATACATAACTTGATGGATGACAAGGAACAGCCCAAAGCTGTAGTAATACAAACACATTTACTCTCTAAATCAGGTGGGCAAATTTAAACTGTCTGCTGGGAATGATGCCTGGCTATGATCATAATTCGTGGACCATGCCTAGGAATTTTTGGAGAGACTGACTGACATCAAAGGCCAAAAGCATACCTGGAGCCATTTTAACAACTAGCAGTGGAGCTGATTGCCTTCCAGTGCCTGGAAACATTTTTTTATGTTGTGGGGTTTTGGCATTTTGTAGTTGTAGATTTGTTGGGGATTTGGGGTTGGGTTTTTTGTTTGTTTGTTTGTTTGTTTGGTGTTTTTGTTGTTTTTTTTTTTTTTTTTTTTTTTGTTTGTTTGTTTCGTTTTGTTTTGAGCTCAGGGTTTATTGTGGGTTTGGTGGTTTTTGTTGTTTTTTTTTTTAATTATTCATATTAAGATAGGTTAAGAAATATGTGCTTTCTTGGTAGCCCCAGTAAATGTAGCTCCACAGTTTGATTGATTGACTAGTCAAGCCCTGGTAAATGTAGCTCCACAATTTGATTGATTGAAGTGTCAATTTTAGTTATGCAATGCCTGTTTAACCTGCGCACTGCTTGACCTAAATATTGGTAACTTTAGTTCTCTATTATGTCCAGAACTTGAATATGCTGTTCATTTTTAATCAGGTAAATGAGTTAATTTCCTTCTATATGTTTTCCAAGTTCTGCTTTCATCTTCCTTAACTATAGGTGGCTAAATGAAATCTAATCTTAATTAAGAGCCTGAAATCCCATAATATCCTATTGATATTAAACTCTGGAGGATGATACTGTAGCAGTAGTTAAGGCTAAGAAATTGAGAAGATTATAGATAAAATTCCTATCATGTAAAATAGAAACTTGAATTAAGTAAATGTTAGGAATAAACTTGTCTTCAAGATTTTACTTGTAAATCTTTTGAAACTCCTGTACAGATCCGTACACAATGAGGGGGGAAAAGAAGATGATGTGTTTAAAGTGTAAGCTCTATAGCAAGCGTGTCACGTAAAATTTTTTCTCCAAGAGCTGCTCCATTTGACTACATCACCTACTTTGCTTTAAGCCAGCCTCTGTAGGGTACAATGCCATCAAAGAAAAAATTAGATCCCTGACTGTCTTTCTCAATCCATTAGATTATTCTCATTGCTATCAATTGTCTCACACCTTTAAGAAATTATGTAAATTGTTGCCTTTATCTTAAAAAAAAAATCGCAAGTCTGATGCCTTAACCTGGCTTTGCTAGGAAGAAAGAATGGCCCATTTCCTCGCATCTGCTCATGTACTGTAAAACTTAAAAATAATAAGGCAGTCCAAATAGGAGGGGCCAGTGCAGGAGCTTCATGGTGATGTTTGGCAAAATCCTCTGTCCAGAATTCAGTTGGATTCTTTACTAAGCACTTGGTTTTCTTAGAAGAACAGAAAAAAACCCACATGTCTAGGGAGTTGGGTTGTTTTCATCTACTTAATATTCACACAATTTAAAAGAAGTAAGGTGCAACTAATCAAATCATCTGTTACAGATAATTTCCTTGGGAATTCAGCAATCAAGACCACTTTTAAATTGCTGCCAAAATTATCAGTGCTAGTAATTTCATTATACATACCTAATCAATGCGTCATAAAAAGTATGCAGGAATGCTAAGAGAGTTCTTAGGTACATAAGATAATATCTCGCTGGTGAGGGCATATGCTATGAAAAGTAGTATTTGTTTAACATGTCAGTATTTCTGACACTGAAACATAAGACATAGCTGTAGTCAAAGAAGGAACTGGAAGATATATACAGAAGAACTTAAGGTTTCTGTGAAGTTAAATAACTTTTGCTACTGTTATATATATATATATATATATATGCATATACATAGTTTGCACCACATAAATATTCATGTGACTTATCTGATGAGTAGAAAAGACTGCCAACTGTATTCCAGCCACACTACCTTCTGGCCGACTGCTTAAAGTAATAACTTAACAGACCATCTGTAGAGTGAGTGCACCATGTCCATCATTCATGGTTATAAAATGTTAAATTAACTAAAAAAAATAACTGAAAGTCAGTTTGCATCCCTCCCTGAAAAGGACACCTATTTCCTTGTTAGATGTGATATTTTTCAGATACACCAACAAATATCAGAGAACAACCACAAAATTAAATGGAAAAAAAATCAGGACTTACTATTGAATTCCTTTATTTTACACTTAGAAAATAGTAATAGCATAGCAGCAGTTGATGAAATGTGGTTCAAACAAAAAATATTCTGAAATCCTTTCTCTGTTAGACACAAAGCTTCATAACTGCACTTGCTATAACAAAGGATTACAACAAATAACAATAGCTTTGCTGTGTTGTTCTTCTGTGAGTATAGAAGTGTCAGAAAGCTTGAAAGACTGAAAAGCTTGAAAGTCTTGACATTTTAAAATTTAAAATTGTAATTTAAAAAAAAAATCTGGCAGCAACAAGTAAATATTTGTGTTATGGTTGATTTGTGCTTGCTGCTAAACACAGAATACCAAGGGGTACAAGGGCACTGTAAATAACATGGAGGAGAACATAAGCTCTCAAATACAGCATCCAGCTACATTTTAAGTATTGTAACTCATTCTAAAAGATAGAAGTGTGACATCTTAAGGTGATGGTACTCTTCCCCTTCCACTTCTAAGTGCTATGAAAGTGGAATAAACAAAAAAAAAAAACAGAAGAGGTGTTTCCTACCTATTACTTTATTGCTGTCAACAGACTTTCTACACAGAGTTCTGGAAATCAAACAAGAATGAGTTTGGAAATGAAATAAGTTGAATTTTAATATGATGGATAGAATGAAATTCTTACAAAAAAGGAAGGGAAATATTTTTATGCATTTATACTCATCTAAATGTGTATGTGAATATTTGCAAACATGTTATGAATATAAACCATATACTAAATGTAGTTTTTGATGTACTACCCCATAGGCCTTTTGTAGTAGCTGTAATAGTGGTATATACTGTGGAACTATGATCTTAAGTAACATTAAATAATACCATTATATCAAATGTACTTTAAGAAGTGAATGATGTATAATTGACTTGTGAGACTTGAGTTAAAAATCACCAGTGTAAGTAAGAATCAGGCATACAAGCACCCGAAGTTTCCACACAAATTTGTAAAGAAGATCAATCTAGATTATTAATAGGGAAGAAATGACACAAAAAAGAGAAAGCCGTCTTGAAAATGGACCTATTGTCTGATGACTCTCAACTAACCATCTGAAGTTTGAATCAAGGTTACAGGAGACCAAGAGAGATTGTTCAAATTCTTTCCTCAATACCTTTAGATGGGGAAGGATTTTGTTTAAAAAACCTTTCGAAGTCTTACAGCAGACCCCAATATATTTTGATATACGCAGTTGGAAAATAATCATTATTAGGAATAGAAACTAAACACTGGCAGTTTATTGTTATTGTTTGTTTGTACACACTGGTAAGCTATTTAATTTGCTGACAAATCACAAGTATCTTTCCAGTCAGAAGGGATTCCAGAGAGAAACCTGTGCCTGTAGTCT
Organism: Phylloscopus whistleri; assembly: GCA_017589585.1. Lineage (NCBI taxonomy): Eukaryota > Metazoa > Chordata > Aves > Passeriformes > Phylloscopidae > Phylloscopus > Phylloscopus whistleri. Next base: position 349,569 of record JADMLD010001396.1, read on the forward strand.
TCACAGATCTACTCCCCCAGCAAACATAAGATCTTGAATCTGTGACAAACTGACTGGATGAGAGGAAAGGTCACCAAGGTGCAGAACCCAGAAAAATTTTTTTAAAAAGTCTAAAGCAGCAAGTGTTGCAATTTTGTGGAAAGCCTCTTATACAAAGTATAAATAAATAAAATTTAAAAAATTACAAAAATGCAACAAAAATAACAAAATAATCACCAAGACCTTTAAGGTTCACTTTGTATACTGGCCTATACCTTATCGTTTTCGCAAGTACTGCACTGTCCAAAGTAATGTCTTGGAACACTGTCTTGCTAAACTATGGGAAAAAAGAAAAAATGTAGCTGTTGATCAGGATTTTATTAACATAAAACTTAATCATAATCACAGATTACTCATTAATTCTTAGAATCTGGCAGGGAATATTTAAAAAATAAGCACAGGATTTACCCAACTCACTGGTCTGTCTTGTCCAATTTATTGCCTCTGGCAACTGAAAGTTCTCGATTCTTCACAATAAGAATAAAAAATAAATTAGTATGATGCACCTACACAAATCAGCAATATTTTACCCACTATTGTCCCCTTGGATGAGTGGTTTTATATAAGGAATGGGAATTTATTACTGCATTTGAACATGCTGTTACTCTCAGCTGCCAAAATACCAGCAGATTACAGCTCCTTTTGTGTCCTTTGGGAGATCAGCAGGGCTGTTGCACAAATGCAGAGCCAGCAGTAAAGTGGGGATAATCTAGCTCTGCATATGAAACATGCATGAAATATTCGTAAAGATCTATGCTTGTCCAGTTGGCTGCATTTTTAAAGGAACAAGCTGGTTGTAGCAGATATATGTAGATCAGTGCATTAGCTTATTTCTGCTAACTGTTCAGGAATGTGGTTCTGTGATTTGAGGCAGAAGTGGCTGCTACAGTCACTTTATTCTTTCTCCCCACATGGCTCTTACAAGACTAATTCCTCACCATCATGAGGATGCTGCTTGGATCCAGTACATTTCCTGGATTAACAGCACTGAAGCAGAAAGGAACATTTCATACTACAGAAAACCTAAGAGGTAGCATTAAAATGAATTTTAGGATTTCAAATAACAGTTGTTAAAGCTGCAGCAGCTTTGGAATGTATGACTAATGGTAACTACATCACTTGCAGCCATTGTGGTAATAAGTGATGGTTTCCTATACTATGAATATGAACTGCAGAAAATCACGTTATCATGTGAACCAACAAAATATGGTTCCTTTAGCAGTTGCTGTTTACTGGGAAAAGACAGAGTATGCCATTAATTTAATTATGCTTTGGTGAGAATCACAGTAACTTACATATTTTGCTGGCCAGAGAACTGCAACTGCAGAGGGCTAGTGAGTACTGGCCTTGAATGCATCTAGAATGAGTTTTAGAAATGTTGAGTGGTACTATCTGTTGAAATCATAAGAGGAACTATTTCTAGTGTACACAAAATATTTGAATTCATAACATGATTTTTGAGGGTTACAAATTAAATATTTCACAGGAGTACTCATTTATAAGTTGTTGATGAATTCAGAGAGCTGGTGACAGCAGCAGGGGCAGAGAGCCATATCTCTTCCATGCACAGCCCCTGTTCACCACCCAGCCTCCCCTCTCACCTCACCAGCTGGAATTCCATGTCCCCAGGAGCAAAGAAGCAGCCCTCCTGCTTCAGAGCAGCCTGTGTCCTACATGGTGGGACAGCTGCCAGTGTAAGGCCAGCTCCCAGAGATGGCAGCTGGCCAGGAGCTGGCGTGGCATCCTGAGGGAGTGACCTAGGGTTGCTTCATCATGCACACATTAATAAAAGCTGCTGATTTTCCTACTGTACTTCCCTGTGCCTGGTCCATCTCAGGAGCAAGTTGGGTGCAGGCAAAGCACCAGAGATTTGAAACTTGATAACTGTGTGGTCTCTGTCCACAACTACCACTTTACCCATAAGACCCTGTCTGGGAACAAGCCACAAAATACAGAGTGCATGTCTCCAGTTTGGCTCCCTATGTATCTGTACTTAAAATTTTCACACTGGTGTTTTAGGAATCTCCTGGATCTGTTTGTACCAACTGTGTAGTTAACACCTGTCAAGTTGAATTTCCCCACAAGGACAAAGGTGGCTTATTCAGAGGTGTCCCTTGGTTCCTTAAAGAATAATTTGTTGTCATCCTGGCTGGGTGGCCAATAGCAAACTCACATGATTACACTCACTTCATTTGTTTATCCCTCTATCCTTGCCCAGAGGCTCTCACCTGTGATATCACCAACTGCCGTTCTGGACATTCCAGACCTTCTGTTACATCCAACACTCACAACAGTGTCCTGCACTCTCACACGCTGCCCTGAAAGCTCACACCCCTCGACAGCGAGCTGCACACTTGCAGCAGTGCCTTGCACACCCTCACAGTGGGCACTGCGCGCTCACGCACTGCAACCCTGCAGCTCTGCTGGCAGCGGTGCCGTGCACACTCGCACACCGCAATGGGGCCGTGGATGTTTACGTGCTCCCAGTGGTGCCCTGCTTGGACACCGCTGGTCCTTGACAGTACCAAATTGCTCTTTTCTGCCTGGGTTTTGCTTGTTTATTTCTTTCTTCGGGGTTGGTTGGTTTGTTGATTTGGATGTTGGGCGTTCAGGGGTTTTTCTTGTGGAGGGTTGGACCTTCAGGATTTTGCACATATGTCATCTCAGTGTTTTCCCTCTGGAAGTTTTGATCTGTTAAAGATGCATGTCTCAAAACTATTACCTCTCTCTACAAACTATTTTTCACTTTCCCAGCTGGCTCTGATCTACAGACTCTTTTGCAACTTATCAGTTTTCCTTTCTTTCCCTCCCCTTCCCTACCCTTGGAGAGCTTCAGAAAACCTGCTATGGAGAATGTTTATAGAAAAGAAGTACCTCTGTCAGTCTAATCACACTGATCACAACAAATCACCATTTTCCCCACAGTTTCACAGAACTCAGAACTGGGATCCAGTCCATGATTTCTGTGCTTGTAAAGCAGAAGTATCAAATTAAAAACTGATAGAAGGTAGTTCAGTCAAGCGTAAATAGCCCTGCTAGGGCATTTCAGTATTTCAGAAAATTAAGTTATGTTTTCCAAGATTGACTCCTAAGTTATTGGGGAAAAAAGGCAGATTTATATGATGACTGGTTTTAAAGAGATCTTTTTTCATAATATTTCATTTGAATATATTCATACTGAATTGGGAAATTGTTGGGGACAATCAACACATAGTGGATATACATATTGTGGTGTGCTTAAGTAATATTGGAAGCTCTACAAAGTATATAAAGTACTAAAATATGAAAAGTTCCTAGATGTCTGAATCAAGAGAGATAAAGAAAATATGAAACATAAATTTAGCTATTTCAATTTCATTACTACTTAGAATAAAAGTAATGACATACAGAAAAATTAAACTTCCTTTAAAAATACAGCAATGCTTCTCAAACACTTATCAACATAATTAGAATTTGTAACAAGTGGATATCTTCCTCTTAAATATATATTTAAAAAAAATAGATTCTTGACTGCCTGTTTGAAAGTGCCATGTATGACTCTTTCCAAGACTTGTCCTAAGAAAAATGATAAAAAATAAGATTAAGTTTTAAATTAATTTCTATCTCTCTCTTTTATTTTTGGAAACATATCTTCAAAAAGACATAGCCTAGAAATACCAGATTTTTTTTTTACCTTTAGGGAAGAATCACTTTTCAAATTTTGCGTTTTGTGAGAGAAAGGGAGAGTGCAAAAGAGTAGATCTGTAGATGAGACGTCAATAGAAAAATTAAAATTACATAAATGCCACACTCAGATTGATAAAGAATTTACTCCCCTACTTCAGATTTAAGTAGTAAAACAAAAGCGCTAATATATGACTTGAAAACAAACTCAGGATATTTTTTGTGGCTTTTTTTTCTGTAGTGTTTTTTAGCTTGTTTGTTTGTTTTTGTAACCCTAATTTTAGTGTCAATTGCAAATAGTATTAAAAGGACTGTGTGACATCAGAAAAAATGATGATAAGATTTATACATGATAAAACTAAATTGTAGTACATTTAAAAAGATTCAAAATTGTTGTTAGGAAATTGCTCTTGCATAGACTCTATATGTATTATTTGGCCGTTGAAAATCTGGTGGTTTTACTTAAGTTTGTTAAGATCATTATTCTTTTATAGCTTCCACCCAGGCATGAAATAAGATTAAAAAAAGAAAAAAAGGATCTCAATATATGCTATTTTGGTTTAAACAAAATGATGCTGAAAACAGTATGATTATTTCTATCAATTTCAATAGTCTTAGGATCAGACCTTACCCAATACCTTTTCTTAAATGTAATTATTTTTCCTGATTTTCTTCTCCTGAAAGTTTAAATATTATATTAAAATAATTCTAGTCCAAAGTACATATTAATCTTTCTATTTGAATTCATTAAATTTAATTAAATAATTTTTACCTGAGTTAGGGATACCAAGTCTATTATTGTCATTCTTGTTGCAGAGAAAGGCATTTTAAGTTTTAATTCAGATTAGGACAAATGAAGTTTATTCATCTCTCCATCATGACATAAAATTAGCTGGCAATCAATCAACCATACACCACGATCGCTATCAACAATCCAATAAATAAAGCACAACATTAGGCACTTAGAAATGTTAATAAACACTTTCCTGAACACCCTTCAGTACTGAACACCTTTCAACAATTAGTCTCATAACATTCCTTTGTCCCCTTCCTGCCCCACCCCACATATTTAGTTGTATCATATGACCCAGAAGTGAAGACACTACTGAAAACAGAGGTCCTGCTCATGCCTCCCATATCTCTGAAGACAGGACACAGCTACTATTTTAGTAGTTCAGGGGTGTGGAGAGCTTTGTTAGAGACTCATCGTACAATAGGATTGTACAAAATGATGCATTTTGCAAAACAAAAATCTAAAACATTTTTCCATAAACAGTAGTACTTAACAAGTACATCTTGTTTTCTGAACATGTACTTAGTAAGTGAATATGCCCAGTTCAGTTATTTATACATTGGCGTCTTGTGCCATTTTTTATGTCCTGGGATATCTTGCTCAGCTTCCAGGTGCTGCTCCTAAATAAGTATATTAAGGTCTCAGACTCTGTGTCTTATCTGCCAATGTCATTCAGATACCCTTTCACAGCGATGGCACTAAATGTGTATGTGTGTGTCACTAGACACCCAAAACCATATGTGCTGGTTTGAAAGCAAAACCAGTGAGACTCCCAGTCAGAGATACAATTTAATAGAAGAGAGGAAAAAAAAAAGAGGTAAAATAAAATAAATGGAATAATACAACCTAACACCCTGTTGGTCAGGGTGTTTGAAGCAGTTCAAAAGTAAGTGCTCCTGGAGTGGCAGATGTGATTCTGTTGGAACAGAGATGATGCTGAGAGAGAAGGGTCCAGTGATGGCGAGAAGGGTCCAGTCTTCCTCCAGGAATCCAGTGGAACCAGATATCTTGTGTTCCTGCGTCTCAGTTTTTATCTAAGTAGGAATGGTTGGCTCCCCCCACATGGCAGAGCATCTCACAATGGAATATGTCATGCCCTTAGTGCACCTTAATGTCCCATTAGCAGAAAATATCCCCCCGGAGAGAGGACGAGTGGTGAAAGAGATAAGAAACACTGCCCCACCTGGTTTTAACAGTTGGCCCATTATCAGAAGGCATTTGCCCCCCTCCTGCCAGAGTTACAAGAGATAAAGAAAAACATCTCCCCAACTGCTTTCAACAGATGAAATAGAATACACATTTTTGGTTCCGTAACCCAAGACACCATACCATCTATTTAGGATTACTACTTGACTACTTAGCACATGTCTGTTCTTCCACCTGTTTTCACTCACTCTGCTATTTCTCTTATTGCACCATCTACAAGCATCTTATGCTTGCTATTTGTAAAGAATACAAATTCTTCATAGAGCTCTTTCTGCTGCTTTCCTGTATGGGTGCCCTTTGGATACTGTTTTGATTAGCCTCTATCAGAGGATTCGAGAATAAGGTACCACTTAGAGAAAAGAGTAACTTCAAAAAGTCATCATCCACTTTATACAATTTCTAAAGAAGAAAAAATATTTCCATTGTGCAAAAGAAATTACTTGAAAGCTATTTTCACTATATCAAGATGGGATCTTTTAGTTTTGAACTTTATCCTGCTTTATTTTTGTCACTCCTATTAAATGGATTGACAAAAATAAGAAAATATTGATTGAAAACTCCATCCTGTCCTTCACAAATCACAGTCTCTCACATCTGTAAACCTTCAAATATTGGTGTCTGCGGTGTTCTTATTTACTCTACATATTGCAAATTACCTCTGCCTGGGAAAATAGCTTCTCAATTTAGCTTCTCTCAGTTTACACTGAACCTTTTCTTTTGCTCTCAGAACTGATCTAATTATTTAAGTGCACTGATGTACAGTTGGATGGGATGTAAGAGGCAACGTTTTGGTAGCAAAGGTGGGCTCTGTGAGAAGAGGCTGGGGCTGCCCTGTGTTGGACACAGAGAGTTACAGTTGGCTCCGACAGACCGACCACAGCAAATGGCTGAGTCTTCCAGTCATCATGGGTCTTGATGGGAAGACTTATTAAGGAATGATCAAAATGTTGCATAAGGAGTGAGGCATGAAGAAAAAAAAATAGGAGCAACCATGTGAACGTCAAGGTCAGAGAAGAAGAAGGAGGAGGAGGAGATGCTCTAGGTTCTGTATCAAAGGTTTTCCTAAGTCTCACATAGAGGACCATGGTGGATTACCCAGGTATTTCTTGAAGTAAGCAGAGCCCATGGAGGGCCACGGAGCTCTTTTGGCAGGGGCTGCAGCCATTGGAGACTCAGTCTTCAGGTTTATCCTGCAGAACTGCTGCTCATGGAAAAATCCTTCATTGGAGAAGGAGAAAGATGTGAGAAGGAAGGCGTGGCAAAGACAACAGTTATGAACTGACAACAACCATCCCCTCCTGTCTCCTCCGGGCCTCTCAAAGCAGGGGAGGTGGAGGTAAACGAGTAAAGTTGAAGCAAAGCTTTTGTAGTTTCTTTGTCTGTCACCATCCAAGTCTAATTTAATTGGCATTAATTTTTTTTTTTTTTTAAGGCAAGTCTGTTTTACCCCAGAGTGTTCTTGGCAAGTGGTTTTACTGTCTTTCTCTAGACCAGTAAGATTTTCATCTCATTTTTTCCTCCCTGTCTTGTTGAGTGAGAGAGCAGCTGGGTGAGGATCTGTCAGCCAAAATCAACCCAACAGAAACAATAAAGAGAAACACAAAATGGTCAGAAATAGCATAAGAAGTTAGTATTTTTAAACAGTTATAATCCTGAAAAACCTGCAATATATGCAGGAGAACCCATAACTTCTTGTTGTTGTTTTTGTTGTTGTTGTGTTTCGTTTTATTGTTTGTGGGGTTTGGGGTTTTTGTTTGATTTGTTGGTTTTTGTTTGTTTGTTTGGGTTTTTTGTGTTTGGTTTTTTGTTGTTTTGTTTTTGTTTTGGTTGTGATTTATGACATTTATCTTCCTGAGTAACTATTACATGTGGTGGAGCCCTGCTATCCTGGAGATGGCCAAACAGTGTCCTGCTCATGAAAGTGGTGAATGAATTCCTTGTTTTGTTTGCTTGAGCATACAGCTTTTCCCTCACCTATCCACAAGTTTTCTCATTTTTACCTTTCTGAACCTTTCTGATTCTCTTCCTCATGCAACTCTGTGGAGAGTGAACCAGCAGCTGTGTGATGCTTATTACCTGCTACGGTAAATCCAAAATTTCACATGTCAATTAATGATAAATTTTCACTATATAGATCACCTGTATATTTTTATTTTTGAACAAAATAGTAGGATTCATGTTGCTGGGTTAAAAGTCTAGCAGTTTCCTGTCTAAATAGCTATCTAGTTTATTTTTATAATTTATGGAAGGAAGTGTGATAATTATGCAGCAGTTTGCCCTTCCTAAACATTAGATAATTTACGTTCCTCATGTATTTCTTCACTTCTTTGTAGTGTAAAGGGAATTTGGATAATTATTTTGAACTTAATTGTTCAGCGTGAAAAGTTATACAAAACCAAAAAATACAATATGCTATGCACATTAATTTTGGAAATGGGAGGGAAGGAAAGAGCCTTGAAGAGCCAGTACCAAAGGCAGCGGTGTTGCAGTTGTAAACGTGGAAGGCCTATTTTATGCAGTTATTGTAAAACAGAAAGATGAAATCATATGTTGTGCTTTTAACGACCCATAATTGATTCATGAAGAGTATTGAACACTTTTGGTTGGGACTTCCACAATGTATTGTACAAATAACAAACGGATCTAAATACAGGGACTCAGTATTTATCACTCAGTCAGGAGTAGAAATCAAACCTCTATGTACCTTCAGATGAGTACTTTGACTCCTCAATAAGAAAAGAAAATTAAATTACATTAAAACACAGCAGTATTTTATCTGAAGCTCTGTTTGTTAAGCGTATTCTGAGAATGTCTGCCAAATTAGGCGTTTGATGTGCCCCAGGCAAAGCCTTATTTCTGCATTCATTTGTGGCTTGAGTCTATTCTAGAACTTTTTGCTGTTTGGTATGTGAAGTAAAACAACATTTAGATCTCTGAGAAAAATATCAATCAAAATCATAGGTGTTTTCAGAATACCAAAATTTTGAGACTAGGTAATGACTGCACATTCTAGCAGCTGTGTTCAGGACAGTCTCTTAGGTGTGGATACCTGCAATTCCATTTTAATGTCTCCTAGTTAGGTACATAAAATTTTCAATGAGATACACAGGAAAGAGTAAGAAAATCAATTCAGAGATTAGATGCAAAACAATTTCCCTGGAATTTGACTCTTCTTTTACATGATTTCCCCTTCCATTTTGTTTTGTGTTTTTTTTTCCTGCAGCTCAATGTTGTACAATAATTACTGATGCCTAGACAAGCAGCTGTACTGCCTCAAGTTCATGAAATACCCTTAGATCAAATTGTTTTCTAAATTTCCATACATTTATATTTTTTTAATTCATAAATTTAATAGTATATCATTCAAGTTATTAAAGAATTAATATACATACTTAAATTAGCAATTACATTCATGAAGACAACAATCTGGCCTATAATGTTCTAATTTATGGCTGAATTTGAGCTTAACAAGAAAGTAATTCCTAATCAAATAGAAAAGTATGAAAACTGGATGATATGTTATAATAGAGTGAAATTTGAAGTAAACTCAAAAAAGTTACACTCAAGCAGAAATACAGTATTATTCAGAGGGACATTTTAAGGTCAGGTAAATTCTTAAGAACATAAATATAATACGAAGATTCTCAGTAGAGAATAGTCTTGCAGACAGAGAGATTGGTTGAAGAGGAAAATTAAGAAGAAAGTTCCAGAAAAATATACAGAAAAAAAATTAAATTATGCTTTTGTATCTTTTGTAAATACTTATTTTGGATTAAGAAGTATTTGTCTCATTGTTGCTAAATAGATTCAGAAACAGATTATCTATCTTTTCCTTCAAAATTGCTGACATTTTAAAATATTTTAGTGCTAATTTTGACTTTTGTCTGATAGTCTGAAAAGACTTAGTGAAGCCTAGCATGCTACCAGTGAAATTTGTGATAACTATTAAAACTAAAAAATCTATAAATATTTTCGGATTCTGAGTTGTGTGAAACCTCACAATGAAAAACCTTTTGATTATCTCACTAAATATATATGAGGGGTAACCACTGTAAGTTTGATGTAAAATAACATTTGAGATAAGTGGACTTTAATGAACAATTATTGTTCCCTAATTTTAGCCTCATCCCCATTCCTGGTTATTAGATCTGTAGTTCTGGCCGAAACCAAATGCACTGAAAATTTGATTGCCTGAACTAAAAATCTAACTCTACAAAATAGGAGTTAACTGGTGTTAACAATAGCCCTCTCTTCTGATGAGGCTGTATGAAGTTTGAGGAACTGAAGCTGACACAGCAGTTTTTACCAATGAATTCTTTATAATCTTTGAAGTCTTAATGTTAGACTGCCATTATTAGCTAGGATGCCAATACAGAAAATGATTTTAACTTTAAAATTACTTTTCTGAAGATGTACAAAAATAAGTTAAACATTTCGTGTATAAGAAAGGAAAGCGATCATTTCTGGATGAAAGCCGAGAAGATTGTGGCTTCATCAGAACAGATAATATTTGTCAATTAAACTCCTGTTGTGGGAATGTGATAGAGAGACTTCAGTGTATGTGTCTTTTCGAGTTTGGATTGATGCAATCCATTTTGTTATTTTGATTGGGAGAGTATTCAAAGGTATTTGTTTTGGCTTTCTTGTCTTCTCACACAGAATTTGAAGATTTAATTATGTTAAATAGATTTTAGAATTTCTTGAAGAAACAAACAATATTTTTGTTTTGTTAATTTAGTCCCTCCCCACCACCCCCCAGTCCTAAAAAAAAAAAAAAAAAAAATTAAGTTTACTGAAGAAATTTTGTTTCCTTCCTCACCCCACCTAGATAAGTGGGCTGCAATCTGGGCTGCAGACAAGGGTGCAGAGCATGATTCATTGTGGTTTAGGAAGAAAATACTAGAATTTCAGTAGTACATGTAAAATTTATAAATAAATGTGCTTATTATACAATCAGAAAGCTTTCACTGACAAGGGTGGATGATAAACAGTTTGGGAGACCACTGATCTAGAGTATTATTTGTATTGTGATCAAGTTTATGTTAAAAATGAGGGACAAAAAAGGAGGTCAAACAGTAATTAGTCCAGTTTCAGTCTTGTAGAAAGAGATAAGACAAGCACCCACCCAAACCCTTCCTGTGAAGAACTTCTTCCAAATGTCCAGGCAAAACTTTCCCAGGCACAGCTTAACTCTGTGTCCTCTTGTCCTGCGACTGGTTCCCTGGAAGCAGAGCCCGACCCTTACCTGGCTAAGATTGCCTCCTGAGCTTCCTTTTCTCCAGGCTAAACAATCCCCAGCTTCCTCAGCTGCTCCTTATAGGACTTATGTTCCAGACCTTTTACCACCAGCCTTATTGCCCTGAACTATCTGAGAAAAGACTTTTTTTTTTCCATGAAAATCTGTCTTAGGTAAAAAGTGAGTTTATTTCATAGAGGTTTAGAAAACATCATTTTTCCTGACAAGGATTATATAGTAAAACTGGACTTAGTTCATCCTTCTTTCCTTCCTTAGGCATTGATTGATGTTAGCATCTGCTGGCCTGTTTACAATACACTGTTTCTGAACCTCTACTTCCTGTTAAGGCTACATATTCTTTGCACCATTCTCTCTACCTATAAATAGAACAGTTTGATTTGGAAACTTTAACATAGCACTCTGACAGTTACATATGAGAATGTGTTATTTACATACCCTCTTGATATTATTTTGCTTAATTGATTGCTTAATGGATCATGATAGCCTTGAAATTGTAGGTCTTTATATTGGCAGAGTGACCTGGATCTCATCAGAAGACTGTTTAGAGATTCAGAAAATTAATCTAATTGAAATGCAAAGACTGGAAAATCCCTGAGAGGGATAAACCCCCACACCCCTTCTTTCAATACTGGGTTTTTTTGGCTCATGTATTACTTAAACTATGTGTACATAGGACACATACATTTTTGCAAGGACAAAGAAAAGAAATGTAGGCTATTTACCACCCAAAAATTAAATTCATGAAGTAAACATACTGCTAAGGATTAAAAATATTGATTTTGAAAAGAAAATACAGTAAACAATTACCTGGGGTGATGAGAGGGTTAGGGCATTCCAGGCAGAAAATCCAGGCAAGAGCAGTAGGGAAATTGACAATCTTTGAAGATATTAATCTTTTTATATTGCTTATAGCTGGAACTTATATAAGTATCTAAGATTTCTTATATAGCTGATTTTAGATGATTTATTGATAGTCCACATTAATTTCTGTCTGGTCTCTTCTCAATGGTTCTATTAATATTTATAGGAGAAATATATAAGAACATACATAGAATTAGGGAAGTGTTGCAATATTCTTAATACAAAATAAAGAAATGGAAGTTACAAAATAATTAAATTCAGTGATATGCAGTGAAATAGGAGGCAAGAAAAAAGGAGAGGATATTAGAGAAGTGTGATTAGTGGGGATATCTTAAAAACTTTTCAATACTTTATGATAATTACATTAATTTACAATGTGCCATCAACCATAAGTGTAAGACCTTATCCCAGAATAATAATAGTGTTGGGGTTGATTAATACTTGAAGAAACATCTGGCGAGAAGGTGAGAACAAGGTGTCAAAGGTGAAGCAGAATGTGGATTGAAAATCAACTCAGTTTTATAGAGGAAGACACTGAAAAGATGGAATGAGTGAGAACACAGATGGAAAACAGGTGTGTAGAAAATACCTAGATACAGGAGTGGTGGTGAATGCTGAGCTGAGATTTAAACAGAATATAGTCATGATCATGGTTAAGAAAAGCCTGTTGAAAAGTTGTTCTTTTGAACCTGAAAACCATCTTGGAAGGCTTGCTATTGAAGTCTAAGCCAAATGATTTGCATAATTAATAATTTAGTGAATAGCCTACAATGAAGAAAAAAAAAATTGAAGCACAGTGAGCATGCAGCTGTCATGACATTGAATATTTTGTTCCATATATTAATTTTTATAGAAAATATTTCACCTTAGCAGATCAAATTATTTGCAAAGAAATAACATTGATTGGAAACAAACTTTCTTTGATGTTACTTTTAAATTTTGTTTTCTTTTATTTTTGTTTTTGTAAAATTCATAAACATTGATAAATTTCATAATCTCAAAAAATTAGAAATCTGAGCAGCAAGAATCTTTCCTAATATACAAGAAAAATGTAGATATCTGTGGATTTTAAGCTAAGCACAAGTCATCATACATGTCTCATTCTTAAAATAATCCTTCAATTAATTCTTTTAATCTACATTAAATAAATAAAGAACTCAGCTAAGTTTTAGAACAAGGTCTTAATGTTTTACATTACTACATTTGGATATATAGATTTCACTGTTGATGTTTACCCATACATAGTAAATCCTTTTGGAAGTGGGTGAGTTACATGCAATATGTAGTATTATGAAAACAGTTTTTCTATTATTCCTCATTTTCATCAGTGTTGTCATAGAATTCATTTTCCCAGGAAAATCCTCCCTAATTTATTTAGAAATATTTTTAGATTTAGTTACATTCAATGTCAGTCTTAAACGTTTGCAGACACACATTTTTCTGTCTCTGAAGGTTAGAACTTGGAAAAAATCACTTTTGTAATTGGTAGGTGAGAGAACCAAATGTTGACATTACAAATAAGACAGTTGAAGACAGATAACATCTCAAATAATAGTTACAGAAAATGTAAATATAGATACATTTTCAAAGGATTACTCTTCTCACATTCTTCCTATTTTGAAAAATTGTTTTCTGCAATTCTGAATTTGGCATGTAGTTTTGTAAATTTTATTTTAGTCGTGCTCATTATTCCTAAAAGAGAAGCCAGTAACGTTTTTGTAATTAAAAAAAAAGTAAGGGTTATACTTTGAATATTACTCTTTTTTTTCTTGATTATTTTATTATTACCTAGAACATCTGAAATTGTCTTGGAATGATATGATATCCTTATCGGATGTCTTCCATAGATCATCACAGCATGAAGGCAAAAGTAAAGATAAATCTTGGACAGTGATACCACTGCAAATCACAATATATTGTCAGCATAGCAAGGAATACCCAAAAATACTTGTACAAAAAAGTAATGTTTACTTGGATCAAAGCAAAACCCATTTGTGAAGTAGTGTGTGTTATAAATTCCTGGCTTTTTTTCTATCTGATTACCATTCTTAATATTTTATTTGTTGATAGGAAGGCAAAACACCGTAATAGTGCCTGTTTCTCCCTAGAGAATAAATGAGTTCAGCCATCATTCATTTTTACTTGAATGAAGGCAGAAAAAGATGGCAAAGGATTATACACCTCAGTGCATAACGTCTTCAGGTGCAACTATGATGGAAGTGAGCTGACTTCAGTGTTTATTTAGTTAAACTGAAAGGAAGTTTTTTCCAGGGAATATACATTCAAATAGAAAAAGCTAATATTCCCCACAAGTAATATGAATAATTGAAAAAAAAATCATTCCATAAAAGATTCCATATTACAGTCAGATCTAGTTATGACATTATTTTTTTAAGGTTATTATAAATTAAAAACTAACCAATTTTTATGTCTGGATGTAACAATTTCAACATGGTCTTTATTTTTTCGTTTTTGTAGTACCAATTTTTTCAGCACCAAGTTTTTTCTACCAAAAAACTTATGCAGAAGTAAAAGGTTTTTTTAAGGCACTGACATGTTTTTGTCATTTAAGTTGATGCTTTTCAATCAATACAATCCGGTAGTATATCTAAATTTCATTCCACACATTTTTGTCATGGGGAAATGTTGTCTGGGTTTTTGCTGTTCTCCTCTGTCCTTTTAAGGAGTTTTCTGAAGTCTTATTTTTGGCCTTCTGGGTTTACCTTTTGTAATGGAGTCAGATACAATTTTATATAAACAACCTTTTGTTATTGTAAAATCTAACAATGTTTACATTCTTTTCATAAGGAGGAGACTGTTGATGAACTGTTGGATCACCCAGTGCAGTTGAGGAGAAAGATTTTCTTCCTCCAATCCATGGTCACTGCTGAAATTCGATAAATGTTGAAGCTGTAAATAAACTGCCCCCTTTTCTGCCTTGGACATTGCAACGTGTGGGTGTTGGCTCTTCGTGTCATGTGCAACAGGGAAACAAAGTCAAATACAGAATTGATGATTTTTAAGAGAATCTTTAAACAATACTTCACCTATGAGTTTCTTATTTATTTCAATTCTGATAGCACATATCTCTGAGAAAAAGGCTTTCAAAAGAACAACTTAGTATGCAGTAGATCGTAGTGGAGATACACAGAATTAAATGAGGCACTGACCTCTCAAAGACAAATAGGTAATTTTCTGCCGCCAATGTTATTATTGCATAAATTTCTGGATGCTTAAGTGTTAGAGATTGGCTTTCTTGTGTACTTGCTTTCTTAGTATTTTGTCTTATTTAATGTCTTATAAAATGTCAGTTTATAATATTTTATTTATTATTTTTAATGGAAGTATCTTATTTCACATAAGTTTTATATAAATTATAAATGTTCAAATAATAATTATTTACATTTGCTTGCCAGTTGGCAAAGAAATACATTGTCACAGGTTATATGATTAAAAAAAAATATAACCAATTGCCACATTTCACTTCCAAAAATAAACTGGTTTTGATGGTTATAACTGCTACTAAAAATAGCTTAGATTCCAAACAAAATTTAATTGGAGACTTGGATATTATTTTAAATAAGTAAAAAACTATAATTTTCCTATTAATTTAATTTGGTAAAAACTATTTACCTAAGTCTATTGAAATACAATTAATTTGTATCTTCATGTGATTTTTTTTAAGAGGTGAGAGAGAAAGGAATTAGTGTTTCTATTCTAATATTCATATATTGTCATATAATATTTCATGTTCTATTATGTTCAAGCTTAGATTAAAATTCATGCTGGTTAATGGCATTCTACATGATTGTTTTAATTTTTCAAAACTGTTTAATTTCTGCTATAGCAGAATATAGGAAAAAAATAGCCTGTGCTAAGGTCTATTTCTAAAAGAAAGAGCAATCAGGAATTTTCTGTGGAATTAGGTATAAAAATAGCATTAGATATTTACAATTTATGACAATTCTGAAATAAATTGTCTTGAATTCTTATGAACTCATGTTCTAACACAATATTTAGGAGTGTTAAAGGTTGCCTGCTTCAAGACAGCAAATAAGTGGAGAATAAGATGTGTAAATCCTTAATTACTTTGTCATTATCAGTGTGTAGAGAGATGAAATAAACACCTTCCTCACAAACCTGTGATTCTTAAGGAATTACTTGAAATTTATATTTTTTCTTTGAATTCTCACTGCTATTATTGAAGCAATAATTGTCTTCTTGGAACTTGCACTCATATGTAGAAAACGTTTTCTTTCTTTACTTTAAAGGAGACCTACTGTATGAATAATTTGGGGAGAATGGCATCAAATAAAACATCTTCATGTAGTAGAAAGAGTTAAAATGTATGTCAAAATCTATTGTCCTACACAGACACCTGTCTTGGGTTGTGGAACCTAGATTGTGTATTCTATTTTCATCTGCTGAAAAGCAGTTGAGGAATTGTTTTTCTTTATCTCTTGTTTACTCTGAAAGGAGGGGGGCGGGTGCCTTTTGATAATGGCCCAACTGTTGAAACCGGGTAGGGCATTGTTCCTTATCTCTTTTACTGCCCGGGGAATATCTTCTGCTAATGGACCATTAGGACACCCCTACCCTCCCCAAGATAGTACATCCACATTCCATCATCCTATTGTGAGATGCTCCACCCAGTGGGGGGAGCCAACCATTCCTACCTGGATAAAACTGGGACTCCGGAACAGGAAGGCCTCTTGCTTCACCCGATTACCGGAGGAAGACTGGACCCCCTCTCACCATCACTGGACCCTATCTACAGGATCATCTCCACTTCAACAGAACCACATCTGCCACTCCAGGAGGACTCACTTTTGGACTGCTTCCAACACCCTGACCAACAGAGTGTCAGGTTGTAGCTCTGACTTTGTCAGGGTTTTCCAGGATTGCTTGTTTATTTGTTTGCTTGTTGAGTTGGGTGGTTTTTGTTTTCTACTACATTTGTACTGTTAATATTCCTAGTAAAGAACTGTTATTCCTATTCCCAAATCTTTGCCTGAAAGCCCTTAATTGCAAAACTCTAATTTGGCGGGGGGTGAGGGGTTTACATTTACTATTCTAGGGGAGGCTTCAGCTTTGCCTGGCAGATACCTGTCTTTCCAAACCAAGACAACACCCCATTAGGTAGGGATTCAGGTGCCTTTACATTTCTTTCCCCGAAGTATAGGGCTCACCAGGATACCATGCAATCCTGTATTTTTTTATCTAATGGCCACACTAAATCGTGCCAGTTGGCATTGCTCCTCATCATCCTGATTTTTTTGCAAGAAATTACTCTATATCCATCCAAAAAGACTACTTCCCTCCCCCACCCCTTGCCCATTTTAAGAAAGTGCTGGTCAAACTATGCTATTAAGAAAACTTTTCTTCAGCTGTGCCTAGTTATCTCTAGAATACTCTTGCCTCTATATAGCGAGACATCAGTGTGTGACTGAATGATTGTTTTTTATTATTCCTGTTTTATGGAGAATCAAATGACCTAATAGTGAAGTGAGTTTGGGTCCATAAAATGTTTTTCCCTTCCTTTAAAGTCCTTGTTTTCTTTTCTTCTCACCAATCCTTTTTCTTTCATAAGCAACTAAAAAGGATTATCAACTTTTGTCAGCTTTACCTCTTGTATCTATTAACTTGATCTAGTCAAATCCTCACCTGAGTATGAAACACGAACATTTCAATTGTCATGTACAAACATCAAACTCCCTCAAACCCAGACAAATACAACAGCACAGGTGGAAATAATGCCAGTATATGAAACAAAGGAAAAGCTTTAAAATATCAATGAAGACTGACAGTGACATGAGTTTTTCAGTAAGTAAAGTGTCACCTGAGATTTAGAAACATGGCTTTTAGCATTGATCTGTATTTGTAGTGAAAATTGTTTTTTATCAAATTGATATTTACTCAGGCAGATGAGAGTGCCAAGCACAGCTGGTTATGACATCAGTCATATTTTTGCCTTTTGTTATAGTTAGTTATGAAAAGCATGATTCCTTAACTACATTCAATGCTATGTGATATTAAAGCCTGTCCATGTATTCTTTTTTCCTTCTGAATTTAAACTGCAGAATAATGAAAGGACTTCTACTGATTTGTACTTAAAATACTGTAATTCCCTGGGCTTAGTATGGTATAACAGGCTGTTTGCAAAACCAAGTGGATAAAAGATGAATATGGCACAAAGCTTATGGACAGAAATTAGAGGAGGAAAAGTCAAATTGTAATTAAGCAAAGCAAAACAAGCTCACGTTGATTAGCTAGCTAAAAGAGAGGAAAATTAATAGATGCTAAAGAAGAGTTGAAGAAAATTGCTATTGGACCAAGTTATCAAGGATAATAATAACCTTTTCCACAACAGCACACTGTGCATTGAGAACAAATGTTTGTTTGTTTTAAAAAATAAATTACACAAAGCATGAGATTTGAAATGGAAATTAATTAACTTTATCTTATCATCTGTGTTCTACAGGGTATAAGAGTAAATGATCATCACAAACTCTTCCATCATCACAGTCTTTGAAACTGTATCACTCTTTTCCCTTCTGGCAATAGGAATTTGTTTGATAACAGGTTATAGGGCACACAAACAAGATTTTACAAAACAGATTATTAGCACTGTCAAGAAGATTAATATCTAGGTGGGTTGAATTCATAAATACTAAAGCAAAGCATGGCTAATAGCAATTGCTGAGTAGGAAGATAAATATTTATAATAGAATTAAATTTCTTGCACTGACTTTTCTGTGGTTGTGGCTATCCTAAGGAATCTATGTTTAAAGGAATATTTTCTCTACAACAAATGTGAATAGATTTTTTTAGCTGTTAAAATACAGCAATACAGTATACTATGCAACCTTTTTTCCCATATTTGTTTTCCTCTCATTTTTCCAGTCTTTCTCTTACAGTTATGACCACCACCAGTCTCAGAATTCCTCAAAGGATCCTTTCTTTGGTGGTGGAGGTTGGGAGTGAAAGCTTTATTTGTGTATTGTTTGACAAGATGTCACACGCTCAAGGTATAATTCACAGCTAACAGAGAATAGGGTAACTACACCAAAAAAACCCATCAAGAGTGAATATAGAAGGATCCCTTAAATTCTTCAGATTAGATGCCCATATTTCAGATGACAATCATGAAGCAAAATGAATCCTCTCTATGTGATGATTCACTACAGAAATATGATATTTGAAATGCTGAAACTCCTTAAGACTTTGTATACAAGCAAAAGAAATCTCTGAAAACCACAACTCAGAAAGTAATCTCATATAACCTTTGGGAATTTATTTTTTTCTCTAGCCTAGTTTCTGGTTAGGGTTATTCAATCCCATAGTAAATACAGCATTGTTAGTAATGAAAGTTATTAGAGATGTGGATTCACCCTGAAGCAACATTGTTTAAATTTCATTTTAAGATCAATGTTGTCATGTAATGTTTACAGCAAATGTAATAAGAGAAATGTTAATTTCTTTACATTTTGAAGAAATGGATTCATAAAGGATAATTCAATCCATCTTTAAATATTCTGGATTTTGAAACCCCACAAACAAGCCAATCCTCCAGGAGTGCCTGCATAAACTCAGAAATCCTTTCTTCTATATCTGACTACTTACGTGGTATCACCAAAAGTTTTGCATTGATCATACCATCTGTTCCCCTTTTTTTTTCTAGCCTTTATTTTACCTTTTATGTGCATATATCTACTGGAAGACAGGATAGACATTGAGTGTTCTTCTGGTCATGGACAGTCTTTTCACAGAGGGATGGACAGAATAAGTGACTGTCCCTCCCACAGGATTCCACCTTAATTTTTCTACAACTTGTATATACTCCTGACTAGTGCAGGTGCATTCATTTTTCAAAATTTTGAAGTGGGATGTACTTACCAAACTGTAGCCAATAAGCAGCAATTATCCTTATTCTAGGCTCTCCCTCTCTAGTCAATGACTCTTCTGAAACACCACTTGCTTTCTTTATTTTCAAGGAATTATCTAAGATGAACTTAATTCTATCCTTGTTTCATTACTAGTTGTTTTGGGAATAGATACATCACCATACAGAGGTGACTATCACAGCAGATTCATCACGAAGGTGCTATAACAGCTTGATCCATTGTTTAAGTTTTGGAAATTTGTCACCTCGGATCTTCTAGGATGTTCTGACTGAGATCTAACTGCCTCTGCAGAAGAATGTGATTTTTTTTTCAAATTTTTTTGTCTGCTGGTCCCCTCTGGGTATCTCAGCTACACTGCAGCCAATTGAATGATATTAAATATATATAAGTACATTATTAAATCCATAAATAACTCCAGTAGGTTAGATGCCTAGCTAAAAGTTAGTTAGGTGAAATTAATTCAATTTATGTTTGTAGTTGGCTTTCAGATTTTTAACACACGAGTACAGTCATCTTCATGCAAGCATCTACATGAAGAGTAAGAATCCAGGATGTCACTGTAGTCAGTCAAAATGAAGTCAGTATAGAAATCTCTGTCACCTGAAATAGACACAAGTTCATTTGCTCAGCATGGCATCCAAGGGTAATACGAACATTGGGGAAAAACTCTTGCAACCTGCAGCAGCTCCTGTAGTAATTCAAAGTTTTCTATAGATTCTTTGTCACATACTAGTACCATGTACACATCTCAGATACCTTACAGAATCTCAAATTGCATTTTATGTCTCTGCACAGGCAGTTGAATAAATATTCTAGTAGCTGTTCAGTTGTTAACAGACAATTCCATGTATGTGTCTGTAATCTGGAGCTGAAGTGCACATATTGTTTTGGTAATGTATGCTTGCTATAAAAGCACTTATTTTTTGGCAGTATAAGCCAAATATAAATTCACTTTTTTTTTTTTTTTTTTTTTCTGTTTGTTTCTCTGGTCACTTTATAAGGTCAAAACCAATTTTTTTTGTTGTTTCAATGATACTGTAATTTCTGAATGGCTACAAAGAAACTTCCAAATTAAGGCTGTGAGCATGCCTATCTTTGACCTTTGCCTTTCTAATTAGTAGTTTTCTCTGTCTGATAAGGCTGAGAGTAGAACTGAGTTAGAATCAAGGATCGTATCTTGCAAAATACTGTAAAATATTGTAATAACATTTTTACCAGAGTAGGAAAGTACTATATTAAAGATAGTGTTCTTATCAGAAGTGAAACTTGTTAAGCTGGGGAGCTGAAGAGTTTTGGACTGTAAAACCAAAATAAATTACTCCATTTATTGACAAGCTAAAGACAATTATTTCATGCTTTATAAAAATTTTTCTACTAAGAATGATAGGTTTTTAAAGAGAAAAGTCAGTTAACGAAATTGTTTTCCATGCTATTTTTGTCTTCTATGAAACATATACACCATACAAAATACGTAAAAGAAAGTTCTATAAGTAATATAAATTGTGAAAATGAAGAAGTAGTCATAATATCTCTTCTCTTCTCTTCTCTTCTCTTCTCTTCTCTTCTCTTCTCTTCTCTTCTCTTCTCTTCTCTTCTCTTCTCTTCTCTTCTCTTCTCTTCTCTTCTCTTCTCTTCTCTTCTCTTCTCTTCTCTCAGAAAAGTAGAAGTACTTTTCTTCCCGTAGGAGTTTTAAAGAGTTCTATGTTCTAGGCTGGGAGTTGTTATTTGTGATGGTCAATTTAGGGAATAAATTTTATTTAAAACAATAACTTCAGCAACAACAGTATAAGTACTGAGAATTTACAAAAATGTAGTCATACAGATAAAAGCAGTGAAAATAGGGAGGCTTGTGAACAGAAATGTGTCAAAAATTTTTAGATGCTAAGTGATCAGCTGTATTTCAAAATAAATGGGAAAGAGAACTGGAAGGGACATTGTCTTTGGTAGGAGAAATACAGAAACTCTCAATAAAAGTTAAGTAGAAAAACTGAAAAAGGGAGGAAAGACATTTTACAAGAGTGTCAGAAATTATAGCCCAGATTCTACTTCTTGCAGGCATTAGGAATGTAGAGGGGTGTTTTTTTCGGCTAAGAGACAAAAAAATAACTCAAGTTCTGATGAATAATACAGAGATCAGGACTTTTTCCACTTCCTTTATCCCATCTGCTCCACTCGTGTGTCTTTTTATGCTTTTGCTCCTTCAGAAAATATTGTAGCAATAAGAATAAAGGTATATTCAAAATTCAAAATATCTGGGCATTAGGATGTCAGAGAATAAGCCTCCTATCATTCACACTTTGGGCATGCAAGAAGGTTGTCTTTACATACCAATTTCATTCACTATAGAATCATAGAATCATAAAAAGGTCTGGGTTGGAGGACGCCTTATAGATCATCTATTTCCAACTGCCCTGTCATGGACAAGGATACTTTCCGCTAGATCATGTTGTTATATATTCATACAGGATACCTATCCACTATATCAGTATTTACCATGCATTTGAAAGTATCAGTATTGGCTGTGGGTGAGCAGGTACTATGGTGCCCTGATTTAGGGCAAATTTGGGAGAAAACCTCCGAAGGGGTTCCTCTGGAAGAGCAAACCCAAATGGCCCCTCCTCCCAGCCGGTCTGGGAAAAGAACTTCCTTGGAGAAAAGTGGAAAAAACTATTTATTTAACAAACAAAATGCCCACATATGTAAAGAATTAATAATATGAAACAATAAAACCTCTGCCCGCTCCGAAGAGAGATGGCAAAGAGAGACAGTCCTTGCCCTGGGTGTCGCTCAGCTCACTCAGTCTCTCACCAGTCCCAGTTCCTCCGCAGGTCCAGGCCCGGCGGGCCGCAGGTGCCAGCCCTTGCTGTTCCTCTGGGTTTTTCAGTCCCGAGCAGATTTAAACAGTCCCAAGAAAAAGGAAAAAAAAAAAAAAAAAACAGTCCAGGGAGTCTTCTCTGCCTAGCTAGCTAGCTAAAACTAAATAAAAGCACAGGAGATCTCTGTCCCACCGCTGTCCGTGCCTCGGACGAACACCGGAGAGCAGCAATGTGGGGGAGTCAGGCAGTTTTCTCAAAACAAACTGCGCCCTGTTCTTTCTCCCCCTTCACTCCCAGAACAAGTTTTAAAGGTACAGAACACAATATACAGCACAAACAGAACAGACGATTGGGGATACAAGCAGCATAAAGTCACCCTACCACATATGGAATTCATGCCACACAGTTAGTACTAATGACTACAGTTCCTGATTACTCTTAGAATGACTGGGCTTTGAGAGTTCTCTATAAAACAAGTTATGACAGAAGTAGATTTTTCTCTTCTCCATGTTTTCTCTTCTTTCTTTATATGGTTATCTTCTTACCCACTCCCAAGAAAAAGAGATTCTGGTCTGTCCCTGATACTGTTAATATTTGTCTCAATTTTAGAGTCATTTTGTGTATTTGGGATGGTCTCCTATTTGTTTGTAATTCCTTGGGATAACCCAGTTCCTTCCTCTTCTGCGCGTAATCTCGTGTTTTTGTTTGCTCCTTCGGTAGTCCCACTGTTCGTATTCTGATGAAAAAGTCTCATATTGTATCTGGTTATGTCATCACAATTTTATGAAATAGTTATATACTTGTTAGTTTCCTATTTTAGTAAACTTATATTTGAGTTGAAAGAAAACAAAAAATAATTATACCATATATTTTCCCTTATAATTTAGAAAACAGTGAGGGTAGAAAAAGGTTCTAAGACTAGTATAGTAATCTGGGTATCTTAAATTTTCTTCTTCTTTTCCTATATTTACGTAATTAATTTACTGTGACAATCTTCAGCCAAGCTAACATTCTGTTCCAAAGTGCAAGTGTTCTACTGAATTCCATTGAAACCTTTCCCTTCTATTTGTTTCTTGTTGTCTCTGATGTACTTTGCTTCCCACTGATTTCTATATACTCCTGTGATCACATTCTTCACTTTTATCTACTTTTTCTACATATGATGCTTGAAACTGAATTTCCTTTGATATCTTAAACAGAATATTAATTTTCTGTGATTTAGAAGGGAATCTATGTGTAAAGGGGGTTATTTATTAGAGAGACAACAACAGCTTCTGTGTTGTTTATATATGTTATAATATAATTGAATAGAAAAACTACACCAGCAGACAGCTAGACATGGTCCAGAAACTTCTCTATGATCTTTTCTCTTTCTTCTTTTCTCTGAAATCCTATAATCCAGATCAACCAACCCCCTATCTGAATACTCGGTAAGGATACTATTTTAGAATAACATTTATTACTTTGCAGAATCATTTTATTTTTGCATAACATGTTAGAAGTTGGGTGTTAATGTTTTTATGAAATTATTCAACTTCCTTAATTATCTCTTTTTAGTAATAATGTATGCAAAGAATTCTTGAAAGAGTTGATTAAGAAGTCTGAATAAGGCATTTCTTGGTTGCCAGCAGTAAAGTTCTGTTATTTTTGACTTGGTTTTCTGATGGTAGAATTAAATTATCTATAACTGCCTTGCAAAAAGAAAAAAAAAGAAAAAAGGATGAGAAATGGAAAAGCAATATGCCCTTAACTTATTCAGCTTATCCAATGGATTCTTGGATCAGGAACTAACAAAACACTTTCTGTTACTTTCTTTCTCACTGGAGTTACCCTATTTAGATGTGAGATGCTTTATATGGCATAAGTGGAACTAAGCAGTAATACAGGAAGCTATTCTCCATATTTCCCCCTTGGTAAAGTGATTTGTGGTAAGAGTGGGTCTATAGCTAAGATATTTGCATTTTATGAAGAAGAAATCCATGATGACTCAGTAATTTTTAAACTTTTCTCTCTCCAACATAGACAGAGATAAGACTTACATTTAGAACTGCTAGAGTATGATAACCAAAACCATTCTATGAAATGTTTGGGTATATAATCATGTAATGCTCTGAGATTCAGTTAGTGATGCTTTTCAAGTTGCCACCATGAGACAAGCCAGAATAATCAAGATGCACATCTGCCCTCATTCCGTTCTGAAATTACATATCTGATGGAAATCGGTTAAGAGTATTAGTTTGTTTTCTCAGTTTTCTTGGGCTGAATAGAACAATGAATTTTCCTCTTTTTCTGCTGTATTTCTCAATTTTAGAAATGCACTGTGCTTCCACCTTTAACTTTAGGAAGAGAGTAACCACAAAACGGCTAAATGAATTGCTGCATTAAAGAAGAGGCAGCAAAACATCAAGGAAAACAGACCTTCCAATTAAGATTAATACACCCCCAGGATTCAGCATGCGGTTGGAAAGGATCACCCATTCATTAAATTTATTTCTCTTTTAATTATTTTATTTTACTATAAGATTAAAATTTAAATTAATTAAATCATCTGTTCCTGGATAACTACTCTTATAGTAAGTAAATTTAAAACAAACAAACAAAAAAATGTTCTGCCTAAAATCAGATTTAAAATTTTTGGGTTGCATTGATTTTATTGAATCTGCTTAAATTTCAAGCAAAGTAGCAGGTCCTCTTGTTCTAGGCAGCTGATACTGTTGTTGTGTTCCAAAGGACTTTGAGGAAACTATTAGATATATCTCTTAGCCTACTTACTATCGAAGAAAATTATCTCTTCTGAAGACAGGCTGAGATACTTGGGGTTGTTCATCCTGGAGAGAAGAAGAAACCAGGGTGACCTTACAGCAGCCTTTCAGCATCTAAAGGGGGCCCATAATAAAGTTGCAGAGGGTCTTTTTAAATGGGCAGATATTGATAGGACTGGGGGAATGGTTTTAAATTAAAAGGGATTTAGATTAGACTAAGGAAAAAAACCCCTTTACTCAGTGCATAGTGAAGCATGGAAAAGGTTGCCCAGATAAGCTGTGGAAGCCTCATCCCTGCAGGAATTCAAGGCCAGGTTGGATGAGATTCTGAGCAAGATGATCTATTCCATGGCATCCATCTATATCCATAGCAAGCTGGTTGGAACTAGATGATATTTAAGGTTCCTTCCAACCAAAACCATTCTGTGACTCTAAGAATCAACCCATACATGCTAAAATATGTTCATGAAATACCATCCAGGAATTGCTACAGCTACTGAAATGTCAGCACTAGATATTAATACAATTGTCATAACTTAATCCTTCTACTACTGTTTTTTTAATTTTCAAATTTTTAAATTTTGATTTTGTTCTTCTAATAACATGGATTATCATACTGATATTTCCTTTAGAAAAGGAAAAACACGCATGATTAAAAAAAACATTTTCATACTAAGTCTTCAGAAAGGTTTTATTCTGTCTGTAGGTAGTATAGCTTTTACATAATTTGTTTTTTCACAGCATCAAGTTCAAATTATTTCAATTTCTTGTTTGAAGTCTTTTCATGCTGTTTCCAATTGACTAAGGCTTTCAACTACAGCATATTCACAGTATTTCAGGAGCCACAAAGCTTGTTGCTGGAGATAAACTAATAATTTCATTGCGAGTTTTGAGTTCTGTTCTAGCTGTGTCTTTACACAAAATTATAAACAGTCAAGACTTAGGTAAGGCTTAGAGCCCTAAAGATAAACATCCAATACCATTCAGAATTATCTGGAATATCCAAAATATCTACATAGGCTGAAAAATATTAGTGGGAATCTTCAAGAGGAAACAGATACCTTTCTTTCTATTCAAAATGAACAACTGCAGGGAAGAAAATAATTTTTAATTAGAAAATGGCTTCTTGACTTCCATCTATATAGAAATGTAATATATGAAGAGTTTGGTTTAGGATCGGGACCTAAATCTTCATAACTTCTAGGATTTCTGGGTAATTTTCTGAATTTTGTGGCATATAATGAAGCCAAAAAGAAAAAACCTTCAGGAACATTGACATCCATTTAATGAAAGCAACGGGTAGCTATTCAAACTTCTCGTGTCTGTCATCTTGTTATAATGCTTATTCCTAAATATATTAATTTATATAAATAAAGTTATAGCCATTTTATATTCTATTGATCTGAAACATCTCAATTTAAAGTTTAAACAGATTTGGTGGAATACCCTTGGAATGAACATTTTCATTAGTATTCTCTTAAGGAAGAAATTATGCCTTCAATCAGAATAATAAGTGTGAATGAGGTAATTCATGGGCCATGCATGTGTTTCTAACAGAAATGTCATGATGTTGCCAAGGTAGCTTGTGCTAAAGAAAAAATTAAAGCATTCTCCTGAAGTCTAATTTTTGAAAATAGTTTTTTCTGTTTTCAAATAAAGTAAAAGCATCTGACTGGAACTAATTTGCTGCAATTTCTTCTTTGTGCTGCATACTTAAAAGCATTTAGTACTTCATTTTGAAATCTGTTCTGATTCCAGTGTTTGTTGCTGTCCTCATTTTTCATTCCATTTTTTTTTAATCAAGGAATCAATATATAACGTTCTGACCATTCACAGAACAACAGATTTTGGTTAGTATCACACTGTGTTTTCTCGTCCTACAAAATTCTGTATTTAAGAATACTTTTATTTCATCTATGCAGAAGAGCTGCACTGAGGAACGATAGCTATACTCGATTTGAGTGTCATGTGCCTTTAAATAGACTTTGACTGAGATGGGAAATGTTCCATAAGGAGCAGGAAGATGTTTCCTTGTCTGGTGGGTAGCTGAACAGAGTCTTCTAAAGAACCCTTTGAACTATAGGGGATAAAATTCAAAGGAAGAAAAGAAGAAAAAGAATCACAGAAGAGAGCTGTGGGTCTCCCTTCTTCTTCTGAGAGGGAGAGGGCCCATATTAATATTTTAATGAAGGATTCAGGTGGTGTCCCTGG
Organism: Phylloscopus whistleri; assembly: GCA_017589585.1. Lineage (NCBI taxonomy): Eukaryota > Metazoa > Chordata > Aves > Passeriformes > Phylloscopidae > Phylloscopus > Phylloscopus whistleri. The sequence goes on from JADMLD010001396.1 coordinate 377,081, forward strand.
ACTTCCTGTGCCACACAGTCCCTACAAGCCCAAGACCCCTCGCTATTGAACAATAGGCAGGTCTAAAAGGGTTAAAAGACAAATTGTGAAACTTGGTATGGAAAAAATACATCTTTGGCAAAACCAAATAGCCTCAGTGTCTTCAGTGAAAATGGAATTTTAGTTTATATTTTATTTAAAACCAGACTTTGATTTAAATATACATATATATATCATTCTTGTCTCTTTCCGACCAAACCTAGGATAAAGAAAAGAGCTTTACACACAGGCCACTAAGCTCTGATCAGCTTTGGGCCTGCCATTCATCATTCTAAAGGAGTCTCAGTGGCTTTTTGGAAGACAGATAGGACAGAGAGTTGATAGAAACAGTGAATTACAAATGTGGAATAAGAAAGCAGTCAGTGTACTTGTATTAAGACATTCCCAATAACTTCTAAATACAGTACATAGCAGGTCACAGGGGTATAATGAAAGTATGATATTGAATATGTTTTTTGTGGGTTTTTTTATTTTCTGAAGTCAATCAACTCATAATATTACTTTTATTGCTTTCTGTTTATTTTTCTAGACAGGTATTTGGATTTCAGAGGCACGTTGCATTTATCATGTTGCACATAGATGATTTTTTTTACCACAGGTACATTTTACTTTTCTCTTAGAATAATACAAGAGCCATAAGTTGGGCACTATTATTGACATGAGTTATTTTTATACAGATGTATTTGCTTAGTGGGTCAGAAAGCAATTGTTTGTCATATCAATCATACCTGTTATATTGTGCCTCTAAGGTTTATGATGGATAGGGTGAAATTGCCTGAAACCAAAGTTTTATGGTTCTATTTATTTATAGTCCCTAGCATTATCTCTACTTCTGTGGAAAGTTTATCTGACTAGTCAAAAACTTACCTTCATGATAAAATTAATTTTATTTTTAACTGTAGCTTACTTGTAGAGAAACATATACATAGAAGCTTTGTATGGAAGACACAATGATTGTAAAATTAAACATATACCAAAAATTACACAGTATCTTTTAATATATATATATATATATATAGTGGAAACTAAATATTTGGTGTGATATTCAGTGAACATGTAGACAGATATTTAAAGTTTATGTTTTTAGCAACTACTGTAAACTTTCTCTATAACCTGTCAATAGAAATAAGAATTTTCAGTGGCCAGTTTCTTCTCCCAAAATTAGTTATCCAAAATACTTCCTGGAAATATCTGTTTTTGCATTGAAGAAATCTGGGTACTATTTTAAGTTATATACCTGCCTTTTAGACAGAACTGCAATGATGTAATTAATCACTGCCCTTATCTCAAGACATATTGAGAGAAAACCTGCAGTAAATAATTATAGCTAGGCATTCATGGTTGTCTTGCTTAGGACAAAGAATCTGTCTTGATATTTACAAGACAGGAGAAGTGAAATTCAGTACCTGCCTAGCTTCTACCTGACTATGTCTATAACTTTACGTACACTTTCAGAATGAGTTTAGGTAAGTCTTACAATTCATCTATTTCCTCATTATTTTCTGCAATTTTATATAATGTTATTCATATGAAGGCATGCAGTGTTTATTTTCAAACTGTATCAATGCAATAAATCATATATCCAACATACAGGTGGGAGTTAATTTGTATTTTCAATCTTCCATGTGAATGCAACCTTCAAAAGCTATTTCTTACTAATTTTACTAATCCTACTTCTTACTAATACTGTTATGAAATAAATTTACTTAAGCCTATGTTTTTAAGTAAATTGTAGCTTCATAAGCCCTTTTATTAATAACTGTTCTCAATAAATAAGAAATTCAGGGCAATATTTTTTGTAGAGTTGTGCTGAATACTTTTTCTGCATAGGTCTTCACTTAGTTCTAGTCACCAGGATTTAAATATGACTATAAAGAAAATCTTATTTTATTATATTGCATCATTTCTTGTGACAACCTATGAAGTGATTAATTTTCATGTGCCTGTCAATGTCAAAACTCATTTGTGTACATTTCCTGCTAGAGAAATATTGTTTGCTAGACTCAGAAAATATTGCATTCTTGGAGAAATTAAGGTCATCTAATGAAACTAAACAGGACTGTTTGCTTAGAAAGTAAGCAAATGTCTCATGTCCCCTTCCTCTTTATTATGAAGCCAGAAGAACTTGTGTTCTTTTTGTGATTAAAGCAAATCATCTTTAAAGTCTAACTGGCCCACAGATAACTTCTTCTTATGAAGGGAACTTTGGTCTAACAGTGTATAACAGACTATAATTCTAGTCCAAATTAGAAAAAAAAAACCACCAAACCAAACCAAACAAACAAACAAAACAAAACAAACAAAAAAAAAGCCCCAGCTGATATGCATTAGTAGTCACTAAACAACTGTTTTTACAGCTAAACTAAAATTAAAAAAAATGTGTCAATAAAAATTAAAACTTCATACAAACCTTAAAACAAATTTGGGCAAAGCAACATGGTCCGTTCCTAGTCGCAGCAGAACTAATGCAAAGTCTCTTAACCCTCTGCTATTATCAGTGTTTCAGTCTGATTAGAAGTGGTTCAGGCCTAATTGTGATATTATTCTGTCTGCCTTTTACCCAGGCATATATTGAAATATGACTTGGCATAGTCACATAGGAGGAAGATAGCAGTATTTATCTTGTAGCTCTAAAAGGGAGTCAAGTGACCAGCATCCAGATGCGAACACACACCTGAATGAGCTGATACTACCCAAATCCCAGAAATTATAGCCATCTGATTTTTTAATTTATGAAAGTCATTCTTCGTGCTAAGCAGATCCTGACCTACGGAAAATTGTTTATAGATACTGATGATACACACTGGAGTTTGTGTTCCAGAGAAGATAATCTCTCTGCTTTTAGCTGCCTTCAGCCAGAGTACAACAGAGTACAGAGTCCTCTCCTGATAGTGGAAAATAAGAATCAACAAGGGCTTCAGCTATCAGAACCACAAATCTATCATGCGCTTATTGATTCGTTAGTATATGTTCTTAACATTTGATTCACAGTTATTAGAGATTACATATTAATTTAATGCAACAAATACATGCTTATTTGAGACTCAGGTTTTTGCTGGTGTCTCAGTTGCTAACACTTTTTCTTCCCAATTCCCTTGTATTGACAATTTCAATGACAGTAATAACAATTCTTGAGCTACAGGCTTACAATAGCTTTATTCCCGGCTGTGCCTTCCATGAGGGAATATTCAGAAACAAATCATAAATAGTCATCATAGTTGATAAGAATTAAGCTCTAGAAGAGCTCTTCACTGTAGAAATAGTCTCTTAAGGATCCTACAACAAAGATGCAAAATTTGAATGAACACTGGATCTATAAACATATGTCCCATTAGAGATTTTTTTTGTGTGGCTTTTCTGCTGCAATTTTAATGATTCTTCTCTGCTCTGCAAAAAGCCATGATTCCCCTGGTTGCTACCAGAAAACAAATATCAGCTTTTGCACTTGTGGGCAGGCAGAAGCTTAGGAAGACATTGTTGAACTTGGAAATTGTCTAAGATATTTTCATGTAGAGATCATCGTAATTAGAATCTTCCCTTATATCTCTAGATAAGCATTTTCCAGAATAGTGATATATACATATATATTTGGAAGCTATATGTGCTAGAATTTTGCAGTCAATATCAGAGCTTATAATAGACATTGAAAGGCAATAATGAATTTAAAGGCAAAGGTTTCTCTTTTTATCTTTCTCAAGGTAAATAGTATACTATAATATCTTTCTAGTATTTCACACTCAGCTTCCAAGAAAAAAAAATATTTTTGTAGCAAATATGCCCAGCAATAGATATATATTTTTCTTATGATTATATTGATTTCCCCCCCACACTTTTAAAGAATAGCAGGTTTCCTGAGTCTGAATCTAATGGAGTGACCAAATGGAAGGTTATTCTGCAGGCAATAAAAGCCACAATTGATGGAAGATGGAAATAAGAATTTACTGGGAATAAGCAATGTAAGGATAACTTAAGCTTTGGGACAAGATGTCCAGGATTTTTTTTTTTTTCAAGTGTTTACTTTTTTTTGCAGCATTCATTTTTCTTAGCAGACTTCTGGGTTTTATAGATATAAAAAAGGTTTCCTCTGCTCTCAGACAGGCGACTTGGATTAATGGGCCAAAGAATGAGAATCTAAGGTCTTTCACTGATAGTAACAGCAACATGTAATATTAACAGCAAAGATAATTCATGAACAAGAATTAGATTAGTCTAATAATATTGTCTAGAGATTTTAATATTAAGTTGATAATTTTAGTTTTAGCGGCTTTGGTATGGTAGAGAGAGTTCAAGCTTACTAATGGCATATTCTTGTAAGTGTTAAATAAACTTGCTAACAGTTGGATAATCTATCAGTACTCATACTGTTATTTCCTGAAGAATTTCCCAGGTTAATTCTAGATTCAAGGTAACTTTAGGAACTGCCATTCAGTGCAGGCTTCATTCCACCAAAACTCAATAATTTCTAGTATCTGTGTTATTATTTTTAATATGCTGATGGCCAGATTGAATTCAGCCTGTTAATGCATCTCACATAAGCTGCATTTTGTGATGTCAAAAAGTCTCTGATGAGAATGTGTTTCTGATCACTGTCACATTATGCAGTGAGTCTAACCTCAAAGTCCTGTACTCAAGAAGTGTTCCTGGCTCTCTTATAAGATGATCAGCAGCATCCTGCAGCTAGTCTCAGACATGTTTCTGATGTCAAGTAATATGTGTCCTGCTATTTTTCCCTCAAGATTATTTTGTGTGCTCCTCTCTATAAGAATGTGCACATAGTGTAGCAAACACAAATACTTCAGTACTCAGTGCTGTCCTTTCAAACATCAAAATCTCATTGCATAATGAATAATCTGGTGAAGTGTGATTCAAAGGTGAGGAATAGGAACTACCAAAATCTTCCACTTAAAACCTTTCACTGAATACACCCAAGGGATATGGAATCAATATATTTTTTTTCACAGTTTTGTGGCAACTTAACAAAATACTCCATATATCGTAGCAAAAATGGCCACATGTGGTTTAAAATGTGTTACAGAATGACAACAGGCTCTCTTTCTTCATCCCCCTACACTGCTCAGAGACAGGAGAAGAGGACAAAGGAGCTGGGAATAAAGGATATAGCATACTAAAAAATAGAGATGAAAAATATAACTGTTTGCTTATTGTAAAAATTTTAAAAATGCATTAAAAATTCACAATAAAACTGTGAATAATTAGGTGTTTAAATATGTGGTCTTCTTTTCCTATTTTCCAGTGTATCACAATTAATATTCTTGTCTTCTCCAGAATTACCCCTACATAAATAGCCTACTGTTCTTGTTTTGTGCTGTATTTTTGTCTTAGAATTTCATGTTATATGTGTACACACATGTAAATGTCTGCTGCAGGATTTTCTGCTGAGATACTATCTGAAACAATTAGACTTGCCATCAACTGGAATATACTGCTGCAAAGCAGAACTGGAATGTGCTCTGGATTTCTTAATTTAAAGTAAGAAGTCACTTACTCTCTGAATTACAATAGTAATAGTGTATCACTCTTAATGTCCTTATCCTAATTAGTATTTAATGACTTATACCAAGTGACAAAGGTTCAATGGGACACAATGCCCTTTCCTGCCCTTTTCATACAAGACAATTTATAGGGCTTTTTTTGTCAATCTAATTGGACATTATCTCTTCAGGACTCTAATCTACCCCACTGGGCCCCAGTCTGGATCAAAATAGAGAATCATACAGAAATGTTAAAAAAGGTACAATAAAAGAGGTACAAAAATAGCAGGTCTCTGTTAAAGGGTATTCCAATAAAAGAAATAAATGGAACCATAACCAATGCCAGTTGGTACCAATGTGGGCTAATTGCTTCAGTATTATCAAGTGAAAAATTAATTAGGGGGGAAAAAGTGTGTGGGTTTTTTTCTTCAACTGCAAGAACATTCTGCTCCAGAGTTAGTTCTTAGAAACGTATAAGATAAACTTCCTTTTCAACAGTTTACAACTCAAAGAATGATGAATTGCAGCAAAGCATTGTGGCTGTTTAATCATTGTCCCCAAGATATTACTGACGATGCGAAGGGGAACCCAGTATTACTGAAATGCATATCTGAAACATGACACACTAATTACCATGAAGATGGTTTACTTCTCCCCATATATTATTCATAGTTTTACCTGTGGCTTTAAAAAGAAAGCAACAGAGAAACAAGCAATTTCAGTGCTGGTTAGAGCTTGCTCTTAGCTGTGCAATGCTAAATTAGACAGTCATCTGCATTCCAAGTAAATGAAGCAGTTTTATTCTGGCCAGGGCGCCTGGGTAATGATCGCACACTAAAGGTTATGGAATTAACGGATAGAGGAAAAAAAAGTAAATTTTATCTCTGTGCTACACATGTACATAAAATATCTGCTTATCAATAGTGTAAAAAAAAAAAGAGTGTTTGTTTCTTACTGAAAGGGCATAAAATACTCATTGGGATGCAGGAGAGCAAGGATTTGTGTGCAGCTATGTCCTCTTTTGAAACAGTTGTTACTTTTTGACAATAAATTCCAAGAAATAGAATCATAGAATCAAAGAATGATTCAGGTTGGAAGGGATCTTAAAGATCAACTACTTTTACATTCCCCCACTAGACCAGGTTGTTCATGGCCCCATCCAACCTGTACTTGAACACTTCAAGAATGGGGCATCCACAACTTCATTGTTCAACTGCCTCACCTACCTCACAGTAAAGAATTTCTTCCTAATATCTAAACCAACTCTCACTTTAAAGTCATCCCTCCTTGTCGTATCAATACATACCCTTGTAAAAAGTCTCACTCCAGCCTTCTAATAGGCCCCTTTCAGATGCTGACAGGCTGCAATAAAGTCACGCCAGGGTCTTCTCTTCTCCAGGCTGAAAAACCCCAATTCCTACTTTCCTAGCCTCTCCTCACAGGAGAGGTGTTCCATGTCTGTGACCAACTTGGCAGCCTTCTCTGGACTTGCTTCAATAGGTCTGTGTTCTTGTGCTGAGGACTCCAGAGGTGGATGCAGCACTGCACAGGGGTCTCAGAACTGCCTCCCTGGCCCTGCTGCCCACATTGCTTTGGATGCAGTCCAGGACATCTTTGGCTTTCTGGGTTGCAAATGCACAGTGCTGGGTCATGTCCAGCCTCACATCCACCACCACCCTCAAGTCCTTCTCAGCAGAAAGAAATTAATTATACTGGAAATTGTCATTTAAATCATCCTAACCCCAAGAGGCACAACTTTGACCTTTTGTTAACAGTTACCATAGAGTAACAACTGTAAGACCTTTTCTGAAATTCTCGGGCCCTACATGCCTCCGCAGCTACTGACTCGGGAGTAAGTTATGTGTTGAAAGGCAATACTTGTCTTTCCAAACCTTGCAGACAGAATGAAGGTATTTTATAGGGCAAAAAGAACAACAGAATATTGTTTGTATGTACATTTCCTGAATTCTTTTCAGCAATATTAAAAGCAGCATTATTTCAATTTTTGTTACTCTTTTTAGTCTTGGGCTGCTTTTACATTGGAGCTGACCCACAAGCATTAATTTCTTGCAAAAACTGCAAAATTACCCAGTTGCTCCCATTTAAGACTCGAGGCACAAGATGCAGATGGCAAGTCTTTTAATGAAGTGTGAACTTCAACTGATTAATTGTCTCTCATTAAGGGATAGAAAAAAGAGTCCATATGAACTTCTTACCTACAAAGTTCATCATCAGAGAGGAAAGTTACAACCTTTTTCTCAATATTTGCTTGGATCTCTGAAAGTTTCACTTATCGTACATGAAGCAATCTATCCAAGAAAATCAGCATCAAAACTTCCATTTGATTTCAGTGAGAAAAGAGACTTTAGTTCTGTTTTAATGCTTGGGCTTCATGGTTCTCCAGTTTCTCTGTATGGTTTTAAGTTGGAAGTTATTTGATATTTAAAGTCTTTTTGTAGCTTCCAAAGCGTCCAACACGAAATGCTGTAAAATCATTATCTATTAGAAACTTGACTTAATTAATTTTGAAAAAAATACCTTTATCTATATTTTTGCATGTCTAAAATTAATTTTACTTACATTTTCCCTATTTTTATACCTGATGAAATGTTAAGTATAAAATCCAATGGCATGTCTAATTTTTTAAGTGTGAAGAAAAATGAATGATAGACTTTTCAGAATGTTTTCTGCAATGGGAAGGTTCTTATAATTCATAGAAAATAAATTTATTTGAGATAACACAATATTTTTTAACTTTTTATCATTTTATAAATTCCTTTTCAGACCACAGAAATTTTAGTTTATGGATAACTTATCGTATTTTTTTATTCTGAAGTGTACATCTAGCTGCTAATTTCATTGGCAAAAATTACCTCTGTCATGCAATAGAATTATAAGTAAAACATTAGAAAATGGAAAGATTTTAAGCAGACTTTGATCCAATTAGAGATATAAACCTTGCCTGTATCATTTAGGCTTGAGGTGTACATCCAAAAAGGAAACAAGCATAATTAATTACAAGTAGTATTTCATTTGTTGCCTGCAATTAAAATCTGAATGAGATCCAAAGCATTTGGCTGAACATTCAGTACTTGGCTTCAGCCACATTATATCAAAATATAGTTTCCAGATCCATGGAAGGGTGAGATACCTCCTGATAACTTACGTTCAGAACAATGGTGTATCATTGCTAGACTGAAAGCAAAAAGATGTCTCTGTATTCAATAATACATTTGAATAACTATGTTTGATCTTGTTTTGGGATCCAGAGCACAGAGGTTTATTTTTTTTTTTTTTGAAGACAAAATATCTTCCTACGTAACAGTGTGTTGACTTGGGTACTCTGCCAGAAGTCGTAGTTTCTTATAAGTACTCTCTGGACAACTTTAAAAACAAAAGAACATATTGAAAAATACAGAGTGGCATTTTAAGACCTATACTCAGTGTTTCACGCACAGCTCTTTTTCTATTTTACTTTCTTTTTTCTTTTTTTCTCTGCCTCTTTTATTCTTAAATAAAATATATCAAGTTTTTTGGCATTAACATCTTACCTCATTTGGTTTTAATCATGCTTTTTTTGGGTATATTTAAAACTTTTCTGGGTCTGATCTCTTTTATTCACAGATGTTTGCTTTGCTCTGCTGTGTTCAAACCAGATTGTAACACTCCTGAGTCCCAGGGCTAAATTTCCAGAGCACTGGAATCTAAATGATACTTTAGTATTTATGAGAAGCTGAAGAAGTACTTCAGAAACACAACCAGTCTCTATTAATAAAAAATGATACAAATTGTGGAGAGTTTTGAACATATTGGATATGTGAGATTAATTCCACCAATCTGAGAATGTACCAATAATTCATTCTTTATGTTTTATTTGGAATGTAGCTACTGTTTCCATTGATATCTGGATGGCTTCTTTATCTTTTAGTTAAAATATTGTCTCCTAACGCTATCATCTTTGATGTGTCTAGCTGTCATGAAAAACTGTTGTGAAAATGGCAAATGGAAAATTACCACACTAAAAAGAGTATCTGCCAGTGTCAAGAAGCATCCCAGACCCCATCACTGTGCCTTATTATAACAGTACTTGTGTCACCATATAAGGTACTAAGCAAGATTAGAGCCAACAGGTTTGGCCAAGTAAAACGTCATCTCTGCCAAAGAGTGCTTACAACATAATTAAGGAACAAATGCAACACGTCACAGTAATGGAAAAGGAGAAATGGAAACCATAAGGAGCATATCAGTCTTTTAATTTCTGTTGTTTTATGTGGTTGATCAGGTGCTGAGGTAAACAAGATGTCAGCTATCTAACTGGGGAAGGAGTAGCCATGGTAAGGGATAGCACTCCTCCCAAAAACAGGCTAGAATGGTAGAGCCCATTGGCTCCTGCCCATTGACAGAGTGTTTGCAGGTGGTTCTGGAAACAAGAAGGGGCTAATGAGTCTAAATGATGATGCAGTTTCTGTTAGTAGTATGGACTCTACTGATGAAACTATAGCACTACAGTTCCCCAGTAACAGTGAGCAGTATCAGATGGATTCAAAAATGAAATGATTGCCATATATTAGATGGGTCAACAATTAAGTAGCAGAGGATTTAGAAACTGGAAAGAGAGAAAAGTAGAAATACTAAATACTGGGAAATTTCTCAATCCTAAACCAGTTTTTTAACACTTTACTTTTCAACACATTTTTTCCTAAATTTTGAATTTTGTGGGTTAGCTGTTGGTATGATAGAAACCAACTTTAATTTGTGTGTTTTATCCATTGCTTTAAATCTTATAAGGTACATGTAGAAGCACCTACCTAGGTGCTTATTTGGAATCAGTAAGCATTCTAGAAAGAAAAAATATCCAATCAACCTCTGCACCAAAAGGAAAAAAAAGAGTCAGCTTCACAGCAGTGGACTTTATGGGAGGCTCGTTACCAAAAAATGTTCTACAATGTATTTTTGCACTCCTGACCTATCTTGCAAAGGAAAGATGACTTGTGGTGATTGGTTGCCATCTGGGTTAAACCCAAGCTATTAAACAATTGCTTGCACAAGTTTGATGTTTCTGTTGAACAGGCTGTCTGGCTGCAGAGGTAAGATCCATGGCTTTTAATGATGGATCTGTAACATGGAAAACAGTAGGTCATCAAAGCTCAGTAGAAGCCCAAATATTGTTAAGTAGAGTGTAGCATCTATTCATCTTTTGGTGAAAAATAAAGTAGACTTATACCTTCTTTTAAATTTATTGCTATTTTTATGTTAATTGTAGTCTTTGCAAGGGGCAGACAGGGCATACCTTCAGGTTAATGTTAAGGAAGTGCAATTGAGCTTACATCAATATTTACTTAAGCCCTGAATTTGGCTTTCTTTGAATAATTCATGAAGGAAAATGTATATTCATATCATCTTAATTTCTTTTCTCCCAGGAAGTTTTGATATAGAGCAGTTTATTTTCTATATGAAATGCAGATTAATGTTTTCCTTATTTAGTCAGTACTTCCAATTAAGGTCTGAAAATAACGGTTCTACAGAAATAGAGAGCTAGTTAGCAGATGTATCTCACCAAATTTTTCTTCAATATCTCACCAAATTTTTGACAGAAAATGCCAGTTGAGGGCATTTCTAATCTATTTGAAGTTGTATTAGTGTACCTGTTGATTTGTCCCTTTCCATTATTTACACACGCACACACAAAATGATCTACCACTCATCAGAAAAAAAGATAAGTTCTTTCAGCTTACTGACACTGAAAAGTTTAAGGCAAATTTATTTTGAAAAAAGAATAGTTTTTCAACTCCCATCAGCAAAACAGTATATCAATTTAACTGTATTACTTCAAGTTTTGTTATTGCCTCAAACTTTGTTGCATCACTTTTAAATAATACATGTGCAAAATGTATACTAGTATGACTGAATGAAACAAAAGAAAGCAATGAAAATTATTTTGCTTTAGGAATTAAATTATTTACTGATAAATATGTTAATATTAAGTGTTTAGTAATAATGAAACTATATGAAAATGGAATTATACTTTGTTCTCATAACTTAATGATGAAAATAGGAACCCCTTTATAAATCTTGATAGGACATATTAATGTGCACACCAATATTGATAGTGGGGCTTTATTAAAATAACTTATGTCCCAGGAAGACCTTAATTCATGCATCAGAAAATTTTTCTGCTGACAGTTTTCTAAATAGTTTTTTTAATTTTCTTTTTAAAAACTTTTTGTTCATTTGAAACATATCACTTCAACCGGCAGAATGTAAATCGGGAGGCTGTGAAATGTGAATAAACATTCCTTCTGAAAGATAGAATAATGTTAAGTTAGAATCAAAAAAGTGGGCTTACAGTTTTGTAGAATATGAATAACTATTTCCAGTTGGAACGTCTGAATCTTTTTTTTTTTGATTTCTCAGGATATAATTTATTTTATAAGGAAGAAGTCAGTGCAAACAGTAGCTACAGAAGGAGATGACTGCTTAGTTTAAGGTGTTAATGAGAAATTAAAATAAAAAAATAAAAACAAAATTAATTTTGCACCTTTGGCTAATTTCTTTAGGACAAAAATAGCATCCTAATAATATCTGAAAAGCTTTTTCATCTAGCTGTGACATACAATCAGTTTGTTAAAACCTAGAGATAGATATTGAAGTTTGATTCCAAGGTATGAGTGAAGGTGTTGTTTTACTCTGAACTGAGAATTTTAAAGTATTAATTAGAGAGCTGTGGAAGAGGTGTGATGTGCTGAATTAATTGATGAATTGCTTGTTTGATTAAATTATGATTAAACAGATTTATTTTTATTTCATAATCCATAAATGAAAAATTACTCTAAAACTAGTTCTGTAATTACACATACAGTAAATGAAGATATTAATGTTTAATTAACTAAGGTCCTAACTATAGCACTTTAGGCTCTATTCATTAAGGAAAAGCTACAGCAACTATGCTGTCTTAACCCTTAATTTCACTGAACTTCAGTGAAATGAAATAATTGTGTATGAAGAATTAGGCTCATTAGTGAAAGGGCTTCAGGGTTATCTTTTTTTTTCTCAAAGAAGAGACTTCTGGATGTATATTCTTGCTTGTTATAAATGATACCTGTATGTGTATTCATGAATATTTACTGATTTCCATCACAGAAGATTCTGATGCTAAGCATATTAAATAGTTGTTGGGTCAAATTAGTCTTGACCATGACTCCAAAACTGCATTATGATTTTACTGCATCTATCTTTTATTGAGTAAAGTTAAAACAAGGTTAGTTAGGAGATTGTCAACTGTGATTTCATGCAAGTTCACAGAAAATTCACTGAAGATGTAAAAATTCCTTCAAACTTTTTTGAATCCCCTTTCTCGTTAGTCATAGATAAGGGTGTAGACAGAAGTCACTGCTTCATGCAGATGAATATCTGTCAACAAGTTGTAGTTTAAACTAATGAATTTGGGATGTAGAATGCAAAGCTGTGACTTCTGTATATTCATAAAAAACAGAGAGGATGATCAAATGTGTCAGAGTAGTGAGGATTACTCTCCAACCCCTTCCAAAGACAAGAACCGTAAGTCTAACCACCCCAAATGCACATATACCTATTCACGCAATTCAGGCAATAACAAGGAGGAACTGGAGTTCTTTGACCAGTCTGGGAGTTATGATATCATAAGATTCATAAGAAACTCACTTGACTCCAGGACCACAATGGATGCCTGCAAATCCAGAATGTAGTACCATAAATGAGCTACTATGAAAAACATAATCTACATACAAGGCAAAACCAGTATGGAGTTGCACTGATGATCTCTTTGGATCTGGAAAAAAATATTGACCCAATTGATCTAAAGAAAGGGATTCAGCAGAACTAAATATTGGACAAGTAACCACCTGGAAAAATTGAAGCTGCAGTACATTTTGTGTGAAATATATGCAGAGCGAATTTAAAATTGTTTTTACTGACTTTGCATGGTTTTATTCTCACAAACTTAAGTATATGGTTTTATTCTTAGATTCATAAAGATAAAAAAGTATAGTTGCAAAAAAAAAAAAAAGTTATTTCTAATAAATTCTTCTAATTAATTGTTCCTGTGCAGTAAGCCCCATAAAAGTTCAACATCTAATTCTTCAGCGCTGCAGCATTTTTGTTCTTCTAAGGTATTGTCCCAGCTGCAGAATGGAGTTCGAATTTAACACTGTGAATCTTACAATAAAATCATGACTTAACAAGTCCTTATTTCTATTGTCATCGGAAATAACAGCATAGTCACAACCAAGCAAAATCATGTATGCTCTGAGATCTCAGGGCAAGTTTAAAATTATCTCTGTCAATGATCCACATATGAACATGAGTTCAAAGATCCATAAAAAGACTTCAGCAACTGTATTTTTGCACTTGTTATACTATTTCTTACTAAAGAGTCATTTTTATTCTCAACTCAGACACACTTGTTATTAAAACTCTGCCCATGGAGAACTATTTTTTTTTCTCAGCTGAGCTGGAAAACAAAGATATGATAACAATGTTAACCAAACAAAAATTAGTTTTGTCATAGGAATAAAATTGCCATCATAACATTTCCAAGCTCGGCAACTAAATATATAAAATTATGTCTTCCTCATCACATTATCATAAACTAAATTGACCATGAGTAGCAGCAACACCATGAAATTGATTATGGCAGTGTATCTTTTCATTTTGCTTTAGAATTCTAAAAGAAAAAAAGAAATAAAGAAGTTAAGTTGAAGCTGTCAACTATACTTGTGTTACTATTTCTATTTCAACATTTATATTTCAAATACATAAATATATGATTATACATTTAAACAATTTTACAATGTTCAACTGACTTCAAAACAGAAAAAAACTTTCTTCTTTGGCAGGCTGCAATGAAGAGTTATTCTTGGAATTGCTGGGGGTCCTGAACTCAGAGCACATTTGTAGCAGTTACAAGATGATTCAGAGAGAGCCTTACCAATGATGTGACTTGAATTAATGTTAAAATAATGCATTATTTACGATTGTACTGCTGTTTTCATTGTTGTTTATTTATAGAACTCTTCACTTAATTATTTTTTTAAGACTACACACACATATTAGGTTCCCACTTGCAAATGGCATCTCTGAGAATATAGCAAAAAAATAACATAGAAATTCAGTACTGAAATTCTTATAGTTCTGTGTGCAGTTTCTGGCTGGAACAACGTAGATTCTTAGGAAAGAACAGGACATGTGTAGTGGTGTTTTCCCAAATGCTTACATTCTCCCAATGTACAATGATTTGTGGCTCAAGGTCTTCCTGACTCATATGTGATTTCTTTCTTTCTTATAGACCTCAAAGGATTTTTCTTCAAAAATCTGTCTAAATCTTCTTTTGAACACACATAAACTTAGAGCACTCAAAATGTCCTCTGGCAAACAGTTCAATAGCTAAGTATTTCCTTTTATTTGTTCTGAATCTGGCACCCTGGACTTTTGACTAGGAAAGAAAGTAAACAACATTCTCCATTACTCTCAGGATATTAGACTTCTATTTTTTTGCCTCTGTAGGTTGCAGATGAAAAAGTTCCAGTATAGACTCACTGCTATTAGTGCTGTTAAGTCCCTCATCGCTTTACCTCCACAGTAAATGCACCAAATAAAACCAAAATATTTCCTCTCATTTTCAGCCAGGAACATTGTGTCACAAAGGGGGAAAAATCCAGTTTTAGCCTACTTGCATTTCAAATTAATTCTCCTTGCTGTAGTTGACTGATATGGAAATAGGGAAATGTGTCTATTCACTTTTCCTTTCTCTAGGATGTCCTACAATATATTAAATGTAAAATAATTCAAGGTTTTCTGGAAGGGAAAATGATAAAAATGTAGCCTTCAAACACATCTTCAACTATCTTCTTATTCTTAAATTGGATTATATCTATTTACATGCATAAAACACTGTTAATCACCTGATTATTGCATTTCCTTATTTTCCTCCTGTCTTATGCTATTTTTGACTACCATGCTCATTTTTTGTGTTTTTAATCTTAACAGAGATTTAACCTCCTTTTTTAAAAAAAAAACAAACCCAACCTTTTTTTCCCATCCTTTTCTTGTACATTCCTCATTGCTGAGTATGGAAATGGAGTAATAACTTGAGTCAACAAGTACTTAACAAAACTTATTGAAAAAAAGGGACCTCTGCTGCACATAAGTTTATTTGATTCACATTCATTTTGATTTCTATATAGTTTGATTTTTAATGTCCAAATTCTAAGTCTAATTCACAAGAAATATTCCACTGATGATGTTGAAAAAGATATTTTATAGGAAAGGAAATTATTTGGACATATATTTGGAAGATGAGTTCACATGCATTTACAAAAAGTGAACAAGTAGACTAGATCTTTTATCACAGAAGTACTTTAAAGTCAGTACAGCTGTAGAAATTTATATCTGCTTAATTTTCCTCATGTTTTTCACCATAGTTAGATAATCAGGTCTTTGTTACACTGACTTGCAGTTTAACATCCTGCTTTCTCTATAATGTGTGCTTTTGAACATGTTCTACATGTGTCCAAAACAAGCTTGGTCCACAGCGTACATCCTCTTTTAGAATATGATAACAAAAATATGCATGCTTTGAAGCCAGGAAACACATATATAGTTCAGATAAAGCTGCAACATCATCAATTTGTGAATTAATTGTTCTGAAAATATTTTATAGCTCTGTTGTTCTCTTCATCATGTGAAAGGATGATAGAGGATGCACATGCATGAGCTGTTGACAGTTATTTCATTTTAAAACTGTGTTTCTGAACAGTTCTCTACCATTATGCCATTCATGTTTGTAGCTATGTGAAAATGAAAATTATAATAACTGCCTCTATGAATTGACCAGGACATCCAGAAGTCCTTAGATCGATACTTCCCTAAGTCCTTATTTTTGCAGCTTTCCATAATTCATGGTAGATGTAGTGAGTGTACTGTTACTTCATCATATGGTGAATAAGAACTATAGAGTGTTTTATCTGAAAATCCTGAGGTATTTGTTTGAAAACCCAAAACATATTTTTTCAAGTTTTTGACTATGTAAAGGATCATAATACATTAGATCAAAAATGGGATTTGTGTTACTTAAAATCGTAAATATTTTCTCTTCCAAGCTTATATTCTGAAGTGTACATGACTTTTTCCACTATATTCTTACCTTGTGAATTCTCTTTTCCCATAAGATACTCAACTCCAAATTTAAAAGTTATCTTAAAAATTTATTAATCAAATATTGAAATTCACTAGAGCTTTTTTGTACTGTGTAGATAGAATGATATTTGTCTTTTTCTTTTGCCACTGAGAAAGGATTTTATACTAACTTTAATAATGAATGAAAATTATTATGCTATCCTCTATAGATTATTAATAGCATCTGTCATTTTACTGCAACATAATGGCTATTTCAAGGTTTACATATTTAGTTTTATTTTCTACTGTGCTTATCCATCTCTTAACAAATTGTATTTCAACTGAGGTTAACATGTAACACTCAGTATTTTGTTGAATAAACTGAACATCTGGATGTCTGTTGTTTATGAAAGGTGTAATCTGCTAACTCTCTGGTTCTCACTAAAGTTTACTGCCTGAATTAAAGTTTAAGTCTAATTCTTGACCTACTGTCTTCTCAAAGCAGAAAAACAGACCGCCCAAGAGTGAGGTTCTATTGTGACAGTGATTAGGTGTGTGTCATTTAAAAAACTGACAAATGAGATATTAAATAAGAGAATGGCCAGGTATCTCAAGAAATAGCAGCAATTAAATACTGCTCTTCTGCAGAACTTATAAACTGTAAGTGTGGGAAATAATAGATATTTATTCCCTTAAAGGAAACAATGAAAAAATTAAGTAGGAAACTGAGTAGTTTGGGTTAATTACCTACACTACAAGTATTCTACCACAAACTTTTCATGAACCTGATACAAATCCTATTGATGTGAAATATTGTCTCACTCAGGAAATATTGTTGCCCCCACTGTTCTTTTTTATGAGTTTTTAAATGCTTTCCTGTCATTTTTCACTAAAGCCATGCATTTGGGTTAAACTCCTATATATCTGCTTTATACAGGAGATAGGATTTTTGATGTTTTTTATAACTGTAGCCATCCATGTGGTGTCAGGTCTAATCATCTTTCCTAGTGTCTACATTCTGAGTACTATCAAGCAAATACCTAGACTGTGCCATAGATAATCATTATTTTAAGAGCTCAGCCTACTGCCCTCCCAACATTTGCAGTTCATAAATTTGCTGAGGTAGATTTTTATGACTGTAGTTACTAATAGGAATCCTCGTAGATGGCTTCTATCAGTCTTCATAGATCCTCAGAGCCCTTGTAAACCCTTAGCATTAGAAGTGTTCTTTGGCTGGAAGTGTCACTCTTTTAATTGTCTAATGGGTAAAAATACTCCTTTGCTTGCTGTGAGATTGTTCCCTCACAGTTTCATCTGATGTCTCATTAATTCACCCTTTCCACACCCATCTCATTGTGCTGTAACACTCATAATAGAGGGTTGAAATCCACTTACATGAAATAAGTAGTATAGCTATGTAAAGTCCTTATTGAACTGTGTGCTGAGTTTGGCTGGGACAAAGTTAATCACAGGGGCTGGTATGGTCACAGGTATGGTGCTATGTTTTGGTTTTATTGCTGCAAACAGTGTGATAATATAGAGATGTTTTTGTTACTGCTGAGCAGGGCTTACACAGAGCAAAGTCATTTTCTGCTTCTCCTACTGACACTTCAGAGGGGAGGCTGGGGGTGCATGGGAAGTGGGGACAAGATACATCAGGAGATGTGATCAAAGGGATGTTCCAGACCATAGAGCATCATGCTCAGTATATAAGGCCTGGGAGGAAGAAGGGAGAAGTGGGGAATTTTTGAGTGATGGAGGAACATTTGGGGAGCCTTCCCAATTGTTACATTCCTGTCCATGGGAAGCAGGGAATTAATTCCTTGTTTTGCCTCATTTGTAGTTAGGAACTATAAACTACAAACAGCTTTTGCTGTTCGTATAAAACAAGTTTTCTAGCTTTTACCTTTACAATTCTGTCTCCAGTCCTACTGGTGAAGGAGGGAGTGAGTGAGAGGCTGCTTGTTGCTTGGCTGCTGCTTGGGGTTAAAACATGACTTATTGTTAAAAGAAAATGGACTTCTTATTCATCATTTTAATCTAGGTACTTCTTTTCTATGACTAAATATATACACATATGTGAAGAAAAAACCTCCTGTGCTATTTCTTCTCTCTCTTTTTTTTTTTTTTCCTTCCTATCCAATTTACTTAATTATATATATGTACTATAGGCAGAGAGAAAATGAGTTGTATGCATGAACATTTGATTGCAAAAATCTCAGGGACAGTTTGGAGGTCTTTTTAAACTCTCTGAACTGATTTTAAGGTGAGTGGATGAGCAAGGAAAATGGGGTTATAAGGTCAGACTGATGCTATCATATCTTATTTCCACCTGGAGGAATAAAAAAAATCTTCAATTCTGTGTTGGAGGACTTGTAAAGCCAGGGAATTAGGGACTTCAGTGGAGAAAATATTTTTAAATGAATAAGAGGCACAATAAAAAAAACCCGCTTGAATCACAGAATGAAAGATAAGAGAAAATGAAGGTCTGGATAAAGATTGCAGGCAGGGATGAATCAAATCAATGAAATTCACATGCCATTCATCCAAAGAAAGAAATTTCTTTTGACAGGAAAAATTTTATTTAGAACTTAAGACTGAAAATATTAAGCTGGGTGCACCTTCACTGTTCAATGAGCTCAGGCTTGGTCATTCTGTATAAAGTATCCACATCTTCATGGCAACACACACATTGTACTGAAACACATGCAGTCAAATTTGTCTTTTATTTGCTGTGGCAAAATACCCTGTCCCCTAACCACACACTGATCTGTGTTAATCTTTTCAGTCCTTTGAAATGTACTGTGAAAAGTAGGCTTTCTGATGGACAACTGATGCAGCATGACTCTCAGCCTGTGCTGTTACTTCCATATGCTGTTCCATTCACATTGCATTCACTCACTGTGGATGTTGAAGAGTGGAATCTGCTGTGAGGATGAAGCATGTTTAAGACAGAAAAAGAAATGTGAAGAAAAAACATTAATTTAAAAAGCATCTGACAGAAAACCATAGGCAAGTTGCAGCCTATTTTGTTGCCTTGTAAAGAGGCAGCATGCCCTAAAGAGATCACGCAAGGACTTTGTGAGATCAGACATAAATCTGGTCTGAAAGAAAATTCTTTTGTTAATTTTTTGGTTCTGGAGCAGAACTGAAAGCATAAAATATTATGGCTGCTCATTCCTTCCAGCTTCAGATGTCTGAAACTGCATCTAGAATTTTAGATATCATCTTTGCAGTCCCATCAGATCTCTTCTTAAGCACTAGAATCTATAAAAGGTGCTGCCATTCCAGAATATGTACAAGGTGCTGTCAGACCAGAATCAGGTTCTTATTATTTCTCAGTTACACAGTCATAGTTAAACAGTCTTGTTGATGTTGACAGTTGTTGGGTCAGTGATTTGCAAAGCAAATATTTCTCCCTGTAACTGTGAGCTTTGAACAGACTTCTTCATTATGCTGTGTTTTTCAAGGGTGTGCAGTCTGCCTGTGTGGTTCACATGAATATGTTAATTGAAAAGAACATTAATTTTAGTAGCTCATTAAGAATGCTTTGATTGATCAAGGAAGAAGGGTGGCAAACTCCATGATGGCATCTGCAACTCTAAAGTAATCAGTTTATTAAAAAAAAACAACACAAAAAACAAAGAAACAAAAAAACCCCCACTACTTAGAGAAGTAGTGTTCTTCTTGTTCATCCATGAAATGATGACAGAAAAGATCTTATCAAATGTGGATCTTGATGAGTGAATTAAAGATGGGAGCTAGGGAAGCAAGGGATGGTTTTGAACTATTTTTTTTTCTTTTTTTTTTTTTTCTTAACCATTATCATGCACAATGTCAGTATACTGGATATCAGTGTACTTTTTGCCTCAATGCTGTTTCACCAGTTTCATTGTATTGTGAAAAATTTTAGAAGCTATGCTTTCATACTCCTGCATTTCATTTTTGGTCTTTTTATTTATTTTTTTTCTCTTCATTAGTAACTGTAGAGGTAAGTGACATAACTCCTTGATTTACAGAAGATTTAAGAGGTGAAAAATGGACAGGAAATAGATGGGGTTTTAGCCATTTGTTGTGGGTATATGGACTGAAGGAAAAATTTTTAAGGGAGTGGTAAGGATTGGATCATTTACATTGTCTTGGTTTGGAAAGACAGGTATCTGCCAGGGAAAAAAACTGTGGTTTCCCTTAGAATGGAGAATGTAAACCCCTCACCCCCGCCAAATTATAATTTTGCAATTAAGGGCTCTCAAGCAAAGATTTGGGAGTAGGAATAACAGTTCTTTACTAGAAATATCAACAATACAAATGTGGTAGAAAAACAAAACCACCCCACCAAACTAGCAAACAAACAAACAACAATTTTGGAAAGCCCTGACAGAGTCAGAGCTACAACCTGACACCCTGTTGGTCAGGGTGTTGGAAGCAGTCTAAAAGTGAGTTCTCCTGGAGTGGCAGATGTGGTTCTGTTGAAGTAGAGATGATCCTGTAGCCAAAAAGGGTCCAGAGGTGGTGAGAAGGGGTCTGGTGATGGTGAGATGAGGTCCGGTCTTCCTCCCAGAAATCGGGGTGAAGCAAGAGAGCTCCTGTTCCCCAGACTCAGTTTTTTCCAGGCAGGAATCGCTGACTCCCCCTACTGGGTGGGGCATCTCACAATAGGATGATGGAATGCAGATGCACCGCTCTGGGGGCTCTGGGGAGGGTATAGTCCACGGAGGTGTTAATGGCCCATTATCAGAAGGCACCCCCCCCCACCCCGGCCCCCACCTTCTTCCAGAGTTACAAGAGATAAAGAAGGAAAACAAAATAACCAAACATCTCCCCAACTAGTTTCAGCAGATGAAATAGAATATATATTTTTGATTCCATAACCCAAGACATACACACACACACACAAAAACAAAGAAAAACAAAACAAACAACAACAACAAAAAACCCACAACAACAACAACAAACCCCACCCAAAAACATAAATAAGAGTAATGGTAAAAACAAATTATAAGCCGAAAGAAAATGAAGAATTGAAAAAAAATACATAGAAAACAGTGAAGAAGAAGAAGATAAATAAAGTGTGAATTTATGGAGAGAGGTAAAAGGGACAAAACCGAGATTCAAGGGACATATGAAGATAAATTCACTACAAATACCTAGCTGATAGAGAGGAGAAACTATTTACCCACATCTTTCCTGAAAAGTGGAAACTCAGTAGAAGAAGAAAAGTTGTTATTTGCTGTACTGAGCTAGCAAGCAACTAGGAAAAAATTGGAGGCCAAATTATCCTGCTTAAATTTATGCATATAATTTCTTTTCAATTTCAATAAGCATTACCCAAATAGAAAAAGTCAGTTCCTATATTTGTACAATCGGGAATAAATAATAATTAAACATTACCAAATAAATAACCATAAATCAGTGTAATCACATACACATATACAGAGGAGACAAATAATTAGCTTTTTTGCATTTGCTTGAATGAGTTAAGATGATAAACATGCTTTCACTTTAATTTAAATCTTTGTGAGTCCAGTTACTTTATTTCCTAATAGGAATGATCTTATCTTCTGGGTCATTTATCCTTCATGAGCTCATACTTTCAAGGTGAATGGATTTCACTTAAGGAGAACAAATATATTGCTTCCAGCCACACTCTGTAAATGCTGTCTGGTATCCTGTCAGTGTTTTAAAAGCCAAGTGATAAATAAAATGGCAAAGGTTGTTTTAACTGATGAGAACAAAATGCTTCCACTTTATTATACACCACCAAAATGTAAAGGCACCTCAGTTCTCTGGAGAATCTATTAAGGTTCTACATCTTTACAAAATAGGAGGAAAGAAATTATAATTCTCTTTGAAATAATTTATTTCGAAGAATATGTATGCAGGATTTACTAAGTATGAGGTGACATCATCCAATATACACTATCTAAAATTAATGCACAATTTTAGTCTTGCTTTTCCAACTGTCACAATGAATGAGATTTATGACAGAAGTTAATGAACCAAGGAGAATGAACTATGAAGAAGTTAATAAAGTAAGAAAACCCCAACTTCTTTGCCAGCATGGCAATAGGAAAAGCAGAAAATCCCTGGCTCTGTGTAAGTCCTGATCAACAATAACAAAAAACATCTCTACGTTATCAACCCTGTATTCAGCACAAATCCAGAAGACAGCCCCATACCAGACACTGGGAGGAAAATTAACCCAGCTGAAAAGAGCCCAGATAGATATAATAAGATTCTCACCTTGTTTTTTTTCTTTTAAGCAGAAATCAAGCAAACTTAACACACTGTGTTTTGTATTGAGTGGTAACTCAGAGTAAATTATAATTTTGTGGCAACTCCTTTATGTTCAGAGAAAGAAGGAAACTGGAGGATAAGACTGGAACAAAAAAATGTGGTTCATCTTAAACTACACTAGTTCTTGTCAAAAGTGCCGGTACATTTCCTTATTCTTACATTTTTGAGTCAAAATTCATAATAGCTTTTACATGAAAATGAACATACAAACTTTCATGTATGTGTACACAAATACAGATGAAGAATGCTGCTGAGGAAACTATAGAATTTTCCAGGGATTTGTTTTGTCTTTTTCTTGGAAAAACTGTTGAATCTGAAATTTCTGGGTTGAAGTACTAAAAATATCTGTTAGAAAAAGAGCTTCAAAATGGGATTGTTTGAGCTGAAAGCACTACTTAGCCAAAATAACTAATAAGAATGAAGGCTGACAAAGAAATTAAAGGTTCTTCTTGGAGGTATAGAATAGAATATCTTTTTTTCCAGATGTGGTTCTTCCATAGCAAACAGAGAGATTCGGGAAATTTTAGGGCATATTTATCCAATTTATGTTAGATGCCTGTTTCCAGCATCGGGGGAATACAACAAAAAAATACACCAAACCCCTGTGAAACAACAACAAAAGCCCACTCAAGCAAAATTTTTGTCAGGTCTTTTTGTTTGCTTGTTGCTTGTTTGTTTGTTTTGTGTTTTGTTTGGATTTTTTTGTACGTTCAAAGATTTGCAGAAGTTAGTTCTTCTACGTACTTAGATATGTTTATGCACAATAAGATGCATATATGATTGTTTAAATGATTTCCAGTTTATAGCCTGAAGACTACCAATTATTTTAATTATTCCGAACAACGGGTGTCTAAGAAGCAACAGAGAAAGCATAGAAAAACATACAGCACTTTAAAGGTTTTGCAATTTCTTTTTCACTGCCTACTATTACTACTATGATTTAAATCTGTGTTAGGATATGGTGGCAAACAACATTAAGAAAAACCCCAGTAATTCTGTGAGTTTGAAGTATATAAAGTAGATAAACAATCCCTGTGATAAGCAGGTAATTATTCAGTGGAAAATAAAGAAGGCAGGTATTGCCTCTCAGACAAATTTGTCACTGCACATTTGGTGGCATGTTAAGTTAATGTATCCATATTTTTTTGTTTTATTATAGAAATTATTACATTTTCCTGCAGTAAGAGGACAATTGTGTAATCTTGAATAATTAAAAATATACTTTACTAAACCTATATAAAGTTATTAGGTAAAATAATAATTGTTATTATCTAATAAATGCTAAAATACTTCCATTACACTTAATTAAGCATTGCATGAAGATAAATTTAAAATAACAGAAAAAAATTCAGGGAATTTAAATATAGACACACTTTTATTTTAGACATGTGTGCAAAAAAAAATACTGAAGTATTTTAGAAGATAAAGAATTAATTGAAGTACCCATTCCTTTCCATCTGTAGTTTTGCATATATCCATTTAGCACCGGTAGCCTTTCATTGTTATTTCTGTAATGTCTTTGAAATCTATATGAGATGTTGAAGATAATAACCTCCTGCTTCAGAATTTCCCCAGGAATTATAACTTTGAGTTGTTGTTGTTATTATTATTATTATTATTATTATTATTATTATTATTATTATTATTTTATCAGGCTACTAAAGTAACACTGCTGTTACTAGTGATTTCTGCTGTCCCTTGTGTCCTAAGAGCAGTGTTTATAAATGTGGAATGATTATATAGTGCTCTGGAGTTATCCACACCTTCTTTGACTGATTCAGCTGTCAATTATTTCAAATGTCAGACTGAAATGGAGAGCTCTAAACTCGCGGATGGTTCCTCATTGAACTGAGACAGTTTGTTAGAGGCAAAAGTTTCAATCAAATGTTATCGTTGTTTGTACTGGAAATTTCTGTACCAGGTAAAATCTCAATAAGTTAAATATTGCATTAGTTTACTAAAACAAATACAGATCAGAGCTCTTCTCATAAATACAGTCAATGAAGAACACTTTCCCTGATTCATTTTCTATTCTAACTGGTCTGCACATTCAGATGAAAAATTCAGTACTTAAGCACTTAAAGTAAGGAGCCCTGAATACTTTTACCAGTAAAGAACAAAGGCCCCATTATCTAAAAAG
Organism: Phylloscopus whistleri; assembly: GCA_017589585.1. Classification (NCBI taxonomy): domain Eukaryota; kingdom Metazoa; phylum Chordata; class Aves; order Passeriformes; family Phylloscopidae; genus Phylloscopus; species Phylloscopus whistleri. The sequence continues at coordinate 402,200 of JADMLD010001396.1, forward strand.
TTTTAAAGACCTTTGATGGATAAACTACAGATAAAGATTCTAAAATACTTTACAATCCAAATAAAGTGAAATAAAAATTATTAACCAAGGTTAGGAAAACAACCTTACCTTATTTTACTTTTGTGAAAATACTACCTATAAAAGAAAACTAGAAATGGTGTGGTTTAATACATTCTGGATAGTATGTGTACTGCTAAGTGAGATAGCAGCGCCACAGTGGGCAAGAGAAAGCATATCAGGTTTCTTAAATGGTACACACTTCCCTATGTGAAACACTGGCTGTATAAATACCAATTTGTGATAAAGTTTTCAAGTGATAAAGCTGGATTGGGGTAGCTCAAAACCAGTGCAATAGTTAGAGAAAGTATATACTATTATTTGGCTACAAATATTTTAGGACTGCAGACAAAAACTTGAGAGGAGAAAATGAAGTGAGATTTTTTTGTTTGTTTGGGGGCATTTTATGTTTGCTTTTCTTTTTTTACTTTGGCTTTGGGAATGAATTTGAATTTGAATTCTTTTTCGATGTCTCTATCTCCGTCTTAAATAGTATTAAATCGCTTCTGGCAGATACTTTTTACGTGGTGCATCAAAAAAAAGGATAAAAGTTCAGAAACCTACTGGTTTGTTACAAGGACTGTATGTTGCCAAGGAATATTATACCCCTGCTTCCCTGTGATATCAGTGGTGCAAGGTTATATTAGATACATTGTATAATTTAATTCCTCATTAAAATTAGAGCAGTTTCATGGAAGATTGAAGATATATATATATATATAATCAGTAAACATTCATGTATTTTTACAGAAGTAGGAGGGAAGGCTTTGTAACTGAGTCTTATTTTAAGGCACAATTAAACTGACCTATTTTGGGAGTCTGCTTTAAAATGAGATGAGCCATGCCCTAGATGTGCCTATTCATCTCTATTGTTTGTAAAGGGAGTTTAGGGAGTTTAGATGACATACAGACATCTACATGCATTCAGATGAGTTTTGCATTGTATAACTACAGAGACAAAATGACACTTTAGACCTTTGACACAAGTGTTGACAGATGAAAAGTTATGAAAAAAAAATACATTTAACAATATTTGTATTTTATTTACTTAGAACCTGATTTTTCACTTTTCTTTTAAAATGGAAATAAATATTTTCAGTTAATGCTTTAATACTCTTGGTGTCTTTCTCCCTGTCAAACTCCATGTTTAATGTCTTTAGAAATGGAGAATATAATGTAGCCCATTACTGAAGCTTTGAGTATTTTTCAGGATATATTTAGGTTGGATTCTCTGTTATAATATTGGCAACCTATGTTCCTATAATATTTTACATGTGGCTTCATTTCTCCCTATGGAATTAAGGATCAAATCTTAGTATAACAAAATCCTTGTAAGGATTCAATGCCCTCAGTGTGCACAAAAAAAAAAAAAAAAAAAAAAAAAAAGTCATGAACTATTTCATTTTATTTTAAAAATAATTTATCAAATGGTGAAAAAACCCCATACAAGTGCCCAACACTAGCTTACATAAACAAATCCCGCAAAAATTATTTTTCTGATTTCTGCTTCTGTAAATTAGATGGCAAAAAATAACTTAATGTTTCAGTCTGCTCCTCATGGTTTCTTCCAGGACTATGTTTTTTTAAAAATATTTTCATTCTTTGTTTCAAGGTCCTACTTTAGTTCACTGTTTTGATTGGTTTTTAAGTACTGGTTGTTGCTTTTTTTTCTCTCCACAGAGTCAAAAAACCAGAGTCCATCATAGAGGTGGGAGTTATGGAAGTAACATGATTACATAAATAATTATCTTCAGTGCAGACATGTGAGTCTGTTCCAGTAATTCAATTACACCTTTGTAGTTGAAGAACAGAACTTACATTTTTAGGGTGTTTGTTCTTTGTCTGATATAAAGCAGAAAACTGTTTGGGACAAATTAATAATTGAAGGGAAATTTCCTTTTTATTTTCCTTTCAATGATAATAAATCAGCAAAAAAAAACCAAAACAAAACAAACAAAACCACAAACAAACAAAAACAAACAAACCAAAAAACCAAAAACAAACCAAACCAAACCAAACCAAACCAAAAAAACCCCAAAGAAAAACAAACAAACAAACAAACAAAACCCTGTAAAAAATCTGTAATGGAAGCATTAAAAATTAAATTTCTATATTGCATATAATTTACTAATTTATTTGAGAATAAATTTTAATAAATTTCTGTGACAATATTTCTCTTAAGCTTTCTATAATCTTTTAAAAAATAGAACATTAAAAAATAATGTGAATAATCTTGAAAGGACAAATAAAAGTCTCAGGAATTTAATGAATTTTCTAATTAAAAATGTCATACAAATAATTTAAAATTGCATTCATATGGAATAATACACACTTATTGTCCTGAACAGAGCAGGAAAATCATCAGAGCTCATGAGCTTTGGGTCAGGTTCAAGCCAATCTACAATCACTCCAGTAGCAGCTAGCCTGTGAAAATTCCCTAGTTTTCTCAGAACAAGTAACTAAATTATGGTACCATAAATTGTTTTCCAACAACAAGGTCATATGCTTCTGATATTGTTGCATAAGGCTCTAAGGAATCACTGGTCAGGATTCACTTACACAGAGGGATATATCAGTTGTGTTCTCAGTTATTTTTTCATGTACAGGTTTCAATTTATTACATATAACACGCTCCTCACACTTTCAATTAAAAAAAAACCCCATGTTGTATTCATGGCAAATTGTCATGGGATGTTTTCAAAACCAAAATAATCTCTTGTGGTTATCAGAAGTCTAAATCTGATCATTAAGAACATTCTAAGGAATGTTTCAGTTTGATGTCAATGTCATGTGTCAGTGAAAAATTTAAGAGTTATCTCTTTCTGTTCTGCCCCACTCTTACAATAATCATACGCACTGTTCAGTGGTTTTGCTCCACTTTTGTAATAGAGTATTTATTTTACTTTTCCTTTACTCTTATGGAATATATATTTTTTTCTTCTTCCCTCTGATCTAAGAAAAAATGAATCCTCTTGGTAAAGACCTCTTTTCCAAATGTTTTTTGGCATTACTGGAGGAGACATTTCTGACATTACTGGAAAAAGGTAAAAGTACTTTTACACAACATTTTCTAAATGTAAGGTTCTGTTTCCTGGTTGTTTGTATTTGACTACTAAATCCGAAGTTTGAATGTACAACCTCAATGTTTTTGCAGTCTGTATTTTCGGTGTTGGGGGAAAGCGGGATGGCACATAGAAAAGTTGAACTCTGATCAACTAAATAAAACTGTTATTCTTTGCAGGTTAAAAAAAAAATAGTATACCATTTGGTTTAATATGAAATCAGTGAAATCGTGAACTCCACTGTGTGGAGTTTAACTGCTAGATTCTGGGAGATAGCAAAGGATGATTGCTAGCCTCTTCTGCCTTGAAGATGTAACAGCCAGTTCACTGTGAGTGACTGCCTTTGTCCATAAGAAATGGCATAACTATAGTAACTGAAATCCCTCAAGAAATAGGTTTTTCAAGAAGCAGAAGCTCTCAGACTGAAGCCTTGTAAAGGATTTAGAACTGAATGTTTTGCTCCTTCTCCTTAAGCCCCTGACAAAATAATTCTGAGAGGTAAGTACATGGAGAATTTAGTTCAACACAATATTGTAAACTAAGGTGATAATCCTCCCTTCACAATCAAATTACAATAGCCTTTATAATTCAGTCTTTTTTTTCTTTCTCTGAACAACATTAAAAGTAACTAAAGCAAAGACATAAAAATATCTACCACAAAGTATTAAATGTTCCCAGAACTCAAGACAAAAGTTCTCCAATACATACCATATTAACATATTAAAAGTAATGTTTTGTATCTTTGAAAATCTACAACATCCAGGAGCACCACAGTGGCATTAATTTCATTCTGAAAAATACCAAAATACATACTATATATGTGTATGTCACCATATACCTATTTTAGTAGCAATATTTTCCACTCAGTTTCATTCTTTAGATTTTCTAGTCCTTTGGGCAACAATTTTTGAATAATTATTCTTTTAAACTTAGGAAAAAAATCTAAATCCTTATATTTCAGAACTATTTCTCTTTATAGGTTCTTATTCAGCAGAATACCCTGAAAATACACAATATTCTTTGCAAAAATTTGTATAGTTGCCATTCGATTCTGTTTTTCCTTTCTGTACTGAATAAATGTGTGAGATTAATTTTTTAAACTCTGCAACCGCACAAGGAGAATTATAAAATCACAAGCACGATTTTGATTTTCAGTGAAATGAACTGAATTTGAAGAATTATCTGAATTTATTTCTTTACAACAAAATTCAAATAAAAGCCATAAATTTCTGGATTATGTTCTGTTCCCCATTTTATTGTTTTATTATCTGTCACATCTGTAGGTGTATTAAGCCAAAACTGTTACTACTCTCTGGTAAAATAGCTTTAACAATGTGTTGTAATCACATCATTTGTCAATATATTTTTTCTCTCATAATTCCTTGTACCAATGAAGCTGGTAAATGATGGGATTCTGTGATTTTGTTAAAAGAATAATTGAATTTCTTACGGCAGGAGTGTACATTTTTGTATTTCAAACAAGTTGGAGATAAATGCTAAGAACTTCTCTAGATCTCAATGTGCAGTTACTGGCTGTTAACCTCCCAGCCCTAAGTTTCTCTTCTTGGGAATCTAATTTTCGTGTGATCAGTCAACTTTATGAGTTTATTTTCAACAAGGTGAAATGTAAAGAACATTTAACTGTGCCATAGAAACTGCAGACAGACTGCAATTTAGAAGTGTTGAGGATTAGGAACAAACTTCCCCTTTCTCTCTTGCACTTACATTTCATCTGTCTTTTCTATTCAGGTTCTGAATATGCCTTGTTTCCTTTTAATGAATATTTTCCTTTTAATGAATATATTCTTCTCCGGACTATGTACTCTCATATGATGAGAGAAAAATAAAACCAATGCACCCTCCAAAACAACCCCAAACCCACAAAAACCTAAACAGACCAACACAAAAAACTCCCAAAACAAATAAACAAACAAGAACCACAACAAACTCTTAAGATTTTGCCATAACAATTTGTCTTAAGGCTCTTAGGTTCACCTACCTATACTTGAAAGCCTATTAGTGTGAACCTACTGACATGCAGAAATTACATATTCAGGGAGTGAGGACACAAATAAGGTCAGAAGAGTAAAGAATTCTCATAACTTTCATCTGCAATTGAATATATTAATATGAAAAGTTTTTGTTTTCCTACTAGAAACAGAGTCATTAATATAATGAGATGATTTATTAGAACTTCTAAGATCAGTTGCTCATTTCTCATTGAATACAACTAACAGTGCAGTATTGCAATGTTTCCATTGCATTGTGGGTTTTTCATATTTTTTGGTCTATCACTCATTTTAGTTTGGTTTAACAAGATTTCCCTTTTTGTGTAACTTTGTTTTCTTGGTTTCTTATTAAGACTTTCCCCATAGCTGATCAAAAGTCAAATATTTTCCAGATGTCCCCCTTTTAAATAAAATCACATTCTGAAAATAGGTAAATATTCATATAATTTGTTTCTCTTGTGTTTGAAGAAAATTGCAACTTTCCAAGCTACAGCAGTTTAATTATATATAAAAAGCCTCTTAAATAATAGACTAAATTATGCAGTGCATCAGAAGCAGAATAAAAAAATGCTGTGACAGAATTTTGTAATGAAACATAGAACAAACAAAAGAGTTATTTAAAATGTGACTGTTTACTTAAGCAATCCTAAAAAAATAGCTACACAGCAAAGTCAAAAAATATTTAACTTAAATACTTATATTGTTATGAAAAATAATAATAGGAAGAATAGGTTAAAAACTAATGGCAAACTTTTCAGATTGCTTTTAGATACACAAAGCAAACAAAACCAGTTAGGTACTCCCCTGTGTTTTGCTGGTGGGTTTTTTGTTTTTCTGTCTAATTATATAGAAATAAAAAAATTGTCTTTATTTTGTAAATTTTAGTTTGATATAGGGCTTGGAAACAGGCGCATACCTTCAGGATTCTGGAACTGTTCTTTTACTCAAACACCATATGAAACAATGTATTTGCAACATTTGAGATTTTAGATGTAGAGCATGTAACAGAAGAAATATCTTATAAGAGGCAAAGGATGGCAAGCTCTACCAGGCTAAACAGAATTCAGAGGGCAATGCAAAATTGAACGTGAGGAGAAGTGCCAAACAACTGCTACATGACATTTCTTTGGAAAATAAACAAGGTAAACACTCTTAAGCAGACGCGTAACTAATGAAAATATTAAATACTGATTTACAAATGCAGGCAACACAGAACATCCTCAGGGAACGGTTCTGACATGGATAACAAGATAATTTGTTTGTTATTTTATTAAATAGATAGACAGGTGATACAGACTTGATGGCAACAGAAAAAGTATTGTAAGGGGGTTTTTTTAATATGAGTTTCAGATATGCATATTTTCACACTAGTTTATTTTAAATCAATTAAAAATAATAAAAAAAAAGGAAAACTAGTGATTTAGCAATGCTTAAAGAAATAAAATCTTTTCCAAACAAACTACAGTACATTTCAAAATAGTATACCCTCCTCAGTTTTGGCACTTATCTTACAAAATTCAAAATAGAGATGCAATCTCAGATTTTCAGACTGCACTTGAAAATAAAAATATTAAGGCTGAAAAGATAACTTAAAGTCTCAAGGCTCTTATATTTATACTGATTTATAAGTTGCGGCTATTTGTCAGCCAGGGACTGCTGTTCATGCATTTTACACTAGGGAGCTGTTAGATACAGAACAGAACTAACATATAAGCAGGGTATTTAAACTTCAGTACTCCTGTTCCCTTCTGACTTTTGGAAGCACTGCCAAGAGGACTATTAGTTCTCCTTGCTTTTTCAGCAGCAGAGCTCATGTATCATGGCCTGGCTTCAGGAAAAAAATGTTCTACAGTAGGATGTAGGATACTTCTCTTGCATGTGAAAAATACAGATTTAAACAATTGGAGAAGGCCTGGAATGCAGGTTGCAGTCTTCCTAGACATGTTCTGATAGACACTGCCCACCCCACTCTACTGAACAGAAATTTTACTCTATGTTTTGAGTGCAGCTAAAAAAGACCATGCAAAATTCTTAGCCACAAGAGTTTTTTATGTTCATACTGCCTAAGACAAACTGAAGCTACCTTGAAGTTCAAATACTGGTTCTCATATATTGGTTTCAATGCCAAGAAATTTTCCCAGTATCTGTGCCTTTCATGACTTATTTCCCTATCAGGTTAGACTGTAGATTTTATTTGTTTTCTGTATCATTTTTGGAGCTTAACTTCTTAAATCCTCTCCAATCTTCATGTTTGTGAGTTCAGTACTACCTGGTATCTTTCTTTTATCTGTAGGAAAATCTGCAGGGTTATGAAATCCCATCACTTCATATCAGGTGGATTGTGTTTCCATCTTCTAAAATAGTATTTTCTGAATTTATTCAGGAAGAGTTTCTATCTGTTCTTTATCATGCCAACAATTTCTCTATGTTATATGTCTCTTTACCTTTTCTGATATTTCTGTCCCTGAGGTTTTTATAGAAAGCTGTCATATTCCATCCATGTTTTGTTTTCCATTCAGATATTTTTTTGCTAGACTAAACAAGAAAAACCTCCTGTAGTCTCTCGTGTAAAAAAGGACTCTCCCTTCCTCTCATTAGTGTACTAATTGTCTGTATTTCTTTTATTCTGATTTTGTGGGTTTTGACCACAGAAATATACAAAATAAGGAATCTTTTTGTCACGTATATAAGCCATCAAGAAAAATCATATGGAACATTCCTAATTCAAGAAATAAATCTTTTTTGCAATATATGAGAATATTATCTTTCCTTATTGAGGTATGGATTTAGGTGGTTTATAGTCATTTTCTTGTCTCTTTGTCTTTACTTCGCTTGTTTACATAGTAAGGTGGTTTTTTATCTCATTTTTTTTTCTAGTCTCTTTTTTGGTGACATTTACCTGCACAGACTGCTCTTATGGTTATCCTCTCATATGTATTCTTAATCATTTAATTTCATCTCTATGACACTCTGATTCATACAGAGGATTTGGTCTGGCTAAATCTGAAATTCTTAAAAACCTAATTATCGTTTAATAGATTTTCCAATTGGAGAGATTTGTGATTTTCCTGAGATGCTTATTAACACTCTGAAAAAATCCAAGTAATGAAATCTTGATTGGGTTTCTTTCTCACCAAAGAATGGTAAAGAAGAAGATTTTTTTTTTTCTGTTGTTGTAAGTTATGAATACTTTAAAAATACACTGCCATGATTTTCTGCTTAGTTTCTGGTTAGACTATTTTTTTACCCTTGTAGATATTCAATATTATTCCTTTTATTTTCCTTCCACTTCATCATCAATGTAAAAATGAGATAAGGAGAAGAAAAAGAAATTGGATGTAAGAAAAAGTTTCATAATCTGAAAACCCATGTTTGAGACAGAAATCAGCATAATTTTAAACTATATCCTTCTCCAGGAAAATCTGCACTCAAACTACTTTAGCAAAACCACTTTTGGTGGCTCTTTGCAGGTCACAGAGTACTTTCAGATATTTTTTCAGCATTTCTGTGCAATGTGCTGCTGACATGGCACCAAGCCTGTTGCCTGTACTAGAAATATCAGCAGTTCTATTTTTCTATTTTACTGTGAAAAAAAAAAAAGATAATAAGAGTGGTAGAAGAGGGAAAGTTTGCATACTCATTTTTGAACTTCTAAGTAAAGAACATGTCTACTGGACATAACTTGCATATCAGACATGTGTTGACTTTTCCAGTTTGTCAGGACACCTTTTCTATTGCTTGCTACTGTGTCAAAATATACAGAACTCCAAAGAGGTTAAATAAGTACGTGTTTAATAACAATTTGTTTGAAAATGTGTCAGAATAAGAGAGAAGAGATAAAAAGCCAAAAAACAAAATTCAGGATAGCACCAGAATTTTGATAAATACCATGGTATTTAGGTTTTAACTTTCTCATTTAGCTCAAAAATTTCATCAGTTTATAATATTCATGACAATAGCTTCTATATGAGTTCATTTACATTTTTCTTTTTTTCTTTTTCCAGTGATCATTTGTGTCTTATTTTCAGAAATATTTTAACTGAAATTGTAAAAAATAAGTGATGTTTGGCTAATTCACAATATGAAACATGAATTCTTTCTATGAAGAAAGAATTGGCATAAATTCTAATAACCTAGATTCCTAAAGTTATCAGAACAGTAGAAAGAAAAGAATTTTTATACTTTGTAATATTTACCTGTGATTAAAACAATTTCCTAAGTATGTTTATCAAGGGTAATGATTCACTTAATATTAAATGGTGTCACTGTAAATTGTAGAATAATTACATGTGCAGGAGCAAGTCAATTTAATTCTTTACATCAGGTCAGTCCATTATTTGATACAAAATATACAATACCAAATATCATAAATATTCATTCCAGTGAAAGGTGAGCCATTTCAAGAAAGATAGGGAAAGTGTAAAACAGATAGAAAGACAATGATAAGGGAAAATTGACACAAAATATTACTTTATATTACTCATTTTTATATTACATTTTTATTGCTACATATACATGTTAGATGCTACACACGAGGAACAGAAATACATTGCTATGCCAAAAGCAGAAAGGAAGGGGCCTCAAATGCATCTGTATTTCTTTTTTCCTAATTGGGCTTATTTACAAACATTGCTCTCTTGATGTTTTATCATTCTCAAACCAATGATGTAACTCCACTGCCAACAGTTAATGAAGCTCTAGAAAAGAAAGAGACTTGTCACCACTGTATTTTTGCCACTGGGTAAAAGTTTCAGTTGATTGTCTTTAAGTAGCATATTTATTACAGTTATGCTGAGATCTTCTTCAGAGAGTTTCAGTACTAGTCATAATATAAACTGTGGATAATATAGGTGCTTTGCATAGAGATTGTTCTGTTTTTGTGGACAAATACTAAAGAGCAATCTTTTGTGATGTAATCTATATAGACAGGACAAATGTGAAAAATAAAAAGAATGACAGATGAAATATTTTGACTCTTCTTAATGAGAGAGCAGAAAACTTAGAAGACTTAAGTTATTACCAAGGATTTTTCAGCAGACTTGAGATGAACATAATGCTTTATGTTTGGCTTTTTAATTGCATACAAATAAACATGATGTTTATATTAGAAAATAAAAAGAGGATGATGAGGGAAAAAAATGAAGGAGAGTAGATACCGTTGAAAGGAATTCAAGAAAGTCTGATATTCTTACCTTATTCAAGTAAAATACACGCTAATGTAGTTGTATACAAGCTAATACATCTACACGTGAGGACACAGGCCCTACTGATTTTATGGGAGATTTTTAAGGAGCAGAGCTGCCGGTACAATGCCATAGCCAGAAAAAGCTATTTCAATCTCTGCACACACATAGAGGCAGAGTGAGCAGGAAAGGAATGTCACTGCTGTCTCCAGCACTGGCAAGGGAATGGTATCTGCTCTTAATATGGAAGCAGAAAAACTGGAAAAGGTAAAAGGACAAAGTATAACATGCACATAGACAAAATGCTTTGCACTTAAAAACTTAATGCTTGCCACACAACTGCTAGTTTTTCAGCCTAGTTTACTCTGACTCTGTAATGTGATATCAATTATGTTGTCATGTGGGAAGGCTGAAGCAGAAACACAACATACACTGAGTTTCAGAATTCTAATTTACTTAATTATGTTGTCACTCATAATGTTTTATGTATGACTGCTGTTCCTTCAGCAGAGGAATGTGATGAGGAGTGAATAAAAAGTAAGTTTTCTCCTTTGCTAGATGGGAGGGGTACATGATAGCCTTTAAGTAATAACATCAATCACCCGAGGTCCTCAGACTGAAATAGATCTCTATCTGCTATTTTGTCTCCATTCCTGGACTTGTAACTATTATATCTTCTTGCTACCTAATTTATTTTAACCACATAAGTTCACTTCAGAAACAGAACACATCAGTTCATGCTTTGACAGGCCTGAGCACATGTATTATGTAGGTGTTGTTGCTGTTGCTTTCATTATTAATATTACTGTCATCTAGTATGGCATGATGTGAGACATATCTCCTTCATATCTTTAGAGAAATATTAAGCAAGTTTCACTGACACATTCTTAATTAACATTTCCCTTCAGTGAAACATTTTTGTAAATATTTAAACCAAAGAGTAAATTACATTGTGAAAAGATTTGTTCAATGACATTATAACATTTCTTGCTTCAAAAAAAAAAAAATTATTGAATATCACAGAGATTTTTTGGCAAGTTAGCACTCAGAAATCAAATTGAAGCAGGACTGATTCACTAGTAGCTTGTAATAACTAAAGATTTTCATACCTTTGAGCACATAGACCATCAATATGTCAAGAGTGGCTGCTGTGTGGCAGCACTGTGATGTGTTGACCTAGAAAAGATTCGGTGCTGTGAGGTAAATTACACATTGACTCGGCATGGTGCTGTAGGTTGTGCCGAGATGTTATCAGGCAGAGGTAAAGCTAAACATCTGGTTTTGTTGACATTGTTCTTTAACTGCTACTTGATCAAACTCACAACCAAGCATGCATGGCCCTTCTCTCTGTACCTCTGTATTACTCTGTATAGTAGCATCCAAATGGAAGTAGTGCAATGCATGGAAAAGTCTCGAATCACCACAGCTCTGCACTAATCATTAGATTGAGGGCACCAGGAAAGATGTCAAGAACATCACACTTTCTAGATAAGGGATTTTTTGTGGTTTTTTTGGTTTTTGTTTGGTTTTTTTTGTTTGCTTTTTTGGGGTTTTTGTGTGTGTGTGTGGTTTTTTTTGTTGTTGTTGTTTTGTTTTGTTTGGTTTGGTTTTTGTTTTTCGGGTTTTTTTGTTTGTTTGGGTTATTTTTTTTGGTTGGCTGGTTGGTTGGTTGGTTGGTTGGTTGGTTTGGGGGAGGTTTTGTTTGTTGATTGCTTGTTTGGTTGGTTGGGTTTGTTTTTCTGTTTGTGGCACATAGAAAGGGATGAGAGAAGAGAACATGAAGGAAATGTTGCTTTCTATGCTGAAAGCAATGCTGTCTGGAGAGAAAAACAGATGGATAATGGGAAGTACAGTCATGTTCTCAATCTCATGATATTTTACTTACCAGGAGGGTAATTCCTGTAAATATGTTCACAGGAATTACACTTCAAGATTTTTTTCTTTTTATCTGACATTCTAGCAATCAAAGATTTAAAAAAAAAATCAAGTAGAACCATATGTAATTTCTATGTTCTGCATAAAATAATGTAAACTGCAGATTACATTTACTACTTTTAAAACTTCCTTTCTCTCTCTAGTCTTGAAATTTCTAAAAAAGCAAGCATTTATTTGACACACTGAAATCAGCGGGAAAGCAGAGATTATAGATTCATACAGTTGAAGCATCACCTTCACCTAATGTAAAAATGATAAGAATATGAAAAAGACTGCATGATTTCTTCTTCTGCACTTTGGATGTTATTTTTTAATGCAGAAACTTTAAAGGTGGAGAAAACTCTCACTGACTTTATCTGCTAAACTGCCATGGATCTTCCATAAAAAATACTTTTGCAGGTATGACTGATCATCATGGCATGAGTATCTCTTTCTGTTCTGCCCCAGGCTTCATATCCAAGTCACTTAAACAGTTTAAATACTAATAAATCACAGTAAAATAGGGTTGCTAGCTAGAGACACATGAAACATTACATAAAAATATTTGATCAGTAGAAAGTTAACAACCTGACTTCAAGTTTAGGGAATGGTAATTAATGTATAGCAGAAAGCTAACCAGGTTCTTTGCCAAGTTGTCATGTTATAACAAAGAAATATGTATGTTTGTTCCATGTATAGCAAATTTAACTTTGTATAGTTTTTCATTTTAGTTAGAATGTTAAAAAAGTTAGTACAAAGTGCTATAAAAAGTACAAGGTTGTGGGCTGTCCACAGAACAAATGGGAATTCAAAACTCTGCTCAGTAGCTGGATATGTAAACACAGAAGCAGAGAACTCCTTTCAGTCCTGAAACTGATGATGATAACCCACTTCTGATCTGTAGTTTAGTAGGAAATTATTAATATTCTCAAGCTTTCTCCAAAAAAATCACTGCAATTTCTGCAGAGATTAACATGACCACGTTATCAGGTAATTTATGTTTACTTACTGAAGAATATCAAAATGAGAACAGTGTTTGTTCTGAAAGGAAAATATTTAATTTTCTGGTAATGGGAGCTGAAAACAACTTGAAAAAGGGAAAAACAAAACAGTAGATTATAAGCAATGGTAAGTAGCCTCTACAATGGTTCCAGAGTCTCAGTGGAATAATTGCTCAGCTTTCTACTTGATTTCTACTTCCCATAAACTCTCTTGCCTAGAGGAAGTTATTGATGCTACATGAATACTTAAGAAGGAAAGTCATTGCCCCTGCGTATTGAAGAATTTTTTTACCAGACCTCCATTGACTATAACAGGAGATGAAATGGATAGTTACCAAGTAGATACATACATTTAGATACTTAAATGTATTTGCAATTTGCAAGTGAAGTGCATGAGTCCAAGGGTTCATATCAATTGTATAACCATAACACCTCTGCTATTTGAGATTATTGGAGGAATCTTATCCAACATTCAGCTGCTGACTGAAATGGGAGCTGATCCTCTGCAGCTGTGAGTCCTGTGGTGTATCTTCCAGACACAACCTCACACAGACACAGAGGTCTCAAACACCCTCTGCATCTTAAGTTAAACTAAACACTTATTGCTAAGCAACTTAGCTGAATCTTTTTTATTTTTTTTCCTTTTAATACCAAAAGTTAGGTAACATGCAAACCAATTTTTGTCATAAATACTCAGGAACAGAAGGATGATGAGGAAACAAGAAAAAGATTTCAAACGTTTAAGAAGATATTCTTTTTTCATGTCTTGTGAGGATACAGACCCTGATATTTTAGCTTGGTTTGTCAGAGCATGATTCTAATAATGCCACAGTCACAGGTTCAATCCCCATAGAGGCTATTTACTTAAGAACAGGACTCTATGAACCTTGTGGGTCCCTTCCAATGCAGAATATCCTATGACAGCTCTTCTGTTGTCAGGTTTTCTACATTGTTTTCTGAGAGGGGAAAAAAAAAATGCATCAGACTAATTCTTACTAATCAACTATTGAATTGGAATGAAAGGGTGAAAAACTTGAAACTCCAAAAAACATAAAATATTACATGGGTCTTAATGATTTTCAGCTTGAGTGGAAAGTATATTTCGTTATCAAACCTATACAGCATTTTCATCCATCTGCCTGTCTGAAGTACTGCAAGTTAGCACTGCAATTGTTTCATGAACTTGCTGGTGATTTAATGCTCAATGTTTTTGTCCCCATTCCTTGAATTTTTCAAATACAGAGGAAAAGCACTGGGCAGAATTTGAAACATTTTTCTAACAAACATTGCCGAAAGAATAAACTAATGTTCATATTGATTAAAAGTTCCTAAGCAAACGAAACACAGATTTAAATTATAGTTCTAAACCCTATTCTCTCACATTTTTTCAACAAAACTTTCCTATGATGTGAAAATTTGCTACTGACTTTTATGTGCATTTTTCAGTTATAAAAATAGGACACTGAGAAACTAGGGAAGAATACTGTGTTGAGGTAGAGTTAGGATTTTTCATAGTAGCTTATATTCAACTGTGCTTTGGATTAGTGACAGAAACAATGTTGGTAAGGCAAAGATGCTGTAGTTACCACTGAGCAATGCTCACAAAGAGTCTTTTCTGCTTTTCTGCTTTTCTTTGATCGTCTTTGTGGTGTCCCTTTGGACTATCTCTATCTCGTTGTCTCTTTTGAATTGCATTGACAGTAAAAGGACTCAATAATCCTGGTGCAGCCTGATAGTTGCTGAGTAGATTTGGAAGATCACGTCTCTATCTGTGCTGGTAATGCCCCCGTGGATGCAGCCCTGGATCCAATTGGAGACAAAACATGCTTCCATGCTTCTGCCTGGTCCTTCACACTACCATGCTCCAGACATGCTCCTCAAAACACTGATGACTCCTCAAAAGGCCTGATGAGCCTTTCTGATCCTCTGGAGACCTTCAGTTGTTGGTAAGGCTTGTACAGCCAAGAGCCAGCTTAGTAACTATGGAGGCTGTAGCCTAAGACCACAGGTGAGCAAAGCAAGCAGCAGCCTGGAAGAGTGGACTGTGCTTCCTGTGTGTCCTGATGACACTCCCTGTTTGTTTTGGTTTTTTATTTAATAACATAACTTCCTTCCCTAATCAATACTATACACTTTTATTGTCAAACTTCTAGATTTCAGCATGATAATATTGTTCTAATCATTATGGATATCTTAATTTGAAGTTTCCTCTACTTATATAATTATTAATTACATGTAAATGTCTTTTAACATTAAAGGTGAAAGAATGGAAGTGGGATCTCACCTGCTTTAATTATATTTATAATTATTATTTTTTCAAGGAACAGCTACACTATATCCTGAAAGCCCTTCTGCTCCTTACTTATTTATAATTTTTTCCTGACATCAGGCTGACACACACACACACAAATAAAAATACTTCCAAGGTGTATAGTTGATGTCATATTTTGACTCTTATTGGTAAAAGCAATTTGGGGTAAAACCAAAACAAAAAGAGAGTAAGAGCTCTCTCTTACTCTCTTTTTGTTTTGGTTTTACCCCAAATTGAGAGAGAGTCAGAGACGGGGACAAGGAAAGGAAAAGGAAAGAGAAAGATGTCCCCAGTAAACAGCAAAGAATTGGAGTGGCAGTGGTCTCCTATATGAGTGTAGTCCTCTGGACGTCTTCTCTAGTGCAGCAGATGGCTGCCTCACAATATTTTTCTGATAGTATTTATGTAGTTTCTGCAGGAACCTGCTCAAAGTCCCTGTCAGTTTTTCCTCATTATGATGCTGCTAGGGCTGACTGGAGAATGCTTTGATCAGATGCAGAAATTCCACTCTCATTTGATGGTAAGTTCTGTGCATATCTATTACTTATATGCTTGATATTGTTATAAATAGGGCCAGGAGACAAATCCTCCCTTTTAAAAGGCCTTTATTAGGACAGCTTTGGGTGGGGAACCCTGAGGGGTTGCACACATTGCCACTGCTCCCTGAAGCAACGAGAAGGAGGAGGTGAAGCAACTTTGTCAGGTGACTGACAGAGCTGGGGCTTCCATCTTCACGAGTCGTGGGAAGACACTTGCTGGCCCTGTGGTCTAAGGGGGTTACATTGGTTGAGTGCTGTTGGGTTACGGTGATGAGACGAGAGACTCTGGTTGGTAGTTGGGCACTCCTCCTTGATCCACTGGCTTGGGGGTACCAAGGTGGTACTTAGGTGGGCTCACAGTTCTAGGGGTCTTTTTCACTGGGTACCTTGTAATTTGCATACTGTTCTGTGTGCACCCTCTCTTGGGAGCAGGGAAGTGACACTCAAGGGGAAACGGATACAAAATGGTGAACGGGGTGCATGGTAAGGGGTAAACTACCAAGGGGATTAGCAAGTGACAGAACAGAACATTTAACAGCAAACAGGCATTAAACAAGGAATAACAGTGCCTAATGTTGGTAAAGTTTTTTTAGATTAATTTTATTTCCCACAATATGCTTATCACTTATTTAGCTGACAATTATCTACTCTGTCATCCACAAGTCTTGATTTTCCTCTTGGACAAGCTAAAACCTTAAAAAAAATAAAAAAATAGTAAAATTATTGTCTATTATAAAAATCCTCAACCCCACAACAGTCACTTTCCACAATAATAATAACGTACTTACCTTTTTGCAAGTGTATGTACAGAAAAATAACGGTAAAGAAAATCAAAACTGTATTCTGGCAGTAATACCAAAAGGGTATTAATTCTTTAATTTCTTAAAAAAGAAATACTGATACGACAACTTAATTGAAAGCTTATACAGTTTCAAATGAAAGGGAGATTGCAGGGGTGAGAGTGAAGGCCTCCAAGTATCCAGGTCAAGTCCCTTAGTATTGCAAAGTATTTAAAGCGTTTTAAAGCTCAGTGTAACACAGGAAATTGAAAGAATATTCCAATTATAAGATTTAATCCCTCCTTTCAATCGTAAATCAGTGGAAATACAGGACATCCTGGATAAATTTTGGAATCATCAAAGAATTCAGGAGTTGTAGAGACAATCCAGTTCTATGAATTTGTTAAAATGGAGAATGGCTTGTTGATTTTTTGGTGGTGGTGGTTGAGAAAACGCAGGAAGCAAAGAGGAAAAACTGCTTCTGTCATTGAAATTGTCTTCCCTGCGCATCATTTGCAAACACAAGCTCAAAGCAGAGCTACCATCAACACCAATTCTGCTCCCAGGTCATTCTGTAGCTTTGTTTCCATCTTTGCTCAAACAAAGTATCCTTTGGATGCAGATTTCATATTGTGACTCATGCCCGTTTTATTTAAATTTTAATTCTACAAGCACTTACATTTCAGGGCAATTCAGAGGTATAAAGAGAGTTCATCAATACAGGGCAGGATAGAAAGGAAGCTAAAAGATTGAAGAGGACAAGATGCTAAGATTTTCTAGAAGGATATCAATTCCATGAATATGTATCTAAAGTTTTCCTTTAAATATTGGTTTTGATTTTACTTAGCTAAATCTGTTAGTGTGTTTAAGAATTTTTAGCTTGTTAAAAAGCTAAATTACTAAATATGTAAGACAGTAAAACTGTGTAAGTCAGGAATTAAAATAAAAAAGGAAAAAAGAAAACTGGAGAGTACCCAGTTTTAGAATATGCAACAGAAAATGTTAATTCAATGCAGGTTTGGATGAAAAAAATGGGGACTTTGTTTGTTTGTTTGTTCAGTTGTTTGTGTTGAGGAATGGGATTTCTCCTGGAGGAGGCAGCAGCTAGCTCCTGGATTTGTTACCTGATTCATTGTTCTTTAGTTCATTGTAAAAAAATCCCATATACAATGCCAATCCTTCTTTTCATACATTAGAAATTGAAGTAATTTAAATATTCCTTCTTATTAGAAGATCCTCTTGGTTTGTTACAACAGGATCTAGTTGCATAGCTGCAGTCAAACTATGTTAACAGACTCTGCATTAGAAAGGAATGTGTGATATATGCTTCAGACCTATTGTAAAACAGCTGCTTTTAAGTGAAAAATAAAGATAAAACATGATAAAAAATGACAGCTAAACTACAAAAATATTAACTGTCTTGCTTTCCTTAAAGAAACTTTAAATTTAATCCACATTCAGCTACTGAGCCAAATCATCATGTTTTAAAAATACATTATGATGCAGAAGGTGAAAACATTTCATATCAAAAGCTTAATACATCAAGCTGCAAGGCTGGTTTCAGATGAATTACACCTGAAATATTTTAGTCAGCTGCTAAGATTTAAAAGCAGCATTTTAATATAGTGATGTATGACCCACTCTAACCACTGCCTTCCACAGTACATTAAAAAGCTGAATAGAAACATTAAATAGCTTTTTTATTTTATTTTATTTTCTCTCTTTTTTTTACGCATACTACCTAGTGATTTTACTATTCTGTCTTTAAATTCACAACAAAGTTATAAAGCACATTTAAGTTTGTCGTTACCATAAAAGCCATGGTGATACCATAAAAGCTTGGCTATTTTAGACAAAGTTATACATTCTTCTCTCTGCAGCTACATAATAAATGCCCTCACTTGTCATTGAATGAGAGTCTATGTGGCAATAAGATCAAGTCACAAAATCCCTTACAGTTAGATATTGTTAAATAATAGATTAAAAAATCATGCCCTGTGCTGCACCTTACAGTTTTCCAGAGCTGTTTGCAGGAAACCTTCAAAGGCTGCTTTGAAGGGACTGAAATATGAACAGAAGGCAAGCAGACAGAAGCAGAGAGAGCATAGGCATCTTCACTCAGGGCAACAGTGTAAGCATTCTTGAGAATGGGAAGGTACTAAAAGGACTGGAGGAGCAGTGACAAGGACTCTGCAGATAAGGAGAATCCCACCATTTACACTGGAAGATTATGAAAGCACTGGAAAAGTTTAGGAGGACTGACATGAAGAAAATTATAAACGACAAAAAGGGATCCCTGTAACAGCACTTTGTAATTAGCAGGACCGAGGGCTTCTGAGTGGTGAAAAGATAACTGTTGAACTCAGGGCTGAGATTAATAACGTGGAAGTGACAATCTGATGTGAGGATGGAAATGTTTGAAGAACAGGGAATTTTGATAAGATAAGGAAGAGATAGAGTATGGTTTAATCCATGACCAGGAAGACATAGTAAGTCAGAGCATCTGAGAACTTAAAAGAACAAGGAAGTGGTGAAGATTGGCTCTCTAATCAATGCTAGTGAATCTAAATATATTTTTTGGCTTAGGAAAGGAAATACCTGTAGACTGTAATTTATCTCTTGCTGAAATTGTTTCATTTGTCTGCACTTACCACATAGACATTGATACTTGAGACATGCTGGATGATCTGAGATATCCAGCATCTCTCAAGTGGTGGCACAAAAGAACAGGCACACACAAGCTTTTTTGGCGTGTCAGCTACAGATCATATGGAATGCTACTGGATACCTCACAAAGTGAATATGCATAGTGGTTAATCCAGGCTGACATGCTTACTTTTGGGAAGCATGACCCCATAACACCAGGAGAAGATGATCTCATGTTGTTAGATGCTTAGAAACATCAGTTACACTGCAGTCCCTGGTTCTGTCCAACGTTAATAAAGCAGGTTCAGGATAACAGCTCAGATTTTACATAATAGTTTTCTAAAGCCAAGTAACATAGAACCTAGTCGTGTATCATGCTGCAAGGAGACACCTTGCAGCAGTCATTACTATCTAGATACATGGAAGGCATGAAATTAATATTTTGCTTTTAGTCTTTGGTTACAGGGATAGCTCTATACAACCAGGGTAAAGTCCAGCTTATTAGAAAAGTTAGCACTATGCATTATCACTTGTGCTACATTTTCTTCTTTCTTTTAATGTTAGGAGCAGGCTTCTTGACCATGAAAAATGTTTTAACTCCCAGAATAGAGGGTCTGGCCCTCATTCAAAACTTCCATTTATTTCATCTAACCACTTAAACACTTGGTTAGCTTTCAGCAAGTGTCTGAATCCTCAATTGCCAATAAAAGATAACCCTACAAGTAAGTGAATAATTCACTAAAATGGAGTAAAGAAGCTCTTTCTAATTCCCACTAAAAGGGAAGCAAAATTCCCAAATTAATTTTAAATTTAATCCTCCTTAGTGGAATATTTGCATACCTTCAGGAACAGAAACATAAAGGCACTTTAATATGATTAATTTCCACTTCATTCCCTCAGATGTCTTGCTTGAGAAAAATGCAGGGCATATGGCTCAAAATGTAATTCTCTTTCAAACTCTTTATTGATAATTATGTGTTCACAATCACATGATTATACACACAGAACCGGTATGTTTTCTTAATTTTTGCTAATGCTCAAACAATAGATTTTGGTTTTTGATCCAGAAGATGTTAACCCATCCATCCCAAAGTATTTGAAGGAGGACAACAGACCATGTAGCAGAATATCATTGAAACCAAAGTTAAGCATTAAAACACTTCCAGTGCTAAATTAGCAGTTTCAGGAAATTCTTCCTAACCCACAGACCAAATGTTAGTTCCTGCAAAGCAAAGTATGTTCACTCTGTATAAAACCTGTCTTCTAAGTTTCTTGGTGTACCCTAGTGGTCTACTGCGTGTATCACATACATATTGCTGCATTTGTGAGGGAGTGAGCATAGACAACATTTTGAGGGTGTGCAGCACACAGGCATAACACAGAGCATGGAAAAACATACAACAATAGTGGTATTTGCACCCTCTCTTAGTTTTTTTTTTTCTCCAGAATGAGGTATTTTTAGGACTCTGTATTTTTTTGAACCTTGACCTTGAACCTGTGTTATGTTATCTCATGACTTGCTCAGGGTCCTCCAAAAAAGAGTGGAAAAACAACCAGACAATTAAACATAATGGATGACCATGGCCCTACTCCTATTAACACCATAAATACAGCTAAAGGAATCTGAGCTGCTGTTTCATCCATCTGCTTTTTTTTTTTTTTTTTCAATATATCATAGAGACTGGTCCAAGCCTATACCATATTAAATACTTTAAAAAGCCAGTTGAAAAAGAGAGGCCTTCTTTGGGAGAAAAGTCTCATCTCAGACATAACTTTTCTTCAGGAACAGCCTCTCCCACTCATCCATATATGAAATAAGGACATCCTTAAAATTTAGAATCAGGTCTTCACTTTAAAACTTATGTGTCTTACTTTAAATTAAAGGACTATTTCTACATTTATAGAGAGATGTACACTTATGTATGATATATATAAGAGATGTTGAACTCTAAATCTCTGATTAGTTTATTTATATATAAATACAGTTTTTCCAATAAAATCTCCTGAGGTCAAAGTGTTCAGTTCAGATCATGTTTATAAATAATTGTGAATATTTTAAGCTTGCTTGTGAATGCTTCAAGCGAGCTTGTAGCTTCCTTTAAAGATGTGGAAATTGCAGGTTTTAAGCTTTAATGGGAGAGCAAGTGCAAGCAGAAGTCCAACATGTGCTTTAATGCCCATATTCCCATATGCTTCAGAAAGCAGAACATATTCTTGGACTAGATGGTAATGCAGAAAAAAGAATGTGTCTGAGTGTCTCAAAAAGTATTTCACAGATTAAGCAGTCCTGAGAAGACTAAATGTCGCAAAAACTGAATAAAATATAAATATAACAAGGGATATAAATATTGGATGGGTACTGGGAAAAAATCAGTTCTTTCTTTGGAAAGTAAGTTCTTAATGGAAATTAAAGGAAATTAAGGACACCTAATTGTATTTTTATACTCTGCAGCTGTTTTTGCCTTTTTATTATTCTAGCTAAAAAATTAAGAGTATTCCTCCACACAAACTTATACTTTAAGAAGTTAGAAATTCATAACAGAACTAGCCACTTTAGGTTATATTTACAACAAACAGAAATTATGATTCTAAAATAGACCATTAAGAATAACTGCAATATTTTTGCAGGTGCATACTTCTCTATGCCAATTATAAAGAGAACATAAAATAGTTATTTCTAATTAAAATATTAAGCTGTTCTTTTTTATTATCATTTTTATTTCAGTCTTCTGATCTAGGACGTCAGAAGGAAATATAGAAAGAAAAAATAATGGGATTGGACAAGGATAATGGGGAAGGAAAATCTTTGTGGAGGCAAACAGAGCAGTGAAGTAGAAAGCCCTGATATAGAGGGGAAAGAGGTTGCTACAAGGACATGACAAAAGAAATACTAGCTTCATATTTTCTTTGCCTTTTTTTGTGTGTATTACACCCTGTCATCTCTCTCATACTGACATTTTTCTGGTGTTTATCTGGAAAGGTGACAAGAAGGTGAAACATTTCATAGTGTTCTATAAGACTCAAAGCTCAAAATGTTCATATCTGTCAGAAAGTGTCAAACTCACCAAGTTCACAATTTGGGGGAAAAGATATGAAACATGCTTTCACAAAAACCTCAATTGCACATGGATTTTTATTTTTTCTTTTAGACATTTTTAAAATTCAGCTTTACTGTAGCTGTGTGGATTTCTCCTCCCATGGCAAAAAACAAACTCATTCATGGGATTGTCTTTGCTTAAGGATCAGGGTGTACTTGGTGGATAATGCAGAAGAATGCAGGGACCCAGTGTGCACCTCAAAGAGTTTAAACCTTGGAGGGAAGATAATCTGAGGTTTAAGTTTTATGTTGCAGGAAGTAAGTGGCAGGAAGACATTGAACTGACAAAGACTGAATTTTGAGAGGAGCAAGGAGAGTGCAACAGTGACCTGAGCCGGGATGGTATCAGTGCCCAACGATTGACTGTGCTGTTTCTCCTGTCTTGAGTATCCATCCTGGTGAGATGAAGCCCAAGTCATAGATCTTGAGGGGCAGAGGAAGCCCATGAAATGGGAAAATATTTTCTGTTTGTGAAAGGACAGGGTACAGTATTTATGAAAATATATAAATCTGTATGTTAGGTATTAGTTTAAAGATGTAGTTTAAGTTGCACGAATTAGTAAGAAGGGGTTTCAGTAATGAGAAATAAATACAGTGGAATAGTTAAAAGATATGTAAATTGTGTAGAATCTGAATATGAAACAAATGGTGTGGAATAAGGGGTGGAGATTGTATTGGGTCTGGCTGAGTGGAGCTCATTTTCCTATGGCAGTCTTCACAGTGCTGTGCTTTGCACTGGCACCTGGAAATGTGTTGATAGCATCCCAGGGCTTTGGGTACAGCTGAGCAGGGGCTGGCACTGCATCAGGGCTGGCTCTCAACATTCCTCCCACATCAAGGGGTGGCCAAGATCCTGGGAGGGGACACAACCAGGCCAGCTGAACCAAATTAACCAAAGGGATTTCCCATCCCATATGATGTCAGCTCAGATATAAAAACTAAGGAAATGAGAAGGAGAGGGTGGAACTTTGTTATTTACAATGTTTGCCTTCCTGAGTAACTGCTACACATGCTGAAGCCCTGCTTCCTGGGGAGTGGCTGAACATCTCTTGCTGAAGGGAAATAGAGAAGTGTGGAGGCTGTTAAGCCAGACAGTGTTAATACAAACACACTCCCCTGGAGAGAAGCCAGACAATAATATAAGCATGCCCCCTTAGAAAGGGAGTGGTTAGGCCAGACAGAATATAAACACAACCCCCTAAAGGAAAAACCCTGGCAAGGAGCTCTCTATGTTATAGTGAAGAAATGTGTTAATCAGTTCTTTGGTTCTTTTTTACCCCAGCCAACTGGTCCAGTTTGGATCCTTCCCCTGATCTGTCCCTTTCCCAATTCCTCTCCCCATTGGCCAAGTTCTGAAACCCCACCCCTAGCTACCCTATATAATCCCACTCACCTTGGGCTCTCAGGTTCTTTTCTGCTCTAGATCTGTGGAATAAAGATGCTCTCCTGGAGATAAGAAAGATCCCATCTTGCTGTTCCTCCTGCGTCACCTGGGGTGGCAAATGCGGCTCTGCTGCTCAGGCAGCTCCACAAAGAGCAAATCACTCTGCACTTGAGAGTGCGCTAGAGAGCAAATCACTTTGCATTTGACAGTGCACCAAAGAGTGAAATCACTTTGCACCTAAGGGTGCACAAAGAGCTGAATCACTCTCTGCCTGAGAGTTCCTGTGCCTCCATCGATCTAGTGTCTTTTTAAAGACGCTTCTAGGAAGGAAGGTCACGGCACTTTCACCACCGGATCAGACTGTGACAGAGAACAAACCTATTTTTTCCTTCTCTTTGCTTGTGCATGCACAAACTTGGACTTTTACTTTAGTAAGCTGCCTTTTCTCAACCTACAAGTGGTTTTCCACCTTTTTTTTCTCTCCCCTGTCTGTCTGGGAAGGGAAGTGATAGAGCAGCTTGGTGGGTACTTGGTGTCCAGGCAAGGTCAACACAACAAACTTAAATAAGCCTAAATTTTGATGATCCATAAGTCAGTAGTTGTAACATCTACTTCAGGAGATGTGAGATGCTATATTTTGGCAGAAGGAAAACCTACTGTATTTCACAAACAGAGAAGTGTTAAGTTCAGAAACTAGAAAAAGGAAAGTTTTACATGAGGTAAGTATAGAAAAGTTAATCTTGAAAAATCTGCAGGTTCCTGCTGCAGAGACTCTTTGAAGCTCCATTTCCTTCTACTATTTCTCATAAATGATATAAACACCTGGCATTGTGAGAGACCAATTAAACCAATTCTGTGGAATCTCAACGAGATTTTCTGCCCCCAAATAACTAAAATTCTGCTTTAGACAATATGTATGAACTATCTATACCAACAAATCAAAAGAGGAAAATTATATTCTCAATATCTATCTTATAGTAAAAAGGGACTTGATTCTGACAAACAAAAAAGAGACTCAGAAGAACAGTTTCAAGCTCTTCTCTCCTTTTTCTTCTTTTTCCTTCACTGGGCACTGATTTATCTTCAGTGAAAGTATCATTGAAATAATGAGTGAACTTTTCACTGACTGAAATAATCTTTCTGACAACTGCAATGACTGTATTTCATCAAAATCACAGAATCATTATCCAGCCCTCATTATCTGTCAACAATTTCACCTGTGCTAGTTTGGTTCTTCTTTTGTCGTGACTTAAATCGTTCTCTCTTCTGTCTAAGAGTTTATCTCTGTATGCTTACCTTGGAATAGCAAAGATGCCTAATCTTTGTTCAGACTGATGTGAAGAAGAGGTCAGAAAATACTCCACCAGCGGTCTTACCCATAATTCCCATTCATTTTTTTGCAAGTGCTTTTAAACTCAGGCCCTCATTCTTGGTCTTACATTTAGCAAGGCTGCACACATGCTTTGGCTTGTTTGTATATCTTTCACAGTTTAAAAGGTTTCTCTGTAAATCCTCCCCATTGACCACGGAGATGATAGAAAGCAGACACGATTCCACAATCCATGCCTTATCCATGGGATTGTTTTAAAAAATACATATTTTTCCCATTTCTAGAAAACTCATCAAAATTTAGACCATTTGCTTCGTAAGCTGTTAGGTATAATAACCTGAATTATATTATGAATTGTTCACAAAATTTCTTTGTCTGTCATCATCTTTAAACATGAAAGAAATAATTTTAAACTGTCAGTCCTGTTTGGTGATGAAATGCTGTATATGTTACCATCTGTAAACCATAAACAATAAAGAAATTTGCAGCTATAACTTGTTGGAGTCCAAAGCACATGGAAAACTCCTTGTGCTGCCCTGAGGGGTCCAAGACCCCGGCTGGGACCCCAGGAAAGCACTTCCTTTGACCTTAGTCCATGGGAAAAACTTCCAATGCTCAGAGATGAGTTGAAAGTAATGAAGGTGGGAAAGAAATAGTAGTTTGTCACAAGGTGAAAATTTGTAGTTTTGGGTTTTTAGTATGGAGACAGATGAGAGCAAATGGAGAATTTTGGATGGTGTCTCATCTTCTTCTTCTTCTTCTGCTCCATTTTCTGCTGTGACGGTAGCACAGAGACACTGGTAGAATGGGTTTGACAGAGGTTACGTGTTTAGAATAGGCAGTGATTATCGGCACAGAATTGTAAACATAGCACGTTTTAGGAGTTAATTGGGTTAGAAATCTTTAAGAACCTTGGAATCTTCTGTCTAGGGAGGGGTGTTTTCACTGTGTTTCTGGCATGTTAAGCCGGTTTTTGGTGTGCAGAATTTGAGATAAAAATTAGAATAAACAGCTCTGAAGACCGAAGCCATGAGACTCATTTATCTTTTTAACCTTGGTACTGGACTTTCGGAGGAAGAAGATCATCCTCTCCTCACAAGCGGGGACTCCAGAAAGGGAGTTTCCTGCAATAACTGAGTGAATAGATCAAAAATAAAAATCAAAACTCAATTCAATAGTATGGCACTAATAAACTCAGATGTCCTGTGGTAATATGATTTGATCTTTAAATACAGTTTCTGAAAGAATTGTCTCCCATGTGTCCAGTGCAATGTCTGCCACTCCCAGGTGGATGCTCAGATTATTGAAGACAACTCAAATACCCCTTTATGCTTACAGTTAGGCAATTGTATCTAAATCAAGATTTCTGACTTCCCATTATAAGCCATTCTATAACTCTGTTAAGTTATTCACAAGGTGTCTGATGCATTGTGAGATATATTCGATTTCCTTTAACCAGTCATTTGTAAACAGGACACAAGTTTGTCATTTACCATATTGCATCTGCCTTGGATTTCCGAAGACATCGCAAATGGTTGAAAATGTTTCTATCTAAGCAGCTCCCTAGCCATGTCTATTGGAAGTTTCAATCCTAAATTAGGATGCAGTGTATTACATTCAAATACGTAAATTAAAGTGTGTGCAACATAGACATGAACACTACCCCTAATGTAATTACCTTACCTTTATGTCCACTTAGAATTTCAGGAATGGGATTTATTGTTGTGAAAGCCTCTCCTAAATCTTTCTTTCACTCACCTTCCCTTCTTTCTAAATCATGTGATACCAGTGGGAACAGAAAGCTAGTTCAGTTAAAAAAAAAAAATTTACTCTCTCATGCCTATATTTCTTTCTATGTTACTAGAAGAGCATGTTTGCTTTAATATAGTTCCTTGATCAAGTCAGAGAAGAACTTTGGGCTTCATTGAGTCTCAAGAATTCTTCAGAGCCAAATTATCATATATAAACTAAAGGCTTGACAAAGGAAGGTAGTAAGGATTTTATAGTGACAACAAAATTACAACAGTAAATAAAAAGAAGGAACTGAGAGTTTATGCTAAACTATGGAATAATTCCTGTATGCAAACAGGAAGAGCATGCCATTAGAACAAAAAGGCAGAACACTTGACTCTGGGCTTATTTTGCAAAGTTACTATACAGAAAAAGAGGGATAAACTGTTACCTGCTGATGGATAGAAATAGACAAGCAGATTCAGGAGTTTGATAATGCTCAGAATGATAGTCCAAAGTGGCAAGATATCTTTCTGTTGAATTAAGCTGAGATGATAAAAAGCCTTTATGCTTAACTGTCCAACAAAATGTCCAAAAGAATTTAACAACCTATCAAGAAAGCACAAAATTGATGATTTCATGATTGTCTCATGAAAAGGAGTGTAATATACACTAAATAATAATAATAATAAAATATGTGTAATAATTTATAGATCAAGTCATGTACCACTGGATGTCTGAGATTTCCACATTAAAACCTAAGATATTTTACTATAAAATTAACCCTAATCCTGAGAATGTGATTTCAAAATATTGGTATGAGGAAAACATTATTTTAATACTTGCTGAAGAGAGGTTCTTAACAATACCTACACTTTATATAGGCTTTGCGAACTGGAAAATGGTGAAAACTCTATCCCAAGATGTTATAAATATTTCAACATGTAAACTCTTAGAGGAGGTACAATGTTTATATGCTTTTTTCTTGAAAATAACATCATAAAACTGACAAGAAAAGCCATAAACAAATCAAAGCAAAACATCATAGTGTTGCATTTATTGATAATAACATTCAGGAAGAACTGTAGAAGAAAATAATTTATTTCAAGCATAAAACCAGCAATAGTTGGATTTCCCAACTAACCCAGAAAAAAAAAAATTGAACAATTGTAACCCAGAAGACCAAAAACTGCTGTAAAGGAAAAGACCTACTCATTCAGAATAAAATATATGAAGTATTTCAAGTAGTTTCTTTGTTGCTTTTTTCATTGCCGTTCTTTATGGTTTTGATTTGGTTATAAAAAAATTTCACCATGTACCTCATTAACACACAAAATTGGTATCTGTGAACACGAGATATTTAATATACTCTTTTGTAATATTTCTATAATTCTACTTCATATTTTTCTCATTTATTAAGATTTTCTATGATATCTTAAAATTTGCATGTAGTTTTTAGTGTATGTATTAGGGGTTTTTTGACAAAAAAAAAAAAAAAAGCGAACCGCCTCTAAAAGCCTCAGGTTTCCTTATATTCAAAAGTGTCATAAATTCTTTACCAAATTCTTTGAGAGGCCAACTTCTCTAATGAGTTGTCTCTAGCATAATAAATGAAAAATAAATAAATGAAACAATATTTTCACATTAAAGGAATGTACCTAATAATAGTTGCCAACTGAAAATTAGTTGACTTGTTCAAACCGGTCTTGGTGCCTTCTCCATATAACATGGAGAGAAAGTTGCATATTCAGAGCGTGAGTCATTTAATCCTAGAATTGATTTCTACTACCCAATTTGTGTTGCCTTTTAAAGATGTCACCACTGATCAAAAATCTTATTTGCACAATTAGTTTAGACTAGACATCTACTTTTAGATGGTTAAAATGAGAGCAATCTCCCACTGCACTGAAGTGGTCTGAATTGATCTTAGTTAACTAAGATTCTGTAACAAGCAGGATAAATTTGAATCATGCTATCTAAATCAATTAGTTTGCACTTAAATTTTAATGCATTAATCTCATTAAAAGAAAGTGTTAAAGTTCTTAACAGGTACAATGGGCCTACTGGTACCCTTGAAGTGGCAAAACTCTACAATTTACGATCTATTTTTCTCATCAGATCTTCAAAAGCATTTACCTGACTGCACTGAGGATTTATCCAGCTGAAAACACACCAAAGATGCAGCATGGAAATCTGACCTCAGCCTATGGTCCTGATGTTTCTTACAAGTCCTGGGTATCTCATAGGTCCACCAAGATGAGTTAAATTTGTTTTGGTTGATTACTGGTTGTCTAAGATTTAAACACAAATTAGGCAACTGGATAAGCTGCACAGGGTCTCTTCCTGCATCACAGCCTCTCTCTGCAGTATATGAATATATGTCTTCCTGACACACAATAAAATGATTGCAAAACTAAGGAGAACCTGAAGTTGTGGATGATACTGTTATCTCCTCACTGGTTTTCTGACAAGGTATCTCACAATTCTTAGCTCCCTTCACTCCCCAGGAGTGCTTCTGCAGTGCTAGTACATATATTGAGATAGATATATAGGTTTTAAATCCAAAACAGACTAGCAGGAGTGATATTAAGCTTTATAAGACTAATATTTACTGTGGAATTACAGTAGTTTATTCCTGTACCAGACTTCTACGTCAGATTGACCTAAAACACCATTTATGGACTAGGCTTCTGACCTATTTGAAACTACCTCAGTGGAAAATGCAGAGAAGAAAACAGATCTTCTTGGAAGACCATAGTGATATAATGAGAGGAAATAGACACAAGATAGAATACGGGAAATTACAATTAGCTGTTAGGAAACTAGTTTGTGATGGTCAAACAGTAGAAAAGATTTCCCAGAGAGATTGTGAAATCTCCCCACTTGGAAGTTTTCAGGACTCATTTGGACACAGCCATGCGCAGCCTGACATGATTATAGCTGTTTTGATCATGTGTTGAACTAGGTAACATGTGGGGGTCCCTTTCTTTGTGAATTATGGTACTGAAGTTCTGTGACTGCACTGTGTTGTGCTGAAGAGTAGTCAACTCTCATTCTCTTTCTTTATTTAAAAACGTAGGTTTTGGTGTCTATGTGTTTTCTCAACTTAATCTTCTAATAGTGGTAAATAATCTTGTAATGTTAGCATCAAGTAGAAAGAGTAGAAATCACTCAAGTATTTTTATCCCTTTCTGATTTTTTCATATCCTTCTGAAGCATGGAAAATATATTGCTATTACCTACAGCCTTAATGGGGTTGTGATATTCTGTCTAGTAACGTCACTAGATTTGTAATTACAGAAAAGAATTTATACTCTCTGTCACTGGCTTTGCATAAAAGATACATCATGAAAACTATTAATTTTTATATACAAATATTTTCTATTTTTCATGTAACCGTACCTAATCACTAAAATTATTAAATTGCTTTTATTAGAGGCAACATTTTAGTAAAAAGGATATTTTAGTCTAAATATTACTTGAAAAAAGTTAGTATTTGCAATCTTTAATGTACTCTTGGCCATTCTTCTCTAGTTATTTTCTCAATGTTTGGAAGAAAATATTTTGCTATCTAATAGATTCTGGCAGCATAGGCTTGAAGAAAAATCTTAATTAATATTCTTATCATAAGCACTAAATTATTTCATGGGAGATGGAACTAATCAATACAATGATGACACCACCCCGGAGACACATGGAAATGTTGGCTCTATAAATAAAGAGACAGGCAGGGATTCCAAACAATCTAGAACGATATCCTTATTTAACACAGATAATGTCTTTAATCAGAAGATGGGAAGGTTTGCTTTTATTAATTACTTGTGGTTTCCTTAATTTTTTTTTTTTTTTTTTGTGAACAAAGCTTTGAGTGCTAATGATATGTGTGGTTGGTATAACACAAAGTAAAACGTTACCTATAGTTCATGCTTTCATGCTCAGACACTGTTCACTTTCTGATCTTGTTTGGGTATCCTGTAACACACTCCTGCTGAAAAATGTCCTCCTCTCTGATCCTGACATTCGGATTTTCAGTCAGTCTCTTTTCCCATCCCATATGGGAGCTTCCTACAGGCAAGATGTTCCTTCACACTGACAAATTCCTTTCCACCACCTTCCCTGCCTGTCATTCCTAACAACCTGTATTTGCTCACTACACCACTCCGTTTCCACCAAGCCTTAATTCATCCAACAACATTGCAGTTGTGAAGCAACATGTGGCATTCTAGTTCCTCCCACTTGTTTCCAAGTCCGGGCATATTTTCATATGTATGCTTTACAAAGGCATTATTCTGCTTTGTTTCTGAGGTCTCTTTTGTTCTTGTTGCCATGGATCTTTGGTTTTCCATGTGTGTCCACCATTTCCACACTTGACTGTGGCTTGTAATCTCTATTTCCTTTTCTTCCTAGTTTAGAAATCGCTTCACCAAGATGGCAAGCTTTCTGGATCTTGCCTTTGGCCACTTTTATCTTTCTTCAAGCTGCTGGGTGCTTTCTTTTTTTTTTCTTCATCACTCACTTCAGCGAACTAGTAAAACAGTTTGAAGAAAATAAATGGCTTATCTTTTTCTCTTTTATAGCTCTTCAGTCCTTTTGTCATTTCATGCTTAAATCAGTCCCTTTAGAGAACTGCTAGCACTTCCTAAATAACTTCATTATTAAAACATCTTTGCAGTGCAGAAATTGGTTATTCTCAGAAGGGACAAACTTATTTTTATTGTATTTGCATTTGAATAGAGTCATCATTTGTTTAATAAAACATATACTGTGAGGTCTGTGCTACCTTTTTTAGGATTTCAGCTAAATGTTTAGACAGAAAGGCAACAGAAAAATGAGAGTCTCAAATGCTGCTGACAGCACAGCATGTCAGTTAGAAAATGGAAATGGCAATTTGATAGAGAGACACACAGTCTTGTAACCTCAGCCATGATGAATAAATTGTGTAGAGGGATTCTTCACCTTGTCCTGGTTTTTTGGTTTTTTTTCCCCATCATAAATCCATTTAAGTACTAAAAAAATATATTCTACTCCTTTCTTTTCTATTGTGCAAGAGAAAATAATTAGAAGACCACTTAACTGGATCATCAAATACATAAGGAATTCATATGTCAATAGTACAAGTGATCATTGCTCTCTTGGACCTTTTCAACCATCAACTAGATTGTACAGGGAAGAATAGAATAAGATCAATAATATCTTCCATAATACCTTTTCTCTTTAAAAAAAAAACAGTTTTAGTCTCAACATAAACAATATCTATAAACTCATTGATACTAGTTTTAATCAATAGTGGATGCAGTATTAGGGAAATTATACTTAAAGGTAAGTCACCGCAAATACTTATTTCATCTCTGTTTAATTTAAAAATTGTTACGGTAGAGCCAGTGGCAGATATAACTGTGGCAGAAAATCATGTGAGCATAACACTGAGCAGGACTGAATGTCGACACAAAGCAGATTTAATTTCCTCTGATGTCTTTGATGCTTGCAGTGTTGATGTACAAACAAACTCGTACACTGACTGTTAAGTAACTCCACTGAAGTAAAGGTAACAAAAACAAACAAAACAAAAAGTAAAAGAGGAAAGAAGTTCGAACTTTAGTGGTTTCTAATGGTCTACATAGAAGAATAGAAATTTATTGAGGACGCTCTATTAAAACAGGATATTCCATTATTTATAATTTAAAAGAGGTAATTAATAATATCTTACACAGTTTCTATATTTTCCAGTTGGATAATTCTATCAGTTTAGACATTAAAATATTCAAATTAAAGCTGTTTATAGGACAGATGGGAGAGAAAAAGAAAAGAGGAGAGAGCAAATGTAGATGGAAGAAGGGTGAAAGAAAGGTCAAACAGTCTGGACAAAATCAAAATATTTTGATGCTTCTTTCCATATAGATCTCAAATAAGGAGAGCAGTATTATAATCTGACAAAACAAAGTCAGCCTGAGAGAAAAATATGACAGGGACTCAGAAATGCTGGCAGCAAGTATGAATGTAGACAGGACACTAGGGTTACACAGGACAAAGTTCTAGGACCATGTCTTTGTCCTTAGACATCTGGTGAAATCAGCTTTGCTTTGCACCAGGATTAGGGCCATGGTCAGCATGGACCCATCCTTAGGAGAAGGATCAGCCAAAATGAATGTCCTTGCCTTGGAAGCTGCCCACGAGGATAGATGTGTGGGAACACGACTGTCCTGGCATAGCCGGGTGTCAGGATGTCACAACAAATGAGGCATTTGCTGTGTGCTGTGGGGGAAGGTGTTAAAACCACTGAGAACCTTGAACTACCTCTTGTACTGCAGTGCCACAGCTGTCCCCGTGGCAGCAGGAAACAGTCTGTGCACCACTGCTGCTAAAGGAACATTATTAAAAAGCTCTGTCTGCAGCTCGAGCATTGACGTTCATGTCAAACACTGTAGTACTCTGTAACAAAGACAATTCCAAAAGTGAAGCTTCTTGAGTTGCAGAAAGGTGAAATATAAATAATTAAATGCACCTATTATCAGAACTCAAAGCTTTAGAGAAAATTAGATGAAAAATTTTATTTTTCATGAGAAAATAAAGTAGAATATAGCAGAATACAGGAAATAGCTTAACTTGCTTAACCAGATGGTTTCAAATAAATGTTGGGAATAAATAGTTGCTTGCAGGAGGCATCTTATTGTCTTACTTAAATATTTTATGAATATGTGCTTTCTCATTAGCAAATAAATAAAGTAAAACAAATTCTGAAACTTTTATTATTGAATAGGCAAAATTAACCTTCAAATCTATAGGCACTGGAATAAAAGTGTCTATGAAAGAACTATTTCCAAAGAACAGAATTTAAAAGATTTAAAACACAATTAAAAAAAAAAATAGGTCTATTAATTCACTAAAGACAAATATACAAGTATATATTAACAAAGGATTACATGTATTTTAAAAATTTACAGTTCTTGAATTAAAGGAAATAAAGTTCTAATTTCGGTTTTCTTAGTCAAAACAGAACAAACGAGATAAAGTGGTTTGATTTATCTCATAAATGTACAGTTTGAAGTATCCCCAAAAATATCTTCTAAGAACTCAGAAAGTTAGAGAAACTTTTCTTCCATTGAAATAAAAAAAAGAACCCACCAGCCAACAGCAACAAAATAAAACCCAATGATCAAATCAAACAAACAACACAACCCCCCCAAAGAAACAAAAAATCCCAACAAATCAACCAACCAACAAAAACCGCAAACAAGCAAACAACCAAACAACCCACAAAAAAACCCATATAAGTCTTGCTTTTAACACATTCTGTTGATTTTTGAAAGAATGAACGTAACTGAGAAAATTATAAAATTAAAAATAATTGTAAATTAGTCATGCTGAACATGTTTCAGGCAACCTACAAAGCTATCCTGAAAAGACACAAATATTTTATCATACTTAATGAAGAAAAATATAGCAATTTGTGTCTGGTATAATCATGCCAATAAAGCTGGATCTAATTATTACTGACTTACCTTGAACTCTTCCTGCTTCTGCAGCTGTTAAGAACCAAGGATGAATGTGAGGAATGGGTATAGGTTCTAACTATTAAGATGAACAATGCTAGATGTACAAAGAACTTTTTGTATACCAGAAGTAATGGGAATATCCATTGACAAAAAACAAAACAAAACAAAAGAAAAAAAAGGTAAAGACCTCGGGTTTTTAACCTTTAAAGTTACATATTGTTACTTACAAAATCAAAAGCTGTTTTAAAATGCCTTAATTACAGTAGGTTAAATATTTCTCCTTTCTTTCATTTTACTGCCTTTTGTCTCTCTCTCTCTCTTTATAGATTCAGGCTGATTTCTGTTTGCTCGCTTAGGAAGCCTGTGCACATCTATGTATGTGCATAGCATACCTTTAGGCTTCCTGTGTTAATCCTAAGAGCACTAATTATACAAAATTCTTATCTGGCTAACACACACTGAGAACATTTGTCTTTTGGATTAGCAGTGTTTTAATACTGATAAACAGAAACTCTTCCAAGAATCATGGACTTCCATATTTTAATAACATTTCACTTTTTTGTTTTCTAGTTATGGTAGAAGGATCCTTTCTGAAGCAGGAAAAGAGTCCAGGAAAGAGGTTGACACAGAGTTTTAAGGCTGTGCTGAAGATGATCTGAAATTTTACTGGGGCTTTATGGTGTTTTGTTTGTTTGTTTTTGTTTTTAATACAGCAACAAGTTATTATCAATTATTATGGGACAGAGAATTGTTTAGACCTAGATTCACCGACTAAAGATTTTTGAATGACTTTTTGTGAATGTGGATTTTCATGACTGCACATATTGCTATTTTATCATATTTTGCAGTACAGGGAGAAATCTGAGAGCTGACAAGGGCAAAAAACTCCAAGTATCAACATCACTATTAATTTATTTTCACTTTTTTTCTTATTTACAGGTTTATTCTGTACAAGACATTAGGCTTACAATCTCTTTCTGTTATCACAAATGTTCACATACTAACAAACCTTTATAAATACCCTATGTAAACTTCTTGATTCTGATTTTGCAGCAAAAATAATGGAGGGAAAGAAGATCTGTGAGAGTTATAAGAGTATTTTTTCTTGGAATATGGGGGAGTAGGACTAGGAAAAAAGCAAAACAATATACTGCCTGTATTCCAAGTTCATATTTAAGTACATTTTCTAGTCTAAAAAGGTGTCCAAAACAGAAGTTTGCTGTCCAGTTACTGGTAGTTCAAAAGTCTTTGTAGAAATAACTGTTGCAGAAGGTTAAGCTTCTGAAAAAAATATTAGAAAAAGAAATGGATGCTGGTAAATGTTGTACAGAGAAGCAGATTGGGAAGGATGTATTGTGGCATAAAAAATATCCATCAAAAGGAAGCCTGAAACATGAAGGTTGATGTCCTTGATTATAAATCTCAATTCAGTTTTCTCTTAAAATAAATTAGAATAAAAAACCCCATCATATCTACAATTTGTTTAAGTAATGTCTAAGTAATATTTTCCATGCAGTGCCTGCATATTGTTAGAGAAATAACCTTTTTTTTTTTTTTTTTAATTAATATAAATATCTGTAGGCTGAATCAAGGTGTTTTGTACTCTTAATAACTGTCACTAAATGTTTTTACACTTCAAGGAGAAAACACTGCTTTGCTTTGAGGTGGTTTTTGTTTTGTTTTGTTCTTTACTTTTTTACTCAACTTTATTATACTGTATTATACTTGAGTCCATTTAATCTCGGTATTTGCATCTGGTTAAGCATAAGTATTCAAGAGGAACACAGTAATTCTCTCTCGGTGGTGGTGAAGTTTAATTAAAGCTAATTGAATCTATTTATATCAGAATCTGGTTTAGTCTTTAAAATGTAGTTTGTATTATTTTTATTCATTTAGAAACACAAATTACTTCATTACTGCAGCTGCACAATTGTACTTTAGAGATGCATAATGACTTTGAGATCTTCTCACTTTAAAAGATACTGCAATTTCAGAGGTCATCTCCAGGTTTTTAAAATATTCACGTATTTTTAAAGGAAACTTGTCTTTTGCTTATAATACCTTCAAACACATCATGTTTTCCTATTTCGACTTACTAGTATTTGTTTCTTTTTTCTCAATTAAATGCTGTAAATGTTGTGCCAGGATCTAGACCCACAAATGATCATACTTCATATAAATGGTTTCAGTAAGTAGGATAAGTGTAAAATGCTCAGTGTATAATAAATTACAATTTCCAATGTATTATAAGTTAGTGATTTTGTATTTTTATTCAGTTGTAGCTCTACTATACTTTTGGGTCTTTTAAAAATTATTATTTACTTATCATTTTTTGTTACTTTATAATTTTGTGATCCTAATAAAGTCTAAGGCCATATGCTTCAAGCCAAGAGAATATTTTGGGTTTCTATATAAAACAACTAATGAAGAGTTATAATCCATATGTCACTAAAATGCTCATTATTCTCTTCCTGACTTAAAATTGGTCTCAATTTGATCATGTGAGGATCCGAGTTCAAATTTCTTGTTAGTAAAATACAGAGGAATGTTTAAGAATAATTCTAACCAGAAAATCTAATCTCAGGATAAACAGTTTTCTGACTCTTGTAATTCAGTTAATACAATAATAACAGTGGAGGAATTGTTACTAATTTTTATTTCTATATTTGGAGTTGGAAGTATTTTCCTTCATTGAGAATTTTCCCTGAGTACAATATAATGTGCTCTTTAAAGTAATATGCTAAATATATTAGCCTAAAACTTTGCTTACAAAAGGACTAATGCTGTAGATGTAGGTGTAGAAATTTTAAAGATTATTGTCAAGGCAAGACAAAGTTTAGAGGTAGAGGTAATAGTCTGTATTCAACCAGAAAGGAAACCTGTAAAAATTAAACACATTTTTGGTCACAGAAAATTTTCATCAAAGGTGGAAGGGAGACATCTTGAAGATTTCATGTTTTGTTGTTTGCTGTCTAACATTCAGTACATTTCTGAATGCATGTTTGGCAGGAAGAACATGAGGAGGGCTTTACTCTGGTTTCTGGTATTGTTTTTGTCACTACACCCCTTCTGCTATCCTGTAAAGCTGGCATGAGGTCAACATATGCCATTTTCTTACTTTATTTTGCTGTGGATCTATAAAAAGCCAAGACTACATTAGGTAGCTACAACTATAAAAGAAATTTCTCTTTTTAGCTTCCAGATCTGCATTTAAGAGTGAGAAAGCAGAATGACCTTACTAGTGGCATTTGTTAATCTGGCACCTGACAACAGCCATTCCAGATGCTCCAAAGACCGCTCCTCTACTGGCATTAATAAGGTGGATGGAGCAGGACAAGAAGATGGGCAGGAGACACAGCCAGGACACCTGACCCCAAGTGACCAAAAGGATATCTCAGACCATACAGTGTTATGGTCAGCAATGACTTCTGCAAAGCTGAGG
This sequence comes from Phylloscopus whistleri, assembly GCA_017589585.1. Lineage (NCBI taxonomy): Eukaryota > Metazoa > Chordata > Aves > Passeriformes > Phylloscopidae > Phylloscopus > Phylloscopus whistleri. Next base: position 440,178 of record JADMLD010001396.1, read on the forward strand.
GGAAGAAGGAGGTAGGGAGAGAATGTTTTGAATAATGGTGTTGGTTTTCCCAAATAACCATTTCACATGATGGAGCCCTGCTTTCCTGTGGATGTCTGAACCACTTGCCTATCCACGGGAAGTTGTGAATTGTTCCTTGTTTGCCTTGCCTGTGTAGGGTTTTTGCTTTTGCTATTAAAATTCTTTGTCTCAACTGGCAATTTTTTCTACTTTAACTCTTCCAATTCTCTTCCGCATCTCACCAGGGAGGTGAGCCAGAGGCAGGGACTTAGTGCAGCTTAGTTCACAACAGCTTCTGAGTAAGGACCAAGCAAGAGGTAATGACAATTTAGCACTGACTACTGATTCATAAGTAAAAAAGAGAATGGATTTTGAAGAACAAATATTCTCTGAGGGGAAAACAAATAAACAATAAAAAAAGAAAGCCCCAAAGAACAGAAAATTAGCCTGCTGCTTTATCCAAAGCTCCTTTATTTTTTTATCTTTCTTTGACAGAAGACAACAGCAAGATGAGTGTATCATATGTCCTGGAATACCTTCCCAGTTTGGGTGTTTTTTTTAATTTTATTTAACACAAATATTTTCTGAGACAGAATTGGTTTCCAGGTATTACAGCCCTGGGTTGATATTTAGCCTATTAAATTATGTGATCAATTGCAAAACTCAGCAGAAAATTTCAGCAGACACAGCATTTTGTAGCTAAGATTTCTATAGCTTTCCAAAGTTTTGCTAGTTCTTACGGTGGTTAATTGTACACTCATATCTTCATAGAGACTATGAGAATTAGAGTGTGTTTGCAAGAAGGAATTTTGTGGTAATGTTTCTACCATGGAAGAAAAAAATAGAAGAAAAAAATGCAAAAAATTGGGAGAAGTTCTCTTTCCCTTCTCCTACTCTTATAATAAAATACCTAAAAAGAAATTATCAGATCTTCACTTAATTTTTCATTAAAATATTTTCTAATTGAGGACATATTTTCAAAAAGGTAAAAAAATTCTAGGCAGATATTCTATTTTTAGATTTTTTCCTGGTGTTTTTGCAGAGGTATTGTTATATCCCTTCACAGTTTATGTTTGATACATAGTATATAATGTGGCTTTTACTTATTTTTAAAACAGACCTTTTTCTTTTCTTTTTGTCATTCATTCTACCCCGGGTATTTCTGAGAAAAGGTGAGGCATTTAGTAAAGATTTGAGTGATATTTCTATGTATGATGTATTTCGTGATTGAACAGTATTATGTAGATCTCAGCCCTCTTCCATAACTGTTTTTCCTTCATCTTTTTGCATGTACTCTGAATCTTCTTCTGTATCTCCTTTTTATATAAAGTGTATTATGCTGTGTTTTATATGCATCTCATCTGTAATATATCCATATTTTACAATAAAGAAAATCTTTGAACAGGGCTTTAGAAATGGAAAAATATTAAGCTTTTTTTCCTCTCTTTAAAATTGTTTAGTCATTTACAGAATTGTTTCTGACTGGAGAAATACAAAGAATAATTTATCTCACTTCAAACCACCAAGCAATAAAATCTACTTAAGCATAGAGGTAGGCAAAAGAGCAGTAAGAGATCCCTTTTTATCTCTTAATGCATTTCTTTATATATGATGTAACTGCACTCTTAGACATATGAAATCAGGCAGGGTCTCCTTCCTTTGGTTTTGGGTGGGACAAAGTTGGAGACTTTCCATCAGGGACCCGAGTGCATCCTCCTGTCCCATGCTGGCAGGGTTCAGGATGGTGACCTTGGATCCAGCTGCTGGGAAGCAGCAGGGTAAGAAAGGGCTGAACTGCAGCTTGTTTAGATTCTGATTTTAAGCTCAAGTACTTGCCCTGTAAAAAAAAACTTTTTTTTTTTTTTTACAGATTAAGTTCAGATTGTGCTGAAAGGCAATTTCAAACTGAGAAAATTCCCTTCGGATTTAGTGCAAGGAGTAAGGTTATTCTTAATAAAGGATTCCAGTACTTTGTTTTCCACTCACATTTCTAATTTAACTCAACTAGTCTTATGCACAATCACCTCAGTATAGTTTGACTGTTCCCGTAACTTGGTCTTCAATGTCTGTTCCAAGAAATATATGAAAATTTCACCAAAACAATGTTGAACCCAAATTTAAGCAATGGCAAACCCTGGGTTACAGCCACGAAGATGTATTGGGCAAAGATTGGGGCAGCCATATTCCAGCTATATTTAAATTAAGGTGCAAGTTGTCAGTCTAACCTTAGATTTCAGAAATAAGTGTTTTTCATATGTTTTTACTTATGAAGTGTCTTAACATTATTTTGTACACTTTTAACAACTGCTTTGAAGATTTCTCAAATATCAATCAGATGAGATAGATGTTAATGATAATCTTTTTATTAAAAAAACCAAAAAGACAAAAGATAGAAGAACAAAAGGACAAAAAGAAAGGTGAGGTTCTATAAAGGGGTTTATGTAAACAGTCTGCAAAATTATTTATTTTTTTATTTTTCAGTGTTCATCTGTTACATTTCATTAGGTAAATTTCTCTTATTTGGAAATTCTTTTGAAAGAATTGAATTCTTTTGAAAGAATTCTTTTGAAAATTGAGAAACTTCAGGGGTTTTATGCAAACCAGTTCTTAACAATGGGACTGAGTTCACTTACTTGATGGAACTATTTATGCAATTTTCTCATTCCTTGATTTGAAAGTATATTAGAAAGTAATGTTAGAGGAAAAAATAAAGTGTCAGCTTCACTTTGATATTAGCCTTCACGAACCTTTTTCATCTAAGGGACTATTTGAAATTCTACCTTACACAAAATTGACAATCTGTTATTGCAGTATTTCAAGGCACCAACTTTGCACAAATCATTTCAATACTCTGACATTGCATTCCTAATAAGATGGAGTTGCAGCAAGCTGTTCCACAATAATGAAAACTGCACCCAACAAAATATTTTTATATTTCAATGTACCTTAATTGTCATTTCCCCATCTGACTTTCTTTCCATAGAGAGACTGGGAAGCACTGAAGAGGCTAAAGCTGATGACAAAAAAAAAATACTGAGAACAAAATACACTGAAACTGCAAATTTTCCACTGGAGCTTTGCTTCTTCTATCAAAAGAAGAACAAAGTATTGCTGTAGTATTACAGAATGATTTGATAGCTGTCACAGAAGTGATGTTCTTTTATTAAGAACAGATTCAGACTAAAGCAAAGCTCAATGGCATTGGAAACAGAGAAGAAAAAAAAAAGACGCGTACAGAACATCTTAAAAAGATCAAATGTTGCAGTTATGGTAGCAGGCTTTTTATTTTTCCCTCTATTTCCAGCACATGCTTCTAAACCACATAGAATAATTGATTTTAAATACTTGTTTTTTTAAATGATACTCCTAACAATTATCTTTCTTAAGCTCATTATGGTACATTGATATGCAATTATGCTAATTTTATGACATGATTTAGATTATTTTATTATTCTTTCAACATCGTTTGTGATCAATAATGTTGTTTGGTTTTTTCCTCCAGATATTTATCATTTACTTTCCCTTCCTCAGGGTAAGGCTGGTCATTATTTTCAGGTGCACTGGAAAATTTCCTAATTAGAGTCAATTACTAATCTATTCCATTGCTTTCATTTAGGCTGCCTCTGGAAAAAGATGGGACCTTCACATGAATTCTGAGATCAAAACATGGCATTCTGCTCTTGAAACAATAGTATCTTAGTGTTGCCCTTAACTAAGCAGCTCACCTCCAGGCACCAGCAACTCCCTGGCAAAAATAAATAGCATAAGTCTGTCTTTTTGTTTCCCATGGCAACTACATTTTCTCGGAAACCTACCGGTGCTTTTATGAGACAGAATATGTATAGAAATATAGGGTTAGTGCATTTTATATTATAAGCATAGTTATATGGACTACTCCAAATTCCATATTTTGCTTTTATCTTCAAGGTGCAAGAATAAATAAATTCACGTTTAGTGGGAACCAAGGCAATGGATTTTCTCTTTACATCTTAATGAATCAATAAGGCTTCAGAAGCTGCCTTGTAGAAAAGTAACTCATAAAATATTTTTAAAGCAAAAAGCATTTTTCTGCAGCTTTCTTAGAACAGTACAGAATGAGGCTGTTTAGTTTTTTCATTCTCAAAGAAATACTTTATAAAGCAATACAATGTAAAATAATTTTTTCTAGTTCAACTGTTGACTTAATTGTTACCTGTAAAGAAATAGAAGATATCACTGCTTTGACAAAAAAAAAAAAAAAAAAAAAAAAAAAAAAAAAAAAAAAAAAAAGGTGGGATGTATATGCAACATCTGAGTTTAAAATAACACTGAAGATGAGGAGTTACTGGTTACTGTCATGGTATATCATGCCTATGAATTTAATTAAGGTAAAGTACAAGACTTAGTTTTAAGCAGCAACTGAACTACTTACTTTTCAAGGATGACAGACTCCTGCAACAGAAAATGCCGGGGAATTAACCAAGAAGCCTTGAAGGAAAGGACCTAGGAGTCTGGATGAATATCAACTTGAATATGGGTGTTATGGGTTAGCCCCCGTAGGCAGATAAGCAAGACACAGCTTCTTCCTTGCTCCCCCACACAGTGGGATAGGGGGAGAGAAAATCAGAAGGGTAAAAATGAGAAAATTTGTGAGTTGAGAGAGTGCAATAGGTAAGGAAAAGCCATAAACACAAAGCAAAATAGTGGATTTGTTCACCACCTCCCATTATCAGATGTTCATCCAGAAAAACAGGGCTTCAGCATGCATAATATTTACTTGGGAAGTCAAATGCCAGGAACATCCCCTTCTTCCTCCTCCAACATTTTATTGCTGAGCATGACAACATATGATATGGAATACCTCCTTTATCAGTTTGGGTCACCTGTCCTGGCAACCTCCCTTCTTGTGCACCCTCACCTCCTCACTGGGGGTGTGAAGTTGGAAGCAAAAAGCCCTTGACTTTGGGTAAGCACTGTGTAACAGTAACTAAAACATCCCTGTACTACCAGCACTGTTTTGGTGATAAATCTCAAACATAACCCCATACACACTACTGTGAAGAAAAATTATCCACCCTTGCCAAAGCCAGTACTATGTGGCAGCAATGTATCTTTGTGGCAAAGAGGGCAAAAGTTAAACCTGTTAAAAATCTACTTCAATCCCTAAATAAGCTTAGAAATCCTTTAGGATTTCTCACATAAACTTTTTAATGAGAGCTAGTGATAAGATAGAGCCCACTTTTTCTCAAGGACACAATAGCCAACTAATGAAATCAGTTAGCTTTGAGTAATCCCTTTCTGAACCTGCAGAGGCCTAAAAGACAGTTTTCATTTTTAAATGACAGCATATAACTTGGAAAATGAAAAGGAGGGACAAAGAAACAGTTGTCTTCCCCTCCTGCTTAATATGAACTTCCATGGAGCAAGATTAGTGTTAGTTGAGGTAGAAATTATTTATGCAATTTTTACGCTCTCAGGGGATAAAGATGGTAAGAAAAGGGACCTTGACAGCAACACACTGATGAAGATATTTTTCATGTAGTCAAAATTATTATTTAAGTCTATTAATTCCTACAGAAATTGCTCCTTTGTTTTGTATATTTGTATTCTTAACTAGCCAAGACGTCTGTAGAAAGCCAGAAAAGCACTTAATTTAAGAGTAAGAATTTTGTATGAGCACAAAAAGAATCTGGAAAACATGCCACACTGTTGCTCTTGTATACAGACAGTATAAAAATTAAGAAAATGCTTGTAATTAATTAGAAGAAGGTAGAGGAATCAAGGCTGAAGTAGAGATATTTAGACTATTTCTAAATATCTCTAAGGTAAAAAAAGTAGTGCATGTATGAACTTGATAATTTCTGGGCAACATTGAGGGCACCCAGACAGCAGTGTCAATAGTATCAGATAAAAATGTATTAGGGACAACGTTGGAAACTCCAGATTTGTGTATGTTTATAGCAGACATTGAGATCAATGAGGAAGAAACAAGTAGGAAGAGAAGATAAATCCAAAGTAGGAAGAAAATAAAAAGAAGAAAAAGGAAGCCTTGAAGTCAGGTAAAAAGCTTAAAAGATCATGATCTTGCAAAGAGAGGAGTAAGTGTCTACAGCCAGTAATAAAATTTGCCTTCAGAGACAAGCCCAACAAAATGTAGGGGGAGTCCCCCTCAACAGTCTATGAGACTCTCTATCGTTTCTGTATGTAAAATAATAGATATGAGAGGGTTTCATCCTGGTACTGAGTGGTTTGATGAGGGAAGGCTTACAAAACTGTAGTTTTATAGTACCTTCTGCCTCATTTAAGCACTCGGTTTCTTATTTATTTTTTGCATTTTGAACTTGTAAATGTTTTCAGTGTTGCATATCAAGTTCTACAATAAATTTATTCTTTGTCAATGATAGGACAGTTTGATGGCTTTAGTGTTGTCTCGGAACATACAGGAAGGCAGTTGAAATATCTTCTTGTTGAGGAGACCCCTAATAAGATTAAGCTAACAAGTTAATCAATCCTAAAAGTATAATTTCCTTTAGGAAAAAAAAAAAAAAAAAGTCTTTGCCTTTTCTTTCTCATTTCAGAAACTCCAATAACAGAATTCTGAGTAAATCATCCCTCCAAAGTGCATTGGATATTCCCATACCGACGCAAAATTTGTATTTGCTCACAGAGTGCACTTTGTGCCAGAGCTGCCTCTATCATATCTAACAGCTCTGTGATAACCAAGGTTGGACTCACTTTGAACTCAGCAATATCTATCACATTCTGTTTGACTCTAGAGCTTTTAGGATGTTTCAGTTTCTATGGTGAATCTGGGCATAAAAGCACAGCAACTGTGTATCAGAAAGCCAAAATCAGATTATGTGATATAAATCTTTATTTCTCAGTGCTAACTTCATTTCCAAACAGTGAAGTCCTGGGAAAATTGGGGTGACTCATTGCATTTAAGTTCTAGTGTTAAGCAGGAAGAAAGCCAAGTTGAAGCCTATATCACTTTAGAGAAACTCAAGACTTGACATATGAGAACCCTGCCCTTGCAGGCTTTATTGAAAGGGAGTCAGAAATAGCATGTTTTCTAGAACATTTGCTATGATTTATGGAATATCTTAAACTTCAAATCAATTATTCAGGTTCAAGAATATCTTTGTTCATAGCGGTATCCCCTAGGGGTGAAATCTTGATCCATCTGTATAGAAGAGCAAAAATCTTTTCCTAGCTACCTCCCCAGATGAGTTGCAAGCAAGTGCAGCTGCTCCCCTGCTGTCAGATAAGAGAGGAGACTGCATAGTGGTGTCTGTGTTGCACACCATGTGACACTGAGTGCTTTACATGGGGGGAAATATTATCTTTAGCTTTCTCACCACTAACCTCATTCAGCCCTGTTTTCTAATTGTGTAAAAATATTTCAGGTTCCCTTTTCTGTAACATAATTTGTTCTTTATTGTTTAGATTAATTTTTACTTTCATAAAAATCTATCAGGATCTCTGTAATTTAATATACACGTCCCCAAGACATTTGGATTTTTAAATAATTCCTAGCCCATAGTTCCAGTCAGAGACAACAAAGAAGGAAGAGACAAGTACATGCACATTTATGGCTTATTACTGTGCTTATGTTTGATTTCATAACAACCAAATATTGTAATCTGCTTGGTGGGTTACTGTCTTCATGGATGCAACAGATCTCTGCTTTATCTGTATGTAGCATGGATATATTGTTTCCCTTGTTCAAATAGTTCAGAAATACTTAGTTTTAATTCAAAATGGATTTTGAATTCAGAGATTTTGCAGAAGTTATAAAATAAGAATACAATAAGGAGCACTTTGTAGGCTATAATGTTCACAAACTATGTATTCATTGAATATGCTTGAGAGAAATATTTCAATACACCAGTACAAGTCCTGCAAGCAGTTTTAAAGCAGCTGGCCTGCAAAGTTGAGGTACATTAAAATATCTAAACACAGCTCTTCAACGATTATTTCCTGTTCATGTTTCAAATTTTGGGTGTTTTTTTGTGGTTTTTTTGGGGGGTTGTTTTGGGTTTTTTTTGGCTTTTTTGGGGGGCTTTTTTGGTGTTTTTTTTTTGTTGTTGTTGGTTGGTTTTTGTTTTGGTTTTTTTTTTCTTTGTTTTGTTTTGTTTTGTTTTTTGTTTTTTTGGGTTTTTTTTTACTTCATAACATGCATCAGATTTAACAATTTTAATAATTGAGAGGGTCTTTTTCTACCTGTGTTTGCTAGAATTCCTACACAAAAGATATCTAATTGATGATGGTAGCTGAATCTTTTCTAACATACATTTACTTTAGACTATATGGAAAAGTTTATAGCAATATATTAATAAATAATGGAAAACTCCTATTGTCTTCCAACTACTAATTGAAAATATAAACTTATTGTTGATAGAATTACTCTGCCAACATCTGCTAAAATACTATCCTCAAAATTATTTCTTTAGTTTTGCTTTCCTCATATGTGTTTTCACTTGGAGAACAATTCCAACAACACTGAAATAAACAGTACCTTTACTCTTGACTTCAAGAGTGTAATAACAAAAGACAATGTATTAATTTAAATGCAAATTTGATTAAATCTGAGTTTTGTTTTCTGAGTTCAAATTTGTTGATTATCTCTGGAAAAATGCTATTTTATTCAGTAACCAGGTTTAAATATTAAACATTGAGTGTTATGGGAATATACAAAATGAAGTTCATAGAAAAGAAAGTAGAACTATAACATGGTAATTTCTAATGATGAGACTAGAATAATGAGATAATTAAGGATTTCTCTCATCATTAAAGATAAACTCAACAGAAATATTTTTTATGGGACTGCAATGGAAATTGGAAATGCTACAAATAAAAATTCAAAATAATCTAAGATCTCTTAAATTCAGTAACAATTCAACAATCTTATGAATTCTAACTACTAAGAATAAGGAGTGGATTTTCTCTGTGTAGCTAGATCTCACAACTGTAGGCAAAACATAGGAGCTCTGTGAGACCCCCATTTGAATGTGGTATTGATTAAAATGGATGGGAATAAAGGAACTTCATTAATATGAAGCATTTAGCATCCTGGTGATGTGAAAAGCTATAAAGAAGACCTGGTTAGAAGGAGAAAACTTCCAAATGGGAGAAAACACCTGCCAGCCTGAGGACTAGATCTGGGAACCACCCTTAAAAAGTGAAGCTGGCCTCTTTGAAGAACAGCTGAGTAGCTGAAAACCAGAGACATACTGAGAAACCACCAACAGGTGCTAAAACAGAAGTAGTGAAAATCCATCATCTGAAAAGGTGAAAAACAATAAGGAAAAAGACAAAAACAGTCTGGGAAAATAAACTTTTGTTTAAAAGAACAAAAACTTCATCATCTCTTGTCTGCCATGGGTGAAAAATAGAAATTATTATTTTGGCTGCTCAAACTGGTGTTTTTCTAAGTCCACTTATGTCTCCATGATATAAGAAGGACTTACTTTTTATTCAAAATGTAGCCTCCTTCTCTAAGAATTTCCCGTGTTGCACATACTTTTCCTCTCTTTATGCCTGTATGTTATTCAGGTCTAGCACTTGGCTGACTTTGGGGTCCCTGCAGTGTCCTGACCCCAAGGAGGCTGCTGGCCCCCTCTCTGCCCTGATATCATACTGAAAATATTATATTCTAGAAGGGTATCATCAGACAAAAAAGAACACTTGTTCAGAAGCCATAGCAAAAGAAACACTAGATTGTCTTAGAAAATAAGAACAGTAAGTCATTCATTTAGAATGTGCTTGAACATCTTGAATGGCTGTTAATGCCTAAGAACAGGCAAATAAATCCTGTCTCCAACGAGGAAAGAATTCAGCTCTTTGTATATAGATGCCTAAATTTGTTGTAAATATGCATCTGTACATGAGATGCACATTCAGGCTCCATTTCTAGTTAATGAAATCATGCAACTTAATATAGTAACCTCAATATAGGCATCTAATAGTACATGTGTTGACTGAATGTGATCTGATTGTTATCTACCAGTTCCCTCTCCAAAACCTTGGTCTCTTCTCCCAGGAAATTAGTGACAGGAGAAGAGGAAATGGCCTCAACCTGCAGCAGAGGAGGCTCAGGTTGGACATCAAGAATAATTTTTTTTTAGTGAAGGGGTGGTTAAGCATTGGAATGGGCTTTCTAGGGAGGTGGCAGAGTCACCATCCCTGGAGGTGTGCAAGAAACAGCAGCACATGGCATATAGTGCTACAGTTTAGTGGCTTTCTTGAACAGCACTCACACTGACAGCAAAATAAACCAGGGTTCTTTAGATGATATAAGAGTCTGATATGCATGTAAGCAACCAAATTTAACCCCCTCTAACTGAAACAGAAACTCAGGTATGATGTTCCCATGTAAACTCTGATACACAGTCATTTGGATCACATGCAATTGTCTGACAAGAAAGGTGCTCTTCAGGCTAACAGTACATAAGGAATCACTGCCTAACAAACTCAACATCTTAAAGGGATCCAAGCAATTTTTACAATTTTTCATGGGTATGAGAATATCTGTGTTTATATCATATAAGCTTTAGTCACTACACACGCTGTCATTTACTCCATAAACCTTCATTTAAGTGAGATGATTTATGAGAAACCTTTTCCTTGGAGGCAGGAGATCTCATAATCTCATAATCAAGAGTTCTCTCAGGAGATCTCATAATCTTTGTAAGTATCTGCTGGTGTTTATTTGGATAGTTGCAATATTGAATTATGTGAAACACTAGTAAAATTTGATGGAGCAGTTGCTATGTTACAGTTATCATTTTGATGCTGCTGATTATGTTATCATAACCAGTTGTACATGATATATTCATTGCCACACTGTAAGTAGTGGAATATGACTTCGCTTTGTCCCAGGAACATGAAAAGAAAGAAGAAAAAAGAAGAAAAATATACAACCATTGTTTACTGTGTGATCTTGGTACACTCCAGTAAGAACATCTTTATGCAATTGTTTTTTCTATGATTCCTACTGTTTTACTCAGCTGCCGTTAAAAGAAAGACAATTAATATAGTCACAATGTGCATTGAGAAGTTCTTTCTGAGAATACATGTGAGAAATAATTCACCCTGATATTACCCCCTGCATTGCTTTTTATGAATGCTGTCCAGTTAAATACAGAATCTTAGCTAAAATTCACTTCAAATCTAAACAATTAAATTATCACATGAATTTTTCATCTCCTTGCCTCACATCTCCTTGCCTCTCCTCTCCCTACCAAGAGCCAGGGGAAATAAAAAAAAAAATAATGGAAGATTCAGTCAGGATTGCATCTACCAGATTTGATAACAGATAACTAAAACCAATGGGAAACAATGAAACATTTGAAGATATTGAAATCAATAGGTTTTCAAATGTTTGCGTGATAACTAAGCCTCCCCAACTTTCATATCTATTTCTTCAGTAATAGATTTAATTTTAATAACAAAAAAGTACCAAAAAATGTCTATAGACACAATGTTAATAAAGGTAGTATTTTCCAGAGGCCTCTTAACACATATTGCCATCTCAGATGTTATACATTAAAAATAATGCATGATTTCTTCTGATTGCATCTACAGAGTCCACGTAAATGATATTTTTTCTAAGCCAATAAGAGAATGTCATTTTTCAGAACAAAATAGGAAATACACTTATGATGATGTCATATATTTACCTACTGAATACACTATTTAGCATGCATATTATGTATGTATTTTGTGTCCTTGTCATGTCTGCCTTATATATATTAAATGCCACATACTATTTCAAATGAAGTTTTAATTCTCCAGCAACACAATCAAAAATTCCAAAACACAGAAAAAAACCCATGAATTATATAAGTGGCTGCTGTGTTTAAAGGAGATTTCTATTAATTGAGAGGGAAGGGAGAGCTTAGAAGAACTACCTGAAAGTACAGATGGAGACATTAACTCAGCTTTTGTTCTTATATTTTATGTAAATACCTAGATCCATATGCAGCTATCTTTATTAGTAAGGTATATCCATAATGTCAATAAAGTTCAGAGACCTTGAACTTATTTTTTCATATAAAATAAAGTGGCTAGATTAAGATGGACTGAAATAAATCAACTCCAAAGCAGGCAGTCTTCTTCTCTGAAGAATACTGAAAAGAAGAAAAACCTTCATTCAGGAAATTATAATTTCAAAATGAACAGAATTTGATACAAGAGCTTCTGAAACTTTTTATAATATTTCCTTAGGGAAGAAATACATCTTAAAAATATTTCTAAGTGAATGATTGGACTAGGTGATCCTTATGGGTCCCTTCTAACTCAGTTCATTCTGTGATTCTATGATTTCTTTATGGTCTTTAATGGTAAGACTCTGCTAACAAAAAAAAATATAGCCTATCTACTTTCAGTCTTTCATGTCAATGCAGGGAAGCTCCAAACAAGCTGTTTGCTTAGTATTATATCAGTAGGCTTTACATGTCTACTACAGATGACATGCGAGATAATCCTCATTATGAAAGAGACTGATGAAAGATACCTTTGTGCATATACCACCAAGGATGCAATCTACATAAAGATTTTCTCCTTTGTTAAAAGAGAACCCTAAAGTCAAGAAAACAGGATTATTCAGAAGTTCATGACTGCAACATCAAATGTAATTGTATAACAAACTGCTGGAAAAATCACAGCCTCTGGGTACTTTCTGTAGGGTGACCCAGCAGATAGATTAGAAACTCGTGTACACTGTTACTAGAGTTAAAGACTTTCAAAAATTTCACTAATTTCTTAATGCAACCACAAAATAATATGAGAAATTAAAAAAAGAAAGTATAGTGTGGTATAAGTGGAATGTCAAATGAAAGGAATGGTTAGACCTGCGGTGAGCTTAACTTTGAGCTTTACCTTTCTTATTTGTTGATCATATTTTTTCATGTCTTCCTCACAATTCTTCTGCATTCTTATTAAACCAGGAACTATTAGCAACACTGTCAGTGAATAGTAAATTGTTGTCAGTATTGGTATTTAATTGTAAAACATCACCAGTATCAATAAACTGTAACAGTAATATCGATCTTCTTTAAAGAATCAGAATCATGGAGACTGGAAGGAACCTCGGAGGGCTCTCAATAGGTCCAACGAAAACCAAGTCAAAACTAAATCAGGTCAGGCCTTGTCCAGCTGAGCTCTGAAAATGTCCAAGAAGAATAATAACAAAGTCTCTCTCGGCAACTCATTTCAGTGTTTCACTACAATGTTTTCTGGAAGAATCAGAAGAAAGAATAACTATACATACATATGCTAAAATGAATTTAGATAGTTCTGACAGTATTCTTTTGCAAAAAATGAGAGAGATGGAGAGTTAGAATTTCACTAAGATAAATGAAAGGTGTTTATCAACTATTTTTTGTTCATTATTACAAAATGAAGACCTCAAGGAGCAATTTCAATCAGGAAAAGTTACATTATAAAATTAAATGCTTAATGGTAATTTTGTTATAAGTACTACAATATGGAAATATCATTTGACTAGATTAACAATTACACTGGAACACTTGATTATTTTTTCTTGATAATAGTTTGGTCTATTCATGTTAAAATAATTGTTAATGATTTTTAGTTAGATATCTTGTTGCACTGGGAAATACAAATGTTTCTGTGAAAAAAACAAGTGTAAAATCAGGCATTTTTACAGTCAGAAAAAAGGAGAAGACAAGTTCAAGCTACAAACTTAAAAGAACCTTTAACATACTATTTTGCCTTTACATTCATTGCATTTCATGCATTTTTGCAAAACATTTGATTAATACATTATCTGAACTATTTTTGCAGTCATCTTCACTGAGGCTGAACAACGTCAAAGAAGGTAACAATAATGATAGAGTATCTCAGTGTTTCAAAGCAGGATATTACCCTGTAATCTCAGTTCACTCATCATGCTGAAAGTGATGTGCAAAGTACAGTATTAGCTCTGTCATTTTCCTGTGCCTATAACTTTCCTATTCTCTAAGACCAAGAAAAATAAATATCTATCCTGTCATTATTGTTCCAATTTAACACAAAAATAAAGACAAAAAGCTGTCCCAGAAGAGAACAAATTATGCTGGCACATAGCAGCATGAAATATACTTCAGAAGTTTGCAAAGGATTTCAGCAAATGTCTGATCTTCTTTCTTTTTTTGCTCCTTCTAAATTTTTGTCTTTATTTTCCGTTTAGAATGAAGTGATTATATAACCAATCTTTCACATCTGCCAAACAATTAATTATGAAGCCTTCATAAATTATGTAGTATTTTAAACTTTTAAGAATCACTGTAGTATTTCAACCATGAGAAACCTGCACTGTTTTATCATAGACACAGCTGTATTAGGAAACCCGTCACAAAAGCCAATATTGTGCCTTCAAGTTCCCAGTTGAAAAATCTCATAACTCATAGAGGAATTAACAGAATAACCACCAAAAAGCATGAGGTTCTCAAAAAATGAAGGGATATGAGAAAAAAATATTCCTCACAAGCATTCTGTGTCAGTAAATTCCATTACTTGTATGGATATAAACACATAATCATTGAATGTTTTGTGATCTCTTCCATTGATTTACCTGACTTTCCTGTAGAACAAATAAACTACAAGATAGTACAGCATAATATACCAGGAAATATAAAGAGAGGTTAGGTACAGATAATTAACACTTGATAGGCTTTTTCTGTATTTCACTACAATGTGACTTTTTTATACCAAAGTCACATTCAACATGATGGTCCATCATCTAGTGCTGCTTAAATGAAATCCTGACATCTTTCAACTAAACAAATAATGTTGTCACAGAAAGTAGCAATAAATTTAGGATAAAATTTATGAGATTACTGGTAACAATAAAATTACTGCATTAAAATAAATGAAGAAACTGAAACCCAAAAGAGTAAGCTGTGTGTTGATAAAGTATGTCTTTCATTAATTCCTAACACTGCAATTAAAAAAATTTACAGTGATAATGATGGAACCCTGAGCTTGAGGTCCTAAAAGCAAAAGAAATTAAAAAGTATTTGAAGCTTCACTTTATTGCACATATAAAATCAGTTTAGAGTTTATATAACTCATCCTATTGATGTCCCATAGAAAAGATTTCCAAGGTGATCTAATTAGGAATTTTGTTTTAAGTATAACTCTTCATTTTGAATTGTGACAATTGTGTTTGGTGGGTAAATAAAAAATCCAAACAAGAGTTAAACCTCGATCCAAAACAGTAGTTGTAAAGTCATTAGGGTAACAGGTTCTGAGTGCAGTGTTGCTCTCCTCTGTTTAGAACATCTGGTCTACATTTCTGATACCTGCATGCCAATTTAAAAAATATCTGAGGGTCAAATAATGTTCTTATAATACAATCATATGTTTAAATTACCTACAAATAGGATTTAAGAGGATTGTGTTTTGGTGTGTTACAGCAATGCTTTCATCATTCATTTCACACATGCTCACAGACTGTTAAATAACCTTAAAAACTTGAAAATTAGCAGGGAGTTCCTCTGGTCCTTAGAGTCTTGATTTCATCCTTTGGCAGGGAGTACAGGTTCTTTTCCTTCTTGAAGTTTCAGATATTCTCTGTGTAGGAGAGGATTAACTGGTTTTATCCCAGACTTCTTGGGAGGGAACGATCTACCAAATTTTTCTCAAAAACCAAATTCTTCAATTCAATTTTTTAATAGAAATTTACCATAAGAACTTCTGAGTTTGTTTTTATTCTGTTCATAGAGAAAGAAGCTGCAATGGCTAATAAGGGCAAATTAATCTGGAAATATTTCCTTTAGAGAGTTAAACCAGCACATACCACAAACCTGCTTTAGGATATTAGCCATTTTTTCTTGCTATTCATTCTTATTATTTTAATTCTTCCAGTGTTGGACAATAACAAATGGCATTTTATCTAATTATTATTCTGATTTCCTACTACCAAAGATTGTAAATCTGAGTGGTACATGCAAAATAAAATATCCAGCATAGACATCAAATAGTGTATACCTTGAGCTACAATCAAGTTCTCCAAACACTGTCACTGCTTCATCAAGCTGCTTTAAGGTATGAGAGACAGCTACAAAGGCTGTCAAATATGATGAAAGACCTACAGAGACATGTGCTCATCTAGAAGAGCAATACATAGTTAAATAGCACAACTTAGGGAATATTAAAGCACACCAGATGTTTATTGTTAGGCAGAGTTCCTAACTATTGTTAGGCAGAGTACTAAGAGTTCCCCCCTTAGTATAGAGGAAGCTGAGTTTCCTTCAGCAATTTAACTCACTATTTACTTTACTTTATTCAGTCTTCAAACTGCTGACACAATCTCTTCAAAGTCTCTAAGGCATAAAAATGTAAAGCAATAGTTGCAATATGACTAAACAGGATACAGCACTGAGGATGAATATCTTACATTGTGCAATTAAAGTAGTACTCATAATGACGAACTATAGGTCTTTTTTATTGCTAAAAATATATTGGCCAAAGGTTTAAATCATTCCACACAGATTTGTTATCTACAACACCACAGGGGTGATAAAAGTTTCATGGAGGTGAGAGTTTAACACATATAAATAAATCTGATATGAAAAACATGACAAATTAGATTATGCTTTTTTTGTTTCGAGTATCTGACAGAAGAGTAAGCTGGAATGAGATCTGCCTCCCAGTCCTTGCCAAAATCTTATTAAAAGTAAATAAAATGTATTATATATAGCAGGTGCCTGCCACCCACTTCATATCTGTAAGACTTAAACTCAAGGCTATGAAAATAAAATGAGACAGTTTCAAATTTTAGGGTCGACGTTAGGATGACAAGTTTGGTAACAGAATTGCACAAACCATTGCTATCTAAAGCTTTTAGCAGCAGGAAGATTTTTATTTGAGATGTTATTGTTACTTTAGTAATCAAAGTGCTTCTGGGTACACAATGCTAATAATTCTGGTACACAATGCTAATAATTATGGTGTTTATTTTTTCAGAAGGGTAGGTTTTGAGAGTTAGGTTGCGAAAGTGAAAATATACAAATACAAAAAGGGAGATAAATACTTTGTTAAAAATGCAGCAGTGACAATAGAGTGCTCCTGGAGATTTATATGTGACCAGAAGGGGTATTTGGTTAGCAAAAAGACAAAAGAATAATTTAGATATGGTGTTACAGGGTACATTAAAAGGTTAGAAGTAAAAGAAATGTATATTCTGATATGAATGCAAGCATCCAGGAATCAACATCAACTTTGCAGGAAGGTAAAAATAAATCAGTTTCATTTCAAGGAAGCTACCATAACTACGTCTACAGTTAACAGCACATGGAATCTACAAAGGAACCTAGTGAAGCCTGGTTTCCCATGTGCTTCTGAATGATTGGGACCTGCAGGTGATGGTGAGAGTTTGCAGGCTCTTGTTGAAGAATGTTATAAAACCAAGGCATTTTTCATTGTTAAGGAGATTTCTAGTGTTCATTAATGTGTGCACTCACATTATGCTCAGAATCTTAGTAACTATATATATGAGATTTTTACCAAAAATCTCTGTAGATGCCATGTGACTGGAGAGCATGTGGAGATTTATGTGCCAATGTTTCTGATTTCTCATAAAAACAAGAGTTAAGAAAAAAAGCCACAAAAAATGAGTGAAATTGTATCCCTAGACTGTATTCTAGCCGTAAGTTTTATAGTGCAAAAACTTGAGAAAGTTCTTCAGCAAAAATAAGTGACTGATACAATTAAATATTTGCTTCTAACTGGAAAATTAACACCTATTCTGTAATTAAGTCATAATAACTAAAAGTGCACTTCAGCATGATTACAAGAGGAAATGAGAAATGTCATAGGACAGAAGTTTAATAGGTGAAATTTTTCCTTGTTTTCGATGGGTTGGGGTTTTTTTTGGGGGGGTACTTGTGTTACTTGTTTATATATGTTACATTTCTGGGTTATTTTATGTTTATCACAGAACAAAGGAGGCTTTAGAAATTTCCAATATCCAATTCCACAAAAAAAAAAAAAATTATATCTTTCCTCTGACCATGCCATCATCTTTGGGAGCCATATTTCTGGGTTCTATGAAAGTATCTCTTTGCCATATTGCAGTTCAAAATTTGGTTAGCCAAACCTCTGGACTCAAACTTCTTTGTTATGGATGTTAATTGTCTCCAATAGAGAATATGGGGGAAAAAATCCAAAAACAAAACAACAAAGTATTAGGTCTTTCAGTCAGAAAAGTGTCAGGAAAAAAAGAAAAGAAAGTGTTGATGTTCTGCTTTTGTTTTATAGCCAAATTATTATATAAATTGGGGAAGAGAGATGATTGACTTAGGGATATTGACAAAACAGTCAGTGACTAAGAACACTGTAGGAAGCCAGTCACATGCACACTTCTTGTTACTCAACCCAATAGTAGATTTAGTTAGGATTGACCATACTTAATTTTCTAGCTTGTAAGGTTTATCATCTTGCCCATTTTCAACTGAGAAACAGAATAAGTTGCAAAATAGTGAAAAGGAATGTAGGTGTAATCTCAATGGGACAAGAATGGGAACACAGAGGAATACAAAAGAGCTAAGACTGATTTGCTTTCCCAGGTGTTCCACCACTTTCTTATATGATAGCAGATTGCCTCATCCCACTCCCATCACTTTTAGTTTAAAGCTGTTCTGAACAGTCTAGCCAGCCTACTGATAAAAGGTTTTTTTCCCATTTGGTTACTTCAATCCTACCTTTTCTTAACTCTGTGCTCTTGATCATCAATAAGGGTGCCTTGGTCATCAAAACAAAACCTTTGTTATCACTACAAAGTGTGCAGCTAGTTGTCGACCGGCAGAAACTACCCATTCTTCCTCTCTTCTCCTCAAGCCCTTCCCCCTCACCTGCAGCATTGAGGAGAAAACTACCTGGGTCCCCATGTCCTTGATCTTCTGCCCCAGTGCCTCACTTGATGTTCAGGCCTCCCCTGACAGTAAAGTCAATGCTTATGCAGAGGAGAATCAAGGACAGAGTCTTATCAGTCTGTTCATAGCATTCCAGATCTGAGCAGTAAATCTTACAAGAAAATAGGTTAGGTCAGCAGATGGCAACCTCCATTCCCTGGAGTCTCCCACTGCTGTCACTCATTCACTTTCCTCTTGGTGCTGCTATGCAGTTCAGATCCAGCCTGCTTGGGTGCATCCTTGAACACAGCTTCCAGCCCCTCGTGTGCTACCAGGACACTGAAACTCTTCTGTAGTTTCACATGTACTGTTGTACGGATTCTCCTACAAGAATTAATTTAGGTGAACTTTTTCCTTGTGACAGCAATGAAAAGCTCACAGACTTTTCCAATATGAGAGTGTCCATTTCCCGGCTCAGAGAGCAGAGACTCTGCCTGTGCCCTCTTCAGTACAGCTGACCATTTAGGCTATTGTAGCTGCAGTATTGCAAGGAAGATCCAGACAACCTCCTTCACAATATCTTCAATGTTGTGCAGTTCACTGAGCTCCTCCAGCAGCTACTTGGCAATGCAGATTTTCCCCCAGCACGCACTTGCAAGCAAGGACACCACTTCTCCAATCTCAGCAGGAGGCCTTAGGCACTATTCTGTGAAAATCACTGCTTTTGTTGACTGGCAGTAACACCTGCCTCTCTGCAGCACCTGCTGAAAGAGCACTGCCCCTCCTTTGTTTGGGTGGAACAAAAGCTAAAAAAAACGTTTCATCAGGAGTAAGTGAGAGAACTTAGACACTTCTGTAGTTTGCTGGAAGCTGGGAGCCTCCTGTAGCTATCCTTACCTATTTGCAGCACTGGGCACAGTGATGTTCTTTGACAGTCCTAATTCCCAGAATATTTAGGTGCCTAAACAGTGCCTATAAACTGTCATGCACATTTCTGCACCTGTTGCTTTAAAATTTCAGAACTGTATGATTCTCAATTATGTGAACATGAATCATAAAAATTGTATTAAATCAACAGCCTAGACATAAACCCTCAGATCTGTACAGATTTTGTATATACATATCTTTCCTGATAAGTATACAAACCTAAATTTTCTGAAGGCTGTTCATATCAATTCTGAGAAAGAAAAAAAAATATTTTGTTCCTTATTTACAGAGGCCTGTGCAATATTTTCCTAAACTCACCTGCCATTTTATATTTTGTATAAAGGGACAAGTAATTTCAAATACAGATTTCTGTATTCAAGATATCAAAAGCTCAGTGAAATTCACCTCAATATTATGAGGTGTAATACTTTGAATTTAGTCAGTTCAAGTAAATTGTTTTCAATTAATTTGAACAATGACTCCATGGATATTGAATGCAGCTGATGCTCAATGATCTTGATTTTGATTTGGGTTTTCTTCAATGATTTAGGGTTTTAGTGGAGACTTGGGCATGAGCAAAGGAATCTGGTATTTTCTGATATATCCATACATGTATATCAGTTTAACAGATAAGATTTCTCTGCTGACGAACTTATATGCTAATAGAGTGGAAGCTGAGGGCCAGAAGAGATATAGTTGCCCATCTGTTCAGATATTAAAAAAAAACAATTAAAAAACTTTTTGTGTCCTGAAAAGCCCACTCAATATCACTGTATTTACCAGTTTGTAATCAATACCTATTAGTTTTAATGTGAGTCTAACTAGTCTAAAACCTAATTTTTATTTCAAATCTTATGAAGAACCTGGTTTAAGTGTCTGAATTTGAATCTGATTCTATCTCTGGGTTACCTAAGAATTCACGTGATAAAAACTATGACTTACTGGCATCAGGAAAAGTTTTTCGTAATGTTATGATATTTTTCTTGTAGAAAAAAAAAAACAAAAACAAAAACAAACCAAAAAAAATTTAATAGTAAAGTCTCTATAGGTCATATCCCACAGAAATTGTTAGTCAGTGATAAGAATGGTAGATCTCAAAGCATATGCTTTTAAAGAAAATCTGACTTGTTCTTAAGTCATCTTACTCTGTACTGATACAGGAATGGAAGGAAAGGCAGGCCACCATTCAGTTGTTGCCTAAAACTGGTGAAAGGTACAATTATTTAGCAGTGTTATTTTTCACTGTCGTATGACAATTCTAGTAAAACTCTTCTACCTGGTCTTCTCAATAAAACTCCTTTCACTTTATAAAATCTGATAGAAATATTTTCTGCTAGCTTTTACAAAACTCTGCAAAGTTCACTGTTAGTCAGACTGCCAGGGAAAATTGTCTAGGTTGCTTCATAGTGTGTAGTTGACAAATACTCTTAGAGAAAGAAGAAATGTTTCTGTACACTTTGGGCTTGTCTTCAGCAATCAGACATTTTAAAACTTCTTTAAAGAATATGCTGGAGAAGCATTTAAGTTCTGAAAACAGCAAAGCTGAAAAAATATGAAATACGGCATACTTGTTATGAGCATTCAGCAAAATAACTGCAGCTTCTGGTAATCAGTATACTGTGAATATTACCACTTCCCTCAAATAAACTCTGAAAAAAAAAAAAATCCATGCATTAGAAAAGCCTGTTAAAGTTTCTAATTTCCTTCACTAGAGTTTGAGTCATAAGAGCTATTGCAAAGCAAAGCAAAACTTTTTTTTTCACTCTTTAACCTTTATTTTTCTTCTCTAGAATTTAATAGCTACTTCGTTCTGCCAGTAGAGAGTTCTCAAATTAATTTGGAATTAAATAAGGTGTTGCTCAAGCTGAGGAAGAATAAAAATGCTGTTGTTTTAGTTTTTTTATTATTAATAGGATTATAATTAATCTTCTGATTTTTCATTGGGAGAAGTATAACTTACTATGTCAGATACATAGAGAATCTATTTCTGTCCCTACTTGATGGATCTTCTTGAGCTAATAGGATGTATTCTAAAATCCTTTTCTGACAAAACGTATTCTCTTTTTTGTTGTATTATTGTCAAAGCAAATTTTCCTTCAGAAATAAACCTTTGCTGACAAATTAGTAAGTCCTATGACATATGACTGTAGCAAAATGAGGTTGAAATATCATACCAGGTTTGCAGGAAAAAAGTATATTAAAAAATGAATCAGTCCGAAATAACAAATTGTGGGCAGATAACTTTTTGCAGGGAAACATAAATAGTAATTTTGACACAACATCCATTATTTCCTAAAAAAAAAAAAAAAAAAAAAAAAAAAAAAAGTAGGAAAATTTTATTTTCAAATTAAAACCAGGTTTTTAAAAAATTTAATTTATATTTAATACACATAATCCGAACTATTGTAACACTGATTGTCTCAGAGTGTGTGGCCCTAAAACTAGGAATTACATAAACATTGAAATATTTTTATCTTCAATGAATATTTTGAAGTAAAAGATGCCTGAAATCTGAAGGTTTGTTTTTTTTCCCTGAAAAAGAAAGTTGAAAAGATGAACCTGTGAAAGACAAAAAGGTCTGGTACAGCGCATTCAGGTAAGTTAACTTCATTGAGGAGGAAAGCAGTTGTATGTTTTACCACCAAGGCTTCTGAAAAACCTTGGTCATTTTCTCCAGGAAATGACCCTCTCTCCAGAGGGTTGTGCCTTGAAGAAAATACAAAGGCATAGACAAGAACTAGGGACCATCAAAAGGCCCCTAGATTCAAAACAGGAAACAATGAAATGTGTCTTCATGAAAAGGGTAGCAAATGCTACCCAAATGCCCAATGCCAAAGGGCATTGCAGGCACAAAAGGTTGACCTGGATATTCCCTTGGTTTTTCTTTTTGAAAGAACCTAAGTTGCCATGCATAAAGTGTTAGGTATAAAGTTCATTGCTTCGAACTACCTTGCCAATAAGGTAATGGTGAAATGGAAGTCCCTGAAGCAAAAATATTATGCTTCTGCCATAATGGCAGAATATGGAGTGACAGTCTGAGCAGAGTGCCAGCTGGTGTGACAGGAACTGTCATTTGGCCTAATCATATGGGGATGCAGTCCCAAAGGGAAAATGCACCTTTCACCTTTCACCCTCTTCAGAGCATGGCACCAGTGCACTGTGAGGGGGTGACTGACACCAGGAGAGGCCAGTCTTGAGAGATGCAGGCCCTGCATGTCTGATCTCCATGGTCAGGCAATAGCTGTGTCTTACTGCAAGGAGGACCCAGAAGGAATCATAATGCACAGTCGCACGCAGCACCTGCCAGGTCAGAGGATGCACTTGCAGGGATTTGTTAGGGGTTGCTGCTTGTGTAAGGCTATCAAAGAGTATCTGTGTTGCAGGTATGGAGTGAGTGAGGGTGGCTGGGGATCATCTTCTTTACTGAAAACTTTTACTCATATAAACCTTTAGGCAGGTTAAAATGTGAACTGCCATGTCTCATATCATTCACTATGCTCTCCACAGTAAAGGTTCAGAGGGGGAAAAAACAGTGATTGGAAGAGTAAACTTTTGAAGACTACTAAAATTTAAAAAAGAAAACATACCAGGGTTAGGAAATGTTCAGAGCCCAAAACTTCTGGAAATATGAAAAGAATCATAAATTCTTCTTCTGTTAATAGTCTTCTGTAAGCACCTGATCACAACCATCGTGAGGTTCAGGACATTGAGTTATATAGACTCTTGGTCTGGATCCAAATATAGCCCTTCCTATATTTCTCAAATTGAAAAAATCTAACTGATTTGATGTTACACTGATTTTTGAACTACTAAGTACTCTTAATTTGCTAGTAAATTTTCCCTTAAATTATCTGTAAAATCTTTCAATATTTCTACCACAGAAAATTAAAATTTGGAAACTATGGTCATGCAGAAAGTGAAGTAAAATGTCCTGAACACAGTACTCATTTTATATAAACCAATGAATTTTTTTGAAAATTACTAGATTATTGTGAATTATTATATTTTATTTATGTACAGTGGATTTTGTACCACCTTACTTTGAACACCAGTGTTGAGTGACATGTAAAGGCAAAAGACTAGACTTCGGCCTGAAGTTTAACTAACTGAAACTCTCATGAGAAATTTCTTGACTTGACATAAAAAAACTGCTACATGGTACATAGCACAGCAAGATGCTGAAAAAAGTTACAGATGTCTCCATGAGGGATGGGTGGATCTCAAAGATTACTAAAGGCGATTTGTGCAAAGGGCCAAATGTTACAGACAGAAGAAGGGAGGCATTGATCATCTTTGAAAGACCATCAGTGACCCAGTAACCACACCAGTGATACCATTAAAGGAACATATATGATCCAGGTAAAGGTCTTAACTACATCAGTTCTGGGTATTTTTACTGTGTGGAGACAAAGGCAAAGAAAAGAAACGGTCAAGGTTTACGTAGGAAGAACCAGCATGGTGTGAAAGGGAACAAAAAAAGGCTGGTTTTGTGTAAACGAGCCACCGATCTGTCTGGACTGAGCCCTGTGCCTGATCACTGCTCCTTGTCCTGTCTTATGTGTGGGTATACTCTGATACACAAACAGGAGCAGAAGCAGACAGACATACAGAACAGACACAATTTCTACCAGATTCAGCTCTACCCAGTAAGCAGTCATAAAAATTATCTGGTTTAAAGGGGAAAAAAATTCTGAACAGAAAAAACTGTCTGCTGAAAATACTGATAGAGAAACTTCCTGCCAGCCAGGGAGCTGTGAGCCGGGAACAGGAGCTAGGAACCAGAATCATCCCTGAAAAGTGCTGCTGGCACCTTTAAAGTACAGTTGGGTACCTAGAAACCACATACATCTTGAGATACTATTGCACGTAAATGGAATGACAACTTATCATCTGAAAAATTTGAAACAGTCTGGAAAAAAATCACTAAAAGAAAAGAAAACTTCATCCATCCCTGGACTTTTTCAGGTGAAAAATAGGCTGAAGAGCATCTATTGGCTTCTCAAAGTGCTGATGCCCTAAGCCCTCTTATTTCTCTATGATATAAGAAGACTTAACTTCTATTAAAAATGTAGGTTTCTCTCTGAGAACTTCCCATCCTGCTCATACTTTTCCTTTTCTTAGACAGCATGAATTTTCCACACAAACTTTCTGCAAGGTCTTGAACTCTCACTGGACACACCTGTCTGACTCCAGACCCTGTCATGTAGACCATCTTTGAAGTGAGATTCTGTCTGCAATTTTTTTGGTTCTTGCTCTGAGCCCCCTTCTTGGGTAGATGCAGTTTGTTTTTGCACATCTGCAATGATCAAAGAAAAGGCAAGGATGTAAAGATCTCAATTTTATCTGCATAAAAAACACCCACATTTCTCTGAACTGAGTATTTTATGCTAGTTCAAGTGTCATTAGCATTTTTTTTTAGTTGTATCTTAAGTTATTTAAGGGCATTTCTGTTACTTGCACCAACTTGTCAATGGCAAGTGCTTAAGTTTGTAGATAAGAGAAGCACCTTAGCTGAAGAGGGAAGTGCATGAACACTCTTGTTTCTTATAGCAATCAATACACTTGTGCATATGCTCATGGAAAATTGTATTTTGTATGCAGTATTAGGCCAATAATTAATTATACATTGTATGCAATAATGAGGCAATAGATTTCTCCATTGTTGCATTGATTTTTACAGGAAAACAATTCAGCAGTTCTGCTAATATATACGAGACACACAAAGTCATTACTCCAGTGAGCTTTTCTGCTCCTGAGGGCTTTAGCCAGCCAGCTAAGCACCAATGCAGACCTGCTGAGAAGCCAGACACTGGCAGGTCTGCAACAGGCACAAGGAAAATGCTCAGCACTTCCTAGTGGCTTCTCAACATATCTCCATCCCCAGGATGAACACTACACAGTTATAAAACTGCTGCATGTTTCATACACTCATACACTTCAAAACAATACATTTGCCCTCTCTAAGAGGAAAAGTCCATTCCAGGAGACCAGGAAAAACAAATAGGTGCTAATTATTGTAGGGAAAAAAAAAATCCTTCTTGAACTCTCTGACCACATTTTTGATAATGTCATAAGCAGCCTGAGCAACCAATAACTCCAATAATTCCAGGAATAAGATTAGAGAAAAAACAACAAAAAAACCACCACCACCACCAAAAAAAAAAAAAAAAAACCAACCCAAACAAACAAACAAACAAACAAACAAAAAAAAAAACCACAAAAAAGCAAAAACTCCCAAACATCCAAGAAAAAAACAATGAAAAAAACAAAACCAAAAAAGCCCCCCCAACCACCCTTCTCCCACACACACCTGCAGATTTTGTCAAAGGCAAGAGAAAAGAAAAAAACTACCCAA
This sequence comes from Phylloscopus whistleri, assembly GCA_017589585.1. Lineage (NCBI taxonomy): Eukaryota > Metazoa > Chordata > Aves > Passeriformes > Phylloscopidae > Phylloscopus > Phylloscopus whistleri. The sequence continues at coordinate 466,299 of JADMLD010001396.1, forward strand.
AAATTTTTAAACTACTTTCATATTCTTATTACATTCTTCTACTTGCCAAGTCAGTTGCGAAAGAGTATTGACAGCAAGAGAAACCCCAAAGAACACCCCCTTTTAGAGAGATCACATAGATGAAGAATTTTTTTTTTTCCATAAAGATATAGTGCCCTGAAATATATTGGTAGACTTGATATGGAATTAATTTTTTTCATCATAATTAATAACAGTGCAACAATAAAAATTATCTAAGTAATGTAAAAGACTCAATAATATCATTAAAATTGCTTTCTCTTTGGTGTTATATTTAACTTCATAATGCTGAGTGAGAGGGTTTGGCTTTTATCAAGCACAGACACTCTGAGGTGTCAGTGCCTGGTGATCCATGCTCGAAGGAGTGATGTGCCCATGGTGGTTGTTCTACCCCGTGGCACAACTGCAACGTGAGTCTGACTGGCTTTAGGAGAAGCTGAACCTTCTGTTCCAGAGTAGCAAAAAATTCTCCAACAAAAAAAAACAGAGTAGAGGCACAGCCTCTTCAGATCTTCAGATGAGGTTCATGCTCAGCAAAAGGAGTAACTAAAACAGAGAAATGTGTGGGTAAACAGGAAATTATGATGAAGAGCTGCCAGGTAGGAACAGGAAGTAATGTGAGAAACGTCTGTTTAATAACATCTCAAAAGCATTAGAATGACCCTGGACTATATTTTGATTGTGTTCTGAGAACATTTGTACAAAAAATATCTGAAAATATTCTTTATTCTGACTGTAAAAACATACTCTTGTTCAAATCCCATAGCTGTATGAATTGTAAATATGTAATGAAGTTATATTATTATTATTGTCATACTAGACACTCATTTTACTTTTATGTGATTTCAATATGACTTTTTAAAATATAGAGCTATAAAATAGTCATTAGGTTTTCCAAGAGGAATAATGGTTAATTTTTTCCTGAATACGCGTTTAATATTTTTGATGTTTTAATACTATGGAGAAAAACAAGTAAACAGATTTTTTATTTTCTCTTTGGCACATATTACATATTTCAGTTCAGTGAAAAGGAGGAATAGTAGAATGCAAGTGGATAAACCCAGGATCTGGCAAACATTTGCTTTCCAAAATTACAAAGGTCGCTGAATTATTAAACTAATTATTCTCACTTAAAAAAAAAATAACAAAACCTGAATAAAAAAAAAACAAAAACAAAAACAAAAACAAACAAACAAAAAAAAACCGATGTCGGTATGTCAGGTTGCTTTACATGGCACCTTGAATTGTAAAAATCCCCATACATAAAACTCTGAGAACCAAAGCCTAAGACTTGGATTCTAACACAGTTTAAATGCTGGGCCACAACTAGAATACAGAATTTCATTATGTCTGCGTTAAATAGTGCAAATTTATATAACAGTCAGATTCAGTTCCTAAACTGGACAAGTTTGATTTACATGTGTTTGGTTGAACCATAATTCCTGAAACAGAAGAGCAAGACACTATTAGAAGGTATGTTCATTTTTGGAAGGCTGTGAGTAGCAACCTAAGTAAAATGGAAAGGAAAGTAATTGCTCATTAATTAAGCTTCAATGCAGACAAAACTAATAATATAGAGACAATCCTTTATATAACTAGCATATTGTTATACCAAAGTAATAGCAAAACAACAATGTAGGTGTATAAAAGTACTCAAACTAATTATTACAGTCTGGTACTTCCTTTCATAGGCGCTTAATAAAATAAGTTTTGTTAATGCCATCAGAATCAAAGTATCTAAACACAGGAAATTCTGATCAAAAAAGAAATCAAATCTGTTGTGATGACAAAAACTGTGTGAAATAGCACACTAAGCCTTACTTATCTAATTATTTTTCTTCTCTTTTTTCTTTCTTTCAAAGTGTATTCCTATGTTTAAAACACATTAAAAGCAAAGAACTTTAATTTTACCATGAAACTTTTTTATTATAAGAGAGTTGATTGCTGTTTATTTTTATGTCTTGTAATTTCCAATGTATTTTCTGATTATCACTATGAGTCCTTCCTTTATCACCTATTTTGGTTCTTGTGTCTTGGAAACTCAGTTGTATTTTCCCCCGAGGTTGCATATATTTTAAATGTTTAAGCCAACACATTGAGGTTATGTAGTCTCACTTTTTTTTTCCTGTTGACACATTTCTCCATCTAGTTAGGAAGAGAAACTGGAGATATTTTATCCCATTTATGTTTTTAGAGCTCATGCAGTTTATTCCCATATACAACAGAAAAAGTAATAAACATTCAATGGAATTATATTTTCAAAAGTATTGTTTTGTTATGACAATAAGTATATTAATTTTTTGGTGTGTGTTTTGCATTTTTTAAAGTAAATTACATGAAACGGGAAAACATTTTGTTAATAAAACTTGCAAACATGCAGTTCTTCATTATAAGTAAAATATTTATTTCCTAAAATGTATGATAGAATATGTTTTCTCCATTAAGCTAGACTAGAAGACAAGCAAGCAAATTTTCCTCCGGAAATACTGACTTTTAATCAAAGTACTACAAGATTTAGTTGACCTGTAATAGTGACCCCAACAGATAAAACTAAGGGCAAGGTTTGTTTTTCATTTGCTTGGAATCAATAGTGCCCTATTCATGAAACTGCAATCATTAAATGTGGAATGGACATAGACAGAACAAGATTAATGTCTATGAAATTTTACCTAATTGTCCTGGAAGACAACGGACACTTAAAGATAAAAGTATGAACATTTTTAAAATGTAGTAAATCTGAAAATTCTCAGAATTTCTAATAATTCTCTATGTGTTGCTTTTGGGTTTATCTTTACCTGTATACTCTGTTCCTAAGTAGTCCAGATTGCATCCACACTCTTTAATGCTTGTAATAAAACTTTTCCCAGGTAAAGACAGAGCTTGTTTACTGTGTTTAGGGGTAATATAAGCAAGTTCCAGGCTCTCTTTAAGGTGCAAAGCACTTCTAGAGCAGAATTGCATAATTCACATTTCTTTAACAGAAATGTTAAGAGAGACAGTTTGAATCTCCCTCTGGTGAGGTGTATCTCTTTTCATTAATTATGACTCTGATTAGATATTGAACGAGTAAAAGCCAAAATTAGATGGAATTAATTTAATGCTGTTCACAACCTTGCTTTATATACTGATCAATGAGAAAACTAATTAAAAAAAATTAGAAGGTGTGGAGAGAAGTACTGAGGATGCAGAAGAAGCATTAAAGGTAATCCAAATTTGGAAGCTTGGGGAGTAAAATGCATAAAGGGCAATAGAAATGCTGCATGCAACTAAGTGGCTTGTGGCACTGGCACTTAGGGTTAATTAAAATTATATTAATCTATCATAATTTTGTATTTCTTATTACTTACTTAATATTCTTTCTTTGTAAAATGGGGGTGGTAAAACTTCTCTATTCATTAAGTTTGAAAATAAATTCTGAAGCATATACACACTATCACAGTAGCACTACATGTACAAGCAGAAGGAACTTCTCTCTCTGAAGCAGAATGTGAATAATATGCACTATACAAAGCATGGAGTCATGGATGTGACACTGACAAAAATTGTTGAAAAAGATTATTTGAGTAATAAATTCAATATCAGGCTATTTTTGTCAAGAACACAGACATGAAATTTGCATAGAATGTCTGATTTCCATCTTTCTTAATTCATATACTTGTCCTTGCAAATTGTATGAAATTTTAACAAATATATCCTGTGTCAATATGAACAGTAATTCACACATGGTTTTGTCTGCACTTTGTTTACTTCTATTTCATGACTCAATTTTTAATTAAATCCTCTTTTATTTCAATTATTTCTGGAATTTCCGGAAAATGCGTTGAAGATCTGTCAGAAAAAAATAATGTAAATAACAATGGCCCCACTCTCAAGAACAGATGGAGTAGCTGAGTTCTAAAAAGCAGATTCATTTGTATAGAAATTATCCACAAGAAGAGAGGCATTTCATTTCTGGTACTCTATAGGCATGGTAAATGATAAAATAGGAAAAAGAATCCATTAAGAATTAGCAGCATATAATTGGAAAGATACCTTTAGTATAAAGTAGATTTGAGTAATATCATCCAAATGAAGATAACTGTATTGTAAATGTCTTCTAAATATTGGATAAATCCATACCCATTTTTAATATTATCTGATCTATAGCAACAATGAAATTTTGAATGTTCTGAGAAACAGAATGTAAGGTCTTGACTTGTTCTGCATATGCTACATCAAATATTCCAGGTCCTGTCATGCAAAAAGTACTAAACTCTAAGCTAAAATATCAAGTTTGATCATTATTTTGTTGTTGTGATAAGTGAGATTTAAGATAGTAATATTAGGCTGAGAGTTTTGTCATTCCACGAACCTGATGAAGAAAGAGTGGTAATGAAATGTTTTATGGAATCTGATTAATGACCTAAACTAAGGCTTAAAGAGTGGATACTTCTCTTGGCTCCATGAGGAAAACCTACTGTAATCTTAGACCGAGAAAATGCAGCTCTTCAGAAACCTGAGGATTTATTTTTTTGTTGTTGTTGTTGTTTTGTTTTGTTCTGTTTTATTTTGCTTTTGGATTTTTTGTTCATTTGTTTGGTTTGGGTTTTTTGTTTGTTTGGTTTTGGGTTTGTTTGGTTGGTTTGGTTGTTTTTTTTGCGGGGGGGCAGGTTGCATTTGGGACTGGTATTTTTGATTGTTAAAATGGCCTGTGAACCATGTGGGACACTGAGATTGAAGCTGTTGGATACATGAAATCAAAATGTACTTTCTTAGACTATATTTGTCAATCCTTTGGGGTTAGAACTGCAATTTCTAATTATCTTATTTGCCTCACACTTTCTTCCACAACATTTTCTTTTTCCTTTTTACTGTAAGTTGAAGTAGGGCTGCTCCATAACTAGCTCCTAGTGGAAAAAAATATACAAAACCTTCTAGGAATTAAAACCCAATATTCTTTGGACCATGCGCAGTTATTTTTCCCTAACTTCTGTGCATACGTACTTTTATCCATGTGTGCTTGTAAAAAGATTCAAAAAATATCTCAAGTTTGAAGGTACCGATAAAGATCATTGAGTCCAACTCCACGTTCCTCACAGGATTAGCTAAATCTAAACCATATTCATCTTACCATCAAGCCGGTTTCCCAGAACTCTTTCTGCAAGGCTGCTCTCCATCATCTCATTCCCCATTTTGCATGTGTAACCAGGATCATCCTACCCCAGGTGGCAAATTTGGCACTTGATTTGTTAAATTTCACATGGTTGGTGATTGTCCAGCTCTCTAGATATATCTACATCTCTCTGTAAGATCTCTCTATCTTTGAGGGAGCCCACAGGTCCTTCTAGTTAAGGATCATTTGCAAAGTTATCTAACGTACATTGAATTTGTACATCCAGAACATTTGTAAAAATATTGAAGAGCACGTATATGCATATGCCTGTAGATATGCATGCACTTTGTGTGTGTGGACATAAAATGCAGTAATGAACACAGGACTTAAGATACTTAATTTCTGAAACAGTCTAAACATTTTCCTTTGAAAAGCAGTGTTGAATGTCATATTGATTAACTGAGCTCCAAAGGGCTGCACTTCATGTAGATAGGGCTTGACAACTAAAGGATATAAATGATTCTGAAAGTGAAAGAAACTGGGCATTTATCTCACTCAACTGTAAGCACTGCTGGTAGATGGTCCAGTCTATGTTTGCAGCAAAAGGACAGAACCTTACACAATTTGCTTTTACTCACAAGCCCTTTTCTGAAAGCATTCTTCTGATAGAGATGATTTACATGTGCTTCTCTTTACTGGTTATAAACAGTGTCTAGTTCCTGAGGTCTACATGGTGAGTATCTCAAGTTAAGTTTGTGTTATGTAAGGATAAAAGTGGAGCACTGTGGAATCAATTTGTGATGTTATTTTTGTGTATTAACTGAACAGGTTAGTGAAATGAACTGACAAGAACCTCAGGAAGTTCAACAAAGAGGAGTATGTGTGCCAACTGGAAACTGCTTTTTCAATTAACTAGAAAGCAACTTTGCCAGATGTGGGAGTGCCGGTGAACCAAAATTTTATCATAAGGCAGCAAATGTGCCCTTGTGGTAACAAAGGTCAAGAGGCTCTGAGTTTTAACACTCAGGAAGACCATCATCACCAGATTGGGAGAAGTGACTTTTACCCTCTACTCAGCAATGATGAGACTTCAACTGGGCTACTGTGATGTTGGTACTGTGGAGGAAGTCCTGGGAAGGGCCAGAAGGGCCAAACCCAAAACTTTGGGGCTGGGGTGTAGCTTCTGATAAACACTGGAACTGCAAAACTGCTATTGATATTTTAGATCCTCCCAAGGATGCTGAAACCACATACAAAACCAGAACAATTCTATTACAGTTTATTCATATTTATAAATCATACTTCTTCTATCTGAATAGCACACCAGTTCATTAATGCAAAATGTAACTGGATTAATAAAACATCAACTCAGGTATCTGTTTTGTTGAAATATATTTTTATATATTTTTTAAAGAAAATTATTTTTAATAAAAGTTTTTTTATTAATTAAAAAAGCTGATTTTCTGAAAACACAGTTATTAAGTTTTTAAAACTAATATTTAAACACAGATTTATGTGTTTATGTGTTATGAGGAAGAAAACAGATTTATTGAAGTTCTAAAACAAATAGCATCAGTGTGGGTTTAGTTTTCTGAGACGTTAGAATCTTCGTCAATTAACAGAACCCCTTGGATTTCATTTTCTTTTTTTTTTCTGTCCCATTAGCAAATATGTAGATTCTGAATTGCTCAAAGTCCAAAGTTGAACAAATCACAGAAGAAACTCTCAGACAGCTTCTTAGCCTTCCCTTCAGATGGCTCCTTAGCCTTCTGCACACTTTAATTTAAAAGCCAATGAGTTACTCTAAGGTATAACCATAAGTCAGCCTGAAGGAAATCTTATAGCTGTGTAGATGATGGAATGAAACTGTAATGCACAGATGGCTTCACTGTTACAAAAGTAATCAGCCCCTCAAGTCAACTATGGAAAAAATGCACATTTTCCAGACATATATTAATATGCTCAAGTTTTTCTATGTGCATTAAAAATGTGCAGTGAATTTAAATGAGCCCAGTGAAATATGTGTCACAATCATTAATAGATACACTTCTAGGGTCAAAAAGCTGACTTTTTTGGAAAAGAACAGATTAAATCCCAAATATGGTGGTAGCTTATTTCTTGTTCAAAGAAAAGAATAAAGATAGAATATTTGAAAAACTAAACTGCATGGTGATATTTCATAATATCTGATAACTGGAAAGAAAGAAGAATATATGTCATCATGTGTATTATTAAGGCAGTGATTAGTTTTCATCTTGAACACATTCTTTTTAATTGTAAAAGGTAGTCTCAACATTCACAAGTCTACCACTCTTGGTAATGGGGAATGAGAAAGGAATACTAGTGAAGCACAGTTGCAACCTTTAATATAACCTTGAATACATAGATTGATTTTAGGCATTAAATTACTTACTCGAACATACATGGAGTACTTCTACTACTAGAAAAAATAATTTAATCAGATTTTGTGACTTACGACAAACATTTCTCTTCAAAAATAAAAAGTCTGCATGCCTGAACAATAATCGAAAAGACCCTTGAAAGACACCACTAATTCTTGGTTTCTACTCGGACATTGACTGTAACTATTTGGAAAGGGATGTTCAGACAGCTCTTTATCCATTCAATAGTCCAACCATCAAAACCCTGTATCTTCAATTTGGGGAGAAGAATGTTGGTAACACTGGTAACAGGAAAAAAAGTTTGTATCTTAGAAACCCCATGATGGACTAAAGTTCTTGTTATGGGTTAATATGCTTTAGAAAAGTTCAGTAAAATTAGAAGTCTTACACAGTTCATGCTTTATTACCCCAATCATGTTTATTTGGGTCATGCCTTAGAACATGCTAACAGTGCAAAATTTCTTCTCTGAAGCACTTTTCAAACAAATATTAACAGAAAAACCTTTTCACCAAATGCAGCGTAAGCAGTTAATTGTAAAGACAAAGACAGACAATGGAACAATACAATAAGGTGTAATAGAAGAGAGGAGAGGACATTGCAAAAGAAGAATTTAATGTGAGAGGGATTCCATTCACAACGTCTGAGTGAAAAGTGATTTTTTCCTACTGGCAAATAATGAAAGAACCAGTAAGCAAATTAATGTTTATAAATAATATATCGATATAAATCTATTTTGACGTTGGTAACTGCTTGTCATTGCGGCAAATTTGGGGGATTCACAATTTTTTATTTGTTCTATTATGGTTCTCTTTTAAAAGTTATGTTGAAAACCATGGTGAATAATTATCCTCTAGTAATTTTAAAATATTCCTAAGTAAAGCTCCTTGTATCATCTGAATATATCCAATTATTTGTGTCTCAATCAGGTGCACATAATATACAAAGGGGTAGCCAGACTTCTACCTGTAAAAACCTAGAACTAGATATTTATGGCTAAAACTAGTTTCACTCAAAAGGGTTTACTAGCAAATATATCATTTAGAAATTAAAATTCTGGTAGTTTTAGAACCTTAAAATGTTGATATATATTGTTATATGCAACAAAAATCCCAGATAAGAGACTTCCATTGAGAATTACATTATCTGTTTACTCAAACTTGTGATTCTGCCCAGTGGCACATATGTATGCATTATATCTGCTAATTATGCCTTTAATTAACATTGATAATACTAATTATAAGTAAATAGATATGGTATCAGTCTGTAAATACTTTTTTTTACTAACTTTGTTAATATCTAATTTACTTGATCAAATTATCTCGCTAAACACTAATATAATGCTTTAGTACACTTTCCATTACAGTCTATTAATAGCAGTTCAATTACTTTTATATTGCTTGTGTAATTTAGAAGAATTAAATAACAACAACATTTACATTTTATCTTTTTTACAGCCTATTAATGTTCTTAACATATTTAAATGCAAAAATACTAATGAATGGTGTGATAGGTTTTAGTTTACTTTTCCCGGCCAACGCACCAAATTAAATGTGATGGTTTCATCACATTCTATATTTCCTTTGACTGGGAGAATATAAAAAAAAAGCAAAACAGGCTCATCTTTAAATTACAAAGATAGTTTATTCACACACACTGAAAGGATGAAAATAGGAAGAAAAAAAAAAAAAAACAACAAATGGAACCTTCAAAACATCTTTCCCTCCCTCTCCAAGTTTTCACTTTTCTACACTCAACATAAAAAGACATAACCTGCAACCTAAGCCAGTTTTACCATTTTAAGATAATCTTTCATCAATTCTTCAGGAAAGGAGCTTCTCCGTTTCAATAGAGACTTTGTCCACAAGGACTTCAAAGAACTCAATCCTACCCACTTACAGTATTCTCAATACTGAACACGTGGGCCCTATACTCAAATACACTGCAACATTGGGGTGTCGCCTTTTAAAGGTGTCTCATCCAAGGCAAAGGGTTTTTCTTCATTAAATCAATTTTACTCAGTCTATCACACAATACCTTTGCTCAAAAATCTACACATAAAACAATCACCTCCCCAAATTGCACATCTTTCCATGGTTTAAAGGAACAACCCAGTTCAGTCCCTATGTTCCAGAGAAGTCCAGCTAGAATTTTCAGCCACTCCTCCTCCTCTACCTTAAAATCTTTTTCACTCTCTTTCCACTGACTTCAGCTCCATGCTGTGTCTCCTTATGGTCTAATCACTATATCTGTCCTTCGTTCAGAGAAAGGCCGGTGCTCAGAAGAAATCCATTTGCTAGCAGAGAAAGAGTTAAACTTGTCAGGCTTGTCGGGCTGCTCACGTGATCCCGTTGCAGCGGGAACTAAAAAAGTCCAAAGGCCACGCTGTTCTTTTCGGCCTGGGGGGGGGGAAGAAGCATTCTGCAGCTGCCAGGGCTTCTCTTCCCCTTCCCCGCTGCTGCTGCTGTTCCCGGGGGCCACGCCTGGCTGGGGGGGGCGACGGTGGAACAGTCCTCGGTCCCGGCCGGTGACAGGAACGGCTGCCGCCGGGGCTTCTCTTCCCCTCCCCCGCTGCTGCTGTTCCCAGGCTCAGACACAGCCGAACTGCGCTCTCAGGGGGCCCAGGCCGGGCCCGGCCAGGGGCAGCGGGGCCTGGGCCGAGCCCGGCCAGGCTCTGTGCTGCTCGATGTTACCTGTGATCCAGCCGGAAGAAAAGAGAGAGCTCCTCCCCACACTCTCGGCTTATATGAGTATTACCCAAAAGTCGTAACCTACTTTTGAATGGTCAAACTATCTGCCAATTAAATAAAAATGATTTTTGATTGGACCATTCTTAACCCATGACAAATGGTCTGATTTGTGGTGTAATCTGTTTGTGAAATACTTATTAATAGGAGCTAAATAGAAAAAGGAACAGTCTTACAAATAAACCAGCAAAAAATACAACATATAATAACAATAACTACCACAACCATCGCCAACAAAAAGATTAAAAAAAAAGAACATCTCAGTGTTCAGTTAAATTCTACATGTTATTTAAAAATATGTTTTTCATCACTATCAAAACATTTTTAATCAGAAAAACAAGTAATGAAATATATAATACATATTCAAATGAAATAATGGTTTGCACCAGAACTTTCATGCATGCAAAACTCTTTTATCCTAGATTAAATCTCAAGGCCAGAATCTCTGCAGTTAGAAGTATTTCTCACTTTCTCGATTCACTATGAGGGAAATGAACTGCAAGAGAAATCCCTTTTGGCACAAGTACTCATAAATACAGCTTCTCTAGTGCTTCAGAGTTGAATGAGATCCACCATAACCTGAGACCTATTACAGTCCAACCACTGAAACTCTAAAAGCTATTCATGTGGGACAAAGCAAGCAGCCTCTGGCACACAGCACAAAATAGCAAAGTGTGAATATTTGTTGCAGAGCCACTCAGACACCGAAGTTTTTCCAGAGCATGTATTCCCTCTGGACTTCCTTTTAGCAATTTTATTTTTTTGGATATCAGTCAGCAGCCTCAAGCAGATGTAAACAAAGATAAAACAACCTCCTAGCTTTTCTTTTCTTGCCACGAACCATTTCTCAACTGATTTGTGAATGGAAATCCCATTACTATTCAAGCAAAATGTGCCTCATGCTTACAAACAAAATGACGCTGTATTGTTTTCCATCACTATGTTATCAATCATAGACGTAAGGTTTGTAATAATAAGGTATCCATAGTTGTAAGGCACGACTCAAACTAAACTGCAGTAACACTTAGAAAAGAACACTATGTTCACCTCTAATCCCATGACAGTGCAGCATTCAAAACAATCCCTGCATTCACCCCCTGCCACACAATTTCTGTTTCTGTAATAGAAAGGAGATAGAGATGTATTTCTAATGGCTTTATTGTGAAAATCTGGGGGTTTTTAAAATTAATTATTATTTTTTTAGTTTGTTTAAAAGGGAAAAAAAAATCTGATGGAAGGGTGTTAATCATCAGCTAAAAGCTATCATAAATGCATTTAATTCAAACTTTTTTCTCTTGTACTTTTGTTTAGCTGCTTTAGATTTTTTTTCCATATATGAGAGAAATTATATCAAATATCTTAGGAGAGGAAAACTGTCCTGATATACTATGCCATCATAAAGGCTAGCCTGTGGAATGGCTGCCATCCCCTTAATATATGTTGAACTCATTTGCAATGTCTAGCAGTGCAAATTGCTGACAAGAGAAAGGATGGTACGGTAACTAAAAGATACCTCTAACAAAGTATTCAAGGCTTGCTGTGATAGTTATAGCAAAAAGGCAAATGTACTTATTAACATTTTGGTTTGGGTTTTTTGTTTGTTCTATGTTTGGTTTGTTTTGGTTTTTCTCTCTTGATCATTTATCTGAACAAAATCTTCACTAGCATATAGAGAGGATTGTCTGAACACTGGTGAGGTATCTTATGGTACAGCAGATTCACCAGTCCATTCTCAAAGGAACTTCTAACAGTAGGGGCAATCGTTAATATAGTGAAATTATATATATTTATCTGTTGATTTTAAGATATTTTAACTATCATTCCCAGGTTGAATTATTTTCTTTTATTTGTGTCCAGTGGAAGCCTGTTTATCCTTATGATAAAGCTTAGAGAGAAAACTGTCTTAAAATATTTAAAAAAAACCTGTGCCACTTAAAATGGGGATAATCAGATTAAGAATGGAGAGTTTCTGTTTATTATCCCTGAAAAAGTTGTATGCACATATAAAATCATACAGATACACTTGCTATGAATTTTTGCATTAATAACACAATATACTTACAGAAATCACATAGGGACTGTGTACTACATGAAATTTTTGAGCTCTGTTTATTTCCTAAAATGATCTCAAACAGATTGAACTAAAAATGGAATATAAAATTATTTAGCCTCCTAAAATACATGGCATCTGATTTTCAAACATAACCTTCATCCACCTAGTCAAGCACTGTGGAGCTTCTGTCAAGCATGAACCAGAAACTGAGCTTTGTGACTTGTGTGTATACTGATTTATAGAGAAGGAAAGAATCAATGCTGTATGTATGGAATATTTCACATATTCAGGTTTCATGTGAGCCATTTGTACAAGCAAATTTGAGATCTATTGTTTCACTCTTTATCCACCTGCCAAACAATGGAATCGGTGTACTTTATAGAGAAATTTCATACATTAAGAAAGCAAAAACATAGGGTGGGCAGCCATCCATACCATGGAAAGGAGGTGACTAGATGTCAGCGTCTTATACTCTCTGACCATGGTCTTTAAGAAATGGCATATATGGAGGATAAAAGTTTAATACCAAATGTGCTTACTTGGACGTAGTTGATGTTACATAAGAATTCTTATTTAACAGAGTAATAAAGATTCCACTAAAACCATGGTGCACATGTAGCAAATTACAGTACAGTACCTGAAAGGAGGTAATGTGGAGGTGGGGGTCAGTCTCACTTCCCAAATAACAAGCAACAGGACAGGAAGAGATGGCCATGAGTTTTATGTTTTAGGGTTTTAGGTTTGGATTAGACACTAGGAAAAAGATCTTCACTGACAGCATTGTGAAGCCTTGGAACAGGCTGCCCATGGAATGGTTGAGTCATCAACCCTAGGGGGGTGTAAAAGATGGTAGACATGGCACTGAGAGACAGTTTAATGGTGGACTTGGCAATGCTGGGTTTACAGTTGGACTTGATAATATTAAGGTCTTTTCCAACCTAAATATTTCTAAGGCTTTATGACACTGGATGTCCCAAGTCACCATGAAGGAGGATGTAGGTTAAAGCCATCTCAAGCCCATTGCCCTGTCTGAAAATATTTTCTTGATTGTGTAATTTTTTTTTTTTTAATTGTGTACTATATGTTGGATTTAGCCACATATTCACACCCCTCCTGGGTGTGTGCTGACTTTGGAAGACATAATTATACCATTAGATGATCCATTCAGCTGTGATATAGTCGATTAATCCACTCAACTGACAGAAGTCTCTGAAGGGATATTCCAAACAGAAAATAGCTAAACGTTTTTACACTGTCCCATATGGATGTATTTGTACTTAAAAATGTTTTTATTTAATTAGCTTAACTTTCTCATCCTTTAATATCTTTTGAAATGGTTGCAGTAATGGTTACAAGTAATTTTAGTACTTCTCTCCAAACCTAATTTCCACTTTCTTTGTACGGAATATTTACATTTAGAAATATTTTATATTTAGCCTTTTTTATTAAAAATAAATTTAAGAGTAAGAGAATAACACATATTTTAAACATTTTGAGCAAGTGGCAGTTTCTTGTTAGATTGATTTTTGATAATTCAATAAGCTTCAGTATGCAGCAAGCATTATTTTTCAAGAAAAAAAGATGTTTAAAAAATGTATTAGAGCAACACATTTAATTTTAGTAGTTTTTAGGTATAGTAAAACAAAAATTGAAATTATAAATGCATATTTTTTAAAGAACAAATAGCTCAGTCTAATCACTTACATAAAATTAATGAAGCATTATCTTTTTTTTTCTAGTATTAGTTATAATACCTAGTATAAAGATTCTAAGCTGTTATCCTTCCTTGGGAAATTACAGTCATTATCTGGGACTAAAGAAAATCTGATAATAGGGTAATTCATACTTTTGTGATGTCACTGGAATTAGATTCAGTACAGAAATCTGTGTTATTATTGGGTTAAAAATAAAAAAAAGGCAAGCACATCCAAAGAAAGGTAAAATACAACTGTTGAGTTTAAAGTTTAAGTGCTAATATATTAAAAACAAAAACAAAACCAAGAAAAACAACAATAAAACATTTTAAGAGGAGAAAGACTATTCAGTGACAAGCATTGAGAGCTGTTGTCTTTGTGTAAATTTTTGTCTGGGAGCTAATGCATTATAAAGTGGATGTTTATTTTTGTGCATAATCTCTGATTAGAATTTAAAAATAAAATATATACTCTACATTAATGAATTATTTTATTTTTATTTTTCAAAATACCTTTTGCAGAGCTCATTGACTGGAGAAGGAAGAACATCTGAGCTGAATTTCAAAAAATCTCTTAATGTAAGAGAAAACATTTTTGAGAATTAAGGTAGAATAATGATCCTGAAGATGTGATCAAGAATGCAAATTAAAAACTAAGAATCTAAAAGTGAAAAATTCGGTCTGTCAGTTCCCAAATACTTTGATGCTGCATTTTCAGACACATTAAGGGTATAGGCATCTTTTCCTTAACAAACTGAAAGACCTCCAACTGGAAATCCAAAAGGTAAAAACTTTGCCATTGTTACAATTTGATTCTAAAGAGAAAACTTTTATGTCACTTAGTCTTAAATCATGAAATGCATTTTTTCCCTAAAATTTTCTAAAAAAAAATTCTATTCTGTGGAAAATTCAAAAGAAAATAAAATCAGAATTTGTTTTTCTTGGCTTTATACAAAAGATTACTCATAAGTGCTAAAATAACACCACTACTCAGTAGAATGATGGAAATAATAAATTTAATATTTGCAATCTGGGGTTAGATTTCATATTATTAGGTACATGATGAAAAAAGATTGTATGGCCATAATAACGATGAGGAAACTAGTTTTTCCAGATATTAATTTTTCACCACATCCAAACCAGCAGGAGGTTCTTTTGTGCAGTTGATATAGCAGTTCCCAAAATGTAGATGTACAGGTATGTTAACAAGCAAGAAACTGAGAAAACACTGATTCTGCAACAGAGTAGGTTACTTGCATTTAACCCAGCTCAGTACTGATGTAAGTACTGCCAAAGGAAGTTTGAAGACCACTACAAATAGGAAGAAATGTGTCATGAGGGTAAACTGGCTGCAGCAGATGTGATAAAATTCTTCACAATATTAGATGTATATATCAGTTATAGGGGGCAGGAGGAGTGACCTGTGTGAGAAGAGGCCAAGGGTTTCCTGGAACATGACATAAATGTTTCTTGCTTAGCAACAGACCTATTACTGGCCAAAGTCAACTCAAATAGCAAAGCTGGTAGTGCCTCTATGAAAAATATTGTTAAGGGTAAAAGTGCTGAGGAGCTGTGGTAAAAAACATCTGAAAAAAATCCCACAGACATCAGAGATAGGGAAGGAGGAGGAAAAGCAGGTGCTCCAGATACTTGAGCAGATATTGCAACCCATGTAGAGCCTATAGTGAAACACATACTTCCCTGCACCTTGCGGAGAGCACCATGACACAGCAGATCTGCATGCTACAGCCTGTACTAAAATAAGTGGATACACCCTGAAGGCAGTTGCAGCCCCTGGAGAACTCCTCTTGCAGGGAGTTATCCTGAATTACTACAGCAATGGGAACAACCCATATCAAAGGGAAGTAGTGTGCGAAGTAAGGAATAATAGAGAGCAATTCTTATGAACTGACCTCAGACACCCATTTCCTCATCCCTGTGCACTGCTTGAGAAGGGTGCAAGGCAGTAGATGCATTGAAAATGAAGCAGTGAAGTGGAGCCTGGGAAAAACAGGGGAGCAGCATAAACTCTGTAATCAGGGAGGTAAGATCTAATCAAACCCGTGATAAACAAATTTAATAAACATGCTTATGTGTAGTTAGTCATTTCTGTGTCTCTTGGCAGATGAGTGATTCATGTTTTAAAGGGACGTGGTAAGAGGGAATAGCTGTTTGTAGAGATTGTAGAGATTTCTCTTTCTACCAGCAGTAAGTGCATTAGAGGAATTCCCTCCATTGACTTGCCCAGTTGGTAAGTGGCAGTGACATTCCATGGTGTCCAGCAGAATATAAAGCAGCATTAATCTATCAAATTTTAGGCATTACCTGGCATTGAGAGTGTTACATACCACTAAGAGGCAGGACACCTTCAACAAGTGGTGGCAGAAGACAGACACTCTTTTCTTCAGGCTGTGTTACCCTGGAAGAAAGAGCACATGATTGTTTACACAAGTTATGCATGAAGCCATCCTTGGAAGAAACTGTTTTTCTCTGTTTCTACAGCAAAATCAGAACATGCATGAATCTTCCATTGAAAAATGTTGACTCATTCCACTTAAGCCTTTTTGCAGAAAAGAAACAAGTACGCTATTTATTTTTTCCTACTTAAGAGGTTTTGAAAATGTTAAAATTAAAAATACTTTGAAGTATGTAAAGAGAAGTGTTTTCTTCTTCTCCTAGAACAAACTATTTTCAGTTGACCAGTATTTAACCAGATGTAACTTTGGTTATTGAGGATTACGGTAATTATTTACAAGGGAAATACTGAAAATAGTTAAGGATAGAACAAATAAAAGTAAGATATTTGTACTTGCCTCTCCCCTTCCCCTCATGTGAATGTTGAAGGCCACAAGGAGGTCTCCAATTAAGGTCCAGGCTGACAAAAAAATAAGGTATAGTTGCACGGTTGAACTGTGTCAGAGCACACCCTAAACACAGGTGACTGAAGGCCAAGGTGGAGCTGGAAATGTAGGACTAAAAAGGGCATTGCAGAGCAGAATACTTATAGGGAATTGGAGTCTCTTGGTCCACTTGGGTTCTACAATTAGAAAATTTCAATCTAGAAGGCTTTAAAGAGTCTGATTAGGCTTCAACTGCAGTATCATCTGTTTGTTTCACACTCAGTCTTTACAGATAGTTTTTCTGTTAGTGTCTAACTAAAGTGGTTTTTTGTTTGGTTTTTTGGTTTTTCTTTCTGTTTCTTAATTTCTTTTTTAAGTGCCTGTCAAAGAATTTGAATACCAAATCACTAAAAAAGTGAATGTTTCATCATTTATGGGTTGTCAAGTTGCATGAGCAATCAGGCTACATTCTTATATTTAATGAATTATTAATTTGCTGCCAGGAAAAAGTAATCACCCATGAAATGAAGGTATTTTTAATTGCACCTGAAATACAAGTACAGAGGATACATAAGACGTAATTTTAATATTTTAGCAGCATATGTCATGTCATTGGTCAGTTCTGCCCAGAGTGAATTCGTCGTCCTGGCACCTAAGTAAAAAGGTAGGACTAACCATTTTCATTTTGTCTGGGTTTGATGGGCAGTGGAGAAAATTGCGAGAGTTATTTAAAATGGAAACTTTCGTGTTATAAAAATGTCAGTGTTGCATGCCTAATTTTCTTCAAAAGCAAAACGTTTTCTTCAAAATTTTCTAGAGTTTTTTAAACAGCTTCTTAATTAGAATGATGCCTATTGGAGTCTTTTCTAATTATGTTTATATGTTTAATTTAACTGCTGCAAATAAATTATAAGACAGAAATTTTGAAGTAACTTCAAACAGTCAAGACTTCAGCAGTTTCAGGCATAAGGGTTACCACATGGAATCAGAGCAGACCTTTATTCTGTTCAGTATCATATATTAGGAATTCTAGTTGCAGTGTACATAATTTCTTCTCATAAGGAAGTAATTCATTAACTTTATCATATCAGTGTAAGTGGGCTTTATCTGTCATGAAATCATGTAGGAAAAAAATGTCGGTACTGCTCCTATTTGCTCCTATTTGCTCCAAGATCCTAAACACCTAAGCATTGTAGTTTAGATTTTTTTTCTCTTATGTCCATGTTCTGAAAAAATATTTGGGAAATGGTTTGCTTCTGTTTTTTATGCTGCCACATATTTTTTTCTGTGTGCTTTATACAAAAGCTATCTTTTTCAGAAACTCAGGTAATACCTGCTGTGTAAATTCCTTTGCTCCCCATCACTGTCTTCAAAACTGTTTTTTCCTTTCTTCTTTTCCCCGCAGCACTGAATGGGACTTCCTGACATCATGAGAATAACTACTTTTGTGTCTCTAGTACTTGAAAGACAGGTAGTATTTGGCATTTATGACATATAAAATGGATTGTTTCATAGACTTCCTGTAGCATCTTCCCACATTGCTTTCTTAGGGTGGGAGAAAAAAAAAAAAAAAAAGAAAAGAAAAGAAAGCCACCACATATTTTTATTTTCAGTCAGATATAGTTTGTGCTCTTACAAAAATTTCTGTCACCTGACTAGCAGATTTGTCTCCCCTGCTGCTAAAATATATTTTCTGTCAGCAAACACATCTTACTTGTTTTTTCCCAGTGTAGTTATTTACTCAACATTGAATTCATCAATAACTTACAAAACCTGGTTCTTACAGTTGTATATCAAGAGTTGAAAATGGTGTACATTCATGTAAAATTTGCCATTTGTCATAAAAATACACTTAAAAAAAGATTAATTTAGAGAAGCACAAAAGTAAAGTTACAAAAGTAAATAAAAAATATGCACTGCAAAATTGATTCAAAATGGATATTCAACTGTGAATGTAAGCCTATGATATTTTACATACACTATATGTAGTATACTGTGATGTTAAATATGGGATCATTAATATGGTAGCATATGCCAATGAAATACAAATGAAATACAGTCCATATTTCATGAAATACATTTCATTTCCAATGAAATACAAATTTTAAAATTTGTATCACAAAGAGATTTTTGTTTATAAAGGTAAAAGAAGAAAGTCACATTCTGCATTTTTTTTCACAAGATAGCCACCCTCTTTGGGACTGTGTTCCACATCTATTTTCTGTTCCTGACATCTAGGAAGCTCACTCTCTGGAAACGTGTCAAGAGAAGGCATTTTCTGTTCTCATCCCATACCAGCTAGTACAAATGGTCCATCCTGAACTGAGGGAGAAATACATAATCATCTCCTCACTCCTAGATAGTAACACAGAACCGGAAAAACAGGAATAGTAAGTTTCACCCCAAAAGATATAATAATTCATCAAACCCAGTGTAAAAATATTTTCTTTCTTCTTTTTTTTTTCCTTTTTTTTTTTTTTTTTTTTTGTTATTTTGGGCTATTTTCTATGCCTACTTAACCAGTAGGCAATAAATCTGCCAGAAACATAGTATTGATAAAAAGTGGAGTTGAGAAGAGAATCAGAATAGTAGTCTGATTTCAAACAGAAAAAACCCAACCAACCAACCAGAAAAAAATAAAACCAAATCCAAAAATACGCAATTTTGGCTAAAGGAGTACTCATATATTGAACAAATTCCACTCCCTCCTTTGTCTACTCTGACCAGCCTCATGACAAAGCCATTTAAAGCACAGAAAGCTTTGTTCAATAAGCAAATGAGCATATGTTTTGAGCAAAGGAACATCACCAAACTTCCATACATGGCAAATAGCTATTACCACATGCTGAAAGTAACAGCAGCATGCACATTGCTAAAAGCAGTCCTATAAAACAGTTCAAACACTGTTTCAGACATAATCTCAAATGCTTTTATGTTTTTAGCAGCTGGTGTATGGTAGCAAAATGCCCCATCTTTTCTAGAGAGAAATAATAATTCCCAAGTGAACTCTCTGAAATATGTGAGTGATTTTGAAGATTAATATTTATTTTCAGCACTAATACCTTTAAGTAAAATCCAGGAATAGATCTAGTATAACTTAGCTAGAGGACCCTGCCTAAGGACGTTTAGCTACACTCAGCTGATTGTTTTCACCTTTTATCTGGATTTATAATGCATACCTATTTGGATATCACTGACTAAAAATAGTCATTTTCCCCGTTATGTCATCCAAATAAAGGCTCAAGTTCCCTCTTTGCTTTCATATCTTTTGCAGTTTCTTCATTCAATAGCTTTCTATATTTTTTAAAGTTTTTAAAATATTTTTACTAGATACTGATAGATTTTGATAGTTCTCTATCAAAACAGATCTCCCTTTATCTCTAAACATTCAGTCCAGTGGACTAGTTTCTCAAAAGACACTTGGATATGTTTTCCTTGTTTGTTTGCTCTCCTTACCATGTATCCTAGTTTAACCTGGGACAGAGATAAATTATTCTCAGTAGCTGTTACAGGGCTGTGTTTTGAATTTGGAATGAGAATGATGCTGATAACACACTAATGTCTTGGGTTTTGCTGAGTCATATTTCTCCTAAACCAAGGACTCTTTGTCCTTCCTTGTCTCATGCTCTGCCAGTGAGGAGCTATGCAAAGGAAACTGGGAGGGAGCATAGTTGGGAGAGGTGATCCAAACTGACCAAAGGGATGTTTCACACCACAGAACATCACGCCTGGAATATACACTGAGGGGAGTTACCTGGAAGAGGAACTGATCTGGGTTCAGGAAGGGGTGTCTGGAGTCAGTCATTGGGGGGTGAGCAACAGCATCATGCATCACTTGCTTGATTCCATGTCATTATTATTATCATCATCATTTACCATTATTACTATATTGTACTTAATTTTCAGTTGTCAATTATGAAACTGTTCTTATCTCGACATACAAGTTTCACTCTGATTCTCCTCTCCATTCTACTGGGGGTGGGGAGGAGAGGTTGCTGAGCAAGTGGTTTTGTGGTGTTTAATTTTCAGCTGGACTTAAAACCATGACATGAGCTCCTGTTAATTCTAAGGACATTTGTTTCAGGAATACAAGCAGATAGGAAATATGACTAAGTATAGCTCAAACACACTTGAATGGCCTAGCAGTATCATATAAAGGAATATATAAAACAAAGGACTTCAAATAATGGTAATGTCAGTAGCAAACTAGAAGTGAGTCTTCATCTCTCTCAAGTATGTTCGTACTACTTTTTTAACTAGTAGATGCATGTTATATGTTGGGATATTTGTGTATCAACAAATGAAATAAGCCAGTAGAGAGTTAGAAAAACTTCAGGGCCTTTGTTTTAGTCTATGGACTCATGTTCATTTAATAACTCCCACCAATTATTTTTATGAGTTCACAAAAAAATGACAGACCAATTCCTTAACAACTGTAAATGGCCTAGTTACCTCATAATAGTTTCAAAACAATGTTTCATTCTCTTTAAACGCTCTGTCTTCCAACATCAACATTACATTTGACATAACCTCTAATTTGTTCCTTACAGTGTGCGAAGGTAACTGACTTTTTTCTTACAGAAATTATAGACAGAATTTTTAAATATAATGAAGAAGTGAAAAGACTACTTTTTAATATATCTAACAGATCAAATATTTGAGTCATTTCCCTGTATCCTTCATATTTACTGTCACACTTCATGGTTAATAGCCTATGGTACTGATTTAGGATTTTTTCTTTTTCATTGTTTTAAGAAGGATGCTTCATTTTCCCAACAAATTGCAAAATCTTGTCATCCCATAAAATAAATTCTTATTAGTATTTTTTAAATTTGTTATATGGTATTATTTTATCAGTAAAGTAACCTGATATAGTCTACTTCTTTCATAATTTTCCTGGCCCATCTTAACAAAAATCTGAAGTGTAGGCAGCTAAAAGCATTTGGTTGCACAAATCTGTATTGCTTTTTTAGAAGACATTACATGGAGTTACTCAGACATTTTATCTGCTCTAAATGTGGAAATATCTTGTATGTCTATATGGTTTCATGATGTGTTACCAAACTAAATGATACTAATGGATTTGACTAGGGCAGTCACAGAACACTGAAGCCTGTCTGCACTTTAGAAACCTTCAAAACACAGCAGGCAGTTCTCCTGAATGTTGTCTCCTGTTCAGCACGGCAGATTACAGTGTCACTATCAGCATTTGAACATGAAGGAGATCCTTGAAGGTAACACAAGGCAAGTTTATACACGGGCAAAGGTATATTTAAACAGGCTTCAACTTCTACTGCAGTCACTTGTTACTTCATAGAGTACTTTTTTTTTTTTTTGTTCCCCTATGTTTTACCCTCTGAGCTCAATATGGAATCAGGTAGGTTATTTTCTACATCTTGAATGCATAGGGAAGAAAAAAACTTATTATATCACTATGGAGCATTCAGACATAATCTCATGTGTCTAGCTTTCTTTCATTCCTGTTAATTCAATTTACACATTACACATTTTCCCTTTAATTTAGGATTAAAATGCAAAAGCGGGATTTTTTTTTTAATTATGTTAGATAAGTTTTAGCTTTTCTTCAAAGAAAAAAAATGCAGTGGCACTATGCCACTATTTCAGACTTTTCAGTTTTCGTCTGGCCATGTGTAGATACTCTCTCTGTTCTTATCTCCACATACAAGTTTTACTCTGATTCTCCTCTCCATTCTCAATGTCTCCATTGAGACATTTACACCTCAACATCATCTCAGTCCACACCCCTAAAAGATGAGCTTTAAAAGAACATGATAGCCTTCTCCCTGTAATGTAATAGATGAGAAGAATTTCTCCCTAGATATACCTATTTCCTCTCCCTTGAGAATAATGGGAGTCTATGATAATTATTTTAAATATAGGTATCTGTTTAAGTGTGACAAATTCCAGAAAAAAATCAGAATTTTATGTCCCTTCTGTGCATGGGTATGGAATAAGGAAACAAAACTCCTTGTAATAACAAAACAGTTAGCCAATAGGGTACTGCTTTCTACTTAATGTGCTACTTGTGTTTGTGCTGAAATTCACTAAACAAAAAAAAGTTACATGATGTATTATTTCAAAACTAAAATATATACAAGTAAAGATAACAACTATGAAATAAGTCTATTTAAGCAGAATGGTTGACATGGAGATATATGTAAAACATTTTTGACATTAATTGTACCCAATAATAACCTTCAAGATCAAGCAGACATTGATATTCACAGAGCACATTCACTGCAGCCACAGAGCCTTCACAGAAGCTCATCTAGTAACAGAAATAGAAATGGAAAATAATGACCTGCCTGAATTAACAAGGGAATGCCTGTGGAATAATTTTCTTCTATACATCAACATATTGACACTTACATTTAAACAGGATGATCCATCTCACCCTCTAAAATGACCTACTAATTTTAGAAAAGTTATAAAGAAACAATTACTATTTTTTGTCTTTGGAGGAGTTCAGATGACAAAACAGCAGTATCCCCTGTTCTAAGGTACTTTCTCTTCTTTTTCAGAAGAGAAAGAAAATACACGTGTGCAGTGAGTTAACCTTGTCTGGTCATCAGGTGTCCACCAAGCCGCTCTATCACTTCCCTTCCCTGTGGGACAGGAGAGAAAAAAGAAGATGGAAAACAACTTGTAGGTTGAGACAAGGTAATTTTCTAAAAAAAAGAAAAAAAAAAGAAAAAAAAGGTGAAAGTTTGCATAAACAGAGGGGAAAAATGAATCTC
The DNA here is from genome assembly GCA_017589585.1 of Phylloscopus whistleri. NCBI lineage: Eukaryota > Metazoa > Chordata > Aves > Passeriformes > Phylloscopidae > Phylloscopus > Phylloscopus whistleri. The sequence goes on from JADMLD010001396.1 coordinate 489,900, forward strand.
TACTTCCCATCAGTGAATGATGTTCAGCCACATCCCAGGATCCAGGGCTTCAGCACAGGTAGCGGTCCCTCAGGAAGGAAAGCATCATAGAATAAAAAATGCACCCCATTCTTCTTCCCTCCCTTAGAATTTATATCTGAGTTAACATATGGTGTGGAATATTGCTTTGATTAATTTGGGTCAGCTGGTCTGGCTGTGTCCCCTCCCAGGACCTCACCTTTACCCAGCCCCTTGACAAGACAATGCTGAGAGCCAGCCCTGATGCAGTGCCAGTGCTGCTCAGCAGAACCCAAAGCACTGGGGTGTTTTCAGCACCTTTTCTGTCACCAGTGCAAAGCTCAGAATTGTGAGGACTTCTAAGGGAAAATGAGCTCCATCCCAGCCAGACCCAATGCAACATGATACCTGATAATGGCTGACACGGTCTGTGTATAATGCAATTTTAAGCTGTAAGTCATTCCAAAAGCTGTAATTCTATCCAATGAGAAAAGCTATAATTGCTAATGTAGAATTATCATAGAATCACAGAGAGGCTTGAGTTGAAAGGGACCTTAAAAATGTTGCAAAACCCCTGATACCCAGGGCCCCCACATTCTCCTTTAAATTCTGTTATGTATTAATAATACAATTTAGCATGTTTTCTACATGACACAATGGAAGCCTGTGGACCCCATTCAGCATCATTTTAGCTTTACTATTGAAATTAACCAGGAAGAAGCAATACAAAGGGCTTTAATTGTTAAATATTTTTCAACTCAAAATATAGAAAAGAAGATTGGGATTAGAAAGAAAAAAAAACAACAAGGTAATGTACTGCCCATGGCAGAAGACATTAAAACTAGATCTCTTCTAACTCAAATTATTATTCTACATATATGAAGCTGGATCTTGGCTTTACGAATGAAAGATGTTTAATACAATTTCATTAACAGTTTCAGAAAACTATTTTTATCTTTCAAGAAGTTATTTATACACTTGTGTTAGATTAAAATATTCTGAGTTTGAGTCAGAAATCCAAAGGCTTATTAGGAATAACTGAGAACTCAAACAGAATTAAATCTACAGTTTTAATCAGAGGTTGATCCAATATAAAATATTCTTATAATTTATCTGTATGTTTAGTATTTCCTAACATTAAAGGTCAGCAAGGAGCCAGGCCAAGTCCTTCACATTGATGCATGGTTGGAAGACGAGAAGCAATGGGCAGAGAATGAAAATACAGTTTCACCTTGAAAGCAGTCAGACAGTGCAGCAGGTTTTCCCAAGAAAGCTGATCATTTTTAAGATCCAATTGGACAAAACTCTGAGCAACTTGGTCTGATCTCAGAGCTGCTGCTGCTTTGAACAGGAGGGTGGACACAAAACCTCCTGAGGTACCTTCTCAACTGAGTTATCCTATGGTCTTACAGTGTTCAGGAAAGGAGTCTGGCTTAATTTTTCACCTGAAAACTTGTTAGAGAAGGAAACATTACCGAGGAATTTCCAGGTCCCTTTTATTGCATGGAGACAACCACTGTGACTGTACAACTAAACAGCATATGTAAAATCAATCAATTTTCAGGGATTTTGTTAATTCTAAAAATTCCCAAAAATGCCTTTTGAAGGCTTGATGTGGTATTGTCATTCATTAATTTTCTGTTATTTCAGTATTCATAGTGAGTTTTATTCTCTGCATATGTAAGCGTTCCAGCAGTCAAAGCATGGATCTGAGCCTCAACAATAATTCTGGAAAATCTAGTTTTGCTTTATTACAGGGAATTCTTCTGAGTTTAAATATATTAGTATTTTATGTTCATTTGCTTGTTTGCTACGTAGTCTGAAAAAATGGTTACAAATACTGCTTATCTCTTCAGAGCTTGTTTCAGCTGCCTCTTATTTTCTTGTTGCATGTATTTTATGAGAGTCTGCTATAATTAGATATGGACTAGTGGATGGTTCTGAAAAGCTTTGCACTCCAGGTAAGGAAAGCGCCTTAAAACTATGAGAAGAGGTTACTGCATAAAAATCTGCTTTTACCTGCAGAAAACTGCCACATTCTAACAAGGTTTTCTCACCTTCTTAAAAATTTCTTTCAAGTAAGTATTCTTAGAAAAGAAAAGGACAATATTTTCAATCATTACAGCAACATTTAAGCTACGTGCAGAAGTTTGATTTTTAAAACATTCTCTGGGGATATCTAGGTTTTCTTTCTTCAGATGTGGTAATTACCTTGAAGCAAATAAGACTGTACTTTCGGAAATGCGAGATTTATGCTATAGTAAGAGCTGGCACGCCTGCCTCCCATTCTATTGTGCTGGAGGGAAAAAGACAAGACAGTCACAGATATTTAGGTAAATTGGCAGTATTGTTATTTTTTTTTTCTTTTCCTGAGTGTGTACACAACATTTCTTTGTTTCCAATATAGGTCTGAGTCTCTGCAGGAAGACTGAAACTAAACCAGTCCACAAAATAGGCTCAGATGCTGGCCCAGGTCATCCTCCCTGACATGATTTTGTATGGGCTAACCAGCATTTTTCCTAGCAATTGAAAAGCCTGGTCTAGTGGGAGAGCTCACCACCCATGAGCACAGAGAAAGCAGATCTATCACTTCATACCTTGACTCCATATATGGCTTCAGCTTAATGTTTCTAAGAAGAATGCCAAGGAAGGCTTACTGAAGGAATGCCTTCCGGAAAAGGTACAATGCAACAGGCACCCTGTGGGGTCTCATCATCCTGGCCATGCCCCCCAGCAGAAAACCAGACAGCTAGAATGCTTCCAGGTATGTAGATGCAGCTTGAATGTAGAGGTAAAAAAAAATTTTTGATGGAACAGAAGAGTACTAATATTACTTAAAACAACAATCATTAATACTATTCAGCAGTGTTACCAGTAGTAATCAACTAAGAAAATCTTTTAAAACAATGAGTGCTAAAAAAAATTTTAAAAAAGTCTATTCAAATGCATTAAAAAAAATTGAGGAAATTAAAAGTCACATTATTAAAGACTAATTTCAGAGGTAGTTAGAAGTGTAATGATGACTACTAAGGGAAAGTATTCAAACAATTTCTATTAATAATATATTCTAAGAACTCTCCTGTAACATCATATTTGATGTGAATCTATATTACCATATTATTTTTATAGGAAAAAAATAGTTTCACTAAATTATTTGAAGGTCTATAGCTTTTCTTTAATTGCCTCTTTAACCATGTATCTCCATGTAGCAAACACAAATCTACTCTTGAACTTCAAACTGTTTCTTCTTTTAGCATAAAAGGAATTTACTGAATTGAACAAGATTCATGAATCTTACTTTTAATGTCTATAATTTTTTGAATGGATTAACTTAGTTATAAGAACCATTAAACTTTTGTTAAAGGTTTCTGCAGATAAATAATGAAGCAGCTGAGGACAATTCCCAGATAACAGTGATAAATGATTTAACATTCTCTCTGAGAAAAGTTCTAATTTTTTTTGATTCTTTTAACTGATTATATAAGGATAAGACCTATTATTCCATGCAGACAACAGTATTTACAAACATCCTTCTTGTTTTTAATGCTAAAAAATAGGAAATAAATGTTTAACTTTTAGTATATAAATAATTAGCAACAGAAATGGAGAATTACAAGTTAAAATCAGGTCAGATAATCCACTGATCAGAATGTACATTGTTTTATAATCTTCATTACATCAAAATACAGCTTTACTCCATGTCATTGCTTACACTGCTTAAATTCTTTTAAGTAACTTTTTAAAAATCTGAAGTCAAAGCAACCATCTGCAAATTTCAGAATGCAATAATTCTACATGACACATTATAGAATTATATAAGCTTATATAACACATAAATTATTATATGGTTGTAAGGATTTTCTGGTGCTCCTTTTAAAGTATTATTAATTATAAGGGGTTGTTTTCTATCTTATTTCAAAATATTACTCAGCAAAGAATCAAAACTTTACCTATTCTATCAAACACATAAGTGTGTGTCAGGGCTTTTTTATTTAAAAATACATTAAAAATAATGTAGATAAATATCTGCTTTTGCATTTAGCAGATACAGCTGATAGACATCTGCACTTTCATTTGATAATTGTCGAGATAACTCTTTTCCTGACTATCTCCATGATTACTATTTGAAAGTGCAAAAAAAGTAGGATGTGAAGCTGTGCAGAAGTTTGTAGAACTTATTTTTCCAGAAGTCTGATTGTAGAATTATTCTCAAAGTTATAGATGTACTCTTGCGTTTTTTGTACTTTTTCTGAAGAAAAGGTCTCTATCGTTTCTCTTACTTTTTTATATGTACTAGAAAAATGAAAGCTTAATTCTTTTCAGCCTTTCCTTATGACTATTAAGAAATGCCTCTGCCCAAAATAAGGTGCTGAAGTCAATAATGCAGATTTTATTTAACAGTAAATGAGAGAAGAGAGAGAAATAAGAAAGAGGCAGGCGGGTGAGAGAGAGAAAGAGTGTGTAAGTTTACATAGAAGATAGTCACCACCATTGCATGGATCCTGCAGTGTCCTGCAGATCCTTGCTCACCTTACTCTTCTTAGTGTTGAAGGTCCTGGAGTCGTTCTTCTGGAGATATCACCTTTATGCAGTCCAAGTTTTGGGTAGCTACAGAGCACAGATGTCCTTACCATAACTTGGGATGGCATGCGTATAAGCAGTTTTTTTCTTTCCCACAGATTTCCACCATGGGAATATTTGTTTAGATGCATCAACTAGGAGGATATCCAGATCTATCTCGTCAGGCTTGGAATTAACACCTTTCTGTCACATGTTTCTCCCTCTTGTTCTTTCCTCAAGTTAGCACTTCAGTGATTTAGCTTATGGTGAGTTCCTTCTGTGGCCTCAACAGTGTTTTGAGATAGGCAAGTGCATTCTTTAAGTCCTAATAGCTTTACCATCTTAAAGCTGAGCTAGTTAATATAAATTTTCATTTGTGAAACATACTTTAAAATGTGCTGCAGATGAGGGAAAAAGTTAAAAGTCTTAGAGGGTAACAGGATAGCAAACAAAACCCATGCAAATAAACCAAAAATGCTCCCCAAGAAGTCTAAAAACCTTATGTGAAAGGAACATATTTTATTTAAGAATTGCAATGGTAAGATGAAATAGACTAGATAGAGCACATGGATTGTAATAAATTTAGCAAGGTTACAGCTTGGCACAACCACTGGCATGAGGTCATCAATGTTAACTAACTACTAAAAAAGTCTCAGGAATTACCATGTCCTCTGTGAATGGTTATTTTTATAAACAGTTCTTGGGTACTCAGGTTTTTTTGTGCAAAAATAGGTTAGCTGTCTAAACTATCTAACCTAGGTTGCAAGTTGAACTATGCCAATTCATCTTAAGGACAGTAAATATTTCTTTATATAAATATAGCCGTAAAGTATAGTACTAAACCACTTGGCTGATAATAAAAAACAAAATATCCTTCTCCTGTCAAATAAGGTACATACTATAAAGAGTCACAGTTGGGCTGAACAAATTTTCTCCCCTACAATGGCAAACAGCATTTCTACAGTTTTCGAATATTGCCTGTCTTTGATTCCAAAGTACATACACTTTCCTTTTCCACCTGAGTTCTAGATGAATATTCCTGTAGAGCCAAGACAACCTTCTACCTTGAGTTCTGAAAGACTGAAGTTACACTCTCTCCTTTGTAGCTCAGCTTGAATTTAAGGCTGAAGATTGTTGTCCTAGGATATTACATATTCTAATATTTGAAGAACTGTTGTAAAATAAAGAGGAATTAATTCGTACACCCTCTGGTAGAAGGGAACTTTTAGTCCGAACTTTATACTTCTGGAAACTGTTTTGACAAGCAGGGGAAAAATGTATTAGACTTTTTTTTTGCAAGTGTTCTGAAATCTAAAACCCTAGCTGACTATATAATCAGATGTGACTCACAGAATATACACACAGTCAGATATTCCCCCAGGCCATTTTTATTTGGTTCCTCACTAAATGTGTACAAGTATTTACACTTTCCACTGAAATGTCTCGTTTTCCTATTCAATGACTAGAAAAATCCTCACATTCCAAATTGTCCTCAGGAGGCCATCAGAAGTCCCTAACAATATGTTCTGCCTACACAATCAATGCACGTATTTTATAGGCACAGGAACATCTAAATTAGGTGGCTAATTTAGTAACCTAAGTGTAAGTTGCACAGTGTTAAAGAGCTTTTATTTCAGCATAATGAACAAGATGATATATGAAAGGTTAAAATAAGCAATTTTTCACTCTAATATTTTAATTAAGAAACACTCTAAAAGGAATTGTCAGAGTGATATAACTCCCTGTTCTGGTGTCATGGTTTAGGAATGGTATTCTCCCATTTAATACTCCTGCTAAAACCACGTCACCACTCACTTCCTGTCCTGCTCTAACTGGAATCACAAAAGGCAAAGATCATGGGTTGAGGTAAGAACAATTTTCTGGAAACAGTAATGAGATAAGAAAACAATCACTAACAACAACAGTATTAATAACAAAAGGTATAAGACAAAAACATTTTACACAGAAATAAACTCAACAATACATTTAAGGACCAATCCACCACCAAGTTTCTCCACCACAAGGAACACCCTTCTCCTTAGAACGTAGCATCTTCCCCCAAGCCCAGCAACGATGTGATGTTTTGAATAACATCTGGGGCCTAGGCACAACCCCTCCACCACTGCCCCTCTCAGCTACTGCAAAAAATTAACCCTGTTCTCGCCAAAACCAGGACACTTGCATTTTTTGAAACAAAAAATCTTAGTATATATCTTAACTTCTGCTGAAAGGTGGAAAAGTAGTTGGTGTCCAGAAGCCTTTTTTTATGTTATTAGTTGATATTAATGAATCAATAAACTATCACCTGCTTCTCCTAGATAGAAAGATGCATATTCTTGTATTTCATGGAACCATCTAATCTTAAACTAACAAATAAAACTAGAGAAATGAAGGTACAAACCATTTCCTAAGAGATGTTTGTAATTTCTATGAAATTACATTGTTATTAATCTGTTGGTTTGCATAAATTTCAATGAAACTACAAGAAATCCGTTCTCAGGATGTTACCCTCTAAATTAAATAGAACCTGACTTGCTGTGTTCTGCATGTCAGATAGGAAGTTCATTTAAAGTTAAACTAAGGAAACTTCTAGGATCAAATAATCACTCTAATTCATACAACACTGATCATTTGTTAAGAAGGTAGGTTAACACAGATTAACAGTAGAGCCATTAAAAATTTTGAAAATGAAATGATGTAAAATGCATAGGAAGTAGTTGGACTTACCTAAGGATTAAGTATGGTACTTCAAGATTGTCTTCTTGTCGCAGTCGCTGGCATGTGTGCCAGTCGACGTTGACACTGCACTCGAGGTGCTTCATCGAAATCATCAGAAGGCTTTGCATTTCTATATCTTGTTATTCAAACAGTCTCTCATATCTTTCCTCAGTTTCTTCTACAAGCAGCTCCACACAGCTCTGGGATTGTCTCTCTTCTTCTGTTCTCTGTCCAGCTCCATCCTGCCCCTAGCACGGCCGCCTAACCCTGTCTATGCTAAGTACAATATCTTATAGTGTCTTACCTTCTCTGGCCCTTGCCACGACCTCCTATCCCTGGGTCTTCACAGCACGAGGAGCAAACTCCAACTGACTTCAACTCAGTTAACTCACTACTTATCATGCCCAAGGCTGTGGGGGCAAGGTGTTTCTACTCTGAGATAATTAACACAGCTGTAACCTGTTGGATGGGAGACTGCCTTCTGCAGCATCTCTTTTTGCATTACCACATCTTCTGAATAATTTTTTTTTCTTCAGATGCATTATATTATCTTTGTTTCCCTGTCATCTAAAAAATCGTAGAGTTTCAAGAGAATAAGTGTTCCTATCAGATTTAGAGACTAAAAAGCTAGTCAGAATTTGTGATGGTTTTTAGGACAACTTAAATACTCAAAATCTCTTAGACACACTCTACTCATTTGTCTTGGTTTGGGAAGACAGGGATCTGCCAGGGAAAGCTGGAGTTTCCCTTAGAATGGAGAATGTAAACACCTCACGCACGCCAAATTATAATTTTGCAATTAAGGGCTTTCAGGCAAAGATTTGGGAATAGGAATAACAGTTCTTTACTAGGAATAGTAACAATACAAATGTAGTAGAAAACAAAACTACCCAACCAAACTAGCAAGCAAACAAACAACAATCCTGGAAAACCCTGATAGAGTCAGAGCTACAACCTGACACCCTGTTGGTCAGGGTGTTGGAAGCAGTCCAGAAGTGAGTCCTCCTGGAGTGGCAGATGTGGCTCTGTTGGAGTAGAGATGATCCTGTAGAAAAGGGTCCAGGGGTGGTGAGAAAGGTCCAGTCTTCCTCCGGGAATCCGGTGGAACCAGGTACCTCCTGTTCCTACGTCTCAGTCTTTATCTAGGTAGGAATGGTTGGCTCCCCCCACTGGGTGGGGCATCTCACAATGGGACAACTTGTGACAATCTTGGGGACAACTGCTTGGGGAGAACTGCTGGGGGAGAACTGCTTGAGGCATCTTAATGGCCCATTAGCAGAAAATATCCCCTTGGAGGGAGGACAGGTGGTGAAAGAGATAAGAAACACTGCCCCACCTGGTTTTAACAGCTGGCCCATTATCAGAAGGCACCCTCCCCCCAGAATTACAAGAGATAAAGAAGAAAAAAAAAAAAAACACATCTCCCCGACTGCTTTCAGCAGATGAAATAGAATACACATTTTTGGTTCCATAACCCAAGACATCATTAAACAAAGTGTCAATCAGACAGTCAAGGTATAAAAGATATATACATTCTGTATAAGAAGGCAGAATATGCTTAATAGGAATAAATAAGTAACTACATGGAAAAAAAGAGAAGTAATTGGTAAAAAAATGGGTAGACATTCTTTAAAAAGTCTCATAACTCCATATTTCTGTAATATTACCTCTGGAACATAAACAGTTGTAACAATACTATGATTATACTGCTAACAATAATACTTTGCCATACTATACAATCATAGAAATACATAGGCTGGAAAAGACCTTTAAGATCATCTAATTCAACCCTTAATCTAGCACTGATATGTCCAACACTAAAGCATCTCTCTAAGTGCAATATCTACATATCTTTTAAATACTTCCAAGGCACTGAGGATACTCAGCTTCTTCCCTTGGGCAGCCTGTTTCAATGCTTGACAACCCCTTCCATGCAGAACTTTTTCTTAATTTCCTAAATCTCCCTGGCATAACTTGAGACTTTTTCCTCTTTTCCCATTACTAGGTACCTGGAAGAAGAGACCAACCCCCTTTCTCTCTACAACCTCCTCTCAGGTAGTTATAAAGAGAAACAAGTTCTACCTGGAGCCTCTTTTTCTGCAGATGAGGGCCCAGCTCCTTCAGTTGCTCCTCATGAGACTTGTACTCCAGGCCCTTCAGCAGCTCCATTGCTCTTCTCTGGACACGCTCAGGAGCATAAATATTTGCCTTATAGTGTGAGGCTCCACAATTGGACACAGGATTCAAGGTGTGGCCTCACCAGTGCCAGGTACAGGGTGGCAATCTCAATCTTGCTGGCCAAACTATTTCTGATACTGGCTAGGTTGCCATTGGACTGGGGCCTCTTCTGGCTCATGGAGACTCTGCCAACTCATGTTCAGCCACTGTTAACTAGCACTCTCAGGTCTTTTTCTCCTCAGCAACTTTCCAGCCACACTTCCTCAGCCTGTAGTGATGCAGGGGGTTGTTGTGACACAAAGGCAGGACCTGGCACTTCACCTTATTGTACCACATAAAGTTGGCCTTGGCCCATCCAGTTGTCCAGATCCCTCTGCAGAGCCTTCCTACTCTGCAACAGATCCATGCTCCTGCCCAGTTTAGTTTCACCTGTGAAATTACAGAGGGTGAATTCTATCCCCTCATCCAGATCATTGATAAAATTATTGAACAGAACTGGCCCCAAAGCTGAACCCTGTGCAATACCACTTGAGAACATGTGGGGTCAGCCTGTGCCTGCACATTTAGAATTTCCCTCTTGAGGAGTACTTAAGCTTTCAATCTCCCTTGCTCTTCAGAACTGTCTCTCAAGGAATCCTGTCAATCAGTTCCCTAAGCCCACCAAAGTTTGCCTGCCAGAAGCCAAAGGAAGTTCTGCCGGCACCCCTTCAAGAATTGAAAATTCTGTAATTTCATGACTGCTGTGCCCAAGAAAGGCCCCAGCCATCACATCACTCACAAGCCCTTCGGTGTTCACAAACAGCAGGTTCAGCAGAGCATCTACCCTAGTTGGTTCAGTCACCAGCTGTGTTAGGAAGTTATCTTCCACACACTCCAGGTATCACCTTGACTGTTTTCTCTACTCTGTATTCTATTTCCAGCAGACCTCTTGGAAATTGAAGTCTCCCACGAGAACAATGGCTAGTGATAATGAGACTTCTCCCAGCACCTTATTGACTGGGTTATGGCTCAGAATAAGGAATATTAACATAATTTACTGCATTGTAAAACACATTAATAAACTGCTGGTACTAAGTTTTTAAGATAGTCAGTCATCACATGATTTATCTGTAAGGCTAAAAACAGCTTAGGAAGTAGGACATAGACCCAGGATTCCTTATTGTGCATGCATCTTCATTCTGTCATTCTTGTTTGAACTGGCCCTGGTTTGAAATCCTCCAACTAGCTCTGTCTAAAACAGATGTGCAAACTGACTGTCCAAATCCCTCTCTTCCACCTGTTTAGCAGTATAAACTTATTTACATTTTGTTTATCTGTAAATGTATCAAATTTGAATCTCTTAATGTAAAATTGAGTCACAGAATTTGCTGGGATACATTTGACACCCTTTGAGGTGTTTTCCTGTGGTTTACAACTCCATTGGGCTTCAACCCGTTGTATAAGATGCTTAATGAACAAATAAGTTAAATGACAATCAGGGTTTAAAATGTGTTCCATAATATGCCTTTTTGATGACCTTTTAATAATGCAACAATACTGATTTAAGTTCAAAATAATGTAGTATTTATTATTTATACATGATAAACATTAATAATTTATTAATTACACATTCTTCATAACATGCTGTAAACTATCTGAAACGGAAATGAAAAGTTTTTGGAAAATGCTTATTGCATTTCATGTAAAGACGTATAGAGCCCTCAAACACTGAAAGTCTTTATATTTAAAAAAATCAAAATTCTCTTCTACATGATGACTGTGTTCTGGCCAAAAAACCACCACAAATTTAAATATTCTGTCCTATTGGAGCATGATTTGAATGTTTAAGTATGTTCCTAATGTCATTTTAGACACAATTATATCTTGCCTGCACACCTGACGCAGTGTGGGTCTTCTTAGGTTCCTGTGTCTGGTCTGCCAGGACAGTGGAGCTATCCCACATACTTGATGGTTCAAATAGAAGTAGATGTCTAAATTTAGGCAACTAAATTTTCCCCTTAAAACCATGACTTTGGGGTAGTTAAGCCTGAATAGAAATCCCTTTAAATAACTTTCTTTTATCAGTATGTCCATCCATCATGCAGCCCAAACTCTAGCTGAGCTGCTGCACATTCTGCAGGGGAAATGTGGTTTTCCATTGCTTAATCTTGAGTGGGTGTATTAATTAGAATTTTTATTTCTTGGGGTAAGTGGTTTTAGTAGCAGTGCTGTATAAACAGTAACATTTTTTTTTTAAATTTTTAAATAAGAAAACAGCTGTTATTTCATTTTGTGAAGATGTAGTGTTTCTATGTGTCCTGTGTGCTTTGATAGCAGCTTAGGCTCTTGGGAGTATTCAAATGACTTTCAGATTAAATAAAGCATGTCTAGGTAGCTACTGGGGTGTGATGTTTGAATTGCTGTATTTTAATTGTCTAGCTCAGAACTAGCCAATTATAGTTTTAGCTACCAAAAAGTTTTTTTCTAAATCTGGGTGAAGTTCTGCAGTAGGGAAAACTGAAGTAGATTTTTGGGTTTTCTTATTGACTGGAAAAGTGCTAAAAAGTCAAAATAATTTCAGTTAAATGCATAAATACATTTTGATATTTGTTTATGAAAAAACATCAGTTTATTTTAAAGACAATCTGAAGAAGAAAAATGTTTTGATCTATACAGAACCTGAATTTACTTCTGCATAATTATGCATTGCAGCAAGGTGGATGTTACAGCAGGCTTATATTAGAATGTCTAATCACCATAATACCCTTTGATTGATTCATTAAATTACATTTTTTTACAGAAGGTTTAAAATAAGGGCACAGGTAGCACTAATTCCTCTATAAATTTTATAGTGGCTTACATGAGGCCAGGAAAAAATAATTCTTTCTTCTTTCTTTTTTTCTTCTTTGTTCCTTATTTCTCCCTCCCTTTTGTTTTTCCACCTTTTGTTACCTTGAAGCCTAAGGTCTTCATGTTTTTAAATAATGGACAAACATGTTATAAATGTCTTTTTCTTAACTCGCTTTCTGTATGGAATGGACTTAAAACTCTTCTGATAGCAAATATATAACCTCCATATTATAAGCAGACAGAACTCTTCTAAGTATTAAGATACAGGAAAATTGGCAAAAATAAAGCCGTTTGCCCTATTTTTCAAGTACTTGCTGGTGGGCATGATCTTTGAGATGTCCTGAGAGAATGAAGATGTCGTGGAGAATGAGGTTATTCAAAACTACTTTTCGGTCCTTTTTCTCACAGAGGCATTAATATTTCAGTTGCAGACTTAACAATCTACTCTATTAAATGGTATATTGTACTGGTTTTGGCTGGATAAGAGTTAATTTTCTTCAGCAGCTCATATGATTTTTGCTTTATACGCAAAACAGTGGTGTAACAGAGGGGTGTGTTGCCCATTGCTCAGCAGTGCTTTCACTGAGTCATGGCCTTTTCTGCTCCTCCCCACCAGTGAGGAGGCTGGTGGCGCACAGGAGCAGGGAGAAGACACCGCCAGGACAGCTGAACTCAACTGACCAAGGGGTATTCCACAACACGAGATGTGACACTCAGCATGTAAACCTGGAGGAAGGAGAAGGGGAGACATTCGGACTTACAGTGTTTGTGTTCACAAGTCACTGTTCCATGTGATAGGGCTCTGTTTTCCTGGAGATGGCTCAACACCTGCCTGCCAATGGGAAGTGGTGAATGAATTCCTTGTTTTGCTTTGCTTGTGTTCAGTTTTTGTTTTACCTTTTGAGCTGCCCTTAATTCAACCCATGAGTTTTCTCACACTGACCTTTCCAATTGTCTCCTCCATCTCACTGAGGGGAAGCAAGAAGAGCAGCCCTGTGGGTCTTAGATGCCTACCTGGGCTAAACCACTACAGTGGTTAAACCTAACAAGGTATAAAAGACAGCCCTCATTGCATACATGCAAATCTGCTCTGGCACAGATATTAGTAGTGATATGAGTGGGTAAACTGTCATAGCTAAATGAAAAATTTCCCTCAGTAATTCCACAAACTAATTCATGTGCATACATATCTGTACATAAACGGTCTTTTACATGTTTTTTGGGCTTAGCACGTACCTTAAGAATAATTAAATGTTGTGTATTGCAGGTTTTGAAACTAATAGCCACAGTATTCCTACACATCTTTTCTAAAGTGCAAAAAAATTTTTGCCCTGTTTTTGCAAAGTTAATCAAAACAGATGAAAAGTTTTAAAATTTACTCTTTATCTTACGCCCTAAAAATAACAAAGTATATTTACCCATAATGACGCCAGCGATTAGAACTGTACTATCCAGGGTATTCAGAGGGAAACAGAAAAAGATGAAGCGACAAATTAAATGATCGGGCTATTTGTTCTAATTTTATGGGTTTTTCCTAAGCAATCAAAGAGTTCTTTGTGTCAACACATCTTCTTGCACTACCTATCTTGCAAAAATTATTTTATATTTTGACGAGTAAGTAAGGGGATAGTTTCAAGTTTCAATTACTAAATTAAATGTTAATGTGTTCAAAACCTCCTGAAGATCTTAGATTTTATTAATATTTCATCTCCTTTAATAAAATTGCCAAAAACTTCATATCAAGGAAGAATAGATTTAATAAAATCCTTTACAGTATAACTCCCCCAACAAACAAAACAAAAATAAAAAATAAAAAAAATGGAAAGCAGGAAGGAAAGATACTAATAGTAAAAACAGTGAGGGCCATGATGGATAAAAATCCTCAGGCCTCTAAAGATATAAGTCAGTAAAATTATCTAGCTCAGAAAATATATTGCCATTAATTTTTTATCTTATTTTCTGAATACAGAACTTCCTTCTGATAAGATCAACTTTAGGCTACATTGCTTTACCCATAATTATTATCCCATATCATCATTTTGGAAGTAATTTAAAATAAGAAAGAAAAACCTTTCATAGCATTTTATTTCTGACATAGCTCAAATAGCTTCAAAATGCACAAACTGAAGCTTCCCTAGGTGCTTTTGTTAAATGTCTTTGTTGTTTGTTTTTTGGGGTTTTTTTGTTTCATTTTTTGGTTTGGTTTGGTTTTTGTAATTATGGTCAAACATCTACTGTGAGAGATCAGCTAAATTCCCAAATGCTCTTGACTTCTGGTCTGCTAGTGAAAAAGTCAGCATTAAAAATTACAGTTTATTGTAAATAAAGTAAATTTTCACCCTCATAGGTTTTCTTTTTTACATTTTTTTACATATTTTTCTGTGCTTCAAACTCTTTGCTTCATTCAAAAACAAAATTTCTCCTATTTTAATACCACATCTGTTGACATTTCAACTATATCAATATAAACCAAATTTCTTTTTTTTTAAGAAAAAGTAAGGATGTGTGAGACTCTCTTTTTCACTTATTGCCTCCTTAGAATTGAAAAGTATGCCTGGAAAACTCAAGAATATTGTCAAAATCTTCACCTGCTTCTGGCTTTCTTTAGTCTATAAATAGTCCTTAAACGAGAAGTGCAAAAATTAATTTCCAGCCTTCCCTTCCCACCTGGTTTCGTCATGGGTGAAGACATGGAGTCAAAGTAAAAGAGAAAGCATCCCTATAAAGGGCTACGTCTGCTTTCTCAACTTGGGAGCAAGCCAGTCTTTAATTGCATTCATTTGTCTGAGTTCTGATTTAATGTAGGTGACTAACAATTTATTGCACAGATAAACTGTTTCCGCAATCTTCACTTTACACTTCACCACCTTTTCACACGGGGGGATCAAATTAAATATCCACAGGCCGTATTCACTGTAGTATTCCTGCTTCTGAGCACTTGAGATTTTAGCCTTGGTAATGTTTTTAAATTACTTAGTTTTGGGATCAGTTTGATACCTAAGGAGAAGAATGTACAAAATGCAAATATTCCTTCATGTAGGCTCATTCTGATACCCAAATTAATAATGCACATTATAACCCTTTACAATCACTGTAACTATCTGTGTTACAGGAATAAGAAAAAAAAAAATAAGAGAAAAAGAGTCTAGTAAGTGATGAAAGGTTGAAAATGGATTTCTTAGATTTCCTAGACCTTCAGAGGTCATGTAGAAGTCAGTCAATAGGTCCCCTGGGAAACTGCCCTCAGGGACAACAGAGCACAGAAGAGACAGATCTTTGAAGATATTTTTCATAGAGTGCAAGATCCTCAATCTCGAGGTGTAAGAAACCAATAAACCATGGCAAAAGATTAGCATAGATGAGTAAAGGACTGTGGGTCAAACTAAAGGACAAGAAGGAAATGCACAGGCAGTGAAAGACACAGGGACAGGTATGGTGAAACACTGGGACAGGTTGCTCAAGGAAGTTGTGAATGTCCTATGATTGGAAGGGCTTAGGGTCAGGTTGGGTGAGGCACTGAGGAAGATGATCTTGTTTAAGAATTCCCCGCTTATTGCAGGAGGTTCAGGCTAGATGACCTTTAATATTTCCTTCCAACACAAACTATTCTATGATTCTATGTATTCTAGCCACCACAAACAGCTGCATTTTGTGTCCCAAGATTCACCAATGTGTCATGCACAGCTCAAAATTCTGTAACAGATATCTCAGGGAATAAAAAACAATATTGTTACTTTAAAGCATCTATTTTTGTTTAATAACTGTATTACTCTAAGCTTCAAATCTTCCAAGATGTCTTTAAGTATGTTAATTCCTTTTGCAGATTGCTGGTCTATGTATACATTATTTTTAATGATACACAGATCCACTCTCCACTTTCAGACAATGCCTCTCCCAAAATCCTCACTTTCTTACGGCTTTCTTTGTCCCCTTTCTATTTTTCAAGAAATATGATTCTTAAAGCAACTTTGTCAATCATCTATGTTTAATCCTGTGCTATTGAGAGCAACTGCATCTTAAAGACCCCATTTAAGGTCAAACAAATTTACACATGACCAGTTTATACTCATTTATGCCTATTAGTATTTGAAATTATTGCTTTTATCTTAATATTTTCTCCTTGTATTTATAAAGAATAATCATATCTGCTAATAACTTCCATTAGGCTAAGCCAAAATCCCCTCATACTTTCTTAGTTTGGTGCCATGCCAGCTTAAACCAGTCTAATTTGAGATTATCCTTTTTGCCTGTCCCTCTATCCTCAGTCATGTGTGCCAACAGTAGTAACTGCCTTTCAAGCTGTCAAACAATAAGCCAGTTTAGAGAACTAATTCGAAAGCAAACTAAATGTAAATAAAGCAAAATTGTATTTTGTCCAATTCTTGGGGATTTCTTCTGTCTCCTATGAAGTGTTATTTTCTTAGTTTTGGTCCTTGAACTGCATCATCAGTGGATACATATGTATTTATTTCAGTACAAGTAAGTCAAGATTTCAGAAATATAGAAATATGACATAAAAGTATAGTAGAATATATAAATATAATAGAAAGTGAACTTATGGCTTTATAACGTGATGTGATCAAATCTACAAATTCCATAATTGATGCTTTGAGATGATTGTTCCTGAAATATAACCCACTTTGATTAAGTAAGTGAATGTGCTCCAGCTAGACATATGCATAGATGTATAAGTATAATCACACACATGTGTTGCCTGTGACAACAGAAAGCAGAGGCAGAGGCTGGTCAGGGTAAGTTTGAAGTGGATTTATTTTAGGCCTGCAAGGCCTGCCCCGGCAGCCACCACAGTGGCTGCCTAGGGCGCTCCAAGCCACGAGCTAAGGAGGCCGACCCGCGAACTCCCCCCCTTTTCTAAGTTCCAGTCTGTTTGCCTATGCCCCGTTCATTATCCAATCGATGACTCCAAATGACAATGACGGTGTTCCATCCTTCCACGTCGTTTATCTTCGGGGCCTGGAGCTCAGGGAGAGTGTCCTTGAAGACATGAATCCAAACTACCCTGCCCCCAATCCCCCTGTAACAAAAAGCAGCCTGCCCATTAAAACAAGGCAGTGAGACCCCATAACTTGAGGCATCAGTTCCCCCCTTTAGAGGCTTGACAAGGCCTCTACCTTGTCTAGTCTCTACCTTAATACAATAACAACAACATTTAGTGATAGATAAATGCCTACTAACAACCATACTGAATATTGGATGAACATTTGATAGCCCAGTTATACTTGGTAAAACTTGGCAAAGATAACTTGTTCTCTTTATATCTGATTATATCAACTTGAACTATACTTGGATGAATCCTAATAGTATCTGTTGACATGGTTAAGGTCAGCAAAAACACTGGGCTTCCCTGAAAAATGATTGATGGCCCTCATGACAATGGTAGTCCTCTGTAATAAAAGACAAGGGACAGACAAAAATGGGAGTAGCAGAGGTCCGGTATGGCTTTTACTTCCACCCACCATGCCTTCTGGGGTTGCTACCCATAGCAGGTGTGTATGATCTTCTTGGTGGCAAGTACAGAGGCCAACCCGGTCTTGCCCTCTATCCTTTTGTCACTTCTCCCAGTTTTTGCCACCTTCCAATTTTAGTTACCTTTAGAACGTTTTCATTATGGTCTTTTCCTGGGCTCCTAAGCTTTTCCCATTCAACAGACACTAGCAGTTTCCATCCGCAGATAGAACCACAATAATACATGTTGCATACTAACGTCAATATGTTACACCCTTCCCCTTTTCACCAGTACAATCCTGGTCTTTCTGCCGGGAGCTGAAGTGTCTCTCCCTGGTGTGAAATCAAGGTCTCTCAGAGTCCATACAAACTTGGCTCTCCTTCTCCATTGTTTGTGATCCTTGAAATACTCTCCAGATTATTCAGATCATCTCAGTTCATTACCTCTTCATCCCTGTTTAAGAGTCAGTTTGGTATTACTTGATTCAGATCTTATAGTCCGCTCCTCAGGTTCTTCCTTTGACTGGGCCAGTGTGAGTCCAGCCTCGTTCAGCAGTTCTGACAGCTTTATCGGTTGCTATTAGTACTTAAAAGGGACCTCCCCATTGTGGTGTCAATGGCTGTTCATTCTAGGATTTAATTAACACCCAATCCCCAGGTTTTATGTGATGTATCTTGAAGTCTAGAAAGGTAGTTTGGGGAATCATTCTTTGTTTCCTTAAGTCCTCTAAATTTTGGGCTATTGATTTTTAACATATTTCATGACATTTACTTCCCTCTCCTCACAGGTCGCAAGTTCATGGGTTGAAGCTAGAAAAGGTAACTTAAACATCATCTCATAAGGGGGGATATAGCTAGGTAGGACCAAGGTTGTGTTCTGACCCGTAGTAATGCTAGGGGTAACATCTTATCCAAGACATTTGAGTCTCAATCATTAACTTAGTCAAGGTTCTTTTAAGGGCCGGTTTAATCCTCCCAGCCCATCCGGATCTTTGAGGGTGCCATGGTGTATTTAAATCCCATTTTATTCCCAGTGCTTGCATTATCTGTTGAAAGTGCATTATATCTTGGAAGTGAAATGTGTCTCCCTCTCTGTCTGAATCAATCCTGTTCACCATCCCATACTGGGGAATAATTTGTTCTAACAACGTCTTGGGAACAGTATTGGCCGTGGCCCTTACAGCAGGTAAAGCCTCGACCCAGTGAATCAAACGATCTACTATCACCAGTAGGTATTTCCACCGCTGGATCTGGGGAAGTTTGGTCTGTAACTTTGAAAGGGTAATAGCTAAAATGGGGGTATTAACCTCGGATTCGCATGACACCAACAAACCGTGTTGTAGGAAATTTTCAATAATAGGGGCTAATCCCTTACGACTCTCCAATTTTAAGGGATATTGTTCTTGTCTCACCGGTGTGGCTCCTGGTCTGAGTGCAACCCTCACCAGTTCTGCTTGTTTAGATCTTCCTGGGACGTCATCGGCCCCTACTATTGGATTTACTGCATCTTCAACTTCAACGGGGATTTCATCGTGTTTTTCCTGCACAAAGAGTGCCGCAACTTGGACAAATTTAGATTCAGGGATTATGATTTGTACGCCCTTCCCCCTCCTAAACTTAATTTCTACCCCCAATCTTTCTAATAAGTCCCTGCCCAGCAGTGGTTTGGGGAAGCTGGGCATATAAAGGAATTGGTGAGTCATCCAATGTTCCCTTCTTATATCGTTCGAAGCTTGGCCCATAAACAGCGAAACTAAATGTGCTTTTCCATCACCTGACTCAGGATCTAAATCCGTGTATTTGATGGCGGTCTCCCTTAGTCGGTTCAAAAAATCAGTAGGCAATTCATCATAATTTTGCCTGACTTCGTAGAGTTTTGACCAGTTTCTAGCTTGGGGACACTATGCTTCAATCCATACATCATGAGGATTTGATATCGTTTTAATCGTGCCAACTGATCGGGGGTATTGGGATCCCACTCTGGGTTTTCTAGGGGGAAGATCTGAGTGACAGTACCCTGAAGCACTCCACTGGCTATGCCCCCTTCCGCAAAAGTGGTGATAGCTTTATTAATCATTCGTCTTTCCGTGGGATCGAGTAATGCATCGAGCATGGAATTTAAGTCAACCCAATCAGGATTTTGGGAATTGATAGCCCTTTCCACTAATTGGGCCACCTTGTCTGGATTCTCTTTGTACCTCCTTACTGTAGATGTCCACTGTTCTAATTCTATGAGGGAGTAAGGAACTTTCACGTACACTTGCCCCTGATTGCCAACTGCTTGTCTTAATGGAGCTTGAAAAACCAGCTCCCTTTCCCTCCTCCCTTTCCTAGTACGGCGGGCAATTGGGCTTTGCTCTCTGATAGCTCTCTTTGCTATTCTCTCTCTTTTACGCCTGTTTGTAATTTCGTCTGTTTCCTCTTCGCCTTCCTCGTCCTCAGAGCTGTCTGAGCTGGAGCTATCAGATTCTGTGGTAACTAGCAGAGTGGCTTTACTTCCAATCCAGGCAAGGCTACGAGTGCGGCGGTGGGTCCCGCCTGCTGTCCGTTTGCCTCTAACTACATTATCTCCCGAGACAGCTCCTTGGCCTTCAGGATTGCTATGGCCACGGACAGGCCCGGGAGCGGGGGAGGAATCCCTCCCCCTACAGCTCTCACAGTCCACACTATCCCTGCGAGATTCCTTACCTTTGGCCCCCCCTTTTCGGGATGGGGCCAGAAGCTGCTGCCCCTGGCCTTCCCTCCCCCCTTTTCCCGCCCTTCGGGGGGGTGAGATGGATAAGGACGGAGACAGTTGCTGCCGCAACTCCTCCTCCTCCTTTTTCACTGTCCGGGGCCCGGCCTGGCCCCTTGACTGTGAATAGGACGGTGGCGGCGGGGGAGGGGGGGCTGCACCCCGGCCGGACCCAGCCCTCAAAGCAGGAGCTAGCAAATCCTCTGGTTGGTCTTTATTACACATACTGCGGAGAAACGGCTTCTCCTTTTTATTCCGCACAACCATAATATTTTCCCTTTTGCTATTCTGAGCCCGTTCACAAGCCAAGACCATAAACAGACGTGCGTATTTCAATTCCTCAAAGCACCTATCTTCACGCAAGCATGACATCAAACTAGATATTAACCCTTTATCTAAACTCCCAAATTGAGGCCATGCCTCCCCATTATCTAATGTATATGTCGGCCATAATGTCTCAGAAAGCCTAATCAGTTTAGACTTTAGAAGCGGGGAATCTTCCCCGACCCATTTCGTCCAGTTTCTTAAGACTAAACCCAAAGGACTGCCTCTTGGAATTGGGTTATTAGCACTTTCAGCAGAGTGCACACACCCCATTCTGATATCTCAACCAAAAACAATCACACCTGAGCACGACCTTCAGAGCTATAGCCTGAACAGTTATCCCGTGCGCCGCACCTCGGCTTCAGGATAACAGCAGCCTGATAGGGAGGTAACCCTTCCCCCAGGCCGGATCCCAACCAAAAGCAGTCACCCAAGCTAGGGTTAGAACTCACAACCTTCAGAGCTATAGCCCAAACAAATATCCCCTACGCCACAACTTGGCTTCAGGATACCAGCAGCCTAATAGGGAGGTAACCCTTCCCCCACGCCAGGCTAGGGACTTCAAAAGCTCTGCCTAGGTCCGCAGCAAACACAGATCTTACAAAGATCCCAGCGAGCAACCCAGACGCTGAACAAGCCACCCTTTCACCCAATCACTCACGTGACCCTGCCTCCAGGGTTCTTGTGCCGGCGCCTTGGGACCTCCGCCAAAAAATGCTTCGGTCTCTAGGGTTCCCAGCAGCTCCAATCCTCCGTCCCGGCGGAGTCGCCAAAACTGTTGCCTGTGACAACAGAAAGCAGAGGCAGAGGCTGGTCAGGGTAAGTTTGAAGTGGATTTATTTTAGGCTTGCAAGGCCTGCCCCGGCAGCCACCACAGTGGCTGCCTAGGGCGCTCCAAGCCACCAGCTAAGGAGGCCGACCCGTCGAACTCCCCCCCTTTTCTAAGTTCCAGTCTGTTTGCCTATGCCCCGTTTGTTATCCAATCTATGACTCCAAATGACGATGACGGTGTTCCATCCTTCCACGTCGTTTATCTTCGGGGCCTGGAGCTCAGGGAGAGTGTCCTTGAAGACATGAATCCAAACTACCCTGCCCCCAATCCCCCTGTAACAAAAAGCAGCCTGCCCATTAAAACAAGGCAGTGAGACCCCATAACTTGAGGCATCACATGCACTGTCAGAATTCTCATATACTTAATCCATATTCATGCTTGCAAGAGACCAGTGAATCCAGTAAAAAGATGTGGTTTAACCCCAGACAGCAACTATGAATAACACAGCCATGTGCTCACTCATCTCCCCAGTAGAATACGAAAGAAAAACAGAAAAAAGGTAACACCCATGGGTTAAGATAAGAACAGTTTAATAACTGAAAGAAATATAATGCTAATAATAATTATTATAATGAAAAGGGAGACAACACAATGAAAGAGAAATAATATCCAACGGAAAAAAGGATGGTGAAGCAAACTACAATTGCTCACCTCCTGCTGACTGATGCCCAACCCAACTCTGAGCAGCAATTAGTCTCCATCCTGTCAGATGCCCTCTGTTTATATACTGTATATGAAGTTCTATGATATGAAATATCCCTTTGTTCAATTTGGGACACCCATCCTTGTTACACTTCCTCACAGTTTCTTGTGCACTTGCTCACTGGTAGAACAATGGAAACTGAGAAGTCCTTGATTTAGGGTAAGCACTACTTAGCAAGAACTCAAATATCAGTGTGTTATTGGCATTACTTTCATCCTAAATCCACTATATTAGCTAATCAAGAGAAACTTAACTCTACCACAACTAATCTAGGGCAAAAGGATAGATCCGGAGAATTTATAAACAACAGGAGGTTTAAAATAATTTTGGGAGACTGAATTGAAGCAGCAGAAGGCAATGAGTGTACCTGGTAAGCAGAGCAGAAAATGGTACTGAACAATGAAGCTTAAATAAAACATATAAAAACTGCAATAAAACATCTTTTAACATATGTTCAAAAAACCTATGGAGAATTAAAAAGGAGAAAAACAAAACAAAACAAAAAAGCCAAACAAACAAACAAACAAAAAAACCCAACAAAATTAAACCCTCAAATCTCTCTCCATATATTTCAAACACAAATTAACATAGTACTTTTATCTTTTTATTTGTTTGTGACAAGTACCCAATATAGAACTCAACAGTTAATATCATCATGAAAATTGTCATCTACCACCATAATGAAGGAAACTTTATTTTTAAGTAAAGAAACTTAAAAAAACCCTATAGAATAAATTATGAAGATGATCTTAAACGTTTTCCAATTACTCAGTTTCCTCCAGTCCTTCCAGACCAAGAAATTTTTAGGGTGTTTTTAGGGCATCTGACTATATGACCAGTGTTTACTGTAAAAGTCTAAGGTTACAAAAACAAAGCTAGACTGCTATCACTCACACCAAAAAGGTTATTGAAGAGTTTGAATCTTAGACAAATTTGGAAGGTGTTTCACATTTTGTTTAATTCTGATGTTCATTAAAATAAATTACTGGAGAACTATTAATAAAGTTTCTTCCGTGGTGTGGAAGTATGTGGTCTGTTTACATTGGAAATTTCTTTTTTAAAACACTATAAAAAGTGAGCTGGAGACTATTTCCTGAAACAGTGATGAATTTAAAAGCCTTGAATAGGAAATAAAAGTAAGGGAAAAAAAAACCCAAACCAAAACAAACAACAACAACAACAAAACCCTGAGAAGTTATTGCCCATTTTTGTTCCACTACTTTTGTGATGGGATGGGAGGAACTTTTTACTCTTCACATCCTTACAATATGGTCTACTTGTTTTCTTCTCAAGTAGAGAAGACATGTGACACAAAGACATAGATACATGCATCTTCAATTGCTGTAAATGTTGGGTTTCACTGGGACAGTTTTCTGCACAGTAACTAGTATGAGGCTGTGCTTTGGATTTGTTCTAGAAACAGTACTGATAGCACAGGGATGTTTATGTTACTGATGGACAGGGTTTCCATAGCATTGAGACCCTTTCTGTCTCTTACTCCATCCCAACAGCAATGAGGCTGGGGATGCACAAGAAGTTGAACAAAAGGGAACACAGCACCGTGGTCTGTTAAAGTATGAATCCCCCTGGGTCAAATCCATACAGGCCCAGGAGTGCCCAGAAATGTGAGGATTGAATTAGAACCTTCAGAGGAACTAAAATACATAAATCCACACAGACATGAAGTAGAAATTACAGCTCACTTTTAAATAAATAGAGGATTTTAAGTGCCTGTATTAGCTAGTAGGAGAAGCCCTAAAACCCAGTTTAAAGTTCACGTAACATTGCCTTTTGCAAATTTAGTTAAATTCTGATCATAACAAAAATAATGTAGCCTTGCTAGAAACTCCGAGATAGAATAGATAAAGCTATATGGGTAGAATTTGTGTAAGAATTTACAAAAAATGTTGGATAGGTCCAACACTATTGTAAGAAATTTATGTAAGTACCTAATTGGTTAAAAATAGAATAAAAATGCACTACTGTGAGAACACACACTGAGAGAACTTATGAGAACACCAGTGCTGCTGTTGTTGCTACTGTTGCAACTGCTATTGTTAAGACTCTCACAGAACACAGACTACTGATGCCTTTACTGCTGCTGTGGCTGCTGCTTCTGCTTGGGACTTAGAGACTTTATGTTAGAAGGCTTCTGCATGCTACTACGGACTCTGATCATTTTGTCTTCATGGGACTGATTTAACAATGTAATAAAGGATTTGCTTTTTCAATTACTCAGATTCTAGTCTTCAATGAAGATGTGCTGAAATCTCGGCAGTGGTCATGCTGATGGGAAGTAGTGAATGAATTCCTTGTATTGCTTCACTTGCATGCACAGGTTTTGCCTTTTTTTTTTTTTTTTTTTTTCCCCTCAACCCATGAGTTCTCCCACTCTGACTCTTCTGTTTCTCTCTCCCATCCTGCTGTGTTGGTGAGTGAGCAAGCAGCTGTATTGAGCTTAGTTGCCAGCTGGGACTAAACCATTACAACATTATTTTTGACAGTGGATCTGATAAGCTCAATTAACTTAATAATATCACAAAAACCCAAACAAACAACCAAACAAACAAATAATTAAACAAACAGAAAAACTATTACAAATAATTATGACCATAAGTAAAGAATGAAATAAATTTCTCTATAAAAATAATATTTTATCTGGGTAGATATTTTATTCTCTTAGTAACCAGTACACTACCCAGACCACTGAAAAATCTGAATAGATTGCTTGCAGTGGACTTTAACAGAGGTAAAGATAAAAACGAGTTGTGAGAGATTTGTTATTCTTCCAGAATTTACATTCAAATAAACCCAAATTATCAGCACAGCTAAGTGAAATATAGCTTCAGGAGTGAAAAGAAAAAACAAAACAAAAAAAACCAAACACCAACCCACCCCCCCCCCCACCGAGCATTCTATTGTCTACAATGCCTCACCCAAGATGCCTGAGTACAAAGACAGTAACCTACCACATTTGCAATCTTTGCAAGCAGTTTGAATTAAAGGAATAGAAAAGTTCAAGTGAGCCAGCCTTGTTTTCCAATATAAGAATGTAATTTATCTGGAGATAGCATGATACTTTGAACATTATGAATATTTATATTTTACTTTTTTTTGTAATTTCTTTCATTTATTCTTTATATTAAATATAACAACTTATACAACTTTGTAAAAAGCCAAAGATATTCAATAATATTCTTCATAAATATATATAAATATTGTAAGTAAAGCCTTACTTGGCCTGGACTGTATTTATTCTAGTGAAACAAAATCCAAGTCAAATTATGATTAATTTCTGATTTGTTGGATACAGTTGTTCAGATATAGCATCAAATTTAATGAAGAAAGGGCATAATTATTCCCTCCAGTGATACAAATTTAATTTAGTCTTCTTAAAACTTTTATCTGAAAAATAATTTTCTTCCTATTTTTATACTTTTCTGATTAAGACTTTCACTTTTATATTAAAGTGGGTATGAATTTATTATCTCTGCATTTAACAGTAAAAGCAAGTGTATGACTTTGTAGTAGGTTGAGCCTGACCAACATTCAAGCACTCACAGAGCTGTTCACTCACTTCCCTTTCCTATGGGTCATGGAAAAACTAGGAGAAAGCTTCAGGCATTTAGATGTCCAATAGGTGGGGGAAAAAAAAGCTGTGCATTCAAGCATAGCTAAATAAGGAATTCATTCAGTACTTCCTATCAGCATGCAGATGTTCAGCCACTTCCAGGAAAAAAATTACCTAGGAATTCACACACCATAGTCTTGGTTGTTTCCCTCCCTCGTCCTTTTCATAAGCTTGTATTACTGAGCACATCATATGTTATGGAATAATGCTTGGGTCGGTGCTGGTCAGCTATTCCAGCTGTGTCCATTACCAGATTCTTGTGTACTTTCAGCAAATCACTGAGGGGGAAGAGTGGGAGAAGAGTGAGCAAGAAAGAACCTTGATGCTGTGCAACCACTGTTCGGTAACAGCCAAAACACTATGTACTATCAATATTGAGTTAGTCACCAATCCATAGTACTATGAAGAAAATTAGCTCCATCCCAGTCAGACTCATCACAGAGTAACTAGGATTTCTCTTCAGAAGTCACTAATAGTTTATCATCACTACTAGTATTAACACAAAAGGTTATTGAAATTGAGATTCTCATCAAAGAAAGTATTGTATAAATGTATATGGACAAAGAACACATAACACTATGTCTATAGAAATAAGTGAGCTACCTTTCCCACAGGGTGATATTCAACCAGTTAGTAACTAATTTACAGTGTCTTCTCAGCATTTTATTAAGTAATCCTCACCACAGTCATGAAATAAAAAAAAAAAATCAGGTCCAAGTTGCATGAAGACTGAGCAGTTTATCATGTGATAATCTTTTTAACTCCTAGAATAAAACCTACAGCAGAATTCCTGGGGAAAACAAACCCTATAAGTGTTCTTAGTGAGTATTTATATTACTATTTCCATGATAATTTAAATATTAGTTTCCTAATAACAGTTTTAAAGGAAATCTCAGAATAGCAGAGTCCAGGAACATTTCTGAGAGCCTGAAAGATAATTTAGATAAATGTAAAGAACAGAAGGTGAAAAAGAGGTTGGGAGAGGAGAACATGTAATAAGTGCACATGTATCATTGTCCATAAATAGAAGGCTGTTGGACAAGTAGAGATAGTTCTTAATCATTAATAATTTTTAGAGATTTTTGCAAATGACATTTATTACTTTTTGTGAAAGTCCTTTAATTGTCTTATATTACCAGAAGCCAAATAACCCAAGGTTATCTCATTTGAAATGGAGGAACTGCAATCGAAACCACTAAGAAAATGTGAGCTTTACTCTAGGAAAGAAAGATGTGAAAGAGTACTGACTGATATCATGCTTGTAGAGTTAGGGAAGGTCAATACTGCAGTAAACCTAGAAAATGATATAATATCTGATTTATAATTTTGGAAAAGATAGGAGTTGCAAGGAGGTGTTGACTTTTCAACCTCACCAAAGCAAATGTCAGAATAGCGATGAGGACATAGATTATCTAATTTACAGCATTCTGCTCTAGCCATTAAGCTGTTAAGCAGCATTATTTCAACTAATGGAAAACCATTAAATTTTTAGGGTGTCATTTAATGCTAGAAGAGCTGATCGCTAAAGAACAATTGAGTTTCTACAGCATATTTTTTATGGCACTTAATTAGCGATATGTCCTCAAGTAAACTCATAAAACCTATGTCTCTCCTGCTTAAAGTTCCTTAGGTCATAGGCTCTTAAAATGTTAATAAATCTCTGCTAGGTGACATCACCTCCTGACTCTTCAAGTGAAATTTTCTTCACAGGTTATTATATTGCCTTCTTTCTTTCTGTATTAGGGGCCATCTTGTTAAATTATATGTTATCACTGTAAATCCATTGACCTTCATGATGATAAAGTTTATAAGGTTTCCAGTGATCAGTGGTACTACAAAATGCACTTTCAAATTATCATTTGATTGTCACTATGTAGGCTAATATAAATAATAATAATAAATAATACAATACTTCTATGGCTTAACTGAAATTACTGTGCAGCTTTTCAATTTCAATAATTTCACATTGGAAGTACTACTTTAGGGGAATCTTGGGAAGGATTTGGGTTTTTTTTTTTCCAAAACAAAAAAAGTATATAAATTCAGATTTCTCTAGGAAGAATTAACTAATGAATAGTACAGCTGAATTGGGGCATAACACAAATTTGTAGTTATAATCTGTCAAAGGAAGAATTTCCTATCTCTACTTCATTTGAGTTCATTCATCTCAAGTTCATTTATCTTTAGAAATATAACGATAACATTAAAGAAGAGGAGAATAAGGAGCAGCCTTTTAGGAAACATGGAGAAGAATTTCAGCATTAATGCACTCAGTAGATACTCTAAATAATTCTACATATGTTTAATACGTAATCAGGGTTTTAAAAGATAAATTGTATAGACAAAATAAGCACGTTTAAAAAGCAGAGTACTAGAAAATAGATTATCCCTATAAGCATCTTTGACTGAAGTAACATTCAGGCTATAATCAGATATGTCAGTTTTATGTTATATAGGTGTCAACAGTAGACATGAATAGAATTGTTTTTCCTGTAAGAAAATCCTGTCAGAGCTCAGAGGAGCAAAATAGTGTAAGCTTCCTGAAGTGATCTGCATGTCATGCTGCATGTTTATCGGAGATTTGTTTGCCGATGGAGAAATTAGGGTCCCCAGCATCCAAAGGAAAGTAGTATTACCTGTACTGTCCCCTCTTTCTTCATAGTGTCAGTTCTAGTAAATTTCATTTTAAGAGAGATTTTGGTCTAAATGCCTCTCTTACCGGCATTGTAATGAATCAGCACCTCTGGTAGATACTGCATGCCTGAAGATTGGTGTAAGACTAGCACCACAGAGAAATGAAGCATCAGCAATCCACTACTATGATCACATCTCAAGAAAAGTGTCAGGAAAGAGTGGGAATTCTTCCCCTTCTACACACTGAGACTTATGGATGTTGTTGAAAGGAAAAGGAGAGTTATGACAGAGTTGGATGGAAGGCACATTAGTGGTCTAGTACTAAGGATTGCAATCACAAGGGAGACTGAGCTGCTCAGTTTAACCATTGCCTTTTCACATTACAGTGTGTGGACCTCTGTTCTCATGGCTGGTTGAAATAGTCAGCATGGCATGGCAGAGGAGAGGACCATGCTGCCTTGACAGCAGATGAGGATAAATGTTTGGACTATCTGGGTAAAACGGCCGGGCAAGTCTTTGACATAATAGCAACAACAATATGTTCTAGTGAATAAAGGTGCTTGGTGCACTTTATTTACACTGTAGAAAGGAAGCCACTATGTAGTAACCCATTGAAGACAAAATAAAGCTTTTACTTTGAGCACTCACTTTAATATTAAAAAGTGTGGAAATACTCTCTTTGTCTTCCTTAACTTCCTTCTTTGCATCCCTTTTGTATTCAAAGCTTCTAATCATCGCACATAACAGGAAATTTAACAAGGTTTGATTATCTTAAACAAAAGGGCAAATATTCCAGTTTACACAATCTGAGAAAAAATTACTAAAGTTATGCTCATTATTCCCAGTATGAGAAAATTGATCCTTTTACTGAAAATGTGGCAGCAATACAGAAAGATGAAATCATTAAGTCTATACAGGTGAATGGCAATGTATCTGTGATATATGGCCTCACCTGGTGAAAATATCAACTTAATTCTGTGAATTAACAGAAATATTTGTTTTCGAGTTACAAAGCAAATGAAAATTTTATACGTACAATGTGTAGACATTTTACACTAACAATGGCAATTTGTTCTCATTTTTCTTTTTAAATGGAATCTGCTTTGATTGAGTAAGTTTGCCTGAGGACTTGCTCACATACATAAAATCTTAAGTGGTACAGGACCCAGATATAAAAAACTCCATTTAAAACTTGCACTCTTACTCTTTTGACCCATTCAAGTATAGTGAAACTCTCTTAATCCTTTTCTGAAAGACAAGTATGTCATGAGATTTTACATATGCCTGCCTTTAACTTGGGAAACATTTTTCTCTCATATTTTCAACTATTAAGACACTGGAATTACCTTTTTCCAGTATTTTCCCCCATCCTCAAAGTCTTATAATGAACAACAAAGTATACATTATTTGCAAAACTAAGAATTTATTTTTAATGTAATATAAACTTAAAGTCTCAACAAAGAATTATTTTTACTGTAAATCTAATTGTTATAGAAGAAAAAAAAATCATTACTGGAAAAAATACTTGTAGTAGTTCAAATGGTTATGCATTTCCAGTATGTACAAGCTGGTGTTATGATCCTCACATCATTATTTCTATTCTTAAATAGATTATAGGATTCCTATAATCCTAATTCTTAACCTTCACTTTTCCTCGTGAAGATAGAGGGTCAGTTGCAACAGTTCATCAGTGTCCAGAGACTTCACCAGGAGGATTTACAATGAGCTTTTCTAAAATGCAGATATCTAAATATGATATATTTTCCTTATATTAAATAGAGATAAATTGGTACTTTTAAAACATATTTTTAGGGAAAAAAAAACCTGTTTGTTTCTTCCTTTCATCAGGTTATCGTTCATCCGATATATTGCTGTCTGAAGTTTAAAACTTCTCTCAGATTAATAGTGAACCTAAGGGTGGTCATATCAGACAAGGATGTCTAAGTTTAAAATCTCCTGTCCCTCCACTTCTCCTCATAGACCAAGTGTTCTGGCCCTAACCAGCATGGTGGCTCTGCCCTATGCTAGCCAATGCCGTTGCCACGTCCAGGGAGAAGGTGTGTGTCTTCATTTCTAAAGGGAGAACTCTGAGTTTGTTATTTCTGCATTTCATGAGGTTCCATCTGGTACACTTCTAACAATCAGGATGGCATTACTCTGAATGGTGTTACTTCTGGCATCTGAGAACCTGATGACAGCAAATTGTGTCATCTCCAAATCATTCATAAAGATGTTAAACAGGACCAGAGAGAAATCCAGTGTGCAAATTCATTCTACATATGCATTTTCAGGAAGTATATTTGAAAAGTCATGAGAAGTCCCTTGTGACTGGCAAAAGAGAAAAAAAAATCACTCCGATTTTTAAAAAGTGGAGAAGGGAAAACCCATGGAACTGCAGATTGGTGAGCTTTACCTATGTGCCTGTGAACATGATGGAGCTGATCCTCATAGAAGCAATGTTAAGGAGACGTTAACAAGTGAGGTTGCTCCACTAATGGTTAGTCACAGGAACTCAAAATTTTCACCAGACATTTCCTCAAAATATAATGAAAGTATATCTACACAATTATGAGATCAAGATGTTCATTACTTCATGTGAAGCATTCACATCAGTTCTAACTACAACGATAGGGCCAGGATATAATGTGACCATTAGTATTCAGCTCAAAAACCTGAAATTGCAACTGCATAACTACATTACTGAAAAAAAAAGTTTCAAATAACCATGGATTTCCTTGACTTCTCTGTTTTTTCATCCATATGTATAAAATGTTAAAATTAACAGTCCCTACACTCTAGTAATTTCAGATTTTTAATGCCAATAAATCCTTTTAGAACAAGTATAATTTTAATTTCAGAAATATGTTCCCATGAGCCAACTTGTAATTGATAAGAGATGCCAGGGAACCCTAGGAAACAGCATTTCCTTTAAGAGAAGTTTTGGCAAAAAGGAAAATACATAGAACTACAAAATTTGAGATTGGAAGGGATCTCTTGAGATCATATAGGAAGGGACCTATTGAGATCATTCAACCCTGTTAAAAAAGTCAGTTACAAGAGGTTACCCACAAAAGTGTCCAGTCTGGTTTTGACTCTCCCCCCGCATGGAGAATCCACAACCCATGGACAGCCTCTTCCTGTGTATGAGAACACCAATTGCAAAAATGTTTTCTTTAAATTAGATTAATTATTATATTCTTTATTTCTACCATTTTCTGTTATCCTATCGGTGGGCAGCAGTGGGAAGAATCTGGTTCCCTCATCATCATTATGGCCCATTTAGTCATACATATTGACAAAATCTGCTGTGTCCCATCCTTCCTTACCCCCTCCCCTACAAAGCCTTCTCTGCTTCAAGCTGAACAGAACTAGATCCCTGTCATCCCTCAAATGAAAGGCCCCTTCCTCACCTTTGCTGCAGTCACTCTATTAAAGTTCCTTTTTGTACTACGGAGGCTAGAACTCAACACATCAATCCAGGTATAGTCAAGTAAATTACCACCTCCTTCAGTCTGATGGAAACAGGTTCCTCCTAATACAGCCTAAATGGAAGATAAGCAGAGAACAAGGGTGAAGAGCAACAGATAAGCCCTAATAAACTTCCCATAACATTCAAAATTGAAATGCTGGCATTCAGTAGACATCTCTAGGTGAGGAGACAGGTCAACAGATGGGACCCATCATTTTTCACAGCAGGGTCTCCTATAGTTGTAGCTATAAGCTGTAAAGGTTTTGGCTCTCGAAGCCTCATAGACAATCTCCAGTCTCTGATCTCTTTGATGCTGCAGTCTACTGACTTCCCACAGGAGTTCTTTTGCTTGCTGGCACGGCTCCTTAAGAATCACATACCTTTTGCAGGCTAGAATAGGTTCTGCCCCACCTCAGCAAAAGGCCTTCAGCTTGAGCCTTGCAAAGGTGCATCCTTCTTCTGAAGCTCCATAAAGGTCAAAGAATCCAACCACCTGGGGACAGTTGCTCTATCAGTACCTATGGACTGTGCCTTTTAGCAGACTTTGCTGGAAAGAGAAAATGTATCAATCCTTCCTTCATATCCTGCTGGCCAAACCACCAGCTTCAGGGGTGGTGAAATTGAGACTATCCTTGTCCTTAATTTCTAATAGCAGGAATATTTAATAGCTAAGTTTTAATACATTTATACTTAATGTATAAATTTAAAAAAGAAAACCTAGAGACAGGTTTTAGCTAACATTTTTGCTGAGTAAGATATTTCTTCAGTTCAGTTTTGGATAAGAAATTAGAAATAAATAAAAGAAATTATTTCCCTTTCTTAGGGCTTTTTGTTGGACAGTATTCTAATTCTCACACTGAATAAATGAAAAAATAAAAAAACAAACAGCCACTGTACTCAGTAAAGAAACACTGTATTTAGCCACATGTTTATTTTGTCACTTCTGTGACTTTTAAAATACACAATTTAAACTAGTGCAATTGATGAGCTTTAGCAATATTTCAATTATACAAACAGAATATGGGACCTATTTAATGTTGTTTTTTACTTATTTATCTCTTATCTAACTCCACTTCTGCATTCACATGATTCTGATGAAGGAACCACTAACCCCATGAAGATTTTTTTTTCATTGACTTCAATTGGCTAAGATCTAAACCAACTTAAATGTAAGAATTATTTCAGTGATGGATCATTATTGGTAAGATTAATGTTTGATCATCATAAACTTTATTTCATCCTACTTTTTTTTTTTTTTTACA
Organism: Phylloscopus whistleri; assembly: GCA_017589585.1. Taxonomy (NCBI): domain Eukaryota; kingdom Metazoa; phylum Chordata; class Aves; order Passeriformes; family Phylloscopidae; genus Phylloscopus; species Phylloscopus whistleri. The sequence continues at coordinate 523,237 of JADMLD010001396.1, forward strand.
TATATTTCATATTGTTGTGTTTGTATAAATACTTACAGGTCATGGTTAATTTAATCTGGGTATACGTGAGAGGAATCACAGAAGGGAACCTGGGCCATTCTAAATGTATGCATTTCCACGTGAACAGCTATATTTGCTTATATAAATCTCATCCATATGGCATGCCTAGTTTTATTTCATTTTCCATTGGGATCATTTTAGATTACAGTAGCTGTTTAAACAGTTGAAATGTATTGGTTTAATGAGCACATCGGGGAAAATACTGGAAGTAGATTAATGTGTTAGACAGCAGGAGTTTAAGCATAGATAAGGAAAGGCCTAAGCCAGAGAGTAGAGAGGGCTAGAAAATAGAGAGAGATATGGGAATAAGAAATATAAAACATTGTCATTTGAAGAGCTGCCTTTTCAGATTATTTGGACTGAATAATAAAGCCAGGTCTGCAAATTTATAGTTTGTATTTTCAAGTAGAAGGGCTCTTCTGGGACAGGGAACCCCTGGAACATGAAAGATACAGATGTCATCATATACAGTCAGTCAGTTATGAAGTCAATCTATGTCTAGGCTACTCTCTTCCTTCAAAAAACAAAAAAAAAAAAACCCAAACAGTCAGACACTTAAATTCCATTAATGCAATTGATAGAATTCTGGATTAAAACACAGATTTACAGAGACAAGGTGATGACAAACTTGTAACTTCACTATGCACGTAAAAATGTAAGACTGAGTGATATCAGTATTCTGCACATCTCTATTCTTATGGTGCTGGGACCATTTTGGGGGAATAACAAACTTTAAGCAATCCTCAATAATACCAAATAAGTGAATGACCTAAAATTACTTCACTCTTTTGCCCCAATTTGCTGTTTGCCTCCAGTTTCATCTAGTCAGTACTGAATGTGCCTACTTTATCAAGAAGTGTGTCTAATCCATCTTGCTGCCTTTTAAATGGTCTTTACCATAGGGTCTGGGGGAAAAAATAAAACAAAAAGGTTTTATATCTGTAGCCATACCAAATAAAATAATAATAGGTGGCAGCATCTTTACCTATATACATGAGAGAGTGTTTACATACACTAGAGGTAAATTAAAGAAAATGCAGTTTGAATGGTACATTGAGGATAACTCTGGTTTCAATATATGTTTTTATTTTATCTTGTATTCTTACTACATACACCCACCTATTTCTTCTGCCGCCTAACAGATATAGATTAACCCTGAGAAACATATTGATATTGGGAAAAAGTAACCTTTCTGTGGGACCTTCTATGGTAGATTAGTTATTGTGGATATTAAGCATGCACAAGTTAACAATCCAAAACTAAGTGAATACTTTTGGGCTTTCTTCATACCCTGTGTTGCAAAAGAAGCAGTTTTGGAAGTTGATTACAAAAGCAAATTTTAAGAGTAGGGCCATGTCCTGCTGCTGCTCTGGCCTGAGACCTGTCCTGTGTGGCCATTGGACCCAGCTCACTCTCCAAGAACATGGTCTGTGCCCAGGCTGAGGGAGGGGTTGCTGCTTTCCCGTTTGCAGGTTCAGCCAGCAGCAAAGCTGAGCACATGCCCCGAGAGACACACAAAGACGCAATCACACAGAGGACACAGACGCAGCCTGGCACACAGGCAGCCACAGGCTGGGGGTTGCCGTTAACAGCATCACATTTTCATGACTCACAACAGGCACATGCCCAGAAAGACCTGTCCCTTCCTCTTGGGGTGACAGAGGCAAGGGATTACAAGTTCTATGCATATGTGAACTCTCAAGGTTCAGAAGCACATGCACATTCACGGATACACTGAGCACTGTGATGGCCATTCCTCCTGTCTGGAATCCCTGTCTGGATCCCATTTCCTCCTGTCCCACACATTACTGACTCACCAGCACTCCTGACTTGGCCATTCACTGCAAATACACAACATTCACACACTCATAGATCTCCACTGAACAGCAGCACAGATCCTGCTCACCTCCCCATCCCAACCCAAACCTGGGCACCCTGCCTGATGGCTGGTCCATCTTGGCATTTGCCAGTGAATCCCACAGCACATCCTGCATACATCTGGCTTGAGGAAAGCACAAACATTTGCATCATCCAAAAGGCTATGATCTGTAGTCCTGCTATAGCCATGGCTGCTGAGTCAACTTGCCTCCCTCTCCCTGGTTCCTCCAGTGATTTGTCCTGGTTTTGAGAGACAGAGTTAATTTTCTCCATTTGAGCAGTGTACCAGATGCTAAGAAGAAAATTAATTCTATCCCAGCCAAAACCAGGACAGTGGTTTTGGAAGAAATACTGTTCCTACCCAGTGAATTCCTAGAACCCAACTGGCTCTTGTAGCCAATACCACAGGCAAGGAGCCCAGCCTGACTCCAGGACCTGATGCCATGTCCGCCCATGCCAGTCCCCTCAGGAGCTGGCACCAAATCCCTGCGGCTTTCACACATGTCTGGTGTGGATTGTGATAGTATACAGGCACAGAGTTAATATTTAATAAGAAAATATGAGAAGGCAGGACAAACTGGTGATCAAGTGCAGATCATGGTCAGATAAGTGCACTAGCCAGCTCTGATTAACATGTCATCAGCCCTGTTTTACATACTTTTCTGTATATTCTTCCTTTGTTTCTCCCTTTTCCTGCTTCCTCTGCACATTGCATGTTTACACCAACCCCTTCCAACATCCTCAACCTTCAGGTTTGCATCCTTCAGAGTTGCAGAGTGCCGATTTGCTCTTGATACTTCATCAACTAGTGTGACTGATTCACTGTTTCTGCTTACTGTCTTTATAAATGTCAACTGGACAGGTTTTAAGACCATCTGGTTTCCCTCTCTCTTTCCTTATCCACTCAAATGAAAAAAAAATCACACCCCACATACTCTTCAGGCCAGTGGCAAGGTTTATTCTTTTTACAACCTTTCTCATAATTTCCTGGTCAGGTGTGTTTTCACCTGTTTTGATTTGACTCCTTTGACCAGCTGTCCTTAGAGGAAAAGATACTCTCCTTCAACACACCCTTACAGATTTATTTGATTTAAGGCATTTTACACAGCCTGTGATAAATTGCTCTTTAATCTCATATATTTTTGAGAGGGCTGTATGAAGTAATAGTTGAGTGCTCTGAAGACAGTAATGGATGTGGAGGGTGCTGCAGATCCTCCTCAGATCAGTAGGAGCAATGATATAAGCAGTACCTGTGTCCTGTTACAGAGCAGTACATCAATAAAAGAGAATGAAGAACCAGTTCAAACAGTGGAGCCCTATGCTGTTGCTTCTGTTCTACACTGTTCTCTCTTGAACAAATTTATTACAGAAGGGGGTAGCTGTAAATAGTGTGATTATGAGCCAGTCTGTCCTACATCATCTTGGAGACAGGCATCAGTCTTTGTGCCTCTTTCATTTAGTGCAAGAGCTGTAATTACTATGTCCAGGTAAATAATGCTTTTTGCTGGGCTAAAACTCTTTGTGGGAGGTGAAACGTTAAGTGTACAGAAGGCCAGTGCAGCTGCTTACTGAAAAAGATTCTAAAGAAGACAGTGGGGAGCTAAAAGAAGATAGAGGCTTTGCCTTCCAATCTGGCGAGGGCAGGATGACAGGAATTCTCCAGATGCAGGAATATCCCAGGATATCAAAATAGCTCTTGAAATAGTTCTGTTAACACTCAGACATCTACACCTGGAGCATTTTGTGAAGAAAAAAAAAAAACCATAAGGCTGTAATTTATGCATTTTTCAAGAAAATCTGAGCATGATCTTACTTACAGTTTTCAGATACCTTCCTCTAATTTCTATGTCTCACTCTCACAGTGACAATAATTACTCTGAATTTAATTATTTAATCCAAAAGCATTCCCAGTATCTGGTATTAGACATGGGACATATTGACGGGTGGAATATTGATCCTTGAAAAAATTATTATAGGATGTTGATTAAAATACAGAACATTACTGAGCAGCATAATCTTTCCCAGAGATACTAAAATTGTACAGGTTTTTAGTTCTACATTATAGATAGAACTCCTTTTTATCCCTACTGTGACCCAAATTTCATAGGCTTTGTATTAGGTCTGAGTGACGAGATGCAGGGAACAAATAAATGTTTTAGTACTTTAAGTCAAATAATGGTGCAACAGGTATGATCACTGAGTTATTCATGGATTATTTGGTGTAAATTGTTAAACATTATAGAAATTCCACAGCTTAAAAATATATTATCTTTTAAGAAATTTATGCAATATTTGATTTACATTAACTTTTCAGAACATTTTTTTAAAATTATAATGATCCTGATTAATAGAGAAAAAGAAATCAAGAAAATATCTACTCCTCCCCTATTAGGCTGGTCTGACACTAAAAATCAGTATAATTAAAATTTCCCAACCTGTATGACTTTAAATCACTAATATATTCCACCTGACAAAAGTAAAAAACAATTTTGGCAGTGGATATTCAGTTCTACTGCTCATTAAAAGCAAACCAAACCCTGCAAATTATTAATAGAAGGCAAATATGGAAGAAAACCAGAACATTTTCACTGCAAACAATGAATTTCTAAAATTTTGAGCTGTGTAAGTTATAAAAATATTCTCTTTGTTAACATGGTAAAAAAGACACTGAACAATTCTTCACCAGTAAGCCCACTGAAAAAGCAGATCATGCACAGGAAGTACATGGGTTAGGGTTAGGGTTGGGGTTAGGGTTAGGGCAAGGGTCAAGGTTAGGGTTAGGGTTACGGTTACAGTTAGTGTTTAGGGTTAGGGTTAAGGAAAGGGTTAGGGTTAAGAGTTCAGTATTAGGGGTTAGGCGTTAGGGGTGAGGGCTTGGGTTAGCGGTTAGGGTTTTCCGGTTTGGGTTAGGGGTAAGGGTTAGGCTTAGTCTTAGGGTTAGGGTTAGGGATACTGGGTTAGGGTTAGGGTTAGGTTTAGGGTTACTGGATTAGGGTTACTGGTTTAGGGTTTAGCGTTATGGTTAAGGTTAGGGTTAGGGTTAGTTTCAGGGTTAGGCTTCGAGTTACTGGGTTAGGGTTAGTGGGTTAGGGTTAGGGCTAGGGTTAGGGTTATGGTTAGGGGTTAGGAGTTGGGTAAGGCGTTAGGGTTTTAGCGTTTTGGTTAGGGTTTGGGGTTAGGTTTAGTGTATAGGGGTAGCCTTAGGTTTAGGGTTGTTTTTAGCAGGTTAGGGTTAGTGGGTTAGGGTTAGAGGGTCAGGATTAGGGTTAGGGTTAGATTGAGAGTTAGGGTTAGCATTTAGGATTAGGGTTAGTGGGTTAAGGTTACTGGTTTAGGGTTTCGCGTTATGGTTAAGGTTAGGGTTACTGTTAGGGTTAGGCTTAGGGTTAAGGTTAGCGTTAGGATTAGGGTTAGGGCTTAGGTTAGGGGTTACGGTTTTAGGGTTTGGGTTAGGTTTAGGGGTTAGGGTTAGAGTTCGGGGTAGGCTTAGTGTTAGGGTTGGTGTTAGTAGGTTAGGGTTAGTGGGTTAGGGGTAGTGGGTTAGGGTTAGGGTTAGGTGTTAGGGTTAGGCGTTAGGGTTAGGGTTAGGTTGAGCGTTAGGGTTAGCGTTTAGGTTAATTGTTAATGGGTTAGGTTTAGTGGGTTAGGGTTTATGGTTATGGTTTGGTTTTCAGTTAGGGTTGCTGTTAGGGTTAGGGTAAGCAAAAGTGTTGGGATTCGGGGTTCGGGGTTAGGGTTTTATGGTTAGGTTTAAGTTTTAAGGTTTGAGTTAGGGTTATTGTTAGTGGGTTAGGGTTAGTTGTTTAGGGTTAGGGGTTAGAGGTAAGGTGTAAGGATTTAGGGTTTGGGTTAGGGTTAGTGGGTTAGTGTAAGGGTTAGGGTTAGGGTTAGCGGTTACAGTTAGGGTTAGCATTTAGGATTTGGGTTAATGGGTTAGGGTTAGGGTTACGGTTAGTGTTACGGTTAGGTTTAGGGGTTAAGGTTTCGTGTTAGTGGTAGGGTTAGGGTTAGGTTTAGTGCTCAGGGTTAGGGTTAATGGGTTAGGGTTTGTGGGTTAGGGTTTATGGTTAGGGTTAGGGTTACTGTTAGGGTTAGGGGTCAGGGCTTACGGGTTAGGTCTTGGGTTAGGGGTTAGGGTCTTATGGTTAGGGTTAGGTTTTAATGTTTGGGTTCGGATTAGGGTTAGTGGGTTAGGGTTAACGGGTTTGGGTTAGTGGATTGGGTTAGGGTTAGGGTTTTATGGTTAGGGGTTAGGGCTTGGATTAGGGATTAGGGTTTTAGGGTTTGGTTTAGGCTTAGGGCTTTGGGTTAGGGTTAGCATCAGATTTTAGGGTTAGTGTTCAGGGTTAGGATTTTATGGTTAGGGTTAGGTTTTAGGGTTATTGTAAGGGTTAGGAGTTAGGGTTAGGGTTAGGTTTAGGGTTAGGTCTTGGCTTAGGGGTTAGGGTTTTATGGTTAGGGTCAGGTTTTAGGGTTTGGGTTAGGGTTTAGGGCTAGGGGTTAGTTTTAGAGGTTAGGGCTAGGCTTAGTATCAGGCGTTAGGGTTAGGGGTTAGGTTTAGGTTTAGGGTTGGGCTTTGTGTGTTAATGTTTCGGGTTTGGTTTAGGGTTAGGCTTAGTGTTAGTCGGTTAGGGTTAGGTTTAGTGGTTTAGGGTTAGTGGGTTAGGGTTTAGGATTAGGGTTAGGTTTAGGTTTAGTTGGTTAGGGTTAGGGTTCGTTTTAGTGGGTTAGGGTTGGGATTAGTGGGTTAGGGTTAGTGGGTTAGGGGTTAGGGTTAGTGTTCGGGTTAGTGGGTTAGTGTTAGTGGGTTAGGGTTTAGGGTTAGGGTTACTGCTAGGGGTTGGGTTAGGGTTAGGGGTTAGGGCTTGGATTAGGGTTCAGGGTTTTAGGGTTTGGGTTAGACTTAAGGCTTTGGGTTAGTGTTAGGGTTAGGGTTACTGTTTGGTTTAGCGTCAGGGTTTAGGGTTAGGGTTCGGGGTTAGGATTTTATGGTTAGGGTTAGGACTTTAGGGTTATTGTAAGGGTCAGGATTTAGGGTTAGGGTTTGGAGTTAGGGGTATAGTTAGGGTTTAGAGTTAGGGTTTGGGTTAGTGGTTAGGGTTAGTGGTTAGGTTTAGGTGTTAGGGTTAGGGTTGGGGTTTAGAATTAGGGTTTGGCTTAGGGGTTAGGGTTATCAATTTTAAGAACTGTCTAAGAAAAAGTGATTTTGTTTTATGATTAATTGTGTTGTACTCTAAACCATTCTCTCATTTCCTTTTGTGGTCTAGTCTAGAGGTATTAAAAAGCTTAACAAGGAATTCAGACAGGCTGAAAATTAGTGCTTGGCCTTGAAGTTCTTTGCAAGCATTTCAAATCAGTCAAACATGTACCCAAGAGGTTTCCAACCTTGAGTACATGAATTCTATTCCTTTTGCAAACAAAAAAAATACCAAACTGAAATTTACTCTTCCTTGAAAGAGATGGACTGATTTCCTAAGGAAGTAATATTTAAACCTAGTACAGGCAACAAACAAATTCGTTTCCTGTTTCCTGAAAGATGTAATATGGCCTTCTATTTAATATTTCTTAGAAAATATATTCTTGAAATTTGATTCACTCCTACAACACAAAATACTATTAACTTACCATATTTCTTGCAAAATGCTAAGTAAATTAGTGAAATTTTGCATTGTCTAAGAATCAAACCACCACTTTCTTTACAACAAAGAGCTGAAAAAATGCATTCCTTTACTTGTGCTTATCTTCAAAAGTCAGCTTAAACAATGTGTGCATGAAATTGCTTCTTAAAATGTATTACATGTCAAGATAAGTGTACATTGAAATTACATGATGATTGAACAGAGCTTATTCAATAGGAATTCATAAGAATTATAAGCCAATGGGCACTTTTTTTTCTCTGGAAGTTAATTGTTAGTAAAATACTCAAAATAAAATAATGAAAAATTGCATTGTTAATGTCTGTGTTCATACACCCATGTTTAAAGATTCATATTATATAGGGTATATATAATATATTCATATTATAAAGGGTATATAGATAAATGGATTTTGTCCCTACAAAACCTAATTATGATTCATATACATTTGCATATAGACTGTGACTAGCTAACATAAAAAACCAACAGTCTCTCATACAGTTGGATGTCAAATAATACAGACATACATTAAAATATTATCTAATTTTTTCTAGTAGAAGATATCAAAATAATTGCAAAATTATTATGCAATTACAATGACAACAGTATTTTGTTGTTGTTGTTGTTGTTTTCTTCCTTTGTATGTTATGCCAGTCAAAGTCAGTAAAGGTTATGGATAGAAAACAAATTTTATGCCTCACTTGAAGAAAACAGTTAGGTATACTGAAGATCCAGTAGTCTGTGGAATACTTTGTAGAAATGTATTAGGCTATGAATATGTGAAGAAGGAAATGCATTAAGAGGTAAAAATAATTCTCTGTGAGCTTTCTCTTTCACTCCCTTTATTAGAAAGACCTCCACTCTGTAAAGAAATATATGTAATTTTCTCATATTTCAGAAGTACATATTTTTCTTAACCTCTGCAGAATTTTTATTACCCTCAGCGAAATCTAAACTAGAAATTCCTGCCTATATGGTGTACAAGATATGGGTTGAAAATAAACATCAATCTATGTTTGGTTGAAAACCTGAAGTAACGTTTTTAGCTATGAAATACAAGTAATAATTTTAAAACATATTTTGAAAGTAGACAGGCTTGGGTGTTTTGTTTGTTTGTTTGTTTGTTTAATTTTTAAGACATGAACTTGAATGATTTTTTTAACTCCTGACACACTCATGCATCTTTCTTTGAAAACAGCTTTAGAATATCCACAGTGCTAGTACTATAATATGCCATATTTTCAGATTCTTGCCACTCCTCTTTTAACTTCCACGAAAGGAACAGTAAAGAAAATGAAACTGTTTATTGTTCCTGTCTCTCACAAAGTATCATTTTCTGAGTGCATCGTTTTGTTGTATATTTTTGTCAAGAATGGAATTTAAATTGAATAGAACTGGTCTATCAAATAGCTGGAAATAATTGGCAGGCATGGTTAAACTCAGAATTGAATTCATTCTTGGATAGCACTGCAAATGTATTTATCTGGAGAGTTACTTGCACAGTATATTGCTTTTTTTTATGGAAACTGCATGAAGCAAGAAGAAAAAATGAAACAACAAAAATCCTTGTAATAGCTTTCAACTTCTTGAAGTTCTAAAAATATTTGCCTTTGGAATTCTGTTTGATAGTCAACATTTAAAAAAATTGATTCAAACCAAGCTTTCTCTTCTGAAACAAGGCTGAAAGCAAAATGGAATAATTTAGTAAGAATTCACATTAAACTCTTTTCCCTGTATCTCATATTTGCTCTCTATAATAAATAAGGAAAATAATTTGTGTGTGTCTTTAATTTAATTAAATTTGTATTATAAAAATACATTTTTATGGCTTGCATGCTTAGTGTTATGACTAAAACCCAATCAACCAAGTGAAAAAACCACAAACCAAATACCCTCCAAAATATGACTAAGAATGGGAAATTATAGTATATTATTAAATTTGAAATATGTTGCCATAGAAATAAAGTTATAAAACTTTTAGAATATGACTTTACATAAAATATACAGAAGTGTTTTTCATATTTTAGATCTATATGAAATGTACATGTATATGGATAAATTGTATCACTAAAAATTAATCTTGTAGGTGAAAATTTTTGATTTTTCTTAGCCATATCCTCTCTAGAAATCGAAGAGTAAAAATATTCTAATTAATTCCTGATTTCCTTTAATCCTCTTGCCTATCATCTCTTTGTCTACATATACTTGGCACAATTAATTGTGTAATTATGATGTAATTAATAATTTTCTTAGAATTTTAATAATGCCTGTAAATACATTTCCATTGGATTTCATTCTTGTGACAAAAGCTCCAAAATTTTAAGAACCATGTGCTGCAATGTAAGTGGAATATCACTAAAACCTCCTCAGTTGTTGAATTTTTATTTTTTTTCTGCATTCTGTAGGGACAAACTGCAACTGATGCAAATGCACAGAGACCTAGAAGAGAGGGAAATGTTGAGGATTTCTAGTTTGGGAGTCTGGAAACTATCAGTATAGCATATGTGTACTATAAAGTATTATTTATTAGACCACATAACAAAAGTATGTGAAAATTATTTACAAAACTTTAAATATTTCTCTTTCAGTTAATGTCTTTGCAAAAAAACACACATCAGAAACTTAAAATATTGCAGTTGCTTTAAAAAAAATAATTACACATATTTCTCCAAAGTCTATCCTGCCATCTCTAACACTGATGCGACCATCCCACTGAGAGCCAAAACTGAAGGGAAGCTCCTGGCAGCCTGCCTCAAACATATTTAAGGGAAAATGGTAGTCATGAGGACACACAGAAGGAGAAAAGGAAGAAAGAAAAGGAGGAAAGAAAAGGAGGAAAACAAGGAAAGGTCATTTTTATGGACATAGCTCAAGAGGATGTGCTTCTGCAGGACTGCAGGAAGCCCATAGTGGGGCAGGGCAGCCCAAGGAAATATGGTCAGTGAGCAACTCATGGCAGGACAGGGACATTCCTGAGGGACTACAGCTCACAGGTGTCCCATGCTGCAACAGAAGAAAATGACATGGTGCAGTGGAGGAAAACAAAAGAAGGAACAGGGCAAAGAAAAGATTTTGCACCAACCTCACAGTTCTGCACTGTACCTTGCTGAGGCAACTGGGAGGAACTGCATGTATCACACAGCAAAAAACAGGAGTGCAATCAGCTAGGAGTGTTTGCATGAATTTGCAATATATTGAATTAAAATTCTTCAAGTGAAGGCTATTTTACCAGACAGAAAAGAGATCTAAAAGAAGAACAGGTCAAGGAATAGTTGCTCGACCATCAGAAGTGCTACCACATTTAAAACATGCTTAGAACCAGTTCAGGACAAAGTAGATACTTGAGGGGGGAAATAAGGATAGATAAAAAAGCATAGATTAAGCACTCTGTGAGCCGATCCAACCTAGACCATAGGAACTGTGTTAAAAATTAGTACAACACAGTGAACTTCTGACAGAGAATTTGTCAGTCCAGAGGGCAACATTTCATCTATTTTGACTTGATGAAGGAGAACAATTCCTCTGGCCTAAGTCTAACTTTGTACTATGGATTGAATAAATATTAACCACATTAGATGGGTTCTCAGTCTTCATCCTTCAATGTAGTTTTGCAAAAAATGAATCCAGATTGCAAACTTTAACGCAGCACTAATAAGGATAAATGCATTAAATGTAGAAAACTGTGAGTTTCCCTTCTTTCTAAAGGGAACTTGATTGAAATAAAACTCACATGTAAATAATCTCTGTCTAATAGCCACAGATGAATTTACTGTGCTACAATATGTCTTTGAATCTTTGCATTATCCTTTACAGCTAAAAGCATTTGTTTACTGCTGCTCCAAGAGATTTCATGATTTAATTATTGCATGAAAAAACATTTTCACTCTGTTCATTTTATAAGCCTGATTTGTCTGTAAACTTCATGTTCTGTTGTTAGAAATGTTGAAAAAGTTTTCTTATTTCCCTTGTTTGAGGTCTGTGTGATAACACAGATCATTGGTGATCTCTCCGTGTCCCATAATTTTGTTCCAATTTTACATTTTACAACTGCAAGGTTTATCATCTATTTCCATTCTATCATTTTAGGCTGTTATATATTCAGCTCATGTTTACCTGATCTAATTACAATGTGCATTTGCAGATTGTGCAAATAGGAGTCCTAGAAGGCTTGGGTCTGTGGATTTCTCCACTACCACTAGTAGTAAATAAGTGCTGTTTTTCAAAGGTTTTAAAATTCTTTTCAAACTTCCCTTCAATATCCAACTCAAACTACTTACATACTTCTTACATTTTCAACTATGTAATCATCCTTTAATTTTGATTTGTCTGTATGTATTAGTTAAGTATATTTTGTGTCTTTGTTTACATTTCGCTGAATGCTTTCTACTCTTGCTCGATTCACAGAATGGTTGAGGTTAGGAGAAGAGCCATCTACAGTAAACTGATCAGAAACGTGTCCAGAATAATTTTTACTATCTCAGAGGATGAAGACTACACGACCTGCCTGGACAACCTGTACCACTACTCAGACAACCTCACAGTGGGAAAAATAAAATGTTTTCTGATATTTAGAGGGAACCCCCTGTGTTTCAGATTGAGCCCATTGCTTTTGATCCTGTTACTGGGCTTTCTCTTATTTGCATTTCATTCCCATCTGGGAAAAAATATTTGTTGTCGATTAATATAAGAGTGGGACAACAACAAAAAAAGAGCAAGAACAAAACCTGCAACTACCTCTGTCTCACATAAGGGAAAAAAATTGTCTCTTATCCGAGAAGGGAATCCATCTCTACTAAAACCTTGCCACATAAAATCAGTACATGTATACATGAATTCACGATGACTCCTGTGTGCCTGACACTGTTTTCATTAGTCTTATGCTAACGTTGATAGGAAACCAGAGAGTTTCTTTTCTCCAACTGCTCAATACACCGCTTTACATAAGAATAATGCTGCAAATATAAAGACAAGCAGCACGATTAAAAATCATCATCAAATTTACTTTGTAATACTTAATAAATATTCATTTTGAAAAAATCCATTTAACAATTTTAGGATGAAACCACATTATTTTTTTCTTTGTAATACGCAAATTTGACTACTAATACTAATGTAGTAATTTAATTACACAGTAAGTATAATGAAACTACTTGGGTTAAAGGATCATAATTTATGGAAAACACTGTAAATAACTAGTGTTATCTGTGTGAACCACACAGCTCAGATATTTCTGTTCAACTATTTAAATTGCCAGTATTATCCTCCAACACAATTCCTCCACAATTAAAACCTTCCTGGCTTATTAGATGGTTCCTAGCCAATATGGTTAGTTCATTATTCTTATGCTGTTCATACAAGGGAGCTACTCATGTTTTTTTTTGTTACACTGTTATTCCCTCTCTTCATGCCTGTGATGGAGCTATATTACAAGAGCAAAATTCAGATGAGAATTTGAATATTTAGTTAGGAATTTTTCATTGTACTCTGTGGCAATCTCTCCTTATAAACATATACATATACATATGCATATACATATGCATATGCATATACATATATCATCTATACCATATATCTATATCTATATCATCATCTATATCTATATAATCTATGTCAAGATATACATCTGCATCTATTACATGTATAAAAGAGAATTCTGATCTACTTGCACAACATGATTTAATGCAACAAACAGTTTACTATTTACTTTTGTTGAATAGTTTTCACTATGTAAGTCATAAATCAAGGATATCAAAAATTTAGCAACTAAACTACAATCCTGAAGATCTGGAGTCTGTTAATTCTGTTTTCGTGGGAGGCATCATTGTGCTTTTGAACCATACAATATTTTTATGTAAACCAATAGATTTTAAATTATGGTGTTTGATAAAATCTCATGACTTTTGAAACAGAGGCATAAGTAAAGTATTTCTTAAGGTAGGAGTCATAAGGAATTCTTTAATCAAGTGACAATTTATGTCATAGGATTTTTTTTTTGTGGACATGGTTTAGGGGTGCTAAGTTGATGCTTCTACTAGATTATCTTGAAGGTATCTTCCAGACTTGATGATTCAGTGATTCTTTGTTTTTTGTAATCAAAAAAAGTAAACAACCCTAACCCTAACCCTAGTAAACTTGTTTATATTTTTTCCTAAAAAATAAAGTTCATCTTGCATATTAAAAATTATATTTTGTAAGATAATGAATGCCTCAAAAATTCCAAGCACAGCATAATTTAAATTATTGTATGTTATACTAAGTGACCAACTTAAAAATTTGGGTTTTTTTTTAAATTTTGTTTACTAGCAGTTTCTGTTCGGAGGAACCTGAACCTATAGAGTGTAGCTCGAGGCTTAACAGTGAAAACAGTTTGCTCTATAGATATCTGATGGTAAATGTGACTTTTCAGGTCAATAAATGCCCTTTCATCAGATGGAGAGCACAGATTCTGGTCTAAATATTGGGAAAAGACTTTGGAAACATCAGGAAAAACAGCAGGAAGCAATCTAGAAGCTGTGTTGCTGGCAGATGGAAGTCAGATGAGAATGCAAGAGACAGCTGTAGGTGTGCTGACATTCATCAGTAGGCTTGCTAACGAAACAAAACTTTCCAGTGTGTTCAAAGAATCAGAAGATACTACTCAGATACTTCAGTAACTTAAGTAGGTAAATGTAATCCCCAATATCAATACAGACTGGGTGGCAAATTGATAGATACAAGACCTGCAGAAAAAGACTTGGAGATGGACCAAAAAAAAAAATTATATGGATCAGCAATGAATGGCCCAGAAAACCAATCTTGGCCTAATTTTACAGATCATCCAGGTTTTACAACCCAGAATTTACAGGTCAGAAAGACAATCCTAACCTGGACTACTTAAAAAATGGATGCTGAGTATGTTGAGGGGAGTGTTCCTCTTTCTCTATTCTACTCTCACAGGAAGTGACCTGAAATATAAATCCAGTCCTGAGGTATCCCGTCCAAAAAAGACATGGAACTGTTAGAATTGGGTTCAAAGGAGAGCCACTGAAGTGGTCAGAGGGCTGGAACACCCTTTCTGTGAAAAACGAAAAAAGGCTGAGACAGTTGACGTTTTCTATTCTGAAGAAAATGTTCTTAGGGAAACTTATAACAGCCTTCCATCACTAGAGGGGGCCTACAAGAAAGTTGGAGAGGGACTTTCTCACAAGAGCATGAAGTAGGACATGGGATAATGGCTTTAAACTGAAAGAGTATAGGTTTAGACTGGAAATAAAGAAGATTGATTTATTTCTTTTTTACTTTGAAGGTAGTGAGACACTGGAACATTTTGACCAGAGGGTCGATAGATGGCCCATCACTGAAAGTGTTCAAGGCCAGCTTGGACAGGGCATTCAAAAACTTGATCTAATGAAAGTAAAGTGTCCCTGCCCATGTCAGGGAGGTTGGAACGAGATGTACTTTAAAGTTTCCCTCCAACCCAAACCATTCTTAGATTCTGTTAAGTCAATATTTTTCTTCTGTATTTGGTGCCTTTTTGCCTCAAAGTTTGCCTCTAAGTTAAGATATTTGGGAGACATTGATTTCAATGAAGACTGAGGCAAAAAAGCACCTTCAGTGCCCCATGTTTCCTGTTGCTTCTATAACATAGAAAAAGGGTCAGCAAGTTTACATAGAACAGAATTCTATGAATACAGAGTGTGATTGTTTGGGTCGCTTTTTCTTTTGCTGGTGATATCCCTGTAGAATTCCCTCTTGTTCCCCTTCCTGCCCTCAGCCAGTATGAACTCTGGACCTATTCTAATCCTCCCAGTTATTTTTTGGCAGACAGAGGTCATGTGCTTATAGCACTCCTTTGTAGCTTGTCCCTATTTCCACCTCCTGTATACCTACTTCTTGTGCTCAAATCCAACCAAACACATTCAGACAAGTTGGATTTTTCTTGGAGATCACTATGGATTGTTCTGGTGCTTTGAGAAATCTGTCTTTAAAAACTGACCGTGGATCCTGGGATCCCTCACCCTTAAGGGTAGAGATTTTCCTAAGAAATCTTGTTTACTGTATCCCAGAAATAGCAACCATCTGTTATTCTGAAATTTTTAGTTCATCATTAGTTATTCTCACTGCCCTGAGGAAACACATGAGTGAATTTTCTTGTAAGTTTTTAGAAAAATATTAGCAATGATTTTTTTTCTATTGTATTATGAATATGAGTATTAATATTATAACTGGACCCAAAATAAATGTTTGATATATTTTACATAGATCGTTCAGAATTTAATTAAGTTAAAGTTTTGGGGGCTCACCATACTCAGTGTTCCCTTTTTAAACAGAAAGAATATTTCAATGAAGTAAATGTTTTGGAAAGTGTTTGGTTCTTCTAAAGGATTGCTTACTGAGCTGGTAATAATTTGTAAAAAAACCCTGTATTCTGTCCTTCATAATTATATTGTGAACTCTATTGTTTTATATTTATTTTTGTTAGTAATTTTTTTTTCTTGTGGCTGTGTAATCATTGTCAGAATTAATAAAGTGTAAAATGAAATGAATTTATCTTATGAATTCTAGACATAGCTTTAAATAGTGGTGTTGAGATTCAAAATCTGGTAAACTCTTCCTATTAAACACCAGCGACTGCATGTCACAACATACATATATTTAATATATTTTATATATATATTTATATATGTATGTATGTATATATATGTCTGTGTGTATATATACACATTGCAGAGATGCAACAGGATTATTTTTTTTACTGACTTGAAAAATGTGTCACTTCATCTGAATGTCTTTCTTATCAGAGAATAATGCACATTATAGTATTCTGAGAATTTTTGGCAGCTGCTGTTTTAACAGTGGAAAACAATATAGGATGTCAGTAGAGAAATCTTAATAGAAGTGTAGCTATTCAAAAAATCTGAAGACAATTTCCAAATTCTGTTGAAAAAAGGTATTTAAATAATTCTTACAATGCTGACAACTTTTTAATCAGATATTCATCTATGAACCTTTCTCATTAAATCTGAAGATGACTAGATTAAGAAGAAGAGATGTTTCAAATAATTACTGATGGAGAAAACAAGCTAGAAGAGTAGATGCATTCAGTCCTGAAATTTATAAGGCCACAGTTTGAAACCATGTTGTTACTTGCCCTAGAAATTGAAAAAAGCAAATGGACTGTATAATTTTCAGTGGTTTGGTGAATGTTTTGTCACTTCAAAAGAGTATTTTTTTCTCATTATTACAGGCTCCAGAATGAAGATCAATCTTTTCTGTCCCATTCCTATTCTGTAAAACAGGTAAAAGTAGATATAGTGATATTCTGCCACAGAGTGATTCCGAGTATACTATCTTAACCGGCATAAAAAATCAAGCCAAATGTCTACACAGTTCATCAACATGATATAAAACTATTTGGAACAATGTTAGTACAAAGTTGATGGTAACTTTTGTTACTTGAATCAAAGAAAAAAAAATGTTTTAAGGGTTTTGTGATATTCATATTGAAGGAAAAAAAACAACAGAATTGGAACTGATATTTTAGAAAGAACAAGTGATTTAAAATATTGAAATATTAATGGGTCAAAATTGATGAGTTGTCTTATCTTTCCTCACATATCAATAATAGAATTCAAGTATTCCTATAAGAAAACTCTACAAAATATTTTATAAAAATCATTTCTCTTCTTGCAATATTGATAGTTTCATAGCTGCTTTAATAATCTATAAACAGATGTTGAAACTAATTAATTTCTTTAAAGTTTACTATTCCACATGTTCTTTGGGTCAGTGTATTTACAAATATGAAAAATTCTCTTTTTAATAAGAAAATCCCTTGACACTTATTTTCTGACCATAAAAAAAATAATTGGAGTTAGTCAGGTGGGAATTGCTCAACAAGTAAGGAATTTTTATTAATGCTCTGTGTGCTTAGTTGTGAAATAAATAAGTTTTTATTTTTCATGGCAGTAAAAGTGCACAGGAGATGTTAGCTGTAAGGGGTAAGTCTTTTTACAAATAATACTTCAAGAAATGCTGTCATTTATGAGTTTCAGTGCTGTTTCAGACAGGATTTCTGAATGATGAGATTTTCTGAGAGCTACTGCAAATAGATTTCAGTCTAAGTGTTCACAAACTGTACACTTGAGCATTTCCACCATTATTTTCTCTCTTTATAGGGTTATTAATCACAACTATCACTATAACATAGGAATCACAAAAAATACTATGAATAACCTATGTTTAGATTGATGGTCACTTGTACTATTTACAAGATGGGTGGTGTAGTTGACAGAGAAGGAAGAGAACCTTCCTTTTCCAGTGGGACCTAGAAAAAATGTGAGAAATGGGCTCATGGGATGTTCAAGTACAATACAAAGTCCTGCAACTGGGTTGGGGCAACCCCAGACATGAGTACAGACTTCAAGAAGAACCCATTGAGTGTTCTGGTGGGCAAAAACTGGACATGAGCCTTACAATGGGAGTGTGCAGTGCAGAAGGCTAACTGTTTCCTGGACTGAGTCAAAAGGAGTATGTCCCTCAGGTTGAGGAAGATTATTTTGTCCTTCTACTGCGCCCTTCTGAGACTCCACGAGGAGTACTGCATCCAGGTCTGGGATCCCAAGCATAAAAAAGACATAGGCCTGCTAGAGTGGGTCAGGAGGAGGCCACAAAGATGGTCAGAGAGGTGGGACATCTTTCACAGACAGGTTGAGAGAGTTGGAGTTGTAAAGCATGGAGAAGAGAAGGATCTTGGAAGAGACCTCATTGCAAGCTTCCAGTACTTAAAGGGGCTTATAAAAAAGAGAAGAGCAACTTTTAACAGATAATGAGATGGCAAGGGGGACCAGTTTTAAACTAAAAGGGGAGAGATTTAGATTTGATGTTAAGAAGTCAGAGGTGGCGAGACACTGGAAGAGTTTGCTGAAAGAAGTTGTTCAGGCTGGATGAGGCCTTGGTCATTTGATCTAATGCATACCATCCCTTCCCTGTCAGCCAAGCTGACAAGGGTGGATGGAACCAAGTGATCCTTAAGGTCCTTTCCAACCAAAGCCTTTCCACAATTATGTTATTTAGATACAGAAATTTACCCAGTGCTTCAGAAATACCTGAATACTCACACAATTACAAATCACCATATTTTTTTTTCAAATAAATTTGATAACGAAATACAAGAAATGACAAGAAATAAAACAACAGCAAAAAACAAAACAACAGCAACAAACAACCACTACATACACTTCCCCCCATCCTCTACTCTCCCCATCAAAAACACTCAAACCCCAAATTTTTTACTCAAAATTTGATTAAACATTGGGAGAGATTGCCCAGACATATTGTAGAGGCACCACACCTGGAGAAATGCTAAACTTGATAGAAAACCGCCCTGCAGAAGTTGCTCTTTTTGACCCTGCTATGAGCCAGGGTTTGGACCTGATGATCTCAAGAGGTTTCTTCTGACTTCAACCATTTAATGTTTCTAACAATTTCACTATTTTTCTTCCCTGAAGCTAATTTTCTCTGCTACTGCATGAGGAGAAATGAACGCTTAAAGAAGATAATATGTTTCTCATATTTGAATCTCTCCAGTCACCAGGAACGTGGGCAGGAAGCCTGATCTGTACACTGGCACCCCGGGCACTACAGAACTAAAAGAACGAAAATTCTCTACGAGAATGTAAACATGGGGTTTTGCTTCCTTCTTTTGTTTTGCCTTTATTTTTTTTTTTCCTCGAACTTGAACTAGGAGTTTGTAAATGTTTCCTTCTATTGGTTTATGATCTTTGTTTATATATAAACTAAACAAGAACAGAGTATATTAATATTGAGAAACATTACCTTTTAACAATTTTTCATATAATGCCTTTCATTAGTTTAAAAAATAATCATAAACATAGTGCTGTGTTTGCAATTAAAATTTCCTGCAGATAATTAATAGAGGTAGCAGAAGCAATTCAAATTTTATAGAAGAGATTGCTCCAAGGTGCTATTCAGATTAAAATGCAAAGGATCGTGTGCACATCCCTTTATACCTTCAAAACTGGGGCCTTCATTTGAAAGTGTCAACAGTAATATGATAAACCCAGGCCTAAATAAACAGATTTCTGATATAGAATTAAAACTCTGACCAGAATTAAAATATACATTGAATTGTAGATTGAAATATGCAGCGGATTAACCTTGACCAGCTGCCAGACTCCCACCCCAACTCTCTCTCACTCCCCCCCACCTTAGCAAGACAGGGAAAGAAAACAAGGTTATAAAGCTCATGGGTCAAAATACAGAGAGAGAAATCACTTAACATTCCAATATTGAGCAAAAGAGAGCAAATTTAGGGAAAATGTATTTAATTTACTGCTAACTAAGATAGATCTGGATCTTAGTTAGATCTGGATGACTGGAAGCAAAACCAAACCCCATTCTTACACACACATACACACATCCTTTTTTCAGTAACTTACTTTTGACGCTGCATTTCCAATTATTCCACCTATTCCATTCCCAGAGAGGCAAGGATTATGGGGGACAGGAGGTTGTGGCCAGTTCAGAGCAGTTACTGCCTTACACTTTTGCCCAACTCCTTCCAGAGTCCCCTCCATCTCAAGACTTCTGAGTAAACCTGCTCCACAGTAAGTCCTCTGTGGGCTACTTTCCTGTCAGGAAAATCTTCTCCAGTGTGGGTTTTCAGCAGATCACAATTCCTTCAGGAAATATCCAGTTGCTCTGGTGTGGGGTCCCCAGTGATGTAGACTGCAATGTGGTTATCTGCTCTGGCATGGTTCACTCTAAAGGCTTTAGGGGAATTTCTGATGCAGCACTTGTAACACCTCCTACTCCTCTGTATTTTCAGACTTTTGGTCTTCTTAGGGCTGTTTTTCACTTTTTCCCTAACTCCTCATTGTCTGTGTAACATTTTCTCCTTCTCAAATATTTTTTGCCCAAAGGTATCAGCAGCTTGGCTGACAGACTGGGCAGTGTCCTCTGGTGGATCCATTGTGCAACCAGTTGGAAGCAGCTGAGTCCAACCAATGACAGCTTCTGGACTCTACTCACAGAGGGCACTCTCATAGACCCCTACTATGAAAAATAGTGTCAAGTCTTGATTTTAGACCAAAAAGGACTGATTACACGAAGAAGCAAACAGAGAAATAAAAATAGGCATACATATCTCCAGCTTGACTTCAAGCTGTATTTTTTGGTGTTCACTTATAAAGCCCAAAGTCATTACAAATCTTTCAGTTATCTGCTGGAAAAATGAATTAGCGTACTGGGCCAAGAGGGCCCCGTGTCTGAGGCATTATATTCACACTGATGTTCTAAAATGATTTTCACTGTCCAGTATGGTAATTCTGACACAATTTCTCCCTCACAGTTTTTCATCTACATCTCATATATAAACATATCTCCTCCAAAGTGCTTAAAAATCTTCTCAGTCTCCTCCTGCACATGGTACTGCAAAGTATTTAGCAATTCCCAGGAGCTCTTCAGCCATTTGCAGCACAAGCTCTGAGACAAGAAGAAAATGTAATAAAAATAAATATAGAAATTATTTTAAGTTATTTGCTTAATTTAAACCATTTCCCACCATTGCTGTATTACATATTTGAACTCAGTTGCTTAAAAGCAAATCCCACTAACTACAAATTATTCCAAATTGGGTTACTGATATTTGTATTCAGAGGAATTTTTGCAATACACATTTCCTTTTCACATTAATGGACAGAAAACCTGCACCTAGGAAGTTGTCCTAACTTCCATTTTTTGATTAGGGCAAATGTAAATGCTCTGAACTCTGTACAAACATATTCACATTACCCTCTGGCTAGGTATGACTGTAGCTAAATAATGTAGTTGTTTTACACACCAAACAATGAAGTTGCCTTTCCGTGCTTATCTGGGAACACAGCAGGCTTAACCCAACTGTGTCAATAATTACTCTAAGTATCACAAATCAGAAACTTTCTTACTTGGCTGCCTTAGCAAGGGAAGTGCTTAGATTCTGTAAACACCCTCAGAGTATTCTTATTGAAAATGGACAAGTATCCTACAAGTGTTCTGAATATCACTTGTTATACAGAGCAACTCACCCAGCTTGATGGTAACAACATTTAATTCTTCCTTTATATTTTAACTCCTCCAATTATATGGACTAGTAGGTAACAGGTCGTTGAGAATAGGCTAGAAAGTAGAGAATAGTAACTGAAGATGTGCAGATATATTGAGACTATAGGAAATAAAAATTTGGATTGATATCAAGCATTAATTATGCAAGATCCATTTGATGTAACACTTTTTTCTAAGTGAAAAATTCCATATACTTAAACCATTTGTGATTTAAGCCTAGGAACAAGCCTGCTCAACTATCAAGTATTCAGCTTTCAAGTCTTGGTAATTATATTAATTATTTTACTTTAAGTCAGTACTGATGGAATTAAGAGCTTGACTGGAAGAATTTTATTTTAGTATCCTATCCCTACATGAAGTTTAAAGTAAATAAGAATCATAGAACCATGATTTTAGAGAGTGATAAGCTATAATTCTCAGAAATTTCTAGAATCATGGAGATATTGGAAGTGACCTCAGGAAGTATCCACTCCAATCTCCTGCTCAAAATAGGGACAGGTTTCACTCTAAGTCAGAGCTTTGTGCCAGCAGGTCTTGAAAACCTCCCATGGTAGAGAACATTTTATAATGTCACTGTCATGGGAACATTTCTTTGTGTGTTTGGTATAAAAATATTTTTGTTTCCTGTTAAATGTCATGTATGGTCAACAAAATCAAACAAAACCGACAAGTAAAGCAAAAAATAAAACTAATACCAGAAACAAAGTAAGCAAGAAAGTAAGCATCCTCACCTATGTCCTCAATCATACTATTCATAAATCCTTTAAACCTATGTGTAACTGTTAATTCACAATCCAGGAGGATGTTCAAGGAACAAAAATATATATTTTATTATTGCTAAGAAAAACATCATGGTTACCAATTAGATCCTGACTTTCCTTGTTGAGAATGGAGTATAAGATATTCAGACTTATTAACAGATATTTTAATAAAGTCACCTAATGGATTCAGAAAAGGAAAATGTAGAACGATTTCTTTGGGACTCTTTAAAAAGTGCTTATATTTAGCTTCCAAGCCATTTCTAATAGTAGCAGCTGAAGAACAGTCACATATTTCCCATATGTAATCAGTTAAATGAGAGGAAGCACAGATAGTTTGAATGTATTTTTAGATCTACATGCAAATGACTCTCTTTTTCCAAGTGTCTTGTTCTTCCTATTCTGCCTAGTTTATGTCTTTGTGCTGTGTATATGGAATGTTACGATTTCACAGATTTAGAAGCATCATAGTTCTGGCAAAGTCCCTTTTTTACTGCATTTATTTTTTCTTACTGACATGGAAAAAATACACCCAGGTGTCATGATTTAACCCCATCTAACACTAAGTACCACACAGCCACTCATCCACTGTCCATTTCTATCACACAACCTACCCGAGATGAGGGAAATTCACAATGAAATATTTAACTAGAGCATGTTTTATTTGTTGGTTTTTTTTGTTGTTTTTCTTTTTACTGTCTGAGTAATTTGCACTAAAGTTAAATTTTTCTCCTGTTTTAGATTAAAAAATCCAATTATGTTCATATAAATTGAAATCTAATCAGGACAATATGTCATTAGATTAAATGTGATAGATAACTCTGTAAAAAAGAATGGCTAATGATAAATATGTACTCATGCATGTGTTGCTGTCTCCTGCTTTTCTTCCTCTGCCCAGCTAGCATCTGCAGGAGAAACTGGCAACAAGGCCTTTCCGGTCTTGAAAGGGGGGTGGGGTACAGGAGCCTTACCAGAGCTTCTAGGGAGGATTTTCTTGGCAACATGTAGCAGCACGCAGGCAGAAAAGACACCACTTAACTTTCGAGGGTGTTAATTACACAGGGTTTATTTGGGGGTCCCACACCAGGGGGGAGCGGCATGGCTCCCACAGGGGAGAGGGGAGAAGGGGGAAGAGCAAGGGAGACCAAGAGAGACAGAGAGACCGAGAGACCAAGAGCCCTGTCCCCTCTCGTCTTTAGCTTAAATAGGCTTTTCCAGCCAGGGGGCAGACCCAAGGCTTGGACCAATGGGATACTGAGGGTAGGAGGGGTCAGGTAACAATGGGGTTACAATGAATGACAATCTTAGGGGGGTGGTTTACAACAACTTGGTAATGAACTATACATGTTGGGGGGAGAACAGAACCATTTAGGAAAAATGAATTACACATGCATGTATCTTTTTCTGTGTTAGTTATGATTTTAAATATTTAGTTTCTTCTAACTATGTAGTCCTCTTGGACCTCCTTACAAACGCCTGTATTTGTTTGGATCAATCTTTTTGATTTGGCATATGATTACAGCATTAGTCTTCTATGAAACTGGATAATGAAAAGAGATGTTATATATTAATAAAAATACGAATTGTCCATATATGTTACCACTCCAGAATAAAAGCCTACATGACATTGCATTAAGAGATAAGTGGGAAAACTCAGGTGAAAAGTGCTTTCGTTAGAGCATGTGTGAGAAACACAGAGAAGGGATAAAAATATCAAAAGGGAGATAGAAAATGACATAGACATAATGGAAATTGAAACAATATTATTGCAATCCAGAGAAAAATCCAATAAAATGCTTCTAATGTCAGTACTATTTTAACACTGGATTTAAATGCTAGTTGAAAAATGTTTATCGCTATTAGGCCTGAAATTATTACCTTTGTGAAGTAACACTAACATCTTCTATTCAGATTGATAAGGCATAATAAATTGATTTTAAAAGTAAGCATTAGAAGGTATACATCATGTAGTTACAGGGAAGTCTTTTTTACAAACTTCTGTAATTTAGGGGGGAGGTTTGTGGTTTTTTGGTTTGGGTTTGGGATTTGATTTGGTGATTGTTTATATTTTTTTTATATTGGGATTCCAAAGTGCTGAAAACTCGTAAGAAGGTTGAGGTAATTTATTTAGAAACTACTAAGAAAAATTAAATACTCCCTAAACACTTGCTAACTCAAGAAAGGAGATAATTTTAAGGCAATTTATAGAGCTCCAGTGAGGCTCCAGTATTAGACCATGTTGCAACCTGTAAACAAGCACTGCCTCATCAAGTGCCTAATATTTTCCATATTATTCAAACTCCTTGAAAGTTAAAGGAAAGAAACTAAAATCATTTCGTTTTTTCACAGGAACATAACAAAATAAGGACAGAAAATACAATAGAACATAAAATCTTTGAAGGCATTTGGAATCAAATTTTTGCTTGTATAGGTTTTACAGTGTGTCTATAATACTTTTTAAGTATGACAGATTTAATTTACAGTTTTATTTACAAATTAAAATATTTGTCAGGACTGTGTGCTCACACCTGTGTGCACATACATGCTAATATATATTTGTTATAAATGAAATATTTTTAAAACAAGAGGTTTAAAGCTAAAAAAAGTTGCTGGAGTCAATGACAATTAGCAAGACGCTCATTAAATTTCAGATTGTGTCTTTTACTCTTAATAATGTGTTCAGAAAGCCTCCAGATGCTTTAAAAATATATTCTTATGAACCCCTTCCATAAATTGTGTGGAAGGGAAGTAATCTACATTTTGTCTTTTTCCCCATTATCTTTAAGGCATTTTATCAAATAAGAGTTAAATGCAAGATGCATAAGTAGTACGATAAAAAGATAGGAGATTACAAGAATACCCACACTGAGGGTACTCCTGTAATCTGAAATTCCAGTATTCCCATAGCAAATTTGTTACACAGCAATGTTCCATGTGGCTTATTTCTCTTTTGTCCCATTAAAACCTGGGTTTATTCCTGTGGATAGTTCAGTGACAGATTTAGTGGCACCATTCTAGAAAGTTTGTTAGTCCATTGGGTAAAATAATTTGCTGAAATATGGGAATTATGTACTCTTTAAATCTCCCTAAACTTTAGGGAGCAAAATAAGAACAGATACTGCTTTCCACAAAACACTGCCATCACTTCAAATGGAGCTCAGATTTGCCTCAAAGTACAGAGCTACAGAATATAGGTTGAAAGGAGGTGGATTGGGGCATCCAGGAACAAGCTAGACCTTTACATCTGTGGCGAAGGTACAAATATCCACAACTATTTTAATTACCCTTGACTTATTTTATTTTCATTGCAGTTGAGGGGACACTTCTACAAAGTTCTTCATGTGGTATGCCTAAAACAACTCCCTTAGGATTTGCTAATCTTCTTCCTCTTCATTGGCTTCAAAAGCAGTATAGACAACTAGCTCAGATATAGATATCTACAATTTAGAACAGACATATTTTATCTTTCTGATTAGGAGCTGTAGTTGCAGTTTGGGCTCTGTGTTTAAACAGGGGAAACTGTGCATACAGAGCGAAAAAAAAAAAAAGTCTTATTAATGTTTCTTATCATTTGAAATTTCTTGGACAACACTTGTTAGGGATTCTAAAAATGCTGACACTTGCCACTGTCTCGTAATGCCCTCAACCCATCAGGCTTCATCTGTACTGGAAGGTTTTACGTTTAGTCTAACAACAGTCAGGTCAGTGACTAGAGGCATTGTAAGAGAGAGGACAATACTAGAAAATTTCTCAGTGTGACCTTACTAGCAGGGAATTCAGTGCTGAAATTTATGTTTATTCATTTTGCATAGCTGATATGCAAAGGCTGATATAAAGTTTATCTCCCTGTTAGAAATTATTTTTAAATATTTTGAAAGTCTACGTATTTTAGCATTTCAGCAGAAATTTGATCATTTAGGAAGTGGTTGATGAATACTAGTATGTTGAGAGATGCATATTGTAAAATGACAACTAGCAGAGTTTAGGATGTTTGCTACTAATTAATTACTACTAGATGTGTAGTTTACTACTAAAACAGGACTTAGTCTCATGGTGCATTTTTTTGTTAGATTTTGAGGCTTTTGATTGTTGTTTCCTTTTAGCTAATTTTACTGGTGCTTTTATTTCATAACCATAGAATCATAGAGTAGTTTGTGTTGGAAGGGTCCTTAAAGACAGTACCCACATGCAGAATTTAAAGTTGTAAGAAAATTTACCTACTGTTAAATTCTGTTTCAGGTGTTCTTCCCTACTACCATCAGCTTTGAAGTTAAAGCAATAGAAGACATACATTAAGTTCTTCAGCTTCAGGGATGAGGAATATGTCCATGCTAACTACAAATCATTTCAGTTTTATTCAAAAACTTTAGCACACCTCGTCCAGCATATGATTAGGGTAAAGCTAAAAAGATATTTTGTTAGGAATAGAAAACTAAACGAAAAGTAAGAAAACAAGCAGTTTTGAGGGTGGCATAGTTATCCTCCTAGGATAGGTGCAGGTAATGGGAAAAGCAGTTGGAGCAGAAGGAAAATAAGTGGAATACTGATGGATATATCTAGTTCATGGATATGAAATGATTGAGTGCTCGCTAGACTATAACCCTATCTCACTGTTTCACTGGCTTTAAAGCATAATGATTCACAAAGCCTCTTATTTATTTCTTTTATAATGGTTATTCATTTTAATCATCAGCCTCTGGTAGCAATGAAACAGATACTTGAATGTTCTTCTTTCAATAAAGGATAAAGCCTGTATGATTCATGCTTACTCTTGTGTGCATGAATAGAAATTTCTAATGCCCAGGCCTTATTGTGGAATCTATCAATTAATTAGTCAAATCATCATTAAGTAGGAAGTTCTGGCTGGAGTTCTTTGTTGTTGCTATGCATGGCAGTGGAAGCTCTAGGTATTCTGCTGGAGTGCCTGGTAGATTGCTCAGCTTGCACCATAACTATCAGAAGCAGCAAACTGAGCCAGGAAACCTACTTTTGTGACTTCTAAGTGTTGAAATGAGATAATGCTGATAGCAGAATACATATAATTTAACAGCATATGTTAGATTAAACTTCTGGAAGACAGTTTGACACAATTTTTTTTTTTTCTGATCTTTTAAAGTAACAATCTGTGCGTCTTAGAAGAATATCTCTTCTCTTAAACTCCCAGTATTTCAAGAACATGAAGGAAAAGTTCCTCATTAAAGGCATATTTGAAAAAAAATTCTAAGCAGTTAATCTGTAATAAAGATATTATTTTAAACTACAATTTATTACATTAGCAATAAATTTACAACTGTATGCTGCACAAGAATAATATTCTTTTTTTCTTTATTGTATATATTAATTGTTTTACTGTAATCTTTCCATCACCTACTGCAGAGAGTATAAACGGTAACTTCATTTAGACTGTTAATGCACCCATGAAACCCAAATCAAAGTATCCTGCAGTTATTTTAAAACTATGTAGCCTTGGCAAACAAAATTCAACCCTGGTTTAATTTGCTTTAGAAGAAGTACTTAATATTAAAAAACCCCAAACAATAACAACAACAGCAACACAACAACAACAAAATAATTAAAAACGAAAGAAAAACCTGAAGATACTTTTTGGGCTATTTAAAAGAACAATGATCAAAAATAAAATCAAAACATGAGATATATTTAGCCTATGACTAATATATAGTCATATTTCATCTATTGGAGATTAAAGGAATAACAAAATGGAATACCCATCTTTATTTTTTCTGACACATCCCAGGAAAAACTACTTTGACAAACTGAATGAAAACATCTTTTTATTGCCTTCTTAAACTGTCTCTGTGTAGGGAAGAATGTAAATTTTCTCATAAGGGATCTAAGGAACTATTTCCAAAAAGGGAAAAAAATATGTTCTTGTCTTTAATCTGATGTTAATTTATGTACTTTATGTCAAACACTTGGATCTTTTAAGATGGCCCTCTGTCTCTATTATTACAAGTTAATATCTTAACTTTTTTTTTTCTCTTAAGACCAGTGGATATTTGATTCTTCATCTAAAGGGGGAAATTTTCAGCAGCAACAGAGGTAAATCAAGATTTATATTTTTCTCATACTCATGTCAGAAAACCTTGCTAATATTATTTCTTCAAGACTTTTCTTGAAGACAGTTAAGTTTCACAGTCTGCTCTGTAAACCATCTCCTAACTCTGTCACTGTCACCCTAAATGCAGGTCTTGGCAGGTGTGGTAGCACATATTTAGGTGTTTATAGGGATTGACTTTGGAGCTGCACTGTAACCAGATCTGCCATGTTTTAAAACTTTTCATATTATCTGCAAAATAGGAATAATGGTTTATTGCTTCAGGACAAAGGGTCACCTGAGTCAATTTTTTTTCTCTAGAAGTTACTACAACAGACAGAAAACACATTGTTCATTGTCTCTTGGGTGTTTTCACATCTTTAGCTCTGGGAATTTCTAATATGTGAGGTCTATTCAATTGTTCTTTACTGTTCTTCCTTATAAATACTTTTATATTTCCCCCTCTTGAAACTGGGCAAAATTTTACATCCAATTCTGAAACTGGATGACAACCAAGACATTCTTCCACTGTTTCTGTTTAGGTATATCTTTCTGTTTACTCCAAATTTTTCTTCTTCTCTTTAAATTTGAGGTCCTTATTTTTATTTTTTTTTTTGATTACGTAACCATGAAGAGTTGATCACTGTCCATTCTGTTCATGTCACTCACTATTTCACAGATGTTTATGATACCCATTTCAACATATCTCTTTTTAAAACTGAAGACCTTCACCCTGCTCAGTTATTAATCACGTGAAATGTATCTTATCACTTTGCAACAGGACAACCTCACCAAAAAAAAAACCCCAAAACCAAAACTAAACTCAAAGCTCAATCAAACAAGGCAGCACACAGTAAGGTGGACAAAGCATGGATTTTTATCAGGAGAATACTGGTTTTATTTATTTTTTTTTTTTTAGAAATTGGTTTTATTCTTCTGCTTATAATTTTTGGTTGTTTGTTTGTTTTTCAACAACTTCTAAAAGGAGACATTTTCATAATCTATCTTAATGCCATTTTGCTGTTCCTATGTGGTAGCCACCAGGTCAGTCTCCATCATTTTATCTGTGAAATTTGGATTGGTTTTTAGCAGCTATATACTTTTATTTACACTGAATTTCTTTTGCAATTTTTCTTCCTGGTCACTCAATCTTACAATGTCCTTCTACAGTTCTTCCACAAGTGCATCTTGGATTTATTTTTTCACATCTCTTGTCAATACCTGAAAAAGTACAAGTCATTGCATAAAACCACACAGAATTCTGTTGAGATAATGCTCCATTGAAAAAGCTAATAATTTACTACTGTCATGTTACCTGTCTTATAACTGATTATTTATCCATCCAAGTACTTGTCCTTTTATCCGATGCTGTCTCAACTTCCTTAAAAGCTCTGTGTGACAACCTTGTTAAGAACCTTTGTAAACCCAAGTATCTCTTGTCCACATATTATCCTCAGATGGATTTTTTCCCCGCTAAGAATAGTGGCAGTTATGCATTCAAGTCCTTTAACAGGGGAACAATATTGTGAGTCTGGACCTGAAAACTTCTCCATTGCTTTTAAAATCACTGGTCTTTTAGAATTTCTACAGAGAAACTCACTGCTCTGAAGATACGTAAAAATGTCAAAACTTTGCAAGTTTTTATCAGAGAATTGAATTAAATAGGATATTTCTCAATGGAATCTCATCTTCATAATTGACAGTTAATACAGATAACCTCTTCCTTGCAAATGCTTCCCTTAAAACAGTTTATCTACTGTCAGACTGGGAAATTAAGGAACTCCAACTGAAGGGTTTTGAGTAGGAGTTAATGAAATATTTTTCCTTTTATGTTAAATTAGATGTCAGTTAAACTCTAGTTGTGTAGGGCAGAGAAACATAGTTGAAAACTATTTGAAAGATGCAGTACCATTTCTGAAAGGAATTCAAGCAACACTCAGATCTTTGATTGATGCCGAATGAGAGTACATGCCAATCATGAAACAGCAGGAATACTCATCTAGGCTGTCAGGTTTCCAAGACTAACAGGGCTCCCATGCTGCTTGATGAGACTGAGGAAGTTATATTAAACAGATTTGTGAGCTTCTTCTCTACAACAAGAGCAACAAAAAATTGCTACTACCCTGTGAAATGACAATAGATAAGGTTTTTGTATTACTACACAGCAGAGAAATTCTTCATATCAAATGCTGGACTTGTGAGTTACTCAAGTCTAGATAGTGACTCTTTCTATGTGTCTGTGAGGAGAGATAAGTTTCCAAAAGCACATAAAATTTTTTGTTAGATATTATCTTTTTTTAACTTCAAATTTGTAAGAAAATGTTTTTTACTCCCACATAAAATCAGATAACTGATCTCAACCATAGGGAAAAGAAAAAAAAAGTGCTTAATAAAAGTTGCAATGCCAGGAACACAGTCAGCAAAGTGACTTACCACACAGATATGATGAAAGTACATTATGACTTCCACTATGAACAATTCTATGAATCTTTAATTTCCTGCTCTATCTCAGGGCCACTTCTGCAAATGCTTTATCATGAGAAAAGTCCCGGAGTTCAATGAGATTACTCACAAGGGTAAGGCAAAAGACAAATCTGGTACAACTTATAAGATCAAACTACAAACGCTGAAAAGATTCAGCTTTCAAGTTCTTTTGATCATGTAGATTTTTTTTCCTTTCTTTTTCTTTCTGAAAAAAAAAGTTATAACTAGAAAAATGCAGCAAAGTAATTCTAATAATTCAAATACTTCTTTAGCTAAAAAAAAGGGAAAAAACTACTCAACAAGGAGCATAGAAAAAATCATTAATTTCTCCAGAAGCTGCAATTATGAATATAAATGATTTAGTTTCAATCAAGAAATGTTAAGAAAGAAAAAAGGCAAATTACTATGTGTTTTAAAGAAGTCGCTGAGGAAACCATATGGGTTCTTTAATCAATTAGTTAATCAAAATAACTTCTAAAAAAGAAATTCTCAATATGCAGTTATTTTGCTATCAGCTTTAAAAAAGACTCTTCTAGTTGATCAGATTTTATTTTATTTTATTTTTTTCCCATAATAAAGGAAACTTAATTCATATTTCTGCCCTTTACGATGCTTCAGCCACGAAAATTTAAGTGTCTAAAAATCATGTTATAACTGTAAGAACTTAATTTTCCAAATGCGACTAAAGATGTTTTGCAATTGTGGTTGGATCATAAAATATTTAATGTGGCATCTCTGAAGACTTTAAACTTAATGAAATAATTTTCCCGGTATAAGAAAGAATAACTTGTCATAACAGGAGGTAGTGAACATGCACTATTTTATTAATATTGCTGTATATGTATCACTCCTTAAGTCATGAATGGCCCTGCAAAACACAGTCATTTGAAATGTGATAAAATCAAAATCTTTATTGAAATGCTAATATGTATGCAACTATAATGCCTCATAATAGAAACTTTTTTTTTTCTGTTAGTAACTAGGTTTATTAGCCCATTATGTAAACAAACTCATCACTTGCCTAGTCAGTCCTCGAAAACAAAGGGTATTTTTATTCACCCATCAACTATCTGCTGTCTCATACAGGCTCTAATTTACTTAAATTTACAATACATTTATTGTAGAATAGGGAAAAGGGGGGCTGATGTGCTCTACACTGAAGTCAGAAAAAATCTAGTGATAAAGAATTGATTAGGAAAACATGCACAAATTGCAAATTAATCAGGATTTTATGCTAATTTGAACATTTCTGACAAACATGAAAGAAAATTTAATGAAAACATATGACAATGCAACACTAAATTTATTTATTTATTTATTTATTTATTTATTTATTTATTTACTTTAATCTCAGGAAAACAAACTTTTCTTTTTTAAAGAATTTTAATTGCTGTTATGGACCAAGATATTTTCTTTTTTCACTCTATCTCAAAACATGATAGGAGGGAAATTGATTGACTGTTTCCTGAAAAAGATGTTATTACCACAATGCACTTTATCCCATTCTTTCATGACCAACAGTATTTAACACACTGTAACTATTCATTATATTATGTAGCTAAGGAATTTGCCTGAGAGTGATTAAAGGCTTACGTTGATGAGACACTGCAGGATGTGCAATTAATATACCTGAATGAATGCTGTTCACATTCAGCACCAGACTCTCATCTGGAATTTGCCATCCAGTATGGAAACTGATTTCACATCAAAGCAATTTCAAATGAATTAGGATTATGTTGCAGGCAGACAGCATTTTCCTTCATGTCTGGACAGTCTATCAACTATTTCTGTTTAGTGCAATTGGAGAGCTGACTGTTGACTACAGACTTGTGTGCAGAGCTTGTTCTCATAAAGATTTCAAACTGTGCTCTTTCAGCTATAGCAGGTCAAATCTTGTTTAAAAATACAGACATATCTAAATAAGTAGAGACTATGATCTCAGTTTTAGCTAAAAAATTGTCTTCCCTGTCATCCATTGATAGGGCTATGTCCTTGTTTCACATTTTTATATATAATCCAGGAGTCTATGCTGCTATTTTTTGAGGAATATCATTATCCATCAGTACTTCAAGAAATGAAGTCATTCTCATTAGAGAAATAAGATATCTGTTTCAGAATATTTTAAGAATTGAGGTATTTAATTAAGTATCAAATTCTCATTCTGTATTAATTAAGTATCAAATTCCTATTAATACAGAATGGGAAAAATAGCCACCATTCCTCTACACAATATAAGAGATGCAGAAGTGAGTAATTCCTGCTCTCTAGGCAAGGTTTTAAAGTAGAGACCTGTCTTTTAAAAAGCCGAACTGAATTAAATATTGGTGTAGAAAACATGGGTTTTTATTAAATGTATTGCCTGAAGAAAAAGGAGGAGAAGAGAGGTAACTGTTTTATGGGGAGATGAGTTATTTTAGCTTTAAAAGAATATTGCCTTGGAAGGAAATGAGCATGAATAGACCATAAATGAAATTTAGGTGAGAATAAAGAACTGATATAGAACTGAATTTCTTGAACAACCTTGAAAAACTAGTGGAGGCAAAAAGACCTCTTTTTAAAATACAGCTAAATAATAATCATGTGATATCAAGATGACAGAAAGAGTCTGGGTATGATCCAAGGCCTTCCTTCAAATCCGACATTCTGTGCTCTCCTACATGGCTATAGAATTATAACAAGATGTGGAAAAAGCTAGGTAGTGCATTTTATGTCTCTCACAGTATATGATGTGTCCAATCTATATTACAGAATGTGCACTTTATGCCACTTGTCATAGGTAACAGTATCACTCATACATATTTCCAACTCATATACCAAGCCTATCCACTTTGATTATCTTTTATGTTTTAATTAGTTTGAATACTGTTGTTGGATTTCTCCAGATGTAAGAGGCTTGCTGGGTTTTTCTGATTATTTACTTTATTTTTTTCTCTTGTAACAGCTGAAAAACAAAACAACTAAAGGTCAAGAAACTCCCTTGCTACCTCCTGCTTTTTGCTCTTCCACATTTATTGGGACATCTCAAAGTCAGTGCTTACTTAATTTGTAAATCTCTCTTTTGAAGTGTTTATAAATGTACTGGAATGACATTAATTTGCTGGAAGCAAAGTTTTCTTTTTGCTTGTAGGAAACTCTGGGAGTATTCCCCAAGAAGTTTATTATCCTGAAAGGCTTCAAGAAAGGCTTTTTCATGTCAAGTTTTGGAACGCTTGGTGACAAATTGCTGCTGATGATTTGTTTTGTTCACTGGTATCATCAGTTCTGAAAGAACATACTATTACAGGTTGTTTTTCAGATTGCTTAAATGTCTGCTGACAGTAGTTTTGTTATGTTGTTTTGGTTCCCTTAAAGGAAGATGGGTTATCTTTTTTTCAACTCTAATATTTCTGATAATTACCAGTTAAACACTCGGTTTTTGTAGGAGAATGGATTATAGGCAGCCTCACCCCTGATGAGTCACAGCTGTGTTAATTACCAAAACCAGCCTTGCTCTTAATAGGTCACAGCTATATCCAATAAGGATTAGTGTGATAAAAGGGTGGGTTGACTAGTTAGAGAAGCAATGATCCAGAGGTAAGGATCCAGAGGGAGGATGAACCAAACTGGGAGAGAGAATTGCTACTGTGAAGGGTCTGCTGTGAGGTCAGTCTGAGTCTGCAGTCAATCAGCAAGGGAAGCCTAAAGTGGGAGTTTGCTGTAGTTAGGATGCCTGAATTGTGGGAAAGAATAAACCAGGACCTTTTCATGCTGATGAACAAGAGTGTGTGTCTTGGCTCCTTTCTACCTCTAATGTGAGGTCTGCTGTGACAGGTTTTCAAGTATGTTGGTTTCTGTTCCTTTAAGATGGGCAGTAATGCACAAGCAGTACTTCCTCTATTTTGAATATTGAACAAAAAAATCACTTTCTGGACATGAACAATTGATGACTGCTCATACACTATTTTCTCTGTGTTCCTGCATGGGTTAATGTTTAAATTACTAAACCCCAGATTTATTATGGATGATTTTTTTAGGGGAAATTATGGTCCAGGGACAAAGCCAGAGGAGTAGAGGAGCAAAGAGCAGACCATGTAATCACAGCTATCTAAAATTATAAAATTTTACCCAAAAATCTATATGTAATCATAAAAAACCCCCTATAAAATAGGATGTATTAACATATATATATAAAGCACTAGGTACAATAGGTCTGGGATAATGTAAGTGCAAAAAGGTTTCTGGACACCAGGATGAATTTTGTTATTCATGAGCGCACTGAGATCCTCATCGTATTATAGTCCAAATATTGCCACCTGAATTTAGATTTCTTTAAATATGGGTGATTGTTGTGGCAGATAGAAGAATTGTAAAAGAAAGGCCTCATAAAATCAGGCCTGTTCCACTAAATGAATAGCTAGGCTGTTATCTCTTCTAAGAGTACTTAAGCAATTTGCAAGTTCCCATGCAAAAACAATCTTGGTATGAAAGGTTTGGGTTGAAAAATAAGTGCATCTGTGTAAACCATCAGATCTTTTCCATGAGAACCCATAAAGGAAAAATGTAAACAACCTGAATCTTAGCAGGTACACACAGATCAACTTCTGACCAATAAATGGAGTGGTAAGAAAACTATCAACCAATAGGTGTTGTACACGAAGTCTATGAAAACTGTATAAAATAAGTGATGTGAATAAAGAATTGGCTTTTCCCACATGAAGAAAATGGAGTCTCAGCTAACTTATTACTATAGATTATATTGCCCAAAGATAATTTCTTCCAGCCTAAACATGTGATTTAAGTGGATTATGGGGTTTAAAACATTAAAGTGTGACTGTTATTAACATTTTTCCACAAATTACCTAATCTCTCAAGTTCCTCTGCAAGAAAGAAGCATTTCAGATTTGGTCTCCTGATTATTGGCTGGGTCAGTAATCTTTGACTGCTGCTTGCGAGACCTATAATTCCCAAACTCCACAGTAGTGAAACTTCAGAAGATAGGTGCTCATTCATTGAAGGGTGCTCATTCTCAAGCTGTCACATTAAAACCATCCCGTTTAATAAAATACTCTTTGACAGTGAGATCACACAGAACTGTGCAAAAGTTATTATTAACTGGCTCTTATCTGTCACTTTTTAGCTGAAAGAGGGAAGTAGCTACTTGAGTGGTTTGAGAGCTGTGTGGTGCTTAGCTCCTTGCTGAGGTTAAACCATGACAGTCCTTTCTGGTGCCAAGTGTGGGGTCATATCTATGAACCAGTCTCCTGAGCGGAATACCACCTGGAATATAAATTTATCCACAGCTACAGGAGCTCTGAGGTGCACCTATGTTGCTGTAGAACACAAAATCAGGACACAGACTCACAGAAGGCTGAAGATTCAAAATCCCGCTTTATTATCAAGACACCTGTCTTTTATACCTTTTTACAATGAGCCTACCTAAGAGGTGGGATCCTTAGACCCACTGGTCACATCAAGGGGCCATCAAGCAAATTCCCTCCTCTGGGAAAGAATGTAGAAAAATATGATAGTTTACAATAACATGCCCTTGTTTACCACAAGTGTCCCTGGGAAAGAATTTTCTGAAATCAAAACATGGCAGGCACAAACCATGGCTACACACCTGTTCCAGTGTGGCCTCCTCCATTGGCCATTGCCTACAGCTGCATTCCTTCAGTTCAAATTTGTAGTGAAGTTCCAGCCTGGTCAGTACAGCAGCACAGGAACAGCAGTGATGCCCTGGCCCTCTTTCAGACGAGGCCCAGACTGGGACTGTTTAATCCCAGCCAGCAACTAAAACTCATGTAGCTGCTCATTCACCACAGTTGAATGGGGGCACAGGTGGGGGTGATGTGAGAGGCAGAAAAAGCCTTGATGCTTTGTAAGCACTGCTCAGCAATAGCTAAAATATATGTTATCAACATCATTTTCAGGAAAAAATTCAAATAATAGCCCTGTACCATCTTCTGTGAAGAATATTAACTTTCTCCAAACCAAAGCACTAAAAGAGGATTTAATAACAAAGAGGTGTATGTCCTCTAGCTAAATCTAGATACCCAATAATGTTACAAAAAATACATCAAAGAAAAGTTATTTGAAAAATAAAGAAAAATAAAGAAAAATAAAGAAAAATAAATTAAATTTAGTGTACTCTTATGTATGCACAAAGCCATACAACATTTTTCTAGACTTTGCTAATAATTAATTTCTTAACACAAAAAAGCCCAACAGATTTTTTTTCTTTATGTGAAATGTAGTATTCCATTTTGAGTTTTATTTTTATTCAAAAACATCACAATAGAGATCATAAATGCCTGTAACCCAAACATTACTCAAACAAACTGTGCTCTAAATTATCACTTCCATAGACTGTTGCTTCTAAGACTAAGCTCCACTTCTTTCTAATGGATGTGGCATAGTTTTTAATTATTGCAAATCTCTACAATAACCTGAATATGCCTTCCAAGTATGTATCAAATTCCTCTTCACTCCCAGGAGCAGCATACTTATTTTTTCTTTTGATGCTGCTTCTCATCTTTCTGATGTTGCATTTAATGACAAAGTTTTAATTACTTCCAGTATATCATTTCCCTTCCTTATATTTAATTTTGAGTTTTCTGTCTTTTTAAGGTATATAACTTTGGAGAAGTGCAATCTCTGCTACACTTACAAGAAAAAAATGACCTGGTTCACACAGTGAAAACAAAAAAATAGGTTCTGAATATAGACCCCAAATAGAGGATAATGTCCAGGCTCCTCACAGCAGTGCTGTGAATCCCCACTGTTTTCCTAGACAGGTTCTCTATTGTGGTTTCAATTTAGAGGAAACAGATACTGCATGCAAACTTAGCCGGGTGTCTGGGCACTCAAAGCAAGATTTCAATAGGCTGAAAAATTATTTTCCATTAACAACAATTATTTTCCATTATTTTCCGTAAACAACATTTACGCCTACTTTCAGGATCTAAATTTCATTCTGTGGTTGGCCTACTCAATCTCTTTGAATGTAAAAACTCTGATGATGTCTGATGCTATGGATAATCTCTCATTAAAATTAAAGATCAGTAGGTAGAAATCTCAATTTCATTGATGTTCTTTTAAAACTGCAGAGTTAATGATATATGCATGTCTTCCATCATAAACAATATATTTTGTAAGCCATTCCTTCCAAAATATGAGTGCAGGAATAATGATATTAGGAGCTTAGTTATTTGTATGCACAACTCACTCCAAATACTTGACATTATTTTGGTCACGGAGGAGGCTGTAAACATATATACATTGATCAGCTATACCAGTTGTCATCAGAGGGAGATTTTATATGTATAATTTCAGGCTTTCAAATTTTTTGAGATATATTGAAATTTAAATAACTATAATAAATAATAAGCTAGAACAAATTTGTTTGCTTAATTTGCTTTCCTATACATTGCCTTTGCTTACTTTGATTTTCATGTTATGACACATTTGAAAATTGAAAACATCATATTCTTTCAAGGCCAAGAGTTTCCAGCTCTTCTGTTAATATTTTTATTTTTAATCTTTTTTAAGTATTTTAACTTCCCCCTTAACATTCTACGGTGGTCTGAAAAAAACCCTTCTTTTAGCTTTTATTTTCTATAATGAAGTGAAAATTACTAATTGTAACTTACTTTATTTTTCTCTAATAGGATGACATCAGCAATAAGATTTCCTCTGAAATTTGTAGTGTAGATTAGCAAATTCATAATTTCTATGCCATTCTGTCTTGATAATCTTATGCTACAAAAATTCCATCCCAAACAGCACTATTTGCAGCCTCCTTGCCACTTGAGGTTTCTTAAAATAAACTGGGTGATTTTTTTCTATGTTTATATCTAGATTAGATTTATAGCTAAATCTACATCTATATCTATAAACATATATCCATGTATCTTCTCACATTATTAATTAGCCTGTGTCATACCAAGCTTGCAGCCCTCCCAAAAAAACAGTTTTCACATTTAATAACCAGATATACTATTTACTTTAACAGACTTGTATCATGGTATCTAATTGTTCGTTTATTTACAGCTTTTTAGTTGTGTGGTTTGGGTGGGGTTTTTTTTAATTTGTTTTGGGTGTTTTGGTTTTGGTTTTGTTTGTTTGTTTCTGTTTTGTTTTGTTTTGTTTTGTTTTGTTTGGGTTTTGTGCATTTTTGGGGGTTTTTAATCATTACCTGGCCCTCTGAACTCACCAGCTAACACACTGTTGAACTAAGTTTTATTTGGATTTTTAATTGGTGTTCTGACATGAATGTACTTTGTACTCTACCTATTCTTATTCTGTCAGCTCACCAGTTCTTTAATAATTTCTTTTTGTTATGAATAGGAGATATTTATCTATTATGGTACACTACTCTTTGTGTCCACATTGTATTCATATTGGAGTTTCTCTTTAAAGAACATTCTTTAAGAAAAGCAAATTACATAATACTGTACTTTTACTATCCAATTTCTTTCAGATAATAATTTTACTCTCCATGATTCTTCTTGTCTTTCATTTTGTGTGTATTCTCCTATTTGTGTCTTCCTGCTCAATTTCTTTCTTTTTCATATTCAGTTACATTTCTAGTACATAAATCTTTCTAGGTTGAAGCATTTCTTTACTTATATTTTTCTGTATTTCTGCTTCTCTTTACTTGGGTGGTGTTTAATCAATATTTTCATGTGATATTAAACATAGAGTTAAGCAAAGAGTGTTCATTTTTTCTAAGTTGCTGGGTTTATTTAGCAAAGAATGAAAAAGAAAAGCAAATTATTTTTACTAAGACTGGTCTTTCTAAAGCAGTGTCTAGAGGCCAGTGAGATCAAGATAGCACTTTGATTGATCAGTGTGCAACAAATCTAATCAGCCTGTCGCTGTTGGCTAAATTACTGACTTTTGTTACTCAAAGGGAACATCAATAGAAAGTGCAGCAATGTTTCTAGCAGTTGAAAGATAAAAAATAAGCCTATGCTTAAGGAAGAGCTGTTATGTGCACCAGGAGCAAAAGCTCAAAATACCTCCTTTGTTTTATTCTGTGCAAAGAATCTGAAATTATGACCAATTATAATTCTGCTTAAACTGAGCTTTTTTTCATGCAGCTAAGGAGGGTAGGAATAATGGACAACTTCTAGAGCAGATAGAGGGGTTTTTTAAAATAATTTATTTTCTTTTACTTTTTTTTTAAGTCATTATTGAGACCTCTTATTTATTGGAAGATAGTGAGGCCTGTAAATACCTGTTTTGGCTTCTTTCACAAGGAGAAAGAAGGGCGAGGAAATTATGTGTGTAATCTAGATGTCTTCCCACAAACGTGACTGAGAAATAGATAGATGAGGACTGCAGAGCTATGAGCCTGTATCAAGGAACTAATGTTATGTTCCACAAAACCTTTGTCAGGAAGAGAGGATGGACAGGAATGTTAAATTTTCTGTGAATACCTCTGTGCTACTGCCTCACACACAGAGTGTATTGATATAATCATAGTATAATTTAAAATGTTACTGTAACTCCTGTGAATGACAAATCTAGCCTGCTGGCCAGCTCAAACAACAACAACAACAAAACAGCTATCCACAGTTAGGATGGAACAGCTCCCTGCATGGAGACCCAATTTGATATGAAAATTCCCCATCGAGTGTGGGTGACACAACAATGATGTCCTCTTCTGATGGCATCTTCCTGTCATTCAAAGACTGAGTTGGGCTCTTGGTGGTCTGATGAAACTCATCAGGACCCTGTGTTAAGGTATTTTTTATTCTTAAATATGTTACAAGTGCCTCTGGCTTATTTGTCAATCACCTTGCAAGTCTAAGCCTTGTTTCATGGCCTTGTATGATCTGACAACTGTTGGTTTCTCTCTGAAGTATGTTGGGGAAGTCATTACACAGAAAAGATTGCATAGAGGAAAAAATATTGTTTTCTTTTGCTTATTATTTTCCTTCCTTTTCATTTTATCATTATTGTTGAGATTACTTCAGTGTAGCTAACAAAATTGACTTACATACAGATATACATAGAAACACCTGGTATTTCTCACATGTAAAGCTGAATAATCTCTACTACTGCCACGACTTTATGCAATGTCATATTCCTACTCCCCAGTTAAGGACACTCTTGCGAGGAATATTATGTCTATGTGTCAGAGGCTAGTTTCTGACAAATTGGAATAACTTGACCTGACAGATTTTAAAACATACAGAGAACACTTTATACAACACTTGAACTAAAGAATCACAGAAGCATAGAAAGGCTTGGATTGGAAGGGACCTTAAACATCATCTATTTCCAAACCCCTTGACCTGCGCAGGGATGCCATCCGGCTAGATGGAGTTGCTCAAGACCACATCCAACCTGGCCTTGAGCACTTCCAGAAGTAAAATATTTTTATAGGGGACACTTCTGAAACTTTGGAAGTAACTTTAGCAACTAAAATTTCAATTATTGTTCTGCAAGGAACAGTAAATAGTAGTATATAGACTTTGTACTTACACAAAATTATATTCATATTTATATTTTTGCAATCTTATGGAAAATTTGTATCCCACTTAAACCCTTAGAAAGGTCAATGTCACCAGAAATATTCATGAAACCTGGAAATTTATTTCTACTATGTATTGTAAATGTTTCAATAAAGTTTAGAGACCTCAATCTGCCAAAAACCAAATCAACAATTAACACATTTTCCTTCAACAATACATAATTCAAATAGTGACTATTATCTTGAGATGTTCTTTCTTATTATTTTTTATTAGATAAGTATTGTGAATATTGTTGCAAATTTAAAATATTGTGAACTTTATTTCCTGTAACTCTGCTCAAGTGATAACCAACAGTGGCTGTCTAATGGATGCATGTGGTCACTGACAGTGGATTTGGGGAAGATAGATAACAACAGACTAGTCAAAGGCTAATTAGAGCAAAACATCCAGCTAACCACAGTGCTGATCAATGTCCATCTCAAGTCAGGTGTGGAAGAAAGTAACATCTGTAATCAGTATGCAAATATGAGTCAATTCTCTTTCTCCATCAATAGTGGACAGCCCAGAGCCCATTGAGCTCTCCAATCATCCACAGAATGCATGCAGGTCTCCCCTTGAGTCAGGATGTCTCTGAAGGTCTGTCCTTGAGGCCAAGAAATTCCTTGCAACAAGAGATTCTCAGTGATTAACATGTTAAATTTGGAAAGCTAAGTGAGATAAAGAATTAATTGTGCGTAGGTACTCCTTTAGGCAGAAACCCTTTACTAAATCTGTGTCCAGCTACACCTAAACCCCCTTCTGAGAAGCTTAAAAAGCAAATTGGGTCCTTTCTAAATCTCTTGAATCAACAAAAAGTCTCCTTGACAGCTTTATCTGATCCTGTTCTCTATGCAGTAAATAATCAAGTGTACATTGACTTTAACCTTCTGAAACCACTGTCACATGTGCTATTAAATTTGTTAAATCTGTTTTATATCAGTAAACAAATTGCTACTCCCTTCTTTAAAGTGAAGTATTTAATTTCGGTGCTTTTACTTAATTTAACTCTGCATTATTTTCCTATATTATAAACAATGACAATATAATGTGTCTAATGTGAACTTTTACAAAAATATTTGGAAAGTCCCAGATTTCAAGATAGTATCCATTGGTGTATTCAATTAAAAGATTGCAAAAGTTTATTTGCAGCCATTAAATTGCTATCATTGTCCTTGTTCATATTCAATGTATATGGCAAACAATATACTAAATCATATCCCACACTATTGTGGTCTGAGAAGATAAGGTTTTAGAGTTTTTCAGTAATCACCTGTGTAGAGATTCTTGACTACAAGTGAATCTATAAAACAAGAGAGAAAATTTATTACATCTTCCATAGGGTGCACAGTGACAAGAAATATACAAAAGGCATTTGATTGCATATTCTAACACACCTTCTAGTGTGTTCTTCCTGCCAATGAGCCTTAGGTAAAATAAATGCAATAAAACTGATTGACTCAAACTGGATAATTAAAAAAAAATAAAGAAAAACTTTGACTGTTTGAATCTAATTTTTTCTTTAGACTTTGATTTTTTTAAATTTATTTTTCACTCTCCACTTCAAGAAGAGGACTTTCTTTTTCACTCTTCAGTGACTTAGAAGGTCAAGAATATTATACTTTTTTATTATAAATTTCAGATTTTGTTAATTTTCACACAGTTTTATGCATGCAACAGAGTTTTATGTGTTTCCCATCTGGTAAAAGGCTGAGAGCAGAGAGGAATTCTGCTCTGTGTTGGCTGCCACACCTGGCTCCCAAAAAACCTTAATGGAAGTTTTAGCAATCCCTCTAGCAATTGAGAAAAAAATACTAGGGAAAACATTTTACTGGAGTTGAGTTGAGAAAAAATAGAGATAAAAAAGTAAGGGGTGAAAAGGAAAAAGGAAGTTACAAGGCTAGAAAAGAGCAGGAGACTGGAAAGAAAGAAGAATTAGGAGGGAGCAGGATTTGAAAGCCCCAGCAGAGTATGAGAAAAATTCTTTTGGAAGTTACACAAAAGAGACTGGATAGAGTCTGTTGCCAGTCAGAATCTGTGGATTGGCCGCAAGACTAGGGAGATGGAAAAATTGGACACAGTATCAGGACAGAATTTCTTTACAGGTCCTTGTTTGGCATTCTGCTTCAGCCAAAAGAGCTTATGTCATTCTGTTTATAAATACTTATTCTTCTAATGTCTGTTTCCCCATATCTAGCTTCAGAGATTAAAACCTTTCACTAGTATATTTGAGATGTTTTCTTTAAAGAAATGGGACCGTTTACTTCACCTCAGAGATGTACAGACATTAATTTCCATGCAGTATGAATATAATTGCAATTCAAGTACTGAAGTTCTGAGAATCATGGAAAGTATTTTTTTACCACAATGTGAAATGACAAAATAGACAATATCACTCTTTCTTCATTTGCTTACTTTTAAAAATGTAGATAATTTTATTTTGAGCTGAATAATTCTTTTGGAGCATGTTAACTAATTTAGTAATATAACATCTGATGATACTTTTTTCGCTGTTTGGTTTCTATTCACAAGGTGGTACTTGATCTAAAAATTGGAATTTGTTGTTGAACAGCAAGCTGGTCCACAGTTTTAATGAATGCCAGTTCATAAGACATTTGCATGATTAAAAAAGATAATTCCTTTAAATAAAAATTGATTTAAAGCTCAA
This sequence comes from Phylloscopus whistleri, assembly GCA_017589585.1. Taxonomy (NCBI): domain Eukaryota; kingdom Metazoa; phylum Chordata; class Aves; order Passeriformes; family Phylloscopidae; genus Phylloscopus; species Phylloscopus whistleri. Next base: position 567,375 of record JADMLD010001396.1, read on the forward strand.
AGGAGTTGAACATGTCTTCTTTGGAGTCACTAGAGAGCCTTAAATTAGTTTTTCACTCATCAACAACAAATAATAAAGTTGAGCTATGGGAATTTGTTACACTGTTTACTTATAAGCATTTTAAATGTTTATAATGTTTAAGAGACAGCTTTCTCTGAAGCTGTCTCTACTGTTTTCTCATTCAGAAACTCAGTCAAATGTGAGAACATAGCTCATGTTGGCTCATTTGTATCACTCACAAGCAAAAAACAAATTCTTCATTTGTTTGGGGTTAGTTGAACCATTTATTTTTAATATAACTATTTTCTTAAAGAATTGAGTTCCTTCAATAGACTTGTTGGGGGAAAAAAATCAACACCTCCCTCTCATTCCTCCGCAAAAAAAAATCCAACCAAACAAAAAATGACCTCAAGCCAAAAACAGATTGATGTATCTAGGAGAAAAATGCAATAGAAAACCAGGATATGCATGCTTTAGAGTATGTATTCTACTCTAAAGCATGCATATGCTTTATGTTGCTTGAGATGTTTGATTAACATTTTTTTAACCAACATTTTGTTGGCTAACTGTTTGATAAACTAAAAACAACAAGCAGTGAAATCATCTCTAGTGAGCTTCTCACAATGTCATTAAAAAGAAAAAAATCCCAATGATATAAAATAACCCCTCACACCACACATTCAGGCTACTATATACCTGGCAGCATAACTTGTGATGTACTAAGAAGATAGTAGCACATATTGTGAATCATTTAATCAAAGTTGTAATGTTTAATAATTGTTACTGCGCACTGCTAAAGATGGGTCTTATCAACCATAATGGATAAAATGTGTTTCTGGGCCAGTTTTGACGTAGTTGGAATTGAAAGAGATTTTATTTTTCTTGCATATTTTGTTACAGTGTCCTCACAGCTGTAAAAAATAGAACAGGCAACAGGTTCTCCTAACTTCTACTGCTTTCTGTGACTGGATAATGCCACATGAGGTAAAGCAGGGCTTGAAATACATTCTGCTAGAGTGAGGATTACCATGATTTGCTTCATTGAAATCATTTTGCTCTGCAGGAAGTAAAGACAGCTGTCTGTTTCTCAGGAGCTAATGGCCAAAGCCACTTTCTTGTTTCCAGTTTTTTGCTGGAAGTAATGCAGTTTAGCTGAATAATAAGGCACAGAAGCATATGTCCCTTGACAATTCAGTGTTGTTGATAACAAACAACAGTAAGCTATGATTCCCTGGGGAAATCTCAAACATCTACAACTGCAAATGTCTCCTCAGAAAGGTGTGTGTCATGACGAAATCATTCAGTTACAGGACAATCTATCAAAGACACATTGAAGACTTTTCTATTTGTCTTAATCTTTTATAACTTTGTGGCTGTCATTTTGGTCCCTAGATTGATCATGAACCTTCTGCAGTGTGAGATTTCTTAATGTTTGTGATTTGGTTTATATACCTATTCATTTCTTAAAGCCACTACCAATGGAAGGGCATAGCTACCATTCTCTTAGGCAGAGTGTTTCCTTACATTGCACAGTTGCACAGACATACATTTTACTCTGAAAGTTTGTTCTTTCTACTTTTGGCTTTGTTTTTTTTTTTTCCTTAGGATGAAATAAAAGTCTGCAAAGAAGACGCAATTAGAATGCATAAGAAAAACAAACAAATAAACAAAACCCATACTAATCCTGTTGCTGTTTTATAACCAGTTAATAAAAAAAATTGGGATTGGTGTAAACGCAGAGGTTAGCCAAAATGCTTAAATACGTTAGTCAAATGGCTTGCTTTGGAGAAATAGAGAATCAAATTAAAAATCTTTACTGAAGTTTTCAAAAGAAGCCACTCTATTCATTTTTTTGATCAAGAAAAAAATTATTTTCATTGTTGATTAAAGAATTTTGTGCAACATTTCTAAAAGTCTTTTCATTTCATCAACTGAACTTCTTGGAAGAAACTTGTCATACTAATTTGACAAGATATTTTATCTTATTGTGAGAGATTTGTCTGTATTTCCCTTTCTGACTATAAAATCTTTACTAGATTTAATCTCCTAGAGAACGCAGTGGTAGAATATTTTTTTCTCCATGTGTTACACACACATGAACCCCACCCCCCTACACACATTTAAATGTCTTCCAGAACTGACCCACTAAATATATCTCTATAGCAGAAAATTGCCACACAGATTGTAAAGCAACACGTTTCACTAGAAACCCCACAGACATCAGGATGGGAATTACAGTGCATTTGACTAATGCTGTTTGGAAGGAAATGCTCTGACAAGCCATGACTTTGTTTTTCTGGGTTTTTATTTCTGGAATATAAGGAAAGACAGTTTTATTTTTTTCCTATCATAAAAACTAAGAACCAGATTTAGACTATGCACATTTTCAGATTTCTTATCTGTTGTTTTTGTCTAAATAACTGTGCTGACCTCCCTCATTAATGCATTTTAATTGAGTTCGTAACAGTTGAGTTAAAGTGAAAGTTCTCCAAAGAATACTCTGGTAAAACTCCAATGATTTTCAAGGAAAAGAAAATCCTCTGAAGTATGTCACCCCTTTAAAGCTTCAACTGAGACTGGGAAACCTACACTGCCTACAATTCTTTTTGTTTGTTACTCAGGCTTCCTCTTGCTGCTGAAGATCCCTTTAGAAGAATCTAAGTAGTGTTAAGGCAAGATTGCAAAAAATGCACTTATGTAAGAATTTCAAGCAGTAAAATCATGCAAAAAAAAAAAAAAAAAAGATCAAAGCAAACATTATACATAAAAATGTATAATTATTTATATGTTAGTCTATACTTTCAATAGCCTGGTATTTTCAATGAGTATGGCTATTGTGCAGAAAAAACCAGGATTTACCTGAAAGGTAGCACAAGCAAGGAGTTAATTTGAACACACTGGAGCTGATGATCACTCTCTGACCTGAAGGAAATAATCAGTTGCCTAGTGCATAAATATAATCAATCCACTGGCAAAGAAGAGTGGGATGAAAACCAATGCTGCCAAGGAAGTGACAAGTTGCAAGAAGAAGATGAAGTGGAGGGTATATTCCTCATGGAGAGGAAATTATTCTTCTGGTGCATCAAACTGTTATATCAGTTTGATGAAAGTGCAAAGTAATTGATTTTAATGATACTGAATGATTTAAAAGGAGGTTACATGCTTTGACTTAAAAGCTGCAGAGCACTGCCACTTTTTAATTTTTCTAAGACTGGTTTGCATCCATTTATATTCCAATGAATTTTTCCACAACTTCGCATACAACAGCATCATGATGCTTACTAAGGAACTTAGGGTGAATTGTCAAGGAGACTTTACAAAATAAGCACTGTGACATTAATTAGGCAGGATTAATTTTAAGAAATAGAACAATTTGTCAAAATTATTTTTTCCTTAGCCATTGAGGGCATTATTATCGATATTATAAAGATATATAGGGATTATCGGAGGGATTATAGCTTCTGATTTTTAATTTGACAGATTTTTGTTTGTTTTTGCACTTTCAGAAAGGAATAAATTTTAACAGAGTGAAATATCTGAATTGGGCATGCAGGGACAGCATTATTTTTGTGTTAGGACTTCACAAGAAATAAACATTTCTCTGAATTATCAGAATATTAAAAAATTACAAAAGAATTTTCAAACTCATGTGGTGTTAAGAGTTCTCTTTTCTCAAAAAAAACCCCCAAAAAACAACTAAATAGAAGTTTGATTTCTCTTGCGCAGTGCTGCCTTTTGTGTGAAAATCTTAAAATATTTTGATTTGTATGATCTGATATTTTAACATTTGGAGTTAGGCTTATCTTAAAAGAAATGTTCAGAAAAAGCAGAAAGTTAAATTCAAAGTCTGTCTTTAAAAGTAAATCCAGAAGACCATTCTGTTTCACACAACTCATTATGATCGATTCCTTCCATTTTTAAAGATTTCATAACCATTTAATGTGCCAATATGCTTGAAGCTTTAGGAACAGGCACTGCTATTGATATTGTTGTTGATGTTGTTACACTACAAAATCATAAATCATTCAGCATATAAAAATGGAGATGGACCATTAAATTCAAACAAGGACAAATAAGGAAGGAAATATTAAAACTTTCTTCATTTAAAAAGGCTCAAGGAGAGAACGTGCCTATTGTAGCTTTTTTTTATTTTTAATGGGCTCTTTGAAATGCAGAAGTATGTAAAAATTGTACATTTTACCTTTTCAATTTAGTAGAGAAACAAACAAACAGATAAACAACATCCTACAAGTAGTCAAATACATGTATTTTTTAACACGTAGTTAAATACAGTTACTTTTATTTTATCAAGACTGTGGAAATGTGGTTATTGATTTTCATATGTGATGAGTTCTACACATTGGTCGCATGGCATTTGCTTACTTCACAGAATAAAATATATGGTTCTTATTCCTCTTATTCTTATTACTAAATTATTTACTTGTTTCCTAATGCTGCATCATAGTAGAAAAACCCAGTAGTAAAAGAAAAGGATTCACCTGGAATAAAACTACTTCTGAATCTTTTAATGGATATTTATAATATGTACAAATAGATATACATATCTTTTGTGTCTTAGACTTTAGATTTATAGACCATACATCCAAAGCTAATTACCGTAATGCATTTCCTAATATCTTTATTTCACCATCAAAATAATCTAGATTGAGCAGAGTAATTATGGTTTCAACATCTAAAATATCTAAAAAAAGACTACTGCTTGAAAAGCAGAAATCCTAAACAGACTTTTGAGAGAGTGTATGAACATGGAGCACTTGGGTATGTACTTCCAGCTGAACATATGTTTATTCTCTGGTGGAAGTGGGTAAAAATTGACTACACAGGGGTTCTTTACAGGCTTAGCATCCTATTGAAAGGGATGTCTCCTCCCTCCACATTTTTTGAAAGCAAATATATGAAATTTGAAAATAACAGCTATTACTCTATCTCAAGGAATGTATTGTGGGTTTACTAGAATGCATTCAATCAACAGTTATGAACCAGAAAGTGTTTGGGGAATCATGAAGACAAGAGATGAATAAAAAGGTAAGGAAAAATTGTCCTATTGCCAATTTGAATGCTATGGGAAACCATATAACATTGTTTTATTTAGTAGTGATAAAATCACACTGAGAGGCAATTTTTAAGTAAAAATCATGAACCATAGAGATTTTAGTAATGTGAAGAAGAATATAACTGATAGCATATCTTCCCTTCTGCAAGCAAACTAGACCTCTTTGTAGCATGAATCACTCTGTTACTGCACCGGTTTTGAACACAGCAAGGTGTCTTAGAGATCTAAAATTCTGTGAAGAAAAAAAAAAAAAAAAGGATGAAAAAAGTGTGAATTAAGTAAGAGGAAAAGAAGCTAAGAATGCTTTCTTTTCAGATACTGAAGGAAATATTTTAAATACTGAAATGAAACTGTGCTGCCCAAACCATTCAATAAACAGTTGGGTCAGGAAAAGAAATAAAAGAAAATGAGTGCACACTGAATGAGATGATCTGGTCTCAGATCAGACATCAGTGAAGAGTGGGACCAATCAACTGCCTGTGTTACAATTAACCATAGTTATGTACTGTTAGTGTGCCATATTCCTGTAAGAATTACAGTAACAGTCACTTAACTTGTATAGATATGAAATAGAAATTATTCTGAGAAAAGAATTATTACAGACATCCTTTCTTTTGACTGAAACTGGAATTCTATTACAGTTCATATACAGTAAGAATAACATGGATAGTTGAGTGAGCTGAAAGGTACACGTTGCCTTTGATTACTTTGTTATTTTTTTTGCATTATCTTATTAGACTGCTGTGGAGGGAAGGCTAAAAATCTGAGAGCATTTTAGAAAATAGGAAAATAACAGTATTTTTCCTTTTGGTTAAACAATTGATTCAATAAAAGGAGAACCACAGAAATGTGTCTGATACACAGTTTTTAATAAAATAATTTTTGATACCTACAGCTCAAATATATTTTGAGACTTTTCTCTGTGACCAAATTATCAGTCTTGGACTAATTATGAGAGATTGGTCAAGACAGGTAAAATATGACTACAGTTAAATTTGTCTTTGAAATGAAACTTTTTGCCTTTTCAAAAGTTCAGAAGTGAAAGTGAGTCACTGAAAGGATTAATGATTAGCATTGGTATCACTAGATTTTAGTGGGTCTGAACAAACAAAATGGTCAGAACGAGTGTATTTCCCTGTATATAGGAACATATTGTATTTTTTTTAATCTTTCATTTTATGACATTTCTCAAATCAATAATTTATTTTTAGGTGTAATTTCACAAGGAGACTAAGTCCATGATGAACTTTTCACCTTTTCACTTTTATATGATACTGCAGATAAGCATAAATAAATTTGTACACACAGATCTCAGACCTGATTGTGACTTGCATGAACATCAATAGACATAAAATTCAATATAGTAAGGTATGCAAGCCTCTTAAACAATACCACAGACAAAAATCAAGACTAACTACACCACAAGAAATACAAGACATGACAGAAAATAATCATGCTAAATAGCAGGAGTGACCAAGAATTCATATTTGATCCTTTAATTTGAATGTTACTGTTCCAATAGTTAATATCTACTACTTGGATAATCACTGGAAACATTTCTGGTTTTATCTTTGCACTGTGATTAGTACAAGAGGATACTGCTTATCTTAGAGCTTTTTGTTATTATGATCAAAAAAGTAAGCAATAACCATCAAAATGAAGAATTATATCGTGCCACCTTTACTCCTGCTGACTAATAACTACAGTGAATTTTAATATTTTGAGACAAAAGCAAAAAAAAATCAGTGATTAACTATAGGCAATTCTTCACTGCCAAATTATCTCAAGATTAAGTTCCTATTTTTAAAATATACTTTGAAATGGTTTGCTTCTCAAAAGCACTACATAAAACATGTTTTTATTTATCATTAGACTGTGAGACCTTGACAGTACAGGAACACTTTAGAAAATGGAGATGAAACATTAGAATTGTAAAGCTAAAGCACATTGTGCCATTCTGTGGATGCTGTCATTTAAGCAATGTTGTCATGGTTCAACACAGATTGATCTCCTTAGAGAAAGCATTGAGTTACAGGAAACTGAGATCACTTTATTTCTAAATGACAATATCCAAACCAGGGCACTAATGTACTTATCTTCTCTACTTAAGCCAAATGGTCTTAACTTTTCTGAAAGTTTCCATTTAGAAACACCTTAAAGGATTTACAGAAAAGCATTAAGAACTATTGCAAGCACCACAGAACTATGGAAAAAGCTCAAGTGTTTGTTTGAGGGGGGTTGGTGGGTTTCTTTGGTGGTTTGTTTGTTTGTTATTTGGAGGGATGGTTTGTTGAGGTTTTGTTTGTTTTTGTTTGCTTGGTTGTTTTTTTAAAAAAACTTGCTTTAGAAATTGGAATGTCAGTTTGGAGTAATTCCAAATAGGATGTGAATATTATTTCCTACTCTTAAAATTTATAGATAGATTCACTTTTGTGTTACTAGTTAATTAATATATAACTTCGTTAAGTTTTCCAGCAAACATATTCAACATTGGCACTTAATCACAGAATCTCAGAATCAAAGAATAGTCTGTATTGGAAGAAATGTCAAGGGTCATGTAGTCCAACCTTTTAGGGCAAAAGAACTGGAAAAGATGGTCCAACACCCTCTCCAAATGAATTTGTAAAGTGTGAAATGCTGGGGAATGATCACTTCCCAGGGGAGATTATACCAGTGACTAATTTCATTTTTGAAGAATTGTCCTCTTGTGTCTAATGAGAAGATACTCAGGAGTAATTTGTATCCGTTGTCTCACATATTTTCCATGTGACTCCTTGTAAAAAAGAGAGTCTTTTTCCCCTTTGCAGCCACCCTTTAAATACTGTAAGATCATGACAAGGTCTTGCCCTTGCCTTCTTTTATCAGGGTAGAAAAAAACCAATTCTATCAGCTCTCTTTATGGCAGGCTTCCAAGCCCTTAAATTGTCTTTGTGGCTCTTCTCTGATTCTCTGAGCCTCCCCACATCTTTTTTTAGTGCCATGGAACCGTGGAATCATAAAATGTTTTGTGTAGGAAGGGATCTTAAAGATATTTATTTCTACCTTCCTGCACTATGGGCTGGGGCAAGATCCACTAGACTAGGTTGCACCACCCAACCTGGTGTGAAACTGTTTTAGAGATGGAGTATACATTACTTCTTTGGCCAACTTGTTCCAGTGCCTCATCACCCTCTCAGTAAAGTGTTTCTCCCTAGTATTCAATTTAGAACTACCATTTTTCAGTTTAAAGCCATCCCTCTCTGGTCCTGTCACTGGACATCTTGTCAAAATCCTTAGCTCTCTTGTACCTTCAGGTACTGGGGGGTTGCTAGAGGGTCTTCCTGGACGCCCCTCTTCTCTAGGCTGAAAAACTCCAACTCTCTTAACCTGTCTCACCCTAAACAGATCCTTGTCCCTCTTATATTGAGGATCCCAGAGCTGGATGCAGCATTCCAGGCAGTTGTGTCACCAGAGAACTGCATTTTGGAGTCTTATCCTAGCTGAAACCATGGTGTGTTCTTTTGGCAGATTCTATTACCATTTTAGATTTTGTACAATGTGCAGGATAAATATGAATGGGACTGTAGATGTGAATATGGCCTATGGGAGATCCAAACCCTTTAGTAGAGGCAAATAGAACAGACAAGGTACACTAACATGCTACAAATCCCCTATATGCAAGCATTCAATCAAATTGAATCACATGTCCCAATTCAATGGAGAATTAATGGACTTTTGTCTCAAACTATCTATACAGAAAATCAAAACCTGAATTTATTTTCTGGTTTTTCATTAGAGTTTCTTGCTTTATTGGGAAGTCATGAAAAAAAATAGATTCTTTCTTTGTGAAGACTTTATTTACCTTATGAAATCTACTGTTTCTTTGAGCTTTCTTTCGTGAATTAGCCTTTGACTTGGATTATGTCTCAGAGGTGAAATTAAGGAACGGTAGAATTGACATCACAAAGTCATATGATAACTTGACCTGGCTTAAGCTGGTGTATTCCCTTCTAGTGATTGGGAACATCCTCTGTCTTGATGATGAGCAAGTTTGGTACTAGGAATCACATTGGTATTGAGATTAAAGTGTGTACTGCAATTGACATATTTTGTTAAATATATTTGCATTGTATTTTCACCATATTTTGTATCACTCTTCTGAATTGGAAATCCTCTGTAACATCAATTATTTTCAAATAAATAACCATGGTATTCAACCTTATACCCTTCAAGTGTGGAATATCTAAAAGAACCTGGTCAGAAGGTATTGAGCCAGGACAGTGTGTCATTACATACTGTGATTTATTGGTCCCATATCTCACCATAAAATGGTATTTTCAACACAACATAATACCCAAGCTTTGTGTTACCAGGGATATTTTGTTCAGCAACTTCTAATGACCTCAAAAAAAGACTTTGCAAGCAGAATGTAGAGAACATAAGTGGACAAAATGATTTTTAATTGTGTAATATTAAAAGGATACTAGACAAAGTGTTCATATGACACTTCCAGATGACAGAGTTTGTCAGGTTGTGAAGAAGATGGCCAGCTCCTGTTCCAGACTGCTTTATTTCCACACAGTCTTATACTTTTCTGTGCTGGCATTCTCCTTGAACCCTGCAGAAACTAACAATCCTGTCCCGATACTCCTACTTTTATCTGCATTTTAGCCTTTCTCATCTGATACAGTTCACCCTTCTAAACCTTTTCACCACTCATTTTCACAGCTTCACAGTCTTCTCAGAAGTCTGACTTGAGGTGACCAGACAGTTCCATAGCAGGGCTAAGGCCTTGGATGACAGGCAGATGAACCCCTGGGAATGGAGGGAGCTAATGGAAGGCTTTACAGAGTGAGGGGTTCAAGATGCAGAAATGTCTAAAGCCAGTTATGCTTTCTGCTGTCTGATTTGTTACTCTGATTTGTAACATTTGCTGCATTTCACATTGTTTGATTTCTTTGGCTACTAAGGTTCTAAATGGGAAATTTGAGAAAAATACAGAATCTATCTCATATTTTCAGTCTCTGAAATACTACTAAAATGACAATTCTCAGTTAGCCAAATGTCACTTTCACTTCCAGTGCAGCAAAATCAATTCAAAGTATAGTACTAGCATCAATGAGAATAGAAAGCTGACCAATACCTTACAGTTTTCATAAACTCCTTGATTAATTCATATAAATTGTTCTTTTTTATAAAAAGCTGGCAGGTTCTGTCTAAATCACAAGGGAAATATTGATCTTGCTTTCATGATTTTATAGCTGAAGAAAAATTGCAACAAAGGAAGAGAAAAGTGAAGTATTTGATCAAGTTTGTGTCTTACTTAAATGGAGAATCTTTTAATGGTGAGAATTAAATTCACACAAAAATTAAATGAGAGAGGATTTTCTGTTTTCTTCCAGAGTGGATGTCAATGAGTGAGCGAGTACCAATTATAATGCAATAATTTGTTAGTTTTTTATTATTTCTGTTGGCAAATTACCTTAAATTTTCATCCTCTTGCAGATAAGCAATGGAGTGGGAGCAGAAAATCTTTTTTTATGTAGGAAAATCTTTTTTATGTAGGAAAATCTTTTTTATGTAGGAAAATTTAATACATTATTATGAAACAATATATTAAGAACATACTTATATCAATTATATTTTTCTGGGTTTTATTTTTTACACAAAATGATATTAAGTTAGACAATTTTTATCTAAATAAGTAAAACCCATACTGTAAAATAAAATTTAAAAATCTGGATGAACTCAAAATTTCCAAGTGTTCATCCTTAAAATTTCTAGTGTAGCTTTTGCAGTGCTGGTTTTATCCCAACCAGCAACTAAGCACCATGCACCACTTATTTACATTGCCATTCCCCACCCCTCATGCTGGGATGGGGAGGAGAACGGGAAAAAGGTAAAGGTAAAATGTATGGGTTGAGATAAGAACAGTTTAGCAATTGACATGAAGTCATCTGCTACTACTACTACTACTACTACTACTACTACTACTACTGCTACTACTACTACAAATTGCAAGTAAATGGAGATCAGAAAAATAGAGACAAATAAAACCCAAGAGGAAGAAACAAAACAAAACAATGGTACACTCTACAGTTACTCACCACCCACAAATGTCAAGCATGTCCCTGAGAGTGACCAGCTTCTTCTGGCCAGCTCCACCAGTTTATGGACTGAACATGTCCTTCCATAGTATGAAATATCCCTTTGGCCAGTTTGACTCGGCTGTCCTGTCCCCTATGGGTTCTTCTGCACCTACTCACTGGCAGAGCACGGGAAATTGAAAAGTCCTTGGCCTGGGGTAAGCGCAATTTAGCAAAAACTACATCAATGTATAATCAACATTATTTTCGTCATCAATCCAAAACACAACAGTTTGTACCAGCTAATAGAAAGAAAATTAACTCTAGCCCAAGCTCTCTCTGTCCAGCCAAAACCAGAACATATGGTTTTTGTGTTTTTAATTGAATAACTCCAAGAGAAAATCTTTAAAGAAATAATATATATGTGAAGAAATATCGTTATAGTATTCGGGACAGCGGTAATAACAATATGCAGAGCAAAATTTTCTTGGAGGGTTAAAAAGCAATGTTTATTAAAAGGCACATCCTTTTATACAATGTTTTGGTACAATTGGACTGAACATTTCAGACCAACACCTCTTAGTAAATACCTTTGAAAGTAAACAAGTTGGTAAAAACGGCAAGTGCAGGATTAGAGATTGTTTAGAATGTCTTCTCACAGCTCCCCTAGAGCAGATGCTTGGGAAAGTCTGCTTTCTCACAGGCTGCCTGAAGCCTAGAAATTCCTCTTTGACCACTGCCAGTTCCCACAAAGAAATAATACATATATCAATTTAGTTCCCATTATTTCTATTGATTTAAACACGGACACATTTATGAAGAATATTTGTTATTCACATTTATTAATAACTTGGAAAGCTAGTCACACCTTGTCTGATGCATGAAATTAAATGTCTATGTATCTATATTATTTTACTCTCTAAAGTGAAACTTACCAGAGTAAGCTGGTGTAGCTGGAATAATAAAAAATACAACAAGAGTCTGATAGCTGGGAAAGAAGATAATGGTTTGAATAAGCAACCTCTACAGCTTTTTTTTTTTTTTTTTCTCGCTTTTGATTCAGGTAGTCTTCTGTGTCTGGCTTTTTGCCCAGTTAATGACTGTTTCCAGAACTAGAGTTTTCTAGTTCATTCACACAGAACCATCTTCCTTTGCTTCCATAGCATTTAAACTGGATTATCCCTCTTCTGAAAACAGTGTTTTTTTCCCTTTTTACAGGATTCACATAATAATTCTTTCTACTGATTCTGCTTGATGGATCTGGAAATCAGTAATTTAAAAAAATCAAAAAGACAAAAAACCAAAACAAAATAAAACCAAAACAAAATAACAAAAAACCAACAACCCAAACCAAACAAAAACAAATAAACACACAAAAACCCAAACCAAACAAGTTTTGCAGCTTTGCATCTATTTGTCTTTGAAGACATGAAATTATCTGTGTTGACCATTTACTTAATTCATAGTATCTCCTTTCCAAAACATATTAATATCCAATTTAAGGTCTGTCAGATCTAATATATTTCACATTGAATGAGTAAGTCATCATTGATCTCTCCTCTTCTGGAACAGTTTCATTTGTTCAAAATACTTGATGTCACTTTGTTGCTTCAGTTATGAAACAACCCACAAAGTATGTCTGGACTTTTCTTTTTTTCTTGCAGTGGTCAATTCAAAACTTGATTTTCTTGGATACTTTGGCAGTCTGAAATCACAGTCAAGGTAAGTCTATATTCTCATACATATTAATTGTATATTAATTTAGAGTTTCACACACACAGTGGGATCTGAGTGGTTTTTACTCATCCTGCCCATTTTTCTCTGAATTTTCAGCACAGGTAACACTGTTATGCAGGAGTCAAGATCATTCTTTTTCTTTAGCCTTAAGCAAACTGCCAAAACAACCAACCGACCAAGTGATCAACCCCCTATTTGTCTACCTTTGTCATAGAAGCATGTGAGAGATGTTTTTTTCCCTAATATATTATTTATGATACACTGCAACTATTTTTATTTTTTTTTTAGCCTTCAGTATCATGATTTATTCTATTCCATTAAAATACAGTCCTGGAGATTTTTTATTCCTATTATTACTTTGGTTTTTCTAAGCTTGAAACACTACTATTTAGGTTTACTGTGATTGACAGGCAATTAGTTGCTCCTGGGTCAATCACATTGTTTTTAACTTCTCAGTCTACGAAAGAAAGGAGGAAAAAAGATATTTTCCATATAATTTGTATCTGAAGATAAGGTTCAAACATGAGGGTAATTTCTTTTCAAAAATGTTATAAGAAGAAAATTATTGTCTTTTCATTTCAATGTCAACAGATTGATGAATTGACAATTTAGAGCCAGGTAGTAAGATTATTTTAAATGAAAGGCAGTAAGTGTATTATGTTTGACTTTTTTACACTTGCATTGCTTGATTCATTCAGCTTTCACTGTGTACTTGAGGAGAAAAGGTTAAACTATAGCAACAAGATCAGTAAAAAGACGTTTATTTCAAACAGCTGCAGATGAACCTTTCTGAATGATTAGCTGACTCCACAAAACAAAAGGAAAAAGTCCAAAAAAAGGTACAATTGGGTTATTTTATTTTTAAGGAGGTTGGAATAAAATAGTAATCAAAATATTGCAAAATATTTTGTTACATACATTTTCCATGTGCTGCAGCCTTCTCCTATAGTAAAAGCTTTTCAATTTTCAGACTGCAAAAAAGTAATTTCACTTTGTGCAGAAATGCTCTTTTACATTGATGTATTGTAAAACTGATAGAAGATGGCATTTATATTATAGTCAGTTGCAAATTAGTGTATTCAGATATAAAATAGTTTTCATTTAAGGGAAAGGTGCATCTCTTAAACATTAAGAAAATCACTTACTTAATGGCTTTGGATACACATACCTTGTGCTTATGCTTTACAGAGTAATAGTAAATACTTGCTTGTTTTCTATTCCAGAAGGCAGGAAACTGGAAATCCATTAAAACATTTCATTTTCTTCCTTAAAGGGCACTTGAAGTCATTCTTTCTTCCTGGGCAACTAAAGAGATAAAGTTAGAAAAAAAAATAAAACTACTACTACTAATAGAAAGCAGAAATAATTATTTTTGAAAACTTCATTTTGACATGCTCTTTTTGACCCATATCATTACCGAGGCAGCATGTAGGACGTGTAAACTTATAGTGCATTCCGAAATATTACAGTGAGGCATTAAGAAGAGATAATGCTTTAGTATTAGAGAAGCAGGGACTTCTAAATTCTGAGAGAAAGCACAAACAATTTAGGATACGGTTCAGTTTTAGGAGAGTTCTGGAAGTGTGGCTTTGAGAGATGTTTATTTAAAATTATTCAGGAAGGAAGACTGCATATCTAAGAGCTTTGGGAAGACTACAGCATGAGTTTATGTGTCCCTACAACCAAAGATCATAGACTTCAACTCTGTCTTTGACCAGACTACCAGAGTACCAGAGGAAAATCCAACTTCAAACAGAAGTGAAGTATGATCACATTAAGCGAACTTGAGTCCATGTAGAAGAATTTGGATAAACTCTGAGAGTAGAGTTCTGTATAATTACATTGCTCATGCTTGCTTATAGCTACACCCAAGGATGTCAGTGATCAAGTGAAAAAGTAGGAAGCAAATAGTTTGCTATTTAAGTATGTGCATATATGTTTATATATGCAAATACTTAGAACTAGCTTAAGATACATATATGTTTTCTCTCTTTTCTCAGCATCTGCTTAAACATTATTATTCTGAAAATTCATGTTATTAATCTTCACCTTGCCATCAAAGAAATATATAAAAGTGTTTTTTCACTAGCATTTTATTCTTGCTTTTTTACCCCCGGCTGTAACCTTTAAGCAAGGGTGTTCAGAACGACTCAGCAGATTGCTTCATGCTGCATGGCTTTTAACCTGTTTGTTTTAAATATGCTATAGCTTTTAATATTCCTGGCACATTTCCTTGTCTCTCAGCGTGAAGTTCATTATCCTATGCAAGACAAATTAGCATAAAGACAGTTAATTTTAACTGAGCATCAGCCTGAAAAAACTGAGGGACTGAACTATCGGTTTCACACATGGGTCTGTGTCATGGCATGAGTCAGATAAGCTTAAGATGAGGATCAGCAGACCAGCACTGATATTGTTCTTAGCAGTTCAGCAGCCAGGTTCAGTGACTTTTAAAAGATTGGGTCCTCACAAACAACTCTTCAGTGTAACATCTTGCAAGAAATCTGGCCAGCACTTCTTGTTTTATTTTCCCCTAGCTTACATCTTGTTTCTCTCTCAAATCTAACAGATATATGAAAAAATATAATTATTGAGAATTTTATTCATGAAAATCAAAACGTTGCTTTTATTTAATTGAATTTAATCCCTTCCCAACACCACATGAATGCATTAGACAAGAAATTAGACTGCTCAGTTAAAGACTTGAATTCAACAAAAAAGTATTTGCTGTGAAGAAACAGAGTTACAGATATCCAAAAAAGTTGGTATATAAAACCACACAAATTGTAGGGTTATGAAAGTTATGCAAAAGCATGCATGCATTTCCATGTCTCCATGGAAATCCCTCCTATCCATCTGAGAAGGGAAGGAACAGCTGGCAAAATCAAAGCCAGCATTATCCCTTCAAAATCAAGAACAATACACTGTGCACAATCGACTTTCCTGGAAAGAAAAATGCTTGTTTGTTCAAAAGCTAATGAAGCACACATGCCTCAAAATAACAACTGGGAAGTCAGAAAGTGCCCCTTAGCTCTGCCAGTTCTGTCAGTGTCATAACACAGGGCTCTCCCTTGACAGTAGCTGTGAATACTAGATAGACTGAACTATTAAAATCAAAAATGATTGATGTTTATTCAGAATCCTCACAAAAGGCTGGCCTTGACATGGACAGCTTAAGGTATTCAGCTAATAAACTCACAGTGCCTCTAGTTTACCAAACTGAGAGCCAGAAGATGCTCCCCAAGTACCTAAAGGTTATAATTGAACTTTGGCAAGACATTTACTTCAAGTAAATAACCTCCCACAGGTCTACCCACAGTGTTATCTGAAGGTACCTTGTGTACTGACAGCTGTCCAGCAATCTGGAATTACCGAAATTTTGGCAAAAGAAATGTTCAAGCTTCTATGGTGGATGATCAAATTAGAGGTGCTGAGCCAATATCCCCTCCACAGTTTGACTTCTGTTGGGTGCTGGCATAATAAAAACATAGACAATTTGGTTTTCACTGTATCCTTTGGAAACTGGGATCATGTCTTATGTTTTCCTGTTCTATTTCAAGTACAAACTGCTAGAATGATACATAGTGAAAAAATAACAAAAACTCTACAAAGTGATGCAGAAGCAGAATTTCTGACCATATAATTTCTCCTAGTGTGCACAGGCTGCAGAACTGCTTACCTGGAAAGATAATATATCTAAAACCCAGAAGTAGGTTTCAGTTTGCCCCTATTAATGTTAGGTCTGGGAAAATCCCTGATATTAAATTCTACATCTTGGCACTATTTTATGAGGGACTGTTCAAGTCCCTTGTTACTGAGAAAACAGTAAGTGAAAGGGCTTGGAGAAAAGGAGAAGAGTTTCAAAACATACACTCCTTCAAATTCTCACCAGAGGCACAATGAGATTGAGGGATTAATGGACTGATAGAATTATAGAACTCTGGAACTACAGAATCAGCCAGGTATAAAGGGACTTCAGGAATTCTATACTCCAAGATCCTGCTCAAGCAGGAGCAGCTCTGAGGTCAGAAATGGTTGCTCAGATCTGCGTTGAGCCTGATTTTGAAAACCTCAAAGAACAGAGTTGGAAAAATCTCTATTGGTACCTGCTCCAAATGTAGTTTTCATGTAAATCTTGATGAAGGGTTGGAGGAAGAGGAGAGCAAGAGAAAATGTAAATATTAAGGAAAGATAATCTATTATTTATTTTGGTAATGTCCATGATTGTCTGATTTTCACATCTTGACTGTATTGTCTGATTTGGTTTGGTTTTGGTTTGGTTTTCTTTGTGTTTGGCTTTTTTTTTTTGTGTGTGTGTGTGTGTGTGTGGGTTTTTTTGTGGGTTTTTTGTTTGTTTGTTTTTGGTTTTGTTTTGTTTTGTTTTTGTTTTGTTTTGTTTGTTTGTTTTTGTTTCTTTGTTTTTTGGGGTTTTTTTGTAATAGTGTAGGCAAAAGGCTTTTTGTCATAATAAATAAAAATTCTATTGTGATAAACTTTAACTCAGGATAAAAAACAAAGAAATCTTTATAAGGACACTTAGCTTGCAGTTCAACACAAGATAAAAGAATGCATTTTAATTTAAATATTCATAAATTTTACCTATTAAAGAACTTAATTTTTTATGTGATATAATAGAAACTGTATATTTCCATAAACACTGTGTTGCCACAACAATACCATCTGAGAAACCTAAATCTGTAAATGTTGACTGTATCATGTTTTCTGGCATGTCTATAAACATTTTGTGCACTTTAACTTTTACAGGCTGTATTTAACAGATTATTAAAATGAAAACAAGTTTTTACAGAGGCAGCTGAGAACCTTATGTGTATTTTTGCAGATTTTTTGCGAGTTAAATATGCAGTACAAATCAATGCAATGTAAGAAAACATAATGAAATGCATTGTGGAAAAAAAGTTGAACAGGTGAATTAAATGCCACAGGTAACGTGTTTTTATTCTATAGAATATAAATTGAATATGGGACTATAGCACTGATACAATCTGTTAAACTCTTAAGTTAATTGGGATGAATAGTAGACCTTGAAACAGACAAGAAAAATCCAGTTTTCATGCCGTGTATTACATACAGCTTTATACATTTGGAAGATATCATTAAGGACTACAGCTGCATGTGTCTGCAAGACTCTCTTACTGGTTTTAGCCTATTACTCTGTGATGTCATCCAAAATTGTGACACTGTGTTTTACAACCTTTTTGCAGTTTGTGTATAATTGCATTGATTAGCAAACCTTACTGAAGCCATGCTTTCATTGGTTGTGAGCTTTTAGAGGACTCACATTTTATGATTCCTTTGCCCATATGTGAAAATATCATATAAATTATAGAAGTCTGTGAAAGAATTACCAGTGACTTACACATCTCGTGTGCTGCAGTTCTACATCAGTCTCCGGTGTTCGAAGAATTTCTCTGTTTGTAACTTATGCTATATTTAAAAGTTGAGACAATATTGAACTGAAAATAGAGTTTATTATTCCTTCAATGTAAAATTATCATGCTATAAAGATGATGAAATAATTATTCTTGCAGTATTGAAATGATGGGCAAAGAAGCCTGTTTGAAAGATTTTTACATCAGCAGCTAAACTGTGTCTAAAATGGATAGCATAGCAATGGTGCTATTACACAAGGGAGACTTCAAAGTGAAAGTGTCAAAAAGACACTATAAATTGAAAGGAGAATGAAAAGAGGAAGAAGCAGAAGAAGATTAAGGCTTTTCGAAATGATTACGTGTTCTAGTTTGTTGATCAACTGTCCCCAAAATAGACACCTAAATAAAGTGTGCTGGTAACCTATGCCCTTTCAGAATATAATGGACAATTGCTTAGAAGGCAGATTTGCAAATAAATAATTCATTTTTCCCCAGGAGAAAAGAATTGTTCCACACTAAATACAGTTTATATATAAAAAAATCATAATATCCATATAAATACATAATACATATATTTACAATATATTAACACAAAATAATATTACTATTTATTAAGTTATCAAAAATCTCTGTACATACCTCTTTTTTAAGAATTGATGTGACTAAACTAGTAAGAGTATTAGCTCCTAGGTTGCAATTACACTATCTTCTGGCCTCCCCAGAATGGTGTAACAATATTTTCCATCTCTATTCTGCTTATTTTAAACACTGTGATATTTTAGAATGATAGGAGATTTAGTCCCTTACATGCTTTCATAGTCTAATCTATAAGCAGTTGCTGTATGGAAGTAAATAGATAAATGAGAAATTATCCAGTAGTAGGGTAAAAAATTAATTGAAAACACTATCTAGTAGTTCAATAGTTAGACATTTCTTAGGAAAGCAGAAAAATCTTTCTCTTCCTGCAGACTCTTCTGATCCTTGGAATATGTTTGGTGGATTAAATAGTTGTCTGTGATGTGGTTCCAATGATGTCTGAAGACAGATACATTTTGCTTTCTCATTGCATGCCGTAATGAAATTCAAACCTAACACTGTCTGTAGTTTAATAATCCACCATGAGTTATTAATTCAGATGTTCTCTTCTCTTCACATAGGCACATTTTTTTTCTGAGAAGTTTGCCAGTAACTGAATTTGATAAGGGTAAATAAAACTACTTTTTCGGTCAGGATGATTGTCTTTAAAAATGAACAAACATTAAAATGTTATGGGTGAAATTCTATCTGGGACAAAGTGTTCTCCTCATATAACAATTTAAAAGGAATACTTCTTCCATCTGGTAAATGGAATTCACAGTCTTTAGATCCAAACTGTTTTAATGAAAGAACAATTGTCTAGGCAAATTCACTCATAAAAATTCCGTTTTCACCGAAAGCAGGCTAGTCGAGATTTTGCAGTTTAACAGAATCCTCTTATCTGAAATTAGCTCAGTTATCTGTATACATACAGGCCACAGACGGAAAAAGATTCAAAAATAAAAACACCATCTGCATTTGTCTTTAATGACAAGTTATATGGAAGTCTGAGATTCTAATTTTCAATAACTACATTAAAAATTTGTTCATAAAATTTTCACAGTCCTCTTCTGGTTTGACCCTGCAAAAAATTACTATAAAACCTATCTATGTCTAAGATGTACTTATATATCTCTTGTTATTAGGGATGCAACAAATTTTCATCAATAAACCATTTGGAATAATTTAGCATATCAAGGCTCTAATGTATCTACAGTTTGGTTGGGTTTTTTTTTTGTTTTTTTTTTTTTTTTTTTTTTTTTGTTTTGTTTTGTTTTGTTTTGTGTTTTGTTTTTTGTTTTTTGTTTTTTGTTTTTTTTGTCAGTGGTTATACTCCTAAATATGAATGACATAAATTTTTCTGTAATTGCAGTCAAAGACTGTGATGATCAGTTACATGGGTCCATAACCTTACCAGGGACAAAACACAAAAGACAATAGTAATATTTGTTTTGCAACACGATCATTGCAAACTGAAGGCACTGTAAGGCCCCAAAATCATTAAACAAGACTCTTAGAAGGGCTTACAGTTTTCACATACTCTGAATCAGATGCACAAGACAAATATTGGCAAGATATTCTCGAGAAGTCAAAACAACAAAAACTTTACTGGCAACTTCAGAAAATGAAAGACCTTTGGCAAAAGGTTTAGAGCAGCATTCAATCTGCATAAAGAACATCTGAAAGCATTAACTTCATTCAAGTTAGCAAACTCTAAGCCTGTCTGATTTTAAGTTACTAAAAACCTTTCTCAAAACTCTGAGAAGAGTGAAATCAAAGAAGACAGACAGAAAAGATGTCGAAAAGAACAAATATAACTACTATTCCTGTTTCCAGCAGTGTTCAGTTGATAGAAATTCTAAGAGGAGATAGGGTTCCTTCCTTCCTTCCTTCCTTCCTTCCTTCCTTCCTTCCTTCCTTCCTTCCTTCCTTCCTTCCTTCCTTCCTTCCTTCCTTCCTTCCTTCCTTCCTTCCTTCCTTCCTTCCTTCCTTCCTTCCTTCCTTCCTTCCTTCCTTCCTTTTTTCACATAGCCAGTTATCTATACATCTCTGAACTGGATGATAAAGAGCAACCTGAAGAATTATGGCTGTTGTCAGGCCAGTGTAACATGGTGTGCTGATAATTTTTCTCATTAAAACTGTATTATCTCTGCATCATGTAGTTTTATATGGAATTGATGTGTCTTTGTGCTAGTGGTGAATATTCACATTAAATGAAAGAGAAAGTTAAAAATCAATGGCAATAAAGGGGTTTGCATGTGGTGGCATACTTAAAAATGGCAAATAGTTTTGGATCTCTTTTTTTAAATTCTATTTTTTTTCTGCTGTGTAAAGAGAGAGAACCTTGTTCCACTGGTAATATGTAAGTTTTCTGGGTAACGAGGAAGGTAGGAATCAATTCTGATGTAACACTTAGTGTTTTTCTATAATCCATTCATACTACTGCCATCTTCACTTTCTTCTTTCAGTCACCTGATCTCAGACAACAGTTTTTAGTGCCCAGTGAATTTTAAAAACTCTTTAAGGAATCTGACCATCTATTGTGAGTTAACCCTGACTAAGCCACTCACTCACTGACTGGAATAGAGGGAAGGATCTGAAGGGTAAAAGTGAGAAAACCTGTGCATTGAGATACAGACAGTTTATTATGTAAGGCAAAAACTGTGCACACAAGCAAAGCAAAACAAGGAATTGATTCACCACTTCCATTAGAAGGCAGGTGTTCAGCCATTTCCAGGAAAGCACCATCAAAGATTAGGGTGAAGAAGAACCAGCAGGATACCACAGGAATCCACATGGTCTCTCTTTCCCCCTCCTCTACTCACCTTTCTTCCCCTCTCT
Organism: Phylloscopus whistleri; assembly: GCA_017589585.1. Lineage (NCBI taxonomy): Eukaryota > Metazoa > Chordata > Aves > Passeriformes > Phylloscopidae > Phylloscopus > Phylloscopus whistleri. Next base: position 589,058 of record JADMLD010001396.1, read on the forward strand.
CTCCCTCTCCCCCTTCTCTCTTCCTATGTCTTTCTATCTCTCTCTATCTCACAATAACTGTTAAAGAAAATCTGTACTATTGACTTTGGCATATCATCTCATTAGCACCTTAATTCAGGCAGAGGCCTCTAGCATAATCAGGTCATAAAACATGCTTAGTGTATAAAGCTGAGACAAAGAAAGAGGAAGAGAGTGGGATGTTTTGAGTGATGGCATTTTTCTTCCCAAATAACTGTTACATGTGATGAGCCCTGCTCTCCTGAAGATGACTGAACACCTGCCTGCCCATGGGAAGCAGTGGATTCATTCCTTGTGCTTTGCTTGTTTGTGTGGCTTTTGCTTTCCCTATTGAACTGTCTTTATCTCAATCCATAAGTTTTCCAGCTTGTACCCTTCAGATTCTCCCACTGATCCCACCAGTGGGGGACGGAGCTAGCAGCTGTGAGGGGCTTGGCTGCTGGCTGGGGCTAAACCACAACAGAAGCAGAAAGGGCCTTGATGCTGTGTAAGCACAGCTTAACAATTAAATCAACCCTCATTTGCCACTGCTTTTGTCACAATTATGAAAGATAGCACCATACAAGCTACTATGAAGAAGATGAACTTTATCATTGCCAAAAGCATTATATTATGAATATATAAAGAGTATTAAACACTTTATTTTCCCCCTCAGACTTTATTTTCTCAAGTTTATGTTCAAAGAGTCCTTCTTCCTAGTTCCTGGTTGTTTGTTTGTTTGTGGGTTTTGTTTGTTGATTTTTTTTTTGTTGGAAGTTTTTGTTAGTTTGTTTTTGGGGGTTTCTTTTGCAATTTTAGTAGATTTTAATTGTTTCATCTGGAAGTTCTTTACTCTGTATGCTTGCCAAAGGTGAAAAAATTCCCATACCTGTTGGTTTTTTTGAAGGAATTTAGGAGCACTGCATTTCTGAAAATGAAACCATAGATTAATTCACCTTTTTGAGGTGGTATCTGTGTGCCCTGAGGTAATGAAATTAACATTCCGAGAAGTGTGCAAAGAGCACAGATGGCAAGTAAAAGAGTACAAACATTATTTCTGCCCATTTGGTAAGATACTTCTCAAATATTTAATCAAACTGTTTCCTTGCTCTTCAGTAATTTATTTTTTTTTTTTGCATCCATTTACTTACTTATATACCTGAAGTACTGATTAATTTCTACATATGCACTTGTATTAGAAAATATTTAGTATTAGTGAATCTGAATATTAATTTTAATTTCTAATCAGTTCCATATGAATGACAAAAATTAAAAACAATTAAAGTTTTGGATTACAGTAAAAATTTTCATAGAGATAATTGTGCGAAAGAAAACACATTTCAGTCCTTAAGCATTATCTAACATCGACTGTTCCAAGTGCTAAATGTTGTGATTAGAATCCAAAATTAAAATCACTGAATCACTGAATAAGTTGAGTTGGAAAGGACCCACAAGGATCATCAAGTCAAATAAACAAAACAAAACAAAACAAAAAAAGACACATGCAGCAATCATGCAGCATGATTGGCAGATAGCATACCTAAAAGCATACTGCCAGTATTGAACCAGAGCAAAGGAAGGAACTGTTTCAGTTAGATATGCAGTTAAGCTGCAAATGTGAGCAACAGAATTCACTATGAATATAAGGACATGATTATTGAACAAAGCACTAGAAATGTTGATCTGAGTGATACAGCTCAGTCAATAAAGCACACCCAAATTAAATGAACAAATTGTACAGCTACACCTTGAAGATGCACCCTGACAAGAATTTTCATGTTTATAACATTATCTGGAAAAATACTGAAAGACAAAGCTTGAACAGAAAGATCAAACTCAGGGGGGAAAAATGTGCAGCAAAGAAAGGAATGTGAGGAAAAAATGACATATACATTTTTAAGTATGTATCTTTGTGTATTATTGTGCTGAACATAAGTGCAAATCCCTCTTTCTTTAACATATATATACTTTCTAAATATATTCTAAGGGGGGGTTGTTTGTTTGTTTGTTTCTCTGTGCCAAAACCAAGGTGTTTTTTATATGAGAGAAAAAGGATAGTGAGTCAGAGGAAATTTTATTCAACTACGTTCAAGATGTACTGTTAGACCATGCAGCAAAATAAGGTAAACTGGGCAAGACCTTAAATAACCAAAGAAGACACAGTATGGGCAGTCCTCACCCTCCCACAAAACCCAAACAAATTCAAACCAAACCAAACCAAGAAAAGCCCAGAATACAATAGAGGAAAACAGAAATTGAATACCACAAAACCCAAGGACAAGTTTTTCTGAAGAATAAAAACTACCTGTCGTATTCTCTGTATGGAAACTGGAATTTATCTCTACAGGATAAAGTGCTGGCATAACTGACATATATCTCTTGTGCTCCATTCAGCACAGCACACAGGAAAGGCTGCAAAGATGTTTTCCAGCATTCGTCGAAGATAGATGTTTATTGTTGGAGAATCTATGAAAAGAAGAATGAAAACTGTGTTCAGGAAGTACCAATCTGACACCTACAGTATTTACTGTCCTTTTGGACCAGAGAGACAGAGTGTAACTATAATTTTTGTGAGGCTTCTAAAGTCAGCTGATACTGATCTACTATTGATGGCCCACATTGGTCCAAATCCATTAATGCTATCAGAAAATATGGCCTTAAAGGGTTCAAGGAAGAAGCCCTCAACAGCAAAAGACAGCAACAAACCCAAAATAAAGCTATGCTTTCATCTCTTAGAACATTTATAATTATTTTCAGTATGACAAAATAAAATAAGTATAAAAATTTGGGTTAAAAATAAATTACAAATTCTTTTTTTTAAAGCATAAATAATGTACATTAGCAGATGGAAGAAAATTATTTACATGAAGCATGTGTCTCCACAAGTAAGTGAACTTGTGTGAGAAGAAATTTCAGAAAATAAATTGTTCTTCATATGTGCACAAATAATTCTGAATTACCAGCACATTGTTTGTCAGCATGAAGATTATTGTAAACAGCACAATGTGGTTATAAACAGAAAAGGAGAGCAACCATTTCAGAAGGGGCCCTAATGATCAAATCCATCTTAACATGGGCACGTTCAACTTGTTTAGAGGATGTGAACTCATGTTGGATACAAAGGAAGAATTATTACCCTGAACCTTCTGGCTAAAGTCTTAACAATACAGCTCAGCCTTAAAAAGGCATAAACAGAAAGCCTCTGCCAATTTACTCTTGTAAATGTCCTTAAAAAGGGTTGAAAAAGCTTCACAAGTATGTCACATAATAATTATGCCTACTAATGATATATTGGGGATGTAATTTTAATTTATATCTCATTAATACATATCCAAAAAGTAAGATAAATAATGCTGCAATTTATTAGTATAATATTAACCTTTAATTACTAACTTTAGAAAATCTGTTCTAAGGCAAGTAACCTGTCTCCAAACCCAAGGCCTCCAGAGAGACCAACAGCTGAGTGTTCTGAGGGAATTTTGTATCTAATGGTTCACAGGATCAAAATGCAAAGCAAAGCGTTAAATAGCTCCAAAATACATTCACTTTTAATTAAAAATTGACAACTTTTCTGGAATCAATAACATCTGTAATCAATAAAACCGATTAACTGAAATATTATGAGATTTGGACAGCCAGGTCCTTTGTTAATTTGTATGATAGATCTAGGAAGGATGCATTTTCAGTGAAAACTTCCCCTACAGCATTGCCTTGGTAGCTTAACTTGGCAGAAAATGCATGAAATCAGCAAAAGCAAAAAGAACATTGTAGCATTTGGGAATGTAGAAAATGCTGCTTAACCAGCATCATTGCTGTGACTGCCTGCAGGCCAGTTTAATTAGGCTACAATTCATATGCAAGAAAGTAGTTTTGTAATTACTGTCAAATGACCAAATCAATGTATAAAAACCTAAGGAGGATTATGCATCCACAGGAATGAACCATACTGAAGTTGAGACTGGGATTTGTTAGCTGAGACACCTACTTGTCAAAAATTCATAGTAAAATGTGTAAGAAAATGAATACATATATGCCCAGATATAACACTGTTTTAAAGAATACACCTCAGTTTGCTGGATTTAACTATGAAGTTTTTATTAGATGCATGTTCTGATTTTTCTACCAAACCATGTAGACGTATTTGTATGGATGGAAATGCATAGTTACCAATTTCCATTTTAAAAATCATAAGCTTTTTTTAAGTGGAAAAGTTATCAGAACTTTAATGCTAAGGCATTGGGCAAAAATCTGTCAGAATTAATGATGCAATTTTTGGTTATCTGCTTTAGTAGCAACATTAAATATTTTTAAGACACTCAAATTGACTCAATTTTTATTTTTGATTGCCTATAATCTTAAAAAAAGAAGTTTAGTTAAGACAATACATAACTAAACAACAAGAAGGTTTGCTTGACCTATACTTTAAATCAGCATGTTATTAAAATAAATTTATTTCATTAAATTAACAAAGAGGATATATTTATTTTTCTTAATTTAGCTTACTGCCACAGTGCCTGCATTTGAAATATTTGCCTAATATTTCTGATTACCATATATTTAATTTATCAGAAAAAAAAGTCAAACTCTAAAAAGCATGGACTATGCATAAAATTAAATTCCATAAGATGTCTTCCATCGGGTGTATTAAAGAAGAAAATGAATCCAACTTCCTCTTTAAAAACATGTCATGAAGTGCTTGGTCTGAAGAACATGAAAATGAAGCCCTGAGGAGGGCACCAAGGTTTCCCTAAAGCAACTATACTTCTTGAGCTCTAGACTTTTTTTCACTAAGCATGTTTTTATGTGTCCCTGTTCTCAGATAGCTGACTTGCAAATAATGAAATACATGAGCAGTCTTTCACTTAGAATCTACGCGATTTATGACTACATTTATATGTAGAATTCTCCATATACATTTAGATGGAGAATTTGCCGGAGATTTCAATGGTAAGTGGTAAGGTAGAAAAAGAATTTGGAGGAACACTTAAAGCACTTCTAGTTCAAAAGCAAGATTTTATTCCATTCTGTTAGACATAAGAGCAAAATCATTGATTCCAAATAGTGTATATAAACAGGTATAGTAATCTAACATATACACATATACATGTATAGTTATCCTTTTATATTTAGAAAACTAAACATTTTCAATACAAAGCTTGAGATCCTGAAAACTTCAATATATAGGATTTAATTTACTCATCTTTAATTTGTGATATGTATGTTTAGTTTCTGTTACAATGTGATACTTAGTCACATTTATTCTCTGTATTTAACAACTCTGAGAGGTTGGGGTTTTTTCTTTTGGTTGATTAGTGGGAGGGTTTTGTTTGTTGAGTTGTTTTTTGTTTTGTTTTGTTTTCCATTTGAGTATGTATGGTACAGTTGTAAATGTTCACCCCTTCATCTTCTACTCAGACAGGAATATGACTTAAAACACGCAAAAATACATGTAATATATTTAAAATTTGATGTTCAGTAAATGCAGAGAGAAAGAAAAGAAGACAGAAAGAAAAACTGATTATATAAGTTTGAAAACTTCTGAGAGAAATCAAAATATTTCCTGATTAATTAAAATAAAGTTTTCAAAAATTTTAGTCACAAAATAAAATTCCAAGGTGAATCATTCTCCTTTTAATATATTAATAATGTTTGCATGTTCCGTTTACTACTGAAAGTTAAATCATATCCTAACTTTCATCTAATTTTAATTCTCATAAATTTCTAAGTTGCTTCCCAAGCTAATTATATAACAAAGTGTGCTTCTTTGGTGAAATTAAATAGATCATCATGCTCTGAACATGTTATATGGCTTAGAATATTTTAAAGGGTGTAAACCATAGCTATTGCTATCAGCTAGGGAGAAAACACAAGGTTTTTTACTTCTTTCAGAATTGGGAGCTGTGCGGGAAATGACCTGCATCTTTGGCTGAAGACACTAAGCATCCTACTTTGCTGCTCTTCAGCCTGAGGACAGCGGTGAAACTAAATGTTTTGGCAAGTAAGTCTACTTTCTAGTCAGATTTCTCAACCACGAACTTCTCAGGTCTTTACATTAACAGCTTCTTCACTGTTACGGATAAATAATTGACAGATAGCGTGAAGTGCCCCTACCCCATGAAGTATATTTTAACAATGTAAAGTTATTCCAATTACTATGCTGCATTTTCTCCTGATTTGTACCAATAAATTAAGCTTTGTTATTTTAAATAGCACAATGGCAACCAGAACAGATGTCTGTCAGCAGGAGCAAAATCTACATTGGAAATTCTGAAGAAGAAAAAAAAAAGAACTGCTAACAAAAGTCAATTAACAGTTAGAAGTCTATGACTACTGTAGGGGAAAAAAAGAAATGGATGAAACCTGCCATTTTGTTAATCTTATTTATATCATTCTATCTCCTATAATCCTTCAGAAAATCTGCCATAGTATTTGAAATGCAGTTTTCCCACATGTTAAAAATTTTGGAGTGCATGTGATAAGAACACAGCTGTATTAAAAATTTGAAGAAATAAACTTTATGCAACAAATATTAAAATATTTTGAAAAAATTTCAGGTTTATAAATAATAATATAAAATAATAAAAATAATATAAAATAAAAATAATAATAAATAATATAAATAATATAAATAATATAAATAATATAAATAATATAAATAATATAAATATATAAATAATATAAAAGCAGGTTAAAACTTGAAGTAAAATATAATAGCAAGAAAAACAATAGTAATAACAACAAGAACAGTAATTATAATGTGTTACTGATGGGCCGATGAGACCCAGCTAGCTCAAAACAGCGACAATAATGAAAAGGAAAAAGAGAGAGATGAAATCCAACAAGAGTAAGTGACGTAAAATACAATTTTTCATCACTTTCTGACTGATGCCCAGTCCTACCCAGCCCTGGGTAGTGATGGTCATCTCCCAGCCAGCTTATATACACAGAACATGATAGTCTATGTTATGGAATATCCCTTTGGGCAGTTCAGGTCAGCTGTCATGGCTGTGCTCCCTCCCACCTTCTTGTGCACCTGCTTACTGACTCAGCATGGGAAACTGAAAAGTCCTTGTCTTTGGGTAAACCCTACTCAGCAACAACTAGAACATCACAGAAGAACAGAATATGCTGAATTGGAAAGGACCCACAAGGATCATCAAGTCTAATTCTGGGTCCTGCACAACACCAAGAGTCCCTCCATGTGCCTGAGAGCACTGTTCAAATGCTTCTTGACCTGTCAGCTTTGACCACTTTGCTGGGCAGTGTGTTCCAGTGTCCAACCACTGTCTAGGTAAAGAATCTTTTCCCAATATACAACCCAAACCTCCCAACACAAATTGAGGTCTCTTCTTCAGGTCCTGTGTTCTCCACGGAGAAGATATCAGTGTCTGCCCTTCCTCTTCCCCTCACAAGGAAGTTGTGACTGCAGTGAGGTCTCTCTTCAGTCTTCACTTTCCCAGGTGAACAGACTAAATGAGTTCAGCTGCTTCTCGTGTGGCTTCCCCTCAAGGCCCTTTGCCTTCTTTTTGCCCTCCTCTGGATGCTCTCTAATGGTTTAATGTCTTATATTGAGGCACCCAAAACTGCCCCCAGCACTCAAGGTGAGGCCACCCCAGAGCAGAACAGAGCAGAGCAGAGCAGAGCAAAACAGAGTAGATCAGAGCAGGACAATCCCTACCCTTGCCCAGCTGGCCGTACTGTGCCTGATGCCCAACAGGATTGGCACTCCTGGCTGCCAGGGCACTGCTGAGTCATATACAACTTTCAGTCAACCAGGACCCACAGGTATCTTTCTGCAGCACTGCTTTCCAACATCTCATTCCCCAGTTTGCCTATACACTCAGGATTGCCTCATCCCAAGTGTAGAATCCAGCACTTTTCCTTGTTGAACTTCATATGGTTGGTGATTGCCCAATCCACTGATTTATTGAGGACCAGATAATATCCAAACCTTTACTGAAATCCAAAAGATCAGTAAGTTATCAACATTATTCTTATCCCCAATCCAAGCCACATGACTCTACCAGTTACTAGGAAGAAAATTAACTCCAATGAAACCAGGACAGTATCCACTCTTTATTCTATACCATTTACACCATGTCCAGGTTCCTTTTTTCCTGCCTTTTGATAAATACACACAGCTATCATTCCCTTAAATCCCATATGGGCCATCTCTATGCAATATCTATTCAGGTTTTTTGGTCCAGAATTTGGGCTCCATCTGTCATAACTATCTTTCAGAACAGGAAAGATGGTGTCAGGTGTTGGATTGCTGCCTTTTGAAGCCACTTCTAATTCCATCACTTCTTCACTTGTCTGGCTACATCAAAGTTCATTCTTCATTAATCTGGAAGATTTTTGCAAAAGGGGATCAGCTTCAGACTCCGAAATCTGAAGAGCTGGAGACAGGTGTCATCAGTAGTCATAAGGTATCCGGTGCAGTGATGAGCATATAGAAGTGATAAAACAGAGTTATATAGCAATTAATACCATTGGACATTAAATTCATTGGCAATTCTCACCCCAAATCCCTTAAGATCCACACCAGACTTCCCCATCCTCCAACATTACTCACAGAGTGGACACAGATCCTTGAGGAAAAACAATCCCAAGAATGGGTTTTTCTATTTTAAGGCAAGATTAACTCAGACTGTTTTCCCCAGCAGGTTTTTAATGTATATTACAGGAACTTTATCCCATTCTACAGTACATAAAAGCTTTTATTGAACAGGGCCAGTCTGATCAGCAGGTTGTCTCTTGCTGACTAACCACATGGCTTTTACCAAATGATTATGTCAATGATTTAAGGTTCTCCCATTGCACTCAGTGTAGTCTTTAACAGTACATTATATCATTCCATTTTTATGGAAGTTGGTACATGATAAGGAATGTGGTATTCCTACCCAATGCCATGCTCTTTGGCCCACATGTCTATGCGATTTCATTGGAAATCAGTTTCATTTTCTGATTCAATTCTTTCTGGAGTACCATGTCACTATAAGACTTGCTTTTCAGGGCCCACGATAGTGCTCTGGGTGGTGGCAAGGGACATAGCATATGTTTCCAGGCTTCCAGTGATTGCTTTCACTGCTGCACCTGCACTTGGTATTTGCAGGTTTATAGCATGTAATATAGTCAACCTGCCAGACCTACTCATATTTGTATTTCAGCTGTTGTCCTCCATACCTGAGAGGCTTTACTTGGTCAATTGCAGCACGTGTTTCACATTCAAGTATAACCTGGGATTGTGTCCATGGTCAAGTTCACCCTTCAATAACAAGCCCATTGCTGCGTTGAATCTCTTTCTTGATGGCCTGAGGTGTCATGGGCCAACTGATCTGGAAATAATTCACCATTATATTGCCAATCCAGATCCACCTCAGACACTTGAATCTTAGCAGCCTGACCACCAGTTAGTTGTTCTGGTGATCTTCAGTGGCCAGATTCAGGTACATGAACATCCTCATGGCACAACTTCACACCCAGGAGAATGGCTTGCCCCCCACCAGGCAATGCCTTGTCACAGTGTGGCAGCCCAGATGGGTTTGTATCTGCCCTGCCAGTCAGTCTGATTCCATTGCTGCAGCCACCCCCACCTCTGCCACCATCCACGGATCAGTATAAAGTATTGGCTACTTCTCTTGCTCAGCAATGTTTAAAGCCAGCTGGAGAGTTTTACTGCGAAATTGTGATGTGAGTATATAAACCCCTCCCATCTATCACTGTTTTAAAGAAGAGTATAATTCTAAGTATGTTCTCTGAGCTTTAATATGTTTCATGCACCCTGTCTCCAAGTGATTAGCATCACAATCTGTGCTTTGTGACAGGACAGCTATTTCTGTTCTAGTCCAGATGATGGGCCCTTACCAGGTATTACTTAGGCTAGTCTGTGAAATTACTGTTTCTAAAAGATTGAAACAAATTTCATCCCGTTATTGTAGGACATTGTGGGGATAAGTACTGGAAAGCAACACTTTTTTTTTTTTCTCCTTTCCAAATACAAGAAAAAAACATGCAGAGATTGTATTCTTTTCAAAATACAACAGGATGATGCATAGGCCTATATTTTGATCTAGTTTAAGTTGTAATATTTTATGTATTAGCATCCCTAAAATGGAATCCAGAAACATGCTTAGTTTAAAAGTTCCAGTGTGATTACATAGCTTTGCATTGAAATAAACAAATAAAGTAGCAGCTTTCTGATTAAGGTATGTACAGGCCACTCGACAAGTAGTAAGTCTCCTTGAGTTCTCTCCTCATTATTCCTGTAGATTTCAATCTCAAAGAAATGAGCTTTTATCCAGCACTCCTGATGAGGGTCTGTGACCTAAGTGGATGGGAGGATAAGATACTTTTCTTGGACAACAGAATCAGTTCAACAATTTTTGTCTTCATAACCTTTTTATTAACTCCCCTTTCATTTCATCTTTTCTGCTGTTTTTCTCACAGACACTAATCTTTATTCTACCTTTAAAATCTTCATGTCGAGCTCTTGATCTTTCTTTCTCCAAAAAGCATGAAACACTCATTTCCTACTGTAAATTCCCTTTTCTCTTTTAAGGGAATCTAATTAGGAGAGACACCAATTACAGCCACTATGTACTAGAATACCTTTTAATTAAGCTGTTGTTATTAAAAGCAGATAATTGTCTCTACAATACATTCACAATGTGCCCCTTCCCATTAGCACATGTTGGCACTCACAGATGCATAATCACAATTATTAATTGTCGCTTGTTTTGAGCAATAGCTGACAGGCCAACCATAGCTGTTAACAGAAGCAGAGAGTCACAGTGTGGCTGCTAGATTATTTTTCTCAAAGTCCTTCAAGAAGGTTCTTCTTTTATCAGGTGTTTATGTAGTTCTGAAGCACTTGTCTGCATGAAACACCCACCACCTTCTCGGATGCTCTCTGAGCTACACAAACCCATTGTTCATGTTGGTGTTTACTGCTGGCCTTGGGCATCGGCAGCAAACTATGGACATTCTGAATTCACCTGCACTTGTGGACTCAGCAGGGCTGCAAGTCCACAGCTCATCAGGTATTAGACACATTCACAAGATACCTCTCAGCATCTATTTTTCACTCTTCAGCCTGCTATTTTCTCACAGATATTTTTCAGGTGTATCTATTGGCATCTATAGAACCTGTTCACCAAAACTCATACACAAGGAAATTTTATGATGCCCGCCCCCAGGCCACCACTACTAATGTTTTTGAGAAGCTTTCAGTTGTTAAACACAAATGTTTTCATTATACTGAATATTGCCATATTGGAAATATCTCCATTCTACCATGTAGCAATACATAAGCTCCATTCTGAACTGTGCAAGTTCACCTCACCATCAGCCTTCATCTGTCGCTCTTTTAACTTTCTCTTTTGGCAACTGTTTTTCATAAAAATGTGGACTTCAATTTTTTTCCCCCAGTTCCTCTTAGAAAAACAAACAAAAACAAACAAAACCAAACAAACACAAAACCCCAACCAAAAGCAAACAAACAAACAAACAAACACCAAGTACCCAATTTTTCCTGCTTCGTGTGAAAGCTGTGAATAGTTGCAGTTTACTTTGTCAGGGAAGGCAGAGAAAAGGAAAAACCTTACTTTGCCACCAAACATTTTTGTTTCATTATTGTTTGACAATAGCACCAGTAAAAAACACATTCATATTAGTTATGAAAATTATTGAGCATGTGGCAGTATTCCAGTATTGCTTACTCTATGGGACAGTTGTTCCTAACTAAAAGTGATGAACTGTCAGTAGTTTTGGTTTCTGTAACAACATTTAAAATACCAACCTATCATTGTGAAAACCTGTTTTGGAGGTTATATAATAAACACAGGTTTCCTAGGGATCATGTAAGCATGAAATACCTGGAGATAGTCTTCAAGGTAAGCAGTTATATATACTTATTTCTTGTCATATATTCACAGTGGAAAATATCTTTTTTATCTATATTTTCACCCACAGTTTACTCATCTTATGCCCCCAGTTACTATGTATAAAGCAGGATCCCCAGCTACAACTCATTACCCGCTGCACACTGAAGTATTTTCACTCCCTTAATTTGCTAACAATATCAATGAACATAAAAGACTGTCTACAAACTGATTCAATGTCATTGTACATCTAGAACAGCATTATCATGGACACAGTACACTGTATCAGAAACTGAAGGTTTGCTTTAAAAGTAAACCTCCCTGCCAACTTATTAAGTGCCCCAATAATGTTAAAAATTATTCATCAGGGAGGAATCCAGTTTACTACAGGGATTCTTCATCAGTTTTTCATGTTGATTCTGCCTTTGATGGAAAACAATAATAAGTAATACGGACAAAATTCCAGAATTTTGCCAGGATTGTATGAACCACTTCTCCCTCTACTTGAAAACTGGATGCATAATTTTCCTTTGCTAGAAACTCTATTAATATGTTGAGGACAAAGACAGACACCCCTATTCTTTTATAGGCTTGCATCAGAAAGTTATTTGTCTTGGTTATTTTCATAGTCAGTAAATAATCTAGGTGCAATGAAAAATACAAATATGAAATGTACTATCTATTCTAGAAGCACACATATTTCGTGTTTCTAGTACTTCTTACATGCTGCAAATCTTTCATTTCTATATTGCACGGCTACAGAGGAGGTAAAATTTTTACATACATAGATTTTAGCTGTCTCCAAGACTGATCTTTCTCCTAGATAAATTCAGTTTTACTTCAGTCATCAGCATTATTTATCTCTGAAATAGACAACTTTCTTAATTCAGCACTCAGCAGTACTGTGGAAATATTGATCTGCAATCAACTGCTGACACAGTTATCTTTGCTTAAGCTGCATGTTTACTGAACTGCAAACACAGCAGTATTACAGGCATATATAAGAATTATTTCTACCACAAAGAAAAAAAAAAAAACAACATAGAAAGCATTTCATCTAAATGGCCTTGTCTGTGTTTTATTCTAACACTTATTTTTACCGAAGATATTTTTAGGGTAAATAGTTCATATTTTCTTTTTTCTCCCATCATTTTTGTTTGGGGTTTATGTTTGTTGGTTGACTGGCTGGTTTTGGGAGTTTCTTTTATTTTTAATCGTAAATATAATGCTAGGAGAAATTTTTCTCCACTAATCTCATTTTAATTTTTCTTTAAGCAACTAAAGCTGGTCAATAAAATTAAAATTACTCTAAAAAGCTATTTCCATTGTCTTCACAGGTGCTCTTTTCGTTGGGAATCCCAACTTGCAGGACTTTAAAATATTTTTGGAAATTCAGGTTTGAGTAAACAGCCAAGTTCTTTGTCATCAATACAGTCTGCTTGATTTTGACAGATTGCACTATGGAAGACCATATTTATATTGAATACATATAGCTCCATAGAAAATTAGTGAAAACTAATCCTGTTTATTCCAGTGATTAATTAAATTTCATCACAAGTGGAGGTGCATAGAATGGGGAGAACTGTTATTTAGAAGGGATTCAAATCCAAACAGGTCTGTTGAAATGGTACCAAAGTGGACAGTGTTTTTAGACTGCAGTCTTTACAATCCCTTTTTATGAACTTAGAAATATAAAGTGCAAATTTTGGAATAACATTTAGTGGCAATGAATGTTAAATTCGTTTCAAAATTTGTCATCAAAGCAGATAACCTTAGTTTGTAATTTAGCTGAGAATAAAAAAAATGAATAGCCAAACGCACAATGAAAGGGCTGACTTTTAAAGATGGAACTAATAATTGAATGCCTTAATCCCCAAAGTCAACTTTTCAAATTAAAATTGCTATTAACTGGAAAGTGTTTAATATGTGTGTGTCTGTGTATTTGCAAAGAATAATTAACCACTGTAATGACAAACGACTTTGAAATTATGAATATTGCAGAAAAATTATTAAGAAACATTTATATTCACTTTCTAGGATATTAATACATACTGAACATCATAAATAAATGATTATCCAATAATTCAGTATAGCACTTCCAATTTTCCTTGTCATTTTAGTTAGTTATATTTTTATTAGTATAACAAAAGTAACAGTAGTCAGTAATACCAGTCTAATAAGTGGAAAATACAAGCATCATATCAAATGCACAAACATGTATGACTCTCTTAAGTAGCATCCACCCCCCAAAAAATCTAAAAATCCTTACTGCGTAAAGTACAACTTCAATAGAATTTTAGCACCTAAATCCCAGATTGTGATTCCAGAAAATGCCTGCTAAGGAATGTAAGGCATTGTAGACAATTTTATTTAACTTCATACTTTGGATTTTGTAGTTTTTTACAGCTATGTATACCACAAAGCTGACAGATCTATGCTTTCAAGTCTTTTCAGAAACCTCAGGCTCTTTGGATATTTTCAAATCAGGCAGACACTGTACTGACAGGCCCAAGCCGATCTGATTTTTCAAAGACATCTGACATGCACATATCATCCATACAAGAAAAACACAGCAACCCCAAGGCCATTCTCATGCAAAATGACAGCCAGAGAGAGAGGTGGTTCACATTGAATAACAGCCTAACGCCTGAAGTAGAATGGAAACTGCGGATCAGTTCTAACCTTGGCCAGAAAAGTTTGAATTTGACATCTTCTGAGGGAAGTCTCAAGCCCCAAGGTTGGAGTACAAAAGCTACATAACCAAGGAAAAGGCATGGAAACAAAGATGAGAGGATATAAATGTACAATGTGAGAATATAAATGTATGTTTTTTAAGTTTTAAACTTTTACCAACCAGTGGGAATCACAATCCAAGGTAACTAGATATCACCATGCAATGAAAACCCATCATATAAATGTATTTCCATCTGGGAAATCACTCAAAATTCAATATTTATCCAAACTTGTATTTTCTTTTCTATACAGAACAGTCTCATTAGGATTAATTTAGGAAAAAAAAAAAACAACAACCAAAAAACTAAACAACCACCAAAAAAACAAAAAACAAACAAACAAAAAATCTCAAACAAACAAAAAAACCACCCACTAAAAAGAAAAACAACCCCAGCAAAACAAAACAGAAAAAATCACATTCCTAAAAAGGAAAGAACTCATCTTGTTTTGATACCAGTACTCTTTTTTTACATAGATAAATCACTGACAAAGCTACATTCAGTGCTCTGATAAAATTGCAGTGCAAACACAACTTATTTGTTTTAAAATAAAAGACACAAAATGAAAAATCTTGGAATGTGGGTGCTGTGATTAATATTAACTTAGCCAGGCTATATAAAGTGGACAGTTCTTGATTTTGTCCCTGGAATGGGAGAAAAAATACCTCTGAAGATGCACATAAATATTGTATATCAGTATTATGACTAGGCATGCATAAAATGAACAGAAGATATATAACTGTACCTAGATCATCCACTTGTCTTCAGATTAAAACCCTTTATTTTCATCATAATGTGAATTAAATTAGGCATACTAAATCTTAAGATGGTATAAAGTAGCACTGATAAATGCACCCAATTTTCTAATCTTGTCTATACCATCATTATGCCACTTCCAGCATGAAAACATGTATTGGATTAAATGAGATTAGGTATACCCACACAAAAAATTAAAACCAAGTTGTTCAGTAAACAAATTTTTGGATAAAAGGTCTTAATTCCTCTCAAAATGAATCTTCATGAAAAAACTCCAAATCGTTCTTCATGCTCATGAGTAAAAAGTCATGAGTAAGTGATATGGGTGCCCTTCTTCAACTGTTGATAAAATTCTTCCTGCCTTATGTTCTGTATGCTCTTGCACTTCACTCCACCCTGGATTAAATGAATCTAGAAGTATAAAAAAATAACAATATCTATAGGAGTAAAATATTTATTTTTAGGAAAATAAGAGTTTAATTCAAATCTTAACATAAACCATTACTTGTTTTAAAAATGCCAATTTAACTACATGCTGGTAAACCAAAGATATTTTATCAAAAATACTATAACTTTTCAAAAAATTTAACTTGAAAACTGCTTCAGACTATCACTTCAGACATCCATAGTACTTTGAGACTTGTCCTGAAGGTATTTTCTGTGCAATCACTCATTTCCATGGGACAGGTCATTATTTATTTATTTATTAGCCTCCTGACTTGAAAGAGAATAGTATCTACCTTAGAAAGGAAAAATAATCTATAAACTTCCTGAACACCTCCAGTGAGGCCTGAAATTACTTGCCTCTGTAACAGCCTACCATTTTTATATTTCCTTCTGTTTAAAAGATTTATTTAATACCAAATTAGGGTAAAAAAATTGTGTCTTACTATTTTTGTGACTGCAATTAATTAATGCAAATCATAAGTCCCACAAAAAAATCAAATGTTTGCTGTGAAGTTGTTTTTTGTTTTTTTTTGTTTTTTTTTTTTTTTATTTGGGATGATTACTTAGAAAAATGAAAATATGCCAAAATATATTTAAATTGTAAAATTTCTCTTAACAACATATAGTTTTCCTTTGACTTCTGACAAGTCCTGATCTAGTATATACTTGCTCATATGCTTCATTTACACTGCTGACCAATGCTGTTTTGTATGATGTTCATAAATTCACCTGTGCTTAAGCAATTTTGTCATCACCAAGGCAGATGTAATACACAAAATATATTTTTTGTTCTGAATTTCTATCTTGAGTGTCATTTATTACCTTTTGATGATTAACCTGTTTTAGGCAGTAATCAAAATCACGTATTTTAGCACATCTGAGCCTTAATCTCTCAACACTGTGCTAATGCAGCCAAAAGAAATCTGTCCAGGCTAAAATTACTTTCGTTCTAGGATTATTTTGTCAATATTGTGACATACAGCACACACTGCTGTATCTTGTTTTTAAAATATTTTTTAGTATTCCAAACACATAGAAGTGGTCATAATCTTTTCAGGTGTGTGAAGGCAAATACAACATAATTTATCAAAGCATAGTAACTTTGACACACAATTCTTACACACAAAAAAACAGAGAAACCTTCTGTTAAGAAAGTCCTATTTATCCATTTATGTAAAGAACTGCTGAGGCCAAATAAGGATTCAAATGGCAGCCATCAATCATTAAAAAACCCAAAGAAACACACAAAGATCTGTGCATAACCACTCAAGGGAGCTTTCCAAACAGATTTTAACTGCTTGGCTGTACAACAAAGAGGAAAGGCTGCCTGTGCCTTCTCAGCAAATGTCACTCTTTTCCAGACTGTAGGATGTCTTATGAGATAATAGTCAGGTTTATACTGACATGTCAGTTTAAGCAAGGATTGATTACCTTCTTTTCTCTATTTTCCTGTCAATATATAATCTTTTTTTGTAACATGGTGCAGGTTACTATGTTATCCTACAGAGAAGATTCACCTCTATTACATGGATAATAAAATGATACTGATTCTAATTTTTCATTTCCAGAGGGGGTTATTTTTTATTCATCCATGTTTTCAATTTCCCACTAAAATAGTAGCATGCAGTGCTAAAAGGACGCTATAATAATTAGCTGAACATATTCTGGTAAACTTGACTCTCAATTTATTTTGCATGCTGGAGGGAATCATTAAAGCCTATACTGGAGGTCAATATCTCATAGATTAGTAGCAGAGGTGACATAAAAGGTGTCAAATGAATGCCTTAAAGAAAAACAAAGAGAGCAAGACATTCAAGGGGTGAATACACCTGCCTTGGTATAAAGCGGAAGGTTTTATTTCCAGTTGTTGAGCCATCCTGGAGATGTAAAATCCAGTAAAGAGACTGTGCAAAGCTGACATGCTCTCCTGGTTACCCTAGGGTCTTCATACCATTCAGTGAACCACATATTTTCTAAAAAAACAATAAATGTATGTGTTTTTTGTTTTTGCATTTGGACTCGGCAGTTTAAAATTGCCTCTTTGAACATTTTTGAACTTAATTTGAACAAAGGTCACCCAAATAAAAGAGAAAATAAAAAGGTTTGTCATGACTCACAGCAAGTTAATTTCATCTCAGCTCCACAATCAAGCCAACAAACCTGATCATGAAAATTAGAAGTGCAAATTTTATATGGATTGAAAGTTCAGGTCTATATAATGAAATATTTGCTGTCAAGACAAGGACAAAAAAACTTTACTTTTGGAACAGTTGAAATAATTAAGCATTCTTCAAGATAAAATAGTGCCAGGATTTTAGATAGTGATCTTTACAAATGAACACAGCTTTAGATGGCTGGGAACAACTGACTGGTATGAACAACATTCTAAAAGGAAAACAGAACAAATGGCAGAAAAGTCAAATTTAATCTGAAAAATAAAATATCTTCAATTAGGGGCAGGAAAGAGTACTAATGTTGAAAACACATAGTGAGGAATGAAATGACCAGCAAAATACACACACTTGAACACTGTTACCCAGAAGAAAAGTGTCATTATCAAGATAAGAAGACACCACAACTTGATCAGAATACTGACAAGTGTAGACAGGGTAATGTCTTTACAACATGTGTAACTCTCAACAGTTGATGGTCAATGTTTTCTAGCTTGCTCTAGGAATATCTGACATGTATATTTTAGTAAGCTACAGATCTTGGATTGATAGTTCAAACTCAAGAGAATCCAGATGTTTTCTGATACCTTCATCTTCAAAACTGGTTTTGCAGTGAAAAATCCTGATTCTGTTGCATATTCTTGATTCTTCTTCTTCTCAGAAGAAGAATCTTCTGATTCTTCCATGTACTAAATATGTCCCATACAAACCTTCCTTTAGACCTATTTGCATCAAGTCTTCCTTCTTTATCACAAAATTTCAACAGTGATTTAGAAGAAATCTGCTATGATGGCTATCCATTGTCATACATATAATGGAAAAATAGAAAAAAGTATACACTAAGGCTTCTGGTCACAGAAGCCAGAGGGTAATATATATTCTTTCCCTAGATTTATTATCAAGGCTTATTAGTAGTCCTTGCTCAGTTTGCTACTTGATTCCAAGCTGATCAGGAGACAAAATATACATCTGTCTAAAGGTAAAACTGAATTCATACCAGAAATTATGTATTTTTAACTAACTTGCCAGATTCTGGCTATTGTTCTCTGTTAACAAACACAGCCAGGATCTACAGGGGTGCAGTGAACTGTTTCATAGTGCAGAGACCAGGTGACTTAAAATTACCTTTATACATGCTATTCTACCTTTCTACCTTTCCACCTTTCCAAAACTGTGGTTTTCATTAAAAAACAAAAACAAACACAAACAAACAAAAAAACCACCACACACACACCAAAAAAAAAAAAAAACAAACCCAAAAAAACCACAAAAACAAAACACAACCCACAAAAAAACAACCAAAAAAAAGCCAAAACCAAACAAACCAAACCAAACCAAACCAAACCAAACCAAACCAACAACAAAAAACCACACAAAAAAACCACACAGAAAACAACAACAACAACAACAAAAAAAAAAAAACAAAACAAAAAAACCAAAACAAAACAAAAAAAAAAAAAAAAAACCAAACAAAAAAAAAAAAAAAAAAAAAAAAAACACCACCAAAAAAACACCTAATTGAAAGTGGCCATTGGCTTATGCTAGCTCCTAAATTCTGCTTAAAGATTATTTGGGAGCTGCTATTTGACCTGGAACAAAACCATCAACCATCCTTCTAACAGTATAAAAATACGGATTGTTGAAATTAAGAGCACTAGGAGTGAAAATTTGGCACAGTTTTCTGCTCTACTGCAACTAAGTTTCTGGTCCTTGCTACAGATAACAAAGGAGTGTTTGCACTTTCATGCATACTCTTGAAGATTTAGCTACAACACAACTTTTTTATGCTCTTAAGATAGTGGTGCAGAAAGTGTATCTTAAAAATCCTTTCATATCTGAAAACAGAATACTAAAGTACTTGTTAAGGCATTTATTTGAGGATCTGTCACTCTGAAAATTACACCGGAGCAAATGTATTTTAGGACAAAAATAGGGCATGTTTTTTTCTACAAAGGCCAAGTGAGAGCACAATGTAAAATAATTCAGAAAATAGTGTACAAAACCGAAAATAGAATCAGCCATTCATGCATCTACACACATGTATAAGAATATTTATGCATTTAGAGTAGTATGTGGGTTTGTAAGAAATGTTTTATAAGTTTTAGTTATAAATATAGTATAGCTTTTTAATAGTAATTTTAGTACCTTGAAAGGGCCTCTTGCCTTGGAATGTATTTTATCATAGTTTGATAAGAGTTTCTAGGACAACCTGAGTCTCTGCTTAGAGACTCTTTCCTATTGGTTCTTTTCCCTGTCCCGTTCCTGTTGTATGTATGATCTTTTCTTCTGTCTGTCACAGAATTCTTATCTTCAAGGTCTGAGGGTCTCAGCTACCGGTTGGCAGAGTCCCTGGAGACCACTCCCAAATGTATCTTGGATTTGTTAGTGTTTAAGTAATCTCGTTGGCACTTATTGTGAAAATGGTTTTATTGGTTTGTAAATGTTGTACCCACCCCTTGAACTGTCCTGAACAAAAACGCCCTGCAGCCTAGGTTCGGGGTCTCTCTGAAGGCACCAAGCAGAGGCTGGGGAACCCCCTGACCCCCCCGAATAAAACCTCTGTATTCAAACTGCCTCGGAGACTCCACTCTTTCTAACCACAGCCATGACAATGTGAGTTAAGCTGCCTGCAGAGCCAAGAACTCACAAACAGGTACTGTTGAAGCGTATCACAGCTGCCAGGAAGCCCAGCTGAACACCAGGCTGGGCCAGAGAGAGATACGCGAGGCAACAGTAGTAGGTCTTTTTTAGTATTTCATTCAGTTTTGAAGCTGTCAAAGGTCTCATGTAAACACAGGACAGAGGATACAAGGTTGTTGACATCACTTTACAAAATGTTAATTTTGATGTATTTTTCCACATGTACCACATGGAAAAATTTCCTGTGTTTCTGTTCAAATGAAGTCTTGAAAACATTACTTTGGGAATGATCATTCTAAAATTTAATGGATTGTTAAAACGTCATATCTAATACCTCTTAGTTTGTACTCACGTATTAAAATTTATTTAAATATTTCTCATGGAGTAAACTCAATATTATTATATTTATCTAACTATCTAGAATGCCTACATAGAAGGTTAGTTACAGAGAAGCCAGCTATATAGAAGATACAAGAAAAATCTCTGCATGTAGTATTTTCTACATCTTGATTCAGTTCAAATATGACTCAATGTTTGGTAACAAACAGAAATGTATTAATCTCCATTAAAAAAAGTAAAAAATTACTTCAATTTCAGTTTGCCACTTCTCATAAAAGAAGAGTGAAGTGTCAGGAAAATTACAATTGGGAAGTAACTGACTCCAAAGTCCTACTCATGAAACGGGCATTGAATTCAGACCATCTTTCTCATGGCATTTGTTCATTCAAGTCGTGGGATTTAGTTATCGTCATGGTGATTTCTCCCTGCCACCCTTTCTATCAAGCCCCAGATAACCTCACACTTTTTAAAAAGAATTTTATTCAAACAGTATTCCAAGTTACTCCTCAGTTTCAGTGCACTGGATACCTACAATGAGTATGTAAAATCCTAGTCTAATGAAATTATAAAAGCCAAACAGTAAAATAATATTACTCCATTTTTCTTTTAGTCAGTACTTTTTTATGTATTTATAAAAAACTCCTAGAACATAGTTGGGTCAAATATATCAGGGAACAAAAATTCATCCCCAGCATTTCCTCCCACACATTCCCTACAAATATTTTCACTCTGAGCAAAGTCATCACATAAGGAACTAATCATTTTAAGTATGAAGAAACACATTCAGTAAGCCTGAATGAGATTTTTAAGTCATCAAGTTTTGATCTTATGCATATCTTAGCTTCTGAGAATTAATTCTTGTTTCAAATTCAGCAATGTATTGAGTCTGACTAAAGCTGTCAAAGATGGGGAGTTCCATACAAGGTGTTGCAAAGTATTTCAGTGTTTTAAGATATTTGAAAATTCTGTGGAGAATTTTGTGCTGAATGACACAAATATTTCTTTAGATTATTTTTGGCCTTTTAGCTGTCATACTTTGCACAAATACTCCTCTGGCAAATTTCTTATTTTCTGAAATTAAGCCATTCCATATATCTATTGTCTTTTGACTAAAAAGATTGAACTCCTAAAATCTTTCTCGTGAATCTGTAATATTTCTGAACTTTAAAATTATTAAGTTTTCCCATCGTTATTTCCTTGTGAAATATAGAAGTAGATTCAGAGATAGGATAAATATATAAGTTAAAGAACCTGCCAGTTGTCTGATATGTTTGTTTCTTTCTGGTTTTCTCTTTTTCTGTATTCAAAAATCACATTGTCTCTCCCTTCATTTTTTAGCAGAACTCATATTACTCTATTATTTATCACAATCTTTTAGCCAACTTATGTCCATTCTTGAGTGCAACTTTATTTTGATACAGATTACTCTTTCTCAGAATTACTCACTTCTCTAATCCTTGTATAATACTTTGTCTACTCTGTATTTGCTTACTGTAATACACTCTTATCATTCTGCAAATAAAACATATTAAAATAAGCTATAATTAAATATGGAATTTGCTTAAACATCTAGAAATTTCAATATGTCAAAAATGTGTAGGGTTCTGTTTAAGATAATATATTATCTAAAAAAAAAGTTTAAAACATTCCAATTAACTTAATGGATAATAAGAGAGAAATTATACACTATATTTTACATGCCTTAATCTAATAATGTCAAGGGCTTTTTGCACGCAACTCTGGAATCTGTTTACTTCTCCCTATTCAGAAAGCCACTATGGCTTTCCAGTATGTGGCAGTATATTTTTCATTATGTTCATACATTGGTGTCTTCATGCAGCTTTTTTTCACTGACTTGAACCCAGAAGTCACGGTATTGTTTATTGTGACGGTTTGTCATGGAAAGTGACTGCCACCAGCATGAGGATAAACTCATCTCTCTGTTCTTTTTCTGCCCTTTGGTTGTAGATATTTGTCAGTATTAGAGGATCCAATAACACATTTTTAAGCAGGAATAACTATAGCAAGTATGAACACATTCTGATGAAATCTACCTGGTAGGTACTATGTGAAACAAGTTACATAGGAACAGCTTCTCCACTGGAGAGAATATCCAGTAGGAGATACTTGCCCGGGGCGTGGTATTGGATTAGTCAAGTGAGAATGCTCTCTTTTTCTCTTTCCTCTAACTCTTGTCTTTTATTTTTCCACAGAAGTAACTTTCACCATTAGAGTGGACGTGTGCCATCAGCTATGGATTCTGTAAATCCTTGTGTATATGAGCTGTGTATATAACAGACACTGTGCAACAGAAAAGCTTTCCAAAATGAAGAATGAGCAAATAATCCTAGCAGAACAGAAGCTACAACAAATATGATGGAACCAAATTAATGTTTCAAATTTGTTCCCATACAAATAAAAATGGAAAGAAATTGATGAAATGGAAAAAACTTAGACAAAAGTAACTTTTGTTGTGGCATAAGTGAGCAAGTTGGACGAAAATTTATATTGTGCTGAGATACCAAAGATATGAGAAAAATGAATAGTGATGCTATTGTTCATCCTCTGTTCAAAGGAGATGCATATTTACATTAAAATTGCAAATATAATTCCTGCAATGAGGATATCACCAATCTCAAGACCATGAGGTTATGGGGTTTCTTGTGCACACACTAGCCACGTGCAACACATGGAGTACTTGACCTTGTTTCTCCTTTAAGATTACATATTTCTCTATGGTTACTAAGACAAAAATACTATTTTTCAATAAGTATTTCATTAGGTAATGAAAAAACAAATGCAAACAGGTGAAGAGTATTTTATAACACACCCAAGTGTCATTTTTTTATCATAATGCTGACAGTATATATTGCTGATCCTGAAGTGTGAGAGCATACTGGTTATTTCAAGATTTCAATGGCTTTGTGGGAATAGTCAGCTAAAAACAAAACTCAGTTTCATTAACTCCACATTTTGGTAGCAGTTCACGAAATAAGGTATTCCCTGGACTATGCACACAAGATTGTAGGGACATCTATTTGGATCAGTCCATGCAGAATGAGGCAGGAAAGCTAATAATGAAAGATAGGCAAAGTCAGATTTCTAATATCTGAGCTCTCTCCATGGCAAAAGATTTTTTAGCAGTACAGAAAATCCTATAAAATCTAATCTAGAAAGTCACAGAAATAAAAGTATATCACACAAAACAAACTGGGGAAAGAAAGATGCTGACAGCAAAAGAACACATTTGATATAAAAGAGATATAAAAGAGAAAATGATGGGAACAAAAGGTAAGGAAGCAAAAATGTGTCAGAAGCTGGCAAGAGCTCTGTAAATCCACATTCCACGATATGAGGAGAGAGCACTGCTACGGTCAATCCTAGTGGAAAAGAACGAAAATCCTATGCCATCTTGGAATATCTTCGCTGTCTTTGGTGTCTTGTGGAAGACGTGTTTGAGGAGTTAGTAATCTTGAGCAAAGCCTGAAAATCATTTTAGTCCAGTGTTAGGGCCTGAGATAGCCATTGGCCTCAGGTATATTACAAGAAAGGGAAACTTTGGCTAAACTTCCTAGATACCAGCTAGATCTGCTCTGCATTAAGAAGGAGATAGCACTTCTACCTGAAAAAAAAAACAACCAAAAAAAATAATCCCTAAACAAACAAACAAACAACCTCACACAACAACAACAAACCACTAAAATGAACAAACAAGAAACCAACCAAAACAAAAAAAAGCCCAACAAACCAAAAACCTGGCAGTATTGCAAAGGGCAAGAAGGATGATCCAGGATGGGATCTGCACAGCAGAAAGTAGATGTCCACCAAAGGAACTAAGCTTTTTTCCAGAAGACAAATGATAACAGAAGACTGAATTGTCTTCTGTATTTCTTCAAAAATTATTTTTCAGCACATTTTAACAGTTCATACAATGCAATTTGGGAGAAGAAAGCAACTTAGGGACCAAAATAAGACACAAGTTTGACCAGAATGCTTGGAAAAGGGAATAAAATTGAGAGCTGATTTCTTGAGAAAGAAGGTAAACTAGCAAGAATAATGGATTTCAAACAACATAATCTGCTGTCTGTATTTGAGTAAATATCAAAACTTGCAAATAGAATATCCAAGTGCTCAGATAAGGTCCAGTGAAGTCAAATACACAACCTTAAGATCAAAGATTAATGATCATTAATAAAGGAGGACTTTAAGTACAGTTTGACAGAACAACTTGACATTGATAACAGAAAGATACTGAACTTGACTCACTGCTTCTTTGCAGCTGTCTCATTGCTTACACTTATCTAAGTGATAATAAGTATCACAAGTATTTAATGATAAAGTCTGGAGTTCAAGATGGTGGACAAGAATAACAGATGAGACCTGAATTACAGAAAATTGTAAATTCCGTTGTCATAAAGCTTGGGATTTAGCCCTTAGCAGATCAGAACCTTAATTAGAGAGCTATAAAGAGGGAAACAGACCAATAACACAATCAGTATGATATAATCAATATATATTATTCAATATATGAGAAATAGTAATTTTTCATACAATAGGTTATGTTATTGAATAGTTATTTATGGTGGTTTTCAGTCAAATAAATTTGACAATCTCAGTTGTGTTATTTGAAGCTGCATTTACAGAACTGAGCAAAATTATATGGTCTACTGGTAACATAGAAGACATTGTGTCCTCTGCCTTAAAAACTATCTTGGACTTTCTTTTCAAATTCAAGTGCTTTTTCTAAAACCAATTATGTGTGCTTTTCAATTTTGAGGTTAGAACATCCATTAACTGGGCATAAGAGACAAAATTACTGTCATGAAATGTGAATACTTTTCTTGGAGGATATTGAAGCTTTTTTCATAGGGATTTTTTAGCTTTTCATTTACTGTCAGGGTACTGAATTTTCTAGGCAACTATGCATATTAAAATAATGTTATTCTTAATTATGTAGATATATTGTATATTGCTGCTTCTTAATATCCTCAACTTTTTTTTAGAATTAAAATAATATCTTTAAAGGGAAAAAGACAAAGAAAATGTAAAAAAATAATCTAAAAATAGATTTATTTCTTTTAAAAATATATATTTTATATATTATAACTTTTGTTTCTAGAGTAGACTTCCAGTATTTAAAAGGAATATCTTAATGAGTCATCCTGTGAAACCTGTTGTGGGGCCATTCAAACTGTCAATACGCTTTTACATCATATATTTGAATGTGCATCTATCATGTTCCAAGGCACTGCACATAATAAAACAAAACAGACATGATTACATCATAATTATATATAAACTCTCACATTCATGGAGTCTTCACCAACAAGGATAGCAATGTGTCTATTTTGGTGGTTTCTTCTCTGTCCATAGTCCATTATTTGTTCTCCATTATTTTTATATGGTGAGTTGAGTTGTAGAAGAAATCTAAACTCAGGTTGGTTTTTACTGTTTGCATAGTATTCAACAAACTGTTAATCTATTTGTAGCTAACTCATTCATCTGTAAAATGTGTTCAGTAATGAACTATACTCATGAGAGTTAAAAAAAATAGTCACATTTTTAGGTAACTGCAGTTCTTAGGGACTGAAAGATGTCATTTCCCTCATCATGAAATTCCAATTGGAATTTTATAAAACTGAAATGTCCTCCATTAACACAGCAATATTTTCCCCTCAATGTCTTTCAGAAAGTATGAAGGTGGGAGGATATACATCCAGCATCCTTTCAAAAACAATCATTAATTAAAAAAACCAAACCAAAACAAAACAAAAAAAATAAAACACAATAAAATTATGATTAAAAAAAGAATATGGGAAAAGTGACTTTTACTGAGTGTCTTTGTTTAAAATGGAAGGGATATTTTACTTACTGCAGGACCACAACAGACAGCTAAAGAGAAGGCAGTATTTTTAGTTTCTAAGAAGTTGTCTTATTAAAACACTGAGATGAAAGGTCCCAGACATCTTTGAGTTACCTGCAAGTGTAGCAACAAAGGCAGTATAAAATACATGAATGATGACTTTGCACAAATTTAAGAAATTGCACTGCACTCTTTCTTTCGCTGAAGTAAATATACAGAACGAATTGGTAAATAAAATGATGAAGTTACTGGATTACTTTCTTATTTGCTTTGGTTTAGTTTCCATCTTTGTAAAACAAACAAACGAACAAACAAAAACACTTAACAGCAAATCTGGAAAACATTCTGAAAGTATAAAAATACTCATTTTGCTTTGCAACTTCTAAATTCTTTTAAGAAAGATAAACTATATGGCAGCTTGTTTGCTCCATGAAGTTTAAAATTAATACTATAGGCAAAGTTCTCTGCATTTATCATTCATGCATGTAAAACTGAAATTTAATTCCTTTTATTACGGAATTTATATTCTGTTGAAAGAATTTCTGTGTGTCATAATAGCTCCCTCAAGATATAACAATTTTTTCCTTGTTAGTACAGAAAAGCTCTGTGAATACTTTATGCTTTGCTATATTCATTGTTGCCCCAGGTAGAGAAGGATTCTTTTTTCCTCTAATATTATAAAATATCATTTTCATTTTCTTTAAAAGCAAGACACTAGGAAATTTTCCTTTTCGAAAATACTTTCCTGCAAAATAGCAGCCTATATCAGTCACCATCACTAGGGAATGCGAGTACTTGATGAAATTTGAAAAATATGGTTATTAAAATGCAGCACCTATTTTAATATAAAGTTTAATAATGCAAAATTTGAAAACTTTCATTTTATTTTCTAAATAATGGTAGTAATTCATCATTATTGTTAGTATTATTGAGGAAAAGTGTTTGATTTGGGGAGAATTTGAGGGGTTTTTTAGGTTTGGGGTTTTTTCCACCAAAATCAAGTATATTTTTAAAGTATATTGACTTAAAAAATTCCTTGATGAGAAAAATTTAAACAACAATAAAGAAAGAGCCTAAATCCTTGATCTCCATAGCCCCTATGGCATATATCTTGAGACTCATAGACAAAACCTTTCCAGTCAAGACTGTTTATTATTGTTTGTTTATTACAGTTCAGCAGATATGACATCTTCTGTCAATCTAAAAAGTAATTTAGTTAAGATCTTAGATCAGATTCTCTTTATATTTTCATGTCCCACTATGCCAAGAGTAAAGCTGAAGTTTTAGCAAATATTAAAAGATATTAAACCAGCACAAAACCATATAGAAGTTAAAGAACTATAAGGTCTCCCCTGGGCCTCTTTCTCTAAGTGAAATGACCCCCTCCAGTTCCCTCTGCAGCTCAACTTAAGATGTGTGCTCCAGCCCCTTCACCAGTTTTGCTGCCCTTCTCTGGACTCACACCAGCAGAGCTTCAATGTCTTTCTCATTGCAGAGCTCATCATGGTCTAGGCTTCCTCGCAAGGGGAGGCAGAGGGGCAGACACTGATCCATTCCCTCGGGTGACCAGTGACAGGACCTGTGGGAATGGCATGGAACTCTGTCAGGGAATATTTAGGTTCAATATTAGAAGTAGGTTCCTCCCCCAGAGGGTGGCTGAGCACTGGAACCCAGGGAAGCAATCGCATCACCAAGCCTGCCAGAGTTCAAGAAGTGTTTGGGCAATGTTCTCAGGCACAAGGTGTTATCCTTGAGATTGTTCTGTGCAGGGTTGGACTCAGTGATCCTTGTGAGTCCCCTCAATTCAAGATATTTTACAGTTCTCTGACCCTTTTCCAAAGGGTACAATCCTTTAGAAACAGAATGTTCTAGTGTGGATCTCCCATGGTCTCACAAGTCCTATCAGGATATCTGCTCCTGCATGGATGGGCTCCTCTCCCCATATGTTCACATGTCCTGCCAGAAGCCTGCTCAGTCACCCTGGGAGTAAACAAGCGTTTCCTGTTGTTTAGAATGATCTTGCTGCATTTCAGGTTGTGCTTATCCACTGGGAAAAAAAAAAAAAAAGTTTATTTCTTTATTTTCTCTTGTCTTGGGTTATGGAACCAAAAACGTGTATTCTATTTCATCTGCTGAAAGCAGCTGGAGAAATTTTTTTTTTTTTCTTTACCTCTTGTAACTCTGGGATGGAGGAAGGGGGCGGATGCCTTCTGATAATGGGCCGACTGTTAAAACCAGATGGGGCAGTGTTTCTTATCTCTTTCACAATGGGCCATTAAGACTCCTCAAGCTGTTCTCCTCCCCAAACTATACCCTCCCCAAACTACACCCTCCCCAAAGCAGTCACCCCCAAGCTATACATCTGCATTCAATCATCCTATTGTGAGATTCTCCACCCAGTGGGGGGAGCCATCCATTCCTACCTGGATAAAAACTGTAAGAACACAAGGTATCTTGCTTCACCCAATTCCTGGAGGGAGACTGGACCCTTCTCTCTCAGGATCGTCTCTTCTCCAACAGAAGCACATCTGCCACTCCAGGAGGACTTACTTCTGGACTGCTTCCAACACCCTGACCAACAGGGTGTCAGGTTGTAGCTCTGACTCTGTCAGGGTTTTCCAGGACAGGTGGGTGTTTTCTTGTTTGGTTGGGTGGTCTTGTTTTCTACTACATTTGTATTGTTAATATTAGTAGTAAGAACTGTTTTTCCTATTCCCAAATCTTTGCCTGAAAGCCCTTAATTGCAAAATTATAATTTGGCGGGGGTGAGGGGTTTACATTCTCCATTCTAAAGGAAACTCCAGCTTTGCCTGGCTGATACCTGTCTTTTTCCAAACCAAGACATCTCATCACATTCCCCTCAGATATTTGTAAACATTGATGATATTCTGGTTGGGCCTTTATTCTACAGGCTGAACACTCATAGCTCTCTCAGCATTTTCTTATAAGAAAAAAGGAAGATAAATAAAGTAACAAATAACAAGGAGGACAGCTTACTGACAAGGAATTGCATAATTAGAAAGTGGTTATTCAATGAAATGTGTATTAATAGAATCAAGTGAAAGTTCTGTCCAAGAAGACCATGTCAACTATCCTATGTAAAAAAAAGAGAACCTAAAAATTTGATGGTAGTCATACATTAACTCCTGAAGAAAACATGAGTTATGATTACAATATCTAGGCTTACACCTATAAACACCTAAATAGATAAAATAGACGATAGTAAGAACTAATAGAAATATTATATCTTTATATACAGTACTTATGTGAACCACTATTTGTTAACTATGCATATTCTAGTATAATCCATCTTTCTCTGCATACACACAATGCATTTTAAATCAACTCTATTTTCAATTGATTGTAATTCAAAGACTGATTTGCTAATTATATATGTCCTCTCTGTCCCCAAAACAGCTAAATTTGCAATTGTGAGACTATAAAGAAGTGGTCAATAGAAGAGGTTATCTTCTTAGTCAAAAAAAATCACAGAATCAATTGTCTGGAAAAGATCTCTGGGACCAATCAAATCCAACCTGTGACTGAACACCTCCACACCAACTAGACCATGGCGCTGAGTGCTGTGTCCAGTCTTTCCTTAAGTGTCACCAGGGACATTGACTCCACCACCTCTCTGGGTAGCTCATTCCAATATTTAATCACCCGTTCTGTGAAGAATTTCTTCCTAATATCCAACCTGAACCTCCTCTAGCACAGATAACAGTTCTATCACGTTACCTGGGAGGAGAGGCCAACTGCCAGCTGGCTGCAACCTCCTTTCAGGTAGTTATAGTGACTGTTACGGCCTTCCTTGAGCCTATTTTTCTCCAGGCTAAACTCAGCTTATCCTCATGGGACTTGTGCTCCAGACCCTACACCATCTTTGTTGCCCTTCTCTGGACTAACTTCAGTACTTTAAAGTCCTTCCTGAACTTCCTAGACTGTCCAGCTGGCTGTCTACCCGCACACCCAGGTCCATTTCTGCTGGGCCGCTTTCCAGCCTTTCTTTCCCCAGCCTGTGGCACTGTCTAGGGTTATTGTGGTCAAAGTGTAAGACACAGCACTTGGTCTTGTTGAACCTCATGCTCTTTTATCTCGGCCAATTGATCTAGCCTGTCCAGATCCTTCTTCAGGACATCCCTACCTTCCAGCAGATTGACTCTGAGCCAACTTATTTTCATCCATGAATTTGCTAATGGTAGACTCAGTCCCCTCATTCAGATCATCAATAAAGATATTAAACAGGGCTGGGCCCAACACTAATCCCTGGGGGTACCATTAGTGCCTGGCTGCCAGCTGGATGCGGCACCATTCATCACCACTCTCTAGGCTGGACATCCAGACAGTTCATAACCCAGCAAAGAGAGCTGCTGTCCAAGTCGTTGGCTGCCAGCTTTGCTGGTAAAATGTCATGGGAGATGGTACCAAAGGTTTTGCTGAAGTCCAGGTAGACAGCATCCACAGTCTTTGCCTTATCTACTAGGCAGATCACCTAGTCATAATAAGAGATAAGGCTGGACAGGCATCACCAGCCCTTACTAAACTTTTGCTGGTTGGGCCTGATCCCTTGATTGTCTTGTATGTTCCCTGCCATCATGCTCAACATGTAATCTTTACAGGCACACCGGCCATGCTGACCAGCCTGTGGTTCCCCTTCTGGCCCTTCTCATGAGTGGGTGTCACACTGGTCAAACTTCACTCTGAAACCTCCCCAGTTAGCCAGGACGGATGATAAATGATGGAGAGTGGCTTAACAAGCTCATCCAACAACTCCCCAGTCACTCTAGGATGAATCACATCTGGTCTTATAGACTTGTGAGCATTAAAGTGGCTCAACAGATCACTGACTGTTTCCTCCTGGATTGCAGAGGATCCATTCTGCTCCCCACCCCTGTCTTCAAGCTCAGAAAACCAGCTGTCCTGAGGATAACCCGTCCTACTCTTGAAGACTGAGACAAAGAAGGTGTTAAGTACCTCAGCCTTTTCTTCCTCTTACATGACTATAATTATCCTTTAGAGAAGTGGCCAGATTAAGTTATAATTGAGCTTTCACCTCTCTAATTTTCTTTCTGCATAACTTAATGACATCCTTAAATACTTTCTGATTGCCAGCTCCTTTTTTCAGAAGTGACATAACTTCTCTTTTCTCCCTAGTTCCTGTGAAAGCTCCCTGCTCAGCCAGGCCCATTTTCCAGCACATCAGGACAGTCTGCTCCTGTGCCTTCAAGATTTCTTTCTTTAAGTATATCCAGCCTTCTTGGGCGTCTTTGTTTTTAAAGGCTGCTTCCCAAGGGACTTTCTGAGCCAATGTCCTGCGCAGGCCAAATTCTGTTCTCTGAAAGCCCAGGGTAGAGTTTTTGTTAATGCCTCTCCTTACTTCACTGAGCATTGAAAATTGTCATTTCATGGTTGCTGTGCCTAAGAAATATACTTTGTAGGAGCAAATCATCTCGGGGTTTATTTTGACACAGTGTTTAACCGAGTTGGGTTGACAAATCAGATATTTTTTGCCTCTCTGGATGAAATAACATTTTAACAATCTGATTGTAACTTACAGATTTCAAATCAAATAATGTCTAGCAGCAGATGCAGCTAATAAATTTGCCAGACAAAAAAAAAAAAAAAAATTCTTCTGGTCTAGAAATCAAACTGCTGTTAGAAGACAAGGATGAACCATTAGAAATTCCCCTCTCTTACATTCATAGGTTGCCTTCATCAAGAATATCAACAAATGGAGACCTACCGTCAAGATGTTAACAGAATTCTGCTTTTCCTTGGTCCTGGTAGTGGTTCTGAGTGGAAGAATATTGTGTTTTAGGAGGTAGTGATTCCCAATAGAGTAAACCTGAGCAGGCCAAAGCATGTGCTGTGCTGAATTTACAACCTGGGCTTCAACTCTGTGCTGAGCAGCATAAATCCTATTTCTGCACAATAACCTCAGCCAGCTAACAGAGCAACCAACGGACAGCTCCCACTTTTTACTAGTGATTATGCCACCTGCATGGCCTTATCTTTACCTATGTGTGTAGAAAGCAGTTCTCATGAGAACACAATTTCTCTTTCAACTGTAGAGAGGATAAAAGAGCTTTTTCCTTGCAAGAAAATCCTACCGTAACTTGAATTACTGAAAGGGGAGTCACTCTGTCATGGATGGGGTCGGCGTGATGTATTGCACAAGTAGTCCTGTTTGATGCTGCACTGCCCAGAGCTTTCATCATCTAAAGGGACACAAGACTTTCTGTATTACTGCAAACTGTTAGCTCTAACAAATAGCATTATAAATGTTAGCTTAAAAAGTCTAAGTGGTTTTCTACTGGGATCATAATGAATAATGCCCTTTTTCCAAGACATTACGTAACATAACTCGTATTACAGAAGTGTAACTATCCCTGCAGTGCAGGTCTGACATTTTTCTATGAACCTAGAAATCCATGGATGTAAAACTAAGTTCTTGTAACAGCACTAACTCTTAACCCACAGGAAACATCAGATAATTAAATTTACTTACACATCTTTCTTAGAAAATTTTATTTTGTTCCTGCTTATGTGTTGTTGCTCTCTACTTTCCTTTTATCTTTTCCTCTGAAGACTCTATTCTTAATTTAATTCTACCTATGTAGATATCAACCTTATGCTTTTGCATAAACTTTGTTGCACAGGTAGACTACTTGTTTATAATGATGCTTAGGCTGGTTTATGTCAGATCTGATCCTATTTCTGAAAAGGCAGATTAGAGCTATACAATCCTCTCATTTTGAAACCATTGTGCTTGTGAGTATCTTATGTTCTCTAATGAGGAAAATATTTATGTGTGATGCTGTTTATGGAATGGTTAGGCCGGAGCAGACCTCCAACCAAAGACAAGCTGAAAACCGAGAGTCAGGACAAAGACATCAGAATTGGACTAGTGAGAAAAAAGAACTTCAGGGTTCCAAACTTTGTATTTAGCTACTGGGCCAATGTACTTCTTTGTAGTGGAATAATAGAGTAAATGTAGTGGGTATGTACATTGGAAATGTTAAAGACACACTTTGAAGGTGCTGTAAGTGCAGTAGGACAGATTCTACCACCTAGAACATTTTGTGTCACATGTCATGCAAGTGTAATAAATACAATGCTTTCAGTGTTTTCCTGGGCAAAATGGTTTTAAATGCACAGCCATTAGGGTTTAGGCTGTATACAACAACAAAAAAGTTGATTACAACCAGTATAAAGCAAAATGGATACAATTCTGAAGCTGATAATATAAGCATCTCTGGATTTTATTTACACAGAAGACATAACTCTGTTAGTGTTAAACTATCTGTTTTCTGCCTGTGAAGAGCCTTTAGCAAAATATATTTTGGAGGCAGTCATAAAAGTCTTGGAAGAGCAAAGGAAAATTAGTTACTTAAGTAGGTGGAGTCAACCCCTTCATTGTGATTTCTTGGAACTTTTGATGACCTAAAAGTAATGAGGAAAATGTGATTTGGGAAACTACTTTAAAATCCCAGCTCTTGTAATTTCTTATTCCATCAACAGAATTCATATACACTGGCCTGAATATAACTTAATTTGTTGTTTTTCTTTTATTTCCTATCCTTCATATATGTAATTAGCAAGTTTTTTGCTTTACCAAAATCACACAAAACATAACTGGTTAAAAAAATAAAAAAAGAGAGAGAAATATGGAGAATATTTCTCTTTCTCTCTTTTTTTAGTATTTTTTTATTATCTAAAGAATATCTTTAGATACTAAAGCTAAACTGAAGGAGTTACGATTTTGTAAAAAAAAAAAAAAAAAACCCACACTGGGTTTGTAAATCTTGAATTCTTATAATATATTTTTTCATTAATTTGTACACATCATATGGCATGCTGGTTTCATTTTCATCCTGAGGCTGTCTTCTGCCTTAGAGTTCAAACACAAGGCAAGTCCTTTCAAGTGAAACAAATCTATATCCTACAAGGTTGTTTTGGTTTCTTGGTTTGTTTGTCTTGGGTTTTTTTGGTTTTTTTTCTCCCCAAAAATATTTTAAAGAAGAACAGACATCTTTAAGTTCTATAATTTTTCTCCCTTTCCATTTACTTGTAAAATTTATGCCTGCTATGTTTTCAAGAGGCTATCAGTATGTTTTTGTATCAAATAAAGAAAAAATATGCTATAAGAACCAAAAGAGTCCTTGACGATTATTTTTCTGTTTTACTTCCCTCCTATGACCACAACCCACTGGTTTATAATGGGTTAATGGAAGAATTCTGTCTTCATTATGTCCCATATAAAATATTAAATACCTATGTCATAAAAACCTGAGAGATGCACTCAAGGTCAGGGGAATGTATTTGGAGTTTGAAGAACAGTAGTTTCATCAAATTCTGCACCTCTGAACCAGCATGTTGTTTTCCTTCACTGCATTGTTCCACAGCTGATCAGACAATCTGTTTGTACATTTTTCCTCAAGGTTTTTTTTCTTCTCAAGCAAACATAAAAATAACTGCAATGCTGAGAAGAGGACATATGTTCATAAGATGAATTTCAAAGCAGAAGTTACTAAAATGTATGCTAGACTGTGTTACTTGCTCACTAATAATAATAATAAAATTTCTTTTATGTGTATTTACACAATTATTTTCAGTTTGGTTTAGAAATCTGTGAAGCTAATGTGGTTAAAAAAACCACAAGTATCTAATTTTATGTAGTTTAAACTACAAAATTTAGTTTGGTTTGGTTTCTTTTAAATCCTTCTTAATTCTTTTTAATTTTTAATTTTTGTCTGTCTGACAAGTGCCAACATTTCTCGAAAGCCAACCTTATAAAGAAGACTGAAGAACCAGCAGTATATTTTCTTTTTTTGTATTTTAGTCCACTTATCAATGTTGAGCCCAAAATTTTTACCTGAGCTCCAAGAGACACTGGTAGCCATTATTTTGACATTTACTCAGACAGTCAATCTCTGCTGCTGCACTGGGTGCAGGTGCCCAGGTACTGGCAGCAGGAGCTGCAGGGGCCCCTGTGCCAGACATGGATGCCTTCATCTGGCTCCAACCAACACAATAGAGGACAAGGCTCAGACCAGCAGCCAAGGTGGTGGTGTCTCAGGTAATATGTGTTTAATATAAAGAGGAAAAAGAAAAGTCAGATAGACAGAAGAAGAGGGGACACGCACACATACACAAAATATTAAAAAAAAAAAAAAAAAAAAAAAAAAAAAAAAAAAAAAAAAAAAAAGGTGTGGAGGGAAACAGTGGAGAAAGCAAAGCACCATGGTCAGAGGAAGAGATGATGGTGCTCCACAGGGAAGCAGATATCCACAACAGGGCTTATGGAGAACTCCATGCCTGAGCACATGGATATTCCTCAACACACTTCAGCCTGAATAAAACCTGTGCTGGAACCAAAGATGAGAAAGAACGGAGAAGACAAGAAAAATTGCTATGTACTAACCATACCCTCCCCAAAACAAACAAACAGACGAGCTGCCAAGAGCTGCCTCGCTAAAGGGACTGAGCGTAACCTGTGGAGATAACAAAGCAGTGGGGAGGAGAGGAGTAGGCAGTGCTAAAGATGGTCACAAGCCCTGATTCTCATGAAAAGCTTTTTCACCACAGCATTTCCTGGAAAGAAATATAAGCAGTGCTGAAGATTTCTAGAGGATGTTAAAGACAGTAATTTGACACTGTTGATTAACAAGGTGATTAAATGAATAAGAAAAATAATATTGGAGATATTAAGGTTCATGACAGACTCAATTGCAGCAATCAAAAAGTGTTGTTTTAGCTATTCAGACAAGTCAGTTAAATAAAAAATAGAAACTTGGACTTGCAAACTAGGACTTGTAGAAAACAGGTTTCATTTTGTGAATGAATGAATGAATGAATTAATTAATTAATTAATCTCGTTATGTGTCCTCTGTGAAATTGACCTAAAGAGTAAAGATGCCAAGGAGGGATTCTTGACAAACTTCTTAAGGCACAAGAATCATCCAAATCATTATTCAGAAGGTCAAATTGGTGCAACATGTCTCTAAGTTGGTTGAATAGTGGACACCTGACTCACCTCAAATAAAAAAAAAGTAATAAAAAATAATATAAAGGAAGTGTAAATGAAGACAAGATATCCAGAAGGAATACTGAAACATTGCCTGAATACGAGAGATGGAAATAGGAAAAGCAAAGCTCAAGCAGAATTGAAAGTAATCATGAAGCAAGAAGTTTTTTTTTCTGCTACATCTGCAACAAAAAAAAAAGAACTAGGAAAAATTGTGGCCTGCTATGAATTAATAATATTCAGTTGAAAGAAGAGTTTGAAGCTCCTTTTCGATTGTTAGATCTGCACTTAAAAGTTTGAAAAGTAAACACAAAGATAATATTCTATAAATTCAAATATTCATAATTTCTGAGGAGCCTGGGGATAGATTAATGGTTTATGATATGATTTACAGAATTGGAAATATTATTCAGAGGGCAATTTATATTTTTGAATTAGTTGATATACTGTCTTGTCTACAAATCTGTTAATTTATACTTCTGCTACCTGTAAATATTGATCAAATATATAAATCCCAAAGCCATTAGTCAGATTGAAATATTTAAAAAAATAAATAAATAAAATCTCTTGATATGTTTATTTTGAGAATTTGATTTTGAATGTAAATATTAAAGATTTATATTAAAGATATAAAGATTAATTTTATAATTCTGGTTTTTTTAACCTTACAAACTAGGTCTTTTGCCATCAAATTTTGGTTTTTTAGACTCTAAATTTTAAAATACTTTCTAAAAAGAATCACTATCACTAAAAAATAGTTTCACTGCCAAAATCTTTATAGTAATGGATGTAAATTGTACTCTTTAAAAAAATACTAAAGTATTTCAGTCTCCGAATTTATATTGTGAAATCATTTCCAGTTCATTTAAATTTCATAATTTGCTGTGCTCATGAACAAAGACTGCTCTGTATTGCTTTTTCTCATTTGTTCTCTTTCCCTCATTTTTTTCCTGCCTGCAATGCATCGATTGTTTTAGGCTTGATCTTACATCCAGCTTTGTCTAGCAACAAGAATAACATCTACAGAGGTAGATTCTCTGCATCTATCCTAAGGCCTCTTTTTATTTGAAACGTAACATTCAAGAATGTCTTTCAAAAATACAACATGTTATTTCTCCTCATCCCACAATTCACCATGCTATTTCTCTTCATCTCCAATTATTTGGAGAATTTTCTTAGACTACTGTCAATATAGCCTTGAAAGGTCTTCAAAGGGAAAGTTTTTATCTTGAAACTGCAAAGTGCTGTTTTGTTGTCTTCTAAAGTGTGATTCTACCTCCTGTAATAGCTGTAATCTGAGTGCTACCAAAAGATGCTTAAGACTTCATTCCCTATACTGTATTTCTCCACTTCAGGGTATCTGGCGTGTGCTTCTTCTGTTGTTTGCCATTTTCTCTCTTTTTACTGACAGGAGGCTATTTCACAAATAATCTCATAAAGGGAAAATAGGTAGCTACAGCTTGGATAAGTGTAAACAAGCAATTTTGTACTACTCTATAGTCCTTTTGCTTGTGAAAACTGATAAATGGATCCAAAAGAAAGCAATCTCTCCTACACAGAGGACAAGTGTTATAACCAGGTGAGAAAGACAGTCAGGATAATGATGGAAAATTAACTAATATAAGTTTAAAACATTAAGTATGGTAACATTGCATAATGGTTTCCAACATTATTGGCTCTTAAAAGACAGAGCTTCTGTAATGAACTAATAAAGATTAACACACACAAACTGCAAAATGCTTTGGTGCCTTTTTCAATGCCTTTTCTCTCAATCTAGGGTGTTCCACCTACGTACAGAGAGAACTTTAAGGTTTGTAAAATTAAATAGTGAGAATGTGGCTCTAACCATTTTATGATGCAATCTGTTTAACTGAAATGGAATGAAAAAATAAAATCCAAATTCTTCGGTAGGGGAAGAGAAGGTCTCTCCTAAAACTAATATTCCAAGTTTTTGAAGTTTGAACTTCACTGTTTTTTCAGGATTGTTGCAATAGAAAATATGTGTAAATATTTATATATGGTTGTATAAATACACACAAAAAGGCATGTACAAGTCAGGAATTTAGACATCATCATCATAGGAGTGTTGAGAATACTGGTAAATAGGCATGATCTCTGTGTTCGCCCTGAGTACCTAACTTTACAACCATCCAGAACCTCTATGGAGAATCTCTTATTTTTTCTGTTTCCCAGAGTTTAACTCTGTTTGCCTCTTGCCTACATAAAGTTCTTACAAGAAAAAATTATAGCATTTCTTTTTTTTCAATCATTGTCCCTTTTTTAAAATTTTTGCCTTTCAGCTGAAATCTTCAGCTGAATTCTTATGCTTGCTTGCCTATAAATTCTTTCTCTGCTTTTACAGATGATACCTGGGAAAGCTGGCTTCAACTTGTTTTGTTAAACAGGTCTTCAGTCCTGCTCCAGCAGTCTGTGAAAATCATGCCTCTCATCTAAGACTGGCATTATTTTGGTTTAATGTTGGGAGTTTTCATAATTCTAACTCTTAGCCTTTCTACAAAATGCCCATAGCTTATACGTTTTCTAGCATAATCACAATAATAAACAATAGTAATAATGAGATATAAGGAGGGGTGATACTGTGAAATAGAGGTATGAAGTCTACATTGCAAAAAAATATATATTTTTTTAACCTGATAAATTTTTTTGATAGAACTGAAACATCTAACTGAAGATAAGACATAACCTTGGAAAAGGAGTTTGCATGCTCCCAGCTATAAATGCAGAACCATTACATCACAGTGCTGCTTCAGTGAACAATATGACAGAAGCATTAAAAGAAAATAGCTAATTTAACCTAATTTTCTATTCATTACCATAGAAAGTACATATCCACAGACTATAATAAAGAAAAAAAAGAAAAAACCCATACCAACCAACCAACAAAACCCCCCAAAACAAAAACAAAACAAACAAACAAAAAAAAACCACAAAACCAAAAACAAAACAACAAACAAAAAAAAACCCACACAAAATCCCACCCTTTGCAAAATATATAATTTATAATGGTATCATCAAATTTATATGTAAACAGAATATGGACTAAACAACAAAATGCTCATTTATTACCTGGTGAATTGTTACAGCTGTACACGAAAATGAGTGAAGTAAACCATAGACAGATAAGTGTAAGGAAATGAAGACCTGTATCATACATCTGATGAAATAAATGAAAGTTTTGGTCAGATTAATAACTCTTGGTTTGCCTTGGGTTGCAATGGGAATTATGATATTCAGATAACTTCTGCTGCCACTCTTACTGCTCTGGCAATATGGGATAACAGATAGTTGTGTCCTATACGATGTCTTATTTTGACAGTATTTCAGAAAGGGAAACTCTATGCATCTTACATATGGATCTGCACTGACAAGATGTATTCATCTCTAAGATCCACTAAAATAGAACTTTAAATTTAATATCTACACACCTACCCCTATATTAATTAGGAATAACCTTAAGAATGTTCTTAAGTATGTCTTTACACAACTTGTCTTCCCTTCCTGTGTGGTTTGTAACATCTAATTGAATAAATATAAAATCATATCAAAACATATTCTTTTTCTATGATTGCATCCATTCGAAGGGACATAAAGTAACTGGTATTTTTTCTTGATCTATTTATTTTGATGCCTCAGGTTATGGGGTCTCACTGCCTTGTTTTAATGGGCAGGCTGCTTTTTGTTACAGAGGGATTGGGGGCAGGGTAGTTTGGATTCATGTCTCCAAGGACACTCTCCCTGAGCTCCAGGCCCCGAAGATAAATGACGTGGAAGGATGGAACACCGTCATCGTCATTTGGAGTCATCGATTGGATAACGAACGGGGCATAGGCAAACAGACTGGAACTTAGAAAAGGGGGGGAGTTCGACGGGTCGGTCTCCTTAGCTGGTGGCTTGGAGCGCCCTAGGCAGCCACTGTGGTGGCTGCCGGGGCAGGCCTTGCAAGCCTAAAATAAATCCACTTCAAACTTACCCTGACCAGCCTCTGCCTCTGCTTTCTGTTGTCACAGGCAACAGTTTTGGCGACTCCGCCGGGACAGAGGATTGGAGCTGCTGGGAACCCTAGAGACCAAAGCGTTTTTTGGCGGAGGTCCCAAGGCGCCGGCACAAGAACCCTGGAGGCAGGGTCGTGTGAGTGATTGGGTGAAAGGGTGGCTTGTTCAGCGGCTGGGTTGCTCGCTGGGATCTTTGTAAGATCTGTTTTTGCTGCGGACCTAGGGAGAGCTTTTGAAGTCCCTAGCCTGGCGTGGGGGAAGGGTTACCTCCCTATTAGGCTGCTGGTATCCTGAAGCCAAGTTGTGGCGTAGGGGATATTTGTTTGGGCTATAGCTCTGAAGGTTGTGAGTTCTAACCCTAGCTTGGGTGACTGCTTTTGGTTGGGATCCGGCCTGGGGGAAGAGTTACCTCCCTATCAGGCTGCTGTTATCCTGAAGCCGAGGTGCGGCGCACGGGATAACTGTTCAGGCTATAGCTCTGAAGGTCGTGCTCAGGTGTGATTGTTTTTGGTTGAGATATCAGAATGGGGTGTGTGCACTCTGCTGAAAGTGCTAATAACCCAATTCCTAGAGGTAGTCCTTTGGGTTTAGTCTTAAGAAACTGGACGAAATGGGTCGGGGAAGATTCCCCGCTTCTAAAGTCTAAACTGATTAGGCTTTCTGAGACATTATGGCCGACATATACATTAGATAATGGGGAGGCATGGCCTCAATTTGGGAGTTTATATAAAGGGTTAATATCTAGTTTGATGTCACGCTTGCGTGAAGATAGGTGCTTTGAGGAATTGAAATACGCACGTCTGTTTATGGTTTTGGCTTGTGAACGGGCTCAGAATAGCAGAAGGGAAAATATTATGGTTGTGCGGAATAAAAAGGAGAAGCCGTTTCTCCGCAGTATGTGTAATAAAGACCAACCAGAGGATTTGCTAGCCCCTGCCTTGAGGGCTGGGTCCGGCCGGGGTGCAGCCCCCCCTCCCCCGCCGCCACCGTCCTATTCGCAGTCAAGGGGCCGGGCCGGGCCCCGGACAGTGAAAAAGGAGGAGGAGGAATTGCGGCAGCAACTGTCTCCGTCCTTATCCATCTCACCCCCCCGAAGGGCGGGAAAAGGGGGGAGGGAAGGCCAGGGGCAGCAGCTTCTGGCCCCATCCCGAAAAGGGGGGGCCAAAGGTAAGGAATCTCGCAGGGATAGTGTGGAATGTGCGAGCTGTAGGGGGAGGGATCCCTCCCCCGCTCCCAGGCCTGTCCATGGCCATAGCAATCCTGAAGGCCAAGGAGCTGTCTCAGGAGATAATGTAGTTAGAGGCAAACGGACAGCAGGCGGGACCCACCGCCGCACTCGTAGCCTTGCCTGGATTGGAAGTAAAGCCACGCTGCTAGTTACCACAGAATCTGATAGCTCCAGCTCAGACAGCTCTGAGGACGAGGAAGGCGAAGAGGAAACAGACGAAATTACAAACAGGCGTAAAAGAGAGAGAATAGCGAAGAGAGCTATCAGAGAGCAAAGCCCAATTGCCCGCCGTACTAGGAAAGGGAGGAGGGAAAGGGAGCTGGTTTTTCAAGCTCCATTAAGACAAGCAGTTGGCAATCAGGGGCGAGTGTACGTGAAAGTTCCTTACTCCCTCATAGAATTAGAACAGTGGACATCTACAGTAAGGAGGTACAAAGAGAATCCAGACAAGGTGGCCCAATTAGTGGAAAGGGCTATCAATTCCCAAAATCCTGATTGGGTTGACTTAAATTCCATGCTCGATGCATTACTCGATCCCACGGAAAGACGAATGATTAATAAAGCTATCACCACTTTTGCGGAAGGGGGCATAGCCAGTGGAGTGCTTCAGGGTACTGTCACTCAGATCTTCCCCCTAGAAAACCCAGAGTGGGATCCCAATACCCCCGATCAGTTGGCACGATTAAAACGATATCAAATCCTCATGATGTATGGATTGAAGCATAGTGTCCCCAAGGCTAGAAACTGGTCAAAACTCTACGAAGTCAGGCAAAATTATGATGAATTGCCTACTGATTTTTTGAACCGACTA
Organism: Phylloscopus whistleri; assembly: GCA_017589585.1. Classification (NCBI taxonomy): domain Eukaryota; kingdom Metazoa; phylum Chordata; class Aves; order Passeriformes; family Phylloscopidae; genus Phylloscopus; species Phylloscopus whistleri. The sequence goes on from JADMLD010001396.1 coordinate 631,964, forward strand.
AGGGAGACCGCCATCAAATACACGGATTTAGATCCTGAGTCAAGTGATGGAAAAGCACATTTAGTTTCGCTGTTTATGGGCCAAGCTTCGAACGATATAAGAAGGGAACATTGGATGACTCACCAATTCCTTTATATGCCCAGCTTCCCCAAACCACTGCTGGGCAGGGACTTATTAGAAAGATTGGGGGTAGAAATTAAGTTTAGGAGGGGGAAGGGCGTACAAATCGTAATCCCTGAATCTAAATTTGTCCAAGTTGCGGCACTCTTTGTGCAGGAAAAACACGATGAAATCCCCGTTGAAGTTGAAGATGCAGTAAATCCAATAGTAGGGGCCGATGACGTCCCAGGAAGATCTAAACAAGCAGAACCGGTGAGGGTTGCACTCAGACCAGGAGCCACACCGGTGAGACAAGAACAATATCCCTTAAAATTGGAGAGTCGTAAGGGATTAGCCCCTATTATTGAAAATTTCCTACAACACGGTTTGTTGGTGTCATGCAAATCCAAGGTTGATACCCCCATTTTAGCTATTACCCTTTCAAAGTTACAAGCAGGCTTGACCAAACTTCCCCAGATCCAGCGGTGGAAATACCTACTGGTGATAGTAGATCGTTTGATTCACTGGGTCGAGGCTTTACCTGCTGTAAGGGCCACGGCCAATACTGTTCCCAAGACGTTGTTAGAACAAATTATTCCCCAGTATGGGATGGTGAACAGGATTGATTCAGACAGAGAGGGAGACACATTTCACTTCCAAGATATAATGCACTTTCAACAGATAATGCAAGCACTGGGAATAAAATGGGATTTAAATACACCATGGCACCCTCAAAGATCCGGATGGGCTGGGAGGATTAAACCAGCCCTTAAAAGAACCTTGACTAAGTTAATGATTGAGACTCAAATGACTTGGATAAGATGTTACCCCTAGCATTACTACGGGTCAGAACACAACCTTGGTCCTACCTAGCTATATCCCCCCTTATGAGATAATGTTTAAGTTACCTTTTCTAGCTTCAACCCATGAACTTGCGACCTGTGAGGAGAGGGAAGTAAATGTCATGAAATATGTTAAAATCAATAGCCCAAAATTTAGAGGACTTAAGGAAACAAAGAATGATTCCCCAAACTACCTTTCTAGACTTCAAGATACATCACATAAAACCTGGGGATTGGGTGTTAATTAAATCCTAGAATGAACAGCCATTGACACCACAATGGGGAGGTCCCTTTTAAGTACTAATAGCAACCGATAAAGCTGTCAGAACTGCTGAACGAGGCTGGACTCACACTGGCCCAGTCAAAGGAAGAACCTGAGGAGCGGACTATAAGATCTGAATCAAGTAATACCAAACTGACTCTTAAACAGGGATGAAGAGGTAATGAACTGAGATGATCTGAATAATCTGGAGAGTATTTCAAGGATCACAAACAATGGAGAAGGAGAGCCAAGTTTGTATGGACTCTGAGAGACCTTGATTTCACACCAGGGAGAGACACTTCAGCTCCCGGCAGAAAGACCAGGATTGTACTGGTGAAAAGGGGAAGGGTGTAACATATTGACGTTAGTATGCAACATGTATTATTGTGGTTCTATCTGCGGATGGAAACTGCTAGTGTCTGTTGAATGGGAAAAGCTTAGGAGCCCAGGAAAAGACCATAATGAAAACGTTCTAAAGGTAACTAAAATTGGAAGGTGGCAAAAACTGGGAGAAGTGACAAAAGGACAGAGGGCAAGACCGGGTTGGCCTCCGTACTTGCCACCAAGAAGATCATACACGCCTGCTATGGGTAGCAACCCCAGAAGGCATGGTGGGTGGAAGTAAAAGCCATACCGGACCTCTGCTACTCCCATTTTTGTCTGTCCCTTGCCTTTTATTACAGAGGACTACCAATGTCATGAGGGCCATCAATCATTTTTCAGGGAAGCCCAGTGTTTTTGCTGACCTTAACCATGTCAACAGATACTATTAGGATTCATCCAAGTATAGTTCAAGTTGATATAATCAGATATAAAGAGAACAAGTTATCTTTGCCAAGTTTTACCAAGTATAACTGGGCTATCAAATGTTCATCCAATATTCAGTATGGTTGTTAGTAGGCATTTATCTATCACTAAATGTTGTTGTTATTGTATTAGGTAGAGACTAGACAAGGTAGAGGCCTTGTCAAGCCTCTAAAGGGGGGAACTGATGCCTCAGGTTATGGGGTCTCACTGCCTTGTTTTAATGGGCAGGCTGCTTTTTGTTACAGAGGGATTGGGGGCAGGGTAGTTTGGATTCATGTCTCCAAGGACACTCTCCCTGAGCTCCAGGCCCCGAAGATAAACGACGTGGAAGGATGGAACACCGTCATCGTCATTTGGAGTCATCGATTGGATAACGAACGGGGCATAGGCAAACAGACTGGAACTTAGAAAAGGGGGGGAGTTCGACGGGTCGGCCTCCTTAGCTCGTGGCTTGGAGCGCCCTAGGCAGCCACTGTGGTGGCTGCCGGGGCAGGCCTTGCAGGCCTAAAATAAATCCACTTCAAACTTACCCTGACCAGCCTCTGCCTCTGCTTTCTGTTGTCACAGGCAACAATTTTATTTAACTTTTATTGACTAGTTTCACTTTTGAATGGTGAGACAAAAGAACAGGCTAGCTACAGGAAATATAGTGATAATCTTTGGGCTAAAAAAGGACTTTGAACCAAAAATTTTGCTCATTTTGCCAATCTATATTTTGATAAATTATTATTCATAAGTTGTTTCATTGAATACCATCCTGTTTGAGTTCAATGAATAAAAATACTTAGCATGTTATTGAGCAAAAATGTGAATCTCTCAAACTTTAAATGCAACCACTCAGATTTTGCCTTACAATAGGATTTGTCTTCTAAAACAGTAGTAAATACAGAGTACAAAAACAGATCCTTATTTATTTAAGTGATTGAACATGAGGAAATGAGAATTAATTTTATAGGTTGGTTCAGTACAAAATAGATCTAACTGGAAAACAGCTCAGGCAAGGTGGTCCACATTATGACTAGGCAAACTGACATAGAGAGGACCTATGCCTTCCTCCTCAATATGTAAAGTGCTCATCTTAAGGTATTTCTTTGTTCTTAGTAGTTTCAAGAGAAATGTGTTAGTAGCAGTTTATTGAGTGTCTGAATTCACTTTCACCAGAACTTACCTTTTTCTTAACAGAATTTACTCTTTCCCCTCTGGTGTTAGTGGAAGATGCTGTTTGGATCAATGTGAAATATAAGAAAGAAGCAAACAATTGGTTTTTTTCTATTTTTTTTTTTTACATTTATTGTTGTTTTCATGCAAAAGTTCATAATCAGCTAAAGTGATATAAAGCCCACATCAGTTTGTGAACCTCAATTTTATATGCTGTGATACTAATTTCTTGGCAGGACCCATTGATGGAGGAGACCTGCACTACTCAGGTGTTCTCTTTTTTTGAGCAAGTGACTGAGGAACACTGACCCAGCAGAGACCTAGATTCCTACCAGGGATTCTATATAAATACTTATTTTTATAGGAGTTAGATATTATTTTTAGAGAAGCTCTCATAGAAGTCTATATAGAATGTCAAGATATTTGTGTTGATAAATCAGTAACACAAAGTTGATGGGTAATCACCTGAATACTTACTAAGCTCTCTATATATTGTGTTAGAAATCACAATTTTTGTACTAAAGTACAAAACCAAAACAAAGCAGGAAAAAACAAACTAAACCAAACCAAGCAAACAAACAAAACAAACAAAAAATGAAGCAAAACAAAACAAAAGAAATAGGAAAGACCAAGGTGGAATTTTGACAGAGGAGCTTAATAAACTGTACAGGCAGTCCAAGCTCTGTCATTTAGCAGAAAATCATTAGCTATAGCTGCAGTTTTGAAGCCGTGGATTGCAGCCCAGATATTTAGCTTCCTGCAAGTAATAACAAAATACATTAGGCTAGCAGTTTATTTTTTAATAAAGATAACTTTGGTCCATGGATTTTTAATACTATTACAGTATAGGGCACTTGAAAGTTAAGCATGTTTCCATCTCTTTTGTTACAGCAGTGTGCTTAAAGTAGGCATAAGTTGTATTAAGTTTATTTGCATTTGCAGAGTGTTTTCTATACAAGCCTGAATGAGCACTTAATCTAGGTCTACAGTGAAGAAAGAGTGGTGAGATCACTATGCTGTCTGTACTTGAAGTTTGAGAAAGAAGTTGTCAGCATTCACTGTTTTTTAGTTGAGAAACACATAATAATAATTTACAGAATTGCACACAAGCACAAATAAACATGCTAAGGATTAGAGAAGTTCTCAGTGTTTCCTTTTGCCAATCTGGGGTGGCTGGGTCTAGAATAATGCAGGCAGTTAGCAAATATGCTCTGGCACAATATGGAATTGAAGTGTTTATGAGCTGAATGCAATATGTATGGTTAAACAAGTTCACATAAACTCAAGATGAAAAAAAGATGTGGAAGGTTAAGATCTATAGAGGGCTTGTAGTTTCTTATAACACTTCAAAGGAAAAGCTATTAAAAATTGCATCAGATTTTTAGAAATGTTTAAGGGTACCTGTCAGACACATGACACAACTTAGTGCTTAAAGCTGTTTTTAGCAACAAATAGGTATCAAAATTAGCTCAGTTTTCCAAAACGCATAGAAACAGAGAAAAAGGGTACTTTGAGTGTAAAGGGCTAGCAAACACACAAAAAAGTGACCTCATAGAATATGTCTTCCTTTTGCTGTTTTCTTCTCCTTTACAGAAATGGAGACTTTGAAAGACTGAGATGAATTCTTTGTGCTGCAAAAAATAATTCTCTATTCAGCTAATCTGGAAATTTCAGGGTTTGCATCACTGTAAAAATGAACTCAATATCTTACATTAAAGAAGTTAAACATAATCCTACTGACAGAGCAGACTTGCATATAAACACTTCCTTTACATGTTCGCAATTACTTGAGCACCCTGATCACTGTTTCAAGAGATAATGACAGTAATGACGATAATGATGATAAAGTAGGAACTGTACTTTGAAAAACTTACTAGGCACCTATGTTGCAATTGGTCTTGATAGTCCCCTTTAGTCCCCTTTAATTTGTTTGTCTCACAGGTGTTCCAAGTAAAAATTTGCTTCCATCGTGAAATACAAAGGCCTTCTTAAAAATAATATTTCTAAGATCTTAATCTACATATTTTCTGGTGCATATTTCTTCTGCTGTCTTGTGTTTGCATAATGTAGTATCGTCTTCAGAAGACAGCCATATGAAAATTTAAATTATGAAATGAATAGTACAACTTAAACTGTATTTACATCTTCCTTAAAAATTTTCTGTCAAACAGGATATGTTTTGAACTTCCAATAAGTCTAGCAAAATAAAAGCTTGATATATATGCCAGTTTAGTAATGATTTTGTAATCAATAAAAGCAAGGTTGTAATTCCAATAGAATGGAATTATTAGAACACTGGTGCTTCTTCTTAACTGAAGTAAAACTTAATTTTTTTTAAGGACATTTAAATTAATTCAGGTTTGGATTTTCTTCTTTGTTCTTATTGAATGTGTCATTCATTTCGAAGTATGCTTTTGATTCTCTGTTTTATCAGATCTGATAAAGCATCCCACAGATTTTTTTGAGTGAAGAATGCTATGTGAATGAAAAATTCTGGCGGAAAAGTACAATTCATTGCCTATTTATAACTGAAATTCTTGATAAGTACCTTGGTTTGGCCACAAAAAAAAACCAAACCAAAACAAAACAAAAAAACAACAATTCTTGAAAAAATGCAATGATATCTTCTGAAAATATCCTGTTTAGTGTGACTAATGCAGTGCCTGATGCCCATCAGACTCTTCTGGCTGCCAGGGCACTGCTGACTCATGTTCAACTTTTTGTTGACCAGGACCCCCAGATCACTTTCCATGTCACTGCTTTCCCTCCTCTTGTTCCCTGTTTTATAGACCAGGGTTACCCCATCCCAGGTGCAGAATCTGCCATTTTTCCTGCTTAAGCGTCACACGGTTGGTGATTGCCCCTTTTTTTAATTTGTCAAGGTCTCTCTGAAGAACCTCTCAGCCCTCAAGGGAATCAACATTTCTTGTAAATGAAACTTCTTTGATTGAACCTAATACATGTATTCTTCCACTTCCAGTACCAGAACAATATATATATATATATATATATATATTTTATATATATAAAATTAAACCTTCTCATCTTCATTTGGAAATATTTAACACTTAGATGTCAATGCTATGGCTCAGCTGACTAATAACAAGAAAAACAATCAGAAGCATCAGATTTACAACCTTAAGTTACGATTTTGTGCCAATGCATTTTTGCTTTAAGCTTTATTTACTTCTTTTTTTTTTTTTTTTTTTTTTTTGGTTTAGACTGTGGAGGTAAAGTCTATATCTAGTGTTTTCATTTTCTATGCAAAACCAAATCAAAGAGTAATACTGTGTTTTCTATTGAATTAGGTCTCATCACTGTAAGCACAGGCAAGGAGGATTAGGGAAAAAGAAAAAAAAAAGAAAAAACATGCCATTATTCACCTCTTAACATTTAAACAAATGTTATATGGCTCAAGCTACAATGCATATATCCTAAAGTGGTAAAATCTCCAGACTGTCCCCAAAATCCATAAGCTTTCCTACCACTGACACCCAAGTATTTAACCTTCTCTCCTCTTCAGCCTCTTATTCGAATAATGGTTCTTCCAGGAACATGATTGCAAAAACTCTCTGCACTTCTTTCTGCACACAAATTAGGATGTGAAAATCAATAGGTCTGTCCTCAAGGAGCTGCGTTCTGGCCTTCTGACCTAACACAGTTTCCAGCTAGCTACCCAGTCTACTGGTCTAACTTGTTATCTTAACACACTCCACATTCACATCCTATTTTTTTTCAGGTGCATTTCAGTCCTGCACTTGCCTTTGAATGTTTTGCACGTTGTAATTTTCTACCTATTACTTAACTGCTTAACCCTTGATTTTCTACTGAGTTGAAGCACAAATTTGATCCAAGAATTTATTCTCATATAAAGAGATATTACACAAAGAGAAATGTCATTTATTGTGTGCCCTTTGAAGTGTCATTTTGTCCTAAGCTTTCAGTTTTCATGAACACAGTTAACTCTCAGTGAAGTATTTTATCCTTTGAGGAGAAAAATATTATTTTCTAAACCAGAAGCACGTATTAATGAACGGAATCAAGCTTGGAATATCCTGGGGGTGGTGGGGGCGGGGAGGGAGGAATGGTGTTATTTAGTATTTTTCTGTGAATTTATCCTCAGTAGAAGGAAAAATGAAACAAGCAAACAAACAAAAATTGAAATACAATGATGAATAAATCTGCACGGGAAGCTTCCAACAAATAAATGAGAAATGCAAACTAAGATTGTCCAGCCACAGATTCAATAGGTAATATAGCCATTCTAAACCCACAAAATAAGAGTATGCAAATTATTTTCAGAAAGTTCCTGAAAACAAATCCAGTCAGCCAGCATAGAAACTCTTCTAAACCAAATGACATTTATTCAGTTGCTACGGGCAGCTCCTAGTCAGAGGAATTGGCTTATAATACATAATAGAAGGAATGTAAGCTTCAGGTCTCTGAAGAGATACACAGTGGAAGACAACAGCAGCAAAGATCAGAGTACCTGGTTTCTGTTTGTGGTGGGAAGTGAAAGTGTGTCATTAGGAGTGGTACAAACCAATGTTAGCACAGGTAGTGACAGCCAAAGCAGCGTGTGTTGGGATCAAAGCTTGGCAAAGGATTTCAGAATCCATTCAGAGACTTCAAACTTTTTTAACCCTCTCCCACACCCACTCTCCAACAAGCTTGAAATGCATTCTTCTCTGTAATATTAGTATCAGAAATGAAGAAAAAATTATTCAGAATCCTTCTGCCAGCCATTGATCACTCATTAGTATTTCAATAAAATGAAGAAACAAAAAATGAGAAAACATGCAAATCAGCACACAAAAAATGGTCTAAAGGTCATAAAACATCTCTCCATGAAAGTTACATTAAATGTTCTCTTGTTTACATTTACTAAATACCTTAAAATGAATGTTCTGCTGAGTTTATACTTTTAAAGACTCTAGACCAAAATACACAAAATATTTTGAAGAGAGAATAGGTAACAGTTACTTGTATAAAAGGTAGTACAAGCCTTTCATCTTCTTTCCTCACAGCATGCAGTAAAAGCTGGCATCAAAATACAAGTACTCCCAAAATAAATTGAGAGCAAATATATACACATGACTGCATTCTCATTAAAATTTCCTAAAAGTATCTGTGTCTACAGAAAAGAGCTGTCTTTTTCCTGAAGGCAAAATAGTTCCTGCATTTTTCTGACTTTGTCTTTTGATTTCATTTGTAAATGCATTCATCTGCAATATGAAAGGAAAAAAGAAAAAAAAATCATAATCTCAGTTAGAAAAACAAAAAGATAAAGAAGATACCTAAAACAGATGAAAAAATAACTTTATAATTAGTTTTTCAAATAATTAGTGATTAATTTCTACTTCAATAATTAAATCATTACCATTTAAGTATTGATATACACAATAAAAAACATTATACTACTGAACAGGTCTCAGGATCTGCAATGGAGATTAACAGAGTGTAACCTCATGGTGGAAAAAGAAAGGCTCCTGTACCTGTTGTACTACACGTAAGGACCATACTCTTGTAATTTTGGAAATCTACTCTTCGTTCATTTGGCACCTCCTGATGTCTCATCTCCACATCCTAAGGCTGCTCTACAATGACACTACCCTGGTGTCCTGAGTACTGTTACCCTCATGGCCCAGCATTGGCAGAATGTGAATTGTTATCATGCTGGATTTCTTACAGAAAATAATGGATGCCCTGAGAAGGAGACTTGTCTGCACTGCCCGTTGATCTTCATGGCAGGTCACTGGCCAGAATGTTTCTATTGCTTTCTCTTCCTTTTATTTATGTTTTTATTTGCATGTTTGTTTGTTTTTTTGGGGGGTGTTTCTCAGTCTTGTGTACTTGAAATTGGTGAATTCTCTTCGCTATAGGTTCCACAAAAACGCTTCTGCACCTGCAAGCCTCTCTTAGTTTTTTGCTCTACATCAAAAGCAACTGAGTTTTTGAGTTGAGCTGGGGTGGGGGAGGTTTTTTGGTTGTTATTGTTTGTTTGTTTGATTGTTTTGGAGGTGGTTTTGGTTTTGTTTTTTTTGTGGTTTTTTGGTGCAAAGATGAATAAAGAATGGAATAAGAAAAGTGATATAATACTTCTCTACAAATCATTTGCAGTAAAAATTGTTTTAACCCTGATTGCAATCACAAGTAAGAGGATGAGTAAAGAAATAAGGTTTTATTTGAAGATTAGTTTAGAAAATAAGCATAGGAATTTCTTTTTCTTACAGTTCTGGCCTGAGTTGAAAATAGACCTTTACATTTTATAAAAAAAGAAAGAAAGAAAGAAAGAAAGAAAGAAAGAAAGAAAGAAAGAAAGAAAGAAAGAAAGAAAGAAAGAAAGAAAGAAAGAAAGAAAGAAAGAAAGAAAGAAAGAAAGAAAGAAAGAAAGAAAGAAAGAAAGAAAGAGAAAAAAAAAGTGGATATAGATTCAGTTTGAGTTTTAGAAGAATTTTAACAGATTAAAAAAAAAAAAAAACTAAACAAAGACCCTCCAAAACATTCTGTCCATATTTTAATCTTTCTCAGAATATTTGAGTCACAGTTTTAATCAATAATCATATTAAAAACATACTCTTTTTGTAAGAACACCTGTGGGAAATAAAACTGAAACTAAAAGGAGAAAACATTTAGTAATGGAAATAATTATCTCTTGAAAAAATGAAGAGGCCAATATGATGAAGAGGTAGAAAGTCCATAGAGGAATAGAATGAAGAAGTAATCTCATACCACAATGTAACAAGGATATTTTTTGATTATAATAAAAATGTGTTTGAAAAATGCAATATAGAGATACTAACTAATCAAGAATGTGGTCTACAGGCATGTATTTTACCAATGAAGTAAAATATTGGGAGTGTTTTCAGGTCTGATTCATAGAAGAGAAGCTGACTGGGAAATTATATGATGAATCCAAGAACCCAGTAGTGTTCATAACTATTTAATTGTAAGAAACAAAATTTTCAGCCTTACCTAATAGTCAATTTTGTATCTGGAGTAAAAAACAATAACTTATAAAATAAAGAAAAACAATAACTTGCAAAAGAAAGATTCTTTTTCCCAGTAAGGTAAATTTAGCAAGGTACAAATCCAACAATCCTTAAATAAAAATTCTAAATACAAGATTTCTTGTTTTGTTGCAATGATCCCTTTCATGTGCCAACACTACTGTTACTGTCAGGGTGGATCTATTGGCATTTGTTATTCTCTCCCATTGTTAGAACAAGCCAATGAAGAATATCAAGCCTTTTGTCATGTAAAAATAGAAATGTCATGCCACTTCAAGACCTGCCATGGATCATGTTTGGCTCCAGTCCAGATTATGCTGAAGGTGACTTCACGCCGAAAATAAGAATGGTGTTCCTTGGTTCTGTGTTAGCTCCCTTTTCCCCCCATTATTAATTATATCATCAAATAAAGTATTTAGCTACTAAAAAATTAAATCAATACTCCTAATTATTACAATTTATCTGGGTATAATTGAGTGGTATAACCAATATTTTACTCAGATATTAGTATTTACAAGCAAGTAGTTATTCTAAGTGGATTGAAATATATATGACCTGCCATAAATATATAGTGTAGAGGAAGACTGTTTCTGAAAGTAGTTGCATCAAATGCAGGCATAATGCAATAAGAAAGACAGCATGTGGTATACAGGACATATAAGGCTATAGAAAAAAAAATCACCAAATATCAATAATTGATATTAAAAGAAATTCAGCTTTGCACGTAAGTCACTGAACATATGGTAAATTCAGATGTGGTAAGAACCACAGAAGACAAAAGCAAGGCATAGATTTTACTAGCAAACATAAAAAGACAGGCATGTCCTGGATTAAGGAGAAAGAACACATAAATGTAAATTACATACTCATTTCTTGACAAAGAAGAAAACACCCTCATCAATATTACATTTCTCTCAGCAAAGGACTTGGGACAGCAACAACCTGTTCTAAATCTCCTCCCAAACTGAATCTAAAGACCTGTGGACATGAAAAACATAGTATAACATCAAGGAAATTGATATATAGTAAACAGCTTGTATCAGTTTAACCGATATATAATTTGAACAATTGTTACTATTGCTGTAACTAAATTATAATATGTCTTTTGTTAGAATGCTAAGATTTAATTCTAATTAACATTTTAATTAGATTAGCATCACATTCCTTATTTGGCAAAAAAAGGTATAGTCCTCATGGCCCTCATGGCAAAATTTTTGAGTATAACAGCTGACAGATATGACACAGGATTTATGGAATGTCCTGTTCCTTGAGCACCTGACCTTGGCCCACATTGCACTAAGAATCTATGCATAAGTAAATGGACACTCTCTTATTCGTAAATCCTGTTCCTTGAGCACCTGACCTTGGCCCACATTGCACTAAGAATCTATGCATAAGTAAATGGACACTCTCTTATTCGTAAATCCTTTTGTTGTCAACCATTACTCATCAGACCCACAATTACTAGGAGCCATTTATTTCATTTGGATTTTCAATTTAATTCCTTCAGTGTTAAATGAATTAATAGTTGTCATTTGTACTATTCTGGTTTTTATTTATTGTTTATTCTCAAAGCTAACTCGGTGTCATAGCAATATTCTTGTAAGCAAGCTTTTGTTTGCCATTTCCCACTTTGAAGATGTTATGTGACTTTGAAGGTTCTGTGAAACTATTGTTTGCACAGAAAAATTAGCATGTCATGTTACCTAAATTTTGACATCTAAAATACAATTAATAGTAAATTCCCTCTATAACTAGGAAAGAGAATAACTTTATCAGGTGACAAATGATTGGGTTACCTGGGTTAAATATTTATATTAGGATAAGATGGAATTTTCTAGAAGTCCCTGATTCTGCCTTTCAAGGCAGCATAGATGACTAATTGATGTCTCCTTTAATCAAACAAATTACACACTTAACTGCTATCTTTGAGTGTAATCTCCGTATGTTTTAGTGATTTTTTTGGAAGAAACAGCATAATTTCTGTCTTTCTTTTCTTGTGGTGGTTTGGTGTTTGTTTGTTTGTTTGTTTTGTTTGTTTGTTTGTTTGTTTTGTTAGCAGCAATGACACAGAGTAAAATCAATACTGTCACCAGGACAGTAGCTGAAGGACATGGAAAGCTGATATTTAAAGAGGATAATGTCTCTAGGTATTATTTCTGTTTTAAGGATGGATTGGCAATAATGCTGAGCAAATACATTAGTACCAGACTGCAACCTTATCGACAAAGCTGCTGTACAGCTCTGAATAAGAAACTAAATTAGGAAAAAATGTATGTGAAAATGAATGGACAAGAAAATATCTCAGAGACTGGAGGAGGAAACTCCAGTAGTGTTCTGGAATCAGAAAGCTATTTGCTTCTGCATTTTTTCTTTTAAATACATGTTCACAATTCATACAACCAGCTTAACCTTTATTGCTCATTTGTCTTCACTTTTAAAAGGATCTATAAGAGATTGAAGTACATTTCAGACAGGGACAAATTAAGAACTGATTTGTTCTCAGCTCATTTCTGTTGGGATAGAGTATGTAAGAAGTAATGTCTCGTTTTACATTGATATATCTATATATGTACTATATATGTACAATGTTGTTCCATGACACAATATGAATAGAAAGGGCTCTTTTTTGCTTAGATTATCCACCATTTCTCTCAAAATAGTACTTACAAAGAATCATTGTCTTTGTTTCCACTAATAAACATAATTGCTTGTTCTGGTTTCAAGTGTTTTCTTCTTTTCCCAGCTCACTGTTTCTATCAAAAAGAGATACCTCTTAATTCACAATTGGTTTAATGAGAGCTGGTTTTGGCTAAATCTTTGCATGGTACTTACCTGAAGACATTGTGCAGTGGAAGAATATTTCCTTTCTTTTCTCCCATTTTGCAATTCATGAAAATATTCCTTTCATTCATCCCCAAAGCTGCCATTAAATGACTCATTGGCCTGATCAACTCATTTGACTTATGGTACTCATTAGCACTCTACATTAGACATTCCATTTCAGTTAATCATAATGAAATGTAAAGGACAATATTTAGACAAAATATTTAAACAAAATATTTGGAGAAAAGTGGTACATGTCAGTGATTAGATGTATAATTTGTTTTTTCTTATTGACAACTGATTTTGTTTTTTACCTCACTTAAGCTCTAAGTAGTAACTCAAAAGAACTGAAATAAGGTGCTCTGTCTGTGGGCATATCTTTACTTCACCAATGATCAAAGTGCCTTCTGCTGCCCTTCCTGTCACTGCTCAATGCATATATACCAACAAAAAATTTGTCAACTGATCTTACATAGATCTCTAGGCAAAATTATGCCTGAATTTTCTGTCTTATGTTTATTTTCTGGAGCACATTCTAAACATTTTTGTTATTTCATTCTGTATTTAAAGCACCTCTACCAATGATCTTGTCAGAGCTACCCACCTTCGTAATGTCTGGAGGTTTCAGCAACTATGTCAAAACCCCCTTCTAAGTACTCCAGGAAGTAGTTTTGTTAATCCAGTATTTGGCAATTTATTTTGAGTCAATACTCAAATATTTCTTAGTGTGGTACTCCAGCTTTTTAACATTGTAATTATTTTAAGTGTCAAGTAAAAGCAATCTGCAGAGAAGTAACAGCCATTAATTTTCGAAAAAACATTTTGCTATGACTTAGTCTTTTTGACTTAATAGATATAAATTAAATTGCTTAGGTTGTTTGTCTTGATTTGCATTTTTTTTTTACACAACAGTTTTGTATAGCTTCAAGAAGAAAAATTTACATTCAGTTCTAAATTGTTGGGACTGATTGTTTTGAAAAGAATGTTAACAATATCTTTAAGCAACTAGTCATTTGCTTTCTACTTGACTGGGTGTATGCCTTTAGCTTTCTAACAAACCATTCTTACTACAATACTTGAAAGATAAACTATACAGAATTATGAAATCACACCTAGAAAGCTGTTCCAAAATTCTGAAGTCAAATATACATTTATGGCAGCCATTATCAAGGCCAGGTTGAATGAGGTTTTGAGCAACCTTGTCTAGGGAAAAGTGTCCCTGCCCATGAAAACGGGCCTGGAACTAAATGATTTTAAAGCCCCTTTAAACCATACCCCAGCTTTGACTCTGTGATTCTATTATATATAGACAATCCCTTTTCTGCTCAAATAGACAAATAAAGTCTTAGTTCCACAAGCATTTGTGCTCATGCCCCAAAATAACATGGCTAGATGCACAGAAAACTTTGTTCTGTTTCAAACCCAGTTGTCATAACCAATATGAGTTTAGTGCAGCATAACATATATGAGTCACATATTTGCATGCATATTGCATGAAGCTATGCACAAGCAATAAGAAATGTTTTGGAGAGGTATATAAAGTTTTCTAGAGATGAAAAGTCAGATTAAGTTAGTTTACCTTCAGATATCATAACTGGAAGAAGGTATCACACAGTGTAAACTCATTTTGAGAGCGGCCAAAGGTATGACTGTCTATCTGTAAAACTGAAATGTAAAAGAGACCAGAAGATCTTTCAACAATGATGTTTATTATCCATGTTTGGAATTACCTATCCTGAAATCGTATTTCCTCAGTTGCATTCCAATCCTAACTACCAGGTCAATTCACTCAGAAGATTCTTGTCATAGATGACAAACATACACTTGTATTTTACTGATTTCAAGGATGTTTATAAATGGATCACCCACTAAAACAACTATTGAACAATTTTTGAAGACATTATAAATCAAGGTGAAGGAACCGTTACAAAAATGCTGAGATATTTAGTCAGATCAAATTGAGATCAATTTTTTCCTTATTCTTCCATTTACTTCCCAGCTATCATATCAGCTTTTGGTATATTCCTTCTGAAGTTGCTATTTCAGCAATTTCCATTTATTTATTCAGACATCATTCTTAGACTGTGGTTCTTGCAATGTCAAAAAATAAAATATTTCTATATGTTTTCCTCCACAGAGTTTAAAAGCAAACTGATATTGGATAGTAAGGTATTAAAAAAAAAAAATCCTACTAAACCTCATTGGTTTTCCATTTCTGCAATCACAGGGGTAATTTCTTGAAAGCAGCTCTCTCCATCTTTACTGTAAACCTCAAATCACACTGCAGCATTGTTGTTTACATTTGGCATAGAGCAATTTGAAAGATTCATCTTTTTAAATGTCACACAGTGACAGGAAAGACCAGCAGAAGACTGATAGCTTTAGGAACCAGTTCCAAAAATAAACCTATCTTCTCTGTATGTCTTTCTTCCTTTGTTTAAGTGTTAGCAGCACAGCTGCATTCTTGGCAAATTTACATATCTCTAATTATTCTTTGTTTCCAAGAATGAAAATATGTAAAACAAGTTGTAGATTTTTGTCCTCATTCAGCATGAACAATAAAGCTTAAAGATCTGTGAGATTTGACTGCCTTCATTTCTTGTTATATTTTATAAGTGGAAAATTAGAGAATATAAAGAAAGAGAAAAGGTACTATTTTCAAGTAAAGAAAGCCAGAAATAAGTGTACATAACTGGTTATGGTTCTACATGGCTGATTTAAGGAAAAATGGGAAAATGAAAACAATTCAGCCTAATTTTTTATCCACTATCAAATGGAGGGCATCTGCTGAAACCACATAGACAATAATATCAATGCAGATTAAAACCCAAAAACTACAACTAGTTTTCAGAATAAATTCCAGACTGGAATAGTTTTAAAGAAGAATTTGAAACAGAAAATGAAGATTAGAGCAGCACTATCCTGTAATTCTGGATTTTATACTCTGGGTAATCACTTAACATTTCATAAAACGTCAGCATTCCTACATGCTGTGCAGCCCAGTTTTACATCTGTCAAATCCCTGCATGGATTTATTAACTCTTTAAGATTAGTGAGCTATGAAAATGCAAATTTTGGAAGCAATACTTTCTGTAGGGCAGAAGGAGATCTGGCAAAGAAAATTTTGGAAATGAGTTCAGTATTAGAAGTCTAAGACCTCTTACCATCAGTATGGTGGGGAAAAAACCCAAAAAACAAAAAAAAAAACCCCAAACAAACCAAAATAAACCAAAACTGGAGCTAAAATGGAAGAAAAAAAATAGTATAAAAATTGGGTACAAAAAATGTGTAAAGGGTTTGATCAAGTTCCCCTTGAACTCAAGATTAAAAGGCTAAATGGAACTCGAATTTCAGGGATAGACTGAAAATGGAACTCGAATTTCAGGGATAGACTGAAAACATACTTCCAGTATCTCTCATTATGTGATTATTACATTTTATTATTTCTTAAAATTTTATTTGCGTGTAATAGCCAATGGAAGCAGCAGAACTTAAGGTGATACGCATTTTTATGCATTGTGTGTAAGCTTCTTATGTCTAGCAATTTTCTTTTCTTTTCTTCATATTTATAAGTAGAATAAATTAAAACCACAAAACAAAAACCAAAACCCTCAGGTATTTCCTGCACAGACTGAGAGAAATACTCTATGATGCTTGCTCAGCTTAGAGTTCAAGATGTTTTAAAGTAGTGAAGTCTGGGTACAAGGGCAGGAATGGCAATGGTGACTGGGCTCAGCTGAATGCCCCACAATCACCAGGTAAATCCATAGGACACATGGGGATTTCAAATCATCATGGCAGTGCTGAGATCAGCAAGGAATAAAGCTTAAACACAGCACACCTCTGATGTAGCTCAGGCAAGGACTGAGCCTAAATGCAATGTGTAGATCAATAGGCAGAATTTGCACACACAGGAGCCCAGGTGAAGCATTTGACAGCTCTCTGGCAGTATATGACTTTCTACTTCTCACTTCTCTTTCTGGAATTTTTTCTGTATTTATAGATGTCCGGCACAAGGTCACACAACTGCACTATGTCATAGCTGGCTTTTGAAACAAGCTGCTCAACCTTGGGGAAGAGGTTGCAAAGAATTGTGGAAAAACACAGTTATAGGCTGATCAGGTCAGCTAAAGCCTCGATGCAGTCAGGACTCTGACAGAAAAAAATCTTTAAAAAATTCATTATTATATAAAACCTGTGTATTTTCTCTCATTGCTTCAGGTTAGCTCCTTAGCCAAATATGAGAGAAAAATCAAATGATGTTTTTATTTAATGAGTACTTCAGAAAATTTTAGCCTCAAAAAACTAATTCAATTTTGATTCTAGGATTCCTCATTTACCTAGTTTCTCTAGAGTTGCCATTATTTTGGTAGCAGAACATTCAGCACCAGTTTATTTCTCCAGGAAGAAGCTTTTTCATATCTTTCACCTGATTCTCAGGTTAGCTCATTATTCCCATCTTGATCTCTATGTCTCTTCATCTCTGTGGTGCCTGTGTTGTTACCAAGGCTCAGAGGTACACTCTCCTCTGTCTTGGGTCTGTCATTCACTGCACAACCAATACACATTGTGCTTACACTAGAAAATTTAACTCCTGGATTATTGATGCAATTTCACTCAGCCTTCAGCAGAAGGCTTGTAGAGAAGTCCTTTTCAGTTTTAGGACTTCCACAGAAAACTGTATGCAAGTCTTGTCTAAAATCAGGATCAGGCACATATTTGTTTTCTAAACTAAAATACTGTCAATGCAAAAAATTGCTTGGTGTCAGTGATCAAAATTGTTCAATACACGGGAAGAAAGCACAAGTTTGCATTTTAATGTAACTAATCAATCTCTGTGAACAGAATATCTTGAACGATAAACTATGCAAATTACATAACAATAAGTATCGGATTCAAAGACTAGTACTTTGCATATGCATAACTTATGTTTGAAAACAAATGATAGATTTGTGAGACTTCCACTACACACACAGCTGAGCTCTGCATCCATCTGAAAGCTAAGGATGAAAGTCATGATTTGTGTGGAATGTCCAGAAATCAAAGATGGCTTTAAGACTCAAGTCCCCGAAGAAATCAAAACAAGTTGGACTAACAAGCTGCCTGTTGTATTGCATAGCCTCAGAGGGTTACATAATTTCACCCCATAGCTATTACCAATAATTCACTGAAAACTAATTTCAATAAAGCTTTTTATGTGGTCTGCTCCAGAAGTCTCAGAGTCTCTTCGCGAAGGCCTTGACCAACAAGCTGTTAATTGTAAATAAAATGAGTTATAACCTTCCCTAGAATTCCCTCTGAGAGAAAATAGAAGATTCAAAACATTGTCAAATACATATACCATTAATTTTAGAAGGACAAGGGTCAATTTGAATGGAAGCTTTATATTCACATGTAACATATACAACTTTGTTTCTGTTATGAAAGTACCCAGAAAAAAAAATAATCATTCCAAAAAAGTAACATTTTCATCCCTGGCTTTAATAGAGCATTTGAAGCCATGGTACAGGTATTTAAAAGATGAAAATACATACCATGAAGAAGGCAGGGTACTCCTGCCTTCAGTGTTTATCTCTCAGTGAAACACATAGGTCATTCATCAACCACTATAAGCCTGTCCCATCTTTAGCAGGGCTCTCGTTGCTGTAAGGAGGTACAGCAAATACATATATATGCTTATCTTTTGGTTGTTTTTTGGTTGGTTTGTTTGTTTGTTTGTTTGTTTGTTCCTATCTCCTCTCTTTCATTTAATCATGACTGAAAAGTCTTGGGGGCAATAAATCTGATTTCTCAGGATTCTCTCTGAAAGGACAAGTTCTGCAAAATGGCCATTTACAGTACTCTGTAGTCCTATCAAAGAGTTCTTCACTGAACTTCCCAAAGGGTGTACACATAGACAAATATTTACCCCACATCTGTAATTTCCCCTGTCTTGTAATAGCACGGTATTCACAAACACACTGCATACTGCATTCAAGGAGATGGGGGAAAAAGAAAATTATCTGGTTTTCTGTTTAAAGAACAGCCACAAAAAAAGTGTGAATAAAATGTGACTGAATAAATGAAGTCTGAGTAATTAAAATGCCTACTGACCATGGGTAATTAATATATTTTCAATGTACTAGTAACACCAAACAAATGAACCATATGCTAAAAGAAGCCATCTGTGTCAGTAAATACTCCAATATAAGATGTTAAATATAATTAGAAAATTTATTCTGTCCCTTTTATTGGAGAGGAAATTTGGGGAAGTAAATGATTGTATTTGGAAATTTAAAAGTCAAATATTGGAAATATAGCTGGCAGACTTTAATGAAGGAATGAAAAAAACTTCATTGCTGTCTACAGCTGTTGAAAAATCAGAAGATTTGCTATGCAGAGGGGTTTAATCTGCTAGGGCTTACATCTCCTAAATTTTACTTCGAGACACAGATGTGAACAGAAATCTCAGAATAAAATTAATTCAAGACTAGTGAGCTTGAATGCATGAATTTTTGCATAGGTAAAACTCTTTAACACTTAGAAGACACAAAGCATTTCTGCACTGTGTAATAGTTATGTGAAAGCATACAAAGACTGATCTTAGTGTTGTTGGATCTCAATGTACCCCCAAGGCAAGAAAGACTGATCCACACTGGGACAAATTCAGGAGAAGGCTGCTGGGATGCTTGGGACAATAGAACTTGCTGTGTTACAGAAGCCTGAGGGAACAGGACTTGGTTAGCCTGCAGAAGAGACTAATTTTGGGGGAACCTAACAGCAGGAAGTCCTCACATAAAGAAACAGAGGCAGGTCCTTCACCCCAGTGTGTAGTTGAAATATGAGAGATAATGGGCCCAAGGAGGCATACAACAGACTTGTGTTTGAAAGCTTTTCCCACCTGAGGAGTGCCTAGTGGTGGAAGATGATGCCTTAAGAAGTTATGCTGTCTTTGTCCTTGGAGGTTTTTGTCACCTGACTGGACAAAGCCCTGAACAACCTGGCCTGACCTCACAACTGCCGCTGTCTAGAGCAGAGTTAGAAAAGTTCTGAGGTACCTTACCACCTAAATCTTCAGCCCTATGGCTTCAAAGCTCTACAGTTTCTCAGCAAACTTCTGTGAAAACAGAAAGATTTTAAATGTCTTTTGTAAGTACCTGAGTCAGATGGAAAATAATGTAATCTTTGGCAGGTAAACCAGTAGCCTGGATGGGAGCAGACTGTACATCTTAGCATGCATTATTTCAACTTTTCAGGTCACTAAACTAAGATAAGCTGAATTAAAAAAAAAAAAAGGCAATCATGCCTGTTTATTTCCAACAACCTTATAGAAACCTGGGAGAACTAGCTTGGATATATTTACATTTAAACAACATATCAGCAAGGCCCCTCCCAAGTAAACATGTTAATATTCCAAAGAAAGTTGATGGACTTACAGAGGCCTCAAGTATAAATACAGTGCTGTATATTTAATGCAAGTATATGGCCAGGTAGAGAAGAGATAGTGTCACTGATGGATTCATTCTGTCAAGTGTGTGCCTGTTGTCAAAAAATCTCTCACTACTACAAGATATTTTCTTCATGCTGATAACATCACTTTTCAATATAACCCTGATAATTCAATCTGTTCAAGAACACTAATTCAAAAGAAGCTCAGCATTGTCAGTCGTGACATTCATGGAATGACTTCTCTGCCAGAACCTAGCTTTAATTTCGCGCTCAGAAGAGACTCTTCCCAAAAAATGAAATTGCTGTCAAGTTTCTAGAAGCTGAGTATATGATGATATTTTCTGAAAGTTTCTTTAAAAAAACCCAAAAACACACCTACAGAAAATGAAGTTACTCAGTAAGTGAAATTGCAAAAAGAAAATGTGTAAAAAAAAACCCCAAAAAACCAGTATATTTTTGTGGTATAGTCAGCTGACTGATGCAGTAAAGAGATGAATTTTATCCATGTTTCTACCATGGTCACTTAGGTAATTTCTTGTGCTCAAAATTATTTCATGTACAAAAGTGTAACACACTTGATTAAGGAAGGTAAAACTTTTTTATTGATTAAAATTTTAGTAGTTGAATTGTTCAAATTATTAGTTTGGTGATAACAAAGTTAAAAATCTTCTATAGAAGAATATCTTCATTCCATCTCTACCCCTTCCCTGGTGTTATGCTCAAATTCCCAGCTTTCCTCGAGGTCATAAGGCTGTTGATTTCCGTCAGAGGGTTAAAGTCAGTCATTAGAATCCCGTAGTTTTTGACAAGTGTTGTTCATCATGGGAGCTTCTTCTGCCTCTCCGTCAGAGAGGGATGTTTGTTTCTTTCCCCTCAGTTTTGAGACTGCAGGGGTTTATTTTAATGTTATCTGAAACCACTACATATCTGAAAACAATACACACCATTTCATAGTTTTCAAACTTTTTTTTTTTTTTACACTCTCATTTCTAAAACTGGTTTTACCCAAGCAACACCAAGTTGAACTGCTTTAACCTGAGATCTTTGATACTTTCCCTGTATTTCTGTTCTTCCATGCCACATTTTATTCTGGAGTCATAAGCAGCTCAGCTGACAGAAAATAACTACTTGTTTTTTGTTCTTTTTTCATAAACTAAAATTAAATTAAAACAAATTTAAAAAATACTTACCTGATGGCTAGAAATTTGTCATTACAGCTAAGCAACCAGCTTATATTAGGGTACATCCAGACAATCTTGCCTCTGTACTGTAAAGTGAGTGCAAACACCGTGTCCTTCTACTATGGACTATCTGCCCACTAATTCTAAGCACATAGTTAATCCCACTATGCTAGGAGGAAGCCATAAAATGAGTAAATGCCATTTTCCAAACAATAAAATAAGTACATGATTTTCAGTAGTATTTGTACACATAACCAAGATTAAGTATGCCTCTCCTTTTCAACCAAAAAACAGATACCTAAATTCAGATATTTTGAAATGTTCATCACCTAAAGTTGCGCACACATTATTGACAGCAGACACTTTCTACTGGGTCCAAGTGGGATTAAATTAATTTTCTCTACAGAAGCTGATAAGGGGGTGTCTTTTGGATGTGTGACTAAAACAGAGTTCATGCATCAGCGTTCCCGTTGCTGAGCAGTGCTTACACAGCATGAAAGTCTTCTTTTTCCCCACTCTGCCCACAATGAGTGGGCTGGGGACACACAGGGAGTTAGGAAGAGACACAGCTGGGACAGAAGACGCCAACTAACTGGGGACATGTTCCATATCACATGCCATCATGCTGAGCAGTAAAACTGGGTGTGTAATGGGTGCTGTGATCCAAGCTAGCTGTTGCTGGGAGACTGGGCATCAGTCTGCTGGTGGGAGGTGGTAAGGTTTTGTTTAATCTTGGAACCCTTTGATATTTTTTCTATCCTTTTCCTTCACTTATTAAACTATATTTATCTCAACAAGGTACTCTCACTTTTGTCCTGATTCTTTCTCCCATTCCACTGAGGGTGTGGGACTGAGCAACTGGGCAGTAAGTTATCTTCCATATAGGGACAACTCAACATTGAATGTTTTGGTTTGTTTTTTTTAATAGAATTTTGTGTGTGAGAGACAATGCGTGTTTATGTGTGCATTTACATAATTACATAGCTATAAATCACCAAACATTATTGCCACTAAATTGCAGGCTTGACATTAATATGTTATCCAATTGATTATATGACTCAATTTCATAGGTCTCCACAATGTATTGTCTGAAGAGAAAAAAATGGTGATTTCACTTCCTCATCCTTATTCATCGGCTTGTTTGCTAAAACATTCCATTTTATTTACATGAAGCAGACTTAATTTCATCCAACTGAAAATTAATCTTGTAATTCCATTGCAGTGTCTGTTAGTTGGAACTATATTTACATGGTGTCATACAAATTTCCTCTGAAATGTGTAATAGACATTCACCAGTATAATCTAGCTTGACCAAATTACTACAAATGTAATCATTTCCTACGACTCCTCAGGAGGAGTTTTCCATTTTGCCAGTGTTAAGATCCAATTATTAAAATTATTAGAAAGATGCTTCTGCCCAAATTAAACTGCAAACAAGACCATATGCCAAAGTCAATAGTGTGGAGTTTTATTTAACAGTAAATGTAAGGTAGAGAGAGATAGAAGGAAATAGAAAAAAACCCAGAAGGAATAGGAGCAGAAAGATATACAGTTGTCTCCCACTGGATCCCATGACAAGACTTGACTTTTGCAATTTCAGTGGCTGTTGATGAAAGCGATGGTTACAGTCTTGATCTATCAGAGGTCGAAACAACCCACAAAACAAAAGTTCCGTGCTCTACATGCTCTCAGTTTCAGGTGGGAAGAACACCCAGGTTACTCCCCTGGGGCAGGGAGTCTCACACTGAATGATATAATGATGTGGATGACACAGCTGCCTGTCATCTCAGCACAGCTGAGACAATTCTGCCCCATCAGAAGAGATGAATACCTTCAGACCACCTGTGAATGTCCCAGTACTTTCCTGGAAGTGAGTTTTCACAGCTGAACCATTATGTAAGGGAGGAAGGACATTAGCAGGAGAAAATAGCATGTCCCATAATTTACCTCTTATCAGCCTCTTCCCTTATTTTGTTCAACACCCAGCTTTAGCTTCCTGTGATAGGTGTGCACACCCTCTGCACCTGGGCACTTAAGTAGATTGTTTGAGTCATTAATCAGTCCAGTCCCTCACAGCCATCTAAAATTATTTTTCCTGTCATACAAAATAAAATGGTATGACATCTATAACACTACTAATCTAAACAAAAGGAAATCAGAAAAGAGTTCAAAGGTTTTGCCATTCAGGAAAATAAGAGTCAAACTGATCTCGCTCTCTCTGTATTATGGGGTGCAATGATACGTTTAAGCAACTCCATTCTGAACATAAATTACACTTCCGCTTTATAAAATTATCCAGTGCTAAAGACAGCATACAAAGAATATTTAAGAGGCCTGTGATATACTTGCATTAGGATTCAAAATAAGCAATATCATTAGGGTTTGCTGAGAAATTAGTCTTGATAATGTTTAGAATAGACAAAGGATATATTTTTATTTATTTGTTTCTTTATGTGCTTGAGAGAGATATAAGTAGTTAGAGTGCATGGCTCAGTCTATAAGTCTCAGGAAAAAGGTTTTGCAATATAATAGACAGGAAAATGATAAGATATCTTCTGAGATTGACTTAAAGGGGAAAAATTAGATATAAGTAATTTTAGAAATGTGGCTAATTTATTTATTTCTATACCCAATTTTTATTACAAAACTTTTGCAACTCCTGAGGTCCAGTGAAAACAGGAAATATCCCATAGATGCAAAAAGAAGGAACATCATATCATTAGAGATTCTTTTCTGCATTTGTGAATATTTACTTTTGACAGCTTTTTTGTGACTTTTCTGCTCTGTGACACTGAAAAATATCTTTTACAATTGAATGTAATTTTTTCTTTCACTCTTGTAGTGTAGATCGCTTTGGTAAAACTTGCAATAAATCTTGTTATGCTTCTCTCCTGTGATCTTTTAGTTTTATTTTTCGTTTTTATAAGTTGATGGCGAAACTTTTTGCCAAGGTCTGTGTTGTAGTGACAGCACAAGGTCAACAGTTTTATATCAAGAGAAGGTAGTTTAGATTAGATATTAAGAAAAAATTCTTCCTTATGATAGTGATGAAGTCCTTGAAAATGTTGCTCTAAGACGTTGTGGATGCCCCATCACTGGAACTGTTCAAGGTCAGGTTGGATGGATCTTTGAGCAACATGGTCTAGTTGAAGATGTCTCTGCTCATCGCTGGGGAAAATGGACAAGATAGTGTCTAAATAGTATGGGCATTCATATAAAATAACTCCTTGTCTCACTGAAATAGTCTAAATTATATAAAAATCAGGAAACATAGTTTATTATTATAGTTACAACTTAAAACCTCTATGATATACAAGTTCCAGCCATCTTATTTACTATTACTCCAACGACTCACAGGAACTGCTGTCAGATCTGTCAACAACGTTCACTCAGTAGAGCAAGAATGTATAAACATACACATATGTTCCTGAAGGCTTCAAATCTCCATTTGCTGATTGTAAGCATTATTTTTAAAAAGAACTGTGATTTCCCAAGGCTGATAAGAAATTCCTTATTCCGTTTTTGGAACAGATTCCAAACAGTCTAAGGAGGTGAAAATGAAGGTTTGTTATAATTACATACACAGTGAGATATATGTGAAAGAGACAACTGCATCAATGTTTCACTGATAGAAAAACACTTTGGGCAATCATCTCTTTTATCCATGTAAACCAGACTGCAGCCCATAGAGAAGACTGAAAAAAATAGTGTTATCTATAGTCATAGATGGTTGCACAAGTAACCATCAAAATAAAGCCACAGTATCTTGTCACTGCAAGGGTAAAAGTGTAGACGAGAATGAAACAAAAAATCCCATCTTGAAAAACACCAGAAGAGCTGAGTACTTCAGGCAAAGGTCTGGTATATGAATCATTCTTCCCAAAATTTACAACGCAGAGCAACAGAATAAACAAAAAAGCAGCAAATAAATTACCAGTTTTTCAGTTTGCTTCTGTGATGATACTACTTTGTGCAGTGGATGTACAGTAGACTTTTAGTAGTCTGCCTGGATTTCTAAAAAAGAAACATGGGAAGAGGAAAAAGGGGAGAAGTACTGGTGGTGGGGATAAAGCAATCATAGATTAGGTAGAGCCATAATCCACTTGAGATATATTTTGCAAACCTACTCACATTGAATATTTACACTCATTAAGGCTGGCCAAATTTGGCCCAGAAAAATGTTAACTGTGTGCTTCATCCTATCCCCTTAATTTATAGACACAGCTAGATCCTGATGTTTCATTGTTTCTATGCATTTGCAAATCCAAGGTGCACAAAATAAATGCTTTATCAAGGATTTTTTGATAATTTTTACTAAGTCCATGCTCTCATTTCTGGAGATCGCGTTCTACGATAACTCCTTAAATTAATGCTTGCCAAGGAAATTAAAAACAAACAAGGGAGTGTTCACTAAAAATCAGAAGACAAGTTTAGGAAGCAAGGAAGGCAGTAGAGATAACAAGCATAGTATTCATGAATAGAAGCAACTAATTGATAATTCTAAAATAACTGAACTTTTACCCTTTTCTTTTTTTTCAAGTCCTTTCAGGAAAAGACAAAAATTTTCTGAGAATTAGTAATTAATGAACACCAGGTCAATATAATTTTTGATAAAAGTAGGTAAGAAAGTATCAGGAAAAATTTTGCATATATAAGTCTACAGGTCAGTATGGTATGAATGTTCATTATATTAAAAATGACTTGCTGAACTATTTGCAATCATATGGCACTCTTGATGAACCTACAAGAAAATACAAAAGGATTTTAGTAAACAAATAGCAGTAGCAGTGAAATCTTTAACTGGACTTTAATTCAATACTCTAGAAGAAATAGAGGTCTCTGTCTATAAAATTTAAGTCTCAGTTAGAGAGAAACTTAAATTTAGAGTCAAAAGCAAAGTATGTTGACATTAATGAGAAAAAAAGCTCATTTTGATTTCAGGAAGCTTGCTATCAAGCCCACCTTGCAAACACACTTATATTTTAGAATAGATGGAGAGGAAAAGAGATTTTCGACACTCGAGTGGCTCTTGTTCAGTTGTTTAATGACTCTCAAAACAAAAACTGCAGAAATCTGTCAGCTCTCTAGTTTCCTCTGACAGATGTACAACAAGCAGAGAAAAAAATATTTTGTGTTTCTCCCCATGTCAAGGGACAGGGGTGGAGTTAAATGATCTTGAAGATCCCTTCCAAGCCAAACCATCTTATGATTCTATGTTTACTAAGATTAATAGTCAAACCCTCAGTCGGTGACAAGAACAGTATAAGCATTTTAAAGCTCATTCATAATGAAGATTATTATAGAAGCTGGAGTTACCAATTTTTCTATATTAAACTACTATTGATTCTCTTTTTCTGAGGAAGTTTAACAGAAATTACTTGATTATGGTTAGATTTCTACAAGCCCCAGGTTCATTATCAGTTCCTTAAGACTTAGATTTGCCATGCCAGAAAAGCAAACGTAGCAAAAATTAGGGGAAATGTTATAATGAGCTATGTGCTTGTCACCCATCTGAGAGACATACAAAATTCCTCAAACTGATGCTAAGGTGTTTCTGACTCTTGTGCTATGTCTCTGGCAATGAAGGTTCTTCTGATGAAGTTCATTTTAATCCTTTCCACAGGAAAGGAATATCTTTTATTCACAAAAACACTAGAGCAAAAATTTTGTTTAGGACCAGTTGACTGTTTCTTGTTTATTTGGAGAAATTAGGCTGGTAGCTGGGGAAGAAACCTTTCAGTTAGAATAAGAAAAATTTCTAGGTAGTCACACTTGAAATAGAAAAACAAGAAAAAAAGTGAGGCAGTGTTAGATAGAAACAACAGACATGTAAAACTGGAATACAGCTATTTAATAGAATTTTTAGGATGACAAAATCATAATTTGGCATGAAACATGTCAGTACAGGAAAGGAAAAGGGAATATTATAGGAAAAAAAAAGAAAAAATAGAAAAAACCTATAAAATATTTTCTTAATACTATAAAGTGTTGTTTCATCTATGGAACAACGGCAATTTGATCAGAGTTTTTTTACATTTCTTAAGAAATTCATTATTATTTAATAAGTCCATTTTAAAAGGCATATTAGAATTTTTTTTCTCCTATTTTTGTTACATGAAAACAGAGTGAGAAATCTGCTGCTTCATTCTTACAAGCATTTGTCTGTATCCTCAGAGTATTATTTCCACTCCAGAAGAGTACATAAAGAAATTTCCCTCAGTCTCTCAAATGTCAACCTTCTTTCATTCTCTAGACCTCTCAGTACACAAACTAATTGAAAACCATGCTCCAGTTCTTCAGCAGAAAAAGGGGGATAATGCTTTCCCACTTGAATTACTTGGTTTTGGTGGCTTTTTGATTTCCCCCCACTGCTCCCATGAATCTTCAGCTTTGAGGGGAAAGGATTATCTCTTATCATTACAGATATGTGAACTAAGGAGTTCTATCTTTTCTAACAAGTGTTTACAGTAGGAAAAATATTTTGCTGTAGACAGAAAAAAAAGACTTTCACTCAGACATCTCTAATCTTCTAAAGTAATAAAAAGAATTAAAATTAATCAAAATGAAAACTATAAAACCATTTTGTTGGAAATATATAAATGAGACACCCATTTTCCATGGCTATTTTAAATGAAACATTTTTTAAGTGAATGCATTCAGACATTATAATATATAGTATTCAATTGCTAATTACTCCTGTTGTTTGAGTATCTATGATGAAAGTTATCTAGAAAATATACATCTCTATAGCTGTTACTTGTTTATGTAACATCAGAATACTTTTAAAGAAAATAGAAGAACATTTAAAATAAATTGCAGTTGTAGTGCTTACTTTTAAAAACTTATAAGTGTATGCACATCTTCATAGATACATAGATATTCTGAGTTTTAATCCTCAATGAAGTTTCAAAAAAAAAAGCTGAAAACCAGTGGAATGTACTGAAATCATTGTCAGATATTATGGAAAACGTTTGCCCTAGAAGGTGAAAGGATCATTTTCCTACACTGAGAACAATTTCAAGGGTAGTATTTTAATTACTTTGTGCCCTCTAAGAGTACTCAAGCTCACAGTGTCAAAAGGGCAGAAAACAAATCCCCAGACCCTTAGAAATATTGGAGAATATTTCGTTAGAAATAAATGGCAATGCTTTCAGTGCATATTTCTGGAAAAATAAGCTGGGACAGAAGAATAGGGTAAATTGAGTCTTGCTGTCTACTTAGATACCATTTCCTACTCTTATAGACAAAAACAAAAAGACACAAATCAAAGGCTTTTTTAAGCCAGACTTAAAAAAAACAAACATAATAATAAGGTGAGGTTTTGGGCAGTGGGAGCAATAACAATGTTGAGAGTTAAAAGGCTCAGCTATGATAACATCATCTTTTGGTTTTAAACAAGTATATACAAGAGGTTTAGTTTTGTGTCCTAATTTAAAGTTTGATTCAGAGGCCACAGTAAACTACTTTCTTAAGTGCTACAGAGAGATAAAAGTATAGAGACATATATAAAAGTGTATACCTGTATCAATAGATACTAAGAAAAAAGCTATGTTCGGTGTTTGTGTTGGGGGTTGGTTTTGTACAAGAAAGAATCAGCAAAAGCCAGGTTTCTTTAAAAGAAATAGAGCAGAAGCAAATGATATTAGGGTATGCTCAGAATGCTCCAGAAGACCAATTTTCGAATTATTTACCTTCAAAATCACAGATTTATTGCTTATTGTTTGTTGATAAGTCAATTACCCTGAAATTCATGTATGTGTATGCTTTATAGCCCATATTTACAAACAAAACACCAAACAACCGAACATAAAAAACCAGCAACGACCAAACAGATTCTTTATGTGAAATTAAACCTTTACGTGAAATTAATCTATGATTGATTGCCATTAACGTTTAACAGGGAGAGGGTGACTTGGGATTTGAAGTCATACCTTACATAACTTTTATGGACTATTCAGGGGATTGGCAGTGATTAATTACTAGTCAAAAAAAAAGTATCCACCGACAATGAAATAACCCACATTAGTCTATTGCTATAATGCTAGAAAATATTAAATATTACAGAAATTATATGTCTTGAAACTTCCAAGTAGCTGTAACTCCTACAAAAACTATTGTGTTTGGAATGTTTGCCTGACCGAAAGATTAAAGCTTGATAGAGCAAGAACATACAGAAAAAAATCAAAGCATAAAATGCAGCTGTCTAAGAGTCAATGAAATGACACCCTGCTGTTTGACAGCATGTAATGAAAAGAAGTGATAAAAGTTCATTGTAATACAAGCTATGAAAATACAGGAAAAAAAGATTATGTTATTTTCAAATATATTATAATTAAAGAACTAATTTCTAAGTTACTTGAAAACTGTGGTTTGCACAAAAATATAAATTCAACATGTTAAAACCAAAAATATGTTGTCTTGGGTTATGGAACCTAAGATGTCTATTCTATTTTCATCTGCTGAAAGCAGTTGGGGAATTGTTCTCCTTTATCTCTTGTAACTCTGGGAGGAGGGGGGCGGGTGCCTTTTGATAATGGGCCAGCTGTTAAAACCAGGTGGGGCATTGTTTCTTATCTCTTTCACTGCCCGCCCTCCCTCCAGGAGAATATTTTCTGCTAATGGACCATTAAGAGACCCCTACCCTCCCCAGGGGAGTACATCCACATTCCATCATCCTATTGTGAGATGCTCCACCCAGTGGGAGGAGCCAACCATTCCTACCTGGATAAAATTGGGACTCAGGAACAGGAAGTTCTCTTGCTTCACCCCGATTTCTGGGAGGAAGACCGGATCCCTTCTCACCATCACCGGACCCCTTCTCACCACCTCTGGACCCTTTTGGCTACAGGATCATCTCTACTTCAACAGAACCACATCTGCCACTCCAGGAGGACTCACTTTTGGACTGCTTCCAACACCCTGACCAACAGGGCATCAGGTTGTAGCTCTGGCTCTGTCAGGGCTTTCCAAAATTGTTGTTTGTTTGTTTGCTGGTTTGGTGGGGTGGTTTTGTTTTTCTACCACATTTGTATTATTGATATTCCTAGTAAAGAACTGTTATTCCTATTCCCAAATCTTTGCCTGAGAGCCCTTAATTGCAAAATTATAATTTGGCGGGGTCGGGGTGAGGGGTTTACCCTCTCCATTCTAAGGGAAACTTCAGCTTTCCCTGGCAGATACCTGTCTTCCCAAACCAAGACATATATTTTCACTGAAAAAACTTTAATAGGAAAACCGCTATGTGAAATATTAATTACGATGCTAAATTTCTCTTTATTCCGATTATCTTCTTTGAGTAAAATTACTGTATATTTTAAAGGTTAAGTAGGTAAAGACTGTTTCTGGATTATATTCAAATTGATTTTTAAGGACTGCTTATGAGAACTCCATCAGATTACTGATGTCAGGCAGTATTTTTTTTTTCCTCATAAAAGAATTACTTGCAGGCACCTGATCTTAAAATTTCATAAAAGCGACACACTAGTATTTTCAGAATGACCATAGTAACTAAACAGCTTTAAAATCTTGATTATTTAATATAAATTAACTACCCCTTTCTAATTAATGAAATAAAAATGTGTTTAGAATATAAAATCCAGTTATTTTCATTTATTTTGCCTAGTAAAATCCAAGGGTCTGTGCTCCCTCTACTGGCAGTAAAAAAACAATTCTGCAGGAAAAGCAGTGTCAGCTAAAGATAACTGAGTGACACAAAATAATTAAACAAATAAAAAATTGCCTTTGCACGGGTACACCAGATAACATTTGCAACACAGAAAAATCTTCTCTATTTAAAGAATAAAAATATTAGCCTGGAGATAAATATGATTTCTTTCCCAATATTCTCAGGCGAGAGTTAAAAGGTATTTTCTTAAAACCAAGGAATTTTGAATTCCTTTCAGGTCACCTTGCAACCTGAAAACCTTTTCTCCTGGTATTCTCAAATATTGCACAAATTTAGTGTAGTATCTTGTAGCTCCTACCTGTTAAAGTTAAACATTAAAATCCATGGCGGGGGCGGGGGGAGACATTTTGGTAATTTTTAACAAAACATGATATGTAAAAAGGTTTATTAAAGATTGAAGAATATCTTTTAATATAGCTTTTGCTATACTGACAAACATTGGTTAAAATGAACTCTGGTGCCACTGGCTCAGAACTTGATGATTTAAGACCCACATCCTTTGCTAAGATTACAGTGAACAAAGAAAGAAATTAAACTTAATTAACCCTGATCATTGGTAGGCCATAGAGGCAAGAAGACAGCAAAGGGAGGGGGAAAAAGATCTACTTGTAGGGTATTTTGACTGTCTATTTAATGCACAAATACAGGAAAAAACTAATTCTCTGAAAATTCAAGTAATCTTAAATCCACTTCTTACTGACAATTTGGAATTGATATCCTTTAATTTATTAATCTGAGAGCACGGCTACAACTGACTGGTACAGCACAAATAGCTCACTCCTAGACGCGTAGACAACTGGCTAGGACATCTAGAAGACATCTACAGGACTGAAAGAATCAATTTCTGTGCTGCTGAAACACACAACAAAACCTCTTCCACAAACAATCCAAGCCAGTGATATTAGTTACAGCTGAAAATCAGTGGCTGTTCTCATGCTATATCCAAGTAGAACTTGGATCAGAAATTGGTTGTTTTTACACAAGTTACCATACTCCAAAATTACATTTTCAATTAAGATACAGGTTCTTGAATTTCTAGGCTTTTGCTCTACAAAAGATCAGATGAGACAGTAACAATCACCTCTTTACAGGAAGAATTGATGTTATGTAAGGATGCAAAAAATCATCAGCTCTGACTCTGAAAGGCCCATTTTAGGGTAGCAATTTACTGTGAGCTCTATAGTCAACACAGATGTGAGAAATGGCAATTGTCCTCTAACCACCTGTCTCTCTAGGTGTACAAACTCTCCTCAGTAATCTATACTCTGCAATAAAACATAGCTGGTATAAGCTGGTTTTCCTGGAACAACACGCATCAGCATCTGAAAACTGCAGCAGATATTAATGACAGTAACAAGAATAGACAGAGATGCCTTTGATTGCTACATTTTCAAATTTTCCATACTCTTATTCCCTGATTAGCTCAGTTTTCAGGATTAGTGAGAAAGGGGATAGTGCTAATACAAGGCATGAGTTATGCCCACAGTTCTTGATTGTGCTCCACATGTGTTTAATGTTGCAGAGGGAGGGGGGGAAGCTTTCTGCTACCAGGACAGCATTTTGAGAAAGATTGTTCATTTATCTTCCTTCCTGCAAATTAATATTGAAATTATTTTTATTGATATTTTATATGATCCAGAAAGTTTTGCAGATGCATAGTTTTATTTTTGTCCTTCTCTCCTAAATATGAAGTCCCAGCTCAGCCTTTATTAGATTTTCAGTCAGCTCAAGTCATTACTATTCTATGCATAGAATTTCCTTTTATTTTTGCATAGAGATCAAATATAGACTATTAAGATGTAATAATCAAATGTAACAATATTGGTATACTTAGCTAAAATTTTATTTATAATCTAGTAGTATGAAAGACTTAAGACAGAAATAAAGCTGATTTTCACCTTAAGCAGATAAACTGGTCACCTGCTGGGTTAATTTTTTTTTTACTTGATCATTAATTAAAATTAACCTAATGATTTATTTTATTGACATTTTAATAAATGCAACTGAGTAAAAGGGCGTGATCTGCTTAATATATACTATGGATGTCATATGATTGTATGCTTATACAGTTAGACTACTTCATGAGATATTTGAAAAGTTTTAGCATTAAAAGAGTGCAGCAGACATGGTTACCTTTACATCACTAGGTTCATTAACTCATCTCTGACATTAGTTTCCATTTTTATAAGTACTACAATTCTTTCTTAGCTACCACAGGCATTTTTGGCAACAGGAACTTAATTAATAGTTAGTGCTGCTTTGAGCAGAATGTTGTACTATGGAAATTCTAGAGTCCATTTTAAAATGAAGTATTTATTCAATCCGTGGTATCTTTTTTTAATAAAACAATTTGATTAAAATGCATTAGTTATGATGAATGACACAAGATAATATACTGAAAGCAGAGATAGAGTTATTTTTGATTTACCACAGAGATATAGCAAAGGTGGATGAATGGTGTAACATATTCTTCAAAGAGAATGTTATTAGCAAATCCATTATTGTTCTAGTTGTTAATTAAGTATTAATATCCATTCTTAAAACATAACACTTCAATCACTTTCAACTGTGAATTAGAATAAATTCTGAGATATTATTACCCCCTCAGAATTTTCACATTACTCTTTTTCCCTTTTCTTTATTTTTTTCTTGAGGTTCATCCAACCATAGCTGAACTTTTAAGATCCTTCAAACATAACTTTTTGCCTGTCACTGCATAATATGTAAGTTTAGTTTGTTGCAACAGTTTTCAGCCTTGGGAAGATATGATTCTAAAGGTATGAGATTTCAAAATACAGGTTACAGAAATATAAATTCACTAAGTTTGTTTGAGCTTTGAGGGCAAAATAGGTTCCCCGAATTTACATCAAAGCAAAGCCTTTTCCAATTTGGTAGTACTATGTCTTCCTCATTACTCCTATGCCAATATACAAGTAGCAGGACTTGGGCTACCCACAGTCATGCACTGCAGCATTGCGTGGGTTTGTTGTGACCAAGTGCAGGACCCAGCACCCCACCTTGTTGAACACCCTGCAACTGATCTCAGCCCATTACAACAGGCTATTGACCATTTCTTCTTGGGTTACAGGGGCTTCATTCTGCTTCCCCTTGTCTTTCAGCTCAGGGGCCTGGGTATTCAGGAAGGAATTGATCTTACTATTAAAGACTGAGATAAAGAAAGCATTTAGCACCTCAGTCTTTTCCTCATTCATTGTCACTATATTCCCTCTGCATCCAATAATGGATTTTGTTGCTTATGTATTTATAAAGACTTTTTAAATTCTCTTTTACAGGAGTAGCAAGATAATGGTAATTTATGATCATTGTAGGATAGTGATAATGAAAAATAATTCAATAAATTTAATATTCATTACTTTTAAGATAGGTAGGTTAATTTAAGCCTTCATCTGTGGCCATATACTGCAGCCTAGGTCTATTAGCTGACTCAAAAACAGATAAGAGAGGTAAGCAGACTTGTAATACTGAAATACTGGGTTGCAAGAAAGAAAAATGGAAAACCTAACCAAAATAAGTGAGGATAACAGTGAAGAAATAGTGAGGATATAAACATATGAAAACAAACAAACCACCCCTTATGCCAAACCTGAGCAAGTCATTTGAAATGAAGAGTTTTCTCCTCCTCCTCCTCAAACACTTTACCAAATCAGACATACCGTTAGCTAAATCTTGATAGAACATAGGATTTTGTGATTGGGAATGGTACTTTCTTTGGGCTTAATTTCTTTGCATCTTTCAGTTCAGTAACTGCTTCAGAGTCTAAAGAACTGAAGTGTGAGGAGTATGGGAAATCTAAGATATATCAAGAGGAAAGTACCTGAGTGACAGACTACCAGGTGAAGTGGGTGGGAAAAAAAAGATCTTCAAGTGGTGCAGATTTGCTTTTATTCACTAATGCTCAACCCAATTTCTCTAGTTCATGATAATTCTGTCTAGATGCAGTGTTGTGGTATAGAGATGTAGACTATTTACATTTCAACCATTAACAGTGGTCTTAAAATATATTATTTCCCATTGTTCAGACTTGTTGTGTAATAAGATGATTTTCTTAAATGATGAACAACGCAGGAGCTGTTCTATGACTAAGAAATCACTAATTGCCAGTCTCAACATCTTGACTGGAATAGTGAAGGAGGACTAAAGAATCCTCTCTTAGATGGCATATCTTCTGCCAGTTTTCATATTTTTGCACATGCAGCTACTCACTTTATCTCCCTTAATATATTTCAACAAATAAAAAAAAAAAAAAAAAAAAAACCACAAAAAAAACCCAAAAAAAAAAACCCAAAAAAAAAAACCCAAAAAAACCCCACAAAAAACCCAAACAAACAAACAAAACCTCAAAGCAACAACAACAAAAAAAGAAACCCAAAACCAAACTCCCAAACAAACAAAACTAAGTTTATCCCAAGAAGCATTAGGCTGAAACAGAAAAAAATCATCATTATTTTATCATAGTATGCTGTAGTTCTGTAATGGTGTAAGTACAATTTAACTTTATTTCCTGAAAAGCTTCCAACATGGTTAACCCAAGGGAGCATAATCCTAGCTAAGACAGAGTTTTATGAATGTCTGCAAAAATCAGTCTGCTCTTTAGCTGGTTTTTTGTTTGTTTTCTTTATACAAACAAAAACTGCGGGAGTACTCTCAGTACTGAATTGATTAAAGGGCTGCAGCTCTTGATCTGTGAAGAGAGAGAGTGAAGGATCAGGGTTTGTTCAGTCTGGAGAAGAGAATTTGATTTTACAGAAAGGATGGCATTGTTGCGCCTTAGTAAGTAAACAAAGCTTTGTCAAGATTCAAGCTGGAGTACTGGCTCACAACTGCCCTCTCTATTAATTTATTGACGTGAACCTCATGGTTTCAGCCTGCACCAGCTAGTATTCTCCTAAAAACCCTCAAATACTCTTCAGGAAATAGCAGAGGACAGAACCTGGTACACAACATGTATTTCACTGCTCTAGTTGAAGGGAGAAAGGAGAGATTTGCTGTAAGGACATGAGCCATCCAATGTCAGCAGTCCTCAGACAAAGATGCCCCATTTGTTCATAAAGCTTATTTGCAGGGATGTATCTATTTTCTTCCTTCATGAGCTTTTTCCTCTAATTTTTGATACCTCACTGTGTTAAGGAATCCTAAATAAAACTGTCTTATAACAGTGTGTATTTAATATATATATTCTCCTTGAAACTTAAACTGGGTTTTGAAAGAGACTGCATCTCTTTCAACAGATCAAAGAATGATTTCATATGTTTATGAGTATTTTCTCATCATAACCATGTAACTGGAATATAAGATGTTCAGGGACTCATGTACTAGAAAATTATGAAATAACCTGTCAAAACATAAAAGTTTTCCTCTGTAGATTGCTTTTGTTGCATCCATTAGTTAGTTTTTGTTCCAATTAACTTAGCTGTAGAAGACTTATTTACATAAAATTCTTAAATATTTTGAATTTTTTCTCTTTTTGGTTGTTAGCTGGATTCTGTGGGCTGACTGTGGTTTGTGTATCTCTGTGTGGGCTCTTTGCCCTTTCTGTTAAGTAACTCTGTCTCCTTGTTCATTCTTTGATCTATTGAAAAAGTTGAAGTCTCTTGCAAAACCCAGTTTATGTTTCAAGGAGGACACTAACCTTTATGTGAGCAACTTTTTTAACCAATTTCAAGCAGCAGATATCAGTTTGAGGGGCTCTATATCTGTAGAGAGGAAGCTCAGGAAAATAAGAGGGATCAGAATATGTGTCACTTTAGAAAATTAACCGTTTTCAAAATAATAGTGATGGAGTTACTAATCATTTAAGAGTTCTAAAGACTCTTGGTTATTGCTCTGACTTCTACCAATACAACCTTTGATATACTGCTGTGCTGGGTTGGCCAGCTGCCAGACACCATTTACCTGATCTCTCACTCCCCCTCCCTGAGAGGACACAAGGGGAAAAATAAGATGTAAATGTTCATGGGTTGAGATAAAGACAAGGAGACCACTTACCAACTGTCACAGGCAAAACAGACTGGATTTGGAGACTTTTTTTTTTTTTTTTTTTAATTGGCAATTAAAATAGCTTAAGATGGTAAGAAACATGGACTGGAATACTGTCACTCCACCCTCCCTTTTTCTCAAGCTCAACTTTATTCCTTCATTCCTAACTCCTCCACCTTCCCTCTTCCCAGGCAGCAGATGGAAATGGAGACTGGGGGGTGGGGGCTCTGGTCAAGCTATAACTCCCTCTCTGCAGCTCCCTCCTCAACATGTGCTGCAGTGCTCGTCAGGAAAATTTGATCCAGCATGAATTCTCTGCAGGTCAGAGTCCCTTCAGGAAACATTTACCTGCTCCATAATGGGAAACTACAGAGGCTGCAACATGTTTATCTGCTCTGGTGTTGTCTTCCCCGAGGCTGCAAGGGAATCACACAGGCATAAGCAGCAGCGGAGGTGCGTAACAGGAACAGAGGCATTTAGCATCTGTGCCAAGCAAAATGATCTGGGGGCTTTGCTCATACTCTAAAAATCTCTTGTCATTCTGGTGACTTAGTAGATACTGTGAGGGTGGTGAAATGTATGTGGTGCAGCTTGGGGTTTTGGATGGATTTCCTCTTCAAGCTACAGAAAATATTTATGGAAGTCTTGTTATTTTACACCGATTAAGATTTTAACTAGCGTATAACCAAAGATAGAAAGAAACTTTCCTTAGAAGCCAGAAAAGGATGTGGTGGCTTATTTGGATTTTTCATCTGTACGTAACAAAGAGTGAATGAGGATGTGCAGCATGGGGAAAAGGGGCTAGCAATATAATATATCAAAAATGAAACTTGCTTAGAACTACAGAGGAAATATGTCAAACTACTTGAATAAATGTTATTTTATTACTATAGAATTATTTATGTTTATTCTCTGCAGCAGTTCTTTTATCAAATTGAAATTTTGTTTTATGCATTACTAAATAAAAGCACAGAAAGTCTTGGGTTGGAAGGGACGATGAAAATCACCTTCTTCCAAGCCTGCTGCCATGGGCAGGGATGTTACCCACTAGTGCAGGTTACCTGGGGCCCTGTGCAACATGAACATTTCCAGGGAGGGGCATCCACAACTTCCCTGTGCATTCTGCACCAGTGCCTCTCTACCCTCTGCTTAAAGACCTTTGTCCTAACATCTAATCTAAATCTCTTGCAGTTTGAAGCCCTTCCCCCTTATCCTATCTGCCCAGGTAAGAAGTTGCATTCTCTCTTATTTATAAGCCCCCTTTAAGTACTGGAAGGCCTCAATGAAGTCTCCCTGGAGTTTTCTCTCCAGGCTGAAAAGCCACAGCTCTCTCAGTCTGTCTGCATAGGAGAGGTGCTCCAGACTACATATCATCTTTGTGGTCCTCTTCTGGAACTGCTCAAAGCAGTTCATGTTTTTCTCACGCTGAGGACCCCAGAGCTGGATGCAGCATTTCAGGTGGGGTCTCACAAGGGCAAAATAGAGAGGGAGAATCACTTCCCTTGACCTGCTGATGTAACCCAGGATCTGCTCAGCTTTCTGGGATGCCACAGTACACTGTGGGCTCACACCCAGCTTTCTATACCTGAGAACACCCAAGTCCTTCACTGCAAGGCTGCTCCAAATCAGCTCTTCTTGCAGTCTGAACTCATGTCTGGGATTGCCTCCACCCAGGTGCAGCACCTTGCACTTGGACTCGTTGAACTTCATGAGGTCCTCATGCACCGAATTCTTGAGCTTGTCCAGGTTCTTCTGGATGGCTTCTCTTCCTTCTGTTGTGTCCACTGCACCAGTCAGCCTGGTCTTATCTGCAAAACTGAGGAAGGTGCACCTCTTTCTGACCTATGTATTCATAGAGCCCTGTCACATCCCTTACCAAGTCCCATTACCTCTGTGCCTTAAATTCCATGACCCTATCCCTACACACACTAACAGGTTCTGTACTCTTCCCGGGTTCCCTGTCCATGCTTCCACTGGCAGTGTATTTCCTTCTGCGCTGGTTTTGGCTGGAGTAGAGTTTATTTTCATCAGGGTTGTATGGGGCTGTGTTTTGGTTTTGTGCTGACTGTAGTTCGGTCATACAGAGATATTTTTTATTGCTGAACAGGTCTTACACAGAGTCAAGGCATTTTCTGCTTGTACTGCTATGGTTCAAGGAAGCTGGGAGTGCATGGGAAACTGTGAGGAGACAAATCCAGAGCAGGTGACTCAAACAGACCAAAGGGATATTCCAGACCATATGATATGAAATTGGGGGGAATAAGGGAGAAGTGTTTGTAGTGTTTGTAGTGATGATGTCTGTCTTCCTAAGTAATTGTTACATGTTTTGGTGCCCTGCTCTCCGGGAGATAGCTGAACACTTGCCTATCCATGGAAAACAGTGAATTGATTTCTTGTTTTGCTTTGCATTTGTGCATGCCTTTTGCTTTCCCTATTAAACTGTCATCCCAGCCCATGTGTTCTGTACCTTGTATCTTTTCAATTCTCTTGCTGATCCCGCTGGTGTGGAATGAGTGATTGTGTGGTACTTAGTTGCTGTTTGGCTAGGGAGCTTTCAGGTTAGAACGGAAAGTAGTATCCGGAGATGTTCTCATTTCTGAATATTCAAGATAGATATGGAGGATAAAGGGGGCTCAAACCAGAGCGCTCTGTGTAATCAAGGCAAATGATGGTCAGCCTTTCTCACTGACCACTCACTGTCACCTCCCTCCTTGCTCCAACACACAGTGGGAGGGAGTCACACAAAGAGGAGATTCTGTCAGCAAATAACTGCAGCAGTTAAGATCAAGTCTTGCAATATTTATGAAATATTTTACTAATACTTATAGGTCCTTGCCATTGTTTTTATGATTGTAAAAGTCTTAAGTTTCAAGCTGAACTGAGATTTGGAACTGGGACATCAAGAGATGGGAAACCATAGTGTAAATTAACAACTATCTGAACTGAAGAGAATGTAGGGTTCTTGATGCAGTCTTTGTTTTATATAGGTAAGAAACCATTTGAATCTGAGCTGGTCACAGAAAAGTTCATCAGCAAGGTTAAATTATAAATTCTAAACACCTTTCTTAATGAGGAAAGCTACAGCATGGACATATTCATGTGATGTATATGTGTACATTGTCATAAACCTTTTGAAACTATAGACCTTTTCAGGATGCTATTAGTATAATTTAGGAGAATCAACACAATTATTTTGGATTAGATAATGGAAATTAGCAAGATAAATAAATGTTAGAAAGCTCTTGGGGATATGAAACTGCATTATTAAATTAGAACTTCAGCTAAAATGATAAGGTCTGATGATTACATTTTCATTAGTTGTACATTCTGCAGTGTCACATAATAGCTTTGTTGATTGTGCATAATTTACAATGCTTTCAAAATGCAACACAATTACATGTCTCTTTAAAATAATATTGTTGTGCTGGAAAATAAATTGATGGGGCTAAGCACAAGTTAAAAGACACCTGCAACTATGAGCATGAGTCTCTTATTTTTTGAACCTGAAACATTTAGGGGAATATAGTTTTAGGGGAATACAGAGAATATAGTTTTGCACTGAAATAATATTTGACTTGATCACAAATTTAAAAATAATAAAAAAAAATCTAGATCTCAGGTGAACTAAACCATGTAGATGTTACAGAAAATTGTTTGTATTTTACTTTTTTTTAATGAAAGTCGTTTGGGTGTTTTGTTTTTTCTTTTTGAAAATGCCTGAGAAGACCAACAGGGAATCCCCAGCAAACGTTGGTACCACATGTAAGGCACTTCCATAAGTTTAATTATTTTAAAATTATTACTACACAGTGTTTATTATTAAATATTGATTTAATATTACACATATATTTTAAACTATACTTTATAACTGGTATATTATGTAACCAAAATGCTGAATTTTTAAAATATATTTAATCTTTATTGACATTTATTAATAAATTCCCTTTTTACAATAAATTTAAATTAAATATTGAGAAATAACTTTTCTAAGTACCTGATTTGTCCCTCTGTCATCATACTGAACCTTAAGCTATATGTCTGTTCTGTTTATTTTTCTTTGAATCTTTTGCTTCACATACTTCTGTTTTTGTGATGACCTATACTTATTTAAGAAAATTGGAAAAAAATTGCACCAGACATAGCGGTTGTAGTTTAAACACTACTATTATATCATTATTTGTTATTTGGTCTAGATGAGTGACTGTGTCCCTCAAAGTTCGTGGCTGCTTACAAGCCATAAAAAATCCTGACCAGAATACAAAGGAAGACAATGCCTGGGCACAGTAGAGGTCTGTGGCTCCATGGGACCATGGTGCTTGGAAACAGGGGAACTTGCATTGGGCTTACTGGGACAGGAGAGGCAGGGCCCATCCCACCACCTCAGCCAGAAGCAGGGACCAGGACACCCAGGCCAGGCACTGAGCATCTCCCTGAGGATGACCAAGGGCCAAGGGCAAGAACAAGCCCAGTGAGGAGTAGCAGGGTCAAACAGAGTCCTAGGATCACTGGGATGAGCCAAGAGAACAGAACTC
The DNA here is from genome assembly GCA_017589585.1 of Phylloscopus whistleri. Lineage (NCBI taxonomy): Eukaryota > Metazoa > Chordata > Aves > Passeriformes > Phylloscopidae > Phylloscopus > Phylloscopus whistleri. The sequence goes on from JADMLD010001396.1 coordinate 673,791, forward strand.
AGTGAGCCCAGACACGTGGATCAGATGAGACCTGCAGTGTGCTGTAACCAAGGCATGACCCAGGAAGGGGGGAAAGAGTTTGGACCCATAGGATTGGAATAGCTAAAATCCTAGTGAAATATGCAAAGTGCAACCATGTCTTTAAGGGCAGCCTATCAGACTAAATACAAAGAGGAAAATATTTCATTTTTCTTTAATGATAAGTAATACTTAGCTTTATGTCAATACAGAATACCAGAGTGGTTGATTTTGCATACTGAATTCTGAAGAAAAGAGCTTCAGCATCTAAGTGGTGTTAGTTTTATACACACCATGTTCAAGAAATTCACTTGATGTATTCTCCCCATGGTTAAATTTTGTGATTTTTATATAATGGCTAATTGGTCTTCCCACTGAAGGTTTGGGTTTGTGGGGTTATTTTTTTCTTCAGCTTGTTAATACATCTATCCTGTGAATCATCATCAAAATACATTTTCTCAGCCTGGACCCCTATGGCAACATAGCTCATTATCTTTGAAGCAGCATTAGGATGCAGTATCTTAAAGAAAACTAGACTGTTTTTCTTCTTAAAGTTCAAAATAATCTTAATACATTCTTTGTCATGGCATATTGTTACTTCCCAGAGCTCCCAGAAATCTGAGTCATAGAGAAAGATCCATGTGTGAATGTGTGTATGTTTACCCAATGTTCTTACAGGTCTTTTCCAACCTAAATGTTTCCATGCTTTTTATGTTTATATGTACAAACAATACATGAATGTATTATACCTGTCTAATCCCTTACTATCTTGCCAATTATGAAACTGTTATTGAAATGCATGAAAAATTCCTAGACTTCTAAAATTGCGTATAACTTAGGGCTACTGCTAAACCCTGTCAAAATGCTGTGCTCTGAGCAGGTCTATCAAAAAAGAACCCAGCAACGTTAGGCCCCCTGCTGTTAAATTTTATTATCATTAAATAATAACTTATGATAGGATAGCAAGGAAGCCAACTCTGTCCTGATGATAATGGTGATAGGTGCTATCCTCCACACCAGGTTTGCTGTCCTTCCTGATGCTGCCAGTAGTTCCACTTCAAACCAGAATTACTACATGGACTTGAAAAAGTCTTGGGATCTAACCCTGGTTCTCAGATGGCAACAGATGCTAATGACATTTGGACTGGAGTCAATGCATGGTTCTCAGAAGGGCTGTTGCAGAACCCAGAAGGCCCTTCTCATTTATACTCCAACTTTTGGGTTGGTTTGTTTTTTTTTCCTGTCGAAACTCACATACGGAAGGGAAAAAAATATATACAATGGCACTTCATTAGACCTTGCTAAGTTCAGGAGTTTCTCATCACTCATAATTTGCAATTTCTCCTTTCCTTTCCTTTCCTTTCCTTTCCTTTCCTTTCCTTTCCTTTCCTTTCCTTTCCTTTCCTTTCCTTTCCTTTCCTTTCCTTTCCTTTCCTTTCCTTTCCTTTCCTTTCCTTTCCTTTCCTTTCCTTTCCTTTCCTTTCCTTTCCTTTCCTTTCCTTTCCTTTCCTTTCCTTTCCTTTCCTTTCCTTTCCTTTCCTTTCCTTTCCTTTCCTTTCCTTTCCTTTCCTTTCCTTTCCTTTCCTTTCCTTTCCTTTCCTTTTTTACATACTCAACATTCTGAATATAAAGATTTTTAAAACCTTTAATGCAATATAAAGAGGTAGTGAACCATTTACCTTCATATCTACATTTCACATTTTCTGCAGTAAACACTTATTTACAGGATCTTAAGTTCCAAATATTGAAACAGTAGTATCCTTCACCCCCCATATACCCCATGTTGGTTCAATATTTTCAGCTAGTGCTCATAATAGAAAAATTTTACCAGATAACTGAATTTATATAATCAAAAGAAATGGCTGCAGTGAAGTAATTTATCATGAAGGCTCAATCTTTTACATTTACAGCACCCTATGGAAGATGAATAATCTTCCAATAATTTTCAATTTAGAAAAGATATTTGTAAATATCAGAGAAAAGAGAGTTAAAAGCACATTTTCTCATTCCACAATGAAAGTAGGACTGTTCTCCTACAATGATGCCAAAAGGGTTAAATCAATTTTTACTGTGCCTGGGAAACTTTTAGCAAAGAAGCAAGGTAAACACTGCTCCTCCAGCAAAAAAGGTGGGAAGATAAGAAGACATCTGTTTCAAGGATGCCATGATACACAAAAAAAGAGATTGAATCTCTGGGAACTTGGGGTGGGATTGATGGTAATGGGTAAACTGTGGTATATTTAGAGCTATCCTATGTAAGCGACACACTTGTAGAATCATGCATCTGCATAAGGCTAGTAGAATCCCTGTGTGACCTCAGGCCTGAATAAATGATGCCCTCTCTAACACAATTTGAGTGTTAAGCAGCCTTATTTTGATATTTTTTGTGGTAAACCTTTCTGACTTTTGAGAATAAAAGTGGATGCTGAGAGCAGCCTCCCAATAAAGTCTCATAAGAATCAGAGGAAATAAACAATACACTTTCAGTCTAGCTGTTAAATGAGTAAACTAAAATCACTAAACAGAACTACCCATTTCCTCCATACCTGTGAACTCAGTATTTGTGGTCTATACCTACAGAAAAGGCATTAAAAACTACCCCTGCTCCTTCTGCATACAGTTTTCTTCACTTGGGGATGAACATGCAGTGCATGGTTCATAGAGGGAATATTATATTGGTCTTTTGAGTCTAGTTCTCCAGTTTTCCATTGTCTTACTTGTGTGAAAACAAAGTTTGGGTAAACAGTAGTATTTTCATGTTTGCTTTACCTTACTGCTGAATTTTGAGACTTTGTTAAGTGTATTGAACTTCTCATTAGCAGATGGGAATGGATTATTTCATTGCCCATAGCTCATAATAAACCAAGGAAGACAGACCCAATTCTGTTAATCATATTACTATTGTCTCACTAACAACCTCTTTATTTATATTAAATGTGGATTTTTTTTTGCAATAAATGTAGTTTTTAGAAAGGTAATTATCATAAAATAAGAACAACTAAAGTTCACTGTAATTTGCTATTATTGTGTTCTGAAGCACTGAGATTTTAATCTACATTAAAAAAAATATTGTGCAAAGAAAAGGAAGTATATGTATTCCCAGTACACCAAATTGTCCTCTTCTGCAAAACATTCAAAAACATTTGCTACCCATTTATTTTAATAGCTTTAAAACATGCTTAAATGCAATGGACCTTAAGGTTTAAACAAATCAGTGGACTCAAAGTAATTTTATCAGCTGCATCTACTCTTGCCAGACACACTCCTGAGCCACTGCCATAACAACAGCAAATGCCAAAAACACTTAAAGGAAGATGTCAGCTTTGTGAGTCCTTATTAGGTCTTCTAAATTTAAGGTGAGAAGCCTTTTGTTCTAGCTTCTTGCAACAAAATTAAGTTTTTTGGTGTGACCCAAATAAATGTATTTAGACCCAGGAAATATATATTGTATTAGCCTGAATGAAATTTATGATGTGGCTGAAGGAATTGCATTTGTTTGTGAGGCACATAAGACTAAATGATCTAAAAGTCTAAACTATTGGTATTTCAGACTGCAGTTTGATATAAAAGGTCAATTTTTTTTTTCCTTCGATATCAATGGAAATTTAAATAGTCACATGCAAAAATGTCTTCCTTCAAGCTTAACTGACATTATAAAAAATATTATTAAAATTGTACAGGTTTGTTTTGTTTCCTTTTGTTTTCAAACAGGATGCAAGGGATGAAATACTAAAATTTTCTTTTGACCAAGTATCATTTGATGGAATGGAAATTTCTGGTTCCGCTCATTGGTAGAGCCATCTTGAAAATTTCTTCTCTTTGTAGCACTGTATACTGTTACATACTGAAGTGAACTCAGTAATAATTACACAAAAATTAGACAATGTGACACTCAGGTGAAAGAGACAGTGCAACCACAGCGGATGGAAGTGTGAGAAAACAGACTCAAGGGAGGAAGATTACAAATCTTTACTTACTTGTTTAAGATACTAGTAATAGTAGCAAGATTGTATCAGAAGGAAAGGTAATTTTCACATTTTGATGCAATCTGGAAACAGAACTATTGAAACAAGTTTTGTGATACATTTTCTCAACACTGTCTCCTTGCAATGTTCATAGGATATAAAGCTCCAGTTCTAGCTGGCATGTTTGCCTACAGCTATTCATTAATCTTCCTGTCTTGAAACTTTGTCCTCTACTGTCCTGATTTGTTGATGATGTTTCCCTAAAGGGAAAGCTAAGACAATGTTTTCACAAAAAAGAATAATCCTTAAAGAAGCCTTTCTAAAAGCATGTTAAATTTCCAAATCTCAAAACAAACTTTGAATTTGTAGTTTATGCAATTTGAAGTTTCTCTGAATTCATCCTCCCATTCCTAAGTTTTTCTGCCAAGGATTGAATTTGACATCTGATTTTTTTCTGAATTTTTACTAATGAAATCTCTCTCCAGAATAATTTGGTTTAATCTATTTAGAAAAAGATAAATTAAGACACATTAATTAAAGTGAATGTAGTTTAATTGAATATTTAGGAACAAAATGTTAATTTATAATAATTGAAAAAATATTTTAATTAGAGAACTACTGTGCTAATTATTCAACATATTATTATCTTCAAAGATAAGTAAATTAACTTTTTCATCTGCTGTATAAGAAATGGGAAAAGTGAATACTATTCATTTAATTTGATTTGTTAAAAATGTCCAATGAAAAACCAAATAAATATGAAACATATGATAAAAATACAGTAGGTGAAGTTCACTCCATATAACTTAAAGTAAGCATGGTGGTATTTTGCGTATTTATATGCAAAGTCTTTTGAACAATAAATGTGACAGAACTGAGTAAAAGCTAAAAAGCAGTAGATTCTTTAGTCTAATCTCCATGGATTGGAGAATAAATTGCATTACAGTACTCTAGTACTACAAATTGCTACTGTGAAGTGAAGAAGGAAATAATAAATGTATTGGGGTTTTATTTTTTTAATCAAATTATTGCATTGTATTCTGGTTTTGATTTAATGATAAGTTGGAAGAAAGCAAAAAAGCTTATAAGATATCTTAGTTACAAGTTAGTAGTATATTTAATATATTTGGTAGTATATTTTTTGTTTCTTTGGTTGGGATTTATTTTATACTAAGGTAGAGATAAATTCATCCTTTAGCAAAAGTCAGTATTTATATAAATTATATTTATAAAGAACTGATTTTTTTAAGCTCTAGTTGATTTTGAATTTTACTAGACAATTGCCATTGGATCTTTAGTTAAGGTAATTACCTCTCATTTGTTATCTAAAATCTGGACATCTTAAAGAAATTTATTTTTTTAAGAAATGCAAAGGTTTCTGTGTTGGTAATTTTATTCTTATATCAGTTACTTATTTTTAACTTACACAGTTTCATTTCAGTTTGTAATATTTGGATTTAGCTTTTTCATTTCAGATGGATTAGAGGTTTTTTCTCAGTTTTGTCTTCTCATGATTAACTCATGAAGTTATATTTAAAATAAAATAAAATAAAAATTTTCCCAACACTCCAAAGAAAGAACCTGCTAACTCTCAACAGGTGTTGTGGGAGAAATCAGTCCTCATTGCATGACAAAACATAGTAGAGTTTCACTGATTTTTGTAGGTTTACAATAGACACACATCTCACCCACTCTGAAACTCCATGTCAGTTTGCAACACAGATCAACAACACGTTTACAACTTAGGCCCTGCAGCTATCATAGCTGATTCCAAAATAAAAACAGCAGTAGTAAACTTATTTTCAAGAGAAAGTAGGATGCATAACTTCAGTTAATATTGACAAATTACATAAAGTTATAGGGATAATTTGCGGGAGGAAGTAAATAGCAGTCTCGTCGGTTTTGTTCACAGCTCTCTCTTCACAGACCTAGATCCTAACCCACAAATTTTGCAGGACAGGTTTATGTACCTGAATAAGTTTATAGTAATTAAATCATGTGCTCTGATGATTTGAAGTCTTAATGCTATTTTCAGCAAAATTATTTCTTTTTCAAGAGACATATTCCCACTGTGGTGGGGCTTTTATTATTTTTTTTTTTCTTTTTTCTAACTCAGGGTTGTCAATGCTTTTATTTAAAAGTACACTGCTTAAAAGGATTGTGTACTTGGTCTTGACACAAGAATGATGTTATCATATATTCCCCTTTGCTAGTCTTATTAATAATCTCAGTAATTTCATTGGCTGTTGGTTCATGAAATAAAGGTCAACTTAGCCTTCCACATACAGTGCAGCTGATGGAGGGTCAGCCTACCTCATACATGGGTGGTTCAGGTTTTGGTACTCTTCACTCATTTTAAAGAGACACTAGAGAACAATATAGTTATTTTAATACCAGCACATCTTTGCAAGAGTTGATAAATACCAGAAGCTATTATACTGCTGACATTGCCTTTTTCCAATATTGCTTTCCATCTTCATTTCCCTCAGTAATTTTACTGAGCAATTTTTTAAAATGCATTCCAAGCAAACGTCATGCTTAACTTGCTAAAAGAGGAATGAAAATATAATTAACATACTCCTGCAATATTGGGAAAGTATGGCTTTATCATTATTTTTTTCAAAGGAAGTAAATGAAAGTAAGAAAGACATAATTTATTTATTGCCATAATGTATCAAAATGATCTGTATTTTTAAGTAGTCCTATGGCCTAGAAATCTGGTTTTTGTACGAAATACTCCAGAAGGACCTATAGGGTTATGCTAGATTTCTGTAAATTCTTAGGAATTTGTTAAATTCTGAGAAAATACATTTTATCCACATTATGCAAGACAAAAAAAAATCTGGTAAAGATAAAATTGTTGAATAAAAATTTCAAGTTTTAAATTAAAAATACACAAAACAACACTGAAGTGAAAATGTGAAAATGCACAGAATTCTAAAGGAAGAGGGAATTCTTTCAGAGCAACAGCAGCAGGGATTATTTCAAGAAGACACATCCATTTCTACCACCTGAGCAATGACTGCCAAGCTGGAAGAGATTCATTGGGTGCCATACTGGGAATGGAGAACCTATTAATGCTTAGCATAGTGAAATGTTATTCTCAGTTATCTTGGTGTAAGAAATTACTTTGTACTTTGAAGCTGTGCTTATCCTGCCTGAAGAATGTCTTTGTGGATGGTAAAAGTTGTCCAAAGTGTAACACACAGAAGGAGGGTTATACTGGGAAAAGTGGAGAAGGCTGATGTAGCATCAAGAAAGAAATAGAGAAAGATTTTTTGGATAGAGGCTTGCTGAGATTGGTGCCTCTTGTAAGCAGGGTGATTATACCACTTCTGTGTTCCCAACTGGTCTCTGCATTCTGATACACTGAAATTCCTCTTTAAGCAGTGGCAATCAGAACAAGCTCTGTTACTGGATCCTGAGCAAAAGGAGTGGCAGTAGGAGTTTTATTGAATTCAATAAACCCTTTCCACAGAATATTTCATATATATTTTGCCTATAATTAATGTTATCTGCACATAGATTTATAGTGTCTTAGGGTGTTTGCAGGATCACAGTCTATGTTAGCAATAAATAACCAGATTTTGTGAAAATAGTTGTTTATTAGTCTTTCTGTAAGAATAAAGTTTTTGGTTGCTTTTGTTGCTAAAAGAATTGTATATGTATTCCACACAAAGGATTTATCATTGGCTTAATGTAGTGGTTTCATTTCTAGATCCAGAATGAAACGTGGAAAGATAAGAGGCAACACCTTTTAACATTACCTAGGGTTTATCTCTCTCAAGTTTAACAAGGAAAAGATTGCTATCAGAAAAGGGAACAGCTTATGTAAAAGAATACCTATAAGGTAAAGTGTCAGGGAAACAGAAAAGGAATACCTCTGAAGAGTCTGCCCACAACTGGGTTTATGGAAAACAGAAACAAAACAACCAAATAAACATTGAAATTGAAGCAATAATACTTTTTTTAACATACTGATACCTTGGCTCTCTTTGAGAAAAAATGTTTCTATTAATTTTATTTTTTTTTAATATTTCCATTAAAAAATCAGTAACTTTTAGCTGCCAACAGTCTGTAAAGTGTTTATGGCATATCATATGAAATAACCATATTATCTTTGAAAAAGATATTTTTGTATAGAAACGTTTTTCTTTCTATACAAAGAAAAAAAAATGTTTCTTTCATGTTTTTGTGATATGCATAATAACAGATATATTTTCCTCAACAAAGTTGCATGATTATAGTAAGTTTTCATTCAGTTACGATTTTCTTCACTTATTATTTCCATAATATCATTGTGTTAACATGGTGAGATGATTGTTGTTGACTTGGATTACTATTTTTTCCAGTGCAGAGAAAGACTAAAAATAAGCCCTTTACATTAACATGAATGACACTCCAAACCAATTAGAGTGGGAAGAATAATTTTACTTATTTTCCTTAATTAACTAATGGTCATACTACTAAATGTAGTGTACTAGTAATGTAGTAGTACCATTTAGTGTACTACTAAAATGTAGTGTAATCAAGGCACTTTTTTAATAATGGGGAAAAGAAATTCTGTCTTTATTAATACAAAGTAGACCAAGAAAATTCTCTAAATGGGCTAAAGGAGTTGAAGGAGATTTTTTTTGTAGGTTTTTTTTGGTTGGTTGGTTTTGTTTTTTTGGGGTTTTTTTTGGTTGGTTGGTTGGGTTTTTTGGTTGTTTTTTTTTCTTCCCCTGCTGGACCACACAAGAGAAATAGATGGTCTGAGAGCTGTCCTGGTGTTACTCATTTCTGTGTTCTAAAAGATTCAGAAAAAGATTATCTTGAATCAATACACAGAGATAATACTTCATCTGCTCAAGAAGTTTCTAGCTTAGAGTAGAAAAGATTAACCCTAGTAAATAAATTATATAGGAGGGTGGGCTGTTTCATTGTTTGGTTTGTTTGTATCAAGGTATCTATAACCTCAGATATTATGTATTCATCTTCTACAGGTCTGAACTTAAAACTGAAGAAAACGCTAGAAGCTGCTTAGAACAACTTATTTTCTTATTCTTGATTTTTATATCTCTATTGAGAGGAAGGACCTCTAGAAATCTCATAATTTCATGTCAAAAATGTCAGTAAATTTTGTTTGTCTGTACATCGGTAAGTCTGAAAAGTCCTCCAAATATTTCTGCGGTGAGAAGGAAATTATAGAGGCAACTAAAACTGCAGTAGTGGAAAACTTTTTCATCTACTAATGCTGGACACTTTGAAGTTCTTATTTCAGGGAATGTGTATCACATGCTGATTGATGTTTAAGCAATATACAGCACATTTAAAAATAAGGTTAAAGTGTGTTCTGTAAACAAACCGAATGAGTATCAAAGTTACATTGATGGAAAATCTGTAAGTAAACATCAGTCACCTATAATACCACTATATACCTGGCCAGTACCCATGTAGCAGCAGATTCTATGCTCACTTTTCAACATATTGAACAACACTGATAGCAGAAGTGTCCACAAAAAAACAGATGTCATGGAAATAAAAAATAAATTACAACACTTCATGTGTCAGAAAACAGAAAGTCAGTAAGTATTTAAGTTTGCAAATGCAGAAGAAAATGCTCCAATAATTTTTTGTAGAAACTGATTTTCAAAGAGAGGACTTTCATGACTTACAATTCAATAGTATTTAAAGACTCATTGAAGCTGATGTCAGAAACTCAGCACAGGTAGAAGTTCTCGTCGATGATTATTTTATCATAGATTAAGGTGTGTAGTCTTGTAAACATATAGTAATAGTAGTAGTTCATATTTTTCTCCACCTAACCCCATGTTTCCTTTAAAATCCTCTGAAAAGAATATGCTGAAGAATCAGAAATATGCAACTTATGAATCTTATCATTAATCTAAAAATAAATAGCAAAAACTGGTGCAGGAAGATATTTTAATTGAATGTTTTTTGACCACCATAAAGTAAAAAGATCTTAAGGGTTTCATTGTCATAAACTCTTTATAAAACTAAATAAATTAATTATTTTTGCTACTCCAAAGAGGCTATTTTAATTTTGTGATTTAAAGATAAAACATTAAAATACATATGTGTCAAGCCTGAAAAAGTCAGAGGCGATGTGTTGCATTCTTGCTATGTAATTAAGAGAGATTCAGAGATCAGACCTTCCAGTCTAAACATGCTGCAGAGAGATGTCAACTGAGCTAGTGAACCATGACTGCACCATTAGCATAGTGTCAGGCTTAAGCTACTGAGTCCTGTCCAGTGTTGTCTCAAGACCCAAAAATATTTCTGCTTCTGTATGTAACATGAGCGATTCTCCACACTGTATTTCACTAAGGAGTAGAGGCATTTGCTAAATTACTTAAATATCTTAGTGTTTACAAGGTCAGGGCCAGATGCATTAAAACTTTTATTTTCTTAATTATGTGTGCACTTGGCACTAGATCTTGATCTTCACAAAGTGTTTTTATCTAGTACAACATTGATTTCACTGGGATATATTCACACTACAGATGAGTCAGTATTCTGCATGCAGTACTTTACTGAGAGAATCAGCAGTATTTTAGTAAGAACAGCTTTTAAAATGCTTTTTTTAAAATAAAAATTTGTATGTTTGGTCCCAGAGTAGCCTTTGTCCAAATAGTAACATAAAAATTCACTTTTGCAATTGGCAGTGCTCCTTTTTGGTTGCAATTAAAAAAAAAAAAAATCTCAAAAAATTGGGATTTTTGATGCCAATATTTCCATCAGGATCAATTTGAACTAAAGCACATTGCATAAAAAACAACGAACACAAGCCTCATCTGTAGATAATCTAAACTGACAGACAAACATATTTATAGCCAGAAGTTACCCTGAAGATATATGGATGATGGCTGTACAGTTCTCTAAAAGGATGAGTACTCTCTCCACTTTATAGGATTGTTCAGTTATGTCTTCCTATAAAATCAGTATCAATTGATATTTTGAAGCAGCTTGTCTTGCTGATCTTAAAGCTGGACAAAAAGGAGAAAAAAAAGAAAAACTTAACTCAAATAGGAAGAGGTCTTATGCTAAGATCTTAACTTAGCTGCCTATAACAAAGCGTTGTGAGGCTAAAGAAGCTGAATCCTAAATAACAAGTATAGACTTATTTGGGTATGTTCATTTTAGGTAATTTCAGATTAAAAAATAAAGCATCACTTAAAGAATATGTAAACTTTGTTGCAGGATCTCTGTAGTAGTAAAAGTTACATCTATAATTAATAAGGTATAAGAAACTTTGTACAGGAAGAAGTTTTCATAATTATGAGTAGATTTCTTCGTATATGTATTAATCTATCAGGAACAGTTCTGCCTTTTAATTATAGTAGCTATTTATATTATTTTACATAAAACTTTATGTTATAGATAGAAATGTTTGCCAACTTTTTTTTTTCTTAATTTAAATGTTCTATGACGGAACTAATTTTCCTCAGATATAACACTTTTTTTTAATTGATTTTTTCTTTTCTGTGTGATAGCATTTGTGCAGCAATTACATTATGTGTAACATTTAGAAAATGATAACTTCAAATTCCAATTTTTTTACTGATTTTTAATAATGGACTTGGCCTTATATACTTAATTATTTATCATTCATCCATTAATCTGATTCTTTATATTTAGTAACAGTCTGAGGTGGCTCTAAATTTCAACATTCCTTTTCCTAAACATGTTCTTGAAAAGAAGCTTGGAAGGTGACTGAGACCTCTGTGTCTTAAGCACTGAACCATTAAAGGTTGCATAATAGGAATATGCTTCAGTGTATCTTTCAGATTTATTTAAAGGCAACCTGAAAGGTGGTTCAAAGCTTTCATAGCTTGTGTTGTTCATAGCACAACATTAGCATAACACCCAGTAATCTTTACAAGAAGCACACACCTCTTGGCAGCAAGTCAAAAGTGGCCACTGTCCCTAAAGTGGTAAGGCATGGAGCCAATATGATTGTTAGGCATAGGCAGCTCCTGGAAACTTCAAACCATTTTGCAAAAGCAGTTTGAAAATGGTATTTAAGGAGGCAGCAGAAAATACAGTTATATTTAGATGCAAGATGTTAAAAGGTTGCTAAAAATGGTCCTGGTATATCAGCGTCAAAGGATCAAAGATTATCTGGATATTCCAACATTTAAATCTTATTTTGGCTGTTATTTTTTTGTGAGTCTGGACTCAAAATTCAGAACACAACTCATCTCACCTGATGTCTAGCTAACACTTGGTCTAAACTAACTATTTAGGATCTTGCAAGAGTAAAGAGGCAGTTACTTCCAGGGAGGATTCACCATATTTCCTTTCAACATATTTTACAATTCAGAATTAACATTTCTTAGAAATGCATTTCACTGACTATCAAGAAAGGTAATATAACATAATATAACATAACATAATATAACATAACATTGTAATATGTTTATGTTACATGCCCAACTTTAAGATACATAAATCCATTTATGGATTTATGGCAGCTGACTCCATTTTCCATTATGTAAAACAAGTACCAGATTTTGTTTAAAATAGTTTTGATTTTCTTTTTAAAATATATTTAGTGTGCTTTTATTTTTAATTTAAAGTAAGCAAACTGGCAATCTTAAGTCCTATATTGCCCCTCGGGTGAATAAGCAACTGTAGTAAAATTTTAAGGGATTTGCTATATAAAAATATTCATTAAAAAAAAAAAGGGAGAAACATTGAAACCATTAATCTCTATTCTCCTTGGAATTGTAACTTGACTGCTAATTAATGAGTTTGGTAAAGAGTTCATTTTCATAGTTGTGGGTGCTGTTGCAGTACAGAAAATGGAAAGAAAAGCAGTTGGGCAGAATCCTCCATCTTTGACTCAAAGGAGATTTGCTCAAGTGTAACATAACACTTGATGCAGTTTCCACTCAGGCCATGAGTTGAAAAGGCTTATTCATGCTTGAAAGCTTTGGACTATCTGCTAGAGACACCTGCATGCAGTCTTCTTATTTTTGAGAGGAATCCTTTTCATGCTGTCACCACAACCAACCTCAGTTCAGGAGGATTTTCAAAATGCAATCATTGCATGAACAGTGGTTGACCTCTGCAGCGGTCAGTGTCTTTTAGCAATGAATGCTTACAAAAGCAGACAACTGTTAGAATTACTGCCGTCTTTCCAATTCCACCTCCTGCACACCTAAAGAGATAGAATATGAAAGATGAAACCAGCCCATTTTAGTAGCACTAAATACAAGTGCAGCTAAATTTGAATGCATTTTCTGAAGGTTTTGATGACTGTGGAAGTCCTCTCTGAAAAGCTTCTTACTACAAAAGTGTCTTAAGGATGCCTCAGTGTTAGTTTTTTTCAGTTCTCAGCTATTTTTCTCCCTGCACAGTGCTGTTAATACACATAACCATTAAAAGTAACTTCAGAACTTTTCAAAACCAAGTGTTGGAACTCAGTAACTGCACAAATAATCATGACTCACCTGTGATTTTGCCTGTAAAGAAACAAAGATTACATATGGTTGCTTATAGCCTGCAACTAGTACTCAGAAGATAGACAGCTCTTGAAAAGTACAAGAACTGTATAAATTTATCTAGAATTAAAGAAAAATGTTAATATGTTCTTGGTAAGGAGTGCAACAACTTAGAATCAGTAGAGAGCTCACAGCTCTTTTAAGACTTTTTTTTTCTGAGAATGACAGAGCTCTCAATCTGCATGTGCAAGAAATCAAACAAGGGAGGCCAGAGACAGCCATGGCCGTGGTGCTGGTTTGGGCTGGGATAGAGTTAGTTTTCTTCACAGTTGCTAATATAGGGCTGTGTCTGGGATTTGTACTGAAAACAGGGCTGATAACACAGCGATCTTACTAAGCAGTGCTTATACAGAGCTAAGCCTTTTCTGCTTTTCACCTCGTTCCACCAGTGAGGAGGCTGGTGGTACATTATTAGAAGTTGAGAAGGGACACAGCCAGAGAGATGACCCCAACTGACCAAAGGGATATTCCATACCACATGGCATAATGCTCAGCACATAAAGTTGGGGGAACAAAAGAGGGGAAATTTCAGTGATGCCATTTTCTTCCCAAGAAACTGTTGGCCGCGACAGAGCCCTGGTCTCCTGGAGATGGCTGAACACCTGCTTGCCAATAGGAAACAGCGAATGAATTTCTTGTTTTGCTTCGGTTGTCTCTGCTGCTTTTGCTTTACCTATCAAACTGTCTTCATCTCAACCCACGGGTTTTCTCACTTTTACTCTTCCAATTCTCTCCCACTTGGGGAGAGTGAGTGAGCAGCTGTGTGATGCTTAATTGCCATTTGGAGTTAATTCAAAAGTCTGACAGGGTATCATAATATCAACACAAGTTTACTCATGACGGGTTATGATACCTAGTGAAGCTTCTATTTTGAGGGAAAGCAAGGAACATGTCGTGTTTGCAGTTAGGGTGACAATGATTTTACTATTTTTGTAGGCAATCTACCCTTTTTTTAAGGTATGGTAAGAGTACCACCAGCTTCTGGTCAAAATAAAGTGTGGGAAGGAAGTGCACAGGCAGTGCAACTAGGGTCCTATATTCTGAGAAAAATAGAGAAATTCTGTGTAGGCACAGGATGAGAAATGTTAAGGTAGAGCTCAAGATGAATTTGGCAAGTGGAAAGGAACAGTAAGAGGGGCTTGTACAGATACATAAATCATTAAGGGAAGATTAAAAAAAAATGCCCAATAATAAGATAGCTTGGAGAATATAAAGCTCCAGAGGGAGCACATCAGGTCCTTTCAGTACTTGAAGGGGCTTATATAAAAGTGGAAAAGTAACATTTTACATGGGCAGATAGTGGTAGGATGAGAGGGAAAGGTTTAAACCTAAAAAAGGAAAGATTTAGGTCAGATGCTAGGAAGATATTATTTACTCAGTGGGTAGTGGCATCCTGGAACAGGTTACCCCGCTAAGTTGTTGATGCCCCATCCCTGGAAGTCCAAGGTCAGGTTAGATGGGGCCCTGTGCAGCCTGATTAAGTGAGTGCAATCCCTTCCTGCGTTATCACTGCCCATAACAGAGTGTTGGAACTAGATGATCTTTACAGTTCCTTTCACCCAAGCCTTTCTCTGATTGTTTCCCATGTGGAAGACCTTTCACACTTGGCTACTTCAGTCTGGGCAACTAAAATCCTCAAGGATGTGAGCTGTAAGTGCCAAATTACACCCATCATCTCCATAGTACTGTATACTCACGGCCCATGGAGTATAGAAATTCTAAGGGTTAAAAACTTTGAATAAACAATGATCATGACCGATAACAAGTAAGAACTACTAACATAAAGTACGCTGTCAATAAATGTGATAGTAGTAAGGTTTTTTAAAGTTTAAAACTGGCCTGACTCATGTAATTTAAGCACTTCTATTAGGCTGATTGCTAATTGCCTAATCCATCTCATTCTCATAAACATGTTTATCAGTTATATGGAAAGATGAAATAAACCATTTGAATGCACCTTGGATACCAATAAATGTCAATGTGTGTGCATCTTATTCATTCTTTATTTGCTGTAATCAATAGTCTCCATCTATTTTCTGGTGATGTTCATGTGTGCTTATGTGTCAGACACCCTTGTTGAGGTTTCAGAGTCCAGAGCTAGGGTCACACTCAGCCTGTGAGCCATCCTCCTAAATCACAGGTGTGCTGTGCCCACTCAGATGCCAGGGAACCACTGGTTCATAAAGATACCTAAACCCTTTATCATATTTGTCATTCACATATGATCGTTTTGGCTATTTGAGGCAGTCTCAAATGGCACAAGTTGGCTGTTTACAGACATTTCAGTCACAGACTGAGCTCTCTCTCCACTGAGCTCATCACTCTTGTCTCTCTAAAAACACGGAAAGAAATCAGCACCTCTAGAGAGCAACTTACACAAGAAGAATCTAAATTACGTACTTACTCTCTTGAAGTACCTGTGTTTCTCCATGGCCTGTATTCTCCTGTAATTATTGAGATGTATTTAGGGAAACAAATCCTGTTCTGTGAAATCAATATTTTAAAAAATAATTCAGTAAAAGTGCTATCAAAGATACTTTGAATCGCCCTGTTCTAAAAGAAAACTTTATATTCTCTTTTACTTGTTGAGAATCATAACATATTGGAAAGTTTTCAGAAAATTTCTGTGTCCTTATTGTTTGCCTTTGGAAAGGCAAGATTTTTATATATATGTAAATGGAATATCAACATAACTGAATTGTAGGCTATAGTTCTACACATATGATGCAGAGGGAGACATCATAAGTAATGGGTTTAAATTTTTGAAAAAAGATGCTAAAACTGGCAGAGAAAAAAACATCCTTTCCCGTATTTCATTTGAAAAGGTATGAAAATAAAAGCAAGCAGCAAGTCAAAATTATTCTATGACAATCATTTTCTTTTTGTAGAGGGTGTGTCAGTTTCACCATGCCTCTAAGAAAGACTCTTCCTACAAAAATTGTAAAACCATTATAACCCTAACTGCAAACAAAACATGATCCTTGCTTTCCCTCAATATAGAGGCTTCATCAGGTAGTATAACCTGTCATGAGTGCGCTTGCATTAAGACAATGACACCCTGTCTGTCCTTTGGCTACCCAAACAGATTGATGGTATCACAATGGCTGTTGAGGGTTAAACCCAGGTGGTGACTAAGCACCACACAGCTGCTCACTTTCTTCCTGGGTGGAGAGAATTAGAAGAGTAAAAGTGAGAAAACTCATGCATTAAGATAAAAATAGTTCAAAAGAGAAAGCCAAAGCAGCATAGACAAGCAAAGCAAATTAAGGAATTCATTCACCATTTCCCATTGGCAGGCAGGTGTTCAGACACGTTCAGGAGAGCAGGGTTCCACCAGGTGTGACAATGACCTGGGGAGACAAATGGTATCACTCTGAACATCCTGCTTCTCTCTTCTTCACCCAGCTTTATGTGCTAAGCATGATGCTGTATTGTGTGAGATGTCCTTTGGCCAGCTGGAGTGAGCTGTCCCAGCTGGGTCATCTCCCAGGTACATGTACACACCCAGCTGCCTTGCTGAGAGGTTGCAGTGAGAAACAGAAAACTCCTCAATTTTGTATAAGCTTTGCTCAGAAAAACTACAACATAGGTGACTTTGTTTTGCTGTTTCCATCACAAATCCAAAACATTTCACCATGCAAGCTTCTATGAAGGAAATTAATTCCATTCATGCAAATACGATGCAAAAGTATATAGGATTGGAAAGAAAGTTGTGATTCTTTTTACTAGTGACTATAAAAAATATAGTTACAGTATGATTCAACATCAGACTTTGAAATGGAATTTAGTTCAATTTCAATACACTTGCATTGAGGTGTCAATATTGATGATTAGTCCAAGTTCTTGTTATAGTCAGTGGAAATCTGGGCTCACTTACAGTGCAGAAATATCATACCATTCTTTATTTCTTTAGTTCTTGAGATACCAACAATCCTAGCTCATAGAACTAGACTATGAATAATGTACAACCTATAGAATTCAAAGATTGTTCATATGATATGAAGGAAATAACATTGTAAGCAAAATTGACTTGCGGTTTATGAATCTAAAAACCACATCTCAATAATTGCTTTCTTAATGCATGTCATTTTTATTAGCTATGTAGGATTTTTCTATCTTCATATACTCCATTAAAATTATACCATAATTTTTAGTTATGATTTGTAGTTATTGCATGAAAAATTATCATGCAATTCATACTGAAATTATTCCATACCTTAATACAAACAGCAAAACCTTGAATTAATATAAATATTCTGTTAAAAAAAAAAAAAAAGACACCATCACCATCTCCTGTTACCTCCACACCACAGGATTTAATCCATAGTGCATTACCACTGACCCATTTAGTGTAGAGAAGACAAAATAAATCAATGTTTGTTAACATATGCTTAAGTAGAAAAGCAATTTCACGGGTCAGGCAACATAGTCATGAAATGTCTGCGAAGCAGCAGGTGCATTGACTGTTGAGGACAGAACCAAAATGAAAAAAATTCTTTGACTTTTGCATGTACTCTGATTTCCTTTTCATTGTTAGTTTGATCAAACACTTACTTCTCTGTCAATAGCAGTGATTAGCAACATATCTATAAAACCTCAGATTAGTGTTTCAAACATTTAAAGTAGATTTGTTATTTAAGTGATTGGGATGGGGAAGAAAGGAAACAAAATTAGCAGCATAAAATAAAATGTAGTGCTTAGAAAGTGTAATTCCTGGTCTGAATTTAAACCTTTACTAGTTCCAAAAGCTAGTTTTCTTTCAAAGTCAGAGGAGATGAGGACAGAAAAAGTCACCATTATGACAAATTTGAGATCACCACTCAGCTGGTGAAATAGATGGCAGAGGTTGAAACACCATACATATTCACATTAGTACCATTAAATGTGTCCACAAGAGTTATGCATTCCTAAGAGAAAGAATCAAGTATAAAATCTGAACAATCTCCTGTGAACCAGGAATTACACAAGAAATATATCTGTGTTTTTAAAAGAGTCTGTTCCCTACTATCTTAACTTTATTCAAGTCCAAAGCCTCTTTGAAATTTTTCCAGCACTGTTTCTAATAAGGCTCAGCTGACTGCCTAATGCATAATGAAACTTTCTTCAGCTAAAAATATTAAAACTTGTATCCACCTACCTTGACCTCCAAATTAGCATGTAAGGAATATGACAGTGAAAGTAGATGCTGAATTTTTATTAGACACTCTAGTATCTTCAGTTCTGTTAATTTAGGGTGAAATGAAAATGTCAAGAAGTTGCCTTTTTTTGTATTGTATAGAAAGAATCATTTATACATTATTAAAGTACAGCATATCCTTGCAGAATTTTAAAAAAGAGAAAAAGTCCTAGGCATGCATGCTCTTTAATGATCTACCTTTAAAAAAAACAGTTTCACTACCCTTCTAGTGAAAAAGCTAGCTTGAAATATTAACTAATATTTCAATTAATCTCTTCATAATAAATCTACATTTACTGTTAAAGGGCATTTGTATTTGAATGGTATTTTTAAGCGAACATTTAATTTTTATGTGTTTCTATAGCACTGTTCATAGAAAAGTACATTACTATTGTGAAACTGATCTTCAAAGTACAAAGATTGGTTAAGTAGCAAACCTGTCTATTAAGACAATTTTCAATGTCTCCATTAACATCATGTCTAAATGACTGATGGCTATGTGCATGCTGGAGGGAAGGAATGCCATCCAGAGGGATTTGACAGGCTTGAGAGCTGGGGCTGTGTGAACATCATAGTGTTCAACAGGTCCAAGTGCAAGGTTTTGCACTGGGTTGGGGAAATCCCAAGCACAAATACAGGCTGGGAAGAGAATGAGAGCAGCTCTGTGCAGAAGGACTTGGGATTGTTGGTGGATGGGAACCTTGATATGAACTAATAATGCGCACTTGCAACCCAGAAAGCAAATCATCTTGGGCTGCGTCAGAAGAGGAGTGGCCAGCAGGATGAGGGAGGTGATTCTCCCCCTTTCTTTCACTCTTGTGACATCCTGCCTGGGGTGCTACTCTCAGCTCTGGGACCTGTAACGTAAGGACATGGACCTGCTGAAGCGAGTCCACGGGAGGGTCACCAAGATGACCAGAGGGCTGGAGCAAGGGCTGGACCACCTGTCCTGTAGATGATGGAGCTGGCGTTGCTCAACCTAGAAAAGACTCAGGGAAGACCTTATAGCACCTTCCAGTACCTAAAGGGGGACATCAAGAAAGCTGTACAGGGAGTTTTTACAGTCTGGTGTGTCTTGGACTTTCAGACATTGAGTTATAAATTCCACACTCTTCTGTAGAAATATTATTAAGTTTGTATTTACAGTAGCTTATTTCCCAGCAATCCAGAAGGTAGGAACAAAAGTGTACTAAGGGAAATGTATTAACTTATTCATGGAATATTTGCTAAAGTCAGCAAATCCATCAGCTCAACTCCAAAATTCCTAAAAGAAGAAGAAAATATTCTACACTCTTATTAGGCATATTTTTTATTTTTGGAATATGCTATGTAACAAAAATAGTGAGAGACACTAATGAAACGCTTTCTGAGACTGAATGCTTTCACTTACATAGTTATTTAGTGGAAACAATCAATGTGTTTGACCAAACCTTTGACCAAAGGTTTTCAAGAATCCTTTTTAAGAACGTTACGTTTTATGGATTTTATTTTTCTATGTGTGAAGAATGGTATATTTTTTCTTCACTATTAATTTGTCCACTGTTTCTATGGCATGTTCTATTAAAGAATTCACTAGGTCGTAGTGAAGAAGGCTATCTTCTGTCTGGTCAAAATCAGGTAGAAACCTCTGGAATGAGAAAGATAGGAAATTCTGAGAATACCTGAATAGCCCAGATGGAAAACGCATTTCAGTGGAATTTTATCATGCCCTTCATACTACAGTCTATCTTGACTGCATCTAATATACAGTGTTAAAAGAGATTTCAAAAGACTTTAGGGTGTTTCTGTGAAAGAAGGGGATTTTTTAATTTCATTTTCACATGAAAATGAAAAACATATATATCACATATTATATATTTTATATATATATCACATAATATATAAATCACAATATTAGAAGCTCTTTCACCTTATGTGCTTTCTTAAAACAGGGGAGCAGGCATATCCAGAGGAAAGATCTAGATGAATTGCAGCCACACCACAAAACTTGTGTATCTGTGATTAAGAGCTGTGGAAAAGTTAATGTTATGGTTTTAGTAGATATCGTGATTGTAGGAACATGTGTGGTGTGTTCCAGGCATAACAAAAATGGCTTGAAGCATCCTGCAGAAAAAAAAGTTGAGTTGAATGGTTACGGAAATTGTAAAGTGCGTAAACTGTGTAACAACTGTACTCATGCAGGCCCAAAATTTTATATAAGCAAGATTTTGTTATATTGTTGTTTCTAAATTTTGTGAAGCTTTTATGGAAGCTGGAAGACAAATCAGAGACTACAAAAAAAGAACCTTGGGTGTTTTGATAATTACAAAGCATTCATGGCCAGCTGGAAGTCAGAGCAATGTGTACTTAACTGCTTTGAATAGTCTGTGTTTTGCATGTAGTAATCTGTGTGCATTTGCTCTGATTGCTCAAGGGGAAATAATTACTGTTTATGAAAGATTGTCCATTATTCCCTAATTAGAGAGAGAAAAAAACCATTCTATAACAGGGAAAATGTGTCTATTCTGTCGATGGTGAGAAATCCTTCCTTCCTGATGCAGTACTCCATAAAAAAATCACAGTTGTTAATCATCCAGGGTGTTACGTAAGCAAGGGGTCAAAATCCCATGGATTTTAAAATACATCTTGAATTGCTATTAATTTACTTCAATGTTTTAATTGAACATGAGAGAGCATATGAACTGTAAGGAATTCATGCTCAACTGTGATTTTCTTTCTTCCTCCATAACCTAGGGCTAGAAAAGACAAGGACACGGGGAGAAAAAAAAAAAAAAAGGTACAAGAAAAAATGCAGTTTACTTCTCAGTTTCTGACTCAGAAACAGAGTAGTCAAGGTTTCAACTGTTCCTTTCCCATTGATTTTCTGTCTTGGGGAGAATATGTGGAACACAGTGTCCATGTTGCACATCCCTGTAGGAGTAGCATCTGCATGGGTCCAGCTGTACTGCTATTTCCAGTCCCAGTAAGCCAAGGACTCAGTTTCTTCTATTCATATTTTAATTGGTTAATTATAAGGTTTCTATTAAAACTTAGTTTAGGTGGTAGCGTACACAGATTTGAAGTATGGAATTCAGTAATATATGAAATCTCTTGCTCCAAGGAAGATCTAACAGAAAATATTTCTTAGTGATAATAAAAAAAAGTTGATAAACAATCAAGATTTCTATACCATTATCCAGAGGCAATGATGCAAAACCTTTTCTGAGCTGCATTTAAAGATGAGAGATGCCCCCTAGTTTCTTTTATGCATGTGTCCTAAAAGGAATAGTACTTCTGAGTCTGACAGTGGTGATTTTTATTTTCCTAGTGTTTGTCCTTCATTATTTTAGAATAATATTCTAATTCAAGGTTTAACTCTCTGTAATTCTGTCTGTGCTATTCACACTGAAGTTGTACTTGTGGTCTATATACACGAGCATATTTTTTCCTTGACAAAATGTCAGAACACTATTCCAAGTATCAATTGTCAATAGTAAATTTCCAACCTGTTTTTCTGTTCCCATGAGAAACATTATCTGGGTTTACCCAATTTGATAAGACTTTTCTCTTTGAATAAAGCTAGGACCTGACTCAGAGAGCTGAAATTGCTTCTTATTTCCCAGCACTAACTTCATACTTGCTTCAGATTTGGAGTGAGACACAAATGGGCCAAGATCTGCACCCAAATTTCTACTGAAAAGGAGCTGGTGTATAAAATATATAAGTTGGAGCAGTCTCAGAGTGCTGAAACCAGCCTGCTGGATGCCTTCACATGCACTGACAATTCTATTTAGTTATATTTTGAAAGCCCTTCAGTTAGTAAAAACCAACCAACCAACCAACCAACCAACCAATCAACCAACCAAACAACCCCCCTCCCAAACAAAACAAAACAAAACAAAAAATCAAAAACCAAAACCAGAAACAAACCAAAAAACCTCAACCAACCAAACAAATAAAAACAAAACCAAAAAAAATTACAACAAAAAACCCAACATATTTTCAAGAAAGGTAGCTAGATGAATGTAAACTAGTACAGGTGTCATGTCAGTTGAATAGCTGTGGAGACAACCAGATGCCTGCAAGCACATACAATCAAATAAATTTCCATTAAGTTTTCTCTTAAGCAAAAACAAGTGAGTCAAAATGTTTAAGGGGGTGAAGAGTAGATTTTAAACAACAATAAGAAAAAAAACAAAATCAAAACCAAAACCAAAAACAAACCCCAAACAAATAAAAAATCAGATACAAGTCCAGTCACACACCTGTTGTGTATTGATCTAGTTGCATACAGCTTCTCAAGAGGAGAGACGATGCAGGTGTTAGCCTCAGGTTCCTCAGGTTTGTGAAATTGTATGTCTATTTATCTAAATTATTTTTACACGAATTAGTATTCATTTTATTTTTTACATAAGGGATCTGTAATCCAGATATGGAATTGAAGAAAGAAAACAACACTAATATCTTTCTGTTTATAATTGTGTTCTGCTTATCTAAAGAGTAAAACATGCATTATCCTCACCTATCTTCAGGCTATTTTACTATTCAGAAATAATTATTTGGGGGACCTTTCTGTCTTGTTCTGTGAAGACTTTAGGACTTACCAGGTTGTATTTTTATATCTGACACCAGTTGTCTAAGGCTTTTTAATGTATCTGTGCAAATCATCTGCATATGATCCCCAAAGAGGCAGGGATGTCATACAGCTATTTACAGAACATCATCATCATAAGAAGAGATAAGTATTCCTGGGGTATTATGCCACTGTATCACCATTTTTAACTCCAGCGTACCTGCATGTGCAATGTGGTGTTCACTGTGCTGTCAGTGTAAGATCCTACTTTTTAAATAAATGTTAAATTGTAGAGCCTTAACAATCCAATTCATGCTAATAGACCTATTTGTTCCGGTATACATGCAAAAATTTGCAGAATTTAATTCCTCAGATTCAATATTTTACATTTCTCTCTGTGAGTTAGTAGATCCTCATAAAAAGGAAGTGAGCTTAAGCTTAAAAAAGGTTGTTTGATTGCTGAGGAAAAAAAAAGTAAAGCTGTATGGCAATGATAAAAAAAATCAAGTTAAAAGGATGAAGGAAGAACAGAGTGCTGGATACAGATCTGAATTATTTGGGGTCATGAAATGTACGCTCTTTGGCTGAAAGCACAGCACATTACTTCAGTACTGTTTCTCAGGCTATTAAAAATTCAACTGTGAAAAAAGGTCAAATGAGAGCTGACAATATGACTTAGAAGCTCCATTTGATGTTGCAGTTGTTTCTTTTTTTCAACTATTATTCTTTATCACCTTGGTTTCATGATACAATTCTTTTGAAAACAGTGGTAGAAAATAATATGCATATCATAATACTAGGATAATTTTGTAATCTCAATGTAGACTGAGTGTGCTGCATTATTATAAAGATTTTTTCTTTTTTAATAATAATTTTACTGTAAACAGGACAAAACCTCAGTTCCCTGAATTTTGGGTGCCTGAAGACTGCTGAAATGGCTAAAAGCAGAGCTCAGGCAGTCCTGGACAAGCACTTCTGTTGAGAACATGGACTCTGTATCATTCCCACCCTCCTGTAATATCTGTACTATTCATATTGCATCCAATCCTACTGTAGTTACACATTCTCTGAGTTTCTCCAGGCCATGAAGCATGGATGTTGGAGCTTTCCTTATTTGTAGCTTCAAAAAAGACAAGTCTACAATTACCTCTTCCATGTTCTCTCAAGACATGAGCCAACTTCCTCCCCAGATAGCTTCCTGAGGCATCTGCCCCAGTTTCTGTCAAAAAATATACAAGATGTCAATTTTAGAAAAGACAAGAGATTCTTGTGCTTACTTTTTGGATCCCTTGCTGCAAAGAGATAAAGACAGTCATGCTGACTGTCAAGGGCAAATTTATTTTTTCTGTTTTTCTCATGTTTCTTTGCTTGGGAGGGAAATAGATAACTATGTGACAGTCAGACTGACTCTGAAAAGTGAATTCTTGCATTATCATTTTATGATTACATTAATTATTCTGAGGTCCTTTTCCTATAAAGTGTTTTTATTGTGTGCAAGTTTTCTTTTTTACCTCAAAGCTAAAGCAGCTAGATTTTGATAAAGAAAATCATAAGCAAAAAGAACTGGAGACAGATGATACTATGAAAGCCATGCTGCTTATCCTCTTGCACTTCCCCTCAGAATCTACTATAATTTAAATGAGCTATGTTTGCCTCCCAGGCTGTCTTGCACCTGGCCCTGCAAACATGCTGAACTCCTGAACTTGTCCATGTTTCACTCTGACCCCTGGTCTTCCTGTGGCCCAGAGCGCTTCAGATCTAGGAGCTGCAAAGCTCTTGCAACACTAGGGTTCAGATATGGACTTGAGCGGGTGGTTGAGATTTCTTTAGATTTGAACATTCCTTCTTCTGACACAGTGTTATTTCAGTGTTTCAGATATTCTGGTATCCCTTTTCTGAATTCTGAAGGCATCTTCACGGATCGAAGAAGAAAACTGACACGGATTCTATAATTCTGTACGTGACAAAAAAAAAAAAAAAAAAAAATTAAAAAATTTACCAAAACCATGAACCAACTATCTAGTAAAAAAGATGGGCTTTAGGTCCCTTGACCATGGCAGGAGTCTGAGGAGTACTTTGGAGAGGTATTACTGGCTGAAGCCATTTTTGTCAGGATCATCAAACATTTAATTGCTTGCCGCTTAAACATCATGTCTATTGATGAGACAGGACAATCTTTAGAGGAAATATGTATTGAGTTGAATCAACCCCTTGGAGATGTCTCTTTTTCTTAGATAAGCAGTGATTTATGGATCGTAATGGGTTATTAAGTCCTTAATTTCCCTTCCTCTGCTTCTCTTCCCCATGCCCTGTGCAACCATGGCCACGGCAGGGGAAAGGCAGGTCTCTCTCAGGAGGGCAGGCTGGCTTTGACAAGTTGGAGTCAGTTGTCTCTGGCCCTAGTCTCTTCTGACTGTTGTTGTGGGTTAATGTACACACAGGTGAGAAAAGAGAAGCTGGTGAAATCTGAATGCTGAATAGCAGACAGAATCAGAACATTAGTGAACAAAAATGTTAAAAAATTCCTCCTCCTATGAATTAAGACTGTGAAAAAAGGGTAAAGAAGTAAAGGCAATTGCATGAACAGAAAGAGAAGGAATTTTTCATTCTAAGACTGTTGTTACTAAGCTTCAGGAGCAAACATGAAGTCATCTCCTTCTGAAAATACATAGTGAGAAATCACCACTGTTTCATGAACTTTAGAGACAGCTTCTTCTATGAATGCTCCCTGAACACTAGTCTGTTCCAGTTCTCCACTTCTCAGTCCTTCTTTCACTTCTGAGATGTAGGGGAAAAAAAGAGGAAATGGAAAGGGAAAGGGAAAGGGAAAGGGAAAGGGAAAGGGAAAGGGAAAGGGAAAGGGAAAGGGAAAGGGAAAGATTTGTGTAATAAAAGAAAATTGGCTCCAGTAATTGGCTCTGACAAACTTTTTTTTATGGAAAATGGCTGTCTCCTAAGGTTATCATAGAGCTATTCACTGAAAACCCCAAATCTGAAGTGCAGGGCTCTTAACCACATCATAAGAAACTATGCTCTTCTGCTAGACTTATATTGTAGAATCCTTTTGTTACCAGGCACTTTGATGGTTTGTCTCGCATGAAAGATAGAGTAGGATACTCCTTATGCAGCCATGTGAGACTGTAATTACCAACTCATATGGAAAAAGTAATTCTATCTCAAATAGGTCTATTGCAACAGAAACCATAATGCCACACAGTAAAGAGAATTTTTAATTTTACCACTTCAAAGGTGTCATTTTTGGTTGTGCTTTGTTTAGGTTATCATCCTTCTAACATACTTCTGTATCAGTTTCAATATCAAAACCAAAAGCTGCATTAACATCCAGAGGACGAAATCACTTATTCATTTCTTGATGTGTAATGTTGCTATGAAAATGTAGTCAAATCTTATTGATATAAAGTCTAAAAGACGTACATGGTAGACAGGACAGTTTACAAGGCCTTGACCCTACTTTCAGACCTCCACTACAGCTGATATGTAGAATCAATCAGAAGCTCAATGCTCATTTGTCTGAAACATTTTGAAGCTTCTTTTCTCCTTTCCAAAGTCAAAATATGGTTGTTGGTTTTTTTCTTCTTTTTTCTTTTTTTTTTTTCTTTTTTCTTTTTTTTTTTTTAATTTTTATTGTTGTGGTGGGATTTTGGTTTTGTTTTTGTTTTTAAGAGGTGATTACAAAAGATCATCTCAGTCCAAGCCCGCTAGGAAACACAGTACAGGAAATCTCACATTTTTAAAAATATTTCGGGTTGAAAATTAAGAGATCGGGCTCATTTGCTTTTGCCATAGACTTCCTCAACTTATGTGATATATTTTGCCCCATTAAATCTGTAAGACAATATCAAACATTTTTTGTTGCATCTTTTCTTCTCCTTAGTATCTCTTCTACAACATTCCAATCTTCTTTTTAAAGCTACTTTCTAAATGGGTAATATTTATATCTTTTTCTACCTATAGGGAAAAATATCACAGGCTTGCAGTAATTTCTCTGATTTCTCTTTTTTCTCCTTCAACCCTGGTTAATATCTTTGATTTCTGGTGGAAAGATACATGCAGTGGAACAGAATTATTAAATATCTGCAAAGATATTGATGCTAGTTTTCACATGCAATTAGAAAAATTATTATCATTCGTCTAGTTGTGTGGAGCATTTCTTTAAGCCAAACAAAACACCCACCAAAATTAAGACAACAAAAATACCCTGTATTTAAAAAAAAACACCTGGATTTCCTTCTATGCTAAATTTAGGAAACTTTCCTTATGCAAAAGTAAAATAAATTGTATAGATTAGTTACCGGTTACTACATTCTCTTTATTAATTTGTGGTTATAAAGCACAAAACACAATAACCTTTTAAATACTTTTCAGAAAGAGTTAGTATAAAACTCAAAGTTAATATATTTACATGTTGCATGTTTGCTGGATGAATTGCTCTGACTTGTGATCAAGAGAGCACAGCTATGTGCTATTATATGAGTATTTGCATTTCATACTAAGGAAACAAGTAATTTATATTGTAGTAGAACTATCCCTATAATATTTTTCAAAATAAACCTTCCTAATAGGACATAAAGCTAACAATCAGTCCTTTTAAATATTTACTAGGTTTACATTGAAAATTATTTTAGGGATAATACACTCTTTCACAAAATATTAGCACAACATTAATGATTTTATTTAAAGGTACCATTGATATTCTCTTGGTCTGTCTTTCCTCAAAGTAGTTATTGGTTATTATATAGTTATTCTCTTGCTCTGTCTATCCTCAAAGTATAGATCTTGGACTATCAAAAAGCCTCACCCATAATATTAGATAGGTATCTTCTAGGATATATTTAAAGAGTAAATAAAATTATAGTTCTTTTCCAGGGAATTTTGAAACTGAATTGTTTTGTAATGTGATGTTCTTTCTGCAGTAAAGATTCTCTAGTCCTCATGTACTGGATAACAGCAGTGTTAATTACCCACATGCAAAAGTTTGAGTGGCAACAAAATGGTGACAGGATTCCTCCTTAACATTCATTGTTTTGCTCTCATTAATTTGCTGAGAAAGTCTGTTGCAAGTTTTTATACACTGGGGAACTAAATTTTACAATCTGAGATATTTACACACTTTTTTGTTAAAACAATTTCTGAAATTCAACTTCTATCAAATGAAGAGCCATCTCTACAGTAAAACCTTTCATAAGAACAAGCTAATCCAGTAAGAAATTGTGCCTTTGTGTATCTTTGTTTTCAACATTTCCAAAGTCCAATTTACTATATCAAGCGATACACTGCATTCTACTTATATTCTACACTTCTTCAGACTGGCAAATGTAACCACTTTATCTTAAAAGGGTAGTGCCCTGCTTCCTGGATACAACATCATTCTAACAAATCCTATTCTTCTCCAACCCATTGTTTATTTTTCTCTTTTGATTTAGTCAAATGAAGACTGCGCAATAGAACAATCAACATGCAATATGTTGTACATAGCCATTATGATAGAATTATTGAGAATTTGTCCTTGCAGAAAAATAATCTTACTGGGAATTTTTTTATTATTGATGCAACTATGCTGCAATACAATTTCCAGAGATTGGAACTGTATCTTAGAAACAAAGTAATTTAGTTCTTCATGTGTACTAACCATCTATAATCATTTTCTAAGTGGGAAGGAGTATTTTTTTAAGTATTTTAAAGTGTTCACTCTTTATTTTCTTACAGCTGTGAAGTTATAGTTTATTTTTGTTTCATCATGAAAGTAAGTCAGAATCTGATGTCTGAATATCAGTCTGAGTGTAGTCCAAGAGCCACACAAAGTCAGAGCATATGCTTCTACTTTACCTCATTATATGAGCCACAAGTGTTTCACTCAGTACTTTGGCCTGGTAACATCTTGTTCTAATTTACTTTTATTTATTTGACCACAAATTGGAGAAAGTTGAGTCTAGTCAGTCCTAACCACATAATTTTTGTTTCCTCTAACTTGCACAGCCAGGGAGAGTGGTAGAGTAAGATTTAAATAAGCAAGTTGGAGTCCTTTGGGTTTGGTGCCCTCAGCCTGCTCTCATTTAGCCATTGCAGCCTGGGGGGAGAGAATGCAAGTGTGAGAGGTCATTTGCATCTAACTTCTGTGGTAGGGACCCACAACTATTCCCATGAACAATGATGTAGAAAAGCATCAGGGGCTCTGGGACTTAACAAATGAGAACTACTGAAAACCAGATTTGTCTATTGCTGCTGTCTTCACCAGCCAAAGGTAAAAGTGATTCTACCTATGATTCCCTAAAATGAAAATATGAAGAAACTCAATTAAATCTGTATACAAATGAAATTTAATAGGTGTAGATGCCATCTGACACATTCAAGTACACAAATCACATTTAATTCTGACCTTACTGGGTTTTTTTTAGTGGATATAGGACATCTCTCCTTGTTTTGCTATTTTTTTCAGGTAAAAAATATGTCTAATAGGAACTTTGTCCTGTTTAAGACATTCTAAAGCAAATCAAAATGAAAATAGCTACAATACAGCTGTCAGCAACACCCTTAGGCAGCAAACTGCATAGCAAGCCAGTTATGTTTATCTGGAATTTAGATTCTGTATTGGGAAAGTGCCTAAGTAGACAACTGAATTTTAAGGGGCAAATGTTGTTGGGCCATAACAGTGATGCAGTGAGGCACGCTCAGTACTGTATAAGATTGTTAATAAATGTTGGAGGACAAAGTACAGACTTTGAGATTTTATAGAAAATGAAGTGAAAAACCAAAGATTAATCATATTTGATTTTGATAATAACTTCCCCAGAGAAAGGAACTGCAAAAGACCATTCATTAGGAAAAGCCAATAACCAGTGGAGATAGCACTGTGTAATCATTAGTTGATGGAAAAGGAAAAAAAAATAGAGAAAAAATGGGGGGGAAAGAGCATGAAAGTGTGATTCATTATGATGCACAGAGAAACGTGACTTGTATAAAAATTAGTGTTTTAAAGCATTAGGAATGATGTGAGCAGGATAGATTTTTAATTTTTTATTTTTTTTTATCAAGCGGAAATCTTCAAAATGAGGTTGGTTTATTTTTTTTTACTCTTTAAACCATGGCTTGGGCAATAATTAAATGCTGGAGGAAATCATATTCTGTCATTCTTGTTTAACTCTTGGCTAGTTTAGTTGTTGCTGCACAGATGTGCCTGGAATATCCAAAGCCCTCTCAAGTCTTCTTCCTTAGTAGTTAAAGACTTTCTGAATTTTGATTTATTCATAATATCTTTTTAGGGGAAGGCAACAGCTTCTTTACTTAATAATCCCAGAACAGTATTTACATATTCCAAACTGTCTATAATCTGAGAGTGAAATGGGGCAGAGCTGGGTCATGTAACTATCTTAAAGTGCTGCTAAACCAGCTAGAGCTTATGTAAAGCTTCCACTGAGGAGATGTCTGGACAGAGAGAAAAGGAGACAACAAAATGTGTTGAGCTTACTAGCTATACAAGAGTGAGTACATTTTTCTTCACTCTACTTTGTTTGTAATACAGAATATGGACTTTTTCACCTCTATTTTGATCAAATGTTTGTTCATTGGGGATGGGAGGTGGCTAATTTAGCAATTCTCTTTAGAGAATTTCTCTAGAATTTAGAGAGTTTCTTTCAGCAGACATTTCTTCTTTCCCGGTCTTTCTTTAAATGTAGTGGATTCTATACCTTTTCAGCTAGAAGTTTTTTGTTTCTAGCACTTGTTTTCTTTCATTTTTATGTGTGGATAAATTGAATTTTATTACAGTCTTCCATAAAATTTCATCATCCATGAATGTTATCACGTTGATAAAATTAGTTGTTAAAGTTCACATCTTAAAAGCTATATAATTTCCTGATTTTATATATTTAGAACACATTTCTTACTTTTCTTAGCCTCTCCTTTTTTCTTTCTTCTTTTCTCTACCTAATATCTGTTATTAAATGTCTATTTGACATTATTTCTTTCTGTAGTTATAAAAGCCTTAGCATTCGTCAGTCCAAATACTTCTGATTTGCTCATATTTTTCTTCCCTTTTAACATTTTGCCCTATAAAATTTATTTTAAAAATATTATTATATTAAAAATATAAATGTTCATATTTCTTGATATGAGAAGTATGAGACAAATCCACTTAGGGAATGAAAAAAGTTAGCTATCCTAGTTGAAATAAATTATTGTTAATTTGTCACTTTGAAGAGCAAATACAGGAAAATCACATTAAAAATTTATCACTTGATCACAATGATTACATATAAACCAGAAATATAATGCACCACTCAGTTGTTTAAAAGATTGTATTAGCAATCTTAGTAATCATGTTTATTCCAAAGAGTTGCAATCAGTTCAGGCAGGAAAAAAACCCCACACAAATCAAAGAAACAAAATATACTGAAGGATTGTGTACAATTAATTGGTAATTTTCTTCTTGAATATAACTAATTTAAATTTATCAATAAATCTGGCCCATGAGTTCTCAGAAATGAATATCTCAATTTTTTCCAAGATTTAATCTTGGCTTTCACTAGAGAAATTTGGGGGGTTTTTATTCTCTTATTTTTTTCTTGATTTTAATTCACTTAATGATAGCTAAACCTTATATTGTTGTAAGAGCATAGTTTTTCATCTCTGAAATCAAGGTTATTTACTGTTTGTTATTTGGAACCTTAAGCTTTGAATTTTTCAGTCTGAGGTGTTTTACATGAAGATTCATTGTCCTTAAAAATAAAAACAAAAAAGAAAAAACAAAACCAAAAAAGAAACCAAAACTAAACCAAACCTAACAAACAACAAAAAAACCCGAATATCAGCTGTTCAAGACTAGTAAAATTAAAATTAAGAAAAATCCCCAATTTAATAATATGATCTTGCCTAAATATCCAAGAGTGAAGCTTTCTTATCTTTTCTTACCCAAGGTCTTTTCCTTTTCCAACTATTTGATCTCCATTTTCTTCTCCAAATATTTAATGCCCATCAAACATTTTTGTTATTGAATCAGAAAAAAAAATTATCTGTTTTCACCATTATATGGAAAGGTTCTGTTTTATTCTCACATGGCACATGTGAGTCTGCATGAGTCCAAAGTTTATTTTACACTGCATTTATTACTAATATTTTTCAATATTTTAAAAGAATAAATTTTTAAAAGAGGTAGTTATTGACCTTATATCACTGCCATTGTTAATGTCAATTGAAAGTCAATATAAACAGCTAAACAATGAGGTTAAATATTCCTTAACACATCAGAGCCATAACTTAAGCCTGCATGCTTCCCACTGACTAGTTCCTGTGAATCCAGACAGACATTTAATGAGTAAAATAATGATTTCAAATAATTTCAGTGTTACTTGGTCTTTTGTTTTTTAATGACGGGCGATATTGATCTCACAGTACCTCTACTCCTCGACTGAATACTATTAGCATTGAAATTTCTACTAAGCTGTGTAAAACCCACTGCCATATATTAAAGTTATACAATTTATTTTGCTGATAGATACTATCAAGTTCAGCCTCACCACCTTTATCACATTAAATAATATGTATATTCATATTTCTTAGGAACCTCAAATATAAAATACAGTTTGTAATGTCCCATAGTAAATTGAGTCAGAAATGAAGAGGACAAGCACAGTGTTCATTGTATATTATCTTTGATGACATTCAAATTATTTCTGCACCATTAAGCATATTTCTAATTTCAATTGCTCTTCATTATTTAGGAGAAAAAAAAAATAAAAAGGATCTAGAGTTTATGTCCAAATGGTTTTCTATTTCACTTAGACTCAGCATCATTCTACTCTTTCTTATCCATGATGCATTGGCATCTCAAGCATGAAATTATGAAACTAAATGTACAGGAAACTTTCTTTATGTTAGATATATTTCCCCCAGCATAAATTGCCCTTTTCTTACTTTTTTTTGTTTGGGTATCTGGTATGAAATTTTAACACTTTTTATACAGTAGAATGAATAGGTCACCAACTGTACACTGACTTCTCCAAAGTACTGTGGATTCTCACAAGACTAAATCTACTCACATTTTGCACTCATCAATCTGATTACCTCAGGAAGTTATTATTTTTTTCATACTGTTGTCACTTCAGGAAGACAACTAGATTTGCTTACCCAGTGTGCACTTGCTACAGAAGTCCTTTATAAATCTGTTAAAAAGCTATTCTTACGCAGAAGTAGATAATTAAATTATTTAAATATTACAAATTCCCAATGCCTTTCAAAAAAAACCTAGAGCTTATTCAACTTCATTTCACTGTTTTCTTCAGTTTCTGAGTTAGTTTAGCTTGTTTTCTCCTTTACTAATTAAGTTTATTTTATTTTTATTATCTTAGTGTGCAAACAAAAAAAGTCTGAGTTAATTGATGTGAGGTTTTTTTCTGTCATTGAGTACTCTTTAGATCCCTTTGTGTTTGAGTAACAATACTATGATTTTATTTCACAACCTTCTACATTCGGGGTTTCACTTTTTCCTTTATATACATAATTCTTTTAAACAATAGTGTTACAAAGTGTCCCTGCTGCACTATTATATAGATAACCTAGGCTTCTCCAAAGTGGATGGACCAACTTGGATCAAGCTGCTTTTGAAGTAAAAAAAAATCTGGGATTGACATCAATTATCTATCTATCTGTCCATTTTTCAATACCATTTTTATCTGCAGTGTTCTTGAGCTAGTAGGACTTAAGAATAAATAGATAACATCATGCCATTCCCCGCTTACAGTTGAGGGGAAGTAGCCAGGGAAGTGGGACTGAAATAGGAACACCATGATTGGTTTTATTATTTGCCTGAGGCCTTGTCATTGTCTGCTGGTAACAGATTTAGGCTCTCATTTCAGCTACATAAAGATGTGTTACCTCAAAGACAAGAAGCCAGGCATCATTTTGGATTTGTTGCTTTCTTTTGTTTATTGCTTGCTTTTGCTTTTCCCCCAAGAACTCGTACGAAGACAAAAGGTTCTCTGTTACCCCTAAAACATCCTAATTCCACAGAAAATATACAATGGGCTAAAATCTAATTGACAAGATAAAATCAAATGAAAAAAACCAAATATCCTGCTACTGTATTTGAAGGCATGCATATGAAACTAAGTCTAAAGGAGCATTTGGTTATCAGTTAATTATAAATTGAATTTCTAGAAAAGACCAATAATATTTTAGCGGAAAAAAAGAAGTGTTTCCTCTGGATATATGAAAGCTATCATCACTTCTTACTTAGGCACCAATAACAAAAAGTAGACCCTCTGCACTAATGATGAAAAACTGAAAGGATGGTTATTATTACCTAAAAAAGATGGACATAAAATCAAAGCTGTACTGAAGCTTAATCTGTTTAGTGTTATCTGTATTTTTGCTTTGATCAGATTTCTGAACTGCAAGAGCCAAGTTCATGAAAAACACTTTGGTTATATGACAACAAGTGTTTTACTTGACAGTTTACATAACAGTTGAAAAATAGGTATCACTTTGCAGCATGTAAAAATATTTCTTTGGGAGAAATTAGATTTGTTTTCTCTGAAAGTTAAACACAGTGGAGAATGAATATAATCAAAGAATAACGAGAATGAATGAAATCAATCTTAACCATTGAAGAATGGCTAACAACTAAATGACTAATAACAAACAGGAGAATATTCTCTGTTTTAACAATTTCAAACATTATAGAAATGATACAAAAATATACTGAGTTGGGGTTGGTTTTATTCAGTTTTTTGGGGTTTTTTTTGAGAAACAAAGGGAACAAAATAAGGAACAAAAAAATAAGTTTATGGTCAAGATTTGGGCTTGGATTATAGTTTCTATGGGAAAATATACCAAAATATATCTCATTATGTTTGGTGCTTGAAATGATGCATAGATGAAGGAAAGCTGAGGACACTGGAACCCATGCTAAAGACAGGAAATCAAACCGGTTCATTAAGGTCAACAATGTAGTTTCCTCTCAAAACTCCTGGGCTAAAGTTGTGGTTAGAACTATGGAAAAGAAACCTAGGTGAATTTTGTCTCCTGTGAAATTTCACAACACTCTGAGACTCAATGCAAGGATATTGCTCCCAGGTATTTCAACTTGCCCTGACACTTTTAGTTACAGCCTATGTTGATGCTGTTGGAGATGATAGATTTGAGAAGTTAGGTGAAAGACAAGTGGCATGGATGGTGCTACTTTCAGCATCAGTAAGAAAAAAAACCAAAATATGTGGCCAAGGATGAGGACTGACTAATCTGTATGCTTTTAGGGGTGTAGCTGAGACGGAGGGTCAGCAGATCCCTGGAAGTGGGCTGGCAGCTTAAGTTAAGAACCTGGTTAAATTCTTTGACAAAAGATCAAGACAATTTGTGGTGAATGGCTCTAAACTATGGCAAAAGAGAAGCTTAAGCTGGAGACAAAGGCAATTAAGAAAGGCTGAGACATCTGAGTGTAATCACAAAACACCAACAATGCCATGGATCAAATAATTAGTTATGGGAATATGTTTCAGTCTTTGAAAAGATAGACATTTTAGACATTAGAAAAAAATTCTTCACTGAAAGAGTGATTGCATGCTGGAATGCATCATCATCACCATCCCTGGACGTATTTGAAAAAAGACTGGATGTGGCACTCAGTGCCATGGTTTAGATGATGATGAGGTGCTAGGTCACAGGTTGGACTAGATGATCTTGAAGGTCTTTTCCAACCTAGTTCATTCTGTGATTCTGTGATAATTTCAAGAGAAGAAGGGTAAATTGAGACCTTCAGTGCTGGTTGAGGGCAGCAGAAGACTTTGATCCTGGGAACAAAATGGGGTAACTAGTATGACCCAAATCTTTCTTCTTTACAGTTTCTTTCCAGCACAAGCAGTGCTAGAATAGTTAACAGTCTTCACAGTTCCAGTAGCTCTCGTTTTAAACAAAGAAACACCAAGAACTAATGACAATGCATTTGAACAAGTCTAAGCAGCTATGTCTGGTATCAATGGGCCTTCTGTACAGAAGAAGCATGGTAAACCAGAAGAGTCACCATTTCAAGGTCAAAACAAAGACTGAAAGATCTACCTTGGACTACCTATTCAAGAGAGAGCTGCAATGAATTGCACTGAAAAGTCTAATGGGAGAATTTTCACAGCCAAGAGAAACAAGAATATGATTTGGAATAAGCTGAGGTACTGAGCAGAAAACACGGATGTCTAGAATTGTTGTCAAAATCCCCTGAGTCTGAAAGGAAACTCATGCTCATTTTTGAATCATCATTTAATACTGGAAAAAGATTTTATATGTCTGGATTTTTCATAAATGTAGGTGCTTTCTGGATTAAAGTGACACTGAAAAATATGAAAGGTCAACATTAAAGTTCTGAAAATTTATTTTTTGCTTAGGCATAATTAAAACTAGCAATAGATCTTTAATATATATTGTACGACATACATAGTTTTTTTTCTTGGAGAAACACTGGTATTCCTACAGACCTAAAGCAGGACTGTGTTGCCAAAAACTTAAGATGGCATTTCATTCTGCTTTCTACATATTAGAGACCTGTCTGTACTCAAAATTTAGGTGGAAATTCCTGTTTATCTTATGGTTATATCCTCATAAAAGATGAACGCCATATTTAATTTTAATGAATAACATTCACATGACCTAGAAACTAAGGTGCATGAAGGCATGTTCACAAGCTACATGTTACATGCATGTGGTGGTAATTAATGCCAGGGTTTGTGTTATAAAGGAAAAACTGAAGAAAACAGTTTATTGTCTGTGTCAGATTCCAGGGCTAAATTGAAGACATTGCTTTTAAAGACCAGCGATTTATATTGATCTGCACTTCTGCCAGAAGGCACTTGGTGACTGTAAAATGCTAGTTAGGAACAGTGCTAGGCCTTATGAAAAAGACAGATTTTTTTTTTTTTTTGAGCATGAATACAATCGAGGTAATATTTTTTTGTTGAATTTAGGCTTCACTTTGCCTAAATAAAAAGGCGGCATCATGAATTATTTCTTCTTTCCTTTTCTTCCTATATCAATATCCAGGGATGCAAATTTAATCAAATCAATATTTACTATGCTATACAGAGAACCTTGTTATATGTAAAAAAAAAGGAATCCACTAGGCTTCTGTAAAACTATAGGTGGAATATATTACTCTTACATGATTCTCCTTCCTTTGTCAGAGATTTGGTACTCTTTAGAGATGCAGAATCACACAGAAACAAACTGTGATCAATTATTTCAGTAAAAAGTTTTATCAGAAGAAACTATCATAACTCATGGCAAAAAAAAAAAGCCTCTTGAGAAAGATGTCTAGCACTTCATGGGATTGGAACACATCAGGAACAAGAACTTAAAAGGAATTGGAAACAAAACTGAAATACAACTCAGTGAAGTGGAACTGAAGTTCTACAGGAAAAGGGTGGTTGTGAGGTCTCTGAGTAGTGTATGGGTATTTTATTCTACAACACTCCTTAGAATTGCTGTGTCTGTTGCTTTGACTTTAATTCCTGTGTCACATTTTACAGTGGATTTATTAATCATTTTCTGTACTTCAAGTTCAGTCAAAAGATTATACAATTTTCTGCTTCACTTGTTTATTAATACAATTCATACCATAGGTTTAATAAAAGGGAAATATTATCACATCACAGAGTTCTGACATTACAATCTTGGGAAAAAAGTAATCTCTGGGCATGAATAAACACTGAGTGGCCATTGTCTATTTTAAGAATTGTGTTCATTAAAATACATTTTCTGGGTTTGCTCCTACAGATATCAAAATTCAGATAAAATATGACTTTTTTTTTGAAGGTGCAATTCTAAATAAAAAAATGCAGTTTGTTAGTCATCAGCATTTATGTGGCAAAGTATTCAGATGAAGAATCTGCTTTTTTACAGTAACTGTGGTTTAAAAAGCTGATACTTCAGTTCTATTCAACTTCAGCTTATATGAAAAAAACAAATACTGGATTCAATAATGTGAGATTCATTCAAGCAAAATGAAGCTTAATTGTTTTCATTATTAATGCATAGAGCATAATTCCCACGGTCCATGTCCTCTCGCAATAATAGAATCGAATTAATTAATCAGTAAATAATGTATGAGACTACAACATTCAAAGCATTCTGAGACTGTGGAATGAATTGTTAGATATGCATCCACAATTTATAGTAAAGTAAGTTTATCTGGAGTGATCTCACCTACATGATTTTAAAAGACCATAGCCTATTCATAAGCAAATTCTATAGGTCCCTGCTAAACATGAAATGGAAATATTTAGCAGATATTAATGTGAGTAACAGTTTTGTTCAAGGCAATATTTTTCTTTGACACAATTTAAAGAAGAAAGCAATGACTGAATATTTCTGATAACAAATTAGTAATAAAAAGGGTTATTTAATTTTGTTTTCCAGTTTCTTACTAAGGGCTTTCTGGAGATAAATTTCAATGCTGTTAAATATTTTGAAAAAATAATTTAGCTTATACCTGTCATTATATAAAAAACCATTTTTATAGCCTTGGAGGGAATCAGAAGAGATTCTTCCCCTCTTCCATTTCTATTCTATGCTTTCTGCTTCCTTCTTTCTATCCTTCAGAATTATCTAAAGGGAATTCTTTGTCATACAGCATTCTTGATTTAAATCTACATCCTGTTTGTTTAGTGATCTTGCATGTCATTGTCTACATCTGAACTAGGGGGACTTCCTGACATAAGAACTTTTTTCTTTCTTCCATACTGAGATATTCACCCTACCTGCACTACTGCAAATGCATCCTCTTTAATTTATAATTATTAAGATTTTAGAGAAGAGGACTCACAGGTCTGTCCTTTAAGGAAAATTCAACTAGTTAGAATGTCAAACTTAGCCTTGTTCCTTCTCCATGAATTAATTAATTCTGAATTATTTTGTCTATGCAGGACTACAACTTCTTTAAGGCAAATGGAAAATTTCTACTTCCTAACCTGACCTACCTTTTAAGGATGAAGTACTATTACAGGAAGAAAGCATGCTGTCCAATGACTCTCAAGACAAAAAAACACTCGGAGTTACTAGTCTGGTCACATTTTGACAACTTACCTAGGGAGCACTTCCCTGAACAAAACCTGAATTAACACATGAATGTTTTTCTTCTCCACACAGCTGTTTGAAATGAGTCAGCACACCTCTGAAACAAAGGGTATCACTAGATAAATAGTCAACGTGGTGGTCATGTGACAGGCTAAAATAGTTCTGCCACTCATAGGTCAATTGCCAATAACTTGTCTTAGCCAAGTGGTCCTTGAGAGCTAGTCTGGGCAGAAGCACCTTTAGACATTCTGAGTGAAGAGTATCTCCTGTCAGGATCCAGTGGGTTTTCTTTTTGGAAAATTTGTCATATGTGTCTTGAGCATATTCTTACACCCTTGAATAACAATCAGATGAACAAATCATAATTAACATGTATTCATATTTATCAAGATGACATATTAACGTAAATGTGTAGAGATAATATAATGTTTCTATCTATCTTTCTTCTACTTTTCCAGCTATACAAATTTTTCATTCCTAAAAAAAAAGTAATGTATTCATTTATTTTGCCAAATAACTTAAATTGGCTCTGGTAAGAAAATGGCTGTCATCTGAATATTTTTAGGTATATGTATCATAATATGAGATACATTTTTATCCATATGTTGCAAAGAAGCCTATGCTTTTCTGCTCAACAGCTGTTCTGTCACTTCCTCTCCAGAATTATAGAAACATTATTATTTTTGTCGGTAACCTAGCACAGCCGACAAGGACAAAAAAGGAACATTTCTTCCTGTCACATAAAACATGATCATTTTATTAGCTGTCAAAAGCTCCTCAAGTTCACATCAAACACTACTGGCACAACAGATGCACTTCTTTACTGGGAGGGTGGCCAGACACTGGAACAGGCTTCCTGGAGAGGTGGTCGATGCCCCAAACCTGGCTACACTTAAGGTGTATTTTGACACTGCTCTTAACAATGTACTTTGATTTTGGTTGGCCCTGAAGAGGTCAAGCAGCTGGACTAGATAATGGCTTTATGTTCCTCCCAACTGAAATAGTCTGTTCTATTGATCTTAAAGGATTTTCTTTTCATCAAATGCAGTATTTTTACATATTACAGAGAATTTGTGACTTTTTATTTTTAAGAATTAACTTTCTCCAAAGAAATATGCTTTCCTCTAGTATTTAATTCATGTTGGAAAAATATTACCCTATTTTATGCTACTTTTATTATTATTGTTATTGATGTGTTGTGGACAATAATAGAATATTTTGTTTTCAAATACCATTTTATTTTGACTGCTTTAAGAATGTAATGAAAATAATTTTTAATGACTGAGAATGTGAAGCAACTATTAACATCATGATTATAAGAGCATGTTATAAGAGCA
This sequence comes from Phylloscopus whistleri, assembly GCA_017589585.1. Taxonomy (NCBI): domain Eukaryota; kingdom Metazoa; phylum Chordata; class Aves; order Passeriformes; family Phylloscopidae; genus Phylloscopus; species Phylloscopus whistleri. The sequence goes on from JADMLD010001396.1 coordinate 714,419, forward strand.
GGCAAGGAAAGTATTGAGGTCATAACATATTTTAAACAAGCACTTTACATATTTTACTGGTCAATATTATTATAGGTTAGTTTTGAATTAGTAACTAAGAGATGAAAGGCTCCCAATATTATGAAATGCCTCCACCTTTTATCTATTATTCAGAGTGGTCTTTACATCTTCAAAAGGAAGATGCTGTAGCTGCTCAGTTTTCAGAATCTTTAAAACTGCTTGATTTTGCTGCTTTTTTTTTCAAAATCAAATCATTAATAAAACATTAAATTTCCTTCATATAATTTTTTCTAGATTCTATACAGTTAAGAGTCCATAGCTTATTCATGTTCATTATTCCAACTACAATGACAATAAATGGCTGCCAAAATATTGTTTTAAAGAGAAATTCCCACAAAGGGGAGGAGAAATCACTGGGTCTCAATTAAAGAACCTCAGCTTCTACACTGCAGTGAAGGCAATTCAAGAGGGAACTGTGTGGATGTGGAACAACTGCTACAACAGTTGTTTTTTAAGTAGCTGAAAAACATAGCTAAAAAAAGTAATTATTTGAAGTATATGCTACATATAAAAGACATGAAGACAGTACTGTTGGAGGAGGTATTTAGAAAAGTTTTGGTTCAAAACAGTGTATTTTAACTTTTCCTCAAGAGTTCACCTTGTTATAAGGCATTCTTTTCCATATATATGTTTGGCTTCAGCTTTATAGAAGAAAAAAATAGATTCAGAACTTATATCCAATGAAGAAAACACACCCTCAAACACTATGTATTAAGAAATATCTCTCTTCCTTGGAAAGTGGTATCCACATTATAACTCCAGAAGGGTAAAAGACAAATTGGTATACTTATTTACAAAAAGTAAGAAGCTGTGAAGACTTACTTAGGAGAGCTTTCAAGGGCAATTCTATTTGGGAATCTCAGACTTTTTTTAAAATTGAAGCACCTGGCTCATACATAAAGAACCGGAGCTGGTTTTATTTCTGGAAGTCCTTATGGTTATTCATTGGGAAAACAGCATGAAAATATTTAATTTAAAAGGTAATGCTGATAGCTCTATGTCAAAATTATGCTCATAGCCTTTCCTATCTTTTCCCCATTAAAATAATATTTTAAACATTTGTTAGCTGAAATAAAAAGGGAACACCTGAGTAGAAATCTTGCAGTCAGGGGTCCTTCCTTTTCTGCTGCATTTTGTAACTATTAAGTAGACACGCTTACTTTCACTTGCTCTGTCTCCAGCTTTTTGAAATTTTGTGTTCTTTTTCTACATTACATATGACCTTTATCAGGATAATGGAAAAAAAAAAAGAGCTTTTATGGACCATGAAGATAAGCTTTTTCATGAAAGTGTTTTAAATGATAAACAAAAACAGAGTTGCTGTCTATACATAAAGACAAGATGGTCACAAACTAAATACCACATAACACTCTCTCACCAAATTCTTTTAGACATTCCTCATGTAGAGGATTTAATGATTAATAACAAATTTACTTACTTGAAGCATTTAATGTTACATAGCATTTTGATTCAGCAGAGCAGTACGACAATGAACACGTCACAATACAAGTAGAAACTGTGGCTAGCAGAGCATATTATCTGCAGTACATATTTAGTTTACAATATAAATGTGATTCTCATTGCCATTCTCTATAATATACTCACTACCAACATGCTGAATATCCCCAAAATCTGGAAAGAAATATAAGTACTTAAACCACCTTAAGTCCATTATTCTCCTTTAATATTTGTTGATTATTTATTTTCCATACTGCATATTGAACTAAATAATTTATACAATAATCTCCTCTTCCCCCCCCATAATGGACTCACTAACTCAGGAAGACATTTATCATCTTTTGGTTAAATCAAGGACAAACAGTAACAGCTGGTTGATTCACTGAGCTGATATAACTGCTTGATTAGGTCAGCTAATATAACCGATTGATCCAGTCAGCGGTTGTAGACACTTAGCTAAAATAAAAGCCACCCCTGGTTCCCTTTGTGCTGACATAATTTCAGCTTTATTTCCAACAGCTGTGGTCAGCCCTTCCTAACAATTTCCCCTGAGATTAAAGAGCATATTGTCCTTGTCTATATTTCATCCGATGTAGTGGTTTATTGATCAGTCACACCAAGAAAGCAGAGTTTATTGGGAATTGCTAACTTGGCTGAAACTCGTGACACAGGAAGTTGCCAATTTGAGGCCAGCTGTTCTAACAGGTAATTCTTCCTGTTTTTAAAACAAAGAACTTATAAATACTTCTACTTTTCATTGCCATCATTTTGCTTTCCAGGCATTTACTCTCCATTTTCCTGGCAAGAAACTAGGGAAATGCCTGGCATAAATACCCCCAAAATTAATTCTATGACAATTCTGGGCGAAGTTACGTAATTTATTTATTTTGTGGATGTTTATTTCAGATATTGGTGTAGAGGCACAGATACTACCTTGAGTTCTGCATAATACTGCCTTTCCCACTATTTCTATTTTTACACGCATGTCAAGAGTTCTTAGCAGCTTCATAAAAAAAGAGTGAACTAAGTCACACTGTCTAAAACTTGCATCAAGGAAAATGGTTTGCTCTGTAGCTTTTGCTTCTATGATTCTTTCACAATTGTGAAACATTCTAGAACCCCAGATATAGAAAGAATTTATGTGACAGTGCCAAAGCTATTTTTCAATAGACTTCACTATCTTTGAAAATTGCATTTTTGAAGTCCCTGTTTTTAAGCTGTACTTGACCTAACAGTGATTAGTTAAAATCCAATATTCTCAGTATCAAGGCATGTGTAAATGATTTTGAACACCATTAGTAGTTTAATATTAAGGGTTTTTTTCATTATTACTATTAGTAAACCCAGGTTTCTCTATTTTAAGTAAATGAAGCAGTATTTGGGTTATCAACACATAGTAATTGATCCAATAGATGAAAAGGAACATGGGAATAAAAATATCAGATAATAAATCACTGAGAGTCTGACATCTTGTTGAAAAAAAGTCTTCATAAAATGTCATAGTATTGTACCTAGAGGCAACGTTTGCTCTGTGTTATAGAAAAGATCTGTTCCCTTTTATTCTCTGTCAGGAGATTTAAGGTAAGCAATCAGCCAAGCATGGCATGTGTTCTCTCTGAAGGAGAGGCATTTTAGGTGGGTGACAGAGTTTTGATATACTATCTTCTATACATGTTATTTGGAAAAGACTTGTGCACCAAAGACTCATCCCCATACTTGTTTATGTACAGGAATGTACACACAGGAAAAATATTTTCTTTTTCTACAATTTATTTATACAAAAAAAAAAATCCAAATCAAGGAAAATCAAAATCAGACTAAAAATATAAAAACTAAATCTTCTTCAAAACATACTGACAGGATAGCTGACTAAGAAAGTGAATCCATTTGACAAAGAGGATGGCAAGATCTGACACAGCCACTTGTTCACTCTCCCCCAGTGGGATGTGGGGAGAGAGTCAGAAGAGTAAAAATGAGAAAACTCAGGAACTGAGATAAAAAGAATTCTGACTCTTCAGGATCATATGTAAATATTTTATGTCCAGCCTTGTAGCTGGTGGTGACCCAGCCTTAGATCTGACCTGCTGTACTGCCCAGGAGTTGCAGAGGTATGGGAGGGAATGGTCTGACTGGCTATGATGGTGCTGGCCAGCTCTGACCATGTGCTGGAGGCTGTCAGGAGAGGCAGGACAGCCAGTAGTACTGTCCCACACACATTGGGCAAGGGAGACCAGAGTCCTCCTCCCCCAGTCCTCCCACGGGCAGAGGGACTGCCAAATACACTCTGAGCACCCATCACCAGCCTTTGCCTGGCCACTGGCTCCAGCTTGAGGGGCTCTGGGTGGACCCAGGTCTCTCCTTACTGGTGCACAGTAGTCACACTCCTGCGTGGTAGTGGTGTCTCTCAAGACAGAGCACCAGTTGGGTGCCTTTGGCACTACAGGAAAAACAAAGGAGGTGCTGTGGCCTGGAGAGGCAAACAGGTGAACGACTACAATTGCTGAAGCTGACAATGACACCAAAGGAGCTAACCAAGGGAAAATGGATCTAAGCAAGAGAGAGTCTGACAGTGCATATGAACACATGGGAGCAAACCTTGAGTGAGATAAAGATTATGAAAACATTCTATGTTGCTAACATTTGCAGGACCAAATGCAAATGTTAGCAACAAGTTATCACACTGCTACCTACAGTTTCTCAAGACAACCAGTTCTAAAACAGAGACTGGCTCTAAATCTCGATGACTCAAAGAATCATGGCAGGATAGAGATCAATCACTGTCAGCTCCTAAAGAGTAGAAGAAGACATTTAAAACCAGCATGCTCTCAGGAGGAACCAAGAGGTGGGGGGAAGGGCTTCATAATCAACACACTTAATTCGTGTAAAGAACCCTGTGCAAACTACCTCTGTACTGGCATCATTGTGCTTGGACTGTTACAGTTTGTTTATATGTGTCTTGAGGCTTGTGGGTATGAGAGTGTGGGAGACTGAAATCACTTGAGGTTTAAAATATGTTCATCTTTCTTTTCTATGAGATTTTACACAGAGCTACATTCCCACTACAGTGTTGGAACATTATTTCCTTCAGGGCAGTCTGGAAATATTTATGTTTTCCACAATCTGCAAAAGATATGTATACTGCTGTAAGTAATGCGACATTTTGCCCGTGTAATTACAACCTCTGAGATTAAATGCTCTGTTTGTCAAAATATGTGGTCATCTTTAGTGCTAAAATGCAAAAGAAAGCCAGCATTTTAAGACTGGGTTAATTTCATCCTGACATCTCTCACAGTTAAAAAGAAGAAGTCCAGGTTAAATGAAATCTCCAGAGGGCAAAAGTAGATGAATACCTCATCATATTTCTCAGTATCAGGTTATATGGAATTAAATTTAGGTGCATAAATGTAGGAAAGCAATTTAAATGCCAAAACATACACATTTAGAGCAATTTTTTTATGTCCTACAGTACTTGAGATTTGTGCACAGACCTGCTATTACTGACACAGGATCTATGGGTATTCTTCCTGGTTTCAAGATGCAACTTCATAGCTCTCCCATCAAACAACATCCACTGTCTTGTGGGAGTTCACGGGCATATGAGACATCCAGAAAGAGCAGGAACATACTATCCAGCTGAAGATGGCATTGGCCATTGCAACATAGACTTCTGTCATCCTCCAGCCATCAACTGGACACTGTCTGAGAACACTGGTACCCTGTGCAAAAATCCCTATCAATCACCCTTTTTAACAAGCACTCTGCTCTAGAATCCATGTATCTAATCTATGTTTTTCTGTTTTCCTTTACTTGAAAGTAGCCTGGTTGTTATCTGGAATCAACAGTTCCTTAGTTTTAGTATGTTTTTCGCAGTACAAAACATTCAAAAATCTTATTCTTACAGTGAACCATTATTTGGCATGATCCATGAAAGTGTCCTAATGTCCTCTACCTATGATATGTATTTATTGTGTGACAGGTCAGCTGACTCCTGCCATAAACCCACTCTATTATATATTACAAACCTTCTGGCATATCCCAGTTTTTCATGATTAACATGGTCCATAAAATATATGAGAGGTTTTGTTGCAGAGAAGACCCCACATAGCTGTGCATTTTAAATTAATGTAATTATATACTCGTGCATAAGTATATTGAGTACACACAAGACTAACACTGAGGTCTAAGCAGCTGTTCTCTGTTTTAGCAGAGTTCAGGAAAAGATGTGCTTGTCAAAACATACTGTATCCTTGCTGTCACTGCTAGGAGTGATACTTCTACGATTCACAGGACTCCTAAGTGTCTCCAATTGCTGTTTCACCATCCTTCTCCCATATAAAGGCTCAACCAGAGAGTGCACCTCATTGAAAGGTTTTGTCTTTACCCTCAAAAAAAATTAATTTACTGGAGTGGTATGGGAGATACTTACTGACAATGTCAAAGATTTTTAAAATCCTTTAAAAATCATAAATTTAGATTAGTTTGTTACAAATACGCTAAAATCCAACGCTGAGTTGAGTCATTGCTGTTGGAATTCTGGAAACTTAGAATTTGGGGTTTTAGTGTATAAAAATATATGTGAGTCAAGATGGAGAGCTTTGGGTGTTGTCTGAGTCCTTCTTCTTGTCCTCCTTCTTCCTTCTTCTTCATGGGTTTAGGTGGTTTTCTGTAATTGGTTGATGGAGTCCGTATTGAAGACTTCAAGTAGTTAGCTATTGGGTTTAAAATAAAAATAATTTAGGTGGCATTTCATAATTGGACAGGTTGTCCTTGAAAAGACCTAGTAGAGAGAGAGAAGGACTCCATTTTACCTCATTTCTCTAACTTGCTAGTTAGAGCTCACACCTTGTGAGTCTGTAAATAGATAGGAAATAATAAACATCCATGTTTATTATGGAAATCTACATTTCCCATGCGTCTCTATCCCGACTCTGGCTGAGAGAAAAAGAAGCCAAAATCGTTACATATTGTTACCCTCTAGGTGTGAAAAATCAATGAAGGAATAAAGGCAGAAAGTTAATATTTTTATATTAATATATTATTAATCTCCTACCCAGACTTTCTCCTAGAGAAAAAAAAAAAAGAGAGGGATAGGAAGTGAATCATCCAATCAAGTATTAATTGCAATTAGTGAAAATTTCAGAGCAGTAGATGTATAGGCACTTAAGATAAGCACCGTGACAGAAGAGATCTCTTCACATATCTACCACAAAGACCATACTAGTTTTACATAACAAGGTTTTGGGAGCAGGGGAGCTACATGGGGGGCTTTTGTGATAAGCTAGTAGAAGCTTCCACACTGTCCAACAGAGTCAGTGGCAGCCAGCTCCCAGTAGGACCCACCCTTGGCCAAGAATCAGCCCATCACCGGTTGCAGTAATGCGAATATCTGATAGCATATTTAGGAAAGGGAAAAAAAGTTATTGCAGAGCAGTAAATGTAGCCAGAGAAGATAGGAGAAAGTATATGTGAGAGAATCAACCCTGTAGACATAAAGGTCAGAGAAGTATCCCAGGTGTCAGAGCAGAGATTCTCCTGCAGCCCATGGTGCAGACCATGGCAAAGCAGCTGTGCCCCAAAAGCCCATGGAGGTCTGTGGTGGAGTAGAGATCCACCTGCACCCTATGGAAGACCCCAGGCTCCTAAACATCATAATTATCATCATCATCACCATTACGACTACTACTACTGCTGCTACTGCTAATTACTATTCTTATTAATATTAATATTATGAGTGTTAATAGTATTTTCCCCATCATTCTTTTAGCCAATTTCTTTGTGTTCTGCCTCTTAAAATTTCTGATTTAAGTGCTGGTGAAGCTTAACCTCATAAATATGCTAACTGTGGACTGTCAAGTGTATTAAAGACTGTTTTGTGACTTCAGGCTTTCATACTTTCTGCCTGTATAAATTTAATGACATATTCTTTTTGTAAAGGAGAACAGTTGTTTCATTTTTCTTCTAATCATGATTGTTTAGCAATCTATAAAATAGTTACAGATATCTTCTAGATCTTGTGAGTCATCCCATTTCAGATAATCCATTCAAATTTGAACCAGCCAGGGGTTAAGATCACCATTCTTTTAAGATCTGGTTCCAAGACTTTTCAAGATCCCTGAAAACCTTAATTGTTTAGCAATTGTAAATGAAAACACATGTACACAAAATGTATATATATTTATTACTATGCATATGTGCATATATATGTGTGTATATCACACACATTCACATGTGTATCCATGTATTTTTCCAAAGTTTCTACTTATTAATATTTTTACACATATCTATTTATGACAAAGCTAATGGCAGTAATGAAATTTGTTTACTTAAATCTGTTTCTCCTTAGGCTCTACCATGACTTTTATTATCAGCAGTTTCAATGCCTTTTTTGAGAAAATGGAACTTCAGATATATAGATTGCCTTGAAAAATTCCTGAGATGCTGAGTCACACAGAATTCAAATTATATGTCTAGAAGCAACAAAATGGTGCAGCAATCCAAAGAACATAAAGAAGCATGATTGTAGAGTCTGAGTACTTTCAAACTGAAGCTGAGATCACAGAACATTTTAACATTCTGAGGTAGCTATCCAAATGGAGTATTATTAAGCCTCAAAAGGAATTTTAATTTGAAATTTGAATATTATCAGTATATTTTGTGGAAGTTATACAAAGGAGTATTCTGTAATATAAAGGTTAAAGTTGAACCTTTTGTAATTTATAAATATTACTCGTCGAGGTAAACACTAATCTAAACAATAATACTTATTAAAAATATTGTACAATGCCTCCTCGGAAAAATAAGAAAACATTGTTTGAAAATACTAGAAATAATAATTAATAGTAAAAAAATATTGCACCTCTATGCTTGACATTCCCCTAGCACTCTGACAGTGCTATTTGTAATACTGAAATTGAACAGATCAGCAAAGATATTTCCTGTCTGGAAGCCCTTGCAGTCCACTTAAAATGAAGATTCAATGATCACACCCTGAAAAATAATGGATACATTAAAGAATACCTTTATGTGACTACATGAGCTGGTTATATGCATTGGACTATGACTCTCGGTAGTTTCTTCCTTCTGCTTCAACTCACGATTTAAAAATCTTTTAGAGTTTATGTGCATATATTCCAATTGGAATTTATAGCAAAATTTGAACTGATATAGAATTAGGAATAACTGAGTCCTAATCAAAACCTGAGCTTTCAGATACAAGTTTAGTATTAATAATAAAAGAGTATCAGCTCTTTTCGGAGCAATAAAGCCTAGTCCCTTGATTGGTACTTAGATGAAGTGAATTGCTATGGAGCCTAAAACATGTTTTAAAACTGTGTGGCATCACCTTACATTTTGAGCTTTGGAAATCTGCACTTTATTTTCAATCATATTAGGCAAAAATTGCAACAGCAGAAAGCATTACTCTTCTTTACTCTTATTAACATATGAACATACTCAAATTTATTAATATTAATATTAATAATGATTTTTAATACCAAACTGTAAAACCACATTTTTATTTTTATCCTGTTATATACTAGCAAAGAAATACTGGAGAAAAATGAGCTGATAAGGTGGTAAAGTAAGTGATATGAAGAGTTGATCTCAGATTTCTATATAACAAAACCCTGGTTTATGGTTAAACACATTTATATTATGATTTTATTTTAAGCCTACCATTAAAGCAAAGGGTTTAATTTTGCCAGACATTGTACTTAAACAGGAAAAGAGAGCATATCTAATTCCAGAAAAAAAATGCCAAATAGAGAAGATTAAAAAAAAAAATGGCAAAGATAAATTACTTTTGTAATAGGCCGAGGTAAAGTAATGTTACTACTATTTTCCAATTCCAGATGAGAAAAGTGTGGTAGAGCTAAAATGAAGTCCAGAACAATCTGAGTTCACTTAACTTTATCAGAATGAAATGATTGCTCTGTAGCTGCCTTTGAGCAATTTAAAGATATGCGGGCTTAGTATCAGTCTGTAAAAGGTTTTAACACCTAGTTGATTTCTAATGGTGACTCAAAATGCCCCTTGCAAGCTTTCCATACCCAATATTTAAAGGCATGATAAAGCATGAGCACGTTGTTAGCAGCATGTTTTCTGAAAATCTTAGCTGTTTCTGGTGAGACACATGGAAATGCAAATAACTACTACATTGAGGAAAAATGTGTTTGCACCTAATTTTCATGTCAACACGTAGCATCACTTAAGTACTTTGCCAAAGAAAGAAAATGCATCCACCCATTCAGATATTAGACCACAAAATCTGAATGTGCCACTAGAATACAAAAAATTGGTACCAGAACTGCTACAACGAAGTTCCTTTGTCTCAGATTTACTTCCCCATATCTACTATGAACTTTTCTAAACCTCAGTGCATATCTTGTAATAGGCAACATTTAGTGACTTATGTTGTAGCTACCATCAATTTCCCTCTATTTCAGAACAGAGAATTCCATGATTGAGTGCACATTTAAAGGTCATAAGCAAAAGCTGAATAATTCTTTTTATCCCAGCTGCTGGTCTCAGCAGCTAGAGTATTCTAACCAACACTCCAGAGTAATAAAAAGTTGCCATATTCCTGAAGCAAACCTCTAAGAAAGTAATTTACTCACATCCATGAGTTTAGCAACTGGAAATATTGAACAAGACTATACTTAAGTAATTTAACATTCAGCAATTTGTTGATACTTCCAACTAATGAAGACTGAGTAAGTTTGGAACCAAAACCAAAACCTGATTAATTTTGTTGACTTTGGGGTATTTTCACCTGGGGGGAAAACTCAGATACCATAATAGTCTGTGTTGGTTTGGGTTGGGATAGGGTTAATTGTCTTCAAAGTAGCTAGCATGGAGCTATATTTTGTGTTTGTGCTGAGAACTGTGTTGCTAATATAGAGATGGGGGGAGAGTCGTTGAGAAGTGCTTGCACAGCATAAAGGAGTTTTTTGTTTCTCATTTCATGCTGACAGCCAGTGGGCTGGGGGGCTGCAAGAAGCTGGGAGGCGACATGTCTGGAACAGTTAAAGCCATCTGACCAAAGGTATATCCCATGACATATGGAATCAGAATCTTGGAAATGAATCATACTACATTCCCTAAATGGCAGGAATGTCTCTTAAAAACGAATGTTTCCTTCAAAGAAAAAAAATAGTCTAGTGTCAAAAGATAAAAATCTTCTAAGGTATTTGTAGTATTTTTTTTTTTCTTTTTTTAAAATATGGGCTATTCTGCAGCACATGGAATAACACATTATTATCACATGAAAAGTGAATTGATTGCAACAGGTCTGCAAAATTAAGTCTTCATGAGGAAGTCATGGTAAATTCAACTTGTGTAGTAAATGTCATACACTTCTGTAACCTTGTCATAAAGATGGGTGGATGGGTCAAAATGGAAGAAACAGACAAAATTGCTTCTCTTTCTGCTCAAGGAGCCTGGTAGTGTTAAGACTCTTAAAATTATGCTTATACTACATAAACTATGTATCCTGAAATAAAATATCTTCTTATATATATATTGTTCCATGTCTGGCCCAAAATCAACTCTCACGGCAGTTTTCTCAGTTTTTTTGTTTTTGTTTTTGCTTTGGTTTGGTTTGTTTGTTTGTTTTAAAGAAAGATGATGCTCCTAAAATAGTCTGTCTTGAATATTTTTCCAACTTCCATTGTTTAAGTGTACTTTCTGGTATGGATTTGTTTTTAGGATCAGCTTTAAATTCCTTGGCTCGGAATTTTAATTCTTATCCTCTTCCTGGTCCCCACACAGCTCTAATCACTCTCCCTCAAAGCTGCAAAAGTGGCTACTCCTCTGTCTTCCTGCTGTCCTTGTCACTATGTCCCACACAGCTCTGTGTTCTCAGCCATATTCCAACAATACAAAGGACCAGGGTCTACTTTATAACCCTAACATCAGGATATATGGTGTGGCTTGGCCCCTAAAATCAAAGTGGTTTTATCAATACTTCTCCATCCATTTTATCCCCTGAAGTGTGAGAGTTGCTGTGTAGGAGTTCGGCAACTCTGCAGCAATGATTACTGATCCAGCACCACTGGGCAAACTAACAGGTAATGGACTCACCAGTGCTTAAGGCTGTGTCTTGTCTGTGTTGATTTTGTCAGGGTAATCATAGCCTGAAGCTGTAAAACTATTACTGAATAGTGCAGAGTCTAAATGCGGTGTGACTGTCATTCCTGCTGTTCTGGACTGCCTTCCTCTGGGACAGATCTGCCTGGTAGAGAGTGAGTTGGGCTAGTCTATCAAGAGTCAATGGGGTGATTCTTAATTCCAATTATGGAAAATCAGTGATCCACCTCTTAAGTGCACTCTGGACTCCCTCTTTAATTTGGTAATACCATTTGGACCCTCTTATCTAAGAATATATGATACATTAGCTAAGAAAAAAAAATTAGCTAAGGAAAAAAAAAGAAAAACACACTCCCCTTTATGGGTTAGCAGCAGAAAACAAATTGATATGAATGAATGTTAAGTCTTGTTTTCTAGAAATACTCAGAAGTCTAAATAGTGAAGAATGCAACAAATAAAACACAAGTTTTCTGAAAATGCTGGTGGCTTTTGAGTTATAAAATCGGAGAAGATTGAAGAAAAGTAGGACTCCAGGTAAGACTTTCCTCTACAGCAATGTATATAGCAGGAAGCAGAGTTCATTCCACTTACGGAATATAATGTTTGAGAAAAGGAAAAATCATAATGCTCAAACTGCAATTTAAACAGATGATTAACCTTAATATCTCTCATGTCATGAAAAGGATCAGAAAATTGGTTTTAACTAAGTCTTATTAGACAAAACAAAATATTTGTCTTTATTTTTATCCTTATTCATGTAGATTTTAAGATTCCTAAGCAGAGAGAGATATTGTGTTTAGTGTTCTTTTATTTACCTCAGTTTTAACCCATTTTACTGGAATCACATACAGATAGAAGAGTATAAAATAATAAAACTTGCTTGACTTTCCCCACTGTCATTTTTAAAAGTAATTTTAAAATTTGTAAAGGCTTTCTGAGAGACAAAGTAATTTAAAAAGAAAACATAGATGACATTATTTCAATTCATTCAAATATTTGTGAGCTTTCTGGTTGTTCAGTAAACTATTTGACAGAAATTGAGGGTGATGCTAAAGCAATTCCCAAAATATACTTCCATGCAGTCTGAACACTATACTAGAATAAAGGAGTTATAGCCCAAAAGAATCTGCATGTTTTTAAAATATTTTAGAAAATAATAATAGTGACAGACACAAATCTACTTCAAGGAAGAAATTAATTTGCTGGATGCGACAAGATCCCTGAGATAAGGTTATTCTTTGCTGGTTACAGAACCTGATGCCAAGGATGAAAAAATTCAAAGAAAATAACTACAATTTAGTCAAACTCCTAAGTATGAAGTATGAATCAGGAGCTCCAAGAAATTTAAGATTTTTCTTTTCTGATTTTGGTGATAACTACCTGAACTGTAAAGACATCAACTATTATTAGAATACTTATCTGTTATCACAACCCTCTTTTTGCTGACATAATCAGAAGGCAATCACTCATGCTCTTTCTTCTTAATAACCAGGATTTCAGTAATCAGTTCTTCCAGATTCTTTCAGTAATCAGTTCCTCCAAAGGGAACTAAAGGCTAGAGAAGATGAACATCATGTCTCTTAAAGCATTACTTTGATAAAAGTCTCAATCATAAATACCAAAGGTTGTTCAGTTGAATGATTTTTCCATTCCGAGTGATAGTGAACTAACTGTATAGAAATTAATTGCATCCCTGGCACCTGGATATGTCAGGTATATTTTTAATATATTTTACCCAAAATATGTATTCCTACTCAAAATTTTGTTTTTTAATACTGATTATTGAGAAAGCTATTGTTATAAATTTTAAGAGCCAATTTCAATCAAAAACAATTTATTGCCAACAAGAAATTTAGAGCAAGAAATTGACAAGAAACTGACAAAGCCAAACAAATCAAGGAAGCTATGCACATTGGTGAGGACCTCCGACGTGAGCTCCGCAGCGTCACGTCCCCCTGAGGTCTCACACCGTGTGCCTAGAAACCCATCTGCTTTATACTCTTCCTGGTCCGGATTCTGCGTGCATGTCCTGACTTGTCCCACAGATCCAGGTCTTGGGGGGGTCTTGAAACCTCTCTGCTGCCGGATCTGATGTTGGATTCCAAAGTTTCTATGAAATCTTTTGTCCTTTTGTGAAGTGGCTGACAGGATTCGAAAAGCAGAGACTCTATCTGAAAGGATTTCCTGGGTGTGAGGACGTCCTTGAGCACCCTTAATGTCCCAGACCAGATACTGTCTTTTGGCCATTGTCCCTTATCAGTTGCCGATCACCTTTGGCTCGGTTGCTCCACACCTTTCATTGGTATTGTAATTTCTTTGTCTCTTCCTTGGAACTGAGGACAACTCTTGCAAAATTTTCCAAGCCTCTCTGTGAGGAGGTCTCTTGGTCATTTTACAAATATATTTTTACTACAACCATGAACATTATGAAAACATGAATTATTCCCTATTACAGCTATTCTGATTTTTAGCAGACTTATCCTTTCTTTTCCAAAGCAAAAATTTATAGCATTTTTGAAAATTACTACTTTGATTTGAATTTGGAACAAGCTTTTAAAAATAATTAAGAATCTCCCTAATTTAAAGCTTTGGAGGACTTTTCCTAAGAATTTTAATTGTACTAATTTTCAGGTGAATATTCTGGGACCACATTTAGTGCAATAAATCCAAGACAAGAAACTACCGAATTTTAAGAGCCGCAACTTTATCAAAGACTTGATACAGAAACAGAGAATCAATTAGGTTGGAAAAGACCTCAGCGACCATGGAGTCCAGCCTATGACTGAACAACCCCACATCAAACAGACCACAGTACTTAGTGCTACATCCAGCCTTTTTTTAAACACTTCCAGGCATGGTGACTCCACTACTTCCCTGGGCAGCCCACTCCTGTGTTTAATCACCCTTTCTGTGACGAAATGCCTCCTAATGTCCAGCCTAAACCTCCCCTGGCACAGCTTGAGGTTATGTCCTCTTGTCCTGTCATTAGTTGCCTGGGGAAAAAAGAAAAAAAACAAAAAAAAAGAAAAAAAAAAAAAAAAAAAAAAAAAAAGTCAACCCCCAAATTCAGATAGTTGTAGAGAGTGATAAAGTTTCCCCTGAGCTTTCTCTTCTCTGGGCTAAACAATACCACCTCCTTCAGCTGTACCTTATAGTACTTACTCTCCAGACTCTTCACCAGCTTTGTTGCCCTTCTATGGATGGTGTTCTAGCACTTCTTACCCGAATTGAGGGGCCCAGAACTGCACACATGATTTAACGTGTGGCTTCACCAGTGCTGAGCACAGGGGTGATTTTAGCCCTGCTTCACCCAGTTGTATCCCTCAGCCTGATCTAACACATCTTCTTTGTTAGGATCTGTGTGTCTGAGGCAACCTTCGCTACAAGGGATCTTAGGGCCCTTGATAATCCAAATATTATTTTCTCAGAATCCATTTTAGATTAGGCTTAAAATATGTCTTGAATAACATTTGCTGAGATTACTGGGTTTCTCTTAGAAACAAAAGGATTTACATTTTTCTTGGTAAGTTAAAAAAGTCTCAAGTACCTTGCTCACATAGGTTTAATAACAGAGATTGAAATTTAATCTGAACCAATAGTAGCTTCTAGATAGTATAAGGCAGGAATCAACCTCTGTCTGTGGGTTTGAACAGGAATAAGATAGTGATTCCCTACACTGTTCTCCTAAATACAAATCAGCATGAGCAACAATGATGACTGATGCTTTTACACAGGTGGGTTTCTCAACAGGAAAATGAGCAGACATATTTCAAGAAGAAAATATTCATTTTCCAATGTGTTGCAATTCCAGTGCTGCCATGAGAATGGTTACACTCTGCATGGACCACATGTGCAGTTCATGCTTAGTGGTAGAGGGAAATAAGACTTGGGAACTTTTCACTGGTACTCTCTACATTAAGGTGGGCATGGGAAGGGCTGCCTGTAAGTCTGCCATTTGCAGATCCTTGACACAAGCAAAGCTGCAACTGTAGCTGCAACTCTAGCTGAGGGGAGACAGTATTTATCCTGGAAATTTTGGATTAACCCATCCAAATTTTTTGCTTAACAGAGGAAGCGCTGCAGCACTTTGTTCCTTGTAGAAATCACTTTCCCTGAGTAGATATGCAGCAGCAACTGGGAAAGAAGCCAGGGCATAAGGTGTCCTGCATCCAAGGTATTCTTGAATTAGAGTGAATAGATAAACACAACTGTAGGTGCACTGAGGCCAAAAGCTAAAGTCCTGGCAGACTTGTCTTTTTGGTAGTGATGTTTAACAATGCTCTAGCTCTGACTCTCAGTGGTGTACTTTACCTGAAATGTAAAACATGAGTGAGAGCACAGGTGTTTGTCACATAACTAATAAGTAGCATCAACAAAACAATGTCTTCTAATTTTTATGGTGAAAAAATGTCCAGAATAATTGCGTTTTCATGACTTTCCCCCCATCCCTCCCCCACTGGCACGCTTTGCATGTGCGGTCTTTCCTCTTCAACACAAACATATGATGTTTGTTATAGAATAAAAACTGAAGGGAAAATCTTTGGTCTTGAGGATCCATTAGAAAACTTCATTTTTTTCCTGTGTATTTTTGATACGTAATTAATTGCAGAGGAACAATGTGCAGAGCATTACCTGTCCTGTGTAAGAGAACACAGTTCCCAAAAAAAGGCACAATGACTTGATTTTAGACTGTACACATTGGCATAAAAGTAGAGATAAAAAGACTGAATTAACTTCTAGTCTAGCTACTAATTTGACACTTCACCAAGGCCATACTTTACAAAGTAGACATGTCAGCTTATCCTAGAACAGTTTGAGGGTCTCTAACCTACTGCTGCATTCTGTTGTCAAGACATGGCCTTATACATCTAAATATATCTGGCTTTCAGATGTTTTACAAAAGTGATATTTTACAAAAATTCTTCCCTAAATGATCTATGCAATTATTCAGTTTTAATTGTTCCAACAAAAAATGAAACATAAACCACGAAGGATTTCTTTACCATTGCAGACTACACATATGACCACTGGATTCCAGGGCTTCAAGCATGGAGCAACTATGCACCATGATTTATAAGGCCAAGTCCTTTGATGGCAGTAAAAAAAAAAAAAAAAAAATACATCATGATTAAATACGTCTCAAACACAGATTCAATAGGGATGAGCTTACTTTAATCCCCCTATACCCTTTTAATGTCAAGTAGTTCTTTACTCTTCCTTTTCCATCCCTAGAAATTACTGGAGGATATCTAAGAAATAGTTGATTTTCTGCAATTTCTACTTAAGTATGTGTGACATTTTAAGGCTTGCTTACAGCCACAGAAGCTATTAATCATCTACGTAAAATTTATCATCAGAAGATAAACAGGTCCTCTAGCAATTTGCAAGAATCAGTCTCACCACTCTAGGAGCATTTTTTGAAGGTGTGTGCATGTATTTCTTTACTGAGATTTAATACTTCTTCTAGGGTAGAAGCACTGTAGATTCAACATTTTTAGTTTAATTTTTCCCCTGTAGCACAGAACTGTATAGAAAAGATTTATTATTCAGTGGTTAAAGGCAGACATCTTGTTACAAAGTTGAAAGAAGAGGTCAGGCTTTTCGCTGTGCAAGCGAAAACACAAGCAAAGAAAATAGAAGCCTGGATCCTAATCCGTTTTCCTCACTGCTTACATTTCTAACGTTACTTATCTTGTATCTATGTGTATCTCAGAAATTGCGTTTCTTCACATCTGTTCTGTACTTCTCTCAGCAATCACTGACTACTATGGATTTTTAAAGCAGTCTCAGCATGAAGGGTTTGTAGCACATCTTTTGGAATCTGGATCTCATCCTACTCTGTCTATGGCCCCTGTACAAGAGCTTTGGAATGTGGTGGTCTCATTGTTCACACTATAACCCCACAGGAGAATCTCTAGTCTCAGTGCATTTTCCTCTCTCATTTCTCTCCAGCTGAGTTTTTTGTCATGTTAACTGGCAGAAATACAGATAAATCTGTCAGACAGAAGTTTGGGCCATCACCCATGATATTCATACTCCATTTTACTTACTTCTACTCCAGGTGGAATATTTACAACAAACCAGAGGTCCTTCAGGCTTACAAATAGCAAAGAAGAAAACTTAAACAATGTAACTGTTATTTATCTCTTGAGAAAGCTCTTGACACTTTTTACTTTTTGTAGGCACATCTTATCAAGGCAGGTGACAGACACTGTGATGAAGTCGTACATCAAACTTGTTTCTCCATAAGGTAGTGGAAGTTTTGAGGGCCCTGATGCCACAGAATTACATCTACAATGTAGGATCACAAAACCCTGCAACACGGGATGTTAAGAGGAATGTATTCATTTTTTTTTTCTTTCTAATGTTTTAGCATAAGCAATAGAGATCTCTATCCACATCTTTTGTTGCTTACATTCTTAACTGCTAATACAACACATCAGGGAATTAAATCTGAAGTCTACTAATAGCATTATGTCAATAAAGGATTAAGCTTAGGAAACGGTTTCTTACAATATCATTTGAGATACATTTGCTCTTTCTGCTTTGTGGTGGTAGGAATTGTAACGTTTGCTGGTGGAAGCTTCTTTTCCATATAGTCTGTCTAATAAATATACAGTCATAGTCTTAGAAAAATGGAGAATGGATTGTTTAATTTTCCTTAGAATACAGCTATCTGGTCTGTCTGAGCATCAGATATTTTTTCTCTTGATGGTAAGATATTTTTTATTAAAGTAGGTACTGAAGATGACATTGAGAGCACCCTAGGTCTTTGTAGAAGTAACTGGAACTGTTATAAACTACCGTTATAAACTATCTTTTTTTTTTTTGATTGTATATACATTCTCAGATATTTTAGCTACAATTTATAATAACAGCTAAGCCTAAAACCCTCTTAGAAACACATCATGAATCAAGCTGAATACAGTTCTCTTTCATTTTAAAGTTGTTAAACTTCCAAGCAACTATCTTTAAACAGGTCCAGACCTATATAGATAGTATTCATGTTCATGACTTTACATATTCATTAATTTTCTTTAATTTTCTATTCTAAGCAGCATCTTTTTGAACTTTAAAATGTCAAGACTGTTCATTAGAATTAATTCTCTAATAATGTCTTCCACAAGGTCACAGCCATAAGCTGTTTTTGCGCCATTTACTCTGAATATTTAAAAAACAAACTGGAAAAACAAAAGGAATCATCATACTATTATAAGAAGCTCTTAACAAACATTCTGCGTAGCACTCTAAACTGACTTAAAAAATTAGCTTTAAAAAAGTTACAGAGAATGAAATAGGAAAGGAGCAAAACCAAATGAAGTGTGTTATTTTACTCCAAGTCCACAATGTGTCTGCAAGTTAAATATCATATTCATTTACTACTGCCCTGTTCTCAAATAGTATTAAACAGACAGAGAAAGCAGAGAAATTTGCTGAGAGGTACAAGAAGACTATAGAATTATTTCTATTTAAGGACAAATTAATAGATTTGTCTCTTCAGTCAAAGGAAAAAAGACAAATGACCGGGAAGATGATAAAAAGTTTCTCATCTGAGAGTTACTTGGTGAGACTGGTTGAGGAAAGTTTGTTTATTGTTTGCAGTACAGGAATATGTATGAATCTGGGGGTGATGGGTTAGAACAAAATAGAGAAGGCATTCCTTTATGTAATGCTCTGCAGCTACCTGCTTCTCACAGGGAATAGCTTACCAGAATTGCTTTGGATATAAAAAATTTATCTGGGTTCAAAAGTTTATTTAATGAAATCACATAGGAAAATACAATATTTGGCTTCTGCTCTTTCTGAGTCACAGGAAGCTGTTCTAAATCTGACAGGGTTTACAGGTACGGAAGTCATTAGAAGCCAGTCTAGATTTGACACTCCTCCAGCAGCACTGCTAATCCAACTCAGAAATGGAACATGAATTTTTTACACTGATTTGGTTAAAAATATATATACATATTCATATGTAATTTGTAATAGAAACGTATAGAAGACATTTTACTGTTGCTTTGCTAACAATGTGATCAAAATCTAAGGTTGTTATATATAATTTTTTTTCTTCCTTCATTTGACTAAGAAATGTATAAAAACATTAAACTTATTTACTTGAACATATTGGATCCTATTCTTTCAGGTCTCATTTTTAAACATGTAATACAAAACACACCCTTTTTCCTCTCTTTTGTCTCTTTAATTTGCATTGATTTGTCAATGACGTAAACTGCATATTAATGTCATATTAAAATGTTAGCTGTTTCATTATTCCACACTTTTTACAATGAAATTGTGTTATTCCCTGCATATGAGTAAAAATAAATCACTGAAATTCTTTTACTAGGAAAATCTGATTTATTGTATTTTCTTCACATGTCTAGTTTTGTGAGTAGTTCATAGCCAGATAGTCAGAGAGAAAATCTGAAAATAACCTGTCTCTAAAAATGCTTAGAATACCACAGATCAAAACAGTTATGATGCCTGATCAAGAGGAAGAAAAAAAAATTAAAAAAAGGGCAAGAAGAAAAAATGGGCAAAAAGAACCCTTCTCATAAATTAATGTTCAGCTTTGCTGATGTTTATGGTCTGAAGTGCTTATAAAAGAGAAAGAATTTAAGCCTTTGCAAAATCAGAATTGTAGTATACCCTACTCCATAAGCATCTTTTAAATGGCTAAGAAAAACAAAACAGTTTAAGAAATTGCAGGAAAGAAAACAATCTTCTATTCATGTATGAACATCCATGTATATGAACATTATAAGAAATGAATGTGACCAGAAAACCCTGGATAATTATTATAGAGTGATATAAGGAATCATTATGCAAAATCATTCACTTTCCTATACTTATTGATGGTTGTCTGAATGTATAAAAGCAAATTCTAAAAAGAAGCAAAACATTTGGTAAAAAAGGACAGACAGAAATGGGAATAAATAAAGTATTCTCTTCTTTGTTCTGTTGTGGAACAAATAGTGCTGTTGAATCTATGCAATCCTGCCAGGACATATTTGAATCTTTTCAGTGAATGTATATTTACATCAGATAATATCACAGCAGTTTTCATACTCATCAATTCTATAAAGTTATATTCTTGCCTTCTGCAGAGGAGGATTCATTTAATTGCAAATTTTTCTTGTGGTTAGATTTATTTTAATTCTTTTTATGTATCTTTTTTTTAACCAAGAACAGAATCAATGCATCAATGAAATTGCCAGTTTAAATCACAACTGTTGGCAGAGTTGAAAACTTTGTGGTGAAGAAAATGCACTAAAAACCGAAGACACGTGGAGAGCAGAGTAGGAAAGCTGTGGGCCTTTATAAAAACACCTTTATAAACTTCATTATTGCTTGGCTATATTCTAATTGTTCCTTGACTGATCCTTATATTTGTAATTATGTATCTTTTTCTGCTAGACTATTCTGTGCATTTGCTATTGTACAGGTGAAAAGGTACATTTTAACATCTATTCTGCATTGTTTTTCTTTCACTTCCAGTTGTGCTTACTGAGCTTGTCATCTGAAATCATCTGGAAATAGTTTCTTTTGCAGTTATTAACCACTCCATTTAACAATGTGAGCACTTTAACACGGTCTTACTCTTTTGGAGTCATCTTTTCCTTTCTTTTGGTATGAACAGAAAATGACTTTTAAAATCTCTGCAATTACTACTTTCAGGAGGGCAATATTCCTGTGAAATTTTTATCTTATCTACGCAAATACTATGCTGCAGCTTCTTCTCAAATACATGAAAGTATAAAAGTGCTGGGATGACGAATCATTCTGATTAATCAAAGATATAATTAACATACTTTCATACATTAAAGCACTCATCATTAGCAGGTAATCTAATCAAGGAAACAAGAAGGGTTTTTTTTCAGATTAATTGGAATTATTTCCCCCATATTGTTGATATCTAAATTAATGATTGAATTAATAATAGTTTCAATTATTAGGATAAATAATTCTGAAGATAAAAGCTGTACTTCAAAGACTGAGAAATGCTTAAAAACATTTAAAACATTTATTTTTTCTGTTTATAGTTGGAAGGTACACAATATTATTTAAATGTAAAGGACCAAATTATTTAAAAAACAGACTTCTGCCTATAAATATTAAGGAAAAAAAAGTAAAATCAGAGGAGATTTAAAGCAAAAATTAATCACAGAATCACAGAACAGGTGAGCCTGGAAGGAGTCACTGGTTCCAACGTTTCCTAGTAAAGCACATTCACCTAGAGCAGATTGCATGGGTGTGCATCCTGGAGGACTTTGAAGGAGAAAGAGATTCCCCAACTGCTCTGGACAGCCTGCTCTGTTCCAGTGCTGTCACCCTCAAAGCAAAACGATTTTTCCTCATATTCATATGGAATTTCCTGTGTTACTGTTTTTGCCAGTTGCCACTTGTCCTGTCCCTGGGCACCTCTGAAAAGGTCTGGTCCCATCCTCTCGACACCTGCCCTTCAGTTATTTGTGTTCTTCGGTAATGTCTCTCTTCCCGAGGCTGAAGAGGCTCAGTTCCCTCAGCCTTTCCTCATGAGACGCTCCAGTCCCCTACTCGTTTGTTGCCCTGCACTGGACCTGCTCCAGGAGCTCCATGTCTCTGGTCCTGAGGCGCCCAGAACAGGACACAGCACTCCAGATGTGGCCACACCAGGGCTGAGCAGAGGGGCCGTGTCCGGGCCCTCTGTAAAAGGGGAGCTGGGGAGGAGTCTTTCTGATAGATTGCTCAGATAAAAATAAACGCAAACGCGGCAATATTACATCTGAGAACTGTTTGTTGATAATGAAATGTAGGTGTTCCTACCGAAAAGGGGATAGAGAAGGGAGCAAAGAGGGGAAAAGAGAGACAGAGCGAAACAGAAGACAGGGACAGCGTTACCGCTGTACCCCGGGCGCCCTGTTAGCCTCAGCTGGGCAGACGGAGCCATGTGTGCTGCGAGCTGCGATGAGTCTGCGTGGCTCCCGTGGAGTCTGGGCGCGATTTCCAAGCAGCAGCCGGCTGCGTGTCCCTGCCATGGGTGAAGAGCAGGCTGCCCTGGCTGCGGCCGCGGCCGCGCTCGTGGGGCAGCTGCGGCTCTCAGGGCCGGGCCGCGGTGCCTCCGTGGGGACACAGCGGGACACGAGGTGGTCGTGACCACGGGCTGCCTCGGGGAGCGGCAAAGCAGCGCAGGACAAGTGCGGACAGGGAAGACAGCCGGGGAAGAAGCAGGGAGAAAAAGGCGAGGGGAAGAAGTGTGAGGGAGGGCAAGCTGAGCCTCCGCTCCCTCGAAGAAACACAAACCAAAACCACCTCACCTGTGTCGCAACTCACTGCTTTTGTGTGCTCAAGCTCCTCCCACAGCCCCATTTCTCTGGCATTTTTTTCCCGGGCAGTCGGGGAATCTGTCTCACTGGCCAGTGCGATGTCGCTTTGCAGCCCGATCGTGGAAATTTCTCTGTTCTGATCGCTGTCAGGCGAAGCGTCCCCGGGGACAGGGACGTGCACAGCCCTTACAGTAGATTTTCAACCCCATGTATAACGTGTGCTGAGGCATGAATAAAAATCAGACTGGTCCCTCTCAAACCGGATTACTTCCGTTGACTTGCTGGCAGTGCTCTTCCTACTGCACCCCTGGACAATCATTGCCCTTCTTGGTCCCCAGGGCACACTGCTGGCTCATGGACAGCTAGCTGTCCACCAGGACCCCCAGCTCCTCCGCAGGGCTGCTTTCCAGCTCGGCCCCGAGCCTGTGCTGGTACCTGGGGTTATTCTTTTTCCAGGTGCAGGACCTTACGTTTGCCTCTCTTTAACTTCCTTATGTTCTTTTCTGCCCAACTTCCCGTCTTGTCCAGGTGTCTCTGGATGGCAGCACAGGTTTCTGCTGTGTCAGCCACTCCTCCCAGTTTTGTGTCATCAACAAACCCAAAAAAGGGTACACGCTGGTGCAACTCTCTGCTCAGTGGCTCCAACCACTCTTCCATTTCTGAGGAATAATAACTATGAAGAGATGAACTACGAGCAGGATAGAGATAACAATTTGGCTATTACAAGTGGGTTGCTGTGGGTGAGGGGAATCTCAAGGGGGGATAAAATTATTACTGTTATCAACAAAGGGAGATTAAAACTGTAGATGGTATTTCATGTGAATTGGGACACCTAAGGATTAAATAAGAAGGTTTGTAAATAGTAGAAGGAGAGGAATGAAAAAAAAATTCTTCTGGAAAATATTTAATTAAATTGTATTTGAAGTTATTCCCTTCTCTGTAGTCCAGCATGGTGGAAGGATATGGTTTACCATAACTGCTAAAACTAAAAGCAAAATACATTTCCGTCAGATGGTCCAAAACTGCTGATAAAATTTTCAAATTAAAAATTTAATTTTAGTTTCTGGACACACCATACTCCATACTGTATGAAGCATCAGTTTACTTCATACATTTGGCAAGAGTACCATAACGAATGCTCAATTTGGAATAATGTTAAAAGTCACTAGAACTAAGAACACAGTTGCAATTCTTGTATTCTGTTTTTACTTTTAATGATTGTAAAATTGAAATGCAAATTAAGACTAATTTAAAAAAAAGAAAAAAAGTTATGTAATTACCTTCAAAATATGAAAAAAATCCACACAGAGATCTATTAGCATTGCCTGCAATTCCTTTTCAGGAAATGAAAGGGGGAAGGGAAAGTGAAGAGGAAGGCAAAGGAGAAGCAATATTCAATAAAACTTTCAAGCCTTGTAATTTCTATTTTGCTTAATTCGTCTCATATCTAAGCAAAATTTCAAAGTATTTCTTTTTTTTTTTTTATGACAGAGGGTAAATCTAGATTTAATGATTCAATCTTTCTTATGCCTTGGGATATGGTAGCTTATGGGTTTCACACTTAATGGTTATTGTCTGCCTAGCCTCATTTGACAAGCAACACCAAAATGTTCAATGGAAAAATTTTGCAACTGATTACTGAAATCATTATAATTTAGTATTTCCAACTATAATAAATTTTATACATAATCTTATTTTGCATCATTTGTATTGTTATTCGTGTTGTATTACTATTGGACTTGAGTTAATATGTATTTAATAACAATTTAAGGATTCCTTTTCAAAATCAATAACATCCTTGTCTCATTCCAATCTATCTACTAACTACTTCATATTCATTTATTATTCAATTACTAGAAAGATCTTCAGGCTGTGTGTCTCTTCAGACAAGAAACTTTACTGTTTGTGTATACAAGGCTGTTAATAAAAAAATACAGAGTTGTTTTATTAAATACTCTTCTTAAAAGAGAAATAATAAAGATGGAAGGGGGAAAGAGGCAGAAAATATTGGCTTGTATTAGAGACTGCAGTCCACATATAATACTACACCATGGACAGGCTTTTTATAGTTCATTCAGACAGGAGCACTGTTGGTCAGAGTTGGTTTACTTGTTAATAAGAACTTTGGTGAGTCTAAAATATTAGGTATGTATGTATGCATCTCATCCATGATATGGAATACACAAGTAAAAATTCCTTTTTCCAGTTCCTCCACCTGCAAATAGAGAAAGGAAGAAACTTAAGCGTCTTTAAACTCAATAACGGAATATGTCTTTGAACAATTTTGAACAATAAAAAAATTATTAATTAGATTAATATAATCTATTTTTGCTAAAATTTGGTAGCTTAGATTATAACTTCTAATTTTCCAAAGTATTGGGGTTTATTTGTTTGTTTATGCTTGTTATGTCAGTGGTCAGTATTGCAGCACTTCCCTGAAGCGCATGTACAGATATATTTTTCACAAGCAGGTGAGTACTGCCCTGCATCCTGAGGAGTAGCAAAGGGGAAGAAAAAGAAAAAATGATGGAGCTGTCTTAAATAATTTTTACCAACAGAAAAAAAATTACTCGTGAGATCCTAACCTGTCTTTGTTTAAATTTGTCATTACATTGTGAGTTCAGTTAAGCCTTGGAGTAATCCAGGTGGATTGCAATTAAACTACATCTGGAGTAATTCCTACTCAGCATGAACAAGACTGAAGGCAACAAGCAACAGCTGTTCTACATTGCAGCTTTCTACTAATGTTGCTGTATTTTTTAGGACATTATAAATGAACAGTTTATACACAGTCATATCACATAAATTTGTATATACTACTACCCTGAGCAAAGCTTAGCAAAGGGGTCCAGCTTAAAGTAATACTAAGTAATACTCTCTTATTTGAACACTATTAAATGCCACTGTTTTTATTTTTAATCTTTTGGCATCTTATATCCCTGGAAAACTCAGGTTCTTTTATACTGAGGGTTCTTCTCTACATGTGCACAGTGAGCCACTGTCTAAAAGAAATTGAATTTGTTTATCACTGAAAAGTAGGTGACTTAAACCATCTAGGCATGAAGTGTAACTCTGATCTGAGGTAAAGGTAATGGAGAGAAAATTTGATACTTACTTCATATTATTAAATTCAGGATTCATTTAAAGTACCTGAAATGCATGGAATGTTCTGATTTTAATATTTATGCAAAATATGTAGTGCAAGGAATTTGGGTGGGGTTTTTTGTGGGTTTCTTTTTTTTTTGTTTGAGTTTTGGTGGGTTTTGGTGTTTTTGGTTTTTTTTTTTTAATTTATGTAATTACTTATTATTTCAAAAGATATTCTAGCATCTTCTGTAACTGAAATATTTTGTGAAAGAGGGCTTATATTGCACTGGGCAGTTGAAGAGGGCTCTAAAAATCAAAAGTGTTAAAAACATTGGAAGGAGTATGTGTGCCTGATAACTGAAATATGATGTTGACTTTAGTGTACATCTGTGAAGATGAGGTCTAACTTGGGGTCTAACAAGTATCCTTTGTCTTTTCCAGATGTTTGTCCATGGCCTTTCAAGGAGTTTATGACTGATTACCTTTTTATCACACAAACTGGCCTGATCTCTAGACTGTGACACGAACAGTAGTATTTCTTATGTGACAGTATTGTGCCAAGGAGAGAACAAAGAATTTCCAAAGAGTTGCTGAAATCATTTCTTTTAGTGGATCAATACAACAGCAAATTAATTGCTTTGGGTAGAAACAGGAGGTTGAACTACTTGCAATATAGTGTTTGAAGATAGCTGGGTTTTATGACATGAAATAAGGTTGGTAAAAATGCTGAAAGTGTTAGCATATTTTAAGGGGGATGGACAGCTCTTAGACACAAACCTCTGAAGATTTCTCAGCATCTATAATAGAATCTGAGTTGCAGACTCATCATATTCTGTACCAAATAAAAAATGGATAATGGAAGTGGAGGTTTATAATTTAACAGGCTTTGTCATAAACAATTTGGAAACAGATGTGCTGTGGAGAAGCCCAAGTTGTACAATCCAATTCAGTTTTCTTTCAGGCACTGAGGAAGGTTATACCCCATTTCACTTGGACTTATATAATACAGATGTCTGAATATGAGGCAGTCAAGCCTCTTCATAGCTGATGCTGGATAGGGATGCTTTTTAGATTCAATGTATCTTATGTATTTTAATATTTACTTTAGTATTCCAGCAGTAATAAAATGAGTGAAGGAGTTATACTGAGTGGGAAACAAAGTAGTGCAAAGACCACCATACCTATTTAAAACAAAACAAACCAAACAAAAAACCCTCAACAACAGGGGAAAAAAACAACACCAAAACAATAACAATAACAACAACAAACCAACCAAAGAAACAAAAACAGCACAAACCCCCCCAAACTGGACTGAAATAAAATTTGAAAAGCAGTTACACCTTACAGTGTCAGGACCACTACTGTAAAAATGAAGAAGAGGTAGGGCCAGCTGCTGTGGACATTAGAACCATCCACTGTACTGCAGAGAGGGCTAATATTAGCACTGTTGGCATGAGTAAGAAATACACTGACATTTCATCTACGGAAAATTAATTATTTTGAGGGCTCCTTTTCTTGCTAGCAAAGACAGGCATTTTCTAGGATGTAGCCAACATAACACTGATGGATTTTCCCCTGTACATGAAAAAGAAAACCAAAATATTCCTTGAATGAATGAACCTGAAGGAAGAACAAAACCAGTCTTCAGCACCCAAAGCTCTACTTCACAAGAGAAAAAAAGAGTAAGGAAAAAGGAGATGAGGAATGACACTACACATAGGTTTTTATACATGGGATGAAGAAGCCTTAGTGGGTTGACCTTGGGTGGATTGCCAGATGCTCACCAAGCTCCTCAATCACTCCCTTTGCCAGTGGAACAGAGGAGAGAAAATAAGATAGAAAACAACTCTTAGGTTGAGTTAAGGCAGTTTACAAAATAGAAAGAGGGAAAATTTGCATATGTAATATCAAAAAGAAAAAAAGAAAAAAAGAAAAAAAGAAAAAAAGAAAAAAAGAAAAAAAGCTTATTCTGTACTTCTCATCAGTGAGTGCTCTTCATTCACTTCCTGGCAAGCTTCAGCACGTCACAGTTGCCCAGGAAGGCAAACACTGTAAATAACAAATGCTCCACCCCGTTCCTCCTGCTTTCCTTAGCTTTTATATCCCAAATGACATCATAAAGTATTAAATACATCAGTGTTTAAATTGAATCAGCTGGTCTGGCTGTGTCCCCTCTCAGCATCTTGCCCACCCCCAACCCCTTGATGGGGCAATGCTGAGAGCCAGCCCTGATGCAGTGCCAGTGCTGCTCAGCAGTACCCAGAGCACTGGGGTGCTATCAACACCTTTCCAGCTGCCAGTGCAAAGCTCAGCACTAATGGGACTGTGATGGGAAAATGAGCTCCAACTCAGCCAACACAGAAGTAAAAGAGATTACTGGGAGATGTAGTGAATATTTTAGGTTGAACATTAGTTCAACAGCATGGGAACTGTTACAGTGAAACAAAAACAGACATGAGACGACAGCAAGTTATTAACAGTGCTTCTTAAGGGACAGTGAACACAGCTCCAGAATAAAATCAATTATTGTTTGACAAAGCTACTGGAGATTGACATTTCCAAAATCTTCAGGACCCAGGTGAGTTCTATATCTGCAGTCTGTCTGCTGCATTCCCTTAGTGCAGACAGTAGATAGACAGCTTGTTCCCGTGGGCTGGGTCCTTGAATGCCCCAAGAAGCAGCCAATTCAGCGTCCTCAGTTCACTGAGCAAGTCACTGGGGTTGCTTTACCTGTTATTGTCTCTCTTCTGACCAGGTCTTAATGTAATTATCATGTTATCAGATAACTTAACAAAGGTTAGAGAACACTTATTCAACACAAGTAGACACAATCATGCAAACTAAGGTGGTAATGAAATCAGCAGGGTTAATAAATATTGTTAACAAGAGGCACACAGGTTGATTGCAGAGCTGATAGCTATGACTTTTGCTGCTACAGAGGAGAGGAAAAGGGAAACCACAAGCTGGAGTGAAAGGTTGAGGACATATAAAATGCATATACAAACTGAAAATACACTAGAAATAAAACATCAATAATGTGTGGTGATGTCATCCTAAGTTGAATAACAAAATAATAAAAAAAAATATATTCTAAAATATATAAAGGAGCAAAAGAAAAGTACATAGAATTTAAAGATTTTGAGGCACATCACAGGGCTAATGATGCCAATGGCAATAAGGTTCATGCTTTTAAGACTTCTTCCTTCTCCCTATAGCAGAAGATAAAGAGCTGCTAGTGTTTAGGTGAACCATACCATGATATATGAGGAAGAAGAGAGGAAAGAAGCACTGTTTTTTCTAGCATATATTTTCAGAAAAACTAAACAAACAGATAAGTATCTGATAACCTTTGCATATGATGAATTTCAAAGCCAAAAGACATAAACTGGGAGGTAATATATGTATTAAATGGTGTTGCTTTATGGTACTGATTCTGTTTCCTTTATTTTCTCCCCTTGCATGATGAACTGTATTTTCTTCTTCCCATACAGACACTTAAGTTATTTTGATGATGATGGAATTTAAAAATAAAATGAAATATATGGTTTTGGGCTCTTACAATACACTAAAATAGAACTGGTGCCTATGGATATCACAGCTTGTTTTATTGTCTTTGTGGGGTTTTTTTTGGTTGGTTTTTTTTTGTTTGGTTGGTTTTTTTGGCTTTTTTTTTGTTGTTGTTGTTTTTGTCTCCCTTTCCTTCTTTTCTATCATGTAAACAAAATACTTTTAAATGGAGCATAAAGTATTATGAATATCATATTAAGAATCCACATAACCATATTAGAATTTATGACCTTTACTGAGAGAACTCCAGCAAACTTGATTTACAATATCTTAATGAGAGGAACCATTTATATATGAAATGTCAAAAATATTTTCACACAGAAAAAAAAGTTTAGTTAACAGGATGTTAATGCTAGTTCAAAAATATGATTCTGGTATTTTCCAGATTTTATAGAAATTATGTGCTATCCCAATTCTCTCTCTATCTTCAGAAATGCTCATCTAATGAAAAAGTTCATACAAAAAGAAAAGCACTTTCTGTTTGATGTGTAGGACATGTAAGCAAAAAATCAATAATCTGCTCAGAAAAAAGGATTTTTTTATGAGCAATACAAAATGATTTAAAATAAAAGGAAGGTTCTCTGCTGCAGCAAATTACTTCTAATAAGCATTACATTACATGAAACACAAGAAAACTAATAGCATTTTTAGTAGTTCTAGTACTTAGAAAGAAAATCAAAATTAAGGCCATAAAGAGCACAATAATGAGCATGGGCAAAATTAATTATTTTGGTTTGCTCGATGTCTTGATTGCTAATAAAGTTTAATGCTCAACAACATGTTAAACAAACAAACAAAAAAAAAGAAATTATGCACAGACATTATTTTCTACTCTAGGTGCAGAAAATTAATGATTAGATATTTAGTTTTCAGAGTAATGTCTTATGTACACTGTTGTAAATTTCCATAGAGGAGTCTTCTAAAATTGTGATAGTTAAATTGTAAATAATTTTATACATGAAGGATTGAAAATAATACAGCACAAAAAATGCCATGTTTTAATGTGTTAAGCCAAATACTGGGATGAGAGATGCATATTTTCATAACCGTATTTACTGTGGTGTCTAAATTTGCAAGTGTTGGCAGGTAAAAATGTTGCTGTGCCAGGAAACCCATAAATTTGGTATATCTTTCTGAGTTAAACAGTTTGACTCTTGATTTTGACTAAACTCGATTTTATTTTGGCCAGAAGTTAGAAGGCTTATGATGAACTGGTTCATAAAGTGACATTGGAGAGATACATTAAAATCATACTAAAAAACCCCATTTGCCTTGTTTTTACACTGTAAAACCAAACATGTTGTGGTGATTTTTCAGTGACACTCTTATTCTGCAGATTTTAGTATCAAAGATGTTTTGAAAGCTCACTAAAAGCTGAAATGATTGTTGTTTCAAAGTACTGAGAGCTCTCAGTCAAATGAGCATGGATCACTTGGATCATTGCATCATAACAGCCTTGTAGTACTTCACAGAAGAGCATGTCAAAGTATCACCCCAGGGAGGAGCCAGTAAAATCAGGGATTCAGTAGCATATCAGAACTAGAAATCATAAAGCTTTATCACAATAAGACAGAGAGAGAAGGTAGGATTTTGTGCCATGATGAAGTCATTAACAGAGTAAATGTAGTTACTCCACAAAGCGGTGACTATAGATTTGATATTATCTAATCAAATTCAGATATGATAGTTATTCATGGGGATGTAAAAAGTACAGAAAAAAGTTTCTGATCTTCTCAACATTTATTTTATTAATAGTGTTAGCCCTGATTCCAGACACCAGGATTAAATAATATACCTTTCTTGAAACTGTCATTGAAGTCATGGATCTGTGAATTCCCTTGCATCATCCATTCTCAAGTCACTTTACTGTCCTTCACTTCCTCATCAATTTTTTTTTGCTTTTTCTTCTACTGGTCAGAAAATCCACAGAGGAACTCTTTAATCTTCATTATTTTGAGTACTTTCACATTTACTGTGATTTTTATCCAGTCGGTTGAAAAATCTGACAATTTGTAAAAAATGAAGAATTACTATGGATTATTTAATACTTTTGTCAGGAGTCTTTTCAATGTACATTTCATATTCTCTTGTTTGTTTTTTTTATTGACCTTGCTTCTTTTCTCTCTCTCTATCCATCTCATTATTTTTTCTTTAATACCAACCTACATTCATATAGCCTTTTCCTACTTTTGGCATAACTCTTAAATTCAGCTAGGTGAGGTTTTTCCAAATTTTGTTTGTTTGTTTGCTTGTTTGGGTTGTTGTTTGGGTTTGTTTTTTTTTTTTTTTAGAACATCTTTTTTCCCCAAAAATTAGCCTCCACTCAACATCTACCCTTCTCATTTCCCAAAACTTCTCACCTTTTACAAAGAAATTCTCATTTTATTCATTGCTACTCTGTTTTCTTTCTGTTATTTCTCTGTTACATTTTTATGTAAATATATTTTAAATTATTCTCTATTTCTCCAAGCAAATATTTTCCTTTTTTTAATTTCATATTTGTAGCTGTGTGCCTGGGGACTGTCTTCATTATTTAGTGATCTTTTTTGCTTTTAAGTGAAAAAACTCGAAATATTTTCTTTACCATGAAATCAGTTGTTTATGCTCTTTTCTGATGCTTATTATTGCTTTCTACATTCTTTTTTGGACATATGAAGATATTTTCAATATTCATCAAGGAATCTGGTTCCACAGGACTCAGCCAAGACATTTCCCTGAGATGAAGGAATTTTAATAACTACAAACCTGGAGAGACTTTTCACGTGTGGGATTCATGATTATGTCATGGGAGAAAAACTTATGTGAACCCTCTCCCACCTTAGAAGGAGAAGGGAAGGGGAATAATAGAAGCATCATGATTTGAAAAGACCCAGTACTCAAGGTTTGGTTTCACCAGTGCTGAGTACAGGGGTACGATCACTGCCCTGCACCTGCTGGCCACACTGTTGCTGATCAAGGCCAGATGCCATTGACCTTCTTGGCCACCTGGGCACAAGCTGGCTCGTGTTTAGGTGGCTGTCAGTCAGAACCCCCAGGTCCTTTTCTGCTGGGTAGATTTCCAAGCACTTTTCCCACAGCCTGTGGTGGTGCCTGGAATTGCTGTGACACAAGTGCTGCCTTAGTACTTTGCCTACTTACCCTTGGCCTCAGCCCACTGATCCAGCCTGTCCAGATTTCTCTGCAGAGCCTTCCTAGCTTTGAGCAGAATGACACTCCCACCCAGCCTGGTGTCTTCTGTGAAATTACTGAAGGTGCACTTTATCCCCTCATCCAGATCATTCATTGGGGAATCTCAGCAGTGACCTTCCACCAACTGGATGTAGAAAAATTCATCACAATTCTCTGGCTGTCCAGCCAGTTCTTAGCCCAGTAAGAGAGCACCTGCCCAAGCTGTGGGCTGCCAGCTTTTCCAGGGGAATGCTGTGGGAGACAGTGTCAAAGGCTTAACTGAAGTCTAGGTACATCCACAGCCTTTTCCTCACCCACTAGGCAGGTCATCTAGTTGGAAAAGAGATCAAGTTGGTCAAGCCTTTCCTAAACCCATGCTGGCTTGGCTTGCTACTCTGGTTGTCCTGTATGTGCCACAGGATTGTACTCAAGATAATCTGTTCCATAGTCCTTCATGGCATCAAAGTCAGGCTGATAAACCTGCAGCTCCCTGGATCCTCCTTCTACCCCTTCTTGAGGATGGTGTCACGTTAGCCAACTTTCAGTCATCTTCCCAGCTAATCTTCCCAGCTAACCAGGACTGCTAATGAATAGTTTCTTGATGAGCTCGTCTGCTGACACCCTCAGTATCCACCCAGGCCCATTCCAACCCTCTGAGTATCTAAGTAGCACAGCAGACCACTGACTGCTTCCTCCTGTTTTGCAAGGGGTCTCTTCTGCTCCCTGTGCCTGTCTGTCAGATCAGGGATTTGCTTGGCCTGAGGATAACTGGTATTTCTCTTAAAGACTAAGTCAAAGAAGGCTCAGAAGTACCTCAGCCCTTTCCTCAGCCTTGGTAACGATATTCCTCCCCTTGTCCAATAAAAGAAAACTGTAAGATGATGTGTCTCTTGGCTCTCATGTCTCATCCTCTTCAGAGTTATCACTAATCAAGTTCTTCACCACATCATCATCTCTCCTTTGATTTTCCTCCTGGCACACTAATTATCATCTATTACAAATGTAAATCAAGCTTGTAGCACTGAAGTATACTTAACATGTTGCATATACATGAATTGCAATATTTTATCAAGGATGCTCACTCCTAAAAATAATTTGTATGTAACATTTAAAACCTGCTCTTGGCATTTTAAGGACTCTTCTTCAGTAAGCTCTGCAGAACCTAGGGAGAAAATGGAACAACTAGGGGGAAAAATAAGCCCTTCTCACTCTTTTTTAATGAGGTCATGCAGAATATTGTCATTTCTCTCCCTAGCAAGATGCCATGCTGAGAGCTAGAATAGAGAGCTGTTGTCTAAAAATGTTGTATTTTTTACTGGAAGTTTTTAAAAACCCTGTTGGCTTTTTCAAACCCTTAATAAACAAACAATTAGATCAAGTCTTTATAGTCAGAAGTGCAAAGCTTTCTATATCATGGATGAAAAAGAATTTTCTCTCCTCAATGTGTTTCAGAGGCTGTAAAACACATCCCTTTGCTGTTACTGCAGAGCTTTTACAATTTTGTCTACAAATTTCAAAGTCAGCAGGACCATATTCCAAAAATAGTCAGTGATGTGTAATTTGGAACCAGTTGCTTATTTCACCATTACACATGCCATTCAATTGTATCTTGATTAAATTCAGTGTCCATGAAAATACTAAGTAATGAACACCTTAGAGATCCATAAAATTACATTAAATTACTCTGTAGTACAGGTTGGTATGTTTTTATATTAATAGCTCATGTTTTGTTTTCTTTAGATTTTTAGGGTATTTTGTAGTTGAACAGACCCATTTACTACAGCTTACTGAGAAAATCTTCTTTCACAATCCAAAATAACTGAAATTTATCTGCCTAAAAATGACAGGATCTTACCATTTTAACATACAGATGATAATTCACTTATGGGGATTATCTTTTCTCAAAAATTAAAGATGGTCCTAAGATCTGTTTTCATTATCATGACCTGTCTCAGCATTCCTGTTTGGCCTTGGACAAATCCCAGTAGTGCCAGTTAAGCTTCAGTTTTCCTAAACCAGAGTTAACTGTTATCCTAAAAAAAGCTTTCATTTTTTTAGGAAAGTTCTTTCATGATTATAGAGGCCACACTTTGATTTTTCTCACACCATCTAGCCAGTAAATCACACTGACTTAGGTGAAGATTAGCCTATCTGATCAAAACTCAGAGAAATATAAAACCTTCTGTAGTGCCAGATGAAACGTTAGGTAATTCACTGGCTAGTGGATCCATTGCTTGAATAGGAATTTAGGAAATCTGGCTGATTCTAAGTAGTCTTATGGCCTCTTTCTTAAGCTCAAGACTACCCGAAATTTCAGGATGTGACACTTCTCTATTCTCACATTTGTAAACTACTGTTTGGAGTCTCACAAATCAGGGGACCTAGGAATTTGGCCATTCATATCAGAATGTTTTCAAAGCCGCAGGACTGGCTTTTTGAGAGAGCACCGTATTCATTTGTCTGGGAGGTAATTCAGATCAGAGGGATGCCCCAGTTACCCTGTTGAGGTGTCTGTGTACAAAACTCAGGTGGCCAGGCATAGGAAGAGAGATTTTTTTTCTGCATAAAATGGAAAAGGAGACACATGGTGGAGGTTTTCAGGTGCCTTCTTGTTTGACTATTCATGCATTTTACCCACACATTTTATAAAATAAAATGCACAGGTGAAATACACAGAAGATTAAGAGAAGTGTTGTTCTCCTTGAGGAGATACTTTATCCTTGGAACAGGAAATAAAAAACCCCAAACTTCTTTATATAGTCTATCATGGGTAAATCTTAATTTCATTAAGACTGAGGGTTTTTTTCTTTGAGGAGAGAGTCATGGTTGTTGGTAGACTTTTCCTCAAGTACTCACTACTTATCATGTGGGTGCAAGTTTTGAAGAGAATAGTCAGCTCTATTAATTAAAATTCAGTACTGCGGATATGCTTAATTTAAAATCCCTTAGAAAATTATGCACAGTTGGTTCATGTCCACAGATTTCTAAGAACTTCTTTGTTACACAGCTGCTGCAATTTTTATTTCTAGTCAATGATTTCTTTCATAATAAACTCAAGCTTTTAAAGCAATTTGGTAAAACTGTAAAATGTAAAAGGACTGTAGCCCTCATAAAAAAAAGCAGTGATAACACAGAAAATTGCTGTGAATGATGTTCTGTCACGTAGGTGATAAAAAGGAATTAGAAGCAAGTGCTTCATCGATTGCTAATATAATCACAGAATCACCACTCTGCACTCTGGAAAGTAAGCAGCTGACAGTCTGGTTAAATCATTATCATTATACAATTAGTATTTTTGCAGCTTTAAATGTGAAGCAAACACAGCTCTGGTTTAAGGCATCGAGAAGTGAAACCAAAGACTGCAGAAGGGTCCTAAAGAAAAACTTGGGATCCTGCATCACAAATGGCTGTTTGGTCTTGCAGGGGTTTTCCCTTTCCCTGGGTGGCATATTAACCACCCAGAACCCTTCAGCATTCAGTCTTGGGGAGTCTTCTGAAAGGAGCCTGACATATCTGTATTGACAGTCCTGGAAGGACTTCAATCTCCTAAATCTTGATGGGTGCCCTGTCTTGACTTTGTATCACTGTGACAGCCAGGCATGCAGCAACCCTGCCTCCCAGGTCTGGTGTCACTGGATGGGAATTGCGAAGGGCAGGCCTCAGCAACCTCATAGTGCCCTGCAGTCAGGGTCCAGGACAGTGCCCCAGAAGTTCAGAACTGTGCCTGCCATGGATTTTTTTGTTGATCAGCAGTTTCCCTGCCTCCTGTCTTATTTTCTTGTCAGAGTAGCATAAGCTTTTCAGGAGTCTGTGAAATATTTTATGGAGAGAAATGGAGAATTTTGCATGTGATTTAAAGTTGCTTTATAAAAATTGCTGGAAAACATATCATAGATAGTAAAAGATAAGAACATTGCATTTGCAAGAGATTGCTCTAGTCATTATAACAGGTCTTTCCTATTTCTTAACCCCAGGATCTTGAGAAATTAGATTAGTATAAGTAGAATTTTTGCCTCCCAAACTGTACAAATACCTGAATTCTACCATGTTCTTTACTAAAGTTGTATCTTCTAGAGAGAATATTTTAGATGCCATTATATTCCAATAATATTTGATCCTTTTTTCTTTTTCTTTTTTTTCTTTTTTAATGAAGGAACTTATCAATTTTTTATGTATAGAAAGAATTTTGCAAATCTTCCTTTTAGAATATCCATGGTAATCTACTCAGTATCATTTCTAAGGACACTATTGCTTAGAGACATACTCCTTTCAGATTTAAAGAATCTGCAAATGTGATGTGATATTTAAAAAAGCTGTAGTACAGCTTGGGTTTTCTTTATACATTTTATTTTACAACTTATCATTGAAATAACCACTCAGTTTTCACTGTCATTTGTCTCCAATCAAATAAATTGTGATCAGCAAAACAGCTTTCATTACACTGAGATGAAACCGTATATACTGTATTTTTAGCTACCGAAGTATTAATTTTACTGGAAAGACATATGTAATGTAAGCCAGAATATCTTTAGCAATGGGCTTACCAAAATTGCTGCTTTATAGGCTTCTATGCTTTTAAAATGAGGGTTTTTCCTTACTATGTTTTTTTATTCCAGTTTTTCAATTTCAATTGCATTAAGAAGAAATGTCATTCATACTCCCTCTTAATTTGTCTTGCAAGTGACATAACAAAGCAAAAAGACCTACATCAGGTGAAGACAATGGCCATTATTGATATTAATTTGAGCAAATCTCACTGTTTCTTAAGTGTGTGATGTGCCTCTGAAGTGGCCATATTGGAAGGCAGCAAGACAAAAGGTCAACTTTCTAAAGGAAAATGGACTAGTAATACTTTGTCAAACTTCTGGCATTTCTGTCCTTTCTACTATAATAGAAGCCTGGAAAGTAAATTGCTGAATAAATTAGTGAAACCATTCCAAATCTTTACACTGAATGTGATTGTTTGACAGTAATGTGAGAATAGAATGAAGATTCATAATCTTAGAAATAATACTGTTCTGATTCTGAAAGATGAAACCTTTTCAAAATATGTCAAATAGCTTCATAGTGCATTTTGTAAATATGAACTGTGCAGAAGTGGAGAAGAATTACTTATGATATACCACCTACTACTTTAGAATCACCCCTTATACCCCTATGATAACTGGACAATCAGTGACCTAAAAGAGATAAGTTTGAGTTTACATTAAAAAGATAAAAGAATATATACAATAAAATCCCATAATTTCTATAGAAAAGGAATTAATTCAATATGAAAAGTTGTCCATTGAAAAAAATTGAACTACCGACTGGATTTTTAATTAAATTTTGACTCTACAAACCAAACCAAGCCATAAAATCAAAGTGCAGTCTCCTTTCATTACAATAAACAGCTCAGTAGAGGATAGGAAAAAGAACATTTTGTTCTTTCTCTCTGATTTTCACGTTTTGTTGATATGAACTGCTTATAATATGGAAAAGATTGCGTTTCTTCTTGAGTATATAACTGTAGTCACCTTGCCTTTGACAAGACAAAGTAAGGTCCTTTTCTTCATTTAAGCATTCTGAATAGAAAGAGATATGGTGTTGACCTCAAATGTCTCTAAGTAGAAGGTTATTCTAAAAACAAATCAGGGAGATATCAGGAGGCTAAGTTGTTCTTCATGCTCTCTGGAGAAGTTTTATTATGATTGCCACTTGTTTCAGACACAGTTTGGGATGTATATTGATCAAAACTTATTAACTCTTCACGACCTCTTAAGATGTCTGTGACAGCAGCTACCAGTAAAAGCCCATTTTATAACAACAGGATATTCACACCCTACTGAACACTAATTGAACACTTGTTGACAGTCTGAGCAAACAATGACCACATTTCCTTCTTTATCCTGGGCCTAAAACACAGACACAGGCAATGCTAATTGTGTAAAGCCACTGTACAGTGCCTACGGTTTTTACACTTTTGATACAAATAATTGGTAGCAGGGTGGTGGAAAAAGTGGGAAGTATCTTTTGAAGTTATTAAAATTTACTTTACAAAGGAAAACATTAATTAATTATATTTGCTCTTCACCATTTTCCCAGCAAGACATAGCTGCTCTAGTGATAGATTTACAACAGTTTAAGCACTTTTTTGTGTGTATAATAACCTTCTTGAGGGACTTATTGCCATACATCAGTGAGGAAGTCAAAGCTCTACTAGGGCATTAAATACTGTCACCAGAAGTCTAACTCTCTGATTCCCAAGACTGAAATTCTTAGAGTGTAATCTAGTAAAGGGGAGTGACTCATGTTTTTGTGTTTGCTTTGGATTGTTTGGGTTTTGTGTTGTTGTTGTTGTTTTCGGTTTTTTGTTTGTTTGGTGTTTGTTTTTTCTTTTTCTAGGGATATGGTGGTGTTTCCATCTGACTATTATGATTCATAGTGTACTGGAAGGTCTTCTTCTGAGTGAATAACTGAGTACTCACAGTGTTAAAAAATTCTGTTTGTAATCTTCAGATTATTTGTGTCCTTGTCACATGTCTACTGCCAATTCATTACTCCTAAAACATTTAATTTTTTCATGAAAACTACAAAATCTTTATAGTAAGAAAGTAACATGTTCCCGTTATCACCACTAATACTAGAAGATAGGGCATTGCTGATCTAGTCAGTCTTCATCACATTTATTTCTGGTTATGGAAAACTATGTTATAAAAGATTGCACCACATTAAAGATTTTCTGGTTCTGAGCAGTGTATGTACCTCCTGCCTCTTTATGCCTAGAGCAACTCTTAATAGGAATATTATCAACTCCAGCTGCCTAAAGGCAGATTGTAAGGAATGCATTTGCAAAGCAGTCTGGTGCATAAAATGTGTAGAATTTTCTGTGCTGCATCAAATCATATTTCTTCAGTTTCATTTCAAATTAATTTACCAATCACTATAGATTATGCAATAGTCTGAGTGCACGATCTTACAGAGTCAAGAAATAATATTTGAAGTAGAAATGTTCTAACCACCTTAAATATTTCACTCATCTTTTTTCCCCCTAAAAATTCCCATTCTGTAAACAAGGCTATTAAGATCAGAAAAACTTTGATTTATTTTTATGAAGATAACAATAAATTTGTCTGGGGATGGAACCAGTCAATACAGTGGAGGTAATGCAGATGCTGCCATCCAGAGAGACACTGACAGACTGGAGAAATGGGCTGAAAAAAACTTCATGAAGTCCAGCATGGCAAAATGCAGAGCCTGGTGTGTGCAAGGAATACTCCCTCGCAGTGCAAGACTGGGCAATGGTAGACAAAGGAGCAGCTCCGGCAAAGAGACCCTGAGGGCCCTGGGGGACATTGAGCTGAGCATGAGCCAGCAGCGTGCCCTGACAGCAAAGACAGCCAGCAGCATCAATGGAAGCACAGTCAGCAGGTCCAGAGAAGTGATTATTCATACCTTTGCTCTGAGCTGATTACACAGATGCTAATTTCTGTGTCCTGTATAGGAAAGACATCGATAAGGCACCAGGGCAGTCAGGTCTGGATCACTTGCCTTATGAGCTGAGATTTAGCGACCAGCGCTTGTTCAGCCTGGAGAAGAGATGCCTGTGAGACTCTTAAAAAAGCATATATATGCCTGAGGGGAAGTCAGAAAGGAGACAGAGCCAGGTTCTTCAACACAGAATCAGAATCTTGTAGGTTGGAAAAAAAACTTTAATACAATCAAATCCAGAAGTTAACTTAATCACCACTGAGTGCACCACTAGGCCATGCAGGGTGGTGGGTGGATAAGAATCAGTGGGCATAATTTGAAACAGGGCAGTTTCTGGATTTTGAAGAGAAACCTTTTCCCAATGAGAACACCCAGGCAACATAGCAAATTGCTCAGACAGATTCCACTGTCTGTCTATGGAAAATTTCTGGACACCTGGACAGAGCACTGAAAAACTTGGCTTGACCTCAGAGCAACCCTGCTTTGACCAAGAGGTTGTACTACAGGGCTTGGTGAAGTATCTTCACACCTGAATTGTCCTTGGATCCTATAAGTAGGCTACAGTACTGCATTTTCAAAGGTATCTTTGCTCATATATCCAGATGAGAGCATTTCTAAGACTATTTCACTAGTGTCATCTGGCTACACTATATAGTATATTTCTGTGAAGCAACCACGGTAAATTCCAGACTTGACATAAATTTTAACAAAATTGAATAATCATTTTTTACATATTCTAACACAGAATATTTTACTTATTCTAACATATTATATCATAATCAGAATGAATCTAAAGGGTTTATATGCTAACTTTTTATATTAACCATATTATAATTTTATCCCTAAATTTCAGTATTAACAGAGACAATGACGGACACAATTAGTATTATTAGTGCATAGTCATACGTCAGTTAAGCCACATAACATAGGTGATCTGATCAATTTTATGTATGTAATCAAATAAGGCATCTTATTTCGTTGCAGTGGTAACAGAACTGCACAGTTCTGCTTTCCTCTCCTCGACATGAACACAGCTGTGTGTGTTCAAGATATTCTAGAAAAGAAAACCAGAAAGCTTGATGAAAAATGAAGTCTGGAACAACAGACATATATCCCTTCAAGATTTATCCAAGGGGAAAGTTATTCAGAACATCTGTTTTGCACATCCTGTCTCTTTTAATAATATCAGAGCTACAATGAATGGCTTAGATAAGATGCACATACTGGATTTGTTGTGACCTAGACACCAAGAATTACATTTCATAACACACCAAATGGCTTCAATAACCTTAATGGTATTGAGTACTTTTAGAACATGAAGAGTTACAGAATTGTGATCCCTGAAAATGAAGAAGGAAAAAATGCCAAACCAAAAAAACCTCAGGAATTACTCAAGATCCACTCCTGTACAAGCCCTGGACATCAACAAATATCAAGTATTTCACCAAGTTCCTCTGGGTCCACTACAACAGGTCCATGTCTTTCCTAGAGGAGAGGACACAGCTCTGGGACAGCTGATCCAAACTAACCAAAAGTAATATTCCATACCAAATGTATTCAATGTGTCATATTCAGCAGTAAAATTGGGTTGAAAGTGTCATGCTCAGCATCTGGGGTGAAGGAGGAAGGAGGAATGTCTGGAGTTGTGATATTTGTCTTCCCAACTAACTCTGCTGTGGCTACTTGAAGGCCTGCTTTCCTAGATATGACTAAATATTTGCCTGCACAGTAGTAAATGAATTCCTTATTTTGCTTTGCCTGCACAGTTTTTGTTTTCCTTTGCAACTGTCTATATCTCAACTCATTAGTTTTGCCGTGTTTACCATTTTGATTCTATACCCCAATGAGCAAAGGGCTGTGTGGGGATTATGTGCATACCAGGGCTAAAACACAACAGCTGCTTGCAACACTCTACTTTCCCCAAAGGAAAAAATAAATCCTGGAGATGTTTTAAGTGTTTTCT
The DNA here is from genome assembly GCA_017589585.1 of Phylloscopus whistleri. Taxonomy (NCBI): domain Eukaryota; kingdom Metazoa; phylum Chordata; class Aves; order Passeriformes; family Phylloscopidae; genus Phylloscopus; species Phylloscopus whistleri. Next base: position 756,578 of record JADMLD010001396.1, read on the forward strand.
GAATTGTGGAAGCATCTGAAATATGGATATGGAAGATCTGAAACCTTCAAGAGAGATGTGTGAGAAAGATCTGATGCAGCAATTTCATTCAAAGATCATCCATTCTGGAGAAGAAGGGAAAAGCAACAAAAGATGCATCAACCAATTCTCTTTGACTTTTATTAATATGCTTTTTGGTCTATGTTTCTAAACTTAGCACCTCATAGATGAACTAAGCTTTCTAGGAAATACCAGTATCTATGTTAAAAATTTCCTAGTGGCCAGAAATTCCCAGTTAACAGTCTAACACTTAGAATGACAAACAAACAAACAAACAAACAAGCAGCAAACAAGCAAACAAACAATTGTTACTAACAATACTGAATTTAGACCAATATTTTGTAACCAAAACATTAATACACCTATTTACCAGTATATTATTCTCCTTCAGCCTTAATGTAATCTTTAGTTTTGGTGCCAACTACCTGAACAATTCAGGGCTAACCCAAAGCTAAAGCAAGTTGTTAAGGGCATTGTCCAAATGCCTCTTAAACATTGACAGGCTTGGGGTACCGACTACATCTCCAGAAATCCATTTTTGGTTTCTTGGTAAAGAAATGCTCTTAATGCCAACTCTGAACCTCTCCTGATGCAGTTTTGAACCATTTCCCTCCTATCACTGGATACCAAGGAGATGAGATCAACACCTCACTCTTCACTTAAGGATCCACTGGAAGAATTGTAAAACTACTTATCTCATAAGTTAAAAATTAAATTATTACTACAGTTTTGTGTTGTGGAAGTATAAAATCATTATGTTATTTATCAGTTCTAATCTTCAACTTTGATATTAGATCATGGACCAAACATCTTGAAATATTAACTTTTTTTCCAGTTTTGAAGACAGTATTTTACATGATCTTAAATGTCAGGGAATGATGAGATCAAGCAGGAAGCTGGGAGCTAAAGTGAGAGGCCAGCAGAGGAGAAACTTGTCAAGAGGCACAGTTCCACAGTATCTAACCAAGAGAGAAGGGCTGGGACAGGGATTGTGAACAAGGTGTCTAATGGTCAGACAAGTCTTCAGAGACAAGGCAAACCCAAGCCTATGGTGGAAGTCTGTGCCCACGGGCCAAGGCCAGGATCAGGGCCAAGGTGGCAACCTAACTCCAGCTCAAAAGTGCCTGCATAGGAATTCTGCTCCCACATGAAGAAAGGAAGGTGCCAGATAAATTTGCTTCATCTCCATTCATCCAGCTCTTCTCAATCCCCTGATAATGGTTGTGCAGCTGCACTGCATCCAGCCTCGAGCAGAGACTAACAAGTACTTGGGGAACATGGTGTTTTCAATGGCCAAAACTGGGATTTTGCTCTTAGCATTGTCTAGTTTTAGAAAGAAGCTAAGGTTTAATGTAAACACATTTCTTTACTAGACTATTACATTGTACAGAATAATATGATGTGGCACAGCTACAGGACAAGATGCCAGTTCCCTGCCAAAACACATTTGATAAAAAGCTTTTTGCAGCTTAGGAAAGCTTCCATCAATTCATACATTCAAACTGAAGGTGTCATGGGAGACTCATTGGTATACAAATTCCTTGCACCTGTTCTTTTAACAGATACAGATGAGAACAGTGGGATGCTGGCTCTTACAATGCAGAGCAGAAGGTATTTACCTTACCTGGCACAAACAACAAGATTTAGGATTTGTTGTAAGGTTTAATGCACAATTTAAGAAAAAAAACCAAACATGCAAAATCTTAACAGTACCATAAAATATTTCCTTTAAGTAAAACATATGTTTTAAGTTAGTGAACATACTTCAATTTCCCTACCTTCCAGAAAGCACAGTAAGTCACTTGTCACACCATGATAATAATGAGTGATATACTGAAAGGTATCTCTCACTAAAGAGAACACAGCAACCAGTGACAGATATAACTGAGAAGAAAGAAACTGTGTACAAGAGCAGTAAATTATATGACAGCCATAAAGATGAGTACAGGATAGGTTTGTTTCCCTGGTTATATTACTATGTATAATTTATATTTAAGTATTTATGTTTTCTTTATTTTTTGCCATCTTGGGTAGCAGATTCTTCATTACATGTACATTTCCTAAACAAGGTAATTCTTTGTAACCTCTCTATTTTACTTTCTACAGTTTTACAGAAGTCACTGACAAGTATTTAACCTCTGTTAAATGGGAGATTTTCTTGGTTGGTACGAGAGACACGGAGCTCCTGGACCAGGTCCAGCAGAGGGCAACAAAACTGATTAAGGGTTTTGAGCATCTCTTTTGCAAGGAAAGGCTGAGGGAGCTGGGTCTGTTCAGCCTTGAGAAGAAACAACTGAGAGAAGACCTCATCAACAATATGTATATAAAATAATAAGTATCTGAAGGGAGGGTGTCAAGAGGATGGACCCAGGATCTTCTCAGTGGTGGTGAGCAATAGGACAAGCAGGCAACAGGCAGAAACTGGTCCACAGGAAGTTCCACCTGAATCTGAGGAATAAATTTACTTCGCAGGTGACCATGCACTGGAAAAGATTGCCTAGAGGGGTTGTGGAGTCTCCCTCACTGGAGGGTTGAACACTGGAGGTTCCATAACCATCTGTATGCAACCCTGTTCAATGTGCTCTAGGATGACACTGCTTGAGGCAGGGAGGTTGCATCAGACGACCCACTGTGATACCTTCCAATTTGACCCATTCTGTGATTCAACTTGGACCAGAGGGACTGGAGAGGCACAGGACATGAGGCAAGGCATGTTTTTGAAAGAGAGAAACTTGTGTTTATGTGTTAGAATTGAAATCTTAAACTAGAAATCATTCTCTACTCTCAACCCACCCCGCTTATTTACTAAATGTTAGATTAAATACCACAGTTCTTGCAGACCACCCACAATTTTGTTGTGACATTAGGAATGCATTTGGGGGATGGTTAAATACGGAGCTTTCAGGTGACATACGGTACATAATAGAGTTGAACACTATATCCTAGTGTTGGATAAGCGTTGCAAATGGGTAAAACCCCATTAAATTCTTTCCTTTATCCTTTACCATAAATATTACATGGACAGAACCTATTGATCAGGCAATTTCAACCACCTACAGAATTAAATGAGACATTCTGAGGCGAAAAAAAACCCCTTGAAATCAAGCAAAATCCTCAGTGTTTAAAGGAAGAGGTAGAAACTACTGGAAAGAAAAAAATGAACGAATACAGGAAAATTATCTGATGAAGTCAAAATACCATCTTCTACAGCACTGTGAACTGTAAATCAATCACATCATAAGGGATTTTAAAGGAGGGAAGGTAACAATAACAAAATTACTTTAAATTTGGAGAGAGAAACTAAGTTCTGATGAAAAAATCACAAAATTTAATTAACATTTCCTTGTGCCTAATAAAGGATGTCTGAATGCTCATTAGTTCTATGTATTGGAAGTTTAAGTTTTTACATAGTTTTTTCCATAAACTGAAGGAAAGTAAGAGATTTAGTTACAACTTTCAGTTTTGCATTCACGATAAGAAAAAAAAATGCTGATAAATTAAAAACATTAATCTAACCACAGATATGGGAACACCTGGAAATAGAAATTTGTGGCAAAAAAAATTCCTAAATAGAAAATGGTAATTTGAAAGGTACTTAAAGTAACTACAATTTCGATTTTTTGGTAAAAAACAACATTCAACATGTGTTATTATTGGCTACTACATGATTTTTTTCTCACTTGATATTTTAATAACAATTTTCTGTTGACAAAAACAGATTTTATATGTAAAAATTGCACAGTTTGTCTGTTTGAGAAAATGTCTTGACATTTCTTTAGAGATATATATTTAAAATGTGTAACAGAGAAAGTATTGTAAGGCACAGAGAATTTTGTTTTGAAGCTCCCAAAACAAACAATTTGAATCCAATTTGGTTTTAAATGATTATGCATATCTTTCTTCATTGAAGATGAAAGCAGATAAATAACAAAGTTTCATTACAAACCTGTTACGAAGTAAAGTGTTGATTCATGATAGTGGTGGACCAGACACACTGAAAACTTTGACAGGGGCCTGTTCTGGCAGAAGATTTCTCAGCAGGGAAATACGGGCATATTGAAAGAAGAAAGTCTGCTCCAGCTGGTAAGGATCCAGATTTGTGTCATTCCAGCCTAACAAGAGTTGTCCCTGGCTCCCCAGAGGTAGGGGACCAATTACAGCTGGCCATTTCTTCAGCTGCATAAATGATCTCTTGGTAAACATAATTAATAGGCTGACTCAGTAAACACCTACTCCTTGACATGATAGACAAATATTTCTCCTTTTTGTTCAGTAAAATTTAAATTGCATCTTTTTACTTGAAACATTTTGTTATGATTACCATTTTCCTGGTAGCTCTTGTCAGGGGAACCACTTAATTACTACTCCAAAAATTTTCCAATCTTTTCAAACAGACAGTTTGAAAGTAACTAGCTATCACAAATCCAACTTTTATTGGACCAAAAATATAAGAAAAAAAACTTTTCCAAGTATAAGATGAGATGAGGAACTCTCTTTAGATCAGTCTTCTGGAGTTTTTGGGTTGTTTTCTTTATTTTGGTTTGTGTTTTTATTTTATGGGGTTTTTTTTTTTTTGTTTTGGTCTGTTTGTGGGTTTTTATTTGTGGTTTTTTTGTTTGTTTGTTTGTTTTGTTTGTTTTTTTTTTTTGGTGTGGTTTGTTTTTTTCTATTGCTGCAGCTCCAAATGAGTCAATTCAAGCCAACAGTGAGACACACCTCTAATAAGTGCTAGAACATACCACCTGCACCACAGCTTATGCCCTGAGTAGAAAAGCAGGACAATATAACCCTAGCAAATAGACCTTCTTGCCACTTGCCAGGGGAATTTAAAATTTTGTGTGTTTTCATAAAGAGTTATTGCTTCGACTTGCTGTCTCTGAAGTCACACATGAATGTACAATATCAAGAGGGTTCTCTTCTGCTGTCCACCGCATTTGAAGCTTAGCTATTAGCACACATTGGCTCTCACTGCATTGTCCTTAATGTTTTCTCATCTGTCCCCAGACTGTCCCCAAGGTGAGTTCTAGGGTTTAGAATGATTAGATATCACATGACAAGAGGCATTTAATTTTGCAAGGATTTAATTTTTTATTGAAAGGTGGATGCAAGCCACCTTTCTGCATTTATGATTTAATGGATTTGAACCTTTCTTTTAACTCTGTCTCATACCTACTTTTTCACTTACTTTTGTGGTCTTAGTCTATATTTGGTACAGTTCTATATCAAAGTATTTTAACAAGTATAATGCTATAATTTAAACAAAAATGCAATATCAGTCATGAGTTAAGAAAATGTAGGTCCGGAGAACTATATTTAAAGGCATATATTTATTGTAAATAATCAGACAAAGTACTTATTCTGTGCCTTAATTTCTATCAACAACATTCCTCAAAAGACTCAATCCTTGCTTCTGAACGTACTCAACAAAACTGAGCAGTTAAAGGTTTAGCTGGCACTTAAATGAAATTAGGATCCAAAAGCTTGATTTTTCTTTCACATGTGACAATCATTTCTTACTCTAAACTTTTCAATAAGAAAAGGAAAGTCAGGGTTGCTCTTTAAAATCAGTGATGACCGTGCTAAATCTTATATTGCTGGGAGCAAAATTCTCCTGTAACCACTGTTAGGTATAAAAATGCTCAGATTCTAATGGGAAATCACATGTTTCTTTCAGTCATCTGCTGTAAAAATGTATAATCCAACTGTTAATACAGGATGGATGTAATGGAGAAATTCCTCAATTGATAAGGGGTGGGGCAAAACTGCCAGGAGGTTCCCATCCACAGAAAATGAACAGAGTTCTTGAAACAAGTTCAATGACTTAGTCAAAAAGAAAGATAATTTTCCCTTTGATCTTTCAGTCTATATCTTTTATTACGTTTGCTATGAAATTATGATTAACTAAACATGCCAAGAGCTCTTCTTCTGTGAGTATGATTAGTCTAATGGCTCTTTGTCATTTCAATTTCACACAAAAAAAGGAAACTTCCCTGATGAGTAGAAAGAAATAAGGAAGTGTCTGAGAATACAACCTTATCAGAACATGAGTGATTATACTATTTCTCTTTGGAAATTAATATGAGCGAAGTTTATTAGAGTGCTCTCTTGATTATGAAGGGCTTACATGTCAAAATGTTGAAACACTAATAGCTTTTCTTTTCAACTATATTTGGAATGTGTAAAGCAGTTTAAAACCTTTTTTATGCTCTTTCTTTTATTTACATATAATTTCTGGATAGAGTTCTTTTCTCCCCCTTTAGATATAAATACCCTGCTAGATCCAGCTAATTTAAAAGTTTCTGCTATATGTGCTAATTTTTACTGCAAGAAAATATTCTGTGATTGATATATAGAAATGTTATGACAAACATTCTGTGGATTTTTAGCATATATATTGTAGAATTTTGAACTTTACCATAATTTTCAAAATAGAAAATGAATTCGAACATCCAATTTTGCCTAAGAAGAATTTATCATTGTCTTCTATGGACAAATCTTTCTGTAGAAATAATGATATTAAGGAAAATATTTAGCCTGGTGAAGAGTTTAAGAAAAAAGTTTCTAGTAAACTATATATTCTACCAGGACATATAAGGCACAACACACAGACAAACATGAGATCTGAATAATTATTGCATTTGTTTCAATTACTCCAGCAAGTCATCGTGATTTCTAGTTGACACTTATTCTAAATTCTATAACATGGATTGTGGGTTCCATTAAATCCTCCAAATCAAAATAAAAATACGATTAAGCTTCTTAATTGTTTCGGCTTACTTAAGCATACTAAATTAATACAAAATGAATGTGAAGCTTTAATTGCCTTAAAACCTCTCTTTAATATGTCCTTGTGGTTTGCCAGATGTCCACCTCACAGTTTTACAGAGCTTTTTTACCCAGCTTGGTGGGTGAGTTTTGCCAATCACCTCTACTGTGCAGCAAGCAGTAGAGGTTAATCATGAAAAGCAGAAGTATTTTTTGAAGAGTTTTACTTCCTTCACGATTGGTCACATCCCTTAATACAAACAGCAAAAACTGATAGTGCCATATAGAAATCCACTTTAACAAAGCATATTTCTAGTTAATTAGATTAGATTAGATTCATTAGATTCCACATCTGTGGCACATAATGAGGATTTTGTACAAGAGGAAGAGAGAGAGAGATAATATGTTTTGGAGGAGTATTTATAAAAATGAACTGGGTTTGGTAAAGATTGTTTTATGTTAAGAAAATCAAAAATAAAACAGATGAGGGGGTGACACTCATAGAACTTTTCAGAATAGTTTCTCCAGATACTAGAAATACATAATAGGAATTATTTTTATTTGAGTGGGAGGTTATATTTTAAAAATATATATATGTCAGAATGTAACTACTGAAGAATAAAATCATGGCAATTTGACTTGACACAAAAGTTAAAAATTAAATATAAAAGGTATTTCTAAAGTTTTCAAGGGAGAGGTAGACTTGTATAAGTAAGAGGATTTTTGTTTGATAAATGGAAAAGTAATTCTTCCTTCTGACATCAAAAAGCTGTGAGATGAAATAACAGTGTAAACAAATAGTCAGAAAAAATATTAATGCAGTTCAGTACAGTGGTTCTCACACTGAGCTTCATGGCAGACATCTCTGATCAAATTTGCCAAATTTGCTCTTTCCTTTTTCCAGATTGCAATAATTTCAAAAAGTATGTTTTACTAGTAAGCAGTGCCTTTAACTAATCCAGTGATGTCATATCATAATGAATTGCATATACATGTCATTTTAGCACATGTGAATGGCTGAGAGACACCAGCTGCAAAGCTCCAGGAATAAAAGCTTACAGATTTTTTTTTTTTTTTTTATTTTCATGAAGTCTAGTAGAAAACTGATTAGGTAGGCATATTCCTTTTTATGAGAAATTAGTTTTTTTTAAAAAAAACCCCAATCTTGTAGTGACAAGATAACTTGCTACAATAGAGCAACCTCATTGAGGAAGTTTTTCTGATAACAGGAGGTATATTTTCAATATAATTCTATTAATATTTTATAACACAGGTTATTTCTTTAGATATATTATTTAACTACATTATAAGATTTCCTTCTGAAGTTTGTTTATTATCATCCATTATTAGAATAATGTATATATTGCTACATTTCAAGCCATAATATCTAACACAAATGACATAATAATTCAGGAGACTGACCTTACATTCTGGATCTACCTGACTTCATATATAAATACTACAAGAGTATTTCTTGTTGAACTTAAAATGATGCTTCATTATATGAACTTATGGCATTTTTCTTCCTTTAGGGAATTATCTTCATAATTTTTTACGAAGAAAAAAATTGTTTTCTTCCTAGAAAGATACATCTGCTTCACATCCAGTAACTGAATATTTACTGACATCTTTGAAAAGAAGTTAGCGGGCCTGGTCCTGAGCCTGATACTGGCACAAGAAGAGCTACAATGTAAATAGATCCTTGCAGAAGTACACAGTGACTTGAACTACATGGGAAATCAGTTGTTGTAGTAAACCCTCTCCATCCCTGCCGTGCTCACATACTTACAAATGAGTAAACATATCCATCTGGCATGTTGTCAGCCAAGAATACTCAGAAATACAGGGCAGATATTTTTCCAACCCTGATTTCCTTTGTTTCTGCTAACAAAAATCAGAGAAGATATGCAGACATTAAAATACATTACAAGCATCCTGACAGGTTCAGAATAAACCCTCAAGGTCTTTATAATATAAAAATGTAAAATAATTTAGATTGGAAGACATCCCTGGAGGTCCCATTCTCTCATTCCTTCCTCAAAGCAAGAGTAAACTTTAGAAGTAGATAAGATGGCTAGAATCCTTCTCTGTTAAACTTTGGGTATCTTGTGCCACGTATATTTCACTACTATTTCTTTATATTGACACTTTATTTCTGATTCTGACAAATTCACGTGTCCCATTCAGTAACAGGGACATCTGATGCCGTTTGATATGACCTAGACGTGACACCTCTCTCCACCTGCCAGAAGAACATGGGTCTCTCACAGGTCTCATAATGTACTACAGCCCTGTGTGGATGGCCTGAGGAGCATAGGGGTGAGTTCCAGTCTGATCAGTGTCAAGAAGTCATTGTATTCAGCCATTGTATTGCCAGTTTTGGACTGAAATATTTAGAGCTTGATGTCTAAGGAATTAAAACCTTAAGTTCACAGGAAAGTGTTTTTTTTCTTTTCTTGAATACCTATGTCAGGATGGGTAAATCATTCCTTCATTAATAGGAGTGATCTCATTACACCACCTAACTCCCAGGTGGCTGGGACAGGTAAACTAAATCCCATCTTGTATGACCTACATATGTCAGGAGCATTAGCTTAACTCCTACACACTGGCTTTGAAAATTCTTCCTGAGAAATGACACTAGAATATCATTCAATTTGTGTTATGGCTGTATTTATATTGACAATTTTTGCCTTGATCTAAAATAGTAACCAAGATTTATTTATTGACTGATTGATGAAGATAACACACAGACACTCTCTGATAAGCTTTGGTGTTTAAATTATTACTATGTACAAACAATAACCTTCCTCAGAAATGCCATACAGAAACTTTTAATAAAATACGTGAATACTTGCTCTCACTGCATGCTTTATGAGATGTTTATGCATCTCATTATATGCAGATTGTGTGCATGTATGTGATTTTTATTTAATGGGAGATGCAAACTATTTCTGCTTTAACTCTTGATTTCAGCTTTGGCCATTCTTGGCCCTTTTTTTGCACAGTTATATGTATTTAAAAGGCAATTGTACATCTTGGATATACCATTCTGAGTAAGTGGGCTACTTGAAAATACTTTAAGCATTGGGGAATTAATTTTTAATAATGCAAGGAACAAAGGTGTGCTCTTTAGGAATAAAGGTATACTCTTTAGAATCTATTAGAATCTATTAGAAACGTGACATAGTTCAAGAGCTCCCTCTTCTGACACCAAACACTATCAGAATATTTAGACTAAAAGAAAATCTCCTGTTCAGAAGGCAATTCAATGGGTCTGTGACTCACAGTTTACGTTTTTTTGCCACTACTTTTTTCTTGTCCAGGTCAAACCTGAGATTCTATACAACTTTGTTACATTAAAAAATGCAATGCAAATGCTGACCTGCACCCACCTATTTTTAGTAAATCATGTATTTCTTAATGGAGAAAAATTTTTCCAAAGTAGTAGTAGCAGTTTACCATTCACCTGTCCCACCATATATACATTTATATATAGTGGGACAGGACCACTGTAGTGTAGTGGAGAACAATCACAAGTTTTAAACATCAATCACAAGCATCATTTTATTGAATACAAAAATTGGGTGAGATTTTCAAATCTGTGTACAAATTTGGTTCCTTAGGTGACATTGGAAAAACATAGAAGTTAAGCTATGTATAAATATGCAAGTAATGATGAATTCTGCAGTATTTTTTTCCCCAGGCTAGAATCCAGAATCCAACATTAGAACTTAGGTTTCTGTCACAAAGCACATGGGGACACAGACTTCAAAATGGCAGCCAGGACCAACAGGATAATTAGCAACAGCTTCCAAGAGTCAACATTCTTTTTGAGGGTCCATTCAAAGATAGAAACTGGGGAAGTATGGAGAAATTTTCTTTCAAGTCTCCACATGTTATTTACTTGGAGATGCTCCACTTGAGATTGAGTGCCCCGGAAAATAGCTACTAGTCCTAAATCAAGCAAAAGTAGAAGATCCTTAATCCCTCTGCAAATTATATTATTTTCTTGTTCTCAAGGTTAGTTTTCTTTTTAATGAATTAAATACTTCTCTAATACGTAAGAAAGCAAGGTGCCATTCTTCCCTTCAGTAAGTCCTGAAGCAGGGAAAAAATTGAGAAATTATGCATACCCTACATGGCTTAAGTACTAAATCCAGGAAGAAGTTCCAGCCCCTGAAATCTGACCATAAATAAAGCATTTGACTCTTGGAGAGATTTCAAATGTCTCTTTCTTCCTCTTCAGCTGTTTTAACATTCATTCTTTGAAGTATACAAAGCCGGAGGCCTGATTGGATATTTTAGCATTCTCTGTATGCTGAATTAAGATTTACACTTGGAAACAGACCTGTATTAAGTGCATTGGTACTTAATGGTGAGAACTAGAAGTAGACAGGCTCTGAGAATAATTTTTTTTCTGGGCAGCATCTGCATTGTGGAAAAGAACTAAGAGGACACCTTTTCACTTTCTGGGGCAGGGGCAGAAGTCTACCACACTGAATCCATTCAGTCAAAATACAAAAATGTTTCCCTCTGATTGTGTAAACATGATGTATGTGTCACAATATTCAGCCACACCAGGATCAACACATTTTTACATTTGTCTAAAAGGAGCTCCCTCACTATTGATTTAAATAAAAAACCTAGAGATCTATCAGATGCAATAAACTCAAGCTGAACTACATTAAAAAAAAAAAAAAGTTATAGTTTTAGATTCTAAATTTAGCTTGAAACGCTACTTTTTTTGAAAGCATTAGCAAACTCATGTTGTTCATGTGACAGGTATGAACAAGGCTGGGTAAAGAATTTGTATTACCTTGTTAACACAGTGTAAGACAGTGTCACACATCAGGAAACAAACTGTGTAATAAATAATTTGATCTTTAGAAAGATTTACAAGTTCTTCCGTAGTCAGAATCATACAGAATCCTACAGAATTTGTAGATACATACATAAGTATGTTTTCTTACAGAGTAATATTCTTCCTAAGTATTTTCCTACTCTTTCATATTTCTGAATATTTCCTTATCTGATTGTCAGTCTAGAGTCTCTATTATTTCTTCTATCTCTAAAGATTCTGAAAGCTTTTTGTTTTATATATATAAAATAAACATATGTTTTAATGGGATTTTTTTCTACTTTAGTATTGTCTTAAAGTATTTTTCTTTATTGTGATATTAGTTTCCTCAGTTCTAAAGATAAATCTTATAATTTAAATCTTATACCTTTAATCTTAATGAGTTCAAATATCCGTCAGTCAAAAAGGCTCAGTTATTAATTCCACTGTTAACACAGAGTTTTGAGACCTAGTTTCATCACCACCCTATTATTAGGCTCTTGCTCATCTCTTGAAATATTCTGGTTTTGAAAAACCTCTGAGAGGATGTCAAAGGAGTGACAGCCCATCTCAGTAAGCATGAACTCCTTTTGACATGCACTGCTCATTCAGAGCCTTACAGGAACTCCAGCAAATAGCAGATGAAAGGAAACAAAGGTCAGCTTTTAATCCACCTTTTGGTGTAATTTTCTGTCTCAGATGTCCTCCATTCCAATGCACATACACATTTACTTATACTGTTACCATCTTTCTGAGAACTAATCCTAGATATCTTGTGAGAAACAGAAGGAAGTGAAAGAAAGAAAATACAAATAGGCAGTCAAAAGCAACATGGTCAAGCTATTAAAAAAAGAAACACACAAGCATGAATTAAATATTTATATTCACCTTTAAAGAGTAACTGAAAATGAAAAATTAAAAAAAAGATAGTTCTATTTCCTGAAATAAACTCTCTTACTAGCTTAAAATAAATATTGTTATCTATTTGATGATTAGTATTATAACCTTGAGCATGCTGGCTTAGTGACCTCACTCCAAAACCTCTGTATCTAAATATGAAAATTAATGAGTTTGGAGTCTGAAGCCATAAAGTTTCAAAAGAATGATTTTATAGGAATGTTTTTATTAAGAGTAAATGATTATTGACAACACATACTTTATAGGGAGAACTGGTCTGGACTAAGGAAAGACATTAACTTCATCATGTTATTGATTATGTTCTGCTTTATAGTGTTTTTAGCAATCAAAACCACTTTTGTATATTGTTGCCTCAAGGAATTTCGTTTTTTAATGTGTCTTAGGAAGGTTTGTTAAGAGCTACTACTTTTCTTGAAGTGACAATGACTCCTTTGGGACACTGCATAAATTTATTATGAAACAGTGTAATGAATAATAAAACTATATTATCGAACTAAAAATTATTAGGGAACATTCATCATCTTCTTATGCCCCAAAATCATATGGAAAATTGCAGTATCAGGGTAAAATCTTGTGAATACAGGATGCTTTGGATTAGAATGCATCACTGATATTTATTCCGTTTATAATGGAAAACATAAAGTAGATAGTTGTCTTTGTGATTGCTTCTCCTAGCAAATTCCGAAGTACACAATTTCATCCTTAAGCAATGCCTTTCTCAGTCTTTTACGACATTCTGGTTTTACATAAAATCTTTGCACAAGTGAAGACATATGATTAATTAAATCTACTCTGGAAAAATATGTTGGTTTTGTAGCCAACAAATGCTTCTGCATATTGACACGTTGAGCTGAGAATAGTACAATGATCTTTAATTGAATCTCCTCCATTTTACTCTAACTGTGATCCTGAAGTTTCACCACAATCCATTAGAAAACTGATGATCCAAGGAAAACTCCTTTGAGATTTCTCTCTCCTCCCAGTTTGAATTTAGAAATTCTGATAATCTTGTGGGTTAAGGCAGTGTAGCACAATCTCTCTGCCAAGCGTCATTGTTTCATGTCACAGAGAAATTCCGGCCTGCCATTGGCAGAATTTGTCTCCTCAATGGCAAACATAGTAATTAATGCAGCCTTGTAATATAAACAACTCATCCCCCAGTAGGGTGGCAGACTTCTCCCAGTGTCATCCTAAGGGAACTACCCAATAAACTACAACCACCTACTAAAAGGAAACCCTTTCTGGTCATAATGCCACTTTGTGCCCCATTGAAGAATTTCTCAAGCCTGTGTCAAGGAATAAAAAAATTAAGTGTTTAGCAACACTGGTCCCAGAGATATGGCTAAACCAATATACTTTGAAGTGCTCCTGGTGTCCCTGGCGTAGGTAGAGGAGCTATATGTTGTAACCAGATTAACCAGAAAATCCCAGAGGAGGTGTGCCCTACATAGCAGCTCCACACATTGGCTCATACCATAGAAACTCAAGTACTGGAGCTGAGCGGGAACTTCAAGGCTCTCTGGCCAAACATTTTTATGTGTACAATGGGTTACACTACATGCTAAGGAGTACAACCACCTGCTGGTGTTGGAGATAATAATTTATAGTACACTAGCCAATTGATTAACTTCATGCCAAAAGCATCTTCTTGCTCCTAGGTTTTTCTTCCTGGCCATCTTAAGAAGAAACTTCTTTTAGCTGCAATACAGGGTGCCATAAAAATGTTTAAAGGAGTGTTGTATTTCCTTTCTCTTAGTATCCTTGTTGACCTTCTTCACATATGCTTGGCATTTTCATCCATCTGCCTTTGGCAGTAGTACTTACACAGTGGTGAGTCATAAAAATGTTCTAAAGCAGCCCACCTGCCAATCTGGTAGGTAAGAATATGTCGGCTTTCTCTGTTTGCCATTTTTCTACTTTATCTCATTTTGACAAAAAGAAAAACATCTTTCCTTGGCACTGTTTCCTTCCTGTTCTTCTACCTTAATAAAGAAGTGTTGTTATTATTCTATTCATCAAAACTATATTTCTTTGATGTCATTACCATATATATCATACATTTTTTAAAGATTCCAACCCCTATTCATATAGAACAAAAAACAGACTTGATATTTTAAAATGTCACTTTATACAGAGTTTATGTGTTTTAAAGAATTTTGCACTCCGTGACAAAGTTAAAATGTTATTTTATTAATAATTGGAGGGGGGCTGAAAAATCTCACTTTCTCTTTTTCTTTTGAAGAATACAAAATAATTTCTTTGTTAAACAAAGAAAACAAAAGGGCATTACAGAATTTCGCCAGGATCATGGTTTTTCCAGAAAATTTGAATGTCACATGGATACTGTTTTGTACTATGCATCATAGTATGGTGCTAAGCTTTGTCAGAGTAAAGAGACTTTGTCACTACAATACTTTTTATAGAATATATATTTATTTCTTTCATATGTGTGAAAATGTATATAAATATTTTTTGAAAATTAAGTCATGTCATAATCGAACTTATTTAAGGAAATCGATAAGCCCGGCTTTACCACTTAGGCTTGTTCAGAGAAAGAACTGTTAAAACTTGTTAATGTGGGACTTCTATTGTAAATGAGCAACAACATTATGGGCTCATTAGAAACTATTTAAGAAATTTAAACTGGAATCTCAGTGTTTCTTTGAACTATCATAATTGTAAGATATATTATGACAATATATCACATTTCTTTTCAGTGAGACTGTTTTATATCCTAGTTTCTGTATTCAAATCTTCCTTCAAGCTATATTTTAGAAATATAATTGAATTGTATTAATAAAGACAGCTTCAGCACAGGTTGGTGAAGGGGAAAAGGTAGATTCAAGAAAAGAAAATTCTTAGCTTCTGCAATCTTGTTAAAAATTCCTTTAAAAATAATTTAGAAAGAAGAATTATTATATACTTGTCAAAATAAGCTATAAACTGCTTTTTGTTCTGTAAAGATCTGCAGCACCTTAGTGTGGCAAGGTAATACATTTTTAAATGGATTCTTAAAATAATTATTTCATTTATCACTACAAATAATACAGTTTTGTTTTTCTTATATATTCCTTACATAAACTGTGCAACCATTAATTTTAGTGTTCAGTGCTACCTAAATTTCTCCCTTTCAGAAAAGTAAATGCAGGTTTCTTGTGACAAGAAACAGACTGGCAGCTTTTCCAATAACTGTTCCCTAAACTTTCACATAAATGGCAAGAGAAGTTAAATAGTCTTGAAAAACTGTCAGAAAGTATCTTACAAGTGGACAGTGCTTGTCAGTTTTGTTTTACAACTGATTTGCCAATTGCAAAGCAAAAGTTTTGGTGATACTAAGCAAAATGTGTTTTGCATTACTAATTGACTCCAACCATTCTGTTTCCAAAAGGAGACAGGGCCTAGAAGAGTTTAAATCTTTATGTGACCTTAGAATGTAGACAGCTCCTAGTTTTTATCATTATTTTTCCTGATGTGATTGGAAGACCCAAACTCTAGCAACTTCATCATTATAAATTATTAAAAAAGCCTTTTGGCCAGTATTAAGTCAAAATACTTCTAATGGTCTTCTACATTTCAATACAAGCATTGACACCCATTTCAACTCTGGATACATTAAAACACTGTAAAACAAGGCTTCTAATCTCTTTACCTGTTTGCTGTAGCTTGGACACAGTATGACAAAACAACAAGGATTGTAAACTCAGTGCTCACAGTTGGTGAGCAAGCTACTTTCTGACTTAAGTCAATATTTTCTTATTTTTACATCAGCTTCATTTGTCATCTCTTTGGACTTTATATCATTTTAGAAAGAGGTTAATGACTATGAAAAAACTAAAATTATTTCCTTTTTTTATCAAAATGGATCAAGAATATTCAAGTAGTGACTTACTGCAATCCACTCAGGGCAGACACTAGTTAATGAGGAATCCTAGAATCTTAGTACAATCAAATGATAGTGTCGACATTTATTTACCTATGTGTTGATCCAGTAGTCCAGGATAAATCAGTCCCTCTGCTTTGTAAGCTAGACACCTAAGTTAAGAAGCTCAGATTTCCCACTATTAATCATGCTTAAATATATACAAATATATAATACTTTCATGCATGAATTTAAACACATGTACTTCTAATCACCTTAAGCAAATAGAAAATAATAATTTTCTTCTGAGGAGCACATAGAGTTTTCTAAGACTGCAGGTATAAGCCAGCAAATAAATTCTTTTGACTATTCATCAAAAAAGATATCTCCAAATCCTTATTGAATAAGGATTGCAACAATTTCATAATTAACTATTATGAGTTATTATAGGGAAACACATGATCAATTAGAACTAGCACCCTAGCCAATTGAGGTGAAATCTGAGATGGTCTTTTGCACCTTACAGCGTTCTTCTGCTAACAGCTTGACACCCATGAAAAGAGTGCAGCAGGATATATATGTCTGAAAACTTACTCCAGGATACAAGTAATGCCTCCTAGATGTTCCCTGAACCTTGCATAACTTTTGTTCATCTAATTGCAGGCTACGTTCCATTTTAAAACAGTTCTAAGACGGAACGATAATTCTTTTCCTAAACTGCAGGAAATCCACAAACCAAACCAAACCAAACCAAACCAAACCAAACCAAACAAAAAAACCTACACAAAACAAGCTTTGTATTCTGCATGGAAGATACCTGTGATATTGGGACTGGTAGTGCTTCTAAATTCCCAGATAAAGGGATATAATGTGACCACAGCTTCATTTGCTGTGAGAATGCAATCACAGCTCAGGAACATATCAGATCATAACTTCCTCTAACACCTTTGGGAGGGAGGGAGAGAGGGAGAGAGAGAGAAAGAAAGAGAGAAAGAGAGAAAGAGAGAAAGAGAGAAAGAGAGAAAGAAAGAGAGAGAGAGAGAGAGAAAGAGAGAAAGAGAGAGAGAGAGACAGAGAAAGAAAGAAAGAAAGAAAAAGAAAGAAAGAAAGAAAGAAGAAAGAAAGAAAGAAAGAAAGAAAGAAAGAAAGAAAGAAAGAAAGAAAGAGAAAGAAAGAAAGAAAGAAAGAAAGAAAGAAAGAAAGAAAGAAAGAAAGAAAGAAAGAAAGAAAGAAAGAAAGAAAGAAAGAAAGAAAGAAAGAAAGAAAAAAAGAGAAAAAGAAAAAGAAAGAAAGAAAAAGAAAGGCAGTCTAGAGAAAGGTTGTAGCTTCATCAATCAGGTTCCAAGGTCACTGGCTCAAGACTACTCTGTGCAATCTGGTAAGAAAAGTAGATGTAAATAAGGAGACTAGCTATCCAACACACTGTGTGGATATGCTAATACTATTTAATTTTATGTAAAATACTTCACAGATATGGCTTCAATTGTAAATAGACTTATGCATGACCCTCCACTCACCCAAATGTTTATTCATGAAGTATGCATATGTTGGGAATTTCTCATCATCTCTGATACCTTCTTCTGGAAGCAGAAGAGTCTAAACAAAAAGATTTTCTCTTAGAGAATAGGAAGAACAGTTATAGGTGTTTGACTTATCTATCATGGAATTCCTTTCTAACATCAGCTCTTATCTGTAGACTGACCAAAAGAATGTGCATGTATTTACCTTGTTGCACCAGAAGGTGGTCAGGTAAATGGCACCATAGATGTCCTTGTGAGAAACAAAGCACATGTATCAACATATGTTTAGAAATATTATTTTTAATAACATATATATATATAAATATATGAGAACACAGTAAAAAAAAAAGTGAAAATAGAAAATGAAGGCAAACGACAGAAGGCTGTCATGAGTGTAGAGCCAAAGCGCAGAACTTTTATTTGGGGAAGAAAATGAAAGTTGCAGGCAACAGTTCAAAGTAGTGGAATACTCCTCTAAAAAGGGAAAAGAGAACATGAAAGTGGAAGTATAAAGGGTAGGAAAGAAATGATGAAACAAACACCTGAGGTGACAGGAGAAGCATAATAGAGTAGGAGAGCAGCAGTCAAACCATGTTGCATAATGTTAGAAGAAAAGATGATAGGACATGACGGAATAAGTTAAATATAAATAAAAGTTAAAAAAAACCCAAACATGTTTATGATGATAACAGAAAGGAATATAATACACGCTGAAAAGAAAGAAAAAAAAAAAAAAGAGAGGAAGAGAAGGACTAAAGGAGAGTATACTGCTTAGTACAGGAAAAAAAGATTATTCAGGAGAATCTTGTTTAGAAACTGATAAGCTAAGTTCTAAAACCAGTTCAAATGTGCTATTTCAGAAAAAGGAAAAATGTAACAATTCTTTTAACTATGAATATGTTTTATAAAATATTGTGTGTTTACTAATTATGATGGTTTTGTTTCACTGTATGCAGTGAAGGTATAAATATTGAGTGAATCAATATTCAAACTGTCATACAGGCATCAAAGTGTTTAAAAGTCATGTTGTTCATATATTGTTATATAGAATTATGATGTCAAAAAGAGAAGAAAGAGAAGTAATAAAGAAAAAAGAGTAAACACTTTCAAGATTATCAGAAAATTATTTTCAAGGCCAAAAATCATATAAAGCATGTACCTGTCAGTTTTGATTTGTGGAATAAAACAATCCTGTCATATAAAGTTAACCCTTGTTTATTAGAAAGATGAGATACAATAGAATTAATTTTAAATAAAAATGTGATCAAATTGTTATTCATTTATTGTCTTTTTTCATTGCTTTTTTGATTGCTTAATAAAGTAGTTTACAATTTTTTATCCATTTCTGCTCTGGTTTTGTTTGTTTTTTTTTTCTCATAGCTTTTTATTGATAGATGTTTAAAAAGCATTACTATGCATTGCCTTAATGACACAGAAGAGTACTACTGTACAGTCCCATCTGTTTTTGTGCCTGTGGCCTAGTGGATTTATTTTTGAAACAGAAATCAAGTTTGGAGTACTCAGACTGACCTTGTGGAATTACCTTAATGGCTTAAAAAGTTTAAAAATTAAACATCAAATGTTATAGATTTCACCTTTGCTGTGGTATCCTTTTTAATTCCACAGAGATTAATTGCCAGAATAAAAAATGCATGTGTAGAAAGAATGGACTAAATGCTCTTTTGTTGTTCAATTAATGTGATGTCCCAGTGCTTTACTAATTGTACTGTCTGTAAAATGAGGAACTTCCAAACATGTTAGATGTTTTATGGAAAACACTGAACCAAATAATAATTAATAAAGTGCATTTAAAGGCAATCCAATAAGGAAGCAAATAGACATTCATTTATCATATGTTGAGAAATGTTTCTCTGTCAAATCTAAGCTTGATGTCCATATGGAGAACAGGGAGGGAGCAATCAATGAAAGTGTGCATTTCCTGACAAGAGACAAAATACATGCATGGAATTAGCAAGTCTGCTGTTAGAGGAAGGAGAATCAAGTCAAACCAGGAAGCCTGCCATCCCTCTGGCTCTTGTCCAGGCAATACCTGGTTCCAGTGTGCCATTATATATTCAAGCCTAAATCTCTTTAGGGAGGTATCTAGGTTTACCTTAACTTCTCGCAAACTCCAATCTTTATGTTTGGAAAGAAACATCAGCGTAATACAGGATAATAATAATAGAGGAAATTCGTAGATGTCCTGAAACAACAGTGAAATATAACAAAACGCCAGTGGGAATGAAGGTTGTGTGTAAGGCTCCAGTGTGTTCATGCAGTAAGCATCTTCATGACATCATTACTCTCGCTCCTCTGATTGCAAATCCTTATTCTTTTCCCCAAAGCCTAAAGGAGATAGGAATGACTTTGTGCTTTGCAAGAGTTCTGCTGATGTTTTTTGTACTATGTGTTTGATTCAATTTCTGCAATGTTGCAAGGCATATCTGACTTGAGCAAAATCAAAAGTGTAGTGGGAATCTCTAGTGGCATACAATTTATGTCAGATTTCCAAAGCAAGAGGTTCAGATAAGCTGTGACCAAGCATTCCAAAGTTTGATTAAATATCTGAACTTGTTAGATGAGCAGGGTAAATTCAAAATAATTCAGACAAAAGGCAGAATGATGACTCAAGAGAAAAAATAAGTCTCTGTGTGTCTCATTCCTTCAAAGAGAGCTAGACGCTTTATAGTTAAGAAAACACATCTGCACATTTATCAGAATTGTACCAAAGCTTATTTTCCTCCAGAGTGGTAGAGATATAAAGACTTGGTTTTAACTGCAGTACTACAATACACATTTGACCAGCATTAGTAGGAAAACTTAAACAATAAACATTTTGAAATAGACTATTTTTTATTGATCTCTGAATTACAGAGGTGAGATAAATACAACAGCAAATAATTTTTGGCAATGATTTAGCTTGCAAGAAAGACCTATTTGCTTATTCACTGAAAAAAGCCCAAAACAACAAAACCAACCAAAAAACCAAACCACCACATAAAAACTATAGATTGTTAGGGAGAAGAAATTATTACTTTTCCAGATTTAAGTATGAATCTAGGAAGCTCCAGAGGAACTGAAAAAGTATATTAAAGTGAAATGTTGAAACCAAAGTACTGTAGGTGATACAACAGAGTGAGAAGACACATTCTTCTGAGGAAAAGTTTTTGTATTAGCACGTGAAGGAGAATGCAGAAAGTAGTTGAGGAGAAGTTAGTGGAAGAGAAGGTAATATTTTGATCAGAAAAAATCTTACGTAGACGTGATATTGTAAATTAGCATATTTTTAAAAAGAGATAGTTGTTCATAAATTCCTCTGATTTTAAGAAATCATTTTGCAATCTTTAATATTAATTTTGACCAAAATACCATTACAAAAATAATAAAAATTAAAAAAAAATCACCCCCTCACCTCAAAATCCACCCTTGTTATAATAAGAAGGTCAAAGCTTTTTCTTTTTTTACTAACTTCACTTTGAGCAGAAGATTCATTATGATGACTGTTACGTTGTTAATCAAGGGTTCTCTCACACTTATCATTGACATAAATTGCAGTAACAGGAAACATTCAGCTTAAGATGGTAGGATGCTGTGTACAGTGCACTTCATTTGATGTTTGAGGTTTTTCCGTTTAATATATTTTTTTTTCCAGGTTAACTAATTCAAAGGCAAAGACAAACAATTAAAGATATGAGTGAATATACATAAGAATTGGGAAGTCAAGTAGAATAGATATCCATATGGAAAAAAAATTGCCAGTATGTGTGTTAGTAGGTACATTTACTAAACACAAATTTAATCTTTGATTACCTAAAATCATAGGTTTAGATTAAGACATAATAAATATTTAAATTACTTTAGAAGAAAAGACTGTCCCTTATTGTTCAAAAAAACCTAATAATCTCTCAGAATATATGTCTTAAGTGTACCTCTGTAGAATGTCTGCCTGAGTAAATTGTCTTTTTTTCAAGGGTCACAAAATCCCTTATTACAATTTGGAAGTTGAAAACAATCTGTCAACATAAACAAGTAAATCACTAGTTCCAAAATTACCACTTATACACCTTATACACCCTGAGTCTGTACCATCATGATACACCTTCCATTCTCATTTCCCTAAAATGAAAATTTCTTACCTGGCCTTCCACTAGTAATTGTAGCAATATTTGTCTCCCTTCTTGTCTAGCCTGTCACAGCCAGCTGTTACTCTGTGACAAAAAGAAAAAGGTTTTATCAAAGACAAGATTACAGCAACCAATAGACAGAGATAAAAGGAAATCAGAGGACAGGAAGATCATCTTTAGTGTCAGGTTCGTATCAAAATACGTCACATCCTGACACCATGTGCAGCATTATCACAATGAAAGCAATGTCACACAAGCATTCAGCAGAGTGTCTATGGCAAAGCTGCCCCAAACTTGGGAAAAAGAGGTGCTGACAATTGAGGAATAGTGATTTACTTAGTAGGTCTCTGTTTAGATTGCAATTTACAGCTCAAAATGCCCTCTTTTGTACTTGTGAAACATAAGTGAACAGCATGTCTGGAATGCTGATGCTGAGCAGCTGAAGGCACTGAACACTAAAAGCTGCCCTGGCAGAATTTACCCAAATTACACACTCAATCAAAACAATCCTGTTAAGATCCCAAGTCAGCAACAGAATTCTATGCAGGAAACATTGCAATTAATCAATTAATTCATTTCTTATAACTACTAACACATGCTTATACTGAATTAAGCAACTTATGGAGAGATGGAGTTCTTACATTATGAATCCCATCTTGAATATATCAATTTTTTTTTTTTTTTTTTAATTCTAAGTCAAAATGTGTATACTGCTTTAGAATTCTGGGAGCAAGTAATGCTACAGAATAGAAACTGGAATTCTGATCTCTTGATCAGATTGCATTCTTTAGGTCAAGGGTTTCCATACTTTCACACACTGGACTATGGTATGCTGTGCTCCATTTACCTCATATGTATCACAGACAATAATTTCTATAAGTAGAATTCAAAATGTTAGGTTTTGTTGGGTTTTTTTTCAACAATATAAAAAAGGAACATAATTAGGAAATATGTATAATTTTAAGTTCCTGACTGACAAAGTTCTTTATAAAAGTATAATCATTTTTGCTAGTAAAAAAAGCAATAGTGGGTGTCATCCTAAGGGCTGTGTCAGATTTCTACATGGCAAAGCTACTACTCTCCACAGCATTTTTGCAGGCATTTATAGTAAGTGATCTATCCTCATTTTGATGCTCTGACCATTTCTAACTGTTGATAGCAGAGTAATCAATTCTAGTTCATCTTTGATAAAAACCATTACACATTCTAAAAAAGCCCCTAAAATATTTTAATAATATCTGTTCCTCATTTTCAGGCCTTCTCCCAATGATTATATGTTTAATTTTGTCCCAAAATATTTTGCTAATACCTTTCCCCTGACTTTTAAACTTACATTAGTTGTTAACAATTACCAAGTATATACAGTACCTCAACTAATGTACCAGTTGTTAGACAGCATACAATTTAGCCTTTTAAATAACATTGTACAGGTAAAGGGGGGTCAAAGAACAAGCTCTCTACAGTCTAATATCCTGAAATGGTACAGGGAAGAAATAATCTCCTGTAGTTAATTTGGTTGGTTTGTAGTTAATAAATTGAGGTCTGACCTAATCTCTATAGTAGTTTGCGAAAAATTCTGTATTTTATATATATTGTTTACATTTAGAAAGTCAGCATTTCTTTTCTCTGATATGAGCTCAGTTCTGTGTTCTCTTGCTACCTTCTTTAGTGAGCCATGACTATTATTACTTTTTATACTCTAATAGCTGGCTGCTGCCCAGCAGCCCCTGACCTCTCCAATTCCCTCTGCTTCCCAAGGCATAAGTTTGGAAGAGCTGACATTGCTGCAACTTTCACAAACTAAATGAACCTGAAAGGCTAAGAAAACCTTGTTAAATGACTCAGAAGCAGACAAAAATATATATATAAAAAATCACAGAAATGTAGCACAGAATCCTTGATCGACCAATGGCCTAAGACAGCAATCAAACCAGAACTATGAAAGAAAAATAACAGTAACATAGTGCAAAAGTTATTACGTTTTGTTTTTTTTTTATGCATGGAAACCTAAGGCTAACAATGGTTGGAAAGCTGTGAAAGGAAAAATGGATATCTTGAAATTTCCATATAATCTATGATCCTCAGTTAGTTACATAATTTCTTTATTTGGGGAAGAAGGTCATAAAAATAATTGCAGATGTGATTTTTTTGGTCCAATGACATAAACTGTTGTTACATTAATGGTTGAATTTCTTCCCATAGCTACATTGATTTTTTAGCAAAAAGGCAACAGACACTTTTTTAATGATTTTTTATCAGTTGTTGGAAGTACAAAGCTGGAACATTTTGTATATATCTGTCTAGAGCCTGTCATGAAAGACTCACTGCTAGTGGTTTTGGTTTCATCTGGGGATACAGACTAAAACAAGCAGATTCAGGACTCTCTATGCCAGTCTCTACGGTGCATTACAGATTGAAATTCCCTTTATAGACAATAAAGGACAAATTGCTGCAAAGATGGACAGTTTTCTATACCCCATTGACTTGGTATTCAAATATAACATTCCTAAAGCTGTTGAGACAAATATTGGAATACAAGACTTTCACAAGTTCCTATGAAATTATTTAACAATTTGTATTTTTTTTTCAGTATTTTATGCCTATATCTCTGTCCACAAAACAAAGCCCAGAGATTACTTGAAACTACTGTTTGCCTTATGTCTTGTTGGTGCCTGTCAGTGTATACTTGTATTAGTAGTGAATGGAAAGAATTCAAATAATTTCCTCTTGTTAATTTGTTAATTTGATAATTTGTTAATTTAATTTGTTAATACTATTAAAAAGAACATAAAATTGTTGAAAATGTCCCCAAAATATTAATCATTAAAGCCTCACAAACCTTTGGATTTGTTCCACAGAGCTGAAGTCACTATGTCCAAATTTTCAAGGACAGTTGTCATATTACTCTTTATATAATATATCACATCTTAAAGTGCACACTGATTTGAACATTTTTGCCATGAATCAAGTTTCCTGATCTACAGATATTTCCATTAGACTGATTAGATGAAAAAAATATAGTAGTCCTGCAATGTTCCACACCCTTTTTTGTTATGAGAAATCACAAGCATGTCTTCTCATAGGAACTGTAAAATAAAACTTTTGCATTCATACTAAACCCTGATGCTAATACAAGTCACTGTTTATGCTGTGTTCACAGGTTTCAACAGATCTACTTTAGCGAATTTCCCCAAATTTTGGTAGTCAGAAAATCTCAACACTGTTGATCAAAAATTATAGAAGTTGAAGGGGACTTCCTTGCTGTATCATTTTTTAGTAGACCATATTCCAATACCAAGTAGAGTTCTTCAAAACTGTTCAGGAATATAAAATTCCAGTCTATTGCAACTTATTTTCTTCAATATTAACAAGAAAATTATATTAATTTTGGTCTTTTGAGATGTTTTTTAGTTTATTTAACATGAAAATCACTGCTCGAAAGTATCAGAGGGGAAATTTACTTTTTTTAAAAAACCCAGGAAATTACATATAAACTCTTATTCTATGACTATTAAATATCCAGAGTACTGGGAATATTTTATTTGAATTCCAAGATTCATTTCAACTTGTAAATTCCAAAGAGAATTATTTTAAAACATATTATTTTGTGTTCAGGTATTTTTTAAAGAAAATATCTAACATATTAGTAAAACTTCTCGTCTTCAGCTTTTGCTAGACATTTACACATATTGTAATGTACGATATTGACTTCTTATCTGTACGGATGCTTAAATTAGGTTCATTAAGCAAAGAATAAGAAATTTTCTCCCTAGAAAAAAAATATTACTGGAAAAAGCCCACTAGCATTGAACAAGGATTTAAATTTTATTACAAATTAGCAAGAGAAGCAGTAACAAGAGAACAAATAAAAACAAAAAACTCCACCCAAAAGTCACAGAATTTATCACATACTTTCAAGTAGTCTTTCAAGTAATTTAAGGAATTTAGTCTCACCTCAGTTCATATTCATTATGTGCAAGACTCTTATGTTGATTTTGTTTAATTAAAAAGATGAACTTGAAAAGTAATGGTGTGCTTTGCTTTATTTTTGCAGCTCTAATTTCCTTACTGAAATTTAAGCAGGTGCTTGTGCTTAGACCATTTACATTTTAGCATGGTTTTCACACATACTTGATTGCTGATTGAAATATATAAATTGCTATTACCTTTTTTACTTTTTATTCCTTTTACTAATGATGTCAACATATATGCTTATGCACTTTTACACTTTTTTTAAAAAAATATGGTTTCTTAGTAAACAATATCAGATCAGGAAAAGTAGGTACATATCATCTTAGTGAAGTGCACCAGGGCCTGTTGAATTCTTAACAACCTTAAGTTATAGCATGTTAGTGTATATCTCCTTCAGAACTTAGTTTTATTCCCTAGGAAATTGCATTTAATTTTTTGTTTTCTTAACAAATTCTAATTAACAGTCCTGATTTCCGACACCAATGAAAAGAATGGGGGAAAAAATAATGAAGGCAGTGTCTCCAAAAAAAAAAAAAAAAACAACCAAACAAAAAACCCACCAAAACATTTTCATATTACATTAATAGTATATACTTGAAACTGAAAATTTATTTTCAAAAGTAGTAAGAATTCAAACATACTATTAGACAAATGTCTATGTAATCCAATATATTTGTATGAAGATATCTTATTGAACATAATAGATGATTTTTGCTCACAATAGACTGACTATATCTATTCATTTTGCGATTTTCTTTCTTTGTGCCTCATAGTTAAACCTTCTATGAAGAAAACAAACAAACAACTCATAACTTGATATCCTGACGATAGCCTGTAAAAGTTTACAATGTTAGGAAAAATTCCCAGCACATTATTTTGAAGTTGTTTATCTCAGTGCTGCTAGCCTTGCACAAGCAATATGCACAGTTGTCCAAATTGCTAATGGATTTGACATCTTCATTGTAAATTAAATGAACATTTTAATTTCTGTAGTATTTATTTTTTTAGCTATAAAGTTATTTTTTCAAAAATAAAACAATAATGGAGACTACAGTGTGCTCATCGAACTAACAGAAAAAGCACAAACTTTACAAATATTACAAATATATTGAAGGTACATTTAGATCTATTTAATTATCTTATCTTTTTGAAAATGATTTATAGTGTAGATAAACCAGTATAAAAGGCAACATAGCTTGTGAAATGATGTAATAACTATCTTCCTTTTTGTTGGGGAGGGGTGGGGAAGGGTATCTTTGTTATGCAGCAAATTGACCACTAATGACCATGACCACTAATTTTTATATTTTCTTCTCATGCTTCTTCTGAAAGCAGGATAGCTGTGCATCCTATAATTCTTACCTCACTTTTTAAGCAGCAAATAAATCCTGAAACCTGAAGAAAAGACAAAGTGCAACCCACATGAAGTCATGTTTTTGTGATAGAATGTTTCTTCTTGCAATTTCTAAGTTCAGAATATTCTTCGTACTACCTTGCTACTGGCTATTATATTCTTACAATAGTTGACACGCAACCTGTGTTTCTATGTAGTAAATACTTCAGATTATGCAGAATTTACCAGTCTGAAATACACAGTCTAATTAATGTCCAATCTCCTTAGGAATGTAAATGAATTTCAAATATGGATTTAAAAGCCAGAAATAGCTGTATTGACTGAATTAATTATTGCTCTGAAAGTTTTACTTGTTGACACATATTGGATGAGCACTTGTGTTAGAAGCCTGCAGACATATTTCAGCATGTGTTTCTTATCTACAGTAACCCAAACAGCTGGGAATCAAAATATTTTTTCAAGAGATAAAAATTAGCTATAAAAAAATCTGAAAAATATTCAGGAAATAATTAACTGTGTTAAGATGGCACTTAGCATGGTAAGTCAGCTACTTGAAGGTCCCCCTGCTCAGCCTATATATATTTTTTTTTTTTTAGGTTATCGTGGTCTCAAATGGCAAACACAACACAAATAGGTCATTTTATATAGCTCCTCAAGAGAGAAGGCAGGCAGAAGGGCTTGTGGCAAAAGACCTTCATGTCTGTCTATTAGGTATACTCTGCCTGTGTGCCAGATCCAGACATAGAGAGCTGAATTGACTTGCCTGTTACATTCCTGAATCGGATCACAGTTCATATGCCCAGTTTGATATTCATTGCCTGCCTGACAGGTATTTTTTCTCACCTTATCTTCTTCCTTATAGCATTAAGTCATTTCCCCCTTTCCATTCTAGGTAGTAGTTTTTCAGAGTGTTGGGTATCTACCAATCAATTATTAAAAAAAATATACATAGCTAAGAAGAAACAATGCAGTCATGGAAGCTTCCTGCAATCAGGAGTCGTGTGCTGCAAGGCATATTCTTCACCAGTGCTCCAGAAACTGGGTCTCTACCAGTATCTAATCCCACACATTTGTCCTACAACCTTCAAGCACATGGCAAGTGGTCAGATGATTGCCCAAACCATGAGCTCTATGAAAGGAGACAAACCTAAAGACAGCTTTATGAATTTGCAGTTCAGAGAGTGGAGTCAGAAAAAGCAAATGTCCAAGTTGGAAGGATCCAGGCAGATAATATAGGCAGGCACTATAGATGGATATGGGCTCACAATATGAGCTAGTTTGTGACCAACATTTATTTATGTGTGAGAGAGGTAAAAGTCTTCAGAACATGAGTAAACTACCCAAAATATTTTCATGGCACTGAGCAAAACCAAAATATTACTATACCATTTTTGCCCTTAGACTCATGCTTCAAATCCTTTCCTCCTACTTATTCTGAGGTGAATTTGTCACAAAGGGTCTCAGAGAACAAAGGAAGAGAGTAAGTGTATAGTGCTCTGTCAGACTTGCATGGATCTAAAAGGAAGATTCGAACTTTGAGATCTATCACCTGAAGCATAGGATTTAAAACAAAAAGTGAAAGTATGTAGAATATATTTTAAAAAAGCAGATAAAGATAGACAAGATAAAAAACATGATGGGTAGAAGGGGAAACAGGAAGAAATAACTGGTTGTTCAATCTCAGCAAAACACAAGCTACCACCCCTAGGCAGGATGCCACCAGTCATCTGCTCTAAATGACATGGCAACACCCCATTCTTACTTGCTTTCTGCAAGCAATATGGAATTTCCCTGCTTGTGTTTCAGCAGACTACCTCTGATCATAATATTGGCAGATGGTTAGTGCAGCTAGGGTCATAAAGATTTCTGACAATAACTCTCAAGCAAGTTCAAAAAACCCCATGTTGTCCAGAACACTATTTTTAATGAAAATACTGCACTATGCTGCTGTTCAAAATAATAAAGTGAGTCAGTAGACAGATCTTCAATGTAACAAGTCTTATTTTTATCAAAATATCAATTTAGAATTTTTGTCTCCACATTTTGTTTCTCATGTGGTTCCTTTACTACAAAGCCTGCTGTACCCTTTTGATATTTAATTTCAGCTGATTACACAAAAAATAAACAAAGGGAAAGCAACTGTATGTCTCATTGATTTTACTTTTTTGTTGTTGTTTTTGTTGTTGTTGTTTTTGTTTACCATATGTTAATTCTGGTATTATAGACAGACAGTAGTGAAAAGCACTTGTGAAAAGCACTGAGGAAGAATCAAACAGCACTGCCTAAAAGATGATTCTTCATATACAGCCTATTTTTTAAATGATAAGACAAGCTAATTTAGTAGTAATATTCCCCATGAGTTCTATACTTACTGAATTGAACTAAACTGAGCACAAAGAGGTATTTGCAGTACAGAATCTAAATTTTGCTGTCCAAATTTTACTATTGACAAGAGAATTCACACCATTAATCTCTTCACCCCACTAATCTTTTCAATTACCATGTTAAGAATATCATAAGCTTTATGCCAAAAGATTCTGTTAGTAACAGTTCTTAAAAAAAAGATCTGTAGGGACAAACAGATGCTCATTTGAAAATTATCATTTTCAAATGCTCAAACAGTGCTCATTTGAAAATTATCATTCCAGACCTTCTTTAATAGATCTATCATTCAATAGTGGTTATATATACTTGCAGCCATGACATGTTTTCAGTCAGTTGCAACTTGTCAAATGTAACTGCTCAGAATAAACCCCACTTCAGAACACATCTGCATTTTTGTTCAGATTTGATGGTTATTTGTTTGTCCAAGTTAAAAAAAAATAAAGAGCTTGTTTTTTTTTTTTTCATTTTTACAAAGGTCTTCTGACATCAGAACCGTCAGAATAACCAAAAGCAGGCATGAGCTGTTTTCCTTTGTGTGAACTAATAAAAGCAAGAGAAGACATAAAATAAAACACTGACTGGTATTTTACTCAACAAGTCTGAATGTTAGACCTTTTGGAAATCAACAGAACAGAAGAAAAAAAAAAAAAGAAAAAAGAAACAAGAAAGCCTATTCTGACATTATTTTATGACCCAGATTCTACTCTAATTTTAAATGTGTGATAATTACACAATGCTGAAGAAATGTATTCAAAGCATTATTACAGTAAATCCTAAGTGCCTTTTCTCTCAGATATGAATAAATGAAATCTGAGTCTCAATGTACTACCAGCAGACAGCAAAGTCTCTTCTCATGATTCACAACCTCCCTCCCTCTCTGTGAGACAAACACTCCCTCCTCAGGCCTGAAGGGATGGGGTGGGCAGAGGCTTCTGTTACTGCCTTGTGCTTAAAGTATTCCAGGCAGACAAGCCCTCAGGAGAATGCATATTCTTTTTCCCCCTGCTTGAGGGTGCCACTTCATAATCTCATCCCATAGTCTGCCAGGGCAGAAGGTCAGGAACTACTCAGAGAGACAGGCTGATAATAATTCTAGAAGGAACGTATTCCTGGTTTCCAGAATAGCCTAGGAAAAATGAAGTTTAGGAATTCATTTGCTGAAATCTCTCCCAAAGAACCCAAGTGACTGAGGTACAGGTTACCTTGTGACTTTTAATCTTGAATTAATAGATGATCAGTTTAGGAGTTTGTTTAGCATCCGTTTTCAAAGGGAATTAATTGCTTTTCCCTTGCTGCTATGGGCCCTAAGGTCAGCAGTTTGGAAGGTCTACTGACAGTGGCTCCTTACAAATAAATTCACATTCTTTGGTATGCTTGCGTAATAATGTAGAGGAAAAAAACTGTTGTCATATTTTACTCCTGGCTCTGTTTATGAAAAGTTTAATTTTAGTCTTTGCTGTATTCAGCAGAAAAGTATCTGTAGGTTTAATACAGAAAGAATTGGTCCTGATCTTAATAAGAACTACAGAAAAATTTCTATTCCTCTGCAAGTTGTATATTAATTTATAAGCTTACCCTTTAAATTTTTCTTCTCATTCTTTAGTAGCATTTGTGGTTATTTGGAGTTGTAGTATTTTTTTATGTAATAAATTCCAAATTTGAATGGTAAAACATTAATACATTTAGATGAATATGGCAGGTGTATAGTCAGCAGTTCTATAGATTATTCCTTTTTTAGTTTAAGATTATGAGTTTTTAGCACCTGCCTTGTTTTATACTTAATGGTCTTATTGAAACAAAACTGCAGGTACCCAGCAGCTGGTATATTCAGTTTATAGGACAGCAGATTTTTCCAAAACAAATGATTCAGTACTAATGTAAATCTCATTTTGCTAATACTGAAGTTATAACATGCCCGGAACTAAATATTACTCTTGAAAAAAAATTGCATTTGAAATTATTTAAAATTGGAAGCTTCTTGTTAAAACTCTCCTTTTTAGCTGCATTTTAATTTCACAAGTAGCACTGCTTCCATGAGCCAAATAATTTGGGCATTGTTAAGAGGTGTTCTTTGCCCAAGGTAATTGCTATTTAGCTAATGATCTATTTGGAAGCTATTGTAAGTTGAGCAAAAAATGAAGAAAATCATTTTCTTGCAAATCAGACATCACAAATGGTAGCCTAGGGCCCTAGACCCAAAAAATCTCATTTATGTATGTGCTTAATTTACACATGAGTGATCCAGCTCCAAAGACAAGGCTATCTGCTTGTTTTTGTTTATTTTGCCTTTTCTACTACTCAGTACTTGCTCCTCCTATGTAATAAGGACTTCCAGATCCCTAGTGGATTTTCAAGATAAGGGTGTAATCTGTTTTCAAAAAATATACATGTGTTAGAGGCATGGTTATGCTGTGGGTTTGCTTTCTTGTCCCTTTTTTTTTGTTTTTGGTGTTTTTTTTTTTTTTAGCCTATAAATAGATTGATCTGCAGTTTTGAACATTTGGGGGAAATCAGTAGTCTGTAGGCTGTGACTGTCACTCTGATTAGAGTGAAACAACTTCTTCAAAGCAGGAAGGTTTTAGTGTTTCTCAGAGGTAGTCAAAGCCTACTATACTTTAATCTCTTCTGGAAATTATTTCTGAAGCTTGACCTTCTGGCTGATATTTTTAAAAATTACTTCTGTTGTTATTTTTATGTTACATAATCCTAATATGTGCACTTTATACACACTGACATGTATTCACAGGCACAAACACATCCAAGCTATCAGATATCCAATAATTAAATGTCTGTGTGAATAAAACATATTGATTGAAGAATTAATGAATATCAGGAATTAAATACTGCTGCCAAGATTAGCAATGAAAGAGTATAATGAATTTAATTTTGAAGATGAACACTGATTACATGGAAAGAAAGAAAAGGATTTAAATGTTTCTCAAAAGTCAGGAAGCTTGATTAAAATCTATGTGCTTTTCTGGTTCAAGTGCCCATGAGTGGATACTTGCAGCAACCTACAATCTATATATTTTAGGAATAAAAAACATTAAAATATTTATTCCTGACTATGATCAAGAATATTTTTAAATGTCTTTGGATAATTACCCTTTCCTTAAATCAGTTGGTTTTGCTAGACTCTATATGAATAGAACTGCTTTTAAGACTTGGCAATATTTCCTGTAACATACATTTTTGTGAAGAAACAAATTATTTTGCTTCCTCAAAGTCATTAAACACAGAACAAAAAAAAAAATACTTTTCAAAAAAGTGCAAAAAAAAACACTTGCAGTTTAAAAATTTGTTGAACTTAGAGTATTGAAGGAAATAAAAAGAGATAAAAGGGGCCAAATATTTTCATAGAGTTTTTAATAATATAATGAGAAAATTAGATAATTTATACTGTTCAGTGCACAGGTTTGAAGACTTATCTGTAGACAAGTAGCTGTCTGATAAAAGCAATCCTAGGAAACACAGCCTAGAGTCTGTCTTCCTTTTAGCTTAAGAAGCATTTAAAAGAATTAAATTATGAGTGCAATTTTTTTTCTTATCCTAGAGAAAGTGCTGTACATGGACAAAAAATGTAAGCACAGTGGTGACCTGAGCAGTGCTTGCACAGAGTCAATGCCTTCTCTGCTCCTCACCTCACCCCAGCAGCAAGGAGGCTCAGGACCACAAGAAATTGGAACAGCTGTCCCAAACTGACCAAAGGGATATCCCAGACCATATTGTGTCATCACCAGCAACAAAATCTAAGGGGAACAAGAAGGAAAGGGCTCAGGAGGGAAGACAGAATATTTTACAAGCACTAGACCCACCTTGTAAATGTAGCCAAAGCAGAACAAAAATAAAGTAGGTGAGAAACAAGGCAATAATTTTTCCTCTCTGTCTACAAAGGTAGTCTGGCATTTAGAGCTAGTATCTTCTTTTAGAAAAAAAACTAGAGTTAAAAAAACTAATACTCTACAATGTAGATACTCTAAATAGTTACAAATCTGTGCAATAAAACTCTTTCTTACTTACTTTCACACAAATGGATGTGTAGAAGTGGCTATATGGGGCATTAACTGAACTATTAAAAGCGACATGT
This sequence comes from Phylloscopus whistleri, assembly GCA_017589585.1. NCBI lineage: Eukaryota > Metazoa > Chordata > Aves > Passeriformes > Phylloscopidae > Phylloscopus > Phylloscopus whistleri. The sequence goes on from JADMLD010001396.1 coordinate 790,441, forward strand.
ATTTGTAAGAATACTTTTATAAAATCTGTCTATATTTATAAGAATCACGAACATGGAGGATATTAAATAACAAAAAGTATTTGGTGCTACTGCTTGATATAATGCCATTGAAGTTGCACAATACTGACTCTATATAAGTGTATATGTTAACTATACACATAAATATTGACTATTTTCTGTATGTTATCTGTTGCCTAGTAAGTAGCAAACTTGTTAAACAGTGAAAACCTTAGCAAAAATACCACCAGGAGATAGTATTTGGATATTAAAAATCTAGTCCATTTTGAGTTTCAAAGCAGAGAAGGAAAAGTAGTGGTACATTATTAAATGAAGCATGTTACTATGATCACGGTGTCTGATACTCACATGCCGTTTCATCTCCCTCTAGTGGAAGGAGCTCTGTGGGATGAAACATCTGATTTCCTCCATATTCTCTTATTTCTGCATAACATTGTGCAACTGAATTAGGTTTCTATAGAACAGAAGTTCAGGCTCATTGGATCAGATATAATTTCTCACAGTAGTGTATACCATTATCTTTCCCTCAGTGAAAACTTTACTGAATAGTAATAAGATTTCACTGACTTTTTTTTTTTCTCCTCACATAATTAACAGTTTAAATGACTGAAGGAAAGGAGGAAATTCTCACATATATAGGCAGTTTATTTGTATTATTTCAAATTACTTTTTTAACATTATTTCTAGTTATCTGTCTTTCAGAATAATGGGGCAACATGCATTTTTTTAATGTTAGGTCATTAAAATATTGAAAGGGACTTAATCTCTAATTCCATGCTCTGCAAGATCACTCTTTCTCTTTCTTTCTTTTCTCTCCAAAAGAAAAAATCTTCAAGAAGTTAACTTGAAATTCTCCTATAAATTATTAAACAGTCTGTATAAGGGATTAAGATGCAAAGTTTAACTTCAAAAATCAGAGTAATTGGGTTAGGTTGAAAAAGCTTTAAACTTTTTGGCTGTAAAGTTTAGAAAACTTTTGAATGATTCTTACGTAGACTGAAAACAACAGAACATTAAACTGGGCAAGCTAGATATACTAGAGTGAGAATTCACTAAAAATAGGATCCAATAATAAGTTCCTTCACAAAACTGTCTGAAAAGTTATTTAATTACATAGCTGGCAAGAAAGAATTTTTGTGTGGCTCCATTTCAAGTGTTTTAAGCATAAATTAGTTAGATCTATTGTTGAAAAAGGTACTGATGGAGAGTTTGTCATACATAGCTAATCAACCACATAGGAATTTTCAGGCAATATCATGAGACAGTTTTTACATATATTTTGAAAGGCTGTAGAAATTTATTCTGGCTCCTGTCTCATAACCAGCTCTCCCCAGTTTATATACTAAGCATGACTTTCTGTAGCATGGAATATCCCTCTGCCAGTTCAGGTCAGCTGTCCATGCTGTGCTCTTCCCTTCTTATTGTGTAACTCCTCACTGCCAGAGACTGGGAAACAGATAAATCCTTGAGTTAGGGTAAGCACTGCTCAGTAATAACTAAAAAATTGTATTATCAACATTATTCTCATACTACATCCAAAATCACAGCACTGTATCAGCAACTAAGAAAATTATCTTAGACAAAACCAGATGATCCCCAGTTCTCCCTTCTGAGACAGGAATCTCCAATTGAATTTCTCATTTATTTGTTTCTGTGTTTGTATAAGTTCAACTAGAAGATGAACTCAATAAATACAGAACAGAAAACATGTAGAGATAGAGGTTTGTTTGTCCCAGAGGAGAGGAATTTAAAAATGAGAAATCTAAGCAGAAAGCTACTTTATATTTTCAGGCTCCAATTTCTGGCAATACAGAAAACGGAGACAGGTTTTTAAAGTGGTACAGAGCAAAAGAAAAGAAGGCAATGTGTAGGAACACACCCCAAACCTGAGCAGGTGTTTCCTTATAGGGAAAGGTTTGAGACTCACCCCTTGCAAGGTAAAAGGGCCAGAAGTTTCTTTGCTGTCCTGACAGTAATTGGCTTTTTGCCAAGAGAAAACCACCTGTTGGACCTTTTTGCTGTCCTTCAAATCCTGTATCTCTCCCTATAGGCAGTTTGCCAGTGGAACCCTCCTCGATCATTAAGTAGATAAGAAGGAGCACAAAGGAACTCAGGGGCTTTTTGGAGTGTTTTTATCAGGGTGTCAGAGGTTTCTCCAACACCTGTGCTCGGCTTTTCTTTTATTTCTCTAACATTATTATTTTTCATTTATTAAACCTCTTACTTACAAAACTCCCCTGAAGAGCAGTCTCACAAGATTATTTTAAGCCAATATGAGCATGCAGGACACCCTCAGAGATTTGATACATCTTCAGGTGTCTCCTAACAACCTGGACACATGTCAAGCTGTATCAGCGGTGGTGTCTGACTTGGTGTTGCTGTTTTAGCAGTCAAAAGAAAATGGTTCTGGACCTGCTGCCATTTTTGATGATCAGCTTGTATAGTTTGGCTGTCCACTTTCTGCATTCAAGGTTCATTCTGTCATTCATAACTAGAGGCTGGTCATCTATTGACTACTTATAAAAACAGCTGATAAATTTAATGGGCTTATGGTAGCAGTTATGTTAACCAGGCCTAACTTATCTTAACTACCACAGCAATTATTAAGCATTACTAAAAAACGCAGCTGTCCAGGAGTCTTCTGTAAATGTGCTCTGAACTCTCTGTGTCCATTTAAAGTGAAAATGTTTATAAATTCCATATAGATTAATCATTTCAACAGTAAATTGTTGGAGGTCTAGAATGTCTCAGCTGAATTGCAAATTACTTGAATTATACTAATATATGGATGATTCTATTTGTACCTGTGTGACCTATTAGATACACTATTTTGGGGAATTAAATATCTTTATTCACCTAAACCTCCTAAAAAAAATGGGGAAGTACCCAAACAAGCTTTTCTGTGTTTTAAAAAATTATGAAATTAAACTGGTATCTATAGACTGTGAGTTGCTCAGGGAGAGGTTCTGGCTAGGAGACAAGTCCTCCTGACTTTTTTGACTGCTCTGCCTCTTCTCTGTGTCCTCTTCACCTGAACTGGGCTGGACAGATGTCTTGGTGGGCCTGAAAGGTAAGTTAACAAACTGCCTCACACACTGAAGTGTAAGAAATCTTGTTATGTTATGTGGGTTATTTTCCATCTATTTCTGAGTTCAGCATTCCATATTTTATATACTACATATAAAAATATGTAGTATCTACGCTTCTATTGCAAAATTGTACATAAACAGGGAAAGTACCTTGGCACTGGAATTCAATCAACTATACTCTTAAACTGCTGCAATAATATTTTTGAACAATTTAGCCTGTAATAGCTGGTTTTCTCTCAGAAAATTCAAAACCATTTTTTGAGTACTAACATTGACCAGAGGTAAATAATTCTAGATATTTACATGCTTTGAAAAATAAGATAATTCTATTTTAGGAACACTTTTTTTCTCTCATTTGGGGGTTTTGTGAGTTTTATCATTTTGTGTCTGTTTACCTCACCACCCAAACTCAATTAATTTATTAGTAGTGTTGTAATCCATGAGGATGAGACATGAAAATGTGGCTGGATGGTGACATTTAACAATCCAATATATATTATGGAGTAAAAGACTATACCTATGAAGTGAGGATGCCTTGCACTGAATCCTTCATTTCTGGCACAAAGTGTATTTTGCTTCAATCTCAGCTCCATGTTGTGGGGATCTGTGCTAGCTCACCACTCCACTGCACATGCAAATTTCCTTCCAGAGGGAGGAAATAAAAAAATATGTTCTAGCAGGTCTCTTCATAGAGATAATTGAAGCATATTTTCCTTGCAAATGAAATGAGGCCAACAAGTCCAATCTGCCTAGAGCAGGATGTACTGAAATGCAGATCCAGCCGCAGGGTGTGCTGGAGATTTCTGGATGTTACACTGTGAAAAATAATTGAAGGATTTTTATGAGGTGTATAAAAGCCTTAAAGCACCCATATTTCTCCACTAAGATTTATATAATGAAAAATTAAAGAGAAATATTCAAATTAGTTAGCAGAAAGGATGATAAGGAAAATACAGGAATGCATTTGTATAAATCATTCAGACACAAGAAAAATATAACAAACAGCATTCAACTAGCTCCAGCTTTTTGCTGACAAAAATAGAGACAAAAACCCCAAGAAAACTGTGATTACCTCAGAATTCCTGGGTCAAGATTTTAAATAATTTAAAGCTAGAGAATGTTTGCTTAATACCTGAAATAACTATTGGATTCTGTTCACAAACATGACACGGTTACCACTCATTAATTGGCTGAGACACAAATGCTAAATAGAAGAGATCTTGTAGATCAGAAGTGAAGTGTGGTGGCAAAGCTGGATGTGAAAAATACACCAATATATTCCACAAAATGGTTAATTTATGCCAGAGTTATTAATCTCATACTACCAAAAACATTTACGTTTGTTCTCAGCTATTATATTTTAATTATATTCCAGTTTAATAACCTTTAAAAAAATTACCATAATGAATAAAGTAGATGGTGTATACTGAGAACTTCATTATCCTTACCAAGTGTAAAACCCTTGTTCAGGTTAGTTATTTTAGGAGTGGATTTCATTTTTCTTCAAGATCATAAGCTGTTCCAAACTTCTTTCAAGGCCTTATAATTATCATATTCAGCATTCCCTGTTTTTGAAAGTTAGTGATAATCTCAGTAAAGTTGAACTGCATTAACCAACTTTACACTGAAATATTGTGACTAATGTATATAAATGTGCTTGAATTCTTTCTGATATTAGGAAAGTCATGAGAATATCAGCATTTATGTGCATAATGTGGAATTATATGGTGAAAGCTGACGAAATTTTAACAACATTTTTATGACCTCTTAAATACAGTTAAGTATAGTTTATGAGCTAGACACCCACATGTGCATTTGCATTTCCCTGGGCCTGGAGACTAAGCAGAACAGAACTAATCCGGCTCTATTATGCAAAAGAACAGAATTTCAATGGCTTGTTTATGAGAAACACTCTTTCTGTATTTGTATAGCATATGTTGAGGAAATATCTGCTACTGACAAGAGAATAAAAAATATTCATAAATTCATTTGTTTCTCACTTAATCCCTGAATTTATATGGAGATTTACTCAAAACATTAAGTGGGATTATACAATTTAACTGCTCAGTGTTTTTTTTTTAAATAAAAGGCTGTCTTTCTGTCTTTTAGTAGCTTCCTCACTGCATTATTTTTAGCATGAATCAATAAAAACAAAGAGAATATAAGTATTATGCCGGTTTACTTTTGCTGTAATGTTGCTTAAACTTTTCACTGCCCAGAACAGTAAAAAGCCTAAAACTTCTTCACTGTCAAATGTAGTTATTGATTCCAAAATTATCCATGCTCCAGAATCCTTTCATAGTTTTAATACATTAATAAAAGCAAACAAAGTGGTTGTAGAGTAATGTTCAATATTATTGTGATACAAAGTCACATAATAAATGGTCAGTAATTTGAATTTAGGTTACCTCCAATTCCAGTTAACAAAACTGGTATTTGAGCTAAAAGTAAAATCTTAAGAATTTGCAAGAAAATAAAAGAAGTGACTTAATCTCAGGGGTTTCTTGAAAAGATGTATTTTGATAATATAAAATAACTATATTTTTTAAATGTATAACATAATATATAATTCATAATATAAGCATAATGAAGGCTACAGGAGGAGTTTTGTTGTTGAAATATAATGTGTATTAGTATACAGTTTATGAGTGAAATAATCATAATTTGATATCATAGTAAGTCAGGTTAACATTAGAAGAATGTAGACAAAATTAGCATTTTTTAATGAGATATGGGGGGTTTTGTGATATTGTTTTTAGAATAAATTGATCTGTTGGGAAATTTTGTTCAGCTGTGTTTTGCTATATTCATATTACAGATCTGAATTTTTTAAATGCCTTGTCAAAATTTACTGTCCAAGATAAAGCATGGAAATTCTGAAAGGTTATTCAGGACACCTGCAATGTAGTTACATTAACATTCTATATGTTCTTACCATCACTGATATTATCATATTGCATTAAAGTCAACTTTTTGACAGTGGTTCCTGTGACACCATACTCATTTAAAAAAGCAGAAAAGTCATTATGCTAAACAAGTAATCACACAGTAAGAGAGAAAACTATCAAGGGTAGTTAATGCTTCAGGGCAAATCTGTTGCAAAAATTATGCTGGGAAAGAAAAACACAGACAGAAGCCAAATACATGATGTGCATTAAACTAAATACTAAAATGGGAGACATGAGAAATGGATACATTTTCCCTGAAGAAAATGTTCTGCTAGCCTTTGGGTTGATGGAGATTTCTCTTCCCGTCTCTTGAATGCACTGAAATGGCTCTTTCTGACTCAAATCCAACAAAATGGCTGCAGAACTCTGCTCATAAAATTTAGTAGTCCATTTATACATCTGTACATCTGTGTGATCTTATAGTCATTTCACAACCTGCCTACTATTTACTCCTGCTTTTAGAAAACTATATTTTTAGGAAGAATGGTTTTTTTTTCTATGTAATGGAGAGAGGTGTGGTTTGGGTTTTATCCCAGAAAGGATCTTATACATGACATAACAGGATTATTTAGGGTATCTTCAGGATTAGATTGTATAAAAATTCTGCATTCATCACTTGATGTTTTATATAAATGAAACTTAAGTTTACAGGGCTGTATAGCTACTTTAAATAAAATAAAATTTTAGTAGTCATTAAAAAGTTATTGCCACTATACAAACTTTCGTCATGCTACATTTTCTGTACAACATATAGGAAATCACAATTGAAATACACATTGCTCTATGCGAAAAGGGTTTGTTTCTTTGGGGATTATTTGATTTTTTTTTGTTTTGTTTTGTTTAATTTACCTAAAAATATTTGCTATCTGTATTCTCAGCCTTAATACATTTTGGGAATATCTCCCTTTGTACCTAAACCAGTAAAAAAATCAAAATGACAAAATTTAATAGCAGCTTCCACTCAAATTAGCTGAAAAGGGGAACTTTCACCTTTTGTGTTGTGGGCTGTAATGCTACTTCTGAGTTTCCAGCCATGTATCTGTACAACTCAGTGGTGAAATAAGTGAGGATTTGTGTATGCTATGCAGTATGTTGGGCCTTATCAGGAGGAAAAGTTCTAAAAATGTATGTCACATTATTGTACTCACATTGAACAATGTAATATTGTGTTGAACTTTGTACTCAGAATCTTTCACATGAGAAACTGAAAACATTTTCTCACCATTTGCTAAGAGACATATAGAATCACAGAATGGTTTCCATTGGAAAGGACTTTAAATATCATCAAGCAACAATCTCCTTGCAGTGGCCAGGGACACCTTCCACTAGGATCAGGTTACTCAGAGCACCATCCAACCTGGCCTTGAACACTTCCAGGGATGGGGCACCCACAGCTTCTCTGGACAATCTGTTCCTGTGCCTCGTGTCCTCCACTGAAAAAAAAAAATAGAAAAAATAAAAAAAGAAAAGAAAAAAAGGGGAAAAAAAAGAAAAAAAAAAAGAAAAAAAGAAAAAAAAAGAAAGAAAAATCCTTATGTGCAATCCTAAGATTACCCTCTTTCAATGTAAAACTTGAAACTTGCCCCTTATCCTCTCACTAGAGACACCTGTAAAAAGTCTCTCTCCAACTATCTTTTGGGCACTTAAGTGTTGTTAGGACATAGTCTTTTGAAGTAAAATGGAAGTAACTTTTAAAGAAAATGAAAAATATTGGTTTACTCAAACACTTTAATCCTAATAAATATCTCTGAAAACAGTCTTCAAGATACCACTCTTGTTTTGATCTCATTTTTGCCTGTCAGCTCAGTGTGGTTAATGTTAAAATGGACAAGCTTGAATATCTGTCTTAAATTTGGTTCTTTGCATCTTCATTTTGTAGCTCCAGGGACTGCCACTTTGCTCAAAGATGGGCTAGTTTTTATTTTTTTTTTTACAGCCTGTGTTTCTCATATTGTTTAAGGTAAGGAACTCTGGGCTTTATTGCCAAGTTTATCAGATAAACTGCAGAAAGTTCTCTTTCTAGTCTTTCATAATTAATGACAGACTTGAGCTACAGAGCCAGTGTACTTATCAACAATTCCCTAAACATACTGGTACTACAAAGAACTACAGATATTTTCATTTTCTGAGTTTATTTTGAAAAAAAATGTAAGTGCCTAGTACAACGTCATCAATAACTAACTGGGTTATGCAGTCTTGGTCTAAGTAGGATGTGCAGAGAGAATCGGGACTCAGGGGGTGCACTACAGAAAATACCTGCCCCTTTGAGATCCTGTGCTCCAGCTTTTCACAGAATGACCTTGACATGATTAGCCTCACAGCATGCACATCTTAATTTAACCTGAATTCCAATTCTATATGAAATGGCAATATTTTTATAATACAAAATGCCATTTACAAAAGTAATTGGTGATCATTTATGGGAAAACATATGCACATTTTCACCTTTAACTTTTATAATGATAAGAAATTCAGTTTAAATATTTTAAAACATTTTCAAAACAGCTTGTTGCCATTTTCCCCTAATTCTCCTGAATTTATGCTAGAAAATTTATCTGTCTTCAGAAGGCATGCATGAGAGAAGCATGAATTCTCTTATGAACATGTCTTTCCCTGGCTGTATTTGACAATGTACAGATATCCACCTAACTTATTCGAATGGAAATCAATTGATTTGTTTAATAACAAGTTATAACAATGGTTTTTCAATAAAATGGTTCCCCAATAAAACATTACCTTTAAGAAGTGCAGAATCAGCTTACTAAGACTACACTTAAAAAAGAGTTATTCTGGTAACCAGCTAAGGGTTTTTTCACTAAAAATTTTAGAATAAATCAATGTACAAAAATTACTGAATCTAAAAAATGTGGAACATTTATATATTGTTCTTTAAAATCATCTACACTATGTCTGGTGGGGTTTTTTAGGAATCTAGTGTATTAAGAAGCACGTAATATAATTATTATTTATATGCTTGAAGAAAATACGGGTTATTATGTATATATCAGCCATATAAAACACAAATTAACAAAACTGAAAAGGAAAGAAAATATAAATGAGTTGGAAATTACACTTCATAGTGGAATGGGCTTCCCAGGGAGGGTGTGGAGTCACCATCCATGGAGGAGTTTAAGGAAAGAATGGATGTGACATTTAGTGCCATGGCCTTGTTGACAAGGAGATGTTCATAGGTTGAACTCAGTGATTCTGAGGTTTTTTTCCAGCCCAATTGATCCTGTGATTCTATGATACAGGGAAGGAATACTATTGAAGATATATCTAGGGAGCAGAATGAGAATTGTCATTCTCCTCTAGGATGTCACATTTCCTGTAGAATTTTATAGCACTTCTATCCTCTATTAAATTTTACAGGAAGCTACAAAAAACCCTCTAGAACAGATAAAAAGTTATAAAAGACTTTTCCTATAAAGGTTAATAAGTCCCAGAGGCCTTATATGCATTGAAGCAAAACACATGATGCTCGTCTGACGAAAATCACAAATTTTACACAGACAACTTCTTACTCAAGAATCAGTGTGCGCTGGATTGCCTAGATGGTGTGAATTTCATTAGTCAGTGTTTATCTCCAAAGAGGCATTTGCCTAATGGTAATATGATGTTATCAGTTATTTATATTTGTTGGCTAAATGCTGTTCTTTACCAGGTAAAGTCAAGATTTCTAGAGACCTAGCTGCAAGATCAAGAACTATTAGATCACTGTGTGCATTTATGCCAACAAAAAAATTATGGCTTTAAGTCTAGGGCCATAATTTATTTCTGATCTCATCTATGTACTATATATGGAGTATAACTTGAAAAGAGAACAAAAGGAAACACTCTACAGAGTCATGCTTGAGTATATTTAAACTACTGTATATTTATAGAATCATATAAACACAGAATGGTGTGGTTTGAAGGAGATCTTAAAGCTCATAAAGCTCTAACCCCCCTTGCCATGGGCAGGGGCACCTTCCACTACACCAAATTGATCAGGCCCCTGTCCAGCTTGGCCTGGAACACTTTAAGGAATGGAGCATCCACCACTGCTCTCGGCTACTGTTCTAGTGCCTCACCTCCATCACTCTTCAAAGTTTAGAGTCTCATCCACAGCACTAAACTGGGTGACATCCGTCAGCTTGATGTGGGTGTACTCAACAATATCTACTATAATTTGTATAATTATTAGGGCCTAACATTTAGGAATTCTTTTCTATGAAAAAAAGTCTTTACAATCAATTAAAAAGAGCCAAGATGAGAGCAGATTTGAGTTTGATAAATAAATGATATGGTAATTAATTAAAAATAATTATGGGATTCCACTGAATATGTCTATTACACTAAATATATGAAAGTCAAAGGCAATCAGGGACCCTGAGGTGTACAGATACAACTTCTCGTGTCTCCAATGTTTTCAGATAGTTCCTTCTAAAGCAGATTTGTCTTGCAAAGAACTAATTGACTTGGACATAGATAATGTGCTAGCTTCTGACAATGTAATAAGAAAATGTTTTCTTCCTGTTAGGGTTTGAAATTGTGACACTTGAGAAGAAGCAGATCAAAAACTCCCACTTGTGATGTATACTCTTGAGAGAATCTAATTTTTTTAAGTCTTTCATAGTCTTTATTAATTTTTCTGAAGCAATATTTCCTTGGATACCCATGAAACTTTATCTTAAAAAAAATTCTTATGATCAGAACTTCTGACCAGTCTTTTTAGATAAGTTATCATGAGTTTGACAGTCATTCTCTTTAAAATATTCCCTGTAGGGTAGAACAATATAGTAACTGTCACTTACTTTTGGCTGAAATGAAACTTTTAAATAAGTCCTTTTGTCCTTGTCCCTAAAAAGAAATAATAGGGTACGAAGACCACAGGACAGTGCTTCAAGCATGAGATTAGATGCACCATCAAATAGAAGGTCTACTATGAACATAACTCTACGGATTAGAATTAACTCATTAGCTGTGTTTTTTTAACACTGATGCAGTGACAGAGTGGGGACATCTTGCTACTACACTTAGATTCACTACAAAATGCTACACATAACAAGTTACACAGAACAAAATTTGTATACATACATGTATATTTATATATCTATACCTGCACATGATCTATACTTATACATGAAGGATAATTCTGTATAAAGAAAGGAGATTTAACTTGATAGTTAGGCACAAATGCAGCTAAAATTACACTCATCTGTTTGAAGTGTAATATTCAAACTAGATACTTGTGATTTCAGTGATTACAAAATAGTCTTAAAAATACTTCATTTCTTTATGAATGTCTCATTGGTTTGTCATGGCCTGTTACAGTAGTACCATTCAGGACAGTTTGTGACATGACACAATGTGACATATTCTGACCGAAAAACAACATGACTTCATACAGAATGTCAGGAATTTGCATTAAACACATGATTTGTTTTGAACTACCAATATGAATTTCAGCTACTAAGTATGAATTCTGTTTGCATAAAAGCTAAAAATTCCAACACTGTGGGGATATAATGGGGAATTAAAATATCTTAATTGATAAAAAAAATTACAGAGAAATTTAGCAATGAGTTATAAATGAAGATTAATTTAAATCATATTTACAGATCCGTCCAGTTTACTGAAAAAAATTTACATGGTGAAAAAAAAAATCAGGCATAATTTCACTTAATGGTAAATCAATACTTTCAACTTTCTTCATAGCCTCCAAAAACATGAAAAAAATGCATTAGTTATTAGTCCTTTTATATTCTGTTAATGGATTTTTAGCTGTCAGTGCTGTCTTCAGAGGACATCATCCTTAATTACTTTCACTTCTCATTTCAACAAAGACTTTAGGGAGTGGTTTATTAATCACCAAACAATTTTACTATCATTTCTGTCATAATAAAAAAAAAGAAAGAAGAAAAAAGAAAAGCATTATGAACAATGGTTTTGCTGGCTATATTTTGCCCACTCTTATAATGTGCATTTATATAACATAGCTGGTTTATGTCTACTCCATTAAAATTTCATTTATAAGAAAAAGTTAAAGGATAAAAGTATACTTGCAGAGAAAATTCTCTTTGAAACTGATATAGAGAAGTAATTAAAATTATTTTATACACAGATACTTCAGATATAAGCTATTTCATACTTCTTAATAAGGAGAGTTCGGCCTAAGATGGAGACATTATCTTTCCCATATTATGTTTATCTCATTAAATACAGCTAAATCTTAAAAGAATTTTAACAGTTTTCCATAAAACAGAGAGACTAGAAGTAAAAAAATTGATACCATCCTCACAAATCCCTGTCTCTAAAATAGAGAGAGAGAGATGGATTTGACAGCCTTTGTGGTTTAAACCCAGCTGGAAATTAAGCTCCACATTGCCACTAACTCAACCTCCCTGTCTCCCTTCCCACCTGGGGGGAATGGGGAGGAGAATAAAAGTAAAACTTGCGTGTTAAGAGTTTAATAATTGAGAATAAAATAAAATGCAGTAATAATGGTTAATAACTATAATAATGATACTAAAAAGGGAAAAACAAGTGATTCATAAAGGAATTTCTCACCATCCACTGACCAATGCCAGACTTTCCTTCCCACTCTACGATCCATGACTCTGGCTTTCATCCCTGGTAAGAGTCTTTCATGCAGGAACAATGGTATGAGGTATTGGATTGTTCCATGCTGCACATTTGAGTCAGTTCTGATTCCAGTACTGCTGTTCTTGTTCAGTTTTATCCAAGTTCTTCAGAGGTGTGATTGTGATGATCAGAGGAAAGACAAGCTCAGATTCCCAAGAAGCCACAATTAATGCTTCAATGAATGTCTGAATCTCAATTAATTGGGGTGGTTTACATTTTTATTTTTCTTTAGTTCTACCTTTATGTTTCATCATTTCTATTAATCTGCTGCCTGTGTGGGTAGAATGACTGGATAAATATTTTCTCTCTCCAATTTTAAAGACTGTTTTTCTTGTTTAAAAAAATAATACCTTTCTTTTATCTTATTTCTGGCTTGAACTAAGGATATTACATTTTAGTTATATGTCAGGTAAAACATTAAAGAATACTTTCAGTTTGAACTAAGTAATGTGAGTTTTAAATTGTTTCACATCTTTTGAGATAGAAAATTAATTTAAGGAAGATTTTAAATATATTTCATACACAGTTGAGTTGGGTTCATACCTTCAGGTCTATCAAAGCTTTCTCAAAAAAAAGTGTGCTATGAATTCTTTATATTCTTGTTCTGCTTTACCTCTCTCAAAGCTGCAATGGGAATAATCATTTTTGATTGATCTACACATGAAACAACACTTTATTCAACCCAGATACAATTCTCCCAAAAAGTAACTAGGAGAGCAACTCCGCAACTCCCACCAGCAACTCATGGTACTTGTCTTATTAAAGTGCACTGTAGTGTAACAGAAAGAGCAGGATGGAATTTTGAGAAGAAAAACATTACTTATTAAATTTCATCTTCTTCATACTCCCCCCCCGCCCTCTCCCTTTCCAGTCCTGAAATATTAATGTGCAAAACTCAAAACTTGACTAGTATTTCCAGAATATAAAATATATTTTGAACCTTTGGTCAGAGGAAGCCTTGACCATTTAAAAATTGTTTTTGGAAGCTGCATAACTACCATCCACGATATAATTACATAGTTTTTGGCTTGCTTTTCATCAGAAAGCATCATAATTGCAAGAAGTTCCCTAGAAATATCATTCAGTCTTCCCTTGTTCTATATCATTATTATTAGTAGCAACATTATTAGTAATACTGTCATTAGTTTCACACGTAATCTATCCAAGTATATTATTAATTTACATGAGCTGCATTTTGTGGATTTTTTTTTCCTTTGGTTTTATTCCTTAACAGATTACCTCTCTCTTTATCCCTTCCATTCAGAGGAGTACATATAGGGGACTCAGTCAATGCTTTGTTACCTTTATATAGTGGTTGTCCAAAGAGCAATAAGCAATTGACAATATTGCAACAGTCTATGGAGATTTTACTTCAGAATTCAGTTGGGCTTTTACGAAATTTGTGTCCAAGTAGAGGACTTGCATATCAACATTTCTAAAAAATTTACTTTTATTGTTTCAACAGTTCAGTCTTTCTTACAATGCACAGAAACATAAAAATACACAATAGTCTCTGAAAAGAAGTCAAAAACATAACACTGGTAAAAACCTGTATAGAGATGAGCACTGAAGTAGGATTGGAATGTGAGAAAACTTATTTTTTGTTGCCCACACATGCACATTATTTCATGCTATGCTGATTGTGATGAAGGAGGATGGAAGGACGGAAGGACGGATAGAAGGACGGACAGACGGACGGACGGAAGGAAGGAAGGACGGAAAGACGGAAGGACGGAAGGAAGGAAGGAAGGAAGGAAGGAAGGATGGATTATGGTTCTTCATTAGCATCAATCCCCATGAGACAAAGGATTGCCGTGTCAATATTTCATCATAAATCATAGATCACCTTGGAGTCACTTTTTGCTAATCTACTCTACATCTTGTTCTTAAATGCTCTCTCATACCATTTTGCATTCTAATTTAATTCTTTTACATGTTTTGGAAAACTGAGGTTTAATCCCTTTATGTCTCTAACACCGGCGTTAAACAGCTGCCAAGGTTCTATCACTTCAGTGAACACCAAATAACTACTTCCAACTTCTTATAGCCTCGAGGCATGTTCAGTTCCCTTTGTGTTTTCAGGGCCCTTGCTGTTATATCAGGTATATATTCTGCTACACTTAATTCTGATTCTGAAGTCAGGGATGGCTCATTTAATGAAAAAGAACTGAACAGTAGTGAATTAATTCCTTATTTTGCTTTGCTTGAACAAGAAACTTTTGCTCTCTCTATAAAACTGTTTTCATCTCAGCCCATGAGTTTTTCACTTTTACTCTTTCAATTCTCTCCCCAAAGCCACTGTGGGGAATGACTGAGTGACTTAAGGAAGGCCAGTAAAAATCTAGGAAGAATATGAAAAATCCTGAGATCTGTTATATCTGTTTTGTTATCTGTGGTCTTTTACAAAAAAAAAAAAAAAAAAAAGGGAATCCATGTTTGCTAAGATAGAGTCCTGTACTCCATAATACATCTCTTCAAACTGTTGCAGTGTGAGGAACTTGAAGCAGATGCTAAACTGTAAGTTATACAGACAGTAATAATAAAAGGGATCTCAGTACATTAAAGTAATAAGAACATCTTGATTTATTGCCAAGCATAATGAGAGAGTCATAAAGTAATATATCTCGTATATGAAACTAGAAAGTTCATGTTCACAAGCTTAAATGGGAAGTTGTCCACTTGCAATATGAGGGGGATCCTTGTATCTTGCTTAGTCACCCTTCTTTTTCTGCCTTTCTTGTGTTCATTCTGTGCAGTCAACACTGATGTCTTTAGTCCATGATGGTCATTATTTGCTGAAGTTGAGGTGGCAAGACTTAAGAGCAGTTTGAGGAGGGAAGCTGGAATCAAGTGGTCCCCTTCTTTCACTTTTGATTGTCCCTAACCATCATCAGTGGTTTATGATCCTCATCTCTCTCTTCAAAATAAGGGGTGGGGACCTCATACGGCCTGACATATTTGACGCTTTTTATGGGGGCAGGGCTTATCCTGGTTTCACCAGTCAACTTGCCAGTTCTGGTTCCAACAGACATCTCTCCTGGCACTTCTTCTACAACCTTCACTCTGATCTGACAGATCTTATTACTTGCACATTTTTCTGCATTCCTTTTTGTACAGTTATATCACAAATCTCCATTTGCATCTTTGTGGCTACTTATTTTATTTCTCTATGCTTAACTTTCTCATAAAATATATAAAATACGTTCCTGAATAATAATTATGTTATTAGCATTATTAGCATGTTAGAAAATGATTGTGCACTGCTTCCATTGCATTATTTCAGTATGTCTGTGCCTGGGTTTAAAGTAAATATTTTAACAACTTACCTAATATTTGCACATTTTTTAATAGTTGCACCAGGGCTCTGCTTTGGCTACTTCATAAATTAATAAATAATAACTCTTCCAGAGAAGAACTATATCCATAAAAGTTAGTGAGAAAAGATGATATAATTGAAAACTTGACCTAACTTGAAGGGGAAAGGATTTCAGTGAAGAGCAAATAGTTATCAAGTTTCAGTGAAGAGCAAATAGTTATCAAGTGTAAGTACTAATTATAGCAAAATAATAAATAAATAAAATACAAAGAGGATCAAAATTTCATTAAGAAGCAAAAGGTTCAACATCAACTACTATGTTTTCAGTTGACTTTTTTAGAGATAAGTATTTTTGATCATCAGAATCAAATTAACCTTCCAAATTATCATGGTCTTGTTGTGGTTTTGTTGTTGTTGTTTTTGTTTATTTGTTTGTTTTGGTTTGTTTTTTTTCTTCTTTTACGTTTTCATCCTTTCTGGGCGTGTTTTTATGCAATACAAGCAATACTTGTCTATATATGTATTGACTATAGTTTAGGACAAATTTGGGAGGAAACCTCCAAAGGGGGTTCCTCTGGAAAGAAACCCAAATGGCCCCTCTCCTCAGCTGGTCCGGGAAAGAACTTCCTTGGAGAAAAGTGGAAAAAAATTATTTATTTAACAAACAAAGTGCCCACAAGCACAAAGAATGAATAATATGAAACAATAAAACCTTTTGTTGCTCTGAAGTGAGATGGCAAATTCAGAAAGTCCTTGCTGTGGGTTGACTTGGTTCACTCAGTCTCTTATCAGTCCCTTCGGTGCTGGCAAATGCCGAGCTCCAGGCCCCAGCAGGCTGCAGGTGTGAGCTCCTAGTGCCCCTCTGGGTTTTTCAGTCCAGGACAGGTTTAAACAGTCCCAAGAAAAAGGAAAAAAAAAACAGTCCAGGAAGCTTCTCTGCCTCAGCTAGCTAATACTAACTAAGAGCTAAGAGATCTCTGTCCCGTTGCTAGTCTGTGCTTCAGACAAACCACAGTCAGGGAGTGTAATGCAGAGGAGTCAGGCAGTTTTCTCAAAACAAACTGTGTGCTGCTTCTTTCTCCCTTCGCTCTCAGAACCACTTAAAGGCACAGAACTCAATATACAGCACAAACAGGACAGACGACTGGGGATACAAGCATCATAAAATCACCCTAGGACAACAATTAAAAAAGAAAAGGATATATTAATACTTCAAATATGGATTATGCTGACTACCTACACATTGAATCTCTTTAATCCATTGAACAGTATAAATCACTAAAAGATTTAACAAGGCAATATATTTGAGTATCTAGTTTTACTGTATATATCTTTTCATCTTGCATAAATGTTTTCATTACCATTTTATATGTTTTTCTATTATTACATACATGAAAAATTTTCTGCCACAGTAAGATCTAACACAATAAATTACTTTTTTTTTTAACTTTGCACATTGAAATCAGTCCTCTGCCTAAAGAGTGAAATTATGTTAAGTAATAAATCTTCTGTATAGTAATTTATGTGGGTGATCATAAACTACCTTTAATAATTTACAGTCTGTTAACATTCTGTTAGGAAGTGACACTGAGAAAAACTCCTCTCTAATAGAAGAGTTGATCTTATGAAGTCCTGTGGAAGAGGGAAAGAGGCTCTGTTATGATGCATTGGGAGCACTAAAAGTCAGTCTGATTGGTCTTCTAAACAAGCGCCTTAATGAAAACGATTATTTAATCAGAACATTATTGTTTCTAAAGACCTAACCCTGTGTTCTGTGTGATTTCTCACTTTCTGAAAAAATATGACCCTGAAGTTTGATGTTTTAGTTAGTACAAAGTCATTTTATTTTGTTTGATTATGGTTAGTTTTTACACCTCAGTGAAAAAAAAAAATGAGCCAGAGTTGTTGTTTTGGGTTGGTTGTTGGGTTTTTTTTGTCTGTTTGTGTTTTTTTCTCAGTGCATATACATACGAATTGCAACAAATTTGAAAGAACAGAAAAATACCACCAATTCTCTAATCATTAGCAGAAGCAAAACCACTTCTAGTGTAATAATTATCTAAGCCAAATATTTATTAGTAATGGGACCAATCCAATTACAGCTTTATATTTCTATATTATCTCTCATGTCTACTCCAGCAGATATTTTAAATGAAAAATACATTACTTACAGAAAGTGAACAAACTCCAAAAACAAACAGTTACACAACTGTGACTTGTTTAACTAGATTAACCAGTTCTCAGGAAAATAAATTACTTTATTTATTTATTTATTTATTTATTTATTTATTTATTTATTTATTATGAGTGCTCAGCTCAGGTCTTTCTAATGAGAATTACTCTATAAGGAAAAAAAAATAAAGAACAGGTTTCTCATATCTTATTACAGGCCAAGAGCTCAAGTGACCCATAAGTAGTCTAGAGAGAGATTATAGATAATTTATGGGATTTGCTAAGCCTTTCATTCTGTCATGAATGGGTAGACTTAGTAACAAAGATACAGGTTTCTGAGAGCACAGCACTGAGCCTGCCTGAGCTTAAGAAGTGTTTGCTCTCAGGCACATGATGTGACTCGGGGTGTCCTGCACAGGGCCAGGAGTTGAACTTGATGATCCTGATGGGTCCTTTCTGTCTTGGATATTCTATGGTTCTAGGAGAGTTTCCACAGACAGACCCCTTTGCATGGTTGGGTGCTGGGGATATGCAATACCTGTGAGACAGCTAACCAAGGACATCTAGCAATGCATCTTACCCACCCAGTCTGAAATTCACAAAAACTCACAAAATCTTTCAGCATTTATTATTTCACACACACACAAAAAACACAAAAAAAAAAGAGCATTTTTTTAATTTATATTTTATTTATTTCAAGTGTTGTAATTTCATGTTTGCAGCTACACAGAGTTGCCAATGTAGTTGTGACCAGAATTGTTAAAGCACTGATATTGAGACTGTTCTTATGATCTGCTGAAACCTTTTAAGCCAAAGAAGCTAAGTAGTATTTAAGAACAATTAGCAGATGTGTATCCTAAAGTAGCATATTAACCAAAGTATTTTTTTTAAAACCGCCATCAAAATATTCACAGAAAGAGGTAAGAATCAGGCTTTTGTCTCCCATCACCACACTGAATCTGTGTCAGATGTAAGTCATGAGTATGCAGATAGTCCAGTGTTTCAGTAGGTACCTGGAATAAGAAAAATATAATGAACGTAATGAATGTAAAAAAAGAAGGAAAGCAACTACTGACACTAAAGTGAAAGTATACATATCAGTCTTTGTACGCTGTGTCTGTTAATCTGGAGAAACTGCAAAAAATAAGCTTAAAACAGCTTTGTCTTTAACGATGCTATAAATAGTTTTATTCTTCTATTTAAAAGAAAGGATCTGTTTACAAGGTTTTTTCTTTTGTTAATGGTGTTTTGAGTTTACCTCTTGCTTTGGTCAAAAAATTAATTATTTCAATAGAAAATTATTTCTATATACCCCACAGTGAAACCATCATGATTGTTTCTTAAAAACCTGTATTATTGTCTTCGTGATTCTTGTATTTATCTTTACTGACACTACTGAAATATTTTTATCCATATTTTCTCCCATGAAAAATAAAAGCCTCACAGAACACTCCTTATGTGCAATGTCATGACATCAAGAAAGGAAAAGCCTGATGCAGCTCTCTTTTAAATGTGCTTTGATTTTATTGTTTAAATTCTGGGATGAAACTATCTTAGGAACTAAGGATAAACTAGAGCAAAAGTTGGGAAAGAAGATGCTTCCATCTTCTTATGGAATCAGGAAATTTGCAGTTTAAAGAGACTAACAGAGCCTGTCCTTTATGATGACAATAGTTCATGCAGGGAAAGGTGATTGCAAAACTACAAACATTAGTTTGCTTCTCATGGTTTTTTTTTCTATTCTTTAGGCCTTCATATAAAGGTGGAAACAATATATCTCTATATATGTCTCTCTATACATATATATATATGTATATATATATATATCTTACATTTGTATTCAATTAATGGTACCAACATTAACACTTTTTCGTCTATCTCAGGTCTATTTTCACTTTTTGGAACCTGAAACTAGAAACTACACTTTCTTTAAAGTGTTCTTTAAAGTGTTTTGTAGAAAAATAAAATGGAATGAAAAGCAGAATATATTTACATTGCTTTATTGTGGCAAGGTATTGGTAGTGAGGAGACTGCCTGTCATGTAATTCATGACCATCCAGAAATGATCATAAATTGCTTAAAGTTCTATCCATTTTGTGAACAAAATTTATCAGTTGCTGATGACTTTAACTATCATTTTTATTTTTAACTTTCATTGCTTGAATATAGTGAAACAAAAAAGAGATTTGAGAAGTAAATGTTTTTCATATAAGAGAGGTTTTATATTTATGGACATTAAACAATACTGCAAGCAGAAAAGGCAGAACAATGTTGAAATTATGGTACAGCTTGTCAACAGCCAAGATATAATTAATGAGGACATCCTTTGACCCACTACTGAAATTATTACTAGTGAAATATTTCAAAAGTTGTAGAGGGCTTAAGTGGTTATGGACCACATCTGATTTACTGCTCTCTGGATATTTCCTGCCTCTTTGCACAGTCTGTGCAAAAAGTAGGGGGGTTTTTTGTTTGTTTAAGGTGTTGTTGAAGACTATCTTACACCAGCACTTTGTAGAAAGTTAAGCTCATATGGATTTAGAGGTGGGGTTTCATTGTCTAGACGCAGGCAGTGTTTTCATTTAAGACAGCAGGCATTATCTGAGGCAAACCTTGTAGGTACCAAGTAGGGCCTAGCAGGCATTATGCACTCATTTTTAACAGGGCTTGAAGCACAGGCAGGTTACCCAGAGGTATTTAAACAGACAGTATGTATTTTTGTGTCGGCAAATGAAATGAGTGCTAACTACCCTCTAAATGATAATAAGAGTTGCAGTCCAACCCCTCACTCTTGCTTTCTAATTTATTATTTTTAATAGTAGGATTAACAATAATAACTTAAAAATTAATTAAAAATAATGTGGGAATAGAAGGAAATACATAAAAATTGAAGCAAAGATAAATATGAAGAACAGCTCTTTAGATCTTTGAGTAGAAAGTACAATAGGCCTTGGCCATGGTCACAATTTTTGCTGTCAAAAAGGTCATAGGCAGCTTGCCTGTAACAATCTTGTGCAATGTTTGTCGGATTCAAATATACACTGTTTTTCATGACATGATTCTTTTGAAAATTTAATAGAACTTTGAAATGTTTGGCTGTTTCAATAGGTTTTAATTATGCCTAAATATTCAAAAATATCCCTTTTGATGTTTAAAATGAGAAACAGATATTCAAAGTGTTTATAATAAGACCTTGATAGATCTGACTAGAGCTTCATCATTTAGTTATTTCCATTGTTTTGCTTCACTTTTTTTTTTAATCAATCAATTTCCAGTTATTTAGTATGATTATGTTACTGAAAACAGTAAAATAATTTAAAGTTTAATTGGTCTTTTAAAGTTTTCTGATTTGTGTTATTGACTGTTTTATTAGCTGGAACCAAAAGCATAAAAATAAGTCAAAAAATCCAGGACAGGATATAGTCACATATAAAAGGTCATTGAGAAAGTATTTTTGAATAGTTACATTTGTATGTTGTCCCCAATATTCTGTTTGGTTTTATGAAAACAAGTGAAAGAAAAAAGAAATAGTTTTATTCCCCATTGAATTTTCTTCCTTATTCCTTGGGGCAAACTTCAGTATGACAGTTTAATATATCTTTTCTCATTGTGGTTTGTCAAGGTTGTCAAAATCACCAGAAGCATAGATGCTTTATGTTCAAAGTTTTCCCTGTTCTTTGGGATTTTTGTTTTGTTTTGTTTTTGTTGTTGGTTTTGTTTTTTTTTTTTTTTTGGGGGGGCGGGTTTGTTGGAGTTTTTTTGTGGTTTTTTTTTTGGGGGGGGGGAGGTTTGTTTTGTGTTTGTTTGTTTTGTTTTGCTTTGTTTTGTTTTTGTTTTTTGGTTGGTTGGCTTTTTTTGTTTTGGCTTTGGGATTTGTTTTTGTTTTTGTTTTTAATTATTTTCAGTAGTAGCCAGAGTAAAAAAAAATGAAGATCAACATTACAATAAATGAAAATATATCAAGCAGTCATGGCACTGTTGTGTATAAGAAAGCTTTTCTTCACAGCCATAAAATAAAGAGTAAAGCCAAGTTAAAATGTATATTCTTTATGTGAAAATACATGACTGATTATTATTTGCTATTTATCTTTGTGAGTGAGAGGCACTTCAATTTACAAGGGGAACTGTTATGAAGAAATTATTAGTCACTTCACTATGAATGACAATAGGCTAGGCCTGTCGTTGAATCACCATGGGTAAAATTCAGCCTGCTACAGAGAGCCAAAAGACTTTCATGTATATCATTCAAGCTTCACTTCAGTCGTATTCTAAAGGTTTAACTGGAGGTTAAATGGAGCATGGGTTTTGCTTTGCATTTCTGAATGGGATTGCACTCCACTTGAGAATATCCCAACTGCATTCTCTGCAAGGTTTTATATGGCACTCATCGCTTCTGCATCTGAGCAGCAGTGCATTAAAGGCAGGAGTAACATCTGTGGAGGGCAAGTTCTGTCATTTTCTTCTCAGATATGTTTGAAATGCAGTTGTTTTGAGCTATTATTTTCAGAATTTTAGAGGCAGACATGAACTGTCATCTGTTTATTGTTGTGCATAATGGAGATGCAATGTAAATTGAGGAGATTAAGTCAAAGGTAGCAAATTCAAACACAGTGCAGAAAGTAGCATTATTTGGCATGTTTCACCATTTCTCTGGAAAAATTCTCTCCAAACATACTTCACATATAACAAAAGCTGTTTTCTAGGAAGCTAGACATAGCACTGAGTTCTTAGCCTTTTATTTTCTAAGTGTTCTTTTCTCAGGACCTGGGACAAACTTTTTTCTCCAGCATTTTTCTGGACTCAATGCAAATGGCAGCTATTCCCATAACAGTAACATTCCTCTGTTTACTCTCTAGAATAGCCCCTCTTCCTCTACTTCTACCAACTGATAATCGTCCCTGACACCTCTGCAGTGCCCCATATGTACTGCCACGTTCTGTTGAAACCTTTCAGCTTCTGATAATTCTTACTGCTTCACTGACCTATCTCCAACTCTGGATCTAAAAATCCGCTTGACCTTGCTGAAATACAGACAGCATTCAGAACTGGACTGTTGCTGATAAAAATTCACATATCAGGGACAGATCTTAGTGTACTCTGGAGGCAGAAGTCCTGATGTGCTTTTATTCAGCGCCTGAAAGATAAAATCGCTTCGGCCAAGTAGGCCTTAAGGAGGTGTTCTAGGGTGACATTACGATGTTGTATCCCCAATTGCCTGTTGGGTTTATGCTGGATATTACACTCTGTAATATTGGCTCTGAGAGTAAAAACGGGAGGAGAAGCACACAGTTTGCTTTCAGAAACCTCTCTCCCTGTCAGACTGGTCTTGAAGAGTGGGAGTCAACAACATACAGACATGAGATGGAGAGGTGGTTTTTTTTTTCTCTCTCTTTTGCTTTTCTTTGTAGTTAGTTAGTGCAGCCTAGATGAGGCAGAGAAGCTTCGGTTTTCTTTTTTTCCCTCTTTTTTTCTTTTTTTCCTTTTTTCGCCTTTCTTTGGAACTGTTCAAACCTCCCCAGACTGAGGACCTGGGGGCCTCTGGGGGGAGCTTCCACCTGGGACCCACCGGGATCTACTCTCTGCAGCAACTTTTCCCAGCGCTGGAGGAACTGAGAGCAGAGCAACCACCTACAGGAGGGACTTCTTTCCTAATTTGTCATCGGTCCAGAGTGGCACGAAGTTCTTGTCATCTGGTACTGTTCAATTTATTGTGCTGGGGAATGCTTTGCCGGTTTAATAAACAGGTTTCTTTCCATTTCTCTGGAGGGGAGGGGAGGGGAGGGGAGGGGAGGGGAGGGGAGGGGAGGGGAGGGGAGGGGAGGGGACGGGAGGGGAGGGGAGGGGAGGTTTCCTAAGAGGTTTCCTCCCAAATTTGCCCTAAACCACTACAGGAGGTCACACTTAAAATTTACAGTCACAGAGAGGACTGTGAATCACCTGGTGATCCAGAAGAAATGGTTGCAGAGAAAGAGCTCATGAAATGCAGCAGCAGTTCAGGATTGCAGCAAGGAAAACACCTCTTCAAGATCAAGAAAGGTTATTGATGTAAACCAGTGTTTTGCTAGGCCTAGGTACTAAATGAAACTGAAATTCAGCAGGAGAAGCTGTGAGAGTTTCAATAAAAGGCAGTCTGCCTCTCAGAATGCTTTTTCAGCTTGTAAGAATAACTGACACAAGCATAAGCATATCTTTGCTTGAATTTTCTCAATCAATGCTCTTTTTTCTTATATTCCCATCAAAACATTGACTCTTTCCAGTATGGACAGTGCTTGTAAGTATGGGCTCTAACATGTATCTGAGGAAAGAATGTAGTTTTTCTAGGTATTTGAAAGTTGTTTAGGACTACTCTAGTTTGTTAATTTTAAAAAGTAATATTAGAATAGAGATTGTGTTCCTGCAAGGTTGAACACAGGAAGAGAACCAGTTCTTGTACTGTACCTAGATAAAAGAAAACTGACACAAATAACAATGCTCCTATTAGAAATAGCAATGATTTACACTACACCAGAATTTTCTCTTTAGATCCTAGGTAAGAAGTCGGAAAAGCTCAAGCCTCTATCATTTTACAGAACTCAGCAAAGGAATCTACACATCTATACTAATGAAATTAGCTTTATCTAAATGTACATAGGATTAGAAACGATATGCTGTACAGGATTAAGTATAAAGGACCCTTGGATTTGTCTTAGATGTCAAGAAGTATCTCTTTTTAAAAACTGAGAAAACACGAAATATTTTCTTTTATATCCCCTTCTTGAACAAATGGAAATATATGATGAGAATGGTTTGAAGGTATGCCTGTACCAGCCTTAGCAGGTGCTGCCATGCTATCTGGCTGCTGCCTGTTTGGTAATAAGCTGAGATACAGCTACATTTTTTACTTCATGAATAGAAAATTATGGTGTTCAGCTACAGTGACATAAAATTTGTAGGAATTCCATACAATTTAAATTTGTAGCCCTTTCATGAAATTTACCTGCAAGTAGCTGTTGTATTCACATAGTCAGAGGACATTTACCTTAGAGGAAACTATGCCCTGAGAAATCTGTAGAAAGGCTTTACTTATTCTAAATGTGCTGAAAGGCTCTGTGTGTGGTAAAGCAGTTGAAGTCTTCCTACTGCACTTAAAGCATTTTTTTCACTTGCACTATAAACACCATCAAATGTCTTCTACCCCTGAGTATTCATCCCAAAAATCACAGAAGAAGAGAAGAAGAATCTGATAATATTCTTATTTTGACCTTGGGTAACTGAAGTATAAAGACTGATAGATCATCTTGTTCTGGCAAGCAGTAAGAATACCTCTGCTTACCCCAGGAGCAACTGGGCACATTTTACATGCTGCTACTAAATCATCACAAAATTACATTAGCATATTGTGTATTTATTTATTTTTTGAATGTGCTGTTCATAATGGCCATAATGGGAGCAGCACTGTTGTCAGTAATCTGACTAAAAAGTCCAGCTGCAAACTATAAAGCAATACTTGATTTATCTGGCCACAGCAGGCACTCACTTCATTACATTACACAGCAGCCAGCAGAACTTAGCCATTACAATTATTCTGATGCTTTTCTGTGTTGCTGCTATTCATCAGAGTAAGTTTCACTTGTCATTTTCCTTGCAGTGGAAACTTTCCAGTAAAGCTAAATTTTAAGAATTTGTGCAGTACTATTATTGCTGATTAAAGTAAATTTTCAAGGAGGGCTCATGGTGTAAAAAGCCCCACAATCACACACAGTAAAATTACCTAGTCCCTGCCCTGAAGAGCTTATGGTCTAAAAGGCACTTATCTTTAGAGGTGAGAGAAAGGTTTCATTAAAGGAATTTTAAATGCATTGAAATGCATTATTTGGCAAGCTTGAGTAAAATAAGCAAAGTAATCAAAGTAATGGCAGACAAATGTTCCTTAGTTCCATTTTTGGAGTTATACAAAAGTTTTACTTATACCTGCAAACATTTGACTATAAAATGGCGTACATCTTCTGCCACCTTGCCCAGCTCCTGCAAGGATGATGATTCTTTCTGATCATCCCTTGTATCTACCACACCCCCAAAAAGTTTACCTGGTTCAGTCTGCCTTGGAGTGAACTGCAGCTGAGAGTGTAGCTCCTCACAGCAGCCAGGAGAAACAATTACTGCTCAGACCACTAAGTCTCTGTGGGGTTGCAGTACAGACTTGAAGCTGCGCCTGTGTTTCCCTATAGTGGCACAAAACTCCCACCTACAAATCCCATATGCCAGAGGTGGATGACCAGCAGTGTCAGTTATTGAAATAACCATCAGTGTCAGATGGAAACTCCCAGACTGAAGGGAAGAAGCAGTGCTGCTGATTGACATGAGAGTTGTCTGTTCTGTGACAGGAGGACAAAAGAAAAACACTAGTGGACAGATACATGGGTTCTTTGATTTCATAGAAATCTAGAAACAAGTTGAGTTTTCAGAGCTGAAGATAGTAATATGAAATTACTTTTGTGAAATAATTAAAAGCTTACAAAGAAAGCTTAATATCATAAATGTAAAAAAACCCTCGACAGTTTGTAAAATAAATGTGCTCATAGAAAAACTCCCTTGAAACCAGTGTTTACTAGGATCCTGATTTCTTACTTGACACTTTCTGTTATTATGGAGGATACATCTTAGAACATTCAAGGCACTTTGCTTACTGTAACTATCTCAAAACAAAAAGTGAAATTATTAGGAAAGCTGTTTGTCATAGAGGTCCCAGATGTATACAACTCATTGTTCAGTGACTAATTTGAGTTCTATCTCTCACAAGTATAACAAAATAAAAATAATAAAATGGCGCATAATATGTCCAGTATTTTCTACCTTAAAACTTCCAGTCATTTTTTTTCATTGGTATCTTTAAAATGAAGTATGTCATAGATATATACAGTAAAAAACACATGCTACTTTGTGCAATTTCATTTGTCTCATCACATTGTAAATAGCATTCTTATTAATGGCAGTGTTTAAATGCTAGTATATTGGCCAGGACTCAACTAAGAAACACAAAAGGGTATCACAATAATAATGAAAAAGTACATTTTCACATAGTCATGATGGCAAAAAAAGAAAAGCAATGCAAATTACAGTAGGTATTATTTATTTTTTTTTCCCTATAAGGAATAGGCCCCAAAATCTCTCATATTAAGTGATGGAATGATTCACCAGCATCAGTCCTATTTAGCATTTGAGACTGGATAAACCTAATGCAGGAAATAAGGTCTTGGGTTCATCTGAATAGCCTGATTCAGATTAGATTAGGATTTTCTAGCTGTCTGATAAATAATTCTGACATAGCTAAACCTGCTACATTTGTCTGCTTCTCTCTGTAGTCTAGAGGGAAACATTTAGTCTTTTGAAAACTCAGTCTTGCACTGAATCTTGATCTTCTCGAGTGCACACGCCATTTCCACTTGCTATATCAAAAAAAAAGTTTGTATAGAAAATGCTACATTTTCCTTTCCCTTATATCTGTCAAAGCTTCTTGATTGATCAGAAAAATAGAATAAAGAATATGCAGAAAAGCCGGAAATAAACATAGTTTAGAACTAATGCATTCACAGTGCTAGAGGATGACTTGATGTAATGTGCTTGTTAAGATATCATTGAAGAAAAAAATAACATAGGCTGATTTTGGAGACCTCTGCTTTGTGCCTCATAGCAAGCATGAGATCAAGAACATGTTTGGTATTTTCAAAAGATAATAACAATGAAATTGAAATTTAAAAATTGAATTATCTCTCACAGTTAAGATTTCTATTTCAATGAGGTCATGGTAAAATAGTTCTGTTTTTAAAAAGTGAAAAAAAATAGGCAAGACACTCAAGACATTTAAAAACTGCAATTAAAAACTTTTAAAAACACAATTAGGTATTTTTTCATCCAGTTTTCACTCAAGAAGAAACTAAATGCTTTTCATTAGGAATTAGTAGATACAAGTTTAAGGCTTTGATTATCAGAAAATCAAAATATTTTCCAGTGAAACTTATTCCTAAAAATCAATGACTATGTTTTGTCAAGTTTGATTTGTTACTGGAAATATGTATAAAGCACAGTTCTTTGGTTTATATTTTAAAATCTTAGTTGTAACTTAGGCAAAAATATACTCACTGCTAACTTACAGAATTTCTTGTATAGATGTCACAACTATGTAAGTATAAAGACTTTCCTGGGGATATCAATGACATTTAAGGTAGGTTTTGCATGACAGGCATTTAGTGTTATCGGAGATTCCCTATCCGGTATGCAGTTTTGTTTTCAGAAAGGTTTGAGTGTTTGTAGGTCTTACCTGTGAGCCCTAGGCTGATATTGTGAATACTGTAGAAATTACCAGTATTACAGTAAATATCCACTTTTAATCCACTTGATAGTTACTTACTCTTCAATGAGCACACATAGGAGTTTGGGTAAGTAGGACTCTGTTTGGCTGACTCTGCAATGCACAGGAGCCTTGAGTCACACAACCTTCAATGATGTCGCTTCCTATTTGATGATATCAATGCTTTTGTCTCCCTCTTACTTCTATTACATTTACATTTGCATAACTAGCAAATATGTTAGCTAGCTACCATAAATTATCAAAATTTAGCTTCCAAACAATGAATAGTCAGGTATAAAGAATTCTATATCAGTACTCCATCTTTTGGACTCGTGTCTGACTCTGAATGAATAAACTTAAGGACTTATTTCTAGCTAGTATTTCTACTTTTGAAGTCTGTTGACTTAAAGAGAAATGTGATATTAAATGGCTTAGGATACAAGGCAATCATTTAGGAAAGTGAGTTGGATGGAACAAACTATTGAAACACAGCAGGAATTAAACTGATAAATGAAGAAGACAAATTCTAATTAGATGTTAATATTGGTATTAAAAATTTTGAAAGATAATGAATTTTGGAGATAAAGTATTTTGAAATTTTTGCTCATTTAGATACTAATTATCTAAATTATTAGATCACTAATTATTTAAAACACTGTGTACTGAGAAGAAGGATAACATCTGCACTCAAGGTGTGTTTGTGAAAGGACAACTGGTGCTTTTAGAAATGTAACACTTGTTGACATGTTCTGGGTTCAACTGATTATTTCATGAAAAGCTGGTATTAGCAGCCTGATACATGTAACCATGATGTTTCCACACATTAGTTTTCATTTTATATTACTGGAACATTTGATCCTGTACTAAAGGTGTAGCTTTAGTACAGCTCTGATAGCTCTGATTTCTTGCTCATTGCCACCTCTGAACACTACATATTGAAAGTGGAGATGAAAATGTTGAAATAAAATGTTCTTCACTCCTAGGTATTGCTTTTACAGAAAGCTTCAGAGATTTTGAAATAATACTTTTTTCTTCAAATAGTGAATGAAATGGATGGGAAAGAACACAGAAGAATTGTTCTTGTTGCAGAAGATTTAATAAATTCTAACAGCCTGTAGAACTAATAGCTATTCAATTTTTAAGTTATGTATACATGTGTTATTACCTTCTTAATTAATTTATTTCTAGCAATTCCTACTCCTGCTCCAGAAGGACATAAGGCATGACTACTTTAAAATTTTCATTGATTTCTTAAGGTGAGGTGGGATTCATCTCACCTAGCTTTTAACAGGTGTAATATAGATGACTGTATCTGACTAATCAAATACTGTTTGTAGTCATTGAAGAGAAAATAAGTGTTTCTGAACCACTTGCTATGCAAGACTACTTTAAAGCAGATGTAATGTAATATAAAATTATGCATCACCCCACTGTTTTCAAAAGGAGCCTAAAGTGACCAATTTACTAAGAGAAGATGTAGCTGAGCAGAGAAATCTAAACTCAAGTAACTGGTGTAAATATATTTTAAAAAAAAGTTTAAAAAGTAAAAATGCATTTGAAAAATTCTTGCAAACTCCAAAGTGCAATTTTACAGATCAAACTATAACATTTAGTAGCTTAAGACCCATATTTCTAGGTGAATATAATGAAGAATTTCATATTTGCTGATTTATAGAGGGTTTTTTTTGTTGTTCTACATCTGAAATCCAAAAAAACCTCAAAGGTTTAGGAGTGTTGTTTGGAACTGAAATCCATTTAGACATTTTACAGGTCTCTGATGTAGCAGGATGTAGTTGATGACTTAATGTTGATGCCTGTCTTGCCTTCTGGCAATACAGTAAGAATATGCTGATTGACTACATCAACAAAAATATGTTGAGATATTCAAAGAATAATTTACAGATGCCAAAGTGTCAAATTTAAACAGAGGAAATCTACCAAGCAGTGTATAATTTCTATCTAGAAAAATAAAACTTTCAAAGATTTATTATGATTTAATGATTTGCTCAGTGCCAATCCGTGCAGCAAGAGGTAATGACATAACTGAGGACTTCATGCTGTCAAAGTTTCAGGAATCTAGAGGGTAGCAAGTAGGAGGGAATACAAGTTAATTCTTGGATTAAACTGCAGAATTATTTTATTCCTGTCTTGTTTCCTTCCTTCTTTATTCTTCTTAAAAACAATTTTCCTTTCACCAGCATATTGCCATTAAATATGGGAAATTACAACAGCTGTGTAATATGTAAAGAATCTTTACAAATGACCCAAAATGCTTTTCCAGATTTTCATTTCAAAGACTTCAGCTTTAATTCTGACTTGTCTGAATGGTGCATCATTACTTTCTAAACATCTCTTAGGAATGCTTAGCATGATATTTATAATTTTCTTAGTCTGAATTAAGCTACTTATGTTTTCGTGCTCCAATTCAAAATGTTATGATTCATTAAATTATATTAGGGATTTTCCATTAAAACATATGCATATTTATAAATTTCAGACATCACTGTGCATGAAAGTAGACTACTTTACACCAAGTAATTCCATCTATTTACAAAATATTTTAGAATACTAACTCTTACCTCTAGCAGTGTTTTGGGAAACATCAATATATCTTGTTCAAAATCTTTGTCAAGTATCTGGTGAAGACACAGTTCACTTCTCTTGAAGCTTTCCCTTGACTGTAAAGTGGAGTGACTAGGCAATGTGAGGCTAGGGGCCCTGTCAGCCACAGAAATTGTGACGGACTGTAGGAATAGGCCAACAGGAACATCAGGAGATTCGACAGTGATATAGTCCACCTGGGGAGCAGCTTCAGGAAAAAGTCCCCAAGGAGAGTAAACTGGAGTCAACAATGTGTCCTGCCAGCAAAATATGCAACAGCATAACACAATTCTTTCTGTTAACAGCAGCACAGACAGCAGGTGCAAGGAAGTGATTATCATCCCCTTTACCTCACTCTTGTTAGGTCATGCCAATGTTACTGCATCCAGTTTGGTGTTCCTCAGAATAGGATAAACATCAGTAAATGGAATGAGTTCAGAAGAAGGCCATCAGAACAGAGCAGAGCACTTACCCTGTGAGGGACAACTGAGAGACCAGGGCTTGAGGTCTTGAAGACCACTGTACAGTGTAGAGAGTTTCCCAGAGAGATTGTGCCTTGGGAGTTTCAAGACTCAACTTGACAGAAACATCTCTGGATTCCAGAAATGCCCTGTATCAAGAAGGAAGATACACCAGTGTCTTTCTAAATTCTCTTGGCACATGGACAAGAAGGAAATCAGATTCAATGGTGAAGAAACTCTTCTGGGCTGGAGAAACTTTTGAGATCAAACCAAAAGAGGCATTCTAAGACATATTTAGCCTCTAATTTATTATAAAAATGACAGTGATATTACCAACTCTGTTTTATGTCTCTGCTCTGAACAAGTAGTGGATTACAGGAAGGTTGATTTACTTTGTATTCTGATAGGCACTGCTAAACAATGCCTTTATGTAGGGTTCAAGGCTAATGGCACCTTTTTGACTCTGACAGTCTTAAGCTGCACTATCAAGTTTCACAGAAAGTGATCAAAACACTGTTGAGACAACTTTAGGGATCCATTAACATCTGGATCCACTGTCTACAAAATTCTCATACAGATCAGACACGAATAGAGTCACACTTCTCTCAAGTTAGTAAAAGCATTTAACATGAATGTTAATACATGACAAAATATTCTGGCACAGTAAATTTGTGTTAGTTCAGTACTCAGGGCAGGTTTCAGCTCAAGACTGTAATTCCTATTTTTAAATGCCTAAATAAAAATGCCTACTTCTGGCCTACAGGCTTGACAAAGGGTACAGTCAGGTATATATAAGACCATTTGTGATGGGCAGTGTCACCCAGTATGGCTTCTAGTTTTTCATCCAGAAAGGTTAGGTTGTCCTCCAGATCCCTAGGTCTTGTGCCTTAACTCTTTTATTTCAACTAGGTAGTTGAATTAAGCTCTAGGTCTTTATATCCCAGCTATAGTCAAGGAGTATCCAGGATGAAATTCAGTTACTGAAACTTTAGGTGCATTTTGATATCTCACCTAACCTCCAAATGTATGTTGTTAAGTTTTAAATTAATTTTCCAAAACTATTGGCAGGAAAAGATGCTTGTATGAATACTGCAGATTTAAACACTAAAAAATTCTACAGGATTTCTGTGTAAAAGTTGTGCCATGAAGCACATAGTCTCTTTTTCTTCTTTTTTCTTGGATGAAAGTTGATATGGACTTGAAGTTTTGCTAAAGGATACCCGACGATTGCACACCTGCTTTCCAGCTGCTAGTGGCTAAGACTTGAAGCATGCTACTTATTTTATACAGACCAATCCTTGTCAGCAAAGCTAGCTAGGAAGAAACACTCACATTTTTCTTCATGAAATGGGGTGAACCACAGGGTAGGATGTCAGCTTTAATTGAGTTTGAAGTTTAGCTGCTTGGAACTGTTTACCAATTATAGATGTAGATATAATCTGATAATTTCTGGAGCATTTTTCAACTGTATGCTATTCAAGCCTTGAATAGTACAGGCTTGATATTTCTGGTAAAATGTTAGGAAACTAGGTGAAACCTAGAGAATCACCAGTATTTTAACATAGTAGGAATTTTACAGGGCTCACTACATAAAACCATATTATTCTATGCTTGTTTCGTCCATGACATCCTTTGTTTACAAATACACTTTGCTGAATACTCAGTTTTCTATTTAATTCTTTGGGAGGGTTACAAGAATTAGCATGCAAGATTTTATCTTTTCCTCTTTTCCCTGATGCTAAATGTTAGAAATATCTATATGACTAAATCACTGATAACTAAAAGGAGAGGCAACTTAATGACTTATTCATAGGCATAAGGCTGAATGTAGAGGCCGAACTAAGAATGAAATCTATCCCTGACTTACGCTGGATAATGAAGCAATAGTCCTAGAAATAATGACAACCATTGAAATTATGCAAGTATTTTCAAAAATAAATTAGGTTAGGATGAAAACGCAAGGAAAATATAAAGGTAAAAACAAACAAACAAACAGATAAATAAACACAAACAGTGAAGAGATTAATAAATCTCTTCAAAACAAAGTTCAATTAATGAATATAATCAGCATCTAACTTTCTTTTTATAGTATTCTGCTGCAGGGGTAACCTTAAAAAGTTTAGTCATAAGAAGTTGAACAGGAGGTCTGGAAAGAAGGAACAGACTGAAGAAAAGGAATCAGAGATTTCAAGGATGCTTTGGACCATAAGCAGATGGCGATATCAAGCCATTCAAGAGAAACATAAAATGAATGGATTAAAATATTTTTGAGGAAAAATTCCCTAAACAGTGGTAACCTAGAAGTATTTTGTCAAAATGTGGTGATGAAGAAAAGTTATTTATCTGTTTTTTATGTTATTTATGAAATTGAGATTATGTCCTTTACATTAAATGCATTGAAAAGTAGATAATAATATTGATATAAGGACTAAATATAGAAGATGGGACTCTGTCCAGATGCTAGGAGTTGAACTATAAATTATTCTAGCAGGTTGGGTAGAGATTAATATAAAATATTACACAGTTGGCAGTATTGTGCACTGACTAATCTTTTAGAATAATGGAGTATGTGAAAGAGACAAATAGGACTGGTATGCACCAGATAAAATAATAAAAAAGGAAGACTATAAAGTATTACTGGATTTTACTATCTTTGCTTCCATTAATTATATGTGGGGTGAGCAGGAATGGTAGCTATAAAATAAAGAACTAATTGAGGGACAATGTTTCACCATGGACTTTCTTCTTCTGTTTTGCAGAACTGCCAATGAAAATGACATAAAAATTGAAAAATTATTATAACCAGGCCTTAAATTGAATGGCATGGATGGAATAATAGTATTAAAAAATTGTGTGTGGAGACACAAAAGGAACATCGTGTAACCTGGAAATTTTCTCCATCCTAATAAAATAGGAGCTTAGAATATAACTTAAAAGAGCACTGAACTTATTTTTTAATATGAGTGGTGCTCTGGTATAAGAAAGAAATCCATTTATTCTTAAAAACTCAAGTGAATAACAGCTGAAACAATCTACCTAATGAAAATGTGTTTTAGCAAAAAGTAAATCCATAGGTTTTCTCCTGGTTTGTTTAAGCTTTTATTGGCTTGAGATTTTCTTTAACCCATTCTTCTTTCTTTTAATAAGCATGTATTTTCTTATGCTAGTTTTTACAAACATGGAAAAGCTGTATGTTTTATTAATATTATATATCTAAACCATGCTTTGGATTTGGTGGAGATCATGACATCTTCATAACTAATCATTGGCTTATGGCCATGTGAATCTGTTGATGGATAAGATTTCATGTCTATGCTAATGCAGTTAATCTTGATCATAAACCCCCCCCACAAGTTTTCTTTGAAACCAATGTGCCACTGATTTCCTCAAAATTTATAATATTCTTTTCTGCAAGCTTTTTATGTTCTACTCAAATGGGTTTATTTCACTTAGCAAGAGAAGCCAGCAAACAAAAAAAATTGAGATTCTTTTGTTGTTGAAATAAATGGAAATTTTTTCCCCTGGCAGCAAAAGAATCTGTATCTGATCATGTATGCTTACTGCACATAAGAGTACAAGGGAGACGCCACATCCCACCTCAAATCCATACCAAAAATTGATTTTAAATTGCTTTTATTATTATTATTATTCAGCAAATCTTTGCTTTTTTTATAAGACAGTGTGCTGGTTTACCATGGATAGCAAAAACCAATCAGTTACTAGGCATGAAAATTGACAGCTAATACAGCCATTAGAAAAAGTAAAACCGTCTCTGTGAACACACAGGCTTAAAAGTCAGGAGCATCTTGGGAAAATTCCTTTTCCTTCCGGCCTCGGAGGAAGGAAGAAGGCAGCCCGGCTCCCTCCATGCAGGGGGATGGGGATGGCCCGGCCTGCCCGGGACAGCCCTTTCATGGAAGCCCACCTTGCCCAGCGACTCCCAGGCAGGGGGAAGGGAGGAGGTTATGCCCCGTCCTGACCCGGATCGGGTTTCCAGCAGCTGTTCAAACATCCTGCCACTAAAACCACAGGGGGCTGAGCCCTGCTCCCCATCCTCTAGTGATTCCTGGGCAGAGGACAAGGGAGGGGTGAAAAGCCCAGCCATGCAAGAGATCATGCAGCTGAGATCCTGGCCATTGTTCCTGAGCCTTCCCCCCATCAGCACACTGCTTTGATATCCAACAGCCATGCAGCCAGAGCTGCCCGGCAGAGATCACATGGCCATCTGCAAGCCCGGGCGAGATGTTAACTCTGTCCTTGACAGATGAAACTTGCAAAACATCATCTGAGTGAGAGAACAGCCAGAGTGAACTATAGAGAGACACTGAATGAGACGGAAGTCAGTGAAGTGAGAGTAAAAGTCCTAAGCTGGAAGGAGATTGAGGAGCTGCCTAGTTTGGCTGGACTTCTCTTACGAGGCCATGGAGAATGGACTAAAATTTCAATGTAACATGTAGAATGTGTTTTGTTTTGTTTTAAGAGGGATGCAAAGTTCTAGTCATAGCTGTGGACTAATATAGCTGTGATCCAATGGAGAATTTTGAACAGAGGAATATAGAGATAAAGAGATGCCCTCTGCCCCAAGGGAAAAGACCTCTGTTCCATGAGATGAAGATGATTTTGGAGATAGAGGAAGAGAACGTCGGTTTATGGTAGAAGAGGCATCCTTAAACGGTACCCTAAAATAAGCTGATATGACCCATATGCAGCTTGGGAAAAAGCAGCTAATGGGAGGGGTTTCACAGTTTGCAGAGTTTCCAGGCGGCTGCAGATTCGTGACATGGGAGCCACCAGAGAACTGTTTTCTTGTGGTAATATCTCCATGAGAGTTCTAAGAGAGACTCCTCTCCCTAAGAACTGATGAAATGTTTTGTTTGTTTTTTTTTTCAAACAGTGAAACTGACTGAAAATCACAGGTTTTGTCTCTATGTTGTTAATGGAAAAGTAAACAGTTTCTGGGGAGAAGTGTTTTTGAAAGTTTCATTTTGATTCTCAGTTTCTTCTTTTAATGTTTAGTAATAAATCTATCTTTATACCCTTTAAGTTTGAACCTGCTTTGCTTTTCTCCTAATCCTATCTCACAGTAGCAGAAAAAAAAGTAAATTATTATAGTAGACACCTAAACCACTGCAAACTGGTGCGTTGGCTGAGAAAGGTCAAAATTGGCGAACGTGAAACCATTACAGATAGTCGTCTTCTTTTTTGAAAAGAGTTTTCCAACTATTGCCATATTGTAACACAAAAAGTCATACTAGCAGGTAAGATTCAGTGACCTTTAGCCAGAATAAACTGTTTTTTAGCAAAAACTGAAAAAAAAAGAAAGTCACTTTTGCACCAAAGTTTTATGCATATTTTCTCCAACAGTTATGTACAAATACTGTACAAATGTCAGGGAGATAAGCTAGCTAGGCAGATACACTTCACACCTGTGTAAAGAGTACTGGACTAATACTCTGAGACAGATATTAATTAACTGAAAAGTCCTATTGTGCTAGGATGAATAATAATTTTAACCAGACTTTTTGAGTTTTGCCTCCTAAGAATAACTTACAGTGCAATAAAATTTTTTTAAATCCTACTAACATTCTTCCTTTATGCTTATATGAAGATTTATGATCTTTTAATTTAGTATCCTGAGGATGGAGAAGACTAGCAAATGCATAAGCAACAAGGAGATTGAAGAATAACGAGCTAGTTAAAAGTAAGAGAAACTGTATCTTTTAAAGATAGAAGATAAAAGAGAATTTTATAATGAAAACAGTAAATCAGTTATCACTTGCCCTAATTCCATACAAGAGCATGAATAAGGTTTTAACAGTTATAATACTAGCAGAGTTATAGATATATCCCTGCCCCTATCTCACCTGCATACCAGCCTTTCTTCCTACCTTCATACCTGTACTGCTCCATATGGCTTTTAGATTATCAGTTCCTAATTACTCCTTTTATTCATGTGAATAATGACGTTCAAGCAAGCAAGCCTAGCTGAAAAAAAGAAACCTTAACTTCTGTCACATAACTGTGAGCTCATCTAAATAGTCTATAAATGGGGGGAGGAAAAAAAAAAAAAAACCACCTGTGAAGGCTTCTAGTCCTGAGCTTTGGAAACTAGAACGACTTACATAGTCAGAAGCAGCTGAAAGCTATTTTCAGAATTTGCTCATCACCACCTGTTAGTCATCAACTTTGTGGCATGTCAGACAGAACTGATATGCTTTTGACAAGCTTACTGTGTTGAATTTTGTACATTTTAAGAAAATTTAACTTATTAACCAACCAATGTTGAAATTAATTTAGGATCAAAACTCATTTCTTTTACCATAACAGAGTGTATTTATTCTGGTTAGATTAATTTCATTCCGTTTAGTACTCTATCTTATGGTCTATTGATAGTCAGTGATTTCTAATACATACAGCTTTTACCTTTTTGTTTGTGTCAGTCTCAGGCCATAATCTATTTGCCTTATGTTCATTTTCATTTAATTTTTCATTTAGTGGTCTTAGCAGTGTTACATTTATGGTTGAAC
Source organism: Phylloscopus whistleri (assembly GCA_017589585.1). Taxonomy (NCBI): domain Eukaryota; kingdom Metazoa; phylum Chordata; class Aves; order Passeriformes; family Phylloscopidae; genus Phylloscopus; species Phylloscopus whistleri. The sequence goes on from JADMLD010001396.1 coordinate 828,527, forward strand.
TCCGTGATCTTAAGGGTCTTTTCCAATCCAAATGATTCTACAATTTGAGATTGTTCATATCAATGACAGACATGGCATTAGCATAAATATGGAAGGTTGGATTATGCAAGCAAAACCCCTTATTTTGACATTAGGGGACAGTAGGCATTTGTTTCATCAGGATGGGATACTTCTAAATTTGTAAAGCGTACCTTTGTTTAGTCATTCAAGAAATTATTAAGTCCATACATACACAGTAACTAAACAGGCAGCAGTCCACAGAATAACATCCCTGACTCAATATAGACTATTTCTTCTAGTAATCACCCTAGCAACAAGTATATCAGTTTAACTCTACCAATGATACCTGAGGCTGATGCTGCATCATCTCTAGAAAAACCCCTTTGCAGATAGAATGAGGAAGTGTATGTTGACTGATCAGCAATTCTGTAGTTTCTCCAGCAGCCATAAAACAGCATCATGCTCTCTTCACTAGGCTGAATCCAAATATATAGAGTTCCCTACGTATCTGATTTTCATATTTTGTTACTTGTACTTTGCTCTGAATTTCATATGTTCCTTTCAGTTACTATTCTGTACATAATTCTGTAATACATAATTCCACCTTATGATCAAATTTATAAGCAACAGGGATCCATTCTCACTGCAGAAAAATTATCACAAAAACATGTTTTAAAGGATGTGCCTGCCTGCAGCTAATTGTGCTCACACATTACCAGTCTGGTTCATATCACTAGGTGCTAAGAAGGTAAAGATAACAATAATAAATCTGTTAATTGAGGAGAAATTTCAGGAGACTTATATTCTTGCTATTATTGTTTTCTTTTGGGTTCTTTCTTGGGTTTTTTGTGTTTCTTTTCCCTAGCACTCCACATATTTCGGCATTACTGCATGTGTTTGGACTTGAAGAGAATCTGGGCAATAAGGTTTTCTGTAGATGAAGAAAACAAGCAAATCTGTTAGGAAAAACAGTATATATTTCCAATACAATAAAAAGAGCAGTAAGGGGAAGTAATTAGTTAAAACTTTTCCTTCTGTTACTCTTCTGGGAAATGTACATCAGCAAATATGTGTATTTGAATCTATTCTAATTGCTTGGTGATAAATGTTGTTATATTAATTTTGCTATTCTGAACTTACATTTGCAAACCCATTTTCCTTAGAAAATAAAGTGGAGAATATTGGCCTCAGAAGTGCATTTGAAAAATGTTGTTTGTCAGTTAGCGAAATCAGCACAAACCTTCCAAAAGCAGCAGCATATGCTCAACGTGCAGAAAATGCTAAAATAACTTTTGCCTGCTCAACAAAGAGCATGAGAGGTTTATTGACTTGCAAGCTTAATCATTACTCGTAGGCCACTGTTATCTTTTTGTTTTTTAACTGCTTTTATTTTTTACTATTCATCTGGGAGTTTGGCCCCCACTGGAGCAACATTTCATTGTATACTGTGTGTAAACCATTTGAATAATTGAAGCCTAGATTAAATTTCTTGGAAAATACACAAATCAGTATTTTGCTGAAGTAATCCAGATCACAGCTGTTATTTAAAAACTTGCTTTAGCATATGGTTCAGCTACCATAGAATCATAGAATATCCTGGATTGGAAGTAAGCACACAAACTCATAAGAATACAAACTCATAAGAACTCTCATAAGATTTGTTCTTATGAGTTATTGTAATTACTTTCCCATAATAAAAAATCCAAACATTAAAATATAGCAGTGTAAGAATATGGAAATAATGGAAAAATACTTTTGAAACATGGTGAAACTGATCTAAAACCAAGTTCTGTATTGTTGAGGTGGGTGAATATCATGGTGTGTCTTGTGGACATCTGGATTGGGTTATAAAAATACATTGCAGTCCCTTCTAGCCCATATATAGAAATTTTCTTCTGACAGGACCCCATTGCACTAGGATAACAATGCCATTTAGATATCCCCTTCACAGCTGCTGTGACATGGTTAATAATTTCACTGAGATATTGGAGCTAGATAGCATTTCTCTGTCTCACACTTGATGGAGTTATACCGCACTTTGAGCTTAGTATCTCAATGGACTAGAGGAAGGTTTTCTGTTGTGGTGGTCTTGGTACTGTTTTTTTCCAAAACCTGTTCCTCCATAGGTTCATTCACCAATTTTCTGATTAGAAGTGAGAATCATTACTAGCCTGACACCAATTCAGTCTATCCATATACACTTAAGGCAAAACTCTTTTTGCACAAAGTCATAAATTCTGTGTGCACGAATGCACACTTTTACAGTAGTGCCTTGAACTGTGACTTTTACACTCCTATGGATGGTCTATGACCTTGCTTTGAAGAGGTTCTACTACATTAACATAATGGACTCTTTCAGACAGAAAACATGGAATTTGCTATCTCAAATATCCAGAGGAAGCAAGTCAAGGCTTCAGTGTGCCACAGAAAAATTAAACAGGACCATAGATAAAATTGGCTCATAGATAATTATTTTTAAATTACTATTTCATATTGTTATGTTTTTCCCCTACCTGACTCTTTATCCTATGAAATGGTAGGTGAGAGGAGAAAAAGCATTCACCTTTTTGTCATGGAGGAGACTCTGGTTAGCAGATGAACATTTCATTCTGTGTTGCTTCAGTATAGCATCACAGCAGTTAAGAATTTAAAGTATTGAACTTTTTGTTAGCTAATGTACATGTATGCAATGGAGATGAAATTTCTTTCAGATACAAACTAAATTTCTCCCTTCTTTCTTTAAACTCAACAATCTAATGTTTATCTAGCCCATAGGTAAAAGATTAAGCAAAATTATCAACTGATATGAAATTAGAAGGGGAAAAAAATGAAGAAGCCTTCATTTTGAAGGCTTTTTGTACTAAACATTTACATAGAACATATTTTGTATTTTTGCTGGACAATTAGCTTTGTTACCATGAAATGTTGCTTGAAGTGCATAGTCAGCTGGCACCTGAGGTTATTTTAACACAGACTAAGCTTTCACCATCTGTCCTGCCCTCTAATTAAGATGTAATACCTCCATAATTCACAACTGTGTAGTGAAAATTCAATAATAAGTAATGAAAATGCATGTGTATGTTTGTCATTTATTGCTGCATTCACCTGTTACATTTTAGACAAATAAAGAGCAGGAAGAATTTTGCTGCTTTTTTCTTCTCTCAGATCATCTTTTCTGCTGGTTCAATACAACATTTTTCTTGGTGAAGTCAATGGACTTACTACACCTTGTATCAACTGTATACCTGATCTACAGAAGGGATTCTGGTCTATTTATTTTGTAATTATAACAATACAGTAAAAAAAAAAAAAAGTTTGGTCTTCCTTCCATTTTAGAAATGTAGCATCTAGAATGATTTCTTTTACTTTTAATAAAATTATTATTAATTTTACCCAGTCCTGTTGCTATGAACACTGTCTGATAATATTTTGAACAACAGTCCCCTCTGAACATAATTTCTGCAGTGCAGAAATCTCTTCAGTTATCTTTCAGTTTAAATAACCAGCTGTTTGATATTACAACAGTTGTGCATTGCATTCTACTATTATTTATTCAGCACTACAAACTAAAATAATTTTCTTCTTTGCTATCATACTTGTCTTTCTCTTTATCAGGTGCATAATGAATAATTTGAGTTTCAAGTCTAAGACAATAGATAATTAAATTAAATTATTTCCCCAGAAGACATGTAAATAAATCCTACATCTTGCTTTTCAAAGTACAAGTATTTGGTTAGAAAAACATTTATTCTTCCCTTTTATGGCCTTTTCTCTGTCTGCCTTATTGTGTAATAGCCTGTTTCCTAATAATTCATGATAATAATTTCTTGCTAGAGACAAGTCATTGTAATATAATGCTGTATATGTGTAGACAGTGAAAATTATGGAAATAATGTACACCTCTATTATATCAAAGATATCAAGACTGATATGGTTACATTATGTTAGCTCAATTTAGATTTGAAAAAAAAATTACAATTTGGTGTCTTATATTCTACTCTCAGAAAGCAGAAGATGGAGAATTTTTGTCATTACCTCCACAATCTAAAGAAAATTAAATATAAATCCTATTTTACTATTTAAAATGATGCTTAGTTGATTTTATAATACATATTATATATAAAATATAAAATTAACTTGATTATTGTAGCTATTAGTTATTAATAATCTTCAAAATAAATTTTCTAATATCATCAGCAGGAAATTCTTCCACATGCTATGGCTAAGGACTAGACATGAAAATAAAAATTTAGCATTATTTTAATTGACATGAATAATTTCAAGAGACATGAATTAGATTTGTACTGTGATTTTAATACGCCCTGGAAACTTCTCTACTGACAGTCTGCACAGCTATTTCAGGACAGAGAAATTGACCTGTAGATAAAGATAGAAAAAGGAGTAGTTCTCTTCTCCCTTTATTCTAAGATATGGAGATCTATCCACACAGATTTATCTGAAAACAATATTTTTTTTAAAAAAAAATAGGTTAATGTGTATGTTCCTAAAGGATAAGAAGAAAGTAAATCTGCCTTTATGAACAGAACAAAAGCCTATTGTCTGTCCTAACAAACCTGTAATTGTCCCAGCATCTAAGTACAGAATCCAGTGTCAGTGAGGCAAACAAAAAGTAACATATGGAATAAAATTGCCAGTCTACAGAGGTATCTACAGACAGTATTGGATCTCAGTAGTCAAGCTATCATCTCTGAACATGCCTTCAGCCAGATGACATTCTCAACTTTTTTCTTCATTTCTTAAGAGAGGTAAAACTACTCTGCCTGCAGATACTTTTAAATTATTCACTTTCATTTCTCCTGTAATGAGAAAATTAGAAGTTGAAAGTACCTAAGGTGACGTTTCTAACAATTTCTGCAGTAGACCTTACAGAAATCCTAGTTCTGCCAATTCAAATACCTGCAATTGTCCAATTTCTAACTAGAAATAGTAATTAAAACAGCTACTTCATTTTCACAACTTGATTTCCCAAACTGTAGTTCAATCATCATGCTCGCAATAGCATTGATCCAACACTCAAAAAAATAGAAGACCCTATGGTATGATTTATTTCTGAGCTACAGTTTATCCCTTTTTAAATACCTCTGAAAAAATATGTGAGGCCTTTCATTAGTCTTAACTATTACTTGGGTTTCCATGAGGGTCTACTGTTGGCGGTTAAGTTTGTTCCTTTTTTTACTTATAGATTTTTTCCCCATAAGTTGCTAGGAGACTAACTACTGGGTGCTTATGGGTGCTTGACCAGAACAAATAGGTGGCCAAAAGTCAGGAGGGGGGAGATAACCGAGTTTTGGGGCAGGTGAAGGACAGGGCTGGGGGCAGCTGGTTTCTCTTCCTCTCGGCATCGCAGAGAGGACGGAGAGTCTGCTGCTTGCTGTGGGAGGAGTTCACTGTCACCAGAAAGTTCAGTCTTGGGAAATCTACCATCATCTGCTCATGTGCCCAGGAATTCTGAGCTCCTCTGCCTGCCCTGCTGGAGCTGGGCCAGTGCTCTCGGAGTCCCAAGAGATCAGACTCCCCCCCGGGCTTTGTGAAGCAAAGGCTCTCAGGTTCCTGGTTCTGTTTACTATTAATGCTGTCCTTGTTGTTTGCCTTGTTATACCTACTAGTAAAGAACTATTATTCCTATGCCCATACCTCTGCCTGAAATCCCCTTTAATTTTCTAAATTATAATAATTTGGAGGGAGGGGATTTGAATTCTCCGTTTCCTAGGGAAACCCTGCCCTTCCTAGAAGCTACCTGTCTTCAAACCAAGACATCTACAAAATGAAATATGGAAATCTCTGTCTTAAAAAGTTAGTATACTTATTCTCAAAGTAAAGAGTTTTTCCAGGACTTGAAAACTTTGACACAAATTTAGAATACACACCAGAAAAACTTCTTAATACGGTAAGCATGCCATAAACCCTAAACAGGGGTCCAAGAACAGACCCTAAGAAAATAATATGTAACTCAAGCAGACATGAAAGATAAGCAAATGTTAATCTAAAGAATGACTGAGACTCAGAATGACTCAATAACAGAATTGATTATAAACTTCAAATACGTCTGTCGGCTTCCAAAAGGAACTCCTAGAATATCAAAAACAATGAAGAATTTAATTGGTGGTATCATCTTATAGAACTAGATCTGCATCATGGATACAAAAAGTTTAGTATTTTTATGGAAAACCTTTATCTAAAGAGAATTTTAGAGTTATCTTGAGGTGAAGAGCTTTCAGAGCATACTGAATAATTGTGTAGGACAGAGGAAACTGGTGCTGTCATGTTCAGATTGCATTTTGAGAGTAATTCTTGGAGAGTTCTTTACCAAAACCTTCATACAGGAATTACTTCAAAAAAAAATAAGTGTAAGTAGATAAATACACAGATTAAAATTTAAAAAATCAAATATTATAAGGATAATAAAAAGCAATGTGTTGAAAGATTATCTTCATTTTAATAATAACCATTGACAATAAATTAAAAATCAGATGAACTCATTCTGTTTCAATGTAATGAGATCTTGGTGGTATCTGTAGAATAAAAAACCTCACCAACAGATGAACAATAAATCTTTTATACTTACCTAACTATATCTTTGTCAAAACTATAGTCAGAGATGTGAGCTTCATTTTTGTGTTATCATAAAGACGAACAATTTATATAAAATTGCTGATAGATCATCTCCACAACAAATTACAGTTGTTCCTGGTGACATATTATCTAGCGATTATGCTGAGAAAAATGAAATTGTAGGTAAAAAGCTAAATATCACAGTTTCACTTATGTTGTAGTATATATGTAGTACATATATATTCCATAATTTTATCCTCTACCAATATTAAAAATTAAAATACTGAATTTTCTGTTTTTCAGTGGAGTAACAGAATGTTAAACTGCTTAAGTGATAAAAACTACTTAAGTGATAAAAACAAGTCTAAGATTTATTTATGTCTCTCTAAGGAGAGACATAAATAAAGGCTTGCATCAGCAGACAATTGGATTTGGCCATATTTTTGAAAGTGTTAGGTATCTGATTTTAGTACACTATCTGCATCATAATGCTATGTCACCATATTTATACACTTTCTTCTAGATTACTTTAGTCAAGCAGGAATGAAAAAGCTTGGACTTTTGAAGATGTGAACCAGTACAAAAAATACTAATTTGGATTCTCTGTTTAAGTAAGTATTTTGTGCACCTAAGTTTTTCTTTATCTCTCTGTTGTGTTTTATGCCTTTCTGATGTGCAGTCATGCTGATCAGTAAAAACTTTTCATTAAGAGAATTGCCTATAAACTGAAAATGAACCACTGAATTAATTTTGAAGTTCAGCTTTGCCAGCTGTAATTCTTCCTTCCCTGGCTTTCCATGAAGACATTTAACAGATACACTGGACTCTGTTCAAATGCCTCAACAGAGTTGTCCAGGAAGATGAGTGATACCATAGCAAATACTGGCTGTCATCCAGCTGCCATCCAACAGTGATGTTAGTCTTCTGAGTGTCATATCTGCTGCCTCTGTGTGGATCTCTAACTAATTCTCTCAAAAGGAATTATGAGTTGTGTCTGGACACCTGACTGACTTGGCCCTCACAAGGTGTTTGTTCAGTAGGCTCCATTGATCTCCACTAATGACAATGGAAGCAGACACCTAAATTTAAATGTCACCAGCTTGAAATTAATTTCAGTCCTGTCATCCAAAGAACTCCTGGACATACTAGATCTTTCAAAGACATTGTGCATTGTCATTGCAATGTAGGAAGTACTTATTCTTCCATGTATTTCATAATATTGAGGTGATATGCCAGTAAAGAAGATGAAAAATTAGGAATGTCATTCTATGATTCTATTATTTGTAAAAAAAAATAAATCTCTCCATCTTTCTTACAAGAACCCTGTAAGTATTGAAAGACAAAAATAAAGTATTCTGAGAGTTTTGTCTTGTGAACAGACCCTGCTCTCCAAGCCTTTCTTCATAGGAGAGGTGTTCCAGGCCTTAGATCTTCTTCATGACCCACCTCTGGACCCACTCAAACATATCAATTCTTTCCTGCACTGGAAGCTTCAGAACTGGATGCAGTACTGAAGATGTAGTCTAGCAAGAGTGGAGTAGAGGGTGAGAATCACATCCTTTGATCGACTGGCCACACTTCTTTTGAAGTCCAGGATACAGCTGGCTTTGTGGGACATGAGTGTTCACTGATGGGTCATATCCAGCTTTTCATCCACCAGCATCCCTAAGTCCTTGTTGGCAGGGCTGGTCTCAATCCATTCAACCCCCAGTTTTTATTGATACTGAATATTGCTTTGGCTCAGTCTGAGGACCTTGTACTTGGCCTTGTTGAGCTTCATGAAGCTTACATGGGCCCACTCCTCAAGTTTGTTAAGGCCCGGCTATCCCCACTGTCCTGTCCCCCTAGAGGATCAACTGTGCCACTCAGTTTGGGGTTATCTGCAGATCTTAAATAGTATTGGTCCCAGTAGAGAGTATTGAGGTACACCACTCATTACTGTTTGCTCTCTAGTTCTCATTAAAAAAAAAAAAAAAAAAAAAAAAAAAAAAAAGAGCCAGAAGCAGAAGCAACAATGCTTGAAAGAAAAGGAGAAAAAGAAATTACCATTCATCTTTGTTGTCATCAAAAAGAAAACAAATCTCTTCCAATAACATCAGTAGAATTGTAGAACATTGATCCAGACATTCCTGAGTTCTTAGAAAAGGTATTTTATTTCTCACATCTTAGTGCTTAAGGCATATTTTTAGTTTTATTGTACATGAAACTGATTTACATGCTATAGTAAGTTAAGAGAGTTTGGATGACACTCTAGTACATTCCCTTAAAAACATTACTCCTGTAAACGGAATAGGATATTTTAAAACAAAAACATATATTGAAGGTGGAAATAAAAACTTATCCTGATTATTGTACAATTTTCAATTTCTATGTGTTACTGACATTACTTTAAGATCTTGAATAACCTTTGTCTATAATTTAATTGTTAGAAAGCTTGAAATCTGGAAATTCACTTAATTTTAAATAAAACCAATATAACAGTAGCGTCTATATTTATCCAATTAAATATTATTAAGCCTTGAATACTCAACAAATGCAACATAATTGCTTTTTTAAATTCCCAGGAAGATTACTTTCAAGTCTAAAATTTAGTGTTATGAATTAGACAGTAATAATAATTTTAAACAATATTGCTGACTGTCTCTTGACTCCCTGTTTCTAAAATCAGCTTTGGAGCTTTTGAACCCAAACATCAAACCTTTAGTAAAAGCTTATCTGCTTATCAGGAACAAATGAGGCGAACTCTTAACTCAGCATTAAGAGAGGACAAGCTTCTGTGCAGTTTTGAAAACTAGCTATATTTCCTGCTGGCATATTCATACTGACAATGTGGCTTTGCCTCCTGCTTCATTCCAGTTCATGATTCTTAGAATTGCCAGTATGTTCATAAATTCGCACTCAGAGTACAATGAGCTGGGTGTTTTAGTGGTAAAACTTGATCTCATGACAGACAATAATCTGCAGCAAAGCTGTGTGTTGAAAGGAAAGCCTATCCATACCATCTGGCTCTGAAAGTATTGTGAGGCATTTCCAGTTGTTCATAGTGAAAATAGAGTAGAGGTATCTATGTCTCTGTGAAGTCAACTGAGGGAAGAATCTTGACTTCTAGTGCTTCAGTGTGGTCTGCAGGTCACTGTGCAGTCACTGTTCATATCTGGGAGCAAGAGGTGCAGGAGGTTTTCCTGGGTTCCTCTTCAGTAAGTCCAGCAACCTTGATTTGGAAAGAGATCACATCCACCATTTTATTCAATTTTCCATGGAGGTGGTCCCAGACCATCAGTCTATCACGACTGGCGTGAAGACACTTCTCCCTATCAGAAAAGATTTCTTTACTTTGTCTGCATCTATTTATTATTAATAAAACGTAACAGAATATCATTAATATAAACAAAAATTTTAATGAAAAGTGTTCTGATGGCTGGGGTTTTCTTTTGAGGAGACATATGCCAAACAGATGGAAAATATGTATCTTCACAGGTCATGATTGATTTCAAACTTCATATAAAGTATATAAAACGAGTTTATTATTATTTTCTTAGTATAATTTTATTATTTTCTTGATATTACTGTATTGTCTTTTAAAATAATATTTATTTCAAGGATTCTTATGTTTTCTTTACCTTTTCCCCTGTATTTTCCTTGATTTATCACATTTTTCATGGTTTACAAGGCTTCAAATTAACTTGTGTTCTGATTTCAGTCCCAAAAAGCAAAGTTGGTACAAATGCTGCATCTCTGAAGAAATGGTAACAATGCACCAGCTCATTCCTGGTTAGATACTTGTAAGAAGAATCAAAAAAATGGTTAACCTAGCTGTTTCACAATAAGATTATAAATATTTGAAAAACAACATTTTCTCATGCAGAAATATTTATTCTTTTCTCTTTCAGTCAATATCCATCTGATGTTGCCATCCTCAGTTTGTCAAAGTGTCCAAGAAAAGATATTACAGCTTATTTCTTCAGAGCAATCAGGAAAGGGATAGGAGTTTCAAAGTTTAAATGATAAATAATTGTATATAGTCAAGCAGAAAACAATAGGAACACTCTTCTATCTTTAAATATCTTTAGAAGTACTTCAATGAACTGCTTGCTATTAGCTTCTCTTTTTTCTACAATTTTGTTTATGACTTGATATATTTTTAAATATAGAGGTTCTATGTATAGTATGCTTATATTTATTAAGCTAGTATAAGGATAATTTTAATTTTTAAACATAAAATTTAATTCATAATGTATTTTTGTCATTTCAATTTTAAAAAAAATCTTAGTTTTTTTAATGTAAGGGATCTCTAAACATATTAATAAAAGAAAAATAAGAATGACTAATAACCTTGAATGTTCAATATATGTCTTGTTTATCAGAAAATTATTTTTTATTTCTTTTTACCTTATTTAGAAGCCTCTATGAAGTACATATATGTTACGCTGAGTAGGGTCAACTGGCCATATCCCAACATGCTGGAAGAGGAGTAATGAGAAGTCTTTCCTCATGTTTTTCTTCCTTGATAAAAAATGTCACTAGGGAAAAAAACAACTATTGATAAAATGCAGAAAATTATAGTATTAATACTGAAAATAGATCTATCACAATCAAAAAATAAGAGATTTTCATATTTGTATGGAAGAAATTTTATATTTTATGGAATTCTAAATTGAACAACAGAGTATATGAAGAACAAAATTATTACTTACTGAGGAGGTTTGTTTGCTTGTTTGTTTATTGTAATTTTTTTAAAAAATGTGGACTTAAGAAAGATTAGGGGAATACCGATGACAAAATTGTTTTATTATAATTTCTAGAATTTACTTATTTTATGCCTGTTTCCATGAGATACATATATCGGTTTAAAATAAGTATTCTTAAACCTACTTGTTACTTCATTATGCTTTCTTTTAAAAATTCTGCCCTCATTACTTAATCCTCTTGAAAAATAAGACATAATGAAAAAGGCTGAAGCAGCTGAGTTTAACATATGACAATATCACGTCATATGAATGTATGCATTTCCACTAAAGGACACCAGTTTTGCTGCCTTCTGCTTTTGCCTTATTGCATTTTTTTCTTTATATTTTGCCTTATTGCATTTTTCATCTTTATATCTACTTTTGCTCTTCATAGGAATTCTGGAACTTTATCTCCATTATTCTAAATATTCAGAGTAAATCCTTCTAATAGATGAGATTAATGGGATGTGTGGGGAGGGAAGGGAAATGTTGCAATGATACCGTGAGATCTTTTTGTCTGAATTTACACGTTTACAATGACAACAAAATAATGTGGAAAAAAATGTTAAGAAAAAGTTAAGAGCTATTCTATCTTCCTAAGTAGCATTCACAAGGACAGTTTCCCCCTTCAGTTTTCTTCCTTCATTTTGTTTATTCATCCCCTCTCTGCTGCCACTTCTCATTGTGTTTTCTATCTCATTTAGACTTTAAGCTTCTCTGAGTAGGGCCATTACTTCCAGCTTTATTCTTAAAGTGCCACTTGTTCCTATTGAATTATACAAAGAAAAAAATACATCTTTGGTAACAATATGATGCACTTGATAATGGCTATAAATGTAAACTCAACAATTAGTTAAAGTTGATTGAAACAAGGAATTTTCTAGTTTAAACAACAACTGTAAAGATGAATGATCTATGAAATAAATAGGGGAGATTTTGCATAAAATATGTAGGTTATAGTAATGCAAATTTTAATTAAGGTGAAGAAGGTGATTTTTCAAAACCCTTCTTTACTGTATGAATATAAATCAAATTGAGGTCACCATTGATTAAATTACATTGTCAACCCACAATCCAGCCACGAATAAAAAGTTCCAAATAATTGGGTAATCTTATTGTCCTTCATTTCTAATCCCTTCCAAGTCTGTGATTTGTGACTACTAAATCTTATCTGCCTCTAGTCTTTTGATTGCTCCAGATTTCTGGTTATACAAAAGAACATCTCTTGCTTACATTACTTTCTCATCAATCTGGTTATTAAGCATGACCTTGGCTATGTCCTACCATATTAGTGAAAGTGATAGTCCAGAGCATCAGACTATTCATTTTGTGAAGATAATTTCCTAGTTTATATTGAACAGCCAAATCTACCTACATTTGTGTAGTGACTGTGGCCTTTCAACTCATCACTGCATGTTTTAAGGTCTGATGACATGCCTCATTTTAGGATGTGACACAAGATTTCCAGAATGTAACCTAGAATTTACCACATGTCCAGGTTTTGCAGTTGCTGATTTACTTTTGTTACAGGAGTATTATTTCCGTGTAGTAGAATAATAGAGCTTTCTTCTTTATGCTGATGGAGAAGGAAGTGGAGAAAAAAGTGATAAACTTCACTGAGATATTCAAATGTTTCTGTAGAGATATAGTGAAAAACATAAATAAATAGATGCATAAATATATGTAAAGCAAACAGCTACAAAAAAATAATCTCAATCTTTTAAATTTTGGCTCTGAGTTTGGTGGAAATAAGCTTATTGTAGGGCTGTGGGAGAAAATTTTGTGATTTACTGACCCAACTCAAAAAAAGAAATAAAAAAAAGTATATGATTATTAGCAAAAAGAAGGGAAAATAAACCGTTGTGTACCTCCGTGATGACCCATGAGTATTTTTCAAAATAAGGTAGAGACAGAAGAGGTATGAAGGAGTCATAAAGAATGATCTATGAACTATAACGGTTTCGTATAAGTAAAAACAGCATTAGACTAAGATAGTTCGGCATGGAAGACAGATGACTGAAGTGGGATATAAAAGGGACTCTAAATCCCTGTGTCCTGTCACAGTTTTGGACTAAATTGGTAGTGTGAGTACTACAGTGCTCAGATATCGAACACTTATCTGCAGGTAAGTTCAACATTCAGGAGAGACTTGACTCCTCTGTCCTTCAGGGCTGACAACATAGTCAGCTAGATCAGCACAAGGGTACCATGTGTTGGCCTGGGGCCAGATATGGAGTCCCCTCTGTTCTCTCTACAGGCTCTCTCAGGGTCTTTTCAGATCTCTCCTTGATCATTTACCCCTAACTACCACCCTGTTGCTGAAATCAGGTCCAACCCATAGGAGCTCCACAGTGCCACAGGGAAAATTCTTTAGAACTTGTTTAATTCTCTAGTGCCAGGAGTAGAGTGAGCCAGATGATACAGACTGATCACTTGTTCAGAACAGACAATAGACAGGACTTTTTAATTCAATATGGAGTTAGGCTTGCTGTGGTAACTGTGGACGCTGAAAACTAAAACTGCTTGAAAAAGCGTTTGAACAACTTTAAAGAGAAAACCATATGGTGGCACTGAATATGAAGAGACCATTAAATCTCTGAGAAAATCATACAGCTACTAAATATCAGATGATGTGAGTTATTTTGACAATACTCACATTCTTTTTCTCTTATCCATAATGAATATCCATAGTGTATCCATGGGGTATCCGTAGTGAATTGGAAGGATTTTAGGTATTTTAAAGGATTTACTAGTAAAGTAAGCCACACAATCCAAGCCAGGGACCTCACTATTTAGATATTAACTTGCCTCACAGTGTGATTTTGATTGCCATGTTACTTTCCTAGATCATGTCAAAATGTGTTTCAGCCAACAGCATGGACTAGCATCTGCCAAGGGTAGGAAATTTTGACAGGACTATTCTATTTTCATAGTAAGGATGTAAACCACACTACTGCACTGGGACATTTACCCCTGTAGGTGTTTAGTCCTGTTGTCACCATCTCCTCTGAAAGACTATTTTTACAAACTTGTTTGCAATGTTTTAGTCAGTCTTTTTGGGAGAGTAGAGACATATGGAGAAGTTTGTCACAAACTTCTGGGAGTACCCAGAGTCCTCAAATGATCTATAGTGCTAGCAAATCTATTTTCAGACCTATGGATTATTATATAATATTTTTTTTTGTTTAAGCATCTGATTTATTTCTTCTTGTTAATGGTGAATTAAGTATGCATTATAAGCCTTCTCAAGTGACTTCAATGTTATGAACTACTCACCTCAGTCTTGGAGCAATAACATCAGAGGTGGCTTTTGAGACATACTGACCTCTTTTTCTTTTTTGTTTTGTTTTTATAAAAAGTTCCAGTGTGCAATAGAGGCCACAGGTTTTTTCCCCTCATAACTGCTCTCCTAAATTTTTGTGTCAGGTTCTGTTCCATCATTCCTTCTGTTCAGTACCCTGGAAACTTATAAGAGAGTTGGAGGAGAATTATGGATTGGTATTGAATAAAACTGTGAATAATATTCATATTTATAGCAAACATTTTTGACACATGCAGTAGCAATTCACATGAACTTCCCCTGTGATAAAATTTCGCTATCAACTGGTTCTTATTTTGCCAGACTTAGAAAGCTTTGACAAATGACAGCCTGAAGTTTTGGTGAGGACCAGGGATACTCAAGTAGTGAAATAAACTGACTTCAAAGAAAATGGAATACAGAATCTCATCAGTGAAATCATAAGAGGAGTCTCTCAGTGGAAGTCTTGATGGATAACTAGTGATATAGATCACTGCTGGAGATCAATTGTCAGCTGTGTTTTGGACTGCTGTTGTACTTCTGTCCAATAAAAATGAGAGTGTGATTTAAAATACACTACACCCATCCCCAGAATATTTTTTCCAAGAACATTTGCCTGTTTTATTTTTTCTTAGCAATAGCTTCATACTGTTAATAACATCCTTTAAATAGGAAATTAATGTTATAATTAAATCCTCTTTAAAGTGAATATGCATCTGCACTTCAGAAAATAAAATTACTGAACTCAAGCTTTGATATGCCTTACTATAATCATGATTTTATGATTGAAAAAATAATTTAACAGAACGATATTTCTTGTAACAGGGGGATTATGACAATGTCGAATATAAATTTAGAATACAGTACTTTTTTCTTTTTTTAAATTAATACTTACAGATAGCTTTCACTATCACTGTTTTTACACTTTCTTATTTTGTTTGCTAGCGCTGTAAGAAAAGTACTATTATAAGATGCTTAAACAAAAAAAAATATTCCAGAAAAGCGTAATATAAAAATATTTAAAAGGGTTATTTAATCAAAAGATAAAGACTCAATTGTTCTTTGAGTCTTATTGGATTTTTTTTATTTAGTATAGGCTATGAATTGCAAAAGAAAAAAAAATTGTACAAGATTGTAGGGTTTTTCAAGCACATTAAGACAGTGTGTGTGCAAATTTACCATGCCCTGATGCATTACTTGTCCAACACAGTCTTCACTGTAGAGAGGCATACCAACAGCCCCTCTAGGTATTAGTCAAATCTTTTGCATTTCACAGTCATTCTTCTCAAGTTTTTGTATCATATATTTGTGTCAGGAAAGAAACAGAGTAAGGAAAAAAACTTAAACACCCTAAAAGTCCAGTCTGTTCACAGATATCTCATGTTCATTTTAGTATGTACCAAGTTCAATACGTCCAGAGAGCAATTGCACAGAAATATGTTGTCAGATTTCAAGTTTAGTATCTTCCACCTAAAAATTGCATTTAAACCCCACCATTAAACATCCTAGCCTTTATAAAATGGTCTCCGATTCTTGTTATGAGTTTCTAAAATGTGTATCAAGGAGCCAGGTAAGCTCAAATGATATATCAAATGAAATATTTGTGGTTACACAGTATTTAGAAGCTAATACAGTCTGACCTGAGCACCAGTCTCATACGAGGAGACAGCTGGAGAGATACTGTCAGAGTTGCAGGCAGTTACTAAACTGTGACAGCATTTTAAACTGAAATATATTGAAAATTAGTCTTTTGCACTGCAGTTCTATTCACAGCAACTCATTTCATATCAAATCCTCTAAAGACTAGATACTCTCTGTGTACAGGAAAACCTGACCTACAACTATTGTTTATACATTTTATATAATACACACATATATATAGGCCAACGTTTTTCAGTTTTAAAGAAAATCTGCAGCTGCTACTCAAGAGGTTTTGTACTAATATGATCACATATATCTCCTGCCTTTTATTATTTCCTTCCAGCACCTTTGCTTCTTGTCAAACTGTAATTTTAAGTGGTTTTTTTTTCTCTCTCACTTCATAATTTTACTATTATTGTGGACTGTTAAGTGATGTGGAAGGATGAAAAAGAGCTTAAAACAAGTACATACAGTCACAATTTTAGAACAATAATTAGTTTTAATTGCCACTTTAAAATACATTTATACTGGAAAACATGTCAGTGAAAAATTCTCCATTCTTTCAGCATTAAAATGAAATTCATAATCTTTGACATATACACAATCAATGAAATTAGTGCTAATAATTTCAGAAATGCTTATCACTGGATTTTTTTTACAGTTCAAAGGAACGTATTATAGTAAAATTATTACTACATGAAATAAAATTTGAAGTTCCAGTTTATTACTTAAGCTAAATTCAAAGTGCATCTGAACATTCCTGAATTAGCTCTTAGCAAGGAACAGGGGTTTTTCTTATAAAATCTGAAGTCCAGAGGACCAGTGAAACAATGAACCATAAAAGATCATGCTTTCCTATATAGTACAGAATAACAAAGGACATCTCCCAGACTTTCTTGTCTCACTGACAGGAGAGGATCCTGACATTGTTTAATAAAAGAGTTCCAAAATGCAGTAAATTTAATTTTGAGTGTCAGTTTATTTTCTCCCTACTATGCATCTGCAATTTAATTTCTCATAGACACAGTTGTCTTCTCCAAGCTGGAAAATCACAAAACATTCTTTACTAGTTTCACTTTCTCTTCTCATCTCATTAGACAAAGGCCAGTGCTTATAACCTTGTGGCCAGGTAAATCCAGACCTCTGGGTTCACATTGCTCTGTTGTGGGAATTTGGGAAAAATAAGTGTGACAGCTTTTAAAAAAGATAGATACCTTCCTGATGTGAAGCACAATACAATACCTTCTTACAGTGCTTTTG
This sequence comes from Phylloscopus whistleri, assembly GCA_017589585.1. Lineage (NCBI taxonomy): Eukaryota > Metazoa > Chordata > Aves > Passeriformes > Phylloscopidae > Phylloscopus > Phylloscopus whistleri. The sequence continues at coordinate 846,026 of JADMLD010001396.1, forward strand.
GGATCTTTCACACCTACCTTGTTTAGTAGACTCACTCTAGAATGTGTGAGTTTCAATCCTGCGGGTGTGATCAGTAAAGGCCAATTTCCAGTTTGTGAAGTATTTGGATTATATCAGGAATAAATTGAACAGCGTAGTTCATGCCCTCAGTAGAAACACAGACACTGAAATCATCCTGGCAGAAACACAGGAACCTTCAAGGTTGACTGGTGGTCTCAGTTACCATAAAGAAACAGTTTGAACCTAAATTCTTCCTCAGATTGTAGCCTTAAATTAAGACTTACTGTCAGCTTTCCTCTCTTGCATTCTTTTCCTCAGATCACACTTTTCTCTGGCTCATTATCTTTCCACCTTCCCTGAGGCAGCAATCTATCAAAGTAAAGCTTTAGTCTGAAAATGCTGCAGAGCCTCCAAATATCAGTAGTTTTCTGGGAGGGCCTCAGAAGAGAAATTTAGTTTGTTAAAATACGTATAGAGATATTGAAGTCTATGAGATATTATATCTTTGTTAATTTGTTCCGTGCCTGAAAGATGCAGCTATTACAGGCATAAAATTTTGGTTTATAAAGCCTTTGTTCTTTACAAAAACTTCCATCTTACTGAATAAAAAAAATCCATGGTCCTTGAAGTAAAACGACAGGCCTTATGGCATACAGGAATTTTCAGGGATTGTAACCGCTTCTCCAATACACAGAATACCAAATGGTTTTGCCCCCACGTTTCACGGTTTTACTCTCTGCCTTCTCATCACTTATATTAGGCAGCCTTTGTGGTCATCAGCTGCAAAATAATTATGGTCAGATTTTCAAAATGCACACTCTTTCTTCTTTTAACAGTTTTGCTAACCTGACTGTCTCAGAGAAGCCAGAAGTCATCTCCAGAGAAAGAATACAGAACCATGGGCTGTCAGATGGAGGTAATTCAAACCAGGTTCAGAACAAATAAATTTTTACTGACCTGCTGAGCAGGTATTATATCTGCAGAAACCAGTTGAGGTGAAACTAGATTAAATCTGGAAAGTTCCTAGGAGACGTATTCCTGGAAGAGATATTTGCCCTGCCCTTTCTCTTTTATTACATCCATTTATGGTCACTGTTAGAAATAGCATACTAATTCAGGCCATTCATGTATCTGAAAGAGTATTCCATTCTTACATTGTACCTTACTGTACTGTAGATTTATACTTCTGTGCTTTTGTATTTCAATAATAATACTTATTGTTTTCGTTGTTGTTAAGGTTGCTATGGTTGCAAATTTATAGAAATATTTAAAAGGAAAATTCTAATTGTTCATATTATTTGCTTTCTTGAACATACAACTTTTGCAGTAATGTTAGGTTCTTTTTTTATAACATAATAGTTTTATAAGTACCAGTTAATTTATTCTTCTTCACTTTTTAAAGTAGAATAATTTTTAATACTCTGATTATAACTGGATTCTTTGTTTACTGCAAATTGGTTCAATCTTTCCTTCTTTATAAAACCAACAAAGAATATTTTTATACCTTTTGTCCTTCTTAATAATTTGTAAGTTTGAAATTTTCTAAATTAGACTCATTTTATAGCAGAACACATTCATAGAAAAAATTGGGTTCTAAACCCAGCCTTTGAAAAAGGCACACAAATTGAGGCAGCAAGTGAAAAATCCTATCATCTGTTAGCACAGTCTAACAAGATGCTATTTCTGAGTTCACTGAAGAAATTATGGAAAAGATCTGGGAATTGATTAGTAGTCAAGAATAACAGGATTCATCTCAAATGGCTTCAGCCATCTACAATGTAAGTTTCCACTTCTCAGTGGTGACATTGCATATTCTTTGTAGTTGGAAGAGAAATTAAATATGTCTTGTCAGGTAAGATTAAATTCACCTATTTTAAACATACACTTTAGAATAAGAAGCCGAAAAGCTCCTATTTCTTTCCATTGTCTCCAAAGACTTCCTAGAATGACTAATTCAGCTATAGATGTCCCCACTCTAAAATTCTATGTGAGAGGTTTTTCTTACTGATTTTTAATATGCTGTTCTCTGGCACCTCACCAATCTGTACACTGGGGTTTTGGGTTTATAAAAACTAAATTTACTCAAGAAAAGAACTCCTTTGAGAATCCAAGATGCTTAGAGACTATTTAATATATGCATTTAGGCTAAAACTATAAAATTGAAACCTCTCTCTACAGTTGCAAACTTCCAAGCCTTAAAATTGAAACACTACATGCAAACTGCCACTGGCTGTCTGTAATGATACAATATTTATGACCATTATTCCTTGCACATGTACACAGTGCACATACACTGGTTAAGTCAACTCTCATCATTGTAATTGTCTGCAATGCCGAAATTGTTTGGTTGTATTTTTTATGAAATTTATGTTAATAAAAAGTAGACATTTTCCTGATACAATATAATTGAATAATTTAAGATGTCAAGAGAAGGATCTCAGATTAGCTGTTCCTTCTTCTTTCTATGGATTAAAAAATTACTTAGGTGAAAAACTTGGAAATAAATATGTACACTGAGGGCACAGACAGAGATAAAATTCTAAGGGTTTTTAGAAGTTCTTGTGGTTATTTTGAAGGCATAGTGGATAAGCAAAAGGTGACCAAGAAAATCACAGAATGCATAAAGTTGGCAGGTACCACAGTGGGTCATCAGGTTCACCCCCCTTGCTCAAGCAAGGTTATCCTCCTTGAGTGCATTGCACAAGACTGGGACCAGATGGGTCTTGAACTGTCTCCAGTGAGGGAAAATCCACAACCTCGCTGAGCAATCTGTTCAGTGTGCTTCCACATTTAAAGTTCTTTCTCATGTTGAGATGGAATTTCCTGTGTATCAGTTTCTGTCCATTACTCCTTGTCCTATTGCTTGGTAGCACCAGGAAGACCCTGACTTCACCCTTTTGGCAATCTCCTTTCAGATACTTACAGACATTGACAAGGTCCCCTTTCATTCTTCTCAGGGTTGAGCTCTCATAAGAGAGGCTGTCCACCACCACCTCCCCTAAACATCTTTGCCCTTAGGCATTTAGACCTCTGCTGGACTCATTCCAGGAGTATTGAAAATACTTCTGTTCAATATTTTTAAGAGCTTTGGAAAATTATTTTTCATTTTTGTTACAGCAAAACCACAATGTTCTGTGGAAAAGGAATTGCCAGTTTTGTAATGAATGGAGTTCTTGATCAGGATGGGAAAAATTTTATTTATTCCCTCCCATATCTCTTTTTATTCTTGTCCTTTAAGTACCCCTCTAGTTTCAGTGCATCTAAGACTAATGATTGTACCCTTCCTCAACAAGAAGGAAAGTGAGGGTGAATCATCAGCTTTTAGAGCTCTTCACCAAGAGAATTATGGTGATAGTGATGGTGATGCTTTCTTCCTCATCCTAAGGCCTTTTTAGAATAATCTTTCATACTTTGCAGCAACCACTATACTTTTTTTTTTTATTATTATTATTATTCACTGGCCTGCAGTTCCAAGTTATACCAGAATTTACATGTTGTGTTTTATGTCTGTTTCTTGTTTTGTGTGGGTTTTTTGTTTGTTTGTTTGTTTTGTTTTGTGGTTTTTTTTTGTTGTTGTTGTTGTTGTTTTTTGGGGTGGTTTTTTTGGGGTTTTTTTTATTATTTGTCCTTTGTAAAAAGACTAAATTTACCCAGGTTCTGAAGTTACATTCCTTTAAAAAAATAATTGACTGTTAATAATTAGTTAATAGCTCTGAAATCTCTGTTTTCACCCTACTCTCACTCTTGTGAAGCTTCTGCAGTTATTCTGTGATTGCACTCCTCTACATTACATCATTATCCTGGGGTCACTCTTTGCACTACACAGAAGAGTTGTGTTTCACTATCAATTAATTACTAATTACATAACTATATCAAAAATATATAACATTGTGCTACATCACACAGTAATTCAAAGCTAAACAAAACTAAAACAATTTAGATCAAAATTGTTAGTCTTCTGTTGGTAAGACATTGCTTTTAAAGATAAGAAAAAAAAAATAACTCCTGAGTCTTTCACAAATTAGGTAAATCACAGCTGATAATTTTTTCAGAACCTCCAGCTAAATACAAACCTCTGACCTGTTACTACTAACAGCAACATACATTTACCAGTCTGCAGAGATGAAACAGCTTCCTACAGTTTTATTCAAAGTTGTTTTTCTTAGAAGATTGAAATACAAAATAAATCTCTCTATGTCTACCATTCTCCCCCATGGCCACAACATCCACACCAAGGTAAATGTGATGTGTATTTTTCTGCTCTAGACATGGCAAAGAGGACCTAAAAATTGTTTGCACCTGTTCTCTTTCTTTCTGGTGTGCTTTTTTTTTTTTTTTTTTTTCTCTTGATATTCTCTGTTTTACTGCTACAAACTGAGTCTCCATCTATACCTATGTTATTACTATACACTCCCTGAGTATACAAAGATAGCTTGTGAAAGAAGTTTTGGAAGTCAGATACTTCCTTGTTTCCTTCATCCCTCCATAGAGGATGAATGATTTCAGGATTTTTTGTTATTGTGTTATATTTAATACTGAAACCAAAAGAAGTTATAAGAGCTCTAAGGCTTTTATGCCTTTCTCAGTCCAGAAAAGAAAGCCTTGAAAAACATTTTGTATATATACAGTTGTGAAATAAAAAAGAAGAAAAATTGTGGCACTTTGAAAGTGTTTCCTGGTATTTAGGAATTGTTTTGGCAGTTAATGAAAACTTACAAAGTAAGCTGTTTCCCTTTGTTTTTCTGACAGATTTAATGTTCTGAAACAGCCATTGTAATAACTTAAAATTGTCTCCCTTAGTTTAGTATTCTAAACCAGACCAAAATGTAGCAAAGGTATTGCTTTCTCTTGCTTTTCTCCTCTGCCCAGCTAGCAGCAGCAGGGGAACTGGCAGCAAGTCTTTTTGGGTCTTGGAAGGGAGGTGGGGTACAGGAGCCTTACCAGAGCTTTCAGGCAGGATTCTCTTGGCAGCATGTAGCAGCTAATGGCAGCACACAGGCAGGAAAGACACCACACGGCTTTCGAGGTGTTGATTAGACAGGGTTTATTTGGGGGTCCCACACCAGGGGGGAGCTCCCACAGGAGAGAGGGGGAGGGAGAGAGAAGGGAAGGGAGAGAGAGGGCAAGAGCAAGACAGAGGGAAAGCAAAGAGGCTGTCCTTCTCATCTCTTCAGCTTAAAAAGGCTTTTCCAGCCAGGGGGCAGACCCAAGGCTTGGACCAATGGGATACTGAGGGTAGGAGGGGTCAGGTAACAATGGGGTTACAATGAATGACAGCTTAGGGGGTGGTTTACAACATTTAGTTGGTAATGAACTATACATGTTGGGGGAGAACAGAACTATTTAGGAAAAATGAATCACAACACACAGGGTTAAATATAACACCATTCTTTGACTTCTAGGCCCCAGAAACCAACTAACAATGATAATACATATTGCTGGGCTTAGTCCAAGTTGTGTTAGCAGTTCCAACATTCTGGTGTATGTCAGTGGAGCTCAGTCAGCAGAATTCAAGACACCTCTGCGCAAATAACTTCTGTTTCACCACTTACTCTGGATAAGAGGAGGGCTACTGAAGAGGCTGCTGCTTTTGGCTTTCTTCATTTCAGATCACCTCTAGGCAACCTGGACAATAACAGAAAAAGAGAATTTGCAAAATTGCCACACAATCTGATTTTGCAGTAGCCTTTCAGTACATATCCACTCACAGTGCTGAACGGATGCAGTGATGGCAGTAATGACAACATAGCATGAATTTCCTTTGCTTTTCAGATGTTTCTCTAGAATACTCAAGGCTAAATTTTCTATGTCCACCTGAAATGGATTTTGACACTCAGCATAGATCAATAAAACATAAAAGGAAGTAAAGTAAAAGTTAAACCTTGGACTTCTATTCATCCTTATAGTACCATAAAATTGAACAGTGGTGTCTGTGAGAACAGTGCAAGGAAACAGCTCTGCACACATTAAAGTTTTCTTCATGATTATGAAAATTTGAGAATATTTTGCCCACACTGAGGTTTTGAGAATTAAAAATATTGGTAATGATTAAAGGTTTGTGTATAATTTTCTCATCATGTTAAGAAAAAATTTCCTAAAGAAAAATTTCACAGTCTCTGTTTCATGTAAAAAATATCAGTTCAGTTATATCAACAATGTTCATTTATATGTGTCTTTGGTCAGATAGTCGAAATTTGCCAGAAGTTGCCAAAATAACATGCGTCAAACCACATATATTTTACAATTTGGTTTCTCTGCTGGTCAAAGGTTATTCCCAGGGAATCTTGTGCATTCAAATGTGCTACATATTTTCTATATATATGAAATAGACAAGTGTGTGCTTCTTCCATTAAGAGTGAAAACCAATATTCCACCCTTACTGAAAGATGTTCATTTTACCAAGAATTAGTCAATCTAATTCTTATGAATCCAGTTGTATTCAGTCAAGAACGGCATTATTCATCTTGATTTTCTTACTCAGATCAAGACAAGTATAAAATATTTCTTTCTGAATGGCCATTTCTATGAGTGGTACTAGCTGCAAAAATATTACATTTTGTATGTATGTATTTTTAATTTTTTGTTTTCATGAAAGCTAAAAGACATCTTTTCCACTACAGTTTTTCAAAGCTTGCTGCTTAGCACAAATGAAGGGAATATAAACTTTTAATTAGCCAGTGTGTGACATATAGGTATTTATACTTGAGCAAATATCCAGAAGACAAGATAATATTTGAGTGTTCAAAGAACAGAGTTTAATGATCTTGCAAGTATACTCAAACCAAAAAAAAACAAAAAATATTGAGTTTTGAAACCTCAACTGTTTTGAGGTTTCTGTGTTAAAAACCCTGAACAACCAGTCCTTTTGAGCACTCAGAAAGAAATCAAGATATAGCTAGCTTTTCATTAATTATTTTTTCTTTCTGCAAAACCCTCTTGGTATTTCTTTGTTCACTTCTGGTAGCCTAGAATGCACCATTCAGTTAATGCTGCATATACAAGAGGTTTCAATGAGACTTCTGTTGCCTGGAAAGGCAAATTAAAAGATATCATAAGTGAACCCAAAATACATACATTTCACATATACTTTTTAACTGAATACTACTATGCAAATAACAACTAGTAGCATATGATTAATGTATTACTCTAAGGTTAACAGTTTTATTTCACAGTTTTGTCTTCTTTTGTGCTTGCTCAGCAATATTTTACAATTCATTGGAAAATTTTGATACTTGTGAATTTCACTATATCTGATTTCTGCAGTTATTTTTATTTCTGCTAAAATAAGTGAGCATTCACAGTCTACCTTGGCAAATAACAAACATAAATTCCTGCTTCTACTTCAGTTTTCACTCAGAATGGACTACAGGCATTTGTGATTTGTTGATTATTTTCTGTGTTTGAGATTGGGGTTTTATTTGGTTTGTTTTTGCTAGGTTGTTTTGGGATTTGCAATTTTTTTCTGCATGACATGCAAATTAAAATATGAATTACTGCACAGCGTTGATAAAATTTTTATTAACTATGTACATTGAATGGCAGATCTTATTGGAAAAGTGTCAGAAAATTGTGCAGCTAAAGATATTATCATAATGAATATGTGCAGCAAGTCTCCATTTCAGCTTTTGCAATCTTTTGAGCGTTTGATTTTGAAAACTAGATCACACTCTTCTAAGTAGGAAAAGTCAATAGTGTGGTGAAAGGAAGACAAGCAAGACCAAGTTTATACACTGAGTCCTTCTTTCTTCAGTGGTGTGATTTTTATGTTTCTTTCAAAACTTCTTCACAGAAATATTTTACACAGAAACAGATTTAAATTAAAAATCTGAATTATTCTCTGGAGATAATTAACTCTGTTTTGTGAGCATACAAAAGTGTAAAATAGCTCATTATTTAAATACATCAGTTGGTGCTGAACTAATGCAGGATGAATGTAGACTAGGTTTATTTCTTTTTTGCTTTATTCCTTTTAACCTGGTTTATTTCTTTTTGTTTTCTTTTCATTGAACATTCTGTCTGATTTTCACAAAGGACATTTTGCTTTGATCCACTGAGGAATGTCATGATCTAGTTACACTGTACTTTCCAGCTCGTACAGTTCTCAGATCATATTAGCTGTCCATTGTTGAACAAGGGTTTGAGAAAAAAAGTCAGGAGAAATTGGAACTCTAAAGGACTTTCAGGTGATGGGTCTACTTCTTAAGGATTGATCCAAAATTGCAGCATTGCATATTGTTCTCTGTTTTGTGTTATTTTATAGATTTCAGATCACTTTGTGAATTATTTTATTTTTCTGTTCCTAATTTTCTTACTGAATACACTCTAGTGAAAAGTCATGTTCAAAATATTTCTTGTTAGAACTAAATGAAGTAGTTCTGATTCAATTATAACTTCAGAAATAGTCTACAACCTCAAAATTCTTTGACCAAGGGGAACAGCCAGCATATAATTTTATGTTCAAAACAACTTATCATATACCTATAGTAAGATTATACACTGAGTTTACTATATAAATCCTTCAGCTTATAACAAAAATTCACTCTAACCATAGGAGTTCCCTTTTTTATAACATCCAGTATGATAAACAGATATGTAAAAAAAACAGATAAGTAAGTAAATCAATCAATCAATCAATCAATAAATAAATAAATAAATAAATTCAGGAACACTTTCTTACTCCTTATACAATAATTTTTCTGTGAATACATTTTTCAAACTGAGTAACTTTTTGTAATAAAATTCTGTAATGGATTGACTTTGGCCATCTGCCACACAAACACAGATTCTCTCTCACTCTCCCTCCTCAACAGGTGAGGAAATGGCAATGAAAATATTTATGAGTCAAGACAGGCAGGGAGTTCATTTACCAAATACTAACTAATGGGCAAAACAGACAGAATTTGAGAAGAATAAATTTAATTTATCATCAGTCAAAATAGCCTAGGATGGTGAGAAACAATGACCCCCTTCTTCTCCCCCCTAGAGGACCCTCTTCCCTACTACCCCATTCCTCTTTTTCCCAGATTGAATTCCGTATTGTCATTCCTAACTCCTCTACCTTCCCCTTCTACCAAGAAGTGGAGCGGAGGATTGGAAGATGGGGACTGTCTCCATAACATCTCCATTCTGCTTCTCCTTCCTTCTCACACTTTTCTCCTGCTCAAGCATCAATTCTCTCCCCAGCCTGCAGTCCTCCAGGATAAGACTGGATGGTTTTCCATAGGCTGCAGTTTGTCTTCAGGCAAATCCCCCTGCTTTTGTGTCAGATTCTTGAACACATTCAAAATTGTCTAGGAAAATGTCATCAATAGGAATTTAATTCAACCTAGATACAAAGATGTTCTCTCTCATCAGAAAAAACAGGAGGAATGGTGATGCAATCATCATTTCATCCTAAGGTGAGGAAATCTTCCTTTCAAAACTGTCTTTACTGCCTTAATTCTAAATTAAGATTCTTTCAAAGTGAAAACACAATTGCTCTGATGTATCAAGATAGTGTGTATATATTTATATATATATGTGTGTCTATCTATCTATCTATCTATCTATCTACACATGGCTCTTAAATAAAGCCTTCTACATTTAAAAAATCTCTAAAAAATAGTGTCAAGAACTACCAGGCAGTATATCATATTCATTTTTATGTTATTAATAAAGTTAACTATGCAAATAAATGTCTATGAGACTGAAATGCAATTTACCATATTAGTCAAAGGCAGAATTTCTTATGTGCAAATTTTAATTTTGGTTTACTGTCAGCAATGAAACGCAACTTATTCAAACTTGTGTTTTCAACTGATGTAAACTTTGAGGCAGTTTCACAGGTCATTAAATATTGTGCTAATTTATGGAAAGTAAAATGCAAACTATTTTTCGTATTTTTCTGTTTTCATATTCTTAATAAGGATCATGAATATTATTGTGGACAGACTGAATAGATTTCATATGTGTATCCCTATTAAATGTTTCTTCCAAATAGAGGATTAATGTCAAGCATGGCTTTGTTATTTAGTTAGTTTTATTCAAAGCAGATTCCCCAGGGCATTTTAATGAGAACAAAATGTGCAGGGAGTCACACAGACAAGCTGATGCAGAAACATTTTGAATTTAGCAACAATTACTGTTAGGCACTTAACTTAGATTTCTTCTATATCACACAAAAGAGAAGTCAGAAAACACACTATTTAAGAATTCATATCCATAGAAAATCTTCATCAGATGACCTTAATTAACTACCAGTCAAATAACTACTAGTTAGATAACTGGAAAAGACATTAAGTCTTGAGGAAATCATCTCTGCAAAGTAATTAAAAAAAAATAAAATTAAATGCTTCTGATCAATATAAACCTTTCTCCAACTGTGTTTGTATTTTCATCTGGCAAAGAAGGTTTAACTGAACTATATTCCTGACTGGACAAGACCCTTTTCTAGCAACTTAACTGTTGTCCCTAACTAGTGGTAAATAACTCAAGCCAAGTGATCAATAAGAATTTTCATACTGTTGGCATCCATAAGATATTTAGCAAACAGGAAAATGGACAGTGAGTTAGACTGAAAATAATCAGAACTGCTAGGCTAAGATGGTTGTGATCAGCAACATCAAGTGCAGATGGACAGCAGTCACCAGCAATGTGTCCCAGCCATCAGAAATTCAGCACTGTTTAACCTGAGTGACAGGGGAAAAAGTGCACCCTCAGCAAGACTGAATGCTCTACAAAACTCACTGTAGATATGTCAGATGGGTATGTTGTCATTTAGAAGGACCTGAAGAGGCTGGAAAAATGGGCTAACTAGTGGGCTATTGTCATGAAGTCCAACAACAGGAAATGCCATGTACTGCCCTTGGAAAGGAACAACATATAGGCACACATATTACTCAAAGCTATAATTCACTCAAAACTGGTCAGAGTTTGTTATATATAAAACCAGATTATTTATTTAACTTATGACCAATCTGTTGAAATCATCTAATGAAACTACACAGGTGAAGAATATGGAAGTGCGACGGCCATCTTAGACTCACACAATCATAGGAGGTTTTGTATTTGAAGGGACCTTAAAGATCATCTATTTCAATCCTTTTGCAGTAACATCTTCCAAAAGATCAGGTTACATCTAACCTTACCTAGGTCACTAACAGTGATGAGGCATCCACAACTTTTCTGGACAATCTGTCTCAGTGTCTCACCACCTTCATTAAAAAAAAAAAAAAATAAAAATAATAATAACAAAAAAAATCCGTTTGTCCAATCTAAACTTAATATTTTTCTGTTTAAAACCACTGCCTCTTGTCCTGTCACTACAGACTCTGATGAAAAGTCTTTCTCCATCTTTCTTTAACCTTCTTTTAAGTACTGAAAGGATACCACAAGTTCTCCCTGGAGTCTTTTCTTCTCCAGGTTAAACAAATGAAATGTACTGTACATACTGCATGCATATATTGTTTTTAGTAACCATAGAAGTTTTTCAAGAGGAAATAATCTGCTTGAATTAAATAAACAAACACGAATTATAATACAAAGTAATTAACAGAATGCTAGTTACTGTCCATTGAGAAAAAGCATTAAGAAAAGCATTAGTAAAAGATTTATTTGAAAGCTTTTTCAGTCCAATTTTTATAATATTTTGAAAATAACACTGTAACAGAATGTGGTACACATATCTTAAGAAAATTCCTGTGCTTTTGACATAGGCAAATTTCATATCTATTTCAACATTCTTTTTCAGTTGTCATTCAAAAAAGATTTTATCTGGCCTAATGTCAATGTGAGTGAAACAACAGAAACAGATCAGGCATTTTAGAATTGGCATTGTGAAAAATCAATTATGGTAATGTGATCGTGGAAATGTTAAATCATAGTTTATAACATTGGAAAAAAAATCTGAATGCACTGTAACATATGCAGGTGAATTAAATACTCATGGGGAGACAACCAAGTGGTACCAGTATGTTTTGGGTTTTTTTTTTTCTTTAAATCAGTGAAACTGTAATCAATTATGTCAGATGAACCCCCTAATTTCTGTTTACAGATTACAGTCTCTCTTTGGGTGGGTTAATTTTGTATGTAAACCACTCTGCCCTTAAAACATATATGTATTTCCAGTTTCAGTTCAAGTGTTTTAATGTGAAACCATCAGGTTTTTCTTTACCACATTAAAAAAAATTTGTCATTTTGTGTTAGGATATTTTCTCAAGAACACTTTGTAGAAAACTAAAGTCACTGGAATTAAATGTGCTTATTTTTTCAGTTTCTACAATAGAAAACAAAAGAGAAAAAAGAAAAATTGAAAGAGAGATAAAAATTAATTTATGTCAAGAAGCTAAATTGGCTGAAAAGATGCATATTTTTAAACAAGATTTAAAAATCTGAATTATTACAAAGAGTGTAAATTTCATTTGGTTGTGGTTTCTTTCTGCTGTTACTGTCACCTTGTTTGATTTCAGAACAGCTTACTTCAAGACACCTACCAACGTACTTGTGAACTCAAAAGTCACCCTTTCTAAAGACAGGACAAATTTCAAACAATTTAGAAGAGAATAATGGACCATTACTTCCTCATAAACTTGCTAATTACTAAAGGACTGAGATCTATAGCTACCATACATGATGTACTGTCAAAACGATGGATTTGACTTTGATAATACCTCATAGAAGTCAGAAACTCTATGTCCATATATTTAAATTATTACCCAGGTGGCATATTTCTTTTTCTAAAATGTAGCTATTTCTAGCCTTGGGGAAGGCAATGAGCTGTCCAGCACTTACCTTTTTTTTATTTTTTTAACTTCCATCAGCACAAATGCACAGCATGAACAGGCACATCTGAAGCAACATGAGCTGATTATCTCTGATTATTCATATCAAGCAATTTTTTTGCATCTATGTTTCTCAATCTGCGGCTGTATTTGCTTGTCATCTGAAATCTAGATACACGAAACCTGAAATATATGGAAAATACCAGTTTCAAGGTTTGGTTTGAATATGAAAATATCTTTGATTCCTTCCCATACTTTCTTTCCAAGGAAAGCCATCTGCTGCCTAATATGAAAAAATACATTCTTTACATGTCTCAAAATAGATGTATTTAAAGAATAAGTATTAACTTTTTGTTAAAAGTCATGTTCTTTCATGAAGAAAGAATAACGATAAACTTCCTTTTGAGTTCTATGGAATACAGTTATTTTCACACTTGTATCAGGAATGCACAACGTAATTCTTTAAAAAAGAAGTCAGTATACATGGTAAGGAAAATGTATATAAAGAAAATAGGAATGTCGAATATGTCACTGCAGAGATCTTATGACTCATGGTTGTTATTATACACTGCAATATCTTTGCAGTCTGGAACCAGAAAGCTGGTGTCCTCTCTCCTCACTATAGATGGGGTGAATGGTACTGACTGTCACCCTGGTAAGTCTGTCCCCAAGAGAGAACTTGGGGATTTTTCTGGCTCTACTCTTGGCAGTAATTTTGACAGTGGCATACTGCATTCTGACATGTGGAAACTGTTCTAGGAAATAAGGGATTCATACTTCTCAATGAAATTTAAACTTTCTGTATGTTTTCAAATATCATGAATTTCTGAGTTGTGGATATGTAATGGAAAATTGTCAATCTCTGTACTCCACACCTAGTTTTTTTTTCAAATAGATATAATATGGAATGAACAAAAAAAAATTGAGAGAAAAGAGATGTCCACATATCCTCATCTTGGAGGAAGAAAGAATACATAAATTGTACACAGGGTCTATATAGAGACAACTTGTGAAGTTAAGGAAAATACCTCCTCCCACATAATCATTGAGTAGACTGTATGTTTAGCTCCTGCCCTCTATCCCTCACTGCAGCATAGAAACATCCTTGTAATATTAACACTGTTTTCAGCACAGAACCAAAACAGTGTTATGCAGAACCTACTCAAAAGAAAACTAGATCTGTTCCAGCCAGAACCACTACAAGTGAAGGATACTTTCAGAGAAAGAGGTCATTTAGAATACGTTTTAGTGGTGAACTTTATGCAGTTATGGCAGTAGAATAAATGATCAAGCTCTTTTTTTAGTGACTGCAACAAAATTAAAATAGTGTTGTAGGGGAAAACAGAGGAGATATATATGTATTTTCTTTTAATTTCAGAAAACATTGTTGACTTCATTAGAAAGACTTTAAGCTAGGATGGCTGGGGAGAAGATTACAACCAGCCGTGCCGCAAGCAAGCGATAGACACGTCTGCTGAGGAAAGATGATAGGGTGACATGAAGGAAAGGGATAAAAAAGTCAACACAATTGAGACTGGGGTTACATCCAGCACCTGCATATGGACAAGGAAGTACCTACACGGCACCATGGTGGGCAAATTCCCCAAATTATGTCTGGGAACATGTTGAAATGGCAAGGTGCTCTGCTGAGGCCAGGTTTGCCAGGGGGAAGGAGGAGAGGTTTGTGGTGGCAAATCTTCTGGTCTGCACAAGAGCAGCCCATGTGCAGGGGGTGTGGGCAGCACTGCTGGAGGATGACCAGGACAAACTGACCCTTGTTTAGCAACAAGCTGAGTTTTGAGCCATATGGGGCAGAAGGGTGATAAGAAACAGATCCTGCAGTAAATCAGATAAATGTACAATCATACAGAAAGATAAAATTATTGAAGGTTCCAATAAAGGCACTGAAGTGTAGCACCTTTTCAAGTTAGGCTGCACAAATGACATATGAATCATTTATGTTTTAAATGCATCCTGTAGTAGAGCTGTGCTACCTCTGTTCCAAAAATCAGTGAGGTCATGTTGGATTTTTACAGTCCTCCACATTCAGTCATAAATAAAACATTCATTTTTATTTTAATAAGATCCATAAAAATTTTCATCTAATAGTATATACATTGCTTGTAGTTTCTAAACAAAACTCAAGAGGAAAGAGTTTGGGGGGGTTTATTTTGTAAATATTTATTTAAAATTATTTATATATGGTAGGATGCTTCTAAGTACTGGAATGATAAACACATTTTTTGTTACTCAAAACAAGTTATGCTGAAATATTTTTAAAATGTACCACATAAATATGATATAGCAGACACGATACAGGTAATGTTGAAGTCACGCTCATGACAAGGTTTTGTTCTGTGGAAGTGAGCCATTGGTCTGTTTGATTGACTTGTACAGTTCTAAAGAGTCTCTACTCTTTTTTTAGAAGTACAAATACCTCAGCTTTAAGACGTGGATTAGCTCTTTCCTTCCTTACACTACTAGCTGTGCGTCTTGGTGGAACAAAAAATGTCTTTCTTTTAGAAAAGTGCTGATTGAGAAACAGTTTTTCAGAAAATATTCAGCAAAGTTATAACATTTGCAATATTTTATTTCGTTTGCTCTTTTTCTTTCTTCCTGGTGATGCATGAAAGCCATTTGGAAGTATTCTGCTCAACTCCATCTTTTTCTCCAGAAAGGTAAAACACTCCAGTAGGAAGTACATTTTAGCAGCCCTGGGTTACAGGTTGTTCAGCCTGAAAGATGTACTTTCAGGTTTTTTTACAGTAGGCATTCACAGAAAAGATCAAGATCTAAGAGCTTTCAATAATAAAGTTTGAGGATTCAGTTAATTTGCAACATTTAAATGTCTGTCTAGGGCACGTGAGATGATCGAGGTACCTAAGAGAGCCATGTGAGCCTGACAAACTAGGACCTGCAGGAGATGCTTGGTCTTGTAAATGGACAACAGGAAGCCAGGCAGGACATGATAAGACATCAAGATGAGATTCCATTTCTTTTTCTTATATTAAAAAATTAGCATTAATCATGCAGTCAGGGGCCCCAAGAGGTTATACAACTGATCAAAACCCACTTCTCCATATATTTTCCATATACACTTCTCAGTGTAGCTGGCTAGTAAGGTGCTTTTTCTTTTTTTTTTATCATTGTAGACAAGAGTTTGGTAGATTTATAGTTCTGTTTTTTGTTTGTTTGGGGATTTTTTGTTCTTTTGTGTGTGGGTTGGCTTTTTTTGGTTTTGTTTTTTTTTTTTTTTTTTTTTCTAAGACTTTTATTCCTCCTCTTTGCAGGGAAAATACATTTCAAGTGAAGTTTTCTCACTCTGACTTCCCTTTCAGACATTGCAGAGAGGCAGACAACCTCTAGAAATTGTACTGTGAACTGTATTCCTAGATCTGAAATGTAGCTAGCTGCCTGAAAAAAACAAGAAATTAGTCTTTGCTTCAACTTGGGCATTTTGAAGAATTTTCTTAAATTTTGTGCTTACTTTCCCTCTGACTTCTGTAAATATTTTATGGAATTTTGATAGTCATATTATTGGGGAGTACTCAAGATAAAATGAGAGCTAAATAGTTAAGAAAGGAAATTATGACCTGCAATAGCTCACCATTAATGATTAAATGAAATATAAATGAAGATTAATATCTTTCTGTTATGAAATTTTAGAAGGGTAGGCTGATCTTTGTTTGGTATATATAATCTTCAAACAGAATATATTCAGGGTTGTGGTTTTTGTTATTTGTTTTGTTTATTGGAATCTTTTGAAACATTACTTAATGCAAAACATCTTCTGCTCCTGAAGACTTCTACTTGTAGGAAATAAAGAAAGCTAAACAAATGCAGATTCTTTTTCCTTGTTCCCAAACACAAAAAGAAAGTTTTGTTTTTCTTAGATGGCATCTATCTGTTTGAACAAGTAAAACCTATTTTGGAAGAATAAAAGGATTCTTGCATTCCTCACTACAGTGAAAAGCAGTTTCCAGAAGCACTTCTGTGTCCTATTCACATCTTACAAGTTTATTTCACTGTAATTCAGTTACTTTGTGACACTTACTACTAATTTATCTTTAGAGGAATATCCAGACTATTAATCATCACCTTGAGCATAACACCCTATCAAAGTAACAATGCAAGCCAAAAATTTTCTCAAAGACCTGTTGCAAAGAGAACTGAAGTGTACTTCTTCAAATCTTGAATCAATAATAAATGGGTGAAGCTTTTCTGAGTGAGTACTGGACAATTACTTACTCACTTGAAATTACTTCCACTTTCTGATGAGCTAACTCTGTTAGCTGACACCAGTGCTGTCAGAGGTCCAACAGTTCTGCTTTCTTTGTAACAGGGAAGTCTCTAAAATAAAAATATTCATGATTTGAACAGTCTCTGAGATATATTTTACTTTAAATGCTGTCTTATTTTGAGCAACTGGAACATTTAAAATAAAAGTTTTCATGAAAAATGTAATGAACTATAAGTAGAGTTTAGAGCTAAATAGTATCTATGTGTCTCACTTTGATCAGATGTAAAGGAGCAGGTATCTGGTCCATAATTAGAAACATTTTTTGTGTAAAACCACACAGGGAAAGTCAAACAACTTTACTAGACATCTGAACACCAGAAGAGAAAATTTCATAATGACAAATTAAATAATGAGAGATGTAATGGGCTGTATGTCTGTTTTTGTTTCTTATAAGATAGATTTTAGATTACTTTTTTTTTTTTTTTTAATTTAGTAGAACCAAAACCATTGATGGAGAAAGTATATAAAAGGTTAGGATAGCGAAAGATAATTTTGTAAGTGTTCCTTAATATTTATTACAGCCATTCGCAAAGCTCCAAGTAATTTTATGTAAAAAAAACCTTAGTTTTTTCTCAAGGTATGCACATATAACCCCTCATACACACACACAGAGACAGATATATATAGGTAGATATATAGATATATAGATATATAGATATACACACACACTTCCTGCCCTGGTGAGTGCTAACCTTTTATTTTTATTTTTAATGTTCCATTTATAGCTTAGCAATAGATTTTTTTTTTTTAAACCAGAAGTTCTTCTTCAGCGTACTCAGAAGAGTGAAGGTAAGGCTGAAAGTTTTGACTAAGTATCTAAGCTAAAGGTTTGGTTTTTGTTTTTTGGTTTTTGTTTTTTGTTTTTTTTTTCTGTTAATAATTAGATTATTAAAACATAATATATTGCATTATGTAGGGTAACAAGCCTTGGAGCAGATTACAAAATTCAGAAATCAGCTTTGTTGGACAGGTGTTGTGATCAGAGCCAAGAAACTGTAGGCTTCTTCCTTCCTACTAGGATAACTTTCATATGCCCTCCCATAAAATGCAGGCTTCATTCAGAGGTTAGTGCCTCTTTTAGCACAGCAGGTGACGGTGGAGTCTTGCAGTCAGAGAAGAAATCAATACTTTTGGCTAAGAACTACAAAATTATTTGGGAGGAAAAATCCTAAAGCTAAATTTCATTGCCTGCCTTCACATATAGGGTCTCACATAAGTCACAAATGGCTAGCATTTCTTCACAAAAACCCATAGCACAGCTAGAGAAAGGATTTGAGGCTTCAGTCAGGGCTCTGTGTTTCTTATTTCAATGTGTGCAGTGCACTGTTTGACTTAGAAACCACTCAAAGATATCCAGCTTTTTGCTTGTTATATGAAGACTCTGCAAGTCTGACTGAGGGCTCCAGTTTTCATGATGCACTATCCAAAGTTCAGTTACACCTCTCTGTATCCCATAAAGAAACAAGTTTTCCTGTAAGCTATATCAAATTATTACTTTAAAGTGAGCTGTCCCAGAAGTAGAACCCAGAACTACCCAGAAGTGGAACCCAGAACCCAGAAGTCTTCCCTACAGCATGTATAGGAATGTTTTCTTAGAGCCAAGATTCAAAAAACCCTGAGTTTCTGAGGAAGAAACTAGTCTTGAGTCATCAGAAAGCACTAAGCACTAAGATCTTTAAAATTATATGCCCAAGGCTGTAGTTTCCATCCACTTGGGATGCAGAGAAAATTCTCTCTTAAGGATGATCAACAGACTCAACGGTGTGATCAAGAACAACTTAACTTGTAAATAAAAGCTAGGAGCATACTCAGGGGTCATATTTGCCCTATTCAAATGTCCTAGAAGCTAAAACACTTTAAAAGCAGGTTCCTAAGGCTGTCTAACTCAGTTCTATTCAAACTGCCATTGACCCATCCCCCAGTGCTTTTTCATCTCCTCTAGCTAACCCACTGTGCAAGAAAAATGGAAATCCATAAGCAAGGTCTGCATTGTGTGACTAGGTGACCTTGGAGTGTGTATGTCCTGAAGATATTCAGTTTCTGGCTGTAGACTGACTTTTATGCTTACTGTGAAGATTCTCAGAGCTTAGGGAGTGACAGAATTGCAATGGCTCAGTGACTGTTTGAGTTAAGCAAAAATATTACATGTTATGAAATTTCTGAGAAACATCTTTTTTCTTTAAGACAGAATTGTAGAACTTCAGGACATCACCTTCACTTAGTATTTGCTCAAAGTGAACTAGTCTTTATCAGCTCTAGCTCCGTTGTGAATTTACTTTTTTCCCTTTCCTGACAATGAAAATTATTACATATTTAATATTTTGGAGGAGAAGGTCACTAAAAAGTTACACATCCAAATGGTTTTTAGGAGGTCAAATGCCGGCATCCTGATTCTGTCAAAATTCAGAGTCCAATATCAGTCACTTTTGAAACTTTGGTGTAGGAACTCTATTTTCCAGCATTACTTTTTCATAAACTTAGTACTTCATATTTCTTGTTAGACTATGGTTTCATGTATTTAAAAGTAAAAAAAAAAAAAATCCAAACACTAACAATTAATTAGTCCAAAGACTGTGACTATTAATATAAAATAATTACAACTTCCACAGACCTATAACAAATAGCCAGATTCCTTTACAACTGTGAAAAAACCACTCAAATTTATTGTTTGTTATTTAGATAGCGTCTGACCCTGATCTTCAGCACACCTTCACTAGTTTTATATGTGCAACCAAATCTACCCAATTTACATGATTTATCAGAAACAACAGAACCAGTTCAAATAAGTTCAATTACTAGAAATTGCATTATCTTCATTACTCTTTCTGTAACTTGAAACAACAATTCATGTCATAGAGTAACTATTAACTACACAGGAAGGCACTTCTTCCTCTATATTCCCTTTCAGCTCTGCTAGATCTAGATAAATTGCCATAATAAAAGCCACTAGTGAGTGAGGAAATATAGCAGTGAAAGGGAAAGGGAGAGAAAGAGAAAGAAAGGAGAGCTCAACTGTTCCTCTATTAGATTAATCAGATCCTTTGAACAGATTTTAAATGCCTGTGGCACGTTTTTTATTCTCAACACAATAAAATTCTATCATGCAACTGGAAGAAAACATCACTCATACAGCTGGCAAAAAGGCAGCTACCACAAAAATAATACGTGAGATATTTACAGTTAACTTATATGCTTTTTCCTATAATCTAGTCCATTGAATAAATAAAAAAAATTAAGATAGGAGAAACACAAATTTCCATATGAAGCTTACTCAGGAAAAATCAATAAAACTACTGTAACTTAACACCTAAATTGGGTGTCAATAAAAGAGACATATCCCTCTTTCAAATACAGAAGAGGGGGGAGAAGAGGACAAGATAAACAAAGGAAACTAAAGGAAGTAATCTCTCAGACAGCTCTTTTTACATTTTTTTGTGAGCAGCTTCAGTTTAATGAACACATTTGTTATGAACTCATTCTAATTGCAGTGTGCCCAGGGAGCAGACATCTTGTTACTTAAAATGTTACTACACTTGTGATGATGAACTGCCTACATATCATTCTAGTAAATTTGCTTTATGCTGTTTTACTGCAGCTGAAATTTACTGCAGCTGAATTTGTTCTGCTGTTGTTTCAGGGATTTTGCAGGTTTTCCATTAAAAACCCTATTTTTAGTCATTTATATTGGGAATGCTGAAGGGTGAAATATACAAACTGCCGTTGACTGACACTTCAGTTCCTTCACTGCTAAATGAGATTCTTGAAATTACTTTATAAAAGCCACTATGTGCTGACAAATTCATTTGTGGTGAGAAGTACTCCACATTTGCAGATCAATTTAATTTTGTGGGTTGTTTGCATCCTCAAATTTCTCTGTTTTATGGTGAGATTGGGCTATGAAATTTGGAGCCAGGCTCTCAGCTGCTGTAAATAGACTTAGTTCTATTGAAGTCAACAGGAGTCTATTTATTGGCATCAGCTGAATTTTTTTTTTTCTTTTCTTTTTGTAGTTCTTTTAATTATGCATGTATAAAACATGTTCAACAGTGTTCTTAGTCAAGGAGATTATCACGTGATTTATAATACTCCTAGTACTAAGGACTACTATTTTATTTCAGGCAAACTACTATACCCCCCACTTCAACTAGATCTGCTAAAGGCTGTGATGAACTCTTTTATTTCTGTAGCATACGCTTCAGCAGAAGCTTTTAAAAAATACGTAAGGCAAAATTCTCAGGATTACTATCACTGTATTTTATCCTGACTTGTGCATATTTGGGATAAGTAGTCTCATTAGAATTCTTCCTGCCCTGTCTTTCTGTGATTCTTTGTGCTGTGTTAATACAGCAGTCATTGTCTCTTAAACCTGATGACATCAGTTGTAGCCTTCACTTCCACTTGCATTTAAGCAACCCCACAATGATGTCGCAGTGCCTGATTCTCCATGTTACAGACCCATCACTTCTCACTTCTAGCTGTCCCCTCAATCAAATGTAGGGTGAAACCTTCTGTGATGGTATGACAACATATTCCTTATTGTGGTGAAGTTATCTGCTTCAGAGACCAAGTAGTCCTCAGCTGACCAGGAAATTTTTAAAAACAAATTTCTTTCCACTCTTGAGGTTTAGGGAGAGGGGGATGTTTGGTTTTTTGTCGTTTTTGTTTGTTTGTTTGTTTGTTTGGTGTTTTGTTTTGTATGTGTTTTTGTTTGTTTTCCTTATCCAATTAACCCAAACACTTTTCTTATAGCAAGAAGGATCAAGAGAACTTTCCAACACTAAGATGTTCAAAGGGATAAACAAAAGAGTAAATTGGGATTAGTTTGTTACTGGGATCAAATCTAATTTTATTTCTTCAATATTTCTTTCTTTAATATTAGTGAGAACACAGCAGCTACATCTTAATATCTGAAATTTGAGACAATCCAAGGAATTACAAACTGGTCAGCCCCACCTGAATCCCCATGAAGACGGTAGAGTAAATAATCCTGAGAAAATTTCCAAACACATTAAAAACAAGACAATAATTGGGAGTAGTCAACATGGACTGGCAAGGGGGAAATTATACCTGATCAAACTGGTTGCTCCCTACAGCAGAATGACTTGCTCAGTGAATGAGGTGGTGTGCTAGGTCAACCCCTGTAGACCACCAAACACCACACAGCCCCTCCCTTAAATCCAGACCCCTGCCATGCAGTCAGAGGGCTGAGAGAACTGAAAGGACGAAGAGAAAACTCATCGGTGAAAGAAAATCATAACAAAACAAAACCTCGGTAAGTGATGTAAATGTTGTTGCTCACAGCTAGCAGACCAGTGTCCAGCCAGACCCAGAGCAATGGCAATTTTAGAAAAACTCCCTTTCTGCCAGTGCCTGCCCAGTTGTTTTGCTGAGCACATCAACATGAAATGTCTCTTTGGTCAATTTGGGTCAGCTGTCTCAATTTCTTGTGCACTCCCCAGTCTGCTTGCTGAGGGAGCAGAATGACAAACGAAGTCCTTGACACCGTGAAAGAACTGCACAGCAATAGCTAAAGCATCATTTAAGCTTTGCTTAAAAAAATATACCACCATGAGGACTGTTGTGAAGAAAATTTACTCGGTTGTAGGCAATACCAGTATGTGGGGAGCCCTGCTTGTTTTTCTCAGTTGACCAAGGCTTTTGACATTGTCTCACATAAAATTCCAATAGGTGGAAAGTGAGGTGCACTGAAAACTGCCTGAACTTCTGGGCTCAGACCATTGTGATCATGAATGGCATGAACTCCATCTGGAGGTCAGTAACTGCTGGTGTTTCCCAGGAACCAATACTGTGTTCTGCAAGGCTGAACACCTTCATTAATGATCTAGATGGCAGGGTGCCAAAGAACACTTTCAGCAAGTTTCCTGGCACCACAAAACTCAGAGTAGTGACTGCTATACCAAACAGAAGGTTGCCATGCAGAGGGATCTGGACAGAGTGAAGAAACGGACCGATAGGAATCTCATGAAGTTCAACAGTGGAAAAAACATAGCTCTGCCATTGGAAAACAACATCGTGCACCAATACAGTCTAGAGACAAACTGTATGGGAAGCAGCTTTGCAAAGAAGGCCCTGATATCCAGGTGGACACCAAGATGCTCATGAGGCACCAATGTATCCCTGCAAAAAAGAGTTCCAACAAGCTTCTGGGTTGATTGTGAAAATCCATTGCCAGCAGGCTGAGGGAGAGGATGCTTCCCCTCTACTCATCTCTGGTGGGCCAGTGTTGGAATGTGGGGTCTAGTTCTGTCCTCGCCAGCAGAAGCAAAACATAGACATACTATGGTGCATCCAGGAAAGAGCCATAAAGATGAATAAGAGCTTGGAAGATTTTTTATATGAGGAAAGGACTAAGAGTTTGGTTTATTTGATCTGGAGAAGGCTCTGAGGACCAAGGGAGTGATGGATATTATTTGTTTAAATATCTGATAAGGAAGGGTGCTTGAAAGATGTCATATATTTTCAAAACCAAATTGCATATGTGTTGACTTTGCTCTGAGCAGTGAGGTTATGTCAACATTTTACAGAGATTACCTCTGACCACTGTGATTTCATTAAATAGGGTAGATACGTTTTTTCCATTGTAATGGAAAATATTTTTTCCTTATGATTTTAGCTATTCAAAAGTCTTAAAAATATTTCCTTTTCCTTATAACTCTGGAAATTATTTAGATTCTTTTTCTTCACAAAATCAACAAAAAAGTGTTTCAATAAGTTTATTTTATAATCATCTGTCTATAAGAACCTGATATAATATATGACATTCTACGTGATAAATTTAAACGTAGGTGCAATACAGATTAAGAAAAAAAATAATCACCATTATTGTCCTTCCCTCAAAGGAATTCCTTTAGTTCTAAAACATTAGCTACTGTATTTTTCATTTAAAAGACATAATGAAAATTTCCCCATAACATCCAGGAACATAAGATTATGTTGCAATAGAACTAAGTCTTTTGGTTGTTTGGTGTTTTTTAAGTTAAAATATGTGTGCTGGTAGTTCAAAGGTATTATTAGACACTAGCTAGTTAACGATTTCAGTGAAATTTATTTTAATGACCACAATTATTAAAGAGATGATTAAAAAAAAGAAAGAAAAAAATTTAATGATATTACAAAAAAAGTGCATAATTTCCAACAGCTACACTATCAAGGATATTAAGGCAATGTAAGAAAGGCTGTAGATAGGTATTTTAACCTGCCCTTTGGTGCAGTGCAGCCCTATCCAACAGGAAAAATATTTGCTCTTCCAAGGTAATTGTATTAAAACTAGAAATAATTTATCTCTGAAAGAGATGGTTTCACATTCTGCATGAACCTGCAATTTTCATCAGAAGATGGAAAATCACTCCAAGCTTCCACTTAATTTGGAGATGGAATTTTAACAAGAGCTTCCCAGGCTTCCCCTCGGGCACATCATTGCTGTGGTTTTTTATATTTTGAAGGACATTGGGAAGATGCCTGCTGCTGAAGTTTGGTGCAGTATACTACAAGAGGACATTTCATTTGTAGCACAGCAAGATGAAATTTCCCACAGGCCCTTCAGGAGATGTGTCATATAGAAGAAATACATGCCCACATGCAAGCACTGCAGCAAACTCTTTGTTCTCCTTTTGTACCTAGATGAGTAAAACTGTCAGTTTAAAATTTAATTTCTGCATTTAATTTATTATGCCTAATAGCTGGATATTTAAAGCAAAAATAAATGAGTTTTAAAATGTCTTCTGGGCTTAAAATATTACAGGTGCATGAGAGTCTCCTTGATATACGTTGAAAAATACTGGCAGGGTTTAAAAGGCAAAATAATTTAAAAAATCCCTGTTCACTGGAGATCATTAATATTTATTTTAAATATTGATGTTGAAACAAGCACTTTCTAAATAGACCTGCATCATGTACTTCTTGTAAAGACTGATGTTCTAATAACCCTGTTTAGTGAATAGTATAAAGCTAAATACTCTGTAAAGAAACAAAGATAGCAAATTAGTCTACTATCTCCTTCCCAGGGAAGTTCAAGAGAGCACCAACAATTTGGAAATTATAGCCATGAAAAGACAACATTTGCTGTCTTTTGATGCTCTTCAAATCCTGTTGTGTTTGATTTGCAAGGGCCATATTTTCTTAAGAAAAAGGTTAATTAAAGAAAAAAAAATCAATTTCTTCTTGAACTTCCTTTAATTGAAGATTTAATTTCAATTTTCCTTGTTGCAATGTCAAACACAGGCAATCACAATTAAACAAACACAGCCAAAAATGGCACTGACATGAAAAATTATCAGTATGGTGGTGTAAAGACCTGGTTCAATTCCCACCCCCTCCCATGCCTCTTCCTATGAAAATCATTTGCAATTTTTTAATTATAGTTTCTCAAAGGAGTTTTCAACCCCCTTAATATGCACAAGACTAATCATTCATGTTAATGAAAAACCGAAGTCAGTCTTGAAGCGGTGCAGATAATTTCTACTGGATAAACCAGGAGAAATCAAAGCCTGTTGAATGCAAGATGTATTAAGTGCACATATCCTTGGACCCTGTGTGTGCTACTCAGGGCAGAGCTGTCAATCAATCAGGAAGAAACATCACTTGTTAGCTGCACTAATAAGTCTCACATATACAAGCAGTTCAGGCATCTCAGAATGAAGTTGTGGGCAGATGATTTTGATTCTGCCTGCATCTATTCACATAGATGCATGTTCTGAGAAGGTCAGACTTGTTTAGGACCGAGAAATTAAGAATAAGCTGGGAGGGGACGTTCTGTTGGCCTTGCTTATTTTCCTATGCTTCCCCCTCAAAGTCAGAAAACTCCAACAGAATCTTCTCAGTCTTATGGTGAGAAGAAGAAGAAGAAGAAAGAAAAGATAAAATAATACAAGACACATTGTTTTGACATAAGATTTTTAGGGGGAAAAAAATGGAGGAATGCTTAGTTTTCTTTTTTCATATTTCACTGAGTTTCTGGATTCCAGATTTGTCTTTGCAAGAAGTAAAGAAAATGCTTTGAAAATCCCTGGAAAACTCAGAGTAAGAACAGGAAAAGATTTTTTTGGAAACCAAACAAAATCTCAACTAAGAACAATGCATTTTCAACTGATCCTATAAGGAAAGACTAAAGCCCTCCTCCCTTTTTGAGATACTTAATTTCAATCATGAAAAAGCTATACTAAAAGACCAAAATTTGTGCAGCTATCAACTAACTGTGCAAAGAAAAGCCAACAATTTTCTATGCTTACAGGAAGAACTTCTTTCAGAAAGACATACAGTCTAAGTTCTCATTTCATGGCATGATTTTTCAAAGTCAAACATGATGCTTGCAAGGGATCAGAGAAGCTCTTACCATACCTAGTTTGGTGATGACTAAAAAAAATTTTGTTTTCGTGGGGCTTTTTTACAGCTTTGTGGCTAGAGACTCAATCTGCAGTACATTTACTCTAAGGTGGGGGTCTGAAACTATTTATAACGCATTGACTGAAACAGAAGCTTCAGAAAGGCAATTCCTCATGTATTGCTTTAAAAATTAATAGTGTTTGTTATCTATAAGCACAGTGTGAGTTTTTGTCATTTTTAGTGAAAGTGAAAAGATACTCTTTTATCTGAATTTCTTAGGGAATCATTAGAAAAATGCCCATGGATAAAAAAACCTCCATACTATTTGTCTGATTGTTCAACTGTCAAGAACAAAGATATGAGACAACAAATTAGCCATCAGCAAATACTACCATAAGTATGAGCAAGGTAACAGCCTCTACAGTGTTAAAAGGAGTTGCAGGAGTTAAAAGCGAATGAGATCCCTGTGTCTTGTTTAAGATTCTAGCTTTCTTCTCCATTTCAGCCATTTATTTCCATTCCTACACACAAGACATAGAATAACAGGAAAAAATATGAAAGGTGAGATCAAATTTAAACACCTGGATGGATTCTTGTAGCTTCAGGTACATGCCCACACCTATGTAAACGTGTTACTATTTAATGCATTCTATCCTAGAGACTAGATAGACATTTTAAAAGCAGAGAATTCAAATAATTTGCCTGTGTCTTATAATCCTTCTTCCTACTTGGGAATCAAAGAGAGTCTAAAAATACTTGCAGGGCTATCACTTTTTCCCTTAAAGGATGAGGAAAAAAACAAAACAAAATTAAAACCCAATAGCCTAATTAAAAAAAAAAAAAAAAAAAGTTGATCAATAATGAAGCTGCTTACAGCTCATTAACACAGTTTTATGTCATAGAAAAATGCTGTTATTATTAACATCATTGTATTGGTTTTATGTGCAAGTGGAGGACTACAGGAGTGGCTCCTGTAAGACACTTCTAGAAAGCTTCCCCTGTGTCTCACAGAGCCAATGTCAGCCAGCATCAAGATGGACTCACTGCTAGCAAAGGACGAGTGAAGGTTTCTCCTCCCCTCTGCCCCCCCCACAAACAGCTAGCTGAGATTTGGGAAGCTTTGGGGAAAGGAGATCTTCAGGATAGGGAAAGGAAATTTCCAAAGAGGCTCTTACCCTCAGGAGGTGTTCCAAGGTTTTTATTCCACGAAGGGAGTCCCAGGGCCAAGAGGGAGATCATGGGAAAACAGGGGTTTTTATCTCTTTTGGGGTCGGGGTCAGATTACCTGGCCGAAGGCCATAGGTCAGAGTCAAGGGGCAGGTAAGACCAGGTAAGGTTACAGTCTCTGGGGGAGGGGTTTGTGAGGGAGACCATCCCCTAGGGGAATGCAACAGATGAGTCCATCAGCAATGCTGGTAGTGCCCCTGGCATTACAAGTTTGGAAATGGGAAAGAAGTCACTGTGCAGGGGCAGTGGCACTCAGAGGAAAGAGAGAGAATATGAGAGAGAAACAATCCTGCAGTCACCAAGGTCAGTGCATAAAGAGAAGCAGGAGGTACTCTAGGAAATGTAGCTGAGATTCCTCTGCAGCCCATGGTAAAGACCATGGTGAGAAAAGCTGTCCCGTGCAGCCCATGGAGGGCCATGGGGAAGCAGATATCCACCTGCAGCCCATGCAGGACCACAGACCAGAGCAGTTGGATCCCCAAAGTGGACTGTGGGAAGACTATAATGGAGCAGGCTCCTGGCAGAACCTTGGCCTCCTGAGGAGAGGAGCCCATGCTGTAGAAGGTTTCCTGGCAGGACTTGTGAGACTGTAGGGACCATGCTGAAGGAGTGTGTTCCTGAAGGACTGCATCCCATGCAAGGAACCCATGCTGGACTAATTCATGAAGAGCTGTAGCCTGTGGGAAGAACTCATAGTGTTCATGGAGAACTATCTCCTGTGGGAGGGACCCCACAGGTGGTGCAGGGGAAGAGTATGAGTAGCCCTCTTCCTGTGGAAGAAGGAGCAGAAGGGACATGAATGTGGGATGAACTTACTGCAACACCCACTCCCCAACCCCCTGTGCCACTGATGGCAGGAGGGAGAGAAAATTGGGAGTGAAGGTGAATCCAAGAAGAAGGGAAAGCTGGAGAAATGGTGGTTTTTTATGATTTTTTTCTATTTTTTGTTATACTGCTTTGATTTGATTGTAAATAAATTGAACTAATTTCTCTGAGTTAAGTTTTTAAGTTTATTTGTAATGGTAGTTGGTGAGGGATCTCTCTGCCCTTGTCTCAAACCATGAGCCTTTACTTATATTTTCTCTCCCTTGTTCAGCTGAGGAGGGGCATGTTAGAGTGGCTTTGGTGGGCAGCTGGCATGCAAACAGGGTCAAATCACCACAGAATTACTGTTTTCAGTGGACATTGTGTGCAATCCAAATCACAATCTACACTTAACTATTATCAAAGAGCTTGAGTTAGTTAATAAATAACTTTCTTGTTTACAAGTTCTCTATCCTCTAAAGTGAACTGTTTCCAGTTTTCAGTTCCCCTGTTGTAATAAAAATATTACTATTTTTAGTCATACAGCTAACACATATTTATTATATTCTAGCTAAAGAGGTTCAGTTCCAATATAATATATAATAATAAAGATAAAATTTCTCTTACACCCAATATTTGCAATTTCCTGGGATAGTGTGAGTCTAAAAGAAAGGAGTTAAAGGCCTTTCCTTGTTTGGAAATGGTTTTGCACCCTTATTGCTGCTCTCTTTTAGGCCATCAGACTACATTCAGGAGACTTCATTAATAATTTGGGACAACTATATCCCAAAATTATTACTCTGAAGTTTAGACATACAGCTACCTCTGGACATTTCCGAAAAGTTTTAAGGGCAATAGAAGACAAATTAAACTTGGGGTTCATATTCTCAAATATGGCTTTGAAATATTGTTCAATATTTTAAGTAAACTGAGGAAATATATATTGAATAGTTGTCAGTTTGACCAGTTGATACCTACATCTAGGATCAAAGTACTCAACCCAATCAGGTTTCCTACCCCTAGTGCCAAAGTCACTTCAGATATGTATTAGACACTTCAAAAGAAATTAGACATGAAAAATGTGAAGATAGGAACATATAAATCTGACTGCTGTAGGTTAAATCCACTCAGATGAATCCCCCTCCCCCAGCCCCTAGCTGAACAGTCAGCTTTCAAAGTCAATGTCATTAATGCAGAAAATACAGTGTGCAATAATTGGAACCTCCTCATACAGACAGTGTAAATAATGACTTGACTTTATTAACACAAGCAGTTGACAGACTGTGGACTTACATAAGCCCTCACAGTCATGGCTGAACTTCAAAGATTTTGGTACTCGAACTACCATAAGGTTTTAAAACTTCAGTGCTTATATAAACATCTTATGAATTATCCAGATTTCCTGGTTATGCAAGAAAAGAGCCATAGTGTGAAGAAAGCAGGCTCTGTGATAGTTATGATATGCTTTTCTGCTCAGGTTGCTAACTCCAGGAAAAAATTTGGATATTGTCACTTCTGGAGATAACCAGGGTTAGGAAATGCAGAAGCAGTTAAAACCGTATGTGAGGCCTTTGTGACCTGAACAGATATTACTTATTCCTTCTATTACAGTGACTCAGAAGCAGAAATTGGAATCCTGTCTATAGTGCTTTAAGCAATGTACAGGCACTTAGAGAGTTTCTTACTAAGTTAAAATGTTAATCTCTAACATCTCTTATGAGCCTATAGTGACCATTAATAGATGTCTTGAATGAGATCATAGATTTCTTTGTGGTAGGTGCTGTGGCAAAGGCTTCAAACAAAACCCAGATAAAGTAAGAGAGATACAAATGCCCACACACTGAAAACACTTATTTCTAACAGTTCAAATTAGTTTTAATCACAATGAAGCAGAAATTCTTGGGTGCAATTTGCTTATGCTTATGCTTAATGTTAAAAAAACCCCAGAATTAAGTTTTGTTCCATTGTTAGAATAGAAATATATGCAATAGACATATAAAGAAAAAGATATTTTGGAAATAGACCCAGGTTTAGACAGATGAAAAGAGATGAAGTCAGAATCTTCAAAATAAATTTTACCCCCACCCCACCTCCAAGATACCATTGAACCTGTAAGCAGTCTGCAATTGGGAATGACATTAGCTGCTCTTTGGCACAGCTGCATCCATTTGGGGGAAATACATTGATATGGTTTTCACTATAACATATTTAGTCATCTAAATGGATATAGAGAAAAATGCTTACAGTAAAATCCCACATAGTTAACGGAAAGAGGAAGATTCTTGCAAGGGCTTTAGTTTCAGTCATGTAAATAACTTTTTCCCTTTCAGCTGCAAGGCAAATAACAAAGCCAAGGAAACTAGGCTTATCTGGTCCAATTACTGGACAATCATCAATTAAGCAAGACTCAGTATTTTTTAGATACAATACTCATGCAGAACAATAATGAAACAGGTTTGAAATTTTAATGATCAGTCTATTAAAAATACATAAACTTTGCACATATAGCATTTTTCTCAGTACCTCAGATTCAGATGCAGCTTCAATTAAATAGCTTCATTCTGAGGTATCTTTTTCCAGAAGACCTCATTCACAAACATTGAAGGCAGTCATCCTATGGTCTCTAAATATTGATTGTTTCTCTAATGGCATTATTTTGGAAGGGGAGGAGTTGTGTGAGTGGAAGCCTCTAAAAACACTGAAGGTGAATAAAACACAGCATTGATTTAGCAATATCAAAGGTTTATTGTTTTGAACTGCCTTTTACAACCCTTTCCAAATTCTCAATAGTCACATAGTATTTGAAAATCTAAACCTGTCCTTCTCCTTTGCTTATATATAAATGGTTATTTATATATATTAAAAACAAAACAAAACAAAAACAAAAACAAAAACAAAAAGAAAAAAGAAAAACAAAAAACAAACTAAAAGGGAAACTAGAAAATTGTATTGCTGGTATGGAAAATGGAACAAGATCTTAGCCTTGCCCTACAGAATTGCATGAGGTTAAGAGATAACTAAAGCCGTGTTTGGTTCATGAGTGAAGGTAGGGTTGTATACTCTCCATATGATATTATGGGTAGGCAAGCTTTTATCTGTCTAGTCACAGGAAAACAATATTCTGAAAATTTGTTAGGCTTGCACCTCATTTGTATTTCTCGTCTTAACATCTTTTAAATTCAGCCTTCCGAACTGAGAATATTTCATAACGGAATATAGGATCCTGCACATCTAAGGGATGGTTCCATGAGATGGAACTAGGTCATGATGTCATTGTGATGTGGAAAGCTGAGATCTTTTCATTGTAGAAACAACTGATACACTCCCTGATTAAGCCAGAATTGAAAATAAGATTAACAGAGAACATTCTCTGCAGAGATAAAATTCTATTTGTCTGTTGCTATAAAAGGTCAGTTTCTTGTTCTCATGTGCTTTAACCCATTTTATGTCCCTTAAAGTAATGAAAAATATGCAGCAAGACTTGTAAGATTATTTCCTTACAAGGTTAGGAGTTTTTTGTTTTCCTTTTAAATTATATTTTTGGGGAGTGAAAAAAATCCTTAAAAATAAATAAATTACTTCTTTTTTGAGGTCTTTTTGTTTTAATGGAATAATGTGATTTTATAAAAATTCTTTTCTAAAAAAAAGAACTTAGACTATAAGAACAGAGGAATCATCTTATGTAATTTGGTGAAAATACTGACTATGATATCTCATGCAGATAAAACCAGTATGTCTATGAATACTTTACAAGAGGAGAAAACCTGATAATATCAAGATTGTAGTGTAATCTGTGAGGAAGAAATTACCCAGATACTATATCTATTTTTTAAAATAGGATCACAAGGAGACCAGCTTTTCTAGAAATATGTATGTTGCGTAGAAATATGGTGGTTGCAAAAACCAGCAGATAATTTTCATGTTGTCAGCCTCTTGCCTGATACCTAAAGAGATACCAAGGAAAGCTGATGTCTTCTCTCTCACTGGAGACATTTCTGTGCCACTTTGTCTTCAAAATAAAATATAGGTAAATATGTATAGTGTGTTAGACTACATGTCTCTAATATGAAGACTGTTTCTTTGATTTTAGTAATTTTTGATTTAATCGTTTTGGTTTTTTTTAATCTCCTTCACAGGTGGACAGGATGTGTTAGGAAGGAAAGCAAAAATAAATGGCTGGAAGAAAGATGGATGAATTCCACTCTGAATTGTGTTTGATTCTAAAAATCATCTCACAGTTATAATTTTACCAACTTCAGTAGCAATTTAAAGAAGAAAAACAAGATAATCAAGACTTGTTCAGATAACCATGAAAACTTAGGTAAATATGAACATTTTCAACATTTATGTTTCTTAAGTCAGCTTGGTGATGTCAGCAAAATAATATTAAGATCCACAGAAAACTTTAAAAAGGGGCAAATGAAAAACGTTCTTTGCTTTAGAAACCCGAAATAAAGTTAATTTTAATTTTATTTTTATTTTAAACTAAGCGGATATTTTCTTCCTTTTGCAGATATTTACCATTCAAAATATAGAAAAGTACCTTAAGAACAGGAATTACTGAATTATTTAATGATCGATGCAAATATTTGCTATTAAAATATTGTTTTTATTATTGGTTTTATAATTTTTCCAACACTAAAGAGCAAAGAATGTCACTATTTAAATTTGTCACAATTTAAGAAAGTTTAAAGACTAATGGGTAATAATAACACAGTTGAAAGATGTCTAATTTTTGTGCTTTAAAATAGGAAATTGCTCAGAACTTTTTTGTGAATAATATTCTTATTGAACTGGGTGCAGTGAAGCAAGAAGTCTGAATGCCTGCATGTCAAAGACTAGTTTGTCTATTTGCATTATTAATAGTCACCCACAAACTGCATTCCTAACAAGGAGTTACATGAGTTAAGATGAATATTACTTGCAATAAATTAAAAAAAGCTGCCAAAATAAAAGTCGTGTACTATGCTTCCAACTCCTCTATCTGTTAGCATACTGTTAATTTCATGCACAGGAGATTATATTTTAAAAAGGTTTTTAGGTTGATTTTAAGAAGCAAGAATCATTCACTGTTCTTCATGATTAGGAAATATTCCAGAGGTAAATACCAGCAACACAGACTTTTAGAATATCTCAATCCTTGTGAGAGGCTGCCTGAGCATCATTTAGATTGAGTCTAAGGTGTAGTTTCTATTGTTCTGTTTTCTACTTTTCTATTGTTCTTGACACCTTCTTCATGTCAAGATGCTTACCAAATGAATCATATAACTCATCTTTTCTTCTATGATAATGCATTTTATATGTGAATAAATATGAGAACAAGGAAATCTTGGCTTAGACATTTCTCTTCCCCTCAATAAAGGCAATTGACATGCAAAATCTGTCTTTCTATTTATTTTTTTTTTCTCCTTGAGTGGCTTGTTTTGTCTGAATTCCTACTCTGAAACAGGTAGCTCTTACTTCCCCTATCTTACCTTAGTTCAGACAACAGCATGTTTCCTGTGCTCTAGTTAGTGCATAGACACATATAGTACTTTGAACCTAAAACTGATTTAATAGATGAACAACTTGCCATAAACTTGCCTGTGCAGAGTTTTTTGAATTATTGTGAGGTTTTACTTTATGCTTTGGAGCACTAGATGATGACATTAAGTTAGCCCATGGATAGGCAAAGAGATGGAAAACTAAAAGAGGGGGGAAATAAATCAGGGAGAAGATAACAAGAAGGAATACCACCAGTGCTGAGAAAGTAAGCTTAGAGGGGTTTCTCTCAAGCACCACACATAATGGAGACAGACTAGGAAGAAAACAGATCTCACTGCAGATGTTCATTTCAGAAAGATACAAAGCCAGATTCTTCTTGGAGAAGCACAGTAAAAGGAGGAGAGACAATGGTCACAGTTGTGACAATTGAAATTGTGATACACATGTAAGTAAAGCAGAAGAATAAACAAATATTAAGGGAAGTTTATCTAGAGATTTTCAGAACTAAGCTAAGCATGGCTTTAAGCAACCTTGTGTAACTCAAACATATCCATGGTCCAAGCAGGATTTTGGTCTAGATGGTTTACAGATGCCTCTTCTGATATCAGGTTTTTTGTGATATGTGGTAGATGGTAAATAAATTTTCTCTCTGTGATGTTATTTTGCTTATTTTGTTAAATTTATGGCTAGTATTAAAACATGGAGCAGTTTACTGTTGCTAGGAGGAGTATAATTTTGCAACTGTTTCTTTAAAAAATGAAATGTCTAATCTATAAATATTTTATTGATTATATATTTAAGACTTGCAACTAAAAGTATATTCAGAAAGGGGACGCTTCAGCTGCCTGAATATAAATAGATATAAAATGTAAATATTCTACTAATAGGAAAACTTCCTTTGATATTGACTGTCAACATCAGTAAAATTATGCACAACTAGTGTGGGGTTTTATCTGTCTTGACCTCTTTGACAATTCATCATTTCAGTTTGCTTAAAAAATAATTGCTGTGGGATTCCTTTCAGTCATTATCTTTAGATAACCATAAATCCTTTTTCTGAGGTTGCTCAGTAACTTTTTGTCCTTAGCTAGCATTTGCATTTCTATGGAAGAGGGTCAAATATTTTAGCCACAACATCTCTCACATTTTATTCCCTCTAATCTTTCCTTAATTGCTCTTTAATAAAAGTCCAGTAAGGGTTCAAAGTACAGCTAATAGACATTATGTATTTAGCATAAATTCCCTGGATTTAATTGTGAAGTCCTGCAAAGACAGATTATACCCCTTATATATATTTTTTTTAATTAGCATACATATTTAGAAAAAAAAATACAAACATAAGGAGAAAAAAGAGAGGTCCTTTCTGATAACTGACTGATTTTCCTGCTATATGTTTTTTTTCAGTAGATAAAGCAAAAACACAAAGTCATTTATGCCACGATATGCAACAGGGTACTTCAATGTGTTGTTGGTTATATTTTTCTGAAGTTTCTTTATTAATTCATTTAAAAATTATTTTCACAAGTTGATTCACAAATGCATATTAAAATTAAAATGATGTCTGAAAGACAATGGCTGTGAGCCCTCTTTCTACAGGCCTTATCTTTTTCTCTTTTGTAGGGAAAAAGAAATGCAGATTAATTTTAATAGAAAATAGAGCACATATATATGCTAATTTCCCTAAAATCCAGTCCTGTGTCAGTTCTAAAGTTAAGACAGCAATTAAAAATATAAATACAATAGAAGGAAATGAGATGCTAACAGGCAAATTAAATATCAATTAAGAATGATGGCAAATGGACTTCGTATGAAAAAAAAAAATGAAGAGGAAACCAGTGTTGGCATACCTAAATATAAGAAGATATTCTAAAATCTTCTATGAGGAAAAATATTGTAATGCCACCAAAAAGACCATTAATAGGTGGACACTAAAATGGGAAGGAAGGAAGGAAGGAAGGAAGGAAGGAAGGAAGGAAGGAAGGAAGGAAGGAAGGAAGGAAGGAAGGAAGGAAGGAAGGAAGGAAGGAAGGCAAACATACAAGGCAAGGCATAAGCAAGAAGAAATAATTCTATATTTCTTCAATGTTTGTAAATGAACAATATGTATTCTTGTCAATTCAATTCATTTTGAAGTTGATAATAATTTAGGAATATGTTAGGGAAAATCTCACAAAAAATAATGAAACCATGCATAAAAATAATATTACTAATTCAGACTGCAGAAATCAGTAGAAAACATCCTTTTTAGGAGAGCTGCTGGTGATTTTGAAGTGTTGATATTCTTGTTGATGCAATACACTCAGCCAAATATGTCCAGATAAACAAAAAGAATGAGAGCTTCATTATGCTTCAAACAACAACAAAATACTAAAAGAAATAAAAAAGAAGTATCTCCTTTTCCTACTGATTTCAAAAGAGAAATTAATATTTTCAGTAATAAAGACCCTGCATCAAAATTTTCCTTTACATAGATGAAACTAGCAATAAAGTATTCCTCCTGGAGATAATTACATGATGTAATAAAAAGGTCTGTGAAACTAAAAAATGATTGATCTGTTACACACATGACACCAGACAGACCTAACATCAGCAGATTTATAAACACCAAAGCAGGTATCAACTGTAGTATAATACCACAGAATACTAAACAGAAGTTTTTTACTGATGAAGTATTTTGTAGCCTGGTCTCTCAACTACAGCTATTTTACTTTGGCATTGTATAAAAATCTAATATAAATTCCCTTTGTGTCAGGTTTTCAATGGCCTTTTATACTTCTGTACTTATAGATTAGATTATTGCAATGGAAGGTGAGTGTACCAGACAGATGCTAGGTTGGCAGGTCAGCAAGGAACATTAACACACAAATTGATTAAGCCAGGAAGAGAAAACATCACACTTTGATAAGCACACAGTCTGCTCCTGCTAGTTCATTAAGAACTCAGAGCATGCTACAAGTTCAATTTTTGCCTCATGTCCCCACTGAGCTTTACAATGAGTCACAGCAGCCTATACAGGATCACTTTTGAGAAGTCAGGTAGAAAGCATATGCTCTGAGCGGAGAGGAATGAAGAAATTCTTCTCTTAATGTCTGATGAAAATTGTGCAGAGCACTGCATAGATGAAAGACACATGATCTGTGACCACTGTGAAGTTCTTATGAATTTTAATAACTGCCATGTGTTCTCTGAAGTATATGACACTTTAACTGCTAATTTGTCAGCTATTTTTCAGATGAGAAAGTTATAGCTGATACTTGCAGAAAGTGTAGACTTTAAATTAAAGTTGTTCATAAAAAAAAAGGAAAGCATTATGGATAAAACACATTCACATCCAGAACTACGTATCTTTCATGAGTTTCAACTTTTGGAGTTATAATAGGGCTGTCATTTTGGGGTAAATAACTTGTTTTGCAAGTTAATTTGCATCATCTGTCAAAAAGTAGATAGTAGCATAAAAGGCAGCCTGAACACTGGAAGCACAGAGAGAAGGACAAAGTAGTCACAACTTCACAGAGAATTGGTTCCTTAATCATCTAGAAATACTGCATAAAGGTGTCTGGATGTATCTGTATAGAAAAGCCCTTAGGAACTGTCTCAACAAACTCTTAATGTCAAAAGAGGCAATGACAGATGGAGTTTTACTTTAGCCCTTAGAAAGATGCTTACTGTGTTGAAACAAACATTTAATACACTTCACAAGGAGTATGTATGGCAGATAAAAAAAATAAATCTTTATATGTCTTATTCTGTGATATTCAGAGAATACTTAACAAAATTGCATATTCTACAGAAAAATCTAGGGATTTACAGTCCTCTCAGGTTGAAGCAAATCAAACAAATTTGCGAATTCAGAATTGCTTTGTAAAACTGTTGCTGTCGAAAGCAACATCAGGTCTTTGGTCCAGTGAATAAATCACTTGTGTATGTGATTGCTTTGGTTTTCTTTGGAAGGAATAAGCTGATTACTTGATATATTTGAAGCAGTGCAAACTGAAAATTTTATTTCCCAAGTCACTGTAGGTGTGTCAGCTAGGATTTCTGAAATGTCCATCACTTTATTATTTGTGTACCAAGGGATCCAAAAACTGAGATTCAAGAAACAGACATAACTTTCAGTGATGAATTTAGGATTCTACCTTCATCTGGTTCCTGAAGTGAGGTAGCATTTGATATGAATGGAGAGATCTACAAAGTAAACTTTGAATCTATGAGAAATATTTAGAACCTGCACATAAGAGTGAAATCCACGTACTATACAGAACTATAGGATCACTTAGGTTGGAAAAGACCTCTAAGATTGAGTCCCACTGTTATAAATTTTTGGAGCCAATTTCAATCAAAAACAATTTATTGCCAAGGAGAAATTTAAAACACAAAATTGACAAAAAATTGACAAAGCCAATAAAGAAATTGACAGAGTCAGCGAAGCAAGGAAATGGTCAGTGCGCGCTGGGTGAGCCTCCTGATGTGTCCCGCCACACACTACCCCTGAGGTCTCATGAGTGCCCAAGTCCAGGCCTGCTAGTCTTATACCCTTCCCGAGTTTGGACTCCGAGTGCATGTCTGGACTTGCCTCCTAGGTCCTGGAATCGAGGGGGACTTGAAAGTTCCAGGGCTGGACCCGCTGCTCAGTGCAGAATTTCTTTAGGTTCCTTTGTTTCTTGATGGTGCAGCTGATAGCGTCAGGGGAGCCATGAAAAGGCTTGAAAAGGTTTCCTGGGTGTGCAGGATGTGTTCTGAGTACCCTTAATGTCCCAGATAAGATGTATTTTCTGGGCTATCAGTTCTTATCAGATGTCAATTGCCCCTTGTCTCCGTGGCTCTCCACCTCCTGTTGTCATTGTAATTCCATTGTCTCTTTCCCTGAGCTGGAGATGTTATTCTGTGCCAGGGGAGTTTCTTTGACATTCTTAAAACTACATGTTTACTACCACCCGTAACAGCAAGCATTATTATTACATGAAATATATTATGAGAACATGAATTAGCATTTATTACACCCATCATTAAGCCAGCTGTTGGGAGTTAGGTTTGTGGTTTGTTCCTTTTTTTTTTTTTTTTTTTTTTTTTTTTCTTAGAGAAATTTTCCCCCATAAGTTGCTAGGAGACTAACTACGGGGTGCTTGACCAGAACAAAAGAACAAAGAGGTGGCCAGAAGTTGGGAGGGGGAGATAACCAGGTTTTGGGACAGGTAAAGGTCAGGGCTGGGGGCATCTGCTCTCTCTTGCTCTCTGCATGGCAGAGAGGATGAGAGGCTGCTGCTTGCTGTGGGAGGAGTTCATTGTCCCACCGGGTCCGCTCCTGAGGAATCTCCCACCATCTGTTCCTGTGCCTGGAACTCTGAGCTGCCTCCTCCTGCCCTGCTGGGGCTGGGCTGGCCCTGTCCCACCACTGTTCCTTCGGCCCTGCTTGGAGGCTTTTTGCTGCTCTGTGGTCCTGCACCCCCTGCCCTGCTGGGACATCCCCGCTGTTCCAGCTACCACCGACAGCGCTTCTGGTCTCACCCACCAGCCCGGGATTTTCCACCGTTCCAGCCTGGTGCTCTCGAGAGATCAGACTGCCCCAGGCCTTCTGAAACAGAGCCCCTCAAGGTTTTCCTTGTTCTGTTTACTATTAATGCTGTAGTTGTTGTTGTTTGTTTGTCTTGTTATACCTACTAGTAAAGGACTGTTATTCCTATCCCCATACCTCTGCCTGGAAGCCCCTTTAATTTTCTAAATTATAATAATTTGGAGGGAGGGGATTTGAACTTTCCATTTCCTAGGGAGGCCTTGCCCTTCCTTAGCAGATACCTATCTTTCAAACCATGACACCAGTACTGTCTTGTTGACCACTAAACCATATCTGCACACTTTTTTGAACACTTCCATGGATAGTGATTCCACCACTCCTGGAATGCCTGGCTAGGCCCTTATTCCAGTTTTTGACAAAGAAGAAAAATTGCTTCCTTTTCCTGAAGAAATTTTTCCTACTATGCAATCTAAACCTGCCCGGATGCAACTTAAGGCCGTTTCCTCTGATCCTGTCACTGGTTATGTGGGAGAAGAGACCAACATCCACATGGCTACAACCTCCTTTCAGGGAGCTGTAGAGAGCGAGAAGATCCTCCCTGAGTCTCCTTTTCCCCAGGATAAACACCTCTATCTCCCTCAGCTGCTCCTCACAGGACTTGTGCTCCAGACCCTTCACCTCAGCATCCTTCTTGCAGTGTGGGGCGCAGAACTGAACACAGAATCCAAGGTGTGGCCTCACCAGTGTCAGCTACAGGAGGTTGATTCCTGCCTTGGCTCTGATGGTCACACTGATTCAGGCCAGTGTATGCCTTTGGTCCTTTTGGACATCTGGACACTGTGCTGTCTCGTGTCTAGTGACTGTCAACCAGCATCCCCAGATCCTCTTCTGGACATCTAGACTGCTTTTCCAGGCCATGCGCAGACAGTTTTTCCTGGAAAAGGGAACCAAAAACTTTACTTAAATCCAGGCAGACAATATCCACAACCTTTTCCTCTGTCACTAAGCAGGTAAACCTCTCATAGAGGAGGATCAGTTTGGTCAAGCAGGATGAGCCTTTCATAAACTCATGTTGGCTGGGCCTTATCCCCTGATTGCTGTGTATGTGCCATGTGATGGCACTCTAGATGATCTGCTCCATGATCTTCCCTGACATTGAGGTCAGGCCAATAAGTCAGATCAATCCTCCCTCTAACCCTTGTAGATGAGTCTAACATTTGCTAACTTCCAGTCAACTGGGACCTCTCTAGTTAACCAGGAGTTAAATGATGGAGGGTGGCTTGGTGATCCAACTTTTGCAGCAGTAGTCTTGGGTGGATCCCATCTGACCCCATGGAGTTTTGTGTGTCTAAGTAGTGTAGCATGTCCCCTTGAATTATAGGAGAGTCATTCTGCTCCCTGTTCCTTTCTTCAAGCTCATAAGGCTGGGTACCCTGATGACAACTAGTCTTGCTTTTAAAGACTGAAGCAAAGAAGGCATTAAGTTTCTCAGCCTTTTCTTCATCCTTTATCACTATGTTTCCCCAAGCAGACAGTAAATAATGAATATACTCACTCCTTAGCCATGCTTTTGCTGCTGATGTATTTAGAAAAATATTTTTCATTGTCTTTTATGACAATGGCCAGAGAAAATTCTAGCTGAGCTTTGGACCTTCCGAGTTTATCCCTGCATAAACTCATTACATCCTTATAGTTCTCCCAAGCTGCCTGCCCTTTGTCCAATAGTGATACACTCTCTTTTTCTCCTGAGTTAAAGCCAAAGCTCTTTGTTTAGTGAGACTGGCCTTCTTCCCCTCCAGAACCCACACTGGAACTGGGGGAACATAGGAAGAATAAAGACTGGCAGATATGAGCCATTATGTGGGAGAAGAGACCAACATCCACGTGGCTACAACCTCCTTTATGTACTGACTTCAGCTTCCAGTTCCCCATACCCTTTATTCCTCTTAGCTTGAAGGAAGGAAAAGACAAAGTGGTGAAGAACAAAGTTCTAACTGATCCTGAATAAAGTGTGTGAGGAGGAAATGTGCTATTTTAATTTCTGTCCTTGTTTCTCACTATCAAATCTATTTTAATTGGCAATAAAAATAAATAATTTTTTATCAGGTCAATTTCTTTTTTCCCAAGTGATAATAAGTGATCTCCCTGTCTTTATCTCAACCCTAGATCTTTTAAATCTTATTTTATTCCTTTTTTTCTGATGAGAACGGGAAGTGAGGGAGCAGCCGTGTGGGTGTCTGCAGACAGCTGAGGTCAACACACCACAGCATTCAGGATTTTGTGCTCCTGGCCCTCTTTCCCAAGGAATTGGCTAAAACAGACTTGGAAAAAATTATGCCAAAATACTAACTTTGAGTTCAGTATGATACACAGCAGTCATAAACATAATTTCTTTTAATGAATTTAATTTAAATAATTTTTACACAAAGCTTATAGCTAGCTAACATTGATTGCCCAGAAAGCATGGATTTAAGGTTGAAAACATTTATCAAACAAAAGAAGTTAGAATACTGCTCACAAAAATAATATCCTACTGCAAGGGACTTAAAGGGATAAGAATACAGAAAAAAAGTAGAGAAGGAAGGGAAAGAAAAGTGATATAGCTCTGCAATAAGGAATGCTAGGTTTTTTCTCTATGATTTTATGTGTTTTATCCAAATGTTACTGAAAGAAAAATATATAAGGAATATATAAAATCCCTAAGGGCTTAATAGAAGAGTCAGCTTGCGCTTATATATGTCTTTTTCATGGTACTTTTTCTTCTGTTGGATATGTTATATGCTATTCTGCCTCTGAGAGCCTTAAGAGCTTGAGAGACAAATTAAGATCTAGTTGATTACATGGGTGTTTACCCCAGACTTGTAGATGTTTTATTTGGAATGCATTTTTTTCTATTGTCATAACAAAAGATTTATTATCTTATGGTATCAGCATATCTTGCATCAAAAGGAAAACCTTTTCCCTTCAACATAAGATGCTGCTTCAAATTTTTCTTGTAGTTTATAAGGACTCCACACACTAAGTTAAACACTAAGTCTGAAGTCTCACTTCCCACCATTTTGTTACAAGCATTTGCTCTAACAGCAACAACAGTCTACAGGGTGTTTTATGGAAAGACATTATTATCTTGCCTTAGAGATTTTTCAAACTAATATGGACAAAAGCAGGCTTGATCTCACCAAAAAGCTGTGCAGCTTTATTTCCTGGCTCAGACATTCACACTGTCTTGACTAGTAGTAATAGCTGAAATAACTAACGAAGACCTCTAAGGAACTTAGATAGAAAATAAGATTTGAAGTACAGAAGAGAAAGGATGACACTCAGCTGCCTGAGTATATTTATCTGGAGTAGCTTTAGGCACTGTGGGGAAGCCTTTTAGATTTCAAATTACTGCTCAGAGAGATTTGAGTCTCTTCTAAGTCTTCTCTCATACCTGTGAGCTCTGGGTGAATATTTTACATACCTTAGGGATCTCAGATGACATTTGGTGCCTATTTTAGGCAAAAATGTACAAAAACATGACTGATGACAATAAAATGGTAGAGAGCAAGAAAGTTGAGTACATACCTTTCCACTGTACTGCAATTCTAACTTCACTTTTTTCGAAATCTTCCTTATCCTTATGGGAGATTTCAACTTCCCAGGTATCACCAGTATATGCATATGGAATTATGTGCAGACTAATTGTTATTGAATCTGTCACATCAAACAGTAGGATATTTGTGTACACATGGTATTGCTTTGTGTAAGACAGACATGCTCTCAGAATATTTGTAGTAATTATAGATGCCAAGAGCAACCCACCAAAAGAGTTTTAAGAATGCAGTTCAGTAAAATGTAGAAGTGTGATCCTCACAAGCAACTCATTAAATGAATCATAAAGTAAAAACCAAAGTATCTTATGCCCCACTGAGTCACTTATATTACATAAATGTGTTGTTTCAATACAGCAGAGACTGGTTTCTGCTCAAAGAAACAGTTAGAATTTACTTTGGATAAAGCTTAATTATCCTGGTATTTCTAAAACCCTACCTCTGAAGACTTCTCACCATCTTCACTTGGCTCTCTCTTGTTTAGAGGAGAGGAAATATCTCTTTTTTTCCAACAACTCCAAGTTTTCACACGCAGAACCAGCAAATGGAGTTTCCCTCCCTAAACCTCAGAACGTACCTCTGAAAGACTTCAACTTTAAACCCATTATAGAAAGAGTTATAAACTCATATAGTTGAAGAGCAGTGTTTAGGACTTTTTCTGGTCAAATTCTGAATGTGTCCAAAGGATGGATATTCCACAGTATCTGCAGGAAGTGCAGCATGGTTTTTGATCAATATTAAAGTGACCCCTCTGGTTTTTTTTTTTTTTTAACTGAGAATTTTCCATGCTCTAATTTGTGTCTGTTGCCTCCTATTCTTCTGCTGTGAGATTCTGAGAAAAGTTTAGCTCTATCTTCTTCACACTCTTTCCTTAGGGTTTTGAAGATCCCCCTTTCAGCATTTTCTTTGGAAGGCTGAACAAACCAAATTTCTTCATCTTCTGCTTCATGTGTTCCAGCTCCTGATATTGATGGACTCCTCCCATACTCACTCTAGTATGCTAGTATTTTTCCTGGAATGGGTAGTCCAAAGGCAGAATCAATCAATCATCAATCCAATGCAATCTCACAAGTGCTAGAAGGGAACAATGACATGTTCATTTTTCCCTTCTAGCCATTGCTACTAGGCTAATTC
Organism: Phylloscopus whistleri; assembly: GCA_017589585.1. Taxonomy (NCBI): domain Eukaryota; kingdom Metazoa; phylum Chordata; class Aves; order Passeriformes; family Phylloscopidae; genus Phylloscopus; species Phylloscopus whistleri. Next base: position 890,180 of record JADMLD010001396.1, read on the forward strand.
TTGCTAGTTCTTCCCATGGTGTATTTACTTTATTTACGGTTTCCTTTACTCGAAGGGCACATTCCTGACTCTTTCAACTTATTGTTGAGCCTGGGTCTTTTTCAGAAATGTGGCTTTCCAGCCAGCTAGTCCCCATCCTGCACTGTCACAGGGGTTCCTTTCTTTCCTGGTACAGGGCTTTGCATTTACATTTGGTGATCTTCAGAACCTTTCTATTGGCTCACTTCTTCAGGTTGCTTAGGTCACCCCGCATATAAATCTTATGCTCCAGAGTGTCAGCAGCTTCCCCCAGCTTGGTATCTTCAGCAAGCCCATTGAGGGATGAGGCTAGCTCTTATAAAAGTTGCTGAATGATACTGATCCTGTTATTGAACACTATAAGGCATCACTAAGAATTGTGAGCCAGTTACTTAGTTGACCTTACAAATTCATTTTGCCATCTGCTTTACTATCCACTTCTGTCCTACACCCAGCCCATTCTGTCTTTCATCAGAGAATACCACTTAAAACTGATTGTTTTTGCAAGCAGGCAGCCTGGATACTCTGGTATCCACAAGCAAAAATAATTAATCACAACATACTGTGTGTTGTTCCTGTAAGTCTTGTAACAACCTAACAGGTCACAATGGTTTCAATACACCGTTACAATGAATTTTTCTGTCTAAAGTGGAGACAGTATATTCCACAAATGATGGATGAATACACTGGCAGACAGGTGGAGAAAGGTATTTTCTACTGCTAAGCTACCTTCCTTAACAAGGGCATTCAACACGAAGACCTGCGTATGTAAAGGGCTGTCAATTGGATCATATCAAGTTATCACAGGACATTATTGCAGCGAGTGCCTTTGTGTTTAATTAAAATGTTTTATAATTTTCTCTGAAAGACAAATAAAGCTTCAAATATTTTCTCTTTGATAAAATATTTGTGTCATTTCATACTGCTGATACCTGAACTTTCATTAAAAAAATCTGTTTTCTTGATAGTGAATTGATTACTATTTTGAAATAAAGAGGAACGCTGAGATTAATTCCTTAATTTGGAATGCTACATGAAAATCACTTTTCTATAGTCTTTTTGTACTTCCTGTTCTCTCTTCTTTATTTTCCTTCATTGCCAAATATTCAAGGTGGGTTGTCAGATTGGAGTTACCTGTCTTTTACCTTTTTAATTTTCAGAAGTACTGATATTGCTTGAACTGTAGGTCATTATTTACTTTGTTCTTTTCAGACACTATTAACTTGTTGCATCATTTTGTTACTAGTTCCAAAGTTCTGATAATAAAAAAACTAAATTAACATTACAAACACCTCTTTCCAGAGCAAGATATTACTGAATTATAATATTGCCATACAAAACCTGGAATGGACAAGAAGATGACTCTATCTCCACACCAACGAGTTACTAGCAGAAATCACGTCAGCCTTCTGAATTTGGGGTTAAACAGAGAAGCTGTAAAGCCTGTATTTATCTGATTTCATTCTGGATTAATAAGGTGGAATAAATTTTGATCGCTGTGATTATTTTTATTCATATAAACTTAATAAAGTGCTCTTTGATCTGCTGACCTTCCTCACAATTTCAACCAATTTCAAGCTGTGATTATAATTCCAGGGGAGGTATTAGTGAGATTTGGACATTTTCCTAAAGACACTCAGGATCCAGATATTCTGATGGTGTAAAACAAATTTAAAAACCAAACAGACAAACAAAATAATCCCTAAATTAAAAAAAAGAATTACAACATTTTCCTACAAAGTTTTTAATATTATGCTGGTATTTCATGCCTCCTTTTCAGCCTGCCATTAACAGTTTTGTAAAAAAATACTATACATATTTATCGTTCTTTTCTTCCCTTTGAAATGTTGTCTATGCCAACCTTCATGCTGGTGGAGAAAGAAAGTAATATTTTACTGTATTAATCAAGAAAATGGATAGAGCTTTCCATAGCCTACCAATCACTTGAAAAAGGAAAAACAAAGAAATCTAATACCAAAGTATTAGATTACAGGTTGCTCAATACTGCTTATACTTGCAATTAATAAATCACAGTTTTTTGCACAAGTCTATTGTGTATTCTTTGGCACTTGATCAGCAAGGCTTTTTTTGCTTTCTGTAGGTTTTTTTGTTTTGTTTTAGTTTTTTTTAAGGAATGCTCTGTTTAATGAGAAAGTGACAAAAAGAATAAAGAAAACCAAACAATGCACAAATGTTAGAATGCAGAGGTTGTCAGTAAAATATATTTATTTCTCTAAGAGTTAAAGCAAATGATTCTTCTACAGCCAAGGCATGCACAGAACACTGTGACTTACGTGAATGTCCTTGGCAAAAGGACAACATTATCTGCCTTTATAGGAGATGTATTTCAAGCTGATGATGTCAGAAGTAGCCAGACCCCAGTGAAACAACACTCCGATGAACAATCCATATATATTTGTGTTTATCCCAGAGTAAAAAGCAATTGCAGTTTGATCAAGTGATTGCAGTCCTCACCTGGGAAATCTGAAATTACCACCTGTTGTTTTCTTTCTATGTCGGTATGGCACACTTCAGCTGATTTCAGCAGAATATAAAAGAGCATTGTAGCCCAGGGAGGGGTCGGGGGAAGATGCTTATTCACTTGTACATCTGCATTTGAGCTATGGCAGCTGAGTTTTTAAAGGAATCATCACACAGCAAAGGCAGGTACTCAGAAGCCCTGCAGAGAATCCTAATATTGAAAAAAGTACTAGAAGAATTCTTATCCTGCCACCATCTCTAATTACACTTATACAAATATATATCTATATGTGTGTGTGTGTGTTTCAATAGACCTTCTCTCCAACGTGATTATTTTCTATCTTGTACCTCACATCAACCTCTGTAGTTATAACTGAATACAGCAAATAATTTCTATCCCATTTGATATGTTAGTATTTTTTTAACCTTATAGAATGTTATTTAGGTGTTATTATGTGAAAATACAATGCACCACCACATGCAGAAAGATGTTTTGGGATTATAACTTTTTTGTTGTTTTACATATTTGCATTACTGAATGAGAAGCAAAAAACTAACAGATATTTCTTTCATGGAGAAAGGGCTGTTAAATAATCAAATATCATGGAACTGCTACAGAAGTACATAGATTGCACAAATTGAACTCCATACTATATTTTTTTATTTGGCTCTATTTTATATAAATGAAGCACTTCAAACCTGCAAGATTGCACAAACCTAAATACACATTTCTAAATAAGTTTTTTCATTATAGAGTGAAATGCAAAGAGAACCCACATCATTATTCCATTTTTTTCTTTTTTATTTGAAATATACAGTTCCTCTTGTCGAGTGTATGTTAGGAGAATGTTTGCATTGTTAACTTTCCAAAGTGAGCATCCTTGATACATTCTGACTTTTTGAAATAGAAAATGAGACCAGAGAACAGAGCTGTACAAAATGGATTCTGCAGTGCAATACAGCATTTATTTCACAACTGTGGTGCTATTTCAGCTTATAACAAAGACACACAGTAGTAAAAGTCTTGGAATGATGGCAAGTGAACTAAGACAGTTCTTCTTCCCCTTGTAAATAACAGAATGACATTTTAAATATTTACTGAGCCAAAAATTAAAATTACAACTTTGTAGTCAAGGTCACAGATGGACTTTCCCATAGAAGAGATAAGAATAAACCAATTTAATCCAAAGCTCAGTTTAAAATAAAAACAAAATCTAAAATACAATAGCAAAAATTTAAGCCGATTACATATATAGATTTTTATAAGCTTTATCCTGGATCTGAGGCAATCAAGTATATCTAACCACTGTAATCTAGTGGTGAATAAAGATTGATTGTAGCAAAGCAAGGTCTTTGTCAGCTTGTACTGTGTGGAATTTGCTGTATGTATGATTAATATGCTAAAGGTCTGAGCTGAGCCTACAGGCTTCTTGCTAGCTCTTACTGCCATCTACTGACCAAACCCATCTTCTTCCTTGCTTGTTGTATTTATTTTGGGGGTTTTTCTATTGGATTGTTTTTCTAACCTTCTCCAAAGATGTAAGGCTCAACAGTGACAATCAAAGGTTAGGAGAAATGAGCACTTTTACTAATTAGCTGCCATACTCCTAAAGCCAGGACTAGATGGGAATGTACTTTTTGAAATTGAGAAAACTATGTCTTGTGAGTTTGTTCGGAATAGATAATTTCTTCTGAAACATCAGTCAGGTTAAATATATTATTATTAAAATCTATATTACATGTTTAAAAGCAGTATGCACACTAGGCAAACAAACATTGTAGTAATCATTCTTATCGGAGGAACAATTACTTAAATCGCAGCTTTATGTATTACGATTAGAAATTAAGGAAGTGTTTCTAAATGTACAAAAGCAGTGTTGAATTAAAACCCTACACCTGAATGATTATTTCACAAACCAGAAATATGGTTAGAGATTTTCAAAGACTGTGGAGGATATAATTCCAGATATAGTTACAGTGGAACAGAATATAGTATCAAAAAGTAAAGCAAGCAGGAGCTATTTTTGAAGGATCCATAGAGTATCATGTGAGGAAAAAAAAAAACCTTAAATACTTTATTTTCTTCAAGGTATATCTGTCCCTTTAGCTCCTTAGGTGGTTCATCTGCAACATGTGCAAGAACTTGGCACTACAAACCTCACAGGGTCTGCAAAACTTTTCTGCGGGTACCTAATGAGCTCTTCATCAAGTCTACAAAATAAAACCTCTTATCTCAACGTGCTGATTTCAATAGACTGGAATAATTTGAATGTTTAGATACAATGGTACTCCAAGTGGTATGGGCATACCAAGTGGACAAAACTGAATGTGATTTGAGACAAAGCAAAGGGTGTTTCAAAAAATGGGATTTTGCAGTGTCTCTTTAGGAGAGGGGGAAAAACTCCTAATACAAAAACCACCTGATATTTCCTGAACTAAAGCCTCTCATAAAAAAAGTCGAGATAAAACTCGGAAACTGTGATGTAGTCAATGTATTTTTTTAATGACACAGGTAGCATTTGACCAACTGTTATTATTCATCCACTGCAAAGCACTCCTGCTTTGTTTCTCAACAGTTATGATCAAGTTCTTATATTAACTTACACTCTTTTAATCCTGCTGCAGAGCCTTCGTGAAAGAAAGTGAGAATTAAAAAAAAATTTCTTCAGAATCAAATACAGAACTCATATCACTGAACTTTAGATGATTCCAGTAGAACCTTCAGTGTTTAGTGCTTCCACACTGGCTAAAGTATTTCTAATTCCTAGCTCATATTGTTAAGAAATAGACCAGGGTGAACCTTGCTTTCCAGATGACCGCTCATTCTTCACTTTCTCTTAATTTTTTTCCTGTTTGGTTCCAGACTTTAAGAAAGATGGATGAAAATGCTCAAAACATCTCACTCTCAGCAACAATCCAGGAGTTCTTTAAATGCCTGCTTCAGCCAAGAGCATAGTTCACAAGAAATCAGTAGGACTCTTTACTAATACACCAATAAATCAATATTTAAGTGTTTTCAGTATTTCTCTTTTAAAGTCTTGGAATTACATAATGTATTTTCTCCTTCCTAATGCACACCCATGATTCCTGGATAATCTGGTAACAAGAAATGTCCTCGCCTTCCTGTGATTTCTCTCTTGTCCTCTGAGTAAGATTACTTTTATTACTCGTTGTTTGACAAGTAGTGGTAGTCATTGCAGTGTATGTCCTAGAAATGCATCCCAAAATCATCCTATCCTGGATTATAACTGCATCATATTTAAACAAGCTTTACATTTAAAGTAGTATTTAGAAACCTTTTTAAATTTTCTGGTTAAAGCTGAATGTCTAGATTCTTTTCTACAGCCCCTAGAGGAAAATGCTAAATTTTATCCTATGTTCCCTTCAGCCTGGAAGATGTATTAAGCATTATAATTTTTCTAAAATGGAGTAAGACTGATTTTTTTCTTATTGAGTTAAAATACCTTAAATTATTTATAATGGAAATGGTAACACCATCTCACATACAGTGGCATGAACATGCTGCTCTAAAAATTATGATCCTGCTAACTTGTTAAACTCAGTATATTTACTTAAGTTGTAAACTACTTTAGTTTTTAAACTTCAGCATTTTAAGCACAGGAGCAAAATATTAATGAGGTATTATTCTTACAGGTTAAAGTCGAGTTATTTGCATTTTGTATGCACAAGTAGTAAGATAAAACAGTCCAAATCAGATGCATGTCTCTGACAGACCAAAGCAGAATACATTTTACACGTATTACTTCAACTGCATCAGAACTGGAACTTAGAAAATATTCCTTTAGATGCTAGATGGGTTTATTCACCATGATGTATATACTTGCTGAAAACTAAAAGTGGGACACAAAAGGCAGAGGGAAAAAAATGAATAGAAGTGTCTTTAAAGTTTCTAAATGTAGACAAAATCTTCTGAGGAAAATTGTCCAGACCATCTTCATTATATACCAAATGCCCACCCAGCTGCTTGCTTACACCTTCCCCTAGCATTATAGCAGGAGAAAATCAGACAAATATGAAGGAAAAGGTCACAGATTGAAAGATGGAGAGATCACCAATTTGACACTGAAGGCAAAATAAACTCTACTAGGGGAATATTAGCGATTAGCGACTAGGGAGTATTAGCGATTAAAAGAAAAATACAATTACTAATTTGAGTAATGAAAAACAGAAAAAGACAAAATTCTTTCCTTCATTCTTTTCTAATCTCAGTATAATTTCTTCACTTCTGATTCTTATCCTCATCTTGATCACTGCAGGGAATAAGAAATGGGGTGTGTAGTCAATCTGTAATGCTCCTCTCTGTTTCTCCTTTCTCCTCACGCTTTTCCTTTCCTGCAGTGCAGGTTCTCCATGAGCTGCAGTCCTTCAGGAAAAAAATATTTGCTCTGCTCCATAGTGGGTTCTCACACATGCTACAGATCCTGTCAGGAAAAATCTGTTCTAGCTCGGGCTCTCCATTGGCTGCAGTATCTCCTTTGTCATGGAGCACCTTCTCTTTCTTGGCCTCTGATCTTTGTGTTCCCTCTGCCACATCTGCAGGCTAAAGTCTTCCCATTTACAGCAATAAAAATAGTAAATAATTATTTAGTGTTACTGCCTAGTTTAGTAAAAATGGCAATGGCACCATATCTCACTCAAATCTATGCTCTTCTCATGCCGAAACCTTTCATTCCAGTACATAAACTAATGTATCTCTCAGATACCTAGAAAAAAAGATTAATTAAAATGTTTTAGGTTATAGATCTTGTCTCTGTTCTGTCGTATTCACACTCTTATCTGTTGATTTTTTTAATGATCTAGAAGAAAAGCTTTGTTGATTATTGAGAGAGTGATTAAGTAAATTATTGTCCCTGACTGCCAGACCTAAATAGTTTCCTCAAGCTATTATTTACAGTGAAAGGACAATAATAATAATATATATATATTAACCTGCACCTCAGTACCATAAAGTAATGCTTCAGATTTGTATTTGTAGTTGATGGAGTAAATCCTACACAACACTGAAGTGAAATGTATGGTGGAAGGATTGTGATTCCCATTGTATTATCCCTGACGTGTGGGTAATAGCACTTAAATTTGGTCATATTTGTATAGGTAATTTTACAGTGGCTATCTTGCAATAGTGATTTAAAAATTAATTGGCATCTAAATATTTAATACAAATAAAATATTAGCTCATCAATTCCCTGCAGCTTTCCAGAAATCACTGTGAAAAATAACCACAACACTCTTGTGTTGACGATACATAGTTGTCTTATTAGTACCTTGTCAACACCTAAATGCTCATATAGTTTATATAACATAACTCCTAGACTGTTCAGTTTTCCACTAGAAAAGGGTTAGGTTTCTTAGTAACTGGTACAGTGCTATGTTTTGGATTTAATATGAGAATGATGCACAAATATAGAGTGTGCATTTATTACTTAGGCTGTATACAGCCTAATAACGTATCTTGCAGGTCAAAATAAAGTTTGAGAATATGTTCAGAAATTTTGCAGTCTAAACAAACCTGCAGAAACTTCCTAAGGCAACTTTATCCCTCTTTGAAAACTGGTCTCTCTATGTGGACTGTGACAGGAGACTGTGATTACAAGCACAAGGATAATGAGTGCATAACGCTGGCTAAGATGAATCTGTGACTATGTGGCTTTGCTCAAATCTCTCAGGAAGCCTGTGACTGAACTTGGATTTGGTTTAGTCTCTAATGCACTAATTAACTAATAATTAAGTCAGATTTATACAGAGTTGGTTACAAAAACTGCACTTGTTTTGTGTGTCAATAGGTAAACTTTGCCTCCCCCCTCCATACAAAAGGAAAACTTCTAAAAAGAAGAGCTATAACTATGAGTTCAATCAAACTTAATGAAGTTAATGAACAGAAATACACTGTTTTGTGCTAGCTTTGCATCCTAAAAACAGAGAAGAAAAAGGAAAAAAGAAAGGGAAAAAAGACAGTACAGCTAAAAAGTTAGACTTTTTCTGAAATGTTAGGGGTTTAAACTGAAAATGCTAGACAAAGCTATAGTGAAACCATCTTCTCAGTAGATTGGAAGAAGGTTGGAGTACAGAGGCAGTGATTCAGTTAGCTTTGCCACTAACAAGAAACAATCGGGATAACTGTCAAAAGAAAAGTGGGACATGAGAGTATCGAGGTATGTGGTTGCTGTTGGGGAATAAAATAATGAAAGGGGACCAATATCAAATATCAAATTCAGCAAATGACAATTCTAGAAAGAACTCTGCACTAAGCTTTTGCAATGATATTGATTAAAAGCCCTGTTGGCATCTGTCATTTTGTCACATGAGGTTTCCTTTGTCAATCATTATATTTAAAGGTTTTTAATTATAAGACTTAATCAGAATATCAACTGCAGTGTTGTGAGGAGCTTCCTACTTATAGATCATATAATATAACGGGATGAAAAATTCATCATCCTTATGAATAAATGACACTCAGAGGTATTTCACAGACCTGTTGTAAACAAGGTATATGTGACATGGTACTTCAAAAATTGAGCGGAGGTAGAAATCCTTTTTAAATAATCCTTTCAATAAGGAATTAATATTACATTAAAATTAACTAACATTATCAATTATAGTCTTATTTCAATGCATGTTAGAAAAAAAGTTTGTATCTAGAGAGTGCATTTGTTATATTGGCAAATATAGAAACCATTATATACTCAAGATAGTTCACAAATGGTATTAAATATTAGGAAAAGAAGTAATTTAAAATGTCTGAGTGGAACAATTTGTATTTGAAAAATAATAATTGGATTAAAATACTGTTTTGCAAGAACATATCTATTTTGTCAAATATGTTTATAATTACTCAACTAATTTTCTTGATAAAATTAAACTTTGTCTCTTTTTTTTTCTTTTCTTTTTTTTTTTTTTAATATCAAACTGTCAAAATGAAGCATTTCAAAAACCTTTTCCCAAAATATTCTGGTGAGTTCTGAGCAAAATATACAAAATATCTTTATGAGTAAAATCCTAATCTATCGTTTCCTTCCTTCCTTCCTTCCTTCCTTCCTTCCTTCCTTCCTTCCTTCCTTCCTTCCTAGTGTGGATGTGAAAGAAATGTTTGATAAGTTTTAGTTATGAATATAGTATAGCTTTTTAATTGTTACGTTAGAATAGTGTTACCCTAAAAAGGTCCCTTGTCTTGGAAGGTACTTTATCAGGATTGATAAGGTTACTAAGACAACGGGAACCTTTGCCTGGAGATTCTCAAGGTCTCGAGGGTTTGACCACTGGTTGGTAGAAATCTGGAGACCACCTCTAAACTGGTATTGGATTTGTTAATGTTTAGGTAACTTCGTTGGAATGTTTGTTAGAGTTGTTTTATTGGCTTACAAAGATGATACCCACCCCCCCTTTGAACCCCATGTACAAAACTCCCCTGCAACCCTTTGTCTGGGTCTCTCCAAAGGCACTGGACAGGGGCTGGGGAACCCCCAGACCCCCCAAATAAAACCTTTGTTTCCTGAATGCCTCGGAGGGTCCACTCTTTCTTACCACAGCCGTAACAGCGTAAGCCAAGACTGCTTGCTGACCCAAAGACTCACAAAACAGTTGTGTGGCAGCGTGATTGAGCAGCTGGGTCAGCCCAAATAAGCCAGGAGGGCCTGAGAGTGTCACGCGAAGCTACACCTTCCTTCCTTCCTTCCTTCCTTCCTTCCTTCCTTCCTTCCTTCCTTCCTTCCTTCCTTCCTTCCTTCCTTCCTTCCTTCCTTCCTTCCTTCCTTCCTTCCTTCCTTCCTTCCTTCCTTCCTTCCTTCCTTCCTTCCTTCCTTCCTTCCTCCCTCCCTCCCTCCCTCCCTCCCTCCCTCCTGTTTTGTTTCTACAAGGAACTAACAGAACATGAATAGAAAGAAAATCTCACAAAACAAATGAATGAGCTCCTGACTTCTGTATTACCCTCCATGATAAAGATTTATTCAAAAAGAGAACAGATGCCTTATTAGACAAACAACCAACCAACCAAAGAAAACAACCAACCAACCAACCAAACTCACTACAAAATACCAAACAAACTTAGTACAAATGACTTTTGCTTGAAATACTAATGTAGTCTGAAATATTTTTCTACTACACAGGCAAATGATAATTACATTAGCTGATATATCAGGCCAGGTTCATGAATTATTCCAAGATTTCCATTGATTTTTACATAACAATATTCCTAACAAAAGTTAAATTTCTATGTTGTTGAATAGAAAAATGGAAATGCACACCTTTTGTGAGTCTACAACAATATGAATGGATGGCAAGTTTAATATATTTATATCTGTGAATTATCTTATTTCTCAGTGAAATTTCAAGCTACTGTACCTCAGATAAGGATTTTGTGATAGTAGTTTGCTTGTTTGTTTTTCAAAAACGGACTAATAAAATGAGAAATTGATGCAATTTTTCTCAAGCATATGAAGTTTTATAAAGTGAGGTGGAGATTAACTTCCCATAACAGGATTTCCAAGTGGCTGAGTTCCAGACCATTCATGATGAAACAACTACAGAAACAAAACTGTTCAGATGAATAAGTCATTAGAAGGAGACTATGGTCTGTACTAAAATCTAAATATATATTGATGCATCTATTGATCTAGAGCAGAGGAACAAGATCAAGATCCTCTAAATCAAATAATTACAAAAACAAATTGTAGGAAAATATGCAGGCTTTAGATTCATATTTTGCTTTACATATGTGCTAATTTTGGTTAGTGTAATCCTACTTTTCTTCACAGGTTTTTATTTTGTGCTTATGCTGGAAAGAATGTCAATAATATAGAGATTAGTTGGTTATTGCTGAGCAGTGCTTAGCACATAGAGTCAAGGCCTTTTCTGCTTTTCATATCACCCTGTCAGCGAGGAGGCTAGGAGTGCACAAGAAGTTGGGAGGGGACACAATTGGGAGAGCTGACCCCAGATGACCAAAGGGATATTCCATACCATATGGTATAGGTGTGAGAAAAACGCTTGCTGAATTTTAGTCAAGGATATATCATGTTAGGTATGAAGAAAAGGAGAAAAATGCTTGCTAAGCCTAGCGATGAATAAGCTCCTATGCCTAACAAGAATATGCCTTTGTTTTAATTGATAAGTTAGGATAGCACTACTCTGAAGAAAACCGTTGTTTGAGAAGTTACTTTGTTAAGATGGATAGGGTCGTCAAGACAACGAAGCGTATGCTAGGAGATATCCAAGGCCTCAGGGTCTAGCCCAGCAGCTCTCAGAAGACCACTCCCAAGCTACTTGTGATTTGTTAGTTTGTTTAGGTGAATTTTAATGTATTAGTTAGAGATATTTTATTGGTTTAAAACTAATGTACCCTCCCTCTGTACAATCCTGAGTATAAAACCCCCCGCTGCCCCTCCTCGGGGTCCCTCTCTCTGGGGACACTGGGGCAGAGGGCAGAAACCTTCCCTGCTCCTGAATAAACCTTCTGAACCCAAGTGTCGAGGGAGGGTCCCTTCTTTCTGTACCACAGCTACTACGGCGTTTGCTCTAGCCTGCCTCTGAACCAAGGCCCACAGAACAGGTGTGTGGGAGCGTGCCAGAGCAGTCGGGTCGGTGAGAGAGACTGGCTTGTGCTCCAACAATATGGCATCATGCTCAGCACATAAAGCTGAGAGAAGGTAGGAAGGAAGACATGTTCAGAATGATGGCACTTGTTTCCCCAAGCCACAATTACACATGGTGGGGCCCTGGTCTCCTGGAGATGGCTGAACATCTGCCTGCTCATGGGAAGCAGTAAATTAATTCTTTGCTTTACTTTGATTGTGTGTGTGTGCCTTTTGCTTTACCTGTTAAACTGTCTTTATCTCAACCCACATCTTTATCCTTCTGATTCTCTCCACCATCCTGCTAAGGTGGAGAAGGTGAATGAGTGGCTGGGTGGTACTTGGTTGCCAGAGGGGCTTAAAACACAATATGAGAGAGAGGGAGAGAGAGAGCAGAATTAGCTGTATCAGAGGTGCCTCATGTCCATCTGCTTTATCAGATTGAATGCAGTGTATTCTAAATTTAAACATTCATGGTTAGAGAGGAAATATGCGAAGCAGTGGCTCATACAGAAAATACCAAGGGAAATTTTTCAGTAAAAGTGTTAGCTGATGCCACTATAATAAATCAACAGAACAGTTCACTCAACACTTCATTTGTTGAGATGGAGAATCAAGCACAAACTTTTCCTCTTCCTGTCAAGGAGAATAAATATCCCATTTATTTCTTGGGCATTTCAAGAAATGCCAGACACCTGTACTGTTTAGATGAAACATTAATCATTTTACCACCTGTATGTCTTCTTGTTTACAGCATCTTCCTCCTTTCAATTCCAATCACTACTATCATTTCCTACAACAATAGAGAGCAAGCAGTTGCTGACAGTATTCTGTTTCTTATTTAATTAGCATAATATTTATATTTTTTAATTATTTTTAATTTACACTTTGCTCTCCATTCTTCTCACATCTCTGCCAGTTTGCTGTTTTCACCAGAAGCCTTTATTTGCTAATACATTAATAATAATAATAATAATAATAAATCTTTGCAAATAAATAGAATGGAAAATAAAAATTGGCTTCATTTTATATATATATATATATATATTTTTTTTTTTTTTTTTTTTTTTTTTTTTTTTTGCATACAGAGAAATTGTAACCTTTTTGCCAATACTTGATTGGCAGCAAGGGGGACAATATTCATGTAATTTGGGTAACTGATAAAGTACTGGTTCAGGACTCCACCCAAAGATATCAGAGGATTAAACAACACATTTTGAAGATCAGTTTTCTTCTACTGCAAACAGAAGTAAGTTATTTAAGCAAACAATATTTCATGAAGGAGAGAAAGAAAATATTTAAAGACAGAACAAGGTTACAGAATATATTTAATTCCTAAGACATAATCTATTATTGACAGTCTTCTCCTTTGGTGAGGCAATTCTGAGGCCAGCTGGTTGCTTGCTTTCTCCTGTACTGACACTTGACTATTGTGGTTGTGAAGTTTTGCATGAATTTCATGTGCTGCTCTCCCTTTGTTACCATTCCCACACTATAGCTCTGCCAGCAGCTGCTGCTTCTTGCTCTTAGGCAGACTGCACGTAGCACAGAGAGCTGGCAATCCCACAGAACAGCAATTCTTAAACACCCTCTCACACCAGAGTATCCTCACAGTATATTAATGACTTTTTGACTATGTCTTCTGAGTTTCTTCAGATTGTAAGGTTTACACTCTGGCTCTAGAAGGCATTGTCTAGGATTGAGAGTCTGCTCACCCAAGGCATGGATAGAAACAGTCTCTTAAACCAGACTGTTGCACTCTCTGATCTTCATTAAAATATTTTTATGAGATATATGTTTCTCAAACATAATTAAACTAAATGTGAACCTATCAATTCCCACATCTCAATTATCTTGCATTTCTCTACCAGCTGTCTAAAGTGGGATCATCATCTGTCTTTTCATGCTTCCTATTTTTCTTGTATAGGAAGTACCATGTGACTTTTTCCTCAATCCGTCACTAACGGGCTTGCATAAGGCTGCAACTGGATCCCAATTTCTTGGCACTCCTGATCATTTTACTACACGATGAGCTGTAGAAGAGTTCATGACTTGCCGGAAGCATGGGATCAGTAGGAGAAATTTATTCTGTTCTGTACAAAATTAGATGACAGCTGAAAGTAACACAGTTTTTGAAATGGTGGAGTGTTTTTGTTCTTCTGAATATTACTTATTCATCATTTAGGCTTACTGTTACTAAAAGCTTTCTCAAATAGCATGCATAGCCAAAATTCTTACAAAGGAGGAGTTTACCCTGCTAATTCCTGTAACCTACTGTTTAAGCACTGAGCAAATTTGGGGCAAGGTCTAGCATTAACAAATTTAGGAGGAAGTTTAAGGTTCACTCCAAACTAGCTAAGCAATGAAAGAGATTTTGGTTTATGTGTGAGAGGACAGAACATGAAACTGTTACTGCCTTGCTTTCACAGAGAGATAAAGGATATATTTCATTGTGTTGTAATTATGAAGACTCATTCTGCACCAGATGGCTATGCACAAAAAAAGGGAAATTTTTAAAATGTCCCAAGTAGATATAATGATATGGGTTGTTGAGAAAGCTGCAAAAGAAGACAACACAGGTGGCAGAATTGGGAATGCATCTCAATGTCTCAGAAGAGAGGCAGAGCTAAAAGCAACCCAGAATATTGATTCAAAATCATATCTATTAATTCCATCTCTAGCTTCTCTATATAGATTGTTCTTAACAAGTACACAGAGTATAACTTTGAAGTGAAGGTATGAAAAGTTAGGTCTACATTGGATAAAATAATAAGACCTCTTTCTCATGAATCTGAGAATTCTCAGAAAGGGAAAAATTGAAGATAGGAGTACTTCAGGAGGATTGAAAAGCAGATATCTTGGCTTGTTTGGGACTTTGTGCAGCACTAGGCTTACTGCTATGACTTGACTTTGGCCGATGAGTGGGAACACCTTGAAACTACTCAGCTAATCATAAGCCTAAGAAATGCTGAGTTCTACTGTTGTCTTCTCTTATAGAGTAAATGTCATATAAGATAAAAGGGCCATTTTTCTTCTATCTCCTTTTCACCAGCTTGTGATACTTTATTGGAAAAAAAAAAAAAAAAAAAAAAAAAAAAAGAGAGAGAGAGAGAGAATAAAAGACAAAAAAAAAGACAAAAGACCCAACAGGGGTTTTACTCAGACCCAGAAAGTTCAGTCATATTTGCACCAGTCAAAGTTCACACAGACTGGAGAAATGAGCCAGAGACCATCTGATGAACTACATGTCAGACTAAGGGCTCTCAGAAGAAATTACACTAGATCAGTGATATTTTCATCATTCATATCACCTTATCACCCATATTTTTCTTCTAAGTTCTGTTTGTGTCTATGTGTATTCATTAAAAATGAGAAAAAAAGTGACTACAGAGCTAATTATTTTATTCTTAATTTGTAAAATTATGTATATATTCTCTTTATTTTCTGACACATAGGCTTTAATAATTGACTTTAATTTAGGTGCGGCCTTACCATCCCTCTTCCTCTTCCTCCTCCTCTTCCTCTCCCTCTTCCTCTCTCCCCTCACTTCCGCTCTCCTCTCTACCACTCCACTGATTAAATAAATGCCATTCTAATGGCATTTTTCAGGCTCATATTTCAATAATTTTCTGCATTTTCTTTATAATTTACAAATTAAAAATTTATTCTTTTTATATCTATTTCTTTTTAAATGTATTTCTCTTTAAATCTAGCATTCCTTGGTTCATATGATAGTTTGATTATTAAATTTCAGTAAATTCCCAAAAGACTCTCCGCCAAACTCAAAATAACCTCTCCAAAAATTTAAAGTGTCAGTTCTGCTAGGATGAAGAAAACGTCAAACTTCCCCACAAAGGCAGCCCTTTTTGTAGGTTAGCTTTTGCTCTGCTAGCAGCTCTTCTGCTGATTGTCATGAAGTTTTATATAATAACCACTATAAGAATCTGAATGAACTTTACAGCTGCTTTCAAAGTAGCAAAGGTCTTAGATCTTCCTGCATACCATTAAGCTGTCACTCTTGATCCATTTTCAGAGGTATCTTATTTACTTTACTGACATTCCTGATAGACCTAGGGGTTTAAGAAGTGATGCTTCTGTGGCTGCAGCTGAAGCAAGATAGGTGGCTCTTGCTGCCCCATAGCACCTGATTTTCACCCCTTTTTGAAAAAGGCTATCTCCACCTACAATACTTAAAATCTTGTACTAGGTACTGTTTTTATATCTGGTTCTGTCAGAAAACTCTGCTATTGAGAGTATTCTATTTAAACTTTAATATAGCAGATCTCGCAACATAGTGACTAGTGCGAGCATAGGATTATACTGTATTTTTCTCACATGACAGAAGCCAAAGCAACAGTGATTGCAGTGTAAATTTAAGTCAGGAAAGAGATTCAGATTTCTTGTTTGTTTATTTTTTGGGTTTTGTTTGGTTGTTTTTTGCTAGTTCAGGTTTGTTTTTGGTTTTTTTTTGTGCCAATGAGAAATATATAAGGGAGGTTAAGCAACAGGAGTCTGAAGATCTCAAAGGTTGCTTTATAAAACACCTACATTTTCCATAAAAAATCACTGAAACAATACCAGTGAAGTCATGGGTTGGTCCTGTAAAGCACTGTAGTAGTTTTGGCTGAGGCAGAGTTAATTTTCTTCACAGATATATATGGATATAATATGGGTCTTTGTTTTGGATTTGTGCTGACTGCATTGTTTATAGAGATGATTTTGTTATTGCTGAGCAGTGTTTGCACAGAGCCAAGGCATTTTCATGGCAGTGAAATCCTCCAAAATCTTTAACTCAGCTTGCTGCCATCCTAGACTAATTATTCATGTGATTCTCTAAATGGTTAACTTCTGTTGTTTTGGGCTTGCATGGCAAGGATTTGGTAGCAGCAGGGTTTCTCTGAGAAACATGTGAGACTGTGAGAGTGAACCTCTTTCAGAATCTTTGTAATGAATAGGCACGGATAAACTTTCTTTTGCACAAAAATAAATTATTCATATATTTCATCCTTTTCCTTCTATTTGTAGCAGCACAGTTTCTTTGGGAAAACCGAAAAAAGCAATGTCATCTGTACAGAATTAGGGGTAAAAATCAAATTCAGATCAATGCCTACTTAAGACAACACCCCCTGCCCTTGCCATTGAAAAATCCCTTTCTTGGGATTGGTGACAGAAACAATGCACAAATTCACTTTGTCTTTTAGTAGCCATTATATTTCATTTGTTCAAAACAAATATTTCAGATGCAGTTTATGTCTGCTACATTATGTTTTCAGATTTTATTATTGTGGATTTTCATCCAGAAATTAATATAATGATGTAAAACCCTCCAGCTTCCTTCTGCTTGAGGCTGATAAGTACATTTGCTCTTTCTCCTCCTTTAAACTTGGCAGTAAATGGTTGCACTTGATCATAGTTCAGAAATAATGGAACAAAACCAAAGAATTTGGCTTCTTTGTCTTCCCTATATTTAGTCTTGGCTCAGTATTATAAAACAAATTGAGAGTTCCCTTCCAAAAGCCATATATTTCCCATGAAAACAAATCTTAAAACTTCAGCAACCTGGTGGTAAATCCCAGCTGTAAAGATTCAGGTGTCCAGCCCTTTGGGCTACTAGTAGGATGATGTTTCTAATTGATTGCAATTTTTTTTAAAAAAATGGAATTATAAGGGGAAAAATTCTTGCTTTAGACCAAATTTTAGAGCTTTAGCATAGCTCTAAAATAAAATAGGTATGAATTTATACAGGTTTTGTCTTGCTTCCAAAACAATTAAACAAACCAACAGACACCACCAAAAACTGTGTATATGAAAAGCATCCTCTATTTAAAGCTTATCTAGCTTTCAAACTTAATATAAAGTAGGAACTGGTTTTGCAGCTCTCTCAGGAAAAACAGTTTGGCATTTAACTTGATAAAATTATGATTGATACATGATTAAAGCACCAGACTGGCACTTTTGGCCCACCATAACTCTCATCCATACTGCAGACAAGATTTGTAAAAGCATTGGCAGAGCTTGTACTGAATGACTTGATCAGAACCTGTTCTTCCTAATAATTTGAGGGAGAGAGAGGTAAGTTTATTGGGTTTTGTTGGATTGATTGTGGTTTTTTTTATAATATGTCTTCCTTTCTTTCTCAAAGAAATAATAATCAAGGTCTTTTTGTTTTTCTTTTAAAAGGATGAAAAGCTAACTAAAACTGATGGTTTTCATGCCTTACGTATGAAAATTTATCTTGACATGAGGTATTAGATTTTTTTTTCCAATGAATAGATTTCAATCTAAAATACAAATTTATCAAATGGAAAGGTTTGTCAATAGTAGCTGGTATAAGAAACTTCCTCATATACATTACGGACAATATTTCTATTCAAAAGGAAAGGAAAAGGTATCGTTAGCACTTCGAATTGATTGTATGGGATTAAAAGAGTCAACTTCAAATACATTCCTGCTTGGCTGAGACTGATGGGCATGAGTAAAATTTTCTCTCAGGCAAGTGCCTTGACTTGTCTGATGGCTCTGTTTTTCCAAATAAAATTTTGAAAGCTGTGGCATCAATCTTGATGTACAGTAGGGAATTGCTGTAGGTTGGAAATAATAACCCAAACTTTCTGTTGCTCAATTCTGTTTGTAACTTTTTGGACAAAACCAGGTTTATTTCAGGGTATGGGAACACAGAATTTTTTAAACTCAGATTCTTTTACAGTATTCTGGTCTGATAATCCCAAAGCAGTAGTCAAGATCAGACAAAATACAGGTTTGAAAACATGAAAATGTTATGACATTTCCAAACACCAACAGGACTTTAATTCAAGGAAAGAATAAATACTAGGTTAGCTCTTTATTTATCTGTCTTGGTTTGGAAAGACAGGTGTCTGTCAGGGAAAGCTGGAGTTTCCCTTAAAACAGAGAATGCAAACCCCTCACCCCCGCCAAATTATAATTTTGAAATTAAGGGCTTTCGGGCAAAGATTTGGGAATAGGAATAACAGTTCTTTACTAGGAATAAATACAAATGTAGTAGAAAACAAGACCACCCAACCAAACAATCAAACACCCTGTTGGTCAGGGTGTTGGAAGCAGTCCAAAAGTAAGTCCTCCTGGAGTGGCAGATGTGGTTCTGGTGGAGCAGAGATGATCCTGAGAGAAAAGGGTCCAGTGATGGTGAAAAAGGGTCCAGTGACGATGAGAAGGGTCCAGTCTTCCTCTGGTAATCGGGTGAAGCCAGATAGCTTGGTGTTCCTGAGTCCCAGTTTTATCCAGGTAGGAATGGTTGGTTCCCCCCACTGGGTGGAGCACCTCACAATAGGATGATGGAATGTGGATGTACTATCTTGGGGAGGGTAAGTTTGGGGATGTGTGCTTTTAGGGGTGTCTTAATGGTCCATTAGCAGAAAATATCCCCCTGGAGGGAGGACAGGCAGTGAAAGAGATAAAGAACAATGCCCTACCTGGTTTTAACAGTTGGCCCATTATCAAAAGGCACCCGCCTCCATCCTCCCAGAGTTACAAGAGATAAAGAAGAACAATTCCCCAACTGCTTTCAGCAGATGAAATAGAATACACATTTTAGGTTCCATAACCCAAGACATTATCCAAGTGGATACGCATCTTAGTTAAAATACGCATATATACGAAAATACTATTTTGCTTCACAGCTGCTTAAAAACAAAGAAAAAAAATTAGCATTATTTTAAATTATTGGAGAACTTGTTCTGAATTTAATATAAAATCAGTACAGCAAAATATTTAATGTTTGATAGAATCATAGAATACCAGGTAAGAAGGGGTCATCTGGACCAACCTTTCTTGTCAATAGCATGGTCTAGACAATATGTCCAACACCCTGGCCAGCTGAATCTTACAGGTGTCCAACATTGCCACTGCTGGGGATATGATAATGGTTAATTGTTCTTGTGAAAAATTTTCCTCTTGTGTCCAGTTAGAATCTCCCCAGGAGTAATTTGCACCCATTACTCCTTTCCTTTTCCAAGTGAATCCTTTATTTAAAGGAGTCTTCTTCTCTCTAGTCACCCTTTTAAAACCGTAACATGATGGTAAGATCTTTCCCAAGCCTTCTGTTTTCAAGGCAGAACAAATGAAATTCTCTCAGTATTTCCTTGCAGTGTAGGCTTCTCACTTCTTTGATCATCTTTTTGGTCCTTTTCTGGACTCTCTCCAGCCTGTCCACATCTTTTTTGCAGAGTCAGGGCCAAAACTGAACACAGTGTTCCAGATGTGGCCCAGCAGGCACTGAGCAAAGTGAGATAATGACTTATCTTTGCTGGTGATCCTTGTTAATGCAATCAAGCTTCCTGTTGGCTTTCTCTGCCACAGCAGCACTGTTTATTCACCAGGACCCCCAGGGTCCCTTTCCACAGAGCTGCCCCCCAAACAGGTCATGCTTCAGTTTCTTTAGGAGGCAGCTGTGGGAAACCATATGGAAAGCCTTGGAGAAATCCAAGTAAATACTGTCCCCTACTCGTCCTACATCAACCAAGCAGGAGACTTTGTCGTAGGAGATATACAGATCTGTCAAGCACAATTTGCCCTTGGTGAATCCATGCTGACTTTTCCCAGATATTCATGCCTTATTAGGCTTCTCACAGCCCACATAAGCATGCGCTCCAGAACTTTCCCAGGAACTGAAGTAAGACTGATGGATGGGGCTATGATTTCATGGATCCTCCTTTATGACCTTCTTGTAGATGGGGACAACATTCTTCTAGTCTTCTGGGACCTTGTCTGGTCTCCAGACATCTCAGGAGCTTTCTGTGTAGAACCATTGGTTTTAATTCCAAGGGGCGTGCCCACCATTATGGCAGAGACGTGGAGCCCTCCCCTGCAGGGCTCTGGACCTGCAAGCAGGGTGCACAGTCCTTCTCACACACCCTCCTGTGGGTGCTGCTGCACAAGCTGCAGTGGCCTCTCAGTCCCTGTTTGCCCACCCTGCCTGCCACACTGCCAGCTGCTGGTTCTCCACAGTGACATTTAAATCTCCCGCGGGTGCTTCTGGCAGCGCCTGACTCACAGCAGCCTCTCCTGCGCTTTTCCTTTGTTCAAGACAATAAAATAATGAGTACACCTTTGTTTATGTACAAGGCTGGTAATAACATCTTATAGCATACAGTAAATAATACCCATAATATCTCTCTACCTCATTATAATCTCCTCCTTGAAGTTTTATAGTTCCCTGGTGGAAATCATGTGATGTTAAGGCTGGATCTAGCTATTAATCTTTAAGAGTATGCTTCTCAGTATCTATAGCCCTAAAAAAATAGTCTGAGCAATAAACACATACAGACAAAATGTAGCATATCTGTATCTCTATTAAGGAAATTTGAGTTACATGGCACTCCTTAAGGTGCTACTAAGGAACCTTTAAATCAATTCTATTATTATTGTTAGGTTTAGAGATTTAATTATGATACCACACCAGAGCTCACATCATTGGTGCTCTTGTGTGCTGGGTGCTGTGTCATGAATCAATTGAGGCAGAAAAAATGCAGTAATAATGAAATATGGGGTTTTTAAATATCACTTTTTCCTTATTGGTCTATGTGCATAATAGGTAATAGGTACTAGAAGAAACTTTTTTCTCTTGTTGTCTGCTGCTGAATCTGAGATTTTCCATGGAAGCTGTTATAGTGGGATAACAAAATAAGACCCAAAAAAAAAAAAAAAAAAAAAAAAAAAAAAAAAAAAGAAAAGAAGTAGTGGACACTTTTTATGACGTGTCATCTGAACTGGATAACCTTGAAGTATCAGGTCAAGATAAATTTCCTAGCTGAATTTTCAAGTAGAAAGCTAAAGAGAAAGCTGCAAAGATTTCCTTTTCTTCTGTACTATGCATAGAATTTTTTTCAATATAAGAAAATCATGCAATTAGATTTTAGGGGGATCATGATGCCATCTAAAAATCTTCGGAGCTGGGGAAATACAGAACAAGATACTGTTTAACTCCATGTAAAACATTTGTTGGGATCAGACCAGAGAGGGTTAACTATTTTTAAAAGCCTGATAATCAAGGAATAGAGATGTAGGTGTAATTAAATTATAAAGGAAAATTTATCATGATGGATCCAATAACCCAAAAGACACATTCTGACACCATTTCATGCGCGCATGGAGGATATTTTTATAAGATTGCAGGTAAGACCATATTCCTTACAGTATTTTTTTTTTTTGGTTAGTTTTATTTTCTTTATTTTGTGTTTGGAAATGGATTAAACATAGAAAAAAAACCAAAAAGAATTATCACTTCTACTAAACTAATGTTTGCTCTTTACATATAATTGTGTTATTCCCTGTCATATATTGCTGAGAAGCAAAATTTGAAAACCAAGATTATGAGCATAAATGACTTTTGCCATGAACAAATATTCAGTTTTGTAAGGATCAACAGATACAGACATTGTCTTATTTTGGAATAAGGTGTATTAAGACGACAACTAGGGTGTCAGTGCAAGTCAGGCTAGATTTTGTTGTTTATCTCTACATAATATTTTTTTCTGTGAGAATATAATGACAGGACAACTAATACCTATTTAATTTATTTGTGAAAAAAATGAACTGCTAACTTTATCTTACAAACCACAGCATGCAATACCATTTGGGTTGTTTTATTTTGTTTTGTTTTGTTTTGTTTTTTAGCAGAGGTTTCAACATCAAAGTCAATGAATTTAACCTACTAAAAAAAACTCCACAAAAATAATTATATAAGAAAGAAATAACTTGCTTTAAAGTCAGTGAAATAGATATATGAAATGCAAATCTTAACCTAATATTGTTACTGTCTCCTAATGCATATGATGAATAAGGCAGGAAAAAAAATTATGCAGAAGTCAAACTGATATTTTTCTAAAAAATCATACCCATTCTGTGATCTTGAACTCCAGTGTTTTGTGGTCACTACCGACAAGACAGTCACTGTCCAGTTCTTCCTTTTTACTGAATAGTGGATCCTGTATCACAAGGTTCTCACTGATAACTTTTTATCAAAAGGAAGGGGGAAATACCCATCCTTGTAAATATTCAAAGGTGTAGTCCTGGCCAACCTGTTCTAGTGCAGCTATACAGAATCTTCTTTAAATTATTTAAGAAAATTTGATCCACTTCTTTGCCCTGATCTGGCAGTATGCAAAAAAATTCAAAATTCCATCACAATTTAATTCCTGCTGGTCTCTTCTCTATTTCTGACTCCTGCAGGAGCAGTAAGAGTTATCTTCTCCTTTTCTTGCTGTTATGTATGAATGTTATTTCCAGAATAACTGTTTCTAAAAGATATGTCTCTGAAACAGCTTCACCCACTGCTGTACATAGGAGGTACACATAGTATTTATGGAACTTCTTCTGTGGTGAAGGAAAATCATAAATGGACATTTTCATATCCATGAGATGCACACAATTTATATACCAGCTCCTTGCACTTCTTGAACATCACCCACCTCCCATCTTCCTCCAAATAAGAAGCTTAGATGCTACTCATCTAAAAGCTCTAAAAAATCTTGCAAACGAGTGGATCACCAAGACAGAGAAGTGAGCTCATGAAATGGACCATTGAGAAAATATGTAAGTGGGAGAATAAGCCGTTCTCAAATGTCAGACAACAGTCTGAGGTAGGTCACCATTTGTTCTGGTTTGTTTTTCCTAAAATACATCAGTGTGTCAATCATTATTTGGCATTAATGTTTGATATTGCCCCTGTTAGCCCAACATAATTTAAGGTTTTATGTGTGCTGCTTGTAAATTCTACCCTTCCAAACCTTTTTTTCTAGAAACTCATCAACATCACTTTATTCATAAAGAAATGATGTTATTCAATAAGTGCTTAGAGGAAACAAATTAATAAACCCACAAACTGGTGTATTCATTAAGTCCATTCATTAAGTCCATTTAATATTCCCAGTTAGGTTTTCAAGTCCTTTAACAATGGTTACCAGCTGCTGCCTTCATGAATTGCACAAAAGTTTGTAGAACAAACAACAATTTCATGAAAAAATTGTATAGCAGTTAACATTATTTATATTGTCAAACTTGGGAAGCTGAGTGGTATTTCTGCCAGTAGTCTTACAGTTTTCATCTGCTGAGTTGGCTCCATTTCAGTTAATCCTTTTGTTTTAGTCAGGTTCTACAGAGGTGCATTTTGGAAAACAAGATAAACAGATGAACACGCTTTTCTGACTAAAAAGTCTTTCAGCTGATCCAACTTAGGAAACTGAGTGTGAAATTATACACAACATCAAAAAGCCATAAAACAGATAACGGAGACAACTGAGCTGTTTACAGCAATAAAAGTATTGCTTTAATTTATTATTACTTTTATTATTATTTATTTTATTTACTTTGAGTAAAGGAAATACTTTATCCTACTTCCCAAATCAAATATGTGGTACACAGTAGTTTTCTGAGCTGATTTTGTGTAGTTTCCATCTTCTTTTTCATAATTAGCATCAGTTTTTCTTTTGAAAGGTAAATTTAGATAGTATACTAATGTATATATTCGTTTAAGTTCCTTATAAAACTTTGATTTTTGTCATGTTTGGTTTACAGTCTGCTTACAGTCTGTTACCAGTATGAGTAATAAAATTTTCTGTATTGCTCTACATCTGCAAGTTATTTTTGGTCTCTGGGACAGTTTCAATTACACCATGGAAAGAGATAGAAATCTTAAAAGCAACTAAGTTTCTAGAACTTCTGTGACAAATACCACCATGATATACAGAGAATTCCAGTCTGTGTTTTCATAAAAGGAAAAAAGAAGCAGAAATTTCGTAAAAACTCTTTAGAAATAGGCTGGACTGTCTGCATGTACATAGCAATTTACTGTGTGGTGGCTAGTCTAAATATCTCTCTTGCCCAGAAGTGTCAAAGGAAGAATGTTTAAAGAAGTACTATTCCAGTAGAACCTGATAGGAACAAAGGTAGGTGTGCAGAGGTTGACAGATTTCATTGCTATGCTATTTGTGTAACAATATTTTTTACACTGAAATTCTCTAATCACTTGCTATCTTGTAATTAGGTTCATGCTTAAGGCTTACCAGAATGTGAAAACAAGCTATACTTTGTGTTAGTTAAATATATTAGGGTCCTGAGGGAATTCATTGATAGAGTCATTAAGTCACTACCATCATATTTGAAATGGCATGACAGCCAGAAAATGTTCCTGATGACTGGAGTGAAGGGAATATTGTACACATTTTATAAAAGGAGGACTCTAGGAACTACTAATCCAGTCATCTTCAACTGTGTGAGAGCATGGAACATATCCTCCAGAAGGACATGTCAATGCATGTGGAAGACTGACGACTAGAGGCAACCAACATAGATTGACCAGGGGCAACCCTTACCTGACAAACCTAGTGGCCACCTAGATCTGAGGCACTTCTTCACTGGAAAGGGGAAGAATTACTGGTTGCATCTACCTGGGCTTTTGTAAGACCTCTGATACTGTTCCAATACTGCACAATAATCTTGCTGCTAAATTGGAGAAATGTGAATTTGATATATGAACTGCTAAATGGCTAAGAAATTGGTTGGACAGCAGCTTCCAGGAGTTACAGTTAACTTCTCAATGTCCAAGTGGATACCAAGAATGAGTGGAGTCTCACCAGGCGCCATACTGAGACCAATAATTCATTAATAATATACAGAGTGGGATAAAATGAACCCTCACCAAGTGCATTTCTAATTTCAAAATCAGGCAGCAATAAACTTTTTGCTGCTTGCCCATGGACATGGCTACCAGGACTTCGAAGGGATGTGCTGCTTCAACCTCTACTCACGCTCAGAATCCATCCACACAAACATCCAGAAGCTGAGGGAGCAAGTGAAGGAATTAAAGGTTGAGAACTCAGATTGGATCAATGAACTTTTCAGACAATGGGGATTGACAGGATGGGCTTCATCCTTTGTTAAAGGGATTTTTTGGGTTGTGATCATTGTTTTTAACATTGTTTTACTTATGTTTCCCTGTTAAGTGTCTGCAGAAATCCATTGAGGAAGTCTTCATAGACTCATTTCCATGAGACATGTGGGTCCAAATCTACCAAAATGAAGTAGCAAATCCAAATCTCCCATATTCTGATTCTACATTTCAATCATCAAGATATTTGTCAAATTCTTGACAATTTATAATATAACAGATTGGATCCTCTTCAAGAATCTTTTTCTCTTCACAGATTAGAAACTAAGAGTGAGTACTTCTTTTGTAATTATAATTCAATCATCGAATCCCTTATGATTTTCCAGAGAAAAATCTCCTACACAACTCTTCACTAGCTTCTTAGAATTCTCAGTGTTTTTCTCAGGGTGCCCCAAAGCCAAGACAAAAAGTTTTTATTGATTGATATTTCACTCCATATATCCTTAAATCTGACTTTCTCATAGTACAAGAAGTGATAAATAGTCAATTCTGATGAAATTCAACTAGTTACATATTTACATACACATTTAAGTTGAGATATACGATAATATAAAAGAATGATAATATATCTGAAACATTGCATATGAGCATGGACATACATATTTTAAAAGATGGTATTTGAATAAATTTAAAGACATTCTGTATGGTGCTCTAAGCTGTATTTCCCCTTTTGAAAAGTTGCCAAAGTTTTAAATGAATATTCAAACTAGTTTTAAAAATATGATTTTTAACAGTGATTTAAAACATAGCTCAGATATGGTATTGGTGATTCAAGTTTTGCGTCTGGATTCTTAGATAACATTCCAAGTTTTATATCTGCTGTCATAATCACTCATTCTCACTCAAAAAGACAAGATGTATATTATGACTTTTTCTGTTTAGAAATAGCTGTCAAAAAACTAAAAAAAGAACTCTAATAACTTTTGCTGAAATAATACTGACAGAATATAGCCAACAGTTCATTCACTCAGGAAAGCATCAAAGAAGCTTTTTATTTTCTCTAAAACTCTCTGTAAACCTCTGATATTTTTTTAATTTAAATAAGAAAGGTCCTGAGGCTTCTACTGATATTTTTAAGGCTTATTTTTCCCATGAATGACAAAATTAGTATGTTGAGCTGGATAGTTGGCTAAACAAAGAAAAGTTAAATGTATTTTTCTCCAAAGGGAGTAAAAGACAGACTATGCCTTTGTTATATGATATTTAGGGGATAGATTGCTCATTTTTAGTATTCAGATAAAATTTGGAAGATGTTGCCTGTTTTGGACAGACAATTTTTCAAATAAGTTTGTTTAGGGATGTGTTTAGGGATTACAACCACTAACATTCCATTCAACACAGCCAAAGAGTAACTTGATTAACTGCAGTTGTGTGGAATAGATTTGTCTAAGAATCAGTTTGCTGTCAACCCGTCTGCCATCTCCATAAATTATGTATGCAATTGTGCAAGAGCAAATAGCATTTATGTTGATTTTCCAGGATGGGTTCCATCATTTCATTAGATTATTATAAAAGGGAATTTTCCATGACTAACAACTTGCATAAAATTGCCAGAGCTGCCCATAACAGAACATTTAGTTACATAATTCTGTTATTTGGATATTTATGTCTGTTCAGCTACACAATCAATATCTGAAGGACAAACACTTTTTACACCTTAAACACTTTACTATTCCACAATGAACAACCTTATCCTGAATATGATATTGGTAAAATTCTGGAGCATATTATATGGGTTTATTTATAAGACACTGTTATGCTACAACAGGCTTCAGATGGCATGCACTGGTGTCACACATATCCTTCATCAGGAGAAAAAATTATGTGAAGAATTTCAAGGTAAGATAATGATTTATGACTGCTGTTTTGTTGTAAATATAGGTGGTTCTGAATAAAATGTACCTCCTTCATCTGCTATTAGTATTTGGAATGACTCTGAGGATTCCAGAAACGGCTAAAGGATATAAGACAAACTTTTCCATCTAAGTTAAGATGGTCTATGTTGCAATCATGACACTATTGTTATCCAAATGCTTTCCAGGTCTTCAGAAGATACTAAAGGATCTGATAGTGGCTGAAGTTGGAGAAAATGAGGAAAAAAATCATATTATCTGTATGTACATAAACGATCTAGGTAGGCCAATGTTGAGAGGAGTTTACTTTCCCATTTTTAATGTCTTCTATTGATGGCTCAGGCTTCAGTATTAGGTGATGCATTTCGCTCAGTGTCTCTAGCCTTAGACTGGTGCAGGTGTTACTACATGTGGTGCCATATCCAGAGCACAGTTCTGGAAAAGGGTGCTGCCATCTATAGATACAGATTTGACATTTCAATCTCAGCCTCTGACCCCTGGTATGCTTTTGTTTTTACCTCTGGCAGTGCTAACAATGAAGTTTAACTATCTTTGTTCCTAAACTGACTATTCTCTTTCTTACAAGATGGGCATAAGATTAACATTTTATGTTTTATATCCTAAAAATGCTATTCATTGTATTTAAGATTGTCCTAGGTTACAATGTAAAATTGTGCCTAAGGTATGTATTCTATCCCCATGAGCCGTTACAGCCAAGGTGGGGCAGTGTTTTCCTTATCTTCTGTTAATGAGCCCAACAATGCCTTGCCACATGAGTCATAGATAACTCCCTCCGGGAGTTATCTCTGTTTAATGGGCCATCAAGGACCCACTGCATGACTCATCATCCCATTGTGAGATGCTCCGCCCAGGGGGAGGAGGCAAACATTTCCACCTGGATAAATCCAGGGTTTGGGACAGCACAGATAGCTTCTATCCACTGGACTCCCAGAGGAGACAAGAGCTACCAGACGCTTCTACAGGATCGCTGCTTTGACAAGACCATCTCATCTGGACTGCCACTACCACCCTAACAGGGTGTCAGGTTGTATTCTGACTCTGTCAGTGGTTTTTTTTTGTACTATTACTTTTATTTTATGTTACTTTTCTTTTATTTCTCTTCTTTTCCTCCTATTAAGTTGTGTTTCTGACTTGGAGTCTTCCACTGGTTTTGCTTTCAAACCAGCACAAAGATGTAGTCTTGAAAATTCTAACAACTCTAGAGGAGGGGAACTGAACAAGTAGTATTCCTGTAATTCAGGGAAATATTTAAAATTGGGAATTTTATCAGTTTTAATTGTTCTTTCTTTCTTTCTTTCTTTCTTGTAACTTCTTCTGTCTCTTGTGTCAGAAATGCGAAGAAAATTAAGGCTAAGATGCCTTTTCTCTACAATATTCTGACACCTCTTGTTAATTTAGGTCATCATTCAAGTATTTTTGATTCCATACTTTGGAGTGTAGTGCTCTGACTAATTATTTCTCTTTTCCATAGAAGTTAGAGAGAATTGTTCTTGTCCAACAGGTTAAGACAGAGGTAGTTACATGTCTGTTGCATTCAGTCCTCTGAACATCTTTATAATAGCCTGTGAGAGTCTGTGACAGCCACTGCTGCCAGGTAAAAATTAAACTAGATGGAAGTAACTTTTTCTCTAAAACTCACTCTAAACAAAATATATCTACACCAAGGAGTTTATGAGCTGGGGAAAGTAGGATGACTCATACATTCTTAAAACATTTTTTGAAAAAGCATGTTTGCCAAAACTGTCTGTAAACATTATATTTTATGTCCTAACTCATTAGACTTATATTTCTATTTTCAGATAGAGTGTATGTTTAAGCAATCATCAAATGCTATCTTCACTGATACTGCTTCACTTTGTTATTGAACATTACATCAACATTGATATTTGCCTCTTCAAACCAAATGTGCCATGTTTCTTATAACTAAACCCTCCATTCAATCTAACTGGGAAACCAGTCTGTATAGATTCCATCAAAATAAACAATGATGTCTGAATAGATTATGTTTTTAGTTAATACCAGGTCATCCTCTGTTTCCATTTCTGGCAAATCCACATCAGTCTTTCTGCAAAAAAGCAGTATACTACATTTATTATCTTACCCATACTGCATTTCTTTACAGAAGAAAAAAAAAAAGCTAATTTATTAGACATCTTGGAGATCTTTCTCTTTTATTTACATTACTATTTTAATAGTACCTTAGAATACTTATCAGAGTAAATCAAGATTTCGCATATACAAAATGAATCAGGTCTAGCCTATCAACATTTCTCTTATTTTGTCAAGGATAGCAAAACACATTTTAAAACATAAAGAAATTTTAAGTAAAATAAAAGAGAAAATCACACTTAAAATATTGTTATATCAACCAACACTAATATTAAAGACCTTAGATAAGCGGGTTAGTTGAAAAGCATTACATATTTCCACACTCCTGTCCAAGGTATGGTCATGGAACAGAAGAAAGAGACTGCAGTTTTGTTTTTCAACATAAATCTCTAAGATTTTGATTCTTTTGTTATCAGTCCTTTGTCAGGGCACTCAAGTTTTTCACATAAAATTAAAAAATACGTTACTTTGAGTTTTTCTAGATTAGGAATCCTTCTTTCTGTCTTGAACATATTGTTTTTCTTGATTTAAAACAAGACTTAAAGATGGCCCAGGACCAGATCCTAAGGAAAAAACCCCAAAATTATATGTGAATAACCTCAGTAGCAGTACAGTTTTCTGAGGTTTTACAAATCTTTCATTGAATTAAGTTTCTTTGAAATAATAATTATGTAAGCAAAATTAAAAGCAAAACTTCGGATGTACATTCAAAGAGGGTAACCACCAATAGCTTTTTCTGGGTTGTGCACAAAAAGCATTACACGTAATGCTTTTAATAATTTCATCACATTATTAAATTAGATAGTATGAATATATGAGAATGAAATATAAAACTTTTTACCTCATTCTCATTACTTGTTACACACTAATTTCTAAAATAAAGCTCAACACTGAAAAATGTAGAAAATCCCATGTTAGAATTTTCAATTGTTTTAGAGTAATACAGATAGTGACAGAGTAAGAAAATTTTATTTTTAATAGACTCATGTCATTTACATTTTGTCTATAGACAAAATATAGATATTTTGAAGTAGATCACACAAGCTGTCTTGAAAATGATTTTATATAAAAATAAAGATTATTAAAAGCCCTAAATATGAACGAAAAATAATTTTCAGTCTTTTGATGTCACATTGAGAATATCTTCTTGTAAAAAAACAACCCAACAAAACATCCTGAAACAAAGGTTTTAATTATGAAGTTTTGTCATGAACAATGATTGAATATGTCATTGCTGTATTGCACAAATATGAAATTACAGTTGCTTGTAATTGCAGAAAATACACTCTTACATGTTCCTTCTGATGAGAAAATTAGCATCTTACACTTTGTTATTTAGTATATTTCAATCAAATAGTTAACCCATGTCCTCTTCAAACTGTAAAATCAAAGTCTTTGAAACTTTCAGATCTTTTGTTTTTCAAACCATATTCAAGCCTTTTTAGCAGCATAGTTTAAATTTCAGAAGTTATGAAACACCTAAATTCTGCTTGTCTATGTTGCTGCATCAGTGAGTGATATACATCTAACAATATCATTAAATATGTGAGCAGTAAAAACTCCTAGTCTGGTAAGAATCATAGGCAGAAGCCACAACTAATCAAAAAGATCAACAGTTGAGATCAGAGGGAGAAGTTTAGATTAAGTCTCAGAAAATTTGAAAAGAAGCTATTACTTGTCTCTGTGTTCACAATGTTCATGCCACTTTTTATGAATGTTTTGCTGGGGCCTAAGAAACCAAGGTTATCAATAAATGCAATTTCTTAATGAGTGCTCTACACAGAGAAATGACAAATGTGTATATCCAGAGATACTGTTCCCATGGAAACCATAATTCAGCCAGTTTGTGCACATATATTAAAGAATATGTTTATGCAAGGAAGATGAGATATGGTTTCTTTGAGGAGAATAACATTGACTTTACTGACTTTTGTGTGTGCTAAATGTCAAGCATTATTTTACATTAATATATCTTGTACTTTATTGTACTGTATTTGCTGAATAGCACACTGCATGCTTCTATAATGTAAGGATGTTTTGTGTAATTTTCATGCAGAAGATAAGATAGACATAAAGTGGTAAAGAGAGCTAAAATTACAAGTTTTCGCTCAGGTTATTCTTTCAGTTTTCATGCTTGGAGTTGAAAGACCATTTCTACTTACAGATCTGCACAGCTGCAGAGCCATGATCTCTGTTTGAGGGAATTACACTAGTAAAAACATTACACAAAAGAATTTACCTTAGAGTGTTACAGGGTAAGCTTTCATCTTTAATAAAAACAGAGGTCATAGACACAGAAATCTAGAAAGGAACTTGTCAATATTCTTAAGCTAGTGAAAGTTTAGCCTTCTTGTTAGACATTGAAAAACTTCAAATTTACATAACACTCAACAATACCTAAAGACCTGCAAGGCCTGAATATTTAGCAATTTTTCCCTATAAAGGCAGTCTAAAACTACATCAGACACTTATCTTGCAGACACAGTTGCATTGTAAATGCAGCAGAAAACTGACAAAACAATAAAAAACAAGTAATTTTTTTCAAATTCAGATTACTAAAGCATACTTCATTCCAAGATTTCAGAATAAGAACGTAAGAGGAATTATCAGTTTAAATCCCACACCAAGAATCTATGGGTGCAGATAGAACGACCAGAATTCAACAGTTTGTCATACTTAAGTTTCACATTCATGCTCTACTGGGAGCAAGCATAAACTAGGAAAAGACGAGAAAATTCCTAGTTGTGGTGATTTGGCTCTGGATAGCAGCAAAGTTCCCACACAAACACTTGCTCACTCACTTCCCCACTCCCTAAAAGGAATTGGGAGAAGATGGAAAGAACACGAATGAGAAAACCTGTGGATTTAAAAGAAAATAGCAAAATCACCCACCAATTACTATTGAGGGTAAAATAGACTTGGAGACTTTAATGCATTGACTAGTAGCATAACCTAAACATATTATTATACTGGTTCCAGTACTGGAAACAAATTTTGTTCTGGTTTTTGTTGGGATAATTTTCCTTATAGTAATCTGCATGCACTGTCTTTTCGATTTGTGACCAAGCAATGTTAGTAACACAGCAATGCTTTAGCTGCTAAATAGTGCTTAAAAAGTGCTAAAGCCTTCTTTGTTTCTCATGCTGCTTTGGAACAAGTAGGCTGGGAATTTGCAAGAGATTGTGAGGGGACACAGCTGGCACAGCTGCCCCATCTCATATTTTAACCTCAGGTGGCAACTAAGTTCAGTGCTGTGTTAATGTATTTCATGCATTTACGTACCTTCCTATACCTTCCAGGCTGACCTTACCTTGGACTAAGCTTTAGTGGAAATTCTTATTTTGGAAACAGGTCTACAAAAACCTGGGTTTACAAAAAATGCTGAGGAACATAATACAAACCGTTATTTAACTTTAAACTTGCATTAAATGTTTACAAAAATGAGCTCAGTCTTCTTTCAAACATTATCACAAACATGATAGAGGATGTTACCCATTTTCGTCTGCATTATCAGGATCAATGCCATCATTATTACAGTGAACCATTAAAGTCTTGACATTTATCACACTATAGTATTTGCCATTGGTGAAGCACTTGCAGTCCCACTAAGCTTGAATGGGGAGTACTGCAAATAGCATGTGAAGTTTAACTACCATCAGCAGTAAATGTCAAGATTTTAATGGTTCTTGCTCTACACATAATATGAATTTAGAACTGAAAATATTCAAAAAGGTCTGAGTTCTGAACTGAGATTGGGTTTTTGCATCCTATATTGCATCCTGTAATTTTACTAATTTAAGTTATGCTTGAAAATGTATTTCAGGTTCATGGAAACTCTTCTGTCAATAATTTAACAGAAGTTTCACTTTCTTAGAAGCCTGCATCATCCGTAGCAACACTGTATACGAGTGTTGCCAGTAAGTGCAAACATTACTGAATCATTTACATAAAAGTTAGTAGTCTGTTTTATAATAATATGGTATAAATAGTTTTGTAAGTCATTCTTCATTAGCTAGGAGGAACTCTACAAAATTCCAAACTATTAAAGAACATTATTGTGAGATGCTACCTAGAATAGATCTGGATTTTAAAAGTTTTGGTATTATTCTTTGAGACTGAAGAGAAAGTACATGCAGGTACAAATGGCATGCATGAACTCACACATTTGAAATTGGACCATTTCCATTACCCCATTTTGTAAGCGAGCTCTACTTTGGATACAAGCCTTGTTGCACACTACAGGGGAAACTGTAAAATAGCTAAAATTCTGTAACTGATAACATTTCATTAAACATGGACAGTTTTAAATCTCAGTTAACCTCCCAGGTTTGGAGAATAATTTCAGAAGAAGGAAAGAAAGAGTTAACAAAAATGAAAGCAAGCTAACAGAATTAAAGAAGCAATGCAACCTCTTCTTACACTTCTCTGCCAGCTTACAGTGCATCAGGGAGCTGCTCACTCTGTAATTCACGTCAGGTACCCATGAAAAGTGGTGCAATTTCCAGTGATGTGTAGAGGTCCTGAGGGGTGACTTCAGCTACATCAGCTATATACTTAAAATTGAATCCATGCATTGCATTAATTATTCACCACCATGCACTGCAAAAGATTTTGGTTCTGGAAAAACAGTCTCTTTTACTTTGTTCAAAGGGTAAGAGGGGTTCTTGGGCTTTTTTTTTTTTTTTTTTTTTTAACTTGTTTCTGGCTTATCTATATGTGCCTTTGTATGAGGCACAAACCAATTCCAATTCATTATCTACTTTTTGGTAATGCCTTGAATATATCTCCTGTCATATTAGGAGGTCAGACGACCCTTCCATCACTCATTAATTAGTATTGTGGAGAAAATTTATATAGCATATAGACTATATACAGTGCCTGATATTTTACTTAAAGAAAATAATAATGTTGGTAATACTGATGAATATGCATATTCAATTACTATCAATGATTTTTTCAAATGGAACTGGATAGTTTGGATGGATTTAATTCAGTTCATGAAAGAAGCAATGTAATGAAATAATTTTCATTCAGCAATTCATACAGCATAGGTCTTTTTCTGTGGATATGCATAGGCTATCTGATAAATGATGAGGATATTTAAGGTATAAAGAGAAAGAATATTTAGAAATAATTTCTACTCAGTTATGTTTACAGCCTGCTATCTAGTGTTTCACTAGATTTTGGGATTTTAATGAATAAAAGCATTTCACGTGCACAACCTGTGCAATATTTTTAATTACTAGCCAGGTAATAATAAAGATTAAGCATATATGCATACTTTTATTTACAGAAAGCCTATTTTTCTCAGAATTTATAAGAAACAAAAAATCCTATAGGAACATGCATTTTTTTCTTTCTACGTGGAAAAAAAAACCCGTTGTATCAGTCACCTCCAGTCTTGGAATTCTTATGTGCTTGGTGCAGACAACAACAAAAATCTATTAGACATTGTTCTCCTTAACCTCATTTTATTAACTAGAATAGTTCATAGTAGACATGTGTTTTCAATCAAATTTATCACTGCAAAGAAAGAAAAAACATAAAAGGACCAATTTTTTACCTCATGACATTCTTGCAGTGAAAAGCTAAACATTGGCTATTGATTATTATTCATGTAATTTTCTGATTCTATTACAAAACGCTTTGAAAAACACAGAAACAACTTCAATTATTTCTATAGAAACTTATTCCTATTTTTAAATTAAAAAAAAAGCTGTCATTCATTAAAAAAAAAAAAAGCTAGACTTGTTAATAACCACGAACATGTGCATGAGTACAAAAGATTCTTTAATACACTAGGCAGGTAGACTTCTTCTGTTAAATGTGAATCTTCTATATCATCTATTTTGAAAAAAAAAAAAAATTGCTCAAGGCCATGTTTAAGGTTTAATTAATGAAGAAACAACCACTGGGAATTGTTACTGTACTTTATCTTATATAGTCAGTCATCGGTCTTATCTTAATTGCTCTAAATAATTTTGGAGAGGTTTTCCATAGCTCCTTCTTTGTTTGTCCTGGTTTCAAATTTGATATAAAGCAAAAAAAAAGTCCCCAGCTTGAAATGTGATAAGTCCACTAGGGACACATTCAGCCTAACAGTCCACATAGAATTTTCTTAACAAACTTCCAGCATCCTTACGTGGTTTAAAAAATGTTTTTTACTTCCTTAATTTGGTACTAATAAAGCCTGCATTTGTTTTAATCTAACGTCACTTTACATGGTAACACTTGTATAATAAAATGCAAACTTGGAAAACACTTATGTATAATCAGATGAGGTAGAATTATGAAATCAGAAAACAATCAATTAGAACATTTCTTCACACTGCTGAGATAGGATTCAGCTTATGATTCCTAAAATGCAGTATATAACTGTAGGTCTCCAAGACTTGGCAGATGCTATCTATTTAGCTAGCTTTGATTTTTTTCTTGTATTTGGACATCTGTACAGCTTCCCATTCTATAATTGAACTGCCTAAACAGAGGCACGCTCAACCAACTTGGAAAATTTAAATAATTTTATTATTTCCAGTCTTCAGCTGCTCATACAAAAGAGTTAGCTCACCTCACTCACAGTTTTGTGTGAATTTGTATCTGTCAGATCTGCATGAATGTTTCAGATACCTTTAGCACAGTAGAAAGTACTGTTACAGTTAAGAGCTGATTCTCATCTCCAAGTTTCCGTGACTGATTGGAGCATCTTCACCATTGATGATGGTGGGAAATAGAAAAGTTGCTCAGACATAGATCTCTAAATTTTGGCATTTGAGAAAAGTTTTGAGGACTTAAAAGCTATTTCAATTACCTTGTGCACATCTCCTCAGTTCTAGGCATTTGCTGGCCTGGGCTCAGGTCCCGCTGGAAAAAGCACAGATCGTGTGTTGGGGAAAATTGTTCTGGAGAAGGTGGACTTGGTAGGGTCTGCTTCCCTTTCCTCCCAAATGGAGCTGTACTGATGGGACTGGCCTGAGTTCCGGCCTCTGCTGTCTCATAGCCAGGCCCTTACCTACAGGGTAATGCCCTCAGCCTTGCCCTGTGCCCAGAGGAATTTCCAGTGTCCAGGTCTGGGCCTCTCCCAGTTTTTCCCCAGCTGCCCTTTTCCCGAGATGGGTCAGTGAAATAGGCCCTGGATGCCAGTCCCTGCCCTGATGTCCCCTAGGGAACCTCTGATGCCCCCAGGCAGCCACATGCTGCTCCTCCATAGACTTTCATGCAGTCAGCAACACACATCATCATCCATCTGGCTCCTGGAAAATGGGTAAAAACAGACTACTAAATTTTTTACTTCTTGCTTCTTGTTCTGTTAGAGGTGTTCCAAAAATTGTTCCAGAAAAGCTCCATACTGGCAGGGATCACCTAGGCAAAAAGATTTTAAAAGTTAGCACTAAAAAAAAAAAAAAAAATCCATTGAAGATATTTGGAAAGAGCAACTACTGTAGGAATTGGGACTTTAGAAGGAAAACTGCAGAGTTGGGAAAATATCTATAGAACAAAATAATCTCCATGGAGTTGTTATCCTTTCATTTCCACTGATAAGGACTAGGTAACAAAAAGCCAGGCCTTTACCTACGTACTGGTACAAAATTGTGAGATCTGTGATGTACAACCCATTGCAGATAAGCAAAACAGAACAAGGGTAGTGGGGGGAGTTACCTTCCTGAGCAATTTCTGGTAAAAAGCATGTGAAGCTTCTCGCTGTTGGCAACATCCAAAGTCATGTTACATCGACAGACTAAATAGAAACTTCTGCAGATGAGAAAAGCAGTTTTCTTGAGAGGATTGCTGAAGTTTAGGATGTGTGAATGGAATATTCTGCAGATGGAGCAGGCCGGTGGGCACTTCGCATTACTGAAAAACTCTCTTGATCAACCATCTTAATACAATGAGAATAAGAAGTATATCTTCTCAGGTATGAGGGAAGAACATGACCGAATATCTGAGATATTCAAACTGATTAACAAAAGGCAATCATAAGGATGTATAAGGCCAAGTGCCTAAAGTTAATTTTTGGGAAAATTAACATCCTTATCTGTCAGAATGACATACTTTCAGAAATGTTCTGCCGGTCTCCCATATTCAGACTCCTGAATATTAATACTATGGACTGATGAGAATTTCCTGGCTTTCTGACCAGAATATAATGACAGCTGCATAGTACCAAGAGATGAAATTTTAGTATTCTATAAAATCCTCACGTATAAGAGTAAAGGGATGAATTACTCATCCTGGAGGCAAAAGTTCATTTATGGATTAACTCTCAAAGTTGTCTATATGTTGTGCAGACATTTAGGGTTTGGACTTTCAAACATGTTTGGACTTGTAAGTACATAGGAAAACACAATAAAAGACAAGTTCATTGAGATAATTAAAAATAAGTAGGGTTCAAATTTAAAGAGAGCATAGGGTATTATAGCTAGGAAGAAACAATCATCTACACAAAACCAAACAAATCTGATAGGAGGAAGCTTATGCTTGATGGGCTTAATGAAAGTAAACATTTTGTTAGATAGGTGAAGGGGGAGTTTTGGCTTGCTTTGCTTTTAGCTCATGTCTCAAGTCAAGTTCAGTCTTGGAAATTTGAAATCTTCTCTATCCTAAACTCTAAAACATATTAAGGAGAAAAGCCCAGGAGATAAAGACAGTCAAATCTAAGAAACACAATTGTTTTAGACTCCATAATCCATGGAAGAAAAATCTGAAAGACAAGTTGTGCTGGTTTGAAAGCAAAACCAGTGGAAGACTCCAAGTCAGAAACACAACTTAATAGGAGGAAAAGAAGAGAAATAAAAGAAAAGTAACATAAAATAAAAGTAATAGTACAAAAAAAACCACTGACAGAGTCAGAATACAACCTGACACCCTGTTAGGGTGGTAGTGGCAGTCCAGATGAGATGGTCTTGTCAAAGCAGTGATCCTATAGAAGCGTCTGGTAGCTCTTGTCTCCTCTGGGAGTCCAGTGGATAGAAGCTATCTGTGCTGTCCCAAACCCTGGATTTATCCAGGTGGGAATGTTTGGCCCCTCCCCCTGGGCAGAGCATCTCACAATGGGATGATGAGTCATGCAGTGGGTCCTTGATGGCCCATTAAACAGAGATAACTCCCGGAGGGAGTTATCTATGACTCATGTGGCAAGGCATTGTTGGGCTCATTAACAGAAGATAAGGAAAACACTGCCCCACCTTGGCTCTAACGGCTCATGGGGATAGAATACATACCTTAGGCACAATTTTACATTGTAACCTAGGACACAAGTGCTCAAATACTTGAAAGATAGATGCAAAGTGGAAGTGAAGGTTGCTAAAAATATTTGAATTGGACAAGAATTAATGAGCTTAAGAGAGACTGAGCATTTCTGTATAGTGTTTTCAGAAGTTTAAACATGTCCTAGTTAAACACTGGAATAGATAATATAAATTACTCTGTGTAGGAGGCAGATTTAGAGTCTGCCCTTTTGGCAATATTCTTCTAGCATTCCTTTTGAATAGTACTATTTCGCTGTAGTTTTGCAGGTGAACTTTAGAATTTCTTCAGATCTTTTACAGACTTGAAGGTTTTTTGTTTTTTTTTTTAATTCTCAGAGGTAATCCCTGGAAAAGACTACTATTCTATTTTTTATTTTTTATATTATTTAATAACGTATAATTTTAAAATATATTTTTTCTTGATTTAACCATCTGCTCTCTCTGTATGAGACAAATTCATGTGTTTTACTTTATTTTTTTCATAAACTGCCAGAAAATATTAATCTTAAAGCAATAAAGTCATTACTCTGAAAGTTACATACTGCTTCAGCAGGGTGATTGGTTATTGTAATTAGAGCTTAATTGTTCAACGTTAAAAATATTACTGTTATGATATTCTTGTCTAAGATGACAGCACAAAACTATTCTTGTGAACAAAGAATCCCACATTTGTCATTTTACCATTTTCGTTCTTTGAGATTGGTTAATGGATGTTTTTCTCCAGGTGATGGGTGTGTGTGCTGAAGTCATTTCTTAAGACAGCAGATTTACGTTGAAATGGATTGCATCATATTGATTTGCATTATCTGAAGGACTGACTTACTCCCTTCCCTTCTTTTCTTGTTTTTTTCCCCAAATATTTTGTGACACTCTATTACTAGGATGTCCAAATTCTGTGAAATTAAACTGTTACTGAGGGAAAATAAATATAGGAAGGGAAAATCCTAGTGAATAGGTAGAGATGGATCAAATATTTCTGCTGTTTTTCATGATTTGCAGAATCCTTTTGTCTCTAACACCTCTCAGTTTTCAGTTTGCCCTTCAAGTAAAAGCTCCACTCAAATTTTTTTTCAGGCAAAATAGAATTAAGCCCAAATTTCCACACAGGTAAAGTGAAAAGGAAAATTCATTGAGGGATGCCAAATGGCAACACAGATAAAACCATTCTTTAAAAGAAAGAAAACATCCATGAAGAAAAAAAAATATATATATAGTCAAAGTGGACACAAAATTGACAGTTTTCCTTTATGAAAGCAGAAGCTAAATTTCAATTGTCTTCATATGGATGCTCTTAAAAAAAATAACAAAGTGAAAATTCTAGAACACTTTTTCCTGTACATGGATACACTATTATGAGTGAAAACACGTTTTAAGGTCCAGTCTTCTCAGCATCAGACTGAGCACAGTTGTATTAAATAATAAATAAGAAACACCACAAGGGAATTAGCACTACTGTAAAAATAGAACAAAAATAAAATAGTTTCTAGATAATAAAGAAAGACCAAAATACAAACGCATTTCAAGATTACAGATTTCCTGGCATTTATATCTACTAAGGAAAATATTATGTAATTAAATTAATATCCCACCTCAAAGCCCATTTTCTTCTCATTACAGAAAATATTCCAAAACAAAGCTACATGTGAGTTTTTTTATACTTGCAAAAGTCAACAGTAGGCAACACAGAGAATCTACTAAATTAACTGTTACAGATTGAATTTTAACAACTATTTTAATGTATATGATGTTGAGGCACATTGACCCTGACTTCCTCAATTAGACAGAAGAGACAAAATATAGCAAAAGGCTTGTGACTCAGGATAAGGACAGGCAGAGGCTCTGTTTTGGAGCCAGCTGGCCTTTACACCATCAGATACAGAAGCTTCTGGTAGCTTCTCACAGATGTCACCTGTAACCCCACTGCTACCATTAAGAAGTCCAAAATATTTGCATGCACTTGGAAGATTTTCCCTTCCTGGGAAGAGTCACAGTGCTTTCCAATACACTGGAAAAATCCTTTGGAAATCTATGCTGCAGTTTAAAAGCTGTAGCCTCATGTTAGTATCACAAAAGTTATTACTCCCTTTAACCAAACCAAATTTAGAGAAGCTTTTTAGCAGTTTCCCATCAATTTGTTTTCAAATGTTCTAAGTTGCATTGAAATGTGCTAGTTTAATACTCACCAGAACTATTCTGTAACTAGTACCTAATATGATAGGAAGTAGATTCTTTACAGTAGTAAATCCACAATTTCTTATAGACTGGATCAAAATTCATTTAAAGGATCCTCCCCACAGAGAATCTCTAAGCAATTTGAACTTGACAAATAAAAAAATCATAATATTGTGTGCTAAAAAAGAATTTTTTCTTGTCCCTAAAATTAAGTATACTGTGTAGTTTAGAAATATCCAACATATTATGTTTACACATCAAAACAAAGAAATTTTGTACATCTGTAATCAAAAGAGAATGTGATCAGCAGCCCATTCAGGAAACTTGATTTGTTTTCCTGTATGCCTGAATTTCTGTTAACTTTGGTCCTTGATCCCACAGAAGGGATTTCCCAGATAGGCATTTTTCTGTTGTATTGTGAGAGACTGGAAGGGCTGCTAACTTGAAACATTTCAGGTGCGTGTGTAGGGGAAAGGGGCAAAACTTTCTCTGGTGAGACAATGCCCTGCTAGGCTGCCTCTATTCCAGCCCCACAGCAGCCACAATCCCTGGCACATTGGAGGCAGTGCTCCTCAGCTTCCCCTGGAGCTGCTATCCCAGGTCCTAAGTGGGCACCGGACCAGAAATCCCACCTTGGGTAAGGGCCCAGGAAAACCAAAGTGTGCTTAAGGCAGAGCACGATGTAAGCACGTCTTGAGCTTATTTCTTGGATTTCATGAGAGCTAGAACACCAATGGAGGAGTGATAGTTCTATTTGTTCTTTTCTCTCTTCTCTTTCTCTCTTTCTCTTTCTTCATCTAATTCCTTCTTCTCAGAGTTTGAGTATCTTAATATCAGATAGGATGGAGTTTGCTAAGCTCTGTGGGCTTAGAATTTGCTAGGTTAATATTTTGTGAAATGCTTAATGTTGATTGAGTGTTGCTTTAAAATATTCCAAGTTTCCTGCTTTTCCGAAGTTTGCCAGTAATTTTTTTTTTGTTGTTTTGATTTCTTGAGAAATATCTTGTTGCCATTCTTGTTGATATATTCAGTGCTTTTGACTTAGGGTGCATAAAAGAATCTTAAGCCCTTTAAGAGACTCATCAAGTGAGATCTGGGGCCTTGCATTTATGTCACTCAAAGTATCTGTTCTAGGAACCATTAAAAGACCAATTGCATAATTAGATCCTTTCTTTTTTGTTAGTACTTTTATTCATGTAAGATGATATTTAGAATATGCTATAAACATTATAACTCTTTCACAAATTCTCTCTTTCCTAAGAAACAAACAAACAGACAAACAAAAAGAAAAAACAAACAAACTTCAATAAAATAGAACACCACATTGTGTGACAAGTAAATTTCTAATTACCATCAATCTCAATGCATTCTTT
This sequence comes from Phylloscopus whistleri, assembly GCA_017589585.1. Classification (NCBI taxonomy): domain Eukaryota; kingdom Metazoa; phylum Chordata; class Aves; order Passeriformes; family Phylloscopidae; genus Phylloscopus; species Phylloscopus whistleri. The sequence goes on from JADMLD010001396.1 coordinate 932,963, forward strand.
CCAAACCTAATCAGTCCTTTGAAACTTCAAACTACCTAGCCCACAACCATATCAGTATACTTATGAAGCCACCTATTCCAAATATCTTACACATTATCAGGTTTTTATTTAGTTCTTTTCCTTGACCATGAGCATTTGCTTTCATTGCAAAGTTTCAACACTTTTCAAAACATGTCTTCCCTGCATTAATTATGAATTTTGCCTGTCTTTGAATTTTCCTTTAGACTCACACGTTAGGCAAATTTTGGAATTTCTACACAAAATGTACTGAGAAATAGGGAAGTTACTTGGCCATTTTGTACTAATTTCTTCAACTAATCATTAAAAAATATATATATAAAAAAGAAATTCCAAAACAACTGAAGGTCGCATTGCTAGGATAAGGCTGTTTGCAAACATATATTATATTTTTAAAACTTCCTAGATATTTGACTGCCATTCCTTTCAATATATTTGGTTTCAGTATAACCAGCTTGCGGGGGGAATCCATATAGTCTGAAGCACAGCACAGAATGAAATAAATAATCAAATCTTCTATGATTTTTGATGAGTAATGGCATCTGCTGAAGGGAAAAAATGCATAAAAAAGCATTTTAGCTCACATAGTCCATTGCAGATGGTCTGCTGAACACAGTAATTCCTTGCCTGCTAGGAAATTCTAATTAATTTAAAATAAGTAGCTTACGTAATTTAGTAATGGTTTCATCTGACATAACATTAAAAAAAAAAAAAGTGAAAATAAGAAGAATGAAAATATTTATGTGATAGATACAATTTGATCATTTAGGTTTCATATGCAAATCTATGATACAGCACTGATTATTCTGCATCCCTACACAAATAAAATCTCTTGATTATATGGTACTGAAAATTGTTGTGTTGTCCTAAATCCTGTCCTTTCATTCCTGTGTTTTCTTCAGTCTTTTTTATTCTTTGCCTCTGTGTTAACTATTCATTTTACATTGAGTTCCATATGGACATCATGGAATAAAATTGCAAATTTAGCCACTTTATTAAAAAGAGATTTAAAAAAAGACAGATTTCTCACCCAAAAGGATAAAAAACCTGATGGCATTTTATATAAGGGTACTGTAAAGTTCTGAAGCAATTTCAGAGGAAATAAAATTATTTTGAAGGGATAACAAAAATTTTAAAGCACTTTTGTATACTTCATGATTTGTTATATCCTGTCGCCTAAAAAAGAACATTCACATTAATTAAATCTCCTGTGTCCATAACCATCAGGGTTTGGTATTACTGAGGTACCACATTGGATGTAATAGACTCTGCAAATCAATCTAATATCTTTGTGCATATTGCAGGGAGCTCTTCCTTACATACATATTGTGCAGTCATGCAGGCTTGCATATTATAACCAGGGTAAATGTATTTTATCCTTTTACTATCATGATTAAACCGAAGAAAGGAATCTGGTCCAAAGAAAGGAATCATGCACATTTAAGAATCTCTATCTAAAAGGAATCTAATTCCACTTGTGCATAGACACACAAATTTCCAAGACTATTTCTAAACCAGACTGGAAATTGAAACCTAAGCAAATGACTACTGAGAATAAAAAAGAGATTGGAACTTTCATATATTTATCTTGCAGTTTTATGCACCAGAAAAATCTAAAGGTATTAGACAACAAGTGAAGCTCTGAAGCTAAAACATATTTCCTCTGTAAGAGATTTAACTTAAGCTCCATGGGTTTGTTTTGCTTTAGTTTGTTAGGTTTAAGTCTTTTTTAAAGATCCCATAGGACAGTAAATGTTACCAGAACATCATTTGGGATAGGAAAAAGAGATTGATCTGAAAAAAATATCAATGTCTATTGTGATGTAACTCCTTAGGGCATGTCTATTTTAAAGATACTTCTTTAAAATAAAGTAGACAAAAAAAAAATTAAAACCAGCAAATAATGTATGCATGAATTGACAAAAAGCCTCATGCTGAAAGAGACTGAGCAATTTTTTTCACTCACAATGTTTAATAATGTCAGTCTTGGATTTTACTTTTTATAGGATCTTGCTTGTTTTAAATCACCCTAACTGGCTTTTTGTCAGATAAAGCTATTAATGTTTCCAGCAATAGGTAACTTCCAGGATCATTTCCCAAAAGTAGCATGGATTTTATTTTTTTTCTCATTGATGAATGACCCTTCTTCTTTATCAAGAAAGGACAGCTAATAAGGCAATCTGTTAGACATACAGTACCTCCATAACCTTATATATCTTGTCGTACTGAATACGACCCATATTCATCAAGAAAAAAGTGCTACTATTTGGAGATTTCTGTGTTTCTACTTGTAATCAATCTCCAAACCAAAGAGTAGATGAAACTGTGGTGTGTTAGCAGCATTACAGCAGAACTGCAAGATATTCCAAGCTTACTTTGAAGCCTTTGCTGACCTTGAGAATGAAAACTGCTGTGGTGCAAAAGGAAATTGCAGAACATGAATGAGAACTAGATCTGTCTATTCCTGTAAAAGACAACAAAAATATTTCTATAAATGCATAAGTGATGAAAGAAGGACAAAGTAGAATCCTAATCCCTTATTGGATGTGGAGGGAAACATACTGCCAAAGGATGAAGAAAAGGCTGATGTACCTAATACTTTCTTTGCCTCTGATTTTTAACAAACCAGTTGTTCTCTGGAACAGAGAAATACTGTGCTGGAAGACAGGAACAGGGAGCTGAGTGAAGCTCCCATAGTCCAAGGGGGGATTGCTAGAAGTCTGCTACACTCTTTAGACACACAAACCTATGGGGTTACCCCCCTCACACAAGTGTATGTGGCTACTGGCTTAAGTGTTCACTGAGCCACTTTGCATCATTTACCAACAGTCCTCACTAACTGGGCTGGACTCAGCTGATTAGAAGTTAGAAAATGTGATGTCTGTCTACAAGGCAAGAAGAAGGGGGAGGTACAGGCCTGACAGCCTCGCCTTAGTATCAGGAAAAGTCATGGAATAGGTCATCTTGAGTTCCATCAGACACAGAACAACCAGGTGATCAGGGCCAGCTAACATGAGTTTAGGAAAGGCAGGTATATATATCTTGGGTATCACTCTCCATGCTGTCAAATGATGGCACTCCCTGTCATGCTTTGGGGCCATTTCAACTATCATTTTCCCAAAAAACATATGGGCAGTAGGCAAAATGATGTATTTTGTAGGAAGAAAAAAATATGAAGATGCATTGCCTTTGCTGTAGTCCTCCAGTATTGTCTGTGCAAACCAACCTATCCATGTCTTATCCTGTCAAAAGTCAAGAAACAGGCTGTGGGATAATCATACTTTTCATGGACCATCTCTATGGATTGTGGCATCTTCACACGTCAAAGCAGAAACACCAGTGAGTATATCTGAATAATCATGAAGTATCTCACTGAGAAGTATGCCACCTTCAGAACATAGGTGGGACAGAAGTGGTAAACATGAGAACAAATATCTTTTGCACAGAATTGATCCTACACACAGCTGTGCATAAGACCAGACCAGATTTCTCCTCATCAAGAAAGGAGTTTCTTAATAGTGCCACGGTTCAGCAAGGAGTTACAAAGATAGTTCACAAAGAGCATATTGAACCCCGGGGGTTTTTTCCCAGTTTGGCTCTTCTTTTACCTGTTGGGTAAGGTGCAAGATGCCAGTTGGTAAAATTTTATGACAAAATTAAAGAAATTTGCTCTAGATAAATGATGATCTTATAAGCTTGTGTTCTGAGTGTTCATCTGGAGGGATGGAACCTTATGGATCATGACAGCTGGAATGACTTACCAGGAGAGTCTGTTCAAGGAGTAGACTTCAGTAATGATCCATCTGAACACTGATGACACAATAACCCAGACTTTTACTTCCAGATTTGCCACCTCGAAGTAAATTGCCTGAAGGCACAGTCACAGAAGGTAGCTGGAAGCCAGATGAGTAGTGAATGTATCTTTGGTGTTGTGCTAATGAGTTTTGCCTGAAAGCAGGTTTAAAAAAACAAACAAAAAAACAAACAAAACAAAACAAAAACCCAAACAAACAACCAAAAGCAAAAACAAAAACAAACAAACAAACAAACAACCTTATGGGTAACATTACTTCTCAAGGCCTGTGGCACGTAAGTGACAATTCTCTTCTAAGAATTTATGTTAGTGAACATCACATATGCCGTGTACTTCAGGCTGTAGAATGGTCCACCAGCTTTGGTAGTTGTCACAGACTTTTCTTGCATGCATTCTCAAAGAGGTTTTTCACTGAGTCAGGAAAATAAGTTTTCTGATGTGTTATTATAGATAAGCAAATGAATCTCTAAAAATGGACTGTCTGAAAATAGCACACAAAAGAGAAGCTTCTGATTTGAATGAATGATAGACAAGTTTCCAGATGAACCTCAGCTACTTTAGAGTCAGGGAAGTAGTTGCCAAAAAAACCCAGATTGTCTTCCTGAATTGAGTAATCTATAATATATTTCCACCTGGTTAAAAGACTACTAAGTCGAGAGAGAGCCTCTTGACTTTTATTAACTTGCTTGAGAATGAACTCTTGCTGTAGTAATAGAGTGGGAGATACTGGAAGATAACTATGCATCCTGTTTGCTGTGCTATTGTTTCACAACTGGAAGTTTTGGCTCAATAAAACATGAGGACGGGAAAGAGGCGGAATGCAATTCATTGCAGACAGGCAATAGTAGGGAATATGTTACATCCATAAACATACACAAAAGAGAAGGCGGTTTCATCCTAAGTTTGCATTTGCTAGGATTTTTTATGTATTTATTCATCCTTTCATTAATTGTGGGGAAACATTGAAAAGTAGTCTTCATGAATTTGTGTTCTTCTTAAGCTACCTGAATGATACTTTTCTTTTCTCTCTCCTTCTTAGTAATCAAATGAAAAGCATAGACCACTGGGTTCTAGTCCAAAACCAGAAAAAAAGATGTTTAAAAAGTAATGTTTCATGAAAATTGTTTTATGAATAATTGTGCTTTAAAGATAATTTAGGAAAAAAAAACACAAAACAAAACAACACAAAACAAAATAAAACCATACAAGAAATCATGATGCTGTTTTATAATCAGGTATTTTGAGTTGCATATGAAGAAAGAACTTGGAGCCACAAAAAAAAATGTACCACTCAGTTACTTTGGTCACCAGATGAGGAACGTGTGGATGTGAAAGAAATGTTTGATAAGTTTTAGTTATGAATATAGTATAGCTTTTTGATTGTGAAGTTAGAATAGTGTTACCCTAAAGAGGCCCCTTGTCTTGGAAGGTGCTTTATCAGGGTTGATAAGGTTACTAAGACAACTGGAACCTCTGCTTAGAGATTTTCAAGGTCTCGAGGGTCTGACCACTGGTTGGCAGAGCCCTAGAGACCACCCCCAAACTTGTATTGGATTTGTTAGTGTTTAGGTAACTTTGTTGGAATGTTTTGTTAGAGTTGTTTTATTGGCTTGAAAATATTGTATCCACCCCTGAATTATCCTGAACAAAAACCCCATGCAACCCTTTGTCCAGGGTCTCTCTGAAGGCACCGGACAGAGGCTGGGGAACCCCCAGACCCCCCGAATAAAACCTCTGTTCCCTGAATGCCTCTGAGGGTCCACTCTTTCTAACCACAGCTGTGACAGCATAAGCCAAGACTGCTTGCTGAGCCAAAGACTCACAAAACAGCTGTGTGGTAGCGTGACTGAGCAGCTGAGTTGGCCCAAATAAGCCAGCAGGGCCAGAGAGTGTCACGCGAAGCTACAGAATGAAGGTCTAAATCTTGAGTTCTTAGGAGGACAGAGAGAAAGAGTAGCAGAAATGAGTTGATGGATGCCTTGGGACCGTTGCTGAAATTGTTTGCAGGATTACAGAGCAGACCAACAATGTCAATGTTGTGGTGGGTGTCTACTATAGATTGCCTGATCAGGAAGAAGTGAATGAGGTCTTCTTCAGGAAAATGAAAGAGTCGTCATACTTGCAGCTGTTCATGGGAAACTTGAAAGAAGTTTCAGCATAGAAGAATAAAGATAGCAAACACTTAAACAAGTTGGGCATACACAACTTTATGGGACCTGATGGGACAGAAAAAGAAGCGAAGGACATAAATTCTACTTAAATGTAAAAAAAAATACTTTTACCCTGGTGCTGGGGAAATGATGGAAAAGATTGTTCAGAGACATGGAGTATTCATCCTTGCAGATAATCGGAAGCAGATGCCAAACAACCTATACTAGTTAATCTTGGTCTGAGCAGGCATACTGGACTAGAAGATCTCCAGTGATTCTGAGAAAGCTAACATGTCTTTAATAGGTGGGAGGCTAAGCAAAGGTTCTGTGAAAAAAAAAAATCAAACAGCCTTATCTTTCAGCTCAGAATACTTTCAAGGACTGAAATAATTCTACACAGAAGAAAGGTAAGAATATTGATGTGCAAATAATTCAATTAGAGAAAGTTGATTACTTACAAATTAATTTACTGAACCACACTATATTTATTCAAATTGTTTTCCTTCAATTTAAAAGAAAGTACTAATTTGCATAGGAGAAAAGGAATCCAGCCTTTTCCCTCCGGCTTTTAGAAAGTATACTTATTAGAATACTGGAGAAAGGACAGAGTTTTAAGACTGCAAAATACCAGTGTCAGTTGTGATTCAGTCTGCTGAACTTAGAAATATGTTATGCCAAAATGTTGATGTGAGAGAATGAGCTTCATAAAATTCCCCAGTGGAATATATGAAGAGAGTCAGATGCCCTTGAAGGTCTGTAAAGCGAGTGTCATTTGTGTAGTGAAAGTTTTTTTCTGTATTTGGAAGGGATATGAGACAGCTTTTTCCTGACAAAGTAAAAATGTCAGCCATGGAATACATTGCTTTGAATGTTCATTTTTAAATCAAAACTCAACTTTAACCATGGGTAGATAATTTCAGTTTGCCAGAGCTCTTTTTAAATACTCTGATCAATGAAGTTGCTTCTACCTTCTTTCTTTAATTTTCTCTTGCAAAGAAAGTTAGATGTTCTAGATTTTTTCCTAAAAATGTCCAAATTTTTAGAAACTCAAGCACAGCTTTAAAATTTATCTACTTATTTTCCATAATTAACAGGTTTCTGTCCAAAATTTTACAATAGAAATTTCTGCTCTTTGACTTCACAGTTATTTGTCAAAAGAATGAGACAGGAAAAGGTGTCCACTGTCCTGGAAACGACTTTATGTGTTCATAATTTTTCTGTCTTTGAAGAATAGTACTAGGACCTTGTAAAATGAATTTTATTTTAAATTGTGTAACTCTCTTTTTTTTTTTCTTGTTATCAAAATGGTATTAAAATCAATAACTAGGAAGCATTTGACATCAGATTCTTTAAAAAGATTAAAGCATTCAGTACAACTGTACAATCTGACAAAGTGTAATTTCTACATGAAGTGTGTATATATCTTGTGCAAGCCATAATCTTAGAGCACACATATTCCGGATGAAGAACAGAGTTTAAGAAACAACAGCAGAAAATCCTAAACAGGAAAACAGTAATCATGAAATATAGAAGCATGTAGAAGACGTTCAGAGGAAAGATATATGAGGTGCCATGATCAAGGTGAAAAGCAATTCCAGAGGACCAGGAAAGCCCTTGGTTTAAGAAAAAAACCTGTGGACCAGTGGAGTTTCAATTTCCTTGGCAATTCAACCAAGGATATCCATTCTGCAATCACTAAAGCAGCACTTGCGCACTTCAAGGTGCAATAAGACTACTTCTTTACTGTTCAATGAACAACAGGATCAGTGGCAAATGGAGAAATCATCTTAGGAAATGGACTCAGTGTAATAAAATGCTAGGAGATGGTGAACATTTAAGGTCTGCTGATCTCATAAAGTCTAAAATACTCTGGAGACTATGGTGCATATAAAAAGATGGCACTTGCTAAGTATACTGGACTCCATAAAGCAGTCTAAAGAAAATGCAGCTTTAGTCTTAAATGGTTAAATTAGAATCCATTACTATCAATCGAAGGCAGACAATTTTATTACCTAAGAAATAGTTGAAAGAGATTGTAGTCAGTGTTTGCAATAAAAATCTATTCTGGCTGGAATGCTGAATGAATACAGATTTCAAGAGACTTGAATAGAAGAGCAGAGAGAGATTTTAAAATATATAAATTTTTGTGGTTTAATGTTTTTCCCCCACTAGCACATTCAGTACAAACTATTCCACATGTGCTGAAAACAGGATATTTAGTTCTAAACAGTCTTAATATATTTTTTTATTACTTCCTTGAAAGAAGAACCTGTTTGAAACTCTTAGATTATGTGATTAAATGTTCAGGAAGGATCCACGAAAAACAAGGATCACAGAAGAAAAATAGCAATATTCTAATCAAAGAGGCAAGTCACTGCCCTGGCTCTGCTCCCAGATGTACCAGGAGAGCCTCAGCCTCATGGTCTGGGGAGAAAATTTATCACCATGAGTCAGCAGGAGCAGCTCTCCAGATGGATGTACAGATTGGGTGGTATTACTGCCTAGTGTTACAGGGTTAATATTGGGGTGCAAGGGAGCAGTATTTTTGAATTTCACTAGACTTAGTACGGAAGGTTAGGAGAAGAAGGGAAAGGGAGGGATCAAGGTGGTTTGGAGAGAAATAGACATGGGAAAATAGAGGACTAATACAATAAGCAGGGTCAGTCATGCTGACAGATGCTGGCAAATGCTGATCAAGTGTGCTTGTAAGGCCGTGCCTTGCAGCTGATCTCTGCACTGTGCCACTGTACCCTGTTTCCTCATTAGACTCTATGGGTATTTTCTGACTGCTCTACAGAGCTGGTGAGATCTGGTGGAGTCAGTTGAGAAACCTGTTTGCACACTTGCCTGTGTCTATGAGGTAACTGAAAAGTAGAGTGTCCAAAGGCCAGTTACTGGGTAGGCTGAGTGTCTGGGACTGCTTGCTGGCCTTTGCCAGGATCAGCCAGAGAGACAAAGATGAAGAGAACATTGGTGTCATTCCTGAAGGAATGTTTGTATGAGCGCCACGTCTTCTGTCTGTGTTGATCCTCATGACCAGGTGTGTCAATATGTATATATATGTGTTCTATATGGTGTGACTCTTGGGGGTGTCCTGTGCAGAGCCAGGGATTGAACTTTGATGATCCATGTGGGTCCCTTCCAATTCAGGATATTCTATGATACTATGGTTTTATGAATCTGTGTCTGTGTTTGCATGTGTGCCTATTGGGAAGGTGAGCTCAGCTTCACTTCTAGCTGGACCTAGGAAGTGGGAGCTGCAGCAGCACCTCCATCAAGCTACTGAACTCAGCAACTGCTCATAAAAACAAAACCAAAACCAAAACCAAAACCAAAACCAAAACCAAAACCAAAACCAAAACCAAAACCAAAAACAAAAACAAAAACAAAAACAAAAAACAAACAAAACCCCCACAACACCAAAACAAAAAAAAACCAAACAAACAAACAAACAACCCAAACAACAAAAAAAACCAGAAAACAAAACACAAGTATCACAAACATCAAGATATTGTGATGTTATTTATGGTAAAATTAAAACTCATATTCAGGAATACCTGTATCTGAATACCAGCTATCTGGCTGTGCAGAAAGAAGGCTTTGTATTTCAAAACAAGATATTTCCACTAAATATAAATCATAAATGGCAAAAGATATGATCAAAAGTAAAACAGCTCAATGCTTCTAAAGCATATGCAATATCAAGTAATTCATATTTCAGCCAGTCTATTTGAGTATCATTCAGAACCTATCTACACAAGCTTAAGGATGATTTCTATAGATTTACCAATTATTTTAAAGTCTAGTTACTTTTGTCTAGATCTGGTATAGAATCATAACCATATAATTCTCACCTTCAAAACCAAAATTCTATAAATGTCGATTTCAATGCAATCTGTGTAAAGTTACTGAAGTCAATAGAAATAAAATAAGACCATGGTTTTGTCAAACTTTCAAGTTCACATTTCTGACTGTGGCAGTATAGAGAAAGGAAAAAAATGCAAAGAACCACAAGTTTTGTATGCATTTGCAAGGCCAGATTTTGTTGGTGTTCCAGAATACCAACTGTATTTCACATAGAAATCCATGTGTTGAGTAGTGGGGTATTTTGTGGAGGTGGGCAGGGAGGGGTGTGGTTTGCTGATTTTTTTTAAGATACTGTTTAAAACACTCTCATTTAAAGAACATCCTCTGAACAGAGAAGACATCGTATGTTATATATTTTGTATTTCCCTTGAAATTACCTTTTCCATGAGCGAAATTGAACTAAAATATGTTGACATTACATGTAGTACTCATAATAAAAAAAAAAGGAAATGGAAAAGTAAAGATGTGGCTTTTAAGAATGTCAGAATTAGTTATAAGCTCCCACTCTGGGATGACCTTCTTTCTAATTATGAGGAACCTTGAAGAAGACATAGCTTCATCTCAAGCTAAGCTGTTTATGAAAGATGTTTTTTTGGCTTCTAAATTAAATTTTAATTTTTCATTCCTTAGGCATCCTCCTTTCAAGTTCCCTATATGTCTTCATTTCCATTTCTTATATCCTTTAGATATTCCTCCCTTCCTTTTTCTTTCTTCTTGTGTTGCACTTTCCTCTGTCGTGCCTCTTCAGCCTTTCATGATCCTGGTCTTTGTACCTCAAGAATTTGAGTTTGCCTTGCCCTCCTCACTCTGTGCTATAATTTATTCAGCTACTTCCCCACTGTGTTGAAGAATCCTCCCAGTATGAGTGCTCCTGTTCAAGTGAGGGCTTCCATTATCTGGTTGTTACCTGTAACACATACTGAACCTGACTGCAGAGTAACAACTCAGAAATTATCTTAGATATTTTACAGCAATCATATAACTACATGATTTAAGTGAAAAACTCTTAAAACAGTAATTTGGGTTTCAAAGTTATAAGAAAACAAATTTTTTGCATTTGGATGTACTAGGAAAGAAAATTTCCATCTCAATTTAACAGCTTAAAAAACAATTTATAGCTCTTAATTTTGTATCATAGAATAAAAAAAAATATGCTGGGACATAATTTGAGGAGTTCAGAAAGGCAGCAATGAAAGCACGCTCAATGTAGCTTGATTAGAAGGATTTCATGTTTGTTGTTTTTTAGGTGCAATTTTTACTTAATGATAAATTAATGATGTCTATACCAGCCAGTGTAGGAATTATACTAAGAAATTTTTTGAATGATTGCAGCATCAGATTGTTATAATTCCTCCTTTACTGTGTCACTTTCTCAGTACTAAGTGATGCAGTTGCAATTATTCTACACCTTTGTATCTGTGGAAATTTAAGCAATAGTGACAGCTCTGTGGTTTCTACACCTGATTAATTAACAGCTGGTTATAGTATGTGTGTCTATCTTTTTTCTGCTGCTCTAAGTCTTTAAAATATAAGATATTTATCATAAAAGTTATTAAAATGTTGTTATATAAACAGTGTAAAATTTTTCTATTTTGAAGCACAGCATGCCATCTAGTGGACTTACCTTGCAAACAGCACAGAAGGTAGAATTTGAAAAACCATGGTGAAAAAAACCTCATCATCACTTCTCCTAAGCTGAGCTGTAGTGTCCTGTTACCCATTTGTGTTTTGATTAATGAACACCTGACATACTTGTGAATCTGTGCTTCCAACTAAACTTGGCCAAATATTCGAGATGGCATTTGAGTACTTGATACAATTTATTCAAATAAATGGAAATTTAGCAGAACTATTTTGAGAGCTGTACATGAAATATTAGGAGCTCTTTAATGAAAATTACCTTACAGCAGCAGAAGCCCAAGAACTTAATTAACTAGTCACTGAGTCACTGTAGAATAACTTACTCTTCACAAATCACTCCTGAGTCACTGTAGAATAACTTACTCTTCACAAATCACTCCCCTGCTACTGGGGACCACTGAGAAGAACCTCAATCTGCCTTCTTTGTATTCTTCCTCCAGATACCACTATATATTAAAAAAAAAAGCCCCCTGAGACTTTTTCTCTGCAGGTTTAATAGTCACAGAGGTCTTTCAGCCTCTCCTCACAGGAAGGCTTTCTCATCTTTGTGGCTCTTCATTGGACTCATTCCCTTGGAGCCATACCTCTGCACTGGGGAGCCCAGAACTGGACATAGGACTCCAGGTGTGGCTTTACCTGTGCTGAGTAACCCCTGAGTGGGAGAACCATCTCCCTTGACCTGCTGGCAGTCCTTTGCCTAATCCAGTCCTGGATACCATTGGCCTTCTTTGCCGTAAGGGTACAATGCTGTTTTATTTTCAACTTGGTTTCCAATACAAGTCCTTTGACCTTTTCTGCAAAAATCTGCTTTTCAGCTGCTTGGCCCAAATATATATACTGGTACTTCCATTTCAAAAAGTAGAAATATATTGGCCTTTCTAGCACATATTCTGGTGCTGTATACCAGACATAAGTTTCATCACCCTTCGAATACACACGTCATTGCATACATGATTTAATAGATTAAATAGAAAACAAATTAAATCTGAAGAGCATATCTGTTAACTAAGCGGGCATTCTCTGATATTTTGTGTGACAACTAAGTCATTACCTTCTCCTCTAGGAGCTAATAATATTTCATCTTCAGAAGGCTTTCTGTTGAAGTGAATACATCAGCCATCCTCACACTGCTGAGTTAATATATGAGCATTAATGTACACAGGTGTGATAGCAAGCAGCTTTCTGTCTTAACAGTGCCTAATAGGAAGGGAGAAGGAGAGAGGGCTGCATTCAACATTTCTTGTCCTTGCTCCCAAAAGACACACAGGAGAAGGGCTGAATTATCTCTTGCTGCATCAGTGTGATTTAAAAGGACTGAAGTTAATTGTGAAATTGCACCCCAGAGGCAAACTGGCTGATGAGCAGAGCCACTGCTCTCAAACATTCCCACTGCTGGCTCCCACTGCATTGTGAGTCCAGTGACCCCAAGTTTCCCATGCCTCTTTTGTGCTCAATGAAGAAGGAAAGTTTTTGAGGTTGCAAAATCACACCTTGGTTCCCAGCTACTGCTGAGATTCAAGATTATCCAAAAGTTATGCAAAATATTCAAATGAGTTGTGGAGACATTCCCCACCCCCCATTTTAACACTGGTACTCATACACTAGTAACTGGATCACTTCAAACTCCTAAATATAATGAAATTTACCTGGATGAAGTAAGCATTTTTTAAAGGAATGTCAAGTATTCACTATTAGCTTTGAGAACTCTTGAAGGACAGTTGGATATCCAAAGAATAAGAGGAAAAACAGACAGAGAGACAGAAAGACAGAGACACACAGAGACACAGGGAAGAGATTTCCTGAGCATGTAGTCGAATCTTAGTTCCCAGAAGTGTACTGGAAAATGAAAATCATCAACTGATCTATATATAGCCTTTGGAAAAATCAAAGATAGTGTTTAGAAGAAGTCACTTTGGAGCAATGCAATTTGAAAAAGAAAAAAACAGGTTTCATGGAGTATAACTCTCTCTCTCTTTCTAACTTTAACATTGGCTCATATGACCTTACAATAACACTTAGGGCACTTGGCATAAAGCAAAAAAAAAAGTGATAGAGTAGGAGCCAAACTTGCTAGAAGACTGTACACACCGACTAAAGCAGAGGTTAACTGTCATAATGACAGACAGTTTTGATTAGAGTTCTCAGTGTGTCTTTGACAGTTTTTAATCTGAACATAAATCAGTTGTCAAAGTGAAGCAGAAAAGGGGACAAGAGCTGAGATGTATAAACAGGAGTGCTGCTTGTAAGACTAAAAGGAAAAGAGTTCCACTTTGCTCATAAACCAGAGAGCATGTAACAAAAAGGTGCAGAAGTATAGGAAACATGACCAAGAAAGAATGACTGTAAGTATGAGCACTGTTCAGCCTGCAGAAGACTAAGATCATAGTCTTTGTATGAATAAGGGTTGTTGTTGCAAAGAAGAAGGCAATAACTTATTCTTGATGTCTACAGGGAAAACAAACAAACAAACAAACAAACAAACAAACAAACCAACAAACACAAAAACCCCCTCCATCACAGGAGGTTCTTAAGGACAGATTTGACAAATATTTGGTAGAACAGTTTGGACAGAATTAATTTGAAAGTAAAGGAATCAGTTATATAACTCTCGAGGTAAATTCTGGTTATAATTTCTGTGACTGTAAACGACATATTGACCAAACTATGAAGAGTACTTACTGTGCCCAGGACCAAAATTCCCAGAGGATGGTAAAAATTAAAGTCTTTTCTGTTTCTTGTTGAATCTGTTGGAAATTTCAGGAAGAAATCAAGACTCTCTGGGTTTTTTGTTGTTGTTGTTGTTGTTGTTGTTTTTTCCAAGAGGACATACTGAGGGGAAAAAAAAACAACAAAACAAAACAAAAAAAACTTCTTAATTGTACTGTCTCTTTTTAATTTATTTGAAGATAAAAACATTTACTTGAAGTTAAGGACATACAATATTTTTAAATATTTGATTAATATTTCTGAATCTTAGACTCTCAGTTCATTTGTTATAAACAAATGAACAAATGAACAAATAAAAGCCTCAATGTAATTTTGAAATAATTGTTTTGCAATAATGTAGCTGTCTCTTTTTGTTCATAACTGGCATATGGAAAAGACTTTCATAAAATGTTAAAGAAACTGTGATTTGATCACCCAAATTAAGGAATCCCATGAAGGTTTATTTTGTTTCTGCTGTCCTATCATCTCACTCTTCAGGACTAGGAGAAAAGTTGTAGCTTCATTCTAATAAGCAGAACTTAGCAAGCCTGTGCAAAACTCATCAAATGCTGAATGACCTCAGGGTAGCTGTTTCTCTCTTTTTTTCCCTAATGTCTCTCAAAGGAGAAACTCATCAACCAGAGTCTTCCAGCATCTCTGAGGGTCATTAAATAGAAATTAATTTGCAGAGGAGTGAGAAACAAATTCTAGAGAGAAACATCCTTATGAGCTCCAACAATTTCCTTTTTGCTTGCATCTCTCTGATGGCCTACTGATTCCCTGGTTCATACATTGGCTGCTAATACACGTTTTTGTTTTCTAGCTCTCTGTGTTTCCCAGGGAACCTTTGTAATTGGGAAAAACTTTCATGTGTAAATACTGTTTTAGCTGATAAAGCTAACGGAAAGTTAGCAAACAAAGCAAATTGCCACAAGCAATTCAGTTGAGCATGTAAACAAGCGTCTCATGGTGTATCTTGCAGGCTTACCACAGTTGAAGCTGCAGCTTCTGGTATTTGAATGGGGGTCAAATGGAAGAAGAATTTTTTTTTAAATTACTCTAATTAATTAAAATTATTTAAATACGTTCTTTACTTAAAGATAGCTTTCCAGTAATTAAATAATTTGGAAAGGTGGTAGGAGATGAAGGAGAGGAAAGTAGGAGAATCACATTATCTTGGTGGGCCCTAAACCAGCGGGGTAAAATACAGCTGTAAGTTTCTGAATAAAGTAACTGTAACCAGGAGAAAATGTCCATATCCAAAGGTTATATTCTTACAAGCAACTTGACATATCCTTCGCCATGACTCCATTTGTCAGGACATATTCACATGCACTTTTTATCAAGCATGTCAGTATTTTATATTCACTGACTGGAATAAGGGCAGAATGAGGAAAGGGAAGAGACTGATCAAAGTTAAAAATGTAGCTTTTTTAATGAATTACAAACTTAGGTAGTTTTTTTATTTTTATCTTTTTTTCTTTTTTTTCTTATTCAATCTTCATCTCTTTTCCATCACATATACACATTTCTTATCCTTGTATTAACTTGGACTAGCCATTCACCAGTGGCTGAATCTATTTCAATAACTAAAGATTCACTCTCCTTTATGCAATCATTTTCTGACACCAATTCACCTTCATATGAATTGCCTGCAGGCTGCACACTTGTACTGCATTTATTACAAAACTTATGATGACTTTTCCAGGCTTCAGCTGCAGTGCATCTCATGTTTATGGAGGTCAAAAGAGCCAGAAAATTGTGCTTTTGCTTGTTTTCTGCAAGTTCATGTCTTTTTCTTCAGCACAAAAGTTCAGCAGGTGTTATCCATTGTAAAAATAAGAGAAAATAAAAAATTAAAATAAAAAAAAATTGGCCTTTTCTGGTGGAAAAAAACCTCATTGTAACAGTGCAGTCATACAGCTGGGTAGACAGCCTGTGACTTAGCTGAAAAGATATTTGTGAATTTAAAAAGTGCATATGTTTCAGAATGCAGATATATTTTCAGGTGAAGGTGAACAGAACTATGCACATCTGTCTTTCTAACACAGAAGTAATATGATATTTAAACACAAAATTACACAACTATAAAAGAAGAAAAAATATTTCCAGGAAGCAGGTCTCTGAACTTCCACTTCCACTAAACTACTTTTTTTTTTTTTTTTTTAATATGTGGGAAGAAAACCAGCTTCTTAACAGGTTCTCCTGTGTCCTTTTCCTTGCAGTTTCATTCTGAGCCAAGATGTGCAATTGCTTTTGCCTGAATAAACAGGCAAGCAGAACTCTGTTCATCAGGTGAGGAATGTGCACAGAGAGAAGCACGTTGTTATCTCTGCTCTGTGATGTTGGTAAACCATCACATCACTATGTCTCACTAGGACTGTGCTGAAAGGCAAGTTTAAAAAAATGTGATTTTCTTGTCAAACAAAGTTGTGTAAAAAGAAAAAATTGAAGAGTCTGAAAATTCAAAAAAAAAAAAAATTGGCATTCAACAGAAGTGGACTACACATTTTCACTGATGGGTGAAAGATGATCTTCTTTTGCTTCTCAACCAATTTTTCTGCATATCTTTTTTTTTAAAATACAGTATCTATCACCACTTTTAATGTATTAGGCAAAAAAAAGAAAGTGTTTTTTAATTTCAATGGATTTGCAGCAATAGCAGTGCTAAACTGCCAGTCTGACAAAAAAATACAACTTCCCTGTGTGCACTAGACCAAAGAATTATTTTCAAGTTTTGTCATAAAGCCTCACCCAATAAAAATCAAGTTTCTATAGAAAGTGCTTCTTGGGTTTCTGGTTGGCCTGTCCCAAGGCTGGGAATACTTAAATGTGCTGCTTCTTACCTTGGGTCATGTCTTCAACCTAGATCTACCAATTCCGAACTCTGTGATTTAGGGGCAATAAAAATCCCAGGTTTTATATTCCATACTATACAATAAAGGAACTGCAGTATTCTGGGGTCTAAATAAAGTTTCCTGAACAAAAATCTCATTATAAGCCCCACCCAGAGAAAGATAAGATTATTTAACTATGTGCTTCATTTTCTACTTTTGAAACAACTACTCAGCTTCACTTTTTTCTCATGACTGCAAGGTTTCCTTAAAGTCATGCAGTGAGGGATTTTGCCAAAAACATTCCGAATTCAGTTATATCAGTATCTTTCTAAGGCACTTCTAATTTTCTAAAGACACTTCAAGATGAAGAAAAATCTTGGAAAGAAAGCACAATAATCAAGTGCACCAGATGCAGTTCCTACAGTGAAAAAGGCTTAAAAGCCAAAACTTTTATTTCTGTCTAAGAGTTACCTAAACTCAGTAGAAGTCTGATATTTATTCATTTTGGACATTCAACTCCCTCAGATGCAGGCTGCCCTTAACCATGTCTCTATCCTATGCAAGTAATGCCCAGCCACAGAAATTGAGCAAAGCACGATGCGCTGCTCTTCTGGACCAAAACTAAATGTAGGGGGTTTGGCATCAGCTGGCTGAATGCTGGGCACCCTCCAAAGCCTCTCTGTCACTGCCCTCTGCAGCTGGACAGGGGAGGGGAAATGGTTTGATACTACATCACCTATCTTATATCCTTCAAAAAAGAAAGAATAAAGCATACTTAATGTTTTAAACATATGTGACCACCTTTATGGATACAAAGTAAATGGAAAGTTTGGAACAAATCTTCAAACTGCATGAGGAGGTTAGATCAGAATAGCACAGAACAGAACAAATCATTTCAGCTCTAAGGAACCTGCCGTGGTCATCTAGGCCAACTGCCTCACCATTTCAGGGTCGTTTGAAAGGGAAAGTATATTATTAAGGATATTGTCTAAAGGCATTTCAAACACTAATAGACATGGGGCATTGACCACATCTCTAGGAAGTTTTTTCTAATGGTTGACCACACTTCCAGTAAAGAAATATTTCTTAATGCCGAGTTGAACCTCCCCTGATGTAGCTTTGAATCATTGCCATGTATCCCATTACTGGATGCCAGGAGATCTGTGCCTCTCATCCTCTTTCCCTTCTCTGGAGGCTGTGGAAAGCATTGAGGCAACCCCTTAGTCTGCTTCTCTTCAAACTAGACAAATGCTGTGTTGTCAACTACTACTTATAGAAATGCCTTGCAGCTCACCAGTTTGTTGCACTCTTCTGGATATATTCAATGCCTGTTTTGTTTTGTTTTGCCTTGTTTGTTTGTTTGTTTGTTTGTTTTGGGGGTTTTTGTGTTTTTTTGGTTTTCTTTTTTTTAATTGAGGCTGTAAGATATCCTTGCATGTATATGTGGATTCCTGGCACTGATCTTGAGACCACATATGTCACCTCTATAGCGTCTGGGGTTTGTGGGTTTTAAGTTTGTTTATGTTTAAATGTTCTGTCAAATGGTCATCTGGGTCTAGATTAAGTAAAAATTCTAAATCCTACCTGCATCTAAGAGAAATAGCTCTTCACTGTCTTCATTTCTTCTGCCTTGAAGTTGGAAAAAAACATTAAGCTTTTGAAAATTCTCAGTGCTTTCAAATAGAATATTATATGCACATATTTTTCATTTTATTTTAAAGCAATCCCTGCTAATCCCACAGTATCCACAATATGGGCCAAGTGACACCAAACTTCTGACAAACACTGACACATCTAGCTAAGACACCTGGATGTTATATAATGAACTGTATCCTCACATAACATTTATTTTAAATTCCTCATGTTTTGTGGTGTCCTGTTTTAGTGATTTCGTATATATCCTTCAGGTGCATTTTATTTTCCAGTCATTCTGTTTGATTTAAAAACTTTTCTCTTTCAGTGAAAAGAAAATCTCAGTTAAAATTTAAAAGGTCATCCTTGTCTTTCTTATGTCTAGCATTGTGCATTAGCTCTGCCCAGTAGCACCTTCACAGTCTTGGTATTTTCTCCTGATAGATTGTGCCCTGAGGTAAGTGTTCAAACATATTTTGTATTTCTGTGAAGAATTCTGACTGTTCTACATACTAAGATGTCAAAGATTTTCCCCAAAACACTTCACTCAGTAAACACTTTCTGGAACTTCATGGTTTTTTTTGATTTTTTGTAATTGCAGGTTTCATACTCACTCTGCTCCCAGTTTTCCTAATTGCCCTATTGCCCAGGGCATAATTCCTAGTAATTTTCTTCCCAGACTCATCTAAACCCCTGACAAATGGAAAGGAAGCATACCGACAAGGATCTCACCCCTTTAGAAAGTTTCTAGTTGTTTTGCAGTCAGATGTCAGCTTTTCCTCTTGTCCACTATTTGGTCTCTTTTTCCTTTCAAAGCAGTGGCTTTCTTTTTTTTTCATTTCCACCAAGCATCTCCAGTTTACCCTCAGAGATTGCATCTTCCAGATACCTTAGCATTAAATAAGCCAAGGGAGTTGTATTGGAGCTATTTTTAAAGAAACAGACCCTAGTATTATGTCTTGAAACACAAGATTGTAAGTCCAATAATTCTTTGAATTCACTTTATGAGTGTCTGAGGTACAAAAACTGACAATGCCAAGGTTATTGATATAACAGATATTAGATATGTAATAGGAGAATGAAGTGTGAGTAAAATATGGCACAACACAGAGCAGAAAGAAATGAAATACAGCTTACTGAATATTGCCTAACATAACTGGATAAGGTGGTAACAGAAAAGAGGATATTTTTTCATGTAAAGCAGCAATCAATACAGCAATAACACAAGAAAGTTTCCTCAAAAGCTGCTGAGTTGCTAATGGAAAAATTAGTAAGAAAATACTTAATAAATACTTAATAAATCAAGGCTCCAGGGTCCCAAAGTACTTCTCATGCACAGAATACAATGACATTTCATTTCCTACTTTTCTGCCAGGAATGCCAGGCCAGAAGAATGATATAGAGTCTTAAAAACTTTTCTGCTTCATTTCTGTACTGGATATTTAGCTATGTGTATTCAAATAGACTAACAACCCTGTAGAAAGTGATGTGTTCTTATTTAATATCCCTATTTTCTGTTCATAAATACTTCAAGGCTCCTTATACTGGTATGCCATTTTCTACAAAAAATTAGCTAAGGGCTATATGTGTTTTTCTTGTTATTTAAAAACTGAACAGTGTATTTACTTCTGATTTGATACATTTACATGTCATAATGCACGAGTCTAGAGATCTAGACACTAGATATTGAGGATAGCACAATAAAAAATTATAAAGACGTCATTTATATGAAAGCATGTTTTATAGACTGTTAGGCAACCTCTAGTTTAATGCTGGTGTCTGAAGCCTGTGGCCCCAAACTGTTTTTCTATAATGTTGATTGTTTTGGATCTGTTTCTGAGGTATCTAGTTCCCACTTGACCTTATAAAAGTAGCTTATGCACCTAATTTAAAACATGGATGTGGCTGTGGGACAGGAACCAAAAAGTTAGGTTTTGCAATATTTAGCATTGCTTAACAACTTCCTTTCCTGATTTAGATTTCTGTCTAATGTATAAGGGAAATCTGTCTGAGAACTTGATATCAGTTTTCTCCAAAATCAATTTATTTTGAATCATAACTGCAGCAAAGTGATTCCACCTAGCTCAGTTTACAGCTTTTAGATTTCTTTACATACCTCCATGAATCCTTTGACAAAAATAAAGATTATTTTTCCAAACCTGAAGTATAAAAAATTAATTACAATAACATCAATCCATAAAAAAAAGCAGTCTAAATGTTAAGTCACAAAATACAGTCACTAGTTCTGGTATCTGGACTTTTGTTTAATTCAGGATATTTTCAGTGGGTGAGCCAATACTAACAACTCAAGAAATTCTATTTAAGGGTAGCTATAAAATGAACTTACACTGACAGTCATATTTTATATGGTATTTGGTATAGAGATATATATTGGAGATATATTGATATATAGAGATATATTGGTTTTACTGAAATTAAAACCAAGTATGAAAAGACATTAAAATATTATTTAATTTAAAGCTTCCTGAGAAAAAATTATATAGTTTTATTTTGTGGTACAAAAAGGGCTAATAATGTATTCAAAATATAAGGGAAAGTCCCTCTTCAGCACTTAGATACCTGAATACTTAAGATATTATCTACTTCACCACTGTGGTGTTATGAAAAAATGGGTCTTACACAGTGCATTGACTTGGACTGAACTAAAAGCAAGAGATTGCCATTAGGCATTTGGCTTCATTTATTTTCTTGAACTCCTCTGTAACTAATTCCAAAAAAGATTATCCATTATATATTTCTTTCTTGGTTCATCTATTATAGCCTATATAATCTAGTTAATATAAAGCGACCAAAGATTGGATTGTGATCACTCCGCTTACCCAATCAAATGCAATTTCATTCAGTAACTACTTTCAAAGAAAGGCAAAGCAAATAAAAAGTGCATGAAATTACTTCTGTGTGTGCCTAAAATTCAAATAGGCTGGGATACGTCACCATGGAAAAAACACAGCTTGGGAAAAGGGTGAGTATGAATGATATATACTCACGTGTATGAGAGAGAGAAGGCTTAGGAGCTGACAGTTCTTAAGCTCTTCCACTGAAAGGAGAAGAAACAATTGGCAGAAACAAGGAAGGTGCAAGTTTGGAGCAAAGAAAGGCAAGGTTTTTGGGTTTTTTTTACACAGTGGGCAGCAGAGATGTGAAACTCCTTGCCAAAGAACATTGTAGTTGTAAAGATTTGATAAGGTTCACAAGAAGCTTGGATGGCCACCTGGAAGAGTCATGCACTGGGGTAATTAAGGAGAGAAGTCAGCTGGGACTCCAGAAAACCCTGAGCTGAAATCAGTTGGAATTTGAGAGCATAATATGAAGCCATATGCCTGCTTTATCTATACTCTTCCTTGAGTACCTGCTTATGATCAGTCAGAGCCTTCTGGAGACAGACTTTGGATATAGATGATAAATCGACTGAAACAGTATTTCTGTTCTTATATCTCAACCCCATAAATTTCAGGAAAGTGTTTGTTGTTCTGTAAAAAGAGAGAGATGCTTGTACATATCTCCACTCTCATTTTCTTATCCGTCATTGCCTCACCAAACTTGATTCTTTCAGTAGACACCTGGGAATGGATTTCCTGCTGGGTTAATTACTCTAAAAGCTGACAAACCTGTCAACTGCTCTCACCACAGCAGCTGTTCAGACATTCCATTGTATATAACCCGTGTAATTCTCCCCTGTTAACTTGCCAAACAGCATGCAGTTGGCTGAGAATACAAGTCATGGCAATTGTTCCTTTATGACTTGCATGCATCACCTCTTCAGTAACTTAGATCACAAAAATAGCATGTGTTTCTTGGCTATATTGCCTGTGCACTCTTGCCCACATCAATACAGATAATGGTGCAGTCTTCTGGCAGTGGAACAGGTAATTACACAGCTCCTGCAAATATTCTAATATTACTTATTAATTCATACAGCAAAATATGTTAAAGGTTGTTATTCTGACCCAAGTTTGATAATTTCATGTGCTTGTATTTCTGTCTGTGAATAGATTGTGTACATTGTCAAGATAATCACTAAACAATGGCTGCAGACAAAGGCTACACTACGTTGGAGCCAGATTTAGGATTAAATAACTGCAGTGGTATTGCACCTTTTAGAAAAACAATTAAAATAAATTTATATATACACAAGCATCAAAATAATTGTTTAGGGCATGCAAACAACCCTACCTCTGCCATAAAAAAGGCTATAAAAATACTTATATTTTTCAAATATAATTTGAAACATTTTGAAAAAATATTTGTATATTTTCAAAAACTAAATTACTACTGAAGAGAATTTTTAAAAAAGAAATCAATTTGGGATTCTTCTGGTTAAAATATTCTTTTTTAAAATGCATTCTCACTTCCATCCATACTTTCACTGCATGTCTCTTCATAGATCCTGATGTTTCGCATTAATCTCTAGAAACAATAATCATATGAAATCACTAAAATTCATTTGGGGCTGACATCAGCTTCAATATTAACATGCAGTTTTCAAAGAATCTCATTCTTCAAGTTTAACACAATCAGGTGGGAATAATCCATTTTATCTCAGACTTCTTCCAATGAAAAAGAGGCCAACATCTTAAGCACCAAAAGAAAATATTTACATACAGTCTTAGAAGGTGTTAGCATTTGCATGCCTTTCTGAAGTGTTGAGAGGAAATGGTATTCTAACTAATGCCTCAATAACATTAAATAAACCTAGTCCATGAAATGATGGAACACTGGCATGATAAAAAGTCTTAGAGTATCCCTAATAAGCACAAACTTCAAGGTATGAAGTCACTTACTTCTGTATACCCATTGCTATCACGTAGTTGTTTTTCCCCTGATATTGTATCGATGAAGTTCTCTGTTTCTGTAAGACTTCTAATATTACCTCAGGCTGGGAAAATGGTTTCTTTTGTTTCTTTTAGAAAAATGTCACAGACTGTCTATTAAAACTAACCATGAGCATGTGAAATGCAAGTTGCTTGGCAGCACAATGTTTGAGCTAGTAAAGACCATTTCTCCCTCCCCAGGTTCCTAAATGGAGAAGAGAGCCATTGTAAGCCTGAGTTCCTTACTAGAAATATTTTCCCCATTTACAACTGTCACTGAGGGTCATTCAGAAGTCAACCTGTCTGAACTTTACCTTCACCCAGTAACCCTCAAAACTATTCATTATAACATTCATCAACCTTAGATGGAACGAAGCAGAAGAGAAAGCTATTAGGCAAGTACAAAAGCTACAATGAAAGTAGAGTCTATAACAGCATTCTTGGTAGGATGATGTTTTTTTTTTACTTTTATAGCAAATATGACCAAGAAAAAGAATAATTAGTCTGAAAACGATCATAGTGGAAACAGTGCTAAATACAGATAGGAAATAAACTATAAAAGGGCCTTGGGTACAAACAGAAAGGAGGTAATTATTTTATGACTCCATTTCCTCCCTTTTAGTTACTGAGATTAAAACGATATTTTATTGCACTGGCCAAGCAGTCGCAGAAGTCGAAATGTCTGTTTGTGCTTGTGCAAGTACAGCCAGGACAGTATTTGTCCTGGCAAGCAATCCTTTAAACTTTGACTAATGACATCTAGCAGGTCTTATTTCCTAAGGGAAAGATTAATTTCTCATTAATGAGAATTACAAAGATGATATCACAATTCATTATGCAACTCACTGCCCAGGAAAAGACTTAAGAAGGCCAGTGTTCCGCCTTACCATTGATTTTTTTTTCTGTTTTGTTTCTTTCTTTTTTTTTTTTTAATTGATTAAGTTACATAAACTAAGAACTCTTATACTGTTGAGTGGATGAAAACAGCTGTATGAAAATCCCCACTTACAACAGGACATATGCAAATGCCAACTTTTAACTCAAGAAAAGGACTCCAAATGCTTTGCCTTGTCTCAAGGAGATCTTCGTCAATTGCAATGAGAACCAAAACAGCAGTCCTGCTGCCAGAAGCTCATTCACATTCATGGAATATATTCCTTTCCCCACCCTCCACAAACACAAACTCTGAGAAGAATTTACCTTTTCAACTTTTGCCATGTAAATCTTCCATTTGGCAATTTCAAGCAACCTATTTGATCCAGATCTGTGGATATACCATCTTTTACACCAAAGACTTACAAACTACTTAAGAATAAGCAGCTGTCTAACAAAATAAAGTAAGGCTACTTGTCAGTTTAAGACAGGCAATACAAACAGTTACCATATGCAACTTAAAAAAAAAAAAAGGGGCAATATCCAAACTGGAGTGTGGCCAAGACACTAGATTTAACAACTCTATTCCCACAGGCTCTGAGACATTTATTTCTTAATCCTCCAAATCTACTTTAATTGTGTGTAAGGAAATGTCTGTGTTAAAAGAAAATAACAGGGGTTATAGTAGTCCTTTTACAGCTCTTTGTCTGCATATATCACTCAAATCAAGCTTCCTCACAACTATTAAACTTTCAAATTACTGGGTTTTTTTTTTCTAATTCTGTTCCTGTTTCCTAACATTTTCTCAGTTACTCTGCTTCTCTTGACTCTAGCTCATTAATTTACTGCTGGCTCTTCCTGCCTGCTGTTCACTGTTCTAAACATTTAACTGGTACCTTCTGAAGTACAGGGACCAGAGGAAAGGATTGTCTCTGCTAGCTGGCTAATAAAAAAGGGGAATAGATAGATGTGACTGAACAGCAGTCTTGTCCTATCACGTAATTTTTTTTTTTTTATAGCATTTATCCTTGCACTTTTTGCAGCTTCACATAGGTCCATAACTTGTGCATCAAATCAGTTATTTGAGTAACTGGCAGACAGCATGTTTTTTAGGGACCCCTGAAACATAGATTTTGAACAACAAAGGATTCCTTTCTTTGAGACTACGTCTTTTATACTTTTCAGCACTTCCATCAACAATACAAGTAATGATTCCATTTTCTGGGAATCATGAGAGATCATGTATATTTAATATTTGCTTATATCAGTTTTTGTTCTGTTTTCGAAATGTCATTTGAAGGCGTAGTCTCTGCCATTTTATTCAGAGACAACACTGGTGCTATGCATAAAGAGATTGATACTTACTTTGCCAAGTACTGTATACACCATTAATTAAATCTACAGATTGAAAAGGTTATATATACAATCTGTGCAGTAATAAAAATATAAAAACAAACTAGTTTATTTTTTCAAAGTGAAACTTAAAAAATGGGCAGGCACTAAGGGATTGGGAATGGCAACATTTTTTCAGAAGTGCTCATTATTTAGAATCTCATTTACATTCATACATTCTTAAAAGTCTCATCTATTTAGAATAACATATCCAAGAAACATGCTGTGACCTCCACTGCAATAGCCATGTATCAACATTTTAGAGAAGTTTATAAGAAACACATTGACACAAGTTACCCTTCTGCAGTGTCTATATAAACTACATTTGCACAACACTGGTGTGTGGGGTGGAGTTCTGATTTCACTTCTGGCAATGGTGCCTGCTTCAAAAGCTGTGGGGCATAATGTCAGTTCAACACCACATGACTGCTTCTGAAGAGGAAGTAACTCTTTAGAATAGGGTGTAGTCTACACAGATGTTGTTTAGCCTGGAGGCTATGAGAGTCCCTGGAAAATAAATCAGTTATAGCTAGATGGGTCCTAATTCTGTGTTTGCAAACATATTGCTTGGAATTAAAACAAGAAGCTCAAAACAGTTTATGAGTTAGCCCTAAAACAAAACTCTTGAATTACACATTAAACTGAAATATATGGCACCAAAAGATATTTTTTCTTAAAAAAAAAACCACCCCAAACCTAAACCAAAAAATAACTCTCTTATAAATGCATATTTTAGAGTTGGCTTTTCGCATATAGTAAGATGATTGCTTTAGGTATAAATATGGGAAGGTTGTACTGCATGTTCTTTTATTAATAGAATTTGAAAAATGTGATAAATGAATATTCTTAGATTGTAACTAAGTAGAGATTGGGGGGGGTGTATTTTTTTTTACCTTTCAAGTAGATAGAAGACAGAAGGGATGTCTGCCATTCCTGAGATTAGAAAGACAATCAATCCTTTAAGAGTTTGAATATTCAGAAGATGGATTTACAACACCTCCCCAGACTGTGTGGAATCCTACAGATAAATTGTATATTTAGGGGGGTCTTGAAACCAACATACATATTTGAATCATGCATTAGCTTATTTTAAATATGTAACACAGGGGTCCTTAAAACAAAGGATCTGAAGGGGGAAAGTGTGCTGATCTCGCTACTGGTGATATCAGCACCTCAGCCGAAAAAGCTTTGTTTTTCTGTCTCCTAATTGTCTATTTTATTTTTATTTTTATTAAACTTATAAATTTTACACAGAAGTGAATCGTGTTTTTCACAACTCCAAGCAAGCATATAATATGAAACCTCAGGTATATTTTATCAACAAACAAACAAGCAAACCTACTATTTCCATCTTAATCCAAAATTGAATTTTAATCCAAATACTGTTCCTCTTTCGTTTTATAAAAAGGGTAAGTGAAAGTTTCTTAAACTGAATTTTAAAACAGACAAGTGCTGTGAATTACCAATCTCATGCTCTAACTCCCCTCCAGGTTCTTCATGTGACTGAAGCCTTTGCTTAGAGAAAGCGAACAGGACTTGATTAGATGAGATTAAGTTTGACTACATTCACCTGCCTCCCACCTTCCATGTATTCACTTTTATTTAAGAAATGGGTAGCCTACAGCAAGATAAAAGGGCAAAAAGATCATAAAGAAAAAAAAAAAAAAAAAAAAGGTAGTATGAGCATATTTCCAACACCTTATTCCATTTTACCTAGGAGCTTAATTGCTCATTCAGAACAATTGCTTTCCATGCAACAGGAGCAACGACTCCTGCAGCAAAACTGAGCAAATGTAAAAAACAGGGAAATTTACAAAACATGCAATCTGCAGGTAAAAATTTTCTATGCCAGTTTTAGTTACTATCTCTTTCTTTAACATTTCTGAGAGACTGAGAAATTGATTCCACACAAAAAGAGATTTCCAAAGGCCTTATCTGTCACAAAGGCACCCAGCTTCTGTATGTGAGCTCTAGCAGCGGAGTCTTCATGTAGTACTACATAACAAATTAGCATTTTCTAAACAGAGCAGTGCAGTAATGCAGGCATCCAGAGCAGCTCATTCATGGTGTTCTACGTGACATTTATACTTACATTCAGGCTTCACAATTCAGTGCTGACAGCCTGGAACATCCTCTGGAGGGTCAGGTTAGCTAGACTCAAATGTGCAGAGCAAGGCACCGAAGTGTTAATTACATATTTTAAAGCAGATCTATGGCATGCCTTCATCAATACAGTAGATTCTGCAATGTGAGGGTGTTTCAACCTACAGTGCCCACAGAGTGTTCTTCCCAATAGGCTTACTGATGTCTTCACTGGCTCCTAGTTTAGTTAAGATTTTATTCTTTTTCTAACGATACAATTTAGATTTTATCAGCAACAAAATATATAGAGAAATAAATATTTCAAATAATTTTACTGCTAAATTTTACAAATAAAATGTTATATTTATCATGTATAGAAAATCTAATTTACAGCCAGACAATGCTTGATCTTTACAGATGTTTTTCTTTAACTCCAGCCAGCAACTCAGCCTCACACAGCCACTTTCTCATTCCCCAGAAGTGAGATGGGGGAGAGAACTGGAAAAGTTAAAGTAAGGAAACTTGTGGGTTGAAATCAATGTAGTCTAATAGCAAAAACAAGGCACACTGGCAAAGCAAAACAAGGAATTCACTCAGCACTGCCCATGGGCAGGCAGGTGTTCAGCCATCCGCAGGAAAGCAGGACCCCACCATGTATAACGGTGACTTTGGAAGATAAATGCCATAACTGGACATCCCGCCTTCATTTTCCTTTCCCCAGCTTCTATCATTAAGTGTGATGTCAGGTGATGTGAAATATCCCTTTGGTAAGCTGAGGTCAGATGTCCCACGGGTGTCCTTAATTTCTTGTGAACCCCCAACTTACTGGTGGGATGGGGTGGGGTGAGGAGCAGAAACGACCTTTATGCTGTGTGAGTGCTGCTCATCAAGAACAACCCTGTTACCAACATTGTTGCAGTCTCAAATCCAATACATTGCACCATGTGCAAGCTGCTAAAAAGAAAATTAACCTTATCTCACCCAAAATGAACAGAACAGGGAAACGAATGCTCATTCAGGGCTTCAAGACTCTGAATAAGCCATTTGATAGATATGATGCAGTGGTACACACATGGTGTGCTGTCATACTAAGATTAAACCTAGATGTCTTAAGTCTCTATAGTCTTTGTATTTGGAGACTGTCAACATTTTATAGTTTGGCAACAAGTACTTTTTATCAGAAACAATCATATGTATTTAATTTACTGGTAAATTAAATACCTTGAAGATAGCAACAAATTTTATTAGCTATTCTGCTAAGAAAAAGAATGAAAGAAATTAGAAAATCATAATCTGTTTTATTGTATGAAAAGAATGATCCCATTTGTACATGAGTAAAAATGTAGAAGACAACTTTTTACTGTGTAATTCATACACTACATAAATGTGTGAAGATTCTTTTTGTTGTGCTCTTTTACATTGTTTGTTCTATGTGTAATTCAACTAAGTTTTTTTTTCAGAGGCAGGAGTGGAAACAACTTCTGACTTTACTAAAATGTAAGGATATCCATCTGTCTATATGCATACATCCCTACAACAGCTCTTCAGCAGCTGTTATCTACTGATTTCAGTGGTGTACATTTATGTATATGTACATTCATATATGTGCACACATACATGCATGTTTACTTATTCTCATAACATTAAATAAATATCAAGATTCCATTACAGTTTAATTTTTATGTACAGATAAGTTACTAAAAATATAACAACTTTCAGCTTAATCTTTTCTTTATCTTCTTTTTGAAGAAATGAAGCTGATTCTTCCAAGGTTGAAAATATCAGAGGGTTGTTTATTTTCTCTATGTTAAGAGGCTGGAAGACAAAATCAGGCAATAGTCTCAGGAGGTTTGCAGATGTTCATTTAAAAGCATTATTAAGAAAAGCAGCAGATGTATTCTCTGGCAAAGAGCTTAAGTTGCTGTGACCCTCTGTTTGTACCTCAGAAAGCTAATTTATTAAACATTGAGGTGAATAAGACCTGTTAGGTTCCTCTGTGGAAGAAGATTACTGCAATAAGTACATTGTCCAGCTGTAATGAGAAACAAGGCAAAATATTTTCCCTGTAAGGCCATATCCTATATGAAACTAAGCTGCAATCCCCCAGGCTTTCTCGGCAAAGATAATAGCTGTTCCACAGGGTCAGCCATTTGACAGACGAAGGAGAAAACGGCACTTTATTTCAGGCCAGGTGGGCCTGTGGTAGCTGGTAGAGGTACTAGTGGTTTTATGGGTGGCATAAATCTTTATCATGACAAACAAGACAGTAGAGAAAGAGGAAGACACAAGCTCCTTTGGGGGCAATATCATGGTGCTAGATGGCAACATGCCATAAAATGTAAATTTATATATAATCTAAGACGACTACTCGCTCCTTTTTTAGTGGAAAATGAACAGACTTTTCTTAGATGCAGTCATCTTGAAGAGAGCATTTACATTTCACCAATGTTTTTTTAAAAAATAAAGGTGTCAATTTAATGACTATAAAGAAGGTGGAAAATCTAGCTCAAACATAGATATTGGCAGTCTAGGCAACAGAGGCCTGATTTGATTAGATAAATGCAGGCATCTGCTGCAATCTGAGATGTTACAGGTAGTTTGAGATATTTGTGTGAGAATGACACACAGCTCTATGTATATCATAGGCCCTCAAGGAGATTTCAGCCTTTCTGAAGTGGCAGCTTGAAAGCCTTTCTGAAGTGGCAGATTCACAAACTTAGATTAGATTTAGATTTAGATTGAAAATGCATGCCAATAACATCTAAAGCTTTTCAATATTGCTAGTATTCTGACACTGTCAGAGTTTGAGAGTCTGCTGCTATGAAGTAGGCATTAATTTGCACTTTTATTAATTAGCTTTTGTAATCCATAATGAACACACACAGCACTGCACAAATGATTGCTCATATGTGCTTGTTCACACAAAATTAATTTTTCATTTTGAGAGCTAGAATTTCAGCTGGTTTATATAAATATAAATTCACTGGAGTTAATGTAGTTTTCAAAGTTTACACCAATTGAGACTTGACACAGAATGAGGTTATGCAATACATTTACCAGTACAGCTTGATACTCTTGGTATGAGTACTTAATTTGGTCAAGTGAGCACAGCGAAAGTCAGTTTTTCCAATACTAATGAGGTTTTTATTTTCTTTGGACTGTGGTTACAAAATGACTTGTGAGGTTCAGTGTTCTGCACCTGCCTTTCCTTCTTGTTGAGCTAGGAGTGCTTAGAATCCCCCAGTCAAGCTTTCCCACAAGAATTTGTTAACTCATGGCTTCTGGCTGGATGCTCAGGCTTTCCTCTAAGTTTTTCAGCTTCCTGTCTGTCCTTTTTCACCCCTGGATTGTTCTGGCTGTTGGCCATCAGTAGTTTTGCTCTCCATTTCACCTCTCCTCTTTGCAGTACTGTGCTTTCTTTTTTCTCTAACTGTTCATGGACAGGAGACTTTTTTTTAAAACTTCCTCCTACTTCTGTTTCCCAAACTCATGATTGAGCATAAAATCTTACTTCAGGTTCTTCTCAGCTTGTCCCTTGACAGGGAGCAGCCAAAGGGTGGAGTGAATGTAATGAGAGAAAGATACATTATTCTCAGCTGGCCCAACGCTAAAATGTGGCAGCAATATTTGCTCTCAGTCTTTCTGGATTTTAAGAAGTCTGAGGACAGAATAGGCTAACTGGCAGAAGTTGGTTAACCTGAATTTATGAATTACATAAAAGTCAAAACACTGAGGTAGATTGTGAAAAGACTATATCACCATAACCTTTCAAATGTCCTTTTAGCAATATGGGAAGCAAACAGAATGCAGCTGAACCCTTGGAAAACAGAATGGATTTCCAATGAAATGAATCTTTGGTTTCGCCATGTATTTAAAACAGATAGAAACACAGAAGTTAATTTAGATCTCACAAACCCAGTTGGAACCAGACATAACTTCATTATAGTCAGTAAATACCTCAATAAAAATGGAGTGAAAAGGTAGTATAAAGTAGGCTAAAAGAATCACAGAATCAGAATAGCTCAAGTTGTAAGGGACCCATCAGGGTCATAATGTCCAGTTCCTGGTCCTGCACAGGACAACCTCAAGAGTCACACCATGTGCCTGAGAGCATTGTCCAAACACTTCTTGAACTCTCTCAGGCTGTTGCTGTGACCACTTCCCTGAGGAGCCCGTTCCATTGTCTAACCACCCTCTGGGTGAAGAATCCTTTTCTAACATCCAAACTAAGCCTCCCCTGACACAGCTTCAGGCCATTCCCTCAGGTCCTGTCGCTGGGCACCACAGAGAAGAGATCAGTGCCTGCCCTTCCTCTTCCTCTCAGAAGAAAGTTGTGACTGCGATGAGGTCTCCCCTCAGTATCCTCTTCTCCAGGCTGAACAAGTCAAGTGACCTCAGCCACTCCTCATACAGCTTGCCCTAGAGGCTTTTCCCCACAGAAAATCTTTAGTAAAGATACTTGAGTCTTTAGTGCTGGAGTGTGGTGTTCTCTCTGACAGCTGTCCATACTGAATGCAAAATGAGAATACAGCAGCTGCCAAACCAGAAACCTCTACTCATTTTTGAGGGCATATTTGTGTTTGATTATCTAAACAAGCCATTAGGTAAAGGATGTTCATACATCAATACTTTTTCTACAGTTGAATATTTGTCAGAAAGAAGAAAGACCAGGCAAAAGCAGAAAAGCCATCAAAGAGCATGAGGAATGAAGGAAACATTTGATATATGAACATGCTAGGGTGAGATGCTAAGTAAGGGTTCACTGAGTACTCACACAGGGAAAAATACCAAAATAATGATTTCTAGATATGATTCATATAAAATATTTTCAAGAGAACAAAAGTTATCATGCTCCACTGGCTTATACATCATTAGAGTTCATGATGGATCCAATAACTAATGTTTTTAAACTTGATGGCAATTTCTAATAGATACTAAAATCAAATACATTGTACTGCTGATTCACAAGAGCAGATAGAATTATTCATCATTAATTTTTTTAATCTCGATATTTTGATCTTGTCCCAATATATTCAAAGTATATGTCAAAATATATTCGAAGTATTTAATTTCTGTATATACAAAATCTGGCTTGAATGCCGGTTTGCACAACTTTGATGGTTACAGCTTCAGGTAATATCCATGTTTAATTCTTACTTCATGCACTAGGGGGTTCCCTTTCCCTCCTATTATCTAGACATTCCTAAATAGTTTTAATATATATATATATAAGCTAACAAGAAAAAAACATCAAGTGTGGTTTTGATTTGCTGCTATTTTAGGTAAGGGTATTTATTCAGAACAATTAACTTTCACTAAATGAAGAATTTAAACTGCAATCCTGTCTCTGATAAAAGGATATTTATTTTTATCATGCTTATTTACATATAAATATGTTTCAAATTTCTTGAGCTGTGTCACTGAAATTTAGTAAAACAAATAATATTTTTATACACTTACTACTTACTTGTGGATATAATCTTTTTTTAAAATCCCAAACAAAAGCACCAAGAAGACAGAAGTATAAAATTTATTTAATAAAGTTGTAATAAAGTAAAAAAAAGAGGGTTAAATAAATACGACAGAGAAAATATGATCTCTTTCTTGTTTTACAGATTAAAATCAACTGGCTGTAGACTTTAAAACTATGTTATTGTGGTTTCTTTTTTAAATTTGGAAAAACCTAATAATTGAAACTACATGTGCTGTAGTATTATATTTATCAAAAATTATTATACAATACAGCAGAGATTTTGTTTGTGTGGGTATGTGGTAATGTCATCAGTGTTTTGAGAGGCCTGTAAGGGTTGAGACTAATTTCTGTTCCATGATAGGCTTTACCCTGGTAAAAATTTCTGTCTTGCCTTCAGAATATGGCAGTAAAGGGAAGGTTTTTGAGGACTTTGGGAAAGGGTAAAACTCTGAAGATATACAAATTTGGTCCAGTATCTTACAATATTCTAATAACAAAAGAAACTCCATTAAAATATTTTGTTACAACCAAATTTCTGAAATATTCATGCATGATTTATAGTAGAAAGATAGGTTGTAGTATAACAATCCATTAATTAAACACACCTTTGTTTCTTGTTGTTTCTGTCTTTTCCCATGCACCCAAGTCTAGGATAATCTAAGTAGGATTCAATGACAGGCTGAAGACATCTATTATATATCATGTGTATGTATCAACTCAATAGACACCTATCTATCTAATACAGTATCTTAGAGGCAGATAGATTTCCAGTTGAAAAAATCTAGGTGTCCTTGTTAGGATGAGCCAAATATCTCTCCAGACTCTACTGGCTTCTTTAATTACATTTGTATTTTGATTACAGTGTAAACTAGGCATCCCAGATTACACAGGCAAAGATAGTACTGTATCTACACTTAGAAACTGAATTGTCTTCCTAAAGTGTTTAAAGAAAAAATACTCTCTTTTCCTGTCTAATTTCAGATAGGAAAAAATATCAAGGGCTTCATTCAGTTACTTTCACATAACACACTCAGCGCCACTTACGAAGGTCTAGGTATCGATCCTGGTTTTGGTTGGGATATTAGGGATGCTATGCAAGGCTTTGCACAGACCTTGCAGACGTGGCAAAGAACATACAGAGACCCACAACCCTCTAAAGTGGAAGCTAGACCCCGTATGCTAAAGTGTCTCAAAAAGTAGTAGTTGTCTAAATATAAACAACTGAGTGAAGTACTAAGTTTCTCGTAAGTGCTAGAAGAAAATTTATTTATTTCAGTGAAACAAGGAGTAGCTGCATCTATTTACCTCTTGGGCTGTGATACAGTCTGTTCTACAGTGAGTGTCTTCTGTCCATCCTCTGTCAGAATACAGAAATCCTGACACTAGAGAACACGAGAAAGGTCCTTTTGCATACAAACAATAATGCACTACATATTGTTTTTTGCCCTCAATATCTTCTTTCTAATAAAAGCTCTAACAGTGTTATTGGCAGGCTTGGAACTGATTAGCCTGCCTGAATAGTCTAAAGTCATCATAGGCAAAATAATTCTGATGACATCATAAATATGAAAGATAACTTCTCTTTATTGTTTATATATGGCAAAAGAAATCGTAAATCCTTTTAGAAAAAACAAGTTTTCTTAAACAAAAATGATGCATATCTATAGCAGAGTACAGTTATTCTTCATATCTGTAATTATAGACTAAAAATTACAACTTGCCCGAATGACTCCAATTCAAATGCTGAAATCAGGGAAGAAATGCAAACAAAGAGACAGGAGAAGAAACTAAAGATATGCAAGATAAAAGGAAAAAAAAAATCAGAAAAATTCTGAAACCGAGAAAAATCCATAAAAGTGAATGGGATGACAAGAAGTGCAGGGAAATAGACCGAAGCTTGCCCAAAGAATCCTCATTGAAATCGCAAGATTTCATTCCCTTTCCTGAAAGGAAGACTTTCCCTTCAGGAAAGGGAATGAAATCTTGCAATCCGAGAACAAAGACTAACAAACGCACTAGAAGGGAGATATGATCAAAAACAGCGCAAGTGAAAAAAACTAGAAAATTGGGAAATGGAGCCATGACATCCACAAGGAGTG
The DNA here is from genome assembly GCA_017589585.1 of Phylloscopus whistleri. NCBI lineage: Eukaryota > Metazoa > Chordata > Aves > Passeriformes > Phylloscopidae > Phylloscopus > Phylloscopus whistleri. The sequence continues at coordinate 968,379 of JADMLD010001396.1, forward strand.
TGATGAAATGAGGGGCACTGCAAAGGAAACAGTGCAAGGTGACATAGTTTTCCTTCACTTCTATGTCTGAATGACTTGCTTTTGCATTTACAACTGCTTCGGCTATAATGACATAGTAATTTGCTAAGCTAATGCCAGATGCTTGTGCTTGTCAGTTCTACTTTTAAAAATTAAATCTTTGTTGGTTCAGTTTCTGCCTAACTTCTTAATCTTAATTCCTATCTTATTACTTTAAACATATGCTCACATGATTGCAATCATTATATTTTTTTTCAGTCTAACGTTATTATTTGTCAATTGACCAGCTTACTTATGACTTGTAACCTTAAAAAATGGTTAATGTACTTAACATCACTTTAAAAAAAATCTCATTTAATTTGCAGGGCCATGATAGGTTAGAGAAAAGAAGGTACATATACGTTAATTAACCTTGGCTCAATTCACAAGAGATAATTTGATAAACAGCAGGAATTTGTTCAGCTGAAGTAGTCGGAATATATTCTGAAACCCTGTTGACATAGACACAAATATTTCTCTGAATGTGGTTTATGGAATAAAGGTCCCAAGCTGTTTGTTTGGTCCCTCATCTGACGATTGTCACCATGAGAGCAGAGCCAGTTATATGTATGATTTCTGGTCTTCTCTTTTGCCTCAGTACAAAGTCAAATTATCTTATTTGTACTTGCATCTTTGGATTTTCTGGTGGGTTTTACTTGGTATTTTATTTTAAAAGTGATAAAATTAGCTTCTGAAAACCTATGAAGTACTAATGACAAGTAAGTCATATGAAGAAGTGTGTTTTCCAAAGCAATGAGAGCCATATGCAAAAAATTTGTTAAAACAAAAATAAAGACAACTATGTATTAATCAGGAAATCATCTAGAGAGTGTGATTCTCTGCATACCTAATATTGCACTGGTCACAAAGTAGATAGTAAGAGATTTTAATTTTGTCTGAAAATATTTATCAAAGCTTGAGGAATCATATTTGATGAGATAGACAACTGAATGGCAGAGTAAAAGATATCTTAATTTCTCATTTGCTGATATAAACAAGATGATGTCAAATTGCAGGCATTACATAAAAAGTCAGAATCTAGGTCATCATTTTATTCATGGCTGGATAGCCCTGCATACACCTGCATGCCAGACTCACTGTGGCAAGCATATATATTATTAATTTGATTATTTGTGCCTGTGAGTATGTGCATAACAATGCAATGAATCCTCTAATATCCATGCATATATATATATATATATATATATATATACTTTTCCACGGGTATGAAATTCATTATATTGATTAATATATTTAATCATTATCCTTGTCCCATTCAACTAACATCCACCTGACATTTACTGAACAGAATACCATTAAAATCATAACACTTGAAGGAATGTGTTTCCATTAAATTTGCATATTTATACAGCAGGCATAACTTCATTTCAAATTTCATTAAGATTTTTTCTTACAGGAAACACTTAAAATAAGCATTTCATGCACTGTACATGAGAACAAACTCCTCTGAGCAGAATGAAAGAATTAAAAAAAAAAAGTGTATTATAGAATTCTATTGCTTTTTTTATGATTAAACATTTTGCAACAGTAGCTACTTTCCAGTGTTTTAAATTAACATGTGGGAAGGTGAAGAAAATTAGGACAAGATGATCTTTTGTTATGCCAAAATTTATAAAGGTGTACTTACAAAATATGTTCTGTTTCTCTAACTGTAAAAGACTATACTTCCAATAATACTGATGTTCAAATTGAAGTGCCCTAAATTAATACATTTTGAAGGCATAAGGTTTCTGAGCACAACCAGTTTAACAGCCAAAATATCTGAGAAATATTAACGGTCCTCACATATTTTAAATGTGCTTCAGCTTAGAATCAATAAAGCTAGCCAACCTCCTCCTCCAACACATTTTTAAGTGTCATTTCTTAAAAGACAGCATAATCTTACCCTGCGATGCCGGTTATACGATCATGTGTTTGACTGTTTATATGAGCCCATCCTTTATTTGACAGTCACATGTAACATTTTTAGGATACATGATTTCTGTTATAATCACAACAATCCAAGTTCTCAGCTGGTTTAAATTGCTTTTTTCTACTGGAGCCAATGAACAAATATTGACTTCAATGGGACTATTTTGATTTGTATTTCCAGAAGTCTTATCCCACCATGTAGAAAGAAATGCTATTATAACAAACTGTGTTATCACATCACTTCATTTGGCCCCAAGAACCCTTTGCTGACCATAGTAAATACTTTCCCTTATTGATATCCCTTCCTAAATTTTAATCAAACAGATACATACACTTCTCTGTATATTAGAAGTCTATGGTAATTGAAGAGGTGTGCATGAGGACATGTTCATTTCAATGATCTCATTTAAAATGTTTTCAGTTTCTTAGTCTTAAGAAGCAGTTTATGCATAACTTCAAGTTTGTACACTATAATACACCACCATCAATATCACACCTTAGATAAAAAGAATTACATCTAACTAATTATTTTCCAAAATTTTGTGAATCACATGAAATTTTCCTTAAGCAAATATGCACTTATGCAATATCATTTGACTTGAGCACTGTAGTGGTTCTCAATGATTTCCAAAAACTTTGCATTTCACTATTCAGAAAGTTTTGGCCTAAGGAAATAATGTCCTACAAGCTCTCTGAGCTCTCCATCAAAGTATGCAGACAATAAAAAGATGTTTCAGAGAAGGGTAAAGGCATATATGGGAATGATTCGCAGGAAAGACAAACTGTATTTCTGGTATTCTGATATATCCTTCTCCGAGAGGAGGACTTTGCTCTAAAACTGCATTCTTCTGAAAATGAATGAATGCTTGTCTGTGCTGAAATTCACAAACACAGATTAAATCAGATAATTTGTTCTGGAAATATACCCTCAGAAGTCTGAGGAATGCTTATTTCAAACAGTCTGGATACCAATTAGTACTGCATTGGACTCCACAGTGTAGGAATTTCTGGTCATGTAATTTTTCCAAAATTGCTAAAGTGGGCAATTTTAAAGGTACAGCTAAACACTCATAATCTTGAGAACTGGTACAAAATAAAGAGGAAAGCAAATATAGCTGCACCAGGAACTCTTTTAATTATTTAATGCATCTAAGGGCGAGTGCAAAGGAGAAGCATGAGAGCTGAAGAATGAAACTAAAAAAAAGGATTATGGTCAAAAGTAAGTTACAAACAAGCGACTAAGTAAGTAAATTGTAGAATCATAGAATGTTTTGGGTTAGAAGGGACCTTAAAGGTCATCTGATCCTAACCCCCCTGCCATAATAACTCACAGACTATTTTGACAACTTGATTTATTGTCAGTAATAGCTGATGGATCCATTCTTTCTCGCTGAAGATTCCAAGAAACACAATCTCCAGATACTGATGTTCTTTGGATCCTAAGGAATAAATGCTAACATTTAAAAAGTCAGACCAATTCAAGAACCCACAGAAACACTGGAATGAGTTAAGATCTAAGATTACTAAGATCTCAGTAATAATAAGGCGACAAAAATAGACACCATAGTGACTACTCAACAGCTGTGTCCAATGTGTCATTTCCTTTCCATATGTTCTAACAAGTCAATTATATATGAGTGATTTAGTAGACCTGTTATATCCAACAAAACTTAGGATTCCATATCAGATGAAAAAATAATGGATTTGTACTTATTTGAAAATAATAAATGTAATACTATTATTGACAATTTAATAATGAAAATATATCAGTGAAGCTCTGAGGGTTACCCTTCACAGTATTGCATTATGCGAGGTTTTTATTAACATTTTGTCCAACAGATCAAAAAGAACATCTGTAATAATGTCTCAAGAGTAGTTGTAATCATTTTTAAAACAACTCAGAATTATTATTTAATTAATAATTATTTTGATAACACTCACCAATTTCAGCTCAATTTCAGATTATAGTTTTAAAATATTATGAAAAATTAAAATTATTATTTATAAATAACACAATTATTATTTTTATGCAATATCTCTTTAAGGAGTTGTGTCATGCTCTTTTAGTGATGCAATGTGACACAATGACTGCTTTTTTGTCTGATGCTTTATTGTCTCTTCTTGAAAGAGTAAGGAGGAAGAGACACAGAGTTGAAATTAATTTAGGTTCTGTCCATGTTTGGCTGGATGTCACCCTCAGTTTTCCAATAAATATAATAAATTTCTGAGTGAAAATGAGAGAATTTTCTTTTTCTACTACTACTTTCACATCCATAGAATAGTCTACTTCTCAGTAAAAAGCTTTTGGAGATGCAGTTCTCAGATCATCGTTATATAGTTTACATATGGATCTAGCCCTGAAATCCTACTGTTTTCATTGATGTTGCAGTAAATGGAAGCAGCTTCAAGAGGGCAGGAGCATCTTTACATAAGTCAAAACCTGTGAATTGTGGAGATACTTAGATGTTTTGTTCCTTTGACAGACTTTGTGCTATGGAAGGTGTTGGCTGAAGAAAACTAAGTCATGCTTTGCTAACAGTAGGTTCTGTATGATTTTTCTATACTGAGGAATGTCAGTGTTCATTGTCAAGGTGTGAAAATACCTCATATGAGAATCCTGGTGGGGTAAATTCATCCCCTTGTTAATCCCCTGATTAACAAGTAGCTTCAGGGGTGGAAGAAAAACACATACTTGAAGAATATCAGCTGTTAACTCCTGTGTTAGATTGAACACATTAGGAACTGTTTGATAGTGAAGAAGCTAATTGTAGTACACTATTTAATTGTACACTATTCACAGGCATTTCATAGATCCCAACGGGTCAAAGATTTCAGTACCTGTATTTGCACTGAGGATGTGGAATTTTAATTCTTTAAATATATCAGAAAGCACAGAGAAAGATTGAAATACATTATTGCAGAATATTTCTGTTAACTTATTTTCATTGCCTTGAAAATGCCCTGTTGTAAATATAGATAAAACTCCCAATGATCTTAAATAATGAACTAGAAAAAGAGAATGCATAGACAGGGCAGGATAGTTTATGACTTCTTTTCATGCCAAACCCCATGTCAAGAGCAAAATAGTTTACTGCTTTTGACTGTTAAACTGTATAACATCAAATTGGGAAAGGAAAAAAAAGAAAAAAAAAAGTAGGTGAATATTAAGGGGGAAAAAACCCCACATTTATGACACCCTGTCAATTTCAGTCCTCTAGAATGACTTCGAAACTGTGAATGCATGAGGGACTTTTCAGAAGGCACTACATGATCTAAACCACATTTTGGGAATTGAAGGCATCGTCACATATTCAGATGACTTCATTCATTTCCATGAAATGTCGGAAGAACATCTGGCAAGAGTGGAAAAGCTTCTAAAGCTTTTTAAGGAGTACTGGTTTAAACTTGGGAAAAACAAATGTCAATTACTGAGGGATCACATTACCTTTTAAGGATATGCATGTTCTGAAGAACAGCAGAAGCCTCAGCCACAGAAACTGGATATTGAGTAATATTGAGATAGTTCCTGGAAAAACGGATACAAAATCTTGTGCAGATTCTTGAGGACACAAAAAATTTTCCAAAACAGCCAACAGAAAACAGCTTTCTCATGATACAAAAACATGAGAGAGCTTTTTATTTTTTGGAAAGTTGCAAGTCCATTTTTTTTCCCCCAATTCCTGAAAATATAGTAGCAGCTTGTAGAAACTGGTGATTTTCGGACATCAGTTGTTAGATTGTTAGTTGACTGAATTTCTAAGATGCTGAATACCAGATTTTTAAGAGAGAAAAATAAAATTAGCAAAATTAAATAATCGTATATATAATCTGAACTTTGAAGATCCCTCAAAGGAATATTCAGTAAGAATTATATATGAATCAGGTACATGAACTATAATTCCTTGTGGTCTCTACTTAATACCCACAGTCTTGTGAATGGCACGCAAACCACATAAAAATAATTGCAATGACAAATTATCTTGGAAAACACAACAACACACATTTCCTGTTGACTGAAGACAGTGAGATTAGAAGCTTGTGGTTCAGTGACTGTATTCAAGAAAAGTAAGCTTTGGAAGTAAAATTGAAAGATTATGCCAGTACTAATTTGCATAGTTACACATGCAACAGAATGTGACGTTGCTGTTAGTGGTATACACAGAGGAGAGATGGAATGTCCTCAGTCTGAGATGAATGTAGGATTAGGGGCACTGGGGTGGATTGCCCCCGGTACCCTGTGCCAAGTACCCACCAAAGCCTCTCTGTCTCTGCAGCTGGACGGGGGAGAGAAAATACAGTGAAAGGTTCATGAGTTAAGGGCCAGGAGACATCACTCACTCTTTACTGTCATGGGCAAAACAGACTGAACCTCAGGATAATAACTGATTTTATTACTAAAAAAATCAGAGCAGGATAATGAGTGTCCTAGGCACTTGCCTGCACATGCCTTGAAACTATCCAGCCTCATGGGAGATGTCTATGTGGTATTCTTAAATAGATTAACCCTAAACAAGACTTGAAACACTTTCAGAAGGCTTGACAACAGGACAATGCTGGTTTGAGCATCCCAGGGATATTCAAAATTCTCAAGAGCAGTTGTAATTAGCCTGGAGGAGAAGGTGGAGATGGAAGGAGGTGTCTCCCCCTTAAGCTGGCTTGGAGAAGGCATAATTATTAATAGCTTCCAACAGATGGCTCCCGAAGTACAGAGTTGAGAGCAATGCTGATTATAAATACCAGATCAGTTTCATGACCTGTAATTCTATCATACCATAAGACATAGTACATAGTACATAGTACTAGTACATAGTACATAGTACATGGTACATAGCACAACGGGATGGCCTTAGCTCAGTTCCCATGAGTGGTAAACAGCACAACAGGGATCATATACTGCAAGTAAGGTATTACTGAAAATAATTTAAAAACAAGCATACCAAATTTATGAGAAAATAAATCAACACTGTGACCAGCAATTATTAAATAAATATAATGTATGCTTATAATTTCCTTTCTAATCCTTCCCAGTCAGATTTGTTGTTAGCTCAACCTGTCATGCCCCACCTTGAGGACAGGAAGTTCTGTCATGGTTTAACTCCAGATGTGTCTTGGTTTGGGAAGACAGGTATCTGCCAAGGAAAGCTGAAGTTTCCCTTAGAATGGAGAAAGTAAACCCCTCACCCCCCCACCAAATTATAATTTTGCAATTAAGGGCTCTCAAGCAAAGATTTGGGAATAGGAATAACAGTTCTTTACTAGGAATATCAATAATACAAATGTGGTAGAAAAACAAAAGCACCCCACCAAACCAGCAAACAAACAAACAACAATTTTGGAAAGCCCTGCCAGAGTCAGAGCTACAGCCTGACGCCCTGTTGGTCAGGGTGTTGGAAGCAGTCCAAAAATAAGTCCTCCTGGAGTGGCAGATGTGGTTCTGTTGAAGTAGAGATGATCCTGTAGCCAAAAGGGTCCAGAGGTGGTGAGAAGGGGTCTGGTGATGGTGAGATGATGTCCGGTCTTCTTCCCAGAAATCAGGGTGAAGCCAGAGAGCTTCCTGTTCCGGAGTCCCAGTTTTATCCAGGTAGGAATGATTGGCTCCCCCCCCTGGGTGGAGCATCTCACAATAGGATGATGGAATGTGGATGTACTCCCCTGGAGAGGGTAGGGGTGTCTTAATGGTCCATTAGCAGAAAATATTCCCCTGGAGGGAGGGCGGGCAGTGAAAGAGATAAGAAACAATGCCCCACCTGATTTTAACAGTTGGCCCATTATCAAACGCACCCGCCCCAGAGTTACAAGAAATAAAGGAGAACAATTCCCCAACTGCTTTCAGCATATGAAAATAGAATACACATCCTAGGTTCCATAACCCAAGACAAGATGGCAAATAAGTATCATGCAGCTCACACTCACCCCACAGTGGAAAGGGAAGAACAATCAGAAATTAAAATGGTAAAACCTGTGGTTTGGGATAAGAGTAGTTTAAATTTTGAAATAAAGTAAAATATAATCATCATCATCATCATCCTAAAGTAACTGAAAGAATAAGAGAACCCAAGAATGGTGTTGCACAATACAATTTCTCATGATCCACTGACAAATGCCCAGCCAATTCCGGAATAGTAATTATCCCCTTCCAGCCAACTCCTCCCCAGTTTATATATTGAACAAGACGTTCTGTGGTATGGAATATCCCTTTGGCTAGTTCAGCTCAGCTACACTCCCTCACAGCTTTTTGTGCACCTCTTCATTGTTAAAACATGAAAACTGAAAAGTCCTTGACTTAGAGCTAACAGTACTTAGCAATAACTAAAATATCACTGTGTTATCAACGTTATTCTCATAATAAAGCAAAAATCTACTGCATTGTATCAGCTTTTAGAAAATTAACCCTATCTCAGCAAAAAGCAGGACACTGATGTAGAACAATAGATAAATTCATGTTAACCTGTACATGAAGGCCATGATCAACAAAATCAATAAAATTTTTGAAGTAGTTTTGAAATTCTATTTTAAAACTAAAAAGCAGAAGATAGGAAGAATAGACATGTAATAAATATCGGTACTATCTGTAATCTGACACAGATTTCACCTGAACCAGTTATCCTAAACAACTCTTAGAACCACTGGAAAGAAGCAGGCATTTTGTGAGACCTAGATGTCTAACACAGGAAAGATGTCTCACATCTTTAAAGAACCTACCTCTAAGACTGTCTTAGAAAAAGATAACTCTTGTCCCTGTTACTTCCAGTAGTCTTCCATTGACTAGTCTTGCCTGTAGAACTGCAAAATCAGAAGTACAAATACTAAACAACAGGCTAGACATTCTAATGCAAAAAGATCTGAAAAGTTCTTTTTGGCAAGTGAATGCCAAACAAACACACCCTATTATCAGATGTAAAACAAAACAATCACTTTGGGCTTGTAAGTGAGCTTTATTGTCTCAGAAAACTGAAAAAATATCTGTTCAATGAAAATTTTACTGAAAATGGCTTCTCAAATGTATAATAGTATTTAAAATGTCAACACAACATTATGAGGTCTGAGGAACAAAACAAAGGACATTATGATCATAGAATATAACATATAACACATAACATTATACCTGTTATTTAAACCAGGGCTTGCTCTTCACAACAAACACTGTGTGATGTTTTTCACTGTCTCGATATGTGCAAGGTTACAAACACAGAAACTATCTGGCCATAATAGTAATCATGGCTTTGGAGAAAAATTTCATGAGAACAAACTCTGAAAAAGACTGAGATATTTTCCATCAAACATGAATGAATAATATAAACACCTACTTTATAAACACCTATATGATAATACTAAAGGACAATTAAAAAAAAAAGTAAGATAAGATATTTGGGTTGATATTGTTCCTAATTATCAAACATACTAATGGCAAAATGGGAAGATAAGGTGTAACAATAGTTACTCTCTCACAAAGTGTGGAATTGTATCTGCAAACAAGATATCCAAATATCCAGAACTCAGAAAAACATGAAATAATTTGATCAGAGACACTTGTGAATCAAGAGTACTCAGGGAAGAGTAAAATTCTTTCTTGAACTACGTAATAGAGAGTGTATGAATAGATACTATACTTCAGCGTCTAAGCTGATCTCTGAGTTTTCTAGAGGAAGTAGACTTTTTTTGCCAATTCTCAAGTGTTTGGAACTGTTTACAATGACAAGGAAAGTAGATTTTTTGGAAAGGATTGCTTTAAATCAATCTGGTAATTACTTTGATGCAAGAAAAGTAAGGCATGAATGAACTACTCCCCAGGCCATTGTAGGAGGTAGTCTGCCTGAGACTGGAGACACTAGAATTATCTTTGCTAACCAGAAATGAAATGACAAGAGTCTGGGAACTCTATATGCAACATTTCTATACTCCACAAGATGTGCTCTATGTATTCATCAAGCCTGTTCTGTGAATCTGCAAATGTTCTTCTTTTTCAGCATTCTCACTTCAGAGCTGTTCTGACCCTGTCCAAGGTAGCTTTACTCCTTTAAGTAATGCTGTAATATAACAGAAATGGAAGAATACCATTTGAAAATATGTATGTGTATATATATTTATAGGTAGCCACATGTAAGTAGCTAAAACCTGTCAGATCATTCCAAGAGCACTTCAGGAGCAACAAACCATGATTACACATCCAAGGACACTCAGCTGTTCCAGAAAAAAGAGTCAAAAGAAACAGCAGATACTCCACAGGAAGACTCATGTACAACTAGCATCTTTCCCAGTATGGCTGTCAGTCATCACAACTCAATTTAAATATCTATTATGCTCTGTTACCAAGATTATGGCTGCGTCCACACACAAGTCTCAAAATTTTCAATAAAACCTAAACCCAAAACGTATTTTCTTCATCTTAAATCTCTTGTTCATGGCTCTGATTTATCACTTTATAAATATAGTTCAGTTAAAGTGATGATGAAATTTTTATCCCCATCCAGGTAACAATGATTGTCATAAAAAATGAGATACTGCTAAAATAAACTGTGTGCTTTGCAAATGAGTTGTTTTTACATTGCAAAATGGGTTCCTTCAAACAACAGGTAGGAAAGAGGAGACCTTGGATTAGAGATTACATTGTTATTCTCCTTGGGCATATCAATGATAAAGGAATAATAATGGAAAAAGAATGAGTATAAACTGGCAATTACTAACTTTTGTCTCAAAATTAGAGCAAAGCTTGTAACTATGTGGAGATAAGGAACACAGTTGTTTTGGAGGGATGAAGATATATCTGTTAATTTGTATTTATTTAGTATTAGAAAATATTTTCTTTTACTCTTGTGTCCCAAAGAACTCTATTAGTGTAATAAAAAGTAGGACAGAATTCAGAGATGGCTAAGAAAATGCAAGAGGGAGCTGGTGGATGAAATTTTGAATATATATATATCCTAGCTTTCATTATACTTTCAGGAGAGTAAAAAAAAATCGACATAGTCTATTAATATATATATATATATTCCTCAATAAGTTGTTAGGGTTTTAATTTTTTTTTTAATTTTGCTTTTTTTGTCAGAAAATATGAGTCTTTATTTTATATATATCATGGGTATTTCTTTAACTTATTGTCAGTGAAAAACATCTTTAAAGGAAAAGAAAGGATTTTTAAATTCCATAGTTCCTGATCCAAATCTTCAGAAAATAGTTTTTCAAGTGTTAGATATGGTATTTTTCATAGCTGGTGTAAGTATTTATATTATTTGAGGGTAAAAGTGAAGATACCTTATTTGTTTTTGTATTTACCATATTTTGAGACAGTAACTACTCTTCTTATCTACTATTATTACTACTCTTTACTCTGCCATCACTAAAATCAAGTCCGACACTTTATAACTTATCTTCTAATACAAATTTAATATATATATATAATTCATATAAAATTCGAGAGAAGACCAGTCACTGAAGAACCATTCACAAACATGTGTTCTGTTCCTGTAGCTTCAAAGAAACATACACAACGTGCAAAAATCAATGGGCTACAAAACTACAAAAACTAAATCTCATATAAAGTTTATGAGGTTCCTATGTTCCCCAAGCACTTCATGTAACACTACTAAGCAGTATGCAAGAGCTCTTACAGTTGAAAGAAAACCATTCAGTATGTGAAATATGAATCTTTGTCTTCTTTGTAATGCAGATTATTCAGGGCCTCCATTCTCCACTTGATACCCACAATTTCAAAAGAGAAATCAAATCTTGAGGACTGAGGAAAAGTTGAACCTATAGTAGGTGTTGTTAAGCTGCCCATATGACTTTCTATAACTATTGTCAGTATTAATTGAGACCCCTGATGCCCACGAAAAGGAATCTAAAACATCATCCGGCTTTTGGTTCAAAAAGTTTATGAAACTCTCTGACAAGTAGCAGACTGACTGCAGCTGATGGATGCACAGGGATATCTTAAAATATGGTGTTTGAGGTAAAACTCCTAGAAGACTCCTTAGCCTCCTTACCCTTTGTGATGTCCTAGTGTTAATTGAAAATGCAAGGAACAACCAATCATTCCCTTTTTTCCCCCATGGTCACATGATAAGTTGGATAACATGTTGCATCATTTTTATGAAATATCAAGGTCTTCCTGGCATGGAAATTCTGTGTTGCTGCCTATGCCACCTTTAGAACCGTTTTTCAACGCCTTCACAGGACCTGCATCACAGTAGAGGACTGGAGACTCATGTCTGAAATCTAGTCAGATTCAGATGTATCAATAAGATACAGTTGTTTGGAACAGCACTGAACTCCAAATGTCTTATCTGCGCATGCCAGCTGGAAAAAATAAATAAACAAACACATACAAGGATTGAGAAACCCTGGACACACAAATTAATCCCAGAATTAAACTGGTTTTCTTTCTAACTATGCATTTGTAGAATACATTAATTTTCATTGCAGTCTTCTGCTGAAAAAACCCAGCCACTAACAAGTGCTGAGGCAAAAATACAGCTTAAGAGGATCCTGCAAATACTTAAACTCTAAATGTGCCTTAAGCAGAAACAAACCAATATCCTGCATTTAAAATGAAAATATATTTCTCCTTTGTGAATACTTAGCTGGAGCCAAGAACACATCTGTTGTGAAGATTATACCTCATTTTTGTGCTCTGCATTCTTGAGAACAAAAGGTTAAAAAAATCATTTACAAATGTATATCTGCAAAGAACTCTGTATTATTTAGTTGCTGTTCTATTTAAAGTATTCTGTACATCTGCTGTTTATCATTAAGTTCACTAACATAAAACTGAATCTGCCCTGAGGTGATAATCTAAAAAAGGGGCATTAGTGAGAGAAAATGTTATGGGAATGACAGAAGAATGCAGCTATATATTTTGATGAACAGTGAGTCTTCAGTGACCCAAGACAGAGGAAGCTATAAATGATTCATAACTTTGAGAAATTCTGTAGTTTCAGTAATTTAAGACATAGAGTTCTGTCTAATTAAAAGTAAGTACAGTATCTATTCTAGTCTTAGCTCTTTTATTGGGTCCTGGCTTCAATAAAATTATTTTCATGTGATGCACATTGCTATTTTAAGGGCCTCTGTATGGTGTATTCGTTGATTTATTATTATCTGATTTGCACATTGAAAACAATTGCTCTCAGGAGAATTACAATGGGATTTGATTCAGATGTAAATAAATAACAGAAGAGCCCTGAGACCTCAGCACAGTTTGCCTCTTTTTGTAGAACTTTCCAGATTTCCCAGCTTGACAGAAAATCTTTTTCAAACTTAAAAGCATAAATTTGAAATTTGTGTCTCACTTTTTTTTTTGCTATTGTTGTTTTTAACAGATACATTATATAATGAACAGCCTTTGACTTGGTTGTTCTTGCAGTCATTCTTCTTTTAAAGGCAGACAAGATAAATGCTTCCAATGCCCTCAGTGGCTGCCTGGAAATAATATCTTTTTGCTATTTGCTATAGAAATGCCCTAGTTCTGCAAATATGTGCACACAAATATATTTAAAACATTTTGAAACTGTTTAAAGCTAAACATACAGAAAAACCTCAGATGTCTTAAAACCTGCCACTTGTAATTTCTAGACACTTGGCACTCTGAAGGGTATCCAAAATCTGTATGCAGATACATTACGGAGGTAATCAATAAAACTTGTAAGTGCTGGCCAGGGAGCTGCAGAGCTAGGTAGAAGAAAACCTAAAATCCTGAACTTCCCTAGGAAATAGGAAACGGAATGGGGCTGCCAGTGGGTTCTTCTGACTGTCAGAAATGGATAACTGTGTCCTGGAAAAAGTTACCTAGAAAAGTACTCTTAAAAAAAAAAATTAAAAAAAATGGACGTGAAGAGCAAAAGGTGGATAGGAAAAGCCGGGAACTGGGAAAGGTAGAAGATAAGTTAGAAAGATAGACCCAGAGTTTAAGATAGTTTAAGGCTTTATCTATCACCCAAAAATCAATACACATTCAGAAGTCATATACTTTGTGATACTTAAGGTATATTTTATCCAAGAAAGGTTGTCTTGGTGTCCTGAAAAACTTTTATTAATGGAATGGTTTCAACCTAAGAGACGTCACAACTCACCTGCAAAACATTTGCTCTGTGAGACATACAATTTGCCTTCCAACTAGCAGCCTGGCTTTGGGAGAGGACATAGGTGAACCATAATTTACCAGTGCCTGGGTGGGAGGTCTAGGCACTGGTAAATGATCTTCAGACATGAGGGAGTAGATGAGCTTCTTCATCTCCCTGCTTTTTTACTAGCCCTGCTTTGAAAGCACCATTGGCGCTATTCCTAGAATTAAATAAGCAATATGAGAATCCCACTGCAGCTCAGGTATGGGTCAGAAGGTTTGAGGAATATTCCAAAAGCTGAACAGCTGTATACATATGGCCACTAGGAGAGAAGCGGTTTCCTATGGACTTTGAATGTTTCCCTGGTTTGTTAGAGGATACGAAAGAATTCTGAAAATGTTCAGAGGTCCATAAACTGCTAATACCATTTTAGCATGATTATTAATTATCAAAATCCATTCATTAATTTAAATCCCTGTTCCTTCAACTCTTCTTTGGCAACCTCTTATGATATCATAATGATAATGATAAACTTTGGAGTTTTTTTAGACTCTAAACTCTCTGCTTCTTTTTCAGTACACAAAATAGATCTCAGGTGTCATCCGACACTTACTAGCAATATTGCAATAACTCTTACAGTAAACCAAGGTTCGGTTTAGGGTAGTTAGGTTAGTAGAAGAGAAATTATTTAGACTGAAAGCTTTATTAGAGATTGAACAGAAAGAAGGTGAGGGAGCAATGGAAATATTTTGGATTCTTTAAGTTTCAGATTCTCCAAATCCTTCAAGGTCAGTAACGACATGATGGAGATTAATTCCAAAGGTTGTCTTCAATTCAATAATTATAAAAGAGTTACAAACACACTTATAAACGTGCTTCTTGTAAGAAGATAAAAGAGTGAATTCTGATTCTAATGGAGATTAAGAACTAAATATAAAAAGATAACTATTGCAATATTAACAGCTGTATAGATGTAGAAGAGGCATCAGGCTAGTGTTGGGTAGCTTTTAAGGTACAATTAGCTTGCACAGTACAGTCCCATGCAGAAGTACTTGAGCTATTATGAGAATGACAACCTAATTTATTACATCATTTTTTAATATTGGTCTTTCCTATAGAGATAATTGTTTTAAAGTACCAAATAAACTGTAATCCTGTAAAATCATCAGTTTAAAATAAATCTGTCCTGAGTCACTGACATTCAGAGCATATTAAAGATAAATACCAAATGCTTTGACATTCACACAGAATTGAAACTACTAAGTTTAGTTAGTACTCCGTGAATAAGTAGTGGTCAGCCTTGCTGGGTAGAATATGAATCAGTACCTAATATATGTACACACAGACATTGCTGGTTTTGGATTAAAGTTTACAGACATCCTCTTAAAGATTCCTAAATTTTATAGGAAACAACAATGCCTGAATTATTTTTCCCTCAACAATCTCAAATTATTTTTGCAAAATAATTATTGTAAAGTTTGCTTATATCACATGATGTCCTTGTGTATGAGATGAGATCCTTCATCTGAAGGGGGTGGTAAGCCTGGTGATCTAGTGGTCAGGGGGAATCTAGTGATAGGCGGAAATTGCTAATTGCTTTTACTGTGAAAATCTGTTACCAGAGCTTGAATCAACTCTCATCAGCCTCCTTTCATGCCTTGATGAAAATAAATTTGTTCAAATATAAAATAAGTCACCTGTTCTTAAAGAAAAACATACACGAGATGTATGAGAAGCAGCTGGCACCTCCTAATTTTAAATTTTAATCACCAATTTAAACTGCCTAGCAAAAATTACTTGGAATACATAGAGGTAATATTGTAGCAAGCCACTGATTAGGAGACCCAGTAAGGGGAAAGTTAAGTCAAATGGAAGATAATGCTTAAATTCTTAACTCTAAAAAGATGAAATAGTTTAAAACATGATATGTAGATCAATTTTCCCTGTCTTTCCCTAAAAGGTAAAAAGTTTTACCTTCATGTTAATTACATTTAAAACCGAAACTTTTTATGCTTTCGTTTTCTTCAGAAAATGTTATCCCTTGATAATATCGTCAATATTATTAAAATAGTAAAAGTATTTTTGCCTAATCTGTTTTGGATGGAAATGGCAGAGCAAAATTCGGTAAGCATATTAGCTAAAAGATATAAATCTTAATTTATGTTCACGTCAGTTACTTCAGACATATTTAAACATCCAGCAGAGCTCTAATTAAAAAATCTACATAACTGTCATTAAATTATCAGTTTCAGCAATACCTATCTGATTATTTTTCTAAAAATAAAAATTCTCCTTTATTATTTCAATCTACAAAATGAATCCACATGTTAGATAACAGCATTAAAATATGAAAATTGTGATTTGAACATTTATGGAAACTTTGATCCATATAAGAAAATGGCATTTGGGCCAAAAATTGTTTCCCTCATGTGTAAAAATCCTTTATATGATTGGAAACACTTCCACAGTCTTAAAAGTCCACTCAGAATCAATCTTGCAAGAGTAAGTGTGCAACTGCATCGTGGATTGCAAACTAAGATGTTAACAATTAGCTTTGTCACCATTTGAGTATCTAATCCTCCAGCTGTGCATGTGTATATTAACTCCAGCAGAGCTCTGGGAGGGTGCAGGGATGTGCCTAAATAGCCCTCTGCATATCGACACTCTTTTCTTTCCCCACTTCTTTTGAGAAGTGTTTTACTACCTCTGAACACAGTTTTCATGTAAGTTAACCTTTCTGAAAAGAAATTTCAGAATTTCTTTTTGGACTGAAGAGAGAGGGGGAAAAAAAGAGCGTTTTATAAAAATTTGAATTCGTCCATAAAACTTATGTCACTTAAACTCCAAATTAATAAAATCTCATTAGAAAATACATGAAATTTATTGTAAATGTATGCTTATATATGACTGCAGAAAAAATCAGGACCAGATAACGTTATACCAAACACAGATACCGTATGCATTTTTTTTCATCATTCAAAGAGCCTTGAGGTTTTGTTAGCTTTAGAGTGACAAGTTTAATAAAAGTCGAGAAATTGTATAGAGCAGTGCTCTAGCAGAAGTTATGACTCTTCATTTTTCTATAAAATGAAAAACATTTTATTTTTCATTATAGCATTATACTTTCTATTCTTCTCTTTCAGAACCACCTAGCTTGTACAATATTAATTGTGTTGCTTTTTAATAACATTATATGAATAACACTATATAGGAAATGGTGTAATCAAGTGTCCCTATATCAGGATATTTTCAAATAATAATTCTCTCCTGCTATTACAGAAATACCAGATGTGTTGCAGTGATCTTGGATACAAAAGACATGATCTTGTTTTCAAAAGAGAAGTTTTAAACCTGTAGCAATATTACGGAAAAATCTTTGCTGAATTGTACTTACACTATTTATTTTCTGTTGCATTTGGGAAATTATGGAATAAGATAAAATTTTCTGTGAAAGGGCAAAACAATATAATTCTTACTGGGTTAAATAAAAAACCTATTTGAACTGTTCCCCTCTCTCACTAGGCTGGTGATGAAAAGTGGAATTAACTGTGAGTAAAGCATTAGAGATGTGAGGAAAATTAAGACAGCAGGGTTCTCTAGGTTGTTCATAAAAATGATAGCTAAGCAGCAAATAGACCAAAATCAAATCCATCCCATTCTTATCTTTACAACAAATGAGTTGACATGATTAAATCTACGTATCTCCTTCCCTGCCTAACGCCCAAAAGCATAATGATCTGAAAACTCTTAGAAACAAATGTCCATGTCCTTTTCTCTGTTTTCATTGTTCAAGCAATCTTGTCATTGATAGCACGTTCATGTTTTACATAAACCACACAGCTCTAACAATTGCCTTTCCATATCGTCTCAATAGGTTTACTACTGAAGGAAGAGTGGTTGCATCAGAATGAAAAACTGTCAATGAGCCCACACCCTGTTGGACAGCTCCAAATTAATCATATAGTTCATTATAAAAACAGCATTTTCCTTCTTTTCCAGATGACAATGATTATAGCCAGCCATGGAAAAGTTTCTCCAGATGAGGTGCCTGAAGGAGAGCACTAATCTGACTCTTCTGAGAGAGCTATACTTTCCTTTCCCAGAGGCTGCAAAACACCATAAAAGAATGTTCTCCTTGGCTTCCCCTCATCTTTTCCCCTCAACATACACTTCTGAATTTATAGAACAGCTTCAGAGCCTGAACTGCAGAATTTAACTCCTGCATATCTGAGGTAAAGGGGATTCAACCTGATTAGCTTGACTTTCCTTCAAGTCCCTTTGTTCTTTTCTATCTTACATTGAAAAGGAAAAGAAAGGAGCAGAAGTGGGGGGAAAGAACACAAGCAGCCATGAATGGATAATCTACTTGTTTAAAATATCCCATTTTCTAAGGCACTTAACCCATGAGGTGACACAGAATAAGACAAGAAGGAAAGACTTTTCATGAGGGATAACCTACAATGTGGTTAATGAAGGCCAGGAGGTTGTGCTAAGCTTGCTGGTGGTCCCTTAGTTATGAATGACAGAAGAATGGGATAAATACTTAGGATAAATCCACAAAATAGTCATGTGTTTGCTTTTCAAGAGCCACTATGCTTTTTCTTGACTGAAACGGGGAGAGGAAAAACCAAAGACAGAACCAAACAAAATAAACCTATAAGGTACTCCCAGCACATAAATCTTAATTTCCTCTAGGAACTGGAGGAAAGAGTTTGACACCTGTGGAGCATAAAAAGTACCTTGACCTTTTCAGAGCAGTTTCTCACTTGAAATTCACAAGTAACAAAAGAGACAAAGATTAAATTGTGTGGTACTTTGTCACTTGGTTTGGTGACATTTGCCATTCTCACAAAGCATGTGGAAATGCTCCTTAAAAATAGTATAAGCTTGGGATGCACCAGGCTTTTTGACAAAAATTTCAGCAAGAGAAAAACTTGAAAT
Source organism: Phylloscopus whistleri (assembly GCA_017589585.1). Classification (NCBI taxonomy): domain Eukaryota; kingdom Metazoa; phylum Chordata; class Aves; order Passeriformes; family Phylloscopidae; genus Phylloscopus; species Phylloscopus whistleri. Next base: position 987,368 of record JADMLD010001396.1, read on the forward strand.
AATGGGCTCTGGTGCAAAGACAGACTACATTTATGCTTGAAACTTTTGCTGACCTGGTAACCCTTATGAGTCTCTTTAGGAACCCACAGTTGTCTGCTCAATAAGAGGGCAAATCTCCATCCCAACATGATACAGTTCTAAAGCTCATTAAGATTTTCTTTTTCTAGGCTTTACTCTATTAATGGATTTTTCACAAAATGGGGACAATTCTCAAAAAAACCCATAAAATCTCCAAAAGTATAAATTGAAGGAGCTCTTTTTTTCCTTTATTCTGGGGTTTGTAATGTATCTTCTTATTTCCTATTTCTGGTATCTAGACCTCTGTTTTGTTTCTCATTACAAACTACAGGAAGAATCTTATTCTATATCATTATTTGATAAACAAATCAATGCAAGAGACATATGTTATTCCTCAAAAACAGCAAAAATGTAAACATCTGCTCTAAATCCCCAAATGAAACACATTTTCCTTCGGGACATTTAAGTTTTCATTTCCTGATATATCATCTTTCGTGTCTCAGCCTTCTTATTGGAAATCCTGAAGCCATTACTCTGGATAAGAATAAATAAATGTAAGAACTCCAAAGCAATTAGGGGAAAAAAACCCAACCCAAACCAAACCAAGCCAAAACACCCCTGATTAAATTGTTTACAATATACACAGGCCATGTGATCACAACTAAATAAAACAGAGTTAACAAGATTGACAAGAGATTTTCATTTTTTTTCTCCAAATATATTTCAGGAGGTCTTTGTATTCTATCTTTGTATTTGGAGGATTAGTGAGGATGAGAAAGGACTGGATAAAACAGGTTTCTGCTGCTTTGAACATAGGCTTGAATACTTTGAAGTGAATTTATGTAATGGAACTACTATACAGGATTAGGGCCTAGTACAATTTGAATCAAAAATCAAGGATCAGAAGCCAGTAAGAATGTTCTTTTTGATCAGTAAATACTGGTGTGGAAGTGTTAAAGGATTGATTTCATAATGGTGGGAAAAACTGGTCTGAAAAACTATTTTGTACCTTTCCCCGTATGAATGTCTTTGATAATGCAAACTTTAATTATATGGTTGAAATCACCTTTGTTGGAAAACTACTTAAGGACTGAAAATCAAAAAGACTGAAGACACTGCCCAGTACTCTCACTGTGATGTCAGTACAAGCAGATCTGAATACGTAGGTTTTTCAGAAAGTCTTGACCTGGAATGAAAAGTACTAATTAAATTTACTCTTATGACTCATCACATTAACAAATTCCCTTTTTGCAACTCAGGATTTTTGCAAGATGCAAAAATTCCACAGATTCCACAGTGCAATCATCACTGTTCAGAATATGCATAAAGCTATGAGACAAAAGTAACACAGGATAAAATCCTGATGCTAAAGACGGTGGACAATCTTTTAAATAATTTCAATATACCTAAAATGGGCTGAGAATCTTTATTGCTTCCTGACATAAAACAATCAATGACATGCTAGGTTTCTAAAAGACCAGGTTTAAACAGTCCCTCCTTGTGAAACACTAAGGCATATAGAGTTTATGTACTTAAAATTTGAATTAAACTGAGTACTGCAGAGAGAGGGTTGAATACCAGCCAGTTGATTTAGGTAAGCTGAAATTAAAGCAGTTGGAGAGGCTGACAATGTTTATCTATATTCACAACCATGAGATTACATTGATCACTTATTGTGTTGTGTTTCAATAACGGATCCTGACCTGGTTTTCTGCTCCAAAAGAGGAAATGTTTCTTTCCATGTTAGTGAAAGTAATATTATGACTTCTTTTTTGCTGGTATCTTCATTCACATTTTTCAAGTTTAAAATTAAATATAAATTTCATTAATATTCTCTCCAGTAACAGGATTTAGATGTTTATCCTTTACCTTTTGCAAATCAGCATGTTTACAGACATTAAATCTGTGAGTAGATTGCAAAGTGTTGGCATTAAATAATTACATTTCAATTAATTAAACAAACCATACTCTTACTATAGAAAAGTGAAACTATTGATTCTATTAAGTATTCTTTTAAGAATACTAACAGCTGTACTTTTTTGTGGCCTATGTAACAATTGAAGGATTTGAAAATTTTTGTTATTCTTTTCATTCACGTTGTTTGCTTAGAATACTGCTAGAATACTACTTAGGATATCTTTTTGATCCATCTGAGATTGGTGTAATTAAAACTGTAGATTTGTAAGTAGCCAACTGCCTAAATTAGAATCTGCATGCTACACTGAATTTAAAACATGAATTCTGTAAGGCTTTGTTCCAGCTTCCTTGAGCTAACAGGGTCAAATTCTGCTTGAGATGTACATCTGGCCCCGGTTCCTGAAACAGGACATACTGTATTTCACAAAGAGCACTAAAGATCAGCCAAGTGACCTTTTATGTATTTTACAAATGCAATTGCACAGTGTGCAGCTGCTGTGGTATTCTTCCAAGGTGTTCCCCTTATTTGTCCTTCTGCTTCTCCCAGTGTTGCAAACTGAAATTATTCCATTGCTAATTACTGATTATATTATTAAATCCCTGTTGTCAAGTAGGAGAGCAAGACTGTCTGGAAGTAACATCAGCAGTTCGGTGTCCAGGAAAAAAACCTCAAAAGATTTTCAATTTTTTCTTCAAATTAAGCTTTAATACTGTGATTCATCAAAAGAAAACAAAACAAAACTCAAATATATGCTCTTTGACATAATTTGTCTTTCTACTAAAATATGCAGAGTAATGTGCCCCAGAACTTGAAATAACACAACTTCCCTGAAATTCAAAACAGAGGAACAATCTTTTCAAGTATGCATCCAGTGATTATACCCATCTAGAAAGGACAATAATGCTATAAGCAATAAATTAAATTGACTGTGAAAAGTTATTAGCCAATGATTTTTTGCTTGTTTGTAACAAAACCATTTTATATTGATATATGTTTTTAATTTAACTGATCTACAGTGTATAGGTTTCTATGTAATTATTTAATATATAATAAATGTAAATATATTTATGATACCAAATATAATATTAATATTATAACTGTAAGAAATGATGAAATTTAATGGAGAATTTTCTTTTCTTGAAAACACATAGCATTGGCCATAGCAGTACTTCATTAATTTCTATCACTTTGAATCCTGGGTTCTACTTGGAAACTTTGTTTTTGTACATCAGAATCTATTGAATTCCCTAAAATATATAGAATAAGTATCTCTATTTTTTTTTTTTTTGTTACTGAGTATGTATATTAACATGTGTACCCACACACACCTACCCGTCTGATTGGAAAAAAAGGATAAATGATAGAAATGCCTAGTTAAAATGTCAAGTTTAAAAACAAAAAAAGAAACAAAACATCACCATTAATGGAAGAGGTTAACAGGATTCAAAGTTCTATGGCTACAAAGACTAAAAAACTTAGCTGCTGTACAAAATCATGTTAACTTGATAAATGCAGTATAAAGAACTGTATGCAGTTCTTTATATTCTGGCAATCATGTAAATTCCACACTGCAAAACAGATTTGTAAAAGCTTTTACAATATATTAAAGTCATATAAATGATTAAGTTGTCTTACTTTTTGGGATTTTTAACTGTTCAGAGTGAGTTAGGATGTTATTTTCTTTAACTGTAAGATTTCTGGAAATAAATGATGTCATAGATTGTAATACAATTTAATTAGCTAGATTTTTTGGGGGGGTCCCATCAGTAATGAATTTTCATTTGTCTGTTTAATGAGTGTTTTACACTTTAATTAAGCCAATATAAATATTGGTAAAAGAAAGGAAGAAGCTCTTAATTATGCCAGACATTCCTTCATATGCTTGTCTTGATTACGGCACAAACCCTTAGTTTTCCAATCAAGTGAACAGAATGTAGAGATGCATTTGTTAAATTAGATTATAACAGCCTATGAGACAGAGGCTGCAACACCATGTAAAGAGTACCTTTTCCATTCTCTGTGACACAGTGCTCATCTCTCCAAGGTGACCACATCAGTATTTAGCTGGGCTGAAGGAGCTGGATTATAACTAAAAGTCAAAACTTTCCTATTTTTCTCTTGTCCCCTTCTCAGACTCCAAGTCTTGTAGTGACAGAACTTCAGAGAAACTGAGGTGCTGGAAGGCCAGTTGTCGTAGACATCCTGAGAACCTGAAGTGACAGAACAGCTCAGTTAACTGATGCATTGATGAGACATTCGTTTCCACCTGGCTAAGGTTAGTACAGTCTTCAGAGCAATGTGATAGCAGTGATTTCTGACAAATCAGAGAATTTCAGAGACAACAGAGTCAGATACATTAGTCCATATGTCAGGTCTGGACCTGAGGACAAAAGAAAGTTTGTTTTATTTTCAAGACTGAGCCACAACAAATCAAATTACTCTATTTTAACTCACCAAAGCATTTATGTAAAGTCCTTTCTATAGGAAAGGACTAAAGCAGAATTTCATAGCTGTTATAGTATTAAGAAGATAGGGAGAGTGACTTAGAAATTAAAGGAGGTGGATGTCAGGAGGTTTGGAAAACACAGGGTACATTGGTCAAAAGTGATAGATAACGCCTAATGCTATAAGCTGAGAAAAATAGAGATGTAGTATTTATTCCATCAGGAGAGAACAGTCAGGTAGGCAAACAAAAAAAAGCATGATTAAGTCCCTACTTTCCAAAAAAAAATTCAAGAAAAATAACAAAAATATTAATAATAGTTTAATATAGTTCCATTGAACAAAAAGCATGCCTCAAGTATTGATAGTTACTCCAAACAGGCATACCTTTGCTCCTCTACAGATGCATGGGCTGTCCATGCAGATGTTATTGTCCTTGCAAATGATACTGAATCGTCAGACTATTACAGCCTACTGGGGCTTTCTATCTGCTAATAGATCAGGGTCAGCTATCTGCTGTCAGTGAGCTTCACTGCAGCCCCTGGAACCACACTTTGTCGGAATTTCTGACATGGAAATTCTAATAAGAGCTGTGTGAGAAACTGGAATAAAGCTGTAAATTAACAACCAATAACCAATCATTCCTGTGCTAATCACAGATTGTATATACGCATGAACACTCACAGAATCCTTAACTTGTTTTTCAAACTATTAAATTCTTTGAACTTTGAAAGGTTTTCTCACTGTTGTAACAAAAGTTCTTGCCATACCTGTTTCAGAAAGTATCAGGGAGGTGAACAAGAGCTGCTACACAAGTAAGAGGGATTTTTATCATACAGGGATAAACTGATGGTCAAAAATAGGCATAAATGCAATAAAAATAGGTAATGTTCACTCATCTTTTTTTTCTTGCTTGTTCAAACTGTCCTGAGAGATTTAATTTCAGAACAGGAAAAGATTCTCTTTGGACTAAATGAATCCCTTTTGGCATTTGAATTCAGCAGCTTAAGCACTTCCTATAATTAAGCCCAAAGAAATACTTATTTTAGGCTTAAATAAATCCCCTTGGAGCTGTCAATGAATACTAACTTCTCTGGGCTCCAGAGAGATGTAGGGGTCCAGGGATTTCTCTTAAGTGCCTCATTACCCATTAGCTTGCAAAACACATTTATTTTCAATACCTGTAATATGATACTGAGTTTTAAGAGAGTAAAAAAAAAAAAAATCTAGAATCCAGCAGGAATGTCCCCTTATGAAATTTAATATGGAAGTACAATCCCATTTCTTTTCCTGACAGAGTGTAAGCTAACATGAAACATCATACCAAACCTTTTTTCTTTCTGCTTTTCAGGCTCCCTATCCCCACCCCCATCTTTGAAAACAATGTACAAAAAGGGACTCTTCTGCTGTCTGCAAGAGGTGTCTAATTACTAGCTGGAAACCCCATTCATTGCCCAGGTGTTAGAAAACACAACCCTCTAATAGCAGGCCATTGCACTCCAGTGAACTTGCCCTGCAGGGGTTTGGACTGTTCAAGGCCAAGCCTAGGGTAACCTGTTCACAACTATAAGGAGGAGGTCTATAGTTCTGTTTATAAGAGTTCTCCCTTAATTCCTGTTCTCCACTATCCCCACAGATATTTAAGAAAAGAAAAAAAAAAAAAAAGTTGTTGCAGGAAGAAACAGATGCCTACAATCACCTGTACAGCAATTCTTTTATATATAGAAAGCAATTCTTTTATTCATTGTTGGCTCTCTTCTGCAAAAGCAAAACAAAGCATGCATGCATGAGCAGCTATCAAGCATTAATGTAGAAAATAAATAGAATTTTAAAAAAATCCACAAAGATGTCACATGAAGAAAAATAAAAAGAAATTTAAAAGTGACTTGAAGAAATTAAAAAAAAAAAAGCTGTTTGAGGCAGAGTGGCAAGTTATTGATTGTATTCCCACTTCTAAAGATCAAATCTAATCCCTTCCCTTCCCTTCCCTTCCCTTCCCTTCCCTTCCCTTCCCTTCCCTTCCCTTCCCTTCCCTTCCCTTCTCCCTTCCCTTCCCTTCCCTTCTTATTCATTTAGGACTGGAGACTGATGGCATAAACAGACACACTGTCTTGTGCACTTAAATAGCTGAAGCATCTGTGCACAATAGTCATATAAACTCTCATGTTTGTCTTCCTGACATTTCAATTTAACTTTATAGCCCTTCTTAGAGCATTAGCAGAGACAAATACATCCCTTTCACACAATTGGCCTGAGCTCTTATCTTGCAAGAATTCAATTTTAGCTGGTTTTAAACAGTCTAGTACTCAAATTCCACAATGTGTATGCCAAGAGACCTATCCCTGTTGGTGCAAAATACTAAAATGGGTGTAACTATAACTGAGTTTTAAGTCAGATCAGGAATGCACTTTTGAAACCAAATCTCCTGGTCATTGTGGAGCCACTCTCCTCACAATGTAGTCTGAAAGAGTGGGTGCTAAATGGATTTGCAAAACGCAAAGAAAAATGCAAGTTGTACAAGAAATAAACTTTATTTCTCAAAACTGGTAATGGATGTTCAGCCCTTGGGACCACCTTAGATTTTGTGAAATATCCTAAAAAGCATATAGTGTTGACACACCAGACCCTCAATACCAGCTGGGTCCTGTAGTATGAGCTGTGCCATAGTACTTCCTAACCATGACATGGTGCGTGAGCATCTGCTGAGCAACAGATATTCATCAGACCAACAATCTCTGGATAGTCTTTCTGCCTCTTGTGTGTCTCTGAAGTGATAGATAGATAGCCTTTCTGTATCAATTGTTTATGAACCACTCACAGAATCGCAGAATCAATAAGGTTGGAAAAGACCTCTGAGATCATTGAGTCCAACCTTAGACCAAAAAACATCATGCCAACTCAACTGCAGCACTGAGTGTCACATCCAGACTTTTATTAAATACCTCCAAGGATGGTGACTCCACCACCTCCTGGGCAGCCCATTCCAATGCTTGACAATTCTTTCTATTAAAAATTCCTCCTAATTTCCAGCCTGAACCTCCCCTAGTGCAGCTTAAGGCCATGTCTTCTTGTCCTCTCACTGGTTATCTGGGTGACCCCTAGCTGGCTGCAACTTCCTTACAGGTAGTTGTAGAGATCAATAAGGTCTCACCTAAGCCTCCTTATCTCCAGGCTAAATAATCCCAGCTCCCTCAGCTGCTCTTCATAAGACTTGTGCTCCAGGCCCTTCATCAGATTCATTGCCTTCTCTGGACACATTCCAGCACCTCAGTGACTTTCATGTAGTGAGGGACCAAAACTGAACACAGGATTTGAGGTGTGACCTCACCAGTGCTGAGTACAGGGAGGCAGTCACTGCTCTGGTCCTGTTGGCACACTGTTGTTTTCACAGGCCAGAATGTCATTTGTTTTCTTGACCACCCTGTCCTGTTTGTGCCTTGTGATCACACTCAAAATGAACTGGCCCATAATCTTGCTGTAGCTGCCTGCATCTCCTTCCAGCCCTTCTTGTGGATGACATCCCACCGGCCAACCTCTAGTCACCTGGGATATCCTCAGTCAGCCAGGACCGATGAAAAATGACGGAGAGAGTCTTGACAGCTCCCTCAGTACAATCAAGTGAATCCCATCCAGTCCCACAGATTTATGAATGTCTAAGTGGCACATCAGGTCACTAACTACTTTCTCCTGGAAGGGGGGGGGGGGGGTCTATTCTGCTTCCTGCCCCTGTCAGGGCACTGGTCTCCCTGAGGATCACTGGTATTTCTCTTGAAGACTGATGAAAGGACAGCATTAAGTACCTCAGTCTTGGTGACAATTTCTCCTCCTGCTCCCATCCAATAAAGATGGAGATAAAGAATTCAGAAAGTATGAATAAGGAAACTGAGTATCACAAAGCAACTCCTTCTTCCATATATGAATAACGAAGTGTTTGTAAACTCACAAATAAGTGGTAGAAGAACAGTGTAGCTCTGTATGTTGCAGTAAACTCAAAACCTGTGTTTGTGGTGGTGTAGAGACATGTTTACTTCATGCTATATGGGCATCCCTACAGAATGAGATTCTGCAGGAATCACAGAAAGTAATTCATGTGATTGCATTGAAGCACTTACCTTAGGATGAAATATATCTGCTGATATATATATATCCCTGAATATATATCCACATACATACATTATACACATATATAACATTATATTATATATTATGCACATATGAGATTCAATGAATAGTAAATTTGTGCATATTTGTTGAGGCGAATAATAAACATAATGCTCGTCCACCTCTATAGCTGGAGAACAGCCTGATGTTTACACTGAGCATTACATGAGTTAAAAGACATGGTGTCTTCTTGTTCTGTACCTTGAGCTAAAGACAGGCGACTCCACTCAACAAACTGTGTAGCTATTTTTGGCTGGTGCTGTTTCTAAGTAAGCCTGACTCTTAGGAAAGATCAGATATGTCTGACTGAATGGCAGCAACATGAGCTATATTTCTTGTGGCATTGTGCCACGTTAATGTCACTCAGTGGTATCCAGAATAAATGGGCTCTGTCCTGACATTTCAAACACAGCCTTGAGAAGCAGGAGCCCATCTTCATCCACCCATACCCAAATTCCCCATGTTTTTATTTCCTGACAGGGCTCTAAGTACTCTGGGAAGTGCTGTCACTTTGAGGTCTTCTAGTACCACCCTGGGTTAAGCACTCAGAAAATAATATGCACAAAAATACTAATGCAGGAAAGGTGTATCTTCTCTCATAATTATTTACATTACTGGAAGTGCCCCTAAGCTAAACAATAGGTTTTTATTACATTCAGAGTCACTGAAGGAAAAAAAGAATTGGTCCTGCTTTTCAGAGTACACATTTACAAAGATGAACTACGTTCAGTTGCTATGCTTGGAAATATAGCAATTATTGCTTGGGTCTCAAGTTTATGAAAATTTTGAAATACTTGTCTTTAAATTTTTCTATACATCCAATTCTTGAAGTATCACAGTGACCTCAGAAGCATCCATTTTTTAATCTATTTCTATCTAAAAATTTTTGCACCCTGTTCCAGACTGTCCTCTTGGTAATATTTTCAAAAGTATTACAGACTGCCTTCTCATGAGAATTTGATATTTACTTTAAAAATGCCTATATTCAATCAGATTTTTTCAGATATTTTTACAAACATTATTTCTGAATACATCATTTTTACACAAGTCTAATTATAAAAATCTTCTAAAGTATTCTTCTTACAAGAAAAAATAATGAATAAACTCATATGTTTTTCTTATTTTCCCAGTAACTGCACCCTCCAATTCAATTTGCTGATATTGTTTTCTTTTCACCAACTTTCCCAGGCCTCTACTTCCTCTGCGATGAGAGGCCTTTCCAACTGCATTATCTCCAAACTCCCTTGTTGACAGAGAATTATTCTTTCAGTTCCTTTGGAAGGACAATATCCCTTTGAACCATCTGCCGAGGAGATATGCTATTATAATTTTCATTCCTTTTTCTTCCTCTTTCCTCCCTCAAGGAATAAAATGAGTGTACCTCAATCAAAAACTGAATTAATAGATATTTCTCTCAGATCTTCATCTGTGTTCTTTACATTTTACCTATTCCAGAAGAGGAAGCTGAATGAAACTTTCTGCATCAACTAAAATAAATAATTTATGCCTGAAACATCAAGTGATCTTCTCTCTAATCTTGTATTTTACCAAAAGGAAAGGTAAAAAAACACCAGGATGAACAGTAGGGAGTCTAAGACATTTTTCTGGAAGGTAAAATATTTTAAAAGCACATGTAGAAATCTGTGAGCCTAAAAGCTTGCCTCAAAATAATCTTTCTAGTGTATTTTTGAGCTATGTAGCAATCCTATGTAAACATTACATCATTAGAACACTGCTAGTTCTGCTTATTTACTATCATAGGCAAATCTGTTTAGTCTCTTTGTCAAGTTATCTATACTTTTGGATTCAATGTTATCCTCTGGCTCTGAGCTCCATTACTTTTTCATAATTTAACACATTACTGCATGTCACTAGATTTTTATAAGGATCATAAGAAAATATCCATGTCATTAATTTAGAAATCAGTGTCTGTCTAATTTTGTGCCAGCATTATCATGTGTATCTATTTCTGTCAGTATTTGAGTGACACAGACTACACAATATATGCTGAATATGTTCTGGTCCTTACCTCCTTACCTTTATATATTTTTTTTCTTTATCAAGCATTCCATTTATTAAAAAATAGCTCCAACCAAACAATAGTAATTTACCACTGCTCCTATCCGCCATAGCTATGGAAAACAGATTACTTTTTTTTGTTTTGTTTTTGGTAAAGTCTTTTATATATTTGATGGGTGTTGTCACGAGCTCACTAAATCATCTGCTCTTTAAGGTAAGAGACACAAAACTTTCATTCTTTTCTCCTACATTACGTTTTCCATTACACTGTCAATGTGTCTTGGGTTATGTAACCAAAAAAATGATCATTTTATTCTTCCATCTGCTGAAACCGGTTGGGGAAATGTTTTCTTTATCTCATGTATAACCCATTCCTCATAACTCCGGCGGGGGGCGGGGGGCGGTGCTTCTGATAATGGACCAGCTGTTAAAACCAGGTGGGGCAGTGTTCCTTATCTCTTTCACCACCTGTCCACAATCCAAGGGGATATCTTCTGCTAATGGGCCCTTAAGGTTCACCAATGACATGACACATTCCATCATCCCATTGTGAGATGCTCCACCTGGTTGGGGGAGCCAACTGTTGCTGCCTAGATAAAAACTGAGACTCAGGAACACCAGGTATCCTGTTTTCTCCTGGATTCCCAGAGGAAGAATGGACATATATCACCACCACTGGATCCTTTCTACAAGATCATTTCTACTCCAACAGAACCACATCTGCGACTCCAGGAGGGCTTACTTTGGACTGCTTCCAACACCCTGACCAACAGGATTTCAGGTCATATTTCTGACTGTCAGGGTTTCTAGGATATTTTGTTTACTTGTTTGGGGTGGTGTTTTGTTTCGTTTTGGTTTTTTTGGGGTTTTTTGTGCTACATTCATATTCTTAATATTCCTAGTAAAGAGCTGTTATTTATATTCCCAAATCTCTGTCTAAAAGCCCTTAATTGCAAAATTATAATAATTTGGAAGGAGGGGGTTTACATTCTCCAATCCAAGGGAAACTCCAGCTTTCCCTGGCAGACACCTGTCTTCCCAAACCAAGATATGTTTTCCTTGTTTTTATAAAGACTCAATTTAGGCTGCATACTGAAGTATCCAAACATGAATTCCAGCTGATATTTTAATGTTGCTCAGTAGATAAGATAGATAATTTACTTGTTCTGCAACCTTAATTCCTATTTAAATATCTCTATTTGATTGTTTTCTTCATACAAATATGGTGTAGTGAAATTCTGGTTCCCAGTAATCTCAGAGCATTTTCTTAAGAACTGCTGTTAAGTAGTTTTTCTCGCCTTGTATTTCTCCAACCTAATTAATTTTATGATTCTCTATGATTATTCCTACTTACAGTGGCCCTTTTAAAATATCTCTTTCATTCTCAGTCAATTTCACTTACAGGTCAAGACCATTTTGAACTCCTGCCCTATGCCTCAGTTTGACAACCACAGATGATCACATTTGAATTTTGAATTCCCCTTTGAATTCTAGAGACCTCTGTTGCATATCACTCATATTTGTCTCTTGCTGAAAATTCCACATCTGTCTAGAGAGTCTTCATGGGAGTCATTCCATATCACCAGTTAGTCAGTTGATTTTCAGTATAGTTTTTCTACTTCTGGTGTTCAGTGGAATGATAAAATGTCAAGAGATTGCTATACAAAGTGTTTTTAAGCACAGTTTATTGAATAGCAGCTGTAGTTCTGTTACCTTATGGAGAATAATATGTAAAATAAGTACAAATCAGAATCAAGCTGCAGAGAAATTAACATATCAGTGCAAACCCAAAGTCTTTCTATACTGCACAGTTTCATCCTGGTAAGTTTTATGCCACACCTCCCACTTGGAACATAGACAGATGCATTCTGTTACTGAGAAACCTTTTGCACACCTGTCCTTATCCGGGTTCCTAGTTTGTTGTGCAATTCTGCAATGCCTTTTGTTGGTGAAGAATATTGACACACATTTTATAGATATGATAGTGGGAAGTTATTTAAATTGCTCATTAAATTGTCAGTTTGGGTCTCACAGTATAAAACCCTTTCAATTCACGCATTTCTACTTGTTTTCACTTCATAGTGAGTTTCCTCCAGAATTCACTGGACTCATGAGCTTCATTGAACAAAATTTCCTCTGCATTTCAGTGCTTTGTGGTGAGGCTTCAACTCTGATGTATGTTTGTTCTGGTTTTGTTGAACCAGTTTTGTTTTTGTTTGCTGAACCACAGATGGACTCCATGGACTGGAACTGTCTTAAGAGCAAAAAATGCAGTCTTCACCATTAAACACTTACACTAGTCTGTGGCAATTTAGTCATCATTATATCCATCATATGCTATTTTTGGTACTTTGGCAGACCTGAACATTGATGAAATTCCAAATGACAGGAAGTTCTTTTAACTGAGTTCAGGATATTTTCTTTTTTAATTGAAAAATAGTACTGGCAACAAGACACTAGGCTAAATCAAAATATGAAATATTGTACTTTTTTTTTTGTTGTTGCTTAATTAAGCAAGAGTTATAAAGTTAGTTTAAAGCTAATGTAACATTTTAGCATGTGAAAATGACAGCACGAAAATGCTCATGACTTGAGAATTGCATGCAGGTGTCACTTTTGTGTGTGTGTATATGTCAAGGGTACATAAATGAGGGTAGGTTTTTTAACTGGAAAAATAATACATTAGAAAGCAGTAGAACGAAACTTTTTTTATAAGTTAAATATACTAGATTTTATAAAATTTCTTACTACAGATGCCCGAATGACAGCATTCTTAGTTGCAATATGATCCCATTACTGCAAAATTAGAACTAGAGATAGGTAGAGATACAATTTTTTTTCACTAGTAGGCATAAAAACACTAAAAGTCCAAACTCCAGGGAGGGGACTCACCTCACATAGCTTCAAATGCCTAAAACTGATCATCAACATGTATTACAATTGCCTTGTGTTCACTGTACCATCAGCAAAGGAACATGAAATCTTCAGGAGCACGGTTTGTCTCATCTTCACATCTAAAATCTCAGTCCAGGTCAACTCCCTTTTTTTCTTCACTGACTATAAGGAAACTGTTATGATTAGCTCAGATTGACAGGTTTAAATCTTACAAGCCTAAAGGGAGAAATGCTCCAAATTTCAAGAAATGGAAGTTTTCAAGATACTGGTGATTTCTTTAAGTCAGTGACAAATCAATGATCATGACAAAGACTTTGATTAATATTGTTCTTGTAAATTTTTGAACATGAACTTTGAGCATGCCAACAGGCCCAGTAACCTCACTTGTAACATAAATTTAATGGAATGACTCAGATAATCAAGGTTGGGATTAAGTATTAATTACATGAGAACCAGGGATTTTATCGTCTTGTCTGTCTGTCAAATTTCATAAACTATATGGGCTCTGTACACTAAACTTGGTGTGCATTGTGACCTAAGCCTATTTAAATTAATTTTATAAACTTTTGTCATTTCAGTTCTGAAAGATACAGGTTTCCCTGTCCTCCATTGATTAAATTAAGCCAAGCATTTTTAATAGCTGTAAAACTGACTAAAACATCAAACTGTCTTAATCTAAAGTCTGCATCTCTGAAGTACGTTCATTTTTACTTTAAAACTTAGTTGAACTGACTTTCCTCAAGTTAACATTTGATAAAATTTTGATAAAATATTTTAATTGTGATATAAAATGTGTTTTCTATTTAAATAAGGACTACTATTATTTAGTGACTAGTGACTTTAGGAACTGTATTGGAGACAAATTTAATAGAGAAATAGAACCAGCTTGTCTCAAAGAAAATCCATGCCATATTATTAATGCTAAGCTGTTAACAAGATTTTCCTTATGTTAGAAACTGCTAATGGGAATTTACAACACAAAAAAAAAAAAGATGTAACGTCTGTGGATGTAATATTCTGTATCACTGTCATACAACTCCAACACTTTCAAAACACTTTTATTCACACATAGTGGTCACTATAAATTCATGTCAATTGATCTTTCTTTGATGACACAGAACCATGAAGAAAGGTCATTATGCATATTGCAGTCATAAAAATCACAAATAGTACTGTAAAAGGTCTCTTGTGGAGCACAAGAAATAAAAGAGCTTGAGCCTATGGTGTAATGTGGCTGAGGAGAGAGAATCTATTGTTGCCAGTGGTGGTAAATCAGCTGGCATTCCCTAAGGATTTTAGTCTACACCCACAAATATCCCTCTGCAAAAACAATTTTCCTTTCCAGTCCCACATGCTGCTCGCCCTGATGTCAGAGCAATGAGTATATTATTGACCAGGAAAATAATAAAAGTAAATGCTATTGAGAGCTTTTTTTCTTAGAGTTAAACTGATTTTATAGTTAAAATAAACCTGAGCTTACTTTGGAAAACACACACAACTACTTCATGCTTAACAATTCAGCAGTTTATAGCTAACCATCCTGTTCTCAGCTCAGTACTCTAGCAAGTGAAAGTATTGTCTTTGTACAGAGGTATTTTCTTCAAAATGTATCTTCTTTTTCTTCTCTCTTGGGAAAAAGGTTTTAGAATTTAATAACATTTTGTTTCACTTTAACACAACATTGTGGCTCAGATTATTTTCCTTATTGAATTGCTGTTGGGAATATATTTCTGAAAATTTTAATTTGAATGGAATAGAAATTACGATTTACTTGCAAGTTTTCTAATACACTTGAAAACTGGGATGCAAAAGGCTGATGACAGCAAACCATTTCAAATATACTTCAGCATGCTAAAACCTACACACATTTTTGTTACCCTCCATCGTTAGAAATTTGAAGAAGGAAATCCTGGAATAAATTGATTAAAAATAGCAGTTAAAAAGTCACAGAACCAGTCAGAAGAGGTACTAACATACAAAATGCAGACTTTTTTTCCTTGTTATTACTGTTTCACAGATGATTTTTAATTTTAGAGCTATTGATGGCATGTTTTAATACCTTTGGTCTATTCTTTCATCTATTTCACCTAAACATATGAATTGATATAGCTCCTTGTACAGGGTATAACCACGGCTTTTCAACATTGATTAGAATAAACAGTTTTTATTTTTTTATCAAAGAAAAATTCTCACTACATGCAGATCTCCGAGGCTGAGGTAATTCTGATTTAAGAAAAAAAAAAAAACAGCTTGTGTTCCATGTAAGAGTCCTGAATAGGAATGTAAGCCTTTTTCACTCTTAGAAAAGGAGAATCCTAGCACTTACATAGCACTAATCCTACCAACAGTGCTTCTCAATGGTAACTGCATCCACATTATTATCTAATTTACCCATTGAACTGTCTTTGTAACATTTGAAACTCACCGTTCTCTCTCATATATATTCTGCTGTATGGTAGCAATTAAATAGAAAATTGTAGCACCTGTGGCATGCTGTTTTATTTCACTTCACAGTTTCCAGATGGCATGGAACAGGTGATAGAGCAACACAGAAAGTCTCATTTACAACAGGGAAACGCTTCAGTATGCATAGCAGTGTGTCTCATCTCACTGCAGCTAGACCTCCACAAAAAGGAAGAGAAGGACCCCTACAACAATATGAAGTTTACAACAGCAAAAGTGCACCACAGATGACTAAAAAGAGCATCCCCTTCCTTTAAAGAAGAGTAGAGGCAAAGAGAAACCTCCTGCCTCTCTGCCCACCCTGAGAGTTAGTCACAAAGCTAAAAGACTTATCGCAAGATCATGGCCAGCAATTCCAAACCCTATTGTTATCTCTTTTCTCCTTTCTGGAAAGATACACATCTCTTTTCCTATATGTGTTGACTAAAGACAGTTATTTAAGATATTTATTTTTCTAAGTGTTAAATCTTTCAGCACACTCATTTTTCTTTGTTTTATGCTTCAACTAAGGAAGTCCAGGCCTTATTTATTATGAAAACAATGGCAATACTGCCATCAGGCACATTAGTATGGCACAATGGAGTGTGTTGACTCTCAAATCCATTAAGATCCAATCCAGAAGTCTCTAAAAAATGGCTTAAATTACCTTTTACCCATCCATCCATCTATACATACATTCATACATAGCATATACAAAAGCACACTATTTTGTCTTTTTTCTTTTTTCTTATTCAGTTATGAGACTTAGTGTACTTTCTTCTGGAATCTGAAGGCACCAGTTCCTGAAAGTTCTCGTTGGGCCAGTAGATACTAGAATTCTTTAACTTTCCCATTATATAGCTAATGGAGAAAGAATCTGGAGCAGAAGCAAATGTTATTTCTGGCAGTTTGGCATTGCTTTGTTTTGTTTGTTTGTCACTGGACACTTCTCACAGAATCTAACTGAGTTGTTATGAAGATTTGAAGTGCATAATTTTTGTGATGGGATCAGAACTGCCTAAGTAAATATATTAACTCCCAGTTATGCAACTTATTCCATATAAATGCTCTCCATACCCACCAATATGCTAAAGGTGATATTTACAAGAATACCTACTGACATGTGCACATGCATTCAAGCTCAGTTGCAAGTTGCCTGAGACCTTGCATCAAGTTTTCAGAAATTCTTGCTAGCTAGGGTATTATCAACAGCCTTCCTTACCATTTCTGCTATATAAAAGTATTTGAAAAAATAATAACTTTAGGATATTTATGGGGTTTTTGTTTTGTTTTGGTTTTTTGGTGGGTTTTTTTGCTTTTAGATAAGGCTGCTTTGTGGCAATTAGGATAGAAAAAATTAAAACTCTTGATCAGAGCCATTAAAAACTGATTCAATGAAGAAAGATATCTGATGGAGCTTCACAAATCTACCTCAGCAAATATCTGCTGGAATGATTTTCAAGTACTGGCTAAAGTGCATTCCTGTGTATTTCCACTTAAGCCATCTGCCAATCTTAATACTTACTCCTGAGGGAGGAAATCTTCCAGTGCTGTTTTTCATTTGATTTGCAAGGACATCCTGTTTAGGTACTTATCAAAAGAACAGAAGAATAGATGCCAAATTCCAGAAGTCTTGGTTTAGAAAACTAAATATGTAAGACTAAAGAAACAAGCTATATTTAAAAGGAGCTGCTGTATTGTTCCTTTATATTTGAAAAATATATGTTGCTGTTTACAGGCCAGATGTATTTATGCATCATATCTCCGCAGTAACTACTCTGTTTCCTAAACATTAAAGGATTCTGCTAAAAGTTACTAAACTCCACTGGTTTGATGATTAGGGATGAAATCCAAAAGAACGAGTAAACGAGCTATGCAAGAAGAAATCATGACTGACTTAGGCCACCAGTTAGCTCAGATTCCTAAACAGTCATTGACCACAGGGTTCAAAGCAGGAGTGTTTACGTACTCAGATGACAAGAGCTCTGCTACTGTACTTGTTTAGAGATGCTGCCATTGTGTCTGAGCCAAGGTCTTGGTGCTTATCTCATACTTCAGGCTCTTCAGGTCAAGCCAAAGACTGTGCCTAACTCTCACACAATGCATATGTTGCAGGGAAAGGTGGAGGGGTGAGAGAGGAAGAGACCACACTTAAAGCACTCTCGCAGCATTTAGGACAACACAACCACACAGCTATATTCCATGGACTGCTATTTCCAAAAACTGATAGAGAGAAGCTGCAGGTCTGTCCTGGACTATTGGTGGTCATTTCATCCTCCAAAAAGAGACTGCCTAACTAGCAGTCCATGTGCAAAGCTGAAATTGCAGTGGGAAGGTTCGTGCATTAAATGTTGGGCTACTGTGCAAAACTATGTCAGTGAGAAGTACAGGAGAGCCTGTGCATTGCCCAGTAGCTAATAGAGCTGCACACAGAAGGGGTTCCTTAAGTTCAATTTCTTGATTCAAAAATCTTATACTTTCCACATTGAAGAGTCATTGGATAAAACACCCTAACTTTAATTGGCAAGAATTAGAATGGAGGGAGAAAAGGGAAAAACAGGCAAGCAGGGACCTGTCACAGTGAAAAGTGCTTTTTCCTTTACACCTAATCTCTTAGGAGGCTGAATTCCTAGAGTTCCAACTGGCTTCACAGTACAAAATTCCCATCCTAGGAAAAAATTCAACCAGCTACTGTCAAGGTTTTGTGATCGATATAATTAGATGACTCTGACAGCTCTGTTCTCTTCCAGGGCCTCTTTTCCTCACTAAAGCTCTTATTGACACTGAGGGTAGAAGTTATTTCCCTTAAATGTAAGCTGATCCATCTTATTTACTCAGTCTAGGAATCTTTTATAGGCAAAGAGCAGGGGTTTGAGAAACAATCCATCTTACCCAAAGTTAGCTACCTAAGCTAAGTTCAATAACTTTGAGTAGCCGTAAAGGGATCTGTTTCCTTCTGCTGAACAGAAAGGAGTTAAAGTAGCCACTCAGAGGAAATGTTCTATCATTTGGATGCCCAAA
The DNA here is from genome assembly GCA_017589585.1 of Phylloscopus whistleri. NCBI lineage: Eukaryota > Metazoa > Chordata > Aves > Passeriformes > Phylloscopidae > Phylloscopus > Phylloscopus whistleri. Next base: position 1,006,284 of record JADMLD010001396.1, read on the forward strand.
ATCAAGTGAGCAATAGTGCCTACAATTTCACTGGGAGGTTTGTTTGTATGAGAGTAGCCAGTCTAAATCTCAGACCTTTATTTTAATTAAATAGAAAAACAGTCAGTGAAGTTCTGACCAAAATATTATTTTCTAGTAAAATGTTTTCTAATGTAAAAAGAACCCTGAGAACAAATCCTGGTGTGTTTTTTTTTTTTTGGTTGGTTGGTTGGTTGGTTTGTTGCTGTTGTTGTTGTTGTTGTTTGTTCATAGCAAATAAAACTTTATTGAAGGCACAGATGTAAATTTGGAATTTTTTCCTGCTAACAGGAAGAAAAAAATTATTAAAGGTGGCCTGATTTAGGATAATTAGTAAGCTGTGGATACTGCTGCTCTTTGAGAAACAGACAGCATAAATGTTAATGTGAATCTGTGACTAGAAGCTTTCAAATACACTGTTGAAAAAGGGGACAATGAAGTCTATTCCCAGGTATCCACCAAATATTAGGACCTGAAGTTACCTTTGCATGGTTCTGTGATACCTCTGTACAGACAGGAAGGGAGGAAATGTTTTTTCAGTATTAGATTCTTTATTCTTGCATCAGTCTTGGCCCACATGTGCTTTTCTAATGCCTTTCTGCTCCTATGTATGCAGCTTGCATAATGCTAGGCTTTGCTCCCTGCTGGAATTATTAACCCTGTGTGCTTCTCCTTCTTGTCTCCAGATCCAAAGCAACAAAACATTATGTTGCTGACCAAGAGCCCATGTGTGGCTAAAGAGAGGTTAGCGGAGCTTGCCTATTAATGAAGACAAGACTGTTTCAAACCTGAAGAAGAATGTATTTTTAAAATCATGGCGGGCCATGTTTTTTTCTACAAGTGCACATAATAGAGAGAAGCTGTTACTAAAACAGCCATCACAACAACAACAAAAGAGAACAAATTTTAAAGATAAAACTAAGATAAAAACACAAACAAACAAACAACAAACAATCACAAACAAACAAAACCCAAAAGACAAACAAAGAAAAAAAAAACCCATACACACAAAAAATCCCTAAACAAAACCCAAGTTAGGGGATTCACATGGAAGGGGAATCAAAACGTGAACACTGTAAAAGTTGTGACTCAGATGACTGACTGCCAGGAAATTGAGAGTTAAGGATGACATTCCATTCCAAGTTCATGCTGTTGTTCCTGTCTATGAGTTCTCACAGACATTGGAGAAAACTTTATAATCTGAATTGTCTTGGGTTTGTTCACTGGAGTTCCTAATGCAATCATTTAAAAGTGCCTTTCCTCTGTATGCACATACTCCCTTCATGAACTCCATCCAGGCTTATAGTGACCCATTTTGAAATGCTGCTTTAGCTGTAGGAAGAACTAGTTTTTCACAATAACTGATCATGAGCCACAGAACAGCTCCTCAGTCATATCTCACAGCATGAAGCTAACATTTTTATATTTTCTATCATGGGTCTTTTTTCATGTTTATTTTTTAAAAGGGAGGTCGACTGCAATAGTATTTTACTAAGAAAGTCTGTCTGATCTGACACTGTTAACTCAGTTAGGAGAGTCATCTGCCAACAAAGAAGTGCTCATTTGCTCAAACACCTAAACTATCACAAAGATCTTTTTAAAAATTACTAATTGCAAGATAGATACAAGACAGTCAGTTTGGCAGGGGTATCAGTTCATAGGCATGAAAGACCAACACATCCATCTAGTCTATTACTTGATGCTTTGGAAGCAGATTAACAGGTTTATCTATCCTTTGACAAGGAAACAAATCACCCCAGTGTTAGAGCCAAATGATCTTTGGCTTAGCAGTTTATAGGAATATTGCAGAAACTCACTAGCGAGAGTAGATACACAGGAAATGAAGGTCAGAAAGGATTAAATCCAAGACAACTCTAGTAAAAAATCACTGCAATCATTGTGGGGAAACCAGGAACAAAATATTAACATACCACACTCTCACTTATCTTAACATCAACTTCCTTTTTTTTTTTCCTCCTCTTTTTCTTTATTTTTCCTTCTCTCTCATTCCCTTAAGACTATTAAAATTCAAAGAATTAATTTATAACCGTGCTGGCATTCCTGTGCATCCTGACGTTTGTTCCTATCAATTGGCTCTTTATGCCTCTCAGTGGAGGCCGGATGTTTGCAGTTGCTGGCAGCTGTTGTTGGAGGCCCCAGAACAGCTGATGGGCTGGCAGCCGACATTGAGAGGGAGCAGCCCGGAGCCTGGGAAAGAGCCCAGCGCTGAATGCGCTCGCCCCTGATGGGTAATTAGCTTAGTACATGCAAGATTAGAGCACTGCCACGGGAGATAGGGCATCTGACCCGCTTCCCAAAAGTCATCAGAAATTAGAAATGGTAATTCTTTCGCAAGAAACGTAAAGAATTTTGTGAATGGAACTGGTTGGCTTTTTTTTTTTTTAACTAAAGAAACTCTGCTAGAAGTTGATCTCCTTTGAGCATTTATTCAAACAAATGGTTGTTGTGCTAGGTTTTCTTTCTGCAGTGAAATGTTATATTTTAAATATTGTTTAAAAATAAATTTATATGTCCTTGTCTCTGAAATTTGTGGGTGCTACAAATTTTAAGGCATAACTTGTGTCAGTAAATCATCTGGGATTATTTTTTTATTTGTTTAGTTCTCTTTTCTTTTTTTTTTCTTGTTTGTTTTGACTAATTATGGGGGTTTTTGGAAGGGGGAATCACCTTCAAGTAGTTAGCCCCTATTTCTTAATGATTTGATTAAAAAAAAAGTTATTCATAAAAATAGAATTTAGGCGTCTTTTTTTTTTTTTTTTTTTTTTTTTTTTTTTTTTTTTTTTTTACTTTCATTCATCATATAGACAGGATCAGACCCAAAGCCAGATGAGATCAAATGAAAGCCTCTGTGTCCTAAGGGGATCTGCTGTAATATTCAAGAAGCATCTGTTTGCATGGGGGCGGGTATGTGTGTGTGTTAGAACATACCACATCCTTTTTCATATCCTGCACTTAGGCTGGGGTTCTTTCAGGATCATGAAGTTTTTGGAAATTCTGATCTAAGCATGGCAATAAAACATTGTCTCATCCAGCTATGAAGCTAACTCCCTCTATGCTCTGGCAATATTTTCATGAGTTTCTGCAAAAATGAAGAAAATTTTTATCTACCTCACAGATGTTTTTTGGGAAAAATAAGATTATGTTTGCAACATACTTAGAAGAAAAAATATTATCATAACTCCCCAAGTCCAGTGTCACAGCTCTTATTAGAAATTTGCATTATAAAACAATTTGGATTTCATAAGTCACGATACTAACATCTTGGCAGATGCAAACCATGGAGTCAGTGATCTACCTCTGTTTGGACTTGAGAATTACTACCTGTGGTGCATGTTATCCCTAATATCTGCACCTGCAGAAACAACAAGTTTTTCTTTTGAGTGAAAAGATGCAAAAAAGTATTTTAACAGATATAAGAATCCACAGAGAACCAGGATGAGCATTCTCCTCTTCTGTTTAACTTACTGTATTTTCAATTAACAGTGACATTTGATGTTGGGGCACCCCTTCAGAGAGTAAAATAAAAATGTAGGAGAGGAAACCCAGGTTTAGAAGAAAAGGCATTAGAAGCAAATCACAGGAAAGAGAAAGGATATATGTTATAATTAATTTTTACTCTTTACTTCCCCTGAGAATCTGCAACTTGCAAGGGAGAAACTGTTGGCTTCATCTGTGCTTGGAAGTCAGCTACACACCTAGGGTAGAAGAATACATAGGAAACTGTAAATTTTAAAGAGAGAGGTCCAAAATTCTGCTTTCATAAAGAGGTTTTGGGGATGAGGAGCACTCGTTTTTCTAGTGGTTTCTGTTAGTTTCCAGTCAAAACCATCTGAGACGAGCAAGTTAAACTCAGGACAACGGTGTAAGTGAACAAGTTGGTCTGTATCAGATCTCCTTAAGATTAATTCTTGGGCCTGAGATTACTGCTTCCACATGAGAAAGAGGAGGGGAACACATGACAAATGGAGAGATGGGGACTGCCAAGAACACATAGGATGGGAGACAGAAAGAGAAAAGCAGAGCAATATACATTTTGCTACTGATTACTGTTTATCTTCAGTAATTACTGAATATTATCTGCATAATGAACTGCTAAAAAAAAAAAAAAAAAAAGGACACAGTTCCAAACAGATTTATCATCTTGGAGTATCAAAAACTGCTGTGACTTCATGCTATGACTCTAAAGTTGGTCTAAAAGATACAGCCATTCATACTTATAAAAAGCCATGAGGGGGAAAAAAAAAGTGACACGAGAAATTAGTTTCTTTGCAGGAGACCTACAAGACAAAATGCCTGTGGTTTAACTTGCCCACAGTTTAACTAGACTGCCTAGGAGAAAACATTGCAGTGAAGACCGTCCTGCTCCTGCAAGTACTCTGCTTTCAGAATAGCTTCCATTGTCCTCCCAGATGTGTTGCAGTGATCTTGTGACCTTTTCTGAAGGTAAAGGAAGGAAGTGAAGAAGAGTTTGAGTGTTTTCTAAACCACAAATTGGACACACAGTTAACTGAATGTAACTTCAAATACCTGAAGCAAGATGATATGAGTTAATCATGCCATCTTCCAATGGGGGCTTGTGTGAGCTAATTTATCTTACCTTGAAGAAAGAATGCCTTATATGACAATAACCCATTTACCCATTTCTCTCTATTGGATGCTAGTACAGGTATAGGCATATTCACCAGAGATGCCTTATGTTAAGGGAATGAAGTCATTCCCTGAACCCCAACCCAACATCTCTCCTGTCACTCTTCCAGAAAGTTATTCCATGACCTTCACTACGACGTCAGATCAGTAGTGACCAAAGCACTCCATTACATGAGCTATGCTAAAAAAATACAAGAACTTTACAATTAATTCCACCCATCCTGTTTACATGCCTCTGTATGGAAAGCGATGAAAAATATCATCATGAGGATAATGTGACAGGGAAGGGAAGAAATATTTGCTAATTCTTGTCACTCCTGAAGGGCATGTGCCCACATCAGTGCTTGGGCTGGTTAGACACTATTTCTAATTTTTCATTCAATTGCTCACAGCCACAATTCCTCTGCCAGGAGAAACAGTTTATAAAACAAGAGATTTCTGCTATTTCTTTCCAGTTCAGCCAACTATTCTAAGAATCCCACTCCTTATCAAGTGTCAGAGCAGGCTGAGCACTCATATGAAAGGTAGACAAGAAATGTTAAATATACTTATGGTTGACATAAAAAATATTAAATATGCCAAGGTAGATTATTCCACCAGTCAACTTATAGAACTGTCCCACATCTAAGGCACATGTGGGGCATTGCAAGAAACTATTTTTAAATGATAAATGAATCTCAGGAAAAAACCACATTCTATCTGATTCAGAAAAAAAAATATTTATGGGGGTTTTGTTGAAAATTTCAGCACTTACAGGTCTAGTGGTGGGTTTTTTTGGTGTTGTTTTTGTTTTTTGGGGGTTTTTTTGGGGGGGTGGTGGTTTTTTTGGTTTTTTTTTTTCTTGTACCGATAAAACAGACTTCTTTTCCCCCTAGTTGATTAATATTTGTCTCTCAGAAACATATGTTTAAAATCAGAAATTCTTCCACCATGTCCTTTAAAATATCCTTTTAAACTAAAGTAAGAAACAAAAAGTCCTTAAACAAATGCCACAAGACTACTAACCAGTATTAATATAAATCAGAGAATATCAAGGACAACTGATTAATAGGAAGAAGAGCACTTATTCATCTGTGTGTATGTGTGTATGGGTGTGTGTGTTCACAAAAGCATGGAAAGAATTTATTTATTGAAGGATGGAAAGCCATTTATAATGGCTTTTCTGTCAAATTCCTTAAGAATTTTACTGTGAATTGTGTAACTGGAGGTGAGATCATTTGGCTGTTTGGAAATGCTTACACATTAGATGTTTTTCCTAAAGAGATACCAAATATTAAATAAAACTAAATAAATAAGTTTGTAAAATAATTCTCTATAATAAGTGATAATCTTTCTTCAGTATGCCAAGAAAGAGGAAGGGAACATATTGATTAAAATAAGCTTGCTATATATATATTTAATTAAATTTCAAGCCCTTGACAAATTTGCAATAAATTCTGTATGGATTGTTTAATTTTTTTTTTACAGTTACCTAGAATCTGTAGAAGTTGTCTGAATTAAACAGGAATGAGGTGACTTAGATACATCCAGAATAAAATAATAAAAATCTATCTCAGGAATAGAACAAAAATAGAAGAGCATAACAAAAGCAAACAAAACAGAAACAACAAGCAGAGTTGGTTTAAAATAGGGTTTTTTGGATACCATGATGGAATTTAAATTTATATTTCTGGTTCCCAACTCCTAATATTTTGGTTCCAGACCACAACTACCTTTTGAAGAGTGAAAAGACATGACTTCCATTAAAAGGTATCAAGAAGATATTAACCATCAATATGTAAATTATCAAGAAGATAGTTTACAGAGTTATACCAAAATGTCTAAAACCTAATCTTAACCATGACTCAACAGTTAGCTTCACTTTGCCTAGAGACCAGACTTGTCCTAGATATGAAAACTACCACAGTGGGTGCCTTAGTAATAGGAAATAGACACAGTTTAAGGTGATAAAGCAGGAATTCATTATTACTGCTAAAATTTTCGTTAGAATCAACCTCAAGGAACTCTAAAAAGAATCAGCTTCTCTCATAGATGGAACAAGTAATTCAATTTGTAGCTATTTTTTTTCCTGCATTAATCATTATAAGCCTCCTGCTTCAGTTATTTCATTCCTTACAAATTTTTATCATTTGAGTTCCAATTTTCTAAAATTGATTTTCCCTGGGTTTGATTATGTTAAGAAAATTTTAACAATAATGGCTCTCTTCAAGTTTTTAAGACTTATCTTTATAAGTTCAACATCTTTTTCTGTACAAAATACTCTATACATATAAAATTACCAACTTAGTAATGCTCAGTCTCTAGCACTATGAGGAAGGCTTTTTAGACACTTGAGACGGAACAAAAAACACAGTTGCACTGTCAGTTCTTAAACAAATGATTTAATATAAATAATCAAATAGGGATAAAAATGGGCATTAATCTAATCATTATATCATGCTCGTTATTATAAAGTGTGAATTGAATCACATTGCAGTATTTCTAGATTTTTTTTCTTAAAGGTTGAATTTCTAGGAAAAGAATTTAATCAGAAATCTCATTTGTCCATTCTAAATGTTAGCAGATTTCCTGCTTCTATTAATTCTTCCCAGAAGAATATGCATGTTAAAATGAGGTAAGCACTGAACAGAGTTCTCTATCTAAGACACAAGTGTACTGGGTCTCTCAATTTTAATTAATACAAGAAAACCTGATCAAAGTAATTTTATTAGGAAGACTGAAATAGAAATTTAAGTGTGATGGCTGAATCAAATAGAGGTCAGTGGCAAAAGGACTTCTACTGGAAGTTTTGGGTTTGAAAAAACGTGAATTTTGTGGAAAAAAAGAAGAAGACAAAACCACAGAGTATTTAGACTCTGATTTCATCTTGCTAGTAAAAAAAATTACTTTTTTGGAAGATAGTTGCAATGCTTACATTCAATACTGGAGTTGTATTTAATTTTAACTTTTATGTAATAATACTTTAATTTAAAACTTCATTGTCTTTTATTTAACATTTTATATAAAACCTTTCACCTTTATTTTAGGTGATACATTCTGAAATATTAAAATTCCATTCTTCAAGAACTGATTACACATGAAACTGTAAAGATTGACATCAAAGTGTAAGATATTTCAGAATATTCTTATTTCCATTGGCTAGAAATTCTGGTTTCTAGACAATGCTGTAAAAGACTCTCCAGTTAAATGTTGTACTGCTGAGTGCTGACAGCTAATTTTTAGATACCTAAATTTAGGTGACTGCAAAATGATGATGACTTCAAACATGGTTTTCAGAAACTTAAACTGATCTGAAAATAGAAATTCTTTGGGTTGAGAGAATCTTCAAAACATCTGAAGATTTAGTTCTCATCATTTCATCATGTCCATTTCAAAACTGTATTACTTGTAATTTTAAACCATATGTATAGATACATAGACATACATAGGATCTCTGAGTTTTCACAGATATAGCTAGGGTTTTTAACTTCCTCCTCTTTAAAATAAAGGTGGATACACACTTAAGTATATCCATTTCAAAAGTAGGATATTTGCTTTTTCTACATGAAACCAAAAAGAGATGAAGGCTAGGAATTGTTATTTCTAAGTAGATAGTAAACTATAAGTTTCAAATATTTTGGGGCTAGGATGTAGCTAACTAAAATGTCTGGTATAAAAGAGGGGAGGAAATCCATTGCTTCATTTCCCACTAGTTTGAAAACTGTCAGCTGGTGGATAGCTGTTTAAAAAAATAGCCGACATGAAACAGCATTACAGCCCCTGAAAATGTTTTTACACTGTTCACAACTGTAAGCACAATCTCCTTCTCAACACGTAAGCCTTCATGCAGAACAAAGCTGCTGTGGCTGCTGCCTTTATACAATTCAAAAGTTTGATGTGCTAGACTTGGCATAAGCCTATCTCTCATTAACATCAAAGGCTCTCAAATAAAACACCATTAGTGTTGTTTGGGATTTTCATGAGCAGTGCATATAAATACACATCTCTTACACTGTCATAGTTGTATTATCCTTCGACATTAATGATGACTCTGGGACACAGAACTCAGATTCAGAGCTGGGTTTTGAACCTCCCACATTCAACCCACAGATTCTGGAAAATGGGTTGGTGTCCAATGTTTTATTTAAAAGCATTTAAAAAAGAAATCTAAGATTTGCAACTGGGTCTTGCAGACTCTTCTAACATCTTCCATATGTGATTGCCTCTCTCCCCCTCTATCATTGCCTGCCAGGCCTCATATCTGATAGTGACACATCTAATTTCTCAGCTATAGATGTGCATCCATTCAAACATTTTGAGTGAAACCATTACTTGGAGGGAAATCACTCAGAATGGACTTTTAAGCTGTCAATTGTACATAGTTAAGGTGTTTTAAGAGAAAAATTCAGATATGTTTCCTTTTGTGTACCTGCTTCTAAATCTAACAAAACCTCATATGTTTCTAATGTTATTTTTTTCTGCTGTTTGATTAAATGAAGCAACTGACTGTAGTTCAGAATTTCCTGAAGATGTTGAAGCTTTCCTGGAGTACATGCTCTAAAACTTATAAATCGGCATATGAAATTTGTGGAAATGTTTTGAAAAAAAATAGAGCTGACATATTAAATGGGTTCTTTGATTTAAATTTATTTGGTTTTATTTTCTATGTCTTGTTCCCAGTTCTAATTTCTTTAGGAAAATTCAGGATGGATGAGATGCCATAAACTTAGCAGATTATCAGCTCACTATAATTCACCAAAGCTTCCCATTCCGGCAATGGTTTTATGCCAGTAAGCTATTCCAGGTCTAACCCCTTTTGTTGCTGTTGTTTTAGCGAATGCAGATTGTTTAGAGCACACAGTTGTTGCCAACTGAAATCACAGTTAATATCAGTAAAACCAAATTAAATGAGCATGTACAGTAAAAAAGAATACAAAATAACCATCAGGGAAATAAAACAGACATAAGGCCTTGAAGAGACCTTTCTCACCTCTAGCTGAGAAAGGCAGACAGTTAGATTTTAATTATTATTTTTTTTTCCTGTATGATGAACTGCTTTTGGATAAATTTTAATCTGTTATACTGCATAGGTGCCAGTAAAAATCTCAGGCACGTTACATTGGAACAAATATATCAAACAACCTTGTGTATATGTATGAGCTTTTAGAATTCTAGGTATTTTTTTTTACCATGACATTATCATTAGATTTTAATTATTATGTATTTATCATGATTTACAAATTAGATTTTAAAAAGATGAGTTACCCAATATTTTAAGTACTTTTGCTTCTAATACTGATTTTCATTTGAAGTTATATAAAGAAAATTAAAACACACAACAAGCCTGCAATTATAAATAGCTACACACAGAAACACTTTGTAAATGCTGCTTGTGATATTTCCTTTAAACACATTCTTGATTCTCCTCATTCCCACTAGAATCTGGGAATATTCGCCATGGACATGTCCTTAGTAGGTTCTGTATGAGTGACAGAGGAAAAAGGTTGTATGTAAAGGGCTCATTCTTAAAAGTGCATGATGCTGGCATTCCCATGTGTGCATGGATATATGCATATATATATATGCATGGATATAATATATGCAAAAGCAAATATTCTGACTCTTTCTCAATTTATACCTTTTTCAAAATAAAAAACTGCTGATTTTTTGTGTAAAAAGTTTGCAAGTACTCTTTTTGACACGAAGTAATTTCTTTGAAATGTTTCTAAATAAGTATGTGGCTTTTGACAAAATTCTATTTCATTGAGAAATAATTCTTGAGAGCGATCTGTAGTCAAGCAAAGCAACTTAAAATTATTAACAAGTCAATGATCCAGCTGAATACACTGATAGAGGTATTCTAGCAAACAAACATACTCAATTAAAAAACTGGGCATCCACAAAATATCTTTAAAGACTTCCTAAAGTTTTTACTTAGACATTAAATAAATTTTCTACAATGTTTTTCATTGGTGTTGTAAGGTGTGATTATAACCTGTCTCTTCCTAATATTCAAGCCCACCACAGGTCTTAATTCCTACAGTAATTTTAGCATGGAAAGGAATCAGCACTGTCCCAGATTTCTAAAATGATACAGGATGGCATAGGTACTATCAAGATTCAGACACTGGCATTGTAATTGTTATTTTGTTGTAACTCAGCTGACACTTATAATGTCAGAAGTGCCACAGTCATATTTGATGCTGATTATTTGTCATAGACTGATGAGATACTGAGTGTTATTACCTGCCCAAATAGAGAATATTCCTGAATTCAATAAAAGCTTTGACTTGCATTATTCAAAATGGCATATTGTGATAATTATAAACTAAGAGTATTGCTGCTACAACTCAATTCCCAAATAAAATAAAAAATATTGAAGCAGCATAGAAGATTCTGAGAAACAAATATGACAATGCAGTGTCTTTGTAAAACATCTGAACTGGATGATGATAGCTCCATTTATCACTGTTGCTAAACTGTATGTCTATTCCAAGTAGAGTTCAGCTAAAAACACCAGAGAACTGGCAAACAAATGATCTGCTTTTTATGCTGCTAAACAGGAAACACTAGTTATTAGACATAAAAAGTGATGAGAAGGAGAAAAGCTTTTATTAGTAGGCAAGATTTCAGAAAGTTCTATAAGACATAAAAAACCAGTATATCCACCACCATACTATACACCACTCTACGCAATGTATATGGTCAATTCCGTTTGACTGATCAAAAGGAGACGCTGAGTACGAGCCCTGGAGGTTTTGACAGTTTGACAACATATTCTTGTTTGAGCAACATGAAATGAAACTTTTCTCCATCTAAATGCATCTAGCAGTAACTGTAAAAGGTGTTACTAAGGCTCTTAATAGCTCTTGCAAAACAAGGCAGGAGTTACTAAGGTCTCTCCAGCAGAAATCATGGGCATCATCTCCTAATCAGAATGTCAATGGAGACTTTTTCTGTAAAGTGTGATACAGAAAAATCATGTGAACATCATATATCTTTATGAAGAGAAGGGTTGCTCAATGCCAGGAGATATCACTTGTTTTAGCTGTGGGATAATACAGTGAAGTTGCTTTAATAAAATCTTTGGGGAAAGTCAAAGCTGTTTGTGATTTCTACAGCCAATAGAACATGTAAGTCTATGCCAATGGTTTATTTTTCTAGCCAAACTAACAGAATTAACTGCAGTTATTTTTAGATACTCCTGAAAAGATCTGATGTCCAGACAAATTTTTAAAAATTCCTCTTTTTTTTTTTTTTTTTTTTTTTTTTTTTGCATTATGTCAAGATGGTAGGGGCTTCAATGTAAATGGAATGACAGAATCTTTAAAGACACTTCTGCCAAAGGTTGTGCCTTGATTGAACAGACACAATATAATGTCCAGCACATCTTGATTGTAGTACCAAGCACTTCAGACTGAACTTGACCCAAAAAAATTGCAGAGATCCTTCTCCAACCCTATTGCAATTAAAAGTATTTGAAGCAAAAATATGTGCAGTGACAATCCAACCCTGAAATTTATGAAAAAGTTTTGCATCATAATGTTTCAGTCTATCATGACTAACGATACATAACTCAGAGATACAAACCCACAGCTAGTTTTTGAGAGCAAAACATCATTCCTAGACAGAAAGAGACATCTAACTGGAGCAATTTCTTCCCCACTAAATGGAAAATGGCAGAATAAATCATTAGGACATGCCATGATTATTTTTTAATAGTAACAGAAATGGTACTTTTACCAAATGTGTTTTATTATTGCTTGGACAAAACAAAACAAAACGAAACAAAACAAACAAACAAACAAAAAACCAACTACAACAACAACAACAAAAACAACAAAAACAAACAAACAACAACAACAACAACAAAAACAAACAAACAAACAAAAAAAACAATGACAAGCAAACAAGCAAATGGGTCAAAAAAGGCTGTCCATCTTTTAACTCATGGGGATGCCCAAAAACATTGTATTAATATTATTGGCTATGGTCAATTAAATATACTCTTTTCAGGAGGTCCTTCTTGAAAATTTCCCTGCATATTTCCCTGGATTTTTAATGAACTTTGCTACATTTCTATTAGGTAATATCTTCTTCAAGTACTCCATGTGGGCAAAAATTGTCATTTCATTCACTGTAGGAGTATATTCTATGGAAAACTATTTTATTTGAAAGACCTATTATAAGAAGATGTAAAATTGTTGGTGAATTGGTAGAAAATAAAGTATTGAGGGAAAAAAGCAAATACTATTTATTTTAAACAGATGCAATTATTTCTTTGTGAGAAAAAGAATGAATCTTTTCAAAAAGATTCTGGGGATAGACTGAAACGTTTTTTTCTTAAATTATTTTTTTAATCTTATATTTATGTAGTTCATAAACATTAAATGCAAACCACAATTTTCAAAGAGTTCTTAAATTAATGCTGAAGTATAGAAACACTGCAAAAACAATTACAAAAACATTCAAGCCCCAAAGAAAATATTTGCCTTTGGTAAGTCAGTAAAAAAGCATTGCTTGTGCAAAAGAAACATTGAAACTTAGATGGTGGAATATGGATGTTTCAAGAGAACAAAGTGCTGTCTTACTGTATTCATGCTGGAGTCAGGCAGAGAATGACAAAAAAATATTATGACAGATTATGCCATGAGCTGTTCATTTCCTGTTACCAACGAAGAGGCAGTATCCAAAATATTTCAGCCTTCTGACCTTTATTGTACATCTGCTGTTATATTGCTGTTTAGCACACCAAGTTCTCATTGACCAGAGACTTAGTGTAGTTGTTCCTCCAAAATCATAGTAAATAACAGATGTTTTAAAATGCACATTATGTTATTTTGAGGTTAGTTTTTTTCAGATAACTTGGGAGAAATCAAGTGCAGGCTATAGGTACATAGCCATAAGATAACGTGCTTTTCTTCTGAGAATAGGCAAATTTGACTCCAATGAGAAAAATAATTTGTTTAACCTAGTATATACATTTCACATTAGAGATATATTTCTCTAATTTACATTATGTGATTCAGTTTTCATAAAACAAATGTATCTGTGCCAAGACACAGAGCTAAATTTTCTGTATGTATTGTGAGATCTTGCCCAACACACTACAGAACTGAGACAACGCTAAATACTTTTCACAGTCATTGCATAAAACCCCAGATATGACACAATACAGAGATACTAAAAAGAGGGAGCACAGTTATCAGATTACTGTTTAAAAAATGGGGTTTACATCACTTTTTGAGAATATACTAAAAGACAGGGTATATAAGAAATATGCACAAAAGTACAGCCCCCTTTATCATAAAATCGTTTCAATATCTACACCTCTGCACCTCATTCACTTTATGTTGTAAAGATACTGTTCATTTCATTTCTTGAAGGTTTTAGTGGGATTTTTTGTAGCTAAGCAGTTGTTTTCAATGGGGTAAAAACTTGGAGATGTTTGTGTAATGAGAGAATGGGCTGTGTTGTCTTTGGTGACACAAAGTAATTTATGAAAAGAGGAAATAAATGTAATTTTTAAAAGTTCTTCCCTGTTGCTTCCAAAATTCCTGAAAATAAGTAGTTACACTATCCTGCCCATGGGAAAAAAAGTAAAAAATAAATTTAAAGAACAATACACTAAACATTTTTCTAATTAAAGGGAGCTATCTATTTCAAAGCTGAAATAAGAATATGATCATTTGAATATTTAACTTAAGATTATTTCATTGAAGTCTGAACTTTTTTTTTTTTTTTCCAAAATAAGCTTTACAGATCTTGTAAAGAATAGGAAGCAACTTAGACAAAGGTATGCATGGGGTATTTTTTCCTAGGAAGAAAGGACAGAATGGTAAAGCAAACAAAGTCTATAAATCAGATGATAAAAAATGCACATTGTGAAAGAATGATTTCCTGTTTGGGAAGGAAGAACAACTAAAATAACATGCCCTCAGCTTTCACTACCTGTAGCAGGAATGAGTTCAAAGAAATAGCTAAGCAATCAAAGGTTAAAAGGAAGCATCAGATCACATCTGTCAGAATCTTTTTAAACTTTTTTGATGGAGATATGCCACATTTAGTCTTCTCTTTTCATTCCAGAAGGAAAGGAAACAATTAGAAGGTTCTTCATTATCTGTTTGTTGACACTGAGATAAGCTAATAAATCTTTCTTTAATCTCTGTGATGCTAATAACTTTTGTCCCAGCTTTATAGAGTGCTTAGAATGAAAAAAAAAGATGCTTAAAAATCTCTCAAAACCCCAACCAAACAAAAAACCTCCAAGGTCCTTGTCTTTGCCAGTAACATTTTCTCTTCCAAGGCAAATAGCAGACTTATTTGGGCTGCTCTTTAGAATGTATGCACAAATATATACCAGAATGGTAAAGCTCCCTTTACATAACATGCAAAGGAAACTTTTCTTAGCTTATCGTTTTTCACATTTCTTTCAGATGCCTGGAATCACCAGACATTGCTGGCATGTCTGTTCTCATAACTATTAATATGTTCTATTTCATTGCTGTTGTCTCTATTGCGATCACTTGTTTTACATCCTGTCCAGCTGTGCAGATCTTTCAGATTAACAACCTGTTTTGGGGAAATTCAGACATCACTATTCCCAGGTAATCATAATATACCCTTCAGCTAAATTATGCAATCTTCTCAAGTTCATTGTCTTAAAAACTTAAAGTTGTTTTTGGTTTGTTTTTTTTTTTCTTACGTTAGAAAAGTGTTTGCTGTTTGTCTGTGCATGTATTTATATATTGATCTGTGTACTTTAATTCAAAACAGAGATCATCTATTGAAAAAAAAATGTGCTCTCCTAGCTTCTCAAATGGACTTTTGCTGTTAATAAGCACTTTGAAGTATATAACCAGTCAGTGTTGAAACACTATACTGGAAATATTAAGAGCCACAGCTTGATCTGAGACAAATGAAAATATTTTGTGATATTTATCTGTAATTTCTTTCTTCAGAAAGGACCAGACACTTTGCAGAAATTGTGAACTCTTGAGGAATAAAAGGAGACATGTACATATGTACATACACATATTGAAATTTCCTAAAAGTCCAATCTTAAGTCTGATCCAATCTATCTTAAAAGGAGTCTTCTAGATGTGTTGAGATATCTGTGATCTCTGTTGGTTGTCCATCTTCTAGTGAACAATATCTGACTTAACCAGATTAAGGTAAATTTAAATCTGCTTGTAATAGAGACTTTACAATGAAAAGTCCCTGGAACCTTCCAACTTTTTCAGTATTACTTATTGCAACACCTATGCATAAAAATGCACCTCTTCCAAAGGCAACCTGCAGAAGCTAGGAAAGCTTGCTAGAAACTTGATCCCTAGAAATAAAGTATTGTGGAGGAAAAATGTGGAAATACCCCTTTGTGTATGTGCTTTTAATGCATCCTAAGAAAATGCTGCACTTCCCAGGCCTGCTGAATGTGCTGTAAGGCATGCCCTGATGGAATGGTCCTGAGGACCATCACTTGCCAGGAAGCCACTGCTTTCTGAGCACCCAGAGAGCAGTTCTGTGGTGCACGTGGAGCAGGCATGCAGCAAGTGGCCTGCGACTTGGAGAGTGCTTGAAGAAGACAGAGGTGAAGACCAAGCTGCTCTTGCTGCCAGAACTGTTTGATCTGACTTGTCACAAGCCCTCAGCATGGTGCACGGAACCTCTGAAGCAGACCAGAGGCTACACGGATCTCTTCTAGAGGACAGCTATGCTTCATGTGTCACCCATTCAAGGTACATATACAGAAGCAAGGTGTATTTTGTCTCATACATGTTTAAGAGGAAGATTACAGAGAGAGGATGTCTTTTACAGGGGTTTTGTAAACTGTTCTTTAGCACCTCAAATGCTTTTTGCCAGAATAATGCCATCTAAGGCCCCACATGCAGTTGGTGAAGAGGCAGCTTCCAGAGGGATTCAGACTGTGTGAAGACTGAATCCTTTCTTCTGTTTCCTCTTGAGTAGCTGAATACTTAGGCAAACTACAAAAGGGACTTCAATATCAAGAGAAAGTTCTCAGAACTGGGAAAATTCTGACTCTGCACTTGTTCAAAATTTTATGAATGCTGCAGAGGAAAGCTACATCATGTAAAGTGAATAATGAAAATTCTGATACTTTGGCAATGATCACCATAAACAACTGGAAGCATAACTGAATCCACAAAATACCACAAGACTCAAGTATTTTTAAAAGCTCTTATTTTGCTGAATAGTAGTAGTGCTTACTTAATTATTAATTTTCTGGATCACAAAACCACAGAATCACAGAATGAATAAGCTTGGAAAGGAGCAACTTATGTACTGATTTTAAAAACGAAACACTTTGAATTCAAGCCTTAAATATTTAAAGAAAAGACAAGAAGTGAATAATAATTTTCTGAAGTGAGTTCTTTACAACTCTATTTCCTACAGGGACTCTCTATGCCAGCAGCATTATGCCTTGCCAGAAGCAGTCTGGAAGTAAGTGAGGCACAGTCATTTAGAGATGTGCCCCAAACGTGCCCATACATCTTCAGGGAACAGAGTAGCTTTTTGGAGCATTTAGGTTATTTTGTATTAGATTCGCATTGTATTTTGGAGGATTTAGATTATTTTTGCTCATTTGTGCTAAGCCAAGTAAGCATGACTGCAAAAAGTATTAATTATAATAAGTCTTATTTCCATTAAAAATAATTACACCAGAAACTGAAAATGTATGTGACTACTTAGGAGCCATCACATCTCATAGAGATAGTATTTATGGTTTGTTTGAACACTTCAGAAAGCAGCAATAAACTGCAAGAAGAGTATTTAAAGCCCCAAAAACAACACATCAACCCACCACACAGCATTCCTGTGCAAAGCAAATTGGTCTTTTCTCATTTTTGTTTACAATCAGCTCTTCATAGACTAAACTCCAGTAAGTTGTGGAGTTTCTGATGTCCTCTCTCTATATACAAACAGTGCATTCACTATAAACACAATGAGGGAGGTAGGAAATAGAACCTCACAATCAGACCATGAAAAACTGACCCCTTACATGAAGAGCTGGTTGATAAAGAAAACTGGTGGGGTGACAAAAGGTAAGAGTAGCTCAAAACACTAATGATTTAAGCAAAAAAATATCAGCTTACTCTCTCTGATTTCTGCAATACTGAAGCTTACAAAGATTTAGTTTTCAGCCAGAAACAGAAGCTCATTTAGAGGCAAGTTCTGTAAGAAACATTTTCTGTTTGCATACGTAATTGATAAGTACCCTACAGTACTAAACAGGATCACTTTGGTTTTAACTTAGGTTTCAGTGTTTACAAAGCTTCCAGACTGCTTCCTATGAACTACAAAAGCTGTTTTATATTCCATAACTTTCTACTATACAAGTTTTATAAGAGTTAAGTACACAGTAACATGGCTTTAAATCTTTCCATAATGTAGTAATATGCAAAGAAATTAGTAATACGATTTAAGCTTAATTTTCCGATATTCAGGAAAATAAAAAAATAAATTCTTGAATTCTTGAATATGGATCATGCTTAGAAAGATACATCTGTCACATATATGGTTACTTTGGCATGTTTTACTTTCAGGTTTAGGAGTTAGGTGGTCATTTGAGGCCATGTTCCAAATACAAGAGTTAAATAAGTATAGTGTTGCCAAAACCTTGCTGAATAATCGAAATTTCAGCAGTGTTATGTTATTCACAAATAAGTAACAGGCACTGTGACAATAGGAGTCTTTAATTCAATAGAGCGTCTACATTTTTAGGTTAGAAATGAAGCAGAAATAAGAACCTTAGAAGGAAGTTAAGATTTGAAGAAGGAAAGAAAGAAGGCAAGAAGGAAGGCAAGTAGGCAAGAAGGCAGGCAGGCAGGCAAGAAAGAGAGAAAGAAAGAGAGAAAGAGAGAAAGAGAGAGAGAGAGAAAGGAAGAAAGGAAGAAAGGAAGGAAGGAAGGAAGGAAGGAAGGAAGGAAGGAAGGAAGGAAGGAAGGAAGGAAGGAAGGAAGGAAGGAAGGAAGGAAGGAAGGAAGGAAGGAAGGAAGGAAGGAAGGAAGGAAGGAAGGAAGGAAGAAGAAAGAAAGAAAGAAAGAAAGAAAGAAAGAAAGAAAGAAAGAAAGAAAGAAAGAAAGAAAGAAAGAAAGAAAGAAAGAAAGAAAGAAAGAAAGAAAGAAAGAAAGAAAGAAAAAGTCATTGTGTTTTCATCCTGTCAAAGCACCAAAGCACTGACTGCAAAGACCCTTTTGTATTGTCAGTACACTGGACATATTGTGTTTTGCATACGGTTATGCAGATGTATTATCCCTACTATTCTGTCTTTTCACACAACACACATTATGGTACCACTCACCAGACAGGATTTCTGAGTTGAGATAAAGTCAATAACAGCCAGGTAGACAACCACCTGCAACCTTTGTTTAATGTTTCCAAGGATTTCATGGCAGTACCTAAAGACGATTTGGAATTTCAAGTTACAGGACAGTACCTATAAGTTGAAATGTTTGACTGAAAGCCTTCCAGCTCCCCTTAATGTGATTTCCATATTTCAGGCTGCTAATACACAAATATCCTGAACAGAGTATTGGATCATTCCTATTTCCTCCTCTGTATTAAGGCACCTAAATTGCAAACTGAAAAAATTAAATTAGTGGACAGCATTTTCCTATAATTATGTGCAGGTCAAATTTCAAATAATAATGGTTTTGGGTTTTTATAACATTTCTCTACAGAAGCAAAGCCTACAAGGAATATTGACTTCATCCCATCTTCCCTTAAAGTAACAGTGGCAAGTATTGAGCCAGATCAGACTGAGGAACAGTGATCTTGAAGATATGAAGTTTCTTACAGATGTCCTGTATATAAATTTGTTCTGAAGGAAAGAAATTTAATCAGTGACCTAAGGGATAGAAAAGCTATCTACTTGATAGCTAATGATCTACTATTTGATAGAAGAAAACCCAGAAATATTATAAAAAATTCAGTTACATAAATTGCTATGATTGCTACTTTGCACCTTCTATAAGAGTATATGGATGTAAGAGAATCTACCAAAAATCTGATTTCATTTCACTGATTGTTCATTTATTCATCAAAAGCAATTGCCTAGATATGATCTAGAAACTTAATGTATTTCTGACTGATTAGAAGAGATATATCATTAAAAAAAAGTATAATGAAAATGTTTTAATCTCCATAAATAGCCTTGTTTAATTTGGTGTTGTTGGTTTTATTATTTCTCTGGCCAGAAGGAATTGCATCCAAAATTTTTGATGAAAGAAACAAGCAGTTTATTTTTCTCTTGGGGGCATTTAGACCTTGATTTGTCAAGTGAAGCAAGCAATCTGATCATGATCTCTGTGTTAGTTATATTACAAGATATTAATCTAATCTTTTCTGCTTCTTTGAAGAAGAAGCATATTTTTTCTATCTTTGTCTAGAATGCACAAAAATTCTCCTCACACATACACACACTCACACACACACTCACAAAGCAAACTAGGCAACTGATGGTCATCATGATCATTGTTTGGCACTTTTCCAACAAAAGGTCACTCATTTCCTTGAACTTCAGTATTGATTTTCTTTCTTTCAAGAATATTAATTCAGTTTCCAGTGAAGTGTATTGAGATAAATAGTTTTATTTTAAGAAGACAAAATTAATAATCACAGATTTTTCTGCTTTTCTCATAAACCACTTTGAATTAATAGGAAAATAGAGTAACCATATTTATGAAGGGAAACTAGGGTGTTTGTGTGCTTTCATCTTTTGAAGTAAGAATGAGTTAACCCGTGGTATGCAGAGTTGCCCATACATGTGCTGGATTCATCACAGTAATAATTACATCATTATGATTTAGAAAACTGGATTACTCCAGAAACTCTGGATAGTGTTTCTTTTACAACATTGTCAAAGAGTATGAATGTATCTTACCAGTCATTCCTTCAGTTCTTCTTGATCCCCCTTTCCAGACTTCTCCATGGTTATATCCACATCACAAAAATCTGGCTTGAAAACTTGATCTATGCAATCTACTCATTAAATTTCTCCTGGGTTTTATTTTGCTCCTGTAAATGTTTTTACTACCCTGTGGTTGTCTTGTTTACTACCCCGTGGTTGTCTTGTCCTACCTTTGCTCTTTTGTTGCACAGGTAAGAAGCAGGTGGCAGAAGATTGCACCAACAGATTATATCACATGCAGAAATGCCAAGAAATTTCATACAAATCCCTACTACTAAAGGTATTATCCTGTGTGGCCCCAAACCATCCAATTAACTCTTGCACTAGAACCTGGAGAAAGCTAGTCAGCAACATTTACAGAGAAATGCACATGCAGTCACCTTTTTAATGAAGTTCTTTGGTATCTTAATCAAATGCAGGTAAGGAAAAGCAAAAAATTAAGAAATACAGAGTAGTAATTAGGAGACAGAAGATACCAGTCCATTTTCAACACAGACAGACATTAATAGACAAATTCCAAACTTTACCCACAAAATTACTCAAGACAAATATTTTTATTTAGTCCTGATTACTGAGAGCTTCTTTATATAGTATTTTAATAAGAAGCAAGAATGCATTTTCCAAACAAATATCCTGACCATCAGAACAATTCCAGGAACTACCTGTTTTGGATTGATAGCACAGAGCAGGGTTGAAGTACATAAACTATTTTCATTTTGGATTAAATTACTGGAAGATGTGATTCAGAGCTTCACCTAATGTGCTCTTTCTCCTCACAGTTTGTAAGGTTGAACTAGAAACAGGCTGAAGTAAGCAGCTTACCCTGCGAATTGCTGTGCTCCAGACAATGAGGCTTCAATGGCAACTGTTTTATTCTACTCCTATTGGTCTTCATCACTTAATGACTTAACCATAACTTCATTGAAAAAGAATATAAAAACAGGAGCAAGTGGTAGTGTTGTTTATAATGAAAAACTTACATATGTGAGCAACCCAAAATTTAAAATATAAAGTTAAGATTTTGGGGATTTAGTTTGTTTAAAGGATAGATTTTTGTAATATTTTTGGATGATTGGAGGGATAAGTCAGCCAGTAACTAACATTTCAATCTATGGAACTTTTTTCATGCAATCGGCTACATAGTTGAGCTGATTCATTTTACAAGTGACTTACTCTATATACTCTGTATTTCACTGAGAAAGAAATGCTCCTATCTTCAAGAGTTTATATTCATTCCTTGATGCACTCTCAGAGCACAGAAGACGGACTCCTCTGAAATCAGTGAAGATAAAATTTGTGAAAATACACAGAGTAGGAGAAAAATTAGGGTCCAAGTTAGGAGAATCATTGTGGTATATATTTGGAAAAGAAGTAGCTGATTCTTTTTTGAGACAATCATCATTCATAAAGCTATGAATTTATTTTCTTTTTCTGATTTCAGTGGTGCTTCTGTACATTTCTTATTTTAACAGGATGCAAATATTATCTTGATATGTTCAAATGGTAGACTCTTACCTTAAAGAGAACTTAAGCACTTAATCTTATGTACTCTTGAAAAAAATATATTTGTACAGAGAAGTGACCAGCAGGTCCAGGGAGGAGATTCTGCTCCTCTGCTCTGCTCTGGTGAGACCCCACCTGCAGGGCTGCATCCAGCTCTGGGGTCCCAGCACAGGAAGGACATGGACCTGTTGGGGTGAGTTCAGAGGAGGCCACCAAGACGATCAGAGGGATGGAGCCCCACTCCTGTGAAGACAGACTGAGAGAGCTGGGGTTGTTCAGTCCAGAAAAAAGAAGTCTTCAGATACACCTCATTGAAGCCTTCTGGTACCTTAAGGGGCACCTCATAAGAAGGAGGGAGAGGACTTTTTACACAGACAGTTAGTAAAAGGACAAGGGACAATGATTTTAAGCTGAAAGAGGGCAGATTTAAATTAGATGTTAAGAAAAAATTTTTACTCAGACGGGAGTGAAGCACTGGCACAGGTTGCCTAGAGTCACTGATGCCTCATCCCTAGAAATGTTCAAAGGGGGTTTGGATGGAGGCTTGAACAACCTGATCTATTAAGGGACATCCCTGCCCATGAGAGGGGAGGTTTAATTAAATGATGTTTGAGGTCCCTTCCAACCCAGGCATTCTATCATTCTGTGATTCTGTCACATTTTGTCACATTAAACAGTTCCTTTTCTGCTTGCTAAAATCTCATTTTGTATAATTACATATGTATCTTCTGACATCACCAGGTATGAGAAATTTAACAGTATTTGCACCTGGAAAAGAGGGAGGTAGAATACATAATTTCATCATTACCAGACGTGGAATAATGTACTTCTGAATAGGAAGTAGTCTCCACTGCTGCATGAAACTCCATGCTCTGCAAATGATAAATTGTGACAGAAATAAAGTCATTAGGAGATTTTTGCCAAGTAGTACTATTTGTAAGCCCTCATAGGTCAAACTCAAAAGATTAATTCCATATTTTTTCCTAGAATTCCTTGTTTCACTTACTATGTGTTTGCCAACATATACTGTCAACTGAAAAGGAAATACTATAAAAAATTAGGTTAATTTCCTAGTGTAAAATGTATTAAAGCATGATGTGACTAGCTTCTTGTGTCATTCAAGTACTAGGTTGTCAGTAGAGTTGTAGGCAGAAAAAATATTGGCAGCTATGAACAACATATTTGATTTCTGGGATACATATTTTTAAATTATAACCAGAAACTTGAAATTGACATTCTTCCAGCCACAGACTTTGTTAGCAGTTTCTTTACATAAATTTTGAGCTTTTAGTTAACATTGCCACAAAAATACCAAAGCAAAACTACAACATAAAACGTTGCTGTTAAATATCTGCTTGTAAGTGCAGCCTTCAACCTGTGTGCCCTCTCTAGTCTCTTAAATGGGATAGCATTCCTCTATTTTTCTGTAATTTAACAGTTACGAAATATATCACAACAGCAATTCTGTGAGATGCAATTTAAAAAACAATAAAAATAAATAAATAAATAATAAAAAAAGCCAACATAAACTGGAGAAAAAGGCATTTCAAAAGCTTTGTTAAAAGGTTTGGAATACTACCAATTATGGTTCTAGCTTATGGTGGTGGTGACGTACATACGTTACTGTCTTCTAACTGTTTCTCATCCTGCATTAAAGCCCTGGTCTCAATCAATATCTAGTTTACCAAAACCACAGTCACATTTGGTATCCATTCCTACCCTTGTTTACAGTCTCAGAATGGAGACTAAATTAGGGTTGGAACTAAACCCTAAACTCTTGTAGATGAGCTGTCAGATTGGACTCCATAAAACTGGCAGGAAGAGTGTGAGGCCTCAGCAATACTTACATAATGAAAACTGAGAAACTGAGCCTGTCAAAAATTGAATATACAGTTTTATTTCCTTCTTCCAAATACTAACAACAACAACAAAAAGGTTTCTGATTTTGCAGTCTAAATAGAACATAGATATAAATCTATGCCATCATTATACAGTGTACTTCCCAGACTCATCAAGCTCACCAAGAAATGCCAGGACATGCCAGAGAGTGGTTTCAGCCATCTTAATCTAATCTCCAGGTAGTAGAAATTTTGCAGGCTCCACAGGCAAAGTATTCCAATATTCCCTTGGCCTTCCTCTTTGAATTCTTTTTTGTTATATCTAACCCAGATCTTCCTTGTGGTAATTTAAATGCATTATTTTTCTTCTTACCTGCTATGGATATGGAAACATATTATCCTTTCCTCTCTGTAAGAACGTTTTAAGCAACTTTCTGTTGATATCAATATTGAGTTCCACTCTACCCTGCAGATATTTTCAAAGTGTTGTGTCTATTCATTTCTAAATATAGAGACTTTTTCTTTTCTCCATGAACTATATCCTTCAAGAAAACATTTTCTCAACTTTTTCCTTCCTTGTGGTGAACTAATTA
Organism: Phylloscopus whistleri; assembly: GCA_017589585.1. NCBI lineage: Eukaryota > Metazoa > Chordata > Aves > Passeriformes > Phylloscopidae > Phylloscopus > Phylloscopus whistleri. The sequence goes on from JADMLD010001396.1 coordinate 1,030,814, forward strand.
ACCTCTCTTTGGTATGCCTCTAACCTCTATCATACACTGTAATTTTTTTTAAGTATACCCTGTTGCATTATCACTGAGAAACAGTTAAAACACAACTGTGAAGATTTAAATTTATATACCCTCTTGTTTAACAATAAGCCATTGATAACTACGTACTGGCTTTCAGCCAGTTTTGAGTCACCTTATGGTAATATGTTTCTCTAACCTACTTACAAGAACACCATGTGACACTGTTTCATTAATTTTATTCAAGTCAAAACATAATCTATTATTGAAAAAGTTAATCTGGTTTGTAATCATTTACAATATATTTTTTATGCCGTACTGTATAAGATTGCTTACAAATTTGGATTACCTGTTTTCACATTGTCTGATGATTGAAGTTGCGCTGATAATTAATTAGATTAATTTCTAACCTAAACATTTGACAAGAGATCAGATTTGCATTACATGCATTACATGCTTTACAGTTAGAAAAGAAAATATCACCTCTTGTGAAAATGTTCAATTCTAAAAAAAGACTACCATGAACGTGATTCAGAGAAGCAGCATGAACTCCCCCTACACCCAAGCAATTCAAATTCAAACTAGAAGTAGCAAGAAAGCAAACACAGATTGGCCTTTCCTCTATAACTAAGGCACCAAGACAGACAAAATGAGGAGCAAAATAAAAGTTCTGATGATATTTCCTCTAGAGAACAGAATAAGAGTAAATTAATATTCTTAATTTAAAGCATTTATAAGATTGCATAACCAGCTATTAAGATATGCTGCACTAACATTTTACAAGGGAAAAAAGTAAAGGTTAGCATGAACAATGTCAAGTATGTACTACAGTGGAATATAAATATTTGCCTAAGGTGTGGAGAAGCACCATGCTTCCTGCAGAGAGACAGGCTTATAGACAGTGTCTGCTGAAAAAACTGTAGAACATAACCTTTTCTTAAATGTCTGTACTAACAACATTAGATTTCCATAAATAATTTATTTGTAATAAGAAGTTACTTGGTCTTGTTGTATGTTCTTTCATATGCAACCAATAAGTACACATTTTCAAGGCATTAAAGGGTTTTCAAAAAGCAGCATGTAAATATTTCAAAGTCCTCTAAATATTGTTTGCAATAGACCATGTGATGTTTAGCAAATCTCTGTCACTTACTTAAACACCAAGGAAAAATGAATGAAGAAATATAAGACTGGGGGTGGGGAAAAAAAGAAGAAAGGGAGGAAAAAAAGATTAAAAAAAGAAATAAAACCCTATTTTTCATTGATTTGAAGTTAGAATAACATGTCACTGTCACTGTCAGTGCAAGGCTGTACAAACAACTAAGAATATTTGCTTGTAAAAACATGTTCATTCTAAAGGAATAATGTGGAAAAATCAGAAGAAATAGGCTACAGAGCCTGCTGTAGTGCTTTATTCCTTGTTCCTTTGTAGAATTTCTACATTATTAAAGGTATGTGAAAAATTGCAAACATTTATAACCAGTCTACTGGCTAAAGATGTTTTTTACAGATGGATTGGAGAGGTTGAGTCATTTTAGGAATAATTTTTGGAGGACATTCTTAAACAATGTTTCGATTGCATAAAATCACTGAATATGTTGAGCTATGAAAGAATTTTTTTACAGAAATCACTAACCAACTTTCCAGTCATTATGATTTTATTAATATAAAATCTTACACTGCTCTCTCTGGCTGCAAAGTAAAATTACACGAACACTGGATTTATACATAGAATCATACTTTAAAATATAAAGAAAACAAAAGTATTGCTTTTCTAGACAGATAATTTGAGGAGATTATTAAGAGTCTGTTTTCAAAATTTGCTTGGACCCTGGATACAAGAGTTACTTCAGTCACCAGTAAGTACTAATCCAGTAATTTTTCATCCATTTCCTTTCCACGTCAGAGTGAGAGCTCTTTCTGGGGATACTTGGTCTTAGTATGGCTGTGAATACCTATTTCCCAGTATACCCTGCTAACCAGACTTTCAGTAAGGTACTGGGGTCTTTATTTCTTTTTCTTAATTTTTTTTTCTCCCCTTCCCCCCTACCTCAACAGTTCTGCATTGCTGCTAAATTATGAAAGCCTCTAACCAGCAATAATCACATGCAAGGAAAACTTCATAATATTGCTTCTCTTATCTGAGTAGGAAATCCTTTAAGGAATATCAAGTTTTGACAACAAACTCTTGTTGCTTTCATCCAGAAACCTGTAAGCCAACACTGATCTTCCCAAAACTCAACATATTGTAGAGTTCAAGTACGTAATTCAGGACTAGGTTTGGATACATGACTATAAATTGAGGGGTTTGGCCCTCATCACTAAATTTGTGGCTACACAATCCTTTATCTTTTTGTCTGTGGTTTTACATCTCCTCTTCCACCTCAACTATTATTTCTCTTTTGCTATCTCTTGCACTTGACATCAATGAGAATATACACGAGGAAAGACAAATGTCTATTTACATGAATTCATTTGGAAAGATTATGAAAAATCCGCCCAAATAGAAAACTTAATTATTTGCTTACCTTCCACTATATTTGAAATAACATGCTCATTGTTTAAATAGAGGCAGTAGCTTCCCTTTTAGTTTACCTGAACATTCTTGGAGACACTAAGAACATTTTGGATGCATGGGAAACAGTGATAAGTACACTAGAACCAGTGCAGTAGCCTGACATTCCTAAGAGCATTATGATTGCCCCTGAACTTCAGTGGAAGAAAGTCCTTTTTAGATAGACACTACTGTCATAAATGAAGGTTGGGCACATCTAAAGACCTCCCAAGACCACTTTAGTAAATCTCCTACATCTGCTGTTCCTTTCTGTAAGGAACCAGTAAGAAGCATCACTTCCACTTCCCCAGTCCTGATTTCCTTTATTCTGTCTCTCTTTCTCCTTCTCTTCCCCAGGTAGCAGTAGGTGCATTAACCCATAGTCCTTTTAAATACAATACTTACTCAGAAATTCCAGAATTTTAAAGTTCTCTATAACCTAAGACATGGAAAACGTTGTCCGTTCCCTTTACAGTTCTCAAATGACTTATCTTGCAGTGGTATGGAGAGCATAATTACAGCAGAGATTTCAAACTGCTTGGTGTCCAAGATCATTTAAGGAGCCTAGAGACCTTCCAGGGAGCCAATTCCTTCTTCTGCCTACGTCATCATCCATTTGTTCTATCTTTATTGAAGTAATAATTTCTTACTTTGATGTTGTCCTTCACAGCTTCTGGATTCTGAATTTAACATCCTTTGAAACAGCTCATTGTTTCTTTCCATGCACTTAAACTTCTCTTCAGGTTTGATGTGTACAAAAGACTTTAATATAATTAAAATTCTGACTTGCTGGAACCACTGTTTGCCAAGCACTATGAACTGTTCTCATGCACTTTCTTCTCTCCTTCTTGGTTTGTGTTTTCAGTTTGTACAGTATTTAATATCCTGATATCCTAGTCAGTGACTTTAAATAGCTTCTTAACAAAACAAAAAAACAATTAAGGTACATTTGCAAAAACAATTAACTTTTAGTTTCAAAACATTGAAAAGCATGAATACACTTTCAGTTTGAACATAAAATGTACAAACCAATGAAAACAGGTTCAAAAACTTTATAATAGTACTGGTCTAAATCTAATAGTACTTTTTTAAATCTAAATCTAAAGTACTGGTTTAAATCTAAAGTTGGTATTACTTTAATTTTTTAAATTTAAAGTAATACCAACACTTGCATTCATTGCCCTAGAACTGTTTTCCTTGGATTTGGGTATTTATTTTCTCTCTTTTTTATCTTTTTTTGTTGTTGTTCTGCTTTTTTGTGATTATGCTTCCTTCTTCTTAATATATAATTTTCTTTTTCCTCATTCACTATTATACATGTAATGAGAGTAAGAGAGACCATTTAGGCATAGAAAAAATGAAATCCTGTCTGATTCATGAGGATGTCAGGACATCCATGTACATAACAGTACAATTTATAAGTTTTATATATGCACTCATTTAGGATAAAAGGTACTTAAAAGATTCAAAAATATTCCTTAACCAAAACATAAGTAAAAATGAGATTCAATTGAGATTTGTGGTATTTATATGATGTGGTCTACTGTTTAATATGATCTAGGAATATAGACTATTCTTACATCTTTATTTCTCCTGTGGGATTAGAGGGCTAAACCACTGAGACTTTCACAAATAAGTTTACTGAATGGAATATATACAGTTCTTATTCTTATGTAAACAAACAGGCTATAACTTGAAGCTACACAAAGGCTTTAATTGTACAAACCATGTATTGCTAAAATCAATCCAAGTCATAACTGCGGTAAGCAACCATCTTAGTCTTGAACAATCTGTCAGTAAACTAATTAATTATACCAATATGGAGAGAGGGATTGCTCCTCTTTTTTTTTTGGGAATCTGTTCAGCACCCGGGAATAGCTGGGTTCTAACTTTGCCAGCTCCAATCAAATAACTAAATCCTTTTTTGGTTAGAAGTTTCTCTAAACCTTTTAGGAAGTGAGCAAGATACAAGGAGTTTTTCATTTGACTTTATCTTCAAGACAATTTGAAAGCATGCAGATCTGTAAGGACTGAGTTTCAGTTCATCTCTTAATCCTGCAAACACTCCTTAAAAGATCCAGTACACATTTTCTTCAATCCTAACTACATACATTATGACAATAAATGCACTGATTTGAAAAGCTCTAGGATTTTTCTCTTTTGCATCCATAAAAATCATAGAATCTTAAAAAACTTTTAAGGAGAAGACCTTAAAGATCAACTAGTCCCAATCCCCGCTTGCCATGGGCAGGGATACCACTGACTAGACCAGGTTGCTCAATGCCCCGTCCAGCCTGGCCTTGAACATTTCCAGGGGCGAAGCATCCACAACTTCTCTGGTACATCCTGGGTAAGTGAGGGTCACAAGATCAATATTTTAAAGAAGAATATATATCATTATATCGATATATCATTATATCGAAATCACTCACTAAACTTCAGTTATTATATATGATATTATATGATATGATATGATTATATCGGAATCACTCACTAACTTCAGTAACAACTGCTGTTACTCTTTATTCTTTTAAACCGAATACATGATGACACATTACACAGAGAAACAGGCATGCCAATAAAAAGAAGGAGCTTGGGCACGTGTGTATACTTACTATTCAGGCACCTAGATCTGTGATATGGTCTGGATGGATAACACCTGTCACATGCACACTTCATTGAGATATCTGCAAGAAGAGATGACTTCAAATGAACAAACTTCTAGTGAATGTCAGCATGAACAAGTTTCTCTGGGGAGGGCATGCCTACATGCTGTATAACTGCCAGTACACTGTATTACAGGGCAAACAGATTCTGATGAATGAAGAAGTCCTAATCTAAATGATTAGGACAGCCTGCAGGACATCTAGAATTTCCCATCTTCCACCTCCTCCTCATGAGCCCACAGCTGCATAGACCATCTCCGCATAAAATTATTTTCGAGGCTGAATGTCCATCCGTAATACAACAAATACCACCATTTTACACAGTAAAATAGCAATTCATAGTAAATTAATTTTTAAGTTATTTACCCATTAAAAATCCATGTAAAGTTCCTAGAATAACCCCTATTTTTTAATCCTAAACACTACAGGTAGACTGCTCCAGATCTTTATATTGACACTTAGGGTTGTACTCGGTGACCTGGAGTGAGCATGGAGATAGAAATTGGCATCTCCATTTTCCATGGATTCTTACCTTTCTATACATTCTGTGAGACTGTCAGCAACATCTTAAGCAGACTAGGATAATACCAACCTGACACCTTGAATGTCATGGTAATGACTATTTATGAAGTGTGAACCGAAAGCAGGAAAGGCAGTGAAACAGCCCTCCATTACAGCTCAGCACTAACCTTGTCTGTATAAAAGCCTTACCAGGCCTGTTACAAAGCCTGATGAAGTAGGCAATCAACTCTGGTAAGCAAAAGTAAGCAAGAAGAAAAAAATATCACTATAACAGTGAGTTCGTGGATCATTTAATATCTATTTTCTCTGTTAGACAAAGCAGTATCTATTGTCAATCAAAATGCAACATTGCTTTTCATGTCTGTCAAAATATCTATTCTGTCACAGCCTGTGTTACACAAAATCGTAGGCCTTGTAGCTGAACGAGAGGCTACGTCACCAAACTTGTCAGCAAAGAATAAAGTACAGTCTTTACCCCAAACAATTTATAAATAGATAGAACAAAAAAAGGGTTAAGACTCAAGAGATACAAAAGACAGAAATTTCATTAATATTTTGCAACTCTCTTATTAGTACCTTTAATTTTCCTGGCTTTATTCTTTTTTGACTGATGATATTGAGGATGAGGCAAGGGACAAAGCGAGTGGTGGAAGCAGTGGAAGAGGGATAAGATAAGAGGAAGGGATACATGGGTGACAGCTAAAGTGAGGTTGAAGTGAAGTGACTGTAAGAGAAGGAGCAGAGGGGATTTGTAACAAACATCTAAGATGAACTGTAAATAAGAATGCACACAGTACAACACTTTAAATCTTCAAAGCACAGGAAAAGTATGTCTGATGTCAAGTCAGGCATTTCTTCCATTTCAAAGTATTTAGTCTTCAGAAAAGTGTTTATAACGGGAAAATATATGTAAACTCTTGAGGGCAAAGGCAGCGAGAAGAGAGTCTCCAACTGTCAGGTCTTTGTACTGAGACAGTTTTGGGTTTGACCATCATACAATACTTTGAAAATGTAGAGCACCATGAGTATCCACTACATTTCAGTGAAAAAAAAGTAAAACTCCTTCCAACCAGGTACCATTTGCTCAAGCAAAAAAAAGTCACTATTTTTTCTGTGTTTCAAAGTAAATCATCTGCAATGAATTAAGATTTGCATGATTTATAGATTCAAATTAAAATGATAATATTATGGAACAAAGTTATATTATGCATGTTTCATCTATGCTTCTACATAAATGAAACCCACTGTATGTAAATCCATGGTTTGCAAACCCATGGTTTGCAAATCCATGGTATGCCCACATCTCATGTGCTTGTGCAGGTTTATTTAGCTTAACTTCTTGGTGTGAGAAATTCCCAAATACAGAAAAAGAGATGTTCAAAAAAGTAACATATAAATGACTTCTGAGCAAGTGGTCAGAATGCTTTGATAGGGAGATAAGATGACCTGTGATAAAGGGATGACCTGTGATTCGAAATTTTTCAACTTGAGAATAATCTTGAATATTCTCCAGAACAATAAAATAAAAAAGTGGTCAAAAGCTGTGAGGAAAATGGGACAAGTTTATGATTTTTATAAAAAGAATTACTAATTTCTTCTATATTGTTATAACTTTTTTCTAGAATCATTCCTGTGGAATAGTGGTGTCTGTTTTCTGTTATGACTATTGTTCCTTCAACAACCTCAAAGGCAGGGAAGAAGCACTGGAATTTAAAAACAAGCAGATTTTCACTGTTAAAGTTTCTAAATATTTGAGTAATCAATACAGCAGATGAGAAAACACACATAACCAAGTAACAGAAGCATAATTTGAGCTCTGTAAGCTGAAATAAGCTTGCTGGTGTCTGGGGTTGAATGCAGTAGCTGGATGAAGGTAAGGTTGTCGCATCTCCATTACCCCAGCTTCAACTCACAGCAAGGTTGGCAATGTGCTCTTTCTAAGTACATGCACACAAAGAAGACATGCACACATACACACCGTATATATATATATACATGTGTGTATATATATATACACATGGCATATTCAGCACCTAATGAACACACAGCACCGAGAGTCTCATCTACCCTCCAACTTAGACTGACCAGGATGAAGGTCCACAAGTGGGAAAATCTATCTTTCTCTCTCTATCTCTCTCTGTATACGTCAAGGTAGTTCCCTATGCTTGCTCAGTGTGCCCAGGAGCTGACCCTGGATCCCTGTCTCCCCTGAGTCCACAGCCCCTCACCAGTTGATGTTACAGACCGTGGAGTACTTGAGTACATATGAAGACACACACATGTACTCACAGAGCTAACTGGGACGCACACATTCATGAACAGCCAGCTCTTTCCGTGCTCTTGACCTTTGAGACTATGACATTCCAGCTCCCAAGCCACTTCACATATTCTTTAGCTTGCCCATCTCCATCTTCATTAGTCATCATGCACTCAGACTCCCAGACTTATTCCAGTTCCTGGCAGCTCAGGGACAAGGGTCCCCTCTCCTTCATGGTCCCACCTCTCTCATTGTCATTTGGTTTCACTGAGTCCAGTCTTTCCAGCCCCTAAACCCATGCATGTGGACCCTCCAACTCATGATGTGACTAATTTTCGCACCCAAATCCCTGCATACACACATGTTCACATACCAAATACAGAGGCCTCACCCAGGAAAAGAGCTAAAAAGAGATTTAATAACAAGGTGGGACAGACTATATTGATCAGGCGCAGGAAATGGCCAGAAAAATATACCCACCAGTAACCATTTATGTAAGTCTGGCATCTTTTGGCTCCTTACCCTTCTATTTCCCCACATTTATTCCTCTTCAAATCACCTCACACCATCCATTTTCCCATTTTTGGTTCATCCCTTAAATATCCCATAGAAAGTCCTATGTGACACAAAATACTTTTCCCCTTTATGTCATAATATGTCCCATCCCCCAAGTAGCAATCTCCTCAGCCCAGAAGATGCTGTGATATTGACCCATCCTGAACCAGGTCACAGGGGCTGGGGGTCTCATGGGTCACTTCCTTAAGCCTTTGTATTCCCACATGACTTTAGGCCTTTGTACTCTAGGTTTGTGGAGATGGACCTCTATGGTCTGCTGGCCCCCAGGATTGACCTTGGCTCCCGCAGCTGCCATGGTTTGTCCATACTCCTTTCTGGGTATGAAGATGAGCTCTTTGCACACAATTCTACATATGTTGTTTAAAATATGTTCCACATCATGTCTGATAAAAAGAATGCAAAATAAGTAATCATAAATCATAAACAATGGAGCTGGAGGGGATCACAAGGAGTTATACAACTCATTTCTAGGCTCAAAGATACAGTGCACCTAAATTATTCCGCAAAGTGATTTTATAATTTATTATTATTTTCTTCCACAACAGGAGGCATTGATTAAGACTCTCCTTTTGCAGTCTATTACAGAGCTCAAACTAGCTTTGCTGCTAGAAAACTGTTAATAATGTTTAGACTTAGCTTCACTGAATTTTGTTTTACTTTCCTGTTATTCATGTTGGCCATGGAAAACTGCTTATTCCTATCTCCTATTTTTACCTTTCTATATCCTGCTGTCATAGATGCCTTCAATCTCCTCAGCTCTAGACTAAACAATCCTAATTCCTTCAATTTTTCTTCAGGAGTTATGTTTTCTAGACCTGTAGCCACTTTTGTTATTTTCTTTTGGACCCAATCCAATTGGTTTGTACCCTTCTTGAAGCACGAAGCCCAAAACTGGTCATAACATTGCATCTGAGGACTAACCAAAGCCAAACAGAATTTAGCTACTTCATATGTCACTTAAACAATGCATACAATGTTTATGTGTTTCATTATGATGTTTGCCTTTTGTGTATATAAGCTCTAGAATAAACTAATTTTGTTGATAATTTCCGTCTTGTAATTTCTTACAACCTATAGAGATCCTTCTTAGCAGCATGACTGTACTTTCTCTTATTCTCTAACTTCTGTGCAACTAAACCTCCAAATATTTGATAAAGCATTTCCAAATATCAAGAAGTAATCATAATCTGCAGCAGTCACTTGATGTTTCTCTCCCTTCTTGTTATTACCTTGGAAATACTACAAAAAACCCTGTAATTCCAAACAATAATTACAAAACTAATGTCAAAGTTTGCTAAAATGCTTCATTTTTTTCTCATTAGACAAGGGCTTAGGAGGACAGAAAATTTGTTTAAAGAGGGTACACATGATCTACATTGTGTTATTCACCATGTTCAAGCTTTTAAAGTTTTATTGTCTCTGAGGTAATATCTACAATTGTGCAGTTCTACTTTTGTTCATCTTGCTCAAGTAAAGATGTATTCACTCTCTGCTACTCTAAAGGAAATGAGAGAACATAACTAAGAAAGAAATACTCTACAGACAGGATTAATTTTTCAAGACTCTCAGCGGCTGAAAAAGGAGATTTCTGCCACAAACATAAAATATCTAAACTTGGTTTCCTAATTATGTTCTGAGGTTTGCACTTCTACTCTGCTCTTGTAAAACTGAATTTGGAATATTCCAACCAGCTCTGGGACCCACAGCATAAAAAAAGACATAGAGCTGCTCAAAACAGATCCAGATACAGCCCACAAAGATGATTAGAGGGCTGGAGCACCTCTTCTATGTGAGGACACACTGAAGGGGTTGGGGTGTTTTAGTGGTTCAGTGTATTTATTTTAACAAAGAAAGATATTCCATACTATTTTCAATTTATACAATGTTGAAATAGTCTAGATTGTCATAGTAACGAGCAGAGCGGGACCTTCAGACAAAGGCTATTAGAGAAGCCTTCTCATTGAGTCACAAGGTACAGAGAAAGGATGCCCTTGTTTCCTAAACTCCTTCTCAGAGAGGAGCCTGAGTGTGGCTGGATCCAATCCTGGCCCCAGACTTTGTTAATAGTTTGTGTCTAGAGGATTATACAGGTGTAATTGAATCCTTATACAACCTTGTCCTTCAAGATCCAGGATGGCAAACCAAACAAATTTATACAAATAAAATGAATTCTATATTTAAGATGATTACAATAATGATAATGAGTAGGAAATAAATTCAGCTTAACCAGAAATATTTACTACACTGTATGAATAGCTTCAAGTATAGTACAATATTTTTTGAATCAATATTGAATCAATTATGTTAAAACAATTATATTAAAACTAGGAAAATAATTACTAAGTAGGGATTGATACTTCTCACCCATACCAATGACTGTAGTCATATCTCTTTCACAGTAAATTTGAGGGAAGAATCTTCACATATCTTAGGGAGCTATGCTACAAGTCCTTGCTGTGCAAAAGTGGGAAAAGTGGGACCAGTGTTTTCTAGCATAAGATATCAGTTACACACATTTTTTATTGTGTGTTGTCAAGCTTACTCAGCAAAATGTATTTTGCAAAATGCACTTCAGTTTTGTGCTGAAAAATGTGTCACCTGCTCTTTGGTTTGTTCTGCTCAGCACCTCTGACTCTCTCTTCTGTATCAGTGCCTGCATAGTCTTGCTGCTCCTGACCTCAGGGAGAATTTGTCTTGCATGTCCTCGTGGTGGGTTTCATATTTTGCTCAAGCAGGTCTCAGCTTCAGCATTCTTCAGCACTAAGAACAGAAGACTGTTCTTGCTCAATCTTATCAGTAATAACTTGTAAACGAGGCAAATTTTGAGCTGTTGTATCCCTGCTTAGGCAGATAGTTCCACTACTGTCATTTGTCATTTCTCTTCTAATTTTTTTCTACATAAGCTTTTACTTATGATGCCTTAGATTCTCTGGCTCTGTCCAGCCTCTGTCTCAGGTCAGCCTTCCGAAGGCATCACTTACAAGAGCTAAACTTGTCGAAATATGGACATTAACACTCCACAGCTGAAGATAGTCTGGCTATGTTACCTCTTCTTAATAGATCAGAGGTTACACCCTGTTCTTCATTAGAATAACCTTGTAATAGTTTTAAATATTTTTTTAATATATTTTCTGCAATACAGTAGATTGATTATGAAACATCTGTAGCTAGGGGCATCCTTGGGAAGAATAAATTCATAGAGGTTAAATTACCCTGTGTTGTAGTAATCCAGAGTAGATCAATTCTGCTGATGTGATATTTTTAAAGCCACATATTTTATTAAAGTGTGAAGAACTAAAGTAAATTTGAATGTTTCCTGAAATTACTCCAATATTTATAAAATATTAAATATAATAGAGCTTAATTCTCTGTTGGATGTCATTTCACCATATCTACAAAGTCATTAGAGCACTCTAATCTCCAGGCACTTTCCTCCCAGATACCTCTTACACTTTGGCAGATTTTAAGCATGATACAGATAGCAGTAGTTGTATTCATGTTCTTAAAGCTGAAAATATACTTTTGAAAGGAGTGAGGCATCTTTCATATTTTTATATTTATGAAAGGTTAGAAAAGTATACTTCTTTCAAGAATTCAGACAATGAAAGAAAGCAGACCTTTAATTAAAGTATGACAGTGCCACTATCTCTAATTTATTATCTTGTGTTTAAATACAAATAGCAGTGTGATATATAATAGCTCATAATGTTGGAGACTTCTAACAGTCTCCAAAAATAGCTAATAATAAACAAAAATGGTCATATAAATATCAGAACTTCATTTACTTTGTTTGTTAAATTAACATTAGTTTAACCTCAATTTTTCTCCTGTGTAGGGTAATACAGATTAGTGTTTTTCAGTACTAGGGCACATTTTCTTCTCATCAGTTGCTGCCCTTAAAGAAAGTACACTCTCCTGTAGCATAGAGATTGAATCATTTTTAGTTGCAGTATAAATAAATGCCTAGAAGATGTCAGCTGAAAATCTTAGTTATTTCCTAAAGATGCAGGTGCTAGAAGTGGTGTAATGAAGTGGAGACAGCTGCAGCCACAGGCTCTGGCCAACTGGAATATGTCTTCTGAGTGACATTCAGCATAACAAGACCTCTCTATGTTTGCTTCCAAGAATGCTATCGCTGTGGTTTTAAAAACAGCATAAATCAAGAGATGTGCTCACAAAGTATAGCTGAAGTCACATTATCTTTATTATTCTCCTATATATTTTCCTCATTACAACCTGAAATATGTTGACATAACCACTCATGCTCATCTATAATGTAACTAATAATTACACTGCCAGAAAGAAAAATGAGAACAAAAGGTATTACAAGGCTGGAATTAATCAAACAACTGACCCATTGAGGTATGATCAAGTAGATTCACTGAAACTTTAAAATCTTGGGTACAGGTAAATTTTAATAAGTCTTTTGAAAATAGCAGGGAATAATAGATGAGTCACTGTCACTTATAAACCTTTTCTTAAAAAAAAAAAATTTGCACTTTGAACCCTGTTTTATTTCATGCCTGTGAGTGACAAAATCATTTATTGAAGCTGCCACATAGAAGAAGGAAAAGATCAGCACTGCAGATACTGATTACTCAGTGTTCTACTCTCTTTTACAGGGACTTCATGAAATATATGGTTTTATTTTTATTAGAAAAAACAAAACCAGTTTGTGACATATATGATCACTTTAACAAATATAGCTAGTTGCAGACCAGCAATTATTTGAAAGATAAAATACCTTCGCAAAATCTTGTCTTCTTTAATATTTTCTTTTCACTTATATTGAAATTACTCTCCATTATGAAATACTTCTGCAGTCACTGTTTTGGGCTCAGCCCTCTTGTGTGAAGATGGAGGACTGGATCCCAGAAATGCTAAGTGCTCACCTTAACACTGCTGGCTAATCTAACGGTTAAGACCTCAAACAGTTAAAGCAGGACATTTAAAAACACTTAATATTCACTTTGTATTTACCTAAATCTAGTTGTCGAGGAACAAATTTCAGTTTAACCATTAGCTTTCCACATTTTTTTTCTGCCAGATAAGATATTGGTCAGAGGCTTATTTTTGCTAGGGAGATAAAGCTGATGTTCCTAAACCCATCTTCACAATATATCAACGCATGGAAGGAAACACTTTTATTCTACACACTGACAGCTAAATGCTTAGGTCAGTGTGAAGTAACAACTGAGAGTGGGTAACCCCTTCCTACTCGGCTGCCACAGACAATTTTGTAGATTTACTCCTGTAGAATATTTCATAGGAGGAACTTATATTCCACTATCATATTCCATTTTGAGGAACTTATATTCCACTATGTACATTGATAGTACATTCAGAATTTTGACTTCAATGAGGGATGGAGGGGAAGGGGAATAAAGAGCTCCCAAATTAGTGGATGTGTTTTCTAAAATAGAAGTGGCAATCAAATTAAAACTCTTGAAACTTCAGTTCCAGAGTAGAATGTATCACTATCCAAATATCCTTGAAATCAAATGCAAATCTGCTGTGATTTTGCACTAGAACAAATTCTTTTGAAGTACTGCTTTTCAGCAAGGTTTCTGCATGTTTCTGCATATTAAAAAATGAGTTTAATTCATGATCAGAAAAAAAAAATGAATAGAAATGTGCAAAGCTACATGTAGATTTTTGACCTCTTACTAATACTCAGAGCTTAGGCACTGCCAGCAGTGACACTAAGCAAATCCTTAAAGTAACCAGCAAGCCTTGCCCAAACAACAGTGACAATGAATAATAAATGATTCTATAAAGAATTGTAACTGTCTTTTTGGGCAGACAGATGGTAGACAAGATTTAAAAGGGCGAGCTTGCACTGATGATCCCCTTATAGTTTTACAAGTGTACCATTTCAGCTGTTCAGGATTTCAGAATGCACCAACCTGGATTTTGCAGGACTAACAAGGATGAACAGTTACCTATTTCCAGCATATATTTTTGTGAGATAAAGAAAAATGTTAAGCAATCCTATCATAGGTTTTCCTAGCACAGTGAGTCAGTTCCAGCCCCATATTTTAAGTCACAAAAGTGCATGGCTTGTCCCCTCCTCTTCTCATATTTACAGAAGATTACAGTAACAAAGGACTTTTTTAGATTATTATTCCATATTACAATTCTCAGCATATGAGTGCAGTACCATAATGTTATGGGAATCATTTAAAAACAAACAGACAAAAACCCAAAAAAGCAAACAACAAACCCACAAACCTGACTGATTTCAGCAGTGAAGAGCTGCTAGATATTATTAGGGTATAAACTGTTTCTTATATCAGAAAATGTAAAGAAATGTCTGTCTCTTCTTTAACTGCTCCAGAAAAGACATGACATCTTTTTTTCTACTTTTAAGGTCAAAATCCACATCTTTAATGAATATCAACTGGTCTCCTTCACATTCACCCTACTCAGTGGTTCTGTTCTAGACTTCTTCTACTGTGTCTCTTTTTCCTCTGGACTCAGCAGTTCCTATATCCTGTTGGTGCAAATTCAAGGACCAGAGGGAATTCTCATCTCCTTTCTGAAGTATTTTCACTTTGACTTCTAAATGCAATACCCAACTGTCTTCAGTGCTTCTCCAGGATATCTTGTCCATTATCCTACAGATAAGAATTATCCTACATCTAAACAAAAAAAGGTGATTTAAGTCACAGGTCCAGACTTGTATTTTTGAAAACTTCATTGGCTAATGACATACATAAAAGAGTGATAAATCTTTAAATCAACAATAAATGATTAAACAATAAGGACCAAAATTTTTGGAATTTCCCTGGAGACTACTGGTTGGCTGGAAGGCGTTGAAGGCTTGATTTAGTTTAGTACGCATTTTTGGGCATTGTTTTTCTTTCCCATTCTATATGTATATTTGCACTAAGCTAACCATCATACGGTACATCTGGAATTTTGAGGGAATTGATTCCCAGTGCATCAGATGAGAATCAATCATATACTTGTAAAAATCTGAGGCCTCAGGATTAGGAGTTACAGAAGCCCTACCTACTGTAATTTTCACTATGTACTCATACAGTCATATACAAAACAAAGCAATTAACTTTGAAGTCAGGAAAAATATTATATATGTGCCTACTCGAGGATCAGAATTATGTCACTAGATTTGGGTTTGCTTCCTTGGAGGAACAGGAAATATATATTCCTGTGTACATCACATTTTCCAAAATAATTATTATTCCAAATGCAGAGAGCTGACAGCTGGACCTTATAGTAGGTGCAGTAGCAGCATTTTCCAAAGGTTAATGCTGATATTTTTTTTGCTAAATGTCTGCATATTCATATATTATAGCCAAGACATTTATTAGGCAGCACATGGTAAAGAGATTTGATTGGTTTATGTCAACTGCTTTGATTTTTTTATTGTTTTGGTTTTTAACCAAGAGAAAGAAATCCTGCCAATTAAGGAAGTGGAAATGTAAAGTACTCACCAGCAAACTATTTAAGCATAAATCTGCCTCATAAAGCCTACTGTGACAGACTACCAAGCCCACAGATGTCAGGGTCTCCAGGTCAAATGACGGCGGTGGCTGCCCCATGCAGTGGGTCACAAGGCTCCTAATGCCAGACAGACCTCTAAGGCCCATCCCTGCCACTCCAAAACCCCCTGCCAAGCCACCAGACAGTTGATCCTATAGCTTGAAAAATAACTTGAGACATTTCTTGCAGCAGACACAACCCAGGCAATCAGGGTTCCCTGTAGCTTAACACTCATCAACCTGTCTCAGCTGGTCTGTGTGACTTATTTTAATGGATGAGGGGACAAGAAGATATTTTTGTATCAGCTTATCTGGGCAAGTAACATTTTATCCAGGTTCAGAATCCCATAGAGTTTTGTTGTGCGTATTACATAAACAAATGAAAAATGGACAGAATAATGTCAACTGAGAGTGTATGATTCCAGTACTAAGTACACAATATAAACAGTACCAATCTTTCATGAAATTCTTTCTTCTATGAAGATGCTTATTGTTTAGTAGATAATTTTGATTCAATCATGCTTGTAAACATACATGTGAAATACACTATGCTCAATTTAGGTTTTTAATTTGAGAAACATAAATCTTCATATAACTTGACCTCCAATTGAAATAGTATATATTTTTTATTCATTATAATTTATTAGTATTTTATATTAAATAATATTTAAATTATTTTTATTAAATAATACTTATTTTTTATTTTTATTATATAAATAGTATTTATTTTTTATTCCAGTTAGTCTTTACTCTTCACTGGATTTCCATATGGAAACCCCCTTTTAGGAAACCAAAACTCAAAACAGTCCTGAAGGAAGCAATGTAGGTGAGTAATCCGCCCTTGAGCTACATTGGTTGTAACACTTCTCCTGCTTGGAAAAAACTCATTTCCTCTTCTGATTGCCACTTTATCCAGCTATTTTGTGTCACATTCTTAGGACTGTTGTATGGTATGTTCTGTCATATGCATTTGAATTACTGCTAAATATTATAAGCCTTTAAAACAATGCTGTAGGAAAACTGGTCAAATTGTGTGTGCGTGTGTGTGTGTATGTGTATGTATACATATTTGTATCAAAGTTCTTCCTTTGAAGAGAACTGAAGTGTGTATGCATGACCATATGCATGTAACAACTGGAAGGATTTTCATCATTAATTACACCTCAAAATTCAGAGATGCCTGGAGGACAGGAATTAGATGAAATAGATGAAAAGAATAAAGGAAAACAGCAGAGAGAAAGAGCCCTTTGTAATCCTCTCTCACTCATTTTCTCTGTGCTATAGCTATAATTACTTCCCTAATGATAAAAAGAAGACATGCAGGAGAAAAAAAAATGCACATAGTAGGAGAAAAGGGTCTTGAGGTGTATGTAAACTTAGTCACAATCAGCACCTCTGGAGCAGGCTGAGCAGTGCTATCAGTCTGCAGGAGCACTGCTGCCTCCTTTGAACAAGGGGGGACACTCCTGGCAAACGGCTGCAGCTGGGCTGCTGGGGACTGCCTCCTCCCCTACGCTGGTTCACAGCCCTCTGCAGGAGCTGGAGAGGTCCAGAGCAGTGTCAGAGCATAAGCTACAAACAAACATCACAACCCAGTATTTGAGCTTCTCTCCCCTAATGCTTAGCAGCATGGATACACCAGGATGGCTCAAGCCACAGCAAACAGATCCCTTAGATAAAAGTATGGAAACGATGGCAGGGAAGATTAAAACAGTTCTTGGATGAAGGGGAAGAGTTACATTTTTATACAGAACAAACTGCAGAGTCACATGTATGAACCAGCTATTCAGAGAGAACTTGAATATTGGAAGGCATCAAAGAATAGAAATAAATGTAGCAACACCAGAAGCCAAATTCAAAAGGAGGCATAGAATGCGTTACAAGTGCTGTGGTGCAAACTTCCCAGAGAAAGCCATGGTTCTGAATTTTAAAAGGAGAGTAGGCCTGAGAATTTTAATAATGAGATACACCACTCACCAAAAATAAAAATCACATCTTAAAACAATTTTACAAGCAGAAGCAACCACAAGGTATGTTAACAGCTTCCAAAGCCCTGTTTTCAGAAAAGCTTAATAATAACAATATCTTTGGTCAGTGGGCCTTCTGTTTTGTTTTTGGGCCAGGGTGTAGCTGAAAGGGAAACCAGTTTGCAGAATGATAAATAAATGATTTTTTTTTTTTAATGAGTGAATGCAACCTTCACACTAATTGTAAAAATCTTTGCAGAACTTCATGAAGCCTTAAGATTTTTTGGTTTTTTGTTTTGTGGGTTTTTGGGTTTTTTTTTTCAAAATAGTTTTAGCCTCATGTTGTTTAAATTCAGCTTTTGACAGTTGTAATGCAAGTACTGTTAATACTGTTCCTCTAATCTGACAACAATTTGTATGCCTTTAACAACAAAAACATAGAAAACCCACCTTCTGGAATTCTTGTAGCTAACCCTGGTTTCCACCAGTTGCACTAGATTCTTCTTTCTAGTTCACAGTTAACAATGCTTACATATACACTGCCCATATATCATTTTTAAGAACATTTTGGGGTTTAGGTGTAAACTTGCCTTCAGATAGTGGGAAATTACTGAATAAATTCTTCTCTTTAGACTGTATTGTTATTATTCTTTTTATTCTATCACCATAACGAAAATAACCCTCTGACAAGAGGAGGTTTCCTTCTAGATTATGAAATGTATTTTCAGTGGAGAATAACACTAACATGTTCATCAGCACAGTGTCTCCATGCAACTGGAACACATTAATTTTTCCCCCCATCTTCTAAATTTCAGGAGAGTTAAATACAAAGTCTTTGTCATTGCTGTTACAAAGTTGGATTTTTCTCCATCTTTGTTAGTTATTCACTACTTTTGGATTGAATCTTTCCTTTGCTGGGAGTGTTTGCTGGTTGTTTTATGTTTGCACAAATGTTTACTGGGGAGGAGCAGCCCATTTTTCTTCTTGTGAGTGGTTTCACATTGCAGCTGCTGTTTGCTGGTGGTCTCTTGTTGCTACTTCTTGCTCATTTGCTTCTGGTTTTTGGAGCTCTCCCAGCAAAGTTGGGAGAAAATTAAATTCTTACCCTTTTTGTTGGGGGGAAGTGGAATAGGCAGGGGGATTTTTTTTCCTTTGTTTTTATTCTTTTAGTCACTGTTCAAATTGGGTACCTTACAGAGGAGTGAAGAGGATCACTAACATGTGTATCACATACAATTACAACACATGGCTTGCTTTGGGGATTTTTTTTCTGCAATTTTTTTGCAAAAACATTATAATCTGATGCATTCCAAAATTAAAAATAATTATTCAGAAACACACTTTTATGAGCACATAAAATAAGGAAGTCCAATTCAAACCTACATTAATTTGGGGCATGGTTTAGAGCTTGGGTTTGAGGCAAAATTAAGGTTGAATTGCAAGATTGTCTTCATACATAGCAGTGGCAAACTCACATACAATTTCTTCCTTCTTGGAACACAATCTGATGAAAAGAGAATTTGGTTGTGTCTAAATTGGAGCTATAAAAGGCCCATTTTAATTTTGTATTTGACCAAGGATCAAAGCCACAGTGGTAGGTTAGAACACAGTGTTCACATTTGATCCTTTCTCTCCGATATTGGAAATATTTGGATGTGAAGTTCTGCATTTGGCTCACATCTATCCAGAAATGACAGTGAACCTTGCCAGTGGTAAAGCAAGTCTCTCCTCAGCCCACTTCAATTTAAACAGAACATATCCAGTAAATTAAAGGACTAAGCAATAGGAAATACTTTTTAGTGAAGAAATAATAGTCATGGAAACATGCTGGATCTTCAGCTGTCAGAAAGGATCGTTTTGCCATCTATGTCATCATTTACAGAAAATGTAAATGCAGTTTTTTACCACCACCTGATTCCATGGTAAAAATTTTCTGACATCAAATTCTCAGACTCAAAGACCATTGCAAATGGCAGCTTCTGACTGAGATGCGGATGCAGAAACTCACTGCTCAAAGTGAGGTGGCAAAAGAATCTTTAAGGACTGTCTTTTTGTATAGATGCCAAACAAACACCAATATTTATGCTTTTTTCTAATAAACAGTTTGTAACATATGTTCTTCATTGTTCACCTGCATAAGTTACTTTCAATGAAAGAGATTTTTTTTTTTCTTATCTATTAACATAATAACTGTCTTGATATTTGTTTCAAGCAATTAAGGGAAATCTAATGTTACAGATTACAAATCTGTACAAATCTAGTGTTTGGAGATTACAAATCTAGTGTTACAGGAGAATATTTTATGACTGAAGTACTAAGTCCAGTTTCTGGTTCTGTCTAAGTCTTATTTAATTCAGAACCTATAGCAAAATGCTTAATTTCTCTGTTGCTGAAAGTTTCTATTTTGTTCACCTTATTTTTTTTTTAATGCACTTTAAAATTCCAGTTAAAGATACATGTATTCTAGGATAAGCAAATATTTTTAGTGAATACTTTTTGTGGTAGTTGGAGTCTGGAGTGGAATTTCTTCTTAAATCCAGGGCTTTCCTGCTGTTCAACCACATTCTTTGACTGAGGTTTGGAATAAGGTTGAAATTTCTACATATTTAGGAATTTTGGTCTTGGTCTACCAGATACTGAGGAAATACTGTGTTCCATGGGATACTTAGGGTCTTCCACAGACTTCTACAAAGTTGGATGGTTCCCACTGTGTTTTCCCCTCTGCACTGCCTTTTTGAAACCAGCTCAGACCTCCCACTCTAGTCTCTCTTCACCTCTATTGAACTTCCCACTGGCAGTCTTCATTTCCTTTTATGAGAACTACAGCCATATTCCATGTGGGAACTATCTACCCACTTCCCATTGTTCTTTCATTTTCCGTGCTGAATGTAGATGGTTCACCCAAACCACCTTTCCATCTCCATTTTCCAGCTTATCCTGATTTCATTGGTTCTTGGATCAATATGTCTCGAGAGATGCAGTCTCCCTTCAAGCAGTCATTTCATTTCAGTTTATTGCTTATGGATATGTGCTTTTTCTCCCTGGGTTCCACTTCTTGAAAAGACAACTTGACATTTCCTTTATTCACTATTTTGGTCCTTTGTCTCAGGTTCTTTCCAACTTGTACTGGCCTCAGAGTCCCACTGTAGTACTGATGGGCTCTTGTCCCAGCTGTGTATGAAGAAAAAAGATTTTTCCTCCGCACAGCATCAACAGAAGAAATACAGATTTTTTCTATCATTTCATATGCCACTCTGCATGAAACTTTAGGAAACTCTTGCTCATCCCCCGGGAGAATGACAGACATTTTGAAAATATTAAAATCATAAAGCTAAAGTTAATTGAGTTCCAATTTAGGCATCTAAACTTAGTAAATTAGTTATCTGACAGATTCACTATAAAGTCCCATCTCAGTCTAAAACAGATGATCATCTTACCCAGTGATAGATTCTCATCACCAATCACAAACATACAGGAATACGGCATAGCAAAGATCATAATTTTCAGATTACTGTGCTCATTTCAATATTGGTGGTGTAAGGGGAGAAAAGTTTATCAGACTTATAAGAACAAATAGTTTATCTCAACATTATTCTTAGAAATAAATGAAGACGGGTTTGTTGTTTTTTTGGGGTTTTTCCCTCCATAAAAATTACCTTAGATAAGAATTTTTACTTCAAGATTTGAAACTAGAAAAAGAAGAATCATCTAAAAGCAGGCATTTCTAGTGGAAAGTTAGGAACAAACCCAGTAATAAGTAGTGATAGCATATCTGTCTAGAAAACATTTTCTGTTGTATAACACACAAAACTTTAACTTATTAAAATATATACAGAAATGTGGAGGGATTAACTTGATTTTTGCAACTCCCCTAGCTAACAAACTCCCCAATATTTAAGGACAGCAGGACAGTCTTTATGATGAGCTGTCAACAAAAGTTCTAGATAAGAAAATAAATTCGGACAACACTTTATATTCATAAAGGATGCACAGGATCACCAGAGCAGCAATTTTTATTTCCAGGTTGAAAGACCATATATGTGTGAAGGCACACAAAATGCATAAATTTTGGAGGAAAAAAAAAGAAGCCAACTTGTAATTTTATGCTAATGTATCCTTAGAGACTTCGAATGTATAATAGGTCTTTGTTTAAGGGTTAAATTTCAGCAAAATTAATTTCATTTGTCATTACTACAACCACGTTAACTTCCAAAAATTAGTTATTACTGAAATGTTTATAATCCTGATGCTTAATCTTGCCATTGGCTTGGGTTTTCAGGGGCTTGATACTGAAATCTCTAGCTCAAAATGTTGTTGGGGTTATCTACCTTGATTAAGATAATTTCTGAAATCTCTATTAAAAGATTATGCTGGTTTTATCTACCTGGAAAAAGATAATTTTGTACACATTGTTTAGAGAAGTCATGTTTCACATTTTAATGTCTATGGGTTAGTTTTACAATAAAGAAATATTTTAAAACACAAAGACATTGCTATGCGTTCCTGCTCCTGTTTTTCAATTTGTTAAAAAATATGTTTGTTAACTAATTACTGTTTATCATCTTCTGTAATACCTAGACAGTCAAAACTGCTGAGATGATATCATCATCCCAGCCCTTCACAATGAGCCATTCACATAAGTGCACCTGTATTGCAAGTAACAGGCTTGTGGAGAGGAGGGGGAAAGAAAAACAGAAATTTTGGCTAATCCTGGGTGGTCTCTTTACCCATGTTAGATTAAATATGTTTTTTTCACAACAGGTGACTTTTTAATTGTTTTCTTATGGCAACTTATTTATTCTAGAGATTTTTGTCTGGCTCGTGTTAGTTTTCTAAGTTAATGACTGCTTGACAACATGCTGAGTACAGGTGGCAAAAGGCAAGATGAAGAATGTGGATATTGCTTCATGTGCATGAGGCTACTGGTGTAGGGCAAATCCTGCTTGCCTTGATCATGTGGGTCTTCCCTGTCAATTCATGGTTTGGAAAATGGGCTGTCCTTACCTCTCCAAAGCCCGGAAGTGTCTTCAGACAAGTCAGGAACAAAACAGGCAAATTCAGAACATTCTGAAGCTGATGTTCAGTGTGGGTTTCCACGAAGCATAATTTTTGTTTTCTGGAATGCCATATTTCCTTGATGTACACATTATCTACACCAAAGCTTTCATCTGCTTCACTAGATTTTCTTAACTGAGCATGCCAAGGGGAATGCTAGTGATGAATTGTGAAATTCTTCTTCATCACCTCAATTGGATGCATGCTGTCATGCCTTTCCTATCATCATCCTGGCTTCTCTGCTGTTTATCTATTCTAACAATGGAAAGAGCAGGAAAAAGCGAAGAATTGCCTGGCAAGATTTGGTAGAATAAAACCTACTCTTTCAGACATAAAAAGCTGAATCCCCATATCACGGCTTATAAATCACTGCTGGCAATAAACAAAACAACACGGCAGAAGCAACAACAAAATAATTAAAATCAGGCAGCACAGACTATGCTAAACGGCAGGACAAAAGCTACACAGAGAGTATCAGCTGTGGAAGAAGCAATTAACCTGGCTAATGGGTCTGATACTTGCATACCTCCCTTTCTGTCACAAAAAGCATATGGTTGCAATTAGCTGGTGTAAAGGAAATACCATCTGAAGCCCCTGTTTTCCGATTGGGATGACCTCTGGCCCAGTATGAGGACAGTTGGAATTATTTGCTTGGTGTTGGTTAGCTTCATATGTAGTAGGTGGGGGCAATTTGAAGATAGGCAAGGATTTGCCAAGTGTATTTAAGCTACAAAGCTATGCCTCACCACATAACAAACTGAGAGAGCATTTGAAGCAAGTTGGAACTGAAGTAAGCATCCTGCCAGTTCCAGAGCTGTTACAAAAAATCCCCAACCAACAAAAAACACCAAAAATCACAGAAGGTTACTACTTTCTCTTCTGGAAGTACTAATGGAACAACAGGTTCTCAGTGGTGTAAGTGTAAAATTTTGTGGAGGCCAAAGTTTTCCATGCATTAGACACATTCAGACCCTTGTCACGGAATGTCCCTTAGAAGGCAGAAGCATTACAACTTTTATTCAGGTCAAATGGGCTGTCATCTGCTCTGTCTTGTTTCCTGCTTCTTTCTCTGCTCTGTCGCAAATGGTTCTGTAGGATGCACACAGAACTTCTTGGATTTTCAAGTGGCTGTCATCTATCCAGTATGTCATTTTCCTGAGTCATCTTTTTATGAGAAAAAAATATTTTTCATGTAGAAAAATGTATTTGCTTAAAATAATTGCAACAATTTTTTTAGCATCTTTAAAACTATCACATGCAATGAAAGTGATATATTTGCCTTTCAAATTCTAAATATCTGTTTAAAGGTTTCTAAAAAGCTTTTAAGTTTTAAACTTCTGAAGAAAAAAATAAGGTACTTCTATTTCATTGTTTGAAGTCAAGGTGATTTAGTTTGACTAAGTTCAACAAGACTTTTCTATGATATTTTTTGTTTGCAAATGTACATATAGAATGACCAAATTAACTCAAAATGTATGTTCAACAGATATGAAAAACAAAATCTGTGTGATCTTCTACTTGTTTTGTACAGTTTAATAAAAAATATCATGTCTATTATGAATGTTTCTTTACTACCTTTTAGATATGACATGAAAAAACTGGGAATACATACTTCTAATAGACTATTTCTGTGTAGTAGTACTACATACTAATAGACATTTATCACCTTAGAGTTCTCAGACATTATGTGCAAATAAGTGATGATTTTTTAGGGGCTTTTTTTGCCAGTAGAACCCAGAACGTTGTTTAGTCTTACTGTATAAACAAATGTAAAATTCTTATGTAGTTCAGTCTTATTATTGTTAGAGCAGAAGATTGCGGTTACCTAGCCCAAAACCTCCACAGCTTCAGTATTTCCATTCATAAGGATACACTGGAGTTATCCAAAAAGAAACAACGGTAGAACATGTTTCAGCTTTTCTTTTTTTCCAGTGAGGCAGAGGCCATTACGTCTGGAAGGATGCCAAGTAATGATAATCATCAGTCCTTCTGGGGCTGTTTTATAACTTTGCAGCTGTATTGTTGGCTACGATTTGCAATCCCAGAGATATTGCTTTATCTGTTTTTGTTTTCCTGTTGGATTGGATAGGAGGCACTATTCCTTTAAAAAAAAAAAAAAAAAAAAAAAGCGCAACTTTTTAAGGAGAAGGGGAACTGTTGCATCTTTCAGTCAGTGTAATGTCAACACCACTTAGGACAAATTTCAAGCATTCACCATTCTTAGACTCTTCCAGCTGCCTGCAGTGCGAGTTGTTAAAAGAGCAGAGCATGAGCCATAAAATGTGTCTGTGGGTGTTAGTTAACACTTTGCAGGTGCGTATCATTCCAGTAAAGCTTTCAAATTATATTCAATTTATAAGCTATGTTTGAAGCTTGTAATTATGTCTGAGCAAATTAGTATCTTCTCTGGCTTCAGTTTTTGAGAGTTCCATCAAATTTGTGGGGTAGGGGACAAGAAGGAGAAGTGGTTGTTTCAAATATACAAAGGTCATAAAAATAGTTTATTGCATTCAGTTTTTGGTAAATGTACTGGGGGAATACTGCAGCTGGAAGGGGAGAGGCAAATAGTACTTCCCTGATTGAAAATTGAAATTAGGGATCAGTTATGATTTGGGTAAAACAAGGAGTATTCTACAATTTTTCACCAATTATGAATCCATCCTTTGGTGAAATTTGTGCTATTATTCCTTTTCTTATGTTTCACTGGAATTCAATTGTTAAAATTTTGGTTCAAGTATAGAAACGAGGACCAGGAGTTGTAACTATTAAAACTGTAAGGAAATATTCAACATGTTAAATGTTTGCAGTTCTGCTTTAACCATTTAACCTGCTCCTTTCTCACTGTGAGATTTCTGCATTATGGTTTTCACCAGGCAGCTACCAGTTGTACAGTTGATGGTCTCGTGTAGTAGAGGAAGTTGGACAGAATGGAGCTCTAGAATCCTGCTTTTTGATCCCAAATCGTGCCAAAACAACAAAACTGCAAAGTCCATAATTGTAATGTTGAATGAACTTAATACTACAGAAGTAAAAAAAAAAAAAGAAAAAAAAAGTTATAAATGCTGATACATTCTCTTCAAGTCATTTAGCTGTGTGTGTACAGCAACAGTACAGGTGTCTGTACCCAAAATGCAGTCAGTTGGTGTATGCATGATGTATTTAAGGGTGAAGCAATACACCACTGGATAAAGTATTGACAAGAGGGAAAAAAGACCCCTTTAATCTCATAGTTAAAGGAAGAGACTGGTAATTTTCTAGGCTTTAGAGTGGAATCAATTTGCAATTATGTGTGCTCAGGAAGTATGAAATGCTGGCAGTTTGTAATGGAAAAATTGATGTTCCTGAACTAGTGAAATACTTTTGTTTATCTATATATATCATCTATATCTATCTATATCTACGCACACATATATAAATCTAAACATATATATTTCGGTGATTAAATATATATAAAAAGTGACTGCATTTGGCCATGCTTCAGCATGATAATGGTACAAATTTTATCCAGTTTAATCCCATAGAATTTTAGGATGATTAGAATTATTTTAAAGAATTGTAATGAGATTGTTCAGTGCTGCTAGCTATGCAATTGCAATGGTTTGCCACCATTCTTTTCAGCCTGGTAGTTCAGTAATAAAGAAAGGGCTGCATACCAAAGGTAGACAGGTGTGTGTATGTTGACACAGAATCACAGCCTCCAGAACTGCCATGCTGCACTGCAAGAGCAGGTCCTTAACAGAAGAATGCCATGATGTGCTTAAAGATGCTTCCAGCATCCTTGGTGATAACAGCAAAAATTCAATTATCTCCAAAGAGATTACTCCTGAGATAAATGCCATCAAAGATAGCAGCATGTAAACAATTTAATCACCTCTGTCTTGGAATACATGCTGAACTACCAGTGTTACGTAGAAATTGAGCTGTGAGAAAAACTAACACAACACAGAAAAAAAGAGGCAGGAGTGCAGGAAGAGCAATTTAGGCATTATTTCTCTCAGAGATACATTTTCACAGAATAATTGAAAAAAATACTTTTTCGTTGTAGGAAAAAAATGAAAGCTAAATGTAACACACTATCTTTTTTTTTTTTTTTTCAAAACTGCATAATTGTTCTTGTCTCTGAAAATATTCCTTTAGACAATTGGGCTTAATTAATATTCAAGCTATATATAGCCATAAAAAATTGATGCATTAAAATAACTCTATTTCAATTTAAAAAAGGGAAACTATTTGAGAAAAGCTGTTTATGTGGAGTTGTATTAATAAGTATTTCTTTTAAAATTTTAAAATTTAGAGTACTTCTGAAAATAAGTGTTAAGGTTTTTACTTCGTCACATCTTTAGATTAGCAAACTGAGTAGTAGTTTACTAAGAGGTTTGATCCTTAACAAGCAGTGCTAGAAGTACACTTCTATTTTCATTTCAAACTCCTATAGGAATAAAAAAGGGGAACATTCTTAGCCTTGAGATATATCACTGCAAAATTCAAAATACTTCATTTTTTGTCTAAAATTTCTCTGAAAATTTGCCATAATACTTTGATATTCCATGCTTTATGAAACAACCTACTGCCCTGGTTGCACTGTAGTATTTCCAGGCATTATTGACTAGCAACATTATTTATTTTAAAAAGAAGCCAAGAAATTGTAATAATAACTGGAAACAGAGAGATTTTTCCTTCTGCTTCATGTATCTTGAGACATAAATAATGAAATTATTTGAAAGATGAAGATGATCCTAGGAAAAGAACTGAAAAAGTTCAGCGTCATCATTTTTTTTTTCAAACATCATTTTTTCCCCCATCCCTGGCTATTTTAATTTTATTTCTGCTGTATTAAAATATTTAACCCCAGAACTCCACTGAGAAATAGCCTTTCCATTTCTGACAGGGCCTGGGGACATGCAATGGAACAGCACTAAGCAATCTTTCCTACAAACAACCACCCAACAGACTGGAAACACAAATAACACGTGGGAAACTGCTACACAGAGATTTTCAGCTCATTCTGCAAGAAGACTGAAATGACACATAGTTAACCTCAGTGCATTCCTTGTAGAGTGAAGCCACCCAGGATTCCTTGTCTTTGTAAGGCATTTTATACTTGTGTATGAGAAAAGAAGGGAAGTGCAGAGCATTACTCTATTACTATAGGAAGTCAGAAGAAAGATTCAGGACTGTGCATCTTCCTAAAAGAAAAGCCAAAGAATGAAAGAAAAATCTGATTTGGGTGGGTTTTTTTGGGTTTGATTTTGATTTGAGGTTTGTTGGGGGGTGGGGTTTAGGTTTTTTGTTTCTTTAATTGTTGTGGGGGGGGGGGGTTGTCTGTTTCCGTTTGTTCTGTTTGGGTAGTCATTTCATTGGTTTTGATTGTTTGAGTTTTCCTAATTTATTATAACTTTATAATTTTATCGTTTCTTATGGATGAGTTTGCCTACTGAAAATTTAGTTTACACTGTAGACTTCAGGTTTCAAGAAGGTTTTTACTTGTTTCACTGAGATTTGTTGGAATTTTAACATCTCTAACAGTGCTTCTTCAGATGCAATTAATATGCAATCACTTCAGGATATATACAGTTGATAGTCTTAAAATTTAATCTTTCCTTTCAAGTAAAAATACACTGATAAATAAAATGTCTGAGACGTCTACTATTGAGAACTATCCACATGAACTTATTAGGAGACAGCAAAACACAATTTTGACAGGAAATATAGTTCTGGCAAGATGAAACATCTTATATAACAGAAGGCCAATTGCAAGTATTTGTCTTCTTTGTCTCTATTCCAAAAAACATAATATGTCTTTCAGAAATCTTCAGATGATCCCACTGAACCCACACATATAAATTCTTGATCAAAAATCTTTTTTCATATTCAATAGGTTTGTAGTGTTGATTCAACATATATTTTTGTGTGGAAAGAGCAATGCTGCAATCTTCCTTTCCATTAAGTGATAATTATTCATCCTTTCAGAGTTCAGTTTTCTCCTTAACTCTGATTCCTCATATTAAAACCTTAAAATGTACATAAAAGGATGCAAGCATTTTATTTTAAAGGGAAAGTTAAATTTGACAGATACAAATATTAAAGGTTTGTTATCTGCTGGCAGAAAAGGGTAGGAGTGCTGAAATATTTAAGTGTGTGGCAAGCTGTGTTATGAATGAGAGGATTAGAAGGATTTTCTGAATCCTCTAGAACTTGTTTTCAAAGGTTTTGATGTCAGGAAACTTGTTCTATTTTAGAAAACAATTATTTTCTGTCATTTAAAGCATTGTTTTTCAAGTAAGATATAATTACTAAAATCTGGGGAGTTTAAATTACTGGAAAATTTAGCCAAGCCATCAATTTTTTTTTTTTTTTTTTTTTTTTTTTTTTTTTTTTTTTTGTGGAAGGAAGCCTTGCTCTATTCCTAAACTACTGAAGGATGTGCTCTAGACATTTGTAGAGAAAGCCAGATACCTTCCATTTTGCCAGAGACAAATTTAGCTACAACCTCAGAAGGTTCTGAACTATGCTGTAATTTATAACACACATTCTTAATTTTCTCACATTCCGTTGCCATATGTATGTGAAGGGGAGATGAGGAAATAAATATTGTCTGACTATGAAATAAAGAGTTGGGCCCCTTTGGATCACAGGGTTCAGATGGGCAGAAAGATCCAATCCCAACTCAACTGATTAGGATATTTTGTTGAATACCACTGAGACTGAAACTTATGAAACTGATGGTAGCTATGTGCTAGTGGTAGTTATATCTATCCCCTGAATTTATGAAGAATATACAAATGTTTTATTAATGTACATTTAGACGATTCAGTTATACATGTTTTTAGAGAAATTGGGGTTTTCTTAAGTTCATTTGTTGATTCCTGCATATTAGTGGCATTTATGTCAGGGGCTCACATCAGCTGCAATCTAAGTTTCTCAAAAACCCACTCTAACTGGTAGGAATGAGGAATCAACCATCTCTCTAGGAAGCCTGTTACAAGGTTTGACCACCCTCTCAGTAAAAAAGATTCCTACTGTCAAGTCTGAATCTTCCCTGATGCAGTTTTGAACACTCAAACATATCCTATCCATGAATACTGGAGAACAGCAGGTCCCTCTCCACCTACTGTCTTCCAGGAGCTTAAGAGAGAATGAAGTCACCCATTAGCTTCCTTTTCTTCAAACTAGACAAACATGGTCTTTAAGTGGCTCCTTGTGGGACATTCCTTCCAGCCATCTCACCAATTCTGTTTCCCTTCTCTGGACATATTCAAGTACTTTCACATCCTTCTCAGATTTTGGAGCCCAGAACCACACAGAGTACTCCAGGTGAGACCACAACAGTGTTTAATACAGAGAGTAATCACCTCTTTTGACATGAATTAGATAACATAAAATATAGTTTTAATTCTGGGGTCAAAAATTATTGTTGTTTGAAGGGCTTTTTGTTGGAGGCTTTTTGCTATTTCTAAATTGATTGGCTTTGTTTTTACTTTGTTTACATTACTGCATTTATCATGATAGGGATAAGCATTTGAGAAGCATTCATAAAACAAGGATGATCATTTAAAATTCCCTTAATCTAGAAAAATTTTGAGAAGGACTGTAGGCTTTTGAATAAGACCATGAACATTTTTGTTCCTTTTGCTCAGCTGATATGTGAGAGACTGATGGTTCCTGGAAGCAGGCTGGCAGAGCATTATTTGGGCTCCCCCTCCTTCCATGGTCTCTCTGAGCATCTCTGATCATGTAGATGAGTTTTGTAACATAACCTACCCACAACCTTACAAGTTAAAAACAGGTCTAAGTCTCTGAAGACTTTTTTAAGTAGGTCCAAAGGCAACTTGCCCATACCCTGGGCTGTTTAGCTGCACTCTGGCTGGGCAGCACACCACACAAGACCGAGGTTCCTGTCCAGCCAGAAAAAAAGCCCAAGCACAGAAGAATGGTTCCACTGCACTCACAGTCCAGACACATGACTTTACTTAATCACCCTCTGCCATCTAAATATTTAGCCTTTCAAAAGGCACATATGAAAAACAGGTGTAATAAAACCTGACTAGTTCATTCACTAAGATCTTGCCAGACTGATGATCAATGAATTATCAAATTAATGCTATTTTAACAAATTACCAATATTTCTCCAGATAGAAAAGTTTGAAGGCAAATACTTTCTAGTTTTCCCCCTTTATTTTCATTCCAGCTTGATATGATCCTGCTTTTCTAGGAACTGAGGCAGGAGACTGAGTAGCAGCCAGTAGCTGAGAAATCAAGGATCTCAGCCTTAAAGACAGCCAAGTTACAGCTCTGTCTTAAAAAGAATCTGGCATCTGTTTGTAAAATCCTTTTAGATTTTGTCTCTTTTTTAGCCCTTGCTGTTCATCTCCTGTCATCGTCAC
The DNA here is from genome assembly GCA_017589585.1 of Phylloscopus whistleri. NCBI lineage: Eukaryota > Metazoa > Chordata > Aves > Passeriformes > Phylloscopidae > Phylloscopus > Phylloscopus whistleri. The sequence goes on from JADMLD010001396.1 coordinate 1,062,306, forward strand.
ATTGGCACTGAGGGAGCATGAAGGCCTGTATTCATTCTGCTTAGCTTAAAAATTCAATGACCACATTAAACTGAGGCAAGCTTCAGCACCTAAAGAAATAAACAGCTTGCTGGAGTAGCAGTTTAATGCTATTGACTTCGTTAAGAGACCTGAATGAGGATGTGGCACCTACATCCTTCAACCCAGGAAAAAGTGTGTTGCTATTTCTGGTAGTAGGCTACTGGTTTTATAGGGATTTTGCAAGGCCACAGGAGTGAGATTTGATAGCTTTCCTTTCTCTGAACTTTTCTAATCTTACCTGGAACTCTGTGTCCATTTTGTTTAGCTGTAGCTAAAATTTTCCCAATGTTGAGCTGGCTACTCTTAATTTGGAGTTTTTACTTATCAAATGATATAACCAAAACTTCGTATGGGTAATAGTAAACAGTAAATTTTCTGTGTAGGAATTTTTTTATTACACTAACAAAAAAATATATGAAGAAATATAGGCCTGGTATGAAAGCAGATGCCTTGGGAAGTGGGAACAAAAGATGCAGGGGAGTGCAGGCACAGGATGTTTGGAGTCAAGGTACAGACTGATGCTGGGGACCCCATAGCTCTAAACAAATCACCAGTAGTCACTTAATAAAATGCAGGTCTGAACCTTTGTAGTAGCAACACAGAACATAAAACCAGTACCTGCTTATGTAAAATGCACAATATAGAATAAAGTTTGATTCACCATGAACTTGCAAACAAGTAACAATAGAGAAAGCTGTAAAGTAATGCTAGCAGATTTAAAAAGTGGAGTCTGGGGTAAGAAAGATGAAAATACCAATATCATAGTCCTCCAGGTGGAAGAATTAGAATGCTTCCAATTCACTGTACCCTATCCACATTTATAGTAATAGTAGTAGTAATAATAAGAGTAGTAATATACTTCTTTATGTTAATATTTGGGTCTTTTTTTTTTTTGTCTTTCATTTTCTGTAGTAACTAGGTCTGTACTAATATCAATTCTGTGATTAGACTTTAAAATTTCAGTAATAACCCCTTGGATTTTCATAAAAGATACGTTTTCACTTATGTTGATAAAAGGCTTTTGAGCAACTGAGTGCTCTCCAGGATTCTGGTGGGGACAAATAAATCAGAATGTCATGGGATTCCTTTCTGGGCTACTTGGGTGACAGATGAGAAGTGATAAGACCTATGGAGTGGGGACACCTTTTAACAGGTGAGGGTAATTGCCTGTCTTGTTAAGACTAGAAAGTATTGTCTTCTTAAGATCTGAAGAGCTGGTTACTGTCTGTTAAAGCCATATACAGATGTGGAAAATAAAGAAATAGGTTAATCCATATCAAGTCCACGAAAGACTGCTGCAGTTATAATACAGTGGAGAATGAGCTTCACTGACCAAATGGCAAGTTCAGTAGATGATCTTTAGAAAGGCAAATTCCTCAGTGCTTACACATGAACTGTAAAGAAATCAAATCTACACCTGTGTTCTTAGCTATTTGACCACATCAAAATCCCCTTTTCTTGGTACAGGCTGTTACCTCTTTGTTATGTGCTTAGTGAACGCATTTTAATAGCTCATTGTGAAGTTCATAAGAGGATCACGTGCCTTAATAGTATCTTGAGTATAATTTTTAATGTTTTCCATCTCATTTCATTTCTTTCCTGTTGAAACTACTAAAAGGTCTGCCAAGAGTACACTGGCAAATGGAAAGCACTCAAACAATGAACATCTCATCCAATGGTTAAAGCATAATTAGGGGATTATATGTCTTCAAGAATAATGTCCCCTTTTATTACTAATAAATTGTTGCTTTCTATGGATTTTTATTACCTCATGTTTAGTATTTTACAAGCACATAAATATTTCCCATTTTGAACATTCAGAGGTCCAAAGCTGGTATAAAACAACCTCCCATCAGACATCCTAAAATTTATTTCTTTTCATTCATGATCAACAGATTAGATCAATTAATACAAGTATGTCTGATAGTTAGCTGTCTGTTACTAGATGTTGCTTTGCAAGCTATTTCAGTAGAAATAACAGAGTTAACAGGAGATACATGAAGTGACTTACTAGAAAGTTCCTCAGATTCCTGGGAGAGGTGGGGAAATCTGTTCAAGTTTCCATAACTTAGCACCATTCTTAGCACCACTTCTGCCATTTTACTCACCCCATCTTTCAGGAATTACATAATAATTTACTGTGTTTTGTTATCTGGCTCATGAGATATTTTGTGTATTTACTTTCTTGAGATTATTCTGCCTCACTGATTAGGGTAAGAAAACCAATATAGCAATCTCTTTTAAGAAAACCAATATAGCAATCTCTTTCCCCATAAGATATAACATCTGGAATTTGATGATCACCTTGGACAAGAATTTAGACTTGTTTTTTATGACTATTGTTTTGTTTGTTTGGTTGGGGTTTTTTTTGGCAGGATTAAAATAAGCCAATAAGTTATTGTGTACATGAAATAACTACAACACAAAGGGTCCACTTTTTTATCTAACCCTCAGCAAAATTTCAGTCTTCCTTGGGTGCATCCTCACTTGTCAATCTACATAAGAATGCCCATGAAGCCGTGCTGATATATGGAAATGGACCAGTTTTGGTATACCAGCTGACCAAACCACCCTAGGAAATGTAAGAAATGCCAATGTCTATGAATTAAACAACATCATACATACCTTTATCAAAAGTATTTGAGAGGATCAAAATAAGTGATACAATTTCCTAGGCTTGTGCATTTTTGGTGCCGCAGGAAGGACAGACATACATTTTTCTCAGCTTTGAATTCAGAAGTCATTATGGGACTATTTAGCCTAAAAACTTGCTTTTAACAAGTTCTTCACTAACTGGAATTTGTATTTTCAGGGTGACAAGCAGAGAAGAAAAAGAAAGTAAAAAGTTATAGGGAGGAATGCAGTGAAAATATCAAGTAGGCAAATGTCAGTAGCATAAGCAGAGAAATTAGCACTGAGAATTATCAATAGCTCTTTCTAATTGGAGCTTCTTTTCGATCTGTAATTTTCAGTACTGAAACTTTATTCACCTCCCTGGAGTGAAGACTGAGGAGTAGCTGTTCCCACAAGGGAAAATAACATACCCTTCCACTTTACTGTGCTTCAGATCCTAATCCCCAAATCATCCCCATTACATAGACAATTTTATTCCTGGTCTCTCTTAGTATAAACCAATTAGTTTTCTCCAGGATGAAACCTAGGGTTTTTTTCTTGTTTTGGGGAAAGACTTTTCCACCTACTATATCTGAGAAGTGGAAGGGAGTTTTGTATCTCTGCCCTATAAGTCACCCAACATCACCAAGACCTTAGAAGGTCTTTCACTCCAGCACCCCCAGGTACCCTCATATCATTCTCTAAAACATGAAACACATACTCTGCTTCATTAGAGAACATTATTTTGGGGAACCCTGGCTTAATTTCAGATATATTTAAAAGGAAAGCAAAAAGAAAACTAAACAAGACAAAAAGCAATGACAACAACACCACCACCATTTTGTTACATCTCTAGGTCTTGCTATGTGGCCTCAGTGCAGGAAAACACAATCAGTCTGTACTAAAGGGGCCTATCACTGAGCAGTGTGGATGCAAACTGATCTGACCTTTCTGGAAATGGATCCAGAGATTGTTCTCCAAGTGGATATCTTTCATAGTGTAGCTCTACTAAAGAGCTCTCAGAGAAGAGACAGAATCACAAAATTTGCTGAGCTGGAAGGGACTGACAAAGGTCACTGAGTCCAACTCCCAGCCCTGCATAAGACCATTCCCAAGAATAACGCCCAAGAGCATTGTCCAAACACTTCCTGAATGCTCTCAGGCTGGTACTGTGACCACTTCCCTGGGGAGCCTGTTCCATTACACAACCACCCTCTGTGTGAGGAATATTTTTCTAATATTAGAAACTTAAACCTCCCCTGATGCAGCTTCAGGACATTCCTCAGGTCCTGTCCTGGTCACTACAGCAAAAAGATGAGTGTCTGCCCCTCCTCTTCTCCTCAGAAGGAATTTGCAGGCTGCAATGAGGTCTCCCCTCAGTCTCCTCCAGGCTGAACAGATCAAGTAACCTCAGCTGCTCCTCATATGGCTTCCCCTTCAAGGACCTTCACCTCCTTGTTCTCCTTTGGATGCTCCCTAATAGGTGAAAGTCTTTCTTATATTGTGGCACCCAAGTACTCAAGGTAAGGCCACACCAGTACAGAGCAGAGCAGACAATCCTCTCCTCCGATTTATTTCTCTTTAGCAAGACATTTTGTACAGAAAACTAGAGAAACATGGAGGCTTTTTTAAGTGAGTACATAAGGTTTTCAGCACCAACTTTACTTCATGCAATGGAAAAAACCCACCAAAGTAAATGCTACCTAATTGGCAAGTTTAACCTTTTGTCTACATGCAAATAGGTTGGAAAATCTGTGGTATAAGAAAGAACATGTATCTGGTTTATATGGAAATAAATTTGCCTAGAAGTTCCTGGAAATTTCATTCATATGATCTTTCCTTGGCTCAAAAAAACCCCAAGATCTTTAACAGCAGTCAAATTTCTCCAATTAAACGGGGCTTAAAAGAAATTGTAATCTGTAGAAACCTTCTTTATGAATGATGACAAAGTTCTGTGTGTACAAAAAGAATTTAAGTAATTAAATTTATTAATTACTGCTCTTAATATAATTTTTATAGATATGAGAGGTATTTTTAATGTATTATCACTGAAAACTGAATTTAGAGCAGGAGAATATGAGTCACCATATTAAAAAAATGTGGTGAAGGAGGAAAATATATCAACCCTTTAAAGAAGTATATCCATCTAAGAACAACAACGTATGTACAACTTCCTGATTCTCAGTTATTTCTCATACATAGCCTATAAGGAACTGAGATGCAGGTCTTGTTCTCAGTAGGACTGATGAAGGGTCTAGGAAATCCCCTGACTGTTCTATGGACAAAATCTCCTCAGTAAGGAGCAAAGAGAAGAAAACATAAAAATCTTGTATGCAAAGCATTTACCATTGTAAGAAGCTCTTGCAGTTCATCCAACTTGGTGTCTTCCATTTAATGGCTTTTCTGCTCAGTAAGTATGCATGTCACTAAGATAGTGAATCTAAAATCCAGGTACCTAAAAATTAGAAATTTAAGACAGAATAAATTTATATAAGCTCTGTGTAATAGGCAATCTAAAAGGCAATTCATCTTAAACTAAAATAGAGACTTAGAGGTATAAGAACAACCTCTGTTTATTTCTCTCCACTCACTACACAACAAACTCAAGATGAGCACAGATTTCAATGCTTAGATATCTAAATTTGGAAGATAGAAATCCCACTCTAAATTACAAGCCACTACAGCCACATACTTTACTTTCAAATATGGGCTAATTCAAGTGCCTAGCCTCTGCTACAATTGTATATAAGATTTCTCTAGTAGAGTTACACATAGTTCCACTCTTTCCTTAAATCACAAAATAGGAAGTATAAAGGCCTAGGAGGCACAGATCAACCTCATAGCTACATGACATCTGCTACTTATAATTCTACCAATGCAACATAGTCATACATTTAGCTTTACAGGTTAGTTAAGCCAGATTTATGGCTATTTTTGGATTGCCAGAGTGGAACAAATCATCTAGAAATCATCTAGAAAATACCACTATGTCTGGTTGTCAGATGGTAAGTGTATAAACTGCAGGACTGGTACTGGTAACTCACCTGATTCATTGTCCAGCTTCCCTCTCTACCATTGACATGTGACTAAAAAGTTATTTCAGTCCTTAATTCTAATTAGGTTCAGGGGTTTGTTGGTTTGGGGTTTTGATTTTGTTTGTTTTGGTTTTTTTTGTTTTTTTCATAATTTAGGTATGTTTTACCTAAGTTACACTTCATCAGAGAGCTAGAAATCTGATGTTTCTGAGCAAGAAGTGCCACAACTTTTCTAGTTGTGGAGGGGTTATTGTTGTTATCTACATCATGCCAAATTAAGTACATATGAAAATCACTTCATTAGATTGCAATATTTTAATAAAATACACATACAAAGAACCACAGACTGTTTAGTATTAAGGTACAAACCTTTATCAGAACTACTGTGACTGTACTGGTAAACTATGGACAAGGAGGTATCATGAGTGAGTTAGAAGGCTTGAAAAATGAATCTTTTCAACTTCTCACAGCCTTTTTGCTTGGCAAAGTTGATTTGTTTAAGTGCTAAAGAAACACGACTAAGATAAAGCTGCAGACTGATGTAGTACATCTATGCATTTTTCCCTTCTCACAGCAAGATGAAAAAATATGTATTAGCTTTCAGCCCAATCAAAGTCAAGGAGTCCAATAAGGAAAAGAGGCCTATTGATATATATGTTTTATAAAAGAGAGTATTTGAACTAGAAGCCTTCTGGGAAATACCCCTACAAGTTATTCAACCATCTAGCTGAACTTCTGTTGAACCATTTTCCTTTTCCTTCCCTTTGAAGAGTTTTGAAGAAGCTCAAGAAAAAGTAAAAACTTCCATGCTCCTGAATAATTAATGAAATCTGTTTCTCAGTCCAGTAAACACTGCATTTTTATAAAGAAAGAGAACAGCTGGTGCATGAAATCAAGCCTTTGAAATCACACATTTCAAGAAAAATTCTCTCAAGATTCAACTTTCGATAAACATCAGTCTGCAATCCATTTCTGCATGAAAATGAAACCTATTAAACAGTAAAGGTAGGAATATTGTGTTTGTGTGTGTGAGGTATGTTCGTCCTAGCAGAAAGGCTGCTTATTCCTCTGGGCTCCCACAGTCTCGTGGAATAAAAGTGGTTTGTGCATCAGTGGTTTTCTGTGGGCTCTCAGACCATGTCAAACGGCCTATGACATGCTCTTTATTCAGTATATGGGAAATATTGCTTTGCAACCTGGTGCCAGGAAGGGCTCATAGCTGGGGGAGGAGGATATAGGGGCCTAAAGATGCCGGCAGTAAATGCACATTCCAGAGAGTGGTTAATGGTCAAGAAAATCAGGGGTTCACTGAGGCAAGACAGAGAGGAATGCCCAACTTGTTCTTTTGATTGATGGTAGTAGAATGCCAAGGATCAAGAGAAAATAAGCCCAAAAATATATTTCAGTAGAGAAAACAAGGCATTAATAGTGAATATCATGCCTAACACTGATGATGATTTATAGTCTGGCTTGCAGACAAAACCACCAATCTGGTACTGCTAACAACTTGAGAAGCATGGAAAACTCCAAGGCGTTTTTCAAAAATGATAGAGTATACAACAGGCACAAAGTTTCTTTTGGAGGTTTGTTTCCCTGTCATAATCTCCTGTAATCATTCAATTTGCATCAACCAAGAAAAAATTCTGAGGTGCTAGTTTAAGACTGAAACTGAAAATATTTCTGGTCAAGAAATACAGTTCTAGCTTCTTGCATGAGGCAGAGTAAATCTAACTTCATGATGTGAAGTAATTGGGTATGAGGCACTTACACCTGTGGAAAAACATTTATGTGACAGGTTTATGTTCTGACAGTAAATATATGACAAAACCTGTTTTTTTCAAGGAGCACACAGTTTACACATGATAATTTATTTTTTTCTGAAATAAATGAGCTTGAATATTTTTATTTTTTCCTTAACTGTGATAAAATAAGCACTATGAAATATCTTGTTCACCAGCTCAATTCTTCTTTTGCCCAAGGAGGTTTAAATAACAATCTCTCAGCTTGAAAATATCCCAACTGTCAGGCAAGAGAGGCATTCTATTATATGTTATCTCAATCTGTATTTAAGCAGTTTATAAAAACTTACTCGAGGCAGAGGGATTGAGGGAGACATTTGAAAATACTTGATGATTAGGCAATTTACCTGAAAGGTTATTTATGCTGTTTCAGTCCCCATTCTGAATTGGACAAAGGTGTGAACTATAAGTCTACAAGATATTCTTAGGACACTTCTTTCAACCTTTCCTGTTGACATTGTTCCACTTCAGATAAAATGCTCAAAATATGATTGAGATGGAGAACAAGAACAGTCCTCTAGCTGGGACACTTGCTCGGGAGATGGGAACACATGACCACCTCTCTCCAGTAAATATTTAATTGAGTATAAGCAATGGAGCAGTGTCAACAGGAGACATTGAAAGAGCCCTTCTATGTTAGTTTAAGTTAAGGGTAAATATTCTTCAAAACAACTCATGCAGATGAGTGATCTGAATCTAGGTTTTTCACATCCTGCTTTTTACAGCTTGAGTCCCCGAGCATATGAGAACTTCCTCTTCGTCTAGGTACTTGAGATTGGATTTTTTTTTTAATATTATAAATAGCCTCTATTTTTTCATGGATTTATTAATCAACGGCGCTATTGTTTCTTCCACTGTTACCACAAACTGACATTCACAATGGAAAAGTTGTGTTGAGCTTGTATTTGCAGCCCCTGACTGCCTGGAACAGAACAGAAATGTACAGTCATTAAAAAGATAATGGAACCACTAGTTTGTTAAACTAAACCAAAATTATTTCACTGATTTTTGAGAGTATTCACAGATATCACTTTGCAGGAGAAGTACCTGATATGCTGGATTACAAGGTTTATTCAGAGAGAATTCTACAGCTTGCAGAATCAGGTTAACAGGAACCTGATAGAATTTAATAAAAGCAAATGCAGGACCCTCTGTCTGAGAAGGCAGAATACTGCTCAACACCAGCTGGACACAAGCTATCAGAGCACCCTGCTGCAGAGAGGGTCAATTCAGGTCTGTAGGAGCAAGAGTGCAGACAAAGAATTAAGGGAAGTGATTGTTTCACTTGCATTCAACATATATGAATCTATACTTTCAGTACTGTGTCTAGTTTTGGGATCCTGCTTTTAGGAAAGATACTGGAGTGGAGGGGGGACACCTATGTAATCAGGAACAGGTTGTAGAAGGACAGAGTGAAGTGGACCTACTCAGCCTGGAGAAGACCAAGTTCAAGGGAGACCATACATCTGTTTGCAACTACCATACTGGGGTATGGAGAGAGGATGGAGACCAACTATTTTCAGAAGTTCACAGAAACAGAAGAGGAGGAAATGAACACAGGCTGGAACAAGAGAAATACTAATTAAATGTAAGGATTTTTTTATTTTTTTTTTTAATTCACAGAAAGGACTTTTAAAGAAGTTGTCTGAAAAAAAATTTTGGAATATCTGTCACTGGAGGTATTGAGAACTTGACTATACATGGTCCAGAACCTCATCTAAGTAGGTCCAGCTCCTAGGAGAAGTTAGGACAAACTGACTTTCAGTCAATCTTCAGGAAACTTTCAGGAAACTGAGTTTCAGTCAATTTATGTCTTGACCATTTTATTTTGCAATACAAAGAATTGTAGACAATTATATTGGCAGTACTTACATTTTCTTACTATTCCTGAAGAGTGTAATGGCTATTTTTTTTAATTACTCTTCAATGTAAAGCATTATTTTCCTACTTTATATACAATAGATGTCCTTATTCCTCTTGTTATTCATCTTCTATATTCTCCAGCAAATATGCTGAGTATTGTCTATTTTGTTATATACATCTAGTATCTTCACAGTATTTAGGGTAATAAACAATATAGAGTACAATACATGCTATTCCTTGCTTTCTTTTTCCATCCATCATCCAACAAACTGATGCAAAATTAATAGTGTTCTAAAAAATTAGATGTATTCTTACCGTGCTCTAAAGAAAGAATCTTGGTCCAGCTTTTGCACAATTTTGTATTCAAGATATTTAGCTTAAATAATTTTCAAATAGATTTTTTGGGGTTTTTTTAACCTGAGAAGTAAGTTTATGTATGTTTAAGAGAAAGAAAAATTTGTGATTTATCGCCAGTTGACCGAAATGCACAGTTCTCAAGCTATGGTGGGATAAATTTGTTTCACTATCATTCAAACATTAGTACAAAAATATATCATCCCTCCTTTCAGATATGCACAAATATGTTCATATATGCATATATATTCAAGCACACAAGTACATATAAAAAATTCAGAAGAAAAAAATGTATCTCAAACTCAGAAGTAAATGTAAATACTACTGATTTATTTGGGGTTTATATGAATAATTTTCTCTTTAGCTTTTATATCAGAGAAAAAATGTGTTTATATTGGCAATACTTCTTTCCATGTAAGCTACACATACTCTTTCTAAAATGGAGAGACTCTGTAAAAAGGACACATTTGAAAAATGTTTTTCTCGTACACTCATAGTTTCAAAGGAGAGTGCACTGAATTCTAGCATAACCTTTCACACAGGTGTTTTATCTTAGGAAGTATCACCTTTCTATATTTGGGGAATATCACAGAATTGCAGTTTGCCCTCTTTTTCATATATTTTTGCAATTCTGTATCCAGGAGAGACTACAGCCTTTACAGTATGGGAGTGGTCTTGCAGCATGTTATTATGGTATGTTATTTATATTCACTTTGAGACCTTTTTCTGGATTTAAATTGCTTTGAATCTTGGTCTATGAGAATTTGTTATATTGTGTCAACTTAGAGATAAAAACTAGCAATGAGAGAGGAAATTTGGATCTAGAGATTTATGGAAAATTAAACTGAGTGTGGGAGGGTTTTAATTTGCAATATAATTTTTGGAACTACTTTCAGGGTGAAACAATCATCTAGCAGAACAAGTATATATCTTTCAAACCCTTCACACAAAGTTGTCTTAAAATTCTATTACATAGAATACATGTCTAATTAACCCAGCTACAGTGTTTCCCTCAAGTTTTTAGCAGAATATAAAAAATATCTCATAGGCTTAGATTCATGGCCCATCCAGGTTGCTATTCTGTCTGCAGGACTGGCAGGAGGTCCTGCTACCTGGGGAAAGTAGGTAAAACTGGTCAAGATCAGGTACTCAGGAAAAGCAAGCCTGGAAGGAGGGAGGGATAGAGAGGCTGAACTAAAACATGAACCAGAACATTTCCAAACTTCTGAGTTCAAATGGCCACTGTAACTGCATCTTTCATATCCCAGCTTCATACTGGAGAGAGTTCAAGGTACATATCATAGCTTCTCTTACCCCTTTCAATAAAAAGATCATCCAAGGAAGCATGCAGCAAGGCAGACATAGCATGCTCTGACCACATCTGCACCACAAGCAATGAGGAGAACAGGGCTTTGCAACAGTCAAAGCCATGGAACTGCTGGTCAGCCTAGATATGAATGTGGTTACCCAGAATTTCCAGCTTGTTAAATGGTGTTATTCTGCTGTCAAATGTAAAGTTGATTTTGCAGTTCACTTAGGCAGGAGGTTACTTAGCTAAGCCAAGCAGAATGGTTGTTAGGAGCAGCACTCTGAGAGGAGGTCTGGTGTGTGGCTACTGCCTTCTGAGGGGCTGTTTGTGGCCTATGCAGAGCATAAAAAATGTGGGAACAGGGAGACGCACCTGTGAAATCTTACTTTTTTCACCCCTGGACCTGAGGACCAGTGAGTCAGTCATTCCATGTCTGTCCCTGACATGAAGCAGCACATTATTTCTGACAAGAAGTGGAAATGGTACAGTTTTGCAATCCTTTTGTCAAAAGATTTATATTCAAATGTAATATAATCTATTCATCTGCCTACTACAGAAATCTAACTCTTATGCACATGCACACATGAAATCATGGGAAGGAACAGAACACACACTATTTTTCCAAATAAAACCACAATCTATGCTCTAAAATGAGGTTTCAGTAAGGTAGATACCCTTCAGTTTCTTCGTGATCTGTTTAATTATTTTGAAATTTCATGTAGTTCATTCACATAAAAGGCATATACATATATATATATGTATATACATATGCAAATCTCATATGCATGAACATACACACAAATACAAATTAACATTCAGGAAGATGTGCCCAAGCCACCGTTCTGAGTGGTGTGAATATGATTTTTCTCTTTTGTAAAGTCTGTAGCTAAAAAAAAATAAATTTGTTCTGTGTATTTCAGGTAGGATATGGAGCAAAAATAATATCAGTTATCCAATCTTCTTACTATAGTAAATTATATTCTTCTTTTCTCAGTAGCCAGTTACCTAAGGTTATCAGATTTTGAAACTTGCTGCTTTACAAGCCTTTCCTCTTTCTGAAGATCCTTCTTGAAAAAGTTGTCAGTGACAGCTGTAGAATGTGACATCAGCTTGAAATAATATCTGGAGTATATTTTTGAGGTTAAACTTATTTGATTTACAATATTCCACATAACATAGGCATAAGCATGGGATTTGTCTGACATGGAGAAATTACAGAGAGGACTCATTCAGATTTCTCCTTTGTTGCTTAGAAAGTGTTCAGAATTTTCAATACTCAAAACATGAATCCAAAAAACCATGTCTCTCAGGAGCAAAATGCTGCAGAAATGCCTTAAGTAATTCAGAGAAAGTTGCAAAACAGGTCAAGATATCTTTCAGTCCAACTCAGTAAAATTAAGCCCTGATAAAAATCCCTCTATTGCAAAGCCTAACAAAGAAAAAACAAAACAACACAATCGTTTTTAGTGACACAAGAAGTTCTTTGGGCACTATGGAGGCTGATTTTCTATGGTTTTGCTTCTTATGCTTGATTGCAAGCTTTGATTGAAACTTTATGGGGAAATTTGCTCTTCCATGTGGCTTCTCTGGCATTCAATAACAGGGAGAACTTAGCTGCAGCAAGCAACAACCCACAGTCATCAACACATCTAATATATCTTTTCATCACTTTAGCTCTGTATTACTTAAAGAAACATCTTTGTATGAGACCACTTCCTTACATACAATTTGACTGAAATATGTTACAGTTTGCTTGATTTAAGGGTGAAAGAACAGAATGAGACAGATCAAGAGAATTTAAAAAATAAAAAGAGTAAGTATGACCTCATAAACCTTGTTTCCTTAGGAAAATAAACTAAAATCTTCAATAATAGAATGAAAGTATTCCATAGCCATAATCAAATCTGGTCTCAAATCAAACTTTTTCTGCGCTAGCATATAATGCTGTCCAGTCCTGATCCCAACCCCAGTTACCTAAGGAAATCTTCAGGGACAGAAAACAAATGAAAAACTTACTTTGAGAAACACTTTTAAAATAAAGAAGATGTAAAACAGTGTGGATTCTTGACAAGATAATTCATAATGTTGATAATAGTCATTTATTCAGAAAAAATCATAAAGTGAAATAGATGCTTTCTAACTTAAGAAATTGCCAAAGGGAAGGAAGACCAGACATAGACAAACACAAAATCTCAGAGTCACTGTAATGACACTCATACAACCTCTTCTGAAAGGATACTTTGCCACAATACAGATGTATGTAAGGATCAGTACTTGTACAAACAGTTTATATACAGTTCATTGATCCTTAGGTGCATTTACAGTACTCTCTTGGGCCTACCAAGAACTTCTCGTGTTGCCACTATGTGAAAATATGTTATTTCAAACAATCACAGCATTTTACCTTACATGTCAGACTGATGACTACTGGGAACAAGGATGAATAGATTGTGGCCTTCACAAGAAATAATTTGAAAAATATTGTTATAGATCTGTGGACTATGACACCTTGCAACTTCATGGCCTTTCAGTCTCTATATTATTCTTACTTATTTCCATTGCAATGAAAAGCAGAACTGGCACTAAATAGATTTTTACTCAAGAAAGTTATCCAAGAGCCAAATACGTATGTAGAAGGTAATACAATTATCATCTTCTTTCATAAAGATATCTAAGTATCCTGTCTGCCTACTTTTTAAAATTTATACTTTTTGAGATTTAATTAATCCATTTTGAGATCCTTTTTTAATCCTTTACCTGGGTGTTAATTTGCCATTACCAAATTATTTTAATATGTGATTTCCAAAATCCAACATAGTTCAGGAGTGTGCATGTCTACTGAGAGCATACATGTGCTACATAGGCTAGTTGACCCTGATCCCTCACAATAAGGACACTGAATGAAGTTTTATTTCTTATGAGTATTCCTACTTGCATGGCTTATTTGCTAACCATGGGAGTTGGGCATTTAATCTGTCAAACATTTGTAAAACACCAAAAGCAGCGCAACCTTTGACCTGGTTCAATAAAAATGCACCCATTTCTTGTGATTTTTCTGTTTGCCCAGCCTGTTTCATACATTTGCCCCATGCCTTATGAAGAATGCACACAGGGTACGATCTTTGACATTCAGCCACCTGTGTCCTATACTTTTTGTGTGAAAGAAATAAATGACAGGCATGGAGATTAAAAACAGACCTCCCTTTCTCTTTCTGTCTCTCTTTTTTTGGCGTTTTTTTCTTTCTTACTATTTTTTCCTCGTTCAGGTGTTTTGCCAGATGATCTGCAAGAACTATCTGTGCTTCAAATTATAAAAGTTTCTTTCTACTATTTCCACAGATATTTTCATGGTATACGTTACACAGCTTTAAATGACCAACTATCTTTATACTTTGTGCAAAAAAATTGAGATTAGATCATACTCCCAATAAAATAGACCGTAAAGGCATCATTGGCCTCAATATGGATGATCAAAGGTGTGTGAAACTGCTTTTTTTAAAGTAAATTGAAGACAACAGAAGAGGTTTTTTCATCTGAATGATATTTCTATTTCTCTCCTACCCTTGATATAAGAACCTGATGGCCCTTGCCTACATTAATATAGGGGAATTGTTAATTTTAGTCATACTTTGGATCAAAACATATTTCTAATTGGGGAAGAAAAAGTGCTAAATATCATTTTATCTTGGTAGCATTTACTTTTGCCTATTACCATTAAGTGATGTTAAGTCAATTAAAACAAGAATGATCTTGCTTAGCTTCAGGTGTTTCAGAGTTGTCCACCTTGGCCCCTTCTGGTTCCACCCCCCTCAGTGCAGGGAGGAAGGATCATCTTTGTCTCTGATGAATCATTCAATGAAGATGAGCCTGCCTTCACCAGGACAGGGAAATTGATTTGGGTTAGCTCAAGCATAAGTATCTAGTGCTGTTACAGGTACTTTTGGATACACTGTTGGGCTACCATCTGCTCTTCTGGAAGGGCAGCGATATTTCTCTTTCCCATATTTTTGTTGGCCAAGTGTGGATATCTCAATAACATCAGTGCTGTGTCTCAAATGAGACAACATCCTATTTAGGAAACTCAACATTTTTTTTCTAGTGGTAATTCATTGAAATTAATCCTACCCACGCTCTTGCAATACCACAAAAAATTTCAGTAGAACACTTGTACGTTAGTTGATCCTCCACGAACAGACTCCAGGAGCTGTTATTAATTTAGACTAAGTCAGTAGAATTCTGCTGACTGCAATATTTTAGAGGTTTAAGTAAAAGCAAAAGCTGAGACTCATTTCTTTGACACAGTAGCTGAATATCACTCTACTTGTTTTGCTTATTCTACTGCTTGTTGAAATCGTTCAGTTAATGAACACAATCAAGTTAGTGCAAAAGTAAATTTTAGTAACAAAATTTCTCTGTTTCTGGTATACAGATGTAACAAACATTTTAATTATTCATTTTAAAGATAATTCCCTTAAAATATTTAGCTCATATTAAACTTATTCTGGTCTATATTTTAGATTTCAGATGTCCACAGTTAAGATGAAAACTACATCCAATAAAAGAGTCATATGCAAGAGAATAGTGTCATTCCCTGCATACAATTTGATGTAACCAGATATGAAACGAGGTTATAAATATAAAAAAATCAATAACAGTGTGATTTCATAATTAATGATTTTGTACCTCCTTTACTTATATGCTTCCTGTACTTACCATGCTGTAAGGAGACAAGAAGCCAAAGATCTAGCCACAGCTGCAAGAGTAACTCAGATGAGAAGTGGTTTGCAAAGCTGAGAGGGAGCCATTGAAAAAACAAAACAGCAGTATCTCCTCATACTGCTTCTGCCAGATGGCTTCAATCCTTCCATTCTTCAACTTCTGGTTAGATAGCTGAGCCAAAATTAAAAAATATACCAGATGCACTTTTTTGGACTATGTCCCATTTTATGTTCTCCTAATCAAGACTGGGTTAAGGATGAGGGAGAATAAGTCAGATATATACAGTGACTGGTTCCCTTTTTCAAGAGAAAAGAACCAAAAATATTTTTAAAAAATTAAAAATTAAGCATTCAAGCAAAAAAAAACAGGAAGTAGAAAAATAAGTCACAGAAAACACATAGAAATAATTGCATATTTCAGCAGAAGACTGGACAAGGAAGTAGGAAAGAAGAAATATCCAGGCATGATCTGGCAATTGAAAGAGAATAACAGTTCCATTTCATGCCAGAGAAATAGAAATGTACAGGCCACCATATCCATGCTGATATTTCTGTAGATGGGGATAGTTCTGTCAGTAGTGACAGAGCAAGGAGTAGTGCTGCTCATTGAAAGAAGGTAGGTTTGTATTGGACATTAGGAAAAAATATTTGATGATGAGGGCAATAAGAGGTTGGAACAACTTGTCCAGGTAAGTTGTGGGTGCCTCATTGCAAGTGTTCAAGACCAGATTGAATGGGGCTTTAAGCAACCTGATCTAGTGAAATTTAATATTTATATCTCTGTCCTTAGTAGTTGGATTGGTCTAGATGGTCTTTAAAGGTTCCTTCCAACCCAAATGGTTTCCAACCCAAACCATTCTGTGATTCTATGAAGAAAGGGTGACTTGTGCCTTCTAAAATATAATATATATCAAAGAAAGTAAAGGTATCCATTATCCAAAATGCCAATGAACTTGAATTATGTATCTTTCCAACAATGCAGGTGCTATAAAATTCCCTGGACAACATGGACCAGAAACAACTCAGCCTGAATCCAGCCAGACTTACTGACTCCAGTTCAGTGTTTGCTATGCCAAATCCAAGGAGGTTTCTGAAAAAAAAAAATCAGCAAATTCGCCTATTTGGGTTTTTTTAAGTGGAGTTTTACCATTTCAGGTGGGATTGTTTTATACCACCTTGAGGAGACAGAGTGTTTATTTAAAGAAACAAAAAAAAGTTATTAGCAGGATTTTTACATGATGCATTATGTTTTCATATAAGTCATAGCATATGCTTTCAGGGTAAGAGATAAAAATATTTGGAGGTGTATTTCAAATTGCTTTCTTCATCTATCTAACTAATGAAAAAAACAGTATGACTATTGAGAGCCAAATCTCCCTTAAAATATACTTAATAGAAAAGAAATGGGATTTGGTAATGCTTCTTTTTCTTCCCTTAATTTCTTAAGATTTTGTAAAGAGCATATCTAATTTTGACTACTTACTATAGGGAGAGAATAAGAACAAGCTCAGAAGGCTCTGCAAATTTGACTACACAAATTTGACCGCATTCTATTTATTGCTGAGAATACCAAAATAGTTTGATTTCTTCTTTTTGAAACTACTAAAAATTACAAAAGTGCAGACTTTTTTGAAATATGAATCTGTTATTAATGACCTCTGTTAAAAATATTCCAGATGACACCAGTGAAGTTACAAGCTAAGAGGGTATTCAAACCAACTCTCATGGCTGTGGAGTTGGACCAATCTTAAATGGTTTGGAAATCTCAAGACACATACTTTTCAAATAAGCCTGATTTTTTTTTTTTTCTGCTCCAAATCTGTGGGCCACCTCAAAGTCGGTCCCTCTTCCAGGAGTCATTAAATGATTTTTTTAATGGTTTTTTTACTTCCTACATTACCAAAGTTGTTTGTTTGTTTGTTTGTTTGTTTGTTTTTAATCTCATTTTGCAGTATATCCTGAATGATATGTGTTTAAATTGGAAGACAGTTCATAGACTGTAGTGACAAGTACAGCAGCCCTTTGTTCCTCTGGGAACTCATCTTAAACTTTGGGATAACTACCTTTTACTCCATAGCATATCTCTTTCATAGACGGTTTATTTGTGTCATAGCCCTCTTCCGAAAACCATAGCCCCAAGCCATTAAACCCTTTGAAGAGAAAATAGACTTTGCATTCATCTCATCATGCTGAGGAAAGTTGGGCCGTACCACAGAAGGAAGATTTTGATGTGGTCATGAGAACTCAATGTGGCGACACAATGTCCTATTACAATCTGGAGATGTAGCAAAGGTTTCAGTATGCTCATCAGTTTTGCAACAACATAATGTATTTCTGTTTTGTTGAATAAAATGACATTTATTTTAAAGTCAAATACTTCAGAAAGAAGTCACCAGGATTTCAAGCTGAGTTAGCATAGTTATGAAAGATGTGATTTGCAACTGGTTGGAAGCTGCTTTTGGTTAGAATGTTTTTAATCTCTGCAGCATAGAAATGTGCTTCCCATAGTTAAGCGATGTATTATTGGCAAAGGATAATGAAATAAATTCAAGATTCTATTCATCCTCCACAATGATGTTCTTTATCAAAAAAAATTATTATTTCACTTGTTTCATTGCTGTCAGGATAAAAATCAAGGCCTCATTTGACCCTATGCTACAGACAACTAGAGTGTTCTCCTCTAATGGAAATGATTTCTTATTTGCTGCCTTAGAACCTTGTAAGTCAAGCAACCATATGACGCCATGAACTCAAAAGTTATTTTAAACCACATCTTGTATTTTCTGCTCCATAACAATTTCCACAGGACAGCAAAGGTTTTGTTTTTCTGTGCAAGACATTACCAGGTTTTACAAGTCTGTGTGAAAGTTGTACAGAAATTTTATTATGCAGGCCTCCTAAAGAGAGCCAGATCCCCAACGTGGAAAAGTTTGGTATGCTTCACCAAGGCTATCTGGGATGTGCAGATTCACATGAAGAAAAAACAAGAGATAATTGCTGGTTTAGTATATAACTGTAAATTTAGCAGCATTTATAAGATCTTTAGTATCAGCAGGTCAGGCATACCTTCTAAATGAGAGATAATGGAAACTTCATAAGTAATAAAATGAGAATTAAGAGGAAGTTTTTGATTCTTCAAGTGGAGATATAATTGTTCTTTGCTTTGGGTTTCTATACTGAACCACTATTGAATATTTTGTGCTGTTAAACTGGCAATTTCCTTCAAAATTTTATTAATTTTAAATTCTCAGCATCATAATTGCTTTAACTCTTACAAAAAGGAGTTCAATTATAAAAGAGCACTGTAAAATGAAGAAATATACTTTTGTCAGTTATCAATTTAGCATCATAATTTGATTCTGATATTTAAAAACTCAGATGAAATCTCTCTTCTAGGCTTGAGAATAGAAAAATTTAGAAATGTCTGTGAACAATTGTCTATTGACTATTGACTTAAATGCTTATATACTTTTTCTTGCTTGCTATTTATTATTCACTTTTGAGTTTTTTTATCTCAAAGATTGCTAAAAATTGTGATTTTGTCTTTCAGTGTAAGTACGGACTAGGTCTCTGTCATGGGTTAAGAATGGTCCAATCAAAAATTATTTTTTATTTAATTGGCAGATAGTTTGACCATTCAAAAGTAGGTTACGACTTTTGGGTAATACTCATATAAGCTGAGAGTGTGGGGAGGAGCTCTCTCTTTTCTTCCGGCTGGATCACAGGTAACATCGAGCAGCACAGAGCCTGGCCGGGCTCGGCCCAGGCCCCGCTGCCACTGGCCGGGCCCGGCCTGGGCCCCCTGAGAGCGCAGCTTGGCTGTGTCTGCCCGCCCCCCCCGGGAACAGCAGCAGCGGGGGAGGGGAAGAGAAGCCCCGGTGGCAGCCGCTTCTGTCACCGGAGCAGGGACTGAGGAGTGTTCCACCGTCCCCCCCCCCCCCCCCCCAGGCGTGGCCCCCGGGAACAGCAGCAGCAGCGGGGAAGGGGAGGAGAAGCCCTGGGAGCTGCAGAATGCTTCTTCCCCCCACCCTCCTCAGGCCGAAAAGAACAGCGTGGCCTTTGGACTTTTTTAGTTCCCGCTGCAACAAGATCACGTGAGCAGCCTGACAAGCCTGACAAGTTTAACTCTTTCTCTGCTAGCAAATGGATTTCTTCTGAGCACCGGCCTTTCCCTGAACGAAGGACAGATACAGTGATTAGACCATAAGGAGACACAGCATGGAGCTAAAGTCAGTGGAAAGAGAGTGAAAAAGCTTTTAAGGTGCAGGAGGAGGAGTGGCTGAAAATTCTAGCTGGACTTCTCTGAAACATAGGGACTGAACTGGGTTGTTCCTTTAAACCATGGAAAGATGTGTAATTTGGGGAGGTGATTGTTTTATGTGTAGATTTTTGAGCAAAGGTATTGTGTGATGGACTAAGTAAAATTGATTTAATGAAGAAAAACCCTTTGCCTTGGATGAGACACCTTTAAAAGGCGACACCCCAATGTTGCAGTGTATTTGAGTACAGGGCCCACGTGTTCAGTATTGAGAATACTGTAAGTGGGTAGGATTGAGTTCTTTGAACTCCTTGTGGACAAAGTCTCTATTGAAACGGAGAGACTCCTTTCCTGAAGAATTGATGAAAGATTATCTTAAAATGGTAAACTGGCTAAGGTTGCAGGTTATGTCTTTTTATGTTGAGTGTAGAAAAGTGAAAACTTGGAGAGGGAGGGGAAGATGTTTTGAAGGTTCCATTTGTTTTTTTCCTTCCTATTTTCATCCTTTCAGTGTGTGTAAATAAACTATCTTTATAATTTAAGATGAGCCTGTTTCGCTTTTATATTCTCCAGTCAAATGAAATATAGAATGTGATAAAACCATCACAGTCTCTTATTTCTGTATATTTCTGTAATAAAAGAAATTAAAAAGTACATTCCTTGTCTCTTGGCTGTTTATTTTTTTTTATTCAAGTTACTAAAAAATTTTGTGGAAGATGGGATTTGAAACCAAGGCTCCAAGACTATGAGGAATAAACGTTCTGGATAGTAAGAAAGGAAAAATGCTTTGAGACAAACAGTGCCATTGTGTGATCTCTGAGTGTCAGATATTTCTAAACTTAATTGTGGAAGTGTGCGAAAGATTGGTTTCCCTGAAAATATTTACAGTATTCTCATTACATGAATATCCATTATAATAATTACAATTGCTAACCATGATGTTTAACTATTGCACACATATCTCAAACAAGCAGACAACACACCATGAATCCTGATTTCTACAGTTTGGAGAAAAACACCTGAGTCCAGGTGAAAATTTGGTTCAAACACACTTTTCTGCAGTGTATCCTGTTCTTTAGCTTAGATTTTGTCCCCCAGCAGTCTGGCTGTCCCAAATCGTGCACTGATGATCCTGGCTCTTTGTTTTCCTTCGATAGGTCATTTTGTAACTCAGCATTGTAAATTCTTAGAATCAACCCCCAAAATTTTATATGTTTTAGGTTCCTCTTTATGTAGCCTTCCTTTCGAGGTCCTTGCTGGAACTAAGGAAAAGAAAATTATATGAAAAGTCATGAAGTCCATGTCTTTGGTTGAGTCAGTTCTTACCCACAGCATGGTTCAGACATAGCGTCTAGAAAAGGTGATTCATTATCAGGTGGAAACACACCCACCTGCATCAGCCTTTCTCTGCTCTGATTTACTTCATATGACTCTTGTCCATTGATCACTGTGGATGGCAAGAGTTCTTTGTACTTTTTGGGGGTTCTGCTGAAAGTATTTAAAATTATATTTAGCAAATTATTGGAGGAAATTTGCTTTAAAATTCTGCTGCAAACCAATCACTATTTTGCTGTCAAAACTCAATACTCTACCTCTGCCTACCAAAGACAATAAGAGTTTGGGGCAATGAGGATATTCCTAGCACATACAATTGATTTTCTTTCTCATTCTCTAAATGAAAACTAGCTTATTTTTAAGCTCCTTCTGTGAACTGAAGCAATTTGTTTCCTATTATTCATATGTTTCGTTCTATTTCCTTTTCAGATGCTGTCATGACCTCACAAGTAACAGTGCTTAAAAAACCTTCCAAAGTCTTTACTGTAGCCATTACTATCAGAGTCACATAAAGACAGTTTCATGCAGCTGCAACCAGTTTAACATAGTTAAACTGATATTACAAAAAGATGAGAGTTTTCCTTTGCTTTCTTCATTGTTAGGTGTACTATAGGTAATTCAGGTTTTCTCAGCATGAATGGCTAGTAGATATGCTATGGACTTCAACCAACTTGTCTGTCCTGCAGAGCTGAGAAGCAGGGAAAAGTTCCAGAAAATCCAGAATGGAAAAAAAATTCTTAATACTGGAGAAGTACGAAGCCTTAACTGAACAGCTCTGTTGTTTTCCTTTTTAGCACAAATAATTAAGAATGGTAAGTGTAACATCCTACAATAGGTTTCATGTGGTTTTTGTATGAATAAGAAAATAATCTAAAATATAATGTAGCAAATAAACACAGGAGACAAGAATCTTTTTTAAATTTAATTCAGTCTGTTTTCTACTTTACTTTTTTCTTTTTTCCTTTTTTTTTTAAATGAAGATGAAAAAAGCACATAGATGCATAAATCCACCACAAAAATATGATCATATTATGATCATATTTTTACTGGAGATGGAGATGTCCTCCTAGATGTAACATATCTTGGCTAGTGCACCAGTTTGGTGTTACCTACCAAAGTACCTTTTATAACATTATTGAAAGGCAGTATGAAATCTGCAGGAACAGCTAATCACAACGCTAAGCAACGTTTCACCTAGCCTAAAATCAAATTTAGCAATGGTTTCACTCCAGAAAAAAAATGCTTATGCTGTGCTGTACTGTTCCTGAAGGTCTAACCCCCAGGGAATCTCTGAAGAACGGCAACTGAGATGATGACATCCGCATGTTAAAAGAGGGTTTGGGTCATACAGGAGTAAATATGTTTATTGTTTTACAAAAAAATTGTCATTATCAAAGATCCTGATGATCAGAGTCCATATTATTTTGAGGCATTTACTGGGCAAAAGACAACTATAAAAATTGAGGTGTTTTTCTTTTATATGAACACAAAGGAAAGTGACTATTCAATTGATTTTTACAAGATTTCATTGCCCCATGTAAACATGGTAGTATAATTATGCTCCTCAAACTATGACCTCCTCTAACTAGGCCTAGCCTAGGCATTGGCAAGAAACACAGACGGTCTCCAGTCCAACAAAATCACAATCATTTCTTCATATTTTTCTAGTTAGTTATGTTTTTTATTCTTCTTTCCCTATTTTTTTTTGTCCTGGCAAAATGTTCATCTTATAAACCATGTGCTTCACATCTGTTCTTACACTGAGTGGAAACGATTAGAAAAAATTATAATTTAACTTCTAAACACTTTTCTTTTTCTTTCCACCTGCTATTTTTCCAGGAACATTTGACTTCCTCTTGTTGTAATTCCTCTGGTCTACTTTGATATTCTGTCAATACAAAGCATGCTAGGACACCCCCCTGCCCCCCCACAGCAACTGAATAGAGTTTAGATCTATGCACTGCATGACAGGGGAACCCTTGTACAGCACCAATTTTTTTTTGAGCTGAACTCTTACCACTGTTTGAGTACCAAGGACACAACTTCTCCTCCTACATGTTCCAATTTTTCTTTTGGTTACTTTATTCCTTTAAAGACATGGATTTTAAGAGGTTCTATACCAACAATATACCTCCAAACACAAAAGAAAGTCCATGCATATATCTTTAATGTCTTAGTTTTAGATTCTCCTATTAGTCATAAGATTCCTGGGTGTTCTTAGAAGCACAATCTACCTTTACAATGAGCAGTGCTTTCATCAGGTCACAGCTGGATGTCAGCACGTGAGGCTTTCATCCTAGCTTCTGCACAAACACTGTTTTGCAGGGGGGATGCCCAGCAATTTTGGACTAGATTTACTTTTGCCTCTGTTACTGCAACACAGAATAGGCAACACAGGACTAGGCACTGCTCAGGAAGATTGTCAAACCTTTCATTGTTGACAGAAAAAGAAGACTGATTCAGCATAGCAAAGACATGCAAGTTAAGGAAAGGGGTGGCATTGTAAAATTTAAGTGAGAAAGCTTTACTAAAGTCCTTTCATTTTTATTTAGCTTCTAAATTAGACATGGGAAAATCTCTCTTCTTGCACCCAGGTAAAATAAAAATATTTGTAAAGTCAATTTAGTTCAGTCTTCACAAAGTATGAAACTGCTGTCCCAATTTTACTATGTGCATGCAACAGGGTTTGAAAATTCAGGCTTGTTTCTCGTCCCTGAGCACCTTGAATGTTTAGCTTTAACTCATGTTTGCTGGCCATCTGGGGAAATTGCCTGAGAGCAGGTTGCTTTGTTGTGGTATTCTGACATTCACTTAACCGTGGGTGTACACGACAAAGACTTTCAGAGTACAAATGCAGTAAGAATCCAAATGACCTACAGAAGAATACACAGTCATTTACTGCTCCTAATTGCTGTAAATGCCGCAATTGTGATTTCGAAGTCTCTTGAACTAAATTTTTAAAATGGATTGTACCTTAGGAGGAAAACACTTAGAGACTAGGAAAGAGCTAGAGCTGGCTGATACGTTCCTTTAAGTGGATGTATGATGACAGGGGTGTATTTCCTCCGGCCACAGGAAGTTTTGTATACGGGTAAGTGGAAAGCAATAAGTCAGTCTTGCAAAGAATAAACTGCTGCAGGATTATAATAAGCTCTACATACCCAGCTGTTCTCTGTGAGACTGCTAGCACCTTTTCCTTCCTGTTGGAGCAAGTAACATCTGTTTCTTAAGTGAAAGAGTGTGAAGAGAAAGAACACATATAGCTATGCACAGACATGCAGGTGAAGGAAGTGATTAATTATATTTCAGACAGATTGCTTCTGCTGCAAAAACAAAAGCAAGGTCTGAATGTGCTTCTGTAAAATGATTTGTGCTTGAGACTTTTTACTTTTTTTTCCTCCTTTTTTAATGAAATGAGGTAAAACCTGTAGTACTTTTATTAAAGCACAACACAAAAATGCAGAGTACTGAAACATATAATCAATACAGTGAATGAAAACAGACCTCATGAAAAGATCATTAAGAGAGGAGCTCCACTTTTTTATACAGGAACTTCAAAATTTATTTTTTCAGAAAAAAATTCTACCTTTTCTGAAGGACTAGATGTTGGATTATTTAGATATATAGAGGTTGAGGAATTTGGGTCTGTTCAATGGGGAAAATTTCAATGAGAAATCTAGAAGAAACAAACTAGTTTGTTTTTAGTGAAATTTTCTATGAATGCCTATGTCCAAGACACCTCTTCTCTAGTTCTGTATTCAGATACCTGTCTTGTCTCATGAAATGTAATTGCTGGTCAAAAGCACCGATTGAAGTTTTAGACATTTTCATTAAGAAAATGTTTTTAGGTCAGCAAAGTTGCACCATGACAACAGTACACCTTAATATGAATAAAACCAAATAAATCCAGCTGTGTCATTTCCCTGAGCCAAAGAGAAGTAAAGGAAGTCTCATAAACTTCGAGACAATGAGTAACAAAGTAAAAGATTGAAATTATTCCCTGAAAATTATTTGAAATTGAATGATCTACTAAAAAAATTAAGCAGAAAAACCAAGTCAAGTACAAGAATCAGGCAGAATCAAGTTGAAATAAATTAAAGATAGGCAATAAAATATTTTTAAAAAGTCAGACTAAAATTCAATTTACTTTTTTTAGGAATTAAAAATAGAAACAGCTAAACTGCCAAACATAATGCAGCAGGTATAGTCAGCATTTGAACTTGAAGAAGCCATTTGATACTATATCAACTGTTCTAAGTAGTTTAGACAATGGAATATTGACAGACAAATCCTCAGCTGATTGAAAAACTGCTTACAAACTGAAGCCATATGAAAAATGTTCCTTAGTTAAGTATCAAAAAGATGATAGATTAAATGTTAAAAGACTGCTATCATTAAATCCTCCCTTTCTTTTAAAATAAATCACTGATCTGATGGGAATGTGTAACAAGGTGTACAGATATGCATATGACATGTCAATCAAAAAGGTATGCACAGGTAAAATAACTTGTATTAATTCTTCAGTGGGACAGGCTCCAAGCAAATTATGTTTTGCAGAGAAAAACATGAAGACCCAACCAAGGGTAGCCAGTGCTCTTGTTCTGAGATAACTCAGCCTAAAAAGGCTCAGATTTACTGTCTGTGTTCTAAATCTGCCGTTGGAGGAACCAGCTCAGGAGCATTTGTGTGCTCCAGGCCCTGCTCTGGGATGACAATATGGCATGATAGAAGCTGCCTCAGTTCCGCCTTCAGTCTGGAGCACTGAACACAGAAAAATTTCATCAGCACAAAGAAGTTTTTGATGAATCAACATTTTAAAATGTTTTGCTAAAAATTTTTAAACTTTTCAAATTACTAATGGAGACAGCAGGATTATATACCTGCTTGAAATTGAACATGAATCTAGTTAAAAATTGAACCCTCAATATGAAATAAATTGGTCATACACTAAATATTGGAGCAGCATCATTTCCCCAAAATCCAACAGTACAAACTTGAGGAAAAAAAAATCACAAACCATAGATAACTCACTTCAATTCTAGTTTTTATACTTATAAAATATCAATAGCTTCTCCAAAACAGCTTTTTGTCAATTGCAGTTGGTTTGAAATTCTCTTCAGAAATTTCTCATGATTTTCTTTAGCCAAGGAGCAAAATTGGTAATTAGTCATCTCATTAATCCACTAGTTTGAAGACAGTTAATTATATTTTTATTGGGTTTTTGTGCATTCTGTAATTTATGAATCTGTTAATTCTTCAATTCTAGTTATGTTCAACATTCTCTTTCATTTTTTTCACACTGATGTCAAAGAACTCTTCACTGTCTTTGGGCAAATTCAGCCACAGACACAAAATAAAGCTGACTTTACTGGAACAAGTCATTAATCTATCTGTTTTTTCCACTTTTGTTAGACTGAAACGATGATCTGATTTTCTAATAAAATTTTCTCCACTGGTTAAAATAAAAACAAACTCTTAATTTATAAGCAAATTTATTGGCCAAACCTTCTGTGTTACCTTCTTCCTCAATTAACAACAGGCAGTATCATTTCCGTCTGCTCTATAGGCACATAATCTCATCAGCGTATTCATCATGAGCCTTTCCTCAGGTTCAAATGCCTAGCATTTGTTTCTCCTAAGAAATGCTGCTCCCATGACAGGCTCTCATCATCATTACCAGAACAGACATGTCTTTGTGTATATAAAATATACTCATGCTCCACTCTCTTTCTTCACTCTCTCAATAGTCATGACCTTTTCTTCTCTTTGCTCCTCAGCCCTTTCTTAAATTTATACTGTGATTTAGTAACAGGAAGTACAGTTTTATTCTCTATATAATTCCAAAGTTTTTCACCTTTTCAATAGCTGTAGGAAAAATTATTATTGTACTTATCCCACTTCATATTTTTTCTTCAGGCATAGCAAGAATACTCTCTAACACTACCTAAATCTTCTTAATACCTCTTTAAAACACTTTTATTTTTTTCTTAAGGACACTAAAATTTTCAGTTCTACATAGCTGGTTTATCAACACCATTGTCTGTCTGAATATTATGTCCTGTTCCTCAGTCTGTATCAACAGGTTAACTTCTGTCTGTATTGTAAATTGCATTAATGACGACTCTCTATTGTTGTGTGTGTTAAAGACCTTGAGAGTCCCAGTCAGTACTTTCTTTCCCTATACCTCTCTGCTAAACACCATACCTATCTTTCTGCCATTGAGTAAAAGGAGCTGACTCCTGACCCTCAGAGCAAGTGACACCAACTGTGTTACATACACACACCCAAAAGCTACTCTCCACTAGATAAGAGCAGGGGAGAGGGTTTTACTGGTTTGAAATAAAACAAGGAGAGAAAACTTTAAGGTCAGGAACCAGACATGTGCTTAAGATTATTTACCAGCTCCTTTTTTTTTCTTAAAAATACAGATGCAGCCTCTAATGTGTTAGAATTAAAAATTATAGTAATGTGAAAGGTGGATTTAAGGGAACTGTTCACGTCCCTTTTTAAGAAAAGCATTATTTCTTTGCTTTGACCTTTGTAGAATGGAAGCCAGGGAATAGCCCATGAAATAGTTGTATTACCTCCTAGATTTATCTCAACATTTTCCTTTTTTCCCTCCCATGATCTCTTGCTTTCTGAGTTTAAATATATATATAAGAAATTTAGTGACACCTCTTGTTGTTGCAGCCTTGTATCTATTTACACATGAATACATATGCATATATATATATAATCAATTTCTAAAGCAGTATCCAACAGGATGGTCATTTCACAAGGAAAGAAATAATTTTTACAGTTTCAGCAAAGATTAACATAATTCAAAATATTCTGGTGAAACACACAGGTGGGCAGAGGTTAACCACATGGGTAAGGGCTTAAACAGCTAAGCATACAGAGAAACATGTCTTTGCATTTAGAAGATTTTGACTTTTAAGTGTCATTTACCTTTCTAGGGGCCATTATGGGCTTAGTTTATTTTTAAGTGACTTCCCAGAAAGCAGCTAAGAATGAGCAAGAAGCAAGATTGGAGCACTGAACAAAGAAATTTTTCAGATATTACTCTATTACAATTTAAGAGTACTGCAATTTAATGGATATAAAGAAAATAACCACAGAATCCAATAGTGATACCTTCCTGCTAACATTCCTGTAAAGCCTCTGAACCATTAACATAAAAAGGCCATTCAAGTCAAACATGTTAAATATGTATTATACCAAAAAAAAGGACCAAGGGAAAAATGCTGTTCTGAGTCCACCCTTAATCCCACTTATTTTCCAAAATACAGTGCAATAAAGCACAGTCATGTTCTGAATTATTTCTTCAGCAGTTTGCATACCCCTACAAAACAATATTTTTTAAACAAAAATCCATTCTTCCTAGGTATTTTAATCTCACTGGAACTGTTTGTTTTATTTGAATTTGAAAATAACTTCTGAAAAACTCTACATGTGGTACTGAGTACCATTCCTGAACTCTTTCAAGGGGGTAATGGAAACTTCAACAAGGGGAATTAGACAGGAGTCATACAGAGCTACAAAGGAGCTTCTTATTAGATTAACCTGCAATTCAGATGATTATAAATAATCCACACTCTGGCAATTAAGCCCAAAGGAATAACAGGAAGAAATTAACACAATGTCAGAATACCTACTCTCTCTAAAAGAAACAGTCACCTCATTATTTTGATATCTTAGGCATTCTCTTGGAAAGTTCAATGTAAGTGTATGTTTTGGGGAAAATTTGTATTTGGTTCATGTTTATGTGTGCACCTGGTGTTGGAAATGGATAGGGTGGGGGGCAGAGGGGATGGAAATCTGAATCTCACAGCTTTTCCTCTTAGACTCCATGATGACCTTGCATGTAAGTAAAAAAAACAACCAACCAACCAACCACCAACTACCCTCAAAAAAGTATGCAGAGTAATTCAAAGTCATCACAGGCCTAAAGTAATCATGACTCTCAGAAATATGTCAATACTGACCCTGACTCACTGACATCTTCTTGCCATCTGTGTGATTATACAAGCACAGATTTTTGATCTAATAGAATATATAACTATTTATGATGACAAAAGGCTATTCTGCTGTTTTAAAACTAGCTGAAAGAAGACTTACAGAATAAACTTTTATATTTAAAGGCCTACTTCTTCAGCTCCTAAAAATTCTTTTTTACTTTCAGTGTTTCCCACAGTTAGGCTGATTTGAGAAAAGCAAAAATAGGGACTTGGAAGTGCAGATCAGAGTGTTCTGGTTAGCACACTCTGACAAGAGTTTAGTTTAATGATCAGCTCAGGTCTCTTCACTACTGGCAATTCCCTCCACTGCACAAAGGCCAGAAGTGAGATAAAACTTTGGCTTTGTCTTAGTTAAAGCATCAACTTACCATCCAATATTTAAAGAGAGGAACACTGCAAACATATTTAAAGGCATCTGTGAGACAGCTCATGTAGTTAACTGATGCTAAATGTCTTGCTGAATGAGGTTAGCTCCTGTTTTTATATTCCAGGAGACCATGAGCAGTAACTAAGGGCTTTGAATGACATGCAAGAAAGATTTTTTTTTTCCTTTCTCCTACTTTACATGCTAGTCCCCAAGCCATCTCTGAGCACACACGAGCTTTTCAGCCTTACAAATTATTCTGGCTATTGCTTCATGATAATGCATG
This sequence comes from Phylloscopus whistleri, assembly GCA_017589585.1. Taxonomy (NCBI): domain Eukaryota; kingdom Metazoa; phylum Chordata; class Aves; order Passeriformes; family Phylloscopidae; genus Phylloscopus; species Phylloscopus whistleri. Next base: position 1,092,318 of record JADMLD010001396.1, read on the forward strand.
TGCCCTATGCACCATAAAAAGTCAGAAGTACTTAAAGCTCTGAACGTGCAACAGTGCACTCTTCCCCTCTAAATGTACTGAAAGCAGCTTTCAATATTTTGTTTCCTTTGACCATCACAGGTTCAGAAAGTTTTCTCTCCTACAGGGATCAGGAATAAGCTACAATCCCTCTTTGGTAATATACACTCTAGATCTTAATCATCTATTTATATAGACATTTCCTTTTTACAAATAAATGTAGAGTGAAACAGAATAAATATTCATTTAAAACCCAAATGTTTATGTTTTGGAAAATGCCTGTTTACCAGAAATTCTTCAAACAGAATGATGTTCTCCAGCTGCAGGGAAGGTTTCCATTAAAATGCTTTTGTATTCATTGAGTTCACTACTATAACAGAGTGACCCTCTGTAGGGGAATGAGTGAGTTAGGATTTTGGGTTGCATAAATCCTTCCTTCTATCTGTTACAGGAAGGCTGTGGTGGTGTAAACTAGCTGGTTAGCTGATGAAACGACACGATAACACCACAAGGAATGCAAAACCTGTTGATGTAGGATCCTGTATAGGATGCGTAAGAGTACAGCAGCATCTGAGATAAGAAGGGGACTTCCTAACTCCTTTGCACTGTTTTCCCTGAGAGCAGCCTAGGCACACATTCACAGCTCAGCCTGGCACACAGCAGTACCCTGGGCTGATCATTCACACCACGTGGTTTTCATATAGTGCCTTTCTAAAGAGGTTGCCTTGCCTGATAGCTGAATCACTGCCTGCTACTTTACAACTACCTCCACCGCCCTGAAGGAGGCTAATATGCAAAGAGCATCTGTCACATCACTGTTGCTCAGGAAATTTGGAGAAGGAGACTAAAACTAAGCCACAGATCATGTGGAATATGCTTGCTGTCTCTCCTGTATGGGCCTACCTGAGTCTCTGACTGCCTCCTCCAACTCCTTGATCTTTCTCTAATCCTATCAGATAGGTAATGTCTCCCTATCACTTAATGCTGTAATATCTCCTGAACATGCATAGTTTCTTCTTGGCTGAGTGGTCTCCAGGACTGACTCATAACTCACTTTACCTCCTTCTCTGAGGACCAACACAGTTCTGTGTATGTCAGACTCACGGGGACCCAGGATGACACCAAAAGCTGGAATCCGTTTGATGGCTTGAATTATTTCTTGCTGATAAAATATTTAACAGGTCTCATAGATCATATTTGGCATATTTCCTGGAAAGGTTGTGGGTGCATTCTTAAAGCTTGTAAATTACTAATGATATTTTATAAAGCATTGATTAGTGAACCCTTCACATGACTCTTAATGCTTTCACAGGAAGTCAGGTTTTCTGATTCAAACCAAGATTAGTAACATGCAGAAAATTATTAATAATAAATACAGGTCTTCTTCCTCTGGCACAAGGAAGAAAAACACTTTTCCAAACCAAATAGCTGTTGTGCTACCTAGTGAAACCAAACTCAGGTACATTTTGAGTAGTGATTAACTGACTTTTTTGAGTATGAGTGAAGGGGAAAATCACACAATAGTCAAATAAATAGAAATGAAAATAACTTTGTGAAATATTTCTAATTACTCGCTCGCTATGAAAAAGTAAAATACTAAGCTACAGTACATATGAGCCGTGTGTGACTATCAGAAACTGACTTTTACTACTTACCACTGGTTAGCAGTACCTTAATCCTAGTGAAACCATTAAGGACACTATTCAAGGAAATAATTAATATTGAGAAGTTCTCATTGTAAAATATTATTTTTCACTTAACAATTCTTATAACAATTATAAGATAAATTCCTCAAGAAATACTTTAAGGTCTGATTTTTTTCAATTTTACTTTAGTTATTGTATCTCAAGCTTATTTATAATGATTCACGTCCTTCATATTACAAGATGTGATTCAATGCCTAAAGCCCAGCACTCCTCTGACTAACCTTAGACCCATTCTAATCTGTGAACTGCTCTTTTTTATAAATCCCTCTACTCTTTTATCCATAATGTCATTTTGGTAGCCTGTCTTATGAGTCAGGACAGTGTAATGCACTTTCCAGTGTTGTTATCAGAATTTCTCCCTCTCCTTTTACAACATTTCTAGTCAAATACATTTGATTAAAAATCCTTATGTTGAAGATTATGATTTTATTAAAAAATGTTTGGGTTGCCATAGAAAATTTGAAGGTGGTCCTGTATTTAGTTCATCCCAGAACTGTCAATCTAGACTTAATTAATATGTAAGTTAAATATCTGAGTTGAAAGAGGTTTCCCTCCTTATCTTTGTCCAGAGAAATACAATCAATTAGGGCTCCTGAAGGATTAGGGCAGATGCAAAAGTTGAGGACTCACCAAATGCTGTTCTTACATAGGCATAGGACAGGGAAGGAATCAGAAATATCCATTGTTTGAGCACAGCTTTGGTCAGACCTCCCCTCTCATGCTTTGCCAAGAACAGAGGCATCATCTCATTAACAAAGCTATCAGAAAAGTCAGTTTGAAATATCAAAAGTATGACAATTAGGGTGAGTGAGCTAAAGACAGTAGGTATGTAGATCTATTCCTCATCAGGTGCTCTCTCTTCATCTTGCTGTTTTTTTCCTTCTACAGATTAACCATCTTCTGTCAAAAGAAGACTATTTCCAAATTCTCCTCCTAAACCAACAACTGTGACTAGAGCCATAGCACAAGGTCAGGGTCAGGGCAAGGTGGACATGACAGCAGGGCTTTAGGCTTCAGCTTTTCTAAACAGAGTGTTCCTGAAAGGGGAAGAAAGAGCCACATGGATTAGTACTGGGGAGTTGCTGCTCAGTGAGCAGCAGAGGGGAAAAAAAAGTAAGCATCTACAGCACAAGTGGGCTTGTTTTCTTTGCTTGATTTGTTTATTTTTCTACAGTCCCCTCTGTCTTGACCTCCTTGTTACAGAGCTACATGGTCTGTCTTTATGGCATTTCTAGTCATATGAAGAGGCCTGTTTTAAATGACCACCCAAGAGACTAGCAAATCAAATTCCCCTTTAAGAACTTTACCTTATATAAAGACAAAAAATAATAATAAAAAATAAATTTTAGAAAGCCCTTGGAAATCATGATATGTTTCTTTAAAATAAACATCTAATAAGAAGCAAACATCTTATTTCAGTTAACTTTTAATTGAATTTTGTATAACAAAAAGCTGAAAAAGATATTTGAAAGGGGGACTACTTGAATGATTTTTCTAGGAAATGTTGTTTCCTAATAACTGAATGTTTCCCTATGATATAGCAAGGCAGACATCCTCAAAACAGAGGCACTCAAAGCTGTGGGCAGTTGCAGAAATTTTCAGTCATCACAAATGACGACTGTATTTACCAGGAAAGCTTTTTAGCCAAGCATGTCAACTGCTGAACACTGAAGTCTAACAAAGGTAGGAATTCTACTGGTGATTCCACTGTATATTTAAAATATTCTATTTTGATCCAAGCTATTTATTTACTAGAGACAGTGGAGCAGTTCTGCTTCCTCTTAAGAAAATGTGGCTATATTCCATGCCCTATGTGAAAGAAAATAAGACCTTCCTGTCTTAAATCCTCAGAAAGGTTAATAATTTAACAATACAGAGCATAAAGAATACACAGAATATTGTGTTGCTATTTTAGATAAAGAGGTAAGTACTGAGCATAAATGCTACCTGCTGGGAATTAATTAACCAGATTATTTCCTTTTGAGGAAGTATTCATTCTTCCAAAAAGCTTTTTCAGTATAAGAAACTTATCACTCTTCTAAAATATAAATGCTTCTATGGCCCCCCTCAAAGAAAAGAAAACATTCTCTGAATAGTCAGCATTCATTAGGTCTAAACTTTTTCTACTCGTAAGAATGCTTCCTACATGAATGGCTGGTTTTTATGGGACACCTGAAGTTCTGTGGTTTTAGTTCTTTACTGTCATCTGTGGCATTTTTCTCTTCTAATTGACAGAGAGAGTACTTGCTGGAGAACATCCCTCAAATTCCCTTTACTATCCCCTTTTCCTTTTTCTTTTGCATATTGCAACTGACATTCCAAGTGGGCTCCTTCCTGATCTCTATTTCATGGGAGGGGCAGAGATTGTAATCAAATAAGTGCAAATTACTTCAGCTGCCTGGCTAGACTCTGAGTCTATCAGCTCTAAATGATCACTTGTGTGTGGCTTGTGCTCCCAGCAGTGGCTAAAATGCATCTGTAATTTCTTGTATGAACAATTCTTGTAATGAGCAAGGTAGTCGTTGAAGCTGTGCCTGACAATGTTAAGCAAATTCTTTGTGATTATATCTCCAGCCTTATTTGTAAGGACCTAGAACAATCAGTAAATCTCTGGTGCCCACTCTGCCTGGATAATCTGTGTTAAAGGAGCCAGGGAAAAAAATGAAATAAAAGAAATATCAGATGCCTCTTTTTAGCTGCTAATTTTTAATATAGTGTCTCTGAATTCTTTTAGCATGTATACATCTTCTTGCTGTTGGACTTAATCATGAATTATGAGGTCTAGTTGCTTTTAGGAAGGTTTTCTTAGACTGAGATCAATAACTCCCTTTGCATACTACACATTTACTGTAAGTGCTTTCCAGCCTAGACCCCAGAGAAGGCCAGCTCAGTTACTGTGGAGACCTAAATGCATTCAGGAAAGGGATTAGGTGCTGATTGGTACAGACAGTCAATTAGTACTTCAAAGGGAAGCTGACTCCTTGTTTTATACACACAGAACATGGGATAAAAAATTGTAGTTTGATGTCTTGTAATCTCTGTTGTTTCAGCGTTGACCAGGACAGCATGATATTGGAAGCTTTCTCGGAAGTTAAAAGAGTCCTGCATTGGTTCCTAATGGAATGGAAGCACTAAGAGAAACATTGACATTGTGTGATCTGTACACACTAGCTTTCCTAAAGTATTTCAGGCTGCAGTGACTCTCTGGGACTCTGTCTGTTCAAGTCAAAAGTATTTTTAATCTCTGTGATGTGCTGATCAAACCTTGAACTGTCAGGTCAAATTATTTCCACAAAAGCAGTTCTATTTATGATTAATTAAAATTTCTTCTTGATTGCATACAGTCCTTTTTAATGTATAATCCCTTCATTGTGTAGTGATTTGAAGTTCGGGCCCAATCCCCAAAATAAAAAAGCAAGTCATTTCAGTGCATGTTATGCCTATGCTGAGATGTAGTAAGTCCTCCCATTTGATAAAGGAAACAAAAGGCAGAAAACTAAGCTGATAACAAGTAAACCAATATACTGTAAAGGAAGAGTTTGATTCACGGTGACTATATAACTACAAAGCCATTACATACACTGGATTGAGATTTTGCCCTTTAAAGAATTCACTGTATGCCAGTTTTGTAATGCACTGATGGTTGTGGTTATGTTTTCAAGTTCTCTAACTGCAAACAACAATATTCAATAAATTGTCTTTTACATACAGTACATAGTTTATTTTTGTTAAAATGAGGAATATAAACAATGACTAGAATTATTTGAGTATATGACAGCTAAAATATTATATATTATTCATTTTTATTAATAATTACAAACTGTCTTTTATTTTTACTCTTCCTTCTCCTTCTCCTCTTTTTTCCTCTTCAGTAAATATAAGGGTATTCCTGTCCAAATGAGACTAAGAATGAAAAATAAAGAGCATAATCTAGAATGGATCTTTAGAGCCATCCAAATTTAAAAGTTCAATTGCAGTTATACAAGTAAGGAGGGGAGGAGTGCTGGATTTACCTCACCTAACTTTAGACAACTAAAATTTACTCTGCGTGAGCCTGTCATTATGTATGAAAAACTTTACAGGCAGTGGAAGAAATACACATTCTTAGGGAATTATTTTGTTGAGCTATTTTAGGTATGTGCATTGGAATGAAAGGAATTGATTTCTGAAGTGTTAAGTCATCTGTATTTTATCAGATACATTCTATCAGAATCTGATATCATGAAGTTCATATACAGTGTAGTAATTCACTCCCCACTCCTGAGTGGGGAGTTGTTTATAAGGAAGGGGTTTTGGTTTTCCCTTTAGACATTTTATGAAGTTTAGCCAGAAAGTTCTGTTTCTCTCTTTGTAATTGGCTCTGTGCCAAGTGAGAAGCACCTGTTGGACCTTGTTACTGCTTGTCAAAAACCTGTACCCCTTCCTATTGGAACTTCACCAAGAGATCCATCCTCAACCATTAGGTAGGAAAGGTGACAGAACAAAGGGTCTGGAAGCATTTTTGTGGCATTTTCAGGGTGTTGTAGCAGGTGTAGGATCTGTCCTTACACTGTGCGTAGCTCAGATCATTGTTTGTAGTTTTGTATTATTGTGCATTATTTTATTAAACCTTTTTGAGTTACAAGGCACACCAATCATGAGGTCCCACTAACTATTTTTAAGCCAGCAGTCCTGAACAGGGCTGGACCCTCAGAGCATATGTAAGAACAAACTCTACAATATGGTACATGAAGCTCAGTAAATTACACAAAAGCATAATTAAACTTATCTAATTTTTGAAATGCCTTCAGCAAAGACTAGTCTCTCTCTGAGTTTCTTGTAAGAGAAACCTACAACAACAAATGTTTTCATTTGCCTTTGTTTACTATTTTGTGCACTGAACACAAGACATTTTTTGGTAACAGCAGATATACTGATGATTATGTGCAAGAACTGATTGCAGATTGCTCACAAGCTGTTTCAAAGGTATGATTAACTAAAAATCTGTATTAGGAGAATGCGTTTTAGACTACTTATTCATTTGGTATCCATTAATGTAGAATAATAAAGGCAATTGTATTTCCCATCCAATTTGCAAACTAGATGTTAAATTTTCATAGCCTTGACACTGTGTTGCTGTGAGCATACCAAACTTTGTTGATACTGATCTGCTGTGCTTTCTGTGTGTTCCTATCAACATTTCCAGCTCACCTATACAGGTTTTCTTCCTTTGAAACGATGTGAAACATTTCTTCCTTTTTAGTTCATAGTTCACCAACATGACATCTTAGCAGTTTCCGTGTCTTCATATGCATATTTTCCAGCCTGGCCCAGGGGAAACTATTCCTCAGTGTAACAGCCAGCATGATACTACAGCACAGATAATGTTGTAAGAATTATACCCTAGAATGCCCAGAAGTGGAATAGAGGTTTTGGTGCTTTCTGGTTTTTAGTTACAACATCACACTGTGGGTGCATTATGTTTCTGGGTTTTGTTTCTGTCACTATGTAACAGTATAACCTGGAATTTTAATTGCTCCCAAATCCTACCGTTACCTATATCCAGTGCCAGTGCTGTGATAGCACTGTGATAACACGTTCTAAAGGGCAGAAACAAATAAGCATCTTTTCACTGATGAAAAGCTAAAATGTACATCAACACTTCCCTTGTGATACTGAGCTCAACTGACAGAGAATTTTACCTAAAAGATAGGACTCACTGTACAACTTAGAAACAATTCTTGAAGTAGGCTGTGCAACCAGTTCTCAGAATGACTATGGAAGCTAAAGAACTAAGTTTCAGTATATTCATTTCCACCTGTGAAAAACGCGATTTTGTTCTTTTTTTATCCTCATTTGTTTAATATAGATTAAGGTCTCCTGAAAGAAAAGAACAAAAAAGAGTACCCAAATGTTTTAAGATAGCAGTTTTGTCTGTGGCTTTCAAAGAAAAAGCATTATTGAAATAATTCAAAAACTAATTCCTAAGATATTGACCACCCCCCCCCCCAAAAAAAAAAAAAAAATCAGAAGGGGAAAAAAGTTAGAAAGCCATACTTCATCTAATTTGGATCCTGGTTAAAGGACAAAATAGGAATATAAAGTGATGTAACTGTACCTGACAACTGAAAAAGAATGAACACTTTTAGTGACAACATTTAGATTAAAAAATATTTCTATAAACCTAAAGGAGGTCTAAAGACCTAAAGGACTGCATAGAACTGTGAAACTGCTGACACTTTCACATTTAATCCAGCAATAATATTTTTGGTTACTAAGCATACTAAGTTTGCTAAGATTTCTGCCCTAATTTCCCATATTGGTCTGATAAACCTAGATAAATCTGTTTCCCACAGCTCTTATGGGATCTCCACCCCAGACAAGAAATGCAACAATATTGCAATAGTGCCTGTAGGCCTACACCATCACAGAGACTACTACACAAACACTCATGTTCATGTAGAACCAGTATCATCTTTCATCCTTTGTGGATGTACACAGGCCAACCCATCCCCCTTCTCTGCTTCCGAACCCTGAAAAGAATGTCTATGCTGCTAAAATACCACAGCCCAGGGAAAAAGTTATTCAAACTATCACACCAGAGTCCTCTCCCCCATCCGTGCCTTGGACTGTTTACTTCCAAAAGCAATGTGAACAAGATGCATGAAAATTATTAAGCCAAATTAAAAAGTCAGTTTCAAAATATGTTTACATTTACTGACTTATGCCTATTTCTTTTTTTTTTTTTTTTTTTCATTTCTGGTTCTGGTCCTGTTTTCAGGGCAGATACTAAAATACAGCTTTATCCAATTGTCTTGTACTTCTCATATTTTTAATATATCTGGAGATAGTCAAAGTCATCTGGACACAATCCTGAGTAATGGTGTTCTTGGGGACTCTGCATGAGCAGGGTGTTGGATTAGATGACCTCCAGTTGTCCCGTCCAACTTTACCTGTTTTGTGATTCTGTGATTCCATAACACATATAAAAAAGTGCCCAAATCGCACCTAACAATGAAACTGGGGCCTGACTGATGGGTGTGCATGTCCAAACACTCCTTCTAAGCAGGAAATCCTAGCTTATATAGTAATTAAACTTACTTAAGAGGATTGTAGTCTGGGTAAGCTTTTTCCCAAGCATGAAGCAATTTTAATAAGTAGTTTTCATCTGAGAAGTAAATGATGCTGAGATGTTAAGAAGTATGATTTCAGTACAATGCCTGAGATGACTGCTTCTTCATACTAGCTTTTTTCAGCACTATTCTCCTGATAGGGTTTCATTCTGGAGAGTATTTTGAGAGAGAAATTATTTCAATGTCCATTCCACCTGTATAATACATTTCTTAGTTCAGTCAGTGGTTCTGAATTAGCTCTTTGTTCCTTAGCTTGATGCATTTTCTGAACAGAATCAAAAATGCAGCTTCATATTGTCATTAACTCATAAATCACAAGGTTTGAAGGAGTATTTGCTCTTCTGCCACAGACCTCTGCCCAGCAACATTCACTTCACCCAACCAATGGCGGCACCAATTTCATGGCAGTAAGAATCCATCTGAATAGTTTAAGTTTTTCACTTCTCATACGAAGGCCCTACATGAAAAGAGAGATGTCTCAGAGTCAGATAAGCATTTATCTTCTCATAGTATCCCTTTTCCAAAACTATAAAAAAGTTCTGCAGCATCTTGAGCTTGTGGCATCACTAGTAATTTCACTCTTTCACAAATTATAATCACACATTAATATTCCTAAATTCCTAAATTGTCCTGCAACTTGTACCTACACTCTTGATATCCGTTAATATTTCTAGGGAGACATTAGCAGTAAATTAATTGACTATATGATAAGATGAAATTATATGTATCCCCCCAACAACAACAACAACAAGAAGTGCAATTTTATGGAAAAGATGCTAGGCTGTTTAATGAAAAGGCTAGAAAGATCATCATGCAAAATAGGCTTCTTTTTAGTCCAGTTATCAGGTAAAAAGGATTTATGTTGAAAGCACAAGCAGGCAGACTGGGAGTTCCAGTTTATTTTCTGAATTATTCACAGTATTTCTTGGTATTTCATGGGTTTTGTTGCAAAGCTCTAGCTTGACAAAGGCTAACAGTGGAAACTAGGGAAAGGTACATTGCAGTGACATGTCTTCTGGCTCTGAATAAGAATTTTGGTTTGAAAACACTGTGACTGCATTTATGCACCATTAACTGCCTGAGTCTGAACTAATTTGAGGGTCTCAAAACTGCACTACATTCCGTGGTGGATATGACCTTAAACATGTAAATATATTTCTATTTTTTTTAAGTCAAGCATTCAATTGTCCTATTATTCAAGATATCCCTGGTTAGACCACTGAGCCCTTGAATTCCCCTTTTTTTTTTCCTAGTGGCCAGATCTATACCCATCTGAACTGCTGAACTGTTCAAAATCAAGTCCCAGCAGGATTAACAAAACAGACATTTCTGTGAATTGCACAATTTTAGAAATGAATCAGTGAGCACGTGTCCAATACAAAAAGCCCACTAGAGACTGCTCAAAGAAATAGGCTATCAAATTTAAATCCCCAGACCATGTGAAGAATTTCTTCCACTTGGAACTGAGTCTAGAAATGTTAGCATGGAGTACTTGTCTGTTGAAATTTGCTGAGCAGTCATAAGTAAAAATCTTTTCTATATGATGGTTCCCTGTGGATGGGACCTCATAACACACAGGCAGCACAACATGCACTTCAGCTGAACTCCTGTGTTTGCACATCCAGTTGTTCCTACTTCCTTGGCATGTACCTTTGCAGACTTAAACACGTGCATGTCTTGTATCAGAGTTAAGGATCCCAGTATGTTGACATTAAATGGCAGTGGCATACTCCATTGGTGTGTTCCAGGATATCAGAGCCTCCACGCTGCACAGCAACTAATGAAGCTGGAGCCAGTGATGTTTGTGAGCAACAGAACAGCATAACCTGATGGGTAGAATCTCACAGGAAACACACTCCAGTTTATTGCACAAACTATCACCTCTGTTTAGCCTAATCTGTTTCTCTTTACAGGCACACAGTGGTGGGGCCTTTTCATGTAGATTAAATGATCTCTGTTTCCAAAAGAGAAGACGACTGACTTTTTGGCAGAGTAATTTTTTTTTTTCTACATGGATGACCTTGATTATTCTGTCTGTTGGGGTGTGTATGTGACCACAGTGAGGATTCCTTTCTTGCTCGATGCTGAGTTTAGTTGTCTTTAATCTCAGCTCCAGCTCTTCTGTCTAGAGCTATAACCCCTGCATTTTAAGCTAAAAGGCAACCCCCTAGTACCCTTTTTCAACATAGCATGTGAGGTTTTGCATGAAATTCACTCAGCAAACAGCCCCCAAGTGAACATATTCTCCTGGCATTTCCTTCTGCTTTCCAACATTGAACAAAAAGATAGGCATTTAAATTAGACAGGATGCATCCTAAAATACAGTCTTTGGATCTTTATCAGACCCAGAAAAATCACTGACATTGTGTTGTGTTGCAATCCAAGAAAGATCTACGTCTCTAAGAACTTCACAATGTACCTAGTAAATGAATTTTAATATGAAGAAATGAAAGCTGGTCAACACTTCAACATAATGGGCTTTGTTTTCTTCAAGCACCAGTTACCATAACATCATTACTGTTAACATACTTTGTTGTTCTTATGCAAGAGGAGGGTCACTGATTTTTGAGGTACTACAGTTTCTGGGATGAGGTGGTTTCTGGGAGTTTAGGGTGTTTTGTTTTGATTTTGTTGTTTTTTTGGGGAGAGAGGTTTTTTTTGGAGGGGTGGGAGGTTGGGGGGCTTTTTCTGTTTTGCTTTTGCCGAGTCACATCTTTGTTACTTAAAACCAGTAACAATGTTTCTTCTGTATTTGAAACATTGCTCATAATTCACAGTGAGTGTTTCCAAAGGACTGAACTCAAATTTGCCTACTCAGGTCTCATTTGATGCAATGCAAAATGTGCAGCTCAATCCTATGCAGTCCATTTAAAATTAAGAACATGTTTTTCACCCAGTTAGCATTCCAGTGAAGGAGATTTGGTAACAACTTTGTGACAATCTCTGTAAATGCTAGCAACCAATTCTTAGTTAAGCAGATATTTTCTAAATAAGGTCTTTAAAACTTTTATGTACTTCTAGAGATTTTCATATTTTTACAATTGAGAAATGCTGGTGTGCATTTCTCACTGCTTAGCATTACTTTCTGGTTCATAATCCCTCTACAAACAACAGGTTTATTGATTACAACCTCCCACAAACCATTTTTGCCAGTGTATTTTCTATGAAAACGTGGAAAAAAAAAACCAAATGGCAAAAAAATGTGGACTTGGAAATAAGCCACCTTTATTTTAACTGGAGTTTTTTTGCAGTTGATGTGTTGTCCCAGCAACCTAGGTTCCTACTGTCTGGCAGAAGAGAGATTTCTTTGGTTCCATCATGTTACAAAGCTGAAAAAAGGAAAAGAGAGACAAGCAATGAAAATTCACCATTTCATTATTCAAATATGTGAATTCCCCTGAGCTGCAGCCAAGCCATGGGGCTAACCCACAATGTTCTTCAACACCTATTCAAACCCTTCAGTGCTGCAATACTTCATTTCCATTAATTAAATAATTACACCAAACTCTCTGTAAAGATAGTGTTCAACTGAATTCAGGCATTCCAAAATAGTTATTCAGTAAAGCTTAAGCTCATATTATTATGCCATGAATTGACAAAGATCGTGTTTATTTCCCTTAACAGAGATATTTTAAAAGCCCCCTTAATTAAAAAAAAAGTAAGAAAAACCCCCTCAAACATGAAAACTAACCCCAAAATTGTAATTGATGACATTTCACATAATGAAAAAAGAGAAGTTATTGTCCAAAAATCTTAGTTCTTTATTTAATAGCAAAGTTGTTTTTTTTTTTTTTAATTAAAATCTAATACAGTTAACATATCATAAAGATGAAGTCTTAGGAAGTTCAAAAAATTATTGTCCTTGCTTATATAACATGAATGCCATTATTATTAGTGAAAGAAGGTGGTGCTTGAGAAAATTTACATAATAAGATTACATTTCATTCTTTTTTTTATGGTCCACCTTTAGTACACACTTTTTGTCACAGAACACTGCTTTCTGTCAGTCACATGGGTCAGAAAAAAAAGCAATGGTGCCTGAGAGAAACAGAAGCATAAATCAGCTCCTTAAATGACCAGTTGAAAGGAATTGACAGAAAATATATACTGAAAACATATACAGAAGGATGAAACAGAAGATATATGTGCCTTGCAACAGAGGCATAAATGATGACAATCAAGGCAGTGGTCTATGTGATGTTCAGGATTTGAGATCTGTTCTGTAGTCTCTAATGCTCTCATCAATCTAGATGTATGACACAAATATAGGGCAGCCAAAATATCTTTGTGCAGCTGGAAAATCAGAGATGGAGGATGTCAGACAGTAGAGATCACAGTGGCATAGCTTACAAAAAATACAGACAGGACAGCTTGTATACTAACCCACAGCTATCTAACACCCACTGTGAAAATTGGGAGGAATTGTGTCCAGCCAGAGAAGAAAGTTTGTTACAGTTACTACAGCATTTTGTTTTATCCACTTTTTTTCCTACTAGATGTGTCTAAGATCAAATGGAGATTTCGATAGAAATGGAGGACAAGAACACCTAAAATATGATTATGAATTATATTTATAGGCAGTTGGGTAAATTTAAGTATGCCTAGGGATCTAAGTGATATACATCGTGACACCAGCTGTGATACCAGATGTGAACACCATTCTATGGTGTACAAATTTTTATATCTCTTACCATGATCTTAATTACAAACACTTCTCTTTATGCAAAATATACCAAGTTTTTTACAGAAATGTATTCCTCTAACAGAAATTTTGTTTTCATCTCTCTCAAACTGTAAGATGCAAAATCTAGAGGAACATAAAGCAAAAACACAGGCCAGAAAAAGAGGAAGAAACTATTAATGAGGGAGAGACATAAGAGACACATATTTCCTTCTGTCATGCAAACCATGAGGCACTTGAAAATCCTTCTATACTAAGAGAAAGCTGGAGGTTTGAGCACATATCTAATGTATTATTGGGAAAAAATAAAGTAGTGACAGAATAGTGATGACGCGAGGTTGGTAAAACATGTAAGTACTGAAGGAGAAATTACTGAATGGAATGAAAATTTGAAACATATAATGAGGAAATCAACAGCTATGAGGACATCAGTTATTTCATAGAGTACTGTGAAATAAAGTACCCTGAAGTATGTTGTAAGCCTGCATCTCTTGTCATGGGACCCTTCCCTTCCCTTCCCCTCCCTTCCCTTCCCTTCCCTTCCCTTCCCTTCCCTTCCCTTCCCTTCCCTTCCCTTCCCTTCCCTTCCCTTCCCTTCCCTTCCCTTCCCTTCCCTTCCCTTCCCTTCCCTTCCCTTCCCTGAGTAGAGTGATCCACTGAGACAATTATTGCTGATATGTAAACTCAGCAGAAATCAGTTTTCTGATCAGCAGGTAGCTGCAGCTTGTGTATGTGTGTTACTGCTGTGCATTTGCTGCAGATGAAGTAGACATGGTTGTGGGCTGTATTAATAAGCAATTTCCTGTAAAGACAGAGAAGCATGGATGTCAAGAGCCTGGAAGGACACTGCTGTGTCCTTCATTCACCTGCCTAAAAGAAGAAGACTTCAAATCAGAAGAGGTTCAAAGAAGGACAGATGGCATGATTAGGGAAGCCTTTTATCCAAGACTAGATAACAACAGTACAGATTCTTTGGTCTAGCATAACAAAAGTTGGGTAGAGGTATTATTACCCCATATAAATCCACTGGTGAATAAATATCCGTGAGAAAGGAAGGTTATTTAAATTAAAGGATAATGCTGGAAGTAGAAAAAATATGTGTATGAATCATCCAGAATTAATACATTCTCAGAACTAAGATTTCTATCATTGAATCATAGACTCATAAAGGTTGGAAAAGATCTCCAAGATCATGCCAACCATGCCAACCATGCCAACTAAACTATAACCCTAAGTGCCACATCCTGTCATTTCTTGAACACTTCCAGAGAAGGTGACTCCACCACTTTCCTGGGCAGCATTTTTCAAAGCTTAATGACCCTTCCAGTTAAGAAATTCTTCATGATGTTCAGCTTGAACTTTCCCTGGCACAGCTTGAGTCCATTTCCTGTTGTGCTGTCACTAGCTGCCTGGGAGAAGAGGCTTCTTGTGACTCCTTTCAGGTAGTTGTAGAGAGTGATGAGGTTCCCCCTCCTGAGCCTCCTTTTCACCAGGCTGAACTTCCCTAGCTCTCTCAGCCTCTCCTCATGGGACTTGTGCTCCAGACCCTTCAGCTTTGTTTCCCTTCCCTGGACTCACTCCAGCAGCTTTCCTGAATTGAGGGACCAGGAACTGAAGAAAATACAGAGGGGCAATCACTTCTCTGCTCCTGCTGGCTACACTATTGCTGATACAGGCCAGGATGCTGTTGGCCTTCTTGGCCACCTGAGCACACACTAGCTCATATTCAGCCACTGTCAACTGCCCCCAGGTCCTTTTCTGACAGGCATTTTTCCAGACACTCTTCTCTAAGCCTGTAGCAGTGACCTAAGCCTGGCTATTTTGACCCCAGTGTAGGACCTGGCATTCCACCTTACTGAACTTCATACCTTATCTTTGACCCATGCATCCAGCTTGTCCACATTCCTCTACAGAGCCTTCCTATCCTCTCACAGATCAACACTGCCACACAACTTGGTGTTATGTGAAAACTTACTAAGGGTGCACTCAATTTCCTCATCCAGACCCCTAAACAGAACAGGCCCTAATACAGATACTTAGGGAACCCCACTGGTGACTGGCTGCCAGCTGGATGCAGCACCGCTCACCACCACTCTCTGGGCCCAGGCATCCAGCCAGTTCCTAACCCAGCAAAGAGTGCTCCTGTCCAAGCCATGGGCTGCCAGCTTTTCCAGGAGAATGATGTGGGAGATAGTACCAAAGGCTTTACTGAAGTCTAGATAGACAACATCCACAGCCTTTCCCTCATCCATTAGGTGGTTATCTGGTCATAAAAAGAGACCAGGTTGGTCCGGCAGGATCTGCCTTTCCCAAACCCATGCTGGCTGGGCCTGATGACCTCAAAATGCTCAAAATGCTCTGCTCTGTGACCTTACAAAGTACTGAGGTCAGGTTGACAGACCTTGAGTTCCCCAGTTTGTTCTTCCTGCCCTTCTGGTGGATGGGCATCACATTGGCCAGTCTGTGGTCATCTGAGAGCTCCTCAGTGTCTTGGTTTGACAAGACAGGTGTCTGCCAGGGAAACTGGGGTTTCCCTTAGAATAGAGAATGCAAACCCCCCACCCCTGCCAAATTATAAATTTTCAATTAAGGGCTCTCAGGCAAAGATTTGGGGATAGGAATAACAGTTCTTTACTAGGAATATCAATAATACAAATGTGGTAGGAAACAAAACTACCCCACCAAACCAGCAAACAAACAACAACAATTTGGGAAAGCCCTGACAGAATCAGAGCTGCCACCTGGCACCCTGTTAGTCAGGGTGTTGGAAGCAGTCCAGAAGTGAGTCCTGGGATGACAGACGTGGCTCTGTTGGAGCAGGGACGATCCTGTAGCCAAAAAGGGTCTAGGAGTGATGAGGAAGGGTCTAGGAGTGATGAGGAGGGGTCCAGGGGTGAGGTGATGGTGAGATGGGGTCCGGCGATGATGAGATGGGGTCTGGCGAAGATGAGATGGGGTGCCGTCTTCCTCCCAGGAATCGGGGTGAAGCAAGTGAAGTCTGTCCCCGGCCGGCTCAGTTTTCCCGGCAGCAATTGTAGACTCCCCCCACTGGGTGGGGCATCCCACAATAGGACCATGCATGCAGATGGGGCTCTGGGGGGAGCGGGTATAGTCCGGGGGTATAGTCTGTTGATGGCCCATTACCCAAAAGGCACCCGCCCCTCCCCCCCGTCCCCCTCCTTCCAAAGTTACAAGAAATAAAGAACAATTCCCCAACTGCTTTCAGCAGATGAAAATAGAATACACATTTTTGATTCCATAACCCAGGACATTATCCACCCCTTATTCTATTATCATCTGCATCATACCTAAAGCAATGAACTACTATGCAAAATGAACCCCTACACTCAGTTCTTACTTAGGATTAGGTTTTCTTGGGGTACACAACTGGTTTTTCCATCTTTCTGCATTACCCACCAAGTGTAACCAGGTCCTTGAGCAAAAACAATCCCACGGATGGGTTCGCCTTTGCCTGAGGTGGGGTTAATCCAGACAGCCTTTCCTAAAATACCTCTCATGTGTACCACAGGGACTTTATCTCCATCTACTGTGTGCAAAGGGGTAGACTGGGCAGGACCAGCTCGATTGATGGAGCCTCGGGTGTTGACCATCCAGGTGGCTTTTGCTAAGTTCACTTCCCAGTTCTTAAAGGTCCCTCTGCCAAGTGCCTTTAGAGTGGTCTTAAGTAGTCCATTGCACCGTTCCACTTTCCCGGCAGCTGGTGCATGATAAGGGATGTGATAGATCCATTCAATGCCGTGTTCTTTAGCCCAGGTGTTTATAAGGCTGTTCTTGAAATGGGTCCCGTTGTCTGACTCGATTCTCTCAGGGGTGCCGTGTCTCCACAGGACTTGTCTTTCAAGGCCCAGGATGGTGTTCCGGGCGGTGGCATGAGGCACAGGATAGGTCTCCAGCCACCCAGTGGTGGCTTCCACCATGGTCAGCACGTAGCGCTTGCCTTGGCGGGTTTGGGGCAGGGTGATGTAGTCAATCTGCCAGGCCTCCCCATACTTATATTTGGACCACCGTCCACCGTACCAGAGGGGCTTCACCCGCTTGGCCTGCTTGATGGCAGCACACGTCTCACAGTCATGGATAACCTGAGAGATACTGTCCATGGTTAGATCCACCCCTCGGTCTCGTGCCCACTTATAGGTGGCATCTCTGCCCTGATGACCTGAGGCATCATGGGCCCACCGAGCTAGGAACAACTCTCCCTTATGTTGCCAATCCAAGTCTATCTTAGACACTTCTATCTTCGCGGCCTGATCTACCTGTTCGTTGTTCCGGTGCTCCTCATTAGCCCGACTCTTGGGGACATGGGCATCCACATGACGGACTTTCACAGGTAGTTTCCCTACTCTGGTGGCGATGTCCTTCCACTCATCAGCAGCCCAGATTGGTTTTCCCCTACGCTGCCAGCTGACCTTTTTCCACCTTTCCAGCCAGCCCCACAGAGCATTAGCTACCATCCACGAATCGGTGTAGAGGTAGAGCTTTGGCCACTTCTCTCTTTCAGCGATGTCCAGGGCCAATTGAACAGCTTTGAGTTCGGCAAGCTGGCTTGACCCACCTTCTCCTTCAGTGGCTTGTGCAACCTGTCTTGTGGGGCTCCACACAGCTGCTTTCCACTTCCGGTTCATCCCTACGATGCGACAGGAACCGTCAGTGAAAAGAGCGTAGCGTGCTTCTTCTGCTGGCAGTTGGTTATATGGTGGAGCTTCTTCAGCCCGGGTTACCTGCTCTTGTTCTTCTTCCTCGGTGAGACTGAAGTTCTCAGCTTCCGGCCAGTTGGTGATCACTTCCAGAATCCCAGGGCGATTCGGGTTTCCAATACGGGCGCGCTGAGTGATGAGGGCAATCCATTTGCTCCAGGTGGCATCGGTGGCGTGATGGGTGGAGGGAACCTTTCCTTTAAACATCCACCCCAGCACTGGTAGTCGGGGTGCCAGGAGGATTTGTGCTTCAGTGCCAATCACCTCTGAGGCGGCTTGAACTCCTTCATAGGCAGCCAAGATCTCCTTCTCCGTGGGAGTGTAATTGGCTTCAGACCCTCTGTAGCTTCGGCTCCAGAATCCCAGTGGCCGGCCTCGAGTCTCACCAGGCACCTTCTGCCAAAGGCTCCAGGACAGACCATGGCTCCCAGCTGCAGAGTAAAGCACATTCTTTACCTCTGGTCCCGTCCTGACTGGGCCAAGGGCCACCGCATGAGCGATTTCCTGCTTGATCTGGGCAAAGGCGTGTTGCTGCTCTGGGCCCGAGTGGAAATCGTTCTTTTTGCGGGTAACCAGGTACAGAGGGCTCACAATCTGACTGTACTCAGGGATGTGCATCCTCCAGAAACCTATGGCACCTAGGAAAGCTTGTGTTTCCTTCTTGCTGGTCGGTGGAGACATCGCGGTGATCTTATTAATGACCTCTGTGGGGATCTGACGCCGTCCATCTTGCCACTTCACTCCCAGGAACTGGATCTCTCGGGCAGGTCCCTTGACTTTACTCTTCTTAATGGCAAAGCCAGCTTCCAGGAGAATCTGGATGATCTTCTCTCCTTTCTCGAAAACTTCCACTGCCGTGTTTCCCCACACAATGATGTCATCGATGTACTGTAGATGTTCCGGAGCCTCACCCTTCTCCAGTGCAGCCTGGATCAGTCCATGGCAGATGGTGGGACTGTGCTTCCACCCCTGGGGCAGTCGGTTCCAGGTGTACTGAACGCCCCTCCAGGTGAAAGCAAACTGGGGCCTGCACTCTGCTGCCAAAGGAATGGAGAAGAAGGCATTGGCAATGTCAATAGTGGCATACCACCTCGCTGCCTTGGACTCCAGCTCATACTGGAGCTCCAGCATGTCCGGCACGGCAGCGCTCAGTGGTGGAGTCACTTCATTCAATGCACGATAGTCCACAGTCAATCTCCATTCTCCTTCAGACTTACGCACAGGCCAGATGGGACTGTTGAAGGGTGAGTGGGTTTTGCTGACCACCCCTTGGCTCTCCAGTTTACGAATCATCTCATGGATGGGAGTCACAGAGTCTCTGTCAGTACGGTATTGCCGACGGTGCACTGTTGCTGTGGCAATTGGCACCTGTTGTTCTTCAACTCTCAGCAGTCCCACAGCAGAAGGGTCATCTGAGAGACCAGGCAGGGTATTTAGTTGTCTGATGTCTCCCGTCTCTACAGCAGCTACTCCAAAAGCCCAACGATATCCTTTTGGGTCTTTGAAATGTCCATTTTTGAGATAGTCTATGCCAAGGATGCACGGGGCCTCTGGACCAGTCACAATGGGGTGTTTCTGCCACCCATTCCCAGTCAAACTCACTTCGGCCTCCAATACAGTCAGTTGCTGGGACCCCCCTGTTACTCCAGAAATAGAAATGGGTTCTGCTCCCACATACCCCGATGGCATCAGGGTACATTGGGAGCCAGTGTCAACCAAAGCCGTGTATTTCTGTGGGTCAGATGTGCCAGGCCATCGGATCCACACAGTCCAATAGATCCAATTGTCCCTCTCCTCTACCTGGCTAGAGGCAGGGCCCCTCTAGCACTGGTTATTCCCTCCCTGAGCATACATACTAGAGGTTCCAGCATCCTGACTACTGACAGCCTGGGCATAGGAGGTTGAGGATACTTTCATTTTAGTGGCACCCCTTTGGTGAGTGTTCCTCTCCTTGAGCTCACGCACCCGGGCTGCCAGGACATAGGTGGGTTTCCCATCCCACACTCCCATGTCTTCCCCATGGTCACGCAGGTAAAACCACAGGTCAGCTCTCGGGGTGTACCCTCTCTCTCTGGCTGGGGGTCGTTGGGCTCTGACTCTGGTGCCTGTGACTCGCACCGGTGCCACATTGGAACTGCTCTTCCTCATCTCCTCCCTCACCTCCCTCATTTCCTCTTTGAGCTCTTTCACCACGGCAGAGATATGAGCCTGCAGCGGGCCATTGATCATGCTCTCATAATTCCTAAGCTTATTGGCAACAGCCCCCACTGTCACTCGGTTGTCCTCAGCATTAATGGTTGCAATAAATGTAGTATACTGAGATGGCCCCAGATTTGCCAGGTTCCATAACATCTGCGCTGTGCATCTAACCTTGTCAGGATCATTATCATGCTGTCCACTCCTCCCAAAAAGTACCTCTAGTACTGCCACTTCCCTCAGCTGTTGGATTCCCTCCTCCAGAGTTTTCCGGCGCATTCTATGGTGGTGCTCCTGCATTCTTTCTCTGTGGACAAATCTTTCTCTCACACTCGTTAAAAGCCGCTGCCAGAGGGAAAGAGGTCCAGGCTCCCTTACAAATACCTGATTTATACCTGAGTCCTGGGTCAAGGGTCCCAAATTCCTGGCTCCCCACCATCTAGTTGGACACCTGTGCCCATAAGATCCCAAACCCGAAGTAGCCAGGCAGTGTAAGCCTCACGTCCCCGCCGTACAATATCTTTTTGCAGATTACGGAGACTTTCATACGACAGGGTCTCAGTGATGATCTGAACATGTGATTCCCTTGTGTCTTGTGAGGGCCCTCCCTTCTTATCTTTACTCTCTGGGTTTGCTGTTTTCACTTTAGATTTCCTTGTTTCCACAGGGGCAACTGCTGCTGGCTGTGACTGCCCCTGTGTGTCAGCTGGAACCTGGACAGTTGTAATGTCTGCGGGTTCTGTATCAGATTCTCTTTTGTCAGGGCAGGGCGAAGGTTTCTCACCAGCTGGGGAAATGTACTCTTTCAGCATCTGGTTCATCTCATGCATTTCTTTTATCAGAGCCTTCAACCAAACCGGGTGGTTTATGCCTGAGGCTGGCTGTGGGACAGGGGTGGGCTCTTGGGCAGCATCATTATTCTTTGGGGTAGTTATCAGAGTGCTTACCCAGGCCAGTCTCCCTTTATCTCTGAATACCAAATAGAATAGGCCTATAAGCAGCACCAACCACTGTATGACGTCATTAGCATTCAGAGGGAAATTTAACCCTTGAAAAGCTGGTGGAGTAGACCCAAAAAACTGAGTGAAGGATTGGGAGAAAATTTCCCCAGGTGCCATTTCCTCACAATATGTACCATTATTAAAGTAACCCCAGAAACACAGAGTTAGTCTATGATAGCCCTGAATCCATGTGCCTGCTTTCCAAAGGAAGTTAAAAATCCACGAATTCCTCACCTTATTAACCCACAAAATAAACTGGATGCCAGCCACAGTAGCCTTGGTTATAGGGCCCATGTTTAGATAAGGGCCAGCAAATGGCAGAAATACAGCCACAACCACGTGCCAGCCAAACCAGGGAAAGCTGGACCACATGATTTTGAGCAGTAGACTTCTATCTAGTACACAAGAACTGTTATTCCTCTGTCTCAATGCCCTTGTGCCCCACACTTGGGCGCCAAAATCTGTCTTGGTTTGACAAGACAGGTGTCTGCCAGGGAAACTGGGGTTTCCCTTAGAATAGAGAATGCAAACCCCCCACCCCTGCCAAATTATAAATTTTCAATTAAGGGCTCTCAGGCAAAGATTTGGGGATAGGAATAACAGTTCTTTACTAGGAATATCAATAATACAAATGTGGTAGGAAACAAAACTACCCCACCAAACCAGCAAACAAACAACAACAATTTGGGAAAGCCCTGACAGAATCAGAGCTGCCACCTGGCACCCTGTTAGTCAGGGTGTTGGAAGCAGTCCAGAAGTGAGTCCTGGGATGACAGACGTGGCTCTGTTGGAGCAGGGACGATCCTGTAGCCAAAAAGGGTCTAGGAGTGATGAGGAAGGGTCTAGGAGTGATGAGGAGGGGTCCAGGGGTGAGGTGATGGTGAGATGGGGTCTGGCGATGATGAGATGGGGTCTGGCGAAGATGAGATGGGGTGCCGTCTTCCTCCCAGGAATCGGGGTGAAGCAAGAGAAATCTGTCCCCGGCCGGCTCAGTTTTCCCGGCAGCAATTGTAGACTCCCCCCATCGGGCGGGGCATCCCACAATAGGACCATGCATGCAGATGGGGCTCTGGGGGGAGCGGGTATAGTCCGGGGGTATAGTCTGTTGATGGCCCATTACCCAAAAGGCACCCGCCCCTCCCCCCCGTCCCCCTCCTTCCAAAGTTACAAGAAATAAAGAACAATTCCCCAACTGCTTTCAGCAGATGAAAATAGAATACACATTTTTGATTCCATAACCCAGGACACTCAGTTAACCAGAACTGATGATATGTGATGGAGAGTGGCTTGGTGACCTCTGCCAGCTCCGTCAGTACCCTTGGGTGAATCCCATCTGGTCCCATAGACTTGTGAGTACCTCAGTGGCACAGCAGGTCATTAACTACTTCCTCCTGAATTGACAGGAATCTATTCTCCTTCCTGCCCCTGTCTACTAGCTCAGAGGTCTGACAGCTCTGAGGATCACCAGTCTTTCTGTTGAAGACTGAGGCAAAGAGGCCACTAAGTACCCCAGCCTTTTCAGTCATCCTTGGTTATGTTACCTTCTGCATCCAATAAAGGAAGGAGATTTTCCCTATGCCTCATTTTTTTGTTAAGGTGTTAATAAAACCACCTTTATTATCTTTCACAGCAGTGACCAGGTGGAGTTCTAGCCAAGCTTTTGCCTTACTAATTTTCTTTCTGCGTGATCTAATGACATCCTTGTACTGTTCCTGAATTGCCTCAGAACAATAGGGTTCCAGGAGAGTAATCTATCTGCAGTGATTTGAAAGCAACTAGTTTTATTCTCATTTTAAATCAGTTATAGTAAATGCGATGAAATTCTGTAGTGTTTGATAACAGTGACTTAGGTCTCTGAGGTGTGTGGTCCTCTCCTGTCTCAGCCTATATATGCTCAGTGAAATTTTTGCAATAAATCTCTCTCCTAGGGGTCTTCATGGATCAAGTAGGAGAAATGTAGCTTTGCACACTATATATTATTTTGTACTATAGTAAAAATGGCACCAAAATTTAAAGCAACACAGAAATGAATAGAACTAAATGCATCAAAGGGTTTCAAGAAGGGGAAATTGAAAATACTGGACAACAGTACAAATAAAATTTTGTTGTATGAAACAGTTTCAACAGGAAAAATTCAGGAAAACTGAAATCAATGACCAAGATCCAGCTTATCTCAAGATGAGGTTAAGAGATATTTTTTAATTTTTTTTTTTTTTTACATCAGCAAATTAAAAGATAGAATATGCAGAAGCCTACTTTCAAATAAGTTTCAGAGAAGGAGAGTAATCCTTTCGTTTATACTTCTCCAGTCTGATTTTATTGGGTTTTTTTGTTTGGTTTTGGTTTGGTTTTGGTTTTTTTGTTTGTTTTTTGTTTGTTTGTTTGGATTTGGGGGTTGTTTTGGGGGATGTTTGTTTTTGGTTTTGTTTGGTTGGTTGGTTTTGTTTTTGTTTTGTTTTGTTTTTTAAATCTGCATTGGGCAATACCGAATGAATATGATGATTGAGTTGACTATGCTTGCTGTCCTTTTCCTAACAAATAAATGAATAAATATATCCATCATAATCCCATTCAATTATGCAGGCTTTCCACAGAGAATTTGTGTGATATCCAAATGTCTACTATGCTTATTCTCTCTTCTCCATCTTCCATTAGGAAGCTCACTGGTGTGACCCCCAATTTACAAACTAGATCATTGCTCTTTTTTATGATGATTTGGAGCAGTCAGATTGCTGTCTGAACAGCTTGATAATAACAGTTAGGGAATCTATGAAAGGTTGAACTGAATCTTGTTTCTGTGAATCAGATGCAAAAGTGCATCCTCCACTTAGAACATAGTGTTTATGTTGTATACCGTGATAGTCAATTCAATTTATTTTATTCCATCCCACCCAAAGGAGGATAATTTATATCAGGTTGCTGCAAGTCTATCACACTAGGTATTTTGAATAGATTGTTAGAACTACTGCCATCTGTTTCATGAAGATTTCCTGTTTTCAATAGTCTTGTCTTCTTGCTTTCAAAATAGCTTAGTGTTCAGTCCAATATGAATCAAAAAGTCCACCACCTCCACAAGGCAGCATCAGAGAAATTGGTGGTAATTTATGATTAAAAATTTGGAAAAAAAGAGTGGAGGAAAAGGTGGAGTTCTGGGAACAAACAACTGTGTGGGAAGATGTGGAAATTCCAAAGATCATCTCTGCCACAGATGGGGAGGAGTGCAGGAGCACAGATAAGAAGGAATATGAGAAGATAAGGATGTTGACCCTGCTGTAAAGGAAAAAAATTACCAAAGGTCATCGTCCCACCCTTTCTCTTTCTTTTTTTTTTTTTTTTTGTTTTAATTGACAAGGGCTATTTCGTGCTTCTTTGTAAACACATGCATCATGTCTTACACTTTACTGATAAAGTATTTTGCAATTATATCCTACATGAAGGCTAAGTATGCTATCTGCCGCACAAATTATTATTGAAAAATGTGAAAATAGTTGCATTACAATTCTCAACCTACACTACAATTCTCAATTCTCAGGTAATATACCAGATAATACCAAGTATCAAGAATGGGAGACTTTATGCTTCTTTAGTACTTGGGTCCCATGCCCTTAACTCAGATACTTAAAAAAGGTATCATTTCACCCTGAGTTTGTTTTATTACTCAGGGAAAAGGATAGACAAATTGTTGACTAAATGTACATGGAGCACTTAAAGCCTCCATGTTTAAGAATACTGATGTTGTGTGAGAAAAAGTTTGGATTGGAAGCATATTCAGGTACAGCCTTGATTTTAAAAGACCAGTTATGGAGCCAAATATTATAGAGCTCATCATCACACTTGTGCTTTGCTCTTGAGCTGTAAGGCTGTAGGCAGCAAAATCCCAGGGTCATGATTAGAAGGATAATATGAAAGAGTTTCATGTTTTGAGATTTTGTGGCTTTATAAGTGTTCTTTACAATGTAAGCAAGGCAGAAATTGCTGCAAAATCATTTCTATATGGAAAGCAGTGAGCAAGTTCATAAGTACTTCAGCCCTTTAAGGTAGTTTTTTTAATTTTAAAAGTCATTTAGTCTTTTTGGCCTGTGAAAAGCCAGTATTTGTAGAAGCTGTTAGATTTTTTTTTTTTATTTCTTGACTCTTTAGTAAAATATTATGCCATATGAATGTCTTATTGTGTATATTATTTATTGATTTAGGTACACTTTCTTCCTTTGAATCCTTACTAAACAGATCTATTGTTTTCTGAATTGATTTTGCTGTCTCAGCCACATTGAGGCATAGACACTTTTTTGGCTTCCATCTGAATGAACAATTTCCTAGTTAGACACACTGGATTTGGAGTTGGGTCAATAAAAGCTTTACTGTGTCCTTTCTCTTTCCTCACAGAGCTCACAAAAGAGAACTAAATTCCATTCATCCTTTCACTGGCCACTCTGGAATCTTTAGCAGTGCAATTCTGGCTGGGATGAGGAAACATGGCAAGAAATTGGAAGAAACACAAATAAGAATTCTTTATTTCCCATGCTCACTGCCCTAAAGATTTACTGCCCCCGGGAATGCATGTGAATTTCCTGGGCTTTAACTATTTGTCTCTGCCAGTGAATTACTTTGGAAGTATAACACATTAGATATCAAAAGACGATTTAGCTTAATCCTGTTGATTCTGATATGGATAACTGTAAGTTATTTGCAAAAAGAGACCATTTTGAGTGGTTCTTGGCAATATGAGTATAAAGGATCATTGAATGTTTTCATGCAAAGAATACTTCTAACTTTTGAATAGCATAACCTTAACCATGGTTTAATAAAGTATTTTCACTCTAATCTTTGTGGATAGATGTAGATTTCAATGATTCTGGACTGTTTGCAAGGATGCACCAATGCATTAAAATTTATTTTGCTGTTGCTGTTTACTTGCTTTTTTTATGTTAGATAATGCATTTATAGACAGTCCATTTAAAGTAAAAGCTACTAAGATAGGAAGATATCAATTTAAATTTTAGAAATTTCCAAAATAATTTCTGATGTCTTCCATTTTATGTTTCTCCATCAGCTTGTGTACATATATTAACGTATCAACTCTGTCCTCCCATTCCTTAAGGCTTTTTTCTTCTGTTATTTCTATGTTGATGCTACATGCACAGAAACAGGAGATATTAAAATAAATCATTTTGTAGCATAGAAGTAGTTTTTCTATAAATTTAATCATAACAATAATTTTACCATAAGTCTTTATGTGAGCATGTATCAGACATGCAGATGCATGGGTGTGCATATAAAATCCTTTCAGGCATAAATAGGACTCACCTAAGTCCAGACTGTTGTGTTCTTATGGGACACATAAGATGTCAGGGGATCTACTGGAAGGAAAGAAAGGATGACAAAAAACCTCAGCAACTTTTCCCAAGTGCTGATAGTACACAGGAAAGCAAGGCTTTCTGTACAGTTTCTATATGCAGTTATACTACAGATCAGTGTGGTTCACAGTGCACTTGACCTGTTCTGACCTACCCATCCCTAATGGGGTAACTAAGTACTCACAGCAAGGTTGAGTGGAGACCATCTACTCGTGCTCTCTTCCCACAGGAACAGCTGCAGACAATTCTTTGCTGCAAAGAAATGCTGCAAAATAGCCAAAGAATTTCACTTTTGCGATCAGGATATAAAAAACCATCCCAGATGTCATTTGTAGAATTAAAAAACAACAGAAGAAATGGAATCAAATGGTAATTTTTAAGTAATGTCTCTTTAAATACAAATTACACGTTTTGAAATTTGCTAAAGGGTTCCATAAATGAGTTTGCACACAGTTTATTCACTGAAAAAAATGTGTCTATTTACAGCATGCTAACATACTAATCCTCTGATTAGGAAAGACACAAACAACAAGGGTCACTTTAAAGCTGACATTTTGAACATTTTCTTTCATCACCTTTGATATGAACTCTCTTTTAGTGGGATTTTCAAGTCATTAGACAAATCACCAGATAATGTCTTTGTCACAGCAATTCTGCTATGTAACTTGTTAAACTAAAGTCTAAGTTTTATTTCCTCTTCTTTTTTATATTTTTATGACAAAAAAACTCACTTTGACTAAGAATAGGACTTTGAGAGGCTACTGCAGGGTTATGTTCTGCTTCAGAGCTTAAATTCGTAGCTTACTAAAATTTTTGGAGCATCATTTCTTGATTTTAATTAGGGCAGAGGATGATTCTGAATTTGAAAAGAGAAGGCAGGAAGAGAAAGGAATAAAAATACTATTGTTTTGGGGTTTAGATTTTCTTTTTTTCATGTCCTTCTTGTTAAGTAAACAACATATCTGTAAGAGCTGGAAACAAATAATTCATATCTTACACAAGTAAATTTCTGGAAAGTGAATGTTCAAGAATCCTTAAAATGCAAGATCACAAATGGAATATGACCTGGATTCTAGATAAATTGTTTTTAAATCTTCACAGAAGAAATTGCACATGGGTTACTGGAAGAACAAGGGTTCCAAGGGTTTCTCCATTATAAGAAAGGTGTGAGTAGAAAGTGCAGCAGGACCTGCAGGACCAGTGACTGTTATGTACTTGTTATGTGTTTTCTATATTGGGAGGTAGCTTTTTCAAAGGTAGATTAAAAAAAACCCAAAAAACAAAAAACAAAACAAAACAAACAAAAAACCAACCCAAACAAACAAACAAAAACCCCCCACACACAAAAAATCTTCCCAAAAAAACCAAACCAAACCAAACCAAACCAAACCAAAAAAACAAACAAACAAACCAAAACAAGACCAAAAAAGAAACAAACAAACAAACAAAAATCACTATAGAAACTATAAAAATTATGCTGATGGGGTAAGGTAAGGAACATGTGAATAATTTGTCAGAGAGGTTATCTAGTCAAACATCTTGTTAAGGATTTACTAGGGAAATGAACAGTTTTTATTTTTTCTCTTAATAATACAAAGATGGAGGGAAGCGGAAGTCTTGACAACGTAGAGTAGAAATACTTCAGAAAGGTGCTAAGAAGCTCTAGAAAGAGATTTCTTAATTTATTCTGAAAAACCGGGATCATATTTGAATAAAGTTCTTATTAATAATCAGAGATGTATATAGCATCAAGGTTAATACAATGTTGCTATAGCATACATATTGATTGAAGACCATATCCCAACAAAAATTGCGTGATGCAATTATTTTTTACACAACAGAACCATGACAAATGATATCTTCATGAGCAGGATGTACTGAAAATTATATACAATTGGAAAAAGAAAAAATATCCTGAATTAAGTGATGATGATCAGATTATGGTAAAGTTTCACTACAAAGAAAAATAAAAGCAAATATATTTTCAACAATTTCCTAAATTTTTAACAATAAGAAAATTCTTGAAAAGGGCAGGAAATAGGCGACAGTTGAGTGGACTGGTAAAGTTTAAAATCTTGTCTGAAAAGAATGTTGGATCTACTTTAAATCACAGATTGAAAGCTAATGCATGTACTACAAGCAGAGAGAAAATGTTTAAGAGGAAAAGATGCAAAACCTAACTAGATAACTATCCATTCATGCTGAGAATCATTTAGTAATCAAGGAGTGAATAAAGTCTTCTATGTGATGTTTCTCTGCAGCTGTTGAGATGTGAGTAAGTGCTATATTGCTGAAAATGGATATCCATTTTCCATTTCTGACCTTGATCACATCAATGCAAAAAAAAAAAAAAATACTGGAGTAAGTTGAGAGTTTATGTGGAACAGCAAGAACAGACTGACTAAACAGAAAGATATGTCTTGAAGGTCAGAATATGTAGGAGAAAAGCAAGACTTGCCAATTATCAAGCTGAGCTGGACCTTGCAGAGGAAATTAAAACAAACAGTAAAAAGATTTTTAGCCACAAAAATGAAAAAGAGAACAAAGAAGGAGGAAGTAGTGTGGTAATTCAGCAACTAGAGGGGCAAAGATTAAAGTTAATTTAGATATTGCCAAAAAAAACTTTGACGCAGATTTCAGTAACTACAAATGGTGTAGTAGATGGAGGCGAAGTCAAGGGGCTAATGGAAATAAGAGCATGAAAATGGAAAATGCCATAATTGAGGAGGAAACAACATTGAAAGAGCTTAATGTACTGGGGTTAGTGAACAAACAATCTGCAGCACTAGATTCTGGCTCATGTAATTATGAACCCAGGAGCAAAGCTCCTTTATGCATTTACCAAGTCAGCCCTATACACTAAAGAATAGTACACTTCAGCAGATTTTCAAGATAGACATTTCAGTGCCTGAATGCAAAGAAAATAGCTCAGGAGTTTCAGGAACAGAAACCTTCATTTAGAAGGAACTTTCAGTAAAGGACAATCTAGTTCAGTTACACATGGTTTGGTAGAATACAGAATAAACAGAAAACAAAATTTGGAGGACCTACAGTTGTCCAGCCAGCACAAGTCTGAAGCTCTTAAGCGAAGGATGATACTCCTGTGAATCTCTAGTCTTGCTTGGAAGAGTGACTAGATTGGTTGGGATGAGAAGACACAAATTCCTAAAATGTGGTGTGATTAACCAGATGAATGGAATCATAGGATCACAGAATCATTTAGGTTGGAATGGACCTATAAGATCCTGGAGTCCAACCTAACAATGCCAAGTCCGCCACTAAACCATGTCCCTAAGTGCCACATGCACTCGTGGCACCTCTAGGGATGGAAACTCAACCACTTCCCCTGGCAGCTGGTTTCAGTGTTTGACAACCCTTTCAGTGAAGAAATTTTTGCTAACATCCAGTCTAAATCTCCCCTGGAACAATTTGACATTATTTCCTGTTGTTCTATCTAGTAGACTACTAGCAAATTCTGATGCTAATATTGCTCTTTGATTGATAGAGAAAAGACTGATGATGATACTAAAACTCACTTTTGAACAACAAAAAATTACAGAACATTGGTAGACATGTAACTGCCAGTACACATGCATACTCTTGCATGTTCATCTTAAATGCAAAATACTACAATTTTGTATGGGCATCAAGTATTTCACTTTAGGAGTAAATCAACATGTACTGCAAGTGAAATGGGACAGCTCTACACATTCATATTTCTATGTAGTGCTATAAATTGTCAGACTATTATTATTGGCTCATATGACTAAACTCACGGAGAAAGTCTCTTAATCTACCTTGTGCTTTCTTTCCTGAATTCAAGATAAGGTTTAATCTTAATCAATCCAAAATGTACTCTTTCCTTTCAAGGCTGTCCAAGAACTTTCACATGTAAGGTCAAAGGACAATCTCATTAGTGGCTTGTAGATTTTCAGATATTACAATGACAAGGGCCAAAGTCATCTATGAGTAGTTACATTTGAGAAGAAAAAGAAACAGACTGTAGGACTTTAAAAATTTATATGTTTTTATTTTTTAGATAGTGGAAGAAAATGCAGAACTTCACTTTTCCAAAGATGATCTTGACCTTTTTAGTGGAAACACTGAAAAAAATAAAAAATGAAAAATATAAACCATCTGTTTGGCTGAGAGGAAGAAAAAGGTTTCCCCGGTGACAAATTTAAAACGAAGAGGAAATTGCCTCCAAAGCATTATGGTAGAGAAAGCCAACTTGATTGTATCTGAACCTAGCTAAAACAGTTTAAGAAAAAAAAAGAGAGGAAAAAGTAATGTCTCCAAGGACCAGGAGGCCACATAAACCATCTAAAAGGAGCAAAAGCAAAAAAAAAAAAAAAAAAAAGAAAATAAAACCATATATGTATAATGTAATCCTTTTATAAATAACAAGTTTCTATGTTCTCTTTTAAAATGCTAGACTATTTATAAATCTCTTCTGCAGAATGTAAATAACCTAAATAAATAACCTAAATAATACCTAAATAAATAAATACACAGCAAACAAATAAATGAATAAAGCAATAGATAAAGGTCTAATGTCTGGCCATGCCATCTATGGAGATCTAAAATGTCTAATCCTGAGCAAGGTAATCAATGTAAGTAAAATTGTACATCTAGACAGACTTCTTCATGTGAATACCTACCTAGGTCAAATGATCTACCCTTCAAACACATTCATTTCTGTCTATAATGTGAGTCTAATCTAACTTGCTTAAGCACATGCACTGAACTTTTAGTGGCCTAAAATTGGAACAGACAAAGTACATTTCAACAAAATAAACCACTGAATTAAAGGAAGAAATTTCTTTTTTAAATCTAAATGTGCTGACAAAATAAATGGAAGAATGAGCTAAAGATCAGTTTAGTTATCTGGAACAAATGGAAGTCAGAAGCTTTTGGCAATACTATAATAGAAATTACTTAAAACAATCATCTAGCCCCTTCCTCTCTGGCCCAACACAGGGCCTTGGCCACCAGAAATCATAAATTATAATCAATCAAGTAATTGATTGCTATATCTATTGTGTTCCAGGAGGCTACAAAAAGGAAGCTCTTTTCATGTGCTGTTGTAACATCTTTCTTCAGAAATTTATGTAGAAAAGGCAAGATACACAACTTTAAACCAGGTTCATTTGTTCCTATTGTCCTGTTCTGAAAGCCTCTCCTGCATGTGTTTCACTCTCAGATGTCTCCAGACATTCAAATGAAATATTCCTGAGCATGAAGCATCTACTTTCATTTTCATCTTATAATATATACCTGTCTCAAGTGCCAGCAAAGCTGCCACATTATATCAGTATAAACTAAAATCAATGTCCCCACCTCTCTCTTCCCTGACAAAACAAAACAAACCAAAACCAAAACCAAAACCAAACAACAGCAACAAAAAAACCCAAACCACTATCTATCAAACAGTTCTAGTGCCCTGTGGCAGCCCAAAGGGGCTGCTGGCCCAAGTGCTATGTTGTTTGGCCATGGCATATCTGTTCTGTGGAGATCTAGCCTTAAACAGGGTATGTGGATGCAATCTGCACCACTTTGGAGCCAAGAATCATTCCCTTGGGAGGATGCATTTAGAACTGTAGAAATAGCTTATATCTTTCTTATGCAGCTGCAAAGGGAGATTATTGGAGCACTGAACAAAGAGACTTAGGCAGAATCAATAAAGTGTCCATTTGGACAGCAGACAAGGGCAAAGATCTATTTAATTCCTAACTTTGCTGCACATTTAATTTTTTCAGAGGTCACTAAAGAACAAACAGTCTGGCCCATTTAATCCACATTTCATATTCTGCTTGTCAGCAACTTTATAGTCTTTTTGGAATAGTTTCCATTTCTTATTTTTTATGTCTTTTCATGCTGTGCTCTTCCCATCCCCTATCATTTTTTATTCACTTTTTCTAATTTAAACAGTCAAAATCAGGACTTAAAAATTTGGTGCAGTCTGTTACACTGGAGAAATGGAGTAGCAAATGTTAAGAAATAAAAATAACTCTGTAAGTGCTATGGTCCTTATAAAGAGTCACCAATGCTTAAACCAGTCATTAAGTGTCTCTTACTAAAGAAAAGACTTTCTGTATTTATACATTCAATGAATATTTAGATTATAGACATCTGATTATAGGCTTTAAAAGCTTGATGTACTATTAGTAAGGATACTAAAATGAATAAACCAAAAAAAGCTACAATCAGAATACCTGTATGCATGTAAGACCAATTCCATGCAGGCAGCATACAATTAGAGTGATCCAAAACAGTAAAAAACAACCTTCAGATTCAAGTCCCTTTAAATTTAAAAGGTATAACTATCTGTGTAAATCAGAGTTTTGCAACTGTGCAAAGACTAAGGATTGATAGTGTCTTAGTACTTTAAATTAGACATATTTGAATTGCTATAGATGTGTGTCTGGTTACCAGCCAGTGGAGGACCCTGACATTTGAAAGACATTTGAAAGCCTCCATTAATTTTAGGTTACAGATATGGACACTCATTCCTATATTGTACACTTTTTTATGTCTTACATTAAAATCAAGATGTTCAGGATGAATGACAGAGCAGTCAAGCTAAAGAAATGAAAAGAACTGCCTTCAGTATGCAGACTCTCATCTTTTTCTTCAGCAATTCAAAAATGGAATCTTAATGATAGCTCAACACTTTTGGAAATAGCCCTTGTAATTAACCAAACTTCTAAGCATCTTGAGAGGAAGAAAAGCATTTTAAGAAAAAAAGAAAAGTGGCATTATGAATCTTTATTCATAAGACTTGGACTTTTTTAATGTCCATTGTCTTAAAGAAACATGATTATTTTCTGAGGACAAAGTGATCTCCAAATACAGTAATTTTCTTTCAAACACAGCAGCATTATTACTTCTGTACCTTATGTTCCTCTTTCAAACATGTGACACACGTATGATAGGACAAGCTTAAAAAGAAAAGAATTCATATGAGCAGTGCCATTAGTTTTATTTTGTGAGAAGAGTGACATTTTTAATGTACCTGTCAACGCAGATGAACACATATATGGTTTTACACCTTCATGGCAATATATATATGTGTACAAAATCATAAGAGAATATAAAAAGTATGTGGTGACCAATAAGGTGTCTCTTTTAAACTCAGTAATTATTCATATGCCTCCAATTACTTGCTGGTTAGGTTCTCTGCATATCTATGTACTGTTGCGTGGCAAAAATAAAATTTGACTTAATATGCACACATATATGCAAATTAATAATGCTATTATATTCCTTTATAATATGTCATTTAAGATACCAATACTATAAGTGCCAAAATCTATTTTTTTCTGTCACTAACATTTGTTTGAAATATATATATGACCTTCATTTAATATTCAGATACAAAGTCAAACTGTCATTGATACCTGTAACTATATCTATTCATGGTGGATTTAAAGAGAAGAAATAACTAAAGTTTATGATTTTTTTTTTAATATTAGCTAGTGTCATGGTTTAAACTCCAACCAAGAACCAGTTACCACACAGTCACTCACTCATTCTTCCACCAGATGGATCAGGGCAAGAATTGGAAGGGTAAAAGCTAGAAACTTGTGGATTGGGATAACGATGGTTTAATAAGGAAAGCAAAAGCCTTGCACAACAGGAGAGCAAAACAAGGAATTAATTCACTGCTACACATGGGCAGGGAGGTGTTCAGCCATCTCCAGGAAAGGAGGGCCCCATCATTGGTAAGTATCCATCACCAAGTACTGGTGACTTGGGAAGACAAACACCATCACTCCAAACATCTTACTCCTTCTTCCCCCTCCCTTTTATGTACTGAGCATGGTGTCATATGGTCTGGAATATCCCTTTGGTCAATTTGGGTCACTTGCTCCAACTGTGTCTCCTCCCAATGTCCCAGGCACCCCCAATTTATTCACTAGCATGGCAACAGGAATAGCCTTGGCTCTGTGTGACCCTTGCTCAGCAATAAAAAAAAAAAAAAAAAAACCAAAATAATAATAATAAAAAAAAAGTCTACAGTATCAGCCCTGTGTTCAGCACAAATCCAAAACACAGCCCCAAAGCAGGTACCATGAAGAAAGTTAAATCCAACCCAGCCAAAACAAGCACAGTTAGAAACACATGAAAACACCTGGGGAAAAAAAAGCAGTAGATTTCTTCTATTTAAAATATCTCCTAAATTACATTCATTCTGTTGTTGTTGTTGTTTAATTGCAATTAAAAATTGTATATCTTTGGTCATTTGAGTATCCATAACACATTCCAATGGGCTTCAGCTAGAGATTAAGTAATCTAAATTTAGAAGCTTGATTCAGGTTTTGGCTGTGGGTGTTTAAAGAGATTTGAGACAATCCATGTTATCCAAGGCATACAAATGAGGCAGGAAAATACAAATGTCTCAATCAGGATATCCATATGCAGTAGACCTAGCGAGTAAATTCAATGAAACCTAGAGAGCTATATAGCTTGCTGAATTTAAGTTCCAAATTTATGAAGATGTACTGTTGTTCAGACTCCATTGACTATTTAATGTAATGTCTTATTGACCATATCTCCATTGGGTAAAATGACAGCAGAGGGATAATGAAATGTAAGTGTCTCAATTTGCAAGCTGAACCTCATCTCTAGAGCTGAATCCCATTGTGTGAACATAAGCATTCAGAGTGAAATTCATTTGCTTAAATTTTCAAGAAGCATAAAATCTGATCCTAATTTTTACCCCAAGGCTTCTTAAATGTCACCATATATTCAGGCAAGTTAATCCCTCCTTAGCTAATTTTAATTTGCCTTCATTTTTAAATTTTTTTAATGTTCTAAATAATTTACAATATAGTTTATATGAAAATATCAGTACCACACTAATATATTTTAACTGCGCTCTAATCTATCCTACAGCTTTTATTTACCCATACCTGTAATGTGTGTTTACAAACTAAGGTATGAGATATGAAGGCTTGGATTCTTCTCTAACTTAGATCTCTGAACTCTATATTCTGAACTTTTCTCACTATATTCTATATATAAACAATGGAGAAAAAGTGTACTTCACTGTATTACTCATCAATACCTGTGCATTTTAGGGTGAGAACAATCACTTTCTTGAATATTTTTTTCCATTTTTTCCATCTTTCCACAGATCAGATGTAGATGTAGTTGTTTACATTAGGCTTTATCAATACTTCCTAGGCTTTCTAGTCATTAAAAAAAAAAATAAATAAATAAAAAAGAAAAGAAAAAAAAAAAACCTACTACTGACTTCTGGAATTACCCAGCCTTAGAAAGACAAAGATGTGGTCAGAAATAAACAGAAGACAATTTTCACCTGACACACTGAAATCAGAAAAAATATCAATAAATTATATAAAAAAGAAACCAAAACAAACAGAAAAAAAAGAAACAACAACAAAAAAATGCATAACATCACACTACACAGCCTAAACCAAAGACCAAATAACCCATAAAACCTCTCTGCTAAGTCTTTCTCACTGCCCTAGAAGAATGGTTGACAAAATTCTACTCCTTTTCAACTGCTCATACAAACAGTCCTTGTCCAGTTTCCAACAAAGAAAGAATGCTTATGCTCTTAAAACCTTTCCCACTCCTGTAAAAATGAGTTCAGAGTTTGTTGAAAATATCAGGCCTTTTTTTACTGTCATACTTGTTACAAGACAGCCACGTTTGAGTAATATTCTCTGACTAAGTGGCATCTGGGTTTAAACTGTTACAGAAAAGTTTTCCCAAACATCTAATTTTGCTAGCAGCCAGCCTCTTTTAGACATAAAGGTGAAGCAAGTACTTTCCTGTTCAACTATAAATCTCATTTTTGTGAATAGCAAAACAAGAATTTCAGCTTGACACTTTCAAAAACTGCCATGTTCACATGTACAATCAAAAGAAACTTTGAAGACCTTCTTTGCAAATTACAAGAACATTGCCTGCAATGTCCTCAGGCCTCACACCAATGTCTTTCCAGTTCCCTTGAGTAAGAAATATGTTTACTTACTCATTTCTGCTCTGATGTCTACAATTAATTTTGAGGCAAGGTCAATGTTTCTTTGCTATACCTTGAAACTTATAGGAGAGAACCCTTGCTGAGTAACTGCAACACTGAACCCATTAGTTCCAGTCATTGGTCAAAGAATCTGCCAAATGAGTTATTGTAGACTCATTTATTATTTTCCAGTGTGTGCAGTTTTGTGCACAATCCATCCCTGCTATTACTACTAAATAGGCAGATAGATTATATTGGTTGGGGTTTTTTTGTTTGTTTTGTGCTTGAAACCAATATTAGATAAAAATGCATAGTATGGATCAATTCAGATTTTAAATGTCTTAATCAACAGTTTTCAAGGTTCTTATTCTGGTTAGACTTCAGGATGAAAATTATGACAGACATATGAGTATACAGAGAAACATGGGAGACTACATCACTGAATTTCTGGGCCAGGGTTCTCTAGAAATAATATAAACAAGATTTTTTTTTTTTAATATTAAGGACATAGAATAACCAGGATGAAGAAAAGTTTCAGCAAACTGAGCATAATGGAGACTTTTAAATGAAACTTATTTACAGCAATATCCTTTTTCAACCTTTGACAGACAAAGTAAATCTTTGCTTGTGGTAGATGGAACTTTACTCCTTGATGATTGCCTCCAGTCTGCCTTTAAGAAAACTATCTACAGTAACAGCTGTTAATGTCAGTGTGGAAACTTTTTCTGTTATAATTTTATCCAGGTAGGATAAAAGTTTATTATATCATTACATAAATTACTCATGTCTTGCTGAACACACTGAGAGTTTCAGTCTTCACTTAGAGATAATTTGTGGGACAGATGCCTCACCTTTTCTAAATCATTAATGCATCAAATATCCTCAAAGGCAAATATTTTTGGAAGCCTCAGAAGTGCATATTAGTTTTCAGTAAACTAGTAAGAATTGTAATAGATTGATGTATTGTGTTTAATTTCAAGGAATTGAGTTTAAAAATATCATTCTGCATTACATAAGTCATTAATCAAATCATAACCTCTGTCTTTTTCCTTTGATTCAGGAACCTCTTGAAAAACACAATTTCAGCAAATCAAACACAGTAACTTTATTAACAAATATCACAATATTATTTTTTCTGGACTTTTCACAATTATCTTATAATTTTCTTCAGTTATTTTTGTTATTTGAAATAATTCAGCATACATATTCTACAGACAAAGGTAGGGCCCAAAAATTATGAAATCAGTTCGTAATGGTCAGTGAGGTTTTGAGCCAACTTGGATTAGGCATTCATGCCTCATTATTTTATTCTGTTACATGTCTACACAAAGCTAACTCTTGCAGTAAGGTTTCTAATATAATCTACTTTTCCACATATAAATAAGTAAATAAATAAATGTTCTTCTACACACTGCACTTCACAGCAGATCTGTCTGGAAAATTTCACACCCACAAATTTTCCACAATGAATTTCTTATGGCACCCACAGTGTCACGGTACGATACAAGGCACAGTGACGTACATACATACATACGTACATACATACATACATGGCCAGAACAAAGAAGCTGGTTGGAAACCAGTTGTGTATGAAAGAACTATGGTATTTGTATATCTCTAGTGGGCTAAACCAAATCTTTGAATTTACCCTTCCTGAAATGAACAGGTTTGACTCGAAAAATAATTTATAAAACTCTTGCAGGGTTTTGAAAATGGGTCTCTTAGACCCATTTTCAGTCAGCACATGTTAGTCATACCTGGCCCCAGAGAGAAATCTAGCCAGTTACAAAAGGAAACACATTAATATTTCCCCTTATAATCTGTTTTTATTCCTTTTTTAATGCTAGTTAATTTAGAATGAGACTCTAAGGATAGTAAATGCCCACATGTGAGCCAAAAGTGGCAACTTGGATTGCAAGTCCAGCCACGAGCAGAGTTTTTTGCTCTTAAAGTTGCTCACAGCAGGGACAAGCTGAGCTTGCAGCCAAGGGAAATTGTGTCTTTGGAAACTAATAAGTCCTAAGTATACTGTAAGTATATTAACATCAGTTTTTGCAGTGCTGCATGTCCTTAGCTGAAATCATCTTAGACCCCATATGTCAGAGTTTGGAAACCAGGCATCAGTAGGGTCAGGACAGACTAAAATATAAATGTGGCATTTGTTGCCATTTTATACTCTACAGAGTGAAGTAGATTTACTCTAATCAAGTAAATAAAAGATCTTGTATGAAATTTTACTTTATTGTCCTAAACCAGAAAATGTTTGTCTTAAAATGAATTATCTTTCCTACACTAAAAATGGCTGTTTGTTATTTTTCTTCTCAGGAATTGCTACATAGATTCACAGAATATTTTCTGTTGGAATAGACCTCTAAGATCGTGGAGTTCAATCATTAACCCAGTATTAAAAGTGAACCACCACTAAATATTATCCTTGTGTCACATGCGTATATCTTTTAAATACCATTAGGCACAGTGACTCAATCATTTTCCTGGGCAGCTTGTTCCAATGCTTGACAGCCCTTTCAGCTGCTAAAGCTGTGAAAATGAGCAACTTCTCTGCCCAGCTTCTT
Source organism: Phylloscopus whistleri (assembly GCA_017589585.1). Lineage (NCBI taxonomy): Eukaryota > Metazoa > Chordata > Aves > Passeriformes > Phylloscopidae > Phylloscopus > Phylloscopus whistleri. The sequence continues at coordinate 1,131,668 of JADMLD010001396.1, forward strand.
CTCTCTCATGTGAACAGGTGAATAGCTGCAGGAGCCATTGCCACAGACTTGATCAGGGCAACCAGCTGGGTGTACCTGTGGAAATATTTGCACTCAGTCTTCTTGGCCTTATGGGCAGGTCACATCATGTTCCTGTGTGTCTTCTGTCATGGAGACCCTGTGGGGAAGATTTCCTGTTTCACAGAATCACAGAATACGCTGAGTTGGAAGGGACCCACAAGGACCATCAGCTCCAACTTCTGGCCCTGCACAGCACCATCCCCAAGATTCACACCGTGTTCCCCAGAGTATTCTCCAAACTTGGACTCTGGCGTGTTTCCTACTGTGTGCTCTTACAAATCATGATTTTTCTTCTCCCTGATATTCATAGATATGTACAAAGGAAAACATATCTAGGTCTTCTGTAAATGAAAGCCACTCTGAGTTAGTATATATTAGAACGTACTGGCACAGATTGAATGTCAGAGCCAGTGTTCTCTCTACATGCTACATTGCTTTGTTAAATGCTTATAAAAATTATTTTAAGATGGAAAATTATAAACACTACTGATGTTAGATAGGTGTGAATATGAAAAGTAACATCCAAGCTGGACCAGACAGTGAGTGCCAGGCAGGCAGAAGTGCCAGGTTGGTGCTGGGGGAATCTATGAATGTGCACATGCTTTTGAATGGATGGAGTAATGTGTGCTGCACTAGTGCTTTCTGCCTCTGCCAGCCCAAAGGGAGGAGGGGACGTGGCTGTGGGTCCTGTGTGTGGCCATCTGTGTGAGTGTGCATGTCTCTGTGTGTCTCTGGGATATTGCTCAATTGCTATACTGATTAAATTTTCAAATGGGAAGGCAGCAGCTGAAACCCTTAGCCTGAGCAGAGCCCCACATGTCCAAAGTAGACTTCAGCAGAGAGGGACAACGGGGACACAGGCTGGAGCTGCTGGAAACAATGGGCACTTGTAACATCCCTCAATAGTGACAATCTGTTAATTTACTTCTATTCCTCCACCATTTCAAGACAACTGTAATCAGGACAGTGAATGGAACCTTAACATATAAATAATTTTTCTTATCTGTTAATTATGGCACATTTTAAGTAGAGGAAAAGTATTGCATCTGGGGAGGAACAACCCCTGGAACCAGTAAGGGTATGAGGATAGCAGCAGGATGAAAAGCAGTGTCCATTGATAACTCCCCAAAACTAGCAAATATTGAATTGTTATAGTAGTTAATAGGTTTGCTTTTTTCATTTTTAGAAGGGTAAGTTGAACTTTTCATTTCCCTACCTGTACAAGTGATGTAGATAGATTCAAAAATTTTACAGGGCCTGAGAGCCCAGCAACCTTCATTTTACTTCATTTTGGGAATTTCCTTACTTTTCAGGGATTGTTGTGTGCAGTGTATTATAAGCATTACTGAAAATGTATCAAGCCATTTTTTCCTTCTATGACATCTTCAATGAAAAGGTGTGGAGTGAGGTGTGGAGTAAGGTGTGGAGGAAGGGGCAATTCTTGTTTACAGTGCCCTTTTAAATATAAAGAAAAGTAACATGGATTCGTAATGATTTAGTGTTTTTTTGGCTGGCTTGAGCTTCATGTAATGTGCAATAGATATTTTGCCAAAAATATTTTATGGGTTTTGAAAACAGTTTCTTCCTTCCAAATGCTGAATTTAACAGTCCCACAATGTTTTATAACTTCCATTCTATTCATACGGCTTGTCTTTAGCCTAGCAACAGAAGTCTTAATGATTTTGATTGCTTCTAGGACACTTTATGAATTCAGAATCAATGTTTCAGCAGTTTTGGACTTGAAGTCACCATTTCCTGATGAAGTGCAAGTTCATATAGTTTGAAATAATAATGAGTGAATTTCATGCACACTCTTACTATCAACAAGTAATTTAGAAAGTAGTTCATTTTGCATGAAATCAGCCTTGTTCCAATCATGTCCTTATTATGGCTGACAAATCTAGTGGATTAAATATTCAAAATAATACTCTCTATTCCACTTTGAAAACATTTTTACTTAGATCATTTTTGTAACTCACAGAATAAGATGCATACTCCCCTTCAACAGTATTTGAGACTTAATAGTAAAAACTGTTGACCAAGAATGAAATTAAATTATGCAATAAACATTGCACAAAGAACAACTGTGCCAAAACCATTTTAATAGATTATGAAAGGAAGTAATTTAAATGTGTAGTTGATTTACAGGCGGAAAGATGCCTTCACATTGACAGAATTTCTGGCAATTCAGCTTTTCTTTGGCAGACCTTCAACTTTTCATTACACAGAGGAAGGAAGAACTATCTGTTTCAGTTATGTGTGGTTAGTACATTTATATACCCTAGGCTAAGGCCCTGTTTGCACTACTCTCGCAACACAGTATTTGTCTAAATTGCCTCAAATAGGAAGATAAGTGTTCCTTCTTCAGGGAGATATCTTCATGGGCCAGCCTAACTTTAAATGTTTTGGCCAAAAGCAATGTTTTCTGAGCAGTTTCTACTTTCCTTGTGCAGAACTGAATGGACCTTTTGTGGTAACACCCTGTGCTGCTGTGTGCATCCCTGGTCACAGGGGTGTCAGAGAGGTGGCCATCACACACTTTGCTCCAGAAGGGCAAAACAGTCTCTCAGGAACCCTAACCAGTCAGTCAAAGTTTGAACAGTCTTCAATCTACTCTGAATTGTAAAGAGATCCTTAATTATCTCTTTAAATGAAAAAGCAGAAAGCAACTTGGAATTAATTTGCTTGGTTTTGTTCTCTCACTTGTGCTTTGCAAATTATTGGCAGATCTCTCTGAAAAATATTCATTGGCTGCAGCTCTCTGAAGTAACTCCCTACATTTGTTCTTTGGATCAGTTAGAAAAAAACACCCCAGTTTTTATTCTATCTTGCTTTTTTATTTTAGCTTTACTTTCATCTGTTCTTGAAGAAAACTCATAAAGTTCAGCTTAAGAATAGAACTATAAAAGTATTGCTGTCCCATTTCATTTTCACTGTCTACTCAGTTCTGCTATGGCCCAAAACAAGTTCAGGGTTTTACTGCAGTGTTCCAGATTGCAGGCTGACTTGCCCAAAATTGCAGAGCTAGCTGGCTCTAAAAATGCAAAGTGATTTGTTTAGTAGCATCTCTGCCTTATTGTTATAAGATATAGATTTATCTAGATTGCAATTTAGTAGGCTTTGACTAATAGCAATGGAATGTGCCTTGAAAATCTACAAATTATCGCCCATTTATCTAATTTTGTTACTGGAAGAAAATATAGCTCATCAACACGATACTGAGGCTACATTAATTAGTGTTGAGAGATAAGATTATTAGCTCAGCTACAAAATGGAATTAACACTGATATATTCCTTTTAGGATCTGAGCATACATCTCCACACAACATTGTGCAAACCTGCCAGTTCATCAATTTTCTAGAAACTCCATTGTCCTTCAGGCATGGCCAGAGCATATGTCAGAGACAACTTAGTTATTACTTACACTTCTAAAAATCTACTCAAGATTTGAGGGTAAACCATGAACAGTGCTGAAACTGAGGACAGAATAAATTCAAGAGCAAAAAACCTACGCATGTGTATAGACAGATTATGCACACAGAATTTATACAATAGTTATACAAAGAAGTGAAAGGAATTAAATTAACAATATATAGCTATCATACTCTGTGTACATTTCTAAGATGCTTTCATTGAGAAAAAAATCCTGTCTGTACAAAATCACTCTTGCCTCAGGGAAAAAGACCAATATATTTCCAGGTGAAATGAGAAATTCTCTGTTTATATTTCACAACAAATGAATGATTTAGAAAAATAGGTTAGTCATCTTACACTTACCTCAAGCACTAAAAGTACTCAGAACAATTACACATTTTGTTCAATAAACTCAAAGCTCTCAAATTTTTTGGCATAAACACTTCTCACCCTCATTGTAGAAAGAAGAGAATGCAAGTAGTTGATGTGCAGTTTTAAGATCAAGTTCACTATTTGCAAATGTATTGAGACAGGCTAAAATTTTGAAAATCAATTCTGCGATATAAGTAGAAAAAAGGAAATAGAATGCGATTCTTTTTTTCCTAAAAATCTTTACATCTCTGGTGTGGCTCTAGTGCCTCAAAGGACAAGTTTGTGATGAAATGAATATTTTGCATTTAAGAATAAAAGAAGGAATTTAGAGTCCTTTATAGTCATATGTGGGCAAATCCGTGGGCACATATTCATATACATATAAATAGCTTACAACAATCACAACAGGCTTGTCTTTGTAAAGTTGGATTTTGGAGGGTTTTGGTTTTTTTCTGCATAAAAATTTTACTGTAGGCAAAACAGCACAAAATGCAAGCATTCTCCACAGACAAAGAAAATTCTTAGTTTTGCTTTGGCTCTGTTTTGCTTTGTTTCCAAGAAGAATTATAAAGAAAGAAAACATTTAACTTTGGGACAACATGAAGAATTTTTGTTTTATGAAATTAGAGAAAGACTGAATGCCACCTGTGTGATTCTGTGATTATACCTGAACAGCAGGAAAAACTGCTACTACTTATTGAGCCTTGCTGCTGAGGGAAGTTGAATAGATCATTCATTCCATGGTTAAGGAGAGTCATTTCAAATCTGTGTACCACATGTAAAATTAGTTCTGACCTCGTCAGCCTCAAGCATGTCCTTCAGATATGGATCATTAAATTCAATCCTTAACACTACAGGGAAAAAAGCTAAAAAAAATTAGGGGTTCCTTATATTTCATTCTATGATCCCTCACTAAAACGATATATTGGCTTTGATTTTCCAGTTGGAACCATCATTTATATCCTTGATGTATGAAAGCTGTGACTGGTATCTTTCTGAAAAGATAACTTTCTCAGAACAACAGATGACCAGTTAGTCTGGCCCATGCTGAATCTTTATCTTCATGGCAGCTCATGCAACGAGATAAACTTACAAGAGATTGTATGGGGCTATAAGTCAGTCCCTGAAGCATTTCATCCTGTGCACCTAGATTTTTCATTTCATGCTAACAATGTGTCAAGAAGTGAGTACTTCCCAGCTCTACTATATCCTCCTCTTTAGTATATTTGGGACCACTTATTCACAGAGAGATGAGTGGGCCTGTACAGGCTGCTGAATTTACATCTAGTTGTTTGTGGTGTTCATAGATCACTCTCCTTCTCTGGGGTGATTCCAAATAGCAGTGTTCAAGACTGCAAATGACCTTTCCAACACTCAGCAGTTATGACCAACTTGTGACACTTGTGATTTTGCAAAAGGCTCGTTCTGTATTTACACCTAAGGCAAGGTAGGGCATCTCCCCTGTTTTGGTTATGAAAACTTAGCCAGTGGTTGAAGTTAGCTGTGTGGGCCCTGATACCTGCTGAAAAACTGGTGCTTTCAAAAGAGGAGTCCTCCAAGAGAGAGGCTCTTATTACCTTGAGACAGGCACCTATAATGGTCAGGATAAACACCTGTCTGAAGCTGCCAGTCTATCCTTAAAAACTGTAAAGAGAAGTTAGATTTGAGCAAGATATCCCATCTAGATTTATGTGTATCTTAACGAAGAGGATTTAAGGAGATACACTGACCCAAAGAGATGTAAACAAATACCTCTAGCATAACTCAAAATACAGTATTGTCCAAATAATTGGTAAAAATCTGCTCTTATTCGCCTCAGTGACAAGTGACAGGAAAAGGTCCAACAGAAGTGTATAGAAAAGAAGCAAATTCATTTGCTTCTCTCCTGCTCTCTGTTACACTGTCCTGGTACAATTTCTCCAGCTGCACGTTTCACTAGGCCAATGTATTTCAGTTTCACCATGCTGAGCCAAGATATTTTTATATTTTTTTCTGAGAAAATACTGAAACACAGGCTGTTGACCTTTTTGGCATATCTTCCTGTGCAGACACACTTTATAGTCTGCCATAGGCATCTAAACCCATTTGCTCCAATACTATAATAATGTTTCTCATGATTTCTCATTCACATATACACATATACTCAAAGAGAAATTACACACAAAGGGAAAAGAATTTTAAATTCCAGCCTGGCATTTTCATTAATAACTAGATGATTCCACTACAGTATTACACTCTTACCATGCACATGTTCAGAGGAGCAATTTTAATATGCTTGAGGACCGATTATGGATGACCCCTGATAACAAAGAACCACTGCATTACAAAGTCACAGATCCCTCTATATCCTGAGAATAGGAGACTTTGTGACATCATTAGTAGTTTTTTGAAGGTCTAAGCTAGGGATCTCAGTAGTAAATTGCATATTTAGTTGGCTTACCTAGCCAATTTCACCATTCCTGGATTTGGAGCAGAGACAAAATGTGGTCAGTCTCTTTTCTGGAGAAGGCAGGAGGTTTACATTGGCTTCTTCATGTTGATTTGTCTGTGTCAAACTAACTAGATGCTACTCTACAGTGTCAAATGTTTACCTTTCTTTTCCAATTCATATTTGGAAGTTTTATTTTTTTTCACTAAAAAGGGAACAGAATTTATATTCTTTTTTTGTAAAAGGTACATTCTACAGCATTTAAAAAATCTATCCATTTAAATGAAGAAATATTTCTAAAGTTGAGAATATTAAATAGTCTTTAATAATTATTACCACAGACAACTGAAAAAACAGTTAGGTAACCTTTGAAAAATGAGAGGGTCGATTTTAACAAGTACTACATGCAATTTAAAATTTGAAAAGTACTCTATTTGGCTTTGCGTCAGTAGGGCTGGAAGAATCATTTTATCACAAGTTTCTACCCTCCTGATGAGAGAACTTTGATTTATTTTATCATAAATCAAAACTCCTGCTGAGCTATGAATGAAAGACTTGTAAGGTTTTGGCCTTTAAATGTGGTTGGGAGCATAAAGGAAAGAACATGAGAGTTTGCATATTAAGAGAAGTAGAGAACCATACTGGCCAATAAACACATAGTGCAAAACTAACAACTATCATAAGAGGGCACAACCAAGTAAAATTGCATTCATTTATGCCAGCATTTCATCTTACCCTTCAACACCAAGCTGAAGGGAAAAGGCTGGCTCACCTACTTCAGTCACATAATATCACAGTATCAGATAGTCTCTCATATGTATTTATCAAGACATCAACACATGGATGTGTAGAAGTGTTGACTTTGAAAGTGTAAAACCTTTGATCCATAAACTGCTTCTCATGGGAATTTAGTATACCTGAGAAGGTATCCAACAATATTAAAACATGTACAATATTTTATTGCAAGGTATAAGTAAGATAATATGACAAAGATAACAATGCCTTTAAAATTAATACTCTTTTGGCCATATGTTAAAAGGGAAGCATTAGCATTTCCAACAGCATATTGGTTAACCTTTACTCTCATCTATGACTTTATAGCCCTAAATTATTGTCATCTGTTTAATAATTTTTTCTTGTTCTTTGGTCCTTAGATTCCAGACAGGCCCGTATACAGAACAGGAGATTGAAATCCTCTACTATACAGAGGGAATATCAGACATAGATTAGGTCATTTTCATCACAGAGAACTTGTAATTTAGCTGAGAATGACTATGGCTGATCATCCCCTTGTGCCTTCCAGGCTTGAAACTGCATCAGGTGGAGGTGTAACATTCTTGCTCTGGCCATCCACTTGAACTTTCAAAACATTTTTTGGAAAACACATTTTTTCCATGCCAGAAGTACAATCAGATTTCTTTTTTCTCCCAACACTAATGCTTACAGTCTTTAATGAAAAGTAAAGTATGTGGGGTTTTGTTTTGGGTTTTTTTTGGTTGATTAGTTATTTTTGTTCCAGCAGTGTTGTTTAATTAATACAGAAAGTGCCAAAGTTTAGAGTTGGCTGGCAATTTTCAGATTAAATGGTTGACTTGCACAAACAACAGCAAAAAACTACATGTATTCTTAGGATTTCATGATGGACTTCTCCCTTCTAATGAGATATAAAGACCACTGTTGGAGAATGTAGTAAAAGGAATTATGAAAAACTGTGTACAATAAAGAGGAATTTAAACAAACAAACAAACAAACAAAAAAGATGCAGAGAAGGGTGGAGATCTGGGGGAAAAGGATCAGGGAGGTAGATCTTATTGTATGAAAAGAGACTAAAATGAGCAATGTTTGTTTGATCTAGAAATATAAAAACTAACCAGGGGTATGGTTGCTCTCCACATATAAATAAAGGATAAAATAGAGATAGAGAAGAAACAAAAGAGAACTCTGACACAGTGAAGCAGTAAATATGGTCACAGATAGAATCATTTTGGAATTTGAATTAGATCTCTAGCCATATCTAAGCCAAAGGATCTCTGAACTTTAACCAAATGTTCAAGATCAGCTTTGGCTCATATAGGCCCTGAAGAAGTTTGAGAGCAAGGCTGACTAAGTGTAATCAAGATGTGTTCCTAAATAGATTTAATTTTCAAGATGGCATTGCTGCTTGAGCTTGAATTTGTTGATGTACACAGGTCTCATCTAGCATAAATTAATTTAGGTTTTTGTTTAGGATGAGTTACCTACTGAGATCAGTCTCCATGACCCAGTAAGTTCTTTCCTGACAATGGTGCTATTAAAGCATTTCAATTTCTAGTTAATTGGGATAGTCTTCCCCTCTCCAAATAGAGCTGACAATAATCATCTAGGCAGCTTTTCTTAAACTTTGTGAGAATGTTGCCTCAAGCTCATACTCTGTCATTCTCTAATATTTTAGGTTTGTGTCTTAACTACCTCACTGTGCCCTCGGTATTCACTTGTTGTCAGTGATGAAGTCTGCACCAAGGCACAAGTATGGTGTGCTGTGCCTAGGAGGCAAATCTCTTAATTGTCCAGAGTGAAAGACCTAGCAGAGCATCTCTTGATTCCCTCTCCACTGGGAGATGACTCAGGTGCCATTTCAACCTGTTCTACCTGTAGGTAGAGCTCTTCAAAATTAAAGGTTTTCATGGAATTGAAACATGATCCCAAGGGATCTTAATTTTGCCAACAGATTCTATTCCATGAGGTGACATCATTTATTATCCTGTTATTACAGCTATGCTTTTGCAAATGACTATTGTAATCATTCAGACAGTGATAAGGAGATATGGATTCCAATTTACAATGCAATCTGTAGTAAAAGTTAAGTGAACCACTTTCAAGCTCAGCTACCATAAATAAAATGTTTCAACTTGTACAGTTTATTATTCTCATATTCAATTATATTTTAGAGGGCTTCCAAAGACAACTCATTTATAATTTTATCTCTAACATTAACAATTTTAATTTTGTTATAGATACATCTTTCCCCAAATGCTTCAAAACAATTATCTCAATTAGATGCTTCCAGTAGAATTCTTTTCTGTCAGTATTATTTTTCCCATTATCACTCTGATACAGTTATTGAGATTCTGCTTGTGATGCATGACAAGGGCAATTATGAAGGGTCCAGAGACAAAAAATACCCTCTAAATGGACTTTTCATGTTCTGCATTTGTCATTCTGGTGGACAATTTCAGAACAGAATTCAGAACCCATTAAAGTTTCCCTTGAGACATTCAAGCATTATAACAGGAAATTCTGTCTTTCAGTCAAGGAGTTGTATGAAATCAGACAATGGGAATGTGAAACTCAAAGTATTATTTAAATAGCACATCCACTCTCCAAAACCTAGGCAAATCTCCATTGCAGGTTTTACTCAAATTTATTTACAAAATTAATTTTTACTCAAAATTAATTTCTGAGTGTAATTATCTGAAAACATTCCTTGAAAGAGCTGCTAGGGCCTCATTCTTTTCAGTAAAAGATGCTAAGGATGATAATGATAATTGTAAAACTGAAGTGATGAAGCCTTTCATTCAAACAATGAGCTTTAGTTTCTTTCTGTGTTTCAAGAATATCAGTCCATGTTTCTTCCTTTCCAGGTGACTCTACAATGCAGTACCTATAGCTCTGAAACATTTTAGGAATCCTAGATTTCCAGTGCCTCCTCTTAAACATTAACTTTTCTCACTTAATAGAATTTTTTTTGACAAACATTATAGAGGAGGCAATCCTTTACCAGGTTAGTTCACTACCAGGTTAGTGAACAAAGCACAAGTGTCTTCTACCATACACTACACGTTAGGCCAAAGAAAAAGAGAAAAGCTAAAAAATGGAAACCTTCTGGCACAGATATACCTTAACTACATACCAGATGTTATACTAAGGATTTGACTCAGGCACATTTCAGTTCTCAGTTCCATTTGAATTATTCTCATGTATTTTAGATTTTGAAATGAAGTTCATAGACCTGGTGCAGTGTGAGTGGGGAACCTGGGTCTTCCACAGAGTAGCTGGAGGCCAGGCCAAATATCATAGAATTGTTCAAATGACACTGGAACTGCATGTGCAGGCAACTGAATCAAGACCTGAGTCTCATTTTGGGACATTTTTTTTTACCTTCAGTATGCTGCAATCCAAGAAAATGATGGACACCCTGTCGCTGCTTCCAGCCTTGAGATGGAGAACCTGATACATGCACCATCTCCTCATATGAGACAGGTGAAGAGATGAGGGACAAAATTAGATGGAGGAAGTGGGAACTGAAACTGTGTGATGGGCTTGAAGAGCTTATAGAGGGGAAGAATATTCAGAGAAAGAAAGCCAAGTCCACTATCGCTCACAATACCAAAATACACAAAGAAGAATTTTCTCTTCAGGGAGGCCAAAATCACCACATAAATTCATAAGGGCAGACAACATCAGATCGGATGTTGATAGCAGCAGCACAGCTGCTCCCATTCACATGTGTCTGGCAATATAGCCCTGGAAGGTACAAGAGAAACAGCTGCCATCTGTTTAGACACTCACTGTTCTTTTTTCTTTCTTTGTAATCTCATTATATTATTCTCAGAATTATCTTTTTTGTTTTCACAATTATTTAGAAGTAGTTTTAGTAGTTTTAGTAGCTTACCCATATGAGAAACACATAGAGTGTACTCCACTCTTGGGATAAGAGACACAGAAGAAAAGATGAAAAAGAGTGTTTGAAAAACACATTGCTATCTGTCAACATGCAATCCATTTTGCAAAGCACAATTCTCTAGATGTTCTCTTTTCAAAAAAAAAGTATATTTCCTTTTTATATTTCTTATTTTTTTGTAAGTCACTGTAATTGAATAATACATAAAATTGTTGGGTTTTTTATTCTTCTTTATTCAGTAGGAAAAACTGACAAACATTATTCACCAATGAAGGATAGAACTAAAGATGTAAATCTCGTGGACCCTTGGCAATTCAGAACTCACTTATAAGAACATTGATGCATTGCTAGTAGAAGCAGACCATAGAGGAGGTAGCACTGTCACATTAACATTCCAACTGTCTTTAAAAGCAAAAAAGTCAAAAGTACAAGCATTACCAACAAGTCAGTGCTAACAGGACTTAGGCAACAACATTTTGTTCTCTCTTTTACATTTAAATTATGTGCCACAAATTCATTATCCTTTAAGGCTCTGAACAGCTCTGTCTACATCTTGTTTTCAATTCTTCTTTTTGTCTTTTCCAAGGCTGTAAATTCCCTTCTCTCCCAACCTGGAAGTACTCCTTGGTTAAATAAATTGCTGTTTCCTTCTCCTTCTTTTGTCTTTGCACAGTACTTTCAGTCTGCCTGCCCTGTTTACAAGTTTTTTCATCATCTGTATTTCAAACAGCTTCAATTCCACACTCAGCTACCTCCATGGTACACAGAATACTTTCACTGCAGGAGGCCAGCAGGTACAACTGACTGTCCATTGCCTGTGGGCATTGCATCCATTTTGCAGACAAATACTCTGCTGTGGTGACATGGCACATGAACAAAGATTCATTGCTTCCAAGGTTATCCCAGTACATGCTTGCCTGGTTTTGGGCACTGAGCTCAAAAGTCCTGTCGGACTTGAGCTGGCTCCCCAAAGTCATTCTTGCTTGTCTGCAACAATCTCAGACACACATTGCACTACCTATGTCATCCAAGATCTCTCATCCCCCCACCCTGGAAAATGAGTACGACAGAGTGGTGTTTAGATGCTCTATGCATATCTAGCCATATCTTATCTAGAAGAGCACGCAAAACATTTGGGGTGCATTTTTTCTAAATTTGCATTGAGATGCAAACAGGCCAAATAATTTTGTAGGTCTTTTCCACTGCAGCAAAATGAAGTCTAGAAATGAAAAGTGGTAATAGAGTTAGATACTTTGAGAGGATTTACACTTTCCTCATGTAAAATCAAAAAGAATATTTAAAATCAGAGTTTTCTGGCATTTTTTGTATTTTACTATCAAAACACAAAGACAGTATTCTAATTGCAAGCAGTGAATTACTCCCAAAATATTTTACTCTGTTCGCATCTCTCAGCTCTAGTTTAGCTTGGGACTTTTCTTCTGGAAATGTATTCATTTTGAAACATGCTGTCATGAAATATGACTGTGTTGTAGCTCTGAGATTAGGATCTGTTAATACCTGAAGATTCAAAAAATCATCATGACAGATTTATAACACTGAAACTCCGAAGGAAATTTATTGAACATACTTAAACAGATTTTGAATTACCTGCTACCTAATTAGAAATGGCTCCAAAGCTAGCCACTGTAAAAGACTTCTCAGTAAATTGTTTTCAAACCCTAGGGCAGGTTGTAGTCATTATGTTTTCTTTACACTCTGCACAAGATGGTCTTTGTTTAGTAGCCTGTATGTTACATGTATCCTTTCACATTTTCCTAATGTTTCTATTTATTTATTTAATTTTTTGATCCAGTGCTCCATTATTGAACCATGTGGACAATTTTAGAATAGCTGCTACCTCTGTTCTTTATTGACCCCTATCTAAAAAACTGGTACTTCATCTTCTTTGAGGGGGAAAGAAAACCAAAAACAAGCAAAACACACAAACAAACAATGCCCTCCCACTCCCCCAAAAAAGAGAGAAAGAAATACAAATTACAAGACAGACAACTGGGGAGAGAAAGGGAAGAGAATGAGTAAAAGATCCAATGCAAGAAAAGAAAGACAAATACAAACCTACAAATTCATAGACCACGAGAATGTATCAAAACGGAAACAAATATACAGAAGATTTAAACTTTAGTATATATGTATATGACTTATTACATCCCTGAAACTGTTTAGTAAGCTTCCATCTGTTTAAATTTTAGGAAGTGTTTAGGCACTTGAACGACTAATTCATGTGCAAAAGTGTGCAAAGCAGACAGCAAATTCTTTTGCCGAATAACCACTTTCTGGAATGCTATAAAGGTAACACACTGTGTGCTGAAGCCCTCTCATCTGCCCTCTCATCAATAATGACTTTTAGTAAGTTCCAGATGTGAAAAAAAGATGAGAATCAGACTAGATATGAGCAGAAGGTTGCCTTTTTTAATCCAGTTAGCACCACATATATTGACCAAGTCAGAATACAGTCTTTACTCTGTTGGTGAATTCCTTTATCCCATGACACTAGTTCCAAATCTGTTTCCCTCTCTGCCCTAAGCTTTCTTAGTAAGTTTTCACTTACACTCATCTGTACACACATTGGAATCACTGCTGGAGAGAGGCCTAATTGTTCAGATCCAGCCTGCACTTGAACCAAAACCATCTAAAACTGTTTAATTCCTCTGAATGTCATTCCAAGTGAAGTTCAACATGGTTCAGTCTTAAATTTGGGTTCAATCCTCACTCTTTGGGTGAAATCCTCACATTTTAATAACTGTTAGATTTTTTTAACTTGTTCAAGTAATATGCAAAGGTGTTTAGGAATAAAAACATGTTTTAATAATCTCTGTAAAACCTTAGCATGATGATCTGCTATTGGCTCTACCAGGTCATATCAAACATGAGCCTTGCCAGGTAAATTAGAAAAGTCATCTTTAAAATAATACCTTGAAATACAATATATATCAGCCCTCAAAATAAAACTATTTGTGCTTATCACTGATATCTCATGGATATATTCTTTTTTATGCAAGTTTTCCAGTTAGCTCCAAGCACATCTGAAACAAATGCTGCATCTTGCTAAAAAGCCCTAATTATCACTGAAAGAAATTTAAAGCACAGCTAAACATGAAGGAACAGAAAGGAAATATGTGCTTCTTGCAACCACAACTATGAAAAAAAGTTTGCAAATCTGTGACATCATAAACTACTAATTATTTCCACACTTAGGAAAGTATTAGAATTTATTAGGGTCTTTCCAAGATATGGAAAATACTCCATAAGTGAGGCAACTGTAATTCAGGAGAGGTGGAGTCCAAAATGAATTATTAAGGTCATTTCTTCAAGAATGAATATAAATATTTTCCACACTTCACTACACCAGCCACAGTATATGCATGAATATACATCTTAAATGCTGGCATTCATGGGGGCTGTGCATAGGTAATAGCTATCCTATCTATTTTAGGAATTTTGAAGGCACATGTTTCTTTGGCATCTACCTTTCATATTTATATAAGTTTAAGGGCTAAAAGAAACTTAATATATGACTTCCATCTTTGCTAACATAGAAAACTGAAAACTGTATGCAAAGACTTTGCCATGACAAATTGATGTTGGTATATTCTGAATGTTTATATTATTAAAGATAAATGCCATAGAGAAATGGGTGGACCTGGAGCATTCCATAACGTTCTTATGTTTGCTCTAAGAATCAAGCTAATTAATGTTTCATGAGCCTTGATCTTGATCTTAAGGTCTTACAAAACTGGATAAAACCACAATATCAGAATATTTCTTTTTAGGACTTGTCCCCCTAAATAAAATAACTAATAACAATGCCAGAAAAACATACAACTGCAGTGTCTTTACTGTGATTGCTATTTCCTTTCTCATCTATAACTGTGTTGGTTGGCCTGGTTACAAGTCCCAACCTGTGCTGTTGCTTCTTGCCATTTCCCCCCTGTCCTGCTTTTCCACAAAAGGCAGGCAAACTCATTTTGGCTGTTCATGGTCAGACAAAATTCCATGTTCAGTGGAAGTGGCTCATCGTACAGAACGCAGCAGCAGAAACACTCAGATCAGGGCAATGGTGGGATCTTTAGCCACACAGTTTGATCCAAAAGAAGATATATGAAGAGATCTCACTGTCTTTCCTGCTCTATCTGTTTTCAGTGGATAAGGTTGTTTCATTTAGGCTTCTACAGACCAGAGCATATTGCTCATGCACAGCAGTCAGTACAAATAGGTTTTATGAAGAAACAAATACTGGTCAAATAGCAGAGAATTGCCTCTTAAAAATCTATTTCCCTGATGAACAGTCATCTCAAATTCTTGGTGAAAGCATATTTAAACACAGACAGCTACTTGCTCAGACCTCTAGTTAAATATCTCCAAACTCATTGATCATGTCTGTACAAATAAGTTAACTACACCCCAGACCATCCCTTTGCACCCAGCTCAAATAGGAGGGAAGAGCCTGTCTCCATACAAACCAACTCTCTCCCTCCTACACAAGGAATCTTTATCAAAAGTGTCTGCAGATAGTGGTCTCTATCACGCCTGAGCTGTGATCAGGCATTTTTCTGGGATATGTTCATAATTCAGCTCAGGCTGAAATTACACCTGTTGACAGTACCAGCAACTGAAGAGTAAAGGAGTTTGATTTTCTTCCTACCATCTACCAAGCCCCCCAAAACAGAGGTGTTTTCCAGAAAATAAGTCTGTGCTGTGCCTAAACTGGAAGTCAAGTGCGTGTCCCAGTATGGAGACTGCTGCAGAGCCTGATGGCTTTTCCTGTGCACACACAGTCATTTTCTCCCCATAACAAGAAAGATATTCTCAGAAGACCAGAAAAAATGGATAAAAAATAGAGGATTAAAACTAGGAAACTTGAAAACAAACAGAAAAATACGTCTTTCATTAAAGGAAGAAAGGAAAATTTGGCAAGGGCTGAATGGAGAAGAATGGATTTTTACTTTTTTCTTTTCCGCCTCTAAAAATCTAAACCCATCAGCCTTGTAAAAGCCATGAACCTGTAGTAATAGCAGCTTTGTGGACTTTCCAGACAATCGGGCAGCAGAAAGTCACCTGATCCATCTGTGAGGCCTGGTGAGAACCAGCAAATATAATAGGTTGCAAAACACCTGAAACTGCTGGCATTGCAAACACTTCCTGCCTAATTCTGTTGGACAACAGACACAAAGCTGACCCTGTAATTACATCCCACCCCAATCTACATTTGCAGTAATGTAATTAATACTTCCTCTGTAAAGCAATGGAATAATTTAGAGAGCAGATTTTCAACCTTAGTCTGGGAAAACTGAGAGAGTGCGAGCTCTGCTCAGGCATTTTAGCTACAGGGAAATGCTTTTCTGGTTCCATTTGCTCACAGAAACTGTAATTAGATGCTCAGAGCTCTCTTTGTGCTAGGGCAGAAGAAAATGATACTTCCTTCCTGTTTAAAAGCCACAGGCAAGAGCGGGTGAGAGGAGCTTTTACTTATTCAGGGGACTTTATGAGAGTGATAAATGTAGATGGCCCTGCAGACTCAGCCAGCTGAGAAAGTGTTGTGTTATCCCACACAGGGAAACATTTAGCTTGCTGTTGTGTAGTTAAAATGCTTCTTCTCATAAATCATTGTGGTTTTACAGTAGGCATAACAAAATCCCATATAGTTACTATACAGAAAACAAACACTTTTCTGTTTCTTATCATGCTACCCACGATAAACTTTTACAGAGTTGACTTTTTTATCTGCTCCAGATTTCCTTCTCTCTCAGTATATTGCATACAGAAAGGGAAAAATCATGATGGTGAGGCTTCTAGAATGCTTCAAAAAGAAAAACTAAGCAAGAAGAAGTGTAGAAGTCAGGAGTATGGAATTGAAGAATAAGGTAAGGATTCTCAGGATCATAATTTCGGGCTTAGGTATAGCAATTCTACCTCATTCCCCCTTTAGCTGGAGAGTGTCAGGCCCAAGAATATGTCCTAGGAAATAATGACTTATAGATAGTCTCTTTTCTATGTTCACACTGTAGTGAGATAGCAGTTGCTTTAGCACACTGGTTACATGCTCAAGCAATTCCCTGCTCAGTGTGGGAGAAAGCTGCATTATAGTCAGAACTTCAAACTTCAGACAAAATGACAACAGCAGAAAAACAGGAAAAAAACAAGCAAACAAACAAAACCCCCCAAAACAACCCCACAAATACACAGAAAGTCTATAAATATATGGAGTCCCTAGTATGACTCCCTTCCTGTATTTTGTGTTTAAGTGACAATATCACCCAGGCAACATGAAAAAGACCATGTCTGACAGCTGCCTTCTTTAAAACATGCTCACTTTCCCTAGGCACACAGGGCATGCATAGCTTGCCTGAATTCAGGCTTTTCAATGAAAGGGCAATGAAAAACCTCTGAGAGGTTCTTGAAGCTCTCCAGGCTTCAAGTTATTCCTGAAGTAAAGACACAATCTTTATCTTCTCAAACATATAAAGTTTTCCACATCACAAGTGTTTAAAGGTACAATCCAGTACTTCACAGCAGCCCATACAGTACAATTTCAATGGGATTCAGGCATCTAAGTCCCAGAGCACTCTCCAAAAATCCTTGGCTAAGGTCCCAAGAAGCACTTATTCCAAAACCCAAGCATCCTGTTATTGCACATATCTAAAGAGGATATGTTATTTGCTGATCCAAACAGCTGAGTGCCTACTCAACTCTGAATTTACAAACGAGGTAGGTCCCTACACAGAAAGGACACCTTTGTCTCCGTGTTAAAATGGAAGACAACACTTGTATAAAGAATTTTACTGATTATAAATCTAGACAGGATTTACAATAATTTTCCTACAATTTTATAATAATTTTATTATGAAAGCAGTTGCCTAGGAAGTCAAGGATCTGGATTCATTCAAATCACTTGTCAGCCTGCAGAGACTTGATTCTCTATGCATTCTACACACAAAGCCACGCCAGTGTCAGGAGAGATGTGATCCACCTGTTCAACTGAAGCCATATATCTCTGCAAACAGCAATGAAAAGATACCTGAGTAAGAGGGGGATTAGGCAACAGCAGTCTGACTCTGTAGCCCATTTATTAGATCACTCTCTTGCAACTGACTCCTGAAAGAAAAGCAAAACACAGAAAAAGGTGTTGAACTCTGCATTAGACACCTGTTGCCTCACTCATCAGTCTGTCTGTATTTTTGTAACTATATGAGAAACAGGAAGACAAAAACATCCTATTCCTTCAGTTTGCACTTGGCTGAAATTCTAAATGTTTTTAGTGATATAATTCATTCAAGATAAATAATTCCACTGTCTTAAAATTGCCTTCCTGGCCTAAATTTAGAGCCATGCTTTGTAATAATTATTGTATCAGAACAAACTGCCTACAGAAAGTTGGCACTGCTCAACTGTTACATCAAATATCAGGTACAAATATCAGGTAACCTAGTGCCTCTGTATTCATACGTCTGTTTTTCAAAAAAACAGATACAGGAGCCTTATTCTATTTCTCTTTCTTGGTAATAAGATGTGCTTTTAAAAAATACTATTTCTTTATGTATTTCAAGAAAAATTTTAAATATGCAGTCAGGTAACTAAGTGTTTATAAAGTAATAATTAGCACAGGCTTTCAGCATCAGTTCAGGATATATGCTTTCAGCATCTGAAATCAGAACACTAACAGTCTATCCCAAATGAAGAGGATTCACTTTCAGTCTTCTTAAATTTTGAATGGATTTTTCATGGCAGATTTAGCAGTATCACATTCATGTCTCTTTTAGTAAGCTCATTCTAATATTTGATTGAACAATTAAGTGTTTGAAAAAAAAATATATATAACCTGGTTTGAGCTTTTGCTCAAAATGGTTTGAAAAATATATTTTCAAAAGTTTCAGAGGAGTTTGACTATTAGTATATTTCAAAGCTGGCAAGAAAAACTTGCTGCCTCAAGCCTCAGGAAGACAGGACACAACATTTGGCTATTACATCAATGTTTCATCTTTCTTTCCCCTTTTATTGGCCCTTCCCTCCCCCTTCCTTTCTCATAGTCTTGTGTGCAGATTTTGCAATTTTAAACTTTTTTAAGAAACAAACATAAGCGGCCCACTTCTCAAAAATAATTAAGGACATTTTCTTATCAAAGAATAAATACTGTGAAAGCAAGAGGAATGGAACTGCTACTTTCAGATATTTTAAAGGAGAGATTGTGAGGTAACAAATTTTAAAAATTGCATGATTATTCAATAAGGCATGGGTAAATTTTACTTCCTTAATTAATCTGAGATTTTTGGCTTTCATATTTACTTCCTAGTCACATATCATATATAAGCAGCTGATATTTTAGGAGGGACTTCAGCTAAACAGGGAAACAGGAATTCACAAAATGTTACATCATAGAATATTTTTAATCCTTTGGTGGGAAAGAATATAAATTATATGTGGCTGAACATTCTAGATTGTACATTCTCAGAAGTTATTTCCATTTTAATTTTGTGAGGATCAAAATTAATGGCCGTATTTTCCTCACTGGAAATATTTAAAAATTTCTTCCACAAAGTGTTTTTTGAGTTATGGAATAGCACATGCTAAAAGGGGTTCCTTTCTTCCTTTCTTTTCACAATGGAGATGTTGCATAATCAGAATAAAATCCAATATTGACAGGAAGAATACATATAAGGGTATGAGATGCACATTCTGTCAAGTTCAACACGTGTGCTGAGCCCTTGCTACAGAACAGGGGAATGAACCTTTAACGTCTTGATCTCTGTTCCAAAAAGTGATACTTTTTTACACAGGTATGAATTTAGATTGGAATTCTCTAAAACACTAATCTTTTTTTCCTGTACTTATGACATTAGCAAGAGAAAGCTTCTGTTTCTGCCATCCTTGCCATTTACAAAATTTAAGTTTGTATGGAGAGATCAAAGAAAGATGGAGAGAGTGCTATATGGCAGTTAATTTAACATTAGCATGTTATTGAAAGGTAAAATGGAATAATAATTACATTTGTGTTATGGACATCAATTTTTCTAAATCACCTAGGGAAAGGATAAGCAACACAGTGAGTACCACAGACTCACATAGATATTTACCATCCAGCGAATCCCCCTGCACCCATAGAGTAATTACTCATGTGGAAAATAAGTATTAGGGAAGTATGACTAATGCAATTTAGCAGCTGAAAGCAGGAAGGAGAGATTGCACAGAGTAATCAGCCAGTTCTCAGCATACTGCAGTTAGAAAAGCACTGACTAAATAATATTTCACTGCATACGTTTTCACTGGGCCTGTTTGGGTGGGACAGATGGAGTCTCACCTTTTGTGAGCAGTTTCATTAGCTTCTTCACTCCACTATTCCACTGCATAAATCTCACTGAAACAAGAGAAACTATAGTACCACCAAATCTATTGGAACACAATAGATTGCAGAGTAATGAGTTACCAAAAAATATCTCTTCCCAGATTGTTCTGTAGAAAGGAATCAGAGGCTAACATGAGCAAGATAAACCAATGGAAAAACTTGATACAGTTCTCTTCCTTAGAAATAAATGAAAGATTTTGTTTGCATGTCATGGTCACACTGAAGTCCATGGAAATTTGATAAAAGACATACCCATGTCTGAAGAAGATCTCTGTACTTTTAAGGGAAACCCAAAATCTCTCTGATCCCTAGCAAGTGTCTCAAATACCTGTGTGCTTCCAGGGTTTTGATCAACTACCATATCGTCCCAGTGACTGATATTCCCTGTCTGTGGTATCAAGAATGCACGACTTCACTGTCAAACGAATTTGTCATTAGATTTATTTGAGCTCTATTGCCTCCAGGTTTCAGTTTTTCCATCCCCTAGTGGGTTCACTACTGGACCCGTAGTGTTCTTCTAAAGGAAACGCTAGATATACTGATCAATTGGGACAAGTTTATGTTTTGGTTAATAGACCCACAAAGGGGTTAAAGAACCAGGTATTACAAACCCCAAGGCAAAGTTTAGCTCCTGGTACCTAATGTACTCAGTTCTTGCCATGACTACAGCCATTTGATAGGGACCCAGTACTCAGCTCAGATGAAGTGCTGCTGAGGCTGTTAAATCCATCTAAATGGATTTAAGGCCTTGTATACTAGAAAAATTTCTACAGTTAAGGATCATATGAGATGTCTGCAGGTCTTCTCATCATCTTGCATTTGGAACATCTACCATGTGCCCAAACAAAGGGAGATGAGTTCCTGGGAAGCAGCTAACTCTATCCCATACAGAATATGGGAAATCATTGTGAAAAGGAATGCAGTTCCCAAAGAAGGAAACTTTGCAGTCTCTGTCACCTTTGCAGTCTCTGTCACCACCATCCCTTTGCCCCTAAGCTGCTTCTTAGGAGGCAAAATTTGAAGTGCAGACTCTTGACAGCAACAGGGGCATTGTTTACATAAACTTCTGCACAATAATCTGATTTAAATCAACCAAAAAAAATTCTGGATTAAGCAGATGATATTAATTAAATTCTTGCCAGTTTATTTTTCATCTGACGTTGTGCATATGATCCTCTTAATGCTTAGAGAAAACATTCCTCTCATCAACTAGTCTCATCCATCTGGCAACTCATCTCTATCGTGTTATCTCTCCTGTTTAAAAGAACACATTCTGCTATTTACATTATAGCCATTTCCTTGCAGGGGCACGAGCAGCCGTGGGCACCTAGAGATCTAACTTGCACTCCCTCTGCTGGTTATTGGATTGGCTGTGTGGCTATAAATCACAAAATAACTGGGGCCAAAAATTTGACTAGTAAATTGACTGCAAACCAACCCACTGCTACAGCACAGAGGGAATAGCCTCAGTGGTCTCCAAGTAAAGGGCAGGACTGGAACAGCAAATACATACAACAAAATATCTGTTTGCCTATTTTTGTGGAAAAACTCTTCCAGGCAGCTATGCAGAATTCTGAGACATTGAAACAGCAGGAAAGAGGAAGACTAACTTGAACCATGGTGTGGTGAAAAACAAAGCCAGATCAGACTAAAAGAGAGAGACACCCTTTGAGGGTCCTAGCAAGAGCAGAGTAATAACCTAGGTGCTCTGAATGATCTCCTCGAGATGTCTTCACTAACTCTAGATGGATCATTGGGAAATTGCTAATTTAGGCACATAAATGCAATACCTACAATTTTGTGTTTAAGACCAGTACTGAACAATAACTCCTACATTAACACTGTGTCATTTCTTTTTAATTTGCATATTTTGATCTCTTTTCTTTCTGGTTTTAAATTGCAACTGCAATATTTTTAATATTTTGTGTGTGATGACACTGGTGGAATCTTTCATTACTGAGTTCATGTTTCCTTTTCCAGGATATGCCAAGCTGCAATCTCTGCAGCTCTACAAGACCCAGTCCTTTTAAAGGCATGCATACCATCTGCAATACAATGCTATTGTGTACTCTGACTCCTATGGCTCGTGAAATTACCCGTGTTTATGACGCTCATAACGGCAGCAGATGAAGCTGAAGTCAGACATGGAATGTAAGGGTGCCAGATGTCTCAATTTTCATGGGACATTCCCACGTTTAAATAAAACTCCCCCATCCTGTTGACAGGAACCATTGTCCCAAGACCTGCAGAGGCAGAACCCTCCTCCTCTTGCTTGCAGGGTGGGAGGAACACATGTGGCACAGCCCCTCCCCAGCAGCACCACCCTCCACCCCTCCTGGAGTGTCTCATATTGCCGCAGTTGCAGCACCTGGAAACAGAGATAGGAAATAATGGGGAGGGGATTTGGGAGGGAGCAGTGCAGAAGACAGCAGAGTAGAGCAAATCCAGCAGAGAAGGAAGAAAGAGAAGCAGTTTAGGAAGAATTGCAAACAAACAAACAAACAAAACAAAACAAAACAAAACAAAAAAAAAAAAAAAAAAAAAAAAAAAAAAAAAAAAAAAAAAAAACACGAGAGAGAGAGAAAGGAAAGAAATATGTGAGAAAATTGAGAGAAACAGAATAAATATTTCTAAAATCAAAAGGAAATTGAAAGATTTTAAAAGATAGAAGAGTAATGGGGGGAAGTGAGAAGGAATATAAAAAGAGGTGAAGGTACATAAAAGCACAGTGGAAAATATGGAAAAGGAGACGGAAAAAGATAAAGAGAGAAAAATCAGGCAAACCCAAAATATCAAACAGAAATACAGTGAAGAGAAAATGAGGGAGAAGCCCCATAACATCTAAATCTGTAACTCTCCCTCACGCAGGTAATTCATACAGCAAGCCATGCTGTCCCCTCTGTTCCACTTTTTTTACATTCATTTTCAGAGCCTGCACACAACTTTGTGCTGGAGCTGTGAGAGTGGGGAGCTGCCAGGAACACGCATGAGAGCTCTGAGCAGCCCTGCACAGCACAGGAATTGACATGGGCTCCCAAGGCTGCCTTGCAAGCAGCTGCTATTGGAACAGCTATGAGCTTTAATGATTTCTTTCCAGATTCTGCTGGATAACAGAAGAGTGAGATGGGGATTGGATGGGAGGCTGAAGCTGAAGGTGCAAAGAAAGGCCAGCCAACTTTTGTAGTATATGTTGCATGACCATACAGCCCCTTGTGCTGACATGATTAAATGCATCACTTCTCCTGGGCTCCCATAGACTTCTTTATTGTGTAATAATCAGCATTCTGAAAAAGCATCTTTTGCTTTCCTATTGTCAGTTCAATTGTGTCCCCCCCATGAGGATCCCAGGAAGGACACAGAGTTTGCTGAAGTCTCACCTGCTTTACTTGCCTTTCCAAAGCAAAGGATTCATCCCCGAGAGAGATGTGGATAGAGATAAACCTTCAACTCTGCACAGAAATTGAGTTCCATCTTTGCAGACCCAGTACACATCAGTGCAAGGTTGCCAACCCCACAGACTTAACAATTTTCTCCAAATATCTCTATTGTAACAGTGCCAGCTGGGCTAAAGAGAGCAGCTGTTACTTAAAAGGGATTTCAACTTCTCAGTTCAATCAGGAGAAAAGAAGACTCTAAGATGTGGGATAGTGAAGAATGAATATGAAATATTTAATGTTTGCCCACTGCTAAATAAGGCAAAGAACTTGTTTTGATGGCAATACTGACGGATATACTGAGCTCAAGATTAAGTTTGCACAACCATGAGGTTTGAGTCAACTGCATATAATCTGAAGCTTGCTGCCCTTTCCCTATCTCCAACCCCACAAATCCTAAAATTTCCTGAGAGAGCCAGCTGACTTTCTGCAGAATAGAGAGGGAGACCAGTGTGTGGGCAGGGTGCATGATAGAAAAGCTGCAACCCAAAACCAGGCCTGGTCCCCAAACTTCCAATATGCTATAGACCTGTTCCCTTCTTATTGATCACCCTGGCACATGGGAATGGATGGGATGAATTTTTAGATTTTTATTTCTTTCATTTGTCCTTTTCATGAACTAAGACAGTGGCCTCTTTATCTGTGAACTCTAGCGCATGCCTGCTTAGCAACTTTTAGAAATCGCCCTCCCTCATAAGTTTGTCTAACTCTGCTTGCATGAAAGAAAAGCAATATTAAGTGCTCATAGCCACAAACAGCTACAGTGAGACTGCATGGAGTAGATTGTGTATAAGAAAAATGTCTTAATTTTTATAAAGAAAAGACTTTGATTTTGTGGAAGTAGACAATATGTTTGCATGACAGTAAAAAGACTTTGCAGGTCCATTTTGAAACCTCTGAATTTTTTTCCAAAATTTTCAAGGTCCTGCTTGAAGTAATGATACAAGAAAGACTGTCTCTCTTGAATTTTCTATATTACAATTTTTCAGATGTCATATGAAATAAAGTCAAATACAGTTCAAGCATAAATTTCTGTCATAATAGCCTGAAAAGCAAGTCTAAGTATTTATTGAAAAATTATCAACATCCCTGAAGTACATTGACTAGATTTAATTACATTTAATTCTTTTGTGGATGCTTCACTTGTGAGCCTCTTGCTCAGAATTAGTATGAAGATATACTTATGTGGGTCATAAACTTTCTTATAAAATATTTTTCATAAAAAACTTCTCATAAAATATTTCTCAAAAAATATTAGAACAACATTAGCTTTGTTTCAGCATCCTGGACACTCTCCCATTTTGTATGCCTTGTTTAAAATCAACATGAATGTTTCAAAAAACCTCATTTGCCAATGCCTTTAACACTGTTGGTTACAAGTCATACAATCCACTGGATCCAAAATTGTTTCACTCTTTATTTTGTCTGTTACAACTACTGGTGAAACAGAATGTACTTCATTAACATTTCAAGATATGAACTAATTCTCCTACTTCAAACAAAGATTTTTTTTACCGAATATATCTGATTGTATTCTGTGACTTCAAATGGCTACTTATTAAATATCCTTGCCTTTTCTGAATGGCTGAGATAATTTTTGTCTCATACAGAATCTATCTCTTAGCTGGGGTTATTTCTAAGAATTTAACTAATTCCTCTCATTTCCTGATACAAATGAAGTATGTATCTTTTTCAGAAATTTTATGGCTTTAGCTTTCTTTATCCAGTGGTTGTATTTTTAGCTGCAGTCTGCAGTGCAGAAGATTTTTTTTTTTTTTTGCTTTTACATTATCTATTGGTCTCTCCCAAACAACCCATTAATAGGGACTTTTCCTTCATTATGTCAGTAGTTGCTTTCATGTTCAGGAAAATAGCTTTCAAAAGAGCCATGTATTTTCATCACTGGGTCATTCTTTGACTAAATATAAAATATGAACTTGATTCTTATTAATTATGTTAAGAAAATATTTGTTCCTAGTTGAGTGATAAATTCACTGTTTTCCATCCTAATAAGATTTAACATTAAGTAATTTCAGTCAGTCCTACTCTCTGTAGTCTTTTATTCCTGTAACTTCCAGGAAATCACAAAGTCATACAATCAGTTGATTTGGAAAGGAAAAATCTTTATCATAAACACCTAGTTCCAACCTCTTGCCATGGACAGAGACAATTTTCACTAGACCAGGATGATCAAAGGTCCTTCCAACCTGGCCAGGTATTCCTGGAGTGATGCACTGGTGACACCATGAGATGTCAAGGCTCCCTCCCCCAGTGATATTGGAATTATTATTCCAATAATGTGTGAAACTGCTCTTTTCACATATTATTGGAAGCTGTTTGAGGAACATGCTGTTATCTATGCTGATGACATAGATAACGACACTAAATCAATATGTAATTATATGAATCATCAGTGAATATCTGGACTCATAGGCACAGAACAACTTTCACTTGATATTGATTCGCTTGTTTCAGATTTTGCAAAATCTGTTCTGAAAATTAACTGGATGGATCCTTACAGGTCTGACAGTGAGGATGTTACTTTAAAAGGTTATCATAAGAGTTTGATGGAGAGCCTGTTCCTTGTAATAAGCTAAGATCAAAATAGTGAATAAAGATACTACACAATTTTCTGGTATTTAAATGTTTTTCATTTCAGTCTATATTTTCTGAAAATCCTGATGAAAAGAGCTTATTCACCACACAAATATAATGTTGCATAAGTCAACAAAATCAATTGTCTGTGCAACAGTTCAAAATTAATTTGTAGTCAATAAGAAAATTATATGTTATGACTCCTCTTCCTACTATCAAGGACTGCTTGGCATTGAGAGTTCATGGTGGCAAGTGCTTAGATCTGTAAGAAACTCCATTAAAGGCAAAAGGTTGGTGGTGCCGTCACTAAAATATGAGCAAGGACCCTACACATCAGGTTGTATACATAAATAATTTTTAAACTCTAGATTACGCATTTACAAAGCATTTGCTTTGTGTCTTTAAGCTGCCTACATCATATAATATGGTATCTGTTCCCTGAGAAGATGACAGATTTCTAAAACATAAAATAACAAAAATGAATTATTTTGTTTAAGTAAAACTATTTCCGTTGCCGAGGTATACATATTAAAGAATAAACATTTTCCAGATATTCTAACTTACACAATTTTTTCTCATGACTATTTATAAATTACTAATACTAGATTATGGAAGTGGCCAAATGAAAACAACTGTAAAATTTTCAAATGAACATAGTTTAAACCTTGTGTCTGAAATAGTACTCTTTATTTTCACAAATAAGATCTTGCTTAGAAAATAAGTTTTTAAAAGTTTATATCTGATATCACTTCCAAGTTCAATGTAATTTCAGAGCACTGAGCACTGTTTTTCAGAGCCCCCCAGTGTGCTTTTAGGCATTTATATCTTAATTAAAATACACAGAATTATATGAAAACATGTACAACTATAATAAATGGAGTGAGAGCTAAGAGTATACACGTGGACTGTCATACTCTGCAAGCAAAGACTTGTAGAGCCATTCATCATCAAAACAAATCCTGCCAAACATGATAAGATCTGTCATACTCCAGCCAAATTGGTAAAATAAATGTAGAAAGCAGGAATGCAAAATTATGTGACTAATCCTGAGACATAATACAGCAGAAAGGAAGGGTCTCAATACAGCAAGGAAAAAAATACTCATGATGCACTGAAGGTTGAAGAGGGAAACACTGAAGATTTCTTTCCTGTATCATTCCTTACGAAGAGTTTTGAAAATGCTTCTAATGTTCTTCATTAAAAGTAATTTTTCAATTTTTTTTGATGTCTCAATTAAAATTTCCTGAATAAATCACTTCCTGATTTCAGGTTCAGATTTTTTAGGGACCTAACCATTTAGCACTGGAGTAGAAGAGCAGATTGTTAAAAAACTGCAAAATGCCAGGTGCTGCTCTCCTATGAAAGTCTGACCACTAGTGGCACAAAATTGCTCTCTTGGAAATGCATCCTCCCTGGGGGGAAGCTTGAAAGGCTGGAGCATAATTTAAGGTGGCCTTTGAAATTATGCATATTCATAGAGTGGACAGAGCTGGAGGTGCCTGCAGGGTCTGTTTTAACAAAGACTAGAAAATCCAGTGGGATCTTCTGGCCTGAGGGTCTCCCTGCAGCAGGATGCACCTGTGCCCTTTGGTGGGCTCGAGGAGGCATCCCATCCCCTGGAGCACAGGTGCTCCCTTCGGGGAATACAAAGCCATTCCTACTTCCTAGAAACAGCTTTGTATTGCTGGTTATCCTCACTGCTTTTTATAAATACGATAAAATGAAGATATTAAAAAGAAAAAAAAAGGAAAAAGGGAAAAATGGGCTGTAGCAAGTTGTTTTTCTAAAAAGTCAAAATAATATATTTAGTGCATTTTGATATACATTTTTCTAGGAAGAAACTTCATTTACAATGCCAATAGACAAGTTTTCAGCTGGATGTGTTAGTTTAGTTCTAGATATTGGGCTTTACTTCATCCATACAGAAAAAAAAGCATGTTTTAGAAGACTTGTAACAATGCCATTTTTTCTACTATTGCGTCCAGTCGTAATCAACCGGCAAAGCATACTTAAAAACTTGCTTGGTTGAAATTTCTAAACAAGGAGATCCAAGAATCATCTGAGAAGGCTAACACACAGGATCCAAAATAAAATTAGAGAACTATTCAGCCTGAGGTTTATCTAGGTATTAGGATTTTTTTTTTTAACATTAGTCTGTTGAAACAGTATTACTATCAAATATATTTCATTTTTAATGAAAAAATCAAATGCATTTTCTCTACTTAGTTCTTGCGTTTTCCATCAGGATCTACAAAAGAATGAGTAGGATCAGACAGACCCTATTATTCAAAGTAGCTGAACTCCTTTTTTACCAGAGCTGGTCATAAAATCTGGCACAAGCTTATTACTATTAATATTACTTTCTCTTTGTGCTTACTTTTAAACCATAAATCTGTATTGTATCTATGGAAAAAATACAGTGTGTGTTCACATGGACTGAAGACACAGCCAATTGTCCTGGAAATCTATTTTATGAATTTACACTGAATTAAATAAGGACCACTACCAGCAAGAGTTCCTCCCCCTGAGGCTACACATCAGCAAGAAAAGGTTTCTTAAACACTGAAAGATCTGGGTTTACAATCTGTTGTTTGAATGTGTTCTGGTTGAAACAGGAAGTGGCACCCTGATTGATGTCCCTATTTCTTTCCTTATTGTCACAAATTACTTTCAGGGTGCTAGTAATAACACAGTGTGAGACTTACGTAAAAGGTGCAACTCTCCAGCTGGGCTTTCACCATGAAGAGTTTTGTCATATCAGTGGAAATCACTTTTCTTAACATTTAAATCCTGCACCTGTCATGCGGGAGACTGGTAGTGAGAACAGAATAAAGAACCTTTCACCTCTCTATTGTTATCTAAAGCTCAGGCTCAGTAAGACACCAACTGCTGACATTTCTCCATGGAGACTATTCAGTTCCCTATGTAAAATAAGTTTAGGCTAACCATTTGTTAATGATTACCCTGAAACTTCGTTCATTAATAGTGCTCCAAGTACTCTGAAGAGCACTTCCGAGAGACATGAGGACTGCAAAATTCAGGTTCAGAACAAAGAGGAGGTGATTTTTCAAATATCTCCTTCTCACAATTCAAAAAGCAACTGGAAAAAGAAATGTGGTGTGGAATTTATCAAGAACCATTAAAAACAAAGACAACGCCTCTGCCCACCTCTGTGTGGTTTTCCTTTGGAGGTATCATATTATAAATGACATTCATCTGGGACACCCTAGATTGCTTTAGGCATGTAATGTAGTGCAGAGTACATTTACTTGACTGATTGTCATGTTCTTGCCAAGGTGTCTAATGTCTCTCAAAACTGACAGCAGGATAAATCCTTAATTTGACCCAGTGTGAGTAGTCTTGTGGTATGGTTTTACCTTATGTTGTAAAGCTGAAAACAGCAGCCTTCTTCACTGTAGACTCCCAGTGTGGGTATTACAAAGCTGTAATTTCAATGTCCTAAAAATTTCAAAAATTTTACCCTTTCTTTCTTTTAAAGTAAGTCCCTAGTACCTTCCACAGTTTTTGAAGACATTGTGGAAAACACAGTAAGTAAAAATTCCATTGGCTTAGCTCAAAGATTGTCACAAGCTATGCAGGCAGGATATTCTGATGATAGCCTGAGATGCTTATGGAAACCAAATCCCAGCTTCATACTGGTTATAGTAGTTAAGTGCACATCAAATCCTACTTTCCCTGCCCCTGTGTGGCTGTCCTGTTTCCAGCCAGGAGAGGGTTAATTTTTTGCAGTAGCCAGGAAGGGGCATGGCTAGGACATGGAGGTTTCTGTACCACCTCACCTCATTGCCAGGGGCAGGGGAAAGGGAGTATTTTCCAGGGAGCAGGGGCTCCATCTGGTCAAGAAAATGTGATGAAGGGAACCATTTGGTATTGTCTATTATTGCAGGGGTTTTCTGTGTGAATAATTTCTTTTCTTATACTTATTATTAATATTGTTGCTGCTATTGTTCATTTTCCTATCTCATTGCATTTCCAGTAAATTGTTCTTATCTCAACCC
This sequence comes from Phylloscopus whistleri, assembly GCA_017589585.1. NCBI lineage: Eukaryota > Metazoa > Chordata > Aves > Passeriformes > Phylloscopidae > Phylloscopus > Phylloscopus whistleri. The sequence continues at coordinate 1,162,008 of JADMLD010001396.1, forward strand.
ATGATCTTTGTCTTTTTTTCCCTCCAGTTGGAGTGGGGAGAGGAGGAGTGGCGTGTGGAAGTACTAAATTGGAGAATACCATTCCTAAATCAAGACAGTGACCATGAAAAAATGACAAACATGCATTTATTTAATGAAGAAGAAAAGTGTTGGATACATAATCAGAGGACCAGGGCCCATCCAGAGCTCATCTGTGCTCAGGCAGCTGTTCACTGATGTAGGTTATGAAGTCCTAGTAACAGGTTCTTGGACTTTCTTCTCAGGACTCCAAATAAATAAAAAATTGCAAGACTATTGTCACCTTGGCAATTATTCATGTGACTGAATTTTCAAGGTATTTCTCTGTCTTCTGCCAGCAAATAAACTAGGTCATCTTCTATCTAAATATAAATTAAATCAAAGAATAGAAAGAATGTGTAAAGATGTGATTCAGCTGCCTGAGCATACATACCTATTCTAATAGAGCTTAGAATTCCATGCTGCCTTTCAGGTTCTGCATCAGAAGAATCTGGGTATCCCCCTGGTCCAGTGTAATACCTCCTAGGAGTGTGAACATGTCCCATGTACCCTGTGTCATCCCAAATGTCACCAGATACATGAGTCCAGTGTCTGAATTGAGCCAATAAATAATTAAGATGTAGGTTTTGTAGATTACTAGCTTCATAAATCTTATTCAAAACGCTTCTGCTTTTGAATCTTGATTTTGACACATCTTTCTGCAGCCCTGAGGAAATAATTTGCCCTACCCTCAATCTCTGAGATACAGGATTAGTTCTGCTCTGTATTCATGAGTGTAAAACAGGATGATTATGGCAACAGCCTACTTAACATGTAACCTGCTCAATTTTGATGAGTATTTGTGGTTTGTTTAGTAAATATGTATAATAAACAAATGGAAAGCCTTATTTTAAATTTGAATAAATTTTAGGAGTTGTACTTGACTATCAGTGAAATAATCTCTTCTTCCTTTCAACAGGATATATGTAGTCTTGAAGACCTCCTAAGCGATATGCCTGTTGTCACAAAGAACAGATGTCATAGTGCTGAGAAAGACCTGAGAAAGTCATCTTCATCTCCATCCTGTAGCACATAATATACAAACACCACAGGTTTTTAATGAATGCCTCAGGAGAGGCATAAAACTGCACACCACTGGATATAACATCTGCAAAATGCAGAAAAGAGCAAACCCTGCCAGCAGCATTATTAACCGTGCTCCAGGAGTCATCAAGCAGATGTCATACCTGTTAGGGAAATGCAAATCACAGAACAGTACAGCTTGGTTTCCAATAATACCTCCATCTGATTCTGCCTTGTTAACGTATCCGTCGCAAATTATTTGCAGACATCTCATGATGCCTTAGAAGATCAACTGAGATAGCTGTAAAAAAACCATAATTTTGTTGGGCTTGAAGTCCTCGCAGTCTAAAGTATGCTCTAGATCTGCAGTAAATGGCATATTCCACTGGTTCTGAGATGGCTTAATTATCTCACTGAAGTAAGCCAGTGTAACAAACAAGTCACCATAAAGCAGTAAGAATTCATATATCATAAACTGTGAGACAAACTCAACAAAATAAAAAACCACACCGATAAAAAAACAGATGAAGACCTACAGGAAATTATCATAACATATTTTGGGGTATAAGCAGACACTGAAGCTATATTCACGTATAAGAAAACAAAGTTTTTACCTTAAAAGTTTACAACTTAAAAGCCTCATTCTTGTTTGAAATTTACACACTATCATACCAGCATTTTACCTTCACCAGAAAAAATTAAAAAACAGTATAGTAATTTTTAAATTATTATTATATAATATATATTATAGAATAATAATTAAATATATAATAATAAATATATATATTATATAAATTATACGCTGTAAATACATTTATGTAATTTGTATCTAATTTATATATAATCATATATTTGTATGTATCTAATATACGTACATTTACCATTTGAAATTATATATTTGTATTGAATTATGTGTTTAACTTGCAAAGGACAAGAGTTTCAGAGGAGATACCTAGCTGAAATACCTTGGTTTAATGTAGGAAGAAAAATCTTTCTTTCTTCATCCATTAAAATGCCAGGAATCAATGCACAAATGACAGTTAAGACACTAAGTAGCAATTATTCCTATATCTGCTCATTTTAGGCAACCTCAGCCTTATCTCTCACTTCCTTTGAGATAGGATAAAACAGAGCCAGGTATTATAAGCTGAATCTATAGATTTTCTTCCAGCACTTTACTGCTACACTTAGCACTAAAACAAGTTACAGACAACCACAGCAAGGGAATTTATGACCTTACAAATGGAGACAGCATGTGATAAATACCACACTATCAGTTGTTCAGGTAAGTAATATGTGCTCTTGTAAAATCTGTACTGAAAGCTGAGTAATTTATGCAGTAAAAGAAGTCTGGCTTCTTTAACCTCTCATGCTAATTTACTTTAAGATAACATGAGGATAGACTTGTGTACCACCCTCTCCTGGTATTTTTAATTGCTATGTCCTCTCTCTTTCATTAGTGTATCCTATTTCTTTCATTTATCATGTAAAAGGAGCAAACGTTATTTCACCTTTAAAACTGAAATCCTTCTTCCTGATACAGCCTGATGGTTTACAACCTCTTTTTTTTTTGAAGGGAAAAAAAAAAAAAAAAAAGGAGGAAATTGCTTTTCTGGCCAGTGGCCATGCCAAAGTTGAAAACATGTCTTTTAGTAAAGGTAAAGCATCCTAATGAATGACTTGCTTTTGAAAGAACAAGAGACAATCCTTGTAGTCATTCAGTACAAGCACTAACACACACACAAAATAGAATAAAAAGGCAACTTCCTATGTGTACTGCAGTATATCTCACTCTTTGGTTTCAACCAACCAGTTTTTTGACTGGTTCACTAAAAGGAGAAAACTCTGAAGTCCAAACTACATTAATTTGACTTGTGAATATCAAGAATGTCCCTCAGTATTGCTCAGAACTGAAGCCTTCAGTGGATGGGTCTCTGAGCCCTTGTTTTTCTTGTGATCTCAAAAGCTTAGGGCAAATGGAAATTCTTACATTCCTGCAGCAACTTCCAGCTCTGAAAAGGTTATTTATCTATTTAAGCAAAGCAAGTCTAGTTTAATCAAATGCATTATCATTACCCCCAAACCTGCCAATATTCTTGAATCAACATATGTACAGCTACACATTACCTACACTACAGGCACTACAGAGAATACATGCACTTTTGTCTGTTTAGAAACCGAATTGTCCTTTCCAATAAGTTGCCAGGATTTTATCACCAAATAGATTTTATCACCAAATAATAATGACTAGTGTTGCATGTGCACGCAGTCCATAGTCATTTAGCATTAAGATTTGGATTATGTGTTACAAAGCTCTTAATGCCAAAACCTTTGGAAAAATAAGACCTGCTTCTAATGATGTCCCACGATAGCAGCCCTTTTCCAGAAGAAACTGCACCAAGTATTCACAGACCTAATTCTGCAGCTGGTTATGGCATGCAGAGCACTTTGCAGCTATCATCCCATGCCCCTCTGCTGGATCTGCCACCCACGTCTCAGCCAGTATTCTCACTCATCCTGCTACATTAAAAATAAGCATTAATAGAAATACCAGTCTGCAGCACTAACGATGACATGGACTATCTCATGTCAAACATCAAGTTTGATGGAGCTTGGAAATGCTCATACATGAAGTCCCTCTGACAAGGACACCTCTGATATTCTATGACATCTCAAACGTCACTTTGCCTGTGTTAAACAACCAGCTTATACTGCAGTTGATATCTGCAAAGAAATCTGTGGAGGACTCAGAAGCAAGTTTCAAATAAACACGTACACTGATCAGCTGTATAGTACTCGACACTCCACTGACAAATTCTCAAGACGTGTACTGATTGCAAGTGAAGTTGAATATTTTGTTCATCAACCACTGGACACAATTAACTGACTACCACCTGCAGCTGAATCTCAGCCCTAGGATATTTCTTTGCTGTCTCCTGTGCCTCAGAGCTAAATCCTTGTCCCTAGATATGGAAGCCAGGGAGCACTGGCTGGATACTTTCCCCCTTTATAAGTATTCCCCATTTGAAAGTCAGCTACACACTCCTAAATATTAAAGAAATAATTCTTTGAGGATTCTTGTTGCTCTTAAGACCCAAGACACACAAGTAAAGTAGTTCTGCAGCCACTGCTGCAGGATTTGTGCCGTACTATGTTTGATCTGTTGAGCAGATAAGTACTGCATCCACAGGAGCAGAAGCTCATACTGCAAGATGATGCTTGGCATCTTGCCCCTCCACCTTCTGCCAGAAGAAGTGCCATGATAGAGTCTTAGTACACAGCTCAAGGCCCTGCATTCTTGTAGCAGAGAGTGTTAATATTTATCTGACAAATAACAGACTGAAACAGCAAGTGGTAGTTGAGACAGTTATCCTGGCAGTGAACAGTGTGCTGAACCTCCTAATATTTCTCTACCACAAGCTAGAAATTATCTCTGGTTCCTTCCTACTTATCTCATGTAGTATCAGGGAAAGCTGATATGGCATTTAATTAGCTTGGGATTTATCAATAGTCCTTTAAAAGATAAGATGTGTCTAAAATAATGTATAGGTAGATATACCTGCTCTGAACTGCTCCTGTAATTTTAAACTGCAGATATGGTCAGGAATAAATTCAGCCATGCACTGTAGAAAAAGATTAGACAGCTTTCAAAGGTGTGCCCTTAAGCATGTGTAAATACAACAGTCTGTGACTACTGAGATAACAAAAGTGAAAGTACCTAAGGCAGGTGTCATCCAATTCTTCTGTCACCTAGTGAAAGGGGAATAAACTCTTGGACTCTGAGAGGCAGAACAGTGATTCTGGCTCAACTGCTACTTGAATTGGTCTTGCAAGAGGATCATTCTTTTCTTTAGACCACTTATGACATACTGATAGAGAGGAGGAAATATTTTTCTCTTTTTTCCTTTTTGGTTTTCTTTGTATTTTTTTTCTGAAGTATTACCTATATAAAACAAGAATTGATCAAACAAATAGCAATTATAGAGGGTGAATTATTCATGTTTTCACTCTTATACATTATACTAAGAAACACTATGTTAATTGATTTAGCACATTTTAAAGAAATAATATAAAGATAATTTTATCTGCTTATTAAATTGTGGTGTTAAAAGGTAGGACTTCGCAATTCCCACATGCTTTGTTTGTAAGTACATAACAAGACAGTATATTTCAGTTAGGACTCAAATAAAGAGTTAAAACTGAATAACAACTGTAAGAAATTTTTGCATCCTTCATCATCCCTTCAGGACTGGCACATCTTGTCTACCTGTCAAAACAGGGTAAACTCTGTCACAGTAAGCAAGACATGTTTCTGAGGAAATGTTGTGGTTTTTTTTTTTTCAAATGTGTGGATAGTGAAAGAAAATATTGATGCCTATGTACTAGTAACTGCCATATATTTGTTTTGTAAAAAAAACAAAACAAAACAAAAACAAAACAGTGATACATATAAAGTCAAGATATGCTGGTGTCTCTCTCCTCATCATTCTTTTCTCACTCTAAGGACAGAATTTCCTAATGTCATGGAATGGAATCAAAAAGAGTGGTAAAGAAAAAGCTGGTGTAGGAAGCCCTAGCCCACTCTGTGTTCTCCTCACACCAAGACATAGCATCCCATGTCTGTAGCAAGACATGTTTTCTTCTCCAAACTAAAATGTATAATTCAGTAATTTTTTCATATTTCCAGATTTCTGATCATCCAATGGGAGTAGCAGCAGAGAACAAGACACTTAACATCTGCAAGAATTTTGCCCTTCTCATGCAAGGTTGACTGGCACATCCTCAAGTCCAACACATCCTAGGCCCAGCTTCTGGGGCATTTTAACATCCCAAAGGTGCATTAGGCTTATTGTGCTTCGGCTGCAAACACAGCCTATCCTATGAGATAAGGATATGTCACAAAAACTGCTGGTTTGGATGATGACATTTTTCTTCTGAAGGGGGAGATAGGAAGGAGACAGAACAGAAACAGGGACCAAAGGATATTACATTTGGAAGGAGCAAATACTGAAGCAAAAGACAGAATGAGATTCAGATGGTGACATTACTCAAGAATGAGTTAGGCACGGCATTCTACAAAAATTACAATAGAAATCTTTCTCCACCAAGTATTTGTTTTATGCAATGTGTTTAAGACATTTCAAAATGTCTTTAGGGCATTATAAAATGTTTTTAGAAACATATGGTCACTGTTGTCATGTCCTTCCTATACAACCAAGATATCTTTGTACTAAGACTGCTACTTTTAAGGTTTTGGACCAACACAAAGATGAAGATTACTGTTTTCTTAAAATCTTTTTAAGGAATTTTTGGGATTTTTTTTCAATCTATTAGAATATCATAATATATTAAGATCCTATTAATCCCATGGAAAAAAAAAAAAAAAAAAAAAAAAAAAACCACTTTAAAAACTAAAATAACTAGCACTTCCTCAACAGAAAAAGTTCCTTCTCCTATGAAAAACTTAGGTTCTTTGTTCAAGATAATGTGTTTAAGTAATGTCACAATATTATTATTTAAGAACAATGCTGTGGATTATAGCCCAAATCAGAAGCTGTCCCCTTAGCAAACCACTTAAGGTCATGTTTTGATCCTGTCTACTTTAATGATACTTAAAAACTGATTCAGCATTTTGCTGAACTGAGGTCTTTTACAACAATTTTTTTAAAGTGTTCATTAAAATTTTCTCTCATTACTCTACAGTTGTGTTCATGTCATTTGGGAACCTAAAATTAACTCTTGAAAGCTGCATTAAAGAGAAGTCATCATTTATTTGCATTTTGTTTAGCTTTCTGAAATAGTTTTTCTGTCAAAAATTTAGCATACTCACATTGAAAACTCCATGACAGTATGTCACAGTGACTTTGTGGCAATCTGATCAGAGTGACCAGAAAACCTTGCTGCTCAAATACTTGTGAATTTATATGAATTTCATTAATGACAGAGGCCTTTGACTAAACACTGTTTTCTTTCACTAAAAAGAGGGAAAAATGGCACTCAGAAATGCTATTTAAAGCATGTAGATAAATTTTCTCCTTTTAGCATGTTCCTTCCTTCTTAGACATATCTTATATTTGGATGCATCTGGAGATATATTTTATGTGAAAGATATGCATCATTTTGACAGATACTTAGTAAGGAAAGTATACATACCATTTATACAGTAAACCATGAGAGACAAATCTGTAAGAGCTACAGGTTCATAAGTTCATGAGAAATGTTTTATTACACTAACACACTTGTTTTAAGTCTGTCTAAAATTTCAAGGCACCAGACTTCTGTCCTGAGCTAAAGCTCCTCCATGGTTTACAAATAATGGCAAATCCATGTCGGATATGATTGCTGTAATGCAGAGAAAGAGGAAGGAAGACTATCCTGGTACTTAAAGAGTTGGAACAAAACACATTTACCAACCAGAAACCCAATCCTCAACAGGGCTAGACTATGCTGTCCAGATCCTACTTAAATGAGATAAATCAATTTAGTGGGATTTCTATTGTTTGTATCTCTTTTCAAACCAAGTTAGTACATTAACAGGGCTTTCTTCTTCTAGTCTATTTCTGCATATCATAAACTATTAATGGATATTGTAAAACTCAGCTATCCATTAAGACCAGTCTAAAACACCATTGCAGATTCTGATATTCCTGCAGAGTCCCAGATAAAACTACATCAGCATTCTTCCAGCTAGCATAGCTTAAAAAATACACAGAGCTTTCAGAATTCATTACCTCCTCTCTCAGCATTCAGATGTTGGCTCATGCCCTTTTTGAAGCTCTCATCCTCTCTCATCCTATTCCCCTTCTCCTTTTCTGCCCCCTCTCTTTCTGTCACATGCATCGGCACACACATGGGATGGAGAAACACACTTGCATATGCTCCTGGTCATTTACACACAAGACTTTTTTAACACTCCTTTTAACACTACTACTGTCCCCTTTAATTTTCAGAAGTCCAGACAAGAGCACCTTCCCCCTGCAAACACTTCTGGTTCAAATATGCAATGATTTTTAGATAAAACATGCAGATAAAATTGGCACTGAGCTTTGTTTCAGACTTCTCTGACTGAAGTTTATCAGCATACCATTATTCTACTAAAGAAGTATTTTCCATGCCTATGTGTTTGCACGTTGATGGAGAAATACTAATTTTAAATAAAAGTGTACAAAGCCTGAATATACTGTACTATATCCTTATCTGCAAGAACGTTTGGACTATAAGGGATGTATTAATTCAATGAAAAGATATTGTCTGTTCTAGTGCTTATAAGAAAAAGGGACTGGACTCTGATCCAGAAAGTTTTCTTGGTCTCATTTTGCTGCAATTTTTAGGAGACTGATCTCCTTGGACTGTGCAGGACAATCCAAATATCAAATTAAAAGTATATTGATAGCTAAATGCAGTCGGAAGTAACATTGGCCCGTTACATGGTGAGCATGATCACCTCACAAACAGGGACAATGTCAAGGTAGAGAGGTTTAATGCTTTCTTTGCCTTGGTCTTCAATACTGATGATGAGCTTTGGGACCACCCCCTCAAGCCCTGAGTTGGCCAACCATGACTGAGAAAATGAGAAACTTCCAACCAAGACCCAAAATTGGATTAGATTTGCTGCTCCAGCTGCTTCCCTGTAAGTCTTTGGGCCAGGTGATATTCATCCCAGGGTACTCAAAGATCTAGCAGATATCATTATGAGACTTCTCTTAATGGGTTTTTCAAGAGTGTAAGGGACCACTTAGAAGTGGTCCCAGGTCATTAAAAGCTTGCAAATGTCCCAATCTTCAATAAGGGCAAATGGGGTGACCCTGGTCACCACAGGACTGTCAGTTTCCATTCAGTGCTTGGCAGAATAATGAAGAAAATTATTCTGTGAGTTCTGGAAAGCCTGAAAGCCTGTGCAGGGATTGTTCACAGGCTCACTATGGGAAAGTCCTGCTTGACACACTCAATTTCCTTTCTTTGCCCACTCTCCTTTCCTTCTAAATTCTATTAGCTTGGGTGCTTCATCATCTTCCTATTCTTTTAGCAATATCTTCTTAATTACCAAAGTTCTATGTCCACCCCTCACCCCTTAAGCAACGAATTTTCAGTGTGGAACTCAGAGCTGTCTCCCTCCTGTCAGTTACATCAATATGCCATGTTGAGCACCATGTGCTGCATTAGTAGGAGACACTGCAAAATGTGATGTGTTTTATTTCTGTTTGAACTGTATGCCTGTAGTTTCCCTTTACGCTCTAAAGCTCAGTGGCATTTTGTTCTTCACTAGGGAGGCTAATATGGCTGATTGCCATCTTTGGGATGAGGTCCATATCATTTGCTGTAAGTGAAGGATTAACACATGGCATCAATCCATATTTAATTAAGGATTTGGGATGTCACTGGCTTTCAGCTTCTCCTACCACAAACTCTCTGACAAAATCCTACTTAATGCCTTGTATGAATTTAATCTCTTTAAAGTTTCATCAGTATGATTGTGAGCAATTTCTGCCTGAAGTAGCAAACGTACCAGTGCAGATATTCTACTTTCCGCTCTTCCATGCCCATATTCAAATCCCTTATATAAATATGCCCACACCTAAATCTGTCCCATCTTGTTGATCTGCATGTAAAATTCACACGCTGACTTGTGTAAAAGCAACTCAACCATGAAAGCAATTTACTCATGAGTCACACAGCCCTGCAAACATTGAAGTAACTGCAAAACCATCCCTTGTTAGATTGAGGGTAGGGTATTAAATCCTGATATCATCCTGAATTAAGCTTGAAAATAAAATTCTTATTGGTTTTGTTCCTTTTTGGAAGTTTTTAAGCACTGACTAAATGGTTCATCTTGTCATTATAAAAAGAAATAAATATGGTTCTTATTTCATCAGCTATTATAAATAGTTAGGTCTCTTGTTGTACAATGGTAAATGTGATCATTGAGATCAGCAATGGAAGGAATATGATCAGCTAGGACCAAAATGCAACTTCTGAAGATATCCCATCAAATCCATCAGAACAAATGTGTACCTTGTTTTCTATTTTTGAGATCTCCTTTCTTCTGACATTGACATTTGTTGACTGACTCTTGCCGTTAATGTTGATCTACTATGGAAGGAAGCAAAAAGTACGGACCTCGAACTCCAGTATGCAAATTAACCCAATAGGCTTTAAGTTGCCCAGAAAATAAAAAGTAGCTTGATTTTTTTTCCATTTTTCCAACTACCAGGAGCAGCAGGGGAAAAATATAGAAATGTTTTCTTGCAATTGTAGCCAATACAGGGAAAGTTTTAATGTTGTAGCCAATGGGAGAAAAAAAAATCTGTGTCCAGAATCTAAGAGAGATAAAGACAATTAGGGAGACAAGGCTGTGAGACACTTTTATTGAAGAGTAAGACTTTGCATTTAACATGATACAGGAGGCAGAAACAATGACAATATGGCTAAGCCAGCCACAGCCTAGAAACAATATATTTGGTGGACCCTTAAAATACCTGAACTATGTCTGCATATAATTTACAAGTTTTATCACTGCCACAGTGATACACTGGAGTATTACATAGCCATACATGTGGAAGAGGCAAATACTTTGACTAAAGCACTGAGTAAAAATATGCTAGTTTTAGTGAACTGCGTAGGACTACACAACATTACATGTGTTTGCTCATCTGTTTCTGAGTATTTGTGAGACAGAGGGAAATATGGTTTGCTCAGAGTGTGTCTTCAAGTATTCTGGTTATGGAAGAGACTATTCTTGTGCAAGTTTAGGCAATGTATGAAGTAATGTTCTTAGGTCCTTATAATCAGTGTCAGGCTTTTTGCTCAATGTGTTATCCTGATACCATTATATGGTAAATATATTTCCTAACAACAGTGTAGATGCTCTTTAATGAATCCCACCTTTCCAAACTCATCCTATGTAAAATAACTGCATATGGTGTAGAAAGGTCATCCTTGGCATACACATGGTATTGCAAGATCTGGCACATTATGTTTCACTGCATTTAAGCCAGATAGACAAAAGTAGCCAGAATTTTCATTTGGATACTATCCAACCATTGTTAATCATAAAAGACGTGGTACAAGTTGGCATTCATATATGTGAATAATGGAGGACTTCTTTAATTAGGTACAAAAATCCTAAATTAACTAGTTTTGTCTCTTTATAAAGTGCCCATCCTGCATCTGTTTCAACTCCCATTGAAGTCAAAGGAGTTTTATGAAGTTTCAGTTGAAGTCAGTTGAGTTTTATGAAATTCTTTTGCATGATGGCTCCCTACTTCCTTGAAATCTGTTGCAAATTTATTTGACATGCAAAGTACTTGCCTCACAGCCTGTTATTCCATAAAGCTGTGCTGAGGACTCTTACTTACCTAGCACCAAAAAAAAAAAAAATCAGATAGAATAGACTGACTTTAGAAAACATTTTGTAGATGCCCAAAAGTTAGAATTAAGGGCCCAATTAAATGCCTAATACATCTGCTATCTTACATGAAACTGGAAAAAAACATTTAGTGCTTTTAAAGCAGGAGCATGTGAAAAATGTTTCTTTGAAAGCCTCTTCCCTTCTAATAAGCCAATATTATGCCATTGTTAAAAGCTGAGCTAAGAATTTTGAGAAATATCAGTGAAATAATTCATAGAAAGATTCTTATATTCAGTTAACATATTATTGCAAGCCTTAATATCAGTGCTATATAAGCATTCTTTGAGTTCATTGCAGAATAAACACATTCAATCACTTCATAGTATATTCAAGAATTAAATAGGTTATTGTTTGCTTCCAGAATGGACAAACTGTTTCTAGCACTTAATTTTAAATGTGTTTTGCCTTCTGGGTTGGCCAAGCATTTGTCTTTATTCTCTCCTCCCCTTTCCATATATATGGGAGGTGCCCAGCACACTTCTTTAGGCACCTTTGTTGGTGACAGGGACAGTAGATTTGAGTGGACCTTCAGCAAGTCTGCCAATGACAGCAAGCTGTGCAGTGTAGCCAATACATTGCTGGAGGGAAGCAATACCACCCAGAAGGACCTGGCAGCCTTGAGTGGTGGGCTCATGGAAATCTCATGAGGTTCAATGAGGCCAAGTCTTGCACATGGGTTGAAGCAACTCCCAGGCACAAGTACAGGTTCGGCAGAGAATGGACTGGAAACAACCCTGGGGGTAAAGACTTGGGAACAAGAAGTTTGTCAAGAGCTGGCAATGTGCTGCCCAGAAAGCAAATTTATCTTGAGCTGCATCTAAAGAGGCATGGCCAACAGGTCAAGGAATGTGATTTTGCCCCTCTATTCCAGTCTTGTGAGATGTCACCTGAAGTATTGCATCCAACTCTTCATTCTCCAGCATAAGAAGAACATGGACCTTCTGGGGTGAGTCCAGAACAGGAAGACAAAGATTTCCAGAGTCTGCAAGCACCTCTCCTGTGAAGAAAGGCTGAGAGAGTTGGAGTTTTCAGACTGAAGAAGAGAAGACTTCACGGAAATCTTGTTGCAGCCTTCCAACACCTGAAAGGAATGATCAATCTCTGATTCCAAGGAAAACAGCAGACAATTCACATGATCATACTTCCACTTCACAGTTCTGAAAATGGGCAGAATAATCCCTGTTTCCAACAGATTCTATCTATGTTTTTGATTCATCCCATAGGTTTAGAGCAAAGAGTGTAGAGTCTGGCCTTTCTACCTAATAAAGCACTGTGTTGGGGGTTAGATTTGTTTCTTTTTTACTTATAGAATTTTTCTCATAAGTTGCTAGGAAACTAACTACTGGGTGCTAATGACTGCTCCAGCAGAACAAAGGGGCCAAAGGAGAGTTGTACCACCTGGCTACACTTCTTTGGGTCTCTGGGACTTTCTCTCGGAGGGGGAGATTAACCGAGTTTTGGGGCAGGTAAAGGACAGGGCTGGGGGCAGCTGCTCTCTCTTGCTCTCGGCATCGCAGAGAGGACGGGAGGCTGCTGCTTGCTGTGGGAGGAGTTCATTGTCCCACCGGGTCCGCTCCTGAGGAATCTCCCACCATCTGTTCCTGTGCCTGGAACTCTTGAGTTGCCTCCTCCTGCCCTACTGGGGCTGGGCCAGCCCTGTTCCCCCGCCGCTGTTTCCTCAGCCCTGCTTGGAGGTTTTTTGCTGCTCTCTGGCCCTGCACCCCCTGCCCTGCTGGGACATCCCCGCTGTTCCAGCCACCACCAACTGAGCTTCTGATCCCATCCACCAGCCCGGGATTTTCCACCATTCCAGTTTGGTGCTCTCAGAGATCAGACTGGCACAGGTTTTGTGAAACAGAGCCCCTCGAGGTTTTCCTGGTTCTGTTTATTATTAATGCTGTAGTTGTCGTTGTTTGTTTGTCTTGTTATACCTACTAGTAAAGGACTGTTATTCCTATCCCCATACCTCTGCCTGAAAGCCCCTTTAATTTTCTAAATTATAATAATTTGGAGGGAGGGGATTTGAATTCTCCATTTCCTAGGGAGGCCCTGTCCCTCCTCAGCAGATACCTGTCTTTCAAACCAAGACACGCTGACATTATCTCTAAGAAGCGCAGCACTAATTGTGACAATGACAATGACCATGACTGGTGAACACATGGAAAAAAAATCCAGCCTGACTTTCTCCTTGACCTCAGATCTGTCTCATCACAGTGATGCTGCTTCATGATCTGGACTGAGTTGGAGACGGCCACTACCTCTGAGTCTGTCCTGCTCACCTTGCTGCTCCATGGGACTGGGCACTGGTTGATTGTATTGCTCCTAACTTTTAAGGAACAGCTGGCTGTCAGTGAAAGCTTGTTTGATTGGGTTGATAATAAGTTCAACCTTTATGTTCAAACTAACAAATAAAAGGAAGATTTGTTAAGTTGTATTTGCTGAAAATTTATGGAAGAGCAAAAATGAAGTTAGTGGGTAGCACGGTTTGCTTGTTAGGCATTTACTGACTTTGAATTAGCAACTTTGAACTTATTGTGGATCTTCACTTCAGGTTTTCAAACAGGAAGAAAAAAGTTTTGTTTTATGAACCTAACATGGTTGTGATGTGCATTGATGTAGCACTGCTATCCTGATGCTTTCTTATTCCCTATGTATGACGCTCAATAAAAATTATACCTAGGCATATAAAAAGATGCTATCATTTTTTTCAGAATTTGCATGTCCTTGTTTTTCGTGAGCACAATTGTTTTGTTCTTTTTAAAATTTTAATTGAACCCTTGACTATAAAAAATAAGCAAAGAAAGGTATAACATTTATGACTTGCAGACAAATTCTCTAACATCTTGATCTGTCTCAAAGAGGCAATGATATCAAGATTGCCTTAAACTCTCCAGAAAGTTTCCAGTGACAAAGAAAATTAATTGAGTTCTCTTCCTACAACAAGAATATAAATAGTGTGGAAGCATCTGAAGATATTTTCCAGCTGCTAAGCTTTACAAGTATTTCACAACCTTGGAAGAAGAAGTCCTTGTTATCTAAACAGCAGTGTTATTAGAGATGATTAATCTTATCCTTGCTATTCAACCAAACTATAGAGGGATTCTTTCCTCCTACTTACAGGCAATTCTGTACACAATATGGAATGCACATGAAAACAGCCTACAAATGACTTCTTGCTATATAGGCCATTAATACTGTAGCAGAAAACTTTGTAGATGAGATAAATGGTGGTGTTAGTTACACATTGTTACATTCCTACTGAAGACTATGCCTTGAATCTCTGTTAGTCTTTTACTTCATTATAAGTAAATAAATATAAATGGAATATAAACGAAATTGTATGTAGCAAGAGTTCTGGGAGTCACTTATGGTGGGACAATTTATTGGCCAAATCTTAGGTTTTTCTAAAAGTGGACAGCATCCTTGACTCAGTCAAACTCTTCATTCAGTGGAGTCCCATGAATGGAGTCCCTCCTCCAGGATGTATTTGGTCCAGAATCAGAGATGGCTAAAGCCAGGTGAGGTTAGTCCTTACAGTGGTGTCACCCAACAGGTGCATACGCTGATGCTGCATCACACTGGCATTTACAATGAAAACGTGTTTCTTTCTCCAGTTTTTAAAATGGAATTCTTTGAACTGTGGCATGGAATCTAAATTGCTTATGGTTTTGTTTTTATAGAAAAGTTATTAATACTGAGATAGGGAGTATAAACATAGAAAACCGGATGGCCATCAGTGTTTGATCACCATGGATCACAAGAAGCCATCTTGTTCATAAAAATCCTTTTCTTGGTTTTCAGACTATTGTTCCCACACTAAATTCTAATCAAGAAAGTCTTTTCATAGAAGAAACTGTACAGCACTTGACCACATACTTGACACATGCAGCTAATGAATGCCAGTTTCCTGAGATATGTCTTCTAGCTTGGCATAATGAATACAGATTAGATTTGTAATTATTCTGAAACTATAGTTCTTGGGTTTGGATAATAAAAAGAATACTACTGAGATAGACTGCAAAGTCTTTATTTAAAATCGATTGACACAGTCTTCCTCTTTTCTTTCCTCAAAATGAGCTTCAGTAACTGTTCATTGCCCACCAATCTGTTATGTGTCTTGAAGCATTTTTAATAAGGAAAATTAACTAAAACATATAGATCTATATTATGTTTAGCAAGTAAACATCAGGTAACCCTTGTTTTTAGGGCCACTCTATTTTGACTTTCTGCAAATTTCACACAAGTTCAGCTTAGCTGAAAAGTAGCTGTAAGGAAAATGTCTGATTCTTCTATAGAAGACAAATAGGAATTAGTTTACCAGCAGTTGCCACTGTTTTTTGCTAATTAAAAGAAAAAAATTACAAGGGAGCATAGTGTCCGACCTTCATTAGGCTGTCTTCTAGCAACAATTAAAAATTTTTTTAAAATTTTCTTTCCTTGGTATTTCCTAGTCAATTTAGCAAAAAGAAACCCACCCCTTTACAGCAAACAAGGGAGGATAGATAGCACTATGGAGGAAGGGCTGTAGTCACATACAATGATTAGCAAATGGGCTGTGTTTGAAGGAGACAGGGCTATGATTTCACAGAAAAACTGAAGAGTGCAAAAGGTACAAATCTAGAATTAATAAAACTTCCATTTCATTTTTTTTAAATATTGTCTCCAGTCAATATTGGTTTCTGCTGTTGCAAATAAAGTAGGTAATTTATGTTTTTTAAAATGTTACAAATATACCACATACTTAGGGACCAAATTTGCAGAGTAGTTCCTTTAGATTTCCTCATGGAGGAAAAGAATCCAACATCAAACTAACAGCCACTCCCTCTCCAAAAAACACCACCCTCTTGTTTTCATAAACAGGCTTACGGAGGGCCGTGAAAAAGTCTTACTTCTTGGCATCTTTATATCTTTTAAGAATTTCAGAATGATAATGCAACAAAAAATTCACCAGGATTAACTTATCAAGCTTCTTGAGACCTCCTGTTATATAAAGCACTTCTTTCAAATAGAGTAAAATCTCAGCAACCCTATATTAAAATCCCTCTTCCAATGTTGTTTTTTTATTATTATTATTCCTATAAACACACAGCATTCTAAAACTGAAATCATCAGCATGATACAAGTCTAGAGCAGAGAGTCCTGAAAGACAGGACAGGATTATTGTCAGCTCACACCAATGATTAACTGTGTGCCAAAATGTTCTCTAGCCCTGAGATCCACTGATGTGAAACTGTCCAAGTCTGTAACATTCTCCTTTCTGAAACATCATGGCCACAGCCAGGCTGACAATTGGAAATGGTCTCTCATCTGTGTGAATGCCCATTCCTAAGCCTGGAAAATGACTGGGAGATTGAGAGCTGCTCTGCCAAAAACATGAGAGGGAATGCAGCTTAAACGAAGAGTTGAATTCCAGTGACTAGGAAAATTCTGTTACTACATAATTTACTAGTACTTTATAATTGCAACGTGCAATAACTATCAAGTACTTGAGAAATGCTTAGAGACAGGCAAGAGAGAGGTAATATTTAGGCTTTTACACATACAGACTGATGATGGGCATTCACATTAAGAAATATTTCCTGTAAGGCATCGAAACCAACTGTCTCAGAGCAGCTATAACACCATGTTTAACAAACACAGCTCTTTTGTGTTAAACATCCTTGACAAGGCCATTTCCTTCTCTCTACATGAAGCTTTAATAATATGGGAGCAATAATAAAAGGATACACTCATTTTGCATAACATTAGTAAACACAGATAAATTATTATACTTGTACTTTAAGCCTGTAATTAGAAACCAAGACAGCCTTCACCAGGGTCAGTGAGAATTTCATCAGGACTGGTGCTCATACTCAAGAAGAGAAGTTCTCTGTCATGAGCAGCTACAATCCATCTGATATTTTGCTGTCCCCAAAATAGAACCGAAGTATCAGTTTGGATATTCATTTGTACCAGCACTAGCCAGTGCTTCGTGGAACAGCAGCCACAGCATGAGATGATATTGTGGGAAATAACAATAACATAAAAATAAGATTAAACACCACTAGATAATTAATCTTACGCAGTTGATTGTACATTCTGGAGCCACATAATTCTGGAACACGAAGGATGTCAAGATCACAACTTTTACGTCTTAAAGACACATGAAATCGCCTCTCATTTTCACTTTGGTATTCTCTAAATGTCATATTTTCAAAGCTCCATTTAGCAAAATAATATAAGCAATTTTAAACAAATTATATAATTTTATTGACATTTGGCCAATTAAAGTACATTTATAATCAATGTTGCAAAAAGAGCTTTAAGTAAAATGACATATCTCCAACTAATAATTTTTTAATCCTTGGTCTTAAAATATTTACTACACAAATGACAAGCAGGGTCAAAGCAAATTGCACTTTATAAACTCAAGTTTAAGACATGAAACAAGAATTCATAAACCCAATATAAATGAAAATGCTTAACTTCAGTTTACTCCATCCCTGATCTACCCTATGGAGATAAGAAGGGAAGACTGCAATTTTAATTGGTCCAATAAAGTCGGCTTGTGTTATGGTAAAGGAACATAAAAGCTAGATCAAAGCCAGCCCGCCTAACTGGGCCTGTCAATACCAACACTGAGACAGCAGCAGCAGCAGCCCCTGCAGCACAGCAGTCAACACCAGGAATGCAGGTTGCCATTTGCAAGGCAATCTTTAAGCACTTCTGTTTATTGGTTTGTAAAGACCTTCCTCAGCTCAAGTTACATCAATGCTAAGCACTTTTTATAGACATAGGGAAAAGCAGAATGTATGGAAAGAGTAGAGAGAAAAACAAATATCATTCCTTTCCTTGTGTGTAAATGTTGAAATGGAGTTTCCAGCTTTCTTTGCCATAAATTCTTCCTTTCGTTTTTTAATCAAGTTCTGAAGGATTTTATTACGCTTTGTGCTATCTGCTGGTTCTGTCTTGTTTTACAATGATTTATAAGTGAAGTTAAAAACAAAGTAAGATGGCAATATATCCCTGGCAGGTAAGTAGGAAAAGGAGTGTATTTGAACATCACAAATGCTTCATTCATTCTGAAATAAAGAAAAAGGTTTGTACATGATGTACCTCTTCATGTCTTTCAGTGAAGTCATCGCTTTGCTGCCTAAATCTCGTTTCTTAGAACAAATTTGTCTCTGAACTTGGAAGTAGACCTGCCTGTAGACTGCAGAGATATTCTGAATCAGCTCTGGAAATCTCCCTATTGCAGGAGTCTCTATGTCCACATACCTAAAGAATTTGTAGAATCCTTTTTCCCGAAGCATGACAGCACCTCATAACACTGACACAGAAGTACTGCTGTTTTCATTTTACTGGTGGGCAAAATATTTTCACCTATTTTCACCTTTCTCCTAGATCAGGGAGGTCAGGGAGGAATTCTGCAATAGAGCAGTAAAGCAAAGCTAAACTGGGAATGTCCCAGGTAGGCAATTTTGTTAATGAATTTGTAAAAAATGGCTTAACCCTCTGCCTTGTGTGCACTTGACATAGATTAGCTGTTTGGAACCTGTCTTCCATAAGGCAGAACTAAGTCCATCTTGAGATGTGAAGGATGAAGCAAGACTTCTAAGGCTTTTTCTCTACTGGTAAATAAAGCCAAGCCAGAAATCAGCCTCAAACACTGGACCCATTGTTGTCCTCATTGATTCATTATAGCCTTGCTCCTACATCTGTTTTGGACTACTCAAAGCAGCTTCCTGCATGATATTTCTCCTCCCAAGAGAACTTGTCCTGAGCATCTACACTGACTAGACCAATCCACAGCTGTCTTTGACTTAACATTTAGACAAAGCCTCAGTTACCAGTTCCAGCTTGATAAACAGCTTTCCACTCTGTAAGATAATAAGGACACAATTTTGAGAATTGTCTCCTCACTGTCCTAAAGTCCCCAAATACAATAAAATGCTTGATTGTATTATAAGCCCCATCAGTATTAACAGTCTCCTTGAAGACTTCTCACCTACAAATGTATACATTTTTCTGCTGCAAAATACATTTAGTTGTTTCCCCTTAAGAAAAATTTAAGTCACATTCCAAAGCTCTTCTTATATGGTTTTAGCATGTCATGCCCCATGCTTGATTGCTGCTTAACTGCTGTAAGCAGTTGTAGAATGATTAACAAGGAGCCTTTTCCAGTCCCCAATCCAAAAGACATGCTACAGCTCCTGCAAGGCTGCAGCCTACATGTATGCAAACCCCACATGCCAGTTTCCTTGCAAAGCAAAGCTGTGCTTGCAGTCTTGATAGGAGAAAGAGCAAATTCTAATCAAAGGACAATCTGGGTAGGTTAGGACTTCAGCCTGCACCAAAGCATGCAAAAGAAGAGTGAATGCAGTCTCAAAATATGGCAAAGTCTGGTAAAGCAACCACAAGGAGAAGCAATGAGCTCTTACTCTGTGTGAGAAACTAGGTCTTATTTGTAGAATACATATTTGTATCTATTTCAGAGGCAGTTTGTGCAGTGCTCTCAGACCTCCAGATTAACTCCTTTTAGAAACAGACTGTGCTAGTTATCTGTTTCTTCTTTGGTCTGGTATCACTGTGATTTTTTTTTTATTATTATTATTTTAATGATTACATTTGCAGCCAAGCCTCCATCATAACACAACAATGACATCAAATGAGAACAATAAGAAAAATCCAGAAGAGTGAGTGAAGCATACAAATATCTTTCTGGTTTGTTTTGAAGTGGCACCATTATTCAATCATTGAGAATCTACAAGGTGAAACTACAAAAGGATAGAACAACAGAACAGACACAGTGTTCAGAATTACCAAATGCAGGACAAAAAAAAACCAACGTGGAGCAAAGGGAACTAAACACAGATGAACGTAATGCAAAACCAAACCTTATGAATAAATTGTTCCAGTGTGCAGAGTCCTAAGTGCTTGAGCCAGCTTCAGCTAAAGTACACAAACAGAGCAGTCATTGGAGTTCTTCAACAGTCAAGTCACTTGGAAAAACACAAGCAGCTATAAATCAAACAAGCCACGTGCTTGTGGGCATATTTCACATAGAGGGTGCATTGAGATAGACCTGCAAGGACATGATTACAATAGCCAAGAAACTGAGCTTTTTTTTTTTTTTTTAATGTTTGGAAAGCACCTAGAACTTTTCAATTGCTACCCAAAAACATAATTACAATAATAACTGCAAATGTCTAAAGACTAAAAATGAATGCCAAGATAAAAACAAGAAGGAAAAAAAATAATCGGCGTTAGCAGATATGAGGCACTGGTCATGGCACATAAGTATGTAATGCTGGAACAGACACAAAATCAAATCAAATTTTTATTTCTACTCACCTGTTACATTGGTACATAAATATGGAGCGAACAGTGACAGGCTCATTTCCATTTCTGGGTTGTGAGTGTTGATAGCTGTATGATTCTGATGGATAATTGTAGATATAAGATAAGAAAGCAGCGAAAAATAATTACTACAAGAAATCACATGGTAGTCCCCGGAATAGTATATTGACCTGAAAGGAAAACTTGGCAGGGCACATTCTCATAACTGTGAAAACAAGGCAGATATCAGCAGATTCTGCTATTGTGATACTGCTTAAAAAAAAAAAAAAAAAAAAAAAAGGGGCTACACTGCAATGATTAAGTTCAAAACCAGAGAGATAAATGAAGGACCTACAGGTATTAAAAAGATAATATAATCATTCAAAGTTGTGTTAAACTATTTTCATTGTCCATAAAGTGATTAAATCTTCTCAGACACAGCAATGAAAACCTCCAGGAATATAAAAATGAGAAAAGTGCTGTTCTGAATTACAAATGTCCTTCCTACCTACCACCTGAGCTTTGCTTCTGACCCCAGCCTAAACTAAAGGGCTGCAAATAATACATGTAGAGGCAACTTTCACTCTAGCACCAAGTAATTTGTTATAAAACATTATACTCCTATCACTTATATTTTTGCACAACAGTGTGCCATTTACAGCACTCATGCCACAGATTGGAAGCGTGTGTCTAACTCCTTGTCCAGACCAAGAGGATTTAAACCTTCATCTTTCACCTCCAAGGCACCTGCACCAATTTTTCGACTAGACATGCTCTATCTTGTCCTTAGTCATCCACTGAAATAAGGAGTTGCAATCCTGTCATATTTAATTTAGTAAAAGCATTTCAACTGAATTTTAACAGACAGGGCATCACCAAAATTGGCTGTAGCTTAGAAGTCCAAAAAAAAAAAAAAATGGAAGCTTCAGCCAAAGCAACGAAACAAAGTTAGTTTAATTTTTCAATTAAAACTAAAACTCTTTGATATATATTATATCATTCAGGGAGATGCCACCAAACTGGGGTACGAAACCTTCACTTTGTTTAGAATGTTTTCTTCCTAGGGCCGAACAGTGGAGGTTAGTCATCAAGATTTTGGAAGAAACCACGCCAAAACTATCACTAAAGTTCGGTACTTAGTAACTCTCATCCATGCTCATTTCTCCAGATCACAATGCTCTATCAAATCACCAGCTTTGATCACTGAACTTCATTGCTTAGTCCTGTCAATGCATGACATATATAGCATGATAGATGAAAAAAATCCCCGTACTTTTCTCATTTGTCATTCATATTTTAATCTCTTCACAGAACAGTAACTGTGGTCTGTGAGTCACAATAGCAACAGAAACATCCATGCCATCAACACTTCTAGATACGCCATTTCGTGAAACCACTAGCTTTAGAAATCTGAATAGGCAATACTTAGCAAATGCTTGGATGGCTAGGAGGAAAATTGGTGTGTTCTAGAAAGCATTGTTTGTAATTCAAAGAAAGAAGCTTGGATGTTTGTGTTTGAAAAAAGTGAGCATTTTTGTAATGTGACGTTTCCAACAAGAATGGGTGCAATGTTTAATGTAGTTTTAGAGTCCATTTTCTCTCCTCATTCTGTAGATTTCCACAAAAGTTGAAGACTTCAATCTGACTTCACCAGAAAAGGCTAGTTTCTGAATTACAGCCAGAAAACTCACATGAGTTTGCCAAAAAAATAGAAAATTATCTTTATAGTCCAAATAGAAACTATGAGGTAAGTTCTGATAAATCCTGTTACATGACCTCAAGTGATCTCTGGGTAATATGTAGAGGTTATGCTCATGCTTGTTGTTTTTTACAAGAAAAAATTTGTAGTAAATATTCTTTATGTGAACCAAAGAGTTTCTTTACTATGACCAAAGCACACAATAGCAGCAATGTTACTACATTGTTCCTTTTACTCTTACTCTTCCCTATCTTTCCTTTATCCATGAAAACAGCATACGCTTCATTTCTGTTTTCCTTTAACAAAACCCAGGCTTAACCCCAATTGTTGTCATGTGCCTTCATTTCAGTTGGTACTGATTTTGTTTTTCTTGGATCCAACAAAATCTAGGCATACTGAAACATAGCTTATTTCATGTCAAAATATATTGTGCTACACATACTAGCTGATCAGGAGTTGCTTTCTCTAAATACTGAAAAGATTTCCTCTTGTTGTTTCAGGATACTTCTAAAACGCCTCTCTGAGCTTAGGGCTAGCGTTTGATTAATGCATGATTTCCTCTTTAAAATTGGAAACAGGAATCATGAGTGATGGTTAATAATTTTCATTTGCTCTTCTGCTCTGTTTTCCAAGCAGTCTAATTAAGGCCTGGTTCCCAAGCTTGATTAGGCTTCTTTTACATCTGACTGCAGTTTGCAGATAGTGCTTCCAGGCAGGAACTCATGCTTATTTGCAGTAAATGGAAACAATCTGGGAAGGAACAAGAAGATTGTTTTGGGTTGTTTTTTTTCCCCTCCTTTAATTAGAGAAATTGTAACATCTCTTGCCGGAATCAACAACATCATTTAACTATAAATGTCAGAAGTGGAGACACAGTAATGAGGCCCCAAGTCACATTTGCCAAACGGCATGTTGCAGTTATGGCATGAGAGACAACTGTTTTACACTTTTACCAAGTCTGTGGGATTTCAGGGCACTCAGTCTGTTCTGTCTGAATTTCACATGTACCACAGAAGCTGTAAAAGGTCTGTACAAACATCCAAGTTAGTCGCAAGTTCTCTGACTGGTACCTCCTGAGGATACTGAGCAGCGCTGCACCCTAGCAGTGGGGAAGCTGTGTCTCCTGCTGACTAATAGCTATCCCGACAGCAATTCCTAAAACCAATTCCTGTGTTACTACCATGCAATACAATACACTAGGCTATATGGGATACCCAATGTGTTTCAATTACTTGCTCAGTCCTAGGAAAAAGAGAGACTTTCTCCTCCCTGCTCCCACTGCAAAGTGACAGGACAAAACCATTTGCTGATTCCATGGACTTGTCTTTTTTCTCTGTAGTGACATGGCTCTCAGTCGGGTGATCCATCAGACAGTCTTCTCAGAAAGTGGAGTCTCTTTCTTCCCTGCACTCCTCTGACTCCATCACAATGTAAGGCTCCTGGTACTTTTTAAAAGCTGTTTGCCAGTGATGGTGTATGCAACATGGACCCCTACCATTATTTTAGTTACATGTATCTTGTTCTGACACAGACACAGTTTCTATATTCTTGTTAATCCTGCAAGG
This sequence comes from Phylloscopus whistleri, assembly GCA_017589585.1. NCBI lineage: Eukaryota > Metazoa > Chordata > Aves > Passeriformes > Phylloscopidae > Phylloscopus > Phylloscopus whistleri. Next base: position 1,186,078 of record JADMLD010001396.1, read on the forward strand.
GGTCATTTTGGGTTTTTTTGGTTTTGGTTTGTTGTTGTTGTGGGGGTTTTGTTGTTGTTGTTGTTGTTGGGGTTTTGGGGGGTTTTGTTTGTTTGTTTGTTTGGTTTTTTGTTTTTTTGGGTTTTTTTTAATATAGTATCTTAAGACAGGTGCTATGAGTTGACTCAGGGAAGAAAAGTTAATATAAGTATTTTTTTTCCCTAAAGGTACATTTTTAAAGGATAAATGCACTTTAAAATAGTTCTATTGGTCACCATGCATTAAAGGTATCATTAGCAAAGGAAAATCCTACTTTTTGCAGATGTTAGATGTGTGATTCAGCATCTCTTAATAGTGGTTATAGTTTCATGCTGTAAATCTAATGATCTTTTGGCATAAATGAAATTAAACATTGTCAGTACTAACTGGATTGAGATGATACATGCAGCGTCCATTTTTGTTACCTAAAGGGGTTGTTTGTACAGAAGATCTAGACAGGGATCTTTCTACAGATAGAAGTAGCTGGGACAGATTCTGAGGCATCACATCACAGAGGCAGCTCAATTCATGCCAGCTTCTACAGTCTTCTACAACATGAAGTGTAGAGCAAACTAAAATGAGCTTTTAGAACCATTATTTTAAATACAGAGCTTCAGCTTCAAAATAATTTGCCTGACCACTCTCCCTCTACTACCAAGTGACTATTACACACAGTTCTAATGAAAGACAGAGGAAAGCCTTAGGTTTCCCACTTTCTCCCTGCAGGCTACTGGTAAGAGTAGTCCCAGAGAAAAATCAGGACCCTGTTTCCCATGCAGTTTGTACATTTGATCCAATAAGACAGTACAGAGGACACAGGACAGTACTGACTGAAGGAGCAAATTCTCCTTTCTTCTTTACAGGATAAAGACTAAACTATTTCTTGGTTTTCATCTCCCAGTATCTGAGCTGAACTCAGGGCTGATGAATAAGGAAGGTTCAAGTGTATCTAAGAGATGAAGCCTCTTCTTGACTTCAGTGAAGCATAAATGAAGTATGAATTACTCATCTGGGCACCCAGTTTTCTCTCCCAGGTGAAGGTCATACTCAGGGACTGTGTTTCTTTCTCTAGGACAAAGAAGAATCGAATAGAATACGATAGAATTATTTTTTATATTTTTTGCATAATTTCTCTTTTAATAAATAAATACATATTATTTAAATTTATTTCTATTAAAAGTACAATAAAATGTGTTTTTACATATATGAAAACTATGGAGCCATTTCACTGTATTGTCCATAAAAGAACAAATTTTATTACATGTCTTCATGTTTATCAACTTATTTTGGTTAAAGAACAACATGACTACCATGACAGGGCTATATTTTAGAGAGGAGAACAAATGAAATAGGAAATTAAGTTCTTCTTGTATTGGAAGGGGAAATTAAATTAAAAAGCAGTTGTTAAACATTTTGGGTGACTTGCTGAAAGATTAATAAATTATGTTATTGTGTTCAGAATTCTACATTTGCCATCTTAATGTCTAAGTGGTTTTCCAGCTAAAACTTTGGGGTGTGTTCAGAGAAAATAAGCCATCTGGCTTTTGAGTGACTCAAACATGTAAGTTCTAAGCAACAAAGGTATTATATACTTTGTCAGTACACGTCACACACTTCAGTCTTCTTCTCTTTAACAGACACAAACTCAAGACTACATTTGATGCTTTGTTATTAATCCACTTCATTCTCTTTACATCACTAAGCCATAAGTCGGAAATGTTTGTTGTATCTGGAAGAAGACTATGTTCCTAGTTATTTTTGGTCCTTTGATATGTAAGGACTTCATTCATTTAAACTAAGTATTTTCTCATAGAGCTTGGCACATCAGTTAGGATTGGTACTGGGGTGAGGCTGGTAATTTTGTTTCTTATTGAAGTTACCCAACACTTCTCATTATAAAGCCTGTTTTCAGCTGCATATCACTTTGCCAAACCTTAAATGTTTGGGCTGAAATTTTCCATGCCAGGTGTCTGCCTGAGGCAGAAATATTTCAGGAAGTTTCATCCAAAACGGTACAGCTGTTTCTGAGAATAAGGTTAAAGAAAATCTGTTGTTTAGTAATGTTGAAAAAATACTGGCAACCTTTTCCTGGAGAAGTCCAAGTGTTTTTATGCAGAAAGTAAAAGTTTGAAGTTTGAGATGACAGGAAAATGGAAAGAGAGAAGCTGACTTTCTGTCAGTGATGTATGTCTGCATAGAAATATTTGCATTTAAAATTTTCAAAAGTCAACCTTTTTAACATCTTCAGCAGGGAATTGTAGGTTCAGTGTCTTGGACATTAATCTCTGCTGAAGTGCCTTTACTTGTTTATCTTTTACACTTTCTGTAGTTAAACCCAGCCAACAGGAAATATTACAGAAAGAGACCTACAAAGCACTTAGGCTACGTAAAGCAGAGCCTAAATTCAGGCATCATGGTTCCATGAAAGAGGGTCTTCACTGGGTGTAATACAGTTCCTCATTACACTTTCTGCTTACCCAAAAGTGCATGTACTTTGCTGAGGGAAGAAAACTACAACTGCAGGGGATGGCTCGAGCCTCCCTGGTGACTCTTTCATCCACCCATGCAAGATGTGGACACAGTAAGGGGCACTGAAAAAATGTGGGTACTGGTAACTTGGACATGGAAAGCAGGAGCAGCTGGGGCTGTCTGTGGTCACCCAGCTACACACTGGCAGGCCACAGGGTGAGAAAAACAGACCTGCCATGGAGCCTGGGAAGGGATGTGGAGATGTGGAAAGCATGAGGATATGGGGACTGGAAGCCAAGCAAAAAGCAAGGTAAGGAGAACTAGAGGAGCAATGTGGCAAAATTGGAAGTAATAGGGTAAGGGGGGAAAAAAGGAAAAGGAAACAGAATAGGATAACAGCAGAGAAAGAAGCTTGCTGGAGGGAAGAAGTTAGAGCGAGAGCTGGAGAACAGAAGAGGTGGGTGATGGAGGTTGACTGTAGAGAAAGGCCTAGAGCAAAGGGAATCTTGGACTAGGTGCCAAAAGCAGAAGAGCCACACACAGGCATGGCAAAGGGCAGCAAACTCAGAAGGGTGGGATAGAAAGAGCTGTAGGTGCTCAGCAGTGTTTTCTTCTGAAGGAAATCCAGGTCCATCCTGCAGATGGACTGATGGCTACTGCATGTGACGCCTTAAGTTTTAGCTTTCATGTTTATTAGATTCTATGCTGCCTAGGTGTGCAGCTCTGAGCTTCATATTAAGTGTTAATCAGCTCTCTTCACAGAGTAGGTAGACAAAACAAATCCTTTTCCTGCAGAAGACCAAGGACAACTTTCAGGCCCAAAAGCATAAGCAACAGCGGACTGAAAGGAGAAAAAGAAAGATGAGACCTCACAAACTGAAGCTGAAATTGGACATTTAAATGCCAATAGACAAATGGACCAAAACTTATATAAATGTAAAACCTCATGACTGGTTAGCCATTTTGTGACCATTCTAAGTCTACCTTGGGTGCAGCCCTGGTCAGGCTCTTGTCCTGCCCGAGCTGTACCCTAAAAGCCTTTCAATACTTACTTTATTCTCTAGCTCTGTCCGGTCTCTGTTTCAGGCCAGCCTTCCTTAAGCATCACATATGACAGTAAAATTCAAAGAGACAGGACTTAAACTAAAGTACCGTCTCACAACCAATCTACTTAATCATTATTAATTACATTCCCCGAGAGTTTTCGCCTCAATGCCAATCTTCCAGACCATTCCCAGTTTAGGGCTAGCACAAGCCACAGATTGCTCTCAGTTGTTGCTATATATGAAGGCAACCTCCACAGAGGCAAAAGAATATTTGGTTACATGGGCACAAATTGTGCTGTGCACACACCCAGAATCAGAGGATGGGCCTTGGTTCACATTATTTACTAATATAGACATTGCCTAAAGCTATAACTGTACTGCTGAATGAAAAAGGGCCAGGGAATGACTCAAGTACTGAACTGCTGATTGCTCATGCAGATTAAGAGTTAGCTCACTCACAGTCTCTGTTTTGGACCACTAAACCTAGGAAATATCTGTTTCAGAGTGGTCTTGGTAGCATGAATGTGAGGAACTTTGTGTCACTCTGTTTAGAGCACAAATCAGCAGGCTCTTTTACTTGGTGCTTCTCAAAATGAGTCCACTGTCAAAAAATAAAATAAAATAAAATAAAATAAAATAAAATAAAATAAAATAAAATAAAATAAAATAAAATAAAATAAAATAAAATAAAATAAAGAGAGAGATGAGTACAACTGAAGTTGGCAAGACTGTCAGAATGTACCAAGTAAAAACAATTACTGTTTTACAGATCCAATATTATGGTCCTGTTTTGACTAAAAAGTTGGATAAATAGGGGAAAAGCTCATGAAAATAAGAAGTAAAACCAAGGTAATCTTAAGTGTGCATTTTAACAGACAATGCCCAGGTTCTATTTTTGCTAGAAATAGAGGAAATCAAGGCACATATCAACAGGTATTGTGCAGTGACAAAGTATCCTTTCAGCCCTTGCCAGTGAACCACGGGTGACATATTGTCTCAGCTTTTGTAAATTGTGACCTTCAAATATAGCTAAGGATATCAACACCTGCTTTGCTGATCTTGTATAAAATCCAGGTAGAGGCTGTCAGGACTTCATTGCAGTGTAGGCAGGCCTATGCAGGAACTGAGGAGTGGCCTGTGCAAGCAATTATGGCATACTAAGTCAGCGTGGAAAACGTTCAGCCCACACTCCTCTTTTTGCCCACTGATACGAAATATGTTTGGCAGATCAAAGCTAATATTAGGGGATGAATACCGAGGGGTTTTTTAGTAGATTTGATCTCACAGACCTGGCGAAAAAATATATGCTGTGTTCCTGAAAGCACAGGTACAGAAAAAAATGCTAGAGGGCATAGAGGAAATGATACATGTCAATACAAATAACTATAACTCTGGGTGAAATTCCAGTCCATGAACTTCATTAATTTGGTGGTAGCTTGCCAGACTGCAAATCCCACCAACAGAAATGTAATAAGCAATAAAATACAGGTTTCAGTCACTCTCTGCTGAGCTTCTCTTCTTTCTTCCCACTATTCCTTTAAGCCACAGTTAACCTACATATCTTTATCCTCATCCTGAGCTGTTATCATGAAGTTTCACCTTATACTATAAGGATAATAGACAAAATGCACAATCTTTTGAAGATTTCAGCAATGCTCAAAAAAAAAAAAATTAGTGCTACATTTAATACAGCTACCAACCAAGATCAGTCGTTTAAATATGCAAGTATACAAAACTATACACGTTGTGATTCATGAAAGCCACACCAAACCTAGAATAACCTCTGAAATATATGTGTATCCATTTAAAAATTGGTGAAAGCTAAGGCTCTTCACTGATCATTTCAGGAGAATATATACTGACAGGTGGCAGAGTAAAAGGAAGGTCATGGAGGTTGAGAAAAGAAATACATGAGTGTTGTTTAGATGATATGCAAAAGAGTCAGCTGGTTGCTCCCTTGTTTTCCATGGCTTGCACTAGCAAGATAAGCAGGCTAACAACCATAGCACTAAATTAAACACATATATCATGGTAATGATACAAGTGTTTGAAAGTTTACTTTGCCATAGCCCTAAAATAGATTCTTCATAGTAGAGTAAATCTGTAACTTACCAAATATTCCCAGTCACCAGGTCCTGGCTGCTAAGAGTTTCAAAGGAAAACTATGAACATTCTCAAGAAAAACAACAATGAAAGTTTCAATAAATAAGAACTCTTAAAAATCAGGACATTTACCAAAGAGAAACCTCCTGGTTCATCAGGTTTGTTTTCCTGCTGTTGCAGACGTGCAGACCATAGGATATCCTTCATGAACCTATGAAGTTGCATTTAGAGAATGCTGGGCTTTTTGTTTGTTTATTCAATCTGTTCTAGAGCTTCAGTATTCCAGCAGTTAAAATCTTTCTTCTGATTTGCACATATTTCTGGTTATTTTACATTTATCTACTCTTCATATGAACATTGACCCTCATCATAGCTTTTTGCCTTTCTGGCATTAAGCCCTTAACACATTTAGAGACAGTAATGAAATCCTCGTTCCAGTCTTCATTTCAGAAAGTTAAATACCATTTCTATTTAATTTCTTCTCAGAAACTTCATTTCCCCAGCTATCTTGTCTTTCCTGACTCCTTCTTATTTCAGCTTAACACATTTCTAAGCACATGGATGGTCAAAATTGTAAGCAATGTGAAGGAGACCCCACCAAAACCTCATCTGAGTCTGAACTTCTGTTATATTCTATGTTTCATGTGCCTTTTCTAGTACTGGATCACACTGCTGTGATTAATTAGCACATCCTGCCTTCTCTCTCGGGAACACATCTTGCTGATTATAACAGGATTTATTAGAATCCTTTTCCTTCAGGTTTATCAGTCTGTCAGCTCTGCCTGTACCATTTAACTGTGTTGCCAATGCCTCATTTTGTATTATACACACTTTATCAACAAAGAACAAATTAAAAGATGCAATAAAACCACTCACAAGCATGAGAGTTCTTATACTTCTTGAGGAACATTCGTAAATACATCTTTTCCCTTTTCAACACTACAAGTTTAATTTTCTTAACTGATCCCTCCCCAAATTCTTAACTTTACTCCCTAATCTCTGACAGTTTAACCATATCCTCCCTAACTCAGTCCACATACTACTGTTCCCATTCCTCTTCCCTGTTTCTTTCTGTGCACATTTCTGCCCTCTTGAATGTCTTTATCCATAGACATGTACTAAAATTAGGTGTTGATTTTCTACAATTCTATTTCAGCCTTTTCTCATCATTTTGCAATACCTAGCTGTCGATTCAGATATTTTACCCCAAGTTATCGATACTGAACAGCCATAGAATCACAGAACATCCTGAACTGGAAGGGACTCACAAGGATGATCAAGGTCCAACTCCTGGACCTACCTGCATCGGACAGCCCCAAGAATCACACCATGTTTTTGAGAGTATTGTTCAAATACTTCTTGCACTGTGTCAGGTTTGGTGCTGTGACCATTCCCCTAGGGTGCCTGTTCCAGAGCTCAACCACTCTCTGGGTGAAGAACATTTTCCTCATATCTAACCTAAACTTCCCCTGACATAGCTTTGTGCCATTCCCATGAGTCCTATTACTGGCCACCAGGAAGAAGGGATAGGTGCCTCTCCTGACCACAGTGAGATTCCCCCCACAGTCCCCTTTTCTCCAGGCTGAAGAAACCAAGTGATCTCAGCTGGTCTTCATACAACTTCTCCTTCACCATCTTAATGGATCTTTTTTCAATGATGTCTAATAGGTTAATATCCTTGTCTATGTTACCATTTGTGAGGTGACCATCCTCATCAAGAAACTGGCCAATGTAATTTCTGGACTGTCTTTTACTATTAACATATTTTTAAAAACTATTTTTTATTGTCCCCCACAGTACTGGCCAACTTCAAGTGAGCTCTGGCCACATGAATTTTCTCTGCACAGCTGTGAACATCATCTAATCTCAAAAACGAGCTTTATTTTTCCTTGATCATCATTACTGTGGTGTTACAATAGGAAAGTAAGAGGAATGTGAAAAGATTGTCATTTTCTGAGCTAGGAACAGAACTGGAGATCATGAAAATAATGAAAAATCTATAGTATCACCTTATCCTGTACTTGATGGCAGAAACTAGAATGCCTTAGCTATGTTTCCTCTAAGCTATTCAGTATCGTCTAGAGCTTTGTTTTGGGTTTGGGGTTGTTGGGGTTTTTTTGTTGTGTTGTGTTTTTTTTTTTTCTAATTTGGGGATTTATTTATTTACATATTAATTTATTGTTGGCTGTTTGGCTTTTGGCAATGTCTAGCTGGCAAAAGTTGTCATTCTATTGGCATTTTATCTGTTTAGATTTCATCTATGCAACGAACTAGTGAGCTATGCTACTCAGGAGAGGTAACCACCATTTTTTCTAGGGGCTACAAAAACACTCAACCATACTACATTTCAGTGGTAAACACAGCCATAATCACTCTATTCCTTATCCAAGAAACAGGAATGTGGAATGAAATACAAAGTTATTAATACAGGATTAATTGTAGAAAATGGTATAATGCAATGCAACATAATAATAAAGCAAAACAACCCCTAAGGAATACATTTAATCATTTCTATATCCTCCAGTTTATGTGTGATCAGGCTTATTTTCAAACTGGGCAAAAACATCATTCTTTGAGTTCAATCCCATATGCCAAATTTCAGTCCAGAATGATTTTTTTACAACTAAGTTATAAATCCCTGAAAACAGGGGAAAATAATGGAAACACTGACTACAATATCATAAATAACAGCCTTCCTCTGAAGGATTTCCAAGATTTCCAGTTCATAAGAAGTTTAATGTTTCAATTGAGACTTACACCAAACTTCAAATAATGACACACTACAAATTTGTCCTCTAAGCAGTACAAATAAAGGAAATTTATTCATGATATATTACTGGTAACTGTTTACGTCCCAGAAGTGAAAAACACCAAGCTCAAAGGCAGCATGATAGCTTATATCCTGTAAAACCACACATTTATTTCCAAGACTTCACTACAGCCGGAACTCAACCAATGCCATACTCTTCCCAGTAAGAATGTTTCTTTTGTAAAATAAACAGTATATTTTTCATATACTCATTTTTTTAACACGCATTTTGCATTTAATTTTTGTTTCTCCCACAAGATAATTTTGTATAAATTTATTTTTTTTTCCCTTAGCCTTAACCAGCAGAAACAGCTGTTCCATTTGTGTTTCCTGTGTTTAAAGGACTGTACTTACTGAACAAATACAGTCATCATGTGGGAGAATTTGTATACTTTTTCTATTCTGGAACTGCTCTTTTCTCTCAAGTTGAGTATACTATCTAGTCACTAGTAACAGTTTTCTGAAAATTTTAATTTTCATCCACTACTGCAAGGCAGGCCTTACTAATTAACATGCAGATGTCACTAGTTCTATTGATTTTCAGTGAAGTAGGGGTTAAATTTCTCTCTTTTTTGGCAACATCTAAACCAGTATTGTGTTGATCATATACTGTTATCCCTCTATGATTTGGTAACTTTCCGAATTGTGCCCTGCTACTCTTACCAGTATCATATCACATCTGGTCCAACTAAAGAAAAAGTAATATGAAGAATTTGCATAAAGATTGCAGCTTCAGGCTTGAAAACAAAACTCTGAGCTATTCTGCCTTTGGCAAGACAGTGCTTAAATTTGTCTGTTGTAACAATAAGGCTGCTCTAAGGTGTCAGTAGAGAAAAGGCAGACCACAGCCCAGTTCCCCATACTGCAGAGAAGTATTAAAGTTGGAAAAGCTCTCTAAGACCATCAAATCCCCCCATAAACCAGCACCACCATGTTCACCTCTAAGCTGTGTTACCAAATTCCACAGCCACAAGTTTTTAACACTTCCACCATGTTCCTGAGTACACTGTTCAAATGCCTGACTACCTTTTCATTGAAGAAACTTTTTCTAATATCCAGTCTAAACTTTCCCTGGCACAATTTGAGGCCATTTCCTCTTGTCTTTTCACTTCTTTCTTATTCTTTAAACACTCACCATGTGAGTGAGTGCCAGTTAATTCTGAACATCCTTGACCACTGACAAGACAGGAAACCCAGGGCAACAAGATTCTAATCATGAGCACTTCAGCTAAATATCTAAATAAGGTGGAGTGACCTTGAGCTCACTGAACTCAAGTGAGTGATTAGAGAGGCCCTAGAGCAGCTTCCAAGGAATGTCCCAACACTAAGAAGGTATATCAACTCCGTGGTTAGTACAAACCATGCTGGAATGCCAGCTGTCCCATTAGCTTCTCATTACTCTCTCTATTTCCGTTTTCAGTCCTCACAAACATTCATACTGTCATGACTGATTGTCATTATGAGAAAAAATACTGTCCTTATGCTGAAAGGTGTTTCACAACAGCATATTTGGAAATCAAATGAAGTGGTCTGAATAGAAATCCAATATACTTGGAGTCAGCTGGAGATTCCTTTTTCCCATGCCTTTTCCTTTCAGCATTTCAGAATTAAATGTAACCATTTTTCCCTTGAGATGTACAATGATTCTTTATTGTTATTCGTTGCCTTTTATCAGCATCTTCAAGCAGTTTAAAGAAATCAGCATTTTCTAACATTTTTGAGGTATGCAGGTAGGATATTCAGAACTCTGGTAGATATCTTTCATGTTTATCACTAGAGGAGTAACTACCCTATGTTTTTGACTTGGCCATCTGTCTTAGGTCACCACCAATATTGCAGAACAACAGAACAGGATATGAATCTGTGCCTCAACTGTCACATTTACAGCTCAGTTTATTAAGGAGCACATACCTTCATTGCAATTTAATCTAATATTCTGTACAGCAAACCATGGTGACTGACACATGGCTTACATCCTATCCTTCCTTGCCTCCTCTTGGGGAAGTAATCCTTTGAAAAGAGATAGCAAAGACATGTGGGTGCTGTAATGCTTTAAGCTACAACAGCTAAATCTGCCAGTACTTAATCTCTCGGTGCCAACATTAAGTTTGGTGGGGTTTGGATTAGCCCTTAAATAAGGAAACTACAGTACAGGGAATTTATTTGATCTGTCTGAGGTCACACAGAAGCTGATGTAAAACAAAGGAAGAATTGCCAGAATAAGAAATTGCAGAGGTAGTAGTTAAGCAAACACTTACTTTCCAACTCTATGAAGAGAACATTTCCTAAGCAGTACAATATTTTTATTGACATGGTTAAACTTTTTTTTCTTTAATACACATGAAGGTAAACTTTGATCCTTAGTTAATAGGACCACTAACAATGTCATCGAATTAACCACATATCTATCTATCTATCTATCTATCTATCTATCTATCTATCTATCCTTTTTTTTCAAACACAGAGGAGTTGTGTGCAGCAGTAAGGAAAGGGTAAAAATCACAGCTGATTTTGGCCAAAGCTTAGGCTTCTAACTGAAAGCTGAAGTACTGAAACCTACCCTTTCACAAAGATTTATCTTCTGCAACAAAAGCAAAATTCCCCGCTTTCAGCACTACGCCCCTTTCAAGTCATTTGTAGAGTAAACATACCTTACTATAGTTCTGCTAAAACTATTTGCATTCAAAATATACTTATTTTATTCTAAATTAAGCCATATGCTGCTAGTGATTAAAACATAGTTCTTCCTCCAGCATCGAAATAGATCAAAGTGAATGTTTATAAATGTAAATGACTGTAGAGTTTCTTTTTCTCTAGCTGATCATTTCTTCCTATATAGATCTAATGTTCTGCTTCTGAGAATAGAATTTATTAACAACACTAAAGGGAAAAAAAAAGAGATATCTTTTCAGCAAGAGCCTCCCCTTTGCCAAACATCTCAGGGTTTGTCTCCAAGGACTTTAAAAGAAAGGGAAGAATGAAGAACGGAAACCATAAAGCATGCATTACTGCTATCATCTAATTGCTGAATGAATAGCACAGTTGTTTAGTCTGATTGCACTAAGCTAGTTATCTACTGCAAGCCTCATTGACAAAAAAGGAATCTACACAAATTATAGGGAAATTCAAGCACTAAAGGAATGTTTTGGTTCAGAGGTTTGCAGTGACTATTGGCTTTGGTTCCTGGCATAGTTTGCCTTTGCCATATGAACTCTGTTGGGCTGGGTCAGCCCAAAGCTTTCCAAAAAGCCTGAGAAGAGGACAGACTTTCTTGTCATCTGTATCCCATAAATAAATTAAAGTGATGTTCTCCAGTTAGAGTTTGTTTCTTGGCAGGCTAATCTGCAATCAGAGAAAGAAAAGCTCTTCATTTGTGGACTGTAACTAAAGGAAGGAAGTTTTTGTATGTGTATTCACCAGAGACCAAAATATTAAAAAGTGGAAGAGGAAAAACACATGTTGCAGTCCCCCAAAAAATAAATGGATAAAAAAATTGCATTAGAAACATGCCCTCAGTTGACGATGTTGTAAAACAAAGCATTCCTTTAAAAGGAGCAGGCAAAATAGTTTTACCACTACCACATTATTACAGCATAAGAACAGGTTTTTCAAGCACTTTTTTTCCCAAAATTTATACCCTCTATATAGAAATAGCAAAAAAAATGAAGCAAGCTTAATATGCCAGGTTCCAGTGGGCTTGCATTCTCCCTCTTATCATGTTGTAAAATGTACGTATGCAGAATGACAGGGATATGGATCACACTTCCCTGCTATTTTTATGACATCACAACCAAGAAGTAATTGCAGCATGCATGAGCAGTGACAAGAGTATATTCAGCACTCTTTTCTGAATGCTCTATTTCAGTCAGAAATGACATTGCAGCACACAGCAGCTATACTTCTCTTGCAGCCTACTGCAAAACTCCATCAGACTCTCTTTCCATGTAACTACCAGCATTCAGGCTTTTCTCTCACATTTTCAGACTATTTCTTTCAAATTGCCTTGCACTTTTTGTGTTACTGAGGCAAACTTTCTATACTATTAATTCTTTATTAGTTAAATAGCTAAATCTCTATCAAACCTTATTATACCCACCAAAATAAACAGATTCTTTTTCTGCACTGAATGATTAGAAAATAAAATTAGAGTAGGAACATGGTAAGAGGCTGCAGTTAGAGACATTTTTCTAGATGGACTTCTGGGAGCCTCTGATATTTTTAGAAAGCATTAACACTCTGCTCCCAAGTCACACACTTCCCTATTCTGGGGACAGCTGTGCCTGGCACAGCTGGTATGGGGTCCTACTCTACATTGTTCAAAACAGTGATACTTGTGTTACTGACGCTGCAGAGAAACAGGTGAGACAGGGACCTCACTGAATGAGTCATACAGAACAAGTAACAGAAATGCTTAATGGTTATTGACTTTTAATGCCAAAACCATCTTCTAAACTACTAACATGACCTCCTCTGTCTGGAAAATGAGTATAAGCTTTGCCAATGAAAGACTTATTTAGCTGCTGCTCCAGAATAGCCACAGCAGCCACACCAACAAGCCATTCTAAATACCAGCAAGCGTTGAGCGCTGTTTCTCTTGACATCTGTATCAACCACTGTAACATACCTCTAGGGATAAATATTATTTGAATATTGGCTGCATTGTATTTGGAAATGTTTTATCATCTCAAATTTGGAGCCTCTTTAAAATACATTATAAAATGCATTAAAGAAAAATGAGAATTAAATTAAATCAAATTTAGATCCTATTAAATTCAAATTAATGGAAAATGCACTACTGGCTTTACTCAGATCCCAATGAGACCACAGATGTCTCATTTTCTTTCCAAACTCTATTGTTAAAAAAAAAAAATAGTTTCTCTTTATTCCCACAAACCAGAAATAACAGTCAAAGCATAATGATTATAACCAGGAACTGACTTTATGAACACAATGAATATACAACTACAGAATTTTACTTTCCGATGTTTCCGTTCACTGGCTTTTGCAGGTATACTCATGTCAGTTCTTCTCCCTACATCCAGTTGAGACAACTCTAATTTAAATATTTATATCCACCAGAATCTTTCTATGTAAATTGTTTGTCTTTGAAATTACCTTGTTCATTCAAACAGAGTTTCAACGGGATAGGAAAGCATTGCTGTGAGGGGTCAGGTATGGAAATTGAAAGCAATCAGCTGTAGGTACTGGCTTTCCGAATGCCTTACAGACCACCAAGCACATATTCTGCATTTAACAAGGAAAAATTAATAATAAATCTTAAGATTTTGGCAAGATCCAATCTAGGCAAGAGCTTAATGCCTTTGAACCACTGCTCTCCATCTTGGAACAGGAAATTGGATTTCTGTTTCTCTCTGGCTGACACTGTGGAGTCAATAATATTTCTCAGGGAACTAAAAGAAATGCTGATGCTGATGCTGATGTTGATGGTGATGCTGATGTTTTCAAGAGAAGGGTCTGATGCAGACAATCATGGTTAGGATATATCTCCTGTGCTGCATGACATCATTTCCTCATGTGTATACTTTAACAGTTGCCTGACTTCATCCCTCAGCAGTTTGGGATTAGCAGCTTTTTTAACATGCCCTGGCTCATGATCCCAAAGGTTAGGGCTGAAAGAAAGGAAGTTTTCTGAAGGGCTTTTGTGCCTCTTACATAAACTCTGAGTAGCATTCTGTACTGTCTTCATGAAAGCCTGCTTGGTACTTTGGGATATGACATTTCTCAGCCCCAAATCACTGTCCCCTAGATCCTGCTAAAACCCCTTTTCTTAAAATCCTCTACCAAATATTGAACTTCAGTGTTTGACTGAAGGCTAGTTTTACTTTCCTATGGTGAAAGCAAGAAACACAACACTTTGCATCCACAGTGGCAGTAGAATTACTATTGCCTTACCCCTGGCTACAGAAAGGAATATACTACTGACAATTTTGGTAGTTAGGTAAGTGCTAGTCAAATTTATGGACTCTGGGATACACAATTATAAATCAATACATTAACTTGATCCTTTCGAGATCTTTTAAAGAGCTTTTGCTTCTAGTTCTGTGTGAAAATTAAAGAGCAAACCTTATTAGTTTAAACATATCTTTTACCTAATTGTATTCGTTCACATCTGTTATTAAGATACTTAGTCTTTTTGTTGAGGCCTATCATCAAAAAAACCAACAACAACACTTGAAAACATCCTGGACAACATGAAGAGGTGCAAATTTCCTGTCTCATCAGTTAAAGACCTAATCTTGACAGTCTGTTTCTGAAGAGCAATGTGACTTGGCCATGTAAAGTAATCTCTGGCATTTCCATTTTTTGATGAGTTTAGTGTTATCCACTTCTAGACTCCTTTGAAACTTACAAACAAGAAAAGGTGTAGCTTGTGTCTTAATTATTATTAATTTAATTTAAATAAAACTACCAAATGAAAAATTCAAGTCTTTTGTTTTTTCTAGTTAGTGCTTTATTCCAAACTGAAATTATCCAGAAGCACATTTGTCCAAGATTCTACCTCATATTTTTCACATAAAAATGGCTCCATGATGATAGATCAGATATCTTTCATGCCCCAAATATGAAGAATTGCATTTATCAAACTGATTCTGCTCTCAGTTTTGAGTTTGGGAGTAACAAAGCCAATATAAACTTAGTTCATAGTTCAGTAATTAAGTTTTTGGAAACAATTCATTGTAAACACTTTTGTATTTATAGCAACTCTGAAACAATGAAGATAACATCTGAGAAGGCTCCAAGTGAAGCAGGAAGACGCTGCAAAGGATGTGCCATTGTCATTATTAATAAAGCTTCTGTCTGACTGCAGCACAAGGTGAGAGATTAGTATCAGCTGTGTCCCTGGAGGGACGAGACAATGCAGAGCTGTAGTGAGAAGAGTAACACACCCTTCTGAGACAATGTACGTGGAGGATAAAGTGTCTCCACGGTTTGTTCAGTTCCATTTGCACAAGTGTCATGGCAAAAAAAGCTATTCATTTATAAAAACCTTGCACAGCATGTCTGTAATTTTGTATGGATTCCCAGAACAGATCTTTTGGCCAAAATGTATTTATTCAGTGTCAGAAGAAATGCTTCTTTTCCTTGTACATTAACACCACAACCTTGCATTGTGACTATGTTAATGAAGGTAAAAATGCTCTTTCATGGAGACACACTGGACAATAAATTCTGACTAACTTGCAATCCCTTCAGAAAACATCTACAACCGTACTAAAAAAATGTTCTTATAGGACATTTAAACAAAAAACAACAATAAATAAACCAAAAATAGCAAGGCTGATGAGTATCTCTTCCTGATTTTCCAAAAATGGGAAGATTTAGTGAAACTAAACCGGATGACAAAACCATTACTATTTCTGAGAATAAACTACAATCCAGCCCCAATACGTAGAAGCGGAAATTGCTGTTGCTGTCAGTATACATTTTTTTACCCTTCGTATAAACAAGCCTTAAAGAGGGACAGGATGTGAGCACACCCATCCTCTGGTGAGTACACTAAATCATCATGAATTTTTTTTGTTCTAGATCAATAAATCTCAAATTCTCTAGACAAATAAATACAAAAGGGAGGCTAGGAACGAGCTCTTAGGGGTGGCAGTTTCTTAATCCAACACAGACAGCACAGCCAAACTAGAAAAACTCACTGTTTGTTCAGTGGCTTCTCCAAGGTCACCCATGCTCTGTCTACTGTGTCAAAACAAGGAGGGATCTCTGGTTTTATTGGTATTGGCTAACTTGATTGCTAAAATGTCATCCTTTCTATAGCACATGTCTTGGAAATGTTGGCATAGTTAGGAACAGAGCCAAAGAACTAGTGCAGATAATCAGGGGTTAATTTAAGATAGGATTCTCAAGGAATAGCTACTCTAAATATGTAATAATAATGATTACAAACAGAAAAGGAACTAACAATTTGAGATGTGCTTTGTCTATAAATACCAATCCAATAAAATCATGTTTTAAAAGGCTAAAAGAAGCCTGATTTATCATTCAGCCTTCTATACAACTCTCTCACAGCAGCCTAAAATTCGCTGAAATATAAATATTTATACATAAATATATAGATACACATATTGACTTGCAACAAAGGATTCAGTTCTTCAACTTTTTCTTTGGCAATCCTTTGTTTGGCTACATAGAAATAACATTTGTTCTTCTGAGAGTGCATGCAAAAGATAAGGTATGGAACAAAACCTGAAAACACCTACATGGCAAAAAGATTTGAAAGAAAACTAAAACTAAAAAAGAGCATATGGAAATACACTGTATACACTGTAATGTGTATTACACTGTACATCTTATTTGACTTTTTCCATTGCAAGGTACCTTCTCTTCCCATTTGTCATACCTAACTTAAAATTTACAGCAAATATACTTATCACCATCTTACATGGCATTCAAAAAAGAACTACTGTATTGAAATTCTTGATTAGCGTGGCAGGAGCTGTCTCATATGACAGGATACAGAAAATCCTAATATCTTGTCTTTTTCTGCTCTCCTATTCCTGTGTCTCCTTCTCCTTAAACTATCAGTTATTATCATCAATCATCTTGCCTTCACTCTGCTTCCAAAGTCCTCGTTCCTGTGGTTCATCCTCCCTACTGCACACTCAGTCTTCCTGTGGCCAAATTCACTTCCCCCTCCTCTCTTGCACTTCTCCAAGTCATCCCCAGCTCCCTGCTCCCCACATACCATAACAGCCCAGTCAGTTCTTTAATCCTTTCTTTCCCAACTCTCAGCCTTTAATTGACCTTTCTATAGGAACTGTTGCCAGCCACCACTTCCCCTTCCCTCTCCTCCCCTGCCTCTTTTGCTGGTCAATCTGGCTGGGAGAGGAGGAGCGGGAGATGAAAATGGGAGACAGCCTGTCTCCCTGCCAGGTGGCCATGTGGAGGCACGGGGCTGTGCGGTGCCAGTGGTGGGGGCTGGAAATCTGCTGAACACATGAGAAGCTGGGAACACTCGAGAAAGGAGGCCATCCTGAAGGGGGACCAAATGTAGACATCATCAGTGCACACCATTTGGCAAACTCATGGATGCTAAAAATTGAAAAGCAGAGTGAGGAAGTTGAGTTCCTGCTAAGTCATCCTGTGCAAAATATGTGTCAATCATCGCCCGATTATAAATCACTACCTGATCCTAACAGTAGCATTTTGTAGTTTTGCATTTAGCAAATGTAAATGCTTTGCATTTAATTCTCCGTACTCCAAGAGAACCCAGGCTCATGAAATAAGCATATACTTAAAATAATATATGTTTACTTTAATACATTGTGGTTAGCTCTTCTTTAAATTTCTAAAAAAGGCTTTTACCTTCCTGTCACTGAAAATGACACTGTGTCTTTTTCCTCTAAATGAAACACAACAGGCCTAAGAGGATTGAGAGTCGGTTTTCAGGTTTATTTATCATTCTTTTTGATGAGAGGTGGTTTGAAATGAAATAACTTCTGACAAGCTCTTTCTTTTTAATTTGTTTTTATTTGGTGAGGGTGGGGGGGGAGTGGGGAGGTGCATGTGAAATCTGTATCAGTAGGTTTTGTTTTGACAGTAAAAACTCTTTCCCCAAATGAGAAAGAAGGATGTTAGAAATTAAGATTAGTCTCACGTGTGTGGACAAACCATACTGTTATCAAGAATTATTCCTTATGCAGAAGTAACATATCAATGACCTAATTTGTTAACTGGCACCCAGTCAAACCTCAGAGCCACCCAAGATAGAAAAAAATATAACCAGCTTGCTGATTCTTAACCAATCTTGCTTTGTTCTTCTTTCATTCAGAGGAAAGGCTTTTCAAAAACACTTCATTTCTCTGCTACATGCATTCATATTCTCTTTTGATATTCATTCAGTTGCATAGCAAAGAATTTCATGCTCAGCCATAGCAAAACATGTATAGACAAGCTCAGCAGGACTTTTCATGTTGTGCTGTCAACACTGCACAATGCCAGCCAGCCCTTTTTAAAATATAAACTTTATGTAGAAAAAGGTTCTGACTTTCAGAGCAATTGATATCTAGTGATATCAGCTGAGTTGAAGGGTTTGCATTACATTATAAGGTTAATGGCTTGCAGAAATACTGATTCTAGGGTTGAAGGTACCATGAACACAAATGTGTGAAATACATGAATTTCTATCAATTATCAATCCCAGAGCTATGATTTTTGAGATCTCCTTATACATTTTAATTAAATACTCTTGAACCTATCATATCCCTCCACATACTTCTCCTTAGGTAGGTAATTGTTTGACACAGAAGATTAATTTAGTAAAATTAATAGATATACAGATATCACATACAAATAAATACAGATATTAATTACAAATTAATACAGATACAAAGAGAAACCACTCATTTGCTGTAAAATTCCTATATCTTAAGTTGAAAACCTTAGTTATTGCATTTTATGTTTCTAATAGAAATTAGTATAAGGCAAGGTACTGAAATATATGTTAAACTTTTTTTTTCTGCATATACTTGTGCTGGTTAAGCCATGCTAGTGAAAAAATCAGTTTCACCAGCATACAGACATGAAGAAGACATACCTAACTTTGTTGATTTTTTGTATTGAGTTCAGATCAAAATTTCAAACAATGACAAAAAACAACAAACAAAATCAAACATAGGTAATAACAAAATCCCCTCAAACCAAACAAAACAAAACAAGAACAGAAAATACAAACCACAAGATGATCATTTGTATAAAACAGTAGATCACAGACATTTGGAACTTTGGATGTGATGGATGGAGGAAATATAATAGGGCAGGATGGGGATTTGAACAGCCTATGTTTTGAAGCTGAAGTTTGATGAGGTGTAGTCACTGAGGAACAGAATTGTCATGAAAAGCCTGATAATACCACATGCCAAACCAAACCCCATGGCTGTGTCTATGCTGATAAATAAAATGGGGCCAGAGACCAAAACAAAATGTGACTGTTTTTGGAGGTGGTCCCTGGAAAAAATTAGACCCAGAACTCTGGCACATATTGACTCAGAAACAGTTGTGTGGAGAGATCCTCCCAGAGCCTGGGACTGAGCCAACAGTTAAGCAGTGCCTACAATAATGTACCCAAAATTCTAGTTCTCTCCCCTCTCTTATTTTATTTAGTATACAGTGACAAATTTTACCATCTACCTAAACATTGCTAATGGTGGGAAGTGGTTATAATATCATATCATCCCTAGGATTGATACAATGGAGTCAAATGAAGTATTTCTTTCAGGTTTTAGAGCCTAGAAGACAGTGCTATGTTATAGAGAGCATTAGCTGTCATTTCTGTTGGCTGCTGTTGATGCAGCAAATGATGCAGTTAAAGTCAAGCTTTCCTGGAGCCTTCTAGCCAAGCCTGGTGCATGTCAGTTTCCCACTTCAGCTGGGATATAAAGCACCATATTTGTCTACTTCGGTTTTGAAAAAGTTCCCCCAGCCACATTAGCAAGGTATTGGAGGATATTTATAGAAGCATAATTAGATAGTCTCTCATTTCCTTCCTTCTCTCCTGCTTCTCTGATTGCTCATGCCAGCAAAATAAAGAAAGTATTTTCACAATTATTTTAGATTGCAAACAGACAGGACTAAAGACCTTTCCCTAGTGCTGTCCATATATAGTCCCTAAACCAAATCTTTCTTATTCATGTTCAGTTCAAGACCTTTTCATAACTAGGTCTTAATCCTGCATTTCTGGCTTGATGCCCTGGGGTAGGGATCTGGAAGTTCATGTAGGATGACGATCTTTTGTTAGATGGAACAGCTTTCCTAATTGAAGATTTAAAGTCAAGGCTCTGCCATGTCACTGAGAGATCCATCTTGTGCAACACAAAGGCACATAGTTTTGAAACAATGCCATAGGAATAGCATCTTGTGCCAGATACTACATTTATTCAGGGTTACTTGAGCAGAAGTAATGAGAAGCATTAAAACAAGGTTTACATAATGAAATGCAATATCAAACACTCCATGTACATTAGTGAGAAGAGCAGAGATTGAGTTGTTTTGAACAAAACTTAGTCTGCTCCTTGAGAATGGAAAATTACTAGCAGACTGCAAAATTACCCTCTCCCCAATTTTAATGTTATTTTTGACCTAATATAAATATGTTTGATTGAGGCTTATTTTGACAAAATGACAAAAATCTCTTCTAAAATGTTTTCTATGTTCTTTTTTGAAACTCTTATTCAGATATGTGATCTTAGAGAGGCCTGTAAAATATACATAGCCATTTCATAAGATGAGGAAAAAATATGATGAAACAAAAATGCAAATCATTCACAGAGCAGAGTAACAACAGAAGTCAACAATACAAGATAGCAAAATTAAATAGTGCTTTTGGAAAATTGTACTCTGATTAACACCCTATACAGAGAACAAGGTTGAACACCTTTGTCTCCTTAGGGAACCTGCTTTGCATGGAAATGGGCTCAGATCTCCCTTAAACAAGTGCTTTTAACCCACATCATGACTTCTGGTGAGGAATTCATGCCTGAAGGGAGTTACTGCCAGAAAATTCACATCAAACACTCTAGAGTTCGAAAAGCAGAATTCAGAGCCTCTGTGACCTATATGCACTTTCTATGGATGGCTCTATAACCCACCTATGCAAAGAGCTACACCAGGGACCTCAAACCTGCTTCCTTTAAAGTTTGCACCAAACCTAATTAGCCGTGAACCAGGGAGAAGTTCCTTATATTTCTACTGTTCTCTGCTACATGTGGCAGTAGCATGGCCATATGGAGAATATTGCCTAAGCAAGGTAATTCATACATGGGTACAAGAAGGATGATAGTCAATGCAGAGAGGGTTGGACCTTTTTCAGAGGGAGGCAGGCAGCAGCTCTTCCCTCTCACCTGAACACCTTCAGGTGTTCAAAGCAGTTGAGGTATGTCTCAGGGCATGATATGAAGAAGGAACCTGCTGGCTCTGGAATAATAGTGCCTGGAGGGTTTTCCTTACTTTTTCATTTACTAACCCAAGAAAAACTACTGTTTCTTCACAGGTGCATGGTGGAACCGTGGTCATTGCAGGGGGGTTGGGCTAAATTACCTTTAAAGGCCCCTTCCAACTCAAGCTGCCCTATGATTTTGCAACTATGACATTGCATGGGGTGTTCTCTCCTCAAATCAAATGGCTGTACCTCTTCCACAAGACTGTGTTTCCAGAAAAAAAATATTTGAAAGCAAAGTAATAGGATGACTGTTGTACAGATTATAGCTATAAGTTCTTTATTTTTTCCTTTGCTTTTATTACCCATGGCTATAACAAATCTCCCAGTATTTGGCCACAAAATCTGCCCAAGCTAAGAGAAAGCTGTAACCAGTCTTTCAGACAGCTGCAGCAAGATGTGTCTCCTACTGTGCTGCATCCTCAGGAAAATACAGGTCTAGTTTTACCTCCACTTTTACCCTTCTCATGTTTTCGGTCATAAGTGGTAGCTAGGATCACCTCAGGTAAATGATAGCACATGGAAAACCAAGAGAAGAAACTGGGCAGTGTCAGGAATCAGCTACAGGACGGGTGCAGCTAATGTAGAAAGGGTTGCAAAAGGCTGTGACATTGCAAACCGGCCTGAAGAACAGGAAGAAACAGCTGCTCAAAACTGTGTCCATGACCTTTCCACGGACAAACCCTGTGGGGAATAGATGTATTCTATGAATGATAAGGGAACAGCCAAATGAAGTGCAAATGGGAAAGACAGGCTGAAACAGGGACTGGACAAAAACCAAGAGAAGAAATTACCAGGAAAAAAAATAAAAGGAAGAGGCAATTTAGACCCCACATACAGAAGAGGAGAAAAGCAAAGCTTTGTGCCAAGGCAGAATCCTAAGAAAGCCCACAGGAAAAGCAGATGGGAAATATGTGTGGAAACAGTGCTAACACCTGCAACAGGTGTGTTATTCTTTCGATATGAAAAAAAGAGTTCCAACCATGTATGACTGCAGCACAAGCACTGAAAGAGACCTGTCAGACAGACTGAAAGGATAAGCAGTCCCAACTGATTAATTTGCGTACAAGGAAAGTAGTTCAAATTATTACATAAGCAAAACACGATAGAGAGCCAGGATGAAAAGGACTGTCATAACAAAGGTGTTGCTAGATCTATTGAGCAATGCTCCAGAAGTTCTGATCATCACATTCCCTAAGAAACAAATTACACCAATAAAGTATGTTGATATAATATACAAGAGACTGTTTCTTCAGACAGTAAGGAAAATTCATTGGAACCGTGCAGATAAGGAACTTGCAGAAGACTTCCCCACATCAAGCACGGGTGAACAAAGTAAAATGCTCGTGCTGGAAGACAACCAAGGGAAGATCCGATGGGGTAGGTTGGAGGGGTTTGAATGCACAGATCACTGGAGTGCCTCCTGCTGCTGCAGCCAACTGGATTACACTGTCTCCCCTTATCTGCATAAAGGTTGCCAGCCTCTTGGGCTCAGAACTGGCAGGGCCTGTTAGGCAGGCTGCAAAACCGTCAGGAGAAGGAGAGAAAGGGAAAGCTTTCACTTAATTTGGATAATCCGGCTTGTACTTCCAACATACAAATTAGGCGAGAAACTAAAATTGTTCTGAAGCAAAAGATGAAGGATAACATGAATATAATGCCTGGCTCAAATATGTGGGGAAACAAGCAAGAACTGGAAGGTGCTGTACTAAATAAAGGAGATTATGATCTGGAAAGACTAACTGAAACTTAGTGGGATAATTCCCTTGTGTTGAAAAGACAGGATGCAGTATGCATGGGAAAGGCAGAGTAGAGAAAATCAATAGGTGTAAAATATGTTATATAATGCTTCCAATGCACATATTTTATCATTTTGACAGTGACAACAGTAAATGGTAAAAATCTCAGGTAAGCATACAAGAAATGAAAACAACAACAACAACAACACAAACCAACAAAAAACCCCTAAAGCAATAATTTCATGCATATCCCTTAGGCAGTACTCTGGAAAAGAGCCAGGGAAGGCACAAACCCCTGATTGCATTTTAGTTGATCAAGTCCCTAGATAGTGCATACATGCAAAGTTGTCAAACATATAGAGTGAATTCCAAAAACTAAAAAGAGTTGGGTCAAAGTTTCAGTTGTTGGGAAGTGGGGCACTGAAACCATGAAATCAGAGCACTTGAACCTAATACAGGAAGAAAATAATTCAGCGAGAAAAACAGTGTAAGAGAATCAACTCCAGTTTCAGAAACATTTTAGAGAACATAAAATATTAAATATGGGATAAGAGTAATGCTTAAAACTTATATTTAAAAGGAAAATGAAAAAAAAATGAAGAAAAAGAAAGAAAATGGGACACTTTTGGAGAAACTGCAAAATAAATGAAACTCATATGTGGCGGGGGAGGGAAAGGAGATATAAGGCAAAGCAATGGTCAGAGTGTCTTCAAAAGGGCTATTCAGAGCTCAAAGTACATATACAGGAAGGAGTGGCAGGAAAGGAATCCAAGGACTCTTAAATCTGAATAGGCCAAAAAGGGAAAAGAAGAATAAAAGGACTTATATAGCTACCAAAGGGGGGAAAGAAGTACAAAGATCAAAATAAACTCTACCAATGAAAGAAATAGGAAAGAAAAAGAAATTTAAAGGGGAAAAATAAAACAAGATAACAGCCTGAACTGTGTCTCTTATTTAATATGAAAAGAAATATTACAAGCAGTTTAGAGACAATCCCTCCAAAATCATCCTCAACTTTTGGAACAGGTCCAGAAGAGGATTGAGACCGTTGAGACCCAAAATGTACTTTTCAAGGATTCAAGAATCAAGAGTAATCAAGAGACCTATCTTTGGCATAGAATGTAGGAAATTCAGGGTGTGGCTCACAGGTTCCATCTTGGGCAATAAAGGCACCACTGTCTCTGAGCCAGTCCCTCTAGGTTTTTCACAACAGACAAAGAAAAACAGGAAATTACCTGTCCTGATTTTAGCTGTCATAGAAGTTGAGGGGAGGGGGGGGTTGTTTGCTTTTGTTTGTTTGTGTTTGGTTTTGGTTTGTTTGTTGTTGTTGTTTTTGTTTTCTTTTTTTTGGGGGGGGCGTTCTACAGTAGTTGGGACAGGGCTGTGTTTTGGATTTGTGCTGTAAATAGTGTTAATAATACAGACATGTTCTCATCACTGCTGAGCAGGGCTTACACAGACTCAAGACCTGTTCTGCTACTAACACCGCCTCACCAGCACGTAGTCTCGGGGCACACAAGCAGTTTTCAGGGGACACAGCCAGGACAGCTGACCCCAGTTGACCACAGGGATATCCCATAGCATATGCTGTCATGCTCATCATAAAAAACTGGGGTAAGGAGAAAGAAAAGGAGGATGTTCAGACTGATGGCTTTTGTCTTCCCAAGTGTGCTGGTTTTGGCTGGAGTAGAGTTAATTTTCTCCACAATGGCTGTATGTGTTTTGAATTTGTGCTGAACACGGGGTTGATAATACAGAGATGTTTTTGTTATTGCTGAGCAGGGCTTACACAGAGCCAAGGCCTTTTCTGCTTTTCTTACTGCCACATTGGCGAGGGAGTTTGGAGTGCATGGGAGTTTGGGAGGAGACACAGCTGGGACAAGTGACCCCAACTGACCAAAGGGACATTCCAGTCCATATGGAATCGTGCTCGGTATATAAAGTGAGGGGGTAAGAAGAAGGAAGGGGGGATGTTTGGAGTGATGGTGTTTGCCTTCCCAAGTCACTGTTATATGTGATGGGGCCCTGCTCTCCTGGAGAAGACTGAACACTTGTCCATGGGAAACAGTGAATGAATTCCTTGTTTTGCTTTGCTTGCATGCATGGCTTTTGCTTTACCTGTTAAACTGTCTTCATCTCAGTCAACAAGTTTTCCACCTTTTACCCTTCTGCTTCTCTTGCTGACCCAATGGTGGGTGAGTGACAGAGCAGCTGCCTGGTAATCAGTTTCTGGCTGGCTGGGGTTAAACCACAACACCAAGTCACTGTTACACATGACGGAGTCCTGTTTTCCTGGAGATGGTTGAACACCTGCCTGCCCATGGGAAGTGATGAATGAATTCTTTGTTTTGCTTTGCTTATGTGTGCAACTTTCGCTTTTCCTATCTGTCGTTATCTCACCACGTGAGTTTCCCCTTTTACCCTTCCAGTTCTGTGCCCCATCCCACTGGAATGCTGCGTGAGTGAGCGGCTCTGTAAGGCTTAGATCCCAGCTGGGGTTAAACCATGATATAAGGTCTGCATAATAATGTTGGCTTCTGGAATAACATCATACACATCACTCCCAGAGATACCTACTTTTCTACTGGGGAATAAAAAGCAGTCTAATTTAGATTTAGAAATCTAACTTGTGCACACTTCAAATCATATGAGACAAATATTACACTTGCTTTCTTATTATTACAAAATCTAGAAGGATAAATTAATGCATGCATGTGACATGTGAAGTTGATTCAAAAATAAAAGAAAATTCAAAAATTCAGATGACTCTTTTTATTTATGTCTGGTTTTGTGAATGGTAAAAATAGCATATCCTCTTTATGATAAGTGTATTTGTATTAGGTCTGGACAGTGTACCTTTTTGGTCTGATATTCTAATATGTGCAGAGTTCTACTCTAATTCTACTCTCTCAAAGCTCCATGGTAAGCACTGAATGTAAGACTTTCTCGCACTGAAAAATACAAGTATACTTTAATACATGCAAGTGGGAAATCATACCATCTTTGAAGTTGATGCCAAAATTCTCATGAACTTCACAATGACTGAGATTTCACCAGAAAAGTGCACAGAATAATGTAGGCCTCTTTAAGAGAGCAAAATTAAGAAAAAGGACAATATTAACAAAGATGAATGTTAGGTCCACCATTAGGAAAATACACAATACTGGGTTTTAATACCCTCTGAAATATAATTGAAAAAAATATCTTACTAGAAAAGCCTAATGTTGACCCATTAAGACACAGAAAAGAAAGAAACATTGGTAGGAAAAGTGGATATTGGCAAAGTAAGAAAATAAAAGTCCTAAGAGGTATTATCATTGCCTAATCTCTTCAGAGGAGGTGAAATGGGAAAACATAATCCTAATTGCTCTCAGAAGTTTTAGATTGTATGTGCCACAGTGATGTCAGCCATCAAAAGAGTGCATTTTGAGAAGTATTGTACAATAAGAAAAAAATAAATGATTTAATACTTTTAATGGTACCACCATGTAACACGAGGAAGCCATCAGTATAATTTGTGGTGCAAAAATGTGGTGCAATTTTACTGGAAGATATAACTGCTGCCAGCACACCACCAGCACGGTGGGCCCTGTCATCTCTAAAATGGAGCAAACCTACTGGCTAGAAGCTGCAGGAAGAAATGTGCAGGAGATCTGCATCTCAGGCTGACTGAGGCTGGTATTGCATGTGTGTGCCATGTTTTTATCTGATGCCACACCAAACTGCTTTATCTTCCCAGCAATCATTGTCTTCTAATGGAAAGGACAGCATAATCCCTTTACCAGCAGACCTGACAGAAAAATTGGTATCACCGAATTTTTTGAAACCCGGTCTAAAATTACAAATTTTAAATTCATGTATTTTGCTCAATTTGAAATGAACTTATTAGAACACTGTGTTAGCACTGCAACTGTTAAAAAACTCTGTTTCTTAAGAAAAATACTATTTTGTTAGATAATTTGTAATATAAACCATACGTATAGTATTTGCCCTGCAACTCAGGCAACACCTTCATGGTGAGCACTGTTCACTAGTTACCAATAATCTAAAATTAACCATTTCACTACAGACTCAGAAAAAGGACGAAAGTCCACTTCTATGTGCCTATGGTTATAAAATACTGCTGTGGCAATTATATATTTCATTAGCAATGTGAGCCCATGAAAAACATAGAGAAAAATTAAAATGAATTACCATTATGAAAAATTAGACGTACTTCTATATCTGTGTTTTCCATTACAAATAGAACACTCACTTCTTTCCTAATACACAGAAAATGCCCTTCTATTTCTCTACTCTTTACTTGTATAGTTACAGCAACTCTAAAAGAATCTTTAAGGCAGTACCTATCTCAGTGATAGTAGTGACTGTGAGTGAGAGGAAAGATCACTGTGGGTGAGAGGAAAGATCACTTAAAAGAAGGGAAAGAAAAATGAATGATAGTATCTTCCCACTAATAAATATATGCTGAATTTCTCTACAGTCAGGCAAGACCTTAACCCCTACAGCTGTGACACCTACAGCTGCCACCGATGTCAGCAAGACATAGAAAGAATGTAAGTTTCAACAAGAATGTCGAAACTACAAACATTTGCAAACAATTAATAATCAGCAGTATGAAATAACACCTAGGAAATGTCAAGCAAGACGAAAATCAAAGAACATAATCTAGGCTGCATATTAAATGTGTCACAAGCCCCAGAGTAAAAAAGGTATATGTAATCATGTGATTGCAAGTTGTAGTGTAAAGGGAGTGTTGAGGTTGTCAAGGAAAGAAAGTTCCTTTACTTTAGCAGGCTTCATTTTTACTCCTTGTAAATTTCACCATTGGGGCTCTTCTGCTGGGCTTTGTTGGCTTGGGTGTTTTTGGTTGGGTTTGGGGGGGAAGGAGGGATTAGGGGAGACATTCATCTTCTTTCATTTGTTTTGTTTTGGGTTTTTTTTTTATTTTAAATGTGGATTTTTGGACCAGTGTAGCCATTCCTCTTCTTGGAGGTCTGCAGCACATGACTTCACTGGCAGTGACCCTGCAGAACAATGAACTCTGCAGTGAAGTTATTCTTGAAGAGGCGACAGGATGTTCTCATGTAGGCAGTATGCAATTATACATTGTTATCTGGTGACAGCTGATCCAGCAGCCAGCACACTGCAATACAAGTCAATATTGTTTCTCATACAGAAAGGATAAACCTCCCTGCAGAACAGAGGTTAAAACTAGCAAAAGCATCCAAATGAATAACCAGATTCTCCATCTGCAGGTCTAAAGAAGAGGTTTATGACCATAGTTGCATTCTTATTCCCTCTAATATTATCCTAGATCATATTAATTGCTCCAGTATGTGCCTCTGGTACGAAACTAACTTAAATACCTTTTATACACACATATTGCATGCATACAGCAATCCAATGTGTTTACATGAAATGCCAGTTTATCATCAGTGTTCTCCCAATCCAAGGCTATAAATAAACTTGGAGATAGAGTTGAATTACAGTGATTTACACCCGACCTAATAAAGAGCTCTGTGATGTAGCTATCACAGTACATAAAGGCATCTACCTCCAAATTAGTCATCCTGGGTTCTTTTATAGCTACTGTAGAGTACTTGCATGATGTCTCTCATCTTAACCCATAGCAGCCATCTGAAATACCCTAAAAGTGCCTGCTTCTGCACGTTAGACATATTCCATTAGCAATAACCACAAGTTTCTGAAGATAAATTTCACCTTTCCAGTGTAGCTAAGGATAAGGTTAAGTGTCTGGGAGATTATTTATGCTATTGAAATTGGAGAAAAAAGGGAAAAAGACAGGAAGATAGAAAAATTCTTTGCACTATGCAGAATTCTAAACATTCATTTAACCCATTAGCCTTTCTCTGATTCCTTCATCATCACTAACCTTAGGCTTGTTCTTGGAAAGGAGAAAGTGCTGTCACAGTCTATCTGCCTTAGCACAGGAGTGATTTCCTTCTTCTGTGTGCAAGCATTTAAATCCTGGTTTTGGGCATACCACTGTGTAAATCCAGTACCTGGGTAAATGTTTGTACAAGGATTCTTGTAGGTGTAGCTTGGGAGCGCAATTTTCTGCAGGATTTGAGTCATCCTTGGTCCATTCTGCCCATGACAAACCCGTTATTTTTTCCAGAGTGCACATCCATGTTATGTGAACTGTTCAGACTCCCAGCATTGGTTCACGTTCATGCTACACAACTTCCTGACTTCTGTGGGGTGGGTTATATCACAAATGTTTTCTAGGGAAAATAATTCATATCTGATGTTGTAGTTGTCTTGAGGACTGGAACTGGCCACTATATCCCTTAGGTAATCAGTTGGATGGCTTTGTTCCATGAAGTGGGTGCTACTAATGAGCACACAAAAATAATGCTAAATTAAGTATTGTAACAAAATAATGTATTGTCCATAAAAACCATTTTCATGACAGTCTGAGCTCAATGAACAAAAAACATTTTATTCGAGGGCATGCTTGAGCAGCTACAGCAAACTGCAGAATGACTCCAAAATGCAGTTACCAGTAGAGGAAGATTTGCCTTCTGAGTGTGTGTGTATAATTTTTTTATTTGTGTTCCAATTTTATGAGATGTAATACTATCTGATTTGAAAACAGTGTATGATCATGTTTCCTCCAAAATTTGTCACAAACCTTTGAGACAGACTGATATTTGATCCAGTAGAGTGGTACCTGTGGCAGCTGTACAACTGATCAGGCTGCTAAATAAAATTATGGGAATAATAATTTTGGGAGTTATGTTTGCAATTTAGTCAATTAAATGAAATTACCATATGCAATGGACTGACCCTGGCTGGATGGTAGGCACCCACCAAAACTGCTCTATCACTCCCCTCTGCAACTGGACAGGGGAGAGGAAGTATAATTATGGGTTATATTGTTAAAGCTAGACAGAAATGGGGAAGGAGCTTTTTCCTATCAGAAAATCTTTTGTGGGATTGTAACATTTCTGATCAAATTATTGACAAGGAATTCTCTCAGCTTTAAACAAAAACTACTTGGATTTAAGTAAGAGAAATAAACATCAGCTGCTTCTTCCCCAGAGAGACCAACAATCTTCCAGTACATGGGAAAATAGAAATACCCACTCACCTCACTTAAATCACTATTGTGAACAATTGTCACATCCCAACTCATTATATCAGAAGCTGAACTAAAGTCTTCTCTGAGACTGTGCAACAGGCTTTACCAACAGAGAACTCTCACATAATTTTTCCCTTTGATTTTTGCATTCAGAACAGGGCCCTCAATCACATTCCTTTAAACCTGTGGTTACTCAAGGAAATTGTGTATTTGGGTCCATTATTTGGTTTAAATTCAGACAAACTTTTATACCACTCCAGTTTCGATTTCTTCATCGGCCTTCATCCTCCAAATTAAATAGAAGCTCATGCCATGAGGTTTTGCTTTAAGTTATACCCCACTGCAAACAAAAGCATATCCAGATATGAGAAATAATAAATAAAATACAAGTGTGATAGTATTATTTTATTGTCAGAATCATCAAAAAGTATTGCATAAAAATTAGTTGGAAGATAATTCTTCTCTTCAATTTGATAAATATAATTTGATAAATATAATTTGATAAATATAATTTGATAAATATAAATATATTAAATATTAAGTAATTAAATATAAATATAAATTTTGTTAAAATTGATAAATATAATTTCACAAATTAGAGCTTTTAAAAGTCACAATAGTTAAAAAATAAATTATCTGTGATAAATTGCAGGTCACTAAACCAATGCAAATGGTCATTTACTAAAAGAAAATATTACCATGTATTACCATTTGTTAAAGGAAAAGCCAAGCCTTACTTAGTATTCATTGAATCATTAAATAAATAGGTTTACCTATATTAATAACATAAGAACCTCCAAAACAGCTAGAATGAAAATCAGAAGTCATAGAATAGCAACATTCAGCCTAGGTACGATTCTCATGAAAAGCAACAACAACAAACAAAAACACAACTAGAAATATCGGAAAAAAAAACCCAATCTGAACTTAAGAATAATGTAGTGCTATTTCTCTGTTCTCTATCAATGATACACTAAATATGTCTTTTTCCCTAGTTGTCTGTAGCTTATGTAACAAGAAGCAGTGTATTCAGGCTAGAGATAAGTATAAAGAAAGAATCATGCAGCCTAGTTTTGTTTTGTTTCTTTCTCAAACCCTTCTTTTTGAAAAACAGAATGAGGGGAAAAAAATCTTAAATGATTTATTATTTATTACACCTAACAAAAGCAGTGCCACTAAATGTATGAGGTTTTTTTGTGCTGAAATAGTGTCAGTGCCTTGGTGTGCTAATCCATCTAAGAGAGGAAGGACTGGCCGCCCTGGTGCCAGCAGAGGGAGCATAGAGCATTGCTTTTTGTGGGCTTCAAACCTGCAAGGGGAGCTTTGTCCTTTCCTGTTCCAATATTTCCCCCCAGTTAAATGTTTTAAAAACCTAATGATTGCATATTCCGTGCTAAAAGCACCTTTTAATGCATCACAAATACAGCTGTGAGGTAACGCAGGTGTCAGATTGCTGTGGGATAATTAACTTGTAGCATCTGGAACACCAAGATATACATGGGTAGGGAATTTCACCAAGATGAACCTAAGATGTCCCAGGGCATGGTGGCTAAATTGTGTAACAGAAATGTATCTTCAAATCATCCTCACTTAGCGGCACAACACGTGCTCAGGCACAGCAGCCACTGCACAGAGGGGAGATGGTGCTCCACCAAGGGCATGTTTGTGCACATCTGCATGTCCAACACACCTGTGCCAAACCGGCTAGGGAACGGGTGTGACCTGGGCGTTGAGAGAATTAATTAGCTAATGAGCCTTATCTTCCTGTCGTTACTCAGGTGAAACTTCCATGTGTCTGAAGCCAAGTAACTGCAGAACTTCTGAGGATGAAAGACATGATGTCTGTGCTACTTGTGCAGTTGACAACAGCAGAGCCTGTTCACTCCCTGACTCCAGGAGGAAAAATGTCTGTTAAGCCCTTCTACGCATTAGAAGAGCCATACAAAGGACTCCAGAAAACTTAAAGATAGAGTCAAAGGCCTTTTCTTTTCCTCATGATTCTCATTATTGGATTCTCACAAAATTGGATCCCACTTTACCGCGCCTTCAAAGGAACTCCTGTTAAAGCAAACAGCAGCACTCAGCATCTTGCAGGTTTTATTCCCAAGTAAAAAGCTCATTGCAAAATGTAGCAGACAGACACATCCCTTGGCTCCCTCACTCTCCTGAAAAGAGTCTGGAACCATAAAGCTTCCAGAATCAGATTTTCATATGTTGAAGCCTAAGGTTGTAGAGGATCTTCTCATGCACAGTTACAATTGCATATGTATAGCTGGCTTTTGTACATACAAATGGAGCCTGTATGCTAGTGCATGGCTCAAAGGAATGCAGCTATACAAAAACACACATGAGTCTCAGTTTTTGTTTTATGAGGTGAATTAAGTGAAGGGGGAAGAAGAAGGTGATGGGAAAAAGACAAAATTCAGACCTCATCAAAGACATGGGTAGTTTTCTTATAGACTTCAAAAGATTTAAAACTTCACCTGTTATATTTATGTCCTACGGAACCCAGAGATATGCTCAGAAACAGGTTTCAACCTCAATTCATTTGGCAGCCCAACTTCTTCCTGGTTGAATGGTGGAAGCACTGACAAGAATCTCAAAAGAAAATTTTACTGTGATCTAAATCAGTAGTTCCCAACTTTTTCTGGCTGTCTGGGCAAATACCTTCTTTTAGGAGCCAGTGAGAGCCCTCTACCCCAGCACCTACGACTCACACAGCCGAAGCTAGAGTGTTCATGGAGTTCTCCACTGGGCTGGCATGCAAACTAGCACCATGTTTCCCAGAAACTGTGAATTTGCTATGCAATTCATTCCCAACCTGCTCCTGCAGCTACTCCTGGGAGTAGGTTACAAGCTGGACAAATTGAGTTTGCAGGCTGTATTTAGCCTATACCTTGCAGCATACTCGTTTTTCCTCCAAGTTCACACTGTTTACACTGATCTGACCAAGGACCAGTCTTTAAACAGTGGCTTACATCTTTCTTTTGGGAAGAAGAGTGGGGGGAAATGTGGGAAAAGTGCCCCTCCTGTTGTCAAATTTAACCTTGGTCTGTGCAAGTCCAACATTGCTGACAATGCTGGAATTACGAATTTAGTAAAATCCTGTCCACACTAAACTTGATGGCAAAACTCCCTTTGACTTTATTAGAGTCTGGATTTCACAACAAGTGTTAAGGGAGTGTGACTGCAAGACTGAGGCAAAGGCAATGTAAAAGCAAAACAGTTTCCTCACTGCAATCCAGAGAAAATGCATGGTTCTCCAGGGCAATAAGGCAAGCAATAAAAATATAGATAAATATATAAATAAATTAAATGGATCCCCTCTTCAGACAGTTACTAGTTCTTGGCATTTTTTCTCCCATCTTGTCATCTACAGACACCTGTCCAGCTGCACTTTCTTCACACTTGACTGCCCAGTTAAGCTTCTCTGTCAGCCTTGCTGTCACTCCTCTTTCAGCACATGACAGCTTTCCTGCCATCTTGATGTCATTTTTTCATATGGCAGGATTCACAGCCTTAGCTCACAGACGTGTTTGTACATCGGAAGAAAAATATTTGTCATACTTGCTTCTCATCTCCCATTAAAAATGAGCTTAGCTAAGTAGGAAAAGCCTGTCAGGGAAGTACTGACATTGAGTTTCTCTACCAGCAGTGTTCCAAAACACTGAATTTTTTTTCTTCTGCCTACCCAAAGAGATGGGAAGAATTGAGAAGTGAAGGATTCAGCTCTGCTAGGGAATAAGTATACATATTCTGTAATGGCTTTTCAAGTGCTCTTCTACAGGTAGGTCAGTGAACAGCAGAGGTTTTGGTCCTAATTATTGTTTGATTGTGGGATTCTTTTTCTCCATTGATCTAATGGTGGATAAGCAACGATTTGCTCTGCTGGGCCAAGGCAATAACAAACTTGTTAACTGGGCATTTTTATACTGCTCCCCAGCACAAGAGGCGCACCTCAAAGCCCCCAAGGTGGCAGGTTCTAAAATGTCATTCATTTTAACAGCAAAATATTGCTATATTCACTGTGTGAGCAGATTTTAGGTTACGGGGTATACCGTGACATATGAGAATATGTAATTCTTGGTCACATTAAAGGAAAGTCAGGAAACAGGTTTTTACAGCAAAAGCTTTCCATCATGGGTTCCCTTTGCAGAACATGGATAACCTCTGACTTCCATATGGTGCTGGATTCTCAGAGGATGAAAGTGAGCAATGGTAAATCACCCCAGATGAGTATCTCCTCCTCAACATAATAAGCAGTTTATGTATCCGGCTGCAAAAGTGTTCTAGGAAGTTGCCAAACAGGAAGGAGATCCTTGCCTGGAGTAATTTGCAAGCTAAAGGCTGGATCCTACCAAAGCATCTGGTCTGAGGTTTTGAACAGCTTTTACTCCCATAAGATTTCAAAAGATATTTAGGAGGGCCATGTCTTACAGCATGCTATAAGGTTTAGCTAAAATTGCCTGTAAACTAGTCTCAGGCACTTAGCAAGTCTATGTTACCTTAGCCTTTAAACTACATCAGAAATGTGCTGTGGATAGATGAACTGAAACTACACCCACAAGGAGATGAAATTATATTAACAGACATACAAACATATCATATTGCAAGTGAAAGACAGACAGTAACAATACTCAAAAAAATTAAAAAATATGCAAATATTCCTTCCCATGGCCTGACCTACCAGGGCAATGCTGTTCAATGGATACCCATACTCCAATGTCATGGAGTGAACTGTGCAGATTTACAGACTTAAACCTGCTGCCACACATCTCCCTTCTCATGATCATTTTTTTCAATTAAATACCCTCTAGACACCCTTAAGGCAACAGTAATATTCTTTCTATCTTGTTAATAGGTGTCATGATAAAGAAATAAGGACATTTAAGAGAATTTAATGCTGCTGCACATTAGCTAGGTTTTTTTGCCTTGATTTTCACAGACCCCAAACCTCCACAAAAGTTTGATTTTCCCCTTACTTCATCTTTTGGTTTTTCTGTCAGTTTTTTTTTCAAGAGTTACATTTCTGGCTAGAATACAATGTTTTAGTCACAGCGTACAGACATTGCAGAACATTGCAAAGAATATTTGACCCCTGCTTTTTATTTCCTAAGTGTATCATCATCAGTTCCAAGCACTGAATATATTGGCAGAATTGGGTGCTGCTAAATGGCAACACTAAGTCTAACAGATCTGGATTTTAGTTAGTTAGCATGCACTAACTACCTTGTGTGATGGCAGGAAATGACAGCTCCAAGGCTGAAATCAGATCCAGGCAGGTGGGCTCCTAAAGAGGGTTACTGCAAACACAAATGTTGGCCCGTGTGGTTCCAGCTGCAGCAACAGAGCCTGAGGTTGCAGAGGCCTTAGGAGGAAAACCTGTATTTGTATTTAAAATTTAATGCATCTAACACATTATTATATGAGGTATAATGCATCTAACACATCATATATGATGTATCACGCATGGTGATGCATCAATACTGCCTGCATCAGATAGTTAAGGGCACTAAGTACAGAGGTACAGACTTGCCTACGATGAAACACATCAGTAATTCTCAGGTTCAGGGCTTCTGTTCCGTAAACAAACTGATGGGCTAAGTCTATGACATTTTTTCAAACTCCAGGATACAGAGTTCCCGTGAAAGAGAAGAATCAGAGCGAACAGCTTTTCCTTGCAAACCACGCAGATCACTTCCCTTGCCGTAAGAAGACAAGGGATGAGTTACCCCGGTCATTGGAGCAGATGCAGAGAAACCAGTGGAAATGACGAGATAAAAAGCCAAAGCCCAAGGATTGGCTAATAGAGAAAGAAGTGTTGTAATTGCTAAATCACCCAAACGGCTTTGCCAAACTTTGACATGCTTGATTTCCTGTGCTTAAATAATTTTTAGGCTTTAAAAAAAAAAAAAAAAAAAGGGGGGGGGGGGGGGGAAGGGAGGGGAAGTGCATAAAAATAACCAGCTGTTCCTTGTATAGTGCAGGAAACATGTATGATTTATTGCTTTAAGGTTATTTTTGAAGGGGCTGCCCGTGGCAGCCGGAGTGCCGGAGAAGTCACTGAGGCCTGTCCACTTGAAGGGCTCAAACTGTTTCCTGAACAGCCCTTCTTCACTCGTCACCTCCGACAGCTCCCATTGACAACGTGTGACTGGGGCCCCGGAGTGTTTTAAAGCCGCGGGGGGCCGGGGCGGACAATGGGGCTGTCAATTACCTTTTCCCCCGTTGTGAAAGGGGCCGGCGAACAATGTGCGGGCGGCGGGGGGCTGTGCCGCCGCTCCGAGCCCGCCGCCCCCGCCGCGCTCGGGCCCGGCCCCGCCGGGACAAGGTGCAGGCCCCGCCGCCCGGCCCGGCCGGCCCGGAGCGGCCCCGCAGCCCCGGCCCCGCTCCCCAGCCCGCGCCCGCGGGGAACGCCCCGGCTGCGCTACCTAGATTGTGCCTTTAAAAACTTCCTGTGTGCCTTGACGGCTTGCTGAGAGGACTGTCCATCATACAGGCGCTTTGTCTGGCAGTCACTGCCATTTGAATTTGACTGACTGAGGAAGCCCGAGTTATTTGTAAAGAACAACAAGGCTTTTCATTCATAATTTCAGTGGGGGGACAGGGTGCTAATGACTGAGCTTGAATAACCAGGGAATGCGGTATTCAAGGCAGGAAGAAGCCCAACTGGCTGCCAAATGAGAGGAAGGGAGGGGAGGGGAGGGGGATGTAGGTGAAAGTGCTTGTGTGAAAAGGCAAACAATGAAATAGGGATCACACGCATGTATACAAATACAAATCAGGTTCTCAAAAGGTGAGACAGGCAAAGACAGAAGCAGGAAGGAGAGCGGAGGAAATTCCCGTTTCTATTTCATTGACTTGCCTTCACAACCAGCTTCTGCAATGCTAAATCCGAGAGGGTCTCGGCAAAAGGCAGCTCTCTTCCCTCCTGCCGCTCTCACCACAGAGAAAATGCTTTCCCTCTCCTAGTCCTTTTTACTGCAGAAAAAATCCTTGGGTTTGAAGCTGGGCTGAATGAATATTTTGCCTTTGCTGCTTAAGCTCCAACTTCGACCAAACTTGAAAGTACTACTACTATCCCGAGCTGTGGCCCAGCATCTACCATCTGTACATATAATTTTGCATATTGACCGTCTAATTTAGACATATATCCACATATATTCTCTAACTCTGCAAAGGCTTTGTCTTCACAGAAATCAAACTTTACCTGATGCAAAAGCTATTCAGCTAAATAAAGGTTGTTGTTTTTATTTCTATTGTCTACATTGGGCTTTTGAATAAGGCGTTAACAGAAATTTCCTTAGCTAAAACTGATTTTATAGAGCCATAATTTGTGTCCCTGTGGAGAAAACAAATCTAGGGAGCTAGGAAAGAAAATGGAAATTGAACAGCACATGCTTTGGAAAACACAACTGCTTTGACACAACGTAAACCATCAGAACTGGATATGATTTATGCCAATTTGAATTGTGCTGTGAGTAAGCAACAATAAGAAAACTTAAAATATGTTAAACGGTTTAAACACTTAACCTCAAGAATGAAGGAAGTTTTCCAGTGGGCTTATTTTGCAAGCTTGTTCTGTCAGATGCAGTGGATTTATTGTCTATGTTTGTAACGCAATTTCCAATGCCTCCCTTAACTTTCATTAATTAGAACACCATCCTAGGAGCTGCTCTGGACAGCTGGATTCTCTCCCTGGCCTGGAGCACATAAGACTTTCACTCAGGCTCCAGGAGGAGTCAGGGGCTTATTTAGGAGGAACAGCTCCAAGATTCAGCTTCTCTGTTAATTTCTGCCTTTGTATCTATGGAACTTTTGAAAGTAATAGACCTGCTTAAAATACAGGAAAAGATGATTACAAAACCACAAATGAGATAGGAGTAACTACACCAGATGCAGAGATGGAAGTTTAGAGGAACTCTTTAATCAAGGGATGGGAGTGGATGTTCCTGCAGAGATAACCTTCTTTAGATAATGAAACATTTTGTCCTCTTCCCTCTCAAAGGAGGATAATTGTCTAACAGTTCATACTTTTTAAAGTTTTCTGATTCTATCAGACACAGATTCTGAAATTTTGGTTGTGCAGAAAGACTCTGGAGCTCAGAAGGAAATGAACATCTTGGACCTCCATGGGAAGCAGCACGTACACAGCACAGAGACTGGACTGGGACCTGAGAGTCCTAGTTCTTGCTTTTGAGAAAATTACCTTTCTTTCTTTCTTTCTTTCTTTCTTTCTTTCTTTCTTTCTTTCTTTCTTTCTTTCTTTCTTTCTTTCTTTCTTTCTTTCTTTCTTTCTTTCTTTCTTTCTTTCTTTCTTTCTTTCTTTCTTTCTTTCTTTCTTTCTTTCTTTCTTTCTTTCTTTCTTTCTTTCTTTCTTTCTTTCTTTCTTCCCTGTTTTTCTCACCTCTAAAATGGGTGGTGACATCTCCTGAAAGCTAGTTTGAGATCTGTGGAGAAAACTGTGATAGAATATCCAGGATTTTAATTATTGTCATTGATATTGTTATTATAATCAGGAAAAAAAGACAGTACAGATCTGACAGCAGGATCAGGGTATTTCACAAATTTGATTCTTTTTTTTAATTTATATAACCATATAAACTATTTTATTTTTATTGTGTTCTGATTTTCAGACAAGTGATGGGGAAACACCAGTTTTTATTTTCCTTTTTGTGCAAAATTCATTAGTCTCCAGGAAATTATTCTGTTCTACATACATCACCTCTGCTTTCAGGATGTGTTTGTATGCTTGTATTCAGATGAGCACAAGTCTTTCACAACTGAGAAAAACAAAAATTATCTCAGTAAATAGGATAAATATGATACTTTTTTTTTTAATATTTGCTCAATCTGCTTCCTTTTGTTTGCAGCAAAATCTGTAAATCTGACTTGTACTGACTTTCAAGATTTATGTTACCAATTGCTAATGTCTAGGAGTATGTTTTGAACTCCAGCCGCCAATGCAGAAAAATAACTTTATGTTCTGGGAGCAGAGTGGCCATCACAGCATGGAGGTCCATGCAGGCTGCCTCGCACTTCTGAGAAGAGGAGGCTTCTTCCAGCTCCACCGCTCACAGTACCCAATATATTCATTCACCTTTCTACTACATTGCAGTTTAGAGGTAGTTCAGGTATCTCTACATCAGTGGTTTTCTAATATGATCTGTGAATTCCTATGGACCACTTCTAAATGGGAGGTCTCATAATTTGCAATTTTCTGAAAAAGTCTGTGCTTCCCTTACTTTTTTTTTTCTAAAGCATAGAAAAAGTCTACAGACTGAAGAAATTTGAAAACTATTTATCACATCTCTACCGCTGCAAACCATAGTAGAGATGTGATAAGTCTCTTCATAAAAAATGTCTTTCAAATTTCCCATAACTTCTAACATTGACCTCTTCCATTTCTTCTGTGTGACTTTAATTCCAGATCAAGACATAAATGTCTGCACTCTGCTACAAAATATTTTGGGAATTCCCAAACTAGCACTTATTAACATTTTAATAGGCAATCAGTTGATTTTGCATAAAATTCTAGTATAGTCAAGCCCAGTGCTATCTAGCCTCTAACTGAATGAATCTAGAAAGCGCAGTGTTCCAAACACTAACAGGCAACGCCTGTCTGTGCTGTCATTCTCATGATTAATTCTACCAAAGAAATCAAAAATATTAGGAATACCCTACCAAAAACCAAATACACCATATACACCATAAAAGCCTGCTATAATACCAGCTTAGCAAATAAACTTCATTTAGTCCCAATCCACGCCAAATTGTCTCACCTATGGACATTTGGTCTCAAGGTATTTGAGAAGAGAGAACTAATTATAAAATGCATTGTATGAGCTAGAAAGGTTTATAAAATTGAATTTAAAAAAAATTACTGATTTTATCAAGGACAGAAATACAACCAAATAACATTGAATGACACATCAAAGAGCATACTAGCTTTATTAGAACAATTTACATGCAAAAGTTCCATATTATATTACAAGTACTAAATGTATATATCTTTCAGTATAATTTCAGAAGGATCAGGAAAGGGATTTGTTTATTCTTCAAGTTTACATAAGTATATTTGGTATTCAACAAGAAAATATCCTTCTGGCAACTGTCCCTCTGTATACTAGGATAATCACCAGATGGGATAAAATTACACAGGATCTGGCCTATATCGCCTTTAAGGAAGGTGTCTATCATGAGCTAGATCTGAAAACAGTAGCTTAATCAGAGAAGATCTGGGAATCACTAAAAGCAGGAGACTAAACCTCTGAGCAGCTGCAGAGCTTGTGCATTCCCAACCAGAGTGGCAGGTGTCAGTTCCTTCACATGTAACAGTGCTGATAT
Source organism: Phylloscopus whistleri (assembly GCA_017589585.1). NCBI lineage: Eukaryota > Metazoa > Chordata > Aves > Passeriformes > Phylloscopidae > Phylloscopus > Phylloscopus whistleri. The sequence goes on from JADMLD010001396.1 coordinate 1,226,681, forward strand.
TTGTCCCACCAGACTGTGGTCCTAGAATGCAATGTTTATTTTCCCCTTCTTCTCAGGGAAAAGAATTCCAGGATTTTCTTCAGGTAAACTACAACAAAAATTGCAAAAGCAAAACTAACAGTACTGAGTCAAGGACTTAATTTTCATTATAAATGCAACCAGCTATTTACAGTGCAGTGTGTTTGACTTCTCTATTTCTCTCTACGATTTATCTAAGTGGCCTTATCTGCCCTGAGAAGCTCAATGAAGTATCAGTAGGCAAAAAAAGCTTTACACTTTTAAAAAGCTCTATAATTCCTTTATGTACTTCAGCTTATTCAGAGTTGCAAACATGGAAGATAATCAATTAAAGGTTTAAGTTTTGATGGAACTTCTGGGCATTAGAAGCAATGTGCAGCCAAACTTAGTCCTTTTAGGATGTGCAGAATCAATATTCCCATATCACTGCATTAACTGATGAGATAATGCATGAAATGTTCTCAAAGTCAGCAAAGTATTGCACTTCCATTCCCTTGCAGGAAGAATTCTTTATGAATGAACTTCCCTCTCTTTTCAAAGTATAGGGGCAAAACAGTTGTTTTCAGGTCCTGGTCTGAAAATCGAATTGCGTAAAAGCTTGTTGGACAATGTCAGGATGAAGCAGAAAAGTTTCAGTCATGTCATACACTTTTCAAATGTATGTGTCCCATTTTTCACCTGAAGCCACTGGAACTGCTACTATTCAAATACATAATGAACATACAACACCTATACGCATATAAATATGCATGCATGTTGGTGTGCACACTATATATATATATGAGTTACATTTCTCTGCTGAGAATAAACTCAAGAACTTCTTGGTCTGCTTGGGCCAAAAGAAAAAAAAAATCATGCAGTGGTTAGAGCAAACCACTAGGGGAAACATAATCACATGCATCAAGCCGCTCTCCACGACATGAAATGTTAGTGAAATGTGAGTGATACATGCAATCCTCCAAAAGCTGGTTCCAAGGTACCATCAGATTAAAAATATGAGAAATTAGCGTCGAGGTTCCGACATGAACACACACAAGCACATGCACAAAAAAGAGCACGCTTGATTTTTTTGCAGATTTGTGCACTATTTATTGTTTACTTTTGCGCCAGTGCACAAATCTTTGCAAGTTTTAGGCTTCTCTTTTCAAACTTATTGGTACCAGGATGCTGTATCCTCGGGGGTTTTACTGGCTTTATTTTTGGAGCTTATTAATTTTTTTTTTCTTTTTTTGAACTGTAAGACAGTGATGCCTCACCATTTTGCACACATGACTGGCTCTGTGAATAAAAATAGCTTCACTGTTTTCAGATCTATCTTTGAGACTACTCTCTGTGTTAAGTGTATACACCTGTAGTTGAGAACTGGTGTGGGAATTGATGATTGCACCACTGACCGACAGATTTAAAAATGGTGTTATGAACTTTCCGGTTTAAAACACTATTTATGCACTCAATATAAACCATGATAAATAATTTAACAGACCTTTCCCATGAGCATAGGTTTGCGCAAAAAGTTCTTTAACTATTTTTGACTTTGCTATGTGGGAGGAAGTGATTTTTGTCTTTCTACAGTGAGGGGATTCTTGTGTTTTCTGTTTCCCGGATATTTTAACCCATAGTTGCCTCTCACAGCTGAACACCGTGGATTGCCTTGCTGACACAGGGCGCGCAGCCTACGCACAGGGCTCATCTCCGAGGATGCTCATGTCTCTGCCCGGCGCATCCTCAGGCAGACGCCAGGCCGCTGGGTGCCCCCTCCCGCGGGGAAGCTCAGGGCAGGCCCGCCGCTCCCTCCGGCGCTGCCCGGCGCCGGGGCTGCTGTCCCCGCGGAGCCGCCCTGACCCGCCGCCCCCCGCCCCGGCGCCGCGCTCCCTCTGGTGGGCAGAGCGACCGCGCCGCCGCCGCTCCCCGGAGCCCCGAGGGTAACCCAGCCCCACCGGGCTGCGGCTCCAGCCGAGGGGCAGCCCCCGCCCCGGCGGGAGAGCGCTTCGTCTGCGGGGCCGGGGTCGAACGGGGTGGGGAGGGGACGGACGGCCGGGCTGCAGCAGTTCTGTGCGGGCTAGGGTAGTATGGAACCCGCTTGAAAGGAAAGAAGCCAGCCCCGTTTAACTGCGGCTGACCTTATTGTCACCCAAGTATGGATACTAGTTTGCAGGTTCCGAATATTACTGTGGAGTGAGACACAGCCCTCCTTATTTACACGTTTATATGGGGAATGACCACCCCCTCCACAGAGCGGTGACCAGCAGGTGTAGGAGAGGAAGTGCCCGCGAAATCTCGAGTACTAGAGGGCTGGTTGGGGCTTTGCACCGAGGGTTGTCCATGTGAACAGCGCAGCGATTACTCCCTTACACACTGTATTTTCAGCAGTGCCACACGTGACACGGGAACATTCGTGCTCGGTGCATGCCTGCCTGGGGACAGGGGTGCGCGTACAGATACGTGTCGGCGCAAGACGCCCGCGTAAAACCGGCCACAGCGGCCCCGTCAATGCTTCCAGCTCGTACCACAAGGACCGAGCTGTGGCCCTGTCAGGAAACGCCCAGAAGACAAACAGTCACGTTCGCGAGCTGCTCGCAGACCGTGTCCCCCGCGCCAATGGCAACTGCCTAAAATAAAGTTGGAGGGGCTGGGGGAAGAGGTTTTTCAACTTATCAGAAAAAATCCCCACACCTCCAGGCCCCCCCGCAGAGGCGAGGTGACCCCTCTAGTGCCAGGGAGCCGGCGCACCCCGCGGGCAGGGGCCCGAGGCGCCGGGACCTGCCGCCCGCTCCGCGCCCCGCTCCGCGCCCCGCTCCGCGCCCCGCTCCGCGCCCCGCTCCGCGCCCGCTCCGCGCCCCGCTCCGCGCCCCGCCCGGGCACGGGGGCGCCCTCCGCGCCGCCTAATCGCATTAATCCGCGGGACAATGCCCCAAGTAATCACCCTTCCTGCTCCCTGCGCGGCCGGCGACCGGCGGCTGGAAAGGGCGAAGCGGGGGAGGGGAGGGGCAGAAAGTGTAAACTTTTATTCCACTCGGTTAAGAAAAACGGGTGGGAGGTAATGGGGAGCACTTGGACACGGGTCTCCCGAACGTCCGCAACGGCGGGGAGAGCGCGCCTTCCTCCCCGCGAGAAGCGAGTGCCCCTCGGTTTCCCTGCAAATCTATCGCCGCCTGCCTCTGAGTAAATACACGAGCACAAAAGCAACCCCGAGCGGCGTGAGACGGCGCACGGAGCAGCCTCCCGTGAGCACAGGCTGCGGCGAGGCCCCGGGAGCGCGGCTGCCGCTCGCCCCGCGCAGCGCGGGGAGCGCCGCGGACGGGCCGGGCCCGGGGCCGGGGCCGGGGCGGCAGAGCTGGCTCGGCAGCGGCAGCGCTGCCCCTTTGAATGCCTCCCGCAGCTCGGAGTGCTGGCAGGGCGCTGGGAGCGCCAGTGAATGTAGCCCCGCAGAGCCAATGAGCTGGGACCGGATGCGATATATCCTCTGGGACAACAACTGCTCTGTTCCTCCTCAGATCCACATGACGCCATTTACTGCTGCTTTTGCAGAGAGATCACCCTACCTCCTCCGGAAAGAAAAAGAGAGAGAGGGAGAGAGCAAGCGAGCAGAAAAACGCCGAGCCCCTACAGCTCAGATCTCAAATCTTCCTCCTCCTCCTCCTCCACCTCCTCCAAACACACAACAACAACCACCACCACAAATCCGCTGCGCTCCCAAAACACCCCCCCCCCCCGATTGCAAACCACAGAACTGCCTGCAACACACACGCTCGCAGAGGGAGCGAGAAAGCTAAGAGGGAGAGAGGGGAGAGGAGCCTGCAGCAAGCAGCTTCTCGGCAGAACGGCTACATTGCACAAGCTGCTTTTTTGGAGGAGCTCAGTGGAAGAAAGCTCTTGGATTTTATTTTAGATCCACTTTATTTTGTTTTCTTTGGCTTTTCCCTTTCCTCTTGATCAATTTGCAACAGCAACAAAAAAGTGACTTGGTATTGGCGATTCGGCCTCCTGTTCATTGAGAAAAAAAAAAAAAAGGAAAGTGTGTGTAAGACTGAGTGATCTCTTTTGAGGAGCAAAGAAAACCCACCCCGATCCGGAGAGGTGTTTTGATTATTATTATAGTATACACACACACGTATTTATAATCGATCTGGGGAGAGGCACCTAACTTTGCTCTGGACTTTTTTTTTTTCTTTTTTTTTTTTTTTCATGGTGATCATTCTTACTCTAATTTGCAAGTTGGACTAAAGCAGACTTTGGAAAAGAATTTTTTTTTGCTTTAGGGCTGGATTTATTTGCAAACCGCAGGAAGAAGAAAATACAAGCGAGAGAGGGGTTTGGTGCAGCGCCGCGATCACGGTGAGAGCCTTTTCCTTCTTTGCAAAACAAGCTTTTCAGTAACCTCCTCCCCCCCCCCCCCCCCCCCCCCCACCCCCTTGGTTGCTCCAAGAAAACTCGTAGAAATGTTTGAGGCCGATCCCTTTTCCATTCGTACAGGTTCTCCCTCTCCCCCCCTTCCCTTCTCCTTCCTTTCTCAGAGAGGAGCTGGAGGTGGGATTTCGGAGCGGTTTCTCTCCGGGGAGGGGTGGGGGGAGCTCCGTGGGGTTTGCGGGCTGCGCCGCGTTTGTGCCTGGCCGGGGTGCCCCGGGGGTGCGGAAGGCTGCGCGGGGGGCGGAGGGCTGCGCGGGCGCCCCGGAATGCCTGCGGGGGCTGCGAGTGGGCCGGGGGGTGCGCTTGAAGGAGCCACAACTCCGGCGTGTTCTCGCTGCTGCGGGGAGCCGGGCACGGGAGGTCCTGCGCGCTCCTGCCTCGCTGGGCACGCGTGGGTTTCCGACAAGCCCCGGGGGAGGTGAAGGGAGGGCGCAGAGGGGTTGGCGAGCGGCGGGGCTGTTTGTCCCCAGGTCCTGGGGGAGAAGGGGCAACCCGCCTTTCAGTGCGTGATTTACGCCTGTCTGTAGTGGCGTCAGGAGATCCGTGCGATTCGGAAGTGAGTGTACGTCTGGTACAAATATATGTGTGTGTGTGTGTGTGTGTGTCTGTACGCGTAGATATTTCTCCTGTGATGAAATTAATTTCATCTGTAAGACGAGGAAAGTCCTTCCCTAGGTTCTTCTATGCAGAGGACATGTGTGGAGGGGAAGGAAAAGCCATAATTTTTAACTTTTTTTTTTTTTTTTTTTTTTTTGGTGGGCTTCGTGACAACCCCCTTCCCCCATTAAAAAAAAAAAAAAAAAAAAAAAGAAAGAAAAAAAAAAAAGTTGCTGGTGTTTTCAGCAAGCTATTTGTGTGTCACTTTGCCCCACCCCGATGGTAAAGTCCCTTTTGCCCTAATCCATAGTCTGATCACACACTCGGCCCTTAATGGGGGTTTCAAAGCACTTTGAAAGAAGAGGAGGTGGTTGGTGTGTGTGCGGTGGGAATGGGGGTGGGGGTGCCTTGCACAGGCTCCGGCCACAAAACAGAAATTCATGGGCAGAGAGGACTTCTCTCCCTTAGGCTTCGCCCTTCCCCGGCCAGCGGTACTCGGGTTTTTTTCCACAGCACGCAAGAAGCCCCTCGCGTTTTAAACCTCCCCAAGTGCACCGAACGCGAAAGTCGTCCCCCTCCCTCATCCTTTTGCCAAGCCCAGCTAAGAAAAGTTAGCAATCCTGGCACTTGAGCTCAGTGAGAGTGGACTTTGGCTGTTAGAAGTGGGGAATCGTGTTATCACACACATGCACACACAAAAAGGCAAATCTGCTGCTCTTGCTCTTGGCGGATGCAAAGGGGAGAAGTACTAGGTCAGAGGAGGGAGACGTGCACTCCCGTAAGGATTTTCAGGCAAATGTAGGTTTGCAAATAAATGTGCTGGTTCTTTGCATCCTGTCCTGTTAGCGGATCTATCAAGGGGAGAAAACACAGTGAGAACCCGGCTCGGCCAGATGCCCCGCTGGAAGTGCCTCCTGGGTCCCTCCGGGCTGGGGCGGAGCGGGGCGGGCTGAAGGTCAGGCAATTTGCAGAATATGCGTAAAATAAGAGGAGCTTTTCCAGCGGCTGGCTTTGTGAAGTTGAATGGGTGCTTAGGGCAAGGCGAGAGGGGGTAATCTGCCTTTTGCCCAGCTGTCCCGGAGGTGTTGTCTGAACCGTCTGCAGGGCGCCTGGCACTTCCCGGGAGGGGAAGCTCCTTTAGCATCTCCTGGGGGAGGGCAGGGGGGAAGAGTTAAAAGGAAACATGGGTTTGACTTTCTGATAAGGCGGCTGAAGCAGCCCCCTCCCACCTCCCAGCCCAGAGGATGTCTCCTGGTTATCTCCAGGTTGTCTGCACTCTCCGGCGGGCGAGGGGCTGTCGCCTCCCACCTGCTGCGCGCCCTCCGCCCGAGATGGAGCTGGAGGCGGGGAGGGAAGCGGAGACCGGAGGCTGCTTTTCCAGCTCCCACCTTGGCGTCTGAGGGGGGCTCCGCCACCGATCCCGGGGTCGTCTGAAGCGCCTTCAGGTCAGGGTCAGCTTTGCTTTTGCAGTGGGTTGTCATTGCTGGAGAGGCAGGGGCTGATCCGGTGTACCCTCTAGGCTGTCTGGGGCTGGTGGAAGCCTGGTCGTGGAGGAGAGATAGGGCTGCCAATTACTCTCAAGAATGGGGAAAGCATTTTATTTTCTATTATTCTTTATCTTCAGATAGTTTCAAAGGAGGTGAACTTCTGCTTAGGCTGTTGGTTGAAGCTTTTGGTATGTCAGAGGTTTTAATTGGGGTGGGGTGGGGGGGAAACATAAGCAGTGCTTCAAGCCAAGTTTGCAAGACTTTTGCAGGGGGGAGAAATGAACACGATAACATACATCCTGTGTCCAAACCCAGGATGTGGCAATATTTAAAATAAGTGGTCACTCTTAAAAGTTAGGGATTTGTCTATATGTATGTTTTGGGGGTTTTTTTAACAAAAAAAAAAAAAAATCTTGAAGGAAGGGAGCCAGGAGTTAAAAGGTTAAATGTTTTGCATTGATGTTAGAATAAAGACAGTGTCTTGAGATACTCTTTGTTAAACTGTTTGGCTATATTTTATTATACTGCAGTACAGTATTATTGTTGGTAACTGATGTGTACAGAGTAACACTATGGTGCTCCTTCTAGGTATAATTGGAGACATTGTGTGGTCCCTGTAAGAAGTTTGGTTCCTGCTTGGGTTTTAATTGTAAAATATTGTTCTGGATTTTTGTATAGGTAATTGGATTTTGGAGCCACTTCAAATTGTGATAAAGGCAAAACAAATATTAACTAATTTAGAGGGCAGTACTTGAAACTTGTGCATATTTGAGTGTGGAAGTTATTTACAAGTTCTCATCTTCTGTGTTTTACTGGATTTTCATTTAAATTCTAAACTCTGCATTTCTACTTTGTAGTTAATGGTCCTTTCAAGTAATATTCACAATCAAGTAGACTTCTTGGATGCTGACATTATTTGATTATGTTATGCATGCCTCTATCCCACAAGCCATTCTTGATAATATTTACAAATTGAAATGTAGTCTATGGAATTTTTTATGTATTGAAAAAAAAAAAAAAAAAAAACACCAAACCCTCAAACAACTGTGGTAGCATTGCTTTTGTAGTATTGAGCCTTAAAATAACAATCACAGTGGTGTGCACCAGTATGACACACATTAAAATACTGGAGAGAGATATTTTTACTTGTGCTGTTGAAGTTTTTGGTAGCACTAACTCATTTAATGTCTAACCTCAAACATTTTATTGCTATTTAGTGTTTTTCTTGGGACCATTGGTATTAAACTAAAATTTCCTATTTACATTATGTAGAGTTTAATGTGTAAAGAGACTAGCCTACCAAAATATTACCCAGTTTTAAACAAAATTGGAGAACTATATGTCTGTCATCAGCAGGTCACATTACACTTGCTGAATACTTGCAGGATAGTTTGTTGGTTTGTTTTTGTTTTGTTTTGTTTTGTTTTTTAGTATAAGGTTTTCAGTAGCCTGATGTGAAAAGAAGTGTCACTTTAAGTAGCTGAAGTGTAATCACTTTAAAGGCCATGGGCTAACCAGAAGATGGCCTGGGAAGCCTCAGTTAGCAGGAGTCTAATACCTAGATTTTCCAGAGCCACAAGTTAAGCTGCATGGTCCTAGGAAAGAATCCCCTTAAGCTCTCCACAGCAGTAGGCAGAACAGGCCAAGGGAAGTGCACTCAGCTGACCGGTGCTTGTGCTCGTCCCAGTGGTGACTCCTTTTTTTAATGGCTGATGCATTACTTGATTGTCCGCGGTACTGTGGGGTCCTGCAGGCTTGAAAGGCTGCCGGAGAGAGCATGAGATGTGTTGCAATAGTGAATCCTCTCTTTGTTGCTCCAGGATTTCAGATGTGTTCTAAGCCTGGCGGGGTGAGCAAGCTTCCGGGCACTGATGGAGACTCAGCACGGCAGTGGGTCGCAGCCCTTACTACAGGCTCGGCGTGACACTGGGAGGCCGCACGGGGAGCCCGACCTGCGGGATGTCCTGATGCAGCAGGTTCACGTCCTGTCCTTGGACCAGATCAGAGCCATCCGAAACACGAATGAGTACACAGAGGGACCTACGGTGGCTCCGCGGCCGGGGGTCAAGTCTTCTCCTCGGGTAACAACCCAACCCAAAAATGAAAGGCCCCATGGCTTGCCTGAGCATCGTCATTTTAGCCGGATCCAGCACACACAAACACACGCATCTCCTCGAGCGCCTCTGTCCCGATCCATCAGCACAGTCAGCACAGGTTCACGGAGCAGTACGAGGACAAGTACGAGCAGTAATTCATCAGAACAGAGACTTCTAGGATCATCTTCGGGGCCGGTTGCTGACGGGATAGTCCGAATGCAGCCCAAGTCTGAGCTCAAGTCGAGTGAGCTGAAGCCACTGAGCAAAGAAGACTTGGGAGCACACAGCTACAGGTGTGAGGACTGTGGAAAGTGTAAGTGTAAGGAATGCACTTATCCAAGGACCCTCCCCTCATGCTGGATCTGTGACAAGCAGTGTCTTTGCTCAGCCCAGAACGTGGTTGATTACGGGACATGCGTTTGCTGTGTGAAGGGCCTCTTCTATCACTGCTCTAATGATGACGAGGACAACTGTGCTGACAACCCCTGCTCCTGCAGTCAGTCACATTGCTGCACTAGGTGGTCCGCCATGGGTGTAGTGTCCCTCTTTCTGCCTTGCTTGTGGTGTTACCTTCCAGCCAAGGGTTGCCTTAAGTTGTGCCAGGGCTGTTACGACCGGGTAAATCGGCCTGGGTGCCGCTGTAAACACTCCAACACCGTTTGCTGCAAAGTTCCCAGCGTACCCCCCAGGAACTTTGAAAAGCCAACATAGCATCACTAGCCAGACATACTAAAGTAACAAGGATTATTATTTTAACGTACATATGCAACCAACTAAGCAGCTATGGTCTTGGCACTGTAGTAGAAGGGTTGGGGATGTACTTGGCTGTTTGCAGTGAAATGCTTTTCTGTGTGTGTGTGCCATCTTAACTGATACGCTTGTTAGAATCCAGCTAGTGGCATACAGGGGAAAAAAAGGGATGCAGTACATTGTGACCCACATATTGCATAAGCTAAAGCAACACAGACACTCCTAGGCAACTCTATTGTTTGTGAATAGTACTTGCAAAATTTGTAAATTAGCAAATGACTCCTTTTTTTTCATTGTTTTCTGCCAGAGATAATGTGCTATATTTTTGTATATACAATAATATTTTCAACTGTGAAAAGTTAAGTGCTGTCATAAGACATGGCACAGTCACAAAATATTATACTAATATGTTGTACATTCGGAAGAATGTGAATCAATCAGTATGTTTTTAGATTGTATTTTGTCTTACGGAAACCTTCTATTACAAGACTTTGATTTCCCTTTGGACTTCATGTATATTGTACAGTTACAGTAAAATTCAGCCTTTATTTTCTAATTTTTTCAACATATTGTTTAGTGTAAAGAATATTTATTTGAAGTTTTATTATTTTATAAAAAGAAATATTTATTTTAAGAGGCATCTTACAAATGTCACCCCTTTTTATGAGGACGTCATAGTTGCTGCAAACAAGGGGTGAACGATGCATATGTTCACTATAAAATAGAAAATATATTAACGTTTGAAATTAAACTGGGCTACTTGTCATTTTTTTCCCCCATTTATTGTTTTGAATTGGGAAAATTGATGCTTCTAATTGCAAACTTCACAGTGCTGTAGTCACTGTGAGCCGAATGTGAAACCAAAAAGAGATTTTTTAAGGGTACTCTTTTGTTCTTGTTTACTTCTTCACCTGTAAACAATGCAGGATTTTTGCTCCCGTCCTTTGCACAAATGTCCCATATACTGTTCCTATAACAGAAAAGGAAAATGCACACAGGAAAATGCATTAATTCATTCCAGACAAGGACTAATAGGCACTGAAAGCTTGACCTGTTCTGTAAGCGATGAGCTTTTGTGCTTCAAATAGGAAATAAGTAAACATTCACAAAAAATGTTAGGCTTGCATGGCTTTACTCAGTTAGAGGGAGGAGGAAAAAAATGTAATTAATACAGTCACTGCAAAAAGCTTGCAGGATTATTTGTTAAAGTTAGAAGAATATGCCACAGGGAATGATACATCTGAATGCAGTCCAGCCTTATGTCAAACATTTGCCTCACTTGTAAGAAGAAAGTTGCTTGATCTGTCATTTGTGGCAGTTACCTTCCACTGAGGTCAAAATCCTTTCCCTGCCAAGTTTCCCACCGGAAGCCTAGAGAATGATTTACCTTTCTTTATTAACAAACTATCATTTCCTGTTCTGAGCATGTCTCTCCAAGTTTAGAGGTCTTAATGTTCAATTTTATTTATACATTTCTTAAGCTGGCATGTAAGAATAGTTGTAAGTATTTTTAAGCTGATGCTTAAAAAAGTCTCCCAGCCTTTTCTGAACCCCCTCCAAGAAAAACAAGTTATTACTTATAAATTAAGAACTCACTAAAAGTTGAAAACCAGAGCAAATGTTCTGTCTTTTTGCCCCTTAATTTTCATCTCAGATCTGGTATTTGGATGATTTTACATAGGTCTGTAGTACTCAAGAATCTTACACTCTGTGTTTGTGCATATTGGTTATCAATCATCAAGTGAAATTAAAAAGTGCTTGTTGTCTTGCTCTTTTTTTTTTTTTTTTTTTTTTTTTTCCTTACCTCTCTGGTGAGAAATGTAAGCTGGTTTTCTTTCCTCTCTGCACCAGCTGGCTGGATACTTTGGTATACAAAGGACGAACAGTATATATTTAGATTTCTGAGTGGAATTTGCCAGAAAGAAGGTAGCTTATGTTACATGAGTAATTTGTCCGTATTTAAAGCGCATCAGTATACTGTCACTGAGTAGTGGAGTGTACATGTGAGATTGTGCTTGCCTGCTGATAAACACAGATTTTTATTATTCAATTATGGAGATTTTTAGCAGTTTTGTTCTTGAAGGGGTCGATAAACATCACACGTTTCCATTCACTGAATGTAGTTCTTGAACTAGGTTAGGTGCTTAGGCTTAAACTGTCCTGGGCTGGCCTTGCTGATGAAAACAAACATAAGGGTAATCTTTGACCCTTAGGCTATATGTTGGAAACCCCAAATCCCACTGATTTCAGTAGACAGTAAATCCAGTGTTTTCAGTGGATTGATGAACTTGACAAAACTGAAGGCATGCCCTGTCTTTCCAGTGATTTATGTTTTAGTTGAAGATAGCTACAGAAAGCTGAAAGTTAAACTGGAAAACTGGGATGGCTAAGCAGCACAGCAGTCAAAGATGGTGCAACTCAAAATCCTACTAGCTAAAGTCCAGTACTGAAATTGTGAATGTGTTTTCTTTTTGCAGTATAGTAAGTTCTCTGTCTGCCTAGTTAGGTTCTAAGGGAGAAGGAAAACCATCTTCTTATTGACAGTGAAATTTGAAGCTGGTTAAAACTTTGAGCAATGGTTGTCACCTTTCACTTGGTTCTTAATGAGGATAAAATAGTGGATCTCCCCCACCCCAGGTATGCCCATTACCAGAAATTGGGTAGGATGTATGACTCTTGGAAACAGGGATGCAGGGAAGTGTGGCCTATTGGGCTAACTGTGGCACTGGGGTCTAGGCTTCAGTTAGTAGGGATTGATGTTTGTGCCCCCTGGACTCTTAAAAGCTGGCTTGTGTATATTAGTTAACATCCTAATATTGCACTTAATTAGATAAGGTTTAGTATTCTAAATGAAACCAAAATCTTGCCTCAAGCAGATTAGATTGTTTTAATAAGAATTAAGAGGGCTTTTCAAGTGGATTGAGATAATGTTATTAAAGCATGCCTACTTTATCCTTTGAGATAGGAAAGTGGAGGTCCAAGTAAGGAAAATTTTCAATACATGGGTTTTGAGGATAACCATGAAAGTCATGCTTCATATACATCATATAGGACTTTAATTTTAGACTGCTAGGAATTCATGAGAGAGAGAAAAACCCTTATTATTGCTCCCTTTGTTGTGTTGTTGCTTCAGAGTTTTATCTGTTAACTCACAGATTCCGTAAGGTTTATTTAAGGTATAGAGACTTGCGGGATCTTGACTGTTGACCCTAGTAACAATGGAAGCAAACAGATTTTTTTTCAAATTATTTTTCTGTATGATATAAGCTACAAACAAGTACATCAAATTTAAAGAAATTTAGAAATTCATCTATTAATATCCTCAAGAGCTTTTTCTTACTTTGCTCTTTAATGGTTTGAAACTTGATTACAATTTTTTTTGAGATAGGGATCATCGAAGTTAAAAAAAAAAAAAAAGGAAAAGAGACTTGGATTCAAATGGAGAATAAATAGTACTTTGGATGGAAATAAAATGTGTTCCTAAAGGATTTGAGCTCATATTCAGGTGAGTTGATTACATTCAACAGATTTACCAAATCAGTCTTCAAAAGCCAAAAATTCTCCGAGTGCAGAAGTGCAGTAGTTAAGAAGTCATGATGATTAACACAATATATGTTTTTACACCCTCTTACTAAACTCCCAGCATTTAAATATACAGTATTACTTGTATTATCCTTTTCACTTTTGGTAAAATACAAAATAATTAATTTTTGTAATGAGTGAAATCTTAGGTCTTTATCTCAGGTGGCAGGAAAAGAGCAGAATGCATTTCTGTTCCACAGTGGAACATTTAAATATTTTTAGGAATTAACAGTTGGGAAAGATGGATTTGAACAGTCTGTCTTGTCTCAGATGTTCCTAGATGGGTTCAGGTACAGCAAGTAATAATGATTTTATCTGCTGAGGCTAATTTCTCAATCAGTCACTGGAGCATAGTCCCAGAAAGAAATTGGCTGAATGTGAGAGCACGCTCGATTGAGTAGTGTCTGTAAGAATAGTATTGAACAGATGTCTTACTGAAAATGTCAGCATTTGTCATGCTGGGTCATTTTAAATAAATCAGTTACAAATTGGGATTGCAGGTAGACAGCACACCAGACATGGGACTGCAGGTGACAAAGCACACCAAATCCTTAGCAATAAAAATATTTGTGCAATCTGATTTTAAACTGGAATATTACAAATGAAAAATAATGTCTCCTTGTGCTGGAGTCAGGACAGGACAGTTTGACTCAAAAAACACATGCATATAGTGCAGATATGTACAGTACTTTTGACTTCAAAAATATTTCATGTTTCAATCTGTGGAGACTCCTATGTGTTATTTCTCTTCATATATATTCTTTCCAGACTCTATCCCTTTCCTTAATCTTTCCTAGCCATAATACATAAAGGTTTATTGCCAAAAAAAAGGACAAAAGTGGAAAGAGGAGGATGAAACACGCTTTTCTCATTCGTATTTTGTGCCTGAAAGTTTAGGACAAGGTCAAAAAATGGATTACCTTGCTGCACATATCTTGCATTTTCAGTAATATAAAGGGTTTTATCCATTCATGTGACATTGAATCCACTATTTCAGAGAAATCTTATTTTCATTGTCTTGGTGTGAATATTATTACTCAAGAAGGCTCTATGTGTCTTTGTTTTAACCCACTGGCACTGTGTTTCAGATGAAAGAGGCAGAGGTGTTACTACCATAAAAGCATGAACTGCTGCTGTTCCTCTGCCACAGGGATTTTTCAGTAGAGAGCCAGTGTAGTTACCTTTGGACATGAGAAGCAATGATTTTGTATGAAACAAGGTGGGAGTTCAGTGTTTTCAACTTTAGGAGAAGGCAACAGAGGCTGTGCTGCATATCTAAAGTTTCTCTTTACGTGTGGTGTAAGAATTTTTTTTTTTTCTCTGTCTTAACTGTGCATGCTGATTACAAAGCTTGGGGCTAAAATGTTCAGATTGCTAAACTAAAATGGATCGGTTCCCATTCCAGTAGAAGTTGCCAATAATCAGAAGCTTTGACAATGTAGTCTACTATTATGTAGGAATGTTTATGGATATTTTAATACTTAGGGGTTTAAGTTACATTTTAAAATAGTCTTGCCAAGGGAGATAATCTGTTTCTAAAAGGTAAGGAACTGTATAATCAGAGGAGCTCTGCTTTCCTGAAAGACTGCTGTATAATTATCAAACCAATTGGTGCACCTGAGGTGTGTTACAAGACCTAGCACTTGATGCCATTTAGGAGTTGCAGGCACAAGTTTTACTTGGAGAGTCTGAGACAGTACACAAGGGTGTATTAGGAGGAATCACCAACTTACAGATATGAGAGCCCCTTGAACAAAGGGAGATTTTTACTTTTTCTTTTTTACAGTCACTTTACTTTGATTCAGAACTGGTGTATATGAATGAGTCATAAATTGTTTTGTTATTGCTATGTTGCAATGTTTGCTCGTGAATGTGTTGATGCTGCTATAGTGTGCCTCAAAAAACCACACCGAGATGGAAAATCTTCAAATAACCAAACTTACCACCATCTTCAGAAATGAATACAGATGTCAGGGCTGTAGCAAGCCACGTTTCAAAATTAGTTGCACTGTAAGTAAATTGCACTAATTGGTTATGCTAAAACCGTTACTATAATTAGACACAGTTCCGTTTTAGGTCTCAATATCAACTCAGACCTTTGTCAGCTTCCTCTGTAGTGCAGTTTTATTAATTAATGATTTACTTTAAGTGTTGTTGTTTCTTGTAAGTCGCATAAAAGTTGGTGTATCACAAACTGTCAAATGCATGAAGTGAATAGTTTTTCTTCCCTCTCATTTCTCTTTCATAAAACATTGCAAAGAGGAGGAAATTGTGAAATAGTTCTATTTGCTTTGGGTAATTTTATTTATGAATTTTGTTTAATTATCATAGAGTGCTAATTTGATGGAATGCTGTTTTGTGATTCCCTCCCCTCACTCCCCACCCCCCTCAGAGTTGCTCCCTGGAAGCGAGGAGAGCAGTGTGAAATATGTAAGTAGAGCAGTTAAGGGACCCAACATTCACTTTGTGAACTTAACCTAAGTGCAGCTGCATTAAGTAGTAAGGCAAAGCAGGAGCATCAATGCCTTCTTGCAGAACTCATTGAATGCATTGTACCTTTCCACCAGTAGGTTTACTCTCTTCTACCTCTGCTGCTCTGCAGATGGAGATTATGCAGTTGTTTATCATGTATATGTTTTTATGCCTCAGTGTCTTTTCTTTTTTGGAGAAACATTGTGTTCATTCTTTAAAAGTAGTGCATGCGGATCCCAAAATACTCTTATTAAAAAACAAAAACAAAAACAACAACCCACATGTGAAGGTTACCTTAACTGCACACTGCCTACTACTCTCAATACCGTTCTTGGGGAGGAAGGCTCTCCTCACACCCCTTCATCCCAAGTGGAATGAAAAGAATGTGTGAGCTGTTCTGGAATATGTGTGGTTGCGGGGAGGCATGGGTTATGGTATAAAAGGTGAACTTTCCATCAGGGCTGTGCCTGACCTGTTCTCTCCTGCACGCACACAATTGCAGTATGAGGTCTGAAAGTGCAGTAGTGTTTCTTGCCACCTCTGAAGTCGTAAATCAGACAGAAGGTAGAAATGTTCCTGGACAATGGATTACAATTGCCCACGCTAGTGAAGTGTTAAGACTTTGCTTTGTGTGAGTTAAGCATGAGCCAAAGAGTACTCTCCCAAGCTATTCCCTACCACTTTTCAGGAGCTATTCCCAAAAGTCAGCTTGCCAGCAGCTCCTTCTTTTAGAGGTTAAAGGAGTTGCCCAGCATGGACACTGTCCTTTTGGGGCCAGCTGGAACACAGTGCCTAGGAACATTCTTGGACAGATTTATTTGCAGTCCAGGAGGAAAGAGATCCCTCCCACAAATGTCGTTTCAAGGGAAATGCACTCACAAAAACAGACATTCTCATGAGTTCAGATGACACAATCTAACCCTCAAGTAGAAACTTAATTGCACCGAAGCAACCTACTTAATTTTTTATCTCAAAGGAATAAGGCAATTGGCAAGGTAACTTTTTAGAATTTTGCAAAGCTGAAGTGACTGGGGCACTTGCTCCAATGTAGTTACCTAAAATTATATGTTGATAATTTGTAACTAACCTGAACTAATATTTTTTTGTGTTTGGGGGAATAGCATTTTTTTTCAAAATTATTTCTTTAGTATGTACTGACATGTCATAAAAACAGACTTTTTCCTATATTTGCTTTCACTTAAAAGATTTAGTATGTCACAGCACTTGATTTTTAAAAATGAATTGAGATGGTGTTTCTTGCTTTTGGCAATTACATATATCTCTGAAGAAAACAGTCACGAAAGACAGTTTCCTTTCATGGTAATCCTTACAACATCTCTTCCCAAGATATGAAAACTGTTCTCTCTTTATTGCTTTCAGCCCTGTGCTCTCTTAGTCCCAAAGTTATAGAGTGGGTGGCTTATGGAACCTTGAAATTGCTGAATGATTTTGCAGACTTTCATAGAGAAAATCTGGTGTGTAAAGTATTGCACTTGAGCTTAGCCTCTGAGAGGACAGATCTTATTAGAATATTTTAAGTGTGTGCAAAATGTATTTCTGCATACATGCAGCCTGAGGGATGTGGCTGGAGAGAAAAGGACTGCCACAATTCACCCCTTAAGATCTCTGGCTTAGAAAAAGGAATCAACATAAACTATTTTTAAAGTTGATAAATTAAGCTAAGTGAAATATTAGGCGGAAATATATTTTGTTCAGTTTATTAAATGTGTCCAAGATTTCTGCTGTTTACATTTCACATAGTTTTTATCCAAAGACATCACTTCAGCTGCAAGATTGGTGGGTGAAATGCCTGGCCTCACTGGAGGCAATGACAAAATTCTCCTTGACCTCCTTGAAACTTTGTATAGACAAGAGGTGAATTCCTGAATATGTACTGATTGAACATACACTTGAATGGGTATCCTGGGAAAATCCCAGCTGCCTAGGGGAATAAAAAAAGTTTATAATTGCATGACACACACTTTTGAATCAAGGAGTAGTTATCTTAGTCTAGGATTTTTAACCTTCGTTCTGATCCTATTTAACTTACTCTACTACTAAGATAATTTATTCATACCAGCCTGCAGGATATATGTAGTTGCTTCCTTTAGGCATCATTTTATATTTTGCTGAGAGATTCTGTTTTGGGGGTTAATTCCATTAAGGGTGCTGTAGATTCCTGTTAGGCTTTTTGCTGACAGACTTGTGCTGATAAAAGCTTGTGTGTAGACTTTCTCCCTTTATTTCAGCTTACCGTTATCAAACCATTCTTGTATACTGAAGCTGCAACAGTTTGAATTCAGTTTAGCTCAGCTCTTGCAAAAATCTCTAGGGAGAGTATTCATTTGGTTTAGCTGACAGCCTGGTTAATTGGAATAGGCTCATTCATACTAATAGTATCTGCACAGTGTTTCGTGACTGTTACTAAATCAGCTTTAAGCACCTGAAGTTACATGAGTGAAAACATGCTTAAAGTACAGTGAGCTGCTGTCAGACAGAAGTGTCTGTGTGTACTAGCATTGCTTTCATCTGAGATGTCCATTAAGATGGGCAAAATATTGTTACAGTTACATTTCTACATTGAGCATTATATCACCTGTAGATTGAGAGATATAGAGAGATAGATAAATAGATATATGCACATCACAATTACATCTTTCTTAGGGGGAATGAGGAATTGAATTACCATATTTCACTGTTACCAATACTCCTCTTGCAGAGTATCAGCTTTTGCTACAACATTTTCCTGTGGTTTTTAAACGATACTGTGAAAGGTGCTCCTTTCTCCCACTGCTGAGAGAGAGCATCTGCAGAGTGGAGTGCACCAACCCTGTACTATGTATATTGAATCTCCCAGGCGTGGCATGATGGTCCAGTAAACAAAACAGCTTTTTTCCACTTTGCACTCTCAGTGACAAATGAGTGATGAAAATACGAGTTTTCTTATTGCTAATCAAACAAATATAGCAACTTTCAAAGCCTTTGTCAATTCCCGAAGCAGCTGATAGGCAGCTCTTGTGCAGATGCACAGATATGCAGAACTACTACTTTGGGAGTAGTTCACATCACAGGATTGAGTGATAAAGAGAAGTGATAAAGAGAAGGATGAGTGCACAGATGTGATGTGCTATAGAAACCAACCACGGGCAGCAGTGGCCATGAAATAATGACTGGTGGGTTTACTGTTGGTGGGACTTTACTGAGATTCAGTCCCACAGTAGCACAGACACTAAGTAGATACAAAGAGCATTCATTTCTAAATTTCTAAACTTAGGGACTTAAACCTGCAATTGTCCACATGTGATTTAGACCTCAGATTGAGGGCATGAAAGGTATTGTTTTCTTCAATGGCTTTTTGTTGGTTTTGGTTTGGTCTTTTTTTTTTTTTTTTTTTTTTTCTTCCTGGTGAATATGTGGATATAAGATATAGGATACAGCATGCATGGAAATGAAAACAAACAAACAAACAAAAATCCCTGCCATCCTTGGTAACAATTTCAGAGATGTACAATAAGGTTTACTGGGACAAGGAAATGCCAGAGACCAAAAAAATATTGAAAATAAAGTTTTGTGCTGTTTTGGTATTTATTTCCTTGGCAGGGTGGGTATGTTGTCATGGTGGTAGTGATTTTTATCCACTGTTTGTGTGTTTTAGTCTTTCTTTCCTAACAGTCCTTGTCTTCTTCAGGTCTCTTAGGGTCTGCCACTCCTATGGTCATAGATCACTCATTCGCCTTAATGAGAAAACATGGGACATGAAATATGAACCTATAACCCTGTCTAAAACTATATAACAGCATTGCAGGACAGTGGTTGCTGTCCCCCACAAACTGTGGGGAGTTTGTGATTTTTAGGTTTTAGTTTTTAGTAATTTAACTAGGGCCCAGATTCACAAGTTGGGTAAATCAACCTGGCACCACTAATGACAGCAATGTCCTGCTGATTTCCAGAAGTAGAATGTTTGACCAATAACTTACTACCAAAACCCCCATGTTTCACAGTAGAATAATAATATTAAGATTTTATCAGCTTTTGTTTCTTTCTGCATCATTGTTGAACAATAGTTTTCACTATAACTCAAGACAGTTCAGATTCCTTATTTATAATATTTTAAGAGCTATTTTTTTATTACATTCATGATGCTTGTGCAAAAGGAATGCTTTCAATTCAGTCACATCACTTTAGGATCCTGGAATCACTTCAGTGTTCCCAGACTTGTTGCAAAAAAAAGCAAAACTCTTGCAAAAGGTAGAAAACTGACAATTTCAATTTATATGCAACAGTGTTTTAAGTTTTTAAAAAATACTTAAAGTATGCTTTGTGTGGTGGACATTTATGCTGGGTCTATTTATTATGGAGTGAATAATTTTCAAGAATGATTCATCTGGGTTATTTTAGAGGCTGCCTTGAATCTGGTCATTTCTAAAGATACTGCAATTCATAGTCATTAGTAAGCTGGTGGTTTGATCTAACCTCAGCTACCTGTTGCTGGCTGTGAATGGAAGAATTTATTTTTAGTGTGAAACCACAATATGAATATTTTCCACTCTGAAAGTATAAAAAACCCTTTAAGTAGAAATTTTACTCCTTCACTGTGATGTGCTGTGGCTCTGATGTCAGACATACTGGGTTCTTCTTACAGAAAATCCTTTAAAATGCCTTATTCTCTATTGAAGTTGACAAGAATTTCCTCCACTTAACCCCTTCAGTGCCCCCGGGCGTTTACCTCACATCAAACAAAAGGGAGCTCCTCTACCTCCTAGATGGGGATAGTGGGATGTTGACAAATGCAAAATGAAAAATAAGGGGCCTTGGAAGAAGGGGCCTTGGAAGAAAAACCTGGGCCCTTGGAAGGAGGTTAGTGGGCAAGCTCACTGTGATCCGTGAGAGGCAGCATCTCTGGGGGCTGTGACTTTACAACTGCACAACTGCTGGGACTGCCCTGCTGATATGGAAACCTTTTTGGTGTGATGTGGTCTGTCTTTGTTTGTTGGGCTGGGCTACTTGGGGATAATTCTGCCATTTCTGCAAGATTCAGAATCAGAAATGATCTGTAATTTCCAGTAATATCAGCTCTGCTTGGTAAGAGTCAATGGGCTAATTGTGCTAGAAAGCTAATTACAGCTCTTGAGCACATGAAGCCCATGAAGTAGTTATATGTGGAGTTATGAAGCTATTATTCAGTGTAACCATGGGTGGACTACTTCACCCACCATGGACTACATTGCAGGAGAATGAGAATCTGAGACCTATGTAAAGCCATTGGCCTATACACAAACTTCCCTTTTTTTTTTTTAATGTAAAACATTTGAATTACAGTAGAGATTAGATGAAGAAATGACAATCAATATCCTGGTTCATTTATATGAACCAATATATATACTTCATTTATAATTTTACAAACCAGGTTAATCTAGAGTGCAGTTAAAAGTGAGAAGATAAAATAGAAAACAAAAATATAACACAATTTAAAAACCAGGAAGGTTTGTAGCTCGTACCTAAATTTCATTTTGTTTTAAGGACAAGAAACAGCTCCTAAGGCTTAACTGAGAGCCTGGTTTCCACAGAATATAGGGCTTTTAGTTAATTGATGGGCTTTGGTTGGTGTTCACCACCGAGCTTTTGCTGTTTCAGTCAGAGAGGCTACTGACCTTCCCTGCTTAGATTGTCACCATATTTCCACAGCTTTAAAAAGATTTCAGAATAATTTGTGGACTTCTTTGATGGAGGGAAATTAGTTCCTCCTTCACATTTGTGATGCCTCAGAAGTTCTCATTTTCTTCCCTTTCTTAAAAGGCCAAAAGAAAGAATAGTCCATGATTTAGATCTATCCACTCAATTCATGTATCTTAGGTGAAGAAAGCTGTTGTCTTTGTGTCCACACTTATAAGGAAAAGAAGTGTTTTTTTACCAACTGTTTGCTCATACATGATCATTAGCACAAGGTAAAATGTTCATGTGGTTACAGCTGCTGGAATTTCAGTGCATGTGGTTTGGTCATTCTTGCTACCAAGAAAATGTTTACCATCTCTACTAATACATGTCAAAACTACAGTCATGCTCTTAGCACTGCGATTTTAACATTTGATAAGTAGAAAATGTTTGTTTAGAAAACATGAGCAACTAAGTGCCATTGCCCAGCCAATTTTCTCTAGAATAGATAAGACCTGAGCTTCTGGTTAACACCTTCAAAAAGACGTTGCTAACCACCTTGCATTTCACATCCGTGTCTTAAAATGCAAAAGATCTTGATTTTATAAATCCAAATATTTCTTCTCCTCCTGCCCAGCTGCAAGGAGTTTTTACAGGTACTCACCACTTCATTTCCCAAGCAGGATTTGTTTGATATTTGGTCTAGAAGCAGGAAGTACAGGCAGAACATTTCAGGAGATCCCCCTCCTGGTTGCAGAGAGAAAGAAATAGTGGGAGCCTATGTCACTGTGCATCCTAAATGATGTGACAAGTAAACATCCTTTTGGTAAGCAAGCAGTCTTACCACAGGACCGTAAATATTTTTGGTAATTACATTTTTTTTGATCTTACTTTTTAGTGTGATTGTGAAAGAGCCATCCATCTTTGCTTTCAAATTCCTGTTTGCCCAGCACAGAATGGAATCTTGGCCATGGTTAAAACCTGGATTCAATTTCCCCCAATTTACAGGAACTACAATAACAGATTTTTCAGGAGTTATAAATTTGTAAGGGCTGTAATAAGCTAATATTTTGTATTCACTTGCTAGATAAACATTAGAAAGAGCAGAACATCCAGTAAGGGAAGAGCCTGCTGATAGGTTAATTTAGGTACCTCATAAGAGACTTTTGATAAGTGGCAGCCAGGCTGAGATGCATTCATAATCAGGAGCTGGTTGAGAACATGTGTCAGGCAATCTTCAGCCTTCACAATTAGACACAGTCTCAACACCCATAATGACAACCAGCTTCCACAGCCCAAATGCAATCTGCTTCTGGGCAGCCTCAACCTCCTTCACTTCTGTACATTTGGTGTTAAAAGTAAGATATGCACTTTGAGTGTACCTGTGCACTGTTTGCTTTATGCACCACAAATCCTTAAACAGAAAGTAAAATGAATGGGGAGCTTGGGTGTACTGTCTGTCCCACTACAACAGTGGTGCACCCGAGAGGGATAGGAAGGGAGTGGACTGCAGACAGTGACCATGTCTGTACATTATCTCTAAAGAGCATCTCTCTTGTCACCATCATAAAATACATCCTGGGCTATATGAACAACTCTTCTGAGGCCATAGAAGGTCCCTGTGTTCTTAAGATATTTTTGAGAAACAGAAATTCATACCAAGTCAGAATTACCTTGGGTTTCCCTGAAGTATGTGTAGGGGAATTCTAATGACTGCATGTGTGTCAGCTGCTGTCCACTACAGCCTACCAAGGCTTAGATGGCTGCCAGCATCTCTATCTGGATTCTCCTAGAAAATGTGTAGAAGTAATGAACAAAAACAAAACAAAACAGAAACAAAAACAAAACAAAAACAAAACAAAAACAAAACAAAAACAAACAACAACAACAAAAAAAACCCAAACCAAACCAAAACAAAACAAAACCACCAATCAAACCTCATAGAGTGGTGCTAGATCTAAGACTTTTTTCCAGTGTGAATTGATATAGCTGACACTGGGCAAAGATGAAAATTCTTCTGTTAAATATGTTGATAAAGTAATTTTCTACAGTGGTTGTAGGGAAGATTTTTCACTAACATTCAGCTTTTCAGGCATTTAAGTCAACAAGACACTGCATCTGGTGTCCTGCAGGAAGCCCAACAATGTGAGCATAGATGTGAACACCAACCTTATGGATGGTTCTGCAAAGTTAGCAAGTTGGCTGGGTGATACTAGCAAAAATTCATGCCCAGGAGATGAGCACTGGAACACCCAGAAAAAGATATAACTAACCACTAATACATCAGTATTTAAGGAAAAATAAAGTACTTCTTCAACCCAGAAACATCCAGTCTAGTATTTTAATGGCTTTTAATGACCTTTCTGTTAGTTTCTAAAGCCTACTACCTCAAGCCATTCTATCACGTTTGTCCACAATATCCTTGTGCAAGGATTTCCACTAAATTGAGCAAGGAGTTGTATTCTAAATCTAGCTTTTAGCTGACCAAGGAAGGTATGATTTGTTTCACCCCTAAGACTTGCAAACTGATTTTTATAGATGTACTTCAGTACCTTTATAAGGATTGAAGGTACACTGACTGATCTGTACTTTGATCCATAATTCCTTGATTGTATTGCAGCATTTTACCTCAAGCAGTATGAGCTCTCAGGTGCAGCAGAAAGCTAATACATCTAACTGGGTGCATATATTTCTAGAGCCCCTGCACCAAGCTTCTCTGTTTTCTGTAGACATTTATTAGGTTGCTAATGTTTTTGTTAGGTTATGGAAAAGAAACATTGCCAGATGGCTTTCCTTGTCTTTGCAGCTCAAATTCCTGCAACAATTATCAAGAAAGATGCAGGGTACAAGAATCATGCCAATGTCATTGTTTTGTTGTAAGGCAAATGTATGAATAGCAGCTGAGTTATACCTTGAGAGTTTCTTCTCATGAGAGAAACATACCTCAGTTACTAGGGCATAATAACTTTAGATTTCTCTATCAGTGTTTGGTAAAATGTTCAAGTCTCTCTGTATCTTCTTCAGGTTTGTATCTTCTCAGTTTTTTCATCTAGCACTAAGAGTGTGGTACTCTTTGAAGCTTCCTGTAGTCTCTTGCCATGTATAAGGGCTTTCACTGTTTCTGTGTCAGTTGTTATTATCAGGATTATTATTATCAGCAGTAGACTGCCCTCCCACCCCCCTAAATCCAGAAAGACTAGAATTACATCCTGCTCCGGGAGGGATAAAGAGGACACCCATTATACATAATGTCAAGCATAAACCCAAAATGTACTTAGTGGCATGAAATACAGATAAGGTTAGATGCACTGGTGGAATCTGGCTGGTTAGGTCATGTTTATAACTCCTTTGCACAGCAGCAAGGAGGATAAACCAGTTTATCTGGTCTATTGATTTTTTGTTGCTCTGAATCCTGATACTTTGATTTCTTTGGCTCAAATCTTTATGCTGCAAAAAGGGTGAAACTGATGCTTAGGGCCATCTCCCTGGGGGTAATATATGGATCAGGTATGCAGGTTGCTGGCAGAGGATTTTCTAAGGTAAGTCTGCAAAACATGCAGCTACAGGTCTCCGTTTAGGAAGGGTTTCAAACCCACTTCTCTCATTTTACATGTTAAATGTGGCCTAGAGGAACATCCACCCACACCAAATGGAAAAGCCAAATTTCCTTCCAGTTCCAAAAACATTATAGACATCTGCCAAATGACATTTCTAATTCTTCCCGTAAAAAATGGAAAGCTAAACAGAAGCATCACCCTTCCAATAAATCCATTCCAAACTCTTCCTGATTTATTCCAGATACTCTGCATTTTGGTGAGGCTGTTAAATAATACCTGTTTTTGTTCTCCTTATGGGGCTTACCTCAGAAAGTATTTTATATAGTTGTTCCTTCAGAGACTTTAAAAAATGCTTTAAAAATCATAAAGAGGCAAAGTTTGACTTCTGATACACGTGTTCAGTTCCTATTGACTTCATTGGGGAATTTCAAGATGGAATAGACCACAGTGCTGGAAATATTTACTTAGGCATGCTAAGGAAAATGAGTAGTTCTGAATAATTTTTAATATTGCCATTAACTACAACAGAATATAAGCATATTAATTTGATTTTTTTTTAATATAAGAAAGAGACAAATCATTAAAATATGCTTAAGAAGTCAAAGGAGTTGTGAAATGAAGAAAGCCACAAAAACTTCTTGTCTGGAGGGTCTTTTCAAGAACTAGTTAATCACAAAATCTCACAATAGATGTATGATCTCTAAGATGTAATTAAACATAAAGCTATAACTCATTTTTTACTGTGGTGAGATTGTTGAAAAGCATCCAAATTCATGTTACCATAAAGAAAATTGGTCTTAAGATTTTTTTCTTTTACATTACAATGACATTGAAAATGCTGTTTTCAGCTGTCACTGATGTCCATCGTTTTGTTCTGGAAAGTTTCTGAAGCCTGACTACTTGGACAAGCACAAAGCCCAGGTCCTCTGGCTATGCCTTGACCTGGTCAGGCAGAGCCAGATCCTGTCCAAAATCAAGTAATTGCACTCAGGTTGCTCAATCCTGCTGGTTACTTCAAAACACAAGTGCCATGTGAATGTCTCTATATGACTTTGGATCCGAGCTGGCTCATGTCTGGCCATTTGAAGAGCAGACAGACAAGCTTGCATCTGTCTGTACCTGTCCCTGGAGACATACCCTAAAGCTGCTAAATAGCTTTTTTTTTTTTTTTAATGTCACAGTAAACAATGAATGTGGAATGTCAAGTAATCATCATGGAGCTGAAATATCCTCAACAAAGAAAACAGGTAAAACAATGCAAATAAAATGAGATTTTTTTTTTTCTTCCCACACCCATAAACTGTCATGCAAGTGCAATAGCTGGAATTGACGTAAACCCTTTTTGAAAAGCTAATTTTGTAGTGTGCAGTCACCTTTAATTTGTTCATTAGTCTCTTATTTTAATGTTTCTTCTTATTTTAAGAAGAATTTTGGTATTTCCAGAATCTGATCCAGAAATACTGGCTATTAGTACTGGAATTACAGGAGAACCTGTAAAATGTTCAGTTTTCTTTCATAAAATTAAAGGTCCTGGTAACCTTTGGATAAGATTCCATATGTTGAAGTTTTAAGTGCTGCATGAATGGGTCTTTTGGCAAAATTTTCCCAAAGAATATTCCTATTAAATTCAGGAATGTAACAATGTAAAATGTCCATTACAGTATCTGAAGAAACATTTACATCTTCAGTAATTAGAAATAACATCCCAGGTGAAAATAGAAGATGGATCTATAATCCTCACTGGTCATTTAGAGCAGTGTTGTCTAATACTATTCACTTACCTTTTTATCATAAATATTTGAGGGTTTATTATTTACTTTTATTTTGCCAGTTTAATTTTTCCTTTTCCATTTTCAAAAGCTGTCTTTTTGAGATTTTACTGGTTACTTTGCTGTTTAAGTACTGATGCAGCCTTCTGCCAAACACTGCAGTCCCTAGGCTGTGCATCCATCCTACATGGCCTGCTACAAGCTGCCACTCTGATGGCTTATTTTGGGGTTTGTGCTTTTGTGGGTGAATACGAGGGACCGATGACCACATTTTATTTGGAAATACTGAGGCAGTAATAAATGGGAGAGGGGTTTATGGAACTCTTCCAGGCACCTTTATGTTTCTTTTCTGAGTTTTCTGAGATGCTCTAATAACTTGAAGGTAAGAGAAAATGTTTTGGGTGCCTATCCATTCCCCACATTCAGACGGATCAGACGACTGGTTTAAAGAACTGCTTGTCCTCAGTGTGATCAAAGAGCCATTCCATTTTACAGTGACAGCAGGATACTATATTCACAAATAATACATTTAAAAGAAGTCTTTTAAAGCTGTAACTCTCTCCACGGCTTTAGTCATAGGTCTATGCCATAAAACGGAACTTTGTTCTAGCAGGGGACAAACAGGTGGCAGTCAAGTCCAGAGGTGGAACTGAGTCAAAGGCTTTGCATAATTGAAGGACAACTTTAAACGTAGCAGCACTTTACAAATAAAATATCTCCTATTTCAGTAAGAAGCAGTAATATGTCCCCAAAAGCAGAACAGAACATGAAGTAGCTACAGGGCTTCATGTGTGGATATAAATTTAGAAGATCTGATAAGCCATCTCAAACTTTTCTCCAGCTGCTTTGATGACATCATTGGTTTCACTATCTACAGTGGCACCATTGTCAGATTAAACAATGACAGTTCTAAAACTATCCTCTCTGCTTTCCTGACAGATATTCATATGATGCATAAGAGGGAAAAATAATCTTGTTGTCATCATAATTTTTTCTTTTTTTCTTTTCATTTTCTTTTTTTCCTCCCACATAATTCCCTTTTGTCCTTCAGGTCTTAATTGCAATTCATTATTATTTTTGTGAAGAGCAGCCTCATGAAGGCAAAGAGTTAAAGACGTCACTTTAAATGACAAAAGCTGAACACTTTACCCCACTTTCAGTCTCTCATCTATTCATCCTTTTCATTGTGAACTTCGCTATTTCAGCTTTCTAAGCTCTTCAACTACCTGCCCCTAATTTGTATTCCTGGGAAGAGGCCTAGGCTAGTTATTTTGCATTTGTGTGCTAATGGTGCTGAGTTTGTTTCTAAGAGGAGAACAGGGAGGGGAGGGCAGGAACCTCCAAAAGGGTTTAAGTGGGAGTGGGGGTGAAGGTGCAGGAAGGGTTGTTTGGGGGAGAGTCATGCTGAATTTTAACCCTGAATGCTTTCTTATACAATTTCGCACAAAGCCCTCCTGATTATATGGAAAATGACACCCTGTGAAAACTTGCCTGTTCATATACACCTTTTAAACAAATAGGTTAGTCAAGTATCTGGAAAGCCTGGGAGACAGTTGGGTCATCTTTTTATGAATACATTAAATCATGACATACATTTTTTCAAAGCTTTTTTTTTTTTAATACAATGCCCTTGAAAATTATGTAAGTTATTCAAAGTATGTATAGTATTCTGAAATACATTTATTAGTGGAAGCAGTCGGTAACTGTAAATGATAGTAGTGCAACCCTGTTCTGCTTAGTTTGATAAAACCCTTTACTTTCACAGGGTTAATTTTGCCTGTGTGCTTAGATGCCATGTGAGATAAAATACCTTTCATTAGATTAAATAGGCAAACAGAGGCTTTTTGACTTATTGACTAGTATTTCAAAGCCGAGCATTTCTTATGCTAATCATTTTTATAACTAATTTAACAGACGTAAAAGAATGTCATTATGAATAATCAGCGATGTTAGTAATTTAGTTTCTAATTAACCAGGGATGTGGCAGACCATTACAGATGGGAATTCTCATTAGCCATGAGAGGCATGGGCGTTTTGCTGCTTGTTATAGATTCTGCTTATATTTAAAAATAGTTTGGTTGTTCACAGTTTTTAACGTGAAGCACTTTCACATCATGCTGGTGGGTAAGTCAGCTTGTTGCACTTCATCACACTGTAAACCAAACAACTATGCAAAACACCTGATGCAACAAAGAGTGTAGGCAGTCATTTTCCATTTCATGAATTATTGCATGACAGTAGTTCTCACCCCAACTCCACACCCAAGAGGTGGATTTGCAAAAGGGGCATTTTTCTTTTGTAGGTGTAAGTTGCTTGCAATACAATTAAGCACAGACATATTAGATGTTCAGATCTGTGCCCATGATTCATTTTCTGCATAAAAATGAAAGGGAGCTTACCAACTTATGTCTCCCTGTCTCTCTGAGCTTGTGACATACTTTTACAGAACTACTGCAGTGTCTATACCATCTAGTCTCCCTGAACTTCCACTAGTGTCTGCACAACAGTTCTGGGGTATGAAAAAGGCTGCTCCTTTTTGTTTTCTTTAGTGACAATTTCCAAAATTATTTCTTATTCTAAATGTTAAAATTCTCTTTCAATGAGACCCAATGAAAATACAACCATCCAGAGAAAGGGTTTCCTTCTATTTTAAAAACTTTAATATATGCATTTACATGCATTTTCAGTTTCTCAGATACTCTAAATCACTTGGAATCAGTACAGTCAGCTTGTTTGGAAAAGACACTGAACACTGTCTACAGTAATAGTAAGTAATTTTGCAATATTAGCATATTAGCAATATGGACAAGCCATTAAACTCTTTGAGAAGGACAGTCTGCCCTTCTCAGGAGAGTGGCAATTTCATGAGGTACAGCAGCAAATAAACCTAAAGGGGAAAAGCTCCCTCCAAGTTCTGAAATTTGGGTTATAAAGAAATGTCCACCTCAGTAATGGCAGACTTTGTCTATAGAACAAAGACATGCACAGTTTTTCAAGAATGACCCGGTTAAACTGCTGTAAACTTTATTCTGAATATACATAACAGACCTCCACCCACCGTTTAATGTAGTTTAACTAGATTAATTTAAACTCTCCCTTTAGTTAACCACTGCAACTTTCTCCAGTAGGGAGAAATAAAAGTGATTTCAAGTCAGGTCATTCATTGTTTCTGTCCAAACCTGTTTGTGATTCCTCTCACTTGGGAACAAGTGTGTCCCATTTCAATTCATGCGTTGGAGTCTGCATCAAAAATATCAGAAGGCGTAAATTAAAATGAGCTGCTGTTTCAATTCAAGTGTTCACATAGGGAAGAAGTAAAGATGGAGATTCCTGATATGTTTATTAGCCTACTTATGTATATTGTATAGCCAGTTAAACTTTGCCTAAGATACAATTGAACACACTTAGTCAGATTAGAAAATATTTTTTCTTTTCATTGCAGAGATTAGAGCACTAACCACAGCCATGGAAAATCAGTGTTCAGTGCCTGCTCTGCTATAGATATCATAATACAAATGACCTTGGGCATGTCACTTAGCATATATTTGCACTGCAGTTAGACAACCTAACCTTAAAGTTCAGCATTCCTGAACTTTTTAGCAGCACCACTAGACACTGTCAACCCCTACTGTTTTCAAAGGCCACTGTGGCCCCCTATAAAAATTTTAATCAAAAGCACCATTGTGACAACTTTGTTTTATATGGTTCAGCAAACCACTTGCTATAAATTGGGAATTGCAGATGGGAATCACTCCAATGGCATTGCTTCAATGTGGGTTAAGTGCTGATGGTCCCAGGCAGATTTGTGCATCCCAGGCTGCTTTGTCCATGCTTCCACGAGTGCCTGAGTGCCTGAGTTGGTCACTGCCGTGCTTGTCCTTGCTGCTGCCACACTTGCCCATGGCAGTGAAGACAGGGCCCCAGGTCCTCACCTGTAAAAAGATCAGTCTACCTCACAGGTGCAATCTGAACATAAATATATCAAAAGACTGTGTGAGGAATGCAGATGCCTAGGGTTAATGAGAGTATTTAATATACAGTCTAAAATACACTAAGTAGTTATCTTTTCAACTTTCCCTAGGAACATGTGGGAAGCTTTATAGGCTCGAGGTATGAGCAACCTCCTAAAATGAAGGTGGGAGGTTATATAAATGTCAAAATTATCTCAGTTCTGTTGGTTTAACCAATGTCTGATTCATCCGACCTCACTCTAGCTTGACTACAATAGAGATTTAAAAAAAAAAAAAAAAAAAAAAAAAAGTACCAGACCATTTTAAAAGAACAGAAGGTGTTAAAAAACCAGAGGTTGTGTTATAATGAGCAGCTCGTGGCCAGCAACCACCTTCACAGATGCTAGAATCTGATAGTTTGTTTGGCTTTGACCTCAGAATTAATGTGATATACCTGAATGTGTGGAATCTTCAGACTTGACTCTGAAATCTTATGGTAATGCACACTTCCAGTTGAAGGAAGTGGGGAAGGTACCTACCTGCATATCAATTCCAGACGATATCGAGTAAGGGGCAGCATAAATAAAATTCTTACAAATACCAGATTTGGGACAATCAGAATACAGTCTGGTGGTGGTGGTCTTTGATCTAAATCAGTTTCTTCATCCTCAGCTGAAAGTCTTTTCTACAGGACAAGCAACAGTAGACTGCTTTCTTAGGGAAACTTTGCCTGAATTAGGTTAAAAAGTGTATATTGCATATCACATTCTCTTAAGTTACTACTTTTGTCAGGAGTAAACTAACTGCACATTGTCATGAGCTTTTCCAGTCGTTAAAACAACCAAAGGAAACCCAAGCAAACCAAACCAGGAGTGCTGAGTCAGTGACTATCTTTCTGTGGGGAAAGAGACGATGAACATTAACGCCTACAACTATATCTATAGCTGTATCTATAAATTGTATGAGTTCCCATCGATTTCAAATTCTAAAGATGAAAGTCTACACAGCTGTCCTACTTTGATTGCTGTGGGGTTTTTTTCTCTGCATGTTTTTTCTGAATGCTCTTGGAGAAAGAGAAAAATCTTTCAACTACACTAATCTAGCCTTCACTGTGCAATGACTGAAATAGATATTGTTTTGTCACTTATAGGTTATTGCTTAATAGAAAGTTGTCTGAGCTAGTTTCCTAAGATTGGGTGATGACATATCTGAACGTCACTTATCCCAGTCATGTAAGCAGGATCTGTATCTTAATAATGATCCTCTGTGCTGGGTTTGGGTTTCCTTTCCTTTGTGTTACAAAGGATGTTCTGATGTATAAAAATGAATAATTTAGTCATAATCGTACCACCACAAGTTTATTGTAAATTGAAGCCACAATTGCAGTCTTGGATGCCACAAAAAAAAATTGTTATAAAAATTTCTAAATAGTTCTTTCTTCAGCTGCAATAACATACCATTTTGCATTACCAGATGTTAAAACTCTATAGATTATCTGACAGCAAATACTATATCAAAGACAGTTCAAAAGAAAAGTAAAAATTATTTTCATATTTTTAATCATGCCTGCAGATGGGTTAGGATAATCTGTCATAGTTCAGAAGTAGAAAAGAAAAGAAACAGGCTTGATGTAACTTGGCTCAGTGATCTGTTTCAAATATGGTTCACACACAATGGGAAAAACAAACAGGTCTTTGCTTGAGAAAACAGATGCAGGAGACAAGTGCAAAATCTTATTCTGTTCGTTTCAAAGACAAAAAAGGAAAAAAACTAGCTTTTTAACAGAGAGAAACAGATCACTCCGAAAATCCAGTGTAAACTTTTATTTTTTTGAGATTCCTTCTCTTCTTCCCCCTTCCTCTGCCCACACACACTGAATCAACAAACCCAGATGTTCACAAGATTACATCCCTCGGTATCCCCCACGTCCTATGCCATGCAAGTGCAACGGGAGATGCCTTACTGCAGATGCATAGGAATTCCTCAGTGCCAATTGTTGTGCTGCAAAGTGATGTACAAACAGTGTGCGTTTATTTCTGCAAGGGAAAAGCTTCATGGACTGAACACACTTCAGAGGCACTAAAGATCTAGAAATTCAGTGCTTACAAAAAATGACTTCTGACTGTCAGCTTCAGGTGTGCACATCCTGGGTCCTTGTCTTTTCAGCAACATGATGTTCCTTCTTATTCTGGCACAGCACTGAACTGAAGAATGGGATGTGGAAGACAGAAAAGTTTTTATACTAATAAAAACTGCAACACACAATTATTATCTTTCTTACTTATGAAATTTATAGGGACTGGTCTTTCAGTTTATACGCACCTGAGGATGTTCTTGGTCATCTGCTTGCCCTCTTTTGTCAAATGTTTTTATTCACTGACACCTATTTTATTTTCAGCCAGTCTGTAGTTTAAATGTGCAACCACTTGAGTCTGCAGAAAGCAGTAGGCTTAGGTTTTCTACACAGCAACTCTTGTGTCACCTTCACCTAGTTTAGTTATGCGTGAATACCTCCTAGCACCCTTCAAGCAGCGTGTATGGAGGGGTTTAAAGCAGCGAATTCATCAGGAGAGTAAAAAAAAAAAAAAAACAAAAAAAAAAAAAAAACCAAAAAAAAAACAAAAACCAAACCAACAAACAGAGTAGGTGGCAGGGTTGGTGGTAGGATGTGGAACCAAACTGCCTGGTGCCTGACATTTGGGGGGGAGGGGGGGGGCGGGAGGAAAGCAGTCCTTCACCATAAAGAATAACCTGGATGTTTACTGTGCCTGGCCGCACACCCAAGAGCGACGTCTGCGCGGCTCCCCTCCCCAGGCCGGATGGCTCCACAGCTCAGTGCCTTGGCTTAGGTGCAGTTGGAAATGCCCGAGAATGGCTCTTTGTTGATTTTCGCCTGTGCGAGAGAGCCTGGTGTTGCTGCGAAGCGAAGTGCTATTGAATTTGCTCACTCAGGCAGAACACTCGACAGGAAGGAAGGAAGCAGCCATTCTTTCTGGTCCTATTGTCTGGCCACCAGGCTTAGGCAATCAAACAGCCCTGTGGCCCGGCTGCGGCTCCCGCTCCGGCCGCTTCTGGTGGGCCCGCCTGGGGAAGGGGGGCAAGCGGGGGACGGCCTTCTCATGGCGTTTACTTTGTTTTCCCTGCACTCCATCACATCTTTTCACGGCTCAGGGCCTCAGGTAGCCAGCCTCAGGTTTCCCAGCCCTCCGAGTTTCTCCAGGGGAAGAGGGTCAGGGAAGGGAGGGGTGAGAGCAGCCGCAGGTGGGGTGGAGCTGCTCGAAGCTGCCTCTGGACTGCCCCTGGATGATAAGAAAGTGTGGGAGCAAAAACTGTAGGAGCCTGTGAGGAGTCCTTCCAGTGCTATTTCTGTCATGGACAGGAAATATGTCCAGGACATATTTCTGTCATGATCAGAAGGCACTGGCTTGGAGCTGGGGGCTATTTAACAACACACTGATCGTTCGGGGTAACAAAGGGTGAGGTGGGAAAGATTGCACAGGAGCAAACCTGCGTTTTGAAAGAGGCTCGTTCAAAAATGTAGATTTCTGATTCCCCAGTCTGTGTCTCAGTTAGCTCCCTCTTCTCCCCAGAGATCAGGAAAGAATGAAAAACAGAGCCAAAGGGACGGTTTTGCGAGGCAGAGTGCTGCAAGCCTGGCATCGGCTTGTGGTGCCACGGGGTCAGGGTGAGTTCTCCTGAGGATTCCTGACAGGGGAAGTGCAAAAAGTGTAACTGGGCTAAGCATCCAGAGCAAAAATCTGTCTGCCACTGCATTTTACCTGCCCCATTACATCCCTCAAGGTCACAACGCTTTCAGTCTCAAATCAGGTGGCAACCATAACATTGCAGTGTGGATTTTGCTATGATGCCTGTCTTGTTCTTACTGAAATATGACCATGGGATAGCCTCCTGCTATGGTTTGGTGGCTGGATAGCAACAGCTGCAGGGTTGTGGTGTTGGGTTTTTTTGGTTTTGGTGTTTGTTTTTTGTTTGTTTGTTTGTTTTTTGTTTTGTTTTGGGGTTTTTTTGTGGTTTTTTTTTGGGTGAGGTGGGCTTTTCTCAGACAATAAGATCCAGTGGTGGATCTGATGGGTGTGTCAGTGATATCATTCTTAATGTTGTATGACAGATAATAACATTAATAGATGATAAATAGATGCAAATCTGCTATGTACAGTGAGATAGTAGACCCTGGCAAATGCAGAGGCATAGTGCTTACACAATCCTATTTCTGCAAGCCCAGGGATGGTTTCACAGTGGTTTAAGTGATTCTAAATCCAGACTCCAGTGCTGCCACCCTTGCTGGTGTTCCCAGCTGAGTGTTCCAGAACCATCCTCTTAGTAAAAGTTATTGCTTCAAGTCTTGCTTGGTTGCAAGGTGTGGACACAGGTGGAAACAAATGACAATCCTCAAGCCTGATCCCCTGGTTACTGTACAGAGGTCGGTGTTGGCAGAAAGGGCAGGAGGGAGTGGGGGAGGCAGGCAGCATGGGGAGCTGCCACAGCCTGGGTTCAGAAAGATGGATATTGCCTTTTGGCATGGCACCAAGATGAGACACTTCAAGTGCCATGGTCGTAGCTGGAAATACTTGCTTGTACCCAAGGAAGCCTACAGGCTGCAGCTGCATTTTGTTAACTTCAACAGAAAAGCATGAGCTGCTTCTAGGAATTGTGGCCTTGGAATATACCCAGCTTCCCACTTTTATCTTAATAAAACCTCTGCTCAACCTGCTCACACCTATCCTGGTGCAAATCTAAAACAACCTTGATTAGTTAATGGAATTATTCCAGGTTTGTCAGTGCAACAGGAAGAAATCAGCAAGAATGAGACCATTTTTTTTCCTTTTAATGGAAACAAGTAGGAATTACTAGAACAGAGAGTAATTTGTAGCCAAGAAGTACTCTTGAATTTGGATTTTATTACAAACTTGAAACTTAGGCCAGTTTTGATGGGATTTGTAAAGGCTTTCAACAAATGTGGGCTGAGTTTCAAGTGAAGCTGGGCTCTGTTGTACAGGAATCTCGGCCAAGGTATGGTTTTGAGTGGAAAGCATATGAAACTCACTGCATTTTCCTGACTTAGGGTCTTGCTTTGAAGTACTTGGTCCATTCAAACCCAGAATTTAAAGCAAAAACCCACATGGTCTTAGTACACTGGAGCCAAAACTATAATAAAAAATTCCCTTTAAACCCAATGATTCAGAGCTAGCACAGATCCAGATAGTCCTTATAAGACGCTACCAAGGTTTGTATTTAGCATATATATTTCTTAGTTCAGAAACTCTAAATACTCTGAAATCTTTACTAACTTCTGTATTCTTGAAAGATCTTAATATAAGGGCTGCAGTGGATAGAAAGATTCAAGATCGTTACTTTTGTTAGGACCTTGTCTATGCATGTAGAAATAATCAATTAATTTTTTTGTCTCTTCCTAAATAAAATGACCCTGCTTAGTGTCTATGTCTGTTAGTGACCCTGCTCATGGGCTCTTTCACCATGCTCAGAACTACAGTGTCTGAGCCTTCCAACAGTGCATGAAGCAACATGAATAACATCTGTTACATGCTCTTTATTG
This sequence comes from Phylloscopus whistleri, assembly GCA_017589585.1. Taxonomy (NCBI): domain Eukaryota; kingdom Metazoa; phylum Chordata; class Aves; order Passeriformes; family Phylloscopidae; genus Phylloscopus; species Phylloscopus whistleri. The sequence continues at coordinate 1,262,593 of JADMLD010001396.1, forward strand.
TCTCATCCTTTCCCTTGAGATGCAGCATGTGCAATGAAGTGTCTTGTTCTGGTTGGGGGGTTTTTTGGTGTCATGATTTGTTTTATGATCAAGAAACAACCTCTTTGAAAATGTCTTAAAGGGGAAATGAGTGGAGGATATTACTGGTTACAAACTGGAGGGAAAATTTCCCATGAGGTACTAATGACGTATTTCTTTTTTCTCTTTCTCTTTTTTTGTTGTTGAGAGACATTTTCACTTTACTGCAACAGTCACATACACAAGCTCTGTGCGCACATTCACAAAGCTCAACAGAACTGCTTTCAAGCATTTTTATTTGAACACAGTCTAATGCAATTAGCGTTATTGCCCAGCACGCCTTTGATAGCACAGAGTGTGCTGCAAGATGACTTCTCTCGTTTACTGATGCATCAAAATTCCATATGAGCAGCCACCCAGCGACTCAGCTGGCTTTTGCATTTCCAGTTAACTACCCTGAATCATAAAAGTCTGGGAAAGGATCTGAGAAACATGTTCCTTCAACTACTGCAATGCTTCAGCAGTAAGGCTGAGTTTGTGTTACGTGTGGAAAATCTCATGTCAGTATGTGTCATTCGTAGTCCTGTGCAGATCTGTTAGACGTTTCTGAGTGGGGCTGGTTGTCCCCAGCTGCTTGCTTGTAGAACACGCATAGAGCTAATGGGAAGTCTGCATGTGACTTGCTGACAGGATCAGGCCCTGGTGCTATAAGTAGTCAAAATATTTTGGCTTTTCATCAATAATCCCAGTATGAAGGGTCTTCTTTCTCGCACAGCTCTGTAATTAATCCTTGGCTGCTTTGGCTGTGATCCCAATGGTCCAGGCCAAGAGGAAGTAGGAACGGGGCAGTCAGAATAGAGGTCACTTTATAGCTCATCAGAATCAAAGAGATGGCCTCAAAAGTCACCTGGAAAAGGGAACTAAATTGTTTTGAAGGTGAAAAAGAATGAAAAATGACAGCTATGAGGATGCTCAAAACTAAAGAGAGAACACAGCAGTAAAGGAGCCAATGCTCATTTGCAGAATAACCACTGCTGGTGTTCCATGGATATTGCCATTACCAGTGGCCTTTCCCAGGAATAACTGCACAGGAACATGCTCTAACGTTACCTCTACTTCTCTCTGGAAATTCAGAAGAAAAAGCCAAATATGCAGAAGGTGTCCGAAGTTGTCTCCATCCATTTTTCTTCCTGGCAAGTCCTGTTAGTCCTTTCTGCATATAAAACAATGTGAAATAGAACAAGAGTTGGTTTTAAGGATGTTAGAGCAAAACTGGAGAACACTGTTCTCCAGTTTTCTGTTCTCCACTGTTCTCTCTGTAGGTGCAGAACACTATTGAACACTATTTGAAGCCTTCTGAGGTTGAAAGAAAGGCTGTATTAGGTGTCCACATCCTGCCAGACAACACTGTTGTCTGTGTTACGACAACTGTCACAACACAGTATCTTAACTAGAAGTGTGACTTGCCATTATTTCACCTGTCCACATGCTCTGGGTATTAGAGCTTAATTTTTGAAAAATCATGCTTCTGGAGCATCAATGCCAGGTGAAATACCTCTCTATACCAAAGCTCTGCATAGTCAGGAGGAATGAAGAAAACGTCATGTTCTTGATTCCTCTGGCCAACGTACACTGGAGCTCAGCTGCCCTAACAGGCACAGCCTGTGTGCAGTCAGAGCAGTGACAGAGCAAGTACATGCTTGCTCCTCTCCCTTTCTTTCACCTAACAATTTGTGTAGGGCAAACCTAGGTCATAACAGAGGCAATGATCTGGCCTGTAAAATTTCTTTGGATGGAGAAGTTGGTGCTAATTCAGCATGTTTCAGTTTGCTGAGCTCCACCAGGCTGCATATGATTTTTAACAGAATCCCCACATACTAGATCCTGCATTGTGTTGTGGAGTTTCCTCAGCACAGCTAATCTACACCTAGTTTGATAAAAAGCTGGTTCCATTGCTGGCTCTCTGATTGCTGTTTTGATGTGAAAACATAGTGGACATCTGAGGAACTTGGGTTTCTTGTCCCACTGGTCCCTCCCCCCATATGGATTTTAATGAGTTTGTTAGCTGTCATATCTTGGAGATTAAGCTTTTGTGCAAGATTTTTGTTGAGGGTTTTTTTTTTTTCAGGACAGACATGTGTAAAGGGGCCCTTTCAGTCAGAGAACAAGTGTTCCTTAATGGCCGTACACAATTTTTTGGCATGCATCCATTCATTGGCAGTATGATCAAACATCCCAGCAGACAGTGGAACAGATAGTTGTAGGTGTAGAGACCTTGGGAGCACAAGGAAAATTATGTCATCTCTGTTTTCTTTGAGGACTTCCATCAAGACTGAAAGCCCATGGTAAGGGGTGATCCTGATTTCTCTGGAGTCAGCCTAAAGGACTGTCTGGAAAATTCCATAGAAGACAAAAGGGTTGCTGAGCTACCTTACTGTCAAATTAACTTATCAGCTGGAGAAGTTTTGATTTACATTGAAATTCTCTGTTGGTTACTGAGAATCTCCCATTTAAAATTAATGACTTCCTAGCTGATGAATGATGAAGAAGGAAAGGAAGTGTGCTGAAAACTGAACAAAAATCATCAGGTGAAAGGGGCTCTCTGTGATTATGGAATAAAAACTAGTCATTAGGGCTTAAAAAAAAAACAAAAACCAAACAACTGGAGCTCTTCTTCTCAGTGGTACTAATGGTAGATATTTTCTTGGAATAGAAAATTACTTCCCCCCCTCAGGATCTGTGATACTATAAAAACAGGTCCCTTCAGAACTAACTTCCAAATATGCTAACATAATACTCCTCTAAAGAAGAATAAGAATGTTTAGTTTACAGTTAATTGAGGGTTTTGGGTCAGGAACTTGAAATCTGTCCGTTAGGGTATGGTTTTCTGGTTAAGGAGTCATAAGTACACAGTACACTTTATTAAATAACTTGAAAAAGACCATGTTTAAAACATGATAGATGCTTTAGTATGTTTAGCAATAGATAAATGCTGAAAGAAGAGAGGAGGCTCCTCTTGGCAATAACTAGGTGTGTCATTTCTTTGGAAAAGAGTATTTGTTTGTCACCTGTGCACTCTTTTTCTTTCTCTTAACTGATTTGAGGATGGAGGGAGGCAAGATAAGGATAAAAGCAGAAAAGTAGAGCAAAATAACACGGGAATTTATGGGTTTTGAAATCCTAAAACAATTGTTAAAGACAGAACTGAATAGAGCACCTACTATTTGAAGCCTTCCGAGGTATGAGGGAAGGGCTGTATTAGGTGTCCACATCCTGCCAGATGGGACAGTCATTTTAAGAGGAAGACATGATTAGTAGGGTAAACAATAAGTCAGTAATAACCACGAAGAGGGAAAGGAACTTATGAGGGAAAACATATAAAGAGACATATTCAGGTGCCAAATCTCAAAGCTCCTGTTTGTCAGAGCCAAATCTCAGGCTCTGACCCTGAAGGCATCTCTCCTGCGATGCCAGGGGCGTGGGGGGGAGAGAGAGAAGCAGCATTCAGACAGGTACCCTGGAACTGTGAAACATTTCTTTGTGAGCAGGGTAGTGTTATAGACAGTTCATCATTTCCAGGACCATTCTTATGCTAATTCCCCAGACTTAGGGAAAACTTAAACTCCTTCCCTTGCTGAATGGAACCAATCCTCCATCAAGAGTTAATTTTAAAAAGAGAGCAAGCAGAAGGACTTCATGTTTGGCAAGCTTGGGGTTAGAACGTTCCCATATACACATACACATTTAGAAGAGAAGTATCTTAGTATTCATGATACTTGGTGATAGAGTAGCAAAAAGCTTTCAATTAAGCATGAAAAACAAATATCACAATTTATCTCAATTCTTCAGTCTTTTATGTGCTGAAGGTATTTTTTATGTGAGGTTTTGTGAGGTTTTTCACACTTTGTGGGTGTTTTTTTATTTGGGTTGTGTGTTTTTTTGGGGGGTTTTTTTGGGGTTTTTTTTTTGTGAATGTCTTTCATTTCAAGTTACCCTTGTTCTGGGTCTTTTTTTAATTCCCTTTGGCCAAAGCGTTTCTGAATTTCTGCCAAGAAGTTACTATGTAAAGCCTGTTGTACTCAAGAGTTGGATTCCCATTCCTGGAATCATGACTAGCAACCCCAAAATAGAGTGCATTGTTGTTTCAGAAGGAAAACAAGAGAGGAAAGAAACCTTAGGAACAAACAGAGAAGGATGAAGCCAAACGACAGTTACAGACTCTTCAGAAAGCTACTCTTCAATTAGACATTTAGATTGGCTGCTAAGGAATCTAATCTAGATGGTCTGAAAACTGCATTTGAAGTACAGACAGATCTTACAAACTAATGCTACAAGTAGCTACCTATTTTTGTTTCCTGTCTACTTGTTTTTAGGAACCATCATCTTTGCAAACACTTGAGGGACAGGACACTTTGGAATGTCCTGTTTCTCCTGCAGAATGCATTTTTGTTTCCGAACACAAAGCATGACTTCACCACAACTACATTGCAAAATTCATTCTCTCAGGAAGAAAAATATGGAACAATCAGAGCAAGGGGGAAATAAATAGAGAGCATACTTTTTTTTAATGGTAGAGTAAGAAAATGACCTAGTAAAAATATTGATATATCAACAAAGAAATAATGAGAATTTACAAAAGGATTCCATGCTAAGGGAACCTTTCAGGAAACATTCTTTGCTAAAGTAAGTATTTTCAGGAGGCATCTTGTGTTAAAGTATATTACAGAATCCTAAGTCAAGAATTCTGTACCAAGTTATCTCATCAACTTAATATGCTCTGCATTGCTTTTTGCTTTTAAATGGAAGTTTAAAATTCATAGGTATAACAGCACTTGATCCAATAATAATAATAATGATTATTAACAGATGGAAGTTTAAAAGCATGGAGAGCTTGACTGGAGAAAAGAGAAGAAACTTTGGTGTCTTGGTTTAGGAAGACAGACATCTGCCAGGGAAAGCTGGAGTTTCCCTTGGATTGGAGAATGTAAACCCTCTCCCTCCAAATTATTATAATTTTGCAATTAAGGGCTTTCAGGCAAATATTTGGGAATAGTAAAAACAGTTCTTTACTAGGAATATTAAGAATACATATGTGGTAGTACAAAAAACTCCAAGCAAACAAGCAAACTAAAAATCCTAGAAACCCTGGCAGAGTCAGAGCTACAACCTGACACCCTGTTGGTCAGGGTGTTGGAAGCAGTCCAAAGTAAGTCCTCCTGGAGTGGCAGATATGGTTCTGTTGGAGCAGAGATAATCCTGTAGAAAGGGTCTAGTGATGGTGAGATGCATCCAGTCTTCCTCTGGAATCCAGTGGAAAACAGAGTATCTGGTGTTCCTGAGTCTCAGTTTTTGTCTAGGTAGGAATGGTTGGCTCCCCCCACTGGGTGGAGCATCTCACAATGGGATGATGTAATGTTTTCAGTCATGTGATGAGCCTTAACGGCCCATTAACAGAAGGCATCCCCCTGGAGGGAGGATGGGCCATGGAAGATATAAGGAATACTGCCCCACCTGGTTTTAGCAGCTGGCCCATTATCAGAAGGTGCCTGCCCCCTCCCCCCTGGAATTATGAGGAATGAGTTATACAAGAGGTAAAGAAAACATCTCCCTATCCGGTTTCAACAGATGGAAAAATAGAATAAACTTTTTTTTGTTATGTAGCCCAAGACATTTGGGCTAGCAAAGAATATTCTATTTATGACACACAAGTGAACAAACCTGTTTCTGAACATTTAGTAACTTGTGATGAACTCATCAATTCCCTATAATATACACAGAAACAAAATCCTACTTTTGCCTAATAAAATATGACTAATATTGATTAAGATGTTCATAGGAAAAAAGTCAAGACCAGACAAGAGAAGACAATGATTTTGGCCTTTGCTTTCAGAGGGTGTTAGCACCACAGTGTTAAGCTTGAGAACCTGTAAAGGTCTGAGCACAGAGATGAAAATCCACCCTGGGAAAATTCATCTCCTTTAAAGTCCGTCAGAATTGTGCATCAAAGGCCAAGTACAGCCCAAACACATCAGCTCATTTGCAAGCATCAGCCTGCATTATTATATTAACAAATGTATATTTGTGCATGTGTGCAATATAAAGTCTATATTAAAATCCAGTCATAAAATATGTCAGCATTCCCAGGCTAGAAGTACATGGTGACACTCTAACTATCTAATGGGACACCTACTTTGTCTCTCTGCTTATGTAACTAATGAAGCAGTAGCACCAAAGGTAATATGTACTATGTAAGGACAGAACAGAATGGGTGGCTTTGAGCACTTATGAAAGATTTTAATGATTTAGGCTTAGGTACCCAGTTTGGGAATTTGATGTAGGAGCACACAGGTTTTCTGTCTGGTTATCTTCAAACATACTAGATATTTTAGCACTTACCTTTTGGAGTATGCTGTCTGCTACAGCAGACAGCTGAATTTATCACTTTTGTGCTTGCATTAGATGAACTGAACCTCTCCTGAACTAGACAAGTTTTCACAATGACATTGTAAGGATTTATTTTTTTTTTTTTAATTCTAGTGAAGATGTCATGAATATAGAAATACATAATATTTTTTTCTTCTGTAAAGGGGTAAGCAAAAGGTGGCTAGGTGGCTTAAACATGAAATCAGTTTTTGGCTCTACAAAACTGAATCCACATATAATACAGAGAGCTTTACCGAGTGGAGATACACAAAATATTCCTACATGCATCACTATGGAGATGCATGGCCAAAACACAAGGTCAGACAGTACCACTGAAATTAGATTGCAAGGGGCACACTCTTTTCTTTTTCTAACCCATTTTGGTGCACACAAGTGCATGCGTGTCTCTAAGTAAACTACAGTGTTTGCATTTAAAAACACATAGCTATGTCAGTTTCTGTAACTAGATCCTTCAGTGTCTGTTACTGATCTTTTCTGCATTTCTTTAGCTTATACTTGTGAATCAGAAAGTAAAATGCAGAATCTTACCATATACAAAAGCAATGCTAAAGAAAACATCTACCATGTCCAGCTTACAGGACCGGACACTCATGCATGGTATCAATCAAATTTGCTCATGGCCCACAACATAAAAATCTCAGACATTTGCAGAAAAATTATGTTTGGGCACTTGGTGCTGCATGCTCACAAGGAGAGGATGTTCAGGCAGTGGTGACACTGGTTAAAACTATGCTTGGTGTGAGTTCACAGGCAGACGCTCCCTGATTTAGCACAAACTTGGAGTGACACTTTTTTTCTTAGGAATGACAGCATGCTACAAGAATGTGGAATTGAATGTAACCCAATTCAGAGGCAGAGACTTTTCTCCTCCAGGGCCACGCATTTGCTTTACGCCACAGACAGAACTGGCTAACTGGCTTACACTATGCAGTACCTTATTATGCCCTGATTTGGGTCAAGCCTAAGTGTATCACATTCAGTTGACCTGTTAAATGTGCCTCGAAAGAAAGTGTTTATGACTCTCCAAACATGGGATCCAAAATAGGGCAGATGTGGACAATACAAATACTGGCTTTCTCCTTGTTTTGTTGAACTTGGCTTCAACAGCAGCTGTAGTGAACACAGCAAGCATATATCAAACTCCAAAAGCTGGACATTTGTATTTCCTAGGTCGATTACAGGAAAAATCATTCAAGTTTTCCACAAATAGTCTTAAAATCAGAATGGTTTGATATTGTGAATTGAACTCCCAGACATCTAACTGTAGGACAGACTACCCAGGAGAAATGAGCAAATGTGAAAAAAATGAAAGTCATATTCGGTCTGATCCTCAAGACTCTTTCACAGCTTTATTTCCTCTTAGTACTCACTTTTGAAATGTAAAGGATTCATAATAAGGTGAAGAGGGACACTAGAGATTTGATGCAGTATGTGCAAGTGGAATGAGAAATGTCTCACACAGACTGAAGCAACTGAAGAATTTGATTGAAAATTAATGGAGTAAAAAAAATTACAAAAATTTTCATCTGGTTAGTAATGATAAGATACACTGGTAATCATGTGTCTTAGAAAATGTGTTTCAGAGTATGCAATATTATAAGTATATCCAGGAGAATTACAAGGAGAAAAAAAGTTTGTATCTACTATAGATCAATAGAGAAAAGAATTAACTATATGGCAATGCTAATATAGGAAGCACATTTCTTTTAGCTCAGTTATTGATCTCTGAGATAATTACACTGTACATCAAAAGAAATTCAATTGTATTCATGTGTTACTTTGTAAACAGCATTAGCATCATTTGGACATGTAATCATACAGCAGGGAAAAAGCTTTCAAACTAAAATGTATATAAACCACTATGGTTTTGCTTTCCCAGATCTAAAGTATGCATTACAGCCAAGCAGATACAGTCTCTTGCTTATGTGGTTCTAAGAATTTGAACAGAGTTATAAAGACAGCAGTATAAATGTCAGTTACAGGCTGCTGTTCAATCTCCCCAGTTTTTTCTCCAGATTTGTACTTACAATTTAATCATCTTCAAAACCATTTTCATTGCAGTGACTCTTTCTGATAGAGGGAACATGGGTGTTAGGGGCAGTCTATCCCTACAGAGCTAATGCTTGGTTCAAACTAGGTCACCCAGTTTTGTGAATGAGATCTCATATCACTTATCATTTTGGCAAGATTAAAAAAAAAGAATGCAGTCCTTATCAATCATAGCTGCATAAGGCACCAGATAATGAGGTAAAAAAAAAAAAAAAAGCCTAGTAAGAAATGTGTTTTGTCGAGGATGTTGATGCAAAGGGATGTATAGACATTCATGTTGTTTGAAGTCCTTCTTATCCATAGGTGACAGAAAAAACCAAAGTCCTTCTCAAAAATGCTAGAAGTTCCAAGTGCCAAATCTCCAGCTCCTTAAACCCAGCAGATTCCCCCAACAACTTTGTCAAGGCAGTAATTGTGGGAGGTAAATAATCCCATCTGCTCTTGTGAGACTCCACTCCCCTTCAGCTCTGGGGTCTTCAGCACAGGAAGGACATGGACCTGTTGGACTGACTCGAGAAAAGAGTTACCAAGATGAGCAGAGGGATGGAACATTTCTCCTGTGAGAAAAGGCTGAGACAATTGGGATTGTTCGGCTTAGAAAAGGAAAGGCCTTGTGGTGACTTAATTGCAGCCTCTAAGTACTGAAGGAAGCCTATGGCAAAAATGTAGAGAGACTTTTTACAAGGGCATGTAGTTACAGGACAAGGGTGAATGGCTTCAAGCTGAAATAGAGTAGGGTTATATTAGATAATAGGGAGAAATTCTTTTGACTGAGGGTGGTAAAACACCAGAACAGGTTCCTCAGAGAAGTTATGGATGCCCCATCCCTAGAGGTGCTCAAGGCCAGGTTGGATGGAGCGCTGAGCAAGCTGGTCTAGTGGAAGGTGTTCCTGTCCAGGGCAGGGGGGTTGGAAGTAGATAATCTTTAAGGTCCCTTCCAACCCAAGCCATTCTATGATTTTGTGATTGTCAGTCCTGTCAAATGCCGGGCTTGAAAACATGGGTCTCCTACTGAGTTGCGTGCAATTCTTTGCTAGGAATGATATGGTTTCTCTATGTCTTCTCCTGAGACACACTGATTTTCTCTCTGAGAAGCATTCCAGAGAAAGATTGCATCAGCCACTGCATGTAGGGTGAGTTGAAAAACAGCGTTTTCCGAAGGTATTGTCCCTCCACAGTCAGTTCCACTGGGGATACCCACATCCTTTGGCATCCTGCAAGGAATGCCAATCCTTGTCTTTCACATAAGCCATCATATGGATCTTCATGCATCACACAAAACAGAGTGATAAATGTGTTGTCACTGCAAAAATATGGAAAGTCAGATGTAAAGCATGAAAATATACAATTGTTTGAGTTTAAAATGAATGTGTGTAACATAGAGAATGCTTCTCTGATTCACTTATTTGCATTTTATATTACTGCATTCAATAAATCTCTCTGCTAATGAAAACTGTAAAGGACTTCCAGATGGCCACCCTTCTGAACGCAAGAATGGGCTGAACCTCACAGCTGTGCAGAGGAATTCAAGTTTATCTGTTGCAGAAGACACAGGGCATTTTCCCTAAACTTGTCCCAGTGACATGCTGGGGAAAAACACAATATAAAATAAAAGAATCAGACCCTGGCTGGACAAGGGTTCTAACATTTACATATAATTAAGGGTGTGGTTTGGGAGGGCAGATGTAATCAGGCACTGAACATTACTAAAAGAGCAAATCCTTTGCTAAAACCATGTAAAACATTTGTGTAAACTCACTGTCATTGTAGCAAAAACATATCACAGCATTGTTAAAGATCTTGATTCTTCACTCCTGAAAGTGCAAAGCAGTTCACGGGTCATAGAGTTTGGGGGAATGTTGTAAAACATTGTTGTTTGAAAGAATAAATAAAAGGATTGGACCTCAGCTTAATTTTATCTGAATTCCCTTCTAAAATACTCAGTTTAAGATGTAATAGGAGATTCACCCCTGGACTATTTATTTCTTTACTTTCTATACAGATGTTTTAACAGTAAAGCTGCAATCACAGTGAGCTTGAGGGAACAAAGGTATGATATTAAGATCATAAATAAATTACTCTGAGACATCCGCATTTATTAGTACTTAGACCAAGAAGAAGAATCTTCAGAATTTTCAGGATTTAAATAAATAAGCCTTATTGTGGCCCATAAACATTGCTGTTAAGCTATACAAGGTGGGATTCACAGAATTCAGGTGTCTGTGTGAGGCTGTCACCTAAGATTCCCTTTATAGGGAAGAGAGAGAAAAAGGTGCATTAAGGATAAGAGTCATTTGACCTATTTTCACCATCTATTTTAGGATGCGATGAATCATACTCTAGAAGTGCATATTTTATTTCACTGAACATAAATGAGAGCACAGAGAGACTACTTCAGACCTTAACTACATCTACACTATGATTTATGTTGATTGCCATACTGATGTCTATATTCTGTGAAATTATTTCCAATCACACCCACCTTTGTTGGTTTTCAGTTAAACACAGTAACAAGGTTAATTTAGGAGAATGTCTTACATCCTATGCAAAAGAAACTGGGAAAAATAAGAAACAAGTGAGACCAAGATCAAATCAGGTGCTAGTTATAGTTTACGTGTAGAGTAGTTGGCTGCATTAGTAACGGGCCTGAAATACTAGAAGCAAGTCTGATGGCAAATTCTTTCATCAGTGAGAAATTTTCCTCTGACAGAGAGCTACAAATGTAAGTGAACATATAATTTAATTGTTTATAGAAGCAAAAACATAACACGGGATGTCATTTGGGATTGTTAAAAGGAAGAATGCAGAGGCAGAAGCTATTCCAGCCTTATTGATACAATCCAATGTCAAAACATAAATTAGTCAATGACTGTAAAAGAATCTATGTCTTACACTGGTATTACAGTAAATAATTACAGTAAACAGAGGAAGCCTTACATTTGTGTGGTATACTAGTTGTATTTAGAACTATGTATTAATATATAATATAAATATATTTTTGAAACAATCAAGAAAGATCAAACAATTAGGATATGGAGAGTTCCAGTTTTCATTTTTTTTCTTGAGAAATTCTGTTTTGAGAAACAGGTGGATACTGTTCATGAATGGCATTTCTATTTTGAGAACATATGTATGTGGTGGTGGTGTATGTGTTTCATGAAAATAGAAAAGAACATGCCATCTGCTATATAAAAAACAAACAGTGATGTCCCACGTTGCTGGTGATCTGTTTGCAGTTTGTATGGCTGTAAATGTTATTTATTTAATGCTTTGGTAAGAGCAATATTTTATTATGTTTATTTTATAAAATGTTCTTCAGAAGATATGAAGTACAGTTAACTTATGCTTCCTGCACTCTCCATTTTCAACATCTGAAGTCCTTGGAAAATTTCCTACATCCATACTTCTCAGTCTTCCAGATTTGTGTCTTGGCATTGACACCTATATCTTAAATTTGTATCTTCTATAGTCCTCATATATAGTGAGAATATAAAACTTCCAAAGGTTTGGGTTATTTTCAGTTGTGAAGGTTTTTGGTTTTTTGTTTGGTTGGGTTTTTTTGTTTTTGTTTGTTTGTTTGTTTTTTGGTTCTGTTTTGTTTGTTTTTGTTTTGTTGGGGTTTTTTTATGGATTGTTGTCTGTTTGTTTGTTTTTGTTTGAGGAGTTTTTAGAGTAATACTATATTAGCAACATTATATTGCTATTAACATTAGCTTCCTAAAAATGCAAGCATGTCTGAGACATCCAAGTTTTATGGAAGTACAAGGCCAGACATGCTAAGCTCCTTCATTCCCTCAGGAATACCCTCTGGTCTACAATGAGAAGTAGCATCCAATTTTGTCCAAAAGTGCGCTCATTTACAACCATGTTGGCAGAAGTCAAATTTCATCTTTGCCAGGGCCTCCATCGGTAGGCTCTGAACCTTCACCCACCCACCTCTGTTTCAGTCTCTCTCTTCCCCTACCCCTCCGGGTGTCATCACTGAGACCCACAGAGGAGCTTTTCCCTCCTTGTACCTACACTGTTACCTCCTGCAAGGCACTGATGGTGCTGGTGTCTGCATGTTGGGAAGTGCCATGGTGTGTCCGTGGCATCAGGCAGTTCAATGTCACAAACCTTCTCTCCCAGTGGTTTCAGCACAGCTTCCACTGCCATGACCCAGTCTCTACTTTAACTCCTGTGGTTAATGTTGTAACTCAAATGTGTCTCAATCCCCACGGTGTTGGCTTGCCACCTTAAGATCCCTCCTTAAAGCCCCACTCTCAGCAGCTACCTTTCTGTCAATATGCTCTAGGTTGGCACCAACCACTTCTCCTCACACCTGTGATTGTAGTAGGGGAAAAAAAAGACCAAAATAAATATTTACCGTGTACATGCAAGAAGAAAAGGGCTGTTTTCCCTTTTCTGTCATTGATTTCCTCAGTTCCTCAGTTACTGGTCCTGCTCTATTTATTTATGATACTGTGTCTAACTTGGACTGCATTTCATGGGCAAAAATCCTTGCTGCTTTGCTGTGGTTGTTTGTGCTAGTGTTGCTTATGATAACAAAGAAAAGGAAAAAAGCATGGAGGACACTCCAGATGAAAGCAATAGTAAACACACAAAAATTGGCTGAAAGACTCAGAAGAAGATGGCAAATAAAATGACTGTTTAAATGTCCTCTTAAAAATCTATTACCTTTCACATTCATAGTGCCTTCTTAGAATGGCAAATGTTATCCTTTAATCTACTAGGCATGTCAAAAACCCCAGAACCCTGTGTAGAAAACACTTGATTAAAATTAGCTTCTAAATGCTAAAGAAGCACTAGCAAGCTTTTACTGTTGTTAACAGGGTTTCACATTTTTCTCCTAAGTGATTGCAGAATTCTTGTTACGTATCAAAATCCAGATATAATGATAAACAACATTTCAAAATCAAAAATCTTCTCTTTTTTGCGCTTGTAAGTACACCAAAATTTTCAGAGCAGTTTGGCTTACCTCTAGTATCTTGTATGTGCTCTAGAAAGCTGGATATGAGAAATCAAGCAGAGCTTGAGCCTCTCATGTGGAGACCAAAAAACTTTCTATTTATTGAGAACATCTATGCCCCCAAATCTCTTAGATACCAAGAGTACTGACAAGAATAGGCTTTGCAAGAGACCCCACTGACCATACTGGGTTCAGAATTGAGTAACAGTTACCAGGAAATAAAACCATGCTAAAAAACTGAGTAATTTATATGCTATAAAGTGATGGTTTGTTCAGTTGTGTTTGTTTAAACTCTGAAATATCCTAAATTCACAAGCTTACAAGATGGACAGTGGGATAGTCCCATACATTTTGGCAGTGTAAATGCTGTGTCTAGCAAAGAGAGTCTGTAAAATGCTTGCTGCCAAAAGCCAGGAAGGGCACAAGGGGATGGCTTTTTTTGTACCTGCATTCCTTGCCTCTTTTTTTAAATATCTCCTACCAACAACAACAACAACAAAAAAGCATACTGGGATAAACAGACATTAATGTATGACTGGTCTGACAGTCATACAGAGTCTACATTCTCATCACAAAGAATGAAAACCTTTAAAAGCTAATGGCTTTCTCTGTCCTAAAGGAAATGCTTCCTGAGTGGGGGGAGCTGCATCTTCCTGCCTTTGCTTTTATCTACTCTGGGGCTAATGGAAGACATCGGTTTCCTGTTCTGTCAATCTTGCCTGTCAGGCAGACAATGAATTCACTTTAATCAAAGCCACAAACTTTTAACAAGATGCATACGGAAGGTGTCTCCCTTGCTTGTACAAATGTTCTGTACCTTTTGAATCATCAGCTGTTCACTTTGTAGGAGGACCAGATGCTGAGGAGGTGAAACCCTCCTATTATTCCACCAGCTTCAATAACCCTGCTGATTTGTACCAGCTGAGCTTCTCTCTGTGACTTACATTTTCAAGCCTCTCAGGTATATACATCTGGAGAAACAATCAAACTTCTGCTTTTCTTCCATTGAAAACAGTAAAAATACTTCTGAGGTATTATTTTAAAATAAAGTCTTGCTGGCTGCTTTTCTCAGAACGGCTTTCTATCACCACTGAATTATTTTTTATTTAATATTTTTTAAAAAAATAGAATTGTTCCTGATTGTTGGCATCATATTTTAGTGTTAAAAAAGAAGAGAGGTCCATTTATTTGGATAGAACTCCATCAGGCATTGAATTACTTGGAATTCTTTCTGTTTGGGATATTATCAATGTGACCAGCAATTGAGGACATAGATAATGGCGGCAAATAAATCTTAATGTAAGAAGGCAGATAAAATGTTCCTACTCATAATGGCACCGTTACCTTTAAAATGCCAGAACTGAAAGACTTAAATCACTAAACTTCACATGTTCCCTGTTTCAACTCTACCACACAGACAAAATGTCTTAAAACCCTGGGGCACTTGTAACCTGAGTATCCTGCATGTCCTATGGCTTAAGTCTTTATAGATTACTTACGAAGATCAGATAGTGCAAAGAAATTGAGAGCAAACCATGTTCACTTTGATACTGTTTTCATACCAAATGAGGAAAATAAGTTTCCTCTTTGAAAACCACATGAACAGAATATAGGTTGCCCATGTTATAAAAACAGGAGAAGTTGTATTACAAATATATTCTTATGAAGAGCTCATCACTTTGGCCCTTTTTTGGAATTTCACTTTTAAAATCTTACCTTTAAGAGAAAAAAGATAAGAGGAAAAATGTTCCAAAATGTTTTAAATTACCTAAGCAGAAAAGCTACAATACAAGTTAACAAATGGATGAAAAGTATTTGAAGAACTTTTTGAGACCTATAACATGTAATCTTTTTTTCATTGAATGGCTAATAATCCTGATTTAAAAGTGCAGAGTACAAACGACATCTTACATTTTACAAAAAATTAAATATAGAAGTGTTTTTCTATTTCCATTTTCAATGTCATATTCATAATAATCATAATGTCAACCCCAACTTTGCTACTCCTGATTTAGCAAAAGCAAATACACTTGCCTCCCCCAATTTATCAGGAGTAAATATTGTATATCAAGCACATACATAAAATAAATATCCGGTCAAATGGAAGAGATGGGAATTGTTCTGCTAGTTAGTAAATTATTCAGTGCTGGTAATGTTGCAGCTATCTAACTGTTGCTAATTGCCCAGCTATATTTACTGAGTACCAGGAGGGAAATAAATAAATAAAAGATGCTCTGAATCACTCGTCTGTCTGATCCAAACCATCGAAGTGCACTGTTGTGTTAGTTTCTCCAGAAGTATAAAAATCCTCTTGCTGGGAACTTTGACTGGTAATGGCTTCTGTTCTCTAAATGCTTATGCACATATGTACATTTGCTCAAGTAAACAGTCCATGAGACTGTGCCCATGAATAATGTGACAGATACAGAAAAGTATAGGCCTGTCTGACTCCTTTAATGTTTACAAAAACCTTAATGTCTTGAAATCTGTCGTTAAGAGGTAGATAAATTTTGATATTTCTCACATTAAACTTAATGTCACTTTATGTTCTGTCATTGAAAGGGATATTGAACATTTAATGCAAAATAAAACAACACAGTCTGTACCTTAGTTCATTTTATATTTTCTGAATATTGAGGCTCTAAGCAATATTCATGTGAATTTGTTTCTCATTGTAGATGATTTCAAGATCTATTAAAAAAAGGGAAAATTGAATCAACAGATATTCAAAACATAAATGCTAGGCCAGAATTCACCTGTGCCACTGAGGTTGACATGACTGCCAATCCCATGGTTTGCTTCCTCACCCATCACCAAGCAACTCAGTTGTCTTCTTTAGCAAGTGAGCTGCAGCTACCTGACTTCAAAATGAGGCAATGGAGCCTGTGAGATGACAGGAAGGAGTGCAGGGAAGGGGGACCATGCAGGTGTTGGATCAGGTCAAGCCAAATTTTATTCCCTGGGAATCAGTTGATCTTACCTTGTTTGTCCCCAAGTAAAAATGACATCGTGTGCTTTTTTTCTTGTTACTCCCAACAACCCCTCATTTTTGCTGAGCTCACTTCAGTGAAGAACAGCTCATGTGAAGGCATCTGATCTCATCGACAGGAACGTGTACTAAGATTTGTGAAGGCAAATTTTCCCTGCTTTCCTCAACTCTTGCAAGTCTTTTTGTCACAAGGGCACAGTCACCCTATCAAATGCCCTAGATTACTGTCTTGTCACAGCTGCATGCAACAGCTAAAACTCTTCTTGCCATGGTAGTCAAATGGCCAATTTGAAACCACTTTCCAACATGCAATATTACCTGTGAGATCACTAATGGTGACAAAAAACATTTTAGTCCTTGCTAGCAGTTCAAATCCAGCATATGAATCTGTAAGGCTGTGTTTGTGAAGTGATGGAAGGAGGTAGTGTCACACTGATCTCAGTGCAAAGGGGTGTGTGTGGCGGGACAGTGGATGTTACTTGGCACTCATTCTGACAGTCCCAACAGGCAGCCCCAGGAGTAAAACAGTGATCTCCTCCATGCTGGTAATGTTACCCCTGAGTGAAAACATCCCTGCAGGGCGATGTGAGGAAGCTCATGCTGTTTGCTTTATGCTGTATCTCTGCAAAGCTTGTTCGAGCTGCAAACACATGCCTCCTGTGAATCCTGGAGAGGATAAAAGAAAACCAGATTGGGCAGCTGAGTGAAAGCCTCCTTCCTTTCTGCCTCCATTAAGACAGTGGAGTTCATTTGAAATATGTTGGCCTACATGCAAATCAGTAATGCACAAGGTAATCATATAATGCAAGGAATGGAAATAGAGCAACGAAAATGGTTTTGGATCCAATATTTAATTTGAATCGAAATTAATCTTGGTGATCTTTGAGTACACTATACAATATACCAAGAATGGCAAAGAGCATATTAAATTACTTACAGACAGTCCACAGTCATAAAATGTTTAGAAGAAAGCACTCCTTATGGCACTTCCACTTTTTATTTCTTCACTGACTCCATTAAGATATAAAAAAAAAATAGAATACAAATGTTTTAGTCTGACAATGAAATCTCTGATGACATTTAATTAAATAAAAAGGGACACAAGCCAAGGGAAATATTACAGAATAATCTCACAACAACTTAGTCCTGGATTTAACATTACTTTGACATGAGAGAGAAATACATTGGGGGAAGAATTTTTCCAAAGTACCTTTTCACTTTTGATTTAAATTTAGGATGCCTAAACCTACTGCTAAGGAAACTCCTGTGGACATGGAGCTTGCTTTGCACTTTGAGTTAACCAGGATCAGATGCCTATCAGTAGCACTATTCCACTGTGAAAGTTTGCAAGGTTCAACCTTTGGTCCATATTTAGTTAAAACAATTCTTTACACTTAGTTTATATTCCAGGTTGAATCAAAATGGTGCTGCAAATATAATCAAGAACAGATGCGGTCCATAGTAGTTGTCATCTACTCCTATTTTTTGTTCAAAACTTGCATAGATGTCAATGCTATGTGTGACATGAGTTGTGTATGGCCCTTCCTGAGAAATATGCGTAATTTCTAACTGTGCATAGTTAGCTGTACAAGAAACACATTTCATGGTTTTATTTGATTTCTCTCTTCCGCTTGTCTATTTGTTCCTGTACTGACTCATAAATTTTTTAACAGGAACAAATATGATAAGAGTAATAGGCGAGTATGTGTATCTACATATGTCTCTCTCTATATACCTGCAGTATATGGACTCACTGAGATTATTTTGGCTGGTGGACAGTTTTCTGTGTTATTAATCAGGCATTACATTGATTTTGATTGCATTCTTATTCTGGAAGGATATTCTGGAAGGGTAATTCACAGATATACATCAGGCTTGTATTCACAAAAAGGCAAA
Source organism: Phylloscopus whistleri (assembly GCA_017589585.1). Taxonomy (NCBI): domain Eukaryota; kingdom Metazoa; phylum Chordata; class Aves; order Passeriformes; family Phylloscopidae; genus Phylloscopus; species Phylloscopus whistleri. The sequence continues at coordinate 1,280,958 of JADMLD010001396.1, forward strand.
ATTGCTTTATTGACTATAGTAAGTTATCAAAGTGCAGCAGAGGCAAAATTATGTGCCTGAACTATGATTGTGTTTCTCATGTTCTCAGGACTATTTCTATGTGCTTACTCTTTTTCATGAGTGAATGCGTTCTAGAGACAATCCTGTCTATAGATGTGTATCATTTTTACCTTCCTCTGAGTTTTGAATTTAAATGAATAATGATGGAAACTATCTAAAGCCCACTGTTGTAAACAGGATTACTTATATTGACCTATGCAGGGAGAAAATTCGCCACTTGGGGGGAAAGTGGGAAGAGTAGAAGGAGAGGAAAGACCTCATTGTAATTGTGTTGTGCTGCTGTAGTGTTGAAGAATTGTCTATGTCTCATGAGGGCAAGGTGGCAGCCCCTTTCCATGTCCCTTTCCTCTTCCTGATCAGCATTGCAACAAACGGCTGTCATTGTAGCCAAATCACTCCTGGTTACAGTCCTGGCCTTCAGGTGGCCCTTGAGCATGTGTGTGCATTTCATTTAAAAAGGGCCCTAACAAAACTGATTTTTACACTGACTATACACAACTAAATTTTGAAATATGCAGGAGTTGTGAATATTTGGCATTTGTGGCAATCAGGCTTTATGGACCACAAGTGCCATGAAGAAACTATTTTAATTTCAGTATCATAACATTAAAACTCCTATGTGGTCTGTAGGGAATAATTTAAATTAGGAAACATTTCCTTATCTATAATATTGATGTCACATCCAACCTAGACATTTTAGGCTCCTTTTATTTTCAACAAGGAAACATTCCCAGACAATGACTCTGCTGACCTATTTTAGAAACAATTATTTTAAGGTAAGACGAAAATTAGATGAGGTTGATCCCACTTCTAGTTTTCCAGTGTACAGAAAAGTGGTGGATTTTTTCCAACTAAAACTGATCAGTCTTTCTTCGATTTCACTTTTGTTTATTTCCATTTATTTACTACTACAATACTCAGATTGTGCTTAGTGCCACACAGACACAAAAGGTTGCAATTTATTTAAATAAATAAGCAGACAATAGTTTGCACATTGTCTTTTATATGCTGGTGTGTGCTGGAGTTGGTGCAGTACTGGAGAGAGCAAAACAGCATTAAAATGATTTATCACAAGTTAGTATTTTATAAAACCTCTGGTTTTATCATCCAAATACTTCATTTCAACTACAAATAACTTCTTGCTCAACCACTGGCTTTAAGTCCTAGGAATGTGTATGTACACGATGAGATAAAAGGAATTATGGTATTAACTGTAGGTAATAAAAATCAAAGGTTACCATCATGACGCTTCCAGAAGTAAAACTATGCTTTGCCTCACAGTGATACCTCAACTGTCCTGAAAATGTAATGAACAATACTTAAGGTGATATTTATTTTCTCTTTAGTAGTTCTGTACAAATGTAAGTAAAATAATTAAGTAGTTCTCATTGTTTTCTCTTTAGTAGTTCTGTACAAACTTAAGTAAAATAATTTCCTTCAACAAGTGCCTAAAAAGTTTCAGTGTTCTCCATATAGTTTGTGGCTGATTTCTTTCAATCCCACTATCAAGTTTGCATGCATTTTCCTCAAAGCTGGGTGTCTAGTCTTTCCTGGTGACATTTTGGTAAGAGCAGAGAGGTCTGGAGCTGAAACAAAACTGTTCAAAAAAGTTCTTTTACTGTTGTTTTTACATTGAAGCATCATTATGCCTTTCCAATATGCAACAAAAATTGTGTAAGTGGAACTGGAATCATAGGAACACAACAATAATAAAAAGAAATCCTTTCCATTTTTTTTCTGATTCATGAGAAAAATCTTTATGAATGTTTCAGAATGAATGTACCCAGCCAGTACTAAATAAAGTATTTTAAATAAGCTTGACAATAAAAGCTTCTAAATGAAAACTATTTTTCCCTTTCAAGTGGCCTTTGCTCTTTTAAACAGCTATATAAAATTATTGTTTTGAATCTGCCCACAGATAATTCATAAGTTCAGTGACCACTGTTCAAGGGAATTGTTGTAAATTGTCCTTTCTTCTCAGACAGACAGCTTGAAAAAAGTAATTCCTATGCAGGCCTACAACTTTTCAGTCTTTTTAGGAAGGAAGTGTGGTGGATAAGGATTACATTGGTTGGGACAGGAAACTTTTTAGAAAGCACCATTTTCAGTGTTTGGGTACAAGCACCCCACTAAGGCTCTGGGCACTGAGGCTGTTCCAGGTTTTCCTCACTTTTGCCCCATTGCAACCAGTCTTTTCCTAAAGTTCAAACATGTGGAAGAAAATAGTTTTTTTACTGTCTACTTGCAGCTGTTGGGAAATATGTATCTAGCTATTATTCTCCATTTTAAATTATGCCATTCTGGTTTTTGGGGGCTAGAATGAGAAGTGTAGCCTGCTGCCTGTATCCTAGGCGTTAGTCCAGAATTACTGACACAGGAGTCCTTAGACAGTTCAAAACCTGGACATCAGTCCCACAGAGCAAGGCTGTAGAAAGGAATACACTACTGTACATTTCTGAAATGTGCAGATAGGTGCCAAATAGCTGACTGAAACAAAATCCAGACACGACACATGTGGATATGGTGGGAAAAAGAAAATATTTAAAAATAAAAGGAAAAAACCCAAATAACAAGCATTACCTCTTCATAACATCAAAGTCATTGTCTCAGCTTTTGTTTCTTTTTGCATTCATTATTGTTTCCAGACACCTATTTTTAGTATCTGTTCTTCTACAAAAAGTCTTTCCTAATTATTGTGATCTGTACACTGTCACCTCTGCACATTTTCCTCAGTGGAATCTACCTGGGGGAGGTGAAGGATGTCACTGACAAGTCTTAGGCTTTCTGATGTGTGGTGTAGCACATGGCAGCACAAAGCAGAGTGATAGCCTTCTTCACCAGTAATGCTGGTGTTCAGTGTTCAGGGTCCCATTTCCAGACAACACAGAATGTGTCTCAGACTCTGAAAAGAGTGTTGCATTGACCTGAATGATAGACAAAGAGTTACCTCTCCATAGATAAAGCAACAGAAGGTGAAGAAATAATCTCAAATATATTACATATATTACAGCTCAATTTTAAAAAAGTCCTTTTCTTTCTTCCAACTCCCTGTTCCACAGGAAAGTGGTTATTCCTTTTTTGTTTCTCATGAGCACTCTCTGAGGTGTTAGGAAAGAAGAAAAGCAGGTAGAGAACAACTTGTCTAGCTAAGAGAGAAAGCACATCTCACCTCTTGAATAGGAAGGCAAAGGGGAAAACAGAGAGGATCTTATGATTATTGGGAGAATAAAAGAAAGAAGTGTAGTTGAAATGAAGTACACCTTACACAGGGGAGAGAATAGCTCAAGAAAAGAGAAACTATTTCAACCTTAGGGCCTTTGTCCTGGGACAAGACATCAGCTATCACATTTCTTACTCATCAAATGTTTTGAATTTATTTGAATCAATAACACTTTCAGATTTTACTTGATCAAAATAAATTCCTGTTATTTATTTATTCATTCATTAATTTTTCATTTCAGATCATTTGATTATTTTGAGGGAGGAAATGCACTTTTTTTCCTCTCACTAAAAGTTTTCATACAGACATAGTCATATGATGGAGGTTTTCCCTACTATTTATATGCTTTCTTTTCTTTATGCATACGCTTTCACTGTTCTTTTTCCTGTTTCCTTTCTGTAAGAGGAAGGAAACATTCAAATATAAAGAAATATGAAAATGGCTGATTTTTTTTTTTTTTTTAACCATTCAACATTCCGTCTCGGTTTTAGTAAGGGAATCTTTTTGCCATTTACATCTGACAGCTGGAACTCAATAAATTTTTGATTTCTTGATGGAAGTTAAAACCAGTGCAATGCAATGACATAAAAATGTCACCAAGAGTAATCAATAATACTTACTACTCCAAGAAGTATATGCTTTGTCATTGACACATAATTCCCTACATCACAGCACTGGATAGAAGCAGGTGGGAAGCTGAGTTGACCATTGTCTACCTGGTTGAACATCCACCATGTTATAGATTGTTTTTTTCTTATGATGCAATATAACTGATGCAAAGGTTTACTTTTGGTCCTTCCCATTGTGTTCACACAGTCGTTTTCTGAAGAGAGCTATACTATATTATAAGCAAAATTTACCTTCAAGTGTGTTCTTGAGGGAACTAAAATTTGTTGCTTTTCCAGAGTAGATTAGATAAAAAATAAATCCAGCTGTCATTTCAAATAAATTCTTACTCACATCAAAGGTTTCTATGCTACTAGAAATTAAAAAGATTGTGTCTATGCAACAAAATATATTTTTTTTTTCTAGTTGAACTTCACATCATAAAATAAGAAAATCACAGACATGTTTGAGTTTCTAGATAGGTATGGCAAGCCAAACTTCAGAACATGTTGATGAAGGCTTATTTTAGTCTCTAAATGTGCAATCAGTCATACATGTTTGACTGTAAATGCTCCAAGAGGATTCTCCACTTTGCTAAGATTAGCCAAGTGCTTAAATTTGTGTATATGTTTAGCACTTGCAGGATCAGAGCTGAATTTCTGCTGCTGATATGTGGAAAAAGGATCTTGGTCTAGTCACTCAGGGGCCCTCAATAACCATTTATGAAAAAAAGACCCCTTCACTGGACAATTCTTTCCACTATTGTAGTCATTGATCTTACAAAAGCATGATCTGCCCTTTGGAGATGTTTATCACTTTCCTTTGCAGACATAAAGAGCCTAAAAATATCCAACTCAGACTTGATACCTTATTTTGGCTGACATGAATCTTATCCTTTGCCATTCCGACCCCGTTGCTTTAAATATTTAACAATTACTGTGATTGCATTATCATTATTGCTGACCCAGCTCATAAAGACAGCTGATGGCTGAGGTGGTAAACATCTGTTCATCAAAATGCTGTGTTTCCATGGACATGGTATCTCAAATACATATTGCATGATACTGGTTCCTCTTGAATTGCTGATTCAAGGCATCCAGTTTTATATGCTGCCCTGCATTTTCTTCAATTTCCCTTAAGAAATTTCTGGGCAGTGTATAAGTGTTAAGAACATGCTCTTGTCATTCTTTGTAAGGCTATATCATGAATTATGATAGGAACAAATACTGTAGGTTTAGTATGATTTAAATACATACTTGCTTTATAAAAATTACCTTATTGAACCATGTATATTAAATAAATAGATGTGTTTTTTCGTATTTATGTGAAAAAAAGAGCCTTTGGCTATCTGCTTATTCAAAATATGGTAAAATGTTGTCTTTGTTTGCTTGTTCCTTGACATGCAAATGAGATTTAAACCAACAGAGTGATAACACTCTTACCACTGGCAGAATGATGTGCTATGTCAAAGTGACCTTTTCACGTACATTGGGTGCTTAAGACTGTCCTGAAATGTGTGCTGCAAAGGTGGCAAATGAATACAACTAAACAGTTCAGAGGAGTCAGATGTCATGTTATGTACAACTCAAAAGGGGACATACAAACCCTCAAAAAGGCTTACAATATATTTCACAAAAAACCCCCACCAAAACAAAAAATACCACCAAGTTCTATTGCCTTTCTAAACTGAAGTCAGTTGAAACCCTCACATGCTGCCCCTGCCATGGTGTCCTGGTGGGAGGCTTGGAACTAGATGATCTTTAAGGTCCCTTTCAATTGAAACCATTATAGGATCCTACAGTATAAGTCGCACATGGGTTTGGATACAGACAGCCAACAAATAGTTCTGGGCTCATGCCAGTGCTGAAAAGAACCTGCTCTGTGGTCTCAGACAAGTTATCTTCTGTGATCTATTTTTATTCCCCCCCTTAGTAAAACGGGTATAATTTACAGTTGCCTATTTCCATAGGGTAATTCTGCAGGGTCAGAATGTCATTTGAGTACTGAAAGGTGAAGTGAGCCACTTACACAGTGCTCACTTTTGAAGATGGACATGTTTATGTCCCGGGCAGTTATGAAAGTGTGAGGGAAGCTGGGTTATAAGGATACTGTAAAACTGCTTCTTTTGATTTTCTGTTCTCAAATACAGTCCAATGCTTTTTCTTCTTTAATTCTTCTTTTCTTCAGACTATACAATCAAACATAAAACATGACTCTGCCATCTGTCAGTATAAAATATTCCTGTCCAGTGGAAATCCTGATGCTTTCTATCTGATGAAGCATCTTGCCAAGGGCTGTTGGGCAGGTGAATAAAACTTCCTGCTCTAGTGTGCTGCACTTCTAGGCTTAGGGCTAGCATATTCTGATACTTAGGTTGAATTCACCATGGCTAAATTAAGCTTTTCCTGAGTTGGAATGTGTCCCAGCATCCGCAAGGTAAGAATCTTCCCTGTTTGCTGCTAGGTTTGCCTTACTAGAGCCACCTTTGTGTCCTCTACAGTCTTCATATTTCAAGATTCTTCAGTGCATGTTCCCATCACAGTTAACACTGTGATTCCGGATCTGATCTCTCCAGGCAGAGCGTGGCAAAATGTAACGGGATGGGAACAATGGAGTGCCCGAAAAACAAACTTTAATGGTGGTAAGATCACAAATGCAGAGACTTCATGATTCAAAGGGCAGCACCCAAAGACCTGGGGCCATGGATAATTTAAGAATATATAGGATTACCTGAGGGCAAAGGTCCAATGCCGAACTCAGGACAGGGACATGACTTTATATGTCAAAGATCCTTTGAAGAACCAGAGACAGAACCAGAACCAGAGACATGACCTATTTTGGAATGATGCAATAGTATCCTAATTTCCATATCTCTCATGGTCTCAGGTTTATGGTTTCTGCATAAGCTGCCTGGGCTAAGGTATTATCCATCTCAGCTAGCTCATTTTCCATATGTTCCCACTGTAACTATGAGTTATTTGGTTCTTTTTAAAAGAAAAATAATTTATAACAGGCATTATATAATGTTAACATCCTATTTTTGGCTAGTGTTAAATGGGAGACCATTAAACAAGGACCGCTTTTCTCCATTGTCCTAAGGATTATTTGTATATAAGGGGTGTTGTATACATACTTATGAACAAGTACAGACCAAGGCAGATCTCTTGACCCAAAGATTGTCTTCTAAACCAGACAATGGATCCAAACAAACTGGAGGTCAGCAACTGAGGGGAAAAAAAAAAAAAGAAAAAGAAAAAAGAAAAGCCAGGGCTAGTTAGGAGTTATCTGGTTTTAGAAAGAGGGTTATTTATAAATAAAAATTCTTTATGAGTAAAGAGAACTATGTCATATACAGTTTAAGAGACATGACTAAGAAAAAATTAAAAAGAGAAGAAGGGTTTTCTTTGCTTAATGAAAAGAGGGAATATTTTTTACCCCAAATTTAATAATTAAAAGGCAGACTAGATTCCTGTATGAAAACACAGCAAAGAGCAATCTCTGTCATTTTACCACCAGGTAAACTTGCTGAGGTCAGCCATACACTTTGGCCAGGAGCTGACCTCAGCAAGTTTACCTTGTGGTAAAACTAACAGGCTTTGATCTTTACTTTGTTTTCACCTCAGGACAGCTCCTGCTTGTTAGTTACCTGAAGGTAAAAATCACACCTTCTTTTATCACCACAGCTAAGCCTGTGAAGCAAACAGACTGGAAATAAGAAGAAATGAGAGCTGATATACGGCATATAGACATCAAAGGAGGGGATGCAGGGCTTGTTTTGCTTCCTCAAGAGGAAAAAGGAAATTTAGAAATACCATAAGAAGCAGAATATATTGCAGAAATGGTAAGTATGATTTAATAATACGTACAACTACTTAATAGTAGTATTTTAGATGAAAAAAAAAAAACAAAACCAACCAACCAACAAACAAAAAAAAAAAAAAAAGAAGAAAGAAAAAAAAAAAAGAAAGAGGAGAAATGAGATAGGAAAGCAAGGAAATGAAAGGTAGAGTAGTGATGCAGAGCTAACCAATGCTCAAGAGACAAATATTCTCTGGTGGAACCTGAAAAATAAGAATCTGTAAAGAAAAACATGAGTGGGGCTGCATTTGGAAGTGCACTGAAAGGTGATTCTAAAAGAGCAACCACGAGCAACAAGCCCAGGACTGTGTTAGGATAGCAAGATGAGATTACACCACACCAGAGGTGGACTGATTTTGACCATGGGAAATCCAATGGAATGTGGTCATGAACCGAGCTCACAGGAGAGCAGCAGGTGGTAGCACAGGACATTGAGGACTACTTTGTGCTGACAAGTTTTGCCAACTGAGTTGTTTCACAGAGAAGGAGGTCAAAAAATACTCAGGAATGGGAGGATCTTATCAAAAGACTCAGTGATGGAACCTAAGGAAGGCAGGAACTTAGAAGAAAGAACATGTGGGGAGCCAATGCTTAGTCTCACTCTTTTTTTGGTCATGAAAGCATGCACTCAAAAATGTTTGCCATTTAACATCTGATGAATTTCTGTAATTTCTCTGGTGGTCCAGATTGCTGTAACTATTTCAATACCATCATAAATAATTGAGGTTTGTCTAGTTTGGGGGTTTGGGGATTTTTTTTTTGGTTGGTTGGTTCCTCTGTTTTAATCAAGATCATACTTCTGTGAGCCCTAATTTAGTCAGGTTATATATTTCAGAGCAAACAGCTTGCTTTGCCTAAGTACTTTTGTGAACTGAACACTCTGCCCTGAGGCAAGCAAATCCAAAGCCAAAGAGGGATGCACCCTTCATATTCCACTAATTGATTGAAGGGGCAAATGATCTATAGGAAAAGTTGCATCATTAACTTAATTGAGGGCAAAGCCTAATTAGAGGGGAAATGAAGTAGACAGAGCCAGAGACACAGCAGGCCTTCATGTGAGATGTCAACAAACAGACATTGTAACTAAAACCAGACAGAAACCGAAGCACTTCATTTACATCTTTAATTTCAATGCAAAAACATTTACAGCGATTGTGATGTGTTTGTGAGATTGCAGAGGAATGCAAAAATTTAACAGAATTAAACTGAAATCAACAGGTTTTAGATTTGCAGAAAAAAATCGACTCATTAAAGTTGCTTTAAAAAATCTTGAGCAAACTGACTGAAGTTACTTAAGACTACATTTGTACTTCTCTAGTATATTTGAACTCTACATTCCTGAGGAAATCCAACAAGAACTGCACCAGGAATTTTACAGTAGTGAGTAAATAAACCAAGTAAATTGTGGTGGAGCATACTGCTTCAGTTTGGCTCTACGGAACTCCTGAATGAAGAGATAAAATCTCACTTTTGTACATTTGTTCTTTAAATGGTTACTCTGTGCAGTTACTTTTCTGACATTTCCTTGCTTGCACAAGGAGGCTTCACCCCTCAGAATCACGAGTTCCTGAGCTGTAAACTGGTGATGTTAAATTCTGGAGGCTTGTTAAGTATTTTAAACATTAGTTTAATATCTGAACTAAAACAGGTGGCAGAGGTCTTTTCAGGACTGTTTCCACTGTGTTTTAGGGGCTTTTTTTGGCATGCAGCTCCTTTTTTTACCAGTTGCAGGAATACAAACAAAACCTTTTCATGAGAAAAGCCACTTAAGTGAAATGAGGAATGCAAGCAGACATGTTTTGGCTACAGTGCACGTCTTTAAAGTATATAGGCATTATTATGCAATTCAACTGCATTCATATGGTATCAAGCATTCTTTCAAAAGCTGGGCCTTGAGCCTGCTCAGTGATATGCACCAATGTTTTGCAAGCATATATATATATATAATTAAATATAGATATGCTAATAAACGGAAAGGGGAAATTAACTTCATTGTGAAAACCAAGCCTCCACAGAGCCATAAAAATCCACACACTAATTACGAAAACATTTTTGAGATGTCCTGTTTCGTATGGCTAAGGAAATTTATCAACAGTTTGCAGCTTCATAAGCCTCACATTTTGTTCATCAGTGTAATTACTCACCAAACTACAGACTCATCCACCTGTTTACAGTGACTGGATATTAAAGAGATGCTTCTGTATCTGTATTTTATTCTTCATACTTTTTGTCCTCTCTGGCCAACACAACCACCCTTTTGTCCCATCTCCTTCCATGCAGATCAGCACTTAGCCTCAAAACTTTGTCTTGGATCTGCTGATGCAGCTCTGAAACAAGAAAACTTCCAATGACTTATTGGATGATTTTATTAGCGTTGGATCACCATGTCATTATCAAATGAATTTGAGTTTACCCTTAAGACAAGTGGGAGCCTTTGATCCAACCAAGATAACACTCTGACTCCCCTGTAATTCCAACTCTCCCATGCAAAGTTTTGGGCTTCTTGCAGAAGACAGGAAGAGGCTCCACTGAGTACAGTATCTGTAATTATGCATGTTGTGTGAAAGGGTGCACTAAATGCAACTAAAGTTAGCCTAAAACCAGCACATATTGTGCCATTCATGAGGCTAAAGACCTTCAGGGCAAATCTCCTTTTAGTTTCCTTAAACTACATTAGCTCAAAGCTCATTTTGGTGGAAGATGGAATTTATAAAATTATGGGTTTCAAGACAGCAAAAATTACAGCAGTTTACAAATCACTGGAGCAGTCTTTCCTATTTCAGCTTTGTAGTAAGGTTTACTGTAAACTATGTAATAAGAGGAAATCCTGCTTGGATCATACTAGAGTACAATAGCTGAATGTTAACACATTTATTATCACCTGTCACATCCCTATGAATACATCATTGTGAACATGCATTTGGATCTAGGACAGCATCATTAATCATCGTTCCAAAAAAAACCACAGTAGTTAATTATTTGTCTCAACATATTGCATTTAAATTATCCTCCTCATTAAATCAATTATGAAACAATGTAAGTATCCTAATTGAGCTACTAAGAATGAGAACATTGTTGCAAAATAGAAATGGATAGATGCTACCAAATGCCATCTTGATTTTCAAGTATATAAAGTGTATTTCTTTTAGTCTTTACCAGAATTCATACAGCTTGGGAATTAAATTAGGAAACCTTTCCAGAGTGTATTAGCTGGGATTTGGCAATATGCTGCCTTTGTAATGTGGCTTTTTACAGCTTGGAACACAAGTAGGACCTACTCATGTGTGTTTTTACTATAGACTGTAAACATATCTTATGATATAAAGAAGTTTTTAATACTTCCCAATGAAATATGGAAAACAATGGCAGCTATTGAAACCCTTATGTTTTTGAAAACATGGTATCTGTATACTCAACTTGTTTTCTCAAGAGTGGCATTCACTGAAGCAAATATTGACCTGTATACATCTGAATTTATCTGTCCCGGGCTCCCCTTATAGTAAGCAGATGAAAACAAACAGTTTTAAGGCATAGTTCATCTAATTTATTTTAGATACCTGCTTTGGGGTGAGTCATATCTTAGAAGTACCTATTCTTTTTCCACTGACCCAAAAGGGAGACCAAGACTTTTAGGTGTCAAGATAAGGACATTTGCAGTTCAGTAATTTAAATTTCAGCCTAAAATCCATCAGTCTGGTGTATACAGAATACAGGCAACTTGAACTTGAAAGCTCAAAGGGAACAATTAAGAGATGCAGACCTTTTATTTTTTTACACCTGCAGCATCACAGAAGTTGTGAAGCTATACCAAGGACTTGATTGTAAGAGTGGTGGGACACGGCCTAGCAAAGTGATACAGGAGATACCCAAAAAATACAGTGAAAAATGTTCTATAGATGGAAATAGCCTCATAGATTACAAGGACTAAATTTGTGGAAAATATGGTCCTTCTAAATGTCAATAATTTCTGTTAATATTTTCTGTTTCTTTTAAATTTTCTTTTGCTTTGACAAGGTCCCCATAAAATATAAGTATTTCAACTGCTGTTGTTGGTCTTGCTGTAGTAAAATGCTACTGTGACCTCTAACTGCAGTACTAATTTCATCAAGTACATGAAATCACTCTAACCATATTGAAGTCTCGAATTTCATGTTAGCTGGAGCCTGATTTAACTTCAACATTGTTACAAAATGTTTTCTTATGTTCCTTACTCTTTCAGAAAGGAAAAATATATTGTTTAGGGAATGTTTTGTTTTGCCATCTCTAGCACTTGATTATTTTTGGAGCTAAAAACACTGTAAGGATGATTCACTTTAGCAGCAAATCTGCCCACCTTCAGTACTAACTTAAGCAATTTTTGCTTCTTTTCCAGGCATGTTTCCCACAGATCGGTCTCTTTTTTGAGAAGTGCATGAAATCTTGTCTGAGCAGTGCCCAGAGCAGCTATCTGGTCTGATTGACTCTTCTTTTCTTCATAGGAACACCTTTCCATATAGGTAGCTTAGACTTGATAGCCTTCTCCTCTGGCAGAAACAAATACTCCCCTGCAAAATGGAGAACTGCACAGTGTGGGGCAGCCCATTTATTTGTAGCTTTCTGTTTCATATCAGGGTACATCAGCAGAATGGCAAATATCTTCATCTTTAAAAGTGAAAATCTCATTCTGAGCATTGCCCTGCACTGAATAAGAACTGCTTCCATCATCTTTTCCTGCAGAGCAGGTATTGGTAGATTCCCTTCTCTTCTGCCCAACAAGTTGCAACAGGAGAGTCTATATAATTTTTTGCCTTTTGCAATTTCCAGAATAAAATTCAACATGTTACATATTCTGTTAGTTTTGTGGGTTTTATAGAAGATTCTTTTGGGGTTTTTTTTTGTTGGTTTGTTTGTTTGTTTGGGTTTAAAAAAAAAAACAACCCAAAAAAACCCAGGGGGTTTTGTTCAAAAACAGCCCCTTGAAAAATGGGCTACAATCTATAGTTGGTTTTTTTTTGTCAACCAAATTTAAAAATAAGTAGGGGAAAAAGAAATCTAAAAAATAATGTTTTCTTTCATAGAAACCATAATCAATATTATTTTAAAAGTATATTTCTATATGTCTATTGTAAATTCCATCTTCCAAGTTTTCTATAAAAACTAACATTTGTCAACAATTACCACTTGGTGCTATACAGCACTTCTTTAAAAATATTTGGAGATACCTACTGTGCACTAACTATGGGCAAATGTTGATTGTTAATAGCTTTTATTATATGTGGTCATGTTACATGATGAACTTTCAGAATAATTTCATGCTAAATCACAACTCATTTTATTTTTAACAACATTGTAAATAGTTACATTAAACTTGCAAAACAAAACTCTAAATCCAGGAAGGAATAAACCATGTAGAATTAATTGACTTTAGAATGGTTTCTTTTTCTCACTCTCTGCACACACTAAAATTCAGCTCACTGTTCATTTAATAGGTTGATTATAATTACAGGACATAGATTGTTAATTAATGTCACTTTCCACAAAGGATTGACATCCTCCTTTCACATAAAATGCGCAAACTAATATTTTGTGTAAATAAATGTGGAGTTTTGGGGACATGGCAGCAAAGCAAATTTGTCCGATTTGCCAGATTTACCAAATTGTCAGATTGCTTTTGGATTGAGGAGGTACAGATTCTTTGTGAGCTTGCCACAGACAAAGGCACACTGATCCTCAGCGCACTGATGGCAACAGAGGCAGTTGCTGCTGTCTTCAGTGCGAGGAGGCTGCAGCCCAGAAGGCAGAAAGGCTGGCTAATGTGAAGGAATAGGGGCAGCCTTGTTACCGGGGGCTCTTTCCCAGGAAGTCAGGAGCTGATCAGCTCTGCGCTCAGCAGGAGATGTCAACAAAGTCTATAGAAATTATGATGGGCGTTTCAGATTACATGAAGAAATTGTGACTTTCTCAGAAAGGTCATATGTAAAACATTCTCCTTAAATACATTCTCCTCAAATTAGATCAGCAGTTTACACAATATAATTTATTTTAGACATTGCTTCTTAACAAATAAATGAAAAACCATCTGTAAAACATGCTTTAGAAAGAAAACAGAAGTCAAAGCAAGTGAAGAAAAAAAAAGAAAATAATAAGAACTAAAAACTCAAACAACTTAAAATCACAAGTAAAGAAAGGCAAAAGTCCTGCTCCTCTTTCTGCTGGGAGGTGGGCTTTGCCTGCAGAGAAATTAGTGGGGGTATTATAGTGGTGGCAATAGACACAGCATTTTCAATACATCTTTGTGGCAAAGAGGGAAAAAAAAGAGAAAGCAATCAAACCCTCCTGCTGCCTGAGGCATGCTCCTGAGCAAAACCCAGCTCCTTAGGCTTGGGTCAGGGAAGACAGGATTTGGCTCAACAGGATGCATGAGTGGATTAACATGACAAATTAACTGTTAATCCGAGTAGTAGCCAACTATTAATAAACTCCTCATGAACACTACCTTAGCGGTTTGAACTCTCAGCCCCTGGGGTGTTTTGAGTTTGGAGGGTGAATATGAACTAGTCCCCTGTCAGAGGTACACGTAGTGGTCATCTGGGTGAACAAATACAGATAAGTCCATCCCACAGCCTTCATAAAGGTGTTGCATTCTGTAAGAACAGGGATAAGGCACTTCAGACTTTGGATCTGGAAGAAAGAAGCTACTTTGGTTGGGGAAGTGAGTTGGAGGGAAGTGCTCATAGCCTGCCACTTTATCCATGTTGACATAATAGCCGCTAGCAATTAATGTATTTCCACTGGAGAGCTCTGACTAGCTTTTTTTTTTTTTTTTCTTTTCTTTTTTTTTTTTTTCTTTTAAAACCCCCACAAACTATTACCCTATTATTTGTTAGCAATCAGTTAGCAAATCAGTAAAATTTATTTTAGATGTCATGGGAAGATTTCCTTTACTTCTTTGGAAATGTGAATTAGTCTGACAACTCCTTGAACCCACCTCTATTTCAGTTGTTTGCAAGTTTGGGTTTACTTTTCTTGCAGTCAGTGGAAAATCTCCATGAATATAACTAGAGAAAAAGGGATTTAAACCACATTAGTTTAAGTTCAAGTTTTCTAATTTATATCAGTATGAGGAGAAAGAAGATTGCAAATAATACTTTAATATAAGTTTTAGTTCCAAGGGCTTATTTAATTTAAATAATTTAATTTTAATTTAAATGAAAAAGAACAACAGGTATGTGACTCAAGTGCCAACAAAAACAGGTACCTTGGCCATAATTACACAAGTAAATCTACTTTTGCCTTTACTGAGTGCTTGTCTCTATCAGTTTAATGAGAATTTTATTCTGAGTGATGACTGCAGGACTAGGTCCTCCATCTCTAATGACTGAATGTCTCAGATATGTTTCAGTCTTACAGCTAGTTTGCATCCCTGCATCTCTATATATTTACATTAGCAAGCTTTTATTGTCCAGTTAAAAATCTATGCCAAACTATTGTCCAGTTAAAAAACTGTGCCTGAACACATAAAGTATGAAATACTGCAGAGAAATACGTAGCCAGTATTATGATAGGGAGTTTTTCATTTGTACAGTAAATTTATTATATTATAATAAATGTATATATATAATAATATATATTTATATATAAAAAATATATTATTATATACATTATATAAATATATAATAATATATAAAATATTATATAAAAAATTAAATATAAATATATCATATTATAATATAATATATTATATTATATATTATATAAATTTATTTAATTTATGCTTTAAACAATATATATTTATAAGGAAGGGCCTTTGCTTATTTTTTAAATTCAAAAGAATTCATGAATTGCTTTGTTCTCAAGACTTGAAGCATTTGTTCTGTTCCCCATGATGTAGGAAACCTTGGTGATGAATTGTAATTATGTAATTAAGCATTTCTAATTTTAATTTTAAAAAAAGAAAATAAAACCAAAGAAAATATAAAAATGAAAGAAAGATGACTTCTTGGAAAAAAAAAAAGGCAACAAAAAAAACCCCAAAAACTAAAAGCCCCACACCCAAACCAAAACCCCAAACTCAACAGGGTTGCAAGAGAAGAACAAGAGTAAAAGTTCATTTCAACATAGTGATTTATAGGGAAAGGCTCAGCAGCTTGCATAAAACCAAAAGGGGAAGCAGTCGAACATTGGGTCAAATCTCCATTCACATGTTTTGTAATAAAGGGCTGACTGTAGCCTTTGAGCCTTGCTTCCAGTCACAGACAATGGCAATTGCAGAGCAAGACTAATAACAGGATTTAGCATAAATCCACCACAGGAAGTGAACAGTTGTACTGGCAAATAATTAGCCATGGAACTTTTTATGGTAACATCAGGATGCTCTCTGTGCTTTAAAGCATTGTCAGCAATTGTGATCAGGAAAAAAAAAAAAGCTAAACTCACTTCTCCTTCCTTGTAGAAGACTTTTACCTGTAGATAATTTTTTTAATAACATTTTAATAATTTTTCTCCTTATTCTAAGTTAGTAGCTGTAGTGTAAGTATTGAATCTGCATTTGAAGGTTTTTCAATTTTTTTTTCCTTTTTTTCTTCTTTTTTCCTTTGCTGATGCTTTTTATTGCAAGGTAAATTGTGTTTATTTTGCATGACTAACAAGTGGGTTCAAAGCAACACTTTGATCTTGAACCCCTGCCAGATTCCAAGAGCTGAAAGCCCCCCTGTGCAGTAAAGTAGACCTGTACTCACAAAGCCTGGCTAATTTGCAAAGGAATGTCAAAATTACTGGCACAGCTGACTACCGTGGTGCAGTACATTCTATAGTTTGTCTAATGAATGGAGATCTGCTTTTCTCCATGTATTTACTTGACACTTGTTAGAAAATTTGTTTTGCGTTCTCTAGATGAGGAATTTCTGTCATCGTATTAAACAAGCAAACAAAATAAATTAAATTTAAAAAACAGACCAACTACTGTGAAATCTTTACTTTTCATAAGAGATAATCTGGCAGCCAATACAATTACATCTGAAGAAAGCAGTCTATCAGTTCCTTCACATTGTACAAAAACTGCAAAGAATTCAAATAATTTTTGCTAGGGAAGAGCATGCAGGTTCTATGTTAGTGCTCTGAATATATTTCTATGCCTTTTGTCTTCATCTGTTTTGCCTAATGAGAGTGATATTCCTTCTTTTGGAAGTGAGATACATTTATGAAACTGGACAAAACTCCACCTCATTTCCATTGCCTTTGTGTATCTTCTTCCTAGACACTGGGGGAAAAAAAACCCACCAAAAAACCCTAAAAAGCCCAAACATAAACAAGCAAAATCCCCCAAAATTCAAACCAACCCAAAAACAAATTAAAAAAATCAAACAAACAAGCCCCCATAAGACAAACAAACAAATTCACCAATCAAACCATCTGTGAGGAGACTGTTTCCTTGGTGTGTTCACTCAGAATTCAAGAAACCAGGATTATTTAAGATGGAGGAAGAAATTTCATGTTCAATTGTTTGGTGTATGCATCACTAGACTATTTCAGTGAAGAAAAGAAATGACAAAATCCCTGGATTTCACAACGGAACTTGAGAAACTGATGTTTAGAACTGCACAGTGTTTGTCTACAAACCTGGATCTGGCTCTGTAGAGGTCAAGGAGAGTGCAAGGTACCTCAAACTTCCTAAAGACTGCAGATCATGACAGCAGTGATCAGCTGGATGCTCAGCCTGCACCATGGGATACATGAAAGGAAGAAAATACCTACAAAGCTTCCATGCCTTTCAGGGTTTAGACTTTATCTGTTCAGCTGCTAATGAATGTGTAGTGTATTCCTGTAGAGGGCTTTTCTTTTTTTCTTTTTTTCTTTTTTTTCTTTTTTTCCTTTTGTGTAAATAAGCAAGATTCACAAACGGATGGAGAAAGGAAATAGTATTGGATATAATGCCACAAGTAAGGAACTGAGGCACAGAAAAATTACCAACAGGATTTTCAGAAGGATTAAAGCAGCATGACTTTATTGACTGTGCTGCATTAACATCAAATGTGGTTTGACCCTCAGTGATTTCTTCAAAGTAAGACTGGAAGCAGAACAGGAACCAAACCTAGGTCAATACTCTAGCCACAAAACCATAATTACTCTCCTTACTTCTTTTCTATATTTAGGGGGGGAAAAGAAATAGTGACACATGTGCCTGTAGGGTGACCTGTCATGCTGCTAAGTCTCTACTTATGCAGCTTCAGTCCCTTTCATTTTAACTAACTCTAATTTTGAATGCTCTCTTTGGCATTCTGCCTTGGACTTCTCACAAGGCTTTTTTTGTGGTATTTTTTTTCTTTATTTTCTTCCTCTTTTGAGAAGGGAGATAGTAAATGTGAATAATTACTTCTCCATAAAGAACAGAGCTTTTGTAGTCATATTTGGCATCACTGTGATTTTTTACTTTGAAAAAGTTTAGACTAAACCCATGACATTTATACTATGAAAATCGCTAAGAATCCAAGGGAATCATCCATTTGAGCTTCCAGCAAGAAGTAATATTTTTTAATATTCTGTTTATGGGACTTGTTTTCTGTGTTGTTTTGTTTGCATTCATGGAGAATTATGCTATGAACACTAAAATTAGTCATTCCGTTTTTGTGGATGACTCACACAAGATATATAGATCAAACAGAGAACTGAATAAAATAAATTTGAAAAAGATAAATTTGTCTCAGCATAGTTACAGAAATATAATATGCAACCAAGGGGGATGTGTAAAGTGTAAAATTCTGGAATGCAGTATATACTATGTCTATATACTTAGAGAGGAAGAGAACAGAGAGAAGTCATTCAAGGAATGGAGAATAGGGTCAGATTTTGAATTCAAAATTCACCCACAAGCTTGTGTCACAAGCAGTAAGTGGATCAATACACTATAGCTTTTCTGCTATGTTTTATGGCTAGCACTGTTTGTGAACACTGAAGTGCATCTTTCTTCTATTAACTGCAATTACATGTATAAAAGCATGTTTTCTTCAGCATGTAAGATTTATATCTATAAATTGAGGGTTATATTTACCTGCATAATAAAATAACAATAGTAATAACAATAATATCTTAGTGTGCACTTGCAACTGAATGCTACAAAGTCAGCAGAATTGTGTTGGACAATGCATCAGTGTCAGGAAAGAGGCAGTATATTTGCAAACAAAATAGTTGCTGATAGTACCTTGGGTATGTAGAAAAACATTTTTAGACTGTCTCAGTTTTCCCAAGATGAGTCTGCTTGGTGGTTTCACAGAATATTCTGATTTGGAAGGGATTCACAAGGATAACCAAGTCCATATTTTAAGTAAAGGACCCGTACAGGAATTGAGCCCACAACCATGGTGTTATTAGCACCGTGTTGTGAGCTCATCTCAGGATGACATTTGCTGTCATGATGAGCAGGTCTGTGTTGGTATGGCTGTACTGCCACATGGGTTTAACCTGTTTTTGCTATGGAAGATACTGTAGAGAAGCTACCTGAGATCCAGGCAGCCTAAGTCCTGCCCCAAGTTCTGAAAATCAGTATGCCTTACCTTTTTTTAATTCAAATTTGCCTTTTATACGTCAATTTATAAACTCAAATAAAGCGTCAGCTTAGATAAAAGTGGCACATCAAATACAGGAAGAAAGATTCTTATGTTGCTCATTCTATTAGTATTAATTATTACATTTTAATTTATGTAGGGTGAATTTTTCTAAAGCGATTGTGCTTGAATGAAAAATGGGAACTTCCAAGTTCCATGAGAACAAAGAAATTTATTTTCATAATTTTTTCCATAATTAAATTCATCTCCAATAAAAATATCGTTATTGAGAATTTTTAAAATGAGGTTCCAAAGAAAATGCTTGTCTATGATATAGCAGTAAATATTTTTATAATAATTTGTAAAACAAGGTCAAGGGTTTGCTAATGAAGTTTTTTAAGTGAAAAAAAAAAAGCCAACACAACGGTAAATGTCAGTACAGTTCATCTAAATTGTCCCCTGTACCCTTTGATAGAAGTCAAGCAGAAATAATGCATATTATGAAATATCAGAACAAACAATTCAGGCCACACTTTAAGGATGAGCAATTATTCCAGTCATTGTCACCTGAGAAGGATCACAATAGAGAAAGTGTGCATGTGTGTGCTCAGAGCAATAGTTGTGCAAAACCTGAAGGATGAAGACCTTTGTTTTGTCTCTTCTGCCTTCCCATGGGAAAAGTGATCACTGCATCCTAGACACAGGATTGAGAGTCTCCCCTCATGTACATTGTCACAGGTACATTAAGGAGGATCTCCACTCACTTTAATCACTTTGTCTAATTGCCAGCAGAGAGGAACAAGAATCTCAACAGGGTAACTTATCCCATCCTGGTAAGTGTCAAAGCTAGACAAGAATGCTCCACTCAGATATTGACTTACCACAGAAAAGAAGGTAGAATGAGTTGTGTACATAATGAATAACAGTTACATAAGTCCAGCGGCTGATATCCTCATTTGAGAGACAAATAAGCACTTTTTGGACTCAATTGATCTGGCCTGCTTTAGATATGTTCTCTAAAACAAAATTAATCAAGTGAAAGAATTATATAACTGGAGTCTTGAAAACTAGTTTGCCCTGTATATAACTTCATTTTATCAGCCAACCTTCACATTAGGTACCTTAAATTTAAAATATCAAATATGAAGACTACAAATCCCACCAAACATGAAATTATTTTTACTTTTAGGTCTTTGTCTTCAGGACATGGGTGGTATCAAAGAGAAAACAGTGAACAAAACTCACAGAAGAAGGGGAGGGAAACAACAGAGGAGTGGCTTTACATCTATTGAAGAAGAAGAATTAATAACTCAGAATTATACAGAAAATTATAAAAAAAAATGAAATCGAATTCTTCCTATGAACCCTCATTCCAAGACAAGTCAACATTAACATGTGTCTTTGACAATCTGTGCATGCACTGACAGCCATCAGGATGCATTCACAATAATTGTTAGGAATTGGCATTGAGCCCTGAATTACATGAAGAAGGAAAACTAGTTAAATTTTTTTAAGAAACGGTGCTGAAAAATAAAAGCACGTAATTGGCAAAACTAGGAGGCAAAGGTAAACAGAATATTGGTGTTTTTCTCTTGAAACTATTATAGTCAGATTCATTCCATTTGTCATATACTTTATTTGAGGTTTATTAATAATTTCATGGTCTGGTCTTACACAAAAACTTAGTTTAGAAATTCATCAAGTGAATTCTGAGAAAACAGATGAGTACTATGAAATCATTCCACCCTGAAAATTTACTTAACCCTGAAAAAGGGGACTGAATATTAGTGAATAATCTTTTTCTGAAGTATTAACTTCAGTAGCAAAGAAAACAAAATATCTTTGAGGCAATTGATACGAAATAAACATTTCTGTAAACTAAGAAGCTGTGTAATCTAACTGATTATGTGCATTTCAAAACTAAAGACTGATTGTAAATTGGAGGCATCAGGATCATTCCTTGACTCTGAGGCTGCCTGATATGTAAGAGACCACAATTATATTATCTAACTCTGTTATTCTTTAAAACTCAGTCCCTCACCTGTTGGGAGTTGCTAACTCTCTAGAAGCTGTTGGACGATTCTGTCGCAGGGAAAAAATATGGAGCAGGAAGAGTTCTAGCAAAGCCACAGCATGGCTGACAGCAGTTCCAACCCCACAGGTTAATTAACCAGTAAAAAATGCATTAGGGCTCGGTGCTCTTAACAATCACTACCACACAAGTTGTTACTTCCACACACACCAATGCTTTCTACAAGGAGTGATTTGCCTGGGTGTAAGAGTAAGCTAAACTGCATGAGTATGTTTGCACGGTCAAGACCATGCAGCACTGAGCTTGTCCCAGGCACAGTGAGCAGAAATTAAATGCTGTAGCTTCTGTTTTTGTGGAAAGAGTGGGGGTGGGGTGGCAGGAGTACAAAACTAAAGGCATGTATACCCATATTCTATATCTATCTATTTATATACATATATATATTATATGTTAAATAGAAACACAGCTTTTGCAAACCCCGTATTTTTAAAGGGTAAGGAACACAAATCATAGGGAAAGCAAAGCATAAGGCTTGTATTTCAGCTAATATATTCCTTTGCCTCTGAATTGGTTCCCTTGAGACACTGTTCTGTAAGTTAATAATCCTCACAATTAGAAAGTGTTTTCCTGATATTTCACTTAATTATACCCATCCATAATCTCTTCCTCAAAACCTCTCCTCATTTTACCTCTTTGGCATCCTCTAAGCAAGTCTTTTCTTTCAGTCTGGTCTTTCAGCTAAACAAGCCTTTTCAGCTCAGTGACTGGCTATGTAATACCCCACAAAACTTGAATCCAAATCTGCAAATTGCTGAGCAGCTCTGAATTTCCTTAATTTATAAAAGGTAATGAAGTTTCTTACCTTCTCACAACTTAATGCTCACAATTAATAAAAATATAAGCATTTAAAATAAACAAAATATTCAGCTTTTCTGGGTGTGTAAAATATCTCAGTACAATAAACTGGTTTCTTTCCAGCACTCTCTTGTTCCATGAAAGCACAAAATTACAATTTTGGTTATAATTATTACAAAATATTTCCTTTCAGGAAGGGCTGTATCTAAAATATGTATGTTCTGGGAAGAATATAGTTTACTCTGATAATTTTCTGGGAAGACAGGACTTTAATTTTAAATGCTCAAAAATAAATCTTTCACTAATACTTACGGGCCCAATTATGCGTCGGTGAATGCCACAAGTCCTGGCATAGATTCTTATGTATGCCAGCTTCCACAAATTAAAGATTCTTACTTTAGCAACACACTAAGCTGCAGTATCTTGAAAATAAGTGGCTATAATTTTCTTAGATTCTGTTCAGCCACCACTAAAAGCCCTTTTCTCCTGTTTCTATTACACTGCCTGTACTAGAGAATAAAGCTGTCCCCAGTGAAGGTCTTATGGTACATTGCTTTTCCATTGTTTTTAGACCTCTAAAGAGAAAGGATTGCAAGCTCTATCCTCCTGGGTTGTGGGGACACAGTCACTTAGTGCATCCAAAAGATAAACCATATGTTTTGAAAGAAAAAGCCAAAGAGCTAAAAATAAAGGTACATGTGCATAAAAGTGCATTAAACTTAGATTTCTTCTCTTCTTTAGACTTTTGGCAAACTACACAAGAGAACTGCTTCTCATGTCAACCAGAATACCTTCTGGAGTTTCCTCCTCAAGAGCTGTAAGTGAAGGCAGTGTTTGCTATAAAATTAGTATTCACATGATTAAGGGCATAGAAAATGCTTCCAAGATTGTCTCTAATTCCAGACAAAAGATGAGAAGCCTCTAAAGTTTTTAGGAGTCTGACGATGGCAAAGCTGAAAGACCTTTCACACGACTCAGACCTTTACCAGATAGATCCATAACCACTCAGGGACTTGGAAACACTTGGTGTAAATACATGAACAGCTCAGAGGTTTATTGTGTTCTGTGTATTCAGGACTGACAGAAAAAGTGGACAAACACTCAGGTAACAGAGCCTGCTGCCAATGACACAAAATTATTGAGGACAGGCAAAGCTGACTGAGTAGAAATGTAGCAGGATCACAGGGTAATAGGGTTTCTGAGAAACAAAACATCAGGTGAAATTCAATCTGAGTTAGCAGAAAGAAACATAGCAGGAGAAAAATAAACCTAACTAAATATACACTTTCAAATACATATTATCACCAAGGAAGACACTGGAATCATTACAGATAGATTTTATAAAGACTATAAGTATTAGTAGCTACAGAAATGTAATTTTAATGTTATAAAATCTAAGGAAAATATTTTTTAAAAATTAAAAACATCCTTATGCTATGTTATAAATCAACACCATAGTCTCATTTGGAATTTTAATTTTTTTTCTGAATCTGGTCACATGCCTCATAAACACCATAGCAAAAAATAGTAGCCAGAAAATTAAAATCAATAAAATCAAAGAGTAAATTTCTTTTCTATTCCTTTCCTTTCCTTTCCTTTCCTTTCCTTTCCTTTCCTTTCCTTTCCTTTCCTTTCCTTTCCTTTCCTTTCCTTTCCTTTCCTTTCCTTTCCTTTCCTTTCCTTTCCTTTCCTTTCCTTTCCTTTCCTTTCCTTTCCTTTCCTTTCCTTTCCTTTCCTTTCCTTTCCTTTCCTTTCCTCTCCTCTCCTCTCCTCTCCTCTCCTCTCCTCTCCTCTCCTCTCCTCTCCTCTCCTCTCCTCTCCTCTCCTCTCCTCTCCTCTCCTCTCCTCTCCTCTCCTCTCCTCTCCTCTCCTCTCCTCTCCTCTCCTCTCCTCTCCTCTCCTCTCCTCTCCTCTCCTCTCCTCTCCTCTCCTCTCCTCCCTTCCCCTTCCCCTTCCCCTTCCCCTTCCTAAATCTGTCACCACACAAAGACAAGGAGGCAAAGATTCAGTTGGATGCAACTTATAAAAACTGTGGAGGACAGAGGCTTGTCCTCTGACTCAGGAAATCCCTTAACTGCAGAAAGGGAACTGTATATTTTCTGTTTCCTTATTCTTCCTCCCTCAAGCAGCCTTTACTAGGCACTGTTCCCATTGATTCCCAATTTGCGTATGAGTTTTATTGCTCCAGGCCAGTGCCTGACTGTATATTTGAGCCAAGTGACAAAAATATGGACCTTAGAGAAATTGTTAAAATGTTTGGCTCAGGATAGTCTGTCTCCAACACTTACTCCATTATCATGAGACTGCCTTTCCAATGCTTTCTTCTTCCAAGCTGAGCAGATCCTGGACACCAGCTCCAGGTGTCCAGGAGCTTTACACTGAGTAGAGTTACTTTATTTTGCTTTACTGAGTGCTATTTCAACTGTCCACAGGCTCAGCTGCTCTGTGGCAAGATATAACAAAGATGGATTTGGGTAGTGAGAAACAAATACAAACATTAAAACTCTCTTCTTTATCCTACTCCCAGACTCAGCATCAATCCACCACTTAATACTCCTCTATCCCCTCCACGTGTCACAGGCCCAGGGTGGAGCTGGGTATTGTCAGCACGTAGCAGTTTCTCTCTTCTGCTCCTGCCCACTCACATCTTTCCCTGCACCAGTGTGGGCTCTTCATGGCCTGGGGTGAATGAGGCATATCCTTCTACCATCTTGGAGCTCAGAGAAAGGCATAGCTGGGTTGTCTGATGAAGGAGCTCTTGGGAGGTCATTAGAAGGTCCCATCTTACCAGCTACTGTTGAAGACATCATGTTAGACTAAACATACTTTAAATCTCAGTAAATAATCTCACTAATATGGATATGATTTAGATACAGAACTCTCATTTTCTAAGACTATGTTTTGATAGAAAACAAACTATATATATGTTTGAAAGACAAACATCACCAAATCATCATTCATATATATCTATATCTATATATATGGAGAGAGATATCCAATTTATTGTCTATAAATAAAATAGGATAATATTTTCAGATAAAACTCTTGCCCTAAATATGATTGTCTCAACAAAGTTTTCATCAAATAAGAAGCTGTTCTATCAACACAACTAGAGATACAGAGAGAGAAGGTAACATCCTTTTGGAGCAAGTCGTCTAACCTGACTGCTGTATCATTTAAGCCACCTGTTATTTGATCCCTGACCTTGCCATGAGAAATTGCTTAGTAGTAGGTTGCAGACTTCCATTGGCAAACATGCTGAAAGTGTACTCAGAGAGTGGTTGTTGATTAATTATGCATACTTCATGTCACTGAGATCTCTGAGCATGTCACAGGGCTGGAGACAGAAGGAGGTGTATTGTTTCTGATTTTCTCTACTACATAACATTCTCAGTTTGCACAAACAGAAGGGTCAATGCACCTTGCTGTTCCTAACAAAACTTGCAGATAATATGTTTATAGATGAAAAACTCAAAAATCGTATGTGAAATCAAACCAGTGAATTAGACACCCTGACATCTCCAGACCTGCTGCCCATGGTATTCTCTAGGTGAAGGAAGGAGTGTGTACGTATGTATGTATGTATGTATGTATGTATGTATGTATGTATATGTATAGGTATATATACAATATCCAAGTTGTTCAAATAACTGTTTAAGAGGAAAGATCTGCAGCCAAGGGTGTTTGCACAGAGCTGTTTCTCAGGTACTCTGAGAATCTGAACTAATAAGATTTTGTGTGAGAGCATCATTCTCTCCTGAATCTGGTCCGTAGTCCCAAGAATGTACAAGTCACAGGGCCAGCAAAGCAGCAGGTAAGGAAGAGCTTGGCTCTATAACATCGAGGGAAACAAAATCTTAAGGAAGACCTGTGTTGTTCCTCTTAATAAAAATGTTTTTGTTTTATTTTACCTTACATTTCTACTGGATATAAAACATGAAACCACCTGTAGATAAGAAAATCCAACCAAAAATGCCACCCTGAACCATCATCCCACTGCCCCACACTGTGAAGCAGTGACTAGACCACAGAAGCAGTTTGCAACAGACCCCCTTTTGGTTACCTAGAATTAACTGAATTTATAGACTAGTACTCTATTCAGCAGTATGTCATATTATATTTGCTTAGGTCTTTCCATCTCAATTTTTTACACCCTCAACCTAATTTTGTACCCCATTTTTTTAAAAAGAATCAAACAGATATTGCGCACTGTGCTCATATGCTGCCTACTAGGACACTACCAACTCTTCTGGAAACATGCAGACTTGAAGGTCTTAACAATGGATTACTTCTCCAGAAAGTGCATTTTTAGATTTTTTCTTTTTTTAGTGAAATGTAATTTGCAGCTGTGTTACTTATCCTGGAGTGATTAAAGCTCCCCATATTTCTGCACAGTATCTACCTATCCTAGGTAACCTGAATAACAGTGAGTTACTAGCAAATTTTGCTGCTTCCTTGGTTTCACCAAAAATGGGAGGGGGAGGAAGAGAAATGACCATAGGAAACAGGAGAAGACAAAGATGTTAAGGGTATACGGGAAAGCCAAAAGCCTAATGTTTGAAACAAAGCCCATGCTGGTATAGCACTAGAGATTTGGTATCTAAACTTTTGCCTCATTTTCTCAAACAGCTGTTTCTAAACACAATTTGACTAGTCCACCAGTCATTTAATATTTCAGCTCATTTGGAATACAGTTTAATAATTTATTATTGATCACTGTGTTCAGATAACTCCCTTTCTTCACACTTTAAAATCTGGTAGTGCCTCATCATTATCAAAAGGTATTAAAACAAAACATTCGCCAGGAAGTCCAGGAAAAAGATAATATCATAATTCAAACTACATTTCTCTAATTATGATGTCCTATTATAGATAGAAACATTTTTCCTTTTACATAAATATTGTTTTCTATAGTTTTCAATCTAGTCACCTATCCTTTGTGGACAAATAGAAGTGGCTCACAAACAAAGAAGTAAAGAAAGAGCTTACAGCTATTGCATTTCTTCAGCATCCCACACTAAAGACCTGCTCCTAAAATACAGAGAAAAGCACAATTAAGTTCTTTTTTAAGGATGATCTTGAATATGGGACTGAAAGTGATAAATAGACCTTTAATGCTTTAGCTTCCATTATTATGAGAATCAGGATAGGTTGGCAAAAAAAGGTCTCATTAGAGAAAAACAGAAATTGCGGGGAGAAAAAAAGAAAACGGAAGGCGGGGGGGCAGGTGAGGGGACCAGTGGGAAAATACTGCAACAAAATGGTTGTGGAGACTGTGGGAGGAGGGATTAGTCTGTTTTGGTGAAGCAGAGGGTAGCAAAATGTGAAAAGATCACACCGGTAGGAAGATAGCTGGGAGGGATGGGTCAGAAAATTCTGTCCTCTGCACACACTGCTGTCTGCAGACTGAAGGTTAAGGTCCCAGGATGTCAGTGAATCTTTGGCAGAAACCACTGACCACAAGCAACAACTCTCTGGCTGGTTTGTCTGGTCTTTCCAATCCTCTCCAGCAGTGACTCACTGATGAGAAGTTGCTCTGGCCTGGTTATTGGTCTCCCACAGCCAGAGCTGGTAAAAGGGGACACCACTCTTGCTCCACTTCTTATCATC
This sequence comes from Phylloscopus whistleri, assembly GCA_017589585.1. Classification (NCBI taxonomy): domain Eukaryota; kingdom Metazoa; phylum Chordata; class Aves; order Passeriformes; family Phylloscopidae; genus Phylloscopus; species Phylloscopus whistleri. The sequence continues at coordinate 1,308,718 of JADMLD010001396.1, forward strand.
TTAATATCAAAGTCAATATCTTCCCATTTAAAACCTTTTAACTGGTGATCAGAACAGGAAGCAAAGCAAACCTTGTTCCACCAGCCTGTCTGGCACAAGGTGACCCACTGCAAGGAGTGGATCTCCTTCTGTCAAAGACTATTTGTACCTTGAGTGAATGAATTATTCCCACTAGCCTGGGCAGACATATCTCAGGTTGACTGCTTGTGAAGTTCAAAATACAGCCTTTTTTTCCCCCACTAGCCTGTGATTTCTGCACAGAAGTGGCCAAATAATTAGATAATAAGGCTTTTAATGGAAAAGTAAAATTGAATTTAATTTCCAGAAATATTTACTCTTCCTCTGTCGACTCCCTTTTTTTCAGCTGTGTGCAGTCCTCATTACTTGTAGAGTTCAGGAAGCAAATTTACTTTACTTTAAAGTAATCTTTAGAGGAATCTCTTTTAGGGAGGTTTTAGAGAAATATATTTTTTCCTAAGTAACTGTTTTATAACATTTAGAAATGTAGTGGCATTTTCACTTAGATAGAATCTGTCTGTTTTCTCCCAAATGATTAGTAAAGGATGCTTACTAGCAATAAAATAGCCTTTTCTTATAACTACAATGCAGTTTTTCTCCTTTAACTCCATTAAATCTCAATTTAGTGCTGTTTCTTTAAACAGACCCTCCCCGAAACAACTGCAGTATTATTGATTCAGGTTCTGATTTTCTGATCTCACCAAGTATCACATTTTGCTTTCATGCAACCACAGAGCTGCAGAATGGAAAAATACCCTGTTAAGTGCTTCCCTTCATGCTTGCAGTTAAAATCTGTCTGTTCCTTTTGATTGATATCTCCATTGCTATCAAAGAACAAATCCTCTAAAAAGTCATATAAAATGTATGCAGCTACTTTCTAATGTGCTGAGTTTTCTGAAAAATATTCCTGAGACACATAAAAATGTATGTCTTTTGTGCCCTTTGGAAAAAAAAAAAAAGAAAATCCAGGAAGTGGTGAAACAGATTCTTAATATTTTTCTGTTAAAATGAATTTATGTGAAGAAAGTTTAATAATTAATTTAATTAAGATTTGTCCCAATTGTAATTTTTGGGGAGATGCTGGTGCTAGAGAGGGAGGCATGCTTTTGCATGTGGCTATTGCAGACAAAAGTATGGTAACCTGTTGTGGAGAATGTTACCCAGCGGGCAAACCCTTCTACAGAGAGCTTGTTACCCTATTCCTCACTTCACAGACACAGAGCACTCTCACAAAAGCCTAATTCTTTGTAGAAATAAGCTGACCATATCATATTTTCTTGTTAAAGCTTTACCTAACCTTGCCCAGAACCAACACGAAACTGCAAATAGAAAATGTATCTTTACATTAATATTCAATGGTATAAAGCACTTATTGTTAAGTTAGTTGGTTATTTTTATTTGTTGATGTCATTAGAGACCCACATTTTTTTTACTATGGAACTGGACAGACAGGATTAGTCCAAAATTGCATGAAGTGATTGCAATGAAATCAAAAATGGAGCAAAACTCCCCTGAACTCATGAACTTTAACTGCAACCTGTGCAGAAGACAGTTTCCAAGAAAAACCTCTTCTCACAAAAATTTTGGTAGAGATCAGAAATAAACAGGCAAACACACTGTTGAGCAGAGGTAAGGGGAAAGGTTTTATCTGTCTGGACTTTCATATTACCCACATCTCCATGAACCCTCTAAAGAACCCTCTAGATCATATTAACTGTGGGAACACGCAGAGCGTCCTGGCTGCAGGCCAGTCAGGAGTTTCAGAAACAGCTACAAGTTAGTTGAAACAGGTGCATGTAATAAAGAAGCCTGAAATAAAGAACCAGAACAACTGGCCTGTGTCAAGTTGAAGTTACTGTTACACAGGGCTGTTCAGAATTTTCACAACAAGTTTCAAAAACCTCCAAATCTGCACTTTGCTTTTTAACTTCAGAAAATTGCTTCAGTGAAAAAGTACAAACCAATGTATTTTCCACAGATGGACCCAATATTATGCAAAACCTTTACATTTTTTCAAAACCTGTGCTGTTTGAATTGTTGTTGTTGTATAAATTTTACCTGTCTAGAAACAAATACAGATGAAAAATGTGTGTTTTAAAAGGCCAAGGAAAAATGTAGGCATCTGACCTCTTCACTCAGAACAAAAAAAAAATCATGCACAGTCTTATGTACATGTCTATCCCATACTTTTATAGAAAGCTCTATTTTATATGTAGGCAAAGGAGAAAAGAAGGTAAGGACCTCTAGTGAATGTGGGGACATCTTCCTAGCTCAGACCAGACATTATCCCTGGAAAGGGTTCGGAAGCCCTTCTTTGGCAAAAGAGCCGCGGAAGTTTGTCCTCCACTTTCCACCTCAAGGATCTGAAAAACAAAGCAACACGTTCACCAGTGAGTCAGACTACATTTTCTGGACATTGTAGCTTGTGTTTTCTTTTATATAGCCTTCTAGATGCTCACTTTGGCAGCACGAGTTTGAAAGCCCATGATATCCCTTTCCCCTGATTTGCCATGCCAAAAATACTAGCAGTGTGTGAATCAATGCACATACAGACCAAGTCACAAGGAATATCCAAGATGCTGACAAGGCCAATTTTTACCAGCTTTTCCACATAAATGTTAGATGTAAGAAGTGCCAACAATTTCCATCATTAAGATGTGTACCTGGGAAACAGTCAAAAATGTTCTTTAAAGAAAGCACTACTTAAGAGCAGAAAGTCATTTACATAAGGCAGGATGCTGTAGTGAGTTAGACATTTTCATTAGTAAAAAATTATCAGCTATCAGAAACAGTTCATTGATTGTACTTGTTATCCTGATGCTTTTTTATTTTTTTCTTTATAGAATCAATATTCAAATCCTTCAAGGTTTAAAAAAATTTCTTTGAAACTGGTAATAAGTACTTCCTAGAAACATGTACCATTTCCCTGGAACTGTGGTGTCAATAGCAATAAAAATGGGGTCTGGTAAAATCACTTGAGTACTATTGGACTTTTCCTCAGTTTAGAAGATGAAAGTTAAAGAAGTTTATGGATTAGCTGTATCCATTTTTTTTTCTCTGGGTTTTAAGGTAGTGTAGTTTCTGCCAAAATTTTCAACATATGGAATTAATGTTATAAATTTAATGATCTTGGTGACATAAAACTAAGAGTTAGAGAAAACAAAAGCAAAATTCTTACAGAACATTTTAGTTATGAATGTACATCAAGTTGTGCAAGTTGAAGTTGTAAATACTGTAGCTTATTGCTCACACAACATAGTTCCTCACTAAAAAACTGTCGGCGGAAGAGTTCTATGCCCATATCTTTTATAGCAGCATTAAAAAAATCCAGTTAAGTCATCAATATAAAAAAATGTACTGTGTAGACAACAGAATTTTTAATAATTTTCTTGCCATCACCTTTAAAAGGTAAAAAAAAGTGAATCCAGTGGCTTTCATGTGTCCAACACATGCATCTCATTTTGTTGCTTTTCCTCATGTCTCCTTTTAAGCTGGGACATAAAAACAGGGGCAACAGCAAAAGATATCAATAAACATCTAAAGATATCTAAGTATTTCTAAAAATCTCTGAAATGTACTCTCAGTAGGTAGCCCTCCACAGTAGAGGAACAGCACAAGTGCGAATGCTTTTACTGATATTTCTGTATAAGAACACTTGGACACCACAAACAGTTGTTTTTTTTGGTTTTGGGGTGGTTTTTTTTTTGTGTGCTAATGTTCTCAAGACTTATGCTGTTGGGAAATTCTAACTTCTTGTAGGATTGCTTAAGCCCAAAGGGTAACAGAGTGGTGATTGAATATGAAGAAGTCCACTTGCACTTCACTTTGGTGTTTTACAAATAGCACAAAAGCTATTATTTGAGCTCAATAAAAGTAAAGAGGAACCCAGCAAGCCAAACTCAGTTTTGGTAGAAATAAGAGAAGCCTTAGAAAAGGCCATCCAAAAGCCATCCAAAAGCCAAGATTTTAAGAGCATCTTTATAGAGATGGTGATATAAACTATAACAGGACATTTCTGGAACAGTATAATGCTGGCTTCAGCAACAAAAGCCATAAGGCAATGAAAGCAGTGGACAGCTGTTATGTTGAAACACTAAAATGAAATAGAAGTTGATAGCCAGGAACTGTCAGAAAGCAATTAAAAAATATTAAAACCACAGACATTATGTATAAAGAGAGGCAAATATTTATGAGGAATGGGAAGCATCATTAATTATAACTACCTCAATTAGCTTCTTAGGATCATCAACTCTATGGCTGCAATAAAGAACCTCCAATAAAGTAACATCCCCTCTTTAGACAGGCTTCCTATGTGCTCCCAGGAAGGCAACTAATGTGCACCTACTAGATGCCAGTCTGTGCATCTAATGTGGGAAAAGTTCTTCCCAGCCTGTAAAAGCATGCTTTTCATCAGTCTGATGTCCAACAGAGTAGGATACTTAGCCATAAGAAACAAGAAAAACAAGCCCCAGAAAAAGGCAGATGGAGGCAAAGAAAATAGGTATTAAAGGAAGTCTAGATGAAGAAATTTAAACTCTTTCCAGCCTAATTATACCATAGTGATAGAAGTTCTTAGGACTTCCCACACTTCCCTCCTCCACACATGAATGTCCCAGTCAGAAGCTGCTCTTCCCTCTTGCAGAGCTATGGCTCCAGGTGCACCTCTTCCTGAGAAAAAGTCCAAGGAGTGAGAAGTAGAGTGTATTTGGCAAACCCCTCACACACAGCTGATATTTTCTCATACAGAGGGAGAAAATGCTGTATATTCATGAATCAAGATAATGATCCAGGGCATCAGCAAAAGGTTAAGGGTTGAAGTTGTATCTGCACACATGCAAGTGGTAGTACAGGTTTTCTTATTGCCAACCTCCTGGAATTCAGAGATTCATACTGAGAAATTCAGGTTCCTTGCTCTTACCCTCTCTCATGATATATATGCTACAGGAACATCATAACCATGGTTTTGAGTAGGTGAGGGTGTCTTCTGTAAAACTTTGAGAATGCTGGACTCCTAAACTCTCTGACTAAACTGCTGCAGCACCATGGAGGCCAGGATGCAGAACACTTCCATTAAATGTATTAAGTAAAATGTGCTTCTGCAACATGGAAAATGGCACGATGAGCAATGCTTTTTTTTCCCATTTTCCACTTCATTATCATACACTTCTAGTTATTTACAAAAAGGAAAGTATGATTTACCTTGAACACAAGAGCAATATTGATGTGGAAAAGAAATTTGTACTAGACAAAAAGTTGAGAACAGCCTCAGACCACAGTAACATCCAGCTCTTGTAGACCTTAAGGAAAAAAAAATATCAGCCTTCTTGGTGTAGATGCTCATCACAAAGAGTAGAGAGTACTCCAAATGTGATGCACAAGGTCAGTGTGCTGTGGTTGAAGCCCAGATGATGTTTTTGCAGCACACAATAGTACTCCTGTGACCCACATCCGAACACGCACATGTGGGTGGGCACACAGTACCCATAGCAGGACCTGACTTCAGACACCAACAAAGCTTTGGAATTCTTTACCAGTGCCTTGGACTCTATCAGTGAATAATTAAAGTATGATAATCACAATGACAGAATGATATACAGACTTGATAAAAACAAACACTTGATTTATTTTCACTTTTTTTATACATGTTTAGGTACTCAAAAAAGAAAGCTAATCCGACTCACCTCAAAAGCCTCATGAAGTTCAGGAGAGACGGCACAGAAGTTTCAACCTTCAGCTGGCTGAGAGAGCATTGCATGTGTACTTCTTATTTCATAGTTACCTGAAACATCTTCAGCAAGTATCAAAGTTTTAAGCATGAAAGTTGCTAAGTTTATGCCACTGATAAAAAAAAATAAACCTTGACTGCCATAGATTTTCTACAGATGTCTAGTTAATCCTTGTTATTCAAAGTAATAAATAAAATTTAAATTTATATTTGTTTGCAAAAAATTTAAATAAAAGTAACAATCTAATTCAAACATTCGTAACTGAAAACCAATTATTTAAAGGTGAGTTTTGATAATCCAGAAAAAACAAAATGTGTCATCAATATTAGAGACAACAAAAGCAGACTCAATGAAAATAATGAGCTTCAGAATGGAACTGCAGTTGTAATAAAGAGAAGGGATGTGATAAAAATATGGAGATAAACTTCAGAGGGGAATTATACCAAACACGTCTTTTCATTCTTTTTGATAACACAACAGAAGGAGTCAATACATTAAAAAAAAAAATTGAGAAAGGGAAATTCCTTTTCAATCTATGCACAATTAGACCATGAACTTTATTGGCACATGATATTGTAGAGAGCAGAAGCTCAGCATTATGTATAAAAGGACAGTGCAAAAAATGACCATACTATGCAGCTTAAACTGTCCTATTAAAAAGCATAAAATATACCTGCTACATTGAAGGATTCAGAATATCTTGTCTCTACAGGCAAGTTATGCCATAGCTATCTTCAGTGGAGTCTCTTGCACATTCATTTGTGGGTGATAACAATACAGTTTAATACAAGGAGACTGATTAGTTTAATTAACTCTGGCAATTTCTAAGGAGTTGAACACTAGACTTACTTGCGTGTAATATAAACCTGATGAAGCATTAGATTATGAAGAATGCAAATTGGCTTAGTATGCCAGAGGTGCTAATGCTGCAGTATTTGTATTGAAAGTAAATGGAGTATACTTTTACTAGACAGCATTTCATCATTTACTGAACTACTTACATCAACAGATTTTTTTCTTTAGAACTTTCCTTAATATCAGAATCTTCAAATCTTTTTTTCTATCCGTTGTGTTTGGGTTTGTTTGTTTGTTTGCTTGTTTGTTTTTAACAAACATATGACAAAATCACAGAAGTGCACTTCTGGGTTGAGTTCAGACCTAGAAATGGTGGAGATGTAGGTCAGTGATAATAAATGGAAATGCAGACAGAAATCCATGTGTGTTGAGATGGGTGGACTGTAAGTTCTCCAGCACTTTCTGGAAACCTCCTTCCAGAAGCACAAGGTTCTTTTACAAGTGAGTTGTGAAATGCAGTTTTGGAAAAGGTTTTGCTGAAATAAAAGAAGAAATTTTTTTTCTTCCCCTCTTAGTTTTATCTTTAAAGAGACTAAAAAGAAACCAGGAAAACTGATAACCATAATTTGTTTTATTACTTTAGAGACAGACAGTACTTAAAAAAAGAAACAAGCAGCATATTTGACAAGTTTACAGGCAAAAATACAGACTATAATGTAGTTTGTCACACGTAGCATTCCTTAGTAGGTTAGATAACTAGTTTATAAAGAATATTGATCATGAATATGCCAAAAGCAATGAAAGTTGCTGTGAAAACTGTGATATTGTACAGGGTAAAACCTACAGCTACACTACAGAAAACCTACAGTACCGTACGTGTACAGAACTGTGCAAAGCTGCCAGGTTTTGCTTCACTGAATTTCTGTAGCAGAACCAGAAAATCTTGCCTGTAGGGCCAGGACTCTTAAACGTAGAGACATAAGCATACAAATGCCTGAAAGGTGCAAACACTGTAGAGTGAAAAGAATTATTTAGGAATACAGGCACATCTTTGAATACAGAAGAATAAAATGAGGATGAGGAAAATGGGCTTAATGTAAAGTAGTTTACAGCAACATGCTTTTCACTCCAGAAGAGACACCAAAAGCATGGCAGCTGTATTTCTTGAAAAATTTTGGTGGTGCTCAATAACTGCACTGTTAGTGAGCTTGACTAGAATAAATGAAGGCTTCTCACAAGATTCCTGCCAAGAACTAATAATTGTTACCAGCTAAATGGAATATTAGGTGTCTTTGGTGAATTTCTGTACTAATGATCATATAGTCTCATATGCTGAGATTCGTCAGGTCTCAGCACGGGAAACTTAATTTCTCTTTGCAGTGTGAATGGTAGCTTGACTTTTAATTCTTACTGAGACAAGAGTATATCTGGCAAAGATTTTGCAAGTTAATCTATGAGAGTCCAGTTCTTATCACAATTTTGAGTACAAATCTTATTTACTGACAGAGCTGACAGCCTCAGATACTCGAACTGAAGTCACCAAGCTTATTTTGTTGTGAAAAAAAGCAATGTGAACTGTAACTTCAGAAACAGGAGAATGAAGTTCTAGGTTTGTGTTACACACTAAGTAACAACAACTTCTTGCCCTAAGGAACAGTTTAATGCTCTGAGATGTTTAGTGCTTCTTTTTTTCCTGACCAAACCAAGAATGTAAAATGCTCTTATATGCAAAATGAACTAATATTTTTTTTTCTTTTCGAGACTAATGCAAAGGAAAATGACCTTATCCAGATATCCATTTGGAACCTATGGGTTCTGTATTTTTACAGTAAGGTCTACGTAATGAAACAGAGACATATGATAATTTAGCACTGCACTGTTGGGGTTGAAGAACTGTTATTTTCTCAGTCAAAAAAAAAAAAATAGCACCATCATTACACTTTTATTTCTGTCTTTTGCATAGTTCTGGGGACTCAGGAAATCTTGATGAGGCACTTGATGTATATGTTACTGAGCTCTGCTGCATGTATGTATACCTATGGCCTCATCACAGAGTAGCGCCTGGGCACACAAGTAGTCTTTGCACAGCCAAAGCCACTCTCAACCCTCTAAAATAATTTACAGTAAATAGAAATATCTCTGAGCACCAGGTCCATTCTATTTAGTATTAACCTGTGACATGTAAGGCAATAGTGTTCATCCTGTCCCCAGTTGGCAGGCATGTAGAGATAAGGAAACCACCAAGGATAGGAAGAATTGATTTTTTTTTCTCCTTCAAGAAAGGCTGATTCAGTTCTGCCTATAAAATACATTAAGAAAATTGGCTTTTGTGCTAGATCAAGTCGGTCCATGGAAGAAACAGGGCTCAAAGACATCAATGAAATCATTGTGCTACAGCCTGTGGATATTGTGCTGCTTCTCTTTCTGGTACTAATCTCCTGGGTTGAATTGGAACCTGTAAAAGTTCTTCCCATTTTTCCCAGCTGGCATCTGGCATAAGGATTGCGATGCCTGGTTCATAGGCAGATGGACTCTCAAAAAAAAGATCCTCATTTTCTAAATTCATAAGCTGAGTGACCTGGAAATAAACAATTGGACTGCCAGTACTTCCAACAGATGTAACAGCATGAGATATAGAGGGGATATATAAAAATGACTGTCTCATTCTTCTATGAATCAAAGCATATCCAGGTATGACCTCAGTATTCTGGAAAGGCTCTAGTAGAAGCTGGATTTTTGTTTCAGTGATATTAGATCTGACTCTTTTCCCGACACCTACATTAAATGAAATAATTTAGGGCCATAGAAGAAAAAAAAAAAAAAGAAACAAAAAAAACCCCTGAATTCTCAGAAAGCTAAAGTGAAACCAAATTACCTGTCATGGAAACACTTCCATTCAATAAGAGACTTCAAATTTTCATACTCCTTCCTCGGGCACACAGAGCTATGCCTTACCATGTACCCAGAAAACCACCATTCATGGCAAGGCAATGTCACCACCCATCTTGCCAGGATCCTAGGCTAGGATCCAGAAAAAAAAGATATCTCATCCTTCCTAAAAATCCTTGGAGAGCTTATCCAAGAAACATTTTCAGAGCAAATGTAACACACCCACATGCTCCTATTGACCCCAAGCCACAAGTGAAACTTTATGTGTGAGTATGGCTCACTGATTTTACTGAGGTGTTTCATATACATATATGAAGTGAAATGTGAAGGTACATCAGAGATCAGATTTAGAGCTGTTAAATGCTTTTATAAGCTCACCAGTGACCAGCCTCTGGTTTACTGCTCAAACACAGCTGAGCTAAGCAGAAAGGAGGAAATTCAATGCATCCTGGACACACTGGATTCACACTTCTCCACAAATTAACAGTGCCTGAGCACCACATCTGATGCAGTGTCAGATCCTGTGGTGTGTGCCCTGCCATTCAGGAGTTCACATATGGTCCCTCCAATGTTCAGCACAAACTGGTCTCTCCAGACAAGTACAATTCAGCTCACAGATGTACAGCAGATCTCATGTGCTCTAGATAAAAAGGAGCTATTGCACATACTCAGATTATTTATATATGCAAAGTCATTGTTATGTGAGGGTAATGGAAGTTTGTCAGCAACCCTACCCAGGCAGAGAAGAGGCCAGAGGAGAAAGCAGGAGCTGTGAAAGATTACTCATAGGTTTAAGTCATGCCAGCTCTCATGGTAGATAAGTGGGTCAGTCAGACAAACATCAACAGACTCACCCAAAGTTAAAAAAAAAACAGTTGAAATTAACCTGTGTTAAAACTCAAAATCTGCATGTAAAAGTAAGGAGCAGTAAGTATTATTTTGCTATTCTAAACACTTTGGTCATAGCCAAAGCCAAGGCCCAGATCTGGGAAGAAAGGTGCTCAGGGTAAGCAACAAGCTGCTCCCCAAGGGGCTTACAGGCTAAGCAGGCAGGGCTGGGGGCAAGAGAAAGGAAGAATTGTCATCCACATTTTACAAACAGAGCACAGCGATGCAGAGAGATTAAATGCTTGGCTCCAGGTCACACAGGATGTCCAGGGCAGACCCCTGGAAATGAATCTATGCCTCAAGGTGCACATTCCTGCCTGTCACCCAGGCAGGTTTAATTCATAAAGAGTAATTAAAAAAAAAAAAAAAAGAAAGTTCCACCTCCCAACAGGACTTATACAGGTGTCCAGCCTAACATTTCCAACTAACTTCTCAGTCTAGCGGCTAAAATTTCATTACATCTTTGAAAACATAACCGTGGCTGTTTTGCCTCATGCTATAATATGCATATTGCCAAAAGCACTCCCTAATGCTGTAATATTTTGCTGCGTGAGAGGTGCCATACTACCAGCAAGCAACAAAATTACTGACTAAAATTGCAACCATTGAACAGTATCTTCTCTGTGTCTGTGTGTCTTTTGGCCTAAATAAAGTAAATACACAGCATTAAGGCCTGATCCTACTCCCAATTAAGTCAATGGCAAAATTCCCACTGATTCCAATGAAAGAAGCCAGCCCTGAAGGAACTGGTGTTTCTTTTTTTATTTCCCTAAATTTCTGGCAGATCAATTCATCTGCAATTTGCAGCCCCAGAATACTGGATGAGAAAAAATGTTTCCACACATAATTTTAAAATAATGAAGATGAAATCAATTTTATTACTGTACTGATAGTGTACTAAGATGTAATAAAACCTAAAATAAGACAGGAAAACAGGTGTCCCAAGTCAGTGTTAAATGGATCAAGAAGGATTTCCACTATGGAAGGACAGTAAAGCATGTTCCAATATGTCATGCTTTATGTCATAAATCCAAATATAAGAGTTTAAATTCTTCACATTTTACCATGGTCCATACACAAGACAAAAACCCCAAAACAATGAACAACAAACAAAACAAAACATTTAAATAAACCCTAGATGAATCACATATAAAATGCTGTCCTTGAATATATTATTTCTATTGATATTTGAGTATTCTGCCTTGCATCTTTGAACAAAATTTGGAACACATTATTTTCATGTTACTACTTTCACTTAGGAAGTTTATCCAAGTAGCCTTTAAATATGTTTTGTAAGTGAAGCTATATCTAGAGTTCATCTATTTAGATGTTACTTATTTCATAACCCAAGTTGAATCACCCCTTCTTTCCCCATGCTTTATCATCTTTTCTTCCATAATTCCAAACAGAGATCGTGAGCTCATCATACTTTTCTTTCCATTTGGTTTATGATATTTATCTTGGGCTGCCAATGTACTTGTCATGAAGTAGGACTTGTAGATTGTGACTCCTGCTTTTTGGCAGGACACTTAGAGTATCAGATTGCTGAAAATATCTCTTAACACTACGTAAGGAATTTTTAGCTGAAATAAAAGTCAACAGAACACGTGGCCTCTGTGTGGACTCTAAACTCCTCTTTTCCTAGATCATCTCAGATGATAGCTAGACTAACAGCTGCTAACAATATGAATCTCCCATGTGGTTTAGTGACAAACATAATTCTTTTATAAACACAAATGACAGGTCACAGTACTGGTGTGGGAAGGCTCAAGTCCTAAAAACAGAAAGAGTTTTAAATCTAGGCAGAACCAAGTGCCAGTGAGCAGCCCTCCAGCCATTATCCCATCAGGGTGAAAGGAAGCAGAACACATATTAGAACTCTAAGGAATCAAGTCTTGTCAGGCACTGTCTTCCACGAAAGAGATAAAAGTCATGGTAAAGACCTGAGTGCTAGGAACAGCAGCATAAAATATTGATATGGTTCACAACTCAAAGCTGTGTAAAAACAGGTGCTGAAGGCATCCAAATCTTGGGTAACAAAACATTTCAGTTCAATCTGTTGTCTCCTGCAGGAACTCAAAGTGCTTGTTTCTGGACAGATTCTGGATGTGTCTTCTTGGCTTTAGGCATTTAGTCTCCACCATTTGCAGAGAAGACTGTACTACTGCCTATCATATTTTTCTATTGTGAAATAATAGTTCCAACACATTCAGTGAAGAAGAACAAGTGCAAACAAGTATTTATGCCTGCAAGGATGCAGCTCTTCTGAACAGAGAGGGTCAGTCAAATAAATTTCTCCCTGAGAATCAGATGCAGCTGGAAGAACATTCAGATTACCAAAACAAAGGCTAAGCCTGTGCAGATCCAGACATTATTCAGAAACAGTCAAGCAGATAAACCCCATGAACAGAAAAACACTTTTTTTTTTTTTAATTAACAGATAATGATGACAAAAGTAAAAATTTGTATAAATTATTTTCGACAAGAAGAAAAAAAAAACACAGGAGATTTCTAATTATCAGAGCAATAAATTAATAACTTTTCAGTAGTAGTTATGGATCAGGAGAAAAAAAACAACTATGCAGGGATGAGCACAAACAGCAAACACTTAAGGCTGTATCTAATCATAAGTTCCCTTCCTATGTTTTGGAAGAGAAGGAGTTAGTAATGTAGACATATGCCTGGACATTATTTTTTCTGCTCAACAAAGGATATTTTCATATTTTGAAGGTGTAAGTCAGTTCCTATTCAGTAAGTTTCAAGTACATATGGTATCTGGAAGAAGCATGCAGAGAATTATTTTAGTAATTGTATTGATATTTTTCACATCTATAAAAAAATGAAGTACTTAGAGGAGTTTTTGCTTATAATCAATGAAAAAAATAATTTCTTTGAGAGAACCTAATTCTTTCAAGCTACCAAGCTGGTGTTTTGACTGAATTAATCCTCACTACAGAGAGCAGGTACTGCCTGAGGAATCTAAGTATTCAAAGAGAGGAACGTTTGTCTGAGCAAAATCAAAACACAAAAGGATGTGTACTTTAGTTTGCATGTAAGTTTTGGAAATTATTTTGGTTTGCAATTGGTGATAATACACTAGCATCTTCATACCAAGAATTATAAGTTTGTGCCTTGAAAATTGTATGAAAAAGAAATTCACCAATTATCTGGGCTTAACTGTGTTATAGTGAGCTCATGGTAGAATGTAGAATGCACATCTGCTTTTAAAATACAATTATCTATATAACATATTCTTGTAAAAATCCAACTTATTGTGATTTCACAATGCATTTATTTTAAATTGGTATGTCAAAGAAGAGTGCTGTCTCTGTGAGCCCCTGCTGTGGCACAGAAATCACAGCTAAAGCTTTTCTCCTCCTACAACTCCTAAGTCCAAAGCCTTAAGAGCTCAGCTGCATCTGGAATAGCAACATCTTCATGTCAAAGTCCAAGACAAACATATTTAATGAACCTTCAACCTCCCTAGGCTCAGCTCTCACTCCCTGACTTTCAGGTCAGACCTCAGCTGAAACAACCAATTTGGACTCTCACCAGCAGGCTCTTTGTTAGAAATCAACTCAGCCACCTGCAAAAGGTCTGATCTTCTCTGAGGAGATTCTGGAAGGCTGCAGTTCTAAGTCAGCATTGTGTATCCTTATCATTTCAGAATGTCTTACCAACAGACACCTAGCCATGTGCAGTGAGCCTGCTGCATCTGACTGTAAGTGCACAAGTGATTGCCTACACCTCTACTCATTTATCATAGATGGAACGAACCATTACTTCCTCCTTAGTTAGCACAGTGAATATCTATTTTCCCTCAATCATTTTTAACTCAGAGAGAAACAAAACCAACTTCTCTGAACTTTGAGGGACTATAAAGTTTCAGCAAGGTTAAAAGCTCCTTTTGAAAATTCACATCTTAATTTTTTTTATGAATTCACTCATGTATGTACTTCAGAATGATTGAGAAAATAAAATTCTTGTTTATTTTTATCTAATCTGCTTTAAGTACATTTTCCTCAAAACTCTTATTTTCCCCACAGGAGGGAGATTTCCAGCTAGTCTCATCCTGTTCTCAATAGATCAGCCCTTTCAACTTTTTTTTTTTTTTTTTTTTTTTTTTTTTTTTTTAATAAGAGCAGTCCCATTAATTTCAGATGGGATGTAGTATACAGAATACAAGCAGCTCACTGGAGCCTTTGATAAGCACAAATAGAGAAATTTACTCCTGTGTTCAAACATGCTGCAGGTCCTGGGCACAGTGCTGTTTTCCCAGCCCAAAGCTCCTCCACAAAGCTTGCTGGCTCCAACAGAAATGCCTTGAAAACTCTCTGTGCAAAATGTGTCAGCAGTCCTGGAATGACACCATTCCCATTAAATAATTGCGATTATTCTCTAATTTTTCTTTACAGAAATAGAACCACACTCCCTATGGAGTGTGGCAGGCATGGGCTTTCTCTTAAAGATTTTTCTTCTGGCCTCAAGCATCTCAAGGTCTTGAACCCGGGATGCTGTGAAGGTACCAAATGGGACTCAAGGGCCTCTCCATTTCACAACCCCAAATCCCAAGCTCCTATTTCTCTTTATTAGACAGAGTGGTTGTCTCCCTGTCCCATCTCCATTTGAGCATATGTTTTTGGGGAATAGTGATGTAGAAGTCTGTGGTCTTGGCAGAAATGCTCAGATTAGGCAAGACAGTCCTGATTAAAGCATGTATACTACTGGAACATCAAGTACCCACAAAAGCTTTGTAAGAAGAATTGGGAAGTCAGGTGGGGTTCCTAAAGATCTCTCTTATGGTTAAGTAACTTTTTTCCTCCTAACATATACAAATATCTTTTTGCATTGGGTTTGTGATCTACTTCTGGAATCTTCAGAATCAAATAGATAATAACCCCTTGACCTCCACAAAAATAAAAAATTCTGAAAGACTGCTAAAAGAAAAAAAATATTCTAAATATATCCTAAAAGGAATATAAATATATTCTAAAAGAAAAGCTTTTCTTCTAAGAGAAAAACTTAAGAGTGTATGGCAGTAAGTTATTGTAAAGGCATTACTTACATCTTAGGGCTGTAGGACTTTTAATTTTCCCAAGACATCAGATGTCTTAAAAAGCTAAGCAAACCAGATTTTATAAAACATAAATCAAGGTACAAATGGGTCAGAGGTGTCATAGCCACAGGAGCAAGATAGCAAACAGGACTTAGTATTGATATTCATGCCCCATCCTTGAGACCGTGGTGCTTCATGTCCACATTTGTCTAAACCTTGAAGTGTTACAATATATGAGGGAAGAAAAAGACATTGCCCACTTCTCTTTTTCTATTGCTTTGGATTTCTAACAAAAAGCATGAGTCAGCCCCTGCTAAGTGTTGTGTTAAACACATAAAGAACTACTGCAAAGCATTTTAATTTAATCCAGCCACATCCCTTACAGAATAAACCCCAATTCTTTTTGAAGCATGAGTAAGGAGAATAAGACTTTTCCTGTCTGCTTTCTGCTACCCTCAAAGGGGTTAAAAAAGCCTAACACAAAGGAGTTAAGCAATGCCTGAAACGGGATAATAAATGTGACACTCTCTGACTATCAGTAGCAAATATTTGAGCTTATCAAATAATGGAGGAAGTAGTTTAGTTACAAATCAACCAATCTCTCATAAAACAAGTCTTCACACAAGGTAATTTCATTGAACTGGAGACAGCTAAAGGCCACCAGCAGGCAGGACTCGCGCTCCCCGGGCACTCCCCAGCGGCCCCGCCTGATTAATGGGGTGGCCGAGTCCAGGGATGCCGAAGAGGGACGAGGGAGCTGGCCCTCATATCAGTGGAGTGGCAATAAATAAAGCATCGCAGAGCTGGTGCGAGGAAGTGACTCATCCTCCTGGAACACAGCGGGGTTTGTGTTCTCCCTCGGCCGCCCCCTCCCCCTCGGCCCCGTTTTTCTCCTCTGCAGAGAGCAGCGTGTCCCAGAGCCTAGAGTAGATGTCACCGCTTGGCACTGGCTATGCAAAGAGAGGACAAATATGTGGGTGTGCTGCGGATCGGGGACGAGGGGCCTTAAAGCCACAGCGCTCGCTCTGGTGGGAGCATCTGGGTTGAGGCAAGGATAGCAAAGTCCTTTCGAAGGACGGCTTCCTAACGGGAGGGAATTGGATGCTCCTTCTCAGTTTCATGGCATCTAAACAATCCAGAGTGAAAAAATAGCAACTTTGGCAAACAGTAACACACTTTCCTTCCAAAGTTATGTAAGAACGCGAGCAATTAAAACACAGGGGAGCTAAAGCAAAAGGAGGGATATGAAGGTGAAGGAGTTGCAACATGTCCGTGGCTGTGGTCTGGCCACCAGATTAACACCAGCCAAGCCCTGTGGTGCTGCCAGGAGGGCTGAGCCACACTCCTCGCTCTCGACAAGGTCCCAAGCCCTCACCAGCAGCTTCTTCTCAAGGGACATGGCCCCGTGTCTGCACAAGAATGAATGGAAGCCCCAGGCTGTTTGAGGAAGGATGGTAGCGTTAGTCTCCTGATGGTGGTGTGCCTGTAGTGTCAGTTCTAGGTTGGACTCCTATCTTCATCATGATAGGAGTATGTGACCTCAATGTAAGCATGCATGAAAACTATTCATGCATCAAATAAATTCATTTTCTTCCTCTGACTTACTAAACCGTAAGTATCAGTAAATTTTTTTTTCGTTTTGTTTTTTGGGCCTAACATGGCTCTTATTTGCTATGTAAATCATAGTACACTAATTAAGCAAACTTTTGGATTTTTTAACTCCACATGCTTCTATGTAAACTTGTGAAACACATTTGCAAAAGGTAACAGAGACCAATAGCCTTGTTTCAGAATGCAATGAAAATTAAAAAGGATTATAATATATGAAGTAAAACAGAAAATCAGACATTCTGGTATTTGAGAATATGGTGTTATTAATGCACATATATCTTATATCAGTGAATTTTTTCTATATCTATACATTTGGACAGACTTTTATGCAGATATACAAGTCAAAATATGTGAGTATAAAAGCAGATTCAAAACAGGTCACGTAACTGCTTTAGTGTTTGAAGTAGATCTTTTCCCCATCCCTGCTCGTTTTGTTGAATCTATTAATTATAACACTGGAAAACTCCATTAGCACCTTGATGTTCAGTCCTGAATGTGGGCTTATCTTTGCTGGCTAAAAGTCAAACAGTATGCAAACACTTCTCAAAGTAAATCACCTGATACAGCATGAAATCACCTGGTCAGCTACTGTTTTCGCTACTTTTGCTGTTTCTAGGGCAAAACAGACTTCAGTGCCTTTTAAAATAGTTTTGAATGATACCAGAGATTGATTTTAGTGAGCTCATTAATGTAATCTGTGATTTCCACCAGTAAAAGCAGTTAAAAGGTACTCAGCACTGTCTCAGCGTGCCAGAACTTCAGTGGAGTTGGAAGGCTCCCTCTTGTTGTTGAAGGTGGATTTTGCCTGGGGCAGCTGAATCACAGGGCATCCCCCATCCACCTCTCCCACCTCCTTGCCCAAAGTTGCTGCTCTTAGCAGGAGCTGCTCAATAGGGGATGAGGTAAGGTAGTCTTCAGGAGCACCGGATAATGTTAATATACCAGGCTAGAAACTGAAAAAGTAGAAGCTTATCTGTCCCATCACAAGTGATCATTTCTCCATAGACAAAAAATTCAGCTGCTTGGAAGGGAGGTGGGGGGATGAGGTTCTTTAGCTGTGGAAAATAAACCCTCCTGCAATCTTAAAGCTTTACATTCAAATGAACAAAAGGAAACTCTGCTCTACCTTCTGGATAGACTTGTCACTAATTTGAATCCTGAAAGAATCCGTGGAGAAAATGAGTTCATGATAGCTGTGTAGGCTGTAACTGGTTCAAAGGTGGTAATAAGAGAAAATGAAAAAGGAGGCATACAAATCACATGTGGGACAAGCAAAACAAATCCCTGCCACTCCATAGTCTGGTTAGGCCCAGATTCATCTACACAGATCACCTCCCTTGTCCCCTTTATTTAAAAAAAAGACTTCCTATGTAAAGGGTGTGGGAGGGATGAACTGCTCTATATATATTGCCAAATATATATGTGTACATACTGGTATTTCCCCTTCTTCCAATCTCCACACCATTGCCTGGCTTTGTTTCCATCTAAAACATACCCTCTGTTACTTACAGCTTTTCTAATCCTTTAATAAACAGCTGAAATATTTCTTAAAAATTCCATCACAACTTGTCCTGACGCACCTCAGCCTCAGCTGCACACTTGCACAATGTGGGGCAGGAAGGAATGAGAGGCAGTATAAAATGTAACATAAACAGTGTCATCTCTACTGGGATTCAAAGGAAGAGTCCGCAACAGAAATAGCCCTAACTTGTATCCCAGGGTTAGAACCACTATTGCAATTTCAGCACATAAGGTCTGTGAAAGCTGACCTTAAGCCCCTATCCTATAGCCAGACAACTAGATGAAAACTGCATGCAACACAGAGGTGGTGTTGAAAGAAAACAGTTTCTGTTGTATTTTTATCCCCTGGATATTGCTGGTGAGGCAATGCTGCAGCGCAAGGGTTAAGGGCTCTCAGAGAGCCATGGTGCACTTTAGCTGGAGGCGGAGACGAAGCAGAATGGAGTCCTGTGCTGCCTTCCCTGGGAAGCTTTTAGATTAGTGTGCTTCCAGCTGCATTTCCTTGAAAGTGATTTAGTTTCAGCCCATATCAGAATCCTTTCATGGATCCTATTCAAAATAAAGTGCTTTAAGAAAAGCACTGTGATGGAGTTTAAAGTAATCCAAAAAAGTATGGGTTGGCTTAGAATTTCTGTTACAGCTAAAAGAGCCAGGATTCAGGACAGGAGGAGAACTGAAATTATGCCTCCTGTACATACTAAGCCCTTTTTGACCTAAGGCATTTACCACAAAGAACAGAAGGCTTCATCACCTCTCACAGGGCTTACAGTAAGGGAGGTACTTTTTATGTCCCACTAAGACTTGTTTCATTACAAGATATCCTTCAAAATTATGCTGAATTTACTCTCTCTGGGAACACTCTCTAATGCCAGCCATGATCATTTCTTTTGGTTTTAAGTACAATTCTGAAAACATTGTCCCATTTGTTACCCCAGAAACTGCAGGTTTTTTCAGACATACCTGTTGTTTAAGTAATGATTATTCTTTAGTACCAAACCAAAAGCACAGACACAGCTTTTAAAAATATTAAGTGTTCATGAGCAGTGCTTCTCCTGTGAGTTACAGCCAGGCATATGTTCTTGGAGAATTATTTCTTTACATGACAAATCTGCCAAGGGGCCAACTGAGAACAATTAAGAAAAATGTCATTGTTCTGGGCACAGAGAGTAACAGAGGAGACATCTACAGTGCAGAGCCTAGGAGCCATTCCAAGTTCCCACCCCAGGAGCAGGCTCTGGGTGAGTCCTTGATCCCAGTGGACCTCAGCCCAGGCACCTGCTCCAGGTGAACGCTGCTCTAAGGAGCATCAGGTGTGGGTGTTGTGGAGACCTGAAGAGTGCCATGACATGTCCTTGCCAGTGAGTATGGGCATAGCAAGAGATTTATTATCTGAAAGAGAGCTGTGATCTAAATAAACAAATTGGACAATGGGCTGGAGAGAACTGATGGAATACATACTGAGCAATGGGATTTGCATGAATCCTCCTGGTTGTTCGCTTGTACATTTTTCTTCTAGATGAAATGGCAATTTCTTAAATTACTGGAGTGGGGTTTTGTTAGATGGTGTTTGCTAAGCTGAAAGACAAAGGAAAGAAGGGAAATGACACAAGACAAAGAAGCTTGGAACAGTAGTGGAATGAATCCAAGGCAAAGAGAGCATGCAGGAAAACACTACAGGAGGCTTCTGCATATCCTGACCACCAATGCAAAGTATGTCAAGATGCTTAGGGTGTGGCTGAAGAGATCTAATAGCAGCTCAGGAGATAGGATAGAGTGGACTGTTTTGATATCAGATCCTCATCTTCTCCCAGTACCTTTTATAGAAGCAGCAAAAATATTTTGAAAATGCAAACACTTTTATTCCATAGCTTTTGTAGTAACCATCCTACTGGAAAAGGTCACCATCAGATTGTGAGGGAAACTGGCAGATCAGTTAGAATTTGCTTGGCTAAATTCCAAAACCACTACTACTTTATAGAAGAGTTTTTGCTAATCTTATTCAAGTTGCATGGGGAAGGAACTCAGAGAGGCACATTTTTAGGGATCTGAAAGCCCTAATATGTTTCCCAATCCCTATCTTAGAAAGTAAATCTATTCCTAAAAACTAGAATAACAAGACGTGCTTACCACAAATGAAATCTACTGATTTGACTAGAACAACACAGGTGCCTAAGTCCTGGCAAAGGAAGAGCAGAATAAGAGGACACTGACATGGGTTTTCAAAGACAATGGAAGTATTTTTCATTCAGCTTGGGAATATTTGTTTGTTCCTGATTGCTCACTTCCTTGTCCAGTTGCTTCATAATGAACAACTGCATAGCTGGGTGTATCCTGCTAAACAAAATAGTAATATTTTCCATGTACTTAGCATCCAAGCAGATAGTTGAGAATTGTGTCTCATTGTTGCTCCCATGGCATAATGCTGGACCTTGTCTGTGCAAAGTTGGACTGTTGGGATGCCTCTCATATGGTGCAACTACCAACCTTTAAAAGAAGCTACGCTTTCCACTGATGCTGCTCTTCCATGTTCTATGCCATGTTATCTCTCTTCCCCATTCTAGCTGCAAATGAACTCTCGGATACAGCATTAAGAGTTTTAACATTTAGGTACACTCAGCAACGGATACCAAACTTTATTCTGAGTCTACAGCTTTCAATTTCATCCTACATTAAAATTAGTTTGGAACTACGTGTTTGGTGTGCCTTCATCCAAGTTTTCCTTTTCTCTTCAGGTAGAGCACATGAAAAAGATATGTGAATGTTCACCTGGCAACCAGCTTGCAGCCACAGCTCAAGGATCCACTCCGACTTCATTAGGACTTCAAAGGAGAAGCTCTGTTGCACGGTCACACAGCTCTGTTGCACAAATGCTGTGAACTGCTGTGAGGCAGCAGTGAAGAGGTTTAAGATACATTAACATGGTCCAGATTTCTGTTTTGTACCTGAATTTGCAACCAAGAAGTCTTGGAAGAAGCACTAGGGAGAAGGGATGGATTCTGGAGATGAAAGAGAAAATTATTTTCTTTAGGTCCATAGCAAACATTTAGAACGAATTTCTTTTACACCCCAAATGGCACAGATTATATTAACTGCCTTGGAGTATCCCCACAAATATGTTCTTTCCACAAGAAAGACATTTCCTGGGGCTGGGGGAGTGCAGGAGGGAGGGCAGAAGGCGGGAGAATGGGGATATTCGATGTGTTGCGGTATGTCTGGAATCCTCTTATCTGTAGCAAGACTGAGAACACCTGGACAACACTTGTCTTCCTCCCCCACCCACCTGTGCAAATTGCTAAGCACACTGAAGCTCAAAGCACAGCACCATACGCCAGTCACATCACAGAGATCCATTGTGACTTCTCCATACATCAAAGAAAAGCCACTGCACATCTTCGCGCAAGTACTGAGGGAGGCAGTTGTGAAGGGGTTAAAAGATCAAGTTCTGCTATAAAGATAACAGGAACTGGAGAACATGCAGCAGATGTTCCATGTGGAGGCACTTAAGTTTACAGTCCCACCTGTGTCCATTTAATACCTTTAAAAGCAACCTCCTGTTCGTTTGTGAGGGAGAAGAGAAAATCGATGTTCCAATCTCACCATCTTCTCACAACATCTGCATCCCACACTGAGGAAAGGGAGGAGGGGATGGGATGAGCAAGACAAGAGGGCTGAAATTGAGATTTAAAGATGTGAATATACAGAGATTTATGCAAACACACATCCCCATGTGGAAAGTTGGCCATTCTTTTACGTGCAAGGCAACTCATGCTCTGTGCTGGGGACCAACAGCCCAACCTTAATGTTAACATTTAGAATGTCTTAAGAGCAGCACGAACAGTAACTTGTCATGTCACAGAGTTTTACATCCTTCTTTTTGCTTCTTTCCTTCCTTCCTGCTCGCATTATTACCTCCTTTCCAAACAAACCAACTTTATTTCATTACATGTATTGAATAATTTCAAACAAACAAACAAAAAAGTAATTATGTTACAATTTTATGGAAATATGTAATCAGACAGATGAAGGCTGAGGCTCAGTATGGTCCATCACACAATCAGACAGGGTCCACGTGGGAGAGGTTTGGGCAAGTTCCATGATAGTATTTTATTTCCGTATATGTGTCCATGGTTCAAATAGATCTGGAGCTAACAGAAAAACCTTCCAGTTACAAAGAGCTGTGGGTTTGTTTCTCTTCATCCTACACTAAGGAAATGAAAACATAGCCTGTAGGTAATATCCAAGAACACTGGATATAAAATCCTGCTTCTTTTTTCTAGACTTGTTGGTTACAAAGAAAAACTAGGAGTGACTGCACATAGTTGATACACACATACGTACCCATGATCACTGGCATCCTGAAGTGCTCCCAGGCTGATGAATATCCCCAAACACATTTCTGCATCACTGCTGGTTGCTTTCAACAAGCAGCAAGAAAGACGCAGAAATGTATTTTTTGAAGAACTGAAATGAAGGGTTGGTGGAATGAGGGTAATATGGAGCTTGAGAACTGTGATCTTAAAAGGGAGCAAATTGTTAAGCTGAGTGATGCCGATCTCTCTGTGAACTTCCACTGACATCACTGGGATACTGTTGTGCTGGAAAGTATGCAATTTGTGTATTTATACTGTGACCTACGAACCATAATTTAACATGGAATTCAACCCTCTGTGCTTAAATGACTTTGACACCCTGAGGCTACAGCAATTCAAAGAACAAAACAACTACTGTCTCTTCAGGCAGGCACGGTTCTTAAAAATATAACGTTACACAGAAAACAAAGGTAGAATAGTTTCATAACTATGTACAACACACCTTAGCACCTTGTCTTATGCCAGATGTCTCTTCACTGCTGGCTATCTGCCATTTGCACCAGTCTCCCATTTCAGGTCTTGGCACAACCCAAGTCACTCCTTCTCATGACCCATCTGAAGGAGGAGTTAAAACCAAGCAGTAGCTGGAGGGTAACCATGAGGTACCTGCTTGCAAAGGAGATTGCCTCTCTAGCCAGCACTCCAAAAGTATTTATTCTATTTCTAGCTTTGCAATGTGCATGACAATGGATTGTGTGTTTGCACTTTTATACCTCAGTTTACCTACCTTCTGTTTTTTCCCCTTGTGTAACCATCACTTAAAGAAAACACTTAAAATGGTTCATGTTGAAAAACTGGGATTTTAGCAACACAGGATGGTTTTAGCACAGCAATTGTTGCTCAAGACCTAAGACTGCAGTAGCAGAGAGGTGCTAGCAAACAAGAACACCTCTGACTTTATCTGCACAACTAGGTGTACAGACAAACAAATACACAGGACTGCATAGGTACAAGCTACCTTGTTGTCAAGTGCAGTATTACTCTATTTAACAACAGCTTGCCAGAGTAGCTGCAATACTTTATTAAATAGTTTCTTCAAATTCATTCTATAGAGAAACTGGCTGCTACCCTCTCCTCCCAAATCAGGCACCTTTTCTGGAAATATTTGTGGGTCTGAAAGGAAATACTGTTTGCAGTGAAGTATTTGCAGAGTTCAAAGCTCACCAGTGGGGAACAACTTCTGGTTCAATGCTAGCAACCACGGCTCTGACTGTGAGAGCAGGCGACAACCTCATCTCACAGCTGCCACCTGCATAAGGATTCCAGAGGTAGAACCCCATGGGTTCACTTTCACATCCAGAAATCTGATGAAGTCAGGAAGGCACAGTCATTACTAATTTCAGATGAGCTGCCTCAAAAGCTCACAGCATGCTCCTTAAAAATGTAGCTGGGAAACACTGGGAAATTCCATTTCTTCCTAGAAGGCACTATTCATGATGAACTGCTCCTGGACCTGGCCACAGTGAAGTCCTACAAAAGATGAAAAGGTGGGGGTTTTTTTTCCCCCATTACTTTCCACCATGCTGGCTTGCCCTGTGTTATCAGTAATCTTGCTGGCTGGGATGAGACTTTGCAGATACCTTGCAGGCAGTTCTGGGGCTGTATCCATTGCATATTTGGGTACAGGAGAATTCTGCTGCTCCATGAGAGAACACTGGCTTTCCTGACAGCCTGACCAAGCCTCCTGTTTTCTCCACTTCCACCATCAGAATCAGAATCAATAATTTCAGTCTCTTATTGCTTCTGTTATATAGCTATAAGTTCCCTTTGTTTATTTTGCCTGTAATCCCATTTCTCTCCCCTACCAGACCCAATGGCTTGAACTAAGGGAGTGTTGCCAAGGGCCTGAGCCTGTCTATTAGAGAAAGGCCTTTTGCACTGTACTGTCCCGGGGGAAGGGTGGAGGTGTGGGCTCCAGCCACCTTCCCCCACCCCCCTCCATCCCCTCCCAGGAGCCTGAGGGGCTCATCACAGGATCCCTGCTGTGTACCCATTACTGGCCCTCTCCATTCTTCCCACCTTGTGCAAAAGGATTTTAGTAATGTAGAGTGCTAGCAGGATATCTGTTTATTAACCCTTTAGGGTGGAAAGACACACTTCTTGAGGGCCAGGGTGAGTGAGACCTGAGATGGTATCTCCAGAAGCTCCTTGCAGCAGTATTTTTGTCCCTGCTTGCACCCACCTCTTTGGTGGCTCTGGTGCTCTGTGGACTGTACTGTGCGGGGATCGGTGGTGGTCTGATGAGCTAAGGGGTTCTTAGGGAGTCAAAGCACCTGGACTGCCAGGAATAACACATTTTCCCACTAATGGCTGCTAGATATGGCAGAAACCTCCTCAAGCCCTCTCCACGTATTTTTCCATCTCTTATGACTTCAATGTAATGCCCAATAGGTCTCTATTAGAACGAACAATGAATCTTCCCAGGCTGAGATCCTCCTGCTTGGTTCCTACCACAGCGCTTTTTTTTTTTTTTTTCTGTTAAAAATAGCCCTGTGAACACCACTTATCAGGTGGTTACTCTCTGAGGCATGGACTGCCTGAAACTTGCAGGGTTGGGATCTATTTCACAGAGTCCTTTGGTGCTTTGTCTTTAAAGACCCTTCCCCTCCCCCACTCCCTTTTTCTTTTTTTCACTGACTTGCTCCTTCCTGGCATGCAAGTTACCATAGAAAACGTTCTTAACTTGCTCTATATCTGATACTTATTTATGTTTTCTTCTCGATTACTGTTAGCCAAGAAATAATTCTTTGCCTTATCTACAACTGAAACCAGAAAAAAGCAGAGAGCAGAAGCCACAGTTTCAGGACTGTGAAGGGTTTTCTCTTGCCTTTTATTTTTTTTCCCTGTGGTTATTATTTTTCCATTTTTTAAGATGAATAAAGATTACTGCAGCACAGAAGCAAAACATTTGCTATAGTGTAAAATGTTTGGGTTTTTATAAGTAGAGAAAGCTTATTAAATGCTTTAAAAAAGTTTTTCCCACTGACCACAAATGGGAACTCTTTTGAGTTCTCTTGGTAAAATCTTGGGCTTTTGATGTTGATCAAAAGGGATCCTTTGATGCCTCTTGTTTATTGTTGAGAAGAAGCAGAACGGAAGGAAGCAGAATTGCTCTATATACTCCTGTTTATACTCCTGTTTTCTTTTGGGATGACATTTGAACTATTTCAAGTAGATTAACTCATTACCTTAAAGCAGAGTATTGCCTGGGAGAGCAAGAGGACAATCTGAATGAGTCCAGTTTTATGCCTAGTTTTGCTATCTAGACTTGCACTGAAGAGGGGTAGATTTATGGATGGTGGAGAATGTAGTGGTTAGCTTTGCTGAGTGCAAAGACAGTCTCAGTGGTAGTATGGATGCCCAGACAACAGTGGTTGCATACATGCATGTAGCATCTAGTACATTAATTCCTGTTTTGCCAGAATCCTGCAACATAGACAGAACTTCTCTGACTCTCTAAGGTTAAAATAAATAGTGATTGCCTCTGACAGTACAGCATTTACGAAATCAAATGCATGTGTTCTATATATGTCGTGATACACATGTACCACTGTTCTATAAATGTGCATCTGTGCCTTATCTTGGATCAGATGTCATCATCATCTTTGTATGGCATTTACTGCCAGGATACCATTAGAAATTAAGAAAACATACACTTATTACTGCCCAGCATTTATCTCCATATTGCTAATAAAAACCAGATCTTGTAACATCTGAATCCCCTTAAATAGCATGAACTAGCATGTGACCAAGTTGCTGGTTACCAAGCTGAGCAGGGATTGCTGCCACTGTCTGCTCTTTTACTCCCTTACCTGGCATCCACTCAATTTGCATTCTAGAAGGCAGGAGGAGTCTGAAGTGGTAATTAGGCTCTCCATTGCCTTGCAAGTTTTATTACTATAGATATCCAGAGTCTGATTCTCTCTTGCAGGTTAACAATGTGCTGGGCAGAGCTGTTAATTTCAACAAAGGTGCAGATTTACACTTGTAAAAGAGGACTGATGCTGTCAGTGGTAATGATAGAGGTAGAAGAAAGGTAAACCTTTATTTTCCAACTGACTCCAGAAACCTGCAGCTCTAAATGTATACTCTAGACCTGAGATTGTAGTGGTTTATGGCTGTGTAAAGTTGCTTAAATAGTTAAAGCAGAGTCTGCCAAAGAAAACAAGATGCATAAAAGATCTTATCTTGTTTCAGATGTCTGGGATGTCTTTCTTCTTGGTGCTGTCCATTTCTTTGAAATAAAAAACAAACAAACAAACAAACTTGAAACAACTAACCAGGAGAAAATAGCCCAATGGGGAGACCTCTTCTTCCAGTTTAGATAAACGTGCAAAATGGGCTCAGATGGGATGAGGCAATAATGCTTCTTCCTCTACTTGCAAAACACTCATTGTTTCCTCTTTCCTGTAAGCTAGGGCAACTTTAAGATACAGAGGGGTGTTGACTGGGACACTAAGGGAGAGATCAATATCACTCCTTCGGAGGTTTTGAGATGTGTATCTATGTATTCCACCTGCTGTGAACTTTTGTTTGCAGTAGAGGCATTTCTTCAGATGTTATGGAAAATAGGACTAAAACTAGTTTACAAAGCCAGCAAGAATGCCAGGACCTACCACAAAATGGGATTTCATAGTACAATGTATTCACTCTTATTTGACAGGAAATTTTAATAGCTGTATTTGTATTGAAGGACATAGCAAATGCATAAAAAGTGAAGGTATTTGCCCAGGTTTCTCTGATAGGCAAGCATTACAAATATACATGAAGGACATTCAGAAGTAATAAATAAGAACAAAAGACTAAGATAAGGTCTCAAATTCTCTAGCCAGTGGAAATACAACAAACTGACAAACTGACAAACATAGCTCAGTTATTCCCATCCTTGAGTACTCTGTATCTCCTGTAGCTCAGTCAAATTGCACAAATAACATTAAGCAATGGTACAGTACTGGCCACTTTAATGTCTGATTGATATCTGTGGAATAAATCTTTGTCTTATAGCTACTGAGAAAGTGTGTTTAAAAATGTAGTTGATTTTCAAGTGTATCACAATCTAGTTTTGAAATTAGTAACTAGATCTTCACATTTACAGTTCCAGGCAGTACAAATGCCACTTTCTGGGATTCATGTGGAATTCTCTGCAGCAGCCATTGTCTGACAATAACTGGAATATCATGAGCCCACATTTATTTGAAACCAGGCTATTTGGCTGCCTTAACCCATTTTGATTTGCTTTCCATCCTTTCACATCCCTCAAGACCTCACATTAGTAGCTGGTGGACCAAATGCTGGTGTTTCTCTCCTTGTTCTTTCTCTGGTAGTAGCAATTTGTAGTCATTGAGTATTTTGTCAATCAAAGATGTTTCTTCCTCATTTTTTGTAAAAGTTATATCAGTGTTAGCATCATGTTGATGTGGCATTGTGTTGTTTTATTGTTGTAGGGTCACTTTTTCCAACTTCAAGTAAGAATTTGATAATAAATTGACAGTGGTGAAGCAAATTCATTCACTCCAAATCCAGAAAAACGAGATCTGTAAGAGGCCTCTTTTACTTCTCAGGTTAATACCCTTAACTGACTAGCTATTGAGTCTGTCCCTCTTTTCCTCCTTTGCTTTTTCCTCTCTGGACCCACCTTTACAGATGAAACTCTACACTCCTCCGATATATCTTAATCTTCAAGGCAAAAGGTTTTGAACAAAAGGATATGATACATATGAATTGAACAGTTTTACTACCAAAGAAAAGCAGATTGTGCCAACATAGTACAGGTAACTTTGGACCTTCCGGAATGCTGCCAACCCATTTAATAAAATATCAGTTGAGTTTATGTCATCTGATATCTTGGATCTAAAACCCCCCCAGCAAATAAATACTCTTTATCACAAAAACTTTGCTTTATTGGCTTTCCTCAATCTTTGGGTGGGGGAAACAAAATCAAGTTTGATTTTCCTAAGAAGGCCTAAGTTAAAGAGGCAGAATTTGGGAATATACATTCAAAATGATGGAAGACTGAGGCTTTTGCCTCATAAGACAGTTTGCATATCTGTTCAGTAACATCATGTTTGTTTTACCTATTCTTTGCACCAAGACACAATAGTGTAATTGAAATATTGAGACAGCAGCTGAGGCAGATTATAGAGCAAGCATCAAAAGCTGTTACTTTTAAATGAAATAAGGAATAGAGTGTTTAAGAGAAAAGCTGTTAGTAGGTGCCAGAATACTAGTGAGATTTTGTGTCTTTT
Source organism: Phylloscopus whistleri (assembly GCA_017589585.1). Taxonomy (NCBI): domain Eukaryota; kingdom Metazoa; phylum Chordata; class Aves; order Passeriformes; family Phylloscopidae; genus Phylloscopus; species Phylloscopus whistleri. Next base: position 1,337,837 of record JADMLD010001396.1, read on the forward strand.
TGAAAGATAGTATCTAAGAAAATTGAAATACTAGTGGGAAAATAAAATTTAACTTGGAAAAATATAAGTTAATACACTCCATGCAATGAAAATATTAGATGAAACTTTTTGTCTCTGTGAGTCTGTTTTGGGGTTTTTTATCCTCTGTTTCTCTTTTAGCTAAAAAAGAAAGGATTCAGTAAATTAATCCAAACAGTTTGGTAAAACATGAAAATTAGCAGAGGAATTTGAACACAGTAATGTATTGAAAGAGCAAAGATAAATGTACCAGTCCAAAAGAAAAATAATTTTGTACACTGTCGGGATATGAAATGGCTTGGATATACAGAGAAACTGCTGATCAGATAAATATATTTTCTTTTAAAGTTGAAAGATAAAGTTTGCCAAAATGAAAACTCAGGTGTCTAAAACTGCTACTACATATTGACATTCAACTAATGTGAAAGGCCCTAAAAAACTAACATTATAACATTCAGTGACAGGTAATAATTGGCCTAATTTTCCACCTTACTAATTAAAGCAGTTATTTCAGTCTGAAACAGTTTTATTCAAACCAGATACTTTCTGCGTAACTGTATTTTTGTTTTGCTTTCTTCTTCAGGCCTTTTCCTTATTGAGGCAGAAAAACAATGCTATAAAATGCCTTTGGGAGAAGTTTTACCACAAATGCTGTTCATAGGGAAATGCACAGAATGAACAAACAGATGGCAATGACAAGAGCTGCAATCACATAATCACAGGGTAATTCAGGTGAGAATGTCCCCAGACCAACCTCTTGCCCAAAACAGGAGAAACGCAGAGGTCAGAGCAAGGAGTGTTGTGTTTTTTCCAGCTGGCTCTTGGAAATCTCCAGGAGAGAGCACAGATTCTCCTGGTAACCTGTTCCACCTGTTCAACTCTCCAGCTGTTGTGCTTATATGCAGTTTCTCCTATATGCTCTTTGTTTCAGTGTGTGCCTGTTGTCCACATTCTCCCACCACACACCACTGTGAAGAGCCTGGTTCCTGTTTGCCCAATATTTCAGAAGGCCTAGGTCCCTCTGAAAGATGTCCCTGCCCTTCAGCACACTGGCTGATACCCTCAGTTTGCTGCCATCTGCAAGCTGGATTAAAGTGTAGTCTTTCACTTCCTCCATGCTTCTGACAGTGACATTAAAAAGGGCAGGTCTCAAAATGCTTATAACTGGCCTTCAGGTAGAGTACAACCCATTAATCTCTGCTCTCAGAGCATAACGATGCAGTGCTGAAGAATATCACCCCATTCTGATACATTCCGACCTAGGTGTGTCTGGAAACAAGGTTACTTCCTTAAAAAAAATAATTCTAGTTGCAATCTGAATGGGAAAAAATTCTGGATCTATTCTTGTCCTGGAAACATTTTAAAAGGAAGTCTTTTAAACAGTGTTCTTGCTAGCAGGATGTATCTCTGGCCAGCATATACAGAGATGGTCTGTGTTATAAATGATTTTACAGAATAGCGCGGTTGAGCTGAGAAATTTGATCTGGTGTTCCGGTAGCTAGATCCTTCCAGAACAAGTATAAAAATGCCTAAAATTGTCAGCATCAAACTGTATAAAGCATCACCAGCAAGTTCTTGTAGAATACACACTCCAGACATTTGCCCAAGGAAAATAAATGATTCTAACATGTAGTTTAAATGTTTTATATCAAAGTGACTACTGCTATTTTTGCTAACATTCACCCTGGTCCCTGAAAGTTCCATAGCATTTAAACCCACAAGATTTTGGTTTTTCAGCCAAGTTCAATCAATTTTTCAGCAAAATATTTCTATTTTGCAAGAGATTATAAGAAGAATAAGTGCTACAGAAGAACATAATGGCAGAAAAATAAGCTTGTATCGACTGTTACTTCTCAAAAGCCACAGTTTTCCCCTTCGTTTGTAATTTTTCTCAAAATTCACTGATTTGGCCATTTAAGCCACTGAATCCATACTGACCTCTACATGTAGAAAAATTGCTCTTTCTGACTGATTTCCAGAAGACAAAAAAAAATGTAGCAGGATGTTGAAAAGATAGGTACAATGCATGACATCTTAGAACACTTTTTCTTCTTAGAACAGAATTTCCTGAGTGAAAAAAAATTCAGCTTTCTTCACTTTTTTCTCTAAGTGAAAAAAGAAAGAAGAAGAAGAAATATTTTCTTTGATTAGATTAATTTGTCTATAGTCCTGTAAATAAATAAATGAAGATGATGCATGGTTTGCTGTGAGAATGACAGATTAGTGCTAGAAGATGACCAATGTCTAGATTGCTTTTATACTGTCTTTGCCTGGAAATATCAACATGACTTTGTAAGTAAAGAGAGTTGTTATAGTGCATTAAATTGATACCAGGGGAAAAAAAAAAAAAAAAAAAAAAAAAAAAAAAAAAAAAAAAGAGAGAGAGAGAGAGCAGTTGTGTTGGATCTTCAGGCATGGGACAGGACTACTGCTAGATGTTCCTCGAACCTCTATTGCGGCATCAGCCTCATAACAGGATTTTACATAGCTAAAGGATGGCAGCAGGTCACATCTGCCAGCAGCAGCCAAAGATTTCTTTCTTACAGAGCATCTTAAAAGATTTCCAGCCAGTAAGATATTGTTAAAGTTTACAGACAATTGTTCTAACCAATCATGGAAAGCACACATACACCTGCTTCAAACAGTGCTTGCTTGTATGCTTTCTATTAACAATAAACAATATTCCATTATTAAGCTTAAAACTTTCTACTATCTTGCTAAGCATATTTTTCTGCAGCCATAAGATCTATCCTAGCCAAACCTAAGACTCAGATTATTGGTTTATGTCCTTCCTTGCTGTACTACTGTAACTTTTCCTACTTTCAAACTTTGCAGTTACTGCTGATTCTAAACCCTTCAGCTCTTTCTGTTTCTAGGGCCTGCTTTCAAGGTTTCTAAAAGCCTTATTACCTTTAATATTTCCCACAAGTAGTCTACAGAATTACATCTCTGTTGTCCATAAAGGTTGTTTAAACAGCTTCAGCTCTGAAATTCAAATATGTGTCACCATTTCAGAAACTGAAGTGGATCCAAAACATTGACACAAGGCTGTTAAATGTCTAATGTTGCAAAACCCGTATTTTTCCATAAAATTTTTATTTAACTGATTGGAGTAGCTAGGAGTCACTCCACAGTGAAGAAGCATGTTTTATCAGAGTAGTGACAACAAAAAATATTTAACCCAACAAAATAAATTACACATTTAGAAAAGAAAAAAAAAAAAAAGGGTTCTTATCTTTAATTTATATTCCTTACCACTTTTATGGTATCCAGACAGCTGTATGTTGGGAAACACTTTTAGGAAGCTGTGTTTGTTTTGGCTATCTAAGTAGCTTACAGAATGAGTTTCTGTTTATCAAGAAACAGTTTTGAAAAACATTTTCATAGCGAATACATAAATACTTTCCAAATTAAAATAAATCTATAAGTATTTTTAAAAGAAGTACATTATGCTTAAGCAGCAGACTACTTTATCTTACAAATAGAATATTTGACAATGTTAAAACTGCTGCATGAACCCACTCTGCAGCAGTAATGAAGGGATTACTTCGCAAAGCCAGTATAAACATCAGACCAAAAAAAAAGAGTTCCTCTGCAATGAACAGTCACATAAAATGTCATCTCCTAATATTTTGTCAAACATTATTTTTTTTATTAAAAAGAGCATTTGTCTGTCAATCTTTTCGTCTTATGGCATTTCTTAGACTCACATGCTCTTTCCATTTTGTTAAGGCATTTTGGACGGTTATTAAGTGTGTCTTGCAGAAAAAAATAAGCACCCAGCATTAAACTAACAAAAAGTGTTTCCAAAAGATGAAGATGTTTTTCACAGTATCTGAAAACTCTGTTGCACAATGGAGGAACTATTGGATCTCTGTCTGGCTGGATTATTTCCTTTTCTCAATTCCTGACAAGGATGTTTTTCTTTCTTTTCCTAGAGGTACTGAATTGGTGTTTAAAATAATTTCAGTTTGCATGGAAATGTGATACATATTAAGTGATTTGATACTAATGATCTGCTGTTAAGAAGCAATGATTTTAGAAGACCAGGGGCATAATAAATATCAGCCTAATGAGGAGGATTTATTTTTCTGTCTCTAATGTCTGTCACTGTAATTCTGCTAAAACACAGAAAGAGTGAAAGTTTATTCTGGCTAAAATTGGACAAGATTTTTTATGCCACTGTGGCAAGTTTATTTTCCCTCACAGCATTCAAAAGATAAAGACCTGTATTTGCTGAAATTGCTCTAAAACAGATAGGGGAGAAAAAAATGTCTGAAAAGGAGTGATGGGAAATGAAAAGGGAAAGAGAAGAGTGAGATACCAACAAAAATGAAAGCTATGTTATTTACTTTCAATGATTTTATATTTTTCAAAACACTTGAAGAAAATCTGGTCTAGCAGTTGATAACTGATGTACAATAGTTAAACTATTCAGCTGCTCTTGAGACCTTACTAAAGTGAGAAGACTGTTGCCAATCCTCACCTGAGGATACTCATAAACAAACCTGGTGACACCAAGAAGAGATGACCTAACTTTGATTCCCCATAATTTTAGAGAACTCTGTGGTACCAGAGCTCATTCTCCTCAGCCCAGCTTTCAGCTCCTGATGGTGTGGGGTCATCCGTGCTCCCTTTATCATGGCTGGAGAAAGACTGTGACCTCCAGAGGGTAATCAAGGTCTCTATAGTGAGATTGCTGTCTCCCCCTCACTATTGATTATGGAGGTCATCTGACACAACTGTATTTCTAATTGAGGCACCTCATGGTTGCTATATGTAATAAAACAGAAGTGAAGCCTGTTCTATCAATGTTGAACAAAAAAGACTGCTGTAGATTAGAAATGGAAATTACCATAGAAAGAAAGAAAGAAAGAAAGAAAGAAAGAAAGAAAGAAAGAAAGAAAGAAAGAAAGAAAGAACGAAAAGAAAGGTGAGTAAAAATTAAAATATGCTTGATCTTTACAAAGGGTGAATTTAGAGATGTGGATAACTGTTCTGTGTTTTGCTGCCCACCACCAAGTAGTCTGCAGGAGAGAAAACCTGATAAAGTAGGTGATAGGTCAGATAGTGAGTAGGGCTGAGCTCTTCATGCCTGGAACACCTGTGTCACAGAGAAGTTGAGTCTTTCACTTATTATCTATTACTTTTCTGCAGTACCCTACCCTATAGAAAGTTCTTTTCTATGTTGGTTATTAAATAAGTTGAATATACTAATGGGGCTATTTAGTACAGGTTTTTATTTGTTGAAGCCTTGACTTTATGTCCTTAGAACTCAGTGAGAAATTGCTCATTGACAACACAGAGCAAGATCAAATTTTTGGGATATTCTTTCCTCCATCATCTTAAAACGAAACTGATCTATATACAATATTTAGTTATATACAATATCTAGTTTTCATTATTATCTAGAGCTTATTTTGTTCTTTTTGTAGAAGTAATACAGATCCAAATCATTGGTATATTTAAAAGTCTGCAATTTCTCCCACCAAAGAACAGTTGAAAGGTGAGATGACACTGCAAAAATGAAATTTTTAAGTCTCTTCAAATGCTATTGTTACAATTATTCTACTAATACTCTATATAAAAGATTTACCCAAGAAACTAGTCTGCTCATTATTGTAAAGATTTACCACCCTAGATCTGGTTTATTGAGTGATACGATTTTTGCCTATCTGCCAACTGAAGTTCAATAACTGAACAGTAATGACACCATTATAACAGGCAGCTGTATATTGAGTAGATAATAGAAATAGGTTATTAATATATTACTCTTCTTTTAAAAAGGTATTTATTTAGGACAATTTATAATTTTCATTTACTGGACAGAATTTAAGCACCAAGAGTTTACTTTGTCATTCCTCTTACAAAAGGTCGTTCTTCACATTTACTTTTCAGAAAGTAAACTCATATTCTGTTTAAACAGAAACTTGGCAACACATACAATTTCTGTAGGACAGATTAACCAACCTGCTTAGGGGAATGCCTTGCAAAATCAAAACAGACCTAAAAATATCAAGTTCAAATATATCTCCTGGTAGAGAACGATATCTCTCTGCAGGAAACACCCCAAATTTCTTCACAGTATTGTCATGAAAATAAGTTTTCTTAGCTCTAGAAAAAAAAATCCCAACAGCAAGGAATGTAGTTCTCTGGAAGGCAGAAATTATGTTTTGCAACCCAGGGTTTTCATTCAGGGGTTTTTGCATCCTTCTATGTAAACAGTATTGCACCTCTGACACTATAAAATATTGAATGGAAAGATAAAAAATGCATAAACAGGAAAATATTTCTTTTCAATGTGCAGAAGGAATCTTCCCAGGAGAAGTAACTGGAGAGCCATTATTCAATCTATGGAGAATGCTGATGTATGAAGAAATATGTTATGAACAGTAAGAGATAAGTGCACTGGATCTACTCTATTCAGCAACTGCACAATTAGGTTAGCTTTGAAAAGCTTTACAGTTTCAGAAATCATGTGATTCTTTCAATTTTGTTGAACGTACCTGTGTTCCTGTAGGACAACATAGAATAAACATAACAAATTGAACTAAATTTTTAAGTTACTGCTTATCTTTGGACCCTCTAGTTTTTCAACTGAAGTTTTTTATGTGGAACCTCATTAATGATTATGTCTAGGGGTGGACAATTCTGGATGAAATATTATTAATTTCTTTTATATTTTTACTGTGTGGAAAAGAAATGCATAAAGTAATATACCAGTAGTCATGATGATTTTTTCCCTTCTGGCACGGAATAGGAAAATAATGTTGCGGTAGATTACACCTTTTATAAAACTGACTGGATAAGAAACATTAACTTTCAGACAAACCTGCAGTTCAAGAAACAAATTTCAGTGCTAAATACAGTTTCAGCATGAACAATAATAGTAATAATAATAATAATAAAATCTCACTGTTCTAATTAATCTTATTTTCTGAGGAAAAAAAGTGCTTGGCATCCTTGGTGCAAAGAACAGATGCTTTAAAGCTATGAAATAATACTTTTGAAGTGGCTAGTTGGAGAAGTCAATATGCATAATGAAACAAATATATGCATTGAGTCTGTGATTTTAATGTCTAGACTCACTTACAAAATCATTTTAGAGATATGCTCTGAAGTTCAGGGCTGAGACATCAGTGATAGACGATATTTTTCAACTGGGAGAATGAATGGGGTCTGCATGTCCTCATCCTTTACTGTGTGCTTGAGCAAAGTTATTCAGACTTAGGATGATTTTTTTATTTTGTCTTTATAGTTTGTATAGGAGCATTTGTTGACATGAGAGAAATACATTACATTATGTGAAGGCTTTGTAGAAGGTCCAAGCATTTTGACAGGTCTGGTATTGAAAGCCTTTGCTGTGTGGATCACAGAGGTGTTAGCAATCTCTCACATGGCATGTACTGGTCCACGCTGTTTGCTGCTGATGTGAATTGCAGAGTTTAGGTCTGTTTGAATACAAAGAGGGATTTGGAAAACAACAGCATTTAGCAGGATCCTACACCTATGTGTACTGTAATTAGGGCTGTGAAAGTGAGAACGTGTGATGGTGTGATAATTATCCTTTTAAGAAAGTAAGGGGACAGCAGAACCTCAAAACCTAAAAAGATTACATTGAAAACTGACAGATACAGAAGACAATGGGGACCTGTGTGCAGAATTTTTCTCCTAGCGGAATCGCCTGCCTATATTGGGATTTCTTTCAAATTCATTGGACTTTTAATAGATCTTGGGAAATGAAATCAAAAAATCAATGCTCCTTTTCTTTACAACTTTTTCTTTAAAACAGATTTCTGCAATTGCAGAATTCCTCCCTACCCTCAGACTTCCACTTGGGATTATTTGATGCACAGCTATAGTCACTCATTTCCATTTAAGACAGATTTTGCTGGATGTGTTCCGATTCAATAAAGAAATATTTCCATTCCTTTCATGAATCAGCAGCTGTTGCCATCCCTGACAGCTGGCTTAGTCAGGCTGAAGCACCAGCATGTATTCACTGGATGATACTTCGTTTGTTAAATCATTTCACTAGTCATATTGATGAGTAATATCTCACATGCAACCCAAAAAAATATCAGCAAACAAACTGTCAGTGGCAGTGTAAGCCATGAGCATGATCCACCAAAGCCAATTACGGGAAATGTGAGATGCTGGCTCTGAGCACGCCTGGGGAGCTGAGGTAGGGAGCAGGAAGGGCACCAAACCCAAGGATCTGTATATGAAACTGTGCTTTAAATTCAAGGCACAAGCAATGCTTAACTTACAATGGAACTTCAATTTTATTTCCTTTTTCTTCTTCTTCTTCTTCTTCTTCCCCCCCCTCCCTCCTCCCTTACAGAAAATTCTTTTATTCTGAAATTTTCTATAGTTCTGCTTCAGTGAAAAGAAACATTCAGGGTTCATAAAACCGGGTGCTGAGGCAGCTATGGCAAACACGAGCAATATTGTTCTACAGAAACCTGGAGGAAAAATGACTCATTAGCTGGACAGAAGATATCAATTTATATACCATGTCTTTGATCACTCTCCCACTATTCTTCTATGCAGCTGTCCAACAGTAAATATGAGAGACCTGAAGACCTCACAAGCACTCATTAGGTCCACGTGGAATTAAAACACCTTGCTTTAGCTCTTAAATCTTGGGCAACAAGTTAAATGTGTCCCATCTTCCTTAAATGCTTTTTCTTAATCTGGCTTCCTAGGAAATGGAAGGCACACTGTCCTCACTGTCTGAGACGGATCTAGTGCCTCTCACTTTAGAAGATATTGGCTGAGATACATTATTCTCCTAAATTTCATGAGAACATTAGCACCTACAATACAATCTTTATTAGATGCAATAAAGTCTGTCCATGTGAAAGCTGTGAATACAGTTGTGTGAAGCCTCGCACCTTACTGTGGAAATATCAAAGGACAAGACACAAATTCCTAAGAAAGGAGGCTTCTTCCTCAGTTTTTATGCTCATGAATTCTGGAGGTTAACTGAAGTGGAAGAACTCTGGACACGGCAAGCAGATTTAAGTGTTGAATATGAAAATCCAAACCCTAATGTATTGGGATTATCAAGAGTTCAACAGAATTTAAAAATTCTTATCAGCTGTAATTAAGGAGCAATTAAGTCAGTGTGAAATGTTTCTGAACCCCTAACCCAGACTGCTTTGCACAGCTAAAGTTGTATGTTGCAGCTCTTGAAAGTGAATGAAAGAAAAGTTCTTTTCTGTAGGTATCTCCACCCACCTTAGTCATGCAGTGTGAGTAAAGACACCTGTAGCTGAATGTAAATAAGGCCATCTGATAAGGCTGTGTGTGACAGGAATTTTTAAACACTGGAATGGTGGCCTCACAATATCACTCTGCAGTGTTGGACTCTTGTGTTCACAGCCACAGTTTTACTATAACGCCTTCTGGATTGTGATAAGTAGCACACTTGCCAAAATATTTCTGACCAGCATCTCCAGCTCGGCAGTGAGCAGTGGGTGAAATTCAACTGTCTCTCCTCAGGCACTGCTCCACCTGGAGCAGCAGAAATGAGACATAAATTGTTAGTCCACATTTCAGTGCATTTAGGGCAGAGCTTGCATTTTCAGAGTTCATAGCTTTCAGATGAAAACAGTCACATGTGCTAGGAAAGAGGCAAACTGTGTGTACCTGTCAAATCACTCAGTAGCCCAGGAAAATTAGTCTGCTTCCCTCTCATTTTATGAAAAGCAAACTCTTCCCTATTCTTTCTGGCAAGCATGTCCAGTCTCAGATTTAATCAAAGTGTTAATCCTAGGAGAGTTACACAGTAAGATATTGTATTCAGCTTTGAACATGAAACTACTAAGTGCCACAAATACCCGTTACCAGTAATATGTTCCCTGGGGATCCTCAAAGAAGCACAGACTGGAATGAATGGGCTACTTATTGCCCTCGGTCACACCTGTGCAAGCCCTGCTAATTCAGATAACAACACCTTAACCCAGGGGCACCAGGAGTGAGAGTGTATGGAAAATGCTAATGAGACTGATAACAGTACAAATATTTAAAGGAAAAAACTCTTGTTTGGAGTGCTCCATTATTTTGAGCTCTTTTGGCTTCCTTTTGGCAGATCCTGGCAGATGTTGGTCATAATAATAATAATTGTTAAAAAAAAATCAGTGGCCATTTATGGTAACAGAATTATTATTTATAAATGGGATTTATATAAAATTAAAATAATGTTAAGGCTGAAAAAAGCTCTAAAGTCACCAAGTCCAAGCTTTAACTCAGCACCATGTTCACCTCTAAGCCATGTTACTAAGACGTCTTTTGAACACTTTGAGGGATGGTGATTCCACTACTGCCCTGGGTAGCCTGTTGCAATGTCTGGCCACACTTTCAGTGTAGAATTTTTTCCTAATGTGCAAGACCCAGCTACCTATTTAGTGTGAAAAAATAGCCATGCCCAATTCGCTTCACCTTAAGGGAACATATCTCTTGATGAAATAGAGACCAAGTCCTGTACCTCATTCTGAGTTTGCCCCATAGTAATTTATAGTGCTGGCTGTACACAATGTCCCCAGGTCATCTCTACAGACTGCTCACTGGTAAAACTTCATCTGTTTACACATGAACTGTTTTTTCTGACATGTCTTGAAGTAAGCTTCTCATAGCCCCAGATCTCTGTATGAAATGGTTTTTACTGATTAACAGCACCATGGAAAAAGAGGTGTCCATCCTCTATCACAGGGGTATTAGGGTCCACTGATTCTTCTTAAACCATCCAGGAGATTTTTTTGCCAAGATTAACCAGAAAACTTTCCACAGTCATATTCCCTCTAATCTATTTATTTTCCCTAGAAAGACTAAGAAAGACTAGAAAAACTAGAAAGATTCTGTCCTAGAAAACCAAGACTAAAAAATGACAAAATTGAGGATCAGACAAAAAAGCCAGCAATGCCATGGCCATCATGGACAAAAACTGACATGATGAGAAAAACTCTCCCACTTTTCAAAACATACTGTAAATGGAAACAGGAGGTAAGAGGTTTTGGTCACATTTTTGCTCTCTGTCCTGTGGTCACTTACTTCTCCTCTGGGAAGATACCTCCATATTCCAATTTTGCAAATCATTACCTATTACTTACTCATTGCACAATGATAGAGTGTAGTTTATTTATATCCCCAAACTGTAACCAAAGCATAGATTACAGACACACTTTTAATATTGTCTTTTAATTTCTTCATACTAGTAGAGCTCCCATCCTTTAAAGAATTTTGCTGTTGTTGCTGGTTTTTTTAAGGTAAACACTCTATCTGACCCTCTATAACTCCCTGTACCAATATCCTTACTCGCAGAGGTAAATTTTTAAGAGTCACTGAAACAATGTCTCTGTTAGTCAATAATACAGAGTCAAGGACAGCTTGGATGGGGCTTTGGTCAACCTGGTCTAGTGGAAGGTGTCATTTGACCTTGGCAGGGAGGATGGAACCTGACGATTTTTGAGGTCTCTTACACCTCATTCTATATTTCAATGAGATCTTGCTCACAGGCTGGAACACTGATTTGCAATCATCCATGCTTACCATATCCCTTGGATGCTCTGGCTCCTGACAGTGAGCAGTGCAGCTGTACAGAGGCAAACTGTGCCATGCTACCTGCCCCGGGGCCAGAGACTTGTTCACTGGCCTGTTTTATGTAGTGGTATAGTTGCAGCCTAGGATTGCATCCTTCATTTTTGTCTTTTGATTTGCATGAAATGTTTATTATTTGTATATGAAAAAGAGAGTCTGAATAGGGGCTTTCTGTTCTTCTCAACCACTGTGATAATTTTGTCAAGCTAATGAAATTTTTCATTTGCATATCTATGTATTTTGAATATTTTGAATTCCTAGGAACATTATGAAGAAACAAAGAGACAAAGAAAATTTCTTTAACTGTAGCATTTAACTCCACATTTCATTGTGTGTGTAACATTTATAACCTGCTAATTACTATAGCATTGAATATGTAGTCCACACTCATTTTTGTAGCAAAATGCTGCCAGAAGTCCAATTTTCTGTTTCATTGAAAGAAAATTCTCAAAATAACTGCTTTGTAGAAGCACTCTTACCTATGTGAAATTTCAAGTATATGTCATACGTTATTTTGAATGTTAGAAATAATTATTTCAATTTTGCATTTTAGAATATTCTCTATAATTCATACACATATATTCATAAGCAAAAGTGATAACAATAATTAAAAATGAAGTAAAATATAATTCACTTGGAAACGTTTTCTTCAAAGCTGAAAAGTAATTTGTTTTCATTCCAATGCAAAGTTGGAGTAATTTTGAATTGTGAGATTTTCTCATGGGATAGACTTGTTCAAATTGACCAGCCATTCTAGGAATTTCAGAATCAGAGAGGAAATTTTCAAATTACCATTTAATGGGAAAATTGTATGGAAACTTTTCAAACCTTGATTGTATTCCTTAAATAAATAAATAAATAAATAAATCCCTTATTTTTCAGGGCTCTAGGCAACTGACATTTTTTACAGCTGTAGGCAGGTGTGGTTACTGATGGACATTTTCTGGTTTTTTCACCAAGAAATGAGGAGACCAGAACTAGTGACTACATTAGAAAGTGTGATCTGTATCATTAAAAAAGGGTCAATATTTATCTCATTGTACTGCTGAGCATCTCCTCCTCCACTTCCAGAGGTGTCAAGCTCATTTCCCATACTGTCAAATCAAACCTCACTGACTGGTTACTGTGCCAGATATTAGCAACTTAATTATATCAATTAACTTAGTACGTGCCTAGGGAAATACACACTTTCAGACCTTGACATGTGCTCCACAGAAAACAATAAATAATGCCAAACATATGCTTTCTATTTGTCAGCAATAAAAGAAATGCTTGTTGCAATCCAGACATCAAGTGACAGTGCCAAAACCCCCTTCAGTAATATGTATACATTCTCCAAACACTTTAAAACTCCACTAGCAAACATGCCCAGTGTCACACTAGTGTGAAGTTTACTAACTAGGTGATGGTTCAATATTTTTTCTATATAAATATTTCTTGTTTGGCTTTTTTTTTTTTCTTTTTGAAGAAAAGAGTTGGAGTTTAAAAATGCAATCACTGTTTCCTTTAGCACTCTGTTAAAAATTAATTAGCCGTTTTGTTCTTTGGTACAATTTCATTGACCTTGGTAAATTTAAATTGAGGATGATGTTGGCCCACCAGGAAGAGTGGAAAATATTTGCAGTAAAACTTAAGAAACACACACACATATCTGATTCACTTTCATTGCTGCTCCCTGTTTTGTGGACAACCATTGAAAGGTTCCTCGCAGTTTGCAGAAAAAAACCTCAGTGGTTAAACCAAGTTTCAAACAGACCTGAGCAAAATAATTTTTTCAGTCTGTTTCAAGTGAAGCTAATTTGAGATATGGGGCTCAAGAATTATGCACTTATTCAAGGGGAATCAAAAGCTTCTCATCAACTGTATTAAAGAAAAAAGAAAATAAATTGAACTCCTGCAAGCTAAACAGGTTTTTGGTTTTTTTCCCACTCCACTGTATTTGGAAATCTTTTAAATAAACCAATAATATATAAAAGAAATTGTACCCACAAGCAGCAAAAAAAGGTTAATTAAGTGAAGAGTGTTGAGGTGTCATCAGAATATGTGGGGCCAGATTCCTTCCCTTTATGATACTCTGGATTAAAGGACATAACTGTGGCAGGAGTTATGCCACACTTACCTCAGTAACTCTGAAAACAGAAACATCAAGAAATCTTGATCAGCAGCCATTCCCACTGCCTTCCAAGCCAGATAATTCCCAATTCTCATTTCTGGGAAGATTGTATCATTCTAACTGGCTAAATCAGTCACTGGGAAAGACAGGATTAAACACTAAATTGAACAATGTTGCAATAATGAACTGCAGGGTCCTCTTCTCATTATAACTACAGATACATTAATTAGTAAAGGTGACTTTTCCTTAATACTACATAATGACATAATGCACTGTCCTGTGTAAGTATTGCTGAATTTTCTGTGAAACTTGATATTGACTGCATGTCCAAAATGTAAACACAAGAAAAATTTTTCCAGCTTAGCAGCACAAAATAAGATGATGAACATGAGCCCAGTCTCTAGGACAGGAAGAAGAAAGGATGGATACCTTTCTGCCTACATTTAATGAAATAGTTTAGGAATGAAGAGATAGCACATTAGTTCCATCTCTTTCTAAATAAATAGAGGATGTCCTTTTCCCTGTGGTGAGAGATAAAACAGGGGCTGTTTTCTCCTGCGGTTCTGTAGCAGGGTGCATAAGCTCTCCACCTGTAAGAAACTAAGTGCCTGCACACCAACATCATGAGAAATCAACCCAGTCTTTCTCTTGAATTTGCATCCTTTGAGTTGAGTGGATTATGATGGACTCTGTTATGCTAACTTTCCTAAAATGATGTTTCACATAAGATGCAAGATATGTGGAGAAAGTAAATGAGTCATGCCCATCCTCCCCACTAGTGGCAAACATGTCTGAAAGAATTTGTCTCAGACCTCAAGTCTGAGCCTGAAAAAGCACACATTGGTGAGGCTTCAAGCATGGTGTGAAACAGAGTACTGAACCAAGAAGACCGATTTCTTACTAGAAAGACCATCCAACTTTAAACATATGGGATGGGAGAAGCCAAGGTTTTCTCCTGGGTTTATTGACTTATATTTTATTCAAGAATTGAAACTGTCACAAGGATAAAGATGCAAGGAATTTGATGAGCAGCATCAGAGCAGAAGAAAGGGGCAGTGGGTTGGGGTTGATTCATGGAAAGCAGGAGAAAGGGAGGGAGAAAGCAAAAGTAGTAGAATTGCCTGGAAAATATCTGGAAACCTCTTCTTTAATGGAAATATGATGCTCTTCATTTTTTTGTATCCAGTAAAAACCAATATGAGTACAGTTGACTTGTGCTTGTTAAAGATAATTTGGAAAACAACCAAATTTAGTATAACCCTCAGTTAGGAGAACATATGAAAACATGAGGAAACATTAACAGGCAGCAGAACAGCATAAACTGTAAATGCTTAACGCAGGACCAAAATGAGAGATGGGTCCCACCTTGGGAACTGAAGTTTTTATTGAACTCGGAATTCCTTGAAAGCCTTGCAGAACATGCCGTATTTATCATGCAAGGCAGTGACTACACCTGGAAATCAATTCTGGAAACACTTAATATGTTCAATTCCCATTGACGTAAATGAAAATATAAATCATGTTCTGATTAGTCTGTTTCATTTGGATCCATTCTTTGACAACAATACAGTTGCTTCAAAGTTCAAAGTATTCCAAAAATTAAATTTTCAATGCTGACTCTGTACAATAACTGCATTTTGTTGAACTTCATCATTTACATACATACACCTGCTCAAAAACTATGTATCTAGAAAAACCCACATGTATAGAGTATCTTATGAGCACTTCTACAAAATGAGTGATATGTGATGCTTGTCTGCTTTTCTCTCACATCAATGTAGTACAATTTGTGGAAAAATAATGTTGTTCTGGGACATATATATATATATATATATATATATATATATATATATATATATGCTGCTGATCTACCTGTTTTGATACAGCCACAAATGCCATTTTTCAGAATAAGCAACTAACATCCTTTCTTGGTAGTCAAAAAATAAATGTGTGTTACTGGTTAACTGTGTCATTTTAGTACTGTGTAATAAGGCTGATGTTTACAAAAACGAATCAGTTTTGGTATACAAAACCAGCTAAAAGTGCTGATACATGTCTGCAAAGATAGCCACCTATAATTAAGTGTATGCTTTTAAGCCAGCTTCCTAACAAGGATCTGCAATTAGAGCTGGCAGTAGTTTTGAAAAAGCGACATCACATTACTGTTCTGAGAATTTTGTCCATTTGGCACTGTAACGTCTCTCAACTCGAATACATTTTTTACATTTCTATGCTCATATTGTATTAGTACAGGGGGTCCTGATCCTGTGAAATTTATTAACACACAGAGGTCCACTGAGAAACTTAAGTTTACATAAAAAGAATAAATATGGGTTGCTTTCTCTCACATTCCTTATGTGAGAGAAAGGGCTGCAAAACCGGATCCATTCAGGGCTCGTCTGCACTGCTTAAGCTCAGAGTGCACATAATTCACATTAAATGATTTTAACTAATTTAACAACAAAAGAAATTTGTGTTTTGTATGAGCTCTTCTGAACGTTTTAACTCAAAACTGATATGCTAGTTTAATGTCCAAGCTCTTGTACTTAGTTATCATTATTATTTTAAATATTCGTTAACCCCAAATAAACAATATAAGATCATATGCTGTTATAATTTAAATGGAAGTGGTTTTTCTCTCACTTTTTATGATAATTTTGCTTAAAGACAGCGTAACCTCAGTATGGTCATCTTTATTGTTGCTAAGCAGATACCTTAGTTACACATGAAGAAGGATCATTTAAGGTAAGACCAGGTACTATCAAGAGAACAATAGCATATCCTGAACCATGGCAATATTAGCCTGGAACATTTCCTCCTTATTTATCAAAGTAATGCAGGATATAAAGGGTGTGTTTTTCCTGTTCTCACAGCTCCCAGAGTGATCATTATTACAGATTTCTTTGCAAAATTTATGAATATGAATGAGTAGGTTTTCACAAGTACCAATTCACAAGTGATACACATTGTATCACAGTACATTGCAACCATCTAAAACAGATTTTGAATGTTACTTAGACATATTGTAAATATTTATTATGGTTTCTACTGCCTGAGATAATCTTTATGAAATATCATCTTCCTTATAGAGGATATAGACTTTTCTGTTTTGAAGAGAAACAGATAAAATAGCAAATAAAAATAGCAAATATATTGTTGCTCTCTATATTGTTTTGCTTTTAATGAGTTTTATAGTTCCAAAATACAGTCTACTACTACTGACTGCAAATGTTATCTTTTAGAACAGAAACAAGTGAACAAGTCTTTCTGATAGCTCATTATAACATCTTTTTGCAGAAAAATAACAACAACCCCTCCTCATTTCACATTTAGACAACAACTGGTCTCATAAATCCTGCACTGAACATAGAAAGGAAAAAGATTGTCGATTTTGCAACCTGAGTGGCCCCCTTATTTTTTCCTGTTTTAAATTAGATAGTCACTTGGGATTTTTTGTTCTACCCATCACTGAGACTAGAATTGGGATTCAATTAGTAAAGCATGCATCTACTGTCAGCCTATTTTTTGCATTTCAAAACATCCAGACTAGTCTTCAAATGCTCCTTTCAAATATCTTGGGTCTCTCATTGGCCATGTGTCACATTTGCCTCTCCATATGGGTATCTTCCTTTTGGAAAGAAAGAAACCAGTACAACTGTTTCATCCTTTATGTGCTACAAAGAGGGTAGACTGGCCTATGGACCTTCACCACAATTTGTCATGTAGGAAAGGGATGTTTCCTTATTCATTTCTTTAAACCATGAGCTTTATTTCTGCTCTTGTTTTGTACTTTTTATGAAAAGAAGGATAATAATTTCCAGGAATCTGTAGACCTGCAAATTGTTAGGATTGGAACAAGTTATGACTTTTATAAGCTGAGTAGTAGTCAGAAAATTATCTTTGATTTGAATGCAGAGAACTGTAAAATTCCAAAGACTTACCAAGTCCTAGAAGAGCCATACAAATATTTTCTCCAGCCATCCTACAACTCCAGTGAAAGTGTTTTCTTTTGTAACCTGTGAAGAGTGAATGGTCTAATCTTTTAAGATCTGTGTGCAGTCCCTCTTGCTGGAAGGAAAAGGCAAGGTTGCAGAGTAACAACTGAATACAAAATTTATCTTTGTCATCTACACTTTTACTTCTATTTATTTACTGCTATATTTATGATTTACCAAAGAAGGAACACTAACATTTTTCACCTATCACTTTGCTTTTACCATGTCATTTCTTCATGGCAATACTTAAATAATTGCAGTATACTACTTAATTCTTAGAATATACCCTGTACCTAAGACATGGAATATGTATTTGGCTGCACCTAGACTGGTTTTGTTTTTTTAGTCCAAAAAAATTTTGTTACTGTTGTTGCTGTCGATGTCCACCTGGTACTATTTCCAACTCTAATACTCAGTTCAGCACTGCTGGTCATGTTTCTGTTTGTTTGCAGCATGGACTATATGGTGATTCATAGACCTCTAAGTCAGCTTTAGCTGAGACTTATCCAAACGGAAAACTGTACAGTTTAGTCAACACATAATTGAGCCTTAATCCACATTTTTGAGAAGCAGAGCTTGTTATTTGGGGTTCAGAGATATGCTAACACATCTGTACTACACAGAGGCACAAATCAGCTTCTCCAAGCCATTCTTCATTGAGGATATCTTAGATCAGGTCAGAGGTAGTTTTGGAGTCTGTCGTTGCATAATCTAGGGGAAACCCACATAATTTAGGAAAACACCATGCCTATGCAATCTCAGCCTTTCCACAAGTATTAAACAAAGAGTAAGAACCTCTTGTAGAATCACCTATTAGAATGAAATGTCTTGATCTTGTCCAAATAGTTCTCCAGAATACCTTGACCCTCGAAGGGACATCTTGTATGAATCTAGACCTGTATCCACAGTTGTACAATATTCCCAGCAAACAATAAATATGAGGTTTGTAGGTTGTTTTGGGGGTGTTTTTTGTGGGTTTTTGTTTGTTTGTTTGTTGTTTGTTTGTTTGTTTGTTTGTTTCTAGTGGATGACTTGCTTGCACTTTAGGGTCCCTATTTTAGTGTTCTACAAAAGCAATCTTTGGACTATCACCTTCTTGTCTGTCTTCTTACAAAACAGGCACCAAAAAAGATTTCTCTTTTTGTTTTGCATATGAAAGCTTCTTGCTGAATTGTTAATAATTCACCCCACATATATCTAATTCTCTTTTTAGCATTCTTTTGAATCACATTTATCACTTCTGGATATAAATGTTGTTAATACAACTTCAGTCTGGGAAGGTATAAAAAATAATTTAAAAAACATTTTTAAGGTCAAGAATGCAAGATTTCTGTCAAGTGATTTAGAGTAGACATTTTCCTGCTTCTTTAGTAGGGTTTTTTCATTTAAAAAATGTCATATATAGATTAAACATCAAATATCAATGAATTGTGTAATGATGTGAGATGACTTTTGAGTCACTGCTAGAACACCCCATGATTCATTTACTAAAACTCAAAGAAAGCTATTAATGGCACAAAGAATAGCTGCAAAGTACTGTTCTTCACAGCTAGCACAACAGCTCAGTAAAATTCTATGAGCTGAATTTAAAAGATGAGATTTTTTTTGGTAGATCAGAGATGACCAAGAAATAATACAGCTCATGGGAAAGTTTGAGAGTGTTGATCACTGACACAGTAGAAAGCAACTGCAGAAATTTCTTCACAAGGAGCAGTGACACAGCTAGGAAGTGGGGAAGCCAGCACAAGACAGCAAAGCTTTTATAAAGCTGATCAGAGGATCAGAAATAACTAGAAATAAAAGTTAGGTGGATAAAGATGAGGAGACAGAAAATAAAAGATTCCTAACTTTCCTTATGTCAGTAAGCCCAGAGTTAAGAAAGTGGCATAGAAGTTTCATTTTCCAAAAATACATTTGGATTTTTTGCAACTTAGGTCATTAATCTTGGCTAATGAAATCTTACTGCATGAAAAAAACAAGAGGTTTTTGTCTCTGTGTGTGTGTGTAACTACCACTGTGATTTAAAGTGAGAGAGAACAGAATTCCCATGAAGAAACAGAGATATAAATTAGGCTCTGCTGACCTATACCCCTGCCATTCTCTAATATTGTACTCAGAAAAGTTGTAAGAATCTGAAATATTATAAATCCCTATGCTAGAGATATGTCCCCCAGATCCTTTTCACCTTCTTTACACATCTAAATTCAGTATTCAGAAAACAAAAATTCCTTATCCCCGGCAGTTGTCTTTACTGCTGATATGATTAATCAGTGCTAAGTGATCAATGAATAGTTTTGCTCTTGAGTATGATTCCCTCACATGGAAAAATAATTCATGTAGAATTACAGAGATTATGAGCTACTATTACCAGTGTCATGCTCATATACCAGTTAGATGTTCTTTTAATTTAACTATAAAAAACTATGAAGGAATGCTCCCTTTCTGCAAGGCCTGTCCAGTAGAGAAATACATTCATACTTCTTTTTCAGAACTCTCTCAGTGGTAGTATTTGAACAGGTAGTATCACTTAGGTGCCAGTCAGGGAAGGTGATGATATTGTGTCCTCTTGCACCAAACTGGAAGTTTTTATGCAGCCCTATTGTGACTGCACAGGTATTTCTGTTCTTTCAGCTAATTTTTAAATCCATCACTTTCATTTAACACAATCTTTATTGCTGCTTTTTTAAGGAATAAATGACCTTCATGCGTTGCATAGATAACCGTTAAAAAAATTATGTCCGCAAAAATAGAAGCAGAGTGAACAGTGAGAATGCAAGAGAAATATTTTACAAGTTGAGGGCTTTTACTTTTTTCTATAATATTTTGACTGTACTTTGGAGATCTTATTTATAGATTGTCCCACATTTGGGGCACAAGCATTTCTCATGCATCTCATGGCACACATGGAAATATTCTGAATTAACAAGTGAACCTCAGAAATTTTTGAAATATTTTTTAAACATGAATTGTCAATTTTAATAAATGTAGATGAGGTTTTCATGGCTGTGTTTTCAGCTACATATCCATGTAAGAAAGACAAAGTCTAATGATGTAAGAATTATCTGCCTGCAAAAGTCAAATCGCAAAAGATGAGTTGTCAATAGGAACCATTATTGTTTTAAAAATCTCAGTACTGTATTATGGATGAAGTACATGTTTTCCCAGTTTAATGTATTCCATTTTAAAAATAGCTTAAACAAGTGGGAGAAAAATCCCCCTCTTCTTTTAGAGAAAAATAATCTTTGTAGGACACTAATCATCACTGCTATATTAACCTAACTGCATCCTTCTGCTGTAGCTGAAGAAAATTCCTGTGTGAGAAATCCCTACACTGCTTTGTTTATGGAGTTGGAAAGAAAATAAACTATTATACCTATTCTTAAATACTTAAGATGTCTTCAGAAATCATAACAGTAGTGGCCTTCATAAACATCTAATTAAACAAAGAACAAAACCAAAAAACATCTTGCAAGACTTTTGTTTCCCTTCACTCTTGCCCAAATTCCTGATTTGCCTGGGCTACGTTTTATTGGTGACATTTTGCAATCTCAAGCATCTTTTACTCAACTTTACTTTTCAGACCTTCAGAAGGCTTATGTTTCTCTTGTTGCTTCTACAATTTTAGAGTCAGAGGATCCACATTAATGTTTTTTATCTGGGAGCTGTAACTGATAGTTGTGTCTTGCTCCCCTCTGTACCATCCTGAGGACTGGATCTATCCCAGTGTATGGATCTACATCCTAATCTCCAGTTCTCTTTCACAATGACTTCAGATCAGGGTTTGCACTGTATGAAACAGGCTTCTCATTACAGCTATGTTACTGGAAAATGGATCCCTCCTGCCACTGTGTTTTGAAGAATGTGACTGAAAAATAATCGGAATAAGGTTTTTGTGACAAGTCAAATAAACAGTGGCATATAATGCCCGCTGAAAGCTCAGAAATTCTTGAGTAAATTCTCAACTTCATTTGGTGCAAAATATCCTAGAATCTTCAGTGGGGCTAAGATTTTGATCTTAGTAAAAGACTGAATATGACAGTGTCTGAAATCTATAAGATCTAAAATGCCTCTTATGAACCATAAAAGATTTTGCTAAGAAATTAACATTAACTATAATGTTTTGTGGTGGCAATAACACATATTTGCAACTTCTGACCTCTCTTACTATTTAAATACAAATATTTTAATATATAATTTGTAGCATTTTATCAGCAGTTCTACAAAATCAATGTAGCATATCATAATTTCACTTCCAGTGCTGTTTTCAGCACATATTGTAGCTATGTCAATTGATGTCAATGGGATTGGAGTGCAACCAACCAGGTAAAACACTTAGTCTCAAAATATACAAGAGTATAATTTAGCTTTCACTGCTTGAATTGCTCTGTGGTATTTTTATTTTCCCTCATTTTATTAACTCCCCAGACCTTCTGTATTGAATGCAGAAAAGAATTTACTTGCAGACTAATGAATAAGCCATGCCAAGTATAAACTTACAGAAGAGTTACTCATTTAACTGGTTCATATTCATCAGAAAACCATGGCTATGTTCTTATTAGCAGCCAGTGGTTCATACTTTAATAAACTACTCATCAGCAGTTGATCTGAAACACAACTTTCCATTCTTATCCTGTCATGCTCTGAGCAATGCTTAGAACATAATTCCAGCCTCTTGATCACGGAGTTGTTTTAATGTGCAACAGACAATCAGGATCACCAAAGCTGGAGACAATGGGGTACAATGGAACCCGACTTTGAACTCATATAATAAAACTCTGTCTATCCTTACACATGCCAATTAGAAGTTGTCAAATACTGTAGACCACAGCTCTTATTATAATGGGTTTTCAGATCATGGGAAGCCATTTGGGGAGGTAAGAGATGATTTTGCTGGGTGGAGATTTTTCTGTAATTTTTTCAATATTAAGACAAATAGCTTAAGACAGTTAGTTAAAGAAATTTTTTCCTGTGTTGATATTAGCTTTTCTCTGCATGCTTTCACAGATGTTAAAAGAGAGCTCTACTAATAACATCCTTTTTGCCTGGGACTCCATTCTTTTTCATCATCTCAGACCAAAAGGGGTCCCTTAGCTGCCATAAACCTGAATGCAGCTCTTGACTTTGAAAACCACTTTTAAGGCATTGCTGTTGTAGAGAATTAAAGGCTAATCAGCTTTTTGTAGGCCAGCATGTTTATCTGTGCCTTTCAGCAGCTCAGAGCTCCATATGGTTTTCCTTCATAATATTTTATAGAGCTGTTTTTAAACTCCTCATCTTGAGATTAAAACCAAAGTTTAACCAAACTATGCTAAATAGTATTTTTTTGCCAGCTGTGCCGTGGCTAAATGTTCTATAGGACTGGTATCTGTTACTTTCATTTGCACTTAGTACTTCTATATACTAAACATGCAGAAAATGACCTCATCAAAAGAGGTCTGACATTCCCACAAGGCTTTTGAAGACTTTCAAAACACAGCCATGTGTTTTTCTGATACATATTTTGTGCCAGAAAGGGTGTAATGAGTCATCACCTCTGCAATATTTAATACCTCAATTAATGTAAAGCCTCTTTCAACCTTTTTGCTGCTAGTAAACCTGTTACACTTTTAAATATAATATTTATCTGATCAGCATTGCCAAAATACGCTACTTAGTCAGCAATGTGAGTGTGTTTCTTCTAACTGGTCACCCTAAAAGCACTTATATGGTTTTTAGTGACTGGCCATTCAAAAGTTCTATGCACAAGTTTCTTGACATTAGCATGGAATAGCAATGACAGTAATAATTAATGTGCAATAATCAAATACAGTAATTCAAAATGCAAAAATTCTTAATGGGTACTGATAATGTCTTGATATTAGCGGGAGATTTTGTCCTGACTTCAGTGAGCATTTGGTTAGGCCAAAGGAAAAAAACATTTGCTTCTTGC
The DNA here is from genome assembly GCA_017589585.1 of Phylloscopus whistleri. Taxonomy (NCBI): domain Eukaryota; kingdom Metazoa; phylum Chordata; class Aves; order Passeriformes; family Phylloscopidae; genus Phylloscopus; species Phylloscopus whistleri. The sequence goes on from JADMLD010001396.1 coordinate 1,361,493, forward strand.
ATCTGAGGCTGTTGTTATGTATCCCAAAAATGTCACAGCAGCTGTGGCCTCCCAGCCTTAAGGGGAACACAAGATTCGTAGATGCTTGTGGTCGGAAAGAATGACAAAAGTCAGACAGACTGTAAGGGCTTACAAAGTTTTATTAGCAAATGCCACACTTGACATGGAAATTGGTATGTTAGCCCCTGACCTCCTGGGATAAGTATGCGGCAGTGGGGTTTGGATAAAGGAGTAAAGTGAATGGGAAGAGAGAAAGAGAGAGATGAATGAGAGAGAGAGACACAGAGATACAGAGAGACAGAGATACAGAGAGACAGAGAGAGACAGAGAGAACATGGAAGAATGGAAGAAAGGGAGAGAGATCACCAGTCCTGGCTCCAGTGTCAGTCCAGCTGGCATGTTCATGGTCCTTTGGCACTTGCACACTTTTGGGTTACCTTTTTATAGATAAGTTTTCCCCAACCTGGACATAAGTCTCTTGCTTTCTTTTCAGGGGGCTTTGGTGGTCTTGACCCCCCCTACCCTCCTGCACTCTGTTGTCTTTATCTACAGGAACTAAAACAAGGATATTTGTCCCAGAAAAGTGATAGCCTACCTCCATATGGCCTCCCTCTTCAACCACATCCTCTTCTCTGTCACAGTGTGTTATTACCACTGACCCTTGTTGGAGTCCAGCTTATCAGTGTTTGAGACATACGCATACAGCAAATCGTTGATTCTTCAACACTAAATTAATTATCCACTTGCTTAAAACATCTGTCTGAAAACCTTTTTCCTTACCCTGATGGAGCTGAAGTCTTGAGTAATCATTTGTTTGTTCACTATGGGCTGGTTGGTAACAAACCCCCCTATATTAAAGGACTTAAATATCAGAGCTCATTGTGCAATAAACTAAATTTCAGCTGTTCAAATGCTTTTCTGCACGCACTAGGGTTTAAAAGAGAAATTGAAATAATTCATTGCCTTATACTGTTCATGGAGTGCCATGACAATGTGGCTATATAATTACTGATGTGATACAACTTTGTGCATAAAAGTCTCTCAGTTTTTCACTGGCTGTTTAATCAGATGCTCAAAATCAAATATGACTTGAATTTCGGGATTTTGTAAGACAAAGTATCTGGGATAAGAGGATATATAAACATTTCAGGTAACAAAATAGTATCGTCTGCCACACAAATCTTCTGTTCTTAAATACATGCCCTTTCATTTCTTAGGTGAAAATCAGAATGATTTCATAGTCTGTGTAATGAACTTGAGATTTGGGGTGCATCTGGAAGTAAACAAAGTATTACAGTGGTGGTTTCACTGACCCTTTTAACAGGAACAGGAACACCAAAAGGAAAAGTAATATATATGAGAGAAGTACTTGTTACCACCATTTCTATGGGACAAGCTCTTATCTGAAGGACTTGGCATTTCAGCTTTTCACATTTCATTTCTATTATTATCATCGATACTTTTATACACTGAGTAATATCTATTTCCCGCATTGTGTCTATATATTTTCATGAGTACTGCCTTGCTTTCTGTACCATAATGGTGATCAGTACAGCTGTTATTTTGCTTATGCTGAAACAAAATCTTCTGCAGAGTTTAGCAAATTTTTGCTTTGTCTAAAGTAGCTCTCCAGCATTAACTAAACTAATTTTTCTGTCAGGTTTTGAAATGCTTCTGTTTGAAAAGCTTCTGTAACTGAGGAAGATGAGCTGAGCTGAGGTGCTGCCTGCCTGTCAGAAAAGCACTTATTCAATCAGTTGCAGATTGATTTGATAAAACCTCTGCTTTCTAGTATTCCATTATTATATAGATGTTATTACACTGCTAGTCAAACTTCAAGACCACAGCTTGGGAAACAGGTTTTGAGCATTATCTACCACTGCACTGAATTAATGAAATTCATCATGAGCCTTTCTCTTAATTTCTATAAGATTTGCTCTGGAATTTCATGAGATCTATAACAATCTAGGCAAGTGTAATGAACAGCTGTGACTATAGAGCTTTGTCCTCATTCTCCACCCGTGCTGTGTGTGCCACAGCAATGTGCCTGTAGTTTGAAATGCTCTGAAATCACAGCAACAATTGAAAGCTGAACAGAAACAACTTTCTGGTGCCAGGATAAGCATTATTATCAGGTAAGGAAAATGAGTTTTACCTTCTATTGAAGCCCTAACCTACACATTAATCAGATGTAGGCATGCTCTGTAGACCACAGATCCATACAATATTTGTTCCTCAGATGTCAGATGCAGAAAACCCAGATATTGTCAGCTGATTGCAGCTAAAACCATGCGTGACATGCTGGACACTGTGGGTAATGAATTGCCCTGGAGTGTGTTGATAGGGCAATCAGTATTTGCAGTCCCAGTATCCAAACAGCCACACTTCTGCTGTTCTGTATTATGCCAGTTTTCCTGTATTACACGGATGGCAAGTCAATGGGAAAATCAATGCAAATTTCACTGTATCTGTCGACAATGTGAATTTCTCCTTTTCCCCCCTCTGCTTTCTGTACATACATTCAAAATCTAGGGCAATGATAAGTTTAGTAATTGTTTGGGCTGCGTAATATTATATAGACAATTTTGAAAACCTGCAAGAAAAAGTAAAGCTGTGAGGTCCATTTTCCCCCAGAAATTATCATGGCTCTGGTTTTAAGTTTTGCTTTCTGTGTTACATTCAGCCACATTGGATAGCAGATAGTCCTTTTTAAAGACAGGTCCACAGTCCTGTAAGAGTTAACTTCTCTCCATTTCATCCACTGTGCACAGAAAACTACCTTCATTACCTGAGCTCTGAACTGCTTCAAGGAAAAGAATGTACTCTATAGGTAAGGATAAAAAAAAAAAAATAATTCTGCTCAGCCAGCTAATCTGTATTAGAAATAGATAAATACAGGCTGTTAAGATGTTCAGAGAAACTATCATATGGTGGAGAAAAGCCAGTGATTTTTTTTCAATTCTTAATTCTTAAAATATGTTCCAGACAGAACAGTTAATGCTAAGGAGAAAAAAAAAAAAAAAAAAAGAAATAGGTTAGCACAGATGAGCAGTGATGGCGAAACTAAATATTTCCTTATTCAGTTGTAGATGACCCTTTCAAAATAACACACTCTAGCACCAGGGGTCTTGCACATGTTCCTGCAAGCTCACTTAATTAAAAAAGTAAAGTTATAATTTTGAAAGGGTAATCAATGGTTCTGCTTCCAAATCGGAATGACAAATTCCTGACAGCTTGTCCTCAGCCAGGGGACATGGCTATGGTCAGCACATCTGCCTCTGCTTCCATGGAGGTTATGTAGGACTGTCATGGGGAGTCCAGAAAACAAGGAACATTTTTGGTCATGAAGCCGTCAAGTCATCACTTTGTCCATCTAACTTCAAATCTTTTTCTCAGCATCTCTTTTAGGAGATAGATGTTTCTTGAGTGCTTGACCATGAACAAGAAGGATGAGTGCAACAGAGGCCAGCAAATAGCATAAGCATGCAGGAGGTAACAAGTGACTAGAAGAGGTTAAAGAATGCAATTTGGACCAGTTGGGTTTTGACAAAATGTCAAAAACAGGAGGCAGTTCATACAAAAAGTTCTAATGCCCTATAAAAAGCTCAAACAGAGGCTTGTCTGTATGCCCCACAACACAGAGCAGCACAACATACAGAAGGCAAGCTCCAGTGATTTATAGGAATTTACACCTGTTGGGCATTTGGCTTGACATTAGACAAAAGTTATATTCTATGACCTGGCTTTCTATTGTCCCATCAAGACACCACTAGACAGTGCTGTCTGAGTTCTGGTTTTTTTGCAAATTAAAAATCTTCACTGCATGCAGAACAGATCTTTCTCAGCTGTCCTTTCCTTTCCAAGACCCACCCTTAGTTTCAGCTTGCTTTAAGGGTCAGTGTAAACAGACATTTAAACCAGTAACAGGTGTTCCCAGAGAGGCATGTTTTTGTTTCATTCCAGCAGGATGAGGTTTGTGACCGTCTGCATTTCCTTCCCTTATATGAGCAGGACCTTCCAGGCAGAAAAGTTGTACTGAGCCAGTGTCAGCCAGCAAAAGCAGAATTCACTAAGGAGATTCACAATATCATCCCCAAGGTCTTTGCAGAGAATAATGCTGAGACAGATCATGAAAAATATTGGCCCAATATCTGCAGCCTCCCACATGGGCAGTGCATGGTATGTGCTCCATGGGCAAATTCATATATGAAGAGGAACAGGCTAATATGCCCCTAAACCTCCTGTCTCCTGCGACATTCAACAGCAATTGCTCTTCCATCTGTCTCTTGCCTGTCTGTGCAGGACCAACACCAAGGCTATAACAGGCAACTGGTATTCATGAGGCCAGTTTTTCTTTTTTTGTGCCAGAAAATACCATGGTTTTTATTAAAAACAGGAAGGGGTGATGGGGGCATAGCTAAGATAAATGTCTTGACCAAATATAGGTTGGGTAAAATAAGGGTGAAAAAGAAGTGATTGTCATTAAACTATTGATTCTCCTGAGGTTTTAACATTTCCTCGATTGTGTCATGTGAAATTCCACCTTTGATCTAAGAATAACTGTTGATCTGCAAATCCACATGCTCCACAGAAAAAAAAAAAAAAAAGAGCAAAAAACCCATATACTTTGAGACATTTTCACCTTCAGCAAACTACTCCGTCTCCCCAACATTTTATACAAAAAGTCTTGATGAAGTCTTCCTTCCATCATCCTCCTCAAATAGGCCTAATCCTTACCCTGCACCCCTTGGCCATATTCCACCATCCCCCTAACCCCAGTGAACCTTATTTAAATCAAGTCTTGTTGCTGAAAGCACAGTATCTGTGCAGTTGCCATTATTTTTGAACTTTCCACTTTCCCTCATCACTTTAAAGATATTTTAACAGCACAATAGCTATGTTCCTTTGCAGGAAAACCGTGCTGTCTCCTTCGGTTGGTCCGGGGTACTTTTGGGAGTTCCTTTCAGAGATCTGCAGATGTGAGCTCAGCTACTAAGAATGGCTGGGCACAGCCCCAAGTTTTCAGCTCAGCATATGACCCTTCCCAGAGAGAAGACCTCCAGCCTGTGTCCCAGGCCACATATCTCCCGCTAGCACAAACCAGTACAAATATGCTCTGCCAAGAGCAAATCCACTGGGACTGATTCCCATCCGCTGCTGGGGTACAAGACTACCTTGTGTGAACTTTGGCTACCAGCCTTTGAAAATTGACTTGACATGCAGCTTTTACCTAAAAGTCTGACCTAACTTCTTGCTAAACATTTAACGATCCAAACAGCTTGAAACAGGCCACAGTCTGAATGGCTTACCAAGTAACTGAAAACAAAAAGGAGAAAAAAATGGAGGAGAAAAAAGAAATTGTGTATGTCCTATGAATCATTTGTATTGAAGCTGGTTTCTTACCCTCAGACAGCAGGGAAAAAACAAATTTATTATGTCAGAGAAAAGAGAAGTTGATTCTCTGCTTTGATTCAGGCCAGATCCAAATGAGTCTAGAAGTTTCCAGGAAAGCTCTTGCTGGCACTGATCTCATGTCTTCAGGTTTTAGTGTATATGGCTCACAAAATCTTCCTCTTGTGGGGAAAGATCATGTTCTTGGGAGAATTACAATAATTCTTGTAATGAAAACAAAGAATGTATTTTTGTTTATTTTTCCTAATGGCCCTGATCCAGCCAGGTTTTGCGTGCTACTAACAGATGTTTCTCGTGAGTGACCCAACATCTGGCACAAAGGTCTTCTGTTGTAATTGTTATAATGAAAACACAAAAGATTGTAGCATTACACACCAAGAGCTGCATTTTTTTAATGGGTCTCCTACTTTGAAGTCATGAATGTGTACTCTGGATTTGGTCCAAAGCCTTTGGAAGTCAACAGAAACTTTCATCGATTTCAATGGGTTTGAGTCTGTCCTTTTATGAACCACTGCATCTAAGTATACAATGACAAAAAGAAAGCTGCTGATTTTTTTTTTTTTTTACAAAACCAGTGATTTTGAATTTATTTTAGTAAGAAATCACTTTGCCTTCTCTGATTTGGAACTTCTGTTCACAAGTTCCGTTGCTTCAAAATCTTGCTAGAAAATAACACAAATCACAAATCATTTTAGATATGCTCATTAGACAGGCAATGAAGAATTCATGCTAGCAAAAGAATTCATGCTAACAAAATCAAGACAAATTGCAATCTTTTTAAAAACAGTTTGGAATCAGACAATGATCTCTGTTGCAGTGTCAGATAAATTTCTTTACTGCAGCAACAAATTCTAATATCCATCTACTTAAAAACATGGATCTTCTCATGAAGATGAAGGCCTAGAGTCAGTCAGGCATCCTGCCTCAGAATTTTGGGATAATATCCAATTATTCTGTCTTTTTTTTTTTTTAAGTAAAATATACTATTCTCATGTGCACTAGTGGTATGTGCTCCACAGGATAGAGAGAAATCTATCCTGACTTTCAAGTATTTATAGATTAATCAATTAATATTAATATAATCTTGTTAAATTTATATATAATATATAATATATATTATATATTATAATAATGATATGATAATTTTATATATAATTATATAACAATTATTTATATATAATGTTATATCTATTTATTATACTATTTCTTTTCAAAAAGAAGAAAAAAAGGTGGAAAAGAGTAGGAAGGAAGAGGAAGAAAGAGAGAAAGAGAAAGAAAGAAAAGGAAGGAGGGAAGGGAAGGGAAGGGAAGGGAAGGGAAGGGAAGGGAAGGGAAGGGAAGGGAAGGGAAGGGAAGGGAAGGGAAGGGAAGGGAAGGGAAGGGAAGGGAAGGGAAGGGAAGGGAAGGGAAGGGAAGGGAAGGGAAGGGAAGGGAAGGGAAGGGAAGGGAAGGGAAGGGAAGGGAAGGGAAGGGAAGGGAAGGGAAGGGAAGGTCCATAAAAGGTAGTTTGATAGCCAGGCCATGATTCACTTTACAAGCACAAAATCCTCACTAATACTAACAAGCATTTTATTTCTAAGTAACCATCAAAAGCTGTTCCTAAAGAATATTTTTTTTTCCTTCTTTGCCTTTCAGAGGCTTTCATGAAAAGTCTCATATGCACAAATAGTACATTTCCTTACCTAATATAAACACAAAAGACTTTTTGCTTTGGAAACAAATGTGAGGGAACAGCTGTGCTGATGAGCTACTCAGAGCTCCTATTGAATCTGCAGCTGCTTCTCTCTGTCCTCAGAAAACTCCTGGCTTGATTGACAGATGGAGAGATAACCACATGAAGAGGAGACCAGATACCAGTCACAGGCTTAAATCAGAGTTGCCTTAAATCTATGAAAATTACAGTTCTTATTTTTAGCTGCTGATGTGGCAAATGTTTAGTCACAAACTGAAACTTATTCTGAGTAGGTACAAATTTACACAGGTTTAAACCAGTAGGTTTCCACTGTTGGCTTATCAAACTTAGTAGATAAGTTTAAAGCAGGAAAGAGTGTTTATTGACACCAATAAGCTTTTCAAGAATGGGCTATGAGAATTAGAAGCTTTTTCCCAAGCTCTTTTGCTTTCTTCGTGGGACTGCTTTATCATATTGTTTCATTAGAAACTTTAGCCATGCAGGCAGGTATGTATAAATCACATGTACTGATGGCTTCCAAAACAGTGATTTTGACCTATTCCAGTCTGAAACATGCATTGCAGATGTTGATTAGGATAACTACGTGTCTCACTGATGTACTCTGTAATAACAGGGGAGATGCAAGTCTCATCAGTCTTCAAGGCAGTGGCTAAATCTAGATCCCCTTCTCCTATTACTTCAGCAAAACCTGTATAGAAAACAGATGGTGTTTGTCATAGAAAATCATTTTCAAACATTCGGGTCATGGAGTTTGGACCCTAAGTAGCATTTATGTCTTTACACAGAGCTTATAGACAGGTTTTTGTCTGCTCTTTAGGGTTCTCAGCTTATCTCAAGTGCTTCTCCCAAAATTTAGAGTTCTAAATGCCATGTTTACTGCCAAAATAAACATGGCATTTAGAATGTTTGCTGCATTGCTGTCTTAAGATATTACTTCTTTTCTAGAAAAGAAAAAAGGCTCTTTTTTTTTTTTTTTTTTTTTTTTTTTTTTTTTTTTTTTTTTTTTTTTTGCTTTAGGAGTCATAGTCCTATTACTCCACCCTGAAAATTGGTACGATTATTACACGAGTTGGCAGATGTACAAGTAGTACAGCGGGTGCTTGAAAATTGGAGGCTGCAATCTAAACTGGGAGGTGAACTGAGAAAAGTTCAGAGATGATGGGTCTGGAGAAGGGCGCTGCCTCCAAACCAGAGCAAGCTTTCTCTCTCACACCTATTTTCTATGGGATGGTTACCTGGGAGTGCTGTCTGGATGAGAGCCATCACATGCTTCCACCAGATTTCTGATTCAGGGCATGCATACTGCAGTGCACACCTGCAGTTCAGTTTAGATGCAGTCAAAATTGCTGTTTTGGCTATGCTTCAGCTCTGCACTGATAGGTACCTGCCTGGCCACCCAGGGAGAGATCCTGTCACCAGTGGCTTACCACAGCGTTGGCACATGAACCTTCCAGCCCCACCAATAGGATGCGGATCTGTTTTTTCTCTGACACCTGTCTCAATTTCTCTGCTCTACATCTAAGAGCAGAATACAATATTTCTTTCCTCCAGAAAGACCAAGAGACCACTCCACTTACTTATTTTTTTCTCATTATTCACATTCTTTTGCATGAATCCCTTGATTAGGTTTGATTGTTTCGGTGTTAAAGAAGGTATTTTATTATTGCTTTAAGGGAGGGAAAACTGCCAACGAACATTAAGCATGCTGTGGTCCAGTTCTTGCACAAGAAGCCATCATTTGATGCTAACTAACTTACCAGTCAGGCCTGGCCTTACTAGTTCAGTTCTTTAGACAAGATAGATTTGTTTTCAAGTTTTTCAAGTTTTCTTGTCACATGCCCAGTTAATATATTCGAAAAACTGATAGATATAAATATGTATGCGTGTGCATGTATTGGTATGTGATTGTTTACAAGTGTTATGCACATACTTGCAAACACACATGTAATGACACGTATTTAGTTGTCTGAGACAGCTATATTATAACTGAGATACATGCTTTTACCCATTCTGTATTGAATCAGTGTTTGCTCCATATTCCTGGATCCCTTTGGACAGGTCTTGGAAATTATATACACATATAAGCAACCTCAGACAGCCGCCACATTGGTTTTTTTCTATGTGACTTTAAAATATTTTTGTTTTTCTTCCCCAGGCACAGAACACTATCTGAAAAACTCTGTCTAATATGCAGCTACACATCACTAGTTATGCTTCATTAGTTAACCGCCCCCCCCAGTTTTATTTTCCAGCCCTGCGGAATCAGAAGTATCAAGTTTGTCCTTCTAGAAAAAAATATGTTCCCAGTTTCAGAAGGGCCAAAAGAGCAGTTTTTCCAACACATCAATCAGTTAAGTAAGTATAACTTTGTCTGTGTGTATATATACCTACAGTCATGTAACTTCATAGTCCAATTCATCACATCTGACTACACATAGTAAAGGACATGCTGGGAATAAGATTTCTGGATTACTTTCTTGGTTTACAGCAAACTGTATTTTCACTGAGTATAAAACAAGACAGTCTTCATGTGGTCTGAATGTTTCCCAACTGTGTTAATTTTGTAAATAAAAAAACCCAACATTATACTCTAGACCAAACTCTCTGTGATCATTTTTTTCAGGTTTTATAACTTTCTGTTATAAAACTCTACAGTCAGTTTTTTAATAGCTTTCAAAGATGGAGACAAAATAAAATTCGGAACCTGTAAAGGGTATCTGAGGAAGAGTTTTCTGCAAAATATGGAGGACATCAAGGACATCAAGCTGTCTAATATGATAGAAAGACAAACCACAGTTACCTACCCAGCAAAGGATAAAGTTTGCAAAAAACATTTGGAACATGATAACTGTCATGGAGACAAGAGGAAAAATGAGCTCTAGGAGAGTGAGGCTGTTCACATATTAAAATAAAAACAAAAAAAGCTCAACCACTTTATTGAGTTACAAGGTACAGCTATTTTGACTGCATAATTTATATATTAACTTTACCAGAATTTATGAATGTCTCAGCATTCAAAATCTACATCACAGACTCAGGTGTAGAGGGCTTGAAAATAAATACAAAAGCCTACAAAGTGCAACCCAAAGATATCTTCATATCTATTCTAAACAAGTTTATATTCTACCTTTCACATTTCCAGATGAATGTTATTATTTTTCCTTAGACTAATTTTCTATGGTGACAAGAAGAAAGGGAATTAATTACTCTACTTGTATGCAAGAAAAAGCAGATAGCTATTACTCTGGTTTACATTTTAAGTCTGTTAGGAGTATTTTGAAGCTGAGTACATCTTATAAGTCACTTCTCTTAATAAATATTTTACTGTTTTCTCTTTTATTTTAATAAAATAACAAAATAATGAATTATTTATATTCTTGCTTATGCATTCAGTTAGTTGTATTTTTGTTATATTCTGTGTAAATATCAATCTTCATATTAGGAAGGAAACTGTACTTTGACATTTTATTTCCTCATTGTCCTAGACTTTTTTGAGCTAAGGTAACAACACATCTCCTTCTTGGTAGTCTAACTCACTCAATCTCTACTTAGAGTTTTTTGTTGCATTGATTCAGTCTCCCAATGCTTGTAATATGATAAATATGTGGAAACTTGAAAACCGTATCTTGTTTACATGGCTATGCAGCTGCCAAAACAGCTGCCATTTCAATTTTTGAAAGGGAAACAAGGGCCTCTTATCTGCTGGGGAGGAAAAATAGGCTGATCCTTCTATTCATTTTTAGTGTATCTCAAATACATTTAATGTTTTAGAAGATTCAACATTTGAAAAAGTTATTAACCTCTATGAATAATACTGAAATGCATACTGTAAAAATAATTTATATTCTTGTATTAAAGCATATTTATGTATCAAGGTTACAAGGAACTGAGAACTGCAGAAGATGGGAGTGCTTCTAAAGAGGTCAACACTCCCACTAAAAATATAATTTCTGTTCAGCAAATATCAGACAAAAGAAAAAAAACTAGTGTTGATGGATCCTGGTCGATGCTGTGTGTTCCCATTAGAATTGAAGTTTAACATTTTCAAAAAATTGTTAAAGTGAAAAAAGTTTTAAGCAAAGGAAAAAATAGGAATATAAATTTTCTTTCAAAATATTTCTTTTTAATAGCATTGTTATTGATATTGACCATAAAATGATGTAAAAGCCAAAGCACACTAATTCATGCCACTCTAAATAGACTCATCATCAAAAAAAAAAAAATCTTTTGAAAAAAAGACATTTAAAATTTTCACAGAAAATGTTGAAAATGTATTTTTAGGAAATATTTTGCTTTTGTTGAATCATAATTGATTAGTAGAAAGATGTTCAGTGAGATACTCGAATTCCAGAGCTGAGCATTCTTGGCTGGGAACAAAATCAGTCACAGGTCCGTATTTCACAAAAGGATGCAAGATCAGAATTTTAATAGGTAAGTACCATCTTCTGCTGTAGAACTCTTTGCTGACATAGAACAGCAGAGTTACTTAATCTTCCATCAACTGCTAGATTCAGGATCAATATTTGCCAAAACATTTCCATGGGAGCATGACCTGAGTTTCTCATGCTAATGACAGAACTCATGAGCTATAGACAGCTTGTGTCTGAAGAATTAATACAGATGGTCTCAGCGTATTTTGAAACTACACTCAGTGGCTTTTAAAACATGCCATATCCCTCCCCACAACCCTTCCAGATCTGTGATGAGTTAAGTTTGACCTTGCCAACTAATCTTTAAAAAGCTAGAAATACAAAGAAAATTCTTTTCCTGAGAGTTCCCATCATGATCTACCTACATATAAAGTATACATAATTTGTATCTCTAAGGATATCATTTAGCTACCTGTCTCTGTCTGATCATGATTATAGCTCCTATAAAACCTGCTGTTGACATTTAGCTTCTGTATTTCATTTCATTGCAACTTGGAGTAGAGGAAGTCTATTATTTGCACCACTTTCAGATACTTATTTTTTAATAACAACTTATTTGTTAATCTTTGAATTTACACTCTAATCCAAGTTACAATAAAAGTTAAGAAAGAAGACAATAATTTCTAATTTTCTTTGTTAACCAAATGTAATCGTTTTTAAATCTGAGCTATTTATCTGTGCCTTACTCAAATTTTAAATCTTTTAGGGGCAAACCAAGACTTTTTCTCTAATGACCTCTCTCAATGTATTCTGTATATACTGCCAGGAATACAAAATGTAAATAATATCTTTTTCAGCTGCATGATAACATTTTTTCTGTAAAGAAGCATTTATTCCTTGAAACAAAATGTTCATGCTATATTTTATGAAACTAACCACAAAAAATTATACAGGGAAATGTAGACATTCTTCTGACTCTACATTTTCAAAAACAAGAGATATCTTTTAAATAATATAATGCAGCATTCAGATCTATTGTCTGAGGTTTTATTTTTCAAAGTATGACCTAATCTGGTGTCCTGTCATCGTTTTGGCAGAACATGAAACAGCAAATATGTTAAATTTGAGTGGTTTCCTGCAATGTTATTCTATCAAACTGGCAATTTCCGAAAGGATTTGGAAAGGAGTTTGCAATTCCTTAGACACCAGGGAGGTCCAGCAATGTCTGCCAAGATGATCTGCAGCTCAAGCTGGTCCTAATATCTGAGCACATAAAAACATTCCTTTTACTTCAATTTATTTTTAGGCCTAATCTTAAACAGATTTGAGAAACCTTCTGAGTATCCACTGTTAGCACTTCTGAATGTAAAGGACTTGATATTAGTATTTTTATACTTTGTGGCACAAGGAAAAATACACATTGCTTTCTCAGAGGGTTTTTAAACAGAACATTCTAATTGCAAAACTGAAACCATTCCATCTAAAAAGAGAAAGCAAGCAATAACCAAAGAGTAGATGTTACAAATAAGGACAGGGTGTACCCTAGGAGTCTTATCTTTGTGAGCATGTACTTAATCTGTAGGCTATGTACTTCACACACTTTTTATTATCACCAACAAATCATGATGTTTCCAAGATGGTAGCAACGTGGAAGAAATCTGTGATTCAGTTGTGGTTTGGAGCCAGCTCAAATTGCAACTTCTGAAAAAGTTCTAATTGGAAACCTAATTCTTCAGCTAGACTTATTGCTCTCCAGCCTTAGAGCAGGGACCAATGCTATGTAGGATAAGATAAATCTGTGGACCTAGTCCTGACATGATGGATGAAGCAGAAAACCTGTAAACCTGAAATCATTTAATTTTCTTTGTCATTGCCTGTTCAGATCACCATAGCCTAGCATCAACTTACCAAAACTTCTAAGAGCTTGGATATGTCGGTTATGTAAATCTCATGAGAACTTATTGTCTGTGAATAATATTAACTTCAGAAAACTTCTCTTGCACGTTTCTTGCAAGAGAGATGTGTCTACTTTTATGTTTTAATGACTTGGCATTGAACATAACTCATTTTGAAGTGCTAATGAAAAAATATTTTATTTGTTAGCAAAAATAAAGAAAAGCACCAACTATGGAAACAACCTACGAAAAGCAGATGCTCCTGAAGACTGCTCAACATCTTGCTGGAGAGCACAGAAATTAAGTAATATTTTTTGGGTTTCCTTGTGTAGAAGAGGAAACTCACAGAGGCAGAAGAAGCCTAATAAAGCATATAAAAAAAATGATAATGGAACAAAACAAAATTGAAGGGTACATTTTGGGTTTCGGTTTTTTTCCGTTCTGTTTTGGTTTTGTTTTTTTTCTCAGAAAATTGTATTGGCATATTGGTACTAAAGTGGGTTTGTGCAAAAAATATTTTTCTAAATTCTGTTTCTGCAATCTAGAAATGCATACCAGTCTAAGATAGTCACTATTTTAACAGAAGTAACTTAGTCTTTGCCCACATTACAGGTACTCTCATCAAAATGACCCTTCTACTTGTACTTATAAAGTTTCTTATAAGTTCTTAATATTCAAAATCTTAATTTCTTTGGAGGAAAGAAGACTAAGACAAAGCTGAAATTTGGACCAAAGAGCACATCAGTTTGGATTAAATAAAATTGTGAGACTTTACAAGAGATATTTTGTGCATGCTTGGTACATTTCGTATATAACAGGTAGGATAGCTGGAACACATAATGTTTGTCACCTGAAACATATGGTCCTCGCTGACTTTTTGTATATTGACTTCAGTGACAAAATCCCGACCATCCAGTTTAATCTAAATAGGTACTTCTCTCTGTTCTTCCAAGAAGGGGTGAGATGTGACAGGGAAGGACGCCATCCTCTTGAGATGGAAGCCTTTCTCCTGAGTAGACTACAGAAAATCATGTCCACCTTTTCTCTTGCACAAATACCAATGGACAACCAGGCACCAAAAATCCTGGTTCCAGGAGCAAACACAATAGGGATTGTCTTTGTAGTGTCTATATGTCGTGTATTGAGGTAGAGAAAACAACAAAGTTTTATGTAAGGCACATATTCTTATTGGAGAATGTCATGCAATGCACATGGCTATGAGATGAGGTAAGAAATTCAATAGCATCACCATTTTTCTGTAACAAGCCATTGAGAAGTTAGAAACAAGTGTCAAATATTATTCGCAGAGATTACTGAACATTTTAGATAATGCTAGTGGACAGAAATTAGAGCTCTAAGTATGTGTTTGAACTATTTGTTTGTTTGTTTTTTTCCAAATGACAGTATTAAATTTAATTGCTTTGATATTTATAGTGGCCAATACTAAGTAACTGAAAGAACTGTAGTTGAGTCAAACCACTCTATCAGAGGTGCTTATTTCCTTATGCATCCTAGTTACATGAAGTTTGATGTAGTTGCAGGCAAAATGGACTGTGGAAATGCCACGACATTATTCCAGTAGTTTGAGGCCTCTTATGCAGGACCATCCCACAAAATGCTATTCAAAGGATGAAGATCATAACTGCTACTCACATTTAGACAATTTAACATCATTACATTAAGGTCAACCACATGGTTAATATGTGTCATACTCAGCCTATTATTTTTGATAGGATGCCAAATAACTTAATGTGAAGGGAAGCTGGATTGTGTTAATTTCTGTGAAAGATGAACAGATTCCAGGGGTGTTTAATCAGGCAGTTTCATATTTTTATGAAGATTGTGTATTTGAATTGTATATTTCTTTAACTCTTATTTTCTAAAAATGTGAAGGGAGAGAGTACATATGGCAAGAAAACCAAGATTTTTCGTGCATGAGATTTAGTACTGTTAGATAATAAGCACTTTCAGATCTTAAAGTCTGTAATTGTTGCCAGATTTTTTTAAATTGTAGTATCACAAAAAAAAAAAAGAAAAAAAAAAGAAAAAAAAAAGGTGGGAAAGGACTCCAGGAAGCCATTATTCTGCCCTTCTGCTCCAAGAAAGGACAGCTCTGAGGTCAGAACTTGTTCTGCACTTCTTAAGAACTCAGTGGTTGCAGCGAAGGGCATTGACACAATTTCCTGGACTTTTTTCAATTTCCATGCAAAGAAGGACAGAGAGAGGAATAAATGATCAAGGGGAAGTAGTGGGAATCATTTTTTTCACCTTTGCTATCTGCAGACAGGAGC
Organism: Phylloscopus whistleri; assembly: GCA_017589585.1. Taxonomy (NCBI): domain Eukaryota; kingdom Metazoa; phylum Chordata; class Aves; order Passeriformes; family Phylloscopidae; genus Phylloscopus; species Phylloscopus whistleri. The sequence continues at coordinate 1,377,154 of JADMLD010001396.1, forward strand.
AAGGAAAAGGCTGTGTGTTCGTGCCTTTCATAGCTGAGTACACGGAGCTGTAATGCAATAACAAATGATGCAGGTTCGGTGACCCTGCCCTTAATAGAGGTCTTTAAAGTGCCAACAATGTCGTCAATTGGTCTACATCCGTTGGGACAGGATCTCATAATCCATCAAGCTTTATTAATTTCCTAGGATTAAAGGAATAATTACTGTGTAGCTCTGTGCAGAGCACATATCTTTGCCACTAGCTAAGACTCAGGGTTCTGTTAGCTCTTCAGACAAGTAGCTAACTTTTGAAGATATTGTTGTTCATTGTGGGCTCTAATTCTTCTTTCATCTGCATTTCAGAAAAGAATTGAGTGTCATGTTTTTAAAAGCATATCTTCTTTCTTTTTTTCTTTTTTTTTTTCACTCTAATACTGACTGCTTACTGAATACATGGGATCTGTTAATGAGTGTTGATTCAGTTTGATCTCAGCTAGGAAATTTCATCTACTGGTTTCTTCACCCAGAAAGAAAAACAATTAGTGACGCTGATGTGAATATAATGACAAATCCATATACAGTAAAAAGGGAAATTTTGGAAACTATAAAATAGAACATAATCAAATTATATACTACAGAATGAGGAAGAGCACATGATGTGTGATGCCTAGGGATTCTAGGATAATACTACTGTGTGGTATGAATTCACATGAAAAAAATTTCAAAATGTTATACAGGTGCATATATACTTATTAAATGTGCATATGTCTGTCCTTTCCTATTTGTTACAACTTTGGTGATCCACAAGCGTTCTAGTTACAACATTCAGAAGGAAAAAAAATCCAGATAGAAGGTGTATACCAGAGATTAATAGGTGGCCAACAAGAGAACATTGTTGAAGCCTAACAGTACCTCAGGCAATTCTTACAGCTCCAGTCAAAGAAACTATTTAGCATGTTAATTTCATGCTTGTGGAACTTGTATTTTGGGCATGGTCTTGTCACATTACGTAATTTAATTCCATGTTTGACTGACAGGAAAGTTGCACTAAAGGTGGTCATTTCTATAACTCAATATATACTTTCATATGTATTTACCTTTTGCTGACATTTCATTTAAGTCCAGTGCATGAAAATACTCATAGCTGTAATTAACAAATAGTGCTGTGAGAAACTTATAAATTTTACAAAAATGGATAATTTATCACCATATATTGTTTCATCTTCAGAGTCTATATAAAATATATTAGAATGTCTCCAATGACTTGGCAATATAGACTGTGTCCCGGAGATAAAAAATTCTTGTTTGTGACTAAGAATAATTCTGTGATTAATGGAATTTTGAAAATATTTACATGCAAACACATTTAATGATCTTTTCTATAAATCAGCACCTGGTGCACAATTTTAGTCAGTTTTGGTATGAATGATCCTTAGAAGTGCCTGTGAAGCTCTTTCCATAACAATGAGATCTCAGGCAAGTGATTGGGTTACAACACCTTAAGAAGATATTGACCCCAACAAGTGATTATAAAAATAATTTTCCTCTAAATGCAAGTTAATGTAATCCAATTCATAATTGTGCCTCATGGTGACTCATGTGGCTTATGGTAATGGTTAACTTTTAATATGTAGGCACTTAAAGCATCCCTAATCAGCCTGTCATGAGATGGTTGGTATGTGTGTCCTGGTGGTACAGATCTGTGCATTTCAGTGCAAGTGCAGCTGAGATCATGGATTCATCTGCTGTAGGCATAAAGGAGCTATCAGATGCTATTTTTTGTTGTTGTTTTTGTGGGGTTTTGTTTTGTTTTCTTTTTCTTTTTGTTTTTTTAATGAAACATTCAGTTTTCAGTTTGGTTAAATACATTCTTACACACATCCCACCTTACAGAAGTAGAAGAAGAATTAGAAATAAAAATGGGAGGGAAAGGGAAAAAAGAAGGCATAAGGAAAAGATAGGTGATATGTTCTTGTCACTAAAGACAACTATGAAATTATTTCCATTTCATCAGGATGTTAAACAGCAAGCTCCAAAATTAGACACTTTAAATCATAGGAGTAGAAAATTCACACCCTATATATTTAAAACATTTGGAAGAGAATCTCTCATTAGAACTTCAGTGAGAAGTTCTTAATTTCAAAGAATTCTTGGAAAATCAGAAATAACAAGGGCTTGCAGAAAGCTATTATTTTTTCAAAATGCAAAAAAGAAAAATATTAGATATTAATAGCTAATGTGTCAATATAGGGGAGAGTAGATACAGGATTTTACCGACAAAAAATATTAAGACTACCACCAGTAATGGCTATTGTAACAGAGTTATGGGGAATAAAATATTAGACTTATGCCATGCTATTTAAATTGAGAAAACAAGTTTGAGAAAGCATGAAACCAACCTTATAGAATTCTACATTGTTGCAGGGCCAAATATAATCTATCTGTAAAAGTTTCTCCTCCAAGTTTAGATCTTAAAGATACTGTAATCCCTAAGTGTTTCCACTTCTGTAGAACCACATGCCAGTTCTCGAATAAGTGGCTCAAATCTTATTAGCGGTCAAATGGATTTTGCCTGTCATTATGCCAGTGGATTTGCTGAACTGATCAATGCTGTCTTGCAACATGCTGAGACAAGGTTCCTCTTTGTACTTGCCCTTCCTATGTTAAAGAATACAATGGCCTTTGACACTATGTAATTTTTAATTCATTTTTCTCATATTTGATGTTGCTGTCATCTGGACTGTTTTCTTCTGGTCTCTATTCAGGCCAGTAATACCTTTCTTTTAAGAAGAAGGTTGAAAGTCACAGGTATCTCATCTGGATATAATAGGGCAAAGTAGAACTGGAATTATTATTTCTAACATTTTATGCAAAGTACATAAATTATTTTGGTGCATAATGAGCTTGTTTTTCATCTCTAAGGACTTCTTTTTCTTTTACTGGTATAACCTGCCAGGCAGTATTCTGAGATTTTTGCTTCCCAAAAGAAAGAATTTGATTTCTGATTCCTACATATGGCACTGTTCTTTTCAATATTCCATCTTGTTCAATTTGAACATTTTCTCAAGGTTCACGAATTTATTTTAAATTCTGATCACAGACTTCTAAATTTATACAGCCTTTGTGGCCTTGCTGTCATCTGTAAAGGCCATCAATATAAATTCTATTCTGTAACTGAAGTTGTTAAGGCACAGAATTAATTAATCCAGGCTCAGGGTAGATTGTTAGATAAACCTATTTGGAATAAGTTGCAAATATGAGATGACTATATTGATAACCATTCTTGGAAGCAAGATACACAGATTCTCCCTCTCCTGACTGACTGGACCAGATCAAATTTGGAAACAAGCTAGCCTCACTTAGCTGTGCTTCTTTCAGTATCAGGTGGGTACATCATCAGAGGGTGGTACTGGGAGATAAATCTTCCAAGGCTGTTACCAGCCTAGGGATTGCTCAGTGAAGGTCTGTCCAGTGGGTCTGAAAATAATTGGGGAATGTTGGAGTACACGATTATCTATTACAAGGTTGTGTAACCTACTGAGTCCTCGTAATCACACTGCCTGTATAGAGACTTTCTTTGTGTTCTTGCCTGCCTACATAATTTGTAAAGATTTTAGGGCTATCAGGCCAGCCTAAACACAACCTCTATTTTTGTAGGTTTCCACAGTGACCAAAGCATCTGGGAAAACCTCAGATTTCTTGTCTGAGCTGACCATGCTCTCTATGAGTCTTGAGCATTGAAGTGTAAAGTTAATGAGAAGGGTACATCCAAGAAAATTTAGTTTCTAAGCAATGTATTGAAGGTGCAATAGGTTTATTTGGGGAAGGAAGGTACGATGGAATTTGCATCTTTCTTGAAGAAAAGAGTTCTATATCAAATAAAAGAAATAATTTCTCCATTTTTTGGAAATCACAATACATTCCTAAAAGACCTTCCTAGTCAGAATAGAAATCCTAATCATAGGTTTTAGATGACCAGGAAATGGATCTCTCAAGTCTGTCACACAAATATGAAGCCCTGGAAAGTATAATATAGTGTTACACAGTACAGGTGCATTGCTGAGATGACGTGCTAATGGTAACTTAGAGGAGGAAGATCTATTTTTTGCAATTGAAGAAAGAAATTTGTCAGTGACAAGAAGGATGGCTTGCATGCCTCACATTCCTCAGAGCTGAAAATAATGAAGGGAGGGAGGAGAGGGAAAAACATCAAATTTCTACTAAGGAATCAGCAGGAAACAATGCAGGTGCAATATTTCCCAAGACAAAGAGTTTTTTTGTTTCACCTCCATCTTATTCCATGAAAATGAACTCCTTCCCTCTCCCTCTCTTTATCAGCACAAAGTAGATTAAAATGTTGATACCCTTTCCTGACAAAGATATTTTTACAGTCTCTAGTCAAGGTATTGAAGCAGGATTAACTTCCTACAGAACGTAAAATAGTTACATTAAGTTAGCTTAGTTCCATGTAGTTCATTAACCTGTCCAGTTTTGCTAATTATGCTTAATTACTTTCTGCATCTACTGCTGCATGACTGTAACCTTCCATACTCTCCCAAATCTATCAAAAAAGCCATATATTTCACTGAGACAGCATACCAATCCAATCACTGAAAGGTCAACTACAAATATACTTTAAGTTTAGAATTAATCAAGACTGTGTTTAACCCCTGTATTGTTGGAATTCATATGATCTAGTTCTGAACAACAGAAAATGTAGGTTTCTTGCAGGTAAATATTTAATATTGTTGGAAAAAACTTTTGTTGCTCTTACCAGGAGTTATTTGAACTTTGAATCTAGAACCTGACTTCACTTATGTATATAAGTATCTAAAGTGGGGTTGCCAAGAGGATGAACCCAGGCCTGTCTCAGTGGTGCTAAGCAATGGGACAAGGAGGATTGAGCGGAAACTGATGCATGGGAAGTTCCACCTGAACATGAGGAAGAGCTTCTTTACTGTGGGGGTGACCGAGCACTGCAACAAATTGTCCAGAGATGTTGTAGAATCTCCCTGACTGGAGATATTCCAGAACCATCTGGACATAGTCCTGCACCATGTGCTCTAGGATGACCCTGCTCGAGCAGGGAGATTGGAACAGATGATCCACTGTGATCCCTTCCAACCTGACCAACCTCCTGTAATCCTGTGATTCACTGTGCCATGCCTGTAGACTGCTCAGTGGAGGGGATTTTATACTGCACTAACTCCCAGACAATGTGCAGAATTTGGAAGACTTAGCACAACCCAGACTTCAAATATTTAGCAGGATAAATGATTTTCAGAGCCTGGGAACAATTTCTAGTGCCAGTTAAGCAAACATGGACAAGAATTTGACTGTGAAACTCATACAAAATGTGGAGAGAAGCAAGTCCTTTGGCAATGGACAGGAGATCTCCTTGTAGACATCTTGTCAAGTCCTATAGGTATTGTAGCAAGGCCTTTACTGTTTGAAAACAAATTCACAGAGTTCTTCAAATGCAAGCATGATAGAAGCCTAAACTGACTACCTGGATCTTTTCTATTTAAGGTATTAATATTAACAAATGGAGAGAATTCAGAGGTGCCTGTCTTGCTGAACAAAAATGAGATTTGCAATTCCAAAATACATAATGAATTATCTGTTTTAACAAACTTGCAAAAGTAGATTCTTCCATAAAAAAGAGTGTCTTCCAGCATGCATATTGGTAAAAGTTTATTCTCAAAATTACTCACAGATTAAAAAAACCTAGAAAATTATGAAATTCCAAACTGTTGACAAATATTTATATTTTTTCTATTTTTTATTATAATAAACAAAATGATAAAAACCTCCCAGGGCTGGATGTTTACATGGGATAATAATTTCAATTTATGTGCTTAGTCACTTGAATCATTATGCAGATACTATTTTTCAGAATTATTCACATACAACATTAGTTTTTTATGTTCACCCAAACATTTTGTCTGTGACAGAATACAGAACAGAATGCATTTTATGTGTCTCTGTTTAGGTACATGGTTTCTTATTTTAGTAGTGTTCTCAAAATTCAAATGGACAATCAACAAGTATGATACTATTGCACATGACTGAGACCCAGGATCCAATATATAATCACAACCAACTTGTGAGACTTATATTGACTAAATAAGATATTCATCAAGATAAAGTCAGATCTGGAACCTCATTTAAAGAAAAATACTAAATCAAAAGCATTGTTTGAAATATCAATGTGCATTAATATACCCACTAATGTTCCTTCCACAATACATATTCATATCCTTAACTGAAGGCAGAACTCATTGTGTCATCTATTTATGAATGTACAATTTATAGTTTCTAAACTGACATAGTGATTGATTTACATTGAACACATGTAACAAGCATAATATAGTGCATATGCACGTAAAAAATCACTGAGTATCCAGGCCAGGAGAAATACCTCATTACATATAACACTCCTATCAGATTGTTTTAATTATTATTTTATTTTATGTAATCAAATGTTTTTGTGTGGAAATCTGTGAAATCATTAATAGAAAAAAAATTATAGAGGACAAGCAGCTTATATTTACTACATAACTCCTCCAGTGACGAGGGTAATTCAGATTTTATTTTTACCATAAGAAGCAATCGTTGCGGAAATGCTACATCCAGGTCTCCATATATCACTACTAGGGGACAGAATTTTGACTGGAATTGTTTACTTTTCTATCAATGTTTGTTCAGGTATTATACAGGTGTAATTTGAAGACCAAAGGATATATTTTGCCCTCATTTGTCACATTGCAACAGCACCATGGCAAAATAACTGCAGTGCACCTATAAGAAAGCCCACAGAAACACCAACAGAAAATCCATGAAGTACGAATGTGTAGGATCTGCAGGAAGCATTTATATAGGACTGAGCATATGTGTAATCAGGCCTCTGAGACAGTCTGAAAGTGTGAATAGCAGTTGGATATTAATCTCCTCCCTGTGAAATCAGCAGGACCATTACGGATTCACACCACTATCATGCTGTGCAGAACTCAGTTACCTTATTTTTTACTTATTTTGAAAAGAACACTGAATAATTGAGGCACTCTATAAAGAAGGAAAATTATGATGTTAAATCTGGAGCACTGCATCGTCCATCAAACAGGCAGAAAGAATGTCTACTATTTCACTTTAAAAACGCACCAGCAAGAGTTAAGTGAGGTGGGAATGATAGCACATAAACCAGATCACAACAGCTGCACTCCATGTCCACTGCTGTTCCACAGAAAGAAGGAGAATTAATTTTAATTGTATTTCAGTCATTGGCTTAGATGATCTGGCAGCAATGAAGGGACTTTGGCATAACTTTGTTTCTTGGCTGTGGTCCATTTTGCCTCAACATTAAAATAATGGAATGCAGTCATAATACCAGAAACACCCTGGAAGAGGCTTATGGTCTGTCCAGGAGACTAGAGGATTCTATATGTCTGATTTCAGATGGAAATGCTATAGCAGCATGTGGAAATCTTGAAGTGTAAGTGAGAAAAGAAAAGTGTGATTAAACTGTAGGGAAAGCCTTCCTTCCTGACAGCTCTGCAAAGCTGCAAGGGACAGCCAAGTATTTCCCATGGAATAGTGAGTGCACATATTAAGGAGGAAGGGTGTGTTGAATAGTTAAGACATAATGACCTTGTTTCAGGGAGCCATGATGTGTAAGGAAATTGTGAACTTTAATAAAATTTGATGGCAGATTAACACAAACATTTGAAGTGTAAATGTTGTAACTTTACCATAGGCAAAATACCAATCCAGGGCCCATTTCTATAGTGGAACAAATTTCTGTCAGTATAATTTAAAAAGTCATGTCCAACTAATTTTTTGAAGTCTAATGTTTTCTTTGTTCTGGTTTCACATTTTCCATACTTTCCCTACTCTAAAGGTTAGCAAATACACAATGTGTGTTATGCTAGTGGGGTCTCCAGAATTTCTTTTCCTCTTCTCGCTGTAGGGAAATTTTGGATTTATCTCCTTCTATCACTTTCAGCTTTAGCTATGACTCTACCTCAGTGATTTTGTAAAGAACTACACTGAGGGCCTATAGCAAATGCCAGTGACTCAGATGTTAGTGCTGCACTTCTTATCAGCTATTTTCCTGATGATAAACTGTGTTTCCAGAAGAAAAGCTGGGCTTGGACAATAGCTTTTTTCTGTAGTTATGGGAAACTCCACTCCCCAGTTTTCTCTTTCAGCTTCATTTTATAAACCAGATTTTGACCCGTGGTAACATCACAAAACCTAAGCAAATCCGTCTGAAATGCTACAGGTGTGATCATATGACAGAATAAAAATTATCTGGTCGAGTTTGAGAAAAATGAAGCAAAGCATTTCTGTTGATGTGAAGTTAGAGTTTAGGGTTTTGGGGTTTTTTTATTCCTGTTTTGTCTCTTTTCACTTGTTGAAGCTTTAAAATAGTTTTACCTGAAATCTTCAAATCAGTTTAATTTTGTTGGACAAAAATAGTGGAGTCAAAAGGTTTGTACCAGGGGGCTGGCCTGAAGGAAAAGTCAGCTGGACTGGGAGCCACAAACTGGGAGCCACATGAGTGTCCTGGGAATAACAGAAAACAGAAAAAAACTCATGTTCCACCAGTTTTGGAAGCTCTATGAGAGAGCAGAGCAAGAAACTACAATTAATGTAGTTTTTTATTGTATAAGGAGGACCTCCTTTTGGAAGTATTATCGTGGGACTATTCATATATATATTTCAAAGATTCTGCATAAAATGAACACTGAGCAAAGAGAGAGTTTGACCCTGAGAGTCAAACAGAAAGAAAAAAAATAAAATACTTTTTAGACACCTTACCACCCCTTGCAAATTCTCTTTCTCCTGCATATTTCATTTGAGTACATGTGAAATTTCACAGCTGAACTTTGCTGAAGCATAGTAGTGGAAGAGGGTTGAGCTACTTTGGAACCTTAATCACTAAAGCAGTATCCACTGCTCATCACTGTTGCTTTTAAGATGAAATTATATTTTTCAGAGTAATTCTTATTATCTATGATATGTTTTATGATATTGGCTGAAATTGTTTGTGTTCAGGCCCATACTCTGGTGAATGTGAAACCAGGAAGCTAAGACTGATGATTGCTCCTGCTTTTCACCTTTCTTAGATATGGAAAGTCTCTTTTTTTTCACATCAAGTAGCATACTAGGATTCCCTTAGCTATAGATTTTGCCTCTGGGCCTTATCAGGAATTAGATGTGTCCCATAGAGCAGGCTTTGGTTCATACACTGCAATCAGCTGAACGCTCTCTGAACAAATATCCTTTCTTTATGGACAGTACTCTTCATTCCAGATTTTGGAAACCAGTCACCAAGTAAGGAAGGAATTTATTTTTACTTCCTGTTCTGTACATGGGGCTGGGTATATTAAAAGAACTAAACCAACATTGGTCCTCCATGTTATCCTTCCTCTGTGCCTGAAGTAAGTTGTCACAGTTTAATGGCCTTCTCCAACGTAAAAAAAAAAAAAAAAAAAAAAAAAAACCTAAATAAAATTTAGTTTTCACCAGCTTTGTATTTAAGCTTTTTAGTGCTTGATTTCCTAAAGTGCAGCTAAAGATAAAAAGTTCCTACCTGAAAAGCTTTGTAAATCAACTAAATTGCCTTATACTATAATTTGCATAACTTTTGGACAAGATCGTCACTGTATTCCAGGTAGTCTATATGTCCTGTTATGGGTCAAACATTTATTTCAATCAAATAAATCTCTGTTTTCCCCCACTAAGAAGTGTTATATGTCTGTACCGAGTTTGAGATTAAAAGATCAGGGACTATGAAAACAATTCAACATTTGTTCTACCATATCCCTTCTTGAAAAAGAAGATCTCTGTGAAAGAAAAACAACAAATTCATAGGTGGGTTTTTTTGAGTTTTTTGGGGGGTTTTGTGGTGTTTTTTTGTTTTGTTTTGGTTTTTTTTGAGATAGGCTGCAGTGATCTGATACAGGTAATTTGCACTCCTTTTGCCCTATTCAAATGTTAAGCTATCTAATGCAAATATTATTTTCCAGTAACTGAAATTTTTCATTTACCCACACCTCTAGAAAAACCTGAATGCAAATCTCTTTCACATACTGAAGTAGCTTTCACTAGCTTATTTTCATGAAACACTAACAGCTTTGTACTGTGACTGTTGTTTTCTCCCTAAGATTATGAAACTTTTTAAGGGTTGCATGAAAGCAAAGAGTACTTAGTGGTTTATTATTTCATTTCTACATTTTTTTCTATCATATTTATATTACCCATCTGTGTTATAAGTTTTAGAGTTGCATTTTTCATTTCAATTTGAATAACATTTAAAAATACTTTTAATATATGTATTTTGGATATTATATGCTGCATTGTTATTTAGGTGCAGTTTACCTGTAAAGCCATCCTCTACCTTATACTTACTATGTAATTTATCCCAAGTCTTTTCTGCTTCTCTCTCATGTTGTTTATTTTACCGCTAACTTTTAAAGATATTTAGTATAAAATATATGCCTTTCACTCTTTGCTTCTCTTTTTAAAATTTAGCAATGATTTAAAGCCTTAATGCAAACAGTAGTAGCTCTGCTGTACGATAGAGAAACCAGGGAACAAGAACCACTTCACAAACATAAGGTAAACAAGTCGTCCTTAAACTGCCTCCTATTGATCACACAGAGCAGCCTCAAATTGATTGAAGGGATTCAGCCAAAATAGGAAGTTCTTGTGGTGAGACGGCTGATAGGGTCAGGCTGGAAAACCTCTCAGCTCCTTCCTGTGGTCACCCAAATTCCAGGGCCTTGCCGAACCGGAGGACACTCTGAATAAAGGATTTCTTAGAATTTGCTCTGCCGTAGTCAGGGGCTCTGCAAATGGCATGTGACTCAGCACTGGATGATTTCAGTTCCTTGAGCAAACTAAGATAAAGTAGAAAAATGTTTCCCTGCTTACCCTGGAAAGATTCCCACGAATAAGAGGTACCAGAGTCAAGGGAAGTTTTCTCTGTAGCTTTGCAGACATTTTGGTGGTATATGGCAGCCTTCACTTCAACTGGCTTCAGCATGAGAAACAGGAACTCTACTAACACCTGTTACTTAACAACACATTCTTAACAACAAGGGTACGTGAACACTGTGAGTTTGGTAGCTACAATCACACTCACCATGAAAAGTCTTCTGCAAAAAGGGTGCAAGTTGGAACCTGCAAATTATCAGATGCTGCCTCAAAGCTCTGCACACCCTCGAGTTTTCCATTCCTGGTAGCAGGCAGAGGGGAAAAGAGGATGATCCTCACTTTCCTTGCAGATGTAGACTCTGAATGAAGAAATATGTGCTCCTATTGACAAGGTTTTGCTGGAAAACTGATTGTCTTTAGAGGACCTGAAACATAAGGCATTCATCCCTGCACCTTGGTTTAGAGCAGGCATTAGGCTCTGCTCTAAACAAATGTGAAGAGCAAATAAAGGTAACATTATCATTGCTATGCAGAAGAGGAACAGGTCTGTGAATATACTTCCCTGTAGTCAGTCTGCAGAGCTGGAACAAAGCTGGCCTCAGGCCTCCCAGGTCAGGACTGTCTGTGTTTCAGTTCTGTTTCACTGCTCAGTCTCACATTTATCTTAGTAGATCCCAGGTATAGGGACCTCTCTGGAAATGTTTTCCTTCATAGATCTAGAACACTGCTATATCTTCCCCTTTCTCCAGTTTCTTACTGACCTACCTTTGATGATCCTATACCAATTGTGTACAGGGATTGGCTGTAGTCTATTTTTGCTCTTCTGGAGGAAAGAAACATTTTGTTTGTTTGTTTGTCTGTTTGGGGTTTCTTGGTTTGGAGTTTCTGTTTGATTTCCTTCTTTTGCAGCATCAAAGAAACTCCAGTTGTACAGAATGATGGCAAAGTTTGAAGGATAGACTTTTGCCTACAGTATTTGGTTTTCACTCATGTTTGCTCAGTGTGTAAAACAGAGCATAAATACTTAAATCTAGCATCTAGTGTGACAAAATAGGATGCAGACATATTTAAATATTTTAGGCATCTAACTCTGATGAAGAAGAGATTAACTATTTTTTTTTAAGCCAGATGCTCACCTGAGCTCTGATAAAAGTCAGTGGAGTATATACACGAATCCTTCAGAGGTGATCCATGTCACTTAAAACAACAGCTTCCAGTAATCACAGCAGCTTTACTGGTAAATAAAAGAGAATATCAAGGTGCTGGCTTTCTGCCAAGAGCTAAACTCTTTTAGGCAGATATATATTGAAAAAAAATCTAGATGGAAAAGTCTAGCAGAGAGCCAGAGAGAGAGAGAGAGAGTTATTAAATACTGCAAAATCAGAGTTTCAATGATTGACCTTCTCCCTGACCCTCTTTCATTTAGCAATGTAGATACACTCAGTGGGTTCAAAATTTGTGTTCCCAGGGTTCATTTCATGGCTCTGAGAGACAGGGTTTTGCCCCGTTCATACACATGCTCATAGAAAAAAGGGAGTCAATTGCCTGAAAATCCCAATTTAGAAGCTCTGAATTACCTCTTGCAGAATCTTTATTTTTGGTTGGTGTAAATTCCATGAGCTCTTAAAATTTCCTTCTACAGTTTCAGATATACCCTATTACTTGTTCCTGCTAACAAAAGAAGGAAGAGATAACCAGTCTAGGTCCTGCTTCTAGGAGCCTCACTCTCTGCTGATCATGGTTCTTAGTTAAGTGGTTTCAGTTCTGTCCTTGAATCACTATGCTCAACCTCCCAATTTCTGAATCCTTGTTTGTTTCTGGCCTTAAATACATATATGGACATTTAAATATGAGCTGGGGGTTTTTTTACTTATTTTTTCTTCCATTTGTGACAGCTTCCCAAGGTTTGAACCTTTAAAAGTCTTGACTCTCTCATGACCGGCTTTCAACCGCTCTAGTCTACTTGTAAATATTGTGGCCACCATTTTTTTGGTCAGTGTAAGCCAATAAATGTGTGAAATATGCAAAATCAGATTGTTCACAGGGGAAAAGATGTCTGGTTTTTGACAATGCTGATTGATTTCTCTCCAGACCCAGTATTGTTATAATTATTTGTTACCAGATACAGTATTTAAATAAAATTTTATGAGTATAGTTTTTGGCCCAAATCCTTGTTCTAAGGCCCTTGCAATACAGAAAGGATGTAATAAGGTTTTATAATGCAGCCTTTGAAGGTATTTTCCAAAGTCAGTTCGGCCTTTATAGGGGAAACTGTATTCAGAAGGAATGTCAACCAGCTCTGAGCTAGTTCAATCTGAACAATTTAATTTTGAAATGGAGCCTCCTAGGCTACTGTTTTTTCCACTTTATTAATCTCATGAGTTACTAATCTTCCATCTGGAATCAGAGAGAATCCAGGAGAGGCAAGTGGAAGAGTTCCAAACAAGGTTTGTGAAAACATTGCTTGGAGGATGTTAGAAACTACAAGAACTTGGTGTGATTGCCATCACATAGCAGGTGCAGTGGCTTTATCACTAAGGAATCAAAAATTATAAGATCTCTAATTTTCTTTCTGAGTGCATCCCCTGAAGGATAATATGAGGCAATTTGCCCGGAGGGAAATGAGTGGCCATGCTTGCTCAGCCTCCTCTTCCTGCAATAATTTTTGAAAAGGGTGTGTTCTGTTGGAAAGCTGAATTGGTGCTGATGAAGCAAATGAACTGAGTGAAAAATATATCCACCCCAAATACAAAGTGAGAATCACTTACAGCAGAGTTTGCCCTCTCCATAATCTACCTACTCCATAAGTGATTCATCCTGAACCACAGTGCAGTCATTCAGAGGGAATACCAAGGTCTCACTTCCAAATTATTACTCAGAACTGAGTAGGAGGAAGTCCCTGTTTAATAGTGTGATAGATTCTAGAACCCCATCTCAGAACTACTGGGCAGGATGGAAACACTTTCTCTTGGACCTAAGTTGAGTCTGAAATGTTTGAGTTGAGTCATATCATGAAGTGAAGTAAGTGAGGATGAGAAACAGATCATTTGGGTGAGGTCCAAAGTACATCATGCCTAAATCTGGGCTTCCCCATCACCCCTCAGAGTGTGATAGAGCTTGCCCTCAGCAAAGTTATTTTTTAAGCATCTTTAAAAAGCCAAGCTTGCAACAAGTGTAATTAGTGGGGATTGGCTGCAGTCTATTTTTGCTCTTCTGGAGGAAAGAAACTTTTTGTTTGTTTGTTTGGGGTTTCTTGGTTTGGAGTTTCTATTTGATTTCCTTCTTTTGCAGCATCAAAGAAACTCCAGTTGTACAGAATGATGGTAAAGTCTGAAGGACAGACATGGCTTGGCACCAAATACTCCATGTGACTGCTGCTGAAACAACAGAATCCAATATTTGTACTTCTAGAAAAGTTATATAATAACATATATTGTTAGATGTTTATCTTGAATTAGGTTGTCTTACTGGGCTGCATGAGCCTCATGCATTGCTAGAATCAGAGGACTGATTATATGAATCACAGAGAAAATCTAAACCCCCCTCCCTCCAAAGAAACAAACACAAGTGTCTTTTAATGGTAGTGAACTGTCTGGAAAATGAGATCTGAGCAGAATTAATTGTGTTGACTGAATGGGAATAATTGTTATAGAAAAAAAGTCCCAGTCAGAGGACTCTCATGAGCTAAGAAACTGCATACAGATAAGGCATTGAGGAGATTCCAGTATAGCCTGGATGAAAAACATTCTGGTTTTGGTTAAACTTTGGAGCTTTCTATATGTAAAGCAGAATTTTATAGGTTTTACATCTGTAATCTGCAAAGGAAGCCACATTTAACTCATGGAATCATCACAGAATGGGGTATATTGTAAGGGACCTTAAAGATCATGTAGTTCTAAACTCCCTGCCATAAGTGGCCACCTTCCACTAGGCCAGGTCGCTCAGGGTCCCATCCAACCTGGCCTTGAACACTTACAAGTGCAGGGCATCCACAGCTTCTCTGGGCAATTTGTTGCAATGCCTCACCACCCTCACAGAAAATAATTTCTTCCTTGTATCTAATCTAAACTCACTCTCTTTCAGTTTGGATCCATTCCCCCATGTCTTGTCATTACATGCCTGTAAATGTTCTCTCTCCATCTTTTCTGTAGTCTGCCTTCAGACTGGTAGTCTGCCTTCAGGTACTGGAAGGCTGCAATTATGTCATCCCAGAACTGCCTCTTTTCCAAACTGAACAATCCCAATTCTCTGAGCCTTTCCTCATAGGAGAGGTGGTCCATATTCTTTCCAACAGTTCCATGTCCTTCCTGTGCTGGGACCCCAGAGTTGGGTGCAGCCCTGCAGGTGGGGTCTCACCAGGGCAGAGCAGAGGGGCAGAAGCCCCTCCCTGGCCCTGCTGCCCACAGAGCTCTGGATGCAGCCCAGGACACGTTTGGCTCTCTGGGCTGGGAGTGCCCATGGCAGGGTCATGTCCAGCCTCTCAGCCATCAGCAACCCCAAGTCATTCTTGGAAGAACTATTCATTCCTCGGCTTGTATCGATAGTGGGGATTGCCCCAACTCAAGTGGAGAACCTTGCACTTGGTCTTGTTAAACTTCCTGACATTCCCAGCCTTTTCAAGCTTGTCCAGGTCCCTCGGATAGCATCCCATCCTTCAGCTGTGTCATCTGCACCACTGAGCTTGGTGTCACCTGCAAATTTTCTGTGGGTGCCCTCAATCCCTTTGTCTATGTCAGTACTGAATATATGAAATAGAAGTGGTCCCTGAAGGGCACCACCATCTAATTTCCTGAAGGGACATATAAGTCCAGTTTTGGAGTCCATGCTCAAGAAACTTCTCCTTCATGCTTTATGTTTAGTATTTGTGTCTTCTTTAATAAATTTATGCCTGCTTTCGTGCACCTCTGCGATAGCTGCTGCCTTGGAAGGCGTGAGCAGAACAATTTCTATACTTACGACCATGAAGAATCCTTGGATTAATCCTCAAACTAATATTTATTTATTTTTTTTTTAATCTAAATCCCTGAATGGCTCAGTATGATAGGCTTCGCATCAACAAATAAATCTCATGATATCTGAACAAAAATCTCCTCTGTGTTTAACTTTACCCTGAACATGTTAGCTCTAGTGCTAACTTTCTCACAGCATTGGGCAGAAGAGTAGAATATGTGTTCTTTTCTTTTTTCTTAATTTTTCAGTGCAAAAAAAAAATTCCCTGTTTTTCCCTATCAGGTTGGAAACATGTACTTGTAGTTGGACATCCGGGCTTGTGAGAGACTCGTAGCTGCCCAATCATCCTTCTGAGCACAGCTGGCCATCCACCTTTCTTTATACATTGGCTTTCTCCATTCTCCATTTCTCCATCCTGACCTTCTACAAATAATCACATCAAGCACATCTTCTTGGCAGTAAATGGCAGAGAAAAAGAAAGGTGCAAAAAAAGTTTATTAGCCTTCTTTGTGATGGTGTCTTTACATGCTTACATGTAGAGAAGCCTTGTCACTGTGTAAGCCTCTTTCAGGTTCCCCAATTCTTTTTGTGATATCACAGTGCCTTCCCCAAAGGAACTGTTTTTCTCCCTTCCTTCTCAGTAAACATGTTGTAGGAGATGGATGAAAAGCTAACATAAATCTAAACCATGAAGACTGTTTCTCTAAGTCCTTCTTGGACTCTAAAGGGAAAAAAATAATAATTTAAAAATTATATATATATATAAATAAATCAATAAAAATTAAAAAAAAATAACCAGTCTCCTTTGCAGGTGGGGGAAGTGGAAGGGGGCGGGGGGCAGAGAAGGATTATGCTGCAAGTTCTCTCTTAGTATTTTCCTGAGGTCTCACTGTAAATATCTTTTCTAAAAAACAATTAATTAACTAAAGTAAAGTAGGATTGGGACAATGCCCCAGTGCTATGGTATTTCCTTATTTATATCTTTTTTGACTGAAATTTGCAATAAATGTGTCTCATTTTTTGTTTGCTTTTGTTTTTGTTATAGTAAATGTTCAGCATTTTGTGTCATGATGGGAATTTTAATGAAGGCAAAACAAAAGCATTAGTGAGGGGTAATGCCCAGGATATGAATCAGGTAGGTACATGTATTCATTAGCACTGATTAATAACACTCTTTCATGGTATTGTACATCGTAATGCGGGTCAATCAGATGCACCACAAAAAGACTTATAAAAGAGTTACTGACACTTTTCATGTTCACTTCCAACTCTGGATTGATCCAAAGTTTGTTCACAAAAATTCTGGTATAGTCTTATCCCAGAACACCAGAGCTTCCACTCTCTTTTTGAGAAGTACAGCCCTCTTGAGGGGTTTAGAAATGTAAGTGCCCAGAAGAAATGGGTCCTGAAAAGAGTCTGCTCCGAACAACAACCTTTGCACATGTCACAAGTGAAGGAATGTTTGTGCCTACCCATGGGGAATTAACTACTTCCCTTTGCAGCCTAGCCACTTCAAAGATAAAGTAGCAGCTTTTTTTCTTTCCTTCTGTTTATTTTTTTATCTCCTTCAGGACACTAAGATAAGCAACAGGTACGCAGTGCTGATCAATGCAGCTTATTTTATAATAGACACTGGAAATCAGAGAAATTCCAACAAAGCAGTAGGAAAAGTCCCACTTTTGGTGTATAACATATAATATTGCTGAAATCTCATCAGTAATCACAGTCAGCAGAAGCAGCACAATCTCGAACACAGAGACATTTGTCAGAGGCATAGGAAGACATAACCTTACCTGCTGCAATCCTTTTGCTTTCAGTCAGATCATGCATTAGGTGAGTTTGACAGTTATGCCTTTAAAACAAATTCCTTTTGCTGTTGCCTGGATAAAACAGCACTAATGTTCGTTTTTTTTCTTTTCTTTTTTTTTTCTTTTTTTTCTGAATTGCCAATTTCTTCAGTGAAAATTTGATAATATGTTTCATTTCAATAGCAGTTTTTCCTTATGAAAATAAGCAAGCACTCAATCAAAAAAAATATCTCTGTGTAATAGTGTAATGGGTTAAACCCTTCCTCTAGCCAAATGCTTCCTAAATGGTGTTCATAGACACTACTAAATTTGTGGCCATCCATGGCCTCAGATTTGATGTTGAATTCTAAGACATAGTTTTCAGTGGAAATGGCCTTTCAGTATCACCAGCTTTTTTTCCCTTCTGCTTCCAATTTTACCACTAAATTTATCATACTCATTAGAACTGTTTACCACAGAAGTGTGCTGCTAACTAACATGACACTTTTGCTTAGAAGATAGGGAATAAAAATATGCCTTAGGCACAAGGAGAGTCACTTTCTTAGCATGCTAAATGGTCTTTTCTGCTTTACCCAGGAAACAACCAACCCCAACATCCATTAAGTCGTCATGTCCTAGGGAAGCAACGTTTCCTTCCACATCCTGCCTCTGGCAGTATCCAGTGTGAGACCAAGCAGGATGATAACGGTGACAGCTTCCACAGATCCATCATTGATACAAGGTTATGTATATGCAGATGCAACTTCTTTCTGGTCCCCAGCTGTGCGTTCTTCTGTATCTTGATACACAAATTAGGTCTTCCTGTATTAAATAGATTTCTTCCATCTTAAGTCATAGTCACCTCCAGTCTGCTTTCATAAAGTTGTTCTGCAAGTTTTATTCATTTCTCACTCAGCTTTTACTCAGGAAATTTCCAGATTACTTCCTGCTGGACTTTTCCTTACTAACCCAAGTGATAAACTAACAAGGACCTTCATGATCTAATTTCTGTCTGTTAATACCACTAAATGTGCTATTAATTTCTATTAGAACAAGTAGTGTTTATTCAGTCTTTTTCAGACTATGTTTCATTTGTCTTGGTTTTCTACAGCAGAGACTGCAGCTATGAGTTTTGTAAATTGTCAGTGGTTGCCTTCCTTATGGCTGAACAATTTCATATCTTAGTACTTTTTTGAAGAGAGAAAACTTTCTGGTGTGTTTGTTTGTTTGTTTCCCAAATGATTATGTCAAGTGACAGATGCACACAGATGAGCTCCTTCAAAGCATGTAGACATTTCAATAGCTAAGTCTCAAGGGTTCTGCTGTCAGATCTTGGACCTTATTATATTCCCAGGATTCCCTCTAACATTAGTAGTGAAGGTTAGACATCTGTTAAATAGCTCAATATCAGCTAGGCAGATGAAATGGAAAGAAGAAAGGGACTGGGTTTGATGGTTTAGCAGCTGATTGATGAGAAATAGGTGTCAATGTGTATTTTGAAATGTACACAATTGTCTTGGTTTGGAAAGACAGGTATCTGCCAGGGAAACTGGGGTTTCCCTTAGAATGGAAAATGTAAACCCCCCACCCCCGCCAAATTATAATTTTGCAATTAAGGGCTTTCAGGCAAAGATTTAGGAATAGGAATAACAGTTCTTTACTAGGAATATTAATAATACAAATGTAGTAGAAAAACAAAACCACCCCACCGAAGCAGCAAACAAACAACAATTTTGGAAAGCCCTGACAGAGTCAGAGCTACAACCTGACACCCTGTTGGTCAGGGTGTTGGAAGCAGTCCAAAAGTAAGTCCTCCTGGAGTGGCAGATGTGGTTCTGTTGAAGTAGAGGTGATCCTGCAGCAAAAGGGCCCAGGGGTGGTGAAAAGGGGTCTGGTGATGGTGAGATGGGGTCTGGTGATGGTGAGATGGGGTCCAGTCTTCCTCCCAGAAATCAGGGTGAGCTAGATGCCTCCTGTTCCTGAGTCTCAGTTTCTTCCAGGCAGGAATGGTTGGCTCCCCGCACTGGGTGGGGCATCTCACAATAGGATGATGGAATGCAGATGCACAGCTCTGGGGAGGGTATAGTCCGGGGAGGTGTTAATGGCCCCTTATCAGAAGGCATCCCTTCACCCTTGAGTTACAAGAGTTAAAGAAAAAACATCTCCCCAACTGCTTTTAACAGATGAAATAGAATACACACTCCTGGCTCCACCACCCAAGACAACGATATAAAATGTTTAATCCAAACTTGGACAACTGTCCAGCACCTAGAATAGTCTGTGTGGGATGAGGTGGAGGGCACATCAGAGTCTTGAGGAGCAGCATGGATCTGATCCTCAAACTTCCTTCTTTCTTCATCACAAAAGAAAGCTTAGGAAGCATGCAATGAACCCAAACTGTATATATCTCTAAGCTTTTTAGAGGACTTTGGAATGGTTGCAGCTAAATAAACTTCATTTTTGTGAGAGGGTTTCCTCAGAATCAGTGAGACTTGCTTAAGGTAGAGTTCTGGGCTTTGGGGAGCCCCATTACCCTACTATACCTGCACATCAGTGGAAAAATTACAAGTCTTAGGCAAATATATAGGTAAAGACTACAGGGCATTTGAATTAGATACTAAAGTATCTCTGAGGACCTAACACACAGTTCCCATTTATACCTGGTTGTTTTAAAACATTTTGTCTTTAAGAGAGTCTCATAATTATATTAGTTCTCTAGGTCAAAGCACACAATTTTCCATTTCTACATTTTAATGATTACCTAGCTATTTCTATTCCTTTTTATGCATTTCTTATTCCTAGTTCCTTTGTTTCCTGATCAATACATGGCAGAAATTTTCTCATCTGTAATAGCAGGCAAATTAGCCTGAGGATGCAAATGGTACTGGCAATTTTTCAGTAAATTATTCAAAAAGACTAGACAGATGTTCCCACAGGGTCAGGCTTATCAAATGCTTGAGAAATTTTCCAGTGAACCCAGGATAACTCGAATTGGACATTTGATAACCTGTAAACAGAAATGTTATAAAAGGCAGAATAATGACAGACTCTGTGATACAGGTCAGTCCAGGCATAATGAAAATGAACTGAATCCCAAACCATTTCTTGCAGGAACTTAGAATTATTTCTAGAAATCTCAAGTAACCAGGCTTTGGTCCCATTGGGAGAAACATTCTTGCTTCTAAATGTTTGTCCAAAATGAGACACAGTTGAGAACTTAAAAAATTCATCTCACTATTGTTCTTTGGATGTTTGACTCATGAATCAATAAATGCTATACAAAGACTCTTTTTGATTTTAGCAGACTTCAGATCCATCCCCATGTGAATTGCAGGAGGCACTATATCAGCACATAACGAAAGAGAGATAAGCATCTGGACACATTCACCTTATTTGCAGGAAGATAATATGCCCATGTTTGATGTATTGAAATTCAATTCTGTGACTTTTTAGACTCTATAGTTCAAATAATTTTTTCTTATCAGAGTTTCTCTACTGTAAGTTAGGTCTAGATGGTTATTGTTCTTTTGTTCCCTACACCATTTATGAGAGACCTGTTCATGGGTATATACTCTCGATATTTCATTCACACCTCATGACATCATTCTGTTGAAAAGAAACATTCTGGTTTCATTGAATGCAGCTTTGTTATGAAAATTTTCAAAAGCATGTAAAGAGAGATTACAAACAAAATGGTCCTTTTCCTTCTCAACAAGTCCAAACACTTACGGACCAAAACAAGTTCCCAGTGGTCCTCTCCACTAATGTCAATGGATAAGCTGGGTATGGAGTACACCTAGGAATGGCAGGACACAGAGAGGGGGGAAGCAATGCATCTGTGCCATGCCTCTCCCTGTCAGGTTGACTGAGGTTTAGTAATTGCAAGAGTTCATATTGAACCAGACTGTGCCTGAAGTAGAGTACAGAGAGAAATATTTTACATCCCATTCCCTAAATCACACTTTAACTGATGCCCATGAGGCTCATTCTGTACATTACTGCTGCAACAGAGAGCATCTCATAACAGCCTGACTCTCTGAAACAGACAGAGACATGAAAGATCAATGGAGAAGGCCCTTAGGAGTCCTGGGAGGGCTCCTTGCTTTTGATGAGACCCCTTAGACACAGTTTAAAGGACAGTAGGTCTGGGTACAGTAAAATTAGTTTATAATAAAGCACCCCATGCAAACACATAAATCCTGGAAAAATGCCTCCTATCCTTCAATTCACGTTACAGTGACTATGTTTTCTTTAAAGAATGAGGTTTGGTAATTGTTGTTTCATTTTTAACATTAGAAGTAAAATATAATTTCTTATTGAAGTTGCCTGCTCTAGAGCATTTGTTTATAAGTAGCTCTGAACAAGAACTAACCCCCAAAACTACCATTTTTCTCTAACTGTGGTTGATTTCAGTTTTCAGAGTTCTTGAAGCATAGTTCATTGCTGTATGAGTATCCAAAGAGATCTTGATACTTTATAGATGTTACCACAAATGGTTTTTTTCTTTTTCCTTTATTTTAAATGAGACTCATCAACAAAGTGTAGTTTAAGACAAGAGAATGTACCTGAGTCACTTCTTTTCCATGGCAGCATTCCAGCCAAGACCGCTATTGCTTTTCAGTTTCTCAGATACTTGTTAGTCACTAACTGTTCATATGCTGTTACTTGAATGAGAAAAAAATGGAAAGGATAAAACCAAACTTGCATATAGTTGTCTTTTAAAATCCTTAGTATTCCTGCTAGACCTAAATTCCTTGACTAAATAGCAAAGCAATTTTGATTATAGGAAGCAATTAATTTGTAAAACATAGTCCTTCCTCCAGATTTCATTGTGTGTATGTGTGTCTGGTTTTGCTCAGTTTTTTTGGGGTTTGTTTGTTTGTCTTCAGAAGAGGATATGTCAAGAACAGACCACTATTTGCTTATTTAAATGTTGGAGTCTTCATACATTATAATTCTAATTTGTTTCTCTCATAAAAAAAATTTAAAAAAGACTTTTCACTGTACACCAGTTAAAAATTCAATTACATAAGCTAGAAAATTAGAGGTTTCCCTTTGGCTGGATACAGATGACCACAATTACAGACCATGTAAACTCTACCTATCCTTCCTGTGCTAACCAAATTTATGTTTACTCCAACTTTCAAAAGAGAAATCTTTCACAGACTGTAAAAAGAATTATCAAGACTGCCATGGCAAGGTTTATGGATGTGTGAAATACAGGCCAAATTGAAAAAAGAGTGGCAATCCTTTTTAGAACTATTGGTAATAAGAGAGATGAAGTAATAAAGGAATTTATGTGAAAGTCATGTTCAGCTTGATCTAATTGTGATTATTATTGCTCCACTCCTAGAAAGCATCTCTGCAGGACAGCACTCAAGCAGATGCTTAATTTGAAGTGTGTGTTTGTCCTTGTTAAATCAATGAATATAATATGCATATGCTTAAAGTCAGTTATGACATTAGGTGTTAATCTGAAAGGGACAGATTTCAGAATAAACCTCAGCATTTTCCTGAACTAAGTCCAGGCTATGTTTTAACAGAAGAAATGTTTTCATGACTGTGAGTAAGATTTTTAGGAAGAAATAATGAATTTTTTAAGATTGTTTAGGCTTTTTTGCCCAAAATGCTCTTTATTAATAGCAAACAAACTATTGCTTCAAGTATAAAAAATAGCAATGGGGTACAGTCCTGTTTTTCTTATACAACAAACTTTTTACTGTGCTACCTGTTGGGACAACAACCCACAGAGGCAAGCCTGGTATTTTTCTGCATATATTCCCAATTGACTGCTGTCCAGGTGTTTCTCAGATGACCCAGAAAGCAAGCTTTATATGATTATTATGTTATACTCCATTAAACTTGATTTCTGAGACAGAGGTAGTGTGTGTGGGCTTCATATCTGGTGCTTCTAAATCTCATCACTTAATATGTACACTGAACCTTTCTACTGGAATATTTTACACAATGAACAAAAGAATGCCATTTGCAAAAAGCATAAGAACCTATTTCTACTGTATGCTATTCCATCCTCTCTTATCTCACCACTTTATCCACATGGATTTCTTCCAGAAGATAAATCTTTCAATCAGGATTTCTTTATGAGCTGCAGCCCTTGTATTGTGAGGTGTATATCAAAATTTCAAGACAAATTCTGTTCTCTTGATTTTGGTAAACAGTACAAAAGCTTAAAAAACAGGAAACCTTAGATGTCTATTCATTCTAGTTAGAAAAACCTTTTGTGGTTTTTTTTCTGTTCAAGACAAGTGAACAAGGCTACTCTGTGTATTATCCTAAATATATAGAAAATCCCACATATTATATCAAATTAAGGCACTAAAAAGAGTTTAGATTGGCCATAAAGGTTCTTTTAAATCAGTTTCTGACGTATCTTGTTAATTTATTAATTACACTGCTATGTGATGGTGCACTAAGGATGCTCTCTTAAAAGCTCTATGAAAAATAGTCATAATGAATCTTAAATCCCCTTTAATGAAGCTTAAACGTAAGGGCCATTACCGTTTACATTCAGGTACACATCCCTCCTTCATCTTTCTTCTCTGAAATTTTCTCCCTCCTTTCTCTCAGCCAGATTTGTTCTGCCATTTTCAGAGTTCTGTTTTGTTGTTGTCAATCAAGACTAGCTACTACTGGATAAAAATAATAATTTTCATTCCATTAGAAATTCAAATACTTTTATCTTGTAAACTCTTCATTTTTATGTATTTTAAATAAACTAGAAACTTCTTATGCCTTAAGCTTTCTCTTTCATGTTTTTCAGATTCTGTGCTGCCTGGGGGTGTAGTTCTGAGCCTCATATTAAGTGTAAGTAAGCTCTCTTCACAGAGTAGGTAGAAAAAAAAATTCCTTTACCCAGGTGGAGACCAAGGACAACCATTACAAGTTTTCAGGCCAAAAGCATAAACAATGGTGGACTGAAGAGAGAAACAAGAAGGGTGGGACTTCATAATCTGAAGCTGTAATTGGACAATTAAACCCAATATGCAAATGGACCAAAACTTCTATAAGTGTGAGACCTCGTGACTGGTTGTCCATTTTGTGATCATTTTGGGTCCACCTTGGGTGTAGCCCTGGCCAGGCTCTTTTACTGCCCAAAGTGTACCCTTAAAGGCCTTTTAATAAATACCTACTTTATTCTCTTAGCTCTGTCCCGTCTCTGTTCCAGGTCAGCCTTCTCAAAGCATCCATCACCTCTATGAAATGCAAGCTACCAAGCCTATCTGGAAATGCTCGTACATACCTTATATTTGCATTGCACATCTAAACTTAAATATTTAATTTTAACAAAGTCTGATATAAAATACACCCCATTGCATTGCATATAAACTGATGTTACCCCCAGTTGTGTCAGATGGGCTGTGCTAGTTATCCAGGCAATGGCTACACTCGACAAGCCCACACCTCATCTTGCACAGTTCTACTCAGAATCTCTGACAAAATCTCACTGGGCAACAAGATCTTCAGGGATCTGTGTTTCTCTTGATGTACTTCATGAAGGTTTGAGTTATTTCCATCTCTCATTTCAAATTTAACATTAAAAGCGTAACTGACAGCCAAACCCTCTGAAATGATGGCCTCAGAACAAAGCCAAAGTGTGCACTAAAGTCTGTGTGTCACATCTCTTGTCCTAGCCTTGGAACACTGGGAGTCAATTCAACAGTGTTTCTGCAAAGAAAGCAACCACCAATCCATGAGGAAATCTATTTGACCTATTCTTGAGTGGATTGTGACAAATGTAAATGTAATTTAACTTTCTTTTAACAACTGAACCTTGAAAAGGAGTATTCATATTGTATCCTAATACGAAATTAGACAGGCTTAAATGAACATAAGGAGGTTGTTTTTTCAATTAAACAAATTCTTTACCTACCCTAAAATTTTAGGTTTTATAAACCTTGCAGAATTTTGTCTCAAACTAAATCTGACACATCCTGAAAAGTACCCCTTGGAATTGTGCTTTAGTGTGAAAGGTTTTTTTTATAACAAAAATCCTCAGGAATTACTAAAAATCTAATTGTGTGTCTGTCCAAAGTGCAAGCATTTTCCCCACAATGTAATTACTTAATTATGGCATTTAAATTTTATTGAAAATGGCAAATTTATTATGGTGCTTACAGTAAGCCACAGCAGAAGGATATTGACTCTTTGAAAGATCTTTCAAAATTATGTAAACATCACTTTATTTGCAGCGCACAGGCCAATCTTTCCTATTAATGAAAGATTCCTTTACCAATTTCCCATAGTAAAGTAGTTTATAGTATTTTCTAAATGAACTGAGCAGCATCAGCTTTCAATGCAACAGTGTTATTTTGAAACCTTAGGAACTTTTTTTTTCATATTCCACCTGGGAACTGATTTAAGAACTGCTCTTTTAAGAGCTATGTCTTTCTTAATATTTTAACAATATTACAGACCTCCTGGGGTGTTCTGTAATATTGAAATAGCTTCAAGAAAATGTTCTTGTTTCAGTTTTAGAGTTATTCAGGCAGCTTTGTGAAATCTTACTGAACTGAAATAAGCTGAGTTGGAGGACACCATACAGTGTCTATTTCATACTTTTACACACTTATTGCTGCTAACTAATTTTTTCTTTCCACCTTCTTTTCCAAAGTTGTATATTTTAGCACCCATCCTAGTTTTAATAGTTCACTCCTGAGCCTAATATTTTCTTTCCAAATGTCTCTCTTGTATCCCTTTCCATGTGAAGATTGTGTAAGAAACTTGTTGTATAGCTGGCAAATTTCAAAATGAGTGATGTACAATGGAATTTACATGATGATGAAGAAAAATTTTAAGAAAAATCTCTCACTGATGGTCTCTAATGAAAAATATTTTGATATCAGGTGCTCAGATCAGTAGAGAAGATACTCTAATTATTGGTTTGCACACCATAATCCCTTATCTTTACACAAAATTCAGTGGAAAATAACTATAAAGGGTTTTTTTACAAATATATTGGTAACGTGTACCTGACTGTATGAAAAACAAGGCCTAGGCACTCACATGCAGTGAGTTCTCAGATTTGAAATATAGAAAAAGTGCTAAACTACATACAGAGCACTTAGAATTCATTTCTTATGTGAACTTTCTAAATATGGGTCCTTTAATATGTCTAAAATAAAATTATATCAGGGCATATCCATCAGGTTTCCTAGTCAGAAAGTACATATGAAATGAAAAACAAAATTTTAATTCACTCCTGGAAAATAAAAGGCCTAATGCTGTTAAGAAACACTATTCTCTCAATTATGAAAACAAGTGTAGAAAAATAGGAATTACCCAGTTCTTACATGGACAGTATTGAGGTTTTTTGCCTCATAGATACAACAGAGAAGTGAGTTAACTACTCTAGCAAATATATCTGTTTTCTTCTTCCTAAATATAAATTGGAAGAAATTCTGGAAGCATAGATCCAAGAGGGGCAGGAAATTAGTCTGATATTTAGATGAATTCTATGGAAGTGAATTTCCTTTTTTAAGGTTTCTTGCTGAAAGAATACACCTGGCAGCCCATCCTCGTTCAGGTGAGTGCCTGCAGGTCTGATCCACTGTCGGAGTATGTCAACAGTGTTTGAGCCAAGTGAGCGTCACGAAGGACTTCAACTCTCAAAAACAATTTCTTAAGCTTTACTCATAATTCAATAACCAGCCAGTGTGCATCAGCGTATTGGTGTCATACATACAGCAAGAACTGCAACCTAGTCCTTCACAAATGCATTCATGTATTGCTCTATGATCAGTTTTTATAACTATGTGTAAATTTCATCTTTTGATACTTAGCCACAGCATATTTTTTGGCTTTTCCCTCAGGGCATCTTTATTGCCAGCCTTCATGGAATGTGTCTTTGCTCCCACTGGAGGCATGTGCTTGAGTTTGCTCTGTACAGGACCTCACACACATATGTAAGAGTGGTGGGTATTTATTTGGTGTATACATAGTTTATGTAAATTTGTCTGTGCATGTGCATGAAGTTGTGTGTGTGTGTGTTTGATGTGTGTATTGTGTATATGTATTTATATTGTGCTGGTGTACACCTGGAACTTGCTGTTGAGTATAGTTTAGTCTAGTGAGGGCACACACTCAGCCAGGAAGAGCCATAACCTGAGGTGATATAACATGTAATTCTCTGAAAACCAATTAGTAATCAAATATAGAGTCAAATTACATCAGCTTTTATTTTTTTTTCTCAGGCGGGGCCATGTGTTGGCAAATGCACAAGAAAACAAAAGCTTCTGGTCACTGCTTCTGAATGATTTCCCACCAATTCCTCTATTTTAGCAGAGTTGAACCGGTGTATTTCCTGGGCTACAAACTCTTGAAACAAATAGATGTTAGAACATTTCAGTTACCAAAAATTCATGCTTTCCTCTTCAGCTCAACCCTCCCAATCAACAAACATCAGCCCCTTCTCGTGCAAGTCCAACGCCCTTGCAAGAAACACTCAACTGCTTGTCCAGCACATTAGCTGAATTCTCTATACTAAGTAGAAACAACTTTCAACAGCTAACTGAAAATATTTACACAGAATGACCATAAGTATTGGTCTCTCTAATGATATTTCTATGTAGAATTTAATATAATGCTTGATGCTATTTGCCATTGCACACTGAGTAATAATTTGTCTTTACCATCTGGGTCATAACTATACCTGCTTATTGGCTGACAGAGGCTAAATCAATCCATGCCAACGACCAAAAAGCATTTAAGTGAATTCCAACAAAGTCTAGAATATTCAATTCTAGATAAAGTCATCTTTAGACATAACTGCCTATGAAGCTTTTCCTTCACAGAGATAAAACTGTCTCACACTGGAGCAGCAGGTATAAGAGCTCTCCATCATCAACAATGCTTGGTACCATTTGCTTCAGTGATGGAAACAAAAAATCTCAGAATACCCTGTTACAAGTTACTCTTTATCCTGGGAAGTTTTACTTTAATATCCCATAGTCAGAAGTTGACTGATTGCCCTTAAGTGTGAAGCCGTACTTGCCTTCCAAAACGTCTTTAATTGATTTTATTTTTGGACACCTCCTCTTAGAAAGTAATAACTGACAGTCTAAGTCTAGTGACAGAACCATTGACAGTGGCTTCAATTAATAAACTAGCTCTTCCCCACAAGTGATTAGATGCCAGGAATAAGAGAATGAGACATTTAATTAAAGAAAACTCAATACTAAGTTCCAGTACCCACTCAGCCAATGAAGCCAGGAAATTAGGGCTAGGTCCTGGCCTGCAAAATGCAGGATTTTGCACACTGCCCCTGTCCTTCATCCACATTGGACAGATCTAGTTCGAAAAAAAATTTATCTTGACAGGATGTCTGCTGTGATAGTAGAAAAAAATCCAGAGCAATTGCATTCAGTGTCAGAGTCAGGTACAATTCTCATTTGGTTGTGTTTAGGGCTTATGAACAGGAATTTGCAAGTTCCACTTAAGTCAGTAGAGAGGCCAGATGCTTCAGGCAGGACTCTCAATGAGTTAAAAGTGGACAGACCCTTAAAGGATTATGTAGTCTCTTCTATCTTTTCACAACCTATAGAAAGATGAGCCATAGTTACAAGTTTGCAGAAAGGAAGTCACTTCAAGGGGAGACTTAAAAAGCCTGAGAAAAAATGCCTAGAAGAAAGAGAGTGACTGGGACACATGTGGATCCAAATGTGCAGCAAATCCACCATTTTGATCCTATTGTTTTTGGTGGTCATCAACTACAGATGCAGGTTTCCATTATTATGATCAGCATGAGAATAATAATTTACAGGACCTTCAGGAGGTTGAAAGAGGCCTCAGGTGAATCAACTGAATGCCCAGTGACTGAAGGGGAAGCTGACTTCAAGGACACTGTAATTTCTTAAAAGACATCTTGAGGAGGAAAAACCTTCTTGTTAGTGGTGGAGAACAATGAGGACATTAATTCCTTAAAAACACTGTAGATGAAGCATAAATTGATGGGGACAAAATATGCAAAGAATAAATTCACCCACTCTTCCTTTTTTCACTTCTCCCACCCAGATGTCTGTCCATCTATGCCATTTTCTGTTTCTTTTCCCCAGTCATCTTCACACCCTGGTCGATGCTATCAATATTTTTAAGGTCAATCTGCATGATTGATAGCTACCATTTGTCCTCTTCCTTTGAGTCTTGAAAAGTCTTAAGAATGAGTCATCATCCCACTAAGGTGCAAAATAACCATTTTGATGGGCCTTTAATAACATTAATCAAAAAAAGCCAAAGCAAAAGTTCCAGGAGAAACTCACATCACTGTTTCCTGGCTGTGTCAAAAATCTCCGAACTGCTGCTACAGCAAATGGAGCATTTTACGTGTAATGTATTACTTTGTGTGCAGGGAGGAAAAAATGCCGGTCATTCTTTACATTATTTTTACCTAATTCCCAGAGTAAATTCATCTAGCTACTAAAAAAACAAATAAAAAAAAAAAACCCAAAAAAAAAACAACCAAAAAAAACAAAACCCAAGAAGTATTTTATCTTCCTTCTTGATTGCATATCTTCTATTAAAAGGGAAAGAGGAAAGATAGAACTACAAGTTGACCTAAGTCAAGTGCATCTGTTATTTTCTTGCTGTGTACTATTGCTCTGGTTTATGTCCAGTTTGGCAAAGTTCCAAAGTTCATTCCGGAGAAAATTTTAGAGAAAAACGCACTTATAATCTCTGTATGTTGATTGTAGGGAGATGGGAGAAAGGCACATTTTGTTTTGAGAAATTATAAGCTTGTCTTTATTCCTGATCCATGCTTGATGTAATGACTTTCTATGTTAGCATTTTCCCATTCTTAATTTGCTGTGTGAATAGTTGATTATTTGTGCTAATTTTATTACCACTTTGCATTAATAAAACTCAGCATATGTTCCATAATATTCCCTGGGGAAGGTGCTTGTGATTACACCATTGTCTAGTAAGCATGACTATAACAAAGAAGAATTGGAGACAACCAATTATTTTTTGGAGGTTTCTCTCTCTCTCTCTCTTTTTTTTATTCATCAGTAAAAAGAGGAAAACAAGAAATTTGGTATTGAAAACTGAGACTTCAAGTTTCCTATTTGTTAGGAGGAACAAAAGCTGTCGTCAAAAGATTAGATGGAGTCAACTTTCTCAGCAAAAAACAACTATAAAATTTCAACTAGCTTAACCCAGCATCTCTCTATTTTTCGGAATGAAAATAGGGAAGTTGTTAGTTCATATGTAATACAAATGAAACATAACCTTCCATTTATGATAAGTAAAAGATTAGTTCTTCTCTTCTGCTTTTAATTCTTCTGTAATTCTTTTCCTCTTGAGCTTGTCCAAAGCCAATTGTCCGCATTCCACAGAATATAAATTTTATATTTCATAAATACAAGATTTTTTTTCCAGGAGACAAGCAAAGGTCATGAAGAAAAACTCTCTTATTAAACATGTCAATCTCAAAAATAAAATTTTCCAAACATAGTATTTCTTTCTCTTTTTGCCTTCCCTCCAAAAAACAGAGGACTAAAAGAAGCCTTGTCTAGAATGTCTGTTCCTTCGGACTCATGTATATTTTATTTGTCAAAGATTGGCAACATTCTTTATCAAATGAATCTGAGGCATATCCCAATTTCCGTCATAGCTCTCCTAAGGAAAAAAAAAATGAAACAGGATCTTTCAAAAGCCAGTCATAGTATTTGCTATGTTGGAAAATACATTTTTTTTTCCTCTCTATATCAGCAGATCCCAGATTTTTTTCCCCAAGGTCACAAAAATGCAAGTCAGAACTCAGCCTAGCATCTTTGCTATAAAGAAGTCATACAGGTTCTGTCAGTATAATGCTGTGCCTCTATGTCACTTCTATGCAATGACTAACCAAGGTATTTTCTTCAGTTATTCTAGATATTTCTGAACTGATAATGTGTAATTATCACATTATCTTTCAGCATTTTAATGTCTTTTTATAAAAGAAAGTTATGACCAGTTGGTATATCCATGTGCTTTTTACTTATCTGTGCTCTTTTCCTTAGCTAAATGCCATTCCCAATTCATGGTTTGAAGCTTCTGGGCAGAAAAAAATGAGCTCAGTCAAAGCTCAAACATAATGGAGTAATCAGAAAGCAAAAAGCTAATGGTTATATCCAAAGCCATTCATTTTGTTCCCCTAAGCAATACTGCAGGTTCAGATGCATTAAGCAAGGTTAAATCAAATAGACATGATGTCTGTGTGTTCAATTATGCATAGTCCAAGCCAGAGACTCCTTCTGAGCCTATCTTCCACAAAGCTATGCCAGTTTACACCTGTCAGAATCTTGACTTAAATCTACCCAAGACTCTTTTTTTCTTTCTCTTTTCTTTTTTTTAAATAAAATAATACCTGAATAACATGATCGAAAGACAATATTTTTTTCTTAAAATGAATGTGATTTTTGTAGCATCTTATATCCCAGCTTAAACCACTCATTTGCAAACCTTTAGTCCTTTCATACTCTTATTTATATGAAGAATGGGTTACTTTACATGTTACATCCCTGGGCATTGTTCAGGTAGGTCAGTGTCTTTGGGTGTTTGACAGGAGTCCAGCTGCCACAACTCTTGGAGCGAAAAGGCTCAGCTGTGGAAATTTTTATAGCACAGATATTTTAAAGAAATAATTTTAGGTGTTTATTTACATGGGAAGTGAAAATATATCAATAAATTTATTGAAATTATTTTATAGGTCTCAAATTTATTAAGCTTGCAGACACATTCTATCAGCTGAAGAATTATTAAAAATTGCTATATTTAAGACATTAGAAATTTCAAACACCTAATAACAACTATATCACAATAGCATGATTTATCTTGAAACCAAATAGTTAAACAGGAGTAAGAAGAGAAGCTTTTTATATTCTAAAAATTTGAAGTGAGCAAATTATGGAAAGATGTCTCAATTACCACCTCTCAGTCTGATGTTCAGATCTCAGCTTTAATCTACCAGTGATAGTGTACTAGCTTGAATTTTAATTTAATTGCTCATATAATAAGCATTTTACAATCATTACATATTTCAACATTAAATAATCTTCTAGTTGCACCTCTTTAAAAGAACTTGTTCAAAATAAAGAACCAAAACTTTTCCTTACGTGTTTATTTTTTCTGCTTTTTGCTTGCTTCAAAATTCCTAATTTCATAAAAGCTGCTTTGTTACAAAATTTTAATAGTCTCGTTAAAATCAACTAAATTCTTTGTAATTTCTTGAAGTACCCGATTACAAAGCTGAAGGAGAAAACATTTTATTTCAAATTTCTATTTATATATCCACATATGACGTTCATCCAGTCATTCATTTAACTTAAACAATACATTCATATAAAACCATCCACGGTCAATGCCACGTAGCATGCAAAGATCACTTGGACAGTTACTTTAAGAGAGTTTGGTCTCATTTGGTCTCAAGGGTTAATATGCAACATTATGTTTTATTTTCTCTGGTTGTTTCCTCTGAGGAGGACTTGACTATTAATTTCTCCATGCATTTCATATACATACTGGGTAAAAAAAAAAGGTTGTTTTTTTTGATTCTACTTCAATAAGCTAGCTGTAACTCTTAATGCATATTGTGCATTAATCCAGAAACTTGCTACTAAAGGAATGAGATCTGACCCCAAGAAACTTTAGGCTTTCCATTGGAACTGCCTTTGTATGGCAAAAGTATTTTACTGCCTTGGGAAAATACTGTTATTAAACTCATAGTAGGGGTTAAAAGTTTGAAAACACTTACCTTTTTTACATTTTGCAATGTTTACTTTGATATGTTCTTTTAAGATGAACTTTCAACAGAATTCGTCACTTGCAATTATGAAACTTTTAATTTGTTGCTCTTAATTACTAATGCTACTTAATTTCATTAATATTACTATTAAACTCTCCTCCCCAAAAGGATTAATTCATAAGCTTATTGATGAATATTACATTATTTGCCCTCTTGTAATCTATTTTTAGAAGTCAAAATGAAAGATGAGTTTGAACCATGCTGTTTTCACTACACTAATACGACTAAACCTCAAGGCATTAATTATATATATCCATTGGCTGTTCTGAGGGTTTTCTTTCCTCAAATTATTGTAAATTTCAGTATCCCAGAAATGGAAAAGATCACTAGAAGTGTCATTCCTGGCAGGTGTTTGTCCAAGCTGTCCTTATGGAACCTAAAGAGAAAACTCCTTGGCAGTCACCTCTTTCTTTGCCCATCACTGCTGATGAGCAGTATGCAGTAGTGAATGGAACAGGATTACTAAATACTGATAGATTCTACCTCTCCTTAGTGTGATGACCCTCGCTAGTTTCCTGGAGCCTACAATGTTATGCATCCTGAAGCAAGCTGCTGTCAAAAGCACTGTCTCCAAATACTGCCAGTGTGCAATTTACATCTCTGTCCCAGATACCACAAAGGCTGAAAACTTTTCTCACGTGAGCATGTGGGAAAAGGAAAAAAGTCCAAGTATTTTGAAACCTATTTTCCTGATAATTTCAAGTTTCTGTTATTTTTTAATAATGGCACAGTCTTCTAAGTACTTCCACACTCGCAATTTGAAAAAAAAAAGAAAAAAGAAATTATAATCTTCTGCAGCTGCCAACTGCATATGGCTTCTCACCTGCAAATTCTCTTGACTAGTAGCTTTGTCACTGTGCAGGTTATAAGTAGACACCTGAGAAAGGAGAACAAGAAAGAATATTCTTTACTGTTTCAGGAATATTTTTCCAAGACTATAATTATTAATAAAACTCTGGGACCTGTAGACCAGAGGAATATCTTAAATTTTGGGTTAATATTGTTGCTTCTATTCCAGGACCAATATAATGACATTTCATTTTTGAGAATATGCAGTTAAAAAAAAAATCAAGTTTGCCTAATCTTTGATAATTCCTTCTGGCTTTGCACTGTGATATCTTGTGGCATGTCACCAACATCATTCAGTTTCCCTAAAGTCTGCAAAAAACTTAAGCAATCAAGAGGATTTGGAGTATAGTCAAGCCACAGATGATCATATTTCCTGGTGGAGTCACACCCAATCAGTCTGCAACACTCAATATTTTAACAGCCCTATTAGTGCTACCAATTCAAAGGCATTTCTGACTATAGCACAACTTAAAGACAAAAGCAAAAATCTTTTGGTAACAGAAAATGGGACATTTATTCAGAATAATTTCATATATTACCATTTTAATGGTCTAATTTTAGATCTAAGCCAATTAATTATCCACTACTATTACTAAAATAATCACATATATCCACTTAGATAAAATAATTAGCACTCTTCTTTTTCTAGAAAGTTGACTGCTCCAATGAATTGAGTATCAGAAGAGCTGGTGTCATAAAAGAGAACACAGAGATGGAAAGTCTAAAATCAAAATAAAAAAAGAAGTTCCATACTTGCTTCCTTCAAAAATAGTAAAGTGTACTTAATTTTTACTCATGAGAACTTTTCTCCTTCTGCTAATTCTGTTTAAAATGCAATACAGTCAGCACATGGCAGTGGATTGGTAGGAGTGCTGAGGTGTAGAACCTCAGCAGGTATGGAATGAGTGGTGCACGCCTTGTGTTGTGCCTGCATCTAGAAGTCATCAAAGGAGAGAATGTGGGATTTTGAGAAAAAATAGCATGGCTGTGCTTGATCTTTCCCAGGAGACAGAAGCTTTTGTTCTGCCTCACTATTCTCCAGTTGGAACTGACAGGAGGAGGCCTGGTCCCTGATGTGTCCCCCTTTCTGAGTGCATATATGGAAAAGGTGTCTGTGTGCTAAAATATCCCTGTTCAGCCTTGCTGGTGTGTCCACCATGATACAAACCAGTTATTTTGCAGAAACATAAGCCCAGGTTATATTTATCTTCAGATTATGTAGTGTTACACACTGCCTAGCAATCTGAGCATCTTCAGTGTTCTGCTGGTTTTGGCTGGGGTAGAGTGTCAGTATTTTGGATTTGTGCTGAACACAGGGATGATAACGCAGAATTGGTTTTGTTATTGCTGAGCAAGGCTTTGTTATTACACAGAGCCAAGGCCCCTGCAGCTTTTCCTACTGCCATACTGATGAGGAAATTTGGGTTGCATGGGAGGTTGGGAGGAAACACAGCCAGGACAGGTGACCTCAACTGACCAGAGGGATATTCCAGACAATATGACATCATGCTCAGTAAATAAAGTGGGGGGAAGAAGGAGGAGGAGAGGGGGGTTTTGAGAAGAGGGATTGACAGCGTTTTTCTTCCCAAATGCCCAGCTCTCCTGGAGATGGCTGAACACCTGCAGGCCATGGGAAGCAGTAAATTAATTCCTCCTTTTGCTTTGCTTTTGTGCACAGCTTTTGCTTTCCCAATTAAACTGCCTTTATCTCAACCCATGGGTTCTCTAGCTTTTAATTTCTGATTCCCCAGTCCTGATGGTGGAGGAGTGAGTGAGAGGATTGATGGCTGGGTTTAAACCACAACAAATGTAAAAACGAAGTGATAGAAAGTGGACCCCCAGAACCCACAGAGAAACGTCAGCGTATAGATGTGCCAGTTAACTGATTTCAGTATGCTATTCAGAAGGATATAGAGATGCTGAGGAAGAAAGCTGAAAGACTGTGTTAATGCTGCTACAGGGGAAGTAACAAAGGAAAAAAAAAAAGGATAAAATTCATATCCCATGCCTTGACAAGCAATAAGAGAGGAAACATATTCTATCAATCCAGCCACTCCTAGCTTCTTAGAACCTTCTATCATTTCCAGTAGCTTCCTTCATAGCACAGATTACCTTACTTTCCAACATCTCTGCTTGTTCAGCATGTCCAAACTATCCTGCTTGACCAGACAAACCTTTGTTCCACTTCACATTCAAGTTTTGTCTCATTTCTGGAGTCCTGACCCATTTTTAACAGGTGTGTGAAAGTTGAACTTATATAAAAGGAGGACAGTAGAAAATTTTGGAAAGCATGCAAATGTGGAAAAAATCAGGCAGAGATACCAAATAATTTGTACCATATCACAAAAAACTGAAGCCATTATGTAGACAGATGCTTCCACAGACCCTGTCTTGAATCAGATTTCTCTGCACTTGGCCTGGTTTCCAGGCAGGCAGTAAATGTCTGTAGCTGCACTCAAGCCATTCTGCTCTGTGCCCCATGCAGTTCCCAGCAGAGACACATTTTTCCACATAACCACCATTGCAGCTAGGCCAATTCCTTGTAGACTGTCCCCACTTTCTTTGGAAAAGCTTTCTGCCTGTGGGGAACACAATATGCAGCAACATTATCAAAGTCAGTGAAATACAAATGATTTTGGTTTGTCTTGATTTTCCAACAGGAGTATTCTAATTGGTAAAAGTTAAATCAGTTTCTTGTCTGTCCCACTGAAAAAGGTAATCAAGTGAGTTAAAAAATTCCAATAAACAAGAACAACAATAAACGTTTAATAATAAATATAAAGGAAAAGGAATTTTCTTTGTGTAATGACTTTGGATGCTTGAGTCATGTCTTATATACAGAGCCTGAAAAAAGTGTCAGTGCAGAAGATCACAGAAGGAACCCTTGCTGTGAACATCTTGCAGGTTTCCTAGAGCCAGGCTGTTGTCAGAAAAATGATAATGCTAAGAGAGAACACAGAAACACTGAGGAGAACCTGTAGAGGAAACTATAATCCAGAAATAATTGAAAAAGAAAGATGGGGGATAAGTCAGAATTGTACTAACATCCAAAATAAAAGTTATCTTCCTTGTTTTTCAGAGTCATAAGGTTGATCATTTTCAGAATTTTTTTTAATTTAGAAGTTGCACAGAGACATTTTTTATATGCAAAGCTCATAATTAGGAAAGCATTATAAACCCTCAAAATATAACAAGGAAAATAAAAGGGAATTTATTTGTATATAACAATACAATATTATTTATGTACACAAGTAAACTATGGTAAGAGAGCCTGGTAGTCTCGCAGTCTATCTCAAAGAACTACAGCTTTATACAAAGAATAAACTGCCTTTTAATTGAAGACAAAACATGGTGGGACTCATTTTACAGTAAGAATAATTTTCTTAGTAAGGGAAAGAATGACATGTTGTATTTACTGTCACACATGCTTCATCCAAAACACTTTGACAAAAAGTACATATTCCATGATTTAGGAGTCTGCCAGTTCATAAGTTGCCACGATGTTAAGTTTTTGTGGTTTTGCACTGATGTTTTTAAACAAGTAGCTGTGTCATAAATGATAATCCAGGAAACCCAGACTGTTTCTGTTTGTTTGTTTATTTTTATGTTATAAGTTCGACTCAGTATAATCCTGTCTTTGTGTCATCAGCTCTACATCAGACAATCATAGATCATAATGCAGTATTCAGTGCCACAGTTCGCACTGAGAATTAATGCTTTCGGCATCCTGGGACAAAACAGCAGTTGAATGGGACTTCTCTTTACATTTTACTTTTTGTCTGAGGGAGGGTGACTACAGTCACTTCTGTTTAAAATTCTAAACCAAGCCTTTAAAGTCAAGATAGAAGGGGAAATGTTACATCGTTTAACCAAATACAACATACTTTTCCAAAAAAGAAAATGTTTGGCTTTATCTACTGAACTCTTACCTCTGATAGCAGCTGTTGTCATTGCGCCTGTAATAAGGAAGAAGAGAGGGAAAGAAAAATAGAAAGTAAAAAAGAGGGGAAAGTAAAAGTGGTAGGAGAGGGAGGAGGGAAGAAAAGAAAAAAAAGGGAAAAAGGGAAAAAGAAAAAAAAGGCAAAAAGGCAAAAAGAAAAAGAAAAAGAAAAAAAAGAAAAAGAAAAAGAAGAAAAAGAAGAAAAAGAAAAAGAAAAAGAAAAAGAAAAAGAAAAAGAAAAAGAAAAAGAAAAAGAAAAAGAAAAAGAAAAAGAAAAAGAAAAAGAAAAAGAAAAAGAAAAAGAAAAAGAAAAAGAAAAAAGAAAAAGAAAAAAGAAAAAGAAAAAAAAAGAAAAAGAAAAAGAAAAAAAAAGAAAAAGAAAAAGAAAAAGAAAAAGAAAAAGAAAAAGAAAAAGAAAAAGAAAAAGAAAAAGAAAAAGAAAAAGAAAAAGAAAAAGAAAAAGAAAAAGAAAAAGAAAAAGAAAAAGAAAAAGAAAAAGAAAAAAGAAAAAGAAAAAGAAAAAGAAAAAGAATGATGAAAAAGAATAAATATGTAAATGTTTTAGACGTAGTTTATGCATTGGTGAATGGTTCTTTATACATTATATTTATGGGATATTTGGTTTGTTTTGTGATTTTTGTTTCAACTTTTAAGGAGTGCCGTTAATGTGATTAATTAACAAGAATTTATTGGCTAAAAAATCTGCACAGCCAAACATATGTGATTTTTAAAATGTATTTTTTCAGGTGAAACTATAAAATAGGGTCCTAATTAAGCCCTGCTGTTTCCTGAGATTTTGTGTGCACTACGCTGGGAAGGAAAGTTACATGGAACTTTACTTGATCATGGAAGAAAAATCTGGAGAGTAAATTCAAGCATTCTATTCAGTTTTTAAATAAAGTCTTCACTTGAGAGCTACAGTGAATTTATGCCCATGTTAAACATTAAAGCTCTGTTATGGGGCCAAATAAGGGGAAAACTCAAATCAGCTCAAACATCATGAGGGCAAAACTTCAGCACCACTGCAGCAGACACAACTAACACTTCTACATTTGCTCTGAAATGCTGTGATTGATGGCAGTTTGTTATTATGACATTCTATTACATGCATTCTCTTCCCATTACTTTGCTAAATTGGGAAGCTTATTTTCTATAATGTAAAACAATTTACAATAAACATAGTGTATTATAAAAGGGATTTGAAGCTTTGGAATTTGCTTTGTAGGGAACTGGAGCTATACTATAGTCCGCTGAGATCTTAACCCACTTCAAAGGGATATTCTTTATAAAGATTGGGGGAGGATGTTTAGCACAATCAATGATTTGCACAAATTTCTTACAGAATCTGAGTTTGTGTCTCCTGTGAGGTATCTACATAGTTAAGACTCAGATGTGCAAGTACAAGCATAGGTACTTGAACCCTGTCAAAAAGCACTACCACTTTAACAAAGTGCCATAAATTACCATGGAATCTACAGAAAATGATAAGCAGAGATTTCAGAATTGCACAGAA
This sequence comes from Phylloscopus whistleri, assembly GCA_017589585.1. Lineage (NCBI taxonomy): Eukaryota > Metazoa > Chordata > Aves > Passeriformes > Phylloscopidae > Phylloscopus > Phylloscopus whistleri. The sequence continues at coordinate 1,416,912 of JADMLD010001396.1, forward strand.
TTTTTTCTTTTCAGTAATTCAGGAAGAAACTATTAAATACCAGTTAGTAAAGGGTTCAACTTCAATTCTCATGTGTGTACTTGTAACAAAAATAAGCTTACCAACAAAAATTTTAAATAGATATTTTAATGCAAATAGTAAAGCATTCTTGTTGACATTTTCAAATGTAAATCCTGTCTCAGCTATTTTTCACTGAAATACAAAGAAGGAGTCTGGATGGAAATAAATTGTGTACATGAAAATGTCCTTTTATTCCTTTTATATAAGTTCCTTTACAGGTGAATCCCCGACTCTTAAATGATTTTGGTTAGAAAATGTGACTACGGTGTGTGTTATTTGCACATCATTGCCTTTCTCATTCACCTTGCTCCATACATACCATATATTTGAAAAATGTAGATTATTTCTATTTTCTTTCACATATATATTTGCATTTCCTCTTTTCTACACAGAACATCTAGATGCACATTATGTCCAGGATGCAGCTTTTGGCTTAGCAATGAACAGTCATAGGACTTCATATAGACATTCATCCCCTTCATTTTTATTTTCTCTTTTCAATACTTTATACCTGACATGACCTGATATAATCTAGGCAAGTACCATTCCTCTAAAATGGGCTTTGAAACAAGGCTGTGTTAAGGTACCTCCCGTTGTTCATAGTCCTCTTTAGGCACCAAGGTATGCTCCAAAAATCCCACCCCTTGACTTTTCAAGTGTGTCATGCAAAATGCTGCCATCTTCTCTCAGCTTGAAGAATGGGGCTCATACAAGAGCACATCACTGAACAATAGCGCTGTGACAGCCAGACACCCTCCTCCACAATGGCGTGCCTTGACAAAAATCTTTGCTGACCCCCTTCAGCACAGTCAAACTTGCCTTGTCATGGTAGCCATGTCAATGAAAGACATATTCCAATGAATAAAACATTAGGATGTACCTAGTTCATCCAGCTGCAATGGAGAAGCTCACGTAAACTGCTTTTGCTGGAAGTGATATCTGTAGCACATGAAAAAACATTGAAGAAATTATTTTTCAGTGGATTTCTGAAATCTCTTCAGCTATTTACATCATTAAGTCTTTTAGTAGCAAGCTTTTATAATGAGATCGAAAGGCATTTTGCACACCAAATGTCCTACAGAAACAAAATCCAACTTTTAAAATATTTTTCCGGTTGTCTTGTCTACAAAAAGCCTTCAATGACTGCGAAGAATGGTTTTTGCTTACGTTTCCCCCCCTCCTTTCCAGCAGGTTTTAGGCCTTGGGGTATTGGTATCCAAGTAGTTAAAACTACATCAGCACTAATAGCTATGAGCTCATCTTGTATAAGCACATTTTTAGTTAAACACCGCAATCTTGGAAAAAAATGTTAGTGTGCTTAAACAGCCTGGCTCAGAATAGCTCACAATATGACGCATACCACAGGAAATAAAGTGGTATGAGGCACCTACAAAATATTTTTCAAACAAGTCATTGAAGCTGTAAGCCCCATGCCTCAGCTTTAGGAAGTCACTTATTAAGAATCAACACCAGCCGTGCCAAGCTAAGCTCTTGCTCTTGGTGATTTTCCAATTGAATATTCAGGGCCCTGTCTCGGTCTTGTTTTCAGGGAAGTACATGCCTGGAATGTTAGCAAGCTATTTGCTGGAAAAAATGCCCACAACAGGCCCAATGTTGATCACATTAATGCATTTGAGTGGGTATAGAGTGCAAATGATTGAAAGTGCTTCCAGATCTTGGTTGCTGGGGACAAAGCAGGCTCTGTTCTCTGATCTGATGGTCATTTTTTTCAGCGGAGGATGTGGTGCAGGAAGAGGGAGCAGTGCCAATCTCTGTCTAATGGCTCCAAACAGGGCCTGGGCCTGGCTCTTTGGATGCTGATGAGTGGGAAATGAAACACAGATGGGTCAGATGGGTAAAGAGAGGGGGGATTACAGGTCAGGCCAAAGAGTTGGAATAAATTAAGTGCTTATGAGGTACAGAATGGCACATTGTTAAAGCAAACGGACAGGGAAAAAACATTTCAGCATTGTTAGGCACAGTGTGCAGAAAAAAATAGCCCGTCTTCCCAGACCCCTTTCACATATCACATCCTTGCTGGGATTACTGCCTGCTTGATATAGGAATTGCTTTCTTTAACATGGGTACTGCAAGGCTGTGGTGCTCTGCAGTACCTAAGAGGAGGTAGTTTTCCAGTAAACCCTTCAGATGTCATTTACTGGGAGGAATACTTTGGCTCATGCCCTCGATCATAAGATAGCCAGTTTCCTTAACTCCCTAGAGATTTCCAACAAAAGGGTAGGTAACCACATAAATATACTCTGGGGAAATTAGGTGATAGAAGGAGTATTTCAAGCATTCTCAAAATGCTGAGTCCATGTTGGTGTTTAGTGCTTTCAAATCTTTGCATCTGTATGAAAGAAAATGATTTATGTTAAAGGAACATTTCTCAAGGATTCTGGTAAAGAAATAAAACTGAGGGATTTTCCTGGAAATACGCAACAGCAATTTTTCCTCTTATACGAAAGACACTCCCTCACCACAGTGATATATAAAAAAAATTATTAAATAATATAGACAGAGGTTCATTGTACTTATTTTTTTGTCATCTCTATTCCATATATAATAACCAAAAATGCATTGCCAAACTCCCAAACTCTCCATTGACTTACACAGATGTAGAGTTACAGATTTGAAAACCATCACATTAATAAAACTTGAAAGAGAAAACCATACCCACGACTTTGAACCAAGTTTTCACCAGCTATTTTTCTTCATTCCTCAAATCCATACCTATGAGTATTTATCCCTTCTGCAAAGATGATTACGTAGGACAGGTAAGGTAAATTCTGGTCCTTCCACATAGCATGGCTAGAAATCAGGTGAGAGTCATCACAACATGTTACACATGTGTATCAAAATTGAGATCAAAGCTATAAAATGTCTGTGCTAGCAATAGAATAGCTAAAAGAAGTCCTGAAAAACATGCAAGGAACCTCTTAAGTCCTTTTAGGTGCAGAAAATCAGTTATCTCTTGAGCAGCACAAATGGCTGGATTACACATCTTCCCCTCTTCCATCAGTTTTCACACCATGATCCACCTGAGGTGTTGCCCATTGGTAACATCTCAGAATTTCCCAGTATCTCTTTTCTTTTCATGTCTTCCTCCTTCCTAGATTATAGCACAAGTTTCTGGTCTACATGTGCTGATGAATGAGACAGAAAACATGTATGGAGAGGCCAGCTGGCATGTCAGAGCAGCTACTGTGGAGTTTACAGCTTGTTCATGGGTAGAAGCACTGACAGGAGGAAAAGATACTAGAGCATCTGGAGTGTCTGATCCTTAATCATCCATTGGCCATTGGAAAACTTGAATGAACTTTGTATTTTTAAGGCAATGCTTTACTGAATTTTGTTGAGGCCAATTGCAAGAGGTATTGTCAGTGGAGCATCAGGAGATCTAAAGAAACAGATATACTGATGGTCAGGATTTTGCAGGAAATAATGCCCAGGAGAATTAGGGCAATAGAAATAGAAATAATGGAGGAAAAAAAAGAAGAAACACAAGTTTGCAAGAGTAAAAATAGAAACACAGTTATAAGAAATTGTCTTCATATAGCAAAAAAGCAACAGTCTTCTAGGGGAAGAGAAAGGGAAGGCAGGGCATGGCAACATTCAGATGAGAAACTTTCCTGAAAGGTAGCCTGCTAGAGGAACAAGGCAGATAATTTTTAAAAATTGTTTTCTGAATTTCCCTGCTCCTTCCTGATCAAGAGAGAGGGCTTATATTTGGTAGGAAGAAGAACAGAGTAGGCACCAGACCTGTCTGAAAGACTGGTGTTTACACAGCCAGAAGGCAATCAGGAGAGCTCAGGCTGGAATGCAGCATGCCTTGTGCTCCTATACAGTACTGCACTGTCTGAGCTCTGCAGTGTTTCTCACAGCCAATGGGAATGATTTCTTTTCCTTTTAGTTACTATTCTGAGCAAGTGGCAAGACACATAGCAAGACAACATGCAAACCCATGGACGCATGTCTTTCAAATTTCTATTCAATATTGATAGCGATTTTCTAAATAATTGCAATTGGCTTTTTCTTCATCCAAACTCTAATTTAAAGCAGCATTTCCAGTGGTTTCAGTCCTCATTCAGACTGAAAAGAGATTCAATTTTAGAAGAAAATTGTAGGGTGAAGGGACTACATCATATTTGAAAAGAATAAAAGTTCAAGTGAGAGTTAATTCAAAGCAAGAGCCACTGCAAATGGACTTTGCCATGTCCTATTGCTTCTTTAAATATTTAATATAAGCCCCTATTAGTAAGACACTTTAGTCAGACACTACAACTTGCTTGCCTCACTCTGACCACCTGACATCCCCATAAGTCATCACCTAGTACAGGGTGAATGGCTTTGCTGAACAACCCTGGTTGTGGTTACATCCTGTCCATGCAGAATACATCCTTGGGCTTGGGTCATCTTTCAAGGTAGAACAGGCAGAAGTGTCCACCCAGAAAGCACACTCAGAAATGTAAGTGTGGACTGTAAACAATTAAAAAATACAGAAGTTAAATTATGATCAGAAGAGCCCTAAGGCAGTGTAGACATAGGCACTGTAGTCTCGGAGAAGGTAAAATGTGCCCTTGTCATCCTACAAAAGAAATTTCAGCAATGCGAGCTCCCTCATCATAGCATAACATTAGGTGGTAGCCATCAGAATTACAGTGAGGGAAAGTGAGACCATTTTGTATAGCTGAAAAAGCAGTATTTCTGGACATTGAAACCTTTCACCTTGCTTCGATATCTCCAACCTGCCTGTTCTGGCGCATGAGGACTTTTCTAGAATGAAACGTGACTGAATTCTTCCTCACCTTTGAGGACAAAGTTTTCCTTACAGACCTGAAAAGCTCAGTGTAGAAGGAAACCCACATTAGAACTAAATTTGTCTCCTCCTCAGAAGCACCTCTTGGTTTAACAACAAATGATATTGTTTATTATTAAGCAAATAATAATATATTATATCTCATTGGGAAGCTGCTGTTAATGTCACTCTCAGGGTTCTTTATAAAACCTTTCCAGTGGTTTAAAATGCTGTTAAGTAACCTAGACCTCAGAAAGTAAAAAAAGCTTTCCATCTTCCAGAGCAAATGCAGATTTTAACTCTAATATTTATTTATGATGAATTCATGATATTAAATAGCCAACCCCTAAATGACTCACTAAGATAATGAGAGGTATTAGGTACTTAGGGTGATGGAGCCACTTAGGTAATGAAGTGAAAGAACCTGGATGGAAAAATAGATCTGATTCTCAAAACCAGTGGTTTGTGAGGAGTGTTTTTCTAAATAAGAAGGGTAACTCAGTATGTAAAAACAGAACTGGAAAGGGAATTTGGTCCAACTTATGCAAAAAGCCTCACTCTTCAGTATTTGCTAATTCTCAACCCTCTCTGCCCTTTACTTTTAGAACAAGGCTTCTTTAACTCCTGCTGATGCAATGACTAAAAGCAGGGCTCAGCCTTCAATGTCCGGTGTTAAACTGGTGCTGTGCTGCTAATGTACTCCATTGTATGGCACTGCAGAGAGTAAAGCCCTCATGCAGTAAGCATCCTTATAGGAAATGATTCCATTATCTGATACATGTCAGAGAGGATTTCCTCCTATGTAAAACATTGACACAAATTGCTGAGCTACAAGATTTATCCATTTACTGCGCCACATTTTTCACAGGATTTTACTTTCTTGCACACAGACGTTGCTGTACAAACCTATTTCTGTACAAAGAAAATTCATTTTAAAATATAAATCAGTATATTACTTACTCTGTCAGGAAGAATTTTTCCTAGAGTGGGAGTTTCATGGAGCAGATTTGGCTGAATACAGTACATTATGACCTTTGGAATAAAATGAAAAGCCTGTGGGACAATACCAGATTTTGGCAGGATACAAAGTTGTAGCTTTTCAGTTTTCACTTCAGCCACTGGCCAAAAGCCACACCACAGCCTTGTTCTAACAGTGTAACTGACACCATGGTCATCACCATCCCATGCCCTATACCAACTGCCACCTACTCTGAAATAAAGCATTACCTGTCATCTCTTGCTACATATTCCTCATAGAATAGTAATAGAGCTATTCGGAATGTACAAGTTGTAGATGCCTCTGAAATATTGATGTAGTTCCATTTTTGCGTCCTGTGTCCAGGATTTCCATTCCCAGTTTGTCTTTTAATTTTTCTATATTGTTCTGCTAGATAGATTGTCTGTTGCAGAGAATTATAATAAAGAAAAAAAAATCCTATTTTTGAGGATTAATTTGACTTCTTTTACTTGTTCATCTGGTAACTGGCAATTTATGAAAATATCACCCCAAAGTTCTGAATCTAACATTCATTGCAGAAGTACAGAACACCCAACCTTAGAAATTCCTAATAATCTTTGATGTCAAAATTATACAACTATTCCACAGAACATGCTCTGTCTCTGCCTGCTACTTTTCTCAAAAATGTTTGGCTAATAATTTTTAGGGAATTCTGAGTTACTGTAGACCAAGTTCTGAGGGTCTTACTCAGATTTTACTCAGATACAACTCAGATAATTTCCCTTGGAAAGACAAGAGCTAGCCATCTTATCTTAAACCAGAATGAAAATCATGAGATTTTCCTGGACTTATTAACTTATTTTTCCCTTCTTCACTGTGGTACTTTGCTCTAGGTACATAGAAGAGGTTAGAGTTTTCAGATATGTGTAGTTTTAATAAAAAAACACTCAGTAAGAAAGCTCAAAAAGTTGTTTTCAGAATCTCAGGCTTTCTGGAAGTTGAGTTTTCTTCACCTTCTGGTAGATGTGTGAGTACCAGGAGCCAGAGGGTTGCAGGCAGCTTGTCAAGACCTACAACTCGAGAAAAGAGCAGCTGCCAGTTACCGACTTTAGGATTTGCAAGGTATACCAGAAGGTATACCGTTATTTTCCTCACCAGACAAAATCTATCATCCAACTTGAGAAATAGTGGGAAAAAAGGATCAGGTAGGAGTTTGTTCTTCCAGTGCCACATTCAGTATATTTGGTCTTTTCTCACACTTGCTGAAGATGATATGTGTCGGTTTGTCAACATTTTCTAACAGATTAATTCAAAAAAATTACTCCGTTGTTGAATAACTAAAGGAAGTAGTGGATCTGGCTGGTGTACAGGCATCTCATGAGAAAGATGTGCAAGCAGATGAGGATTAAGATGATGAAGATAAAAACAAATAAAGGTTTTTGCCTTAATATTGTAGAATAAAATTATGAACTCAAAATCTTTACATCTGGCAGAAGAGATTGATGGAAATCATTGGAGAGATATCAACAGGGGGTAAGATTAAAGCTCAAGGTGCAAAATAAATACAAATCAAAGATATGATCAGATAACAAGTGATTTTTCTCCCTATGATACATGTTCAGAAATGTTAATTATTAATATTGGAGAACAATAATGGGTTGTTACACCCTGTGTCTTTGAGGTTGCAGCACCAGAGGGATCAGGAGTCCAGGAAACAATTCTGTCATGATTGATCATATTCTAAAATGTGGCAAAGTTAATCGTTATTTCTCATATGGCCTAAAACAAAGGACAGCAGCAGCAGTGAGCCACACTGTCACTTGTGTAGCACCAGTGTTATGCCAGAAAAGTTTCAGTAAAGCTCAGTTGCAGTGGTATCAAACCTGTGTAAAGTGTTGAAAGCTGCGCCTGATATATCTACCTCTCTTGCTTGAAAATCAATATTAGCAAGGTTTTCCAGACGTTGTAGTGCCTGTACAAGCTGCTTTTCTTGGACCACTCTTGGGCTGCACAGGATCACTGCAGAGGAGGAGGGGAGAGACTGCTCAGATCCGCCCCGAGGCCTGAACTCTGTTCCCCAATCAGCACCATGCTCTGATTTATAACCTGATCCAAGAATCTTACCTACAATGCAGCTATATCAACACCTGCATCCTGGGAAAACAAATGCTTTTTAAGGTGAGATTGTTGGGTACAAATAAGCTGCAAAGCATAAATCTGGCTCAGAGCCAGGCCCAACAAAGGGCATTGGGCACTGTAATGCTGAGTGTTGTTGGTTTCAGAATTAACTATTAAAAGGATCATTAAAATGACATGTAAAATCAGCCTGTTACTGTGAGGTGCTAAGTGCTTCCATTGAAATGCTTTAAGGGAGCTGAGACTTCTCTGCATCTTATAAGATTAGACCCATATTTTCCAAAAATGTGATGAAATGATACATTTTTTTTTACATCTTGACAAATCAATTTCCTGAATGAGTGTTGAGTTCACAGAAGGGGCAGCACATGTTGCATTCCATTAAAAAAAATTACTAACCATTTTTTTTTTTCAGCTGATGTGTATGGTGTGCTGTGAACACCAAAAATTAGTGTTAATTTATTTATCATTAAAAATAAGGAAATGAGGCTAAGCAGCAAGAAGCAAAAGTCTGGAAAGTGTGAAAGTATGTTCTGTATTCATTACTTACTATAGAAAGAAAGATACAGACAGGTACTATTTTTGTTTCACTCGATAATCTCAAAGGGACACCAAATAAATTGAGGGTGACTGAACTATTAAAATTGCTTATTTAATGACTTCTCTCTTACTAAGGGAAAAACTTTTCAGTCTGTTTAGACTGAAACAATCTAGGTGGAAAAAATCTGGTCCCATAGATTTGTTTTGGCGCCAGTTATAAATCCCTCTGCCTCAGCTGCTTCATTTTGATCTTATTTAGTTATATTTCCATCAAGATGAACATAGCAACTTCAGTGGAGACCATCTCCAGTTATAGCAGAGATTAAAAGGTAATTGTCCTCATATGTAAAACTCTTTCAGGCTCAACGGTTGTCTATCAGTTAGGTGTCTAACTATGTTTGGTTCTACCATAATTCATGTAGTGATCATACATGAATGTAGTAGACATTGACTCAAATATTTCTCTCCTTAGGGAAATACTTTGGTCTCTTTGTACAAATGAAATGCCTAAGCTGGCCTGGAAAAAGGAACTGGGGCTCTTTACAGAGATGCTAATACAGGGTGGGAGGAAGACTGCTGTGGAATAAGGAAAGACAAGGAGGAGACAAGATGGATGTTTAGAACAGGAGAAGGCAATGAAAAGGACCCCAGGAAACAGGGGGCTACTTTTCTAATACCTAAAGAGGGGTTTTACTTCTGGCTAAATTGGTGCATATTTTTTCTCTATATTTGGGGAATAGATGGATTATAGCTCAGGTTTCATTTTATAAACATACTGTAATCTCAGCAGTTATTATATCTTATACTTATTTTATGCTTAGAAAAATCAGATCAGTTGTTTTGGAGAATCCCAAACACGACTGTTAGACCCTCATTAGCCAAAGAACATGGATTTTACTAGGTGCTTACTAATAAGATGACTGAGTAGTTCTACTGAAAGATCAAACAAGAGCAAATATTTAATATACTTCTATTCATATGCTGGTTTCCCAATCTGCAAAAACAGAAAGTGAAAGTTTTTCATATTGCCGCAATTACTATAATCACTGTTAGAGTTTATCTTTTCAAGTACAGCCAGATTATCTCCTCAATTATAATCATTAATTTGAATACAATATATAGTGTCAGCTTCCCAAACTAAAGTAAATGGAATTGTAAACTTCAGGAATTTTCCAAACCAGAAAGACAGGATGGAAATACAACATCGAAATCTGAGAAAGTTAGTAAGGTTTAGCTTAGTAGGAAATATCTTGTTACCAGAGAGAGGTCTAAAATTGCTTCAGAAAAACAGAAGTTCAGGAGCCATTTCTCTTTCAAAAAATATGTCACAGTCAGTAGTCATGACAAAGATGATTTATTGCAGGAATCTATGCCTAAGTTTTAGGTGTTTAGCTGCAAATGTGTGCTTACATGCTTTTCCAAATAGAAGTGTATTTAAGCAAGTGCTTAAGTTCAGAATTGAACTAGTGCCTCGAAGGCCTAAGAGGACACCCTTCAAGCCTGGATTTATCTACCTACTTTCAACCACTTAGCAGAGACGTACCTAAAATAGGAGCCTTGTCATCCTACTCTCTACTGGGAGATTTATTGAATATAGATGGAGTTTAGGGCAAAGTAGCCTTCACAGTTAAATTCTTAGGTTCAGTGGGATGAATCCAGCTCAATCCTGAACTGAGTCTAATCTAAATAAATGGTCTTTCTGCTTTCAAGCCGCCTCATTAGGAAATGTGGGAGAAGATCAAGTTCATAATACAACATGAAATCACTTAAAAAATATGAAAACAGCAGAAAGATGATTCAGTCACCAACAGTTAAATATTTGTCTGGAAAATGAGAAAACAGGAATAAAAAATTCTACTTGAGGGGATTCAAAACTTCCTGCTTTTTGTTTTTCAGATCATGGTTGCAGCCACTGCAGCAAGGCCATGGCAAGCCAGGATAAGACCACGACCCCTTCTTCCTCATGAAGCTATGTCATTGTTCAAAGAATTTAATGTTTATAGGTCAAAGAGCAAACAAGGATGTATCTTCTTATTGTGTTGCTCTGTGGTTACAACAGTCATCTATAAAGGAAGTTGTAAGTTCTCATCCTTGCTGACCATGCTCATTTTGCTTTTTAAAACTTAGTGAGACTTGAATCGAAAACTAGTCTATCTATAGTAGAAATGGAAGTGCTGATATCCTGACTTGTGCATTCAATGCAGTTGTTGCTCACGTGTTGTATATTTTTTTTTTCATAGCAACATGTAACCAAAGGGTTTGTACCTAAGCGTGACTTAACTACCTACCTATAAAACTAGGAAAATAAAATTCCTGTAAACTGTAAATGGAAATTTTCATGTTTGACTTGACTTGTGTTAAATGTTACATCCCTTGTAAATCTGCTCACTGATTATCATATGGGTATCACATGTTAAAGAAATAAGAACTCATCAGAATGCACCATGTGAATGTTGGCATAGTGCAGCAGTCAGAACCTGTGTCAAACCTGCAGATCTCTGGAAAATTGTGGTGTTGCTGGATCAAGTTGAAACAGACCACTCATTCTCTGTGTCTCTGATATACAAGTGACAGTCAAGACAAGGAAATTCAGAAAATGATCTTTTTTTTTCACAACAGATGGTTCTGAATGGTTTTCAGTCAGCTAAAGTAATTAGAAATCTAAGATTCACAGAGAAATATGTATCTCATCTAAGAGATGACGCAGGAGGAGGGAAAAACCAACAGAGCAATTTGTGACTGATCTGAGACTAAAAAGCTTGCAATATTAGCTGGCAGCTCCCGCATAGAAAACAGGTCACAGGAACATGGAGGAAAGGGGAGGTGAGTAAAAAAGCATGATGCATATGATGAACCTAGAAATCATTATTAGCAAAACAGTTGGCACTCGACGGGCAACAAAAGCTTTAACTTAAGAATGAAATTTCCCAAATACATTGTCTGACACTTTAGTGAGAGGTTTCAAACCGTTGTAAGAAAAGGAAGTAAGAATAGGAAAATTGCTGAATGAGCCAAATAATCAATAGCTCATATACAAATGAAAGATCCTCTTACCCTGAAACATACCATGATGTTTATTGCTCTGAGAGTAAAAAAAAAGAAGTAGCAGTGTGTATTCATTTAGCTTAAAAAAGAGACAAATCTCTGCCTGTTTTAAGTTCTGAAGATATCTATCTGTCTATTTATCTATCTATCTATCTATAAAAAGTGACAAATTTTTCCTCTGCCTATGAGAGGAGACATATTGGGGAATATGGATAATGCCAAATAGCTTTCAACAGGGGGCCCTAAGAAAAACAGAAGGTATTTGTTCACACTCAACAGTCCCTTTGAGTAATATTGTTTCTGCAGACTACTATTTGGGTTCTTTCCAGCCCCTGAGGGGTTTGACTGAAAAATATAACATTTTTGTTGGTAGGAAGGATACAAAAGACTATAAACATGATGTTTAACCATGAGAAGAAAAAGTTGTATTGCATAACCAGAAGCTTTGGAAAACATGGATCAGATGAGATAAATCTGAACAAGCAGAAATGTAGCTTCTATGTGAAGACAATAATATACGTGTTTAAGACAGTAAGTGGTAGGTCACATCAGAGTTGAGGCTTTCAATAGCAGGCATGTTTTACTAGATGTGAAAGGGATACAAAATTATTTGAAAATATGATTCATGTATACACTCTTAGTCTAACAGCCTAAACTAACTACCTAGGAATGTTACAGTGCAAGGTTATTCAACAGACATGAGGAGCAAGATTAAACTCTTAGAAGATGCTGCAAATGGGCTATTGAATTGGTCTTCATGTAACAGCACAGCTGAAACTGGCAACCAGTGTTTTTTCCATCATAGATTCCAACAAAGAACAAAGAACAATTATCCACTTGCTCAAATCTTTGGCCTTGATCAATGCTGTAAAAAATTTTATGCTTTTGTTCATGTGAGGGTTCTAGTACCTTAAACTCCCATAAAGTTGTTGGCAAGGCTAGAAGGTGGCCCAGAAATACCCACCCTAAAGGGAATATTCTTTCAATTAAAAATGGATGACTTGCACAACCGTCTGACAATCACCGGCACCCTTTCTAGACAATTCAACAAAAGTGATGGATCAATATTCATCAAAAAAATTGTTTATCCATCTCTTTATTTGAAAGTGTGCAGTCTCTATACGAAATTGAAAGAAGGTCACTGGTGAATTGACAATATATAAAAGGCAATTATGGCAAAAGATACATATCCTGTATCACAAAATATGATTTGGTGTCTGGTCACGCTTTGAAAATAATGCTGTAACCAGGGGAAGTGAACATGAACAAAAGCAGTGGGCAGTAGAGTGTCTGGCAATAATCAGAAGTTGACACCTTAAGAGAACCATGCAGAAACTGTCACATGTTTTCCACCTGTCTGAAAGGGGACAATTTAGATATCTTGCAGGCAATGATCCCAAAAGTTGAGGCATAAGACATGAAAGTTAAAAAACAATGCTGTCTTCTGAAAACAATGATCTTTGTTACTTGGGGAGCCTCAGTGAGCCTTAACTGCCTCACAGACCAACTGAACATTCTCAGTAATTTTATTTATTTGATTGATTACTTATATGTGCAACAGTATGTTTAGGTAAAGTTGTTTTTCAAGTGATCTTATTCCACATCTTGACTTCACAGATACCAGGCCTTCAAAAGAGTGTGAGTAAGGTATACTGTGAAGTTCTCAACATTGTTTGGCAAAATCAGTTCGACCCAAGCATAGAAAAAATGGGTTCTATGAAACCTTCAAGTCAGAAATGCAGAACAGTGTTCACTGTGTGTGAGTGAATAAAAAAAAAAATGTATTTGGATCCTTTGGGGATGGCAAAAATGAGTTTATCTGCCTTTCACTCTCTGTAACTCAGTAACATACACTTACGAAATATACCATTTTGTAGTATATTTCATTCCATTCTAGGCTTAGGATGCAGTACCTGCCCAAAAACCCTCTGGAGGAATTGAATGGCTTCTAGAAAGAATTTGTAAAATGCCCTCTTTTGCTTTAAAACACATATATAGCCCCAGAATACCCAGTTTGTCCTGTGAATTACACAGGGTTAGTCTGAGGAGTTTGCCTCTCACATCTGCCTTGTTTTAATGATTAAGCACTATGCTCTGTTTTGCTTGGGTATGCTCTCTATGTGAGGGGTTTGTGGGCAATGGAAACACATCCCAGCAAAGGAAATGCGTGCGTCAATCAGGAAAGTAGGAATATGATCTGTAAAGGGAAACTTTACCAAAAGCACAGGAGTGTCAAATCCTTAGCCAACTACTTTCTTCTCCTTGTTAACTATCACTGCATCAGAGCTAAGTGGAAGCTGACAAATACTAACAGTTGTTTTGGCATAATTTCAGCTATAACCATTTTCCTTTACTTGGTATCTATCACATTAGGGCAAACCGTGTTCTTTGTGAACCCTGTGTTCACACAGGGGAAAGGAGGTAGAAAGTCTTGCAACTCCTAAGGCTGCAGGCAATTTAAGAATAAAAGCCACAACTTTTCAGATTTTACACATTCTAAAACCTTCCACAAACAAACATAGCTAACACTATATCACAAATACTTTTATTTCCTCTCAGCATCATTTTACAGCTTTCAGCTTATGGAAATATTTGTCCAAGTTTGGTTCAAATAGCCTTTCAGAAACTTTTTATTAGTCTAATGAAATCTTGAGAAGAGGGGGCAGGCAGGCTATTACTCCAATCCCTGTTGTTAAAAACACCTTTTGTGTGGAATTTTTTTGAATCCCTCCCCAGAGGTGCGGAATGCAATAAAGATAAGGACTACACCTTGCAGCACAGATCCGTGGGGCTGTATGAAAGGGGCTGCACAGTTACCAGCTGTCTGCTCTGGTCCCTTTCTGGAGAACAGCTGGAAATGCATTCTCCAGAGATTGCATCTGGCTGGATTCCTCTGCACTCAAATCCCATTGATCTGGTTCCGTCCTAGCCCTCTGTACTTGCAGTTCAAAGAACAACGAGGTCTGTAAAGAAATTATTGCCATATTGTTCACTCGGCCACAGTGAGCAATATATAGGATTATAATTAGGAACACATTAAGGAAAACAGCTCAGTGGAGATAAGCTGTTTGACTGAATATGCTTTTTGATGAGGGCTTAGTGCCAATCCCAGAATAAAAAAGATTAAATGTTTGTTACCAATTCTTTTGAACTGCTGGCAGAACATGTGGTAAAGCATTTTTGATTCAAATTAAAAGCATCCTAGGATAAAAATAACCCTGTTCTGTTAGACCTTTCCAAGTGAAACCATTTGTAAGCTGATTTATTGTCTTTTCCTTCACCTCCTTCCACCAGCGTGATTAACATACGCATTTCTGAATCACGTGTAAGCCTGGACAGGTATTTGTCTTGTTACACATCTGTGGAGCAAATGGCAATACAAATTGTATACAGAACAGACGCAGATTTTCAAAGTCTCAGCAAATTGTATTTGACCAAGCGCATAGATAAAAGTTTTATTTATCAAACAAGTTTTATTGTTTCTTTCCGGTGGAGACAGTTCTATGAGAAGTCAGCAGCCTGCAGGTGACAATATTGATGTGGAGCCCACGGTAGATAAAGCAGACAGGTTTATAATCAGGGAAAAACCTGTAGGAAGTGAAACACTACCAAGGAAGAAAGCAGATATCCGCTAATATCCTTATGAAATGCTTATCACTGCATTTTGTGGTGTCTATTTTTTGTATCTGGGAGATATTATTTTTAGAATTCTTTTTTCAGTCTCTAGAAGATTTTAAACTGCCACCAAGTATACCACAAAGACTGGAAATTGACAGGTTCATGGTATGTTCATGGAGTCTCCCACATAAAGACAGGTTTATGATATTACTCTATGTAAATCACCAGGGCTGAGGGAAAGAGCTGTGTTCTCACTCACATCCTCCTACACCCAGAAATACCATTTTTTTACATAGTTTTTGAGCTCCATTTTTAGTGAGCTGCCTAAAGATACACAACTGGATAGGTACTAATTGCCTGGACCGGAAAATACATGTAATAACATTAACAGAAATATCCACAACAGACTGTTCAGGTCTGTTGAAGAAACAGGGGTTGGAAAAAAGTCAGGAAATTTGTAACAAGAAGATGGATTTAGGAGGCTAAAAACATAAAGTGATCTTACATTCAGAACATATTTCTTCTTTTGGGAAATCCAGTCTAATAATACTAAATGCTTTTAAGCAGTACTATTTTTACAGCATGTGGAACTTCATGGAATTGCCTCAATTCCCATCTATTTGGGATTTAGAGAATTTGTGCTAGGTCTAACATATCATAGGAACATATTTGTACCAAGTGACGAACATTCATTTCCGACATGATGTAGTCAGGAGATGGCAGCCTGTTTTGGGGACAGACTTCCAGGAGGTTGCTGACCAAAACTGCCAACTGCTTTTGGCTAGGGGCACTCCCAGGTGGCATCTTTGTGGATAAACAGAAATGCCATTCTGCCTAAGACAGGCTTCCCATCCTCCATAACAAGCTCTCAGCTGTTCACCACATTTAAGACATGTCCGTAAATCTTCTGCCTCCTAGTTTTGTCCCTGCCACTTTGCATGCAGCCCTTGCCGTTTCCTCAAAGGTGATTCAATCTTAGTTTTGACTGTAGCAATGTCGACTCTGACAGAATCAACTCTTACTCGTTACTTTCTTAAGGAAAATCCAATAGAATTTGTTATAGATTTCACTGAAAGGATGCAGTCAGAGGACTGCAGAAAGTGACATGTATTTTCTGAAGTCCGCCAATTTTTTGGGATCACTGGTTGGAAGTTGCAGTAGATGACATGAAATTATTTTAAGAAGTGGAATAAAATGTATGGGACTTAAACTGAGCAGGAGATATTTACATTAGTGAAATGTTTACTGTAGTAGATGCTTATGGTAATCATATTCAAGCTTTAGGCCAAAGCTTTTATTAATTACCGGCAGAGCAGTGTCAAACTTGGTGAGGAACTCAAGAGCAACAAAACAGGGTGTATCAGCCTGGGGTCTGGCCTGGGTCCCAAACACAGAGAAAGACTACATTGCTAGCAGAATTCAGGAATCAAGACCCATCCTACCATGGGCATCTGTAGTTCCTTGGCCAAGAGGCATTCTTTTTGCCTGGAGGTGGGATTCTGATTCTCCATTTCCTGCTTCTGTCTTTTGAAACAAAGCCTTAGTTACATGCTCCCCGGGTTTACCCACATACTTCCTTTGAAGGTACAATCAACCCATGCTGCAGTTCTTATCAAAAGTCTGCTGGGAAGTGTTAAGAGAAAAAGTCATCCAGACTTGCTGATTTGATTTACCTGGCAAACTAACATTATTCATGTTTGGGGGGATAGAAAGAGATGTAATATGATTAGAAAGAAATGTAATATTAAAACATTCACATACTATATATCCAGTAGGACAGTAAAAGGAATAATGAAAATCAAATTCAAGAGCCTCTGGCCCTGTGGCTGTAATGGTAACATTGCTGCAAGATGATGATAACATGAAAGTTTAGACTCTTGTAAAAAGGAATGTGACTCTTGCAAAAAGGATTAAAAAATAAAAACCAGGAAGAAAAGAGGAGATTGTCTTCTTAAAGAAAGAAAATAAGAACAAAGAAGAGAGCTAGCCCTTACCCAGTGAAGCCCTTCTGAAAATTACAATTTTAGAATTATAGTTTTTAATGTAATTTTTTATTTGAAATTTTTTTAAAGCAAGTGAGCAGTAGCTTTAGAATGGAGTGTAGAATAAAATTTTTTCACTTAAGAATGGCAAAATGTTATTTAAAAATTTAAATTATTATCTCCAATTCTAAAGTGCCAAAAAAACCCTTATAAGTTAATTTTTGTCTTAGATATACATCAGAAAGCACACGCTGAATGTGTTGCACAAGAGAAATTAAATAATGATTCTTTTTTAGTTAAAAAAAACCTAAATGAAAGATTGATATATTTTTGTGTCTTCTCATTCTTTTTTTCATCTCTAAAATCCTTTCTTCCTGTCCTTATCACCTAGAAAAATATCCTGAAATAAGATGTATTTCTTCATTCTCAGTTTCAGAATACTTGGCACTACTCCTATTTTTCAGAGAACTAGCTGAAAAGCAAAACAAAACACCTTCAAAGCAACCACATCACACAATTTTTTCTCTTGGCTTCTAAAGTGGAAGATACATACCTACCTACCTGAGGAGCCTGATTATCCATTGCCTTGCTTGTGTACATGCTCACTCAAAGTTATCCAAAGGAATTGCAAGATGAGAGCCAGACACCGCTAATTTGGGTTTCCATTTGGCACCCAATTTGCACCCGCCTTCCCAAAGGAACAAAGAACTGTAGATTTGCAACAATAAAGGCACAACTTCACAAGTGTTTTCTTCACAAACATTACTGTCTCCCAGACTCTCCCTGTGTCTCCATCTTCCCTTCCCTCCTTTGGCCATGAGGGACTCTTCCCACAGACTCACAAACCAGACTACCCTGTGAGGCCAGTACAGGCACAGAGCGCAGCAGCTGGGTCTGGGGATGGAGGATGAGGGTGTATTAAGACTGATGCTGGCTATCCTGCTGCTGGATGCAAGCTGACTTCTATTTACACTGAAAGAGCTTTTGTATTGGGATCTGCTGTCCTTCCAGTGAAAAACTCCAGCCGAAGGACAGCTTACATGAGTGGCAGTCTCCCCAGAGGCCATTAACAGTAAAAGAGAGCACAGGAAAATGTCTCCCATCCTCATTTCTGTTGTCCCACAATGCCAATGGAACTTGCCAACTGAGAATGAACAGCATTTAGATGGCTGTTATGGAAGCT
Source organism: Phylloscopus whistleri (assembly GCA_017589585.1). Lineage (NCBI taxonomy): Eukaryota > Metazoa > Chordata > Aves > Passeriformes > Phylloscopidae > Phylloscopus > Phylloscopus whistleri. Next base: position 1,435,232 of record JADMLD010001396.1, read on the forward strand.
GTGGATCAGAATGCTGGTTGATAAAACAGATGGAGTGTTCTGGGACATGTCTTTTATCATATAACACATATTAGACTTCAGTAAGTGAGCAACAGTCCTAACCAGATGAAGAACGAATACCAGAAAAAGCTAGACTACTTGGAAAGCATACTTAGAAGGTTCTGTGAACAGTGACACTTGGCCAGTGTTTGCCTGGAGAGGTCTTACACTGTTATTGTAGCTTGATTTGCAGTTTTTCTCATCAACATTTTCTACCCTTTCTCTTTCTTAGGAGAATTTGTAATTTTTATCCAAATGTCTATTGAGATGTCACTGTTCATACCACAGTAACTGTATCTTTTACACGAGAAGGTTACTGCTCTTTTTCATTTGCTGCACAAATTATGTGTTCTCCACAAGATTCCATTAACCTTATAGGAGTCAACTATAAAGTTTTTCAGACCCTAAAATGGATGCAACCATAAAGAGGTGTTTAATCTAAGAAAATAGGGACCATTTCTGAGCCAAGTTTGTATTATGTTTAGTGTTCCTTTGTGTGCTTGGGATAGCACGACTGTCAAAGGACATGTTTACAGCCAAGGCAGAGAACCTCAGGAGTACAAGCAGGGAGGTTGTTTGTATATCCATGCATACAAATTTACTAAATCTATGCTGTGCAAAGAGACACAGTTTCAGAACTTTCCTCACAAAAGAGCCTCCATGAAAACCATTGGCACACATGCATGCCTTTGGCCTCGTCTCCCTGTAGCTCCTGACTGCCTGACGGTGGCAGACAGTCAGCAAAAGCCGGGGTTTAACTCTCTGTTCTCCAAAGCAAAGAATGGCATCTTCAGTGGCACATATCCAAGAAAAGTCTTGGAAGGCAGAGCATTTTGGGATAGTGTAGCACGGTTTCCTTCCTGTTTCCTTTTTGCTCCCAAATGCTACTAATTTACTGCAGGCTTTCCTCAGCATTGAGCTACTTCCCTGTCATCTCCAGCTGAGATACTCTAGTTAGTCAGTAAGAAAGAAAAGGCCATGGCCTCTCTTCCTTCCAGGTCCACCATATCCCACTTGCTCTCTGTCCACCTGGTCTCAGCAGGTCGCTGAGGGGGGAGCATCACTTCTGCTGCACCTGACTCTTTCCCTTGGGTAATCCAAACCGTTGTCCAGCATCAAGTTAATGAAGGAGATTATGGCAAATCTTTTCTTCGTCTTAAGTGCTTGTAGAAAATCAGCAGAATATGGTTAGTACTGTGCAGTGCAAATGCAGGAATTTACTAAAACATGAAGTCTTGATATAAAATTCTTACTACATGGAACCAGATCATATTATCTGAGTTTTTCCAAAAACAACCTCAAGACCATGTTGTTAAAAGAGGATACCCAGAATATGATGAATAAATAACGTTTGAAAATTGTTTGAACGTAAAAGCCCAATGCATCTAGGAACTGGTTCAGATAACTTGGAGAAGCCCCAGCCTTGCTGAGTAGAGGTCTTGGCAAGTTTCAGGATCTTTTCATATTATTGTTGGCAGGCCACTGCCTACAGCCATGATACCTTCAATTGCTGGGGTACCACACTTCAGAAAGTTTTGTTATGGCTAATTAAGCAACAGGCACAGCAAAGGCTGTTTAATCTTTATTTTACGGTAGCATTAATAGGGAAATAAGCATGTGAATTGAAATTACCAATTGGCTCAGCAGTTTTTCATATCTCAGAAAATTGCAAACAGCCTGTTCTCATTTCTCATTGACTTGGTAATTTTTCATTTGAATCAGAGGGCATAGTATATATTCCATATAAGGAAATTAATATATTTAAAGAAATTATTTGCTTGATATAAGTTTCTTTTTAAAGTATATGTTTTGCAGATGTCATTTTCATGGAATAATTTACCCAGAACTCAAAACAACTATTAGACATTCTGTCTTTCAAAAGACATTCAGCATGTTATTCACATTGTTGATAATAGCACAAATATTAATATCTAGAATAGAGAGGGAACCTGTGTGATTACTCTGTACTGGTGACTATGCTTCCGAGCAGATAATTACATATTGCATATGAAAGTCTTGTTTATATGAAGAAAAACTTTCACCTAGTCTAAAATACTGTTTTGCTATAATGGGAATGATAAGCTGTCATTAATGTCTACCAAGTTAAACAAAATTTCATGGTAGAGGATAGATGTTATGGTAGCTGTTTAATGAAAATATATCCCACAGGGCTCATGAATTTTCTATATTATTATTTAGACTAGGAAAAGAGGCAGATAGAGTATAGCAAATTGACTGCACCAAATAAACCAGGTGTTAGTCGTTCTTATAATTCTGCTTATATCAAGACCCTCATGCACAAGCAGTACTGGAGCAATTGTTGCATTCACAGATACAATAGGCCATATTATGTTTTTCCAGTGTATCAACATTATTCAGGAAGGCGTTTCACTGTGATTCTCAATGTGTATTGTGGAAATACTCTAAGACTTCTCATCCTCATTTCATTTTGTCTACACATTTGCCATTACCAGATAAACTAAGATGCTGCACTCAAAACACTGATGAAAATATGTGACATATTGCATTATGAAGGCTTACTGTCCCCTACCATTACTCTCAAATTTAGATGTTCCAGATATATCTATAGCACAAAATTAAACATCCCTTGTAAACATTTCCATTTGTATTTCTAAAATCTTTTACCTTCAAAGACAGGGTGCCTACATTCACATTATCTGCTAGCAGCGGCTGTATCTGCTCCCAAACTATGCCAAGAAATTGTTTGGTGTAGTCTTAAGTGGAATAGGCCAAAATCACACTGTAATAATAATACTACAGATGACTGAATTCCAGTAGTGAGGTTCATTCCTTGGCATTACTTAATTTACCATTAGACACAAAACCATCAAAGAAGAATGCACCTAACCTAGATGCAGTTTATCAGTGCAGATGCCTTGAGCTAATGCCACGATGTTGCCTTCATAGCCAAAAAGTACTTACTCCTAAAGAATAATTAATTTCACATAATTTAACTGTGTTAGAGTGAGATTAACCATTCTTTTCTCCTCCCTAATGTTAAAGAGGACTGAGGCGACTAGTTCAAATCTAGATGTCCACCACAGATCAGGTATTCTTCTCCATGGGACCCTCCAGAGAAACTATTTTTACTGCAAGGAGGTAGTAGAGGCTGATTCCTTCTCAGCCTCTCTTCTCTCAGAAGCTTATACTTGCATTTTGTTTGGGGACAGCAGTACGGGGAAAAAAAAGCACTGATTGAAAGTATTTTTGTTTGTTTTACTATGCAATTACTAATAATTAAATCTGTCTGGAAGTTACACAAAAGCCCTCTATCTCTGGATTTCCAGTCAGTCTATGCCACAAGATGAGAAACCAGATATGTTAACAGAGCAAGCAACTCAAACCCTTCCAAAGCTGTCAACTTTCTTGAAAAATACATCATAGGCAATTAGGAAAAAGAAAGCTCAAGGGATGCCATTCAATCAATTTCCAACTGATAATGCAAAATCACAAAGCATTCAGTGGCATATGGCTGCTGGGAATCAACCTAATTCTATTGCTGGGAATATGCTTTGACTGATCAAACTATTAAATCTGCATTGTCAACTCACTTCTTTCAAGGCTCCTCAAACTTGTTCAAACAGCATGAATAAACTTTATTTATTATTTATCTTGTAGTATACAATGAAGTTTTATGTAAACTTACAAAAAGAAATAGTGATATTTTCTTTCCCCAAAGGCTTCCAAATTAAAGGCAGACAAAAACTAAGTGTCTGGCAAGGAATAGGAGAATGTAACTGTAGAGATATTTGGATGAATATTGAACTAGATGTACTTGCAGTTTTTCATGTGCTGGATTTAACACTGTGTTATTTCAATTTTCCATCTCTCTAGATCTGGTAAAATCCATAGAATTCAATGGAATAAAAAGATAAAAAGTTACAATAATAAACCAGTACCTTTGCACACTAAAATCTGTACTTTCATGTGTGATCTGTGAGATTATCCACATTTTAAGAAATATAGTTTGAGGTGTTGCTCATTCTTGATTTTAAAAGGTGTCAAGAATACACCTGCTAGCATACACTGTAAGATGTCCAAAAAATACTCAGGCTGTGTTCTTCCATTCATAAGATTTTTTGAAAGAAGTTCATTAAAGCACAAGACAAAAAAATAAATGGTAGTATAATAGCAAAGAGGAAAAAAAAAAAAGGGGGGGGGGCAGAAAAAAAAAGCATTTTCTTACTATATAAACTCTAAATCAGTTTTTCACCAAGCAATGGGATTCATTTCCACTTGTATTTTTTTCTCACAAAAATGTCATAATACATTTTTCAGTTAAGTTTTTAACTATGGGACAAAATCTGTATGTTTAAAATTGCCTACTGGTTTGGGCTTTACCTCAGAGAACCACTTTTATGAGTGCTTAATTTTAAGGGATCAAATCCCTAATGTCCTCTAACAGCCTTGAATATTACTGACAGTTTCAAAAGAATTGAGAAAGGGATCACACAGACTGGATTTCTCCTTGCAAGCCTGTCTACAGAGAAAGTGCAGTTGTTTTGTGAAAAAGAGCAACCTAAGAGGACTGAGGTACAGTAAAATATAACAGGCTATTTTCCTTCTCAACTATCTAAAAGATGTGCAAAAGGCAAGGACAGCTTGCTCGCAGAGAAGGTGGAGTGACAGGCATATAATGATGGAAAGTTTACTTTGTTTTGGTCTTCATAAAATACTTTCCAGAAGTATATAGACAATACCCAGCTAAGCATAACAGAACCTGGAGTGAGAACAGCATTTATAATTCTGAGTTAGTTTCTCACCTGTATTAAACTCCAGACTTGAGAGATTCCTATACCTTTAAGGAAGTCTCAAGCCAAGTAATAACACTACTTAGGAATGAAGCATGTTTGAATCTTCTCTCTCTCATATTCATAGAAGATTTTTACAACTGAGATAAAAACCTACATGCACCTGGGATTTACAGCTTGAAATCTCCCAGACTTGGAGGTAAGAATGAGGTTCTCCTCATTATGCACTTCGAAAGTTTCTTTTTAAGTACATGGGTAGAGGAACAAGTTGTGCTCAGACTTCTGCAGAGCTGTTCAGCAGTTAGAGAAGCAGATGTGTAAGACCTTTTCCCTAATTTTCGGAAAAAAGCAGTCCCACAACTCCCACCTCCTTGGAAAATACCTTCACCACCACAGAGCCTTAAGCTGAAAGTTTTCCACTCTGCAGAGCAATATGGGGCCATTGGGAAAATAAGCAATAAGAAAGGTGATTCTCTTATTTAGTGATGAGCACAGTGCTTTCAGAAAAGAAACATATTTTAGATTTTCTTTATCTACACCTTGTGTGTTCAGTATTAATTAAGATAGTATTGACCAAAGCACAAAATTAAAGCAAAAGTCAGAACTTCAGACAGTCTGACTATCCTCATAAGAAGTCTATGGAGCCATTTGCTCCTGGGTAATCTCATTCTCTGTCCTAAGTCTGGGGAGTTTAAAGTGGATTCGTCACTCCTTGCAGTGCAGCAGCTTAAAGACAGCTGAGAAGGACTGGAACAACACCTAGTTGCTGGCCAGAGCTTAGTATGGGGACCAGTTCTGTTTAATACCCATGTTCAGTTCTGGGTCCCCAAATTCAGGAAAAACATTGAGGTTCTGGAACAGGTCCAGAGAAGGCCATCGAAGCTGGTGAAAGGTTTGGAGCACAATTCTTTGAGGAGGAGGTGACAGAGCTAGCCTGGACAGTTGCTTAGCCTGGAGAAAAGGATGATCAGAGGGGACCTTATCACTTTCTACGGCTATCTGAAAGGAGGCTGTAGCCAGGTGGGGGTTAGTCTCTTCCCCCTGGGACAAGTGACAGGATGAGAGGAAGTGGGTTCAAGTTGTGTCAGAGGAGGTTTTGATTGGATATTAAGAAAAAATTCTTCACAGAAAGACTTATCAAGCACTGGGAGAGACTGACCAGGAAAATGGAGGAGTCATCATCCCTGAAAGATGCATAGATATGCCCCTTGGGGCCTGGTTTAGTGATGCACTTTGCAGTGTTGGGTTAATGGCTGGACTCAATCTTAGAGGTCTTCTCCTACCCAAACAATTCTACAGTTCTAAGATTCTGTGACATGTCTGTGCTTTAAGTTTTTTGACCTATGTCCTGGTTTAGGGCAAATTTGGGAGGAAACTTCTGAAGGGGGTTCCTCTGGAAAGCAAACCCAAATGGCCCCTCCCCCCAGCTGGTCCGGGAAAAAGAACTTTCTCGGAGAAAAGTGGAAAAAACTATTTAACAAATAAGATGCCCACAAGCACAAAGAATTAATAATATGAAACAATAAAACCTCTCGCAGCTCTGAAGAGAGATGGCAAACAGAGACGGTCCTTGCTGTGGGTGTAGCTCAGCTCACTCAGTCTCTCACCAGCCCCACTCCCTCTGCAGGGCCAGGCCCGGCGGCCGCAGGTGCCAGTCCTCCCTGCTCATCTGGGTTTTTTCAATCCAGAGCAGATTTAAACAGTCCCAAGAAAAAGGAAAAAACAGTCCAGGGAACTTCTCTGCCTCAGCTAGCTAGGACTAACTAAAAGCACAGGAGATCTCTGCCCCACTGCTGTCCGTGCCTCAGAAGAACACCGGAGCCAGGCCGTGTGGGAGTCAGGCAGTTTTCTCAAAACAAACTGTGCTGCTTCTTTCTCCCTCTTCATTCCCAGAACCATTTTAAAGGTACAGAACACAATATACAGCACAAACAGAACAGACGATTGGGGATACAAGCATCATATAAAGTCACTCTAGGACAACCTGCTTCACCACCTGATGAATTAACACATCCAACTCGTCATTAGTTCACCCTACAAGATCTTGCAAGTGTGTAGATAACTTCAACAACCTGAGATGAAGACTATCTAAACCTCTGCTGAGTACATTTGGTTTTGTTTATACTTTTTCTGTTTTAATTTTAATTGATGCATATATTTCTTAATTACCTAGTTTACCTTAATTTATTGGCCATAATGCCAATGTCCCTACTTCTGAATGACACAAAACACTAGTCTCTTTCTGTCACATTCATTTTTTGTTCACCCTAAATCTTGTTCTCACCATTGAGAACTCACGTGTAACTTTGCTTTTGCTGAATCTTAGGGAATAATTTTCATAAGGTTCTTCAGACCTAACTTATTTTGAAACAGACTGTCTAGCCTGTGTTTGCTCGCATATTTAATTTAAAATAAATCATATCTGGATTCAAAGATATCTGTTGCAGTTAGAACTTCCATTATCTCTTTACTGTGTGCCAAAACAAAACTGATAAAAGCATTACCTCCTGTTGTTTCTGTGACTTGGAAAAACAAGTTTAAGCATTCAAATCCATCTATAGTAGGGTGCTATCAATATAAAGTACAAATATTTTTCAGACTATTTATGTGAAAGTAAGTTTTCCATTAAAAAATTAGGATGATATTTCTATCTCTTAAATCATTAAGGAAACTTGTATAAACCCAGTCTGGAGTCAGATCAGATTTCTGACATAAACTATCACTACCAATAACTATTTTAAGGTTTATTTGGCAAGTGGGAAGTTGAGTTTAAATTGGCTTAAACTTGAATTTACAAAATTTGCTGTCAGTTTCAAAATCAGATATTCTTGAGAGATTTATATATATGTGTGCATGTATATTACTTCTTTATTTATTTATTTATTTATTTATTTAAATTTTCTCCCTTTTTTTTTGTAAAAAAGTCCACAAGAAAGGTAGGTCTGTAGCATTTACTGGCTCTGTTTCTACTTACTGGCCTGGCTTGAGTTAGGAATGTTAAAAATGACTACGGAACAAAAACCAGACAAGAAACTTTATGTCAGCTTTTTTCAAAACCAAAGTACTGATTCATTGGAAACACACTTTGAGCTTCACACAGTTGTTTAAGTCAGTTCTTCTCTTCTTTAAACTTGTTTGCCCATTCCAGATTGACAAAGACTCTGTTAGTAGTGCCATCAGGGAAAGGGGTCTCCGGCAGTTTCAACTTTGGTGGTAAAATTAGTAGCTAGAGTTTGCTAACAAAATCTGGCACTCACCAATCTACATTGACCACATGTGATGAATTTTCAGCAAATACCCTTTAGCATGACGAACTCAGACTGATTAGGTTTTTTCCACCATTGTGAAGGCGAGGCAAAAATATTTAGTGACAGGTGAATCAGAAATCTTCAGGAGAGATTCACCCACAATTGTGATTCGAGAATTTAAAATCTGCAGAATTTAAGACACTAACAAAACCAGTTGTTCTCTTATGTGACTAGACAATAATATTTTTGAATAGATTAGTCCTTTAAAGCCACACTCTAGGTTATTTTAAGTGTCCCTTCATTTTGCATATAAAATAACTTACAAGGCTGGGATTGATATTACAGCTATTATTGCACTGCTGCTTTCCAATATTAAGGTATTGTATCCATACACACTAAAGATGGAATTCCATGTTTAAGTATTTCGAGAGGTCAACTATAAAAACACAATAATACATTCAAACAATGATTTTCATGGCAATAGAGATATTAATAATTTTTAACTTGGCTCTAATGGCAGAAGAATTACTACATTAGAGAAATGAGGCATTTAGCCTCAGTTGTGACTATATTTAGACCTACTCTTGCTGCTCTACATGAGAAACAAGAGTCCAGCAGAATTTTTCACTGATAACATTGTATGTTCAGATAACTATTTTGTCTCCAGACTGCTCCTTTTGTATGCAGTTAGAAGTTCCTACACACTTGGTCAAATATAAAATTATTATCATAACTTGGCTGTGAAGCATCACAGGAAATATTAACTGCAGACTTCTTGGTAATCATGACATCCTTGAAGCAACTGAAGGCATAAATAAATCCAAAAGCTCATGAATACCATATTTTTTTCCTGCCTATTTTCCATAATAACAGATTTTTGCTGTTTCTTCATCATATGATTTAGTTAATTTTTTCATGTATTTTTGTCCTGGCTCCCAGGTAAATGCTTGCCAAACCTAAATTCCTGCAAAATAGCTGAGCCACCTGCATCCAAATAACAAAACTCCTAGAGGTGATGATTGAGGGGTGTGGGAGTACTGCTATCTGTCTCCAACTCCATCCTTAGTTTGGAGTGCCTTCTTAAATTCTTTTGCTAATGGGATGATTCAGAGTTTAAAATCAAACATATGCTTAAGTATTTTGGCAAATCATAGTATCATCCATGGAACTCACTCAACAGCAGACCTGAAAATATCCAGTTGGACAGTTTTTTAAAGTTTTAGTGTGTGAAAAAATATTGATTCTGTCTGACCTTTTTTTTTGTTGTTTTTTTTTTTTTTAATTTGAGTTTGCAGGCAAAAATTTTATACTGCATCACTTGATGGAAATGCTAGGGGTGAGATAGAAATCAGCCTCTTTTCCAGCTGCTGGAAAGAGTTAGGTGTTTTGGATTAATCAGTCAAGTGACAGTGTGAAGTGTACAATAAAAATAATCAATATGCTTCTCCAACTGTCTCTTCTTAGCCATTTCTAGCACCTGTGCTGCATCTTAAGAGTTCATGAATTGAGGTCAGCTCACTGGCATATTTTTCTGTGGAGAAATACAAATATAGTTTTTCTTTTTAACCCCTAAATCTTAACAGCTTGGACAGAGAAGAATCCAGCCACAGCAGTCTCCTAATGGCTTAGAGATTTTGTTCCGCAACAGACAACATCTCTATTTTTGTTCATTCAACATTATTCAGCCTTTTGAAACACTGAGAGAAAATCTGTTGAAACAAGTGTTTTGCATTTATGAAAAAAAAAAATCTATTGGAAGTATATGAACAAATTGGAAAGGGTTTTCATCAACAATTGGGAAGATAAACATCTGAAACAACATATTTGTCAAGTCAACAGGCTGATTTTATTTTATTTTTGCTAAGACTGGAATATAACCTTTAGAGGACAATACAAAATACAATCTGGAAACCCTAAGAGAAAGGAAATCCATGTCTGGCTAGCAGATATCCCTTCTTCCATTCACCAATCCTTAACTTTAAAAAGACTACAGAAAACTTCCTTGTGAAGGGAAGAGGAGGGACAGACACTAATCTCTTCTCTCTTGTTACAGGTGACAGGACCAGAAGGAATGGCCTGAAGTTGTGGCAGGGAAGGTTTAGGGGTTTAGATTGGGTATAAGAAGCAAAGTTCTTCACCCAGAGAGTTGCTGAGCACTGGGATGACCTCCAAAAGGAAGTGGCCACAGCACGAATCCTGTCTGACTTAAAGAAGTTTTTGGACAATACCCTCAGGCACATGGGGGTCATCGTGTGCAGGGCTAGAAGTTGGACTCAAAGATTCTTGTGGCTCCCTTACAATGCAGAAACTTCTGTGATTCTGTGACACTGTACCTGCAGTTCATGCGCTTGTGACTCTGCTTGCACATTCAATATTTCTGTCTTTTCCTTCCCTTCCTTCCTCTTATCTCCCCTCTCTACCGCTCCCCTCCCCAACTCCACTTAATCCTTCAGGCACAAAGATCCATAAAAACCCATATACTGGTCATCGGTAGCTTTCTAGATGGAAATTGCAGTTAGGAGAGTTAGAAAGGTTGGAATACATATGAATAATATAGAGTACAAAGGTGCTGAATACTTGTGGATGTTGTCTGCTACTAGTGACTTAATGTTCCTTTTCTGACTTCTCTAGATTTCTGTTGGATATCTGTGAAGAAATTTCACCCAGCTGACAACTAAGGTTACACGTACTTTTGGTATAACATTTTTTGGTGTCATCACACATGCCAGAAATTATCAAAAACTGCTAGGAGTAGATCCCCCTGTCTTTCCACAAGTTATTTATAGCTAGACATCGAGTTAGCTCCTTTCAATTTTGTAGACTGCATTTCTGAGCTCAAGTTTTAGACTTTGTATTGAGCACTGTGTGAAAATACATCTTGTGGCCAAATCTTCAAATAAGCTGAAGTCATAAAGAAAATATCAGCCGTAGCAGTTGCGAGGCACAGGAGCACTACACATAAAATGAATGCGCGGTGCCCCGGCCGGGGGGGAGCGGCGGTAGGGTGTTCTCAGCGGAGGGCTCGCACTGCTGAAATCTGCTTCCCTTGGCCCACGGCCAGGGCCCCGGTTTGGCGAAACTCGGAGCACGATGTAAGGCCTGTCTGTTCGGCGGGGCGGCTGAATAACGCCGCTGGATTATTCTTAGCAAGAGGATACGGCTTGGGGAGCTGCGGATTTTTTTTATTTTATTTTATTTTATTTTTATTTTGTTGTTTATGAGATCCTTGATTATAAAGAGATCTGTCTTTTTCTGATGTTTAGGATTATCATTCAGGAAGTGCAGGGCAGACGCACGATAATGAGAGGTCAATATTAATTAATTAGATTTGCTTCCTTTTCAATCAGGCACTGCATACTTGAATGAGAGTACAATAAAATCATGCTCTAAATCATAGATTAAGGGTGACTGCTTCCTTCTAGTAGAGAGAGCAATTTTTAATCAACTGTCCTTGATTTCAAATACAGACCATCCTCTCAGACATTCACCTTGCATTTAACAAATTAATTGCACATTTTCCAATTTGAAGTTATCTGAGTTCTTGCCAATTTGTGCTGGGATTACTTCCTGAGCTATTGACAGTTTAGGAGGCTTTTGTTGTTGTTGTTTTTGTTGTTTTAAAACCTGCTGTGCTGGAGGGAAATGAAGCCTTGACTTTGATGTTCTTAGTGCCTTTACAGCTGTAGAGCTGGACCATCTGTGCCTCCTCAGGTTTCCTCAGGGAAGAGCAGTGGGATACAGCTAGAAGCCTCTAGGGATGACTCTGGGTGAAAAGTGTGGCTGAGAAGTCTCACAGCCATCAGATCCTGGCTGCCAAGGCATTGCCTGTAAGGAGTATTGGAATTATCTTAAATTGTCCTGGGCTAATTTATAGCTTGCTTTGTCACCTTGATTGCAAGAGCAACTAGAAGGTTAAAAGCATAATTTCCCAGTTTTGTTCTCAGGGTAAGATACTCGGTCTCTTTTGAACTTCATTAATGGCCATATGAGAAGGTGTCTCCTCTGTTTTGTGAACTGTCTTTGCTACTGAAAAGAGCAACTAGCGAAGCCTGGTTTCCTGCAGTTTTGTGTCTTGTGTTCCATTCACTGGAATATCCCTATTTACTTTGCAAAATCCTTGACTTTCAGAGCTGCTGGAAAGGAAGGGGCACCATTTGTTATGGCTGAACCACGTATATGTTGGTTGTCTGGTTATTGAAGCAAGTGCTTCTCAGTTAGAAAGTAGTCGCATCTCGACTTTTGCACATCCATAAGGGAAAGAAAAGAGATCCTTGTACATTCTCCATCAATGGGACCCTAACAGGCAAACAGTTGGTTACTGCTGATCAAACTCATAGGAATTATATCAAAAAGTGGCCAAGTTTTTACAGTTTTTGGAGGGCTGATAATAAACAGAAATGGAAGACTATTCAGACAGTGTAATAATGCACACCTCACTTTTTTGGGAAACAAGGGGGAAAATAGTTTTAAAGTGAGACCTTCACATAGTCTGGCCAAAAACTTTTGAAGAAAGCTTAATGGATAAAAGGTACCTCAGTTTAAAAAAAAAAAAAAAAAAGCTTACTTATCAATGTGTCTTCTGACAAAGGAAATAAAAGTGGAAAATTTTAATCAAGTCTTTTTTTCTCTATACATTATATATCCATTATTTATTCATGGAAATAAAAATTCTGAATCACACTTTGTGCAAGTCTAGAATAGAATAGAATAGAATAGAATAGAATAGCATTCAAAACTGAGGTTGAGGGGGTTTTTCAACTCAAGGATTCAACTATTTGCAAGCACATACTTAAACTATCCAAAATTATAGTTCTTTCTCTTTAAAAAGCAACTTTTTAAAACTTAAAAATAAACTTAATTCATAAAGCAATTGATTTCAAATCCTTTATATTTAATATACTAATATTTATATTTAATTATTTAAAATAATTTTAAGAAAGATGCTATTATATTTAATGTTTAGGGGGTTTTCCTAATAAATTACCGCAGTAACACTATAGTACTTGATTTGGTACTCACCAAAGGGATGCAGTGGCCTTTTTAAATTAAAAGAGCAAAACTTTTTAAGGCCAGAAGGGATCATTAGGCTGATTTATGTTGCACAACTGCATAACACAGAGTATGGAATTTTAACAAGTACTTTTGTCATGAAGTCCATGACTGTAGTCTGAAAGTGTACCTTTTAGACCTAAAGTCGATTTAAGCACTATAACTGCCAGAGGATCCAGAACTTCCTAGAAAAGGTGGAGAAAAGGGTATTTTCTTCAGCATCTATTTTGCAACCATGACAAATCTTTTTCTGGTGAGATATGTGCAGACTCTACTTTTTAAATGACCCACTTCATCAGGCATTTTCAAAGAAGATGGCCGAGAAAAGATGAGGTTTTACAAGAAGGAGTGGGAAACAAGCCAGAAAAGGCAGCACATGGGAAAGGGAGAGACTGTCAAAGATAGTCTAGGTTAAGACACATAAAGATAAGGGAATCTACAGCAAGAAGAACGAATATGACCATCTCTGTTACTTTCCACTGTTCTGGGGAAGAACAACTGTTGTAAATCAAATTCAGCAAGCCAATCCTTTCCACAGGCTTTGCACTACTGATAAGTAAACACTTGAAGAAGCCCACAACATCTGAACAACTACATCACCCAGGCAACCTGAGGAGTGGGTGAGGCAAATAAGAAATGAGCCATTGTTAAAGAATCGGCCTAGTTTAATCTGGAACAACAAACTCTGGAATGCACAAATCATACGTTTTTTTTTTTTTTTTTTTTTTTTTTTCATGACATAACTTGTGAGGTTATATTAAAAAATTTAAGATAATAAAATTTAAAAATTGTTCACCTCTAAGGATTAAAATAAGTTTGGATTTCCTGAAAGTTTCATGTTAATTGTCACAATTTCTAGCTTTAATACCCTTACTTTTGGGGTCACCTGGCCACAATTTTATCAATCGATGGTTCCTCAGATCAAAAATGGCATTTTTTTAAAACAAAAATATTCCAGGCAAGTATGTTAATTGCCTAAATAACCAGGTTGGGTCCGTGGCAACTCATCTACCCTTTGCTTCCTGGGTGTTGGTGTAAGTGCCCATTTGGGTGCAAATCAGTCCTGTGCCCTCACCTGTGATGTCCTGTAGTTTGTCTACAATGTGTGGTTATCAAATGAGCATATCTTAGGTGTGCAACTAGAATTTTTTGAAAGATGCCATTTTGATTTATCTACATTTTATTTATTATATCATTTCAAAATTATAATATTTCAAATTTATGGTTCTGAATGTTTTTAACCATGATAATAAGTTTGCTTTCTTTCAGTCAATTCCTAAGACTAATAGAGTAAATAAAATATTACTGGTTTGGAGGTTTTTTTGGCCTAAAAATACTACTATAAACTCTCAGGTTCCATTCCATTTTAACCTTTCTTTTGATAAAGAAATAGAAATATGAGAAACTAGAGAGATGAAAGCCAGAGAAAGTGAGATGTATATTAGATCAGTGCAAAATATTCTTATTTTTTAATGCCAAAGATTGATGCTCTAGGATAAATCCAAGTTGAAGTAACATAGTCCAAGCATTGAAAATTGCTATTAATTTACCAACCCTATATCCTTTTACAAACAATTCAACTTTTTTCTTCTCAATCTGAATCTATTTCTATTATAGCTCTGAAGCACTGAGCTCCCTCTTGTGACTAGCACCTGAACATTATTCTGATTTTGAGACTACACATCCTGCACATACTCTTGAGAGAAGGAGAACTGCTCAGATACAGGATTCCATCAGATCAACCCTACTTGCTTCTAATAATGTTCTTTAAAAAAGGCAAGAGTGGCTGTCTGGAAAGAAGAAAGACTTAATCTTCCCCATTTTTGGTAGCCCACCTTTTGCATAGCTGCTTTTTCAAATAAATATACTACATGTTAATTGGTATATTAAATAGACTAAATATAAATTTACCAATCATAGAGCCAGGAAATAGAACCCATCGTATCTGACAGCAATTTCCTCTCAGAGTTATAAGGTTGTATTTCTTTATTTACACTTGGTGATGAAGGTATAATGGCTCATTAGGATAGGCACATTAATTTCTGTATGATCTGTGCTGCCTTTGTATAGCTTATTCCAAGATGGTGTTAAGGAGCAACATTCACAGCTGTGTAACTATGAATACAGTATGTTCAATAACTGTGAACTTCCATTTGATACATATTGGTAGAAATGTATTGTATAGAAATGACCCTCAGTAGAAGACTAAATATGAGAAAGAGTCTGAAATGTACGAAACAAGAGGAATCTAGGTCAATATGCCCTTCTTTAGCCTTCTGACCTGGAACATGAGTTCTTTGAGATTATTTCTTGGTAGATGAGAAAGAATAAGTAACACACCCCCTTCATATACAAATTTGAAATGATGTGGGTACAGCAGGGAAAAAAAAATTGTGACTAATCCAGTCTATATGTTCCCAAGAATTTCCACTTCCTTGCACATAAAGAGGCCTTTCAAGGGTTATATTTTTAACACTTTTAGGCAAAAAGAGAAACAAAAGAACAATTAAAAGGTATCTTGCTTAATAGAATTATTTGTAAGAACGTTCATTTTCACCTCTTTTAAGTTCTAATATTAACCAGTACCAAAACCTTCAGACTGCCATTTTTAATATACTCAATCATGCAATTCCCATCATTTGACAGTGTAAAAGTAGGATTAGGTTTACAGTTGCTACCATTGCAAAGGGCCCCAAATTTAACATTGGATATAAACCTCCTATTTTCTCAGACTATTGCAAAATTGATTTTATTATGTCTAATGTACAGGTAGGCACATGTCACTGTGACAAAGCAAATGCCTTTACTAATCTTGTTATCCACAGATGCAGTAATATATTTTTCCAGGCAATAGAAAAACACATACCCTGAACTCTACAGTCCTTACTCATACTAGTCTACTGCTGAAGAGGACTGGAACTTTGAACAGTGTAGAGTTACAGCTTAATGAATGCTAGTTCTTCTGTATAGGAGAAATTCATACGCTTTCATACTCTCTCAGCTTCATTTCCTTCCAAGGCTCATTAATTTTTAAAAGAGCCAGCTTTCTTACCCTTGCCTCCTAGTAGGTGGTGTTGCACTACCATAAATATAAGGGTATTTATAATTTTAGCTGGAAGAAGAGTATGATAAAGCTCAATTGCACAGCCAAAGAGGTTTGGGTAAGTATCCACATCAGCTCTAAGGAAAGCTTCAACAGATTTCCTGGTGGTCACTGGGTTGCCTAATTTGGCCATATAACGTTTCTTTCATTGGGCAGAAAGCAGCATGATTGTTTTTTCTAAACCCCTAGCAATTTTTCAGGACTCAGATGCTTGCCTGTCACAACCCAATCATACAGCGAAGAGAGAAATGGTCTTTTTCAGAATTCTAGGTTTATCCCACTGCAACTTATGGACTCATTCAGCAAAGTGGAGCATGTAATAAATAATGTATTCATTCTGAGCTGTTCAAATTATTGAATGTGGAGAGGTTGAATGTTGTTGCTAAAGCAGTCAAAGGAGACAAGTGGAAACAGCTGCAAACAGTCGTGAATAGCCCAAAAATACAGGTCCATAAGCAAAATTTTAAATATCACTTAATCACCTTTCTCTTCAGCTCCTCATAGCAATGTACTCAGTCTTCAGACTTGGTATTATTGACACTCCCTTCAAGCCAGCAAAACGTCTTTTCTCTTCCTATCATTCTCTATTTCTTGAGTAGTTCTATGACCTGCTGTCTAGGTGACTTTATCTTTACAGAGTGAGATACAGCTCCCATTATATGGTATATTTCCACCATTTACTTTCTTTTTTGAATTTTCTGTTCATTCTTTTCCTTCTTGAAGAGACCAAACTAAATTTCACAGTGAAAATGAGAATGTAATCATCTGACTGGTCAGTGGAAGGCCCTTTAAAACCTGCCAAAATCCTGGAAAAACTTTTTCTTTCATTTTTCATCCTACTGCCATGTAGTTATCTGAGAAATATTTCACAGGCTCTTTGATTCAGTGTATTTTGTCAAAAGCCTGAATTCTACAAATACAACTGGTATTACTGATCACAAGGTCCTCATTAAACAGACTAGCATACTGAGCTGAGTTTTGCTTGAGCAAAATAAGAGAAGGACTGCAGCATTAGCAAGTTTTTCTGTGCTCCTTTGTGAGAATGATGCTGTGTTTCACTGTGACACAATACATTGTCAACAGTAATCCTTGTGTTGGTTAGGTGACCAACCCAAATTTTGCTCACTGAAGGGAATCTCAAAAAACTTTTCCTGATCATATTTAAGCCAAAAAATATATTCACCAGAGGTTACTACTCCTTGAAAGATGCCTACCGACTTGTGTGATGCCAAAGCAGGTTTGATTCAAATTCGAATCCTCATAGCATGGATCATTGCAGCTCTAGGCAACCTTTATGCTGATAAAAGGAGGAAAGGAGGAAGGAAACTTCCTTGCTTCCCACTGCATTCATACATGTGTTACATGCACAAGACAGATTCTTGGGCCAACAGAGTGGCCTTCAACCTTTCAAAATATTAGATACAGAACAATTTATTATTGGGCCTTTTGAAAGTGCTGAAAAGCTTCTGTCATGGACAGATTCATGAACATGAGTTGTAAAAGTTATTCCTAACGATGGTCCTGAGGAACAATTGATAGCTAATCCTAAAAGCACCTCCAATCCATAATTGCTGATTAGTCACCTTGAAGGCCCCATTTACTGACATTTATCATTTTGATTTTATACGTAATATTCAAACTCCTGGCACTGCACAGCTGTATGGTGGAGATTTGCTAACAAGGAGGTCCAGAAGGTAATCTCTCACTGTGGTTAATCAAAATAGAAGAGAATAAAGAGGAATTTTTTGTATCTTGGATCCATGACTAAGTTCATATCACACAGACACAGGAACCTAGAATTTCTATTGTCAGGGTGAAAGTTACTGAAAGATGCTTGTGTAGGTCCCTTTCACTTCATGCTTGTTTATGCTTCTCCATTCTATAGAAAGGATTTAAATGTCAGTTGAGTGAGAGAGAGAATTATAGTAATTTAGCACATGTAAGCACATGTTCTTGGATACAGTCTTTTCAACAAGAAATAGCCATGGATTCAGTGAAAGTCAAGATGTTTCTCACTTTGCTTAAAAGACTTTGTCTTAGATTGTCTCTGATGGCCGTCCCAGAATATCTTAGAGTTTATTGGATAGAGACCCCACCAGGGAACTGTGGAGGAAGAAGCAAGCTCCAGACTGAATAGAAGATCAGAATTCGAATACTTTAACGGGTGTGTGAGTGCTCGCTGTTAGCAGAAGACAACAGCATCAGTGTTTTTCCTCAGAGAGTGTCAGATGCTACAGCTGTGACATCCAGGCACATTGTTCCCTGTTTCACTTAAGCACTATCTCCTCAGACAGACCATCTCTTTTTGACAGGATTACAGAGTTAGGAGCTCACAGGCATTTTTTTCTTTCTGGATCTCCATCACCTTGTTTGTTTTTGAGGAGCATCCCAGGTCCAGAAATGTCTTCCTCCTTAGGCTTGACCTGACAGCAGAAAAGCAGGTTCAATCACCACCAGCATGGAGGAAGGCATGGTGCCCAGGTCTCTCACTCCCAAGTGCTCCTGCTGCTGGGTCATTACACAGAGAGTGGACAGCTTCACTTGCAGTGTCTCCTCTGCCTGTGTTGTAGGACACACTAAGCTCTCCTTTACTTTTTCAAAGACTTGAGATAGGCAGCTGCTCTCAAGAAAGGGCCTAGTGTTTGGCTGTATACAGGCAGCTGTTGAATACCATGGCAAAGACATCTTAGCTATAGAAAGGGCTCCAATAACTTGAAGTCAGTGAACTTAGACATTTCTTCCTGCAAACATTATTTTGAAACATCTATTCCTTACTCCAGACTGTTTAGGAAGCCTAACTCTACGAGTGATCATTTTATTTTCATTCAGAAACCAGGACAAGATTCAGAGCGATTCAAAGCTCATTTTCTAATAACACTGAGACTCAGATAATTCCTTAAATACCTGTCTTTATTGAATGTACCCCTTAACCCCAAGGGATGTAGGAACACGAATTCCTCTGGGCCTTTTTATTTAATTCCCTTCCCTTTCCTGTCTGAATGGGATCCGTTCTCCTAAAGGGGGACTGGCTTTCTGAAAATCTCATCCATAAAATGCTCATTATTGTGGAAAACTTTGCACAGGCATTGGAGAGAGTTTTCAGTCGTGTAAGCCAAGCCAAACTGAATGTGGCAGGGTTCACTCGGAGCACTACCCCTGAGTATATTTTTCAGTAAGTAGGTAAATTAGCCGCGCACGCATGCACGGCACAACTTCCTTCCGAACATTCAGTTGTCATTAAAACCTCTGCTGCTATTTAAAAACATCTAAGCTCCTACGATGGGCAGCTTTCAAGGACTCATAACTCACCCAAATCAAAACCAGTTTTCACAAAACTGCTCCAAGGCTTCTTGATGGAAAAGGTTTCCTTACTGAGTGCCATTGTTTCCAGTTGTTCCATCCAGCTAGGTGTTTAAAAGAAAAAGTCACAAGAATTTGTATTTGTATAAGAACTTTCACTCTCTCATTCAAAAATATAGCACTGAGGATAAGCTTAGCAGGAATAAGAAGGATTAGGCATTTATGTGGATAATGAGAACATCCATGATTACATCAGTGGGGTGAATAGGATGAAAACACTGTGGCGACCAGCCCCCTCTTGGAATCTTTTAACATTTGTTTAAAAATTTTATAGGAGAAAAACTCCTATAATGGTGTAAACAAAGAGAGTGGGTTAATCAGACATGGATTAAATTAAAGTCACCCACCTAAACACATTGATTGTGGAGATTAAAAGCACCATCACCTTTCATCTATCTTGTTTACCTCCCAAGCACCCTCTGGCTTTTGTGTGGCATTTTGGTTTCCATGGCCACTGAAGGTTCCTTCCTATAATCAAAAACGACCTCCTGTTATAAAAGACTCAGAGTCTTTGCTCAGCAGGCCATTTCCCCCTTTTATTATTCTTTTCTCTTGCCTTCAGGGAAAGCTTTGTGTGAGCAGGACAGAGCACTTGGTTGGTTGGCAGTTGACCTCAGTTGCACACAATGAGCTCTGAGTGCTACCTGAAATGTGTGACAAAGAGGGAAGGGTCACTGGCTTAGAGCATTACAAGGGCATGGGCAAGCAACTGTGATGACACTTGCCAAATGTTAGCATTCACCTAATTCAGGAGGGTCCCTGCTGATTGACAGTTCCTCACTCTTCAGCAGCTAAAGACAGAAAATACACAAGTTCATTAATTAATAACCCTGCTAGACTCTGAAGATATAAAGGCTAAAAGAAAAAAAATCTAAAACAACAAACCCTAACAAAAAAACCACCCAAACCCAAAAGAAAGCAGCTTGGTAGGAGGGAGCGAGATCAGGATGAAATATGTACAAAGTGTATATATATATATTTAAGAGCATGCCTCACTAGTTTAAAGCCATTTTAATAGCCTACAGGCAAAATTTGTCATGGTATGTAGCTGAGTGCAGTGCTTGCTTAAAATGCTTTTGACAATGTGAGGAAAGCCTTTAAGCATTTGATGAAGGTAAGTTAGTTAGCAGGGCTTGGAAGCCAGTTTGCAGGTTCCAAGATAATACCTCGGGATCCAATTAGACTGTTGAATTTTACATTCATTCCATTTTTTAATGCTTTTAGTTAAGGGGATTTCTCCCATACATAACCCGCTCACACACACCCCATACCTCCAAACCAATGATTTTAAATACAGCTCTATGTGACTTTTTAGCTGGTTTCACCCTTTGATTGTTGAAGTGTGTTACTCTTTCAAAAAAAAAAAAAAAAAAAAAGAAAGAAAAAAGGAAAAAAAAGGGAAAAAAGAAAAAAAACCTTTGAGCACATTTTTCTTTCCTGGCTACAGCAACAAGGAGATTTAATGCTGTATATCATAGCTGATTGCAGAGGTTATATGAGAGTAGTGCCTGTGGATAGTTGCTAAAGACAGCAAAATGTTGTCAATTTCTTACATCAGTTATTTATTGTGCTGCTCAGATGTCAGCTGTAGGATACCACAAAACAGGATGTGAGAGCAACAAAATTTCTCTTGCACTGAGGGAAATCCATCATTATCAGAACTATCAAATTTTCAAAAATTACTGTTCAAAGATTAGTTTAGCTGGTATTCTAATGTAAGAATTCTTATGATAAAAAAAGAAGCAAACGTGGAAGTTCAAGGCATTTCAATAAGTGCTACTCTTAGGTTTGAGTGCAGCAGATCCTGTAGAGTAACCTTTATACTTCCCAGTACAGGAACGGAAATCTTTTCTGACATTTTCCATCACATTTGTATCTTTCTTTGACATGAGCATTAGTGCTCTTGTCATAACAAAGAATATGTTCAGCAGTCAGACTTAAAAGAAATTGAAATCTGTCTTGCAAAGTGATCTCGAAATCATGCAATATGTCAAAAACCGTGAAGTAACATTGTATTACATGTTTTATACTACTTTTCACTCAGTCTGATTTCATAGCTTTTAGCAGAGTGAATTCTATCAAAAAATCATGACAGAATTAAGACATTTATATGCACTAATCCATCAAAGAACATTTGAAACTCAACATTGTAATTGTCTTTGTGGTTGAAACATTTAGAGTAAATATACAATACCAACATGACCAGTAAATCTTTCTGCCGTGAACGCTGCAGTTCATCTGGGAGCAGGCACCTTCACTCCTCACTTGTGATGAGCATAAACTGGTCTTGTAGCTGAAAACATTTCTCATAACAGAGGGTATTGAGGACAGATATTTCTGCCAGGAACTCCACACTGTTGTTCATGCAGCTTTCATCTTTGGAATGTTATTTTCAGATCTGCTTTAGATCATAAAAGAGCTGTGAATTTCTCCACACTAGCTGGAATCAGGTCACAGTATGGCATAAGCAGAATTTGAAGAAGAAAGCATTTCTGTGTTTGCAAAAAGATTTCATTACCAAAAGAGAGGTGTTAATTGTTTGATTTTCTTTTTGCAGGATTGAATGACAATGTACAGAAATATGTGACAAGAATAAGTGAATGGATTAAATTTAAGCGTACTGCAATTTGTGCTTTCTTTTCCCTACAGAGCAAAGAAAAGACAGAAGGAAGTAAGGCCAAAGAGACATCTTATTCTAACATGGTTAAAATAGCCTAGTCTTAATTTTTACATACTAAAACTTTCATGAAGTTCATAAGATAAATTCAGAATACGTCATTCTATAGTGGACATAAATGAAGTTTGTCATAAAGAGTGTAATTACTTAGAAGTCCACTGCCTTAAATAGCATCCAATGACATTGTCAAAATGATTCCCACACAGTGGGGATGATGTTAACCAAGGACCCAGTTAAATTTCTCCTGAAAAGCTACCACTGACATCAGTGGACTTGGAATGTCCTTTAAATAATAATCAGTTATCTATCACCAATAAACATTAGCTAAGTTTCGCTTCTTGCACCTTATTTCTGGATTCCCTTCTAGTTACATGTTCAAATATCAGGCAGGTGTTTTTCATGCAAAATAAGTGTTCTTGTGAATCCTTTGTTCTAAATTATCTTCCCACAGACAGTCACTTCTCTTCCAGTGCCCTCAAAACCAGCTAAGTTAAAGCACCTGAATGCAAATTCAGCTTTAAAAGAATAATATTTTTACACATTTGGAGGAAAGGTAATTTAACAGATTGATTTAGTCACTGAACATTTTCCCTGCTGCCATCTTAAGACTTATACCTCTAATCAGTAGCACTCCCTGCCCCGTGACCCCCAGCAATACTGCTCTTCATTCCAATGGCCAACAGTTCCCAGTTGGCTTCTCAGGCCATGTATTGTATGCATTGTGAACAAAGCTCCCGGCAAGGGGCAGTATTCTTCTTCTATCTCATCTCTTCATCTTCAAGTCATCTCTTTAAAGGAAATAAACTGCAGGTGTGTATGCTTCCCCCTCCCCTTTTTCCCTTCACTTCTCAGAAAGGTCAATAAATGGGATTAAAATTCTCTCACTGCACATCAGACTCTCAAAGAGAGGGCAAAGTGCACATGTGAAAGGGCAAGTGTGCAGGCACACACTCACATCCACGTGCATAGGAATAGCCCTACACTTGTGGAATGTACCTCTTTACATTTGTGCATGTAATAGATGTTGGGAGGGGTCATGAAATCTACTCTCTGCTCCACTGAAAGCAGGATTTAGCAAACAGCACAGTGGGATTGCCATCTTTATCCAGGCTTTCAGATCCTATAAATTAACAATATCAAACAATAAATAACAAAAAGCAGACAAGAATATAACTTTAACTGAATTCAAAAGAATAAGGCAAATATTTTGACTTGGTTTTCTACAGCAATTTCAATTAAAAAAAAAGACATCGAAGTCATAATTTATTTCAAATAAAGAAGAAAGAGAAGAAACATAAAAATACACTTACCTTTCATTTTTCTAATGAGATACTTTCTCCTCTGTTGCTTAGAATATATGCAGACAAGCATATAAAGTCTTAGAGAAAAAAAATAGTCCAGAATCAGAGATATATCTTTCATCAATCAACAGTTCCCCATACCAATATTTCCATCAATTTTTAATTTAAAGGTTTACTTCAGGGAGAACTAGCTTGTTTCACTAAGACATATAATTCTATTAAAATCGATGGGACCATACATATCAGTAAAATAGAGTCTGATTAAAAATTTCATTCTAAGTTTGGCTTATTCTAGCTTAAGAACATAATAGGAAATATCTTTTAAATAAGTACTTCCTTTCTGGATCATGATAATGTAGTTTTCATGAAGAAATTTTATGAGCAGATTTTGAGCTAGGGAACAGAAGATTTAAATATTTTTACAGAACCAAGTACAAAACTTGGTTCTAGTTTTACAGAACCAAGGCAAAAATGTAATTTACTTATCTGCTTGACAAGCCTCCTGGCTTATTGACAGGGCAGTCATTTGACAATGTCCGAGTCATGCAGCTGAGGTTCTTGGAATGGTTTGAAAAATAAACCAAGAGGAACATCGTGGAAGAGATTGATGTCAGGCTACTACCAAAGAAATACACCTTCCAGAAAAGTCCAGGGTAACACTAAGGTTTTTTCCTGGGTTTGAGAAAACACCATACCGAGTTGTCCCTCAAGCAGGAAGCTGTTGAGCTGTACTGTGAATACAAGAGATTGTGATACAGAAGCTGGCACCATGAGCTTGGATTTGCTGGCACTTACTTGGTTTGCAGGACTGAAAGAGGTGATCTAAATCCATCCTTGAGTATATACACAGAGGTATTTGTCATAGAGCCACAAGGTTCTAGAACTACAGTTCAGTTCATGTGGAAACCTTGCTTAACTCTCCCTTGCACTACCTAAGAAGTGCAAGCTGAGGTAAGGGACTATCATGCATTGCATCTTCCTTTCTTCAGGAAGGGGATCAATATACAACCATCTCTCAAGTAGTTATCACCCTCATCTCATTTCTCATCAGCAGTTGGAAAACGAAAGCCTGATCTGTCAGCATGTGGGTAATTTTTTTTTTCCCATTGGAGCTTTCTTTCCAAGTCTGACATTTCTCAAGGGTATTGATAGGTGGCAGATTTATCTTTCAAGAATTCATTGTCTCTGTAGCAGTGGGGTTTGTATATTGCATCACTCAGCATCCCTTTGAGATGGTATGCAAAGCACTGGAAGGAAACACCTTCATTTTTCTTTCAGCCAAAAAGCGCAACAGAGAGATTACTGAAGAGGCTGATTATTACTCAAGTAAGATGTTTATGTTTTCTACAGTATTTGTCCAGCTTAAAAGACATCATTTACTCTTTTTCAGATCATGGTCCTCTATTGCAAGCTGAAATTCTTCTCTGCCAGGGAAGGTTTCTAGCCATGAGGAAGACAAGTTCTTCTTCCCCATTGTTTTCTTCAAGCAACCTCATTCCCACGCCGACTCCTGAAGAACCAGTCCATAGAGGAAGCGCCAGGGAGCTAAATGGCCTTTTTATGCATCTGAAAGGTTTATTGAGGTTTCAAATCATCCAACTCAGGGCTCTTAGAGTTGATCTCAGAAGGTATGAAACATTGAGAGTTATCAGTTTTGTGGAGAAAAATGACATAGACTTTGGGTAGCTAACCAGGTTTCCTTTGTCATTAAACAGGTTTTATGCTAGAATAAAGTACATCTTGAGGCTGAATTTGTACAATTTAGTTTTTCCAAGTATACTCTACACATGCATAGACTTGAATATCACGTGTGAATTTGATTCTGTGTAGAGGGGCACCAACAACTTACTTGAGACTGGCTTCCTAGACAGGAAATAAATCTGTGATAGACAACTCAGCCCACTGATTGCTTATACCACACAATTCAAACAAAAGCTATTCTACTATCCAAACAGAGATATTCACCGTCACACAAGTGTTAGTAAGAATCTACTGGCTCCTTTTGGGACATCCAATATAGTGAAAAACTTATCATCTTCACCAGTGAGCCAGAAATCTGCCCTTGTAAAAAAAAAAAAAAAAAAAAAAAAAAAAAAAGAAAAAACAAAAGTCAAATGGCCTACTGGGCTACATTAGAGCATTGCCAGCAGTTCAAGGGAGATGATCAAGGGAGATTTTGCACTGGAGAGACACATATGAGATGTCTCAAAACAACCTCAAACTTTCTTTGATTCTAGGTGATTCTATTTTCTACTTGCCGGGGTACAATGGGCTTCTTCTCAACATCTTCTCCAGTACATATGGGCAAAAGGCATTTGGTAGTCTCCCTAATCTCCTAAAGTTTGAGTTCTTTGTCCAGTATATTTTTTTTTCTTACTACAAATGAAACTTGAAAATGGGAAGAGGAAGTGTATCCTAGCAGGCAATCATCTTCATTTCTATTTTTAATTTATCATATGACATGTTTAGTTTCATGAAGCTCAGTTTGTCTAAAGGGCATGGGCTCTATCTGTGCTTCATTTGCTCCCCAAACTAGCCAGCCACTAATGTGGGCAGTCCTGCCACAAAATGAATCTCACAGCACATGTGTGAAAGCAAACAGTTGCAAAACGTTATCTGGGCAGGGAGCAAGTCATCCCAAAAGCGACTATAGCTTTGGCTTCACTTTGAGGCAGACAGGTTTTTTCCCTTCTCTCCAGTTTTCTAGGTGCTGTTTTGAAGGATAGGTACGGGCTGAATTCCCATCATGCAGAACTGTCCTCTGCATGGGATTTATTTGTGGTATTTTTAAACCAGGCAAGAAAATGAAAATCAGCATCACAGGACATAGTTGAAAGATCTGGTTCCCTTCCAAACTCATTGGACAACTCTTTATTTACTACAAAATCTTCCTGCTCCAACACTCTTCATACCTTCAACTCCCTGAAATTTTTTTGGGGGGGAGTGCGGGTAATTTAATATTAAACTTCATATAAATAATATTTAAAAGATTAAATATATTACATTCAAATATGGTAAGGAATGTAAATCCTTGTGCTATATTTTTAATTAAATTTTCACTGAAATTTCTTGTAATAAAATTAACATGCTATCTTACAGACAAGAATCTCTGAATAATGTATAAACTAATTAAGTCCCATTTAAGTGTTTAAATATTATTATAGCAATTTTTCTGGAAGATAATCTGGCTTTGATTATGCCAAAGCCAAAGAAAACTCAAAACCCTGAGATATGGTCATTTCTAAATCCCACTTGTAATTAGTAGCTTTACAGGTGAATTTGAAATGTCAGACTTGCAAACACATTTTAAAGCTGCATTTCATGTTTTCAGGAGCTCTGGGGAAAAAAACCTGTCAGTATCAGGGACTGGTGATTCAGATTTCATTGGGATCATCCAGGTAAGTGATTTTATTAGCCACATTCTTTCTTGTTTGTGTCAGATAGACTATGCAACAGCTTTTATTCTGTGAACAGCACCTTTGAATATTCTGCTATAAATTTGAAATTAAAAAATAAAATCCATCCTAAGGAAATGTCTCTTTCTCCTGTTCCACTGTACTGTATAGAAAAAGTCCATATTCCTTTAAATAAAGGACATTTTGTTCTTAGGCAACTGCATTTAAAGGAAAACAGCAGTAATCCAAGCAGTAATCCAGTCATTTGAATCCAAAGGCAACTTCTGGCTCTAGATCTTTATTGCAGAGGCACCTGTCTCCAGGGTGTATTAATTTTTGTTTATTCTTTTTCTTTTTCTTTTCCTGGGTTACAGTCACAATCTCAGATATATCTTTCTCACTTTTATTTTTGTGTTGTTTAGCTGCACCTCTGTTCAGTGTGCTATGTTCTGCAAATCCTAGTCTTTGGCATTACTGCTTCCTCCTCATGGACCACAAAACTTAGGTTATTAACTTAGGGTTTTGTGCACCCCTCTCATTTAACCAATGATACTATTGCACTGAGTGACACCACTTTTGAGTTTATCCTGACTCCATGTTCCTAAACCTTGTTGACATAATGATTCAAGCCACTTCTGAAACTGCCAACTAGTCTCCAGAATCACTTAGGTGCTCTTGAATAGTCCATCTTTAGATCCTATGGAAATGAAATCAAATGTTCTGAAAAGCAAAAACAAGGCCAGAAACACCTAATATTTTGGAAAGAAAAAGAAAAAGAAAAAGAAAAAGAAAAAGAAAAAGAAAAAGAAAAAGAAAAAGAAAAAGAAAAAGAAAAAGAAAAAGAAAAAGAAAAAGAAAAAGAAAAAGAAAAAGAAAAAGAAGAAAGAAAAAGAAAAAGAAAAAGAAAAAGAAAAAGAAAAAGAAAAAAAAAAAGAAAAAGAAAGAGAAAAAGAAAGAGAAAAAAAAAAGAAAAAGAGAAAAAGAAAGAAAAAGAAAAAGAAAAAGAAAAAGAAAAAGAAAAAGAAAAAGAAAAAGAAAAAGAAAAAGAAAAAGAAAAAGGATAAGAAAAAGAAAAAGAAAAAGAAAAAAAAGAAAAAGAAAAAGAAAAAGAAAAAGAAAAAGAAAAAGAAAAAGAAAAAGAAAAAGGATAAGAAAAAGAAAAAGAAAAAGAAAAAGAAAAAGAAAAAGAAAAAGAAAAAGAAAAAGAAAAAGAAAAAGAAAAAAAAGAAAAAGAAAAAAGAAATCATCCTGCTAACTATAAAAATTTGTTTATAAGGAGAATAATCATAAACTTATGTATTGTTTGAATTGCAATAGAAAATAAAATAGCATGTACTATATTTGCAATTTAAGTATCTGTTAAAAAAATCTCTCACAAATCTACAGGAAAATCAATCACTTGATAATGAAGAAGACATTCCTGTGTGTCAGCATGAAAGTATGATATGTTTCCAGATGCATTTTCCTTGGGTAAAAGAGAAAAATGCAACCATTTCACAGCACTTTGCCTTGCTGGACCAAATTTATCTGTGTTGTAGCCTGGTGATGTCAACCGAGTTACAGTGTGGATGAATACAGGTCATTGTTTGTGAAGTTGGCACTGAGTGCATGTGTGGGAGGAGAAAAATGAGATCTTCTAAACTATATTTGCAGAAAAAACATGAGTATGCGTTTAGACACATACTCCTATTAAAACTGCACCATAATTTTGCCACTGGAAGTTTCAGAACAAATGGACTCCAAATGAAACAGAATGAGGGCGTTTCTCTGGGCTATTTCCTGCACTGCTGTCAGTGCTACTACATGACAGTGTGACCACATGATATTGGGCTTGGGATGTAGAACATGGGAACAAGGCTTGTCTTAGTGGTTTCCAGACCACGAATTACAGCTAAGCTAGGTGTCCACTTTCTCCCTGGCACTAATTAAAGTTAAGCAAAAAAAAAAAATCTCTTGGCTGTGTTTGACGCTTGGTACCCTGGGGAGAAGCTTAAGTGCCATGCTGGATATAAGGTTTTCTTCAGTATAAAGATTCTTCAAAATCCTAAATATCATTATGTGAAAAAGGATCCAAGTACAATGCAGAAAGCTGCAGCACAAATAGTGTCTTCATGTTCCAATACCGTGTAACTTAGGCATTTGCTGCGCACCTCAGTGGGTCAAGCTTTCAGGGGCTGACCCCCAGTTGTGCTAAAGGTCTGTGCCTCCTATGGAAGATCCCACTAGTGGGCTGCAGAGATACTCCTTATGACCTGCTTGACTTCTAGACACACTGTTATTTTCTTTGGGTCTTCATTGCCAAGTCAGAAACCAATGTATTTAACTTCACAGCAGTAGCTTTGGGAAGCAGCAAGGATTTCTGGATGGATACCTGCAATGTAAGGCAGACTACAGCAGAACGGGTGTCCACCTGACACACAGTCAGACCAAAACTGATCCCTTTCAGGAACAACTGAAAGGCTGCTGCGTTATCTCCTCCAGCCAAGCTTTGTTCCCCACTTTGCCAACTAATGCAGTCCTTTGCAGAACTCCTTGCCATGAGCAGCAAGCCAAAACAGAGAGTCCTGGAAAATGCAAGAATTTTTGCTTAGAAGTGAGACTATTGTCTGAATCCGTCTCTGTACACAGGACTGAAAAGAACCACTAGGCCTGGCATTTTTGGAAGAAGTGTAGCTTTCTCCGTCAATCATTCCTTCAAAATTGAGTCACTTGTATAAAGCTGCTGTGATTTTTGGACCATATCTAATGCTTCATAATAGCCTTCAGCATCAAAAATAAGCATATTGTCCTTATTGCTAGAAAGGGTGAATGAAAATGAAAAATATGCAGATTGGAGGTAGACCCTGAAATGCATTGGAATATGCTGATACATGCCAGGACAGTTTAAAACCACTCTTCCATTTCTGAATTTCTATAAAGAATAAACAAAACAAAACAAAACAAGATCCAGAAATCCAAACATATCTATTTTATGTATGCTGCACAAACTTCTGCCAGGGCAATTTGGTATTTCAGGTAGTATGAAATTCCTGTCCACAGCCCAGTAGTAGAAGTGTAAAGGAAAACATTTCCAGCAGGCACACTCACTTTTCATAGCACATATGTACCTTACCTGCACTCTTACCCTGTGTAACACACCCACCTCCTTCAGTCCCAGGGAAACATCCCCTGCTTCCTGCTCCCCCACTTAAGAAACACTAAACAGTAAATTTGTTTATGGCCTCCATTTTATTAATAGTGACAATCAGAGGAACTTTTATGGATATGCTTTGTTCGCTTCAGCTCTTGCTTTGTCTTCCAAGTTGGGAACCCCCACAGGACACTCATAAATGCACAAATTTACAATCTAGCCTGTGTAAAGTGCCCACAGCAGCATCTACATCGAAGTTGTCTTTGTGCTCATGCACCAGCTGTGATGCCAGAGGGCATGGGGTCAGAGCAGAGGGCTTCCTCTGGCTTTCTACAAACTGGGATCAGCCAACCTTCATTTATCTGTGGTTAAGGACTTGTTTTGGTTTCTCAGATCATGACTCCACAGAGCTGTTTGGATATTTTTAATCGAAAGACAAAGCACTTCCTCTTCCAAACTTGGTGCCTGCAAGGAGCATAACAAACTAATCATTCAGAATAATTAATTCTGTCAGAAAAATCTCTACAATTCTTACTAACGCTGAGTGTTTTGTAATCCTAATGAAAGGAAAAACCTGTCACTGTGATAATTTTCGATTGACCCATTTTCTTCAGTGGTTGGGGAGAGGGGAATGTTGTTTGTTTTTATCTCTAAGGACCATAAGCATGAAAATGATATCTGTAAATCTCACATTTCAGCCTTGCATTTCCAACTCAGCCTTCAAAGGAAACATTAGCTAGTCCAAAGAGCCAAGTAAGATTGTCAGATTGGTCATTTGTATATGCATAGCAGAGTGTCTTTCAGTTACCTGTGACTTTAGTTTCAAAATATTCCCAGGACAGGGACTAGTTTTCTCCATTTCTAAATGGGAATCTGAGATAGAGAAAATATGAGTAGCTTGCCAAGGCCGTGGAAGTAGTCCTTGCAAAGCCAAGGACTGGAATCCAAATTGGGAGTGCTTTAACCTAGCACTTAAAAGCACACCCTCCCTGTGGGTTTTAATGTAATACAAGAAGCTTAGGATTGAAAAACCATTTCTAAAGCCAAATTTTATGAGAAAGTGTGGAAAACAAAATATTAGTTTCCTACATTTGCCTAATATTGTAAACACCTAACTGCCAACTTCAGTGAGGACGCTGCCAAACAAACACAAACAAAACAAAACAAAGGAACATTTAAAAGGGAAAATGCCTGAAGTTTTAGCATTCTTTTTCATATTGTCATGCTTTGAGGTCATCTATTTTTTCTGTATTTGACAACTGAACATTAAATGTGGCAGACAGTTGCATTTCTCATTACCGAAAACAGAATGGTATAGGAAATTTGTTCTTCAATATGCAGCCTTTTATTTCTAGGTCACTAATTTGAATCGATTCCTGATCAATGGTGACTGAAAGGCATTCATATCCGGCAGCTGTTCTGTGGTCTGTGTTAAATGAGGGGACATCTTAGTTATTTCCCAGCAGTAGCCCCTCTCTCTCAGTACCAGAACAAACTGGCAGTTTTCACAGAGATGCTATGGCCTGATTGCACATGGCACTTGCAAATATCCGGACAGTGATTAACCTATTTTTGCTCTGTTTTGTAAGGCATGTATTTTTTTTTTTCAAGTAAGCCATCTTTTTTTTAATGGTAAGCCTTTTAAATATTAAATGGGATCATCTTGCTGCTTTTGTGCATTCTGTGTGCATTTTGAATGCATTCTGCCTGCATTCAGCACCATGACTGCTGTTGTGATGCTACCAGCAGTGGTCAGAGGTTGATTCTTTACATGCACAATGAGGAGTTTCCAAAACAAGCGCAGGTAGTTTCTGTGAGTGGGATTATAGGCTTTAACTATCTACATGTCATCTGTTTGGCCTAAATGAATCATCCAGACTGCCACTATACTCCAAATCTCTCCTTTAAAAAATACATCCACAGAGGCTTTGTCTGTATCAAGCAGAGGTGTTAGTTTCTCTCAGAATTCCACCTTACATCTTCAACATTTTTTACACTCCCTTCTGTAATAGCTGCAGAAACTCTCTATTACTGTACGGAAAAAATCAATTTTGTTTTTAAGGATCCATATGTATTTTCTAGCAGATATTATGGTTAAGAAAGACAAATTTAACTGCTATATTCATACTTTCCAGGTACCAGATTCCTGGTGAGTTGTTAAAGATAATGAAATGCACTAGGGCCGATATTTTCCCAAAAATTTTTCTGACCACTCTGACATGATCTCCCAAAAGATTGACATAATATATACAATGCACAATATTTTTTCTCCCAAAATATCTTTGCTTTAAACAATGCCTTCCACAAATTACTTTCTGTAGCTGGCAGTGTGTGGAAGAATATTCATTCACCCACCCACAAAAAAAATTCTAGCCTTTATTACCACCCTTTTTTCCCTTTCTCCAAACATGTTAATGCCTGCTGAACAGAAACACTAAAAGTCATAATAACTGTCTACTCACACTAGTTCCCCAATATCATGAGTTGTTGAGTTTTTCTTTTAGCATTTTGATAACAATACTGTGTAGCCAAATTGTCTGGTAGCATTAAAACCTGTCAGAGGAAGTGTATAACTTGGCTGTAAAAATTCACTGAAACTTGGCATAAAGGATTTTAGACCAGAACGAAGTTTTCTTCACAAAATATTAAATTCTTCTTTCAGATTCTTTCCATGATCTAAAAAGCAACTTTAAATGTTTTCAAAGAGACAAGTTGCAAGCCAGTAAACTATGATGTGTCTAACTATACTTGTGAGAAGAAAAAAGAGGGAATGAAAAAAGAAACTTACAGTGCCTTCAAGATTTCATGTACAAACAAGTTTATGTTTAAATAGCATTTTAAGGAATTTCATAGGCATTTACTTCACAGCCTCAAAGTTCGTTCAAGATATTGCACATGAAATACACTTCATTATATGTTTTGGGTTTTCTATTTTTCTTAAAGCCACATTTTTTACAAACTTGGGGGGTGTAAGGTGGTTATTAGTCTCTGTAGGTGAACAGAAAAACTAAAATAGAGAGAAATAAATTTTGTTACATTATGCCCATATAAACATGGGTTCCCTATGCTTAGAGTCAATGGAGTTACTCTTTTATAAACTTTATTTGACCAAAAAGGTTATTACAAATAATTATTATTTGTATTACTGAAGCAAACTGGAACACTTAAGAATGAGGACCACATTGCTTTAGGCATTGTACAATGAGAACAAAAAAAAAGGAAGATTTCAGGAGTCTGAGTGCTTACACTAGATGGAATTAGCCTGATGGGAGAGCTGCAACGGCGCTTTTGAAGTCAGGAAACAAAGTAGGTTTGCAGGAGTTTGTGGGGATTTCCTCCCACTCCTAGGTGGAGAGAAAGATGAAAAATTGAAAATGCATGGCTGAAAATTGGAAAGGAGGTGATGGAAATTGATAACACAATCCTAATGGAGGTAGCAGCCAGCCTTTTAGTACATTTAAGTGGGAATAGAGAGAGGCAGTGCATTTGTTATAGCAGAGAAGGAGGAGACAGTGCAAAGAGACAAACAGAATTATGACAGACTCAGGGCAACAGATGAGGATAATGATCTTGACAGCAGTACTCCAAATAGATATGATGAAAGCATGGTTGCAGTTGTCAGGAACAAAAGCAGAGGATACTGCAGTAAGCGAGATACGTGGCTGCAACACCAAAACTAGTCTGGATATGAGTTTCAGCTATATGGATGAGAAAAAAAAAGGCCTGTACTTGTGACACAATACAAAAAAAAAAAAAAAAAAGAATTAACAAGACATTTATTCTGGAAATAAGGACCCTTGGAGACACACCCTACAGAGGATGTCACTCTCTAGAGCTAAGTGTCAGTCTGGGAGGTTTGGTTGTTCACTGGGATGAAAGAAGAGGCTATGGGGCACACTGGGGATGTAGATGTAATTGCTGCAGCCCTGCAGGTTCTGGACTGACTGATGAAAAGGAGAGGGAGAGAGAAGGAGACAATGCAAAGGGAGGGGGAAGAGTAACAAAGAGGTGAGAGCCAGCTGGAAGGCAGCTTTTGACACCCTGTTCATGCCAAGCAGCATTTCAGCCTCATGCCCCTCAAGTAGTATTGATGCACAGACTGGATGCAGTACCCCTCATCTCATCCACAGCAGTTACATATGAACACAGGTGGCAAAATCTGCTCCTCTGTGCTCAGAAAAACAGATCATGAAATGTTTAATTCACTTTGAGACCTTTTTTTTTTTTTTTTAAGTGTTTCTGGGAGTATCTGTATATCCTGAGTATTACTTCCTGGCATAGCTTTGGGCTTTGTTCAGTTTCTTGTGCTCTAGCTCCACTGATTTCTATCTCATTGTTGAGACAGCTCAGAATTAGCATATTAACCCTTAAAATTCTTTGGATCTGATTCAGAATGTATCACTCCATTAAAAATCCAGCATTTAACAGCATCTAATTTTAACCAGCTGTATCTTTATTGATATTACATCAAGAAACAAAAAAAATGCATTTTAGGGATGCCAAGAATGCTGAAATTTCAGGTTGCATTTAGCTAAGTTCATTTGGAATCTCCAGTTCTAGACAGAGTCCTACCAGTCCTACTGTTTTTCTCTTTACTTATCCAGAGATATTTCTCTTCCTCAAGTGGATTTTAAATATCTAGGTTTTGTATTTGCATATAAATGCAGGTGGATTATGCATATAGAGCTATGAGTTTGGCACTCAAACATGTCAAAACAAAATAATTTTAAGCCAGATGCTCATATATGTTCATATTTTTCCTGACTCATACAGGAAGAATATTCTTTTAATATGCCTGGCTGGTATCCTTCATATACACTGATGTATACACTGGTGTTCTTAATATATGCTTGCTCCTAAAGAATGAAAAATATCTCTGTGTCTCATATCTATAAAAGGGCTTTTATTGATTGAAGTCACATTTATTCTAATGTTTCAGGGACTTGCAGGTTTTAGTCTTTCACGTAAAATTCCTCCTCCTTTTTTTTTTTTTTTCTCTTTTTTTTTTTTTTCTTTGCATGTGATAAATCAAGTTACTTTTTCACTCTGGACTCCATTATGGGATCACAGTGGCTATACAAACCACACGGAGTTAAGCAAACAAAGGAATTTTTTCATTTTCTCTTTCATTCAATAAAGTTCCATTTTCTGTCACCCTGCAACCTTTTGACCTGCGTCCTAATGGCACTGGTCACTCAAGGGCAAAAGTTCAGCTGTAGGTTAAGTCTGTGTGTGTTTGCACTGGGCAGGGAGACAGTGGGCTCTTGCTTCTTGTTGTCTCTCCCCAGCCCCGCCATCACCCCCTAAACGCCGGCCTCAACCCTGCTGAGCTCTCCCTGCTCCAGACCTCCCTCTGTGAAGAAGGTAAGGAGGGCTGGGAGTGAGCTTTCCCCCAGCCTTTTATTTTTCTTGCAGCTGTCAACAAAAAAACACCGTCTTGTTTTCTTGCTCGGGGGTGAGGAGGCAAGAGAGGACTATCCAGCAGGGACACTGCAGTCAGTGCTAACTGCTTACAGCCACTCGTGTCGATCACTCTTTCATTCTTCATTGCCTCTAGAAGTTGCCTCTATTTCTGAGAAAGAATATGGACCCCCTCCTTCTTCTCAGCACTGCTGGCATAAATTGTCTCAGAGTATTTGCTCCTGCTGTGAATGCACTTTACAGTGTGATTTTTCAAGGTACTCTGGAAATAAATGATACCTCAGATGCACCCACCTCTCCCAGTACCCTTCAGTGGGCTTTTCCAGGTGGCGTGGTGACCTACTGATACATTCCTACACATCATTAGAGTCATGTGCACATACCTGGAGACTCACACTGCTAGACATGGTATTCCCCTCCAAATCACTGACTCTGGTATGACATGTTGTCCTCTCTTTCAGGAGAATATGGCGCTGCCCAGTTTAGAAGTTCCTCCCAGGCAGTTCCTCTCAGTGTCCTCTTGGTCACCAGACCCTGAGCTCTTCAGGCAGCCCCTGCTTCACCACCAGACACCAGGCCACCAGCCAGCCAGTGAAGTCACACATACCCAACACACTTTTTTGAACAGGTGATTTGCTGGAGAGATGCAGTGGAGGAGGAGCTTTCACCACTTTTGGAGGAGTTTCCTCCCTCCCTGGCAAAGGGGACTGGTGAAGGGGGACTCAGGATATCACTGAGTCCATTTCTGGCTCTGTAGACCAGCAGGAACAGGGCAAACTGTGTGCTGAGTGGCTAAGACAGTTGATCCTCTGCAACAGGGACAGATAAAATCTTGAGTATATTCAGCATTGACTAAACCCTCATCCTTTCCTTAAAGAAATCTCTGTCTTAAAGGTCTAACAGGCTGCTGTAATATCAGCTCTCGACTTAAAGGACAAAATTATGTTTACCCTGTAACAGCCTGTGAATTTGAAATGACACAATCTCAGAATGGCTCAGAATGAGGGCTAGTAGCAGTGCAGATGGTGCAGTTCCCCCCTATCTCTCCTGTGAATGACCACACTTCACCACTGCCAGAGCATCCCACAGCTCCTAAGAGCGGCAGAGAGGGCGCAGGTTGTGGAGGAGCTTTTCTGGAAGGTGAGCAGTTGAACAGCTCATGCCCAAAAGGTAGTCCAGATGGCCCTGTAAATAATGAGTGGAGCTTGGGTGGCTCTGCTTCTGCCGTGGGATGGTGCTTAACCTGAGCAGGCCCCAAAGAACATGGTGGTTCCTATCAAAACACTTCTGAGCTGCAAGTTTTGCATGCTGCAAACCATCCTTAGAGAACAAATGGGCAAAAGATAAATGTTTCCTTTTTAAGCATCCCAGCAAGGATGGCTAAGGGCCCTGCCCTGAAGAAACTGAGGTTTGACTCAGACAGTGCAGGTATATAGTCTGAATTTTAAGCACAGGTGCACCAGGTTCCAGTACAACCCTTCATGTGCTGAAGCTAAGCTCAGACATAAATGCTTGCTGCATAGGATAAACCAAGCAGGGTTCTCTCTTAGTGCCCAGAGAGATGTTACATAAGAATTAAAACTTAGGTGGGAGTCAGATTGCTCTGTTTTACTCTGGTTTAAAGTGATTTGTAAAGGTCTGTACACAGAATTATTAGACTACACTGAGAAGTATAAACAGTTGTCAGGGTACAAAATGAAAATTAACAAGTTTGAGCTGTCAGGAGTAACTGAAGAAACATACAAAGCATTACTTAATTGGTGGATTTTCAGTGGCGCCCAAGAGTATTAAAACATCCAGGTATTCTAATCCCCAGGGATTTAGAACAGTTAAAATCAACTTAAATTTGATTATCAGACAATTCATTAATTACCTGGTAAATGGCAAACTGGCTTCGCTGATGAGAATAATTGGCATAATGAATAATTATGTACTAATTAGATTTGCCTACAAGCACAGAAGCCTCATTTGCCAAAATCCACCATACTCTAGAGAGACCGGCACTGATCCTGAGATTGCCTGGCCTTGGGATGCAGGGTCTAGTGACATCTAGAACAAGATAGCCATGCCCACCCTATCTAGCAGTTTGTCCAGAGCGGTCCTCAGTACCATGATTCCCTGAGATCTTGTTATTACTCATTTCATGTTTTGTTTCAGTTAAAAGTGCCCAAAATAGCAAAGAGAATGTGTCACAGATGCCAGGGAGGACTGAAGTTATTTATTGCCTTCCCTAGTGAGTGCTGTGAAGGCCTATATGTGTGTTTGAAGCTTGGGATGCTGTCAGAGGATTGTTTAGGACAGACTGAGGTCAGATTGATGCAGTCACGTTATCTGAAATGAACCCTATTTAGCCACTCCTGAGCTTTGTCACTGGGGCAGTCCAAAACAGAGCCAGGGAATCAAATAGTAGTTAAGCAATAAGGAAAATCAGGGATCCAGGCCTTGAGGAGAGGATCTGGCCTCTCTATTGTTTATTGTGGTAGTCATACAATCAGAGAATGCCTCGGCAATGAGGGGAGACATTCAGTTACCCAAATACTGAGAAGATGCTATTTCAGCTTCTGCAAATATGCCTCTCAGGGTCCAGGTGACTACAAAAGTCAAACAGATTTAGTCAATACATTTGTAATGCTGTCAGATAGGAGACAATGTTAAGATTTTTAAAGAAAGCCAAGGTTCCTTCTTAGTCCCTTTACTCTGACAATTAAAGATTTTGAGAAAAAAAAACAAAAATATGTATATCACAATCAATATATTTCATTAATGTAGAAACATTAATGTTGTAAGGCACCTTATATGGAAATTTTATCTGGCAGACATTAGTATAGGTGCTTCTAGGAAAAGGAGTGGTGTTTATGTGTCTTGTATAGCTCTATTTTCTTTTTTTCAATATGCATGAATATAGATACAGATATAGATTATATAGATGTAGAGATAGACAGACAGATAGATAGATAAGGATATATATCTAATCCTGCTAAACTCAGGTTAAATTGCATCTTTACTTATTGCAATTCTTGATCTATTTAGTAGATGCTGCAAAGAACATTAAAATATTTTCCAACAATAATAGATTTTTATAGATTTTGATAGTTTTTAAAAAATAATGTCTATAATTAATATTTCATAGTATTAAAACAACAATGAAAAATTAAGCAAGACCACAAAGTCATAGATGTTTCAAAAACATTTTTTGTATGTGAGCTCTTTCAAAGAGAAGTATTTCTGTAGCAAAATCCTATTTTCCATTTCATAAAGGATTTACCTTCTATGATAAAATGGGATTAAATACATAAAGTTCTTTATAAATCATTAAATTATTTATAAATTCTTTGAAATACATATAATTGACTCTAATATTCACCTAGTTGCAACTTCTTTTATGTGCATATATCCTTTCATTCCTGCATCTTTAAAAGTTGGGTTTATGCAACAGAAGACAAAGAAGGAAAGCTACTCATGTAATCATTTATCAGAATTTAAAATAGACTAGATGCAGTAGTTACCAGTAATTAATTGCAAAAATGTCGTTCTGAAGACCAGAGATAATCATAGGTCACATGCTGCAAATTTCACACTGATGATCTTTTTGTCTTACAGAGGAAAAGCAAGGTAAAGCATCAATGTACCCTTCAGCACCTCGGAAGATGACATTACTTGCTTTCTATGCAGAAGTAATGCTGAAATCACCTCAGAGGGTAGCGGTGAAGTGTGTGCTCTGCTTCTACCTCACTCAAGGCCTCATCTGGTTCATTAGCTTGATTGGACCCCAAGAGCAGCACACAATTCAGTTTGAGTGTGCTTCTCTGGTTTTGCTGCAGCTACAGCCCTGAATCTTGTCCAGATTCTGACATTAAAATCTAACTTGCACATATGCCTACCCAAACTGCAGAGCCCATTCCAGTTGCAACATAAACCTACCCTGGAACTGACCTAGAAGACCAGACACTGACTCGAGGTCTAAGGAGAGCTGGTTTTCATCACTAAAGAAAATGTATCTTTAAATGATGGGAAGATTTTGCTAATCAGCTATTAGCACTCAACTGATGTAGTTTTTTGGAGAGCTGTCTGACTGTACCATTGTGTCTTTTCTTTTCATTGTTAATCTGCCAGACCAAGCTGAAGGGAGATGTCTCCAAAGCAGGTTGATTTATGCCAGGGAGACTTTCTGGACTGCTGAAACCAGGGAAGCAATTTGGCACTCAGTTTATACTATTTACAAAGAAAAATGTAAGGCAGTGGGGAGGGAGGGGAGTAGGATGTGTCTGAAGAAAGCTAAGAGTTGCTAATGATGGCTTGGCAGGACTGTTAATAGCTTTTCTTATTATTATGACGCTCTATGTTGATAGCCTAGTGGATTGTTAATTTTTTTTTTTTTTTTAAGAAATTTGCACAGGGGGTTTTTTCCCATGATTTTGGCTATTTTCGTTACCCCATCACCATTAAGTTCTGAGTACTTGCTGTCAGTGACACACATGTGGTTAACACATGAGTATCTATGAATAGGTCTCTTTAACAGTACCCACGGGATAATTCTTAAAATTGTCTGTCTAAAGCTGTCTCATTTTTACTAGGAAAGGAGGGGTAGTTTGAAGAAGAACACTTGTAAATTGAATATACTGAAGTATATGATCCAGATTGATTGTAGTCAAGCATGTTTCCTTCAAAGCAGAGTTTAGGGTGACCCTATGGTGGGAAGCTATAATGTACACTAAACAACGTTCCTATGACTGAAAAGAGAGTGATTCCCCAACTGTCATCCTCAAAAACAAACTTTTCAAAAGTGTATTTTTTTATTATCCCTTTCCTGTCTCTTCTGCATCACAAGGAATGTTTCTAAACTGAAGGCAGATGCACATCTACACCCTGTTTTTCCTGCACTCTAGTTTGATGGATGTACTGGAAGATTTAAAGGTTCATTCCTCACCTCTGCAAATGTTTTTTTTTCCCCAAAATATGAAGATAGAGGACGGCCACTTCTGACCTTAGTGTGCATCCTAGAGGTACTGGGGTACATGAATACTGGGCACACTGCCCACCTTGCTTAGCCTTCAGCGGGAGGCATCACCCAGGTGACTTAGAGAGGCAGGACACCACTCTGAAGGACTGACTCAGCTACCAAAAACCCCCAAAATGGGAGACAGGAACAGGGACTGTGCCGTATTCTGGGACTGCCAATTTCACCCAACAGCCATAATTGGAAGCAACAGTCCAGCGGGCTCACTGCCCACAGCCACATTTTGTTACCATTTTCCAGACCCCTGAAAGCCAGGAAAAGGGCAGCTTGGGCCCATGCAGATGCTCATTTAGGCATTATGAGAAAGGAAGGCCGAGTCAAAGCTGATCAATTTCCAAGTGAAGGTGTGGACTGGAAAGAGTTATGGCATTTTTAGGTGAGGTAAAATCCACTGTAAAGCAACAAGTTTATTAGAGAAGATTTCCTCCAGTAATCCCTTTATTTCTTCTCTGTTCTGATTGTTATGATCCATCTACCTCTTAACACTAGCACCTAAATATAGTATATCTTAAAGAGTGGCACGGGGGGAAACATAGAGCAATGAGTACCAATATAAAAAATTCTCATTTAATTCAAACAATACTGAATTTCTGGAAAGGTCCGGTCTTGACTCACCTAGTGTTACAGTTGATGCTTCGGGCTTTTTACTGTTTCTTTTACAATGTCTTCATGATCCTCCTAATTTTAAGTAAAGATATGATTTAGACCTGCACTTTCCCTCTCTTTCTCTTTGTGATTGAGGCTTTTACATTAAGCACCTCCCAGACATCTTTTAGTTGTGGATATAACCCTTGTTATTTGCACCAGCTAAACAAAACTAGTTCAAAACTCTGCCCAAGGGAAAGCCAGAAAACAATTATTGAAACTTCCCTGCACAGTTTTCCTATACCTGAAGCAAATAGATAAGCCCTTCACAAGGTTGGACACTGTTTTCCAGGCAATTCAATTGCACAGATAACCAATTGTCAGCATCCAGCCAACGGATATCTCAACATCCCTAATTTGCTGAGGATAGAAATGAGACTCCATTTGCCTAATGCATTCTGGAGTTTGATGGAGATAATGCTGCCTCCAAACTGTCAGAGGAAAGCTGGAGCAACAGACCATCTTCTTCCCATGCAGACAGCTGTAATGAGGACATGTCCTTATCCACTATTTTTTGAATGAGAACTAAGCAATAGTAATCCTGTTGTAACAACACAAAACCAAAACTAAATTCATCCATTTTATTGAGCACTATAGATTGACTACAACAATAAAATGGTAATACCTGTCCTCCAATGATTTTATCTTTATTGTTCACAGCTTAATTGTCCCTCTGGAACTAGGATATACAAATGTATTATTAAAATGAGACATCTGGCAGTGGCCCTAAATGCCTCTATGTCAGGAATTTACTATCTATTACTTGTAACAGTAAATCTGTTGTGCACATCTGCAGCAGCAGAGAAAATCACATCTGACAGCAATGATACAAAACATTCACAGGAGCTTTGGAAAGGCATAAGACTGAATGAATCCAGGCTTTTACAATCCTTCACGATCTTCACTGAACCTGATCAAGCTGAAGGAACCCATTTTATGGCACTTTTCTCAATTTCA
Organism: Phylloscopus whistleri; assembly: GCA_017589585.1. Lineage (NCBI taxonomy): Eukaryota > Metazoa > Chordata > Aves > Passeriformes > Phylloscopidae > Phylloscopus > Phylloscopus whistleri. The sequence continues at coordinate 1,477,346 of JADMLD010001396.1, forward strand.
AATCAGCCATCCTTTCTTGAAGCAGAACACCAAGAAATCTTTCAAATAAATATGCCTATAATGAGCTCTTTTTCATGCCACATTTTATGAACTGGAAAATGTGTAAATGTTTGTAGGCTTTGTGGATTGGAGCTTAGCTGCTTTGTCTACCAGAAATAATCTTAGATGCTCATGTGAAAAAACAAACCCAAAAAACTCCTAAACAATCTACATGGCCAGGATACTAGCTCAAAACTAAATTCCTTTAAAAAACATTTGAGAGATGAGAGTTTCCTTAAGAAATGTCCAGTAGAATTCTTGGAATTAAGGAAATGCTAACATTTTGTTATCTATATCGTTTCATCTTACCCTAGGTTTATGAAAGAGAAAAAAAAATTGCCTTGGAGCAAAACTTCATATTTAAAATATTCCAGAAATAAATGAAGTTTTATTTGATGGGTATATAGTTTTGTTTTGTACAGTCCATGTTCCTGAAAGTCTGGTAAAATTGAAGAGATAAAATTTCAAATTAGAAATTCTAATCCACTCCTAGCCTTCCTATATATAAAAATAAATCTGTATAAGGATCAAAGTTATAATATGGAAAAACTAATTTACATCTTTGTTTTAAACATGCAAGGTCAGATGAACTTTTTTCAGATTCAGTGATACAGTATTATGAATACTTGCAAGACATCACAATTAATCAATTTATTCTGATCAATATGCATAATGTTTTATGTTATCTGAGGTATGTAGGATTTCATAAAGGAAGGGACTTTTAATTCATAAAGTTAAAGAAAAAAATTGACTTCCTAAAAAGAACATAGATTTGCTCTGTATTTGGCAGCCTTTTGGTTTTGGTTTTGTTGGTTTTTTTGTGGTTTTTGTTTGGTTGGTTGGTTGGTTGGTTGGTTTTGGTGGTTTTTTTTTCCAAGAGAGTCATAGTTTATCACAGTTATGCAATAAGTAGTTCTTTGGTGATCTTCTCACCTGGTAATTGTTTCTCATTTGTCTGTGTTCATATGTCTTCGTATATTTAAAATGGTGCTGTTTGATGAGTAAGCCAGAACACTGGTTTTGTTTACCAGGACTGATACACAGGTTTTTCTACACTTCTAGAGCAAGGATATATTCTGTCATATATTCTGCTGCTTCTCAAAATCAGCAATATGTACTTCTTAATATAGACTCAGAAAATGTTTTTTTATTTCTATAAGCCTGCTTTGATGGAAGTGGTTTTTATTTTTCATGACATTGAAGAACCAACTCCAATATCAACATGTTTTATTGTCTTAATGTAGCACCCAGGGGAAATAACACTGCATCTCCAAATTCTCTATTTTTTTTCTTTCAGCAGTCCAGTAATTCCCTATTTCGGTGACACATATGACAAGTAAATCATTAAACACCCCTATATATTCTAGATATGGTTTTGCAAGTCACAGGGGGAATACTGCAATTCTTTCTCAAGAAGAGAGCAAAGGCTGTATCTATGCAACAAGAGATAACTCATACCAAAACACAAAAATATCTGATCAGGAGCAGGGAAGAAAAACCCTGTGAAGCTGCACAAATGAGCAAAAGAGAGAGAGTTACACACTGAGGCAAGCACATGCACATCCTCCTGGCATGAAAGCATGCTAGCTGATTGCTCTGTTCCAGGGATGTGCCAGCCACAGAACAAGCACTGCTCATTTCCATTGCCGGGAGCCACTTCTCAACTGGCAAACGTCTGAAGGATGAGAGGTTTTTAGGAATATCAGTTTCAACACGTAATATTTTACCAGAAATCTAAAATAACAACAACAACAACAACAATAATAATAATACAGTTTAGTTAGATAAAATGGAAACAGTATGAACTCATGTAGTTGCAGCATACAACTCTTGTGGGGAGAATGCCTTTTTTAGAATTAAGTGCTACTTCCCAGTGGCCTGTACAATGGTAATAAGGAGCATGGTAAGCTGGCATTTGCACTTTCTCACATGCATGTTCTTTTACCAACAGATATCATGTGAGAATCCAGGATTAATCTCAAATATCTCTACATTCTTTTACTTTTGAATGAAGGGTGTGTGAACTCTTTTAATAAAGAGGATTAACATTATACCTGCCGTGATTTATTTCTGCTTTACTCAGGATACCTGCACCATCCCCTGTCCCTTAGATCCAGCAAAATCATCTCCCATAATAAAGAATGCAGCCTTCTGTCATGTGGAAAGAAGCCATCAGGAGGAACAAGATTACAAACCAGCATAAGGATGGGAAAGGAAAATTTAAGCAGAATGTATTCCATCAAACTGAAAACTGGCATGTGCTCAAGAGTTATTATTTCCACTTGTGCCATGGGGTCTTGAACAACAGCCATCGGTCACTGCATTCCTCTTGTATCCCAGCAGAAGGTTGGTCCTTTAAACAGTACCATGTACCTGGATAGTGGGACATGAGCTCAATATTGACAGAGGGAAGCTTGCCACCTATTGAATCACCACCTGAGTCACCATGCAGCTAAACCACAGATTACAGAACTGGAAGTGTGTGCTGCTGCACTGGAAACCATTGGTGACGATGCTACACCAAGGTCTAAGACAGGGAAACTTCACAGGTTTCAGGTTTTCTGTCTTGTGGTTCCTTGGCACAGGAAACATGAAGTGTACACAACAGGCTATAAAATCCACTTTTAGTATAAACCACAGAGCCTGACGTGCATGAGGCTTGAGAAAATAGTTTCCATTTTCTGTAATAGTGATAGTGTATACAACTTCTACCTGTAAATGTAAAATACAAGCTTGAATTATCTAAACATCCGCCCTTAAGCTTCTCACAGCTGCAAAACCCCTGAAGCAGCCGAAGGAAGAAACATGGCAATGGTTAGTGCTACATTTGAACCACTGGAAAAATAAAGACTGATCCTTATTAAAAACTTAAAACTATTTGAGAGGTTTTTTCCAGGCCATTGAGAATGTTAAGGTGGTGGTGGTGGTGGTGAGTTGAGCTCATGTCAGTTTGCTTTCTGCTGCTGCTGCTCTCAGTACTGTTGTATGAATTTGACCACTGCTACTTAAAGATTTGCTGCAAATGTTTGCAGAATGAGCTGTAGTTAACCTGGTACACAAGGTATGCCAGTGGAAGCACAGAGTAAGAGGCAGGATAAACTGCATCCAGGCTTTACTTTTCCTTTACATATGTAAAATAGAAGCACAATATTGTTAAGTAAGGATCCTAATTTGAACGCTGCACATTTCAATGTTCCTTTATTTATTCATCCCTCTGCCATCAGTCGACACCGAGCTTCCTGTGTCCCAACACACAGTGATAAAGGCACTCACCGTGCTGCCTCGTGCAGGATCTCCCCCCTCCATGCCTCCCCTCTAAGCTCTGTAGCTCTCTGTGTGACACAAAGCTGATGAAAAGCACATTCTGCCTGGGGCAGGGCAGCAGCAGAGCAGGTGCCCCACTTTGGCTGACAGGCTGGGACCTCAGCACTCCAGTGGCACTTGGCAAACAGAGCTTGTTGGGGCTGAAGGCTGCAGCCACGGTTGTTCAGGGTATAATGATACCAAGTGGTGGGAGATAAGTGTCCAGCATGTCTGCAGAGGGAACGTGCTGCAAGCAAAGGGACAAGGACAGCATGTTCCTCTAGGAAAGGGTGGCAGGTTCCAGCCACCCCAGGCCAGAGATGGTTCAGGGAACCGGCCCCAGGCCTGGCTTTTGTGAACTCCTTAGACGGACAGGCTTTCATTTGCATGAAAATAGACTTCAGGAAGCCATTAAAATGTAACAAAAAAGTATTTAATGCCCCAGTGCCTACCAAGCTTATATGAACCTCCTTATTAGACCTTTCTTTTCTTTTTCTTCTCCTCCCCTCCCTTGGCATTGCTCTGCTGCACAAACAGCCCATATGGAAAACAGCACAGCCTGGAAACACCTAGCTCTCCCTGTCCTCTTTTGCTTTTGGCTTTTGCAGCTGCTGTTTTCTCAGTGTTGTCTTGGGGCAGTTTCCTGTTGCCATAGCTGATAGCCTGCCAGCGCCTGCCTGGGCCTTTCAAGTGTCAACACTGCGAAGTTCTCTGCGATGGCCAAACGCTTGTTAATGAGATATAGCAGCTGGGTAGGGGTGAACCACTGAGATGGATAAAGGCACGCCGCTGGTGCAGGAAGCGATGCCTTTTGAATCTTTTCAGCACTCTGAAAGCATTCAAATCAAAGAGGGTATGTTGTATTCATTAATAATCCAAAGTTCCCATGCAACTGTGTTAAAGCCAGGAGTTTAACTTTGCTATGGACAGGTGATTTTTTCAACAGTGTTTTACACCGGAAGACAAAGGGCAAGAAAACAAGAGTTTATGTACTGCCAAAGGCATTACTTCCCTATCTTACAGCCAGACAGAATTGTTAAACTGAGATAGGTATTTGCCATTTCCTGACAATAAAAGCTTCTTTTTTTCTTTTATTTTTATGCTTCAAAGCTCGCAGCAGCCTGCTTGATCTCCTTCTCTCACACTTTTTTTAGACCTGTTTCTTAATTTTTTGAAAACTGTGATTAAAAGCTAGAATAAAAAGAAAAAAAAAAGAAGACAACTTGTTAAAAAAAAGCCAAAGAGCCTGTAGACAGGATTAATGACCAAAGCTGCTTTCATTCAACTGAAGCAGTCCATGTGATCTGTAGTCTGCATCTGTCTTGCTATAGCAGAACATAGGAGTGCCCAACAGCTGGGCAAAACAGGCAGAAAGCAAAAAAGCCAAAAGAAAGTAGCATACAGTACAAAATTTTAAAGGCAACATGAGCCAAAGAGCACCTTAAAGATCTTTCTGACTTTTTTTTTAGTTGGGTTGAGGCTTTTTTTTTTTTTTTTTTTTTTTTTTTAGTCAGGGGCAGCTGGGGAAAAGATTGAATGCTAAGAAAACATGTTTAAAACTGAAACAACCACAGTAGTAATAGTGACAAAATTGCTTTGGAAAAGTTAAACAAAAGAAGTGTTAGGAACAGGAAAGGGCCATATGGCTCGACAGGGCTGCCATTTTCTGGTTTATCTTAATTGTTTCCCTCACTTCTCCTCAAATGAATACAAGTGTCTCAGACTCATTTATATGCTTTCATTTCCCTTTCACAATAACTTGTTCCAAGGTAATTTAAGCCAAGCTGCTTAAGTGATATTTAGCTATGTGACTGTTTAGAGAATAGCAGTTTAGCTATATTCATCAGCCCACCACAGTTACTGTGCTTGTTTTTGGAATTTAGTTACAGCAATCAACTAGCTACTAACTGGCCCTCTTTGGGGTAAACTAAGTCAGGCAGACCCTGGCGCAGAAGCTTGTGTTGGGATCAGGAAGAGTTATGCTATTCACCTTCACAGAACTTAACTTTGGTACAGGCATATTCTTTCACTCTAAAATTTAATTCCAGTGAATTATAAAGGGGTTGGGTTGGGTTGCTTTACAGAAATGTAGGCATTTAATTTATATTTTTCTGTAAAAAGTTTCATTTTAAGGCAGTCGTCTATCACATTCTTGTGACTGAAATGACAGATGAAACCTGAATTTCCCTGTAAAACTCCCAAAAATACATTCTACCAGATTCTGTCTCTGTTGGGGGAGAGAAAGAGTACTGAGGCTTAAAGGATATTTTTATATGTGAAAAACTGTTCCAAATAGAAGATTTCAAATCAGGCCAGCCCGATGCAGAGACCATGGCCATTTTGGCCTGGATTTTATCTGTTGTGATTCCTGTGCTGCCTTCCTTGTCACACAGACTTCTGTGACTGCAGAAGGTGTGGAAAGACATCGAAGGAAGGTGCATTTGGATGTCTGGGGATGGCCATGATGTAAAAAAGGACCCTAAGTCAGGCAGGAAAGAGAGTCAAAACAAAACACTTCCTATTAATAATAACATCAAGGGTAACCATGGCAAGCTGTTAAGCCTTTAAATAAACATACCATGGCAAGCTGAAGCATAAGTTTCAACCAGCTTGTTAGAACACAGTCCTCTACCATGACAGAAGTTAAGATGTTCTGCATGCATGAAGCCTGTGCCAGGGCATAATCCACATTTTGGCTACTCTGGCTACTCAGGGTAATCAGCAGATTAGTGAAGAAGCACTGTTAATGGAGGAAGACAGGCCTTTTCTCATCTTCAGGATCTTTTCAGCCTCAGAAACTGCTGACTTGCAGAATCTGCTCAGGAAACACTTGTTCAGACACAAGGCAGTAAATTTTCTCATTCTTACAAAAGATAATGAATGATTAATAAATGAGTCAATTCAGTGAATGTCTGGCCTGTGCTTCTCCCCATACAGCTTCAAGAAGATAATTGCAGCAGTGGGGACACAGAAAGGAGGGACAGACATCTGTTGAGCGATAGTGAAGATCATGTTTTAGAAACAATTTCTGTAGGTTCACCCACTTAATAGAGAAAAAGTGCAGGGGGGGGGCGGGGAAGGATTTTCACATCAGCAGCTTTACTGGGTGCTTAAAACAAGGCAGGAATATAAATACATGATTTCTTCTTCCACCACAGTCTCACCCACAGGTGAGACTTCTAGGTTGCCCAGACCAGAACTCCTGCCTTCAGCAGAATATTTAAGTGAAAGGAGGTGAAATAGAAACCAAAATATTCCTAGACCTGTTGACTGCTTTTTTACCTTTTTCTGTCTGTTTTTTAAATGTTCACAAAACTATCAAACCTGTAACTCAGTATCCCTGAAAAAGCAGGGGAAAGGTTAGCAGAGGTAGTTGCTGATGCTGTCACAGAAAATAAGTGTGTCTATTGCAAAGGTAGGGAGAGTGTAAAGTCTTTTCAGACATAATCCTCTCAAAGAGGAGAAAACATTTTTAAGGTCCTCTCAAAAGAATATCATGAAGTATGGTTACTGTCCTTTGGAATCATTTGTATTTGCTATACAATTTAATTGATTTTATGTATATACAAAAATATCACAGTAAGGGATGGAAGGTGAGGGCAAGCAGCTTTTGTACATCCCCAAAACACTGTCTAATTTTATCATAGCACACCACTGTGCTTTCTGATAAAACTCAAGATACATCTGTTCCTAAACCTAGGCTTAGTTCCTAAGCTTAGCTTTGTCATAAAATCTCCAAATCATGGCTTTTTCCATATTAAATGCAATCTGCATTTGCACTTCTGAAAATACATGGCTTATATTACAGAACCAGCATGAGATTTATGCTCCAAATGCGTTGTCATTTCCTTTGCATGCGTGAGATTTTCTAAATTGCAGACAGACTGTGACTGGTTCCTTCCTTGCTTATGTTAGCTTGGATCCTGTTCTCAGCTAACCCTTTCTAAACTTAACTTAAATGTTGTTTCTGGTAGGTCCTCCTCATCTCTTTGGTTTATTGGATATTTCCCCTGACTTTAGATATGTAACAAGACTGCTGTTAAATGCCAGCTCCTGAGCATGAGGAAGCACATCTCTTACCCAGATTTGTCCTTGGCAACTTGATGAAAAAGCCACACCTTAATGAAAAAGCTGCACACACATATTCACCATCTTTCTCCTTTCATTCCAAGGACTGTAGCTGTATTTGTGCATGTTTGTAATGTCCCTGTTTCAGAGAAAGACAGACTGAGCCCATAAGGATCTCAAACTCTCCTGTATTCCTAAAATAAACTCCTCTGTTATCCCTGTTGTTTCCTTCAGCTTGCTTTCCTGCAAGCCTTCAGGCCTAATCATTCCCTCAAGGAACTGAAGACTCTGGATGCCTGTGTCTAAAACAGGCATTTGGGGCATATCCTCAGGCAAAAAGTACAACGTTTTACATCCCTTCTCAGAGAGAGCCTGCAATAAGCTGTGTGCACTATGGGGAGGAATGCTGGAGGGGATCCCAACTTTATGTTAGATCTGCCAACCTGACAGGTTCAACAGAAACCTCTGAAATTTCCTATCCCTACGCAGTGACCCGTGGCAAATCTGCATGACAATGTATTGTGTAATTGCAGGAAGCCAGTGCAATGTCATTCAGCAACAGGAAGCTTGGGAACTGTTTACAGCCACCACCACCACCACCACCACCACCATCAGTGACAAAACCTGTCATTACCTTGTGCACTGTTTCTTCAGAAACATGGATGCAATTGCAAAGTCTTATCACTCAGCTTTATAGGGATGATCTGCTGAAGTAAAATAATAACATAGGAAGAGCAAAAAAAGAGACTGGGCTTGGTTGATTGCTGTCATGATTACGTTACACAGGTTGAAAGACAGTTTCAGCAATTGCTTATTGTGCATGAGAAGACAGAATTGTTTGCCATCAGTTAGGCTTCAGTTAAGTTTACTATTCCTTATCTCTTGTTTAAGGTAGTACTTCAAAGGAGTACTTGCTTCTTGCCCTTTGACTCAAGTGGGCACAGCAGTGGGATGCCATGTGGGAGATGCAGATTTGAGAGCCTTCATGTACTCCCAGCTCTCAGGCTAACAAGAGGCAGGCAATTCTGCCAATGTTTTCTCTACTAATTTAGATTAACTCATGAATTCACGTGCAGAACTTTCAAAGAGCGAAATTGTACCCACATGCTGACTATGGCTAGCAAGCAGAAACATATCACAGGCCCCTATTAGCTGAGTTTTGGACACATTTTTAGGTAAACAGGGTTTTTAGGATCCATGCTTATATTCCAGAAATATGAAAACAAAGAAAAACCTGTTTGGAAAGGGAACCTATGAGCTCCCAGGGCTTAAAATCAAACACAGCTCAATAAGCAAGCTGGTTCAGTAAGGAGAAGAAGCTGACTGTAGCTTAAATGGAAGCTATATATATGGAAGATGTTATGCTCTCAGAAATTTCCAAAATCAGGCTGGTTCTTGCTATGAACTAACCTTTCAACTCTACTTTTAAAAATTCTGAACTCTTCTTTTAATGAATATCTCAAGCAGACAAAATCAGGTCACCAGATGCTATAAACACAAAGGGGCTGATGTATTGAGCAAAGATATCTAGGCAGCAGCACCTTCAGATTTAGAAATGAGACTGTCCGTGGTAGAAAGCATTGTCAGCTCAGGGGCGAGACAGTTGTGGTTCTGCTAATATCATCTTCTCTTGGGGGAGTAATAGGTTTGCTGGACATAACGAGGCCAAGGAGTTTTCAGAAAATGAAAAGATATAATAACCATTGCTAGAACTGACAGTCACAGATTCTTCAGTTCAGTAACCAAGCTCTCCCCTATCATTCCAAACCCCCTGGAAACAGATTTGACGAATTTGGTATGAATGCACAAAGTGCTTCTATATCTCAAGTGTATATGTGGTGGAGGGGATGAGGTATTAGTTCAAATTTTTACTAAACTGTATTGTTCTTCTGATATTAGGTTTTGACTTCAGTATAATTTTAGCCACACAGAGAGAAGGTTTTTATTTAATGTAATGCTGAAATTATTATTTGTATTACAATAGTAATATCCAGGTTGTGAGGTACTTCTTCACAACTCTACTGTTGTGTTCTGCTCTAGAGAATCAGATAGTAAAAGACCATTTGTGCCACAATGAAGGATATAAAAAACCCCAAAATATTTAGAGCAGAACACAGGTAACAAAGAATCTGACCAACAGCTGCTCAGAGACAAGAACAAATAATATAGCCAGGTCTCATCTGTCCAAATTTCAAAAGATACACCGTGTAAGCTTTTTTGATGGACTATTTCTAGACTCATTTTTGTAACCAAAAATTTTTTTTAAAGCAGCTCCCAAGAAGAGAAGAAGTAACTCCAGTGAGGCTCTTTGGTACTCATACCACTCTAGCACATGTTTCTACACAATCTTCACCCATGTCCAGGATTCTGGAAAAGTTTGCTCAGCTCGTGCTACCTCTTTTTCATTTCAGCAACACTGCTTTGGATGTCCAGTCCAGACTGCCCTTGATAATTGTACACCTCCAATACATAATGGAAACCTCTTGTACAGGTGACCCTTTTGTGTTTAAATGACATGGGTACAGTGAGTTCGAAGGAACACCGTACGCAGCCATTAGTTCCTACAGCAGTTCTAAGGACTCTTGTGGAGGAGGGTACTACTTGTTCTAAGAAAAGGTATCTGATCTGACCCTAAACAGGCAACTGCTCAAAAAGCAAGAGAGCTCTTCTATTTAATGAAACACTTTTCTAGAGAAAAGGAGAAACTGAAGGAGCAGAAGAGAAGAAGGGGAGTGTGAATATGCCTAAGAACCTGTTCTAGTGGTTTCAGTCCTTGGTTTAAGTCAATGTCTCCTGCCTCCTTGAAAATACCACAGGTATCCAGCCACTGAATTTTAAGGACAGATCTCAGAGGTACCTGTACAATTCACTCCTGTTGTGGAGCTTTTTCTGGTTACAAAGGGTACAAAGAAAAAGAAGGAGAAACTATGTTTCAAAAGATTACATGTTTTAATCACTAACACTTTCTATTGTTCAAGATTACACTTTTATTAAATGAGTGTTTCACTTTCAAGTATATGAGAGTATTTGAAATATTTCAAGGGCACTTCTTTTAGCTTCTAACAACTAGACGTTGCTGCCACCACTGGACTATTATTTAGAAGGAACATGAACCAGAGATATTCTGACCTCAGCAGTTAGTTTGTTTTACTGACAGGCACGTAGTTAAGTGTACATTAAATAATGGAATGCTTATTTTTCATCATTGCCATGATTAATTGAGGAAATTAAGGGAAAATCAAGAAATGCTAGCCAAAATTTTCCAGTCATCCTTTTAGCTGCAATACAGCTAACAGAAGTACATTATAGTGAAGTCAGTGAGAAATATTTTCTCTTTTTTCCTCTTTTCGAGACAATACTTATTAAAGGATTGTCATTATTTTTATATTCTTACTTGTAAACAAGTAGAAAATAAATTCATTGCCTGACATGTTCTGGCATTTAAAAAGACATTAAAAACAAGTTAGAATCATAGAATCATTTAGGTCATAAAAGACCTCCAAGATCATCTAGTCAAATCATTTACCTAGAGCCGCCATGTTCACCAGTAAGCCATGTCCCTAAGTGCCACATCCACACACCTTTTAAATACCTCCAGGGATGCTGAATACTGTTTCAGTGCTTGAAAACTCTTTCAGTGAAAAAATTTTTCCTACTACGCAATCTAAAACTCCCCTGCTCCAACTTGAGGAGCAGTTCCATCTCATTCTGTCATTTGCTCCCTAGGAGAAGAGATGAACCCCCACCTTACTGCAACCTCCTTTCAGGTGAAACCCCAGGTTTCCAACAGGTGACCAACCCCAGCTTCCTCAGCTGATCCTCATTAAGACTTGCATTCCAGACTGTCATGGGCTAGGAGGGGCCTGATTTTGTTCCAATCGGGGTCAGCTTTTTTGATTGACAAGCAGTTTGTCCAGTGGAGGACAAGCTGCGACTTTTGGCAAAATGCTTAAAAAGGCTGGGTGGGGGGAGGAGGGACCTCTTTGTCTTTAGGGTGGCAGACTAAGGACAGGGGGCCGCCGGGGGGCCGGCTGGGCCTCGGTGCCCCCCCACCCCGGGGCGGCTGCGGCGGGCCGGGCCGGGCCGGGCCGGGCCCCGATGTTGCCGGAGCCGGGGCAGGCCAGGTCGGAGCTTTAGGAGCCGCTGTCTCGCGGAGAGGCGGACAGCATGGAGAGAGAGAGAGAGAGCTCGGACGGAGTGCCCCTTCGCCCTTGCTATTCTTTTCAAGCCGAAGAAACCAGCGCACGGCTTCTAAACGACTCAGTTTCCCGCCGCAGAGCCACGTGGGCAGCCCGGCAGTCCGAAAAGTTTAACCTTTTGTTGTGAGCAGATGGATTTTCCTAAACATCATCTTTCTCCGGAAGAAGAATAGTTATAGCGAATGAACTATGGAAAGACACGGCATGAAGCTACAGTCGGTAAGGGAAGAGTGAAAAGGACTTTAAGGCAAAAGGACAAGGAGTGGCCTAATTTTGGCTGGACATTTCTGGTAAAACTATAGAGACTGAACTAGTTTTTTCCTGTAACATATAAATGCTTTTGGGGGGATGTAAGGTTCTAGTTAAAAGTGATATGAAGCTTTTTGCTCCTAAAGAAAAAGGAGATTTGTTTTTGGGTCTTGAGATGATTTTAGAAATAGAAGAAGAGAATCTTTGTGTCATACTAGAGGAGGCATCCTTAAACAGTACCCCAATAAGCAAATATGGCCTATGTGCAGTGTTGAGAGGGCTGCTAATGGGTAGGATTTCGCAGTTTGCAGGAGTTCCTTTAAAATCTTCACAGATGTAGAGCATGGGATGTCTATATAGAACCCAGAGAGACTCCTTTCCTAAAAGAACTGATAAAAGGTTATTTTTTAAAATGGTAAAACTGGCTGAAGTTGCAAGTCATGTCTTTTTATGTTGAGTGAAGAAAGGTAAAAAACTTAGAAAGAGAAAGAAAGATGTTTTAGAAGTTTCATTTGTTGTTGTTGTTGTTTTTTTTTCCTTTTCTTGTTGTTGTTGTGTGTATTAATAAACTATCTTTGTAATTTAAAGATGGGCCTGGTTTGCTTTATATTCTTCCAGTCAAATGAAATATAGAACGTGATTAAACCATCACACAGACTATTCCCTTCTCTGGAACTGCCCAAGCACTTTAGTGCCCTATTTTTAGTGAGGGGCCCCAAACTGAATACAGGATTCAAGGCATGGCTGCATCAAGGTGGGGGGAACTCAATGCCCTGGCCCTGCAGGCCACACTTGCTGACACAGACCAGGATGCCATTGGCCTTCTCAGCCACCTCAGCACATGCTGGCTCATGTTCAACTTTTGTCAACCAGCACCCTCAGGTCATTTCCTACTGAGCCACTTCCAGTCACTCATCCCTCAGCCTGTAGTGATGCAGGGGGTTGTTGTGACCAAAGTGCAGGACCTGGTACTTTGCCTTGTTGAACCTCATACAACTGGCTTCAGCACGCTGATCCAGTCTGTCCAGATCCCTCTGCAGAACCTTCCTACCCTCCACAGATCAACACTCCCACACAACTTGGTGTCATTTATGAACTGATAAAGTTATTAAACAGAACTGGCCCTAGACCTGATTCTTAGGGAAGCCCACTTGTGACCACCAGCTGGGTGTAACCCATTAACCATCATTCTCTGGGTCCAGACATCCAGCCAATTTAACCCAGTGAAGAGAGTACCCGCTCAAGCCATGAGCAGCCAGTTTCTCAAGGAAAATTCTGCAGAAAAAGGAGTCAAGGGCTTTACTAAAGGCCAGGTAGACAACATCCACATCCTTTCCCACATCCTCTGAGTGGGTCACCTTGAACTAGATGGTCAAGCAGGACCTACTTTCCATAAACCCATGCTTGGCAGCCCTGGTCACCTGCTTGTCCTGTATGTGCCATGTGATCGTACTCTGTACAATCCTGCTCCATGACCTTCCCCAGCACTGAGGTCAGTTCCCTGAATTCTCCTTCTGGCCTTTCTTGTAATTGGGTGGCACATTCACTGACTTTCAGTCAAGTGGAACTTCCCCAGTTAGGCAGAGCTGCTGGTAACTGATGATGGAAAGTGGTTCAGTGAGCACTTCTGCCAGCTCCTGCAGTACTTTCTGGTGGATCCCACCCAGCCCTGTAGACTTGTGTGTGTCTAACTGGTGCTGCAGGTTCATTTCCCCTTGGATTTATGGGAGCTTCATTCTGTTTCCTGTCCCTGTGTTCCAGTGCAGGGATTTAACCACAATGTGTGGTGGGTTTACAGGACTGCTTAAATTGAAGCAGTCCAGACGGCTCTGTGAGTTAATAAAACTCAACCCACTTGTAAACTCCTGTTCACCTGAATTTTTGAGTCATCCGGCACCACATAGCCATACTATCTCAAACATGATGGTGCATAATGGATGCATTTTCAATGCATCACAGGAAAATGGCACTTTTTAATAGATGGTACAGCAATAGCAGATCATCATTATTTTTCAGAAGTATTTCTAAGTATTTTCTTACCTATTCCATAAAGAAATGTCCTAGTTTTATTATTACTATGACAACTACTCAAAAACACTGGGGAAAATAAAAACCTACCTCGCTTTTATGTCAAGCAATTCAAATCAAATCTGTGACTAGACTTTCATTTTGGGGTCAAATTCTGAGTGCAGGTGGTTCTCATTGAATTCAACATGATGCCAAAGAATGCAACAGAGGACTGAATTTGGCCTCTATCAGCTAGCCTGAATATACAATACGGTTCTGCCTTTACACTCTATTGGAAAGATACTGTACCCCTTTAGTTTACGAGTCTGCTTATTATCAGTCTTTGGGAAAGAAAAGATGGTTAAATTTAGATTTCCACAGAATGTTTTGATTTAAGCAAAGGAATTCAGTGACCACCAGCTTGGAACATCCTTCTGGTGTCAGAAGTAAGCAGATTCGAAAAAGCTGTGCACGTACACTTGATTGATTGAAGGGGAGAACAAAGAGAAGGTCAGCTCTCCAGGTTTAGATGAGGATCAGGTGGTTTCAAGCTAAAAAGAAACAGGGACCTTTGTTTTGTTTTAAGCAGAATTCTGGGAACCTCCATGTTTCTATGTATCCTGCATTGCTCTAAAATGAAGGAGGAAAAAATATCTACAAAAAGACTTGTTACACCATTTTTCTCACTCATTCATTCTGATGGGATGTGAAATCTCCCACATTTCCCATCTTTGAACAAACTGCCTCAAAATGATTATTCTTACTTGGCATTAGGTAAATATGACCTGAGTGATACAGTAACATTGGGCCAAACACTTCTATGGGGTTGGACATTGCACTGCTTCGACAGAAAGATCCATATCCTTGAAAGCAACTTTTAATATTTAAATCCTACATGAAATTAATAAATAATCATCTAGGAAATAAATAAATAAATAATAGGCAAATACAAAAATAAAAACATATGTGAAAGCGGTACACTAAAAGAGTCAGAATGATTGGCAGTGCCATCAGCAAACTCTAGATCAGGGAGGATTACTGCTAGCAGCAGTAATCTCTCATTTCTGTCCAAACACTTGGCAGCTCATGCTGCAGCCTGGCTGAATTTCTTCCTTCACACTTTTGCCCTGTAGGGTTAGAAGATTCCAGCTTGCTCACACCTCCTACTGCAGGGACTTATGCAGATGGATATTTACTATTCCACTGTTCTTGGCCTTCATTTTGATAATTTTCATTCATTTTCATGGAATTAATCTGCCAAATTTACCTCAGAAAATGCACCAAACAGGGTGCTAGGCACTGAGAAGAATACTTTGCTCTTTTATAATATAGCCAGAGATGCTGTACCCTAGGGTAGTCAAGTGAATTATTTTCAATAGATAATGCGTTGCGGGGGCGGGCGGGGGGGAAGGCTTTTTTAACTGAAAGTGATTCTTCAATGTGAATCAGATTTGGTAAATTTGGATTGGTGTAAAAAAATAATTAAAAATTTTAAAAATTACAAATTGTCTTATCTAAGTATTTCTGAAAGAAAAAGGTAAAGAAAAGCTACATTTATGAAGGAGATTTGGAGCAATTCATGAATCTAGAGGAGGCATATGCCTTTGTGATGGTTTAATCACGTTCTATATTTTATTTGACTGGAAGAATATAAAGCAAACCAGGCCCATCTTTAAATTACAAAGATAGTTTATTAATACACACAAAAACAACAAGAAAAGGGAAAAAAGACAACAACAACAACAAATGAAACTTCTAAAACATCTTTCTTTCTCTTTCTAAGTTTTTTACCTTTCTTCACTCAACATAAAAAGACATGACTTGCAACTTCAGCCAGTTTTACCATTTTAAAAATAACCTTTTATCAGTTCTTTTAGGAAAGGAGTCTCTCTGGGTTCTATATAGACATACCATACCCATTAGCAGTTCTCTCAACACTGCACATAGGCCATATTTGCTTACTGGGGTACTGTTTAAGGATGCCTCCTCTAGTATGACACAAAGATTCTCTTTTTCTATTTCCAAAATCATCTCAAGACCCAAAAACAAATCTCCTCTTTCTTTAGGAGCAAAAAAGCTTCATATCACTTTTAACTAGAACCTTACATCCCCCCAAAAGCATTTATATGTTACAGGAAACAAAACCAGTTCAGTCTTTATAGTTTACCAGAAATGTCCAGCCAAAATTAGGCCACTCCTTGTCCTTTTGCCTTAAAGTCCTTTTCACTCTTCCCTTACCGACTGTAGCTTCATGCCGTGTCTTTCCATAGTTCCTTCGCTATAACTGTTCTTCTTCCGGAGAAATATGATGTTTAGGAAAATCCATCTGCTCACAACAAAAGGTTAAACTTTTCGGGCTGTCGGGCTGCCCACGTGGCTCTGCGGCGGGAAACTGAGTCGTTTAGAAGCCGTGCGCTGGTTTCTTCGGCTTGAAAAGAATAGCAAGGGCGAAGGGGCACTCCGTCCGAGCTCTCTCTCTCTCTCCATGCTGTCCGCCTCTCCGCGAGACAGCGGCTCCTAAAGCTCCGACCCGGCCTGCCCCGGCTCCGGCAGCATTGGGGCCCGGCCCGGCCCGCCCGGCCCGCCGCAGCCGCCCCAGGGTGGGGGGGCACCGAGGCCGGCCGGCCCGGCCCGGCCCGCCGCAGCCGCCCCGGGGTGGGGGGGGGGGGCACCGAGGCCGGCCGGCCCGGCCCGGCCCGCCGCAGCCGCCCCGGGGTGGGGGGGCACCGAGGCCGGCCGGCCCCAGCGGCTCCCTGTCCCCGGCCTGCCACACCGCAAGACAAAGAGATCGCTCCTCCCCCCCCCAGCCTTTTTAAGCATTTCGCCAAAAGTCGCAGCTTGTCTTCTACTGGATAAATTGCTTGTCAATCAAAAAAACTGACCCCGATTGGAACAAAATCAGGCTTTTCCTAGCCTATGACAGCCTTACAAGTTTGGATAATATTATCCAACATATGAAGCTAACATTCAAATCTTGCCTTTGCCTCATTCAGTGTGTGAGCTTAAAATGTGTCCCTTGACTTAGCAGAGCACATAACCAGCCTAGTAAACACATGGGTTTTTCAGTGGAAGGTTGTTCTGGTTTGCATGACAAATGAGAGCCAGCAGGTCTGCAGTCAATGACCTTTCTCTCTCTCAACTCTATGCACTATAAACCTCTAGTCTTCTTCCCCCAATTCATATTTATTTCAAGTGCAGATTTCAGTAGGACGGTAAAGTAGGGCCTCTCTCAAGGTTCCTAATACTTAGTTATTAGAATTTAATTCCCTAGTGGAAAGCCCTAACCCAGAGCCAGATCTGATGATCTAGATGCAAAGTGATTTGAAAGAGGCATGGTGTGCCTCCTTCACCACCATTTAATACTAACTTGTATCTAAGGGGGAGTAAGCTATTCTCCCTCTTAACTATGGAATTTCTTCCACTTTGACTGATTGTCAGCCCAGCTTCCACAAGAGTGATAGAAGTTTCCTCCATTCAGATGTGGCTCATGCAACTGCACTCAGGTCTCCCCGTTGCCTTGAGCTCTGGTCTGTTGCAAAACCTCCACAGGCTGTGCTTCTGAATAGAAGAGGATGTGTCTGCTTTGCACTGTATGGCTCTCAAAACCATTGTAGGAGTAGCTCCCAAAAAGGTTGTTCTCCATCTGCTTTTCTCTCTTCCTTTAATGAATAAAATCAAAATAATAGTCTCGCTATCCTACAAGCTTAGAAATTGAGAATAGTGAGATGCACTGTAATGAAAGGGAAATGCACCTTAATGAAAGTGACTCACTTTGAAAGGTGCTTTTGGCTATTACATCTCATAGGAAGCTAAATCATTTCATCTCTGAAGGAGAAAGTTTATACTGAAGTCAGCTATAAATAGCAGAGTTTTATTTGAATGAGATACACTGTCTCTGTTCTGTGGCAGGGATTATTTTTGGCTGATACTATCTCTTTTGTGTAAAATAAACCTGATATTACAGTGTGCATAGTTTAGGATATCAAATGTTCTCTTTTGTTAGTATTAATGTCATTATCAGGTTCCTCATGCATTTGACATAGGCGGATTTTAAAAAGGAAGTTGGATCGAAGTGTTCCTGTGTGTGGAAAAAAGTAAGAATTATTTCTTCCCCTCGTATATTTATCATATCACAATTCCTCTTTCTGTCTCCTGCCTGTTTTAACTGCCAAACTGTCCAATATTTCATGTATTTTCCACTCTTCACTTAGAAAAAAGATCTCAGCTATTCAAAGTTACATTGTCCACTCCTCAGTCTTGTCAACAAGCTGAAATGCTGCACAGAATATTTTCTGACTGTGATCAATTCAGCTCCAGTTTTTGAGATGTTACTTAACATGAACAGTTTCTCAAAATCAACATTTATTTACTGAGAGCAACGCTTGATATACACAAAAATAAATCTTTTATAAATCTTATATTTTCAATGTAAGCTCAAATGATATCAGGTATAAAATACAGAAATATAGCTCTTTGTAAAGGAAATTGATGTGAGACTGAAGCAGGCAAGCTGAAAATGCAGGGTTGTAATATACATTTAGAGCACCTGCTCCCTGCAGCCACAGGGGATCCATTGCAACAGTACCTTAACTCCCACAATGTCTGACAGAGCTCTGAGACACTTCTTTGCACAAAGGAACATGAGGAACATACTCTTTTAAGTACTGAGTTTTTGATACCTGAATATGTTTCAGGATTTTGAGAAAAGGGGGAATTCCTGTAAAGATTTTCTGGACATTTTAGAAACAATTTCATAAGCAGCCCCCACCAAAACCAGAAGTATCTGAGAAAGCCCGTAGAGAACTGTTCCAAGTCTTAGGAATTTTCTTATTTCTGTCCTCAGCACCAAAATTTATATATATATAAATGTGTGTGTATACATATATTTAAAGCAAAATACTTGCAAAAATTTGGTTTAGAGCACAGTTAAATGAATGTTTAAACTAGAAGAGAGGAGATGGCAACTTCTGCCAGAGGTGATAGTGAAGAATTGGATCTGTGCTAACCACCTAGCATATGTCAGCTGCTGAAATCTTAGAATCTCATTTTCATTGACAATGTTACCAAGCACTATAACTATCTATAGATTTGTGTAACAGATACAAACATACAGAGCTTTATAGAAAGACCATATGCACTGCCATCAGGTGCTCAAAATGAATCCATATATTAGTTCACAGGGTATCTTTTTTTTCAATCTGTGACCTCATGCTAGGTGGGAAAATACAGAAGAAAAAACAGAGGAGATTAATTTCCATGTATTAATAGGGATAATCAGGATTCTCACTAGCCTTTCACTAAAATTCATGTGCTAATTTTGGTTTTGGTAGACTTCCAGAAACCCTTTCTTCAATGGAAATAAAATTTTATCAAGAAATCAAAACTGTTCTAAAAGGCTAAATATACACTGCATTTTCTCTAGACTACAGCATAACCTGATTCCTATTTTAGAAATTTAATATCAGAAATTATAAAATTTTACTTGCAAAAGGCAATCCTTTTGCTTCTATTTTAAGTAGAAAAGTTAAATGTTAAACATATTTATTATCAGGCATATCTGCTTAGACACTGAAAAGAAATTTTGGAGTCTCTTTGATGGTCTTATGGAGAACAAATATGCTGATGGAATATTGTCTTTGTATCTGCACCAGAAAAACACCTGCTGATCCATTAGAATGAAGAATTAGAGTCTGCTCTGGGAAGTCTAGCAAACTAACAAAATGTATTTGAGTACCAGAAATAACTAGCTTGGGACTCGAATCCTCTATTTTCCCCTTTTTCTCCTTCTTTGGTTAAATACTGCCTAAGAAAACCCCAAGAACCTCAGATGGCTGTTGGCAACTTGATAGCAGGAGAGATCAGTTCTCACTGCCCTCAGTGGTACATATAAAACATTCTGATTTTTAATCACACTATATATGTACAGATATACACATAAATTGTTCAGTGAGCAGTGGGATGAACTGGATGTTTTTCCTCATGTATTTCCACTCCACACCATGCCTCCACAGTCCCCTGAGAGCCCCAGCTCTTTGGTCAGCAAAGCAACAGCATGTGTTGTCCTGCAGCCAGCAGTGTATGCAAACTGGTCACCTGCAATCCCTTCAAGCATTACAGAGATGGATTACAATGGCTTTTCTTTTGATAGCTGCCCTTATTTGGGTCTCTCTTGCCTTCACAGCCATCACTTTCTGCAAAATGTGCAGGAAGTTTGGGGTCCTGGGTCCTCTGGCTTATTAGTTTTGGTTGTCACATAGCAACCAGTTCAAAAATTATTACAGAGGAGGAACAAGCAAGATGTATGGGCATGCCCTTCACCATGTGATGGCCTAAGCCTCCTTCCTCTCAGAAACTAAACTAAACTCATGCACATATGTGTATATATTTAAGTTAGGGAAAATACTAATGCAGTTATCTCACTTTAAATATACAGATTATAAAAACTGCTGAAGAACAGTTCAAACAGACAAGCAGGGGATTTTATGTGATACTGCTATTTCACAGTTTAAACAAAGCAGTCATGGCACTTCTCATTTCAGTTACATCAAAGTGTAGCACATGCAAAGCATAGATCCAGGCAGCTGAAGATCCTAACTCAAGCTAACAGCAACCTAGTGAAGGGAGGTTAATGCTTGCTCCCCAGTTTTACTCAGTGTCTTTAAAGTATGGCTGCAACAGGCTCAAACCAACATGTGAAGTCTGAAGTGTGTTTTGGAACTCTGTCAAATGATGTGAAACAATAAACTCCTGAAAGGAGTAATGCCATTAAAAAATCGGTTTCAGGTACCTTGTCATCCAAGGAGTTAAAGATAGCAATGAATCCAAGAAGGATTTTGCTTTTTGACAGCTCTGGAAAAATAACCATAGATTTTTATAGAAACCATAAAACAGTATGATGAATTATTTTTTTAGGTGTTCTTGGACCAACTCTTGCACTGCTGTAACAAAAAAAAAAAAAAAAAAAAAAATTCCTTTAAAAGCAAACAGAAGCTTTTGTAAGGGTACTGCAGGAAAGAATTGGTCCACAGCCTGTCCTTTAAGAAAAGGCTGATGCACTAGTAATAGCTACATTCACAAATTTCCAGTAGAACAGTACTTAGATTCCCACAAAAGATACTCTAAAGAGTGGCAGAAAGCCCCAAAGCTGCAGAATACCTGCTAGTCAGCAAGCCTTGGTTCCTGTCTCTCCCGCTCAAGCGTCTCAGTGTTATGTAACAGGAGAAGGGAATGTTCCTCTCTTTTGGCAAAGGACACTGAACCCGGCAATTTGTCTTGATGGGACTGAGCAGAGCGCATGAAACCAAGTGAGTTATTGCGGCCTGCGGTTTCAGGAACCGGTTTAAAGATAGCCTCCAAATTATCAAAATTTACATAAAGAAAGACATCTGACTACGGCCATGAAATACTTCTACCAAGTTTGGAAAGCAAAACTCAAGCAATGAATGGTCTATGTCATAAATGAATTTTTTGGCTGGATGAACAGGCCAGCGAAGAAAGAACATTGAATAAGCAAAGGTTTTAATATTCTGACAATTATAAACAGTCCTTTGTTTTTTCTTTTTCTCTTACATACACGAGGGTGTTGGCTGGGGAAGCTATATATTCATAAAACATCTGGTGTTCAGCTTGTTGTTATAATCAATCAGTCTTTTTATTTTATTTTTCCAACACTGCAGAAAAAAAATAAAAGGACTTGGACTGCTTAATTAAAGAACCAAAGCCTCTTCCTTCTGGAAAAAGGGCGGCGGGTTGTGACTCACAGTCAATTATTTGCAAGATTTGTCTGAAGAAGGGAAGTCCTCATGGTTGGAAAGAACAGTTTCTTGTGGGTTTAATATCTTATGGTAAAAACTGTTGAACAGATCATCTCCAGAGCAATTATTTGTGCACAAGACAGAGAATGGCATTGCTGATTAACTGTTTTAAGGCATTTACAGTGAATAGTCCTTATTTAGAGAGACTATATATAGTGGGAAAATGACACTTCAGATTTTATTCCCTACAATTATAAATGTAGTAATAACACAAGCATGCATACTCGTATAAACATAAACATACATAAAAGATAATTAAGCATACATAATAATAACACTTTCACATAACTGCAATGCTTCCTAGCTCCCATCATTTGCAATAAAGCATTACAGCTTCCCCAAATGATTTATATGCTGCCAGCACTAAGTTTGAAAGCTCATTCAGCAGCTAGTTGCCCCATTTGATAGTGGTGGTATCTTTTTGCATCTTACAACTAGAGGGGCACATTTGAAAAGCTTTTTCAGCCTACCATCCCTGCAGAGGACAGAGAAGATATTGTCTGCATGATAGTTGAAAATCTGATTCTGCTTCTGAAAGTTTAGTTAGTGACACTGACTTCTATCTGCAGTCTTACCAGTACTTCTACGGCCACTCAAGTGGAGAGGGGACACACAACTGCTTAGCACCTACATCCCAACTGTACCTTCACATTCAGGACTTCGGACTCTGAGAAATGCAAAAAGAAATACTGAAAACTAAATTACTCATCATCCACACCTCTTTCAATATGTGCCAAGAAGATGTGCCATGTGTATGTGTGCGTTTATGCTTGCACCTTGACATAACTATGTGCTTACCATTAACATTCTACACCTGAAACTCTTTTAGGCATCAGAAGGAACCTGATGGAAGATACTTGAGCATCTCGTGATAACAAATACTCACTCTCAGGTAATTGAATCCCATCCCAGCTCTTCACTTCCCCGCTGACATGAAAAGAAGTTTAGTTCTTTAGTTTACATGCAGAAACTTTTCATCAGATACCCAAAATTATGTGTCTTAATTTGAGGGTGAACCCTCGTCACCCAGTGTGATTTCAGCGCTCACTGGACTTTTCTGAGCAGTTTTGAAGCTTGTCTCTGTCAATGATTGAGTGAGCTTAGAAAGAGAGTCAGTGATCATAGGAATTCCAGATGCAAAATGTGATTAGTAGACATTTTTGCAATTGTGTAAATAGGACATAGCACACATTTTCACATGTAAAATAAAACTTTAAAACTGAAAAATATCTTTGAGTTCTTTCATCTTTCTTTGAAAGCCCTTTTTATCCCCCCAAGGTTCATCTCTCATAAACATATTAAAACACCACAAGCAAACAAATAAGATAATTCACTGATGAAATGACTTGCCACATAAGCACACACACTATGCAGCGAACCTCACCATGACTTTGCCGTGCCTACACATTAATGAAAAAATCTTGTGTTTTGTAAATAAGCTCTGCAAAGTCTGGTGGAAAAGTGCTTTCTTCCTTGTTTCATCAATAAAGTTACTATGTGACTTTTAAAAAATTCCACTGCACTAGGAAAATTTCTGTTTCCTTTTATGTCCAGATTTAGCAAGTTTTTCAAAGCCCTTCTTATTAAGAAAAGTTGTGGCTGGAAACATGGATAAGTAGCTACAACGATTCCAGAAGCTATAAATATTCAGGTTATGATATTCAAGAAATTATCCTCTCTGAGGTGGGCTTTATTGTCTCCTAGGGCCCACCTGCAGCTAGGTAAGGGCCTCCCAAAGTGAAGTGGATGGCCCTAAATGATCATAGGTGGTTTTTAAAAAATAAACATAAAATTAGTTTCACACCTACTTAGACAGTTTAGAATTTTAATGTGCAAAGTCTGCCAGGGTTTTGCAGAGAAATAAGGCCATGCATTCAAACTCCCTGAAGCCAATCAGAAAGCCAGGCTGAGTACTACCCATTTTGCAATTAGAATCACTGCTCCATTCTAGAGCACATCATTAAGAAACAAACTTACTTTGATCACATTTTAACATGTAGATTCCCCCTCAGAAAAAAACCAAAACACCAAAAACCCTAACGATGCTTGAAAAAGAATGTTCTAGCCTCAAAAACACCAAGAGGTGAGATCTGTCTCACGCACGCAATCTAGCACGTAGCAGGTTTTCCAAATTTTTCTGAACATGCGCCCCCAGCTCCCCTCCTCCTTCCTGCTGAGAGGCTCCCTCTAGGCGCATTCTGATACATTTATAGTTTTACTTGTGACTTCTGGATGTCTGGTAGCCCTGGCAAGGGTCAAAAGCTTTATACCTGGAGTTGCCAGCCATATGACAGGTTGGTCAAGTCTCCTCCAAGGTGTCCTATCTGACCACCCACCTTCCCCTGACATTTCCATGGAGCAGCAGCTGACAGGCAGCCCGAGCGCTGCCCCCTGAGCTGCACGTGCAGCCCGTCCAGCAAGTCCTGCATTTATCTTGGATTTATTCCACATCTGCCAAACACCCCTTACACACATCTCCAATTTGGAAAAGCTCTGGGTATGACTGAGCTTTAGTCAAACCACTCATTGCCTTCAGAGGAGGGATGGAGAGAGGTATGTTTCACTGGTTTAAATCAGCTTTTCTCTATGTCACTCAACACTGGACAGTGCTTTTTCTTACTGGAGCCCTGGTATTCTGAGTGATTTAACTCTACCACCTCTATTTCACTTTTGAAGGAGCATGACGAGGCAGCCTCAGACTGTGCAGATTTCCTATATTGCCTGTGGATCTTAAATAGGGATCAGCCTTCACCGTGGTTGCCATTTGTTTGCATTTCTATGAAAGGACATTTATGCATCCTAAAAAAGCCTTGCCAATTAACTCTGCGTTGTTTTAGTTTGTTTTTGCCATTTGCTTACAGTGACTCTCAAATCACAAACAATATGAATTTAAGATAGCAGGATAATTCTGTAGCTGTTTTTTAGCAGTGCATTTTGTATGAATGGGTTTCAGTCCCACAAAGTTCCTGCCCAGTATCACATTTTTAATGCTCTTATAATCAAATTCATTAAAAGACTAGAGTGCCAGGAGTGCACCTACAGTTAAATCCAGTTACCTTAGCAAAGGACGGGTGTCTGAGGAGGACTCCACCATGGCTAGCATGTTATTCACACAGGGAAACAATTTAGGAAATAATATATAATAATTTAGGGAAAAAAATTAAAATTCTTGCTCTGCCAGTCTTGGCACTCCCCCTATTACCATAAGATAATTCATAAGCACTAATAAGCTCTCTGGCTTTCTTTTGAAATGAAAAACGGTTCTCTGTGACATCAGACTTGTGAGCCATCCTGGGCAGACACAGCTCGGGCATCGCTCCCACCAGCCCACCACCTCCACAGCCCTGGCTGCAGTGACATGGCTCTTTTGCACCAGCTGGAACAAAAACCTTTTGCCTTGTAGACACAGACTCTGAGGACAAAGGTGTCCCTGAAATATTTCCTCCCTTTGTTCCT
The DNA here is from genome assembly GCA_017589585.1 of Phylloscopus whistleri. NCBI lineage: Eukaryota > Metazoa > Chordata > Aves > Passeriformes > Phylloscopidae > Phylloscopus > Phylloscopus whistleri. The sequence continues at coordinate 1,502,481 of JADMLD010001396.1, forward strand.
TATCCAATCCCAGCTACTTGGAGTCCGTGAGCCAGAATTTTTTCCAGCTTTTCCTTTACTAAGCTTCTGCTGATGCTAATGATAACACCACTTTTATATAATAGCCTATATGCAGGTCTAGGGTGGCTAATTTAAGCATCCAGCTCTAGGGCAGCTGGTGAGTATCCCCATCCCTGAGCAACACAACCCTGCTCAGTGATGTAACATACTTCCCTCTTCTCTGACTGGAGAGCCACGTGTGGCTTTGAAGAGCTCCAGAAGATGAACCAAGCACCCTAGGCATCTATTTCTCTGTACAGACTGAACACAGAGTCATTGTGTGACTCCTCCCCTATGGAAACCCAGGTCATCTCCCATTCTTCCAAGAAGAGGACCCACATTCAGATGGGTACTTTTGCACAGCAGTGGAATTGTTAGAACATGTGCGGCATCAAGACCCTACTCACGATAAAACATATGTGAAAGCACCCCTTATTTCATCATAATGATCCAGCTAAAAAGAGAAGGTTTAAATAGAACAGACTAATGTGCCAGTTGTCCTTTCTAGCTTGCCTACACTAGCAACCACACCATTATAATTTCTGCAGGGGATAGAACAGCATTAGCACTGTAAAGGAAATGTAAAATTACTTCAGAAGCTATGATTTTAATTACAGTCAGTGGAATGGGGAAGAGGGCAGAGTAGGAAATAAAAATACAAAGAGAGTATAAATAGCATTGCCTCTTAGGACAGTACTATTTATCTTACTCTGGGTATAAAGTTTCTTTATTTTCTTAACTTCCTGCTTTGGAAAGCAGCCACTAAATTAAAAGGAAATGTGGTTCTTTAATGCAAGGAAGATTTTTTTTTCTCTAAATTATAAAGCTGGAGAACCCAAAGCAATAACTAATTTAAAAACCAAGCTGGAGAAAGATTTAGCTGATTCCAATTTATTTTAAAGAAAAGGAGAAAAAGGAAATAAGGAAGGAATTCCTTTCCAATTAAAAAGTAATCAAATTAATAGTGATTATTAGTAATTTTTCATTTTTTGACTGGTTTTGTCTTTTTCACCTTCATCAGCAAAGTTATCAGTGAGGCAAATAACACTAAAACAGATGTCTACTCATAATGTAAAGTGCTACTTATTTTCAGTAAGGATATCATAATTCCCTTAATAGGTACCTAGAAAAAGAAGCAAAGAAGCAAAAATAATTGAAATCAATTCCTTAAAGAAAATATATAAACCTGAGATTAATGAAAGAGTGTATGATAGGCTTGTTTAAATGCACAGACCTGTTGTGGTTGTAGTCACCACAGGATAACCCAGTGGATCCCTGACTTCCATGCCAGAAGCAAATTCCCCATGGACCCTGGACTGTGTTTCGCAGCACCAAGTGGACATGTTTGGTGCCTCAGGGCACCTCAAATAGCTCCAAATGCCTTTGTTTGAAACTGGACCTCTCCCACAGGGTCATCATTCCCCATCCTTATTTTTGAAAGCACTTCTTAACTTCTTCCTTGAAATCCAGTATTTTATTTGTACCTCGGGCCCATTCAGCACACAATATTCTAGTTATGGCAGCACAAGTAACAGCTGTGTCTCTGCTGATAAATCAAAAACCATTTAACACTGATGGGTCTGGGCCCTCCTAAGGAAATTTGTCTTGGAGACAGGTAGTTGGGGCAGTCCAAAACACAGTTAAAGAGGTAGTCATTTGACAGGGTGGACCATCACAGGTCCTGCACTCAAACCTCCTCCCTAACCTGTCCACTGGAGCAGTGTAAGCACACACACGTACACACATGCACACACACAAGACCCAAAGACTTCAAAACTAGCACGAATCTTCATGATGTCCTACTGCAGAACTGGGCTGTGATATCTCTATAATAAAATTCTGGTCTGTCATGATGGTGAAGTTCTGAAGCTGTTTGATCACAGAGCTCTAAGATCCGACTGTCATGAGGGAAGGGATGTTTCCTCTCTGAAAGGCAGAGAAATGTGTTGTTTTAGGGTAGACATGAAGCAGACTTCATGAAAGAGGAAGAGGGAAATAACATCTTGCCTCATTTACCTCTGTAGTCAGTGGAGAAGGACAGGTCTGCTGAAGAGATGTCCAGCCCTGCCATTCATCCATAGTTTAGTACAAACTGAGCACACACCTACAGACGCCTGTCTTTCGCCAATCAGTAACTGTAAACCAGAGACCTGACTTTTGGATGTGTAAAACCAGTGCCAGGGTCCCCACATGTAACTAAACTTGTCTATTGATGAAATGTTTAGATCAGATGAGACTGAGAACAAATATTCCTGTGGATCTGGGCCTTTGGGGAGCCGCACTGGGTGAGGAGTGGCCAGGGCTGACTGATGTTCTATACAGACGGATCCAGACAGCTCCAACCAACCAACAACAGGGCACCACTGAGCCCCGTGTAGCCAAAGTGGTGGCACCTCGTGGAAAACATATTTAAGAATGGGAAATCCACAGAAAAACACAGAAATCCAGAGAGCAAAAAAGGAAATGAAAGGTGTGAGAAACAACAGAGGAGGGAAGGAAAAAGTCAGAGGAGGGAAGGACAAAGTCAGAGGAGGGAAGGACAATGTCAGAGGAAGGGAGGACAATGTCAGAGGAAGGGAAGAGATTTCCCTGCAGTTTACTTCCCAAGGAGACCATGGCATGGAAGGTATTTCCCTGCAACACACTTGAACAGGCTCCTGAAAGGAGCTGCAAACCTTGGCAAAGACCCATGCTGGATGAAGGAAAAAGCCTGAGGAGTAAAGAATGGCAGGAAGGAGCTGCCCCCCATCCCCTTTTAAAACCCCTGGGAAAAGAGGTGGAGGAGCTGGGGATTGAGGAGTGAAATTGAACCTGAGAGGAGGGGGAAGGTGTATTAGTTTCAGTCTTTCTCACCATTCTATTCTTTCAAACTGGCAATAAATAAAATTAATTTTCTCCATGTTGAGTCTGTTTTGTGCATAAAAGTAACTGGTGAGTGATTTCCCTGCTCTTATTTGAGACCATGGACTTTTCCATCCTATTTTCTCCCCCATCCTGTTGAGGAGGGGGAGAGAGAGGCTGGGTCAGTGTCTTGTAGGTCAGTCTACCACAGGAAGTTAAAGTGTTCATATGTGTCATAAAACATAACTGATTCAGGATCCTTCAAAGTCACACTAATTTAGCAGCAGAAAACAAATGTAAAATCCCCTGTAAGAACATAGATGGAATCCACATGCACTATGCTGATTATGAAGTGATGGGAATATAGTGCCAGGAGGTGGAGGAATCAAGAGTTGCATCAGTCTGCACCAAAACATTGGCCCAAACCCTTAAGTGCTTCTTGTTTGACACTGAAAATTTTCTGTAGTTTTAGGAAGAGAACATTATAACCTAGTTTCCTCAATATGCTGTAGCTCATCCTCATTTTCATTACATCCATTCATGATTGCAAGATAAATAGAAGTGCCATAAATAGAACTGTGTTGGCATAAACATAATTTCTGTACTTGGCACTTGACTTAGGTAAACAACCATGCACTTCCAGTGAGCCTTAAGTTTGGATCCTCATCCTTTCATACTGTCAGTGGTGTCTTCTACAGCTAAGCAATTTAAATCTGAGCCAGAACTGAATTAACTGCTGGGGTTGTCTGCTTTCCTCCACTGATTATAGAATGTGCTTTGCACAAGATTGCTCCTCTGTTTCTCAGGGTGGGGAGTCAGGTCAGGATTTCAGCTGCAACGCGCCCTTGCGGCACACCCTCAGGCCAAGCAGATCCGCAGCACACCACTACTCTGCACGGCAGCAGAGCAGGCTGGCTCTCACACTGTTGAAATGGACAGTGGTGAACCACAGCACAGCAGCTGACAGCAGGATTTAATCTCTGGGACCTGCAGGAGCACTGCCTCTGGAGTAGGCAGTGCTCCTGGAGTGGGCAGTTTTTCCTCCCGCTGGAGTACCAGGAGCCAAGACTTGTACCTTTCACAGAAGTAAGAGACCATAGAAGTTGCAAGACAGCAATTCCTAGCTGCCAGGAACAGAGGGAGACAGATGTCATCCTCACAGCCTGCCTGTCAGTGGCTGTGGCATTGGGTTCTCCAGGGTTTTCCTCCAGTTCTGCCAGTGATGTTAATTTGAAGTTGTGGATGTTAACATAGTCATTTAAATGATGGCATCTCAGAATTGGCTTTCAAATGTTACGGTTTGCTGAAATAACAGAATGCATAAAGATTAACGAGTGTAATCCCACACAACTTTCTCCTAGGAAAAGAAAAACCACAAGCAGTTTTAAAGAATAATAAGGATGTAATTCAGCATCTAAGAGTTGGTTGTTTATCATGACTGAGACTTCTATGCCTTAGTGGAATCCATGTGGACAAGCCTGAGACTGCCAATAAATTCAGTGTGCCTGGGTAGTCTGTGTGGAGTGTTCTGTCTGTGTACAATCAGCTGCAGAACTGGGGACATGAACAAGACCCAACATTTATTTGCAAAGGAAATTATTTTCTTGCACTAAAAAACAGCTACCCAAAGTTTGAGCAACGCATTTGTGATTTTTACCTTGTTGTGTAATACGAGTTTGTGAATTAACTTCTTCCACAGTTTGCAGACTCCTTCAATGGCAGTGCTGTTCCAAGTGAAGCATGCAGTGAATAGTTAATCATTAATTCTTCATGGTTCATATTTGCTGTCTGCTTTACTGCATATAGTTTGATATAGTTCCTTCCAATAGACTTAATGCTTTCATTAGGAGTCACATGCTGGATCTTTATCTGAACTATTATCACAGTCCAGACATAGCATTACAGCCTCCCTTTGTAAGCCAGAGTTACGGAGTTCAGAAAGGCTTAAAACTTAATAAATACTATGGGTTTTATGGTAATGGAACAGCTGCAGTGGCAGACTGACACACACACCCTGACTGAGCCTGCCTGGTTGCTGTAAACAGGTGCATCTAGAGGGTAAAGCTATTTTATATATATATATATATATTTTTTTTTTTGTCCATGACACTAATTTCATTGTCAAAGTCTAGCTTGACAATTGTGTGTGTGTTGGGATAATGTAAAGGAATCCAGACACATGTGGTGAACAAAATTCCTGGCTCTTGCAAAGAGGGTGATTTTTTTAAATTGAAATTGCAGTTATCATTGTACAGATAAAACAGCCAGGCACTTGTAACAAAAAATTAAAAAAAAATCTTTTGTTATTATTGGAAATCATAGGCTTCTGCATGATATGGGAAGACTGCCCTCAGAATAACAAAAATCACCACAAAATGGAATGAATTATAGTACATACTGTTCATTCTAGGTACATTCCAGGAAGATCTAAACCTTTACTTTAAATTTTCAGACATAGCCTGGGATCAGATTCATGTGTGCTTTGGAAAAACTGGCTTCTCACTGTGTTAAAGTGCACAAGTGGGAAGGCAGAGGCATTTGAAAACTTCAGCTCAAGTGCCTTAGATCAAATCACTAGGCCTGTGGCTAACCTACTCAACCACACTAGAAACACTTTCCTCCTCCTCATTGCACATTAATCTGCGTACTTCTTGGAATATAATCACCACAGTCAGGATCAATGGTAAATAATTGCATTTGGCGTTCCCGTTTGTTGACACCTTCCATAGGGGATGCAGTGAATTTAATTTATATTGGATGAATCACCTCTCACACAAAAGTTTTTTTCCTTCCAGCCACTTTTGGAGAGTATGCTTAACAGGATGTGATGTCCCAAGAAGGGTAAGTGAATTCTAAATAGGTTACTGTGGAACAAAATACTCTTTGCATCAATACAACACTCTCTATAGGCTAATAGGCTCAACTGAGAAGCAATTATGAGTCTGGGTAAAGTCCTGTGTTAATACAGCCATAATGCTTCCCATAACCTAGCAAGAATATCCAGGGTGGCTTCCAGGATCTTTGCATGACACTGAACTGTGCCATAGAAAAGTATCTTTAGCCCATGGCTTTTAAATGAGTATGTTTCCCTTGTTTCAGGTAAAAAAGGACTTTTCCTCATTGATGTGAAAGATCCCATAAAATACAAGAGAGATTACGTCAATATAGGTGTAGAGAAATGTTCTGTGGAAATTAATTTAGAATTAAATACTTCCTGAAAGTCTGTAAGCCATCCAGTAAAACACAGTACAGATTACATCTCTGCTTTGGAAATTGATGAGCTGATTGAAAGGTGGAGGTTTGCTTTAAATTCCATGTGGTTTCCCTCTGGTGGCTGGGAACTGTGTAGAAACAGAGGCATGTCTTCTTAGGATTCATATTCTCCCAGCCAGACACTGACCCCAGCTTCCAAAGACAGTTTTTGTCACCCCTCTTTTATAGTGAATTTCTTGGCTTCTCAAATGGCAGCTGTCACCTGAGCATTTATGGAGATGTCACACTCAGGCTTCCTCTGCTTGATAGCTGGAAAACTCATCTCTACTTGCCTCCAAGAAATCAAACTTTCCAGACAACTTCCCCATAATGAGACAAACTATGGAACTGTAATGTCTCAAAACTGATTTAGAGATATTTCTAAGAGAATGCTCTTAATAATTGTCAAGCAGAGGTTTTTTGCATAAAGGCCAGTGGAGGGTGTCCAGCTGGTTTTGAATTTCCCTGTGTTTAAATCCAAAACGTTCCACACATTTTTTAGAAACTAGTCTATCAAACAGTGGCTGGCTGTCAGATTTGATAAAAGTTAGTTACCACATGTGCTTAGTATGTGATCCAAAACAGGAAGCACAGCATCCGATGAAGTAGATGACAAAGTGCCAGCAGCAGATATCTGGAATATGTGTTGCTCAAAGAGAAAATATTTTGCCATTAGGCAATAGCTCACAAAAATCAGCTGTAATTGTCTCCTTTCACTTGGTGCTCTGCAATTCAGATATTTGAATTGTTCTGAGAGCCTTCTCCACATTCCTTGAAGTTACTGAAGGAAACGATAGTGATTAACTTCTTCTGAGAGTTTGTCAATGACCGATGAACGTAATTTTGTTTTAACATTTCTTCAGTTACACTGCAGATTTACTAATTAAGTATAGGTTGAAATTTGGTGGTGTTTGGGACAAACGTTTAAAACATATATGCTTATTTATCAATCTTTAAATGCTTTTGCCTTCCCCATAACCCCTTTCTCAAGATTACAATTTTTTGTGACATCTTCTGAGATTGATAAGGCACAGCAACTCTCAATGATTCTCTAATGTCTTATGTGTCCTAAGGTCAGTTCCCTGCTCTCTCCCTTATGGGAATTAACATTTTGATTAACATCACACAAGAATGCTCTGGAAACACTTGGCCCTCCTGTGATTTTTCCTTCATCAGTGTTGCAAAAGATTTGTCTGGTACTTTCCATTTCCAGACAGGACGAAATAAACAGTATTAATATATTAGCACATATACATTGTAGGGTATTTTTTGTTTATCATAGTTATCGCTTAGGTATAACAGGGACAAAAGTCCTAGATGTAGAAGTGACAAGGAAAGTGAGGGGCCCAACTATGGTTTTTATGTATGCCAAGAACTTTGGCTGTTGGCAGAGAACAGGGTCCACACAAATGGAGAAGCCAAAATGCAACTACTTATATTTCTCACCACTCTTCTGCTGTTTATTTTTTAAATGTAGAAGGCCTGAATTTGACCACATTCGATTCCTTCTTTTATGTTACCAATGTTTTTATCTTCAGTATTCTCTTGTCTCAAGTTTTCATTTCAGTAAGGATCCATTGTTGGTTTTCTCTGTTACTTCCAGTATTTCCCTAATTTTGTTCCACTTTCCCCTGCTTCTTTTATAGTCCTTATCCAGATCTTTCGTGTCCAAACCTGTTAAACAGACAGGCAGCTATGACAGTAGAGCACCAAAAAGAATATAACATGTAAATAAGTCTGTTTCCCAGAAATTACTGTATTTCTTTTGGCTGCTCTGTGGCATGACAAACCTACTTCTACTGGTGCCACCTAAAGTGAAGGGTTACTGAATTTGCTTTCCCTGCAGCCAATGTAAACCAGAAGCAAATTAGAACCGTTAGCCACGCTAAGGGAATTGGCAATACTCACCCACAGTAGCAACGGGAAAGGCAAGTGCAGTGTGTGACAACGCACATGACCCAGCTCTCTACAGATCAAGATGTGACTCACAAATTTTGGAGTCATGAAACTGGCAGCAATATAGCCTGGTCAAGGGAAAAAACAAACTCCCAAGGAGAGATTATATTACACATTAAGATTTAGATTTGAGGCTGGCTTTTATAAATTGCTTTTTTATTTTTCCTCAGTTCCTGCAGGAAGACTGCCTGGCTGCAAGATAAAGAAAAGAATAATAAGAAAATTTGTCTCAATTACCCAGAACCACCAGAAAAGTTCCCATTGATCTCCAGGCTGAATTTTCATCTCTATTTGAGAAGTCAAGCAGACTCTTTTCAGAGGTTCAGCTACCAGATCTAAATGATTACCCCAGAAACAGAGAGCATTTGAAATAAATGGAATGGCTGTCTGTATCGCCTAAGCTATAAAAGGGGCTGGGTTTCAATAAAGAAACACAAATAATGAAGTATTTTCTTGGGCTGTGTTAGGATGCAGTTGGGACCTATTCCCTTTCAGCTTCCTGGTTCTCCCTGGAGCTTAGAGACCACAAGGTCCAGGGAGCTTCTGGGACTGAATGCCTGGAAGGTGAATTTCCTTCAAAACTGAAAGGCATGAAGGATGCCATCACTCCAGAGCCAGGGAAGGCTTCCTATTGTTGTCATTTAGATTTTTTGGTGTGATTTTTGCTTCAAATAGAAGAGTGACTCCAGCAAAATATTATTTGCTTGCCCAGGGCTTGTAGTTTTTTGTGAGGGGGAAGCTGGAGATTTGTCCTCATGTTTGCATTTTTAAATCTATTTTTTTTTAAGTTCAGAGGAATAGTTCTTTTTCTAACAGACAAGGAGTATGAAACAAACCTGGTAAGAGGTTTTCCCCTGACTCTCATTTACACTGGGCTGTTTTGAGTTATCTGACTCATGTGACAATGTCTAGGCCTGTGCAAACACCATTTTTCTAAGGCACAAAATATTGCCATATAGCAGCTTGGTTTGCAGTTTGAAACAAGTATGCATTTTGTCATGATTTTAAATGAAATCAAGCCTTCGTGTTTATGAGAAATGTTTGGATTATTTCTGGGCTGGGATGAAGGCTTAGAGGGGAATCCATTGGATCACCTTTCTTCACTTTCAGCTTTGTGCTGACCACAGGGAGGGAGCCTGCATGATACAGGATAGCCTGTGCTGTAAATGTAACAAGTGACAAACTGTGACCCACTCTCTTCGTTTCTCACTGAGAAACATGCAACCTTGGGTATATTTGACATCCAGAGATGCACTTCTGGGAGACAGAGTGGCTCCAGCGATGATCCATGACTATGTGTTTTTTGCAGTTCCTCATGAATTTTCAAGGGAGAAATTCCACATTCTGGATGAGGAAGATGAGATAACTATATTATTTGAAGAAAAATAACTTCTGGGTTTCTAGTTAAAAACAAAAATCTCTTTCAAAACAGACATGAATGTTTCATTAAAATCAAAACCTGATTTTTAAAGTGTATTAAAAGCGTTAACACAGTGCCTGCTGCCACAAGAGCCCACTGCAGTGCTGTTGAAGGAAGGAGGACAGCATCGTTATTTATGAGCGTCTGCACTCTCTCAGCCTTTCATGAAATCCTAATTTTATCTGGCAGCTCTTAAGAATCTCTGAGAAACTGGGTCCTTTGTTACCGCTGCATCCATCTAACTTCTGCACCTAAAAAGACATGGGCACCTCTTTCATAAATAAAGAAGTCCAAACATTCTGACATTAATGTCACACTACTGTTTTAGGCCCTAAACTTTCAAGCTCCTCTCCCTGGGCAAGCACCAACAAGTGCTCCTTTTTGCTCAACTTCCAGCTCTGGCTTTTACAATAGTTTGCTGAGAACAGAATCAGGCCTCAGTCATCTGTTTTCATCGGGGGGAAAAACAAGACAAGACAAAACAAAACAAACAAAACCCCTTTATTACTCTTTGACAGGAGTAGCACTAAGCCCAAGGGGGTTATTTTTCTTCCATTAACTTTTGCTAACCTCACCTCTCCCTCATTTTTTTTTCTCAGATTTACTCCCAAACAATTCATGCATATGTGTGCATGTGCCCGTGTGCCTGTGTGTTGCATGTGTGTGTACGTGCACATTTATCCCTGCAATGAAAAGGAATCTATCTGTTCAGATAATTTGCTGTTGTTTGCAACATGATACAGCTAGTCCTTTTGACTTCACTGTGAATAAACAGTCTGATCCTGTAAAATAGGCCTTTTCTCTCCCAAGAGCTTGTTCCAAGACTGCGGAACCCAGGCTAGCAAAGAACATCTGCAACAGTTAGTGGAAACCCTAAGAATTCTTGTGAATAAATAGATTGGAAATGAAGCTGGAAATTTCTCAGTGAGATATAAATTTTAAAAAATGAAATCCAGTTGAAGTACCCAGATTCCCTGGGAGAATACAAGTCTAGCCAACCCAAGTCTAAATACATGTGGTAGTGATCACTGTATGCTGTTTCCAGTTTACCATCAAAAACAATCACAGCAAAATTATTGTCATTTAAATTTAGCTTCTAAAAAAGAAATGTTACAAACTTCCTTTATAATGAAGATGTTTGTTAGAAAAATTTTTAATTTTTTTTAAACTTCCTCTTTTTTTTTTTCTATTATCAGATATCTTAGATAAACACTACATTTATCAGTAGAGGCCACCAATGAAGAACAATATAGATCAGGTAGATTTAAGGGCTGCAACTCAAGTTTTACATTGGTCTGCTTTTTAAAATATTCTGGGTGGTAACTCTTTGCAGATCAGTCTCAGTGAAAAACTGTTTAATGGCCAAGATCACTTAACTCTTTGGACTTTCACTTTTATACTCTCTCTTTCCTTAGACATGCCTTCTTCACTTGCATGCTCATTCTCACAGATACTAAACTAACGCAGTCCTTAGAGACTGTCTTCAATTGTTTTGATGTTTACCACTGGCAGAGCGTTATGAAACAAAATATTTGAGTTATAGAGATTATAAGTTAATAGATATGAGTTACCAGCTTCGTGGGAAATACTTCACCCTTATAAAAAAAAAGGCAATATTATTTGGCTTGATTTAGTGTAGCCTTGGTAGGTTGAATAAATCATTTGCAGCTGGCTTAGGGCTGCACATGCTCTGGGGGTGAGGAACACATGCATGTTATCAATTCATTATTTATGCAGCAGTTCGTTACCACTTACGTGCTGGACAGCGACATCACTGTCTACTCTACATCTGAGGGTATAACAGTAATGGCAAGAGATATCAAGCTGTTGGGAAGACAGCAAAAGCTAGACTGTGGTTGGATTAACATTTGATTGCCTAAGCAGCACATCTTTGAAAGCATGGGAAAATTTGCCTAGTGAGCATGCTGGATTTTTTTAAAAAACATAAAGCCTGCCAAGATCTCAAACCTAAGGGGAAAAAAATGAGCTTGTGGAGAAGTTTAATTAAAGTAAATGGGGAAATCTCCCCTCTTCTTCTGACAAAAACATAAATATGCTATTTTGACTCTATGGTCTAACTGGTTCTTTTTCTCTACCCCCCAAAAAAGGTTAAGCAAGAAAGTTTCACAAGTGTTTTTTAGTGTTCCACTCCCTATTTCACCCTTTTTTTTTTTTTTTTTTGCCTACTATGGTGAAGAGAAGAAAGCCTATTCAAGATAAAACTGGCCCAAATTGTTCCAGAAGACTTAGTGTTTCTCATAAATATGTGCGTGTACCAACTGTTTACTCAGTTTAGTCTGCTTTGGAGGCAATATGAAGTTTTCCCCCACTCTTTGCTGCATGGATACAGGCTGCTGAAGTGGCTGTACTAAGGATGCCCTCTACTGAGAAAAAAAGGATAGGAGTCTAAGCAAGAGAGCTACAGAGAATCTTCACCAGCTACAAGTAATAAAAGGCTGCTTGTTTTCAGGTGTAGAGAGCATTAAGCTTTATTTCATTTTTCATCTTGAGAACAGTTCTGATGCGCATGTGGACAGACTTGGCTACAGAATTACAAATTATAGCTATACCAGCAAATTAAACTGGGCCAGGGAACATTCCTGAGCAATTTGTCTTGATCATGGGTGTTGTTCAAATGCTGGGACTCCAGACATCTTTGGATGACAATCAATTTGCAGCTTCCTGAACAAATTCTAGGTATGATTTGGCAGTTGGCATAGGCCAATGTCCATCTTGAGTGGGGTGAAGTTGGCCACCTCTGGCCACCTCATCTTGGGTGGGCAAGGCACTTAAATACTCTAGATACACATTGCTCTTTACTAGCTGAAATCATATCAGAAAATGAGCTTTGGCATATTTAAATTATCAGTACAGATGAAGCCTTAGAGAACAGGGATACAGGGAGCTTGATAAGATTGACTGCTTCTTGCAGATGGAGTAGACAGTGCAGGGCAAATGCTCAGTGCTCCTGACGCGTTTGTCCATACAGTTCTCAAAAACCTCTAGGGACAGAGATCACATAATCACTACTGGCTGCTCATTTAATTGATAATCATACTTGGTTTCATTCAAATCTAACCTAAGTACACCCCACAGCCATGGTAGACAGCTATTTTCGTATCCCAGTGGACCAAGGAAAGACTGTGTTTCTTCTCTCTTTGCAGCTACCATTCAAATATTTGGGATAACAATTTATGGTTTCAATGCTTTCTTCTTAAAAATACCCAATTATTTTAAAATTTCTTGTGAGTCATGGTTGACAGATCTCTGACATCACACACGTATATGAAGTATTTAAGTCAATATATTGATAACTAACAGAGCATAAGAAAATTCAGCCAGTAAACTGAATTTTCTCCTCTGTTGTCAATGTACCGACATACCCAGCTCCTGAAGCTGAGTCATGTCATAAAAAAGCAGCTAACAGAAGTATGATGAGTATGTTCTGAAGATACCCATTTCTTACCACTGACAACAAAATTAGTCCAGGTTTACTAATTCCTAATGAAAGATTCACTGAGAGTTGCAAAAACCAGAGCTGGAGAAAGAGGGGTGATCTATTATTGTTAGAGCCAAATAGTCTATCAGCAAAACCTGAATTCTTGAAAACCACAACACCTGTGGCATGTTCCTGTAATAGCCACCACAGGCCCAAACAGAGACCAATAGCTTCCTGGAAATATGAATAATATTTTTCTTGTTTATATACTTTTGTGATCAATAGTTTTCTTGCAATCAGCTAGCACATGGGCTGCAGACATTTATGGGAAAGCAGGAAATGCTGTGTATGATGGACAGGAGGACATGCTCGTCACAATATTTTTGTTCAGAGGAGTCTCCTGAGGGAGAAATAAGCATTCTGTTAGAATGTGGTCTATCTGGCCTTCATATTATTGTACACAGAGTGGCATAAACTGTAAAGAGGCTACTGACCCTGAATGAATGCACCCTCAGAGTGACTGGCTTCATTGAGCCCATTCTCAGAGAAGTATCCTCTGAGAACACATCCTCTAACATTTTATCCTCTCTTAGCTATAAATAGGAGACAGATATAACTAGCCTTTCTAGGAGGTCTCTACAGTAATAAGGAAAACATTTGTAACGGAAAACAAAACATTTGTTTTTTCACCAGAAGGAATGCAATACTGGGAAAATTATTTTTTAAATGATGTTGACTACATGCATTATTTACCAAGTTTTTTCCACTCTATCAAAAGGAAGTCCTCTTTTAGTCCCAATTTTTTTGTCAAAAGTGACCTCTCTCTTTAATGTGGGAGGAGGGAGCCCACCAGTGCTTTTTCATTGACACAATCTGGGCACTCTTCTGAGTCCCCTCCCTTTTCAAAGGACTTTGAGGTTTTTTCCATGTCTTTTGATCCCAGAAAGGATGGAGCCAGACAGGCAAATGCTTCCCATCACTTGGTGTCCTAGCCATTGTTATCTGAACTCCTTTGAAGCTGAGAACCTGATGCTCTTATCTGCGCCATTGTCTCACCTTTCCTGTCAACTTCTGCAGCCTTTCCTTTCAGAGTTTCCTTTGCCTCCACAAAGCACTCAGGCATCAGAGAAACCAAACACACAGAGCACCTGAAAGATTGCAGTTTTCCAGAATTGCCACAGAGAAAATGTCAGGGCATGGAGAAACAGAGGGGGGTTTAAGGGGAATATGCACAAAATATCATAAGAAAGTGATTTCTTGGTGACCATGACCAATCACATGATGCATGTTAGATGGCATTCCCTGATTGCAGCATATGCCTGGAACCTGCAACATGATGGCACGAGACTGCAAGTTCCCAGAGGCTGAGGCATCCTTCTACTAGGGCCACTGGTGACAAGGAGCCCTTAGATAAAGCTCAGATATTTTTAATTCTTTTTGTGGAAGGATATTCTGTAATCCAAAAGCTGTATGTCTAAAGATTGGATAGAAATCAATGCTGTGTTCTGATTTCTACAGTGCAGATTTTTCTGTACTGACATTCTTGTGTGATGCACAAATTTTCAGACTTGCATGAATAGTTGGTTATCTGGTGAGGCAGCAAGGATAAAGACTTAAGTCTATATTTTGGACAGATGAATTTTAAGTTACATAATGAAGTGCTGAAATTAAGAGATTCGTGTCCTTTGCATTTCCTTGTAATCAGTGGAGAAAACTAGAGAGGTTCTCCAAAATACTGTCTAGAAAATTTCTCTCTTTGAAGTAGTATTTTGTTGTAACATTAATAAAAAAGTACAGCTAAGACATTATTTGAGGTAGAGTTAATATCTATTACTGATGTAAGTGGAAGAATTAAACAAGCCTTTAGTATAGAAACACTTCTTTAGGCTGGAAAGAGAAGCAACAAATGCATTGACATCTGGAATTGAAATTGAATAGTATACCCCTGTTAACACTGTTGGTATGCAAAAGAGAGAATTATCAATATGAATTGTACTGAAAAGGAAGACATCCCTAGGAAAACAGATTTTCAGAGTAAAAAGAAGAACTGGTTGTAATTGCTGGATTTTTTAATTTTTTTTGTCTTAATAGCTTTCAGTTTTCTTTCAATAGCTTCACATAATAACTGAAAAAAGGGCTCCTTAGTAACTTTTTGTAGTACTAGCATTTTCCTAGTGAAAGCTGCAATCTCAGCTTTTTCTGGTTAGGACTGGAACATCCACAGAGAAATAATATATCAGAAAAGCCATATAAATATTCATATTTTTGTTTAGTAGAATGACAAAAAAGAACAGAGAATGGAAAAGTGAGAACAGCTCCAAAACAAATAAGTAATCAAGTTAAGACATTTTTTGCAAAATGCAAACCAAGTTTTTGCTACCAAGTTTTTGAAGAAGATTTTTTGGATTAACGTAAAATATTTCAATTCCAAATTAAAGCTATGATTGATAGTTTAGATAACTTCACATCCTTTTTTTTTTTTTTTTGTCTTTTGATTTATTTAATTTAAGGCATTTCCTAAATTAAAATATTGTTTCAAAATGAAAATTAAAATATAATTGTAAATATATCCAAGAATCCCTAGGTAGTCTCCTGATAAATTCATCCCACAGATTAACATTATAACAGTATACTGTGGGATTGTTTGTCTTCTTTACAGCTTAGTCTGCTTTAAACTCCAGTGTCAGCATCTTGTGCCATATTTGTGAGAAAGAAATGGACTTGCACTCTATGTTTCTAGAAAACCCTGCCTTAAAAAATCCTGTTGTATGTGTAGGACTCTGAATTACAACCATACATGTGACTTGATACAAGTCTCCTAATGAAACCTTTTTGCACAGAGACAGGTGATTAATCGAAAGTGATACATTTCTCAGAAACTATATGACACTGAGAAAGTTGTGAAAAAGCACACATGGATTTCAGAATCTGCTGACTGTGAAAATTTGCACTCAAAAGCTGACTGCTCCTATCCTTTCACTTGCACTGCTGATACAGTACCAAGTGGATTGCTGAGGAGCTGACCCTGAAGGCTGCCAGCCTTTTACCAGCACAGGTGGTAGATAAAGAAGCAACACTGAAATACAATATTGTCAGAGATTGGTGCCTATGCCTGGTGCACAGGCTACAAATGCTGTGAGCAGTGTGTAGCCAGCAATGCTGTTCAACTTGAGCCTCTCTGCAGAAGACCATGTTCACTTTCCATATGTCACTTCTGAGCACCTCGTGTTAGCATATATCCCTGAAACACTGCATGCTAAACACACACTGACCAATAAGTCCAGAAAATCCCTGGCACTTTAAAGAAAAGCTGGGATTGCAATGCAGAGCATTACTTTGCAAAACTGTCCAAATGCCAGCAGGACTTTCATTGTTTAGACAAGAAAGATGGCAACAAAAGGACTACCTTAAATGACCTCACTTAAGTGGAGTATTTGCTTATGTCACAGCAGAACATCAGTAGATCTTGAAAGCCAGGGGAATATCATTAATTTTAAACTGAACAGATGCACAGGCTAATACAAGGTCAGAGACAACAGCACTTACAACTTACTAATGCTGTAAGCAATATCCAAGCTAAAGAAAAGAAAAATAATAGTCAGATATCTTTCAAAGCTGGATTTACACCCATAAGGGGGAATTTATACAATGGATGTGAGGAATATATTTGGGGATGAATATAATTCATTACACTATGACAGGAAGCTCTCCCCTGTTCAGTGTTCAACTAAAATCCCAACAGTAGATGACCAAATCTGAATTTTTAGATTAGTCATTGCAAAGTTCTTTCCCTTTGTATAAAATCAGAGGATGATTAATTATTTTTCAACTCAGACCATAAGTAAAGAAGACAAAAAAAATGGGCCATTGTAGAAAGGAAAGATGAATGTTTTCACTCCTTATAGACACAGAACAACCCACAAATGTAATAAAAGATAATATAGTCTACACAAAGTAAATTTTTGAGACACATCATTGATGTAAAATATTTTTCTATCCTCAGAGACATCACAGCATGTTTGTCTATATTACGTGTTATCTTTTGGAAAAATAAGCCACCATCTGGCTTGTATTTGGTAACAAGCTTTTTGTACTGAAAATAAAGTAAACATCGTGATGGTAAGACAACTGCCAAGGTCTAAGTAAATAGGATTTTTTTCCCTGAGGAAAGACAATTGAGGACCATAACCAGTGAATCTGAAGAATTTTGGAAGGAGACAGCAATATTCTGCTAAACAAAATTAACATTTCATAATAAAATAGAAATTCCATCAAATAAGAACAACATTTTGAGATGAGAAGACGGACTGCAGTTAGGGCAGGATCATCATGGCCTGCCTGACTGAACAGAGGAGGAACAGATGTAGGAGTGCAATCATTCCATTTCAAAGCTGGGATTGAGACACAACAAAATGATTCTTGAATAGGAACAAAATTTAGTGTAGGAGCCTCAGTCCTTACTTGTCCACAGGCAACTCCACAGGCTGTGTTTCTATAGTTCTCTACTATCAGGAGAGGCTGAAGTGCAAACCAGTGTTTTGTGCCCTGTCCTACCAAACACTAAGCATTCAAAAAGACAATTTTGTTTATGGTGTTTTGTTATAAAAATGTACATGACTCTACCCAATAAAGTTGCAGGTAGCTGAAACTGCCATGGAAGTCCCAAGAGTACACAGAGGAATACATTTCTTCCATTATGTGTGTATGACTTGGAAACTGAATACCCTTAAATACGTCAATGACACAATAAAGGTTACAGAACAAAACTGCACTAGAATGAATTCTGCACTCAGAGCATGTGCCTAGCAAACAGATAATGAGTGAAAGAGAAGTCTGAGAGAGCCAGGACTCTAGCCTGGAAAAGGAAAAGCTCAGAGGCAGGGGGGAGGTGGATCATATCAAATGTGATAAAAGTATACACTGATATATTGATGAAGAAAAGGCAGCTAGTGGTAGCTAGTAGGTAGCTAGTCCTCAGTTGTGCCCAGCGATAGGATATAGGGCAATGGGAAGAGGTTAACAAACCTGAACTTACATTTGAAAGCAAGAAAAAAGTAATTTTTTTTTACTCTGAAGTTGATCAAACACTGGAAGAGGTGGTCTATGTAGGGTCGCGTAACTCTCCCTCTGGCCCTGGTGGGCGACCTGGGCCACCCCAGCTGCTCGGCTACGCTCCTACACAACCGTTTTGTGGGACTTGGCTCAGAAGACAGTCTAGGCTTACGCTGTAATGGCTGTGGTGTTGAAAGAGGGGTCTCTCCAGACACTTAAGGTTTTAGAGGGTTTATTCAGGGGTTACGGGGTTCCATGCCCTCTGTCCGGTGCCACTGGAGAGGCGCCAGGCAGGAGCTGCAGGGGGGTTTTGTACAGGACAGTTCAGAGGGCGGGTACATAGTCTACAAGCCAATAAAACATCTCTATCTAATACATTTCAGTAAAATTACATAAACACTAACAAATCACAGCAAGTTTGGGAGTGGTCTCTAGGGGCCTAGTGGTCCGACCCAGAGACCTTGGCCATCTCCAAGCAGACGCTTCGTTGTCCTAGTGACCATATCTAACTTAACAAAGTAGCTTCTAAAACAATGGGCTTCTTCAGGGTAGCACTATCCTAACTTAACAATTAAAACAAAGGGATATTCATGTCTAACATAAGAGCATGTTCATAGCTAAAACTCAGCAAGCATTTCTTTCCCATCCTCATATCTAACATAAAAGCATATTCATAACTAAAGTTTGGCAAGCGTTTCTTTCCCATCCACAGTCTAGAGTGATTGTGGAGTTTCCTTGAAGATATTCAAAACCTGACTGGGCATTTTCCTGGCCAGGTTGCTCTAGGTGACTGTATTTGAGCAGAGAGGGTTGACTAGATCATAGATCCATACAATATGCTGATTTGGAAGGAATCGATCATGATCATTGAATTCAACCCCTGGTCCTGCACAACACTGTCTTGGTTTGACAAGACAGGTGTCTGCCAGGGAAACTGGGGTTTCCCTTAGAATAGAGAATGCAAACCCCCCACCCCTGCCAAATTATAAATTTTCAATTAAGGGCTCTCAGGCAAAGATTTGGGAATAGGAATAACAGTTCTTTACTAGGAATATCAATAATACAAATGTGGTAGGAAACAAAACTACCCCACCAAACCAGCAAACAAACAACAACAATTTGGGAAAGCCCTGACAGAATCAGAGCTGCCACCTGGCACCCTGTTAGTCAGGGTGTTGGAAGCAGTCCAGAAGTGAGTCCTGGGATGACAGACGTGGCTCTGTTGGAGCAGGGACGATCCTGTAGCCAAAAAGGGTCTAGGAGTGATGAGGAGGGGTCCAGGGGTGAGGTGATGGTGAGATGGGGTCCGGCGATGATGAGATGGGGTCTGGCGAAGATGAGATGGGGTGCCGTCTTCCTCCCAGGAATCGGGGTGAAGCAAGTGAAGCCTGTCCCCGGCCGGCTCAGTTTTCCCAGCAGCAATTGTAGACTCCCCCCACTGGGTGGGGCATCCCACAATAGGACCATGCATGCAGATGGGGCTCTGGGGGGAGCGGGTATAGTCCGGGGGTATAGTCTGTTGATGGCCCATTACCCAAAAGGCACCCGCCCCTCCCCCCCGTCCCCTTCCTTCCAAAGTTACAAGAAATAAAGAACAATTCCCCAACTGCTTTCAGCAGATGAAAATAGAATACACATTTTTGATTCCATAACCCAGGACATTATCCACCCCTTATTCTATTATCATCTGCATCATACCTAAAGCAATGAACTACTAGCAGAATGAACCCCTACACTCAGTTCTTACTTAGGATTAGGTTTTCCTGGGGTACACAACTGGTTTTTCCATCTTTCTGCATTACCCACCAAGTGTAACCAGGTCCTTGAGCAAAAACAATCCCACGGATGGGTTCGCCTTTGCCTGAGGTGGGGTTAATCCAGACAGTCTTTCCTAAAATACCTCTCATGTGCACCACAGGGACTTTATCTCCATCTACTGTGTGCAAAGGGGTAGACTGGGCAGGACCAGCTCGATTGATGGAGCCTCGGGTGTTGACCATCCAGGTGGCTTTTGCTAAGTTCAGTTCCCAGTTCTTAAAGGTCCCTCTGCCAAGTGCCTTCAGAGTGGTCTTAAGTAGTCCATTGCACCATTCCACTTTCCCGGCAGCTGGTGCATGATAAGGGATGTGATAGATCCATTCAATGCCGTGTTCTTTAGCCCAGGTGTTTATAAGGCTGTTCTTGAAATGGGTCCCGTTGTCTGACTCGATTCTCTCAGGGGTGCCGTGTCTCCACAGGACTTGTCTTTCAAGGCCCAGGATGGTGTTCCGGGCGGTGGCATGAGGCACAGGATAGGTCTCCAGCCACCCAGTGGTGGCTTCCACCATGGTCAGCACATAGCGCTTGCCTTGGCGGGTTTGGGGCAGGGTGATGTAATCAATCTGCCAGGCCTCCCCATACTTATATTTGGACCACCGTCCACCGTACCAGAGGGGCTTCACCCGCTTGGCCTGCTTGATGGCAGCACACGTCTCACAGTCATGGATAACCTGTGAAATACTGTCCATGGTTAGATCCACCCCTCGGTCTCGTGCCCACTTATAGGTGGCATCTCTGCCCTGATGACCTGAGGCATCATGGGCCCACCGAGCTAGGAACAACTCTCCCTTGTGTTGCCAATCCAAGTCTATCTTAGACACTTCTATCTTCGCGGCCTGATCTACCTGTTCGTTGTTCCGGTGCTCCTCATTAGCCCGACTCTTGGGAACATGGGCATCCACATGACGGACTTTCACAGGTAGTTTCCCTACTCTGGTGGCGATGTCCTTCCACTCATCAGCAGCCCAGATTGGTTTTCCCCTACGCTGCCAGCTGACCTTTTTCCACCTTTCCAGCCAGCCCCACAGAGCATTAGCTACCATCCATGAATCGGTGTAGAGGTAGAGCTTTGGCCACTTCTCTCTTTCAGCAATGTCCAGGGCCAATTGAACAGCTTTGAGTTCAGCAAGCTGGCTTGACCCACCTTCTCCTTCAGTGGCTTGTGCAACCTGTCTTGTGGGGCTCCACACAGCTGCTTTCCACTTCCGGTTCATCCCTACGATGCGACAGGAACCGTCAGTGAAAAGAGCGTAGCGTGCTTCTTCTGCTGGCAGTTGGTTATATGGTGGAGCTTCTTCAGCCCGGGTTACCTGCTCTTGTTCTTCTTCCTCGGTGAGACTGAAGTTCTCAGCTTCCGGCCAGTTGGTGATCACTTCCAGAATCCCAGGGCGATTCGGGTTTCCAATACGGGCGCGCTGAGTGATGAGGGCAATCCATTTGCTCCAGGTGGCATCGGTGGCGTGATGGGTGGAGGGAACCTTTCCTTTAAACATCCACCCCAGCACTGGTAGTCGGGGTGCCAGGAGGAGTTGTGCTTCAGTGCCAATCACCTCTGAGGCGGCTTGAACTCCTTCATAGGCAGCCAAGATCTCCTTCTCCGTGGGAGTGTAATTGGCTTCAGACCCTCTGTAGCTTCGGCTCCAGAATCCCAGTGGCCGGCCTCGAGTCTCACCAGGCACCTTCTGCCAAAGGCTCCAGGACAGACCATGGCTCCCAGCTGCGGAGTAAAGCACATTCTTTACCTCTGGTCCCGTCCTGACTGGGCCAAGGGCCACCGCATGAGCAATTTCCTGCTTGATCTGGGCAAAGGCGTGTTGCTGCTCTGGGCCCCAGTGGAAATCATTCTTTTTGCGGGTAACCAGGTACAGAGGGCTCACAATCTGACTGTACTCAGGGATGTGCATCCTCCAGAAACCTATGGCACCTAGGAAAGCTTGTGTTTCCTTCTTGCTGGTCGGTGGAGACATCGCGGTGATCTTATTAATGACCTCTGTGGGGATCTGACGCCGTCCATCTTGCCACTTCACTCCCAGGAACTGGATCTCTCGGGCAGGTCCCTTGACTTTACTCTTCTTGATGGCAAAGCCAGCTTCCAGGAGAATCTGGATGATCTTTTCTCCTTTCTCGAAAACTTCCACTGCCGTGTTTCCCCACACAATGATGTCATCAATGTACTG
Source organism: Phylloscopus whistleri (assembly GCA_017589585.1). Taxonomy (NCBI): domain Eukaryota; kingdom Metazoa; phylum Chordata; class Aves; order Passeriformes; family Phylloscopidae; genus Phylloscopus; species Phylloscopus whistleri. The sequence goes on from JADMLD010001396.1 coordinate 1,524,475, forward strand.
TAGATGTTCCGGAGCCTCACCCTTCTCCAGTGCAGCCTGGATCAGTCCATGGCAGATGGTGGGACTGTGCTTCCACCCCTGGGGCAGTCGGTTCCAGGTGTACTGAACGCCCCTCCAGGTGAAAGCAAACTGGGGCCTGCACTCTGCTGCCAAAGGAATGGAGAAGAAGGCATTGGCAATATCGATGGTCGCATACCACTTTGCTGCCTTGGACTCCAGCTCATACTGGAGCTCCAGCATGTCCGGCATGGCAGCGCTCAGTGGTGGAGTCACTTCATTCAATGCACGATAGTCCACAGTCAATCTCCATTCCCCTTCAGACTTACGCACAGGCCAAATGGGACTGTTGAAGGGTGAGTGGGTTTTGCTGACCACCCCTTGGCTCTCCAGTTTACGAATCATCTCATGGATCGGAGTCACAGAGTCTCTGTCAGTACGGTATTGCCGACGGTGCACTGTTGCTGTGGCAATTGGCACCTGTTGTTCTTCAACTCTCAGCAGTCCCACAGCAGAGGGGTCGTCAGAGAGACCAGGCAGGGTATTTAGTTGTCTGATGTCTTCCATCTCTACAGCAGCTACTCCAAAAGCCCAACGATATCCTTTTGGGTCTTTGAAATGTCCATTTTTGAGATAGTCTATGCCAAGGATGCACGGGGCCTCTGGACCAGTCACAATGGGGTGTTTCTGCCACCCATTCCCAGTCAAACTCACTTCGGCCTCCAATACAGTCAGTTGCTGGGACCCCCCTGTCACTCCAGAAATAGAGATGGGTTCTGCTCCCACATACCCCGACGGCATCAGGGTACATTGGGAGCCAGTGTCAACCAAAGCCGTGTATTTCTGTGGGTCAGATGTGCCAGGCCATCGGATCCACACAGTCCAATAGATCCGATTGTCCCTCTCCTCTACCTGGCTAGAGGCAGGGCCCCTCTAGCACTGGTTATTCCCTCCCTGAGCATACATACTAGAGGTTCCAGCATCCTGACTACTGACAGCCTGGGCATAGGAGGTTGAGGATACTTTCATTTTAGTGGCACCCCTTTGGTGAGTGTTCCTCTCCTTGAGCTCACGCACCCGTGCTGCCAGGACATAGGTGGGTTTCCCATCCCACACTCCCATGTCTTCCCCATGGTCACGCAGGTAAAACCACAGGTCAGCTCTCGGGGTGTACCCTCTCTCTCTGGCTGGGGGTCGTTGGGCTCTGACTCTGGGGCCTGTGACTCGCACCGGTGCCACATTGGAACTGCTCTTCCTCATCTCCTCCCTCACCTCCCTCATTTCCTCTTTGAGCTCTTTCACCACGGCAGAGATATGAGCCTGCAGCGGGCCATTGATCATGCTCTCATAATTCCTAAGCTTAGTGGCAACAGCCCCCACTGTCACTTGGTTGTCCTCAGCATTAATGGTTGCAATGAATGTAGTATACTGAGATGGCCCCAGATTTGCCAGGTTCCATAACATCTGCGCTGTGCATCTAACCTTGTCAGGATCATTATCATGCTGTCCACTCCTCCCAAAAAGTACCTCTAGTACTGCCACTTCCCTCAGCTGTTGGATTCCTTCCTCCAGAGTTTTCCAGCGCATTCTATGGTGGTGCTCCTGCATTCTTTCTCTGTGGACAAATCTTTCTCTCACACTCGTTAAAAGCCGCTGCCAGAGGGAAAGAGGTCCAGGCTCCCTTACAAATACCTGATTTATACCTGAGTCCTGGGTCAAGGGTCCCAAATTCCTGGCCTCCCCACCATCTAGTTGGACACCTGTGCCCATAAGATCCCAAACCCGAAGTAGCCAGGCTGTGTAAGCCTCACGTCCCCGCCGTACAATATCTTTTTGCAAATTACGGAGACTTTCATATGACAGGGACTCAGTGATGATCTGAACATGTGATTCCCTTGTGTCTTGTGAGGGCCCTCCCTTCTTATCTTTACTCTCTGGGTTTGCTGTTTTCACTTTAGATTTCCTTGTTTCCACAGGGGCAACTGCTGCTGGCTGTGACTGCCCCTGTGTGTCAGCTGGAACCTGGACAGTTGTAATGTCTGCGGGTTCTGTATCAGATTCTCTTTTGTCAGGGCAGGGCGAAGGTTTCTCACCAGCTGGGGAAATGTACTCTTTCAGCATCTGGTTCATCTCATGCATTTCTTTTATCAGAGCCTTCACCCAAACCGGGTGGTTTATGCCTGAGGCTGGCTGTGGGACAGGGGTGGGCTCTTGGGCAGCATCTTTATTCTTTGGGGTAGTTATCAGAGTGCTTACCCAGGCCAGTCTCCCTTTATCTCTGAATACCAAATAGAATAGGCCTATAAGCAGCACCAACCACTGTATGACGTCATTAGCATTCAGAGGGAAATTTAACCCTTGAAAAGCTGGTGGAGTAGACCCAAAAAACTGAGTGAAGGATTGGGAGAAAATTTCCCCAGGTGCCATTTCCTCACAATATGTACCATTATTAAAGTAACCCCAGAAACACAGAGTTAGTCTATGATAGCCCTGAATCCATGTGCCTGCTTTCCAAAGGAAGTTAAACATCCACGAATTCCTCACCTTATTAACCCACAAAATAAACTGGATGCCAGCCACAGTAGCCTTGGTTATAGGGCCCATGTTTAGATAAGGGCCAGCAAATGGCAGAAATACAGCCACAACCACGTGCCAGCCAAACCAGGGAAAGCTGGACCACATGATTTTGAGCAGTAGACTTCTATCTAGTACACAAGAACTGTTATTCCTCTGTCTCAATGCCCTTGTGCCCCACGTTGGGCGCCAAAATCTGTCTTGGTTTGACAAGACAGGTGTCTGCCAGGGAAACTGGGGTTTCCCTTAGAATAGAGAATGCAAACCCCCCACCCCTGCCAAATTATAAATTTTCAATTAAGGGCTCTCAGGCAAAGATTTGGGAATAGGAATAACAGTTCTTTACTAGGAATATCAATAATACAAATGTGGTAGGAAACAAAACTACCCCACCAAACCAGCAAACAAACAACAACAATTTGGGAAAGCCCTGACAGAATCAGAGCTGCCACCTGGCACCCTGTTAGTCAGGGTGTTGGAAGCAGTCCAGAAGTGAGTCCTGGGATGACAGACGTGGCTCTGTTGGAGCAGGGACGATCCTGTAGCCAAAAAGGGTCTAGGAGTGATGAGGAGGGGTCCAGGGGTGAGGTGATGGTGAGATGGGGTCCGGCGATGATGAGATGGGGTCTGGCGAAGATGAGATGGGGTGCCGTCTTCCTCCCAGGAATCGGGGTGAAGCCAGTGAAGCCTGTCCCCGGCCGGCTCAGTTTTCCCGGCAGCAATTGTAGACTCCCCCCACTGGGTGGGGCATCCCACAATAGGACCATGCATGCAAATGGGGCTCTGGAGGGAGCGGGTATAGTCCGGGGGTATAGTCTGTTGATGGCCCATTACCCAAAAGGCACCCGCCCCTCCCCCCCGTCCCCCTCCTTCCAAAGTTACAAGAAATAAAGAACAATTCCCCAACTGCTTTCAGCAGATGAAAATAGAATACACATTTTTGATTCCATAACCCAGGACAAACACCATCCTCAAGAGTCACACCATGAGCCTGAGGGCATTGGCCAAATGTTTCTTGAACATTATCAGGCTGGTGCTGTGACCACTTCCCTGGGGAGCCCAAGCACCCTCTGAGTGAAGAACATTTTTCCAATATCCAACATGACACAGCTTCAGGCCATTTGCTCAAATTCCGTCACTGGGCACCACAAAGAAAGATCAGTGCCTACCCCTCCTCTTCTCTTCACAAGGAAGTTGTACCTGCAATGAGCTCTCCCCTCAGTCTCCTCCAGGCTGAACAGACCAAGTGACCTCAGCTGCTCCTCATGCAGCTTCACCCCAAGGCCCTTCACCCTCCTCATGGCCATCCTTTGGGCACTTGCTACTAATTTAATGTATTTTTTTTTATATTGCTGCACCCTAAACTGCACACAGGACTTGAGGTGAGGCCACCCCAGTGCAGAGCAGGGCAGGCACTCCCTTGTCCAGCTGGCGATGCTGTGCCTCATGCACCTCAGGACATGGTTGGCCTTCTTGGCTGCCAGGGCACTGCTGACTCTTATTTAGATTTCCATTGACAGTGATCTCAAGAGCTCCCTTCCACTCTAAACCACTGTGTGATCCTGTGACACTTAAAATGCAACGAGCAAGCAGCTAAGCTGGGTGCACAACCAGGAGTGTAACAGGGGCCTCCGTGCTTGAGATAGCTTTCTTTGTCTGAGCAGCGTAGATGAAGCCATTTTACAAATAGCCTTGCTCCATAGTCCAGAAAGGAAGGACATGAATAGCAGTGAGCTAATGGCCCAAAAAGGTAACTAAAGGCAACAGCTTCAAGTCCGGACATGACATAACTTGAACGAATGCAACTACAACTGCCTAGCACACAGCACATCAAGACACAGCTAAACGGCAGATGGATGTTTGCCATAAAGTTTCCTGCTCATGCCACAGGGCCTGCTGGAGCTCACAGTAACTTTTATCACTGCTTGGATAAGCTTCCCTTGCAAGACCTGGTGATGTGAGAGGTCACCTTCTTTTCAATTATGGCAGCCACTTTTCTTTCTACCACGGGGGTGATATGAGGATAAAGCCGTGTGAGGCAAAGGATGTGTGCCGCAGAAATATTGGGTCACCCCTGCACATGCAGAAGAGTCCATGAGCAATTAAGTCCTTTCTTTTACTCCATTTATCCACACATCTTCCATCTGGATTTCCTAATAAAGGATGACAGAAATCCTCTATTAACCTAGCTATCTGGTTTGTACTTCCTATCCATCCAGCAAATGTGTGCAAAATCCAAAATCAGACATACCACAGGCTACCTCTTCTTCCAGAGGGGATGTAGGAAGGGAACCGGTCATTTACAAATTTGTTGAATAATCGATGACAAGTACTCGTTATTGTCATTTTTGTACTTCATTAGGAGTAACAGCTATGAGGGAGCAGAAATGTAGGAAACGTATTTATAACACAGTAGATACATAATTTCCACTGTCAGTGGAACAACTTACAGAGCAAGCAGAAGTGACCAATTCACTTTCAAAGACCTTAAATTGATCATTATTCTTCATCTAGTGACTCAGAATTTTATTGATTTGTAAGTACACTGCACCATTTAAACCTTGGCTATTCTTCAACTAAACACCCAGTTAAAGCTTTCATACTCACTGAGTTTTTTTTTTTTTACTGGGAGCTGAACTTTTTTACTAGGAGCTGAAAAAAATTGGAAATTCCCAGGCTTCTTCCTGTGACCAGAGATTCACAAACACTTATTTTTTTCCTTTTCTTTTTTCAGATCACAAAGTTTTCACTGCTCTTGGAAGAAAATCAGAGCTATCTTGATGAAAACATGAGATAATACCAGTTATTTTGCTAGTCAAGGACTCACATTGTAAAGCTACTACATTGAAAAAGTTGAAAGCGTAACAATGCAGGTAGACTTTATTGGCCTGTGCTGTTTGCAAGCAGAAAATTATTCTGCTGTTTCAGAGAGGCTGGGAGTGAGAAGGGTGGGGAAAAGTCAAGACAAACTTCCACATGAATTTCAGTTTGATTCTTCTTTCCAGAATAAAATAATGGAAATTGAAACTTTTATAATTCTGAAAGAAGTTGTCTGGAAACAAATTTTCTGCAATTAAGCTGGGTGAAACAGTCCTTAGCAGAAAAGTAAAAAACAAAAAAGGGATTTAAACCTCCAAAATGTAGAGAATAGTATTTTTGAAGATTTTACCGAATTGCACAGTCTAAGCCCATCAGCATCAGGTTTAATCAACATTACTACTATTTATTTTTTCAGTTATCATAGCAAAGGACAGCAAATGCTCTAGACATTCTAGAGAGAAAGCACAACTGGGCAGTTATTAACCAATGTTATTGTGTCTAAAACTGAGCTGAAAATAAATATACTTTAGAAAATTCCATGTTGGAGCTGTTAGTGTGTAAAATGTAGATTTTAGTACCAAGCATAACAATCAATCTGTAACAGAAGAAACCATGAGTACGTATATTTTTAGAGCTATAGGAATGTTTTGAATTCAACCTGACTAGACTATCAGAAATACTTTCAGACAAGATGTTTTCCAAGTTATTTATAAATCCATCTATTAATGATTTATTTTAGACAAGCAGGTGAGATGCCATAATTCAAGGCATAACAAATGAAATATTTAGTGTGTCTTGCACCTACTAATCCAAGTGAAAAAAGATAATGGGAACAGTCAGAGGTTTCACAGTTTGAGGTGAGAATACAGTTTATGTGAATAGTAAATAGGTTGAAAGGGAAATTCCGGATGCTCAATTCTGGTTATTTGTATTAAACAATAAAAACATTTTAATTGTGGATTTGTCTTTCATGATTTACATAATGTTTAGATCATAGATCAAAACCCAGTGCAGTGCAAGTGTACCCAGTGAGTGCAGTTATCAGAGAATCAGTCTTGTCACTGTTTGAATTTTAAAGAATTTTGCAAATCAAATGTACCTTCCAGTTAACATTTTCTATTTCTCTGCTCCTACTTTAGAGATGCAAGTCTAAGCACTTAGAGTTAGGGTAGGAGTTCAAAATATTGTTTTGATGGGCTATAAAACACTTTTACAGCTTTTTCTAGTATGCATTAAAGAATAAAAGTATCCATGTAGTATAGGAGGAATGTAAAGAGTTACGATAAAGAACCAGTGAAGTACGTAGTGCACGATGTATATTAAAAGACAATTTTATGCAAGAAACTTTTTTTTGACAGTGGACAATAAAGTTTATCAAACCATTAATGTGAATTAGTGCTGAAACTTGTGTATACAAGACAAACCATTCTTAGTACAGGCTCAGAAATGACCTTCCGCAACAGCTCCGTTTCTTGTACAACAGAACTTTGAAGGAAGCAGCCACTTTGTACTTGGGACGTAGCTGCAATCATGAACAGGTCAAACAAAACATAAAATCTATTTGCAGAAACTTATGGAACTTGACCAAGAATCTTACAATTTAGTACTGTTTAGTTTAGAAGAAAAAGAGTATTTGCTAAATCAAGAAATATGGAAGTTGAAGGGAACATAATTCAATTTTCTTCCCAGCATGTGGTTACCCAACTTTCTCTGAGAAGTCATGGTCAAGTAAATATTGATAACACTCCAAGAAACTCCAAATTTACTGCACATTTAACTTCTGAACAAGATAATGGAGTGATGGGAACTGGAGGAGTGGATAGACCACGATCTGTCAAGTGACAAGGCACAGCAGCTTTCACTGTATCAAACAAGAGGGTTTGCCCCAAAATCATGCTTTGGGATATGGTGGGGAAATCAGTAGCAGGTAGCTGATCTAAGCCATAGTATTTCTTGTGGAGAGGGAAGCTCTAGGGTATTGCAGACCCCAAGGACAGGGTGACATGAGGCAGGGGGTGGCAGAGGACCTAATGGAATCCTGAAGGACCTCACCATTCCTCATCCTCACCCCAGATACAACTGCATCAGAAATAGTGGTTATAAATTTCTGAGGGAGAAGCCAATGTAGCAAGTGTAAATACAAGTGTGAACACTGTATGTTCACAGGAGAGAGAAAACTGGGATAAAGAATTTCAATACTATGCTATCTATGCATGTGCATATATGTGTATAGATATATATAAATATTTGTTGATGTCTAAGGTTTGCAGTGCATGAACACTTAACACATAAAGTCACTGCCAAGGAATATTTTTACTGTCAATGGAATTTGGCAAATCTGTGTTCTGCATTCATCTGTTACTATTTGCCTTTTGTTTTCTTCATCTGTTATAGAATTAGTGATTTGAGTCTTTTATGAAGGTGTCCTTTATCATGTTGATCATCTTCATGTACTTCAGTCCTGTGTGATGACTGTCCTCTAGTTAAGCTTATGTATTCATTCAGTGAGGTCAAAGAAGTTACACTCATATTCACATCCCAGTGTTCATGTAACAGTCAAATATTTGGATTTAGGCCTTAAGGCTGAAATGCAATGGACACCTGCTGTTGGATACAGAGTTCCAGTGTTTACACAGGAAATGAAAATGAAATTCAGAGTTTTATGGGGGGGAGATGTTATACATTTTGTTTATTTCCACAAGGAGCTAAAATGGGTTAATCCACCTGCTGTTGTTTTTGTGAAAATGGGAAGATCAGTTCCTATAGCTTCTTTGCCATTATTGCAGTTTTATGAATGTGTTGTCGTTTAAGGAGCTTATTCTTTTTACCTACAGACAAATATATCACAGTCTTATGTGTGAATGAATTGTTTGGTTTGGGATAAGAGCATATGCACAATGATTTTCCTAAGGACAGTACTGGCTACAATAAATTCTGTGGAAGAAGTGCCATAATTTAGGAGTATTTCAACCTTGACTGACACCTATTTCTTTTTTAAAAATCTATTTATTCACCTTTCTTGTGAATAAAAATAGTTTTTGCCAAAATATATGTTTACATTTTTTATATTTTGCAAATAAAGGCAAAAATTTCTACTCCTTTAGGCAAATTTTGGATGGTAGGAAATGCAGTGTTCTCTCAGTGAAGTTTTCTCTACTCAAACACCTACTCCTACAAAACTTAATAAAGAACAAAATTTTCCATTAAAAAATCAGTAAAATTGTCTTACAAGGCTGTCCTAGATCATGCTGAAAGTCCTTGAATTCCCATCTTCCTTGTCCAATTAAAAATAGGAATAAAGCACAGTATTTCTATTAATTTTTAAAGGGGAGGTATGAGTTATTTTTGTGCTCCACTGCCTACCAGTTTAGCTGTCATTGATCCTTTGCTGTGGCTGATTTGCTGTCATGTTCTATTTGAAGTTGCCTGCAGCCATAAAAAGCTGCCAGACACTGCTAAAAAGACAGCACAAAAAGGCTTTGCACACATTTTGTCCTATTGTTTTGAAGAGCTTTCCCTTTAAGAATATGCTTTAGGTGAGATATTTTAAGGCATATAATTGAATAATAATTAGAAATTGATTGTGCCACCAATCATTTCTGTCATTTGTCAAATTAATCATCAATTACTTTCCATATTGGCTTGTCATGTTTCAATGACTGAGCAGTTTTGAGCCAGAAAGTCATTCTACAACATTATTTTTGTTCTTTTTCTCCAAGTGCAAGGAACTGAATCAGGAATTTCCACAGGCAGACCAGACACGGCACTGAGCTGATCTCCTTCCTTCTGGGGGCCATCCTTGCAAAGCTGAGTTGTGCACATCCAGGCACAGAGTGCAAGAGAGGGGAACAGACCTACACCTTCCTTTTTCCTTCCTCCTCCGAATACCATGGCACACTCTTTGTATGTTCCAGAACACAGACAGACAGAGGAGTCTGACAGAGACTAAGCCTTCTACAAAGACCAGTATTACAGTTATTTAAACCCAGTCTTTTGTAAAGAAGAGAGTGGTGTTCTCCATCCTGCACCTAGTACAGATCTGATGTGATAGACCTATGAGGAAAATGGTGAGGAGAAAAATAGGATGTGGGCTTTTGCTTCAATTCTTGCTATTTGATGATGTCTCATTGAAGGCATAAGACAAGAAACAAGAGAGATTACTGTGAACTCTATCCCACAGAGTCAGAAGGATGTTTACTTCCACTTATGTGGTGGCTACCTATAAGATATTTCTCAGTATCTGTCTTTGGGGAAGGGAAGGGAAGGGAAGGGAAGGGAAGGGAAGGGAAGGGAAGGGAAGGGAAGGGAAGGGAAGGGAAGGGAAGGGAAGGGAAGGGAAGGGAAGGGAAGGGAAGGGAAGGGAAGGGAAGGGAAGGGAAGGGAAGGGAAGGGAAGGGAAGGGAAGGGAAGGGAAGGGAAGGGGGTAACATTTTCATTTTAGGAGCTTTCTTCAGTACAATTTCTGTCTAACTTAGTAAAAAAAATGAGAAACTAAAGGAGAAAGGATACACACCCACTATCTTGATCCCCAAGTCAGTTTTGGTTGTTTTTCCACTGATAATATAATAGAAAGGAGATGCACACTGCAGTTAGCTGGGTCCAGCTGGGTTCCACTAAAAGCTCCAAGGGCTCCACAGGCTCTTCAGATGAAAGATGCTAAATAGCATTTCTGTTCTGTTGTCAATTTTCTGTCAGTGTGCTAAACACCCAGCATCTCCCTCCTTCTGTCAGCATGTGAGACACTGCGCTAATCAGCAGCACATGGGCATTGTCATTGTGTCAAACGAAAGTAATCAGTGGTTTGACGAAATCTCATTTTTCATTTTCTTCTCCAAGGGGCTTGGGCAGTGTTCGAGTGCCTGTCCTCATCATCTTGAATCCTAAACTGCTTTAGATGACAGACAGACACATTCCTAGCAATGGCAATCAGAGTGTTTGAAGGTGAACCAAAACAGGAACTGAAGATATCAAATAGATAGTAAAGTTTAATGGCTTAGTGAATTTTAGATGCCTATGGGATTAAGCAAAACTGAAAACTGAGTGACTTTTAGGAACCTAAGTCACAGCATAGGCAGGGTTTTGTAGACTGAATCCCACTCAACATTTTTATTGTCTGATATCTTAAATGAAGATATCAGACGGTTAAAAGAATCAGCAGGCTGATTTCTTTGTTCTTTCACCTTCTGTGTCTCCTTAACAGAGAGGTTTTGCCAGCTTTTGAGCTTAGAAATACATTTGAAAATGCCGAAATAGATTTTCTGCAACTGCATTTACAGATCACAGTTTAACAGTCTGGGTGTTCAACATTCAGAATGCAGCCAGCATAATTGTTTCTTTTCCTATGATTGTGAACCCAGGGTTATTTCAAAGTCGCCACCCAACTCTGAACAGAGTCAGTGTGAAGCATTACCTCTGAACTTGACAACAGCATTCACCTTATTTGACACAGTTAGGTGCTGTTGCAATAGCTGATAACACACAAAAACAGGAGGGAGGGGATGAGGGGGAGAAGGACATCCCACGGAATGAGCAGCAAGTACTTGCACAAACCTTTCTTTCAGTTCAAGTATGTAAAGTGAGATAAATGGTCAAACTGCAGACACAGTGTATGCAGCAGGAGCCAAAGGCTGCTGCTCCCCAGATTGGCAGCTCCAGAAACCATCAGCACTGGATCCTCTCAGCAATTACCAGCTTGGAAATGCCCTTCCATTGATTGTGATGGACATAAACCAGCTGAGTCTCAATAGCGAGAGAACAGAGGGAGGAAGAGCCAGACAGCAGGACACAAACAGCACCAAACACTGGGACCAGCTGCAGCTTTCAGGTCACACTTCCATGTCAACAAAAAAATGTTATTTAATATTTTCCAAATACTGAAGTAATTCATCACAAGGTATAAGTGGATCTATAATGTCTGAGATTGCTGGTTGAAGATTAACTGCATGTATCACATTTCCAGTGCAGCAACTTAAATGGGAAACAAAATAGCCTGAACCTCATAGGCAAGGCACTTATTCATTCTCTGCAGTAGCAGGGTTCCCATGCTGGCCAGCCTCAGCCATGTCATTTAGGAAATGTTCATGCCAGAACATTTGTATGCATGAAGGACGGTGCTAAAGCAGGACAGTGCCAGCCTGTCGGAATTCAGCTGATGTGAGAGTCTGATCAAATGTACGCAGCTGCCTTCATCTAATCTAGAGCCTGTATAGCACAAAATTACTGTGAATCACCAACTGAGACAGGAAGAGCTTGATTATTGTTTAAATGTAGAGACAAACTGGCAGTGAATGGATCACTACTGGAGGGTGCCTCCGAAAATATCTACTTTCCCCTGCAGACGGCCCTCAAATGGACACCAGGCTTTGCGCCTGTCAGAGGTGGTACTTCCAGAGAGGCAGAGTCACAGCAAGCTGCCTTCACTCACACACCACACTGGCTTCACACAGCTCCAAGGTTTTAGAACAGAACAAAGACCTTTAAAATACACAGCACAGAGGGAAGTCCCACATGAACTTTATAGAGAGGTGGAATTGTGCCACATATCCCAAAGTGCAGACGAAAATAAAAGAGCCTGGAAGCGGCTTTTAATTTCTTGCTTATTGCTTTTTAGCACATCTAACTCAATCTATATCTGTGTCAATTGTATCTAAAAAACCCTAATAATTAATAATTCAACCCAGAGTCATCCAGCAATGGTAGTGGCTGACACTTCTGTTCCCTGACTTCTGACTGTCTGCATCACAGCTGGGTGCCAGCACTGCTGACACTGCCTCAAGTCAAGAGCAATGCTCGGGTAGCGGCTGTGGAGCAAGACAGTTCTGACAGGAGGTGCAATGCTGTCCCTTGTATCGTCCCTTCAGAATAGTCACTTCCTGGGAACACAGATTAAATGCAGCACTTGTATGCCACAGTACCAGCTCTTCTACCAGACCGCAGGAGTGGGTTCATGTGCCCTACTGCAGGTGTCCAAATTTTAGATGGACAAGTCTGAATACAGCAAACAGAAAGAGAAAAAAAAAAAAAAAATCCCTCAGCATTTAAGCAAAACCTCTCATATGACCCCAAAACAGTCTTTTCTCCACCAATGTTCCTTCAACAGTTTTTAAAATAATGATTTTCTACAGAGAATAAAGTTCAGTGCTGATAGTTTTAAAGTCTGGTACAGCTTTTTCCTATATACACATCCAGTCAGCTGGAAAAGCACTGCCAGAATCATTTGCTTAGAATGAAGAGGGAGGAGGACATGCCTGTTCGGTTTTCTTTTCATTTTTTTTTATTATTTTTAAGAGCTCTTACATTTTTCCGAGAGCAGTACCAAGGCTTGTCAATACACATCTATCTGAAACTGAAACCCTAACAAGTAAGAACTGATGGATATGTAGCCAGCAAAAATTCAAGTTCCCTTCTGATAAAATTCCATCTTTCAACAGCTCTTTTAAGAGTTAGCTTCGCACTAGAGTGAAGGAAAGGTGGCAAGGAACATTCCCTGATGTGCTGTCAAACAAAACAACTTCACTTGCAATATGGCTTGTTTGAATTCAGTTTCATGTAAATTTGAAATAAGCATGCCCCTTTTTTTCTAAAAAATAGTCAGAATTGTCCTGCATTTTTGTACAACCCATTAGTTATTTTTAGTTATTTTTTTAGTTATTTTTCTTTTTATTCTTTCCCTTCAATACTTTTTTTTTTTTTTTTGGGGGGGGGGTGGAGATCTGTTTCTAAAGCATATATATTGCAATAGGTTTAATTTCATTTATATCTTGCAGTTAGTAATTTTCTCTTACTAGAATAACTTTTATTATCATAATTCTTTGAAATCACTCCTTTACTAAAGCAGAATTTGAATTGGAGAAAACACCAGCCATTCTCTCCACATGATTGTCCAGTATGAATTTCCTAATATTTGCTGATTGTCAATGGAAGAAAACTTGCCTTCTGGCATAAACATTTCCACAGAAGGTTCATAACACCTTCTCAGGGTGCCCAGCTGTATTTAGCAGAAACTAGTTCAAACCCAGCACAGAGAAATTCTGTCCTAGAAGTCAGATATATTAATTAGTTAATAAGTGAAGGGCTGAAGGAACAAGCTTGACAAGAAACTTCCAAGTGATGTTGTCAGGACAGGGACTCGTCTCAGCATGATCCCAGCAAGAGAAACCACCAGGTAAAGAGAAAATTCCCTGCCTAACATGCAAGGGTTGGCTATAGCCAAGGCTTTCAACATGAGAGAAGAGCAGAGCAAAGCAGGACTCCTCCCTGCCTGGAGGAGATGTGAACTTCTGATCATTAAAAAAAAAAAAAAAAAAAAAAAAAAAAAAAAAAAAAAAAAAAAGACTGATGAATGACAACTGATGAAATCAATTTCCTTTATCAGAGCTGGAGGTCTCACAATTACCAAAGCTTAGGGCAACTACATTACTTTCTTCCCTTCTAGGTTTTGTAGGTTTGTTTAGGCATTACTTTACATATTACTGCATTATTCCTGTGCTTTTCAGCCTGAAATGACTTTCTGTCCGTGTGCTGAGATCTCTGCCCTGCAAGCTGATCCATGAAGTCAGATCAGAGAAGTTTCTGCACAGTCAAGGGGCTGCTTTGGGGATAGGGCTCCCCAAGAGGAGGATGTTGGAGATGCCATGGTGCCAAGTGGCAGTGGAGGAAGCCGGCTCCTACCCAGGAAAACATGTGCCAGGTGAAAGAAAGGGATTAACCCTTAAATTCAAAAAGGCAAGAGGAGATTTTTAATTGGCAAACAATATGAAGAAGGGATTGATTTTAATATCTGGGATTTGTGAGAATGAAGAACAGCACTGTACAAAATTAGCAGCAGCTCTAAAAGAGGTAAGAAAACCTATCCTGGGGAAACATGTTACAAGATTTGGTACTGTCTTTCCTGTTCAAGCTTTCCCATGAAAAAACAGAAAACAGATAATAACTGACAAAAAGCCAACACAAGTAGATCTTGATTTGTGTGGGGTTTCTGAAAGAAAAAAGGATAAACAGGTGATGTGTCATTCTATGTAATTCACATACTTCACCACTTTGAAATATGTAGCACTCACTCTTTGTGCTGTTTGTGTTGATGATGTGTCCTTACAGCATCACCTCAGAGGAAAACCATACTGTGCACACGTCACAGGAGCCAGTCCCGTGTGTCCCTGCACACACACCTCTCCTCCCCATTTCTAGTCAAAATAAACACAACAGGCAAAAGGTCTGAAGAGAACCCACAATTACAGAGTTGAAATGTCCTTCTTTGCCATGAGGCAGCAGTGAGGCAGCATGTTGATGGGAGCCTTGCCCAGACATACTGACGCTCAGCTCCACCAGGAGATTTTACCACTTCTAAACCCACTACTGAAGTTGGGAAGCCAGGTTTTTACTTCAAAGCTGAATAACCCTCCTCCCTTCCTTTTGAAATGTGGACTGGAAGGACTGTCCACTTCTAACCAATAACGCAGTATTCAAGGCTCAGTTCTGTGTTTTGGGAAGTGGAGGAGAGCAGGAGCAAAAGGAGAGGAAGCTCTGCCTTGCCTCCAGCGTGTTCAGTTCATGCCACTGTCTGCACAAATGGAGACACAGGTGAACCCAGCTCATTTGGCAAGTAGTTTGGCTGTGCCTGTATGGGGTGATGCAGTGTTCAAACACCTGCCCTTTTTCCTGAATCCACACCACAGCCTTTCTGGTTTCTTCTTCCCACAAGAAAATATGTGAATAAAAGACTTCCTTGTTCTACAAGGTGTTGAAAATATAAATACATGAAAGACAAAAGATGCTCGGACCCCATAACAAGGGAATCATCCTTCTATTCTGAAAGGATTACTTTAGCAAAAAGCATCTGACTGTTACCAATTTTAAGATTTTTTTTAAGTGCCAAAATGTGTGTACAAATGCATTTGAAAAGAAAACTTGATACAAAGGACTTCTCTGTGCTGATTTTTTTTAAATGTCCCTAAAAAACAATAACCTGCCCTTCACCACCACCACCCCCGGACTCTTATCCAGAGGCTCTGCCATGTGCCTAACTAATCAAAGTGCTGTGTTATGATTGCCATGGAGACTGCAATCCAGCAGCTGCCTTGACATTTCATCTTCAGCTGCTTTCAAAATGCTTTCTTTTTGCCAAGGAAAACTTTTCACTGTTATTAATTTTTTTTTTACTATACACTGCTCCCTCCACTACAGAAGAAACATTTAGGAAAAAATCAGCGGAAACTGCTTCAGTTCTAACAACATATTTTGCTAATTGCTTTTGTTCTCCTCTCAAGCAATTTTAAAGGTTTCTGAGGCTTTAAACTAAAAGCTTATGCTTTGTTTTGCAGATCAACTGATAATTGTACACTACTGTGTAGGGTCACCAGAGAAGCAAACTCCAGCCCCTAGGTGCAAGGGCAGCTGCCCAGCCCTCCATGCACACTTCTCCTGGAACTTTAAGATTGCTGCTACTTCTCCTGCCTTTTGAGGAGGTGAGGAGATAAGATAGTAGAGAATACATCTAAACATGTCTGTTTCTTCCTGCCCTAAATGAGGGAAGGTTGTGAAGTACCTGGCTGGCGTGGAAGCCCCCAGGAAAGGTTTTGGGGAAGCCAAAGAGGATACAGAGGTGGAAGACCATGATCCCTCACTTGCAGCATAGCCGTAGGGTTTAGCATCTGAAGTGGCTACGTTTCATGTCCAGACAGGGATAAGGAAGCAGCATACAGATGTTAAGGACATACAGAAGAGCTCTGCTAACTGATGATTCATTTCACTCTATTCACTTCACAAACAAGCATTTTTTAATTAACTAAGCTGGTTGCCCCCTTTCTTTTCCAAAAGAGGGAAGGTCATAGCTTTTCTTCAAGCAGCCTGGGACACATAAGAAAGAATCTTCTCTGCAGCCTTTTAAAGTACTTGCCCCCAAAGATGCTTTCCCATCCTAGTCTGCACTCAAGGATGTCTCAGATCGACTGGTGCCAAGAAGGTGTGGCTGGAGACATGCTGGGGCATGGAGATGTACACAGGACATACTGAAAAGAGATTGATTCAAAATCCCAGTAGATTTGATCACCTGCAGTTTGGCCAAGGTAGGAGACACATGATATCTCTCTGTGTGTGTACATGTGTGTGTAAGTTGAAAGGATTTTCACGACAATAAGAATTAGGTTAAAACTCTGAGCCATTTGGGCTGAGGAGGAGTAGGGTTTAAAATGAAAGCTTCAAACCACTTTTTAACAATTTTTCTTTATTGATAAGATATGATGACAAATTTAAGTTAAAAACCTTTATCTGAAAAGCATGTGTGCTTAACAGGAGGAAGAAGGAAAACACCTTCAGAAGCAGTCAGCTTCCTGTCTTATGTTTTTGAAGTCGAGCTGATGGCTCACAGAACGGATCTCAAATATGTATATATATAATCCCCACAGCTAAAAGTCGTCTATTTTAAAAGACAAGTGTTTGCTCACCCGAGAAACATTGTACTCAAGCTTCAGACTTTGTGATCCATATGGGTTTTATCAACTTGTTTGCCAGGAATTTAAGAAAAACAAACTTTATTCATGTTCCTTAGAGAAATTAATCCACTTCATGGTCTGCACAAAAAGAAATACAGCTTCAGGAAAAAAAAGCCCAGGGCATTCCTGGAACTGGAAGGTCAGAGAGCCAAAATAATGGATCCATTTAATATGAGAAATGAGTGACTTGCAGCGGCATCATTATCAGCACTGGAAGTGCATGGTTTCAGCTTAGAAAGTGATTTCATGTCACATCCCATAAAGGACCCCCAAACATGAAGTGCTTTCACAGGCCCTCCCAGAACTAGGCACTGCCACTGCTCTGAGAGCAGCATTTACCTTAAAGATGAGGTGTATAATCCACTAGAAGCACGTGTTCCTGGAGACTTAGCTTTGAGGAGCTAAAGTTAGATGAGATGAGACCTATTCCATATTACCCTGTCACATGCTTTGGTATACTTGATTGTATGTAAAGAAATTAGTTGGATAACCCTAGATTTGGTTTTCCAAGCTTGATAAAAACCTGTGGACCTCTACATAATTTATCAGTATTTTGTTTCCTGTATCACAAAGAATACGCAGTTTCTGCAAGAGGTGTTTATTTCTAATGACACTTGCTTTAAAAGTACAGTCTAATACAGGAAATACAAATTCTGATTCATTCTCAAAGCAAATAATTATGCAGATTAATCTCTACACTGTCCAAATTTAAATAGGCAGCCTAAAATTAATGCATTGCAAATATTTATGGTTGCAACATTATAGCATGGTATCTCACAAGCTTTTAAAGAAAGCTGTATTTCTGCTCCACCAGTGGTTTGTTACATTGAATTAATGTTGCATTAGAACGCTTTCAGTAAGTCAAATCACATTACTCACTCATATAGCATTCTTGGCAAGCATCAAAAAACATTTTTAATACTTAGGAACTGCAAGATTGAGAGCCAGACAGTGATCAGATGTTTAAAACAGGACTAAGCACCTTAAGTAAAAATTGCAGCAGAGGGAAAAAAAAAAAAAAACAAAACCAAAAAAACCCCCCCAAAACAAAGCAAAACAAAAGAAAACAAAAGAAAACAAAAAAAACCAACCAAAACCAAAACAAAAAAAACCCCACACAAAACCTATTAACGTTCTTAAGTCAAAAGGCACCTACTAGGGAAAACTGCTTCTACATAACCCTGCATCCTGAACAGAGTAGAATAATTTAGCCTTTTCTTCACATGTTACTGCGAAAAATAACTTGTGAAACCACTATTATTCTTCAAACAGTACTGAGAAAAAAATCCATAGCTTATCTGTTCTTAGAAAATGAACCTGATCTATTTTAATGGTGCACAGCCTGGTGCTGGCAGGGAGGGAGGGACTGTCCCCAGCTGTAAGGGCCTCCACAGCATTTCCTCCATCCCTTTCTCTGAGCAGTGTAAAGGGACCAAATCACATGAGCAAATCCATGGTTACCCCTGTTTAGCATTCAGGTGATGACACTTGTCTTGCTTTACTCGTGGCAACAACCTCCCTCAGACGCATTCACCCTCTTGGCTGTCCACCTTCCAACCAGTCTTCAGGTGGCTCATGGACAGACACTAAGAAAGTGAAAAATCCCGCACGTCATGGGTTAATTTTTATCCTGATGATGACTGTAGCTGTTTACTTTTTAAACAAATGCCTGATATACAGTGTAACTGGCTGAGTGCACAGCCAAAAACAGACCGCAGGAAATCTCTTTGACAGCCAGGATGGCAGAATTGTTAGCATGGGTCTGCATTATGGTTAATTTTTTAATTTTTTTTAATTAGAAATAAAAAGGTTGTGAGATCTCAGGGAGAAAAGTGGATGCTACAGAAAAAAACAAAACCACAAATGGCCAGTTTCTAAGAAGAGACATCTATGAATAGCACAAGCATAAATAACTTTTTCCATTTTGTCTGAAGGATTGTTGTGGCTTTTCACCCCGGTTTATTTCAGCGGAAGTAAAGACGACTCTGCAATACTAAGCAAACAAAGTAGCCTAATATAAAATGTTCACTAGAGATAAGAAAGTACACTAGGTTATTTATTGCTGTATTTTTATATTTTGCTTCTGTTCTCCTTTGATCTGTGTTAACACAGGCATTAAACTGACAGCTTAGGGCCACAATAGGCACCAGGATATTGAAAGGCGGTCGTGTATAAGGGAGTATCAAATTGTTTGTTTGAGCAAGTGACAAGTTTTGCTTAATCAGTTCTCCAGGGCCTAGCTCCATCCATAAAGATAAAATGTTTGCCAGCTTTTAAAAAAATTATTAAATAGAGAAACTGTGTGAGCTCCTGTTTTTTTTAAGGTGTAAACATCTGCAGCAGACACTGAGGTTGATTTTACTTCCAGTTACAGTGGTGTAACAAGAGTTGCTTCACAGACGGCAGAGGAATTTCAGCAGTAAATGAAAAAAGAATAAGGCTCATTGTGCTTTTAATTTTGTTTCATGTAGGCAAGAGGGGAGAAAATTGATTTTAGTCCCAGCCTTTTTTTTCTCATACATGTCACTGATGCATTTTCAACCCTTGGAGAATTGGTGAATGTGGGAATACAGGCTCTAATACAAAACACTTGGCCTGTTTTCAGTTCCTAACACATACTCCAGAGTTCATGTTATGGTTATCAGAAAGAATCTATGAAAAATGAAGCTGCACACAACTGCAGACCATCAGCGTGGCTTAACCCCGTCAGGCGGGGATGAAGCAGGAAGTGCTTTGTGACACTGACTGGCAGAAACACAAACCGATGAAGAAAACACGCGGCAGGAAAGAGGGTCTTAGATGGCGAGTCAGAGCCGGGGACATTAACTACAGCTATACTCTGCCAGGGCCAAGATCAGAGGAGCTTGACATACTTGTTAAAGGTTTCATCAAAAGGATTAGTTCCAGCAGCTTTTTTTAACCTTTCCTACAACACAATTTACCCAAAGGTGGCCGAGGGCAACAAGGGCTGCCCTGTGAGATAACATTTTTAATTGTACAAATGCCATTCTTGATGTCATAATCCCGAGGTTAATGCAGTTGCAGGTCCTGAACAGATGTGGTGTAGGCTGCTCTGTCATACAGAGAGGTGGCCATGCAGGCAGTGAAAATGGCCACAGTTCAGAGAGGAGTTTAACTACTGCCCTGAGGGTTTTCCTACACTTTCCCTATGTACTCTTGCACTGTTTTAAATGGTCTCTGCCCATAGGCAAAGCAAGCAAACAAACAAAAATATTGTTCATACAATGTGTTACCAAGAATCAACAGTCAAGTATAGCCACTGCTTAATGGCACAACTCAGACAGGGCAAGGTGATCCATGAGTGAATGAAAGAAGGATAAAGGGAAAGAGCCCAGAAAACATCTGGATCCCACCATGCTGAATCTTACACCTTGTTGTACTTTAACAGTGCTGATTAATAAGAAATAAGTTTCAAAAGGAGAACCTTGACATCCTCTTTAAATTCAAATACACCTGCTAGATTTTAGCAGAGATCATATTTTGCACATTTTGGGAGGACTTTTTGATGGGTTCCTAGATGAGGTACTCTCTTCCTCCCGAAAAAGAACAAACCCAAACATTTCTTAAAAGAAATGTTCACACCATACAGTTCAAAGAGAAAAGTTTTCCTCACTTTTAAACAGAGCAAATAGTTTGCTCCATGTGCTAAGCTGCTGCCTATGCCACCAGTTCCCAAGCAGAAAATCATGCCTTGTTGATGTGACACAAGACTGTGAGGGTTGCAGATCAGTTAAATAAAGGAACTGAATGTGGGCAAATTTTATGTGGGACCAGCTTGAATATTTCTGCACAACACTTCAAATATCTGCAGCATGGTACAGAGTAGTTCAGAGACATTACTTCACACTGGGGTGGGAATGGGCAAAAAGCAGCAGATGAGGACACTCTCTAATAAACGGCAACCCCTGTTTTGTGTGTCAGAATTTGGGTTGTGTGCCACTAGGAGGTGCAGCAAATTGGGTCATTGTCATATAGGCTTCAGGAAAGCTAGGGAAAATCAATAATAGGTCATTTTCTTGTTTTGTATGTCATCTGTGTGCCTACAAAAGAGGATTTGCCCCAGTCAGATGCGGCATCTGTGATTCAGCATCTCCTGCCCTTAGACCTCACTTATCAGGGGCAACTCAATGCCTCACCAGATTGAAGGGTATCTGTCCAAGGATGCACATTTCTCTGCTAATGACCACAATCTCATATCTCACATATGGCTGAGGAGTTAGAAGATCATTGGAATGATGCTTTAATTATCAGAAATACGGTTGAAATTTTCGACTTCTGGGTTATTAAATCCTGTCCTGAACCATTTCAGTTCTACATACCGGCTCAACCTTATGCATCCGTAATTCATCAGTGAGGTACTAATGCAGCTTATTCTTGCAAGGCATTGCACAGAATACATCTCTTTATGTAAGCATGACTTCACAGTCATTAGGGCTGAAATTGCCACACAAATCCCATCCTGAACTGCTCTGCATCACTACACCTTGCAGTACTTGGCAAAGAAAGTCCAGTGTTTGCAAAAGATATGTAAAAGGAGGATTATTTTTCCTGAATACTGGATAAGACAGGAATAAAGACAAAAATGATCATACAAAAAAAGGATTACTTAGTGCAGTGGAGCCAACTTACTCAAGAAGACGGATGGAATTGCAAAGGGAAGGCATTATTTCAAATAGGATTTGGGGGAAGGCTAACAGGTGCTGGGGAGCACTCAGGTCAGATGAAGACATCTGCTAGAGATGTCAAGAGCACAAAGGTAACTCTGTGCCTGGGACTAGAGGGTAGGATAAAAATGACAACTGAACAGGAAATGTGGAAGACTGGGACTGCAGAGGTACATCCCAGCAAAGAAAGAGGGTGTCAGATGGCAGAGTAAAATACAAACAGACACACAAAAACTGTGAATGCAGACACTTGTGAGGGGCCTGGGGGAAAAAAAAAAAGAAATTAAAAAGAAAAAAAAAAGAAACAGGTGCACTAGAAGGCTGGATGGCTGGCACAGAAGGATGATGATAAGCTAAAAGCATTTCTGACATGTGACAGGGTGGTAATATTAAGGCAGAATATCCTTCCATCAGTCTTTATAAGTGAATGAGATGTTTTTTGAGATGCTTCCAAGCTCCTATACACACTATAGACTTGACTCTAAATGCAAGCTGACCTATTAGCTACATTGCATAGGAGATCTGATAGGATGTTTTCAATGACCCTGTGACTAAAATATAGAAATGAACCAGTGCAATTTAACATATGGGCAGATCAGCTTGCACTGAAGTAATTTATATCAGCAGTTCTGTGAGCTTTTAAGTCATTAAAAGCTGATCTTTTTCCTTTAACAAATGTGTGACTACATTTAGTCAACTTACAGTAAAAGCATACTAAAACATATGTATTCATACACTTCAATGAGTGAAAAAGAGTTAAAAATAGACTGCCGGAGTTTTTATGCAATATACTTTTGTTTAGTAAAAAGACACAGAAACCTTTCAGTTAATTGCATGTTTGATCATCAATATCTGATTCTTTTGCAAGCAAATACTTCCATGTAAGAAATTCAAATAAGGCACTTGTGAGTATAGAAGCTTTCAGCTACTTTCAGTTTACTTACTTAGGTTATTCTATATGTTGGAGTTCATCTTTCTCACAACAAGACTTAAAAATAACTTGTGTGATGGACTGCAATAAAATGCAATAAACAGAGCCAACAGTGTAAATTGAAAGTAAACACACAGAATCAGTAGTAGTATCATATGATACAACAGGATTTATGAAACAGATCTCATCAAAACACTTGATTAGTTTCAAAACCATCTTTATCTAGAACATGTGCAAATTCACACTGTCTACAAGAGAATTGCTTTATGATAAGTGAGCACAGATTTGCTCCTGACTTCTGTGCAAATAAAGGTTCATAAGATAAGGATCCATTTCTACTTATTCTGTGACAAAAGTTCCATTTGTAGTAGTGGTAAAGGACAAGGTGCCCACTCAAACACTCCTGAGGTGTCCCAGACACCCTTCTCAACCTACAAGCAGGGGTACCTCCTTTCCTTAGGTGTTTCTTGCTCTTTCCATTGTCCACACAGGCAAAGGAACAGTGCTTTTAACCTTGGACACTTCTTGTGATTTCTGGTGCACTTAGGCTCCAAGTTTTGAGTCTGAACCACAGTACACATCCCTCATGTGAAATCCATGGCCAAGAACTGTCTCTTGGATGACTGCTATTAAACCAGCCATTTCTCACAAGTGGCAGTCAAAAGAGGAAAGAAAGGCCTCTTATTTCTGACATGTCCAGAGACTACTCTGCTGACCTTTATGAGAACAAATGCAACCAGGCTTATCCAGCTCTGGGAGTTGTTTCACATGTGTGACCCCAACCAGCAGTAACCACTTCTTTGGAACCTCAAAGTTGGTGTTTCACTTTCCGAAGCAGTGCCTAAACCACACTATCTCATATGCATTTCCTTAAGCTAGCTAAGCCTTTCCACTCCATACTGACTTCTGTGGATCTGCTTTCTGGCACTTTCTGTCTTCATGGTTTGATTTCACTACTGTCAGAGACACAGATTCCTCTAATCTAATGTCAGCAGGCAGAAAGATGAATGTGTAATCCAAGCTGGCCCTCTCAGCTCCCTCTGTGGTAAGCAGAGAGGAGTTGGTGTTTTCAGACAGAGCCACAGCCCTTACCACAACAGCCCCATATCAAATGCCAGGCTGGATCCACTTTTAAAAGAAACTTATAAAAGAAACAAGGTAAAAGGAAATTGGGAAATATGGTACCAGTTAGAAATTTTCCCAGTTTCTACTCAACAACATGAAGAGGTTTTTGAACGCTTTACTTAAATCTTTAACATCAAGTGGATGTAAATCAGTTGGTTCCTGTGACTGTAGAATCAGAATACATTGTCTTCCAGCTCAAGGCTATATAAGGCTTCCCAGTCCCAAACAATGAATATTAGAAATGGCAAAAGCCTCTGCAACTCGAAGCCAAGCCCTGACAATGTTTGAAGTCAAGCTAAAAATACAGCCCCTGTCCAGATCCCAAACAAGGCAGGCAACAAATGCAGATGGTTATAGGGGATAGACTGGCAGGGATGTACAAACAAGCAAGACACAACATTATACACAACATTGCTTCTTTCTCGTGCTGACTGCTACTTCCTTTCCTCATATTTTCTGGAATTTCTTACCATTTTTAGCCATTCTACATTCATGCTGAAAGAAGTTTTACTGAGT
Organism: Phylloscopus whistleri; assembly: GCA_017589585.1. Taxonomy (NCBI): domain Eukaryota; kingdom Metazoa; phylum Chordata; class Aves; order Passeriformes; family Phylloscopidae; genus Phylloscopus; species Phylloscopus whistleri. The sequence continues at coordinate 1,548,612 of JADMLD010001396.1, forward strand.
TCACAAATTCACGTCAGACTGGGCTTGGCTGCCTTTTCCAGGCTTGTGTCATGTAACTCATTAACTCAAATGGTTTTTCATCGGTCCTTGCTGAGTAATGCAGTGTCCGTTCAGGTTTCTGTTGTAAACCCTTATTCACACAACCTTAGCACAATGCAAAAATTCCCCCATGTCCAGAGCCATCAGATCAGTCACTCCCCAGTTCTTTGTGAGACAGACTCCTGCTTTCACTCTCCTTCCTCCGCAGCAGCAGTAGGAAGGACACTTCAAGGGTTGGGAAATGCATTCTGTAACTTTGGAGTAAGTCCATTTTTCTTCAACTGATCTTGTTTCTTTATATAAACTAAACTGAAGTTTGTTTAACCTCTTATTCACAAACACCTAGTGGTAGATTTCCATAGCCTCTAGTCTAGTTTAGCATTTAGTCACCCTTTATGCCAGAAAGGCTTTTGGACAAAATAATTTCCACTCTAGTTTAACAAAATTATCAAAATTATTTATTTTCCCAATGGACCTGAAAAGATTGATTTCCTCCTTTTAGAAGTTAAATTTAAATGCTATAATTTAAATTCTCCTCTCTTATAATTTAAACTCTCCCCTATTCCATTGCATCTTCTCATGTTATGCTGAGAATCAGCTATTAGTTGTAGCAAGTACAACTGTCATATGCATTAAAGGCAGAAGCACCATTTGACATTTAAAGAAGTCCCACGTGTGGTTATGTGCTGTGGAATGTTTTGAGGAACTGTTGCAAGTCTCTGTATTGACCTGATCATTTTCTGGGTACCTTGGCTTTCAGCTGAGAACAACTTTTGTTTGCTCATGGTAGGATATAGCTTGTCTAAGTATTAAGCATCTAACATATAGTCAGCTAGCCTAAACATACTGCTTGGGCTACCCCTAAATGAAGGAGGGAAGAATTCTTGGAGAGAGAGAACAATTCTAATTTCAGACCATTCCTCTTGAGTGGGATGAATCCATCAACCCTGACCACAGAGGAACCTTAAAGGATGAGTTTGATTTGGAGTAAGAGAGACTTTAAGCATAGAAACCAACTCCGGGATCACAAATTGTGCTTTGGTATGTCTATTTCAGAGCAAAAAAAATTATGGTTTTCAAGCGCAGATTTTTTAGGAGACACAATAAGAAAGTTTTTACTACTTTTTAATTCATGTCCTATATGGTGCTGTAGGACATCAACAGTACAGCCTGATCCCACCCAAAGTATGTTGGGGCCCCATCCTGTTTAAGCACTGTTTTTGCAGAATTTTGCAAGCAGTACGTGAGTCCTGTAGCACTTGTGGGAATTCACATGGCCTGTATGGAAACAAGGAATGTGGCACATTAAGTTACAGGAAAAGCTTAGACAAAACTCAGGCTTAAAAAGCCAGAAAATAAACCTTTTTAATTGGCTCTGGCCTGGTGAAGACCATAAGGTTAGAAAATATTTGGCTGTAGTGGTTCGTGGCTTGCTTCTTATAGCCCACCAAAAAAAAAAAAAAAAAAAGGGCAAGAGAAAGGAAAAAAAAAAAAAGAAAAAGCAGCTCAGCTGTTTCCAAGCCCAAGAGGATGGCGGTGGGGAGGATATTTTCCCTGCTGATGTTCAGATACACTTCCTGGCACTGCACCCTGCAATTTAATTTAGTGTGAAACTGTGCCTTAAAGCATCAGTCTATCTCTGAATAAAGACTAGGGGATACGGTGTTGTAGCAGCACCGAGAGTTTCTTTCTTTTTTTCTTTCTTTTTTTTTCTTCTTTTTTTTCTTCTTAGTACTGAATGCAGAGAGGAAAAGGCAGGCAGATGCATGTCATAAATAAACCCAAAGCAAACAAAGAACAGATGTCCCGAGGAACTTGCTGTCTCAGTATCTGGAGCACAAAGAAATGAAGTAAGCACAGCCCTTCATAGAGGAAGTCCTTCACTTCCTCAAGAAGTTCGAACATGCCGAGAAAGCAAAACAATTTCACAAGGCCAGAGTATACAGGCTTCTAATCCCATGAAAGTAGTATATGTTCTGCCACAAATACAGAGTCAATAGAGCTTTCCTGTAACACAGGTACAGTATAGTTAAACCATGGGCCTAATACCAGTAAGGTTGTTATCACTTCGAAATTCTATTAGAAAGTGTCAGGAGTTTTTTGCAAGATTAAAGCAAAAATTAGAAAAAAATTATCTTGGTTGCTCCTTTTCTCTCCCCTAGCTAATTCAATGCATTATAACGTAGAAGGATCTTAACACTCTCCAGACCTGGGAAACACACAGAAGACCCCTAAGTATTTCTGAGCACTGTCTGCTTTGAAACTGATTCATGGTTATTTGCATAGTGTAAAAAATCTGTAAAACAGAATGAAAAAATTTGCAGAGCTCACCATACATCACAAAGAAAGGTTGTAGGATCTGCTCTATTCACTCTGCATTCAATGCAATAGTTTTATTTCCCTTTCAGCAAATCCCCTGAAAACAGGCCTGTGAGTGAATGCAGAATTACAGACGTGGAGCTCAGCCAGACACCTCTGTGCCCCTGGGGCTGCTGCTGCCCAGCACAGGGGCTGCAGGCTGGCAGCAGTGGGGCCACAAGGAGACAACAGCTGGGGAGGCAGGAAGTTGGAGGGACCAAGCTGGAGGGTCCAAACCACTCTAAGCAGCACAGCTCCGGCACAAATATTTACTGATAAGTGCTGCTGGAGTGATGATGCCTATGAACATAGGCAAGGAGGGATCTGGAAGGAGACGTCATATCTTTTATTAGGTCTAACTACTGGAGAAAAACATAAAGACAAGATTTCATGACCTAAAGCTGAGCCATTATATCTGGAAGTTGCCTATTTTGTCAGCTGCATCAGTGTCTAAATAAAAGACATTGCCTCTCCCTGCAGTTCTTGGTTCATAAGTATTTCCAGATCAGTGTTTTTTGCTATTACATTTTTAACCAGCCTTCCAGAAAGCTGATGGGAAAATAAAAATTAAGAAGCCACCAATCACAAGTTGGAGGGAAATGTAAATAAATAAATAGACTGGAAAGTTGTTATAAGCCTAAGAACCACATGGTTCTTGCCAGTTGCAGTTTTTGGACTCAAGCGTACACCTGTTTTGACAGCTCTCAGTCTTGGCATGTGCTGAGGAAAAGAAAAAGGAGGGAGGTGATAGCTGGAGTTCCCTGCTTGCCTGTTGTGGTGTCACAGCAATTGACAGACTGGAATGCAGACAGAGCCGAATCCCACTTCCAGCTGTGGTGGAAGATGGCCAGGAAGGACAGTAAGGACATAGGATGTCCAGCGCACAGCAGAGCCATGACTCCTTGAGGTGGGAGTCTGGCCCCAGTGCTTCAGGCAGCATCTCTCCTTGCACCACGTACAGGGGCTCTTTTCTTATTTTCACTATACTGTCGCTCATGTTTGTCATCACATCCCACTTTTGATCTCTTTCTTGTCTTGCGTTCTCTCTGCATCTGCTTGTGCACTCCTCTGCACCTCCTTGCCCCAAGGCACTGCCAGAAGCCCCTACCCAGCTCCACTCTTGTCCCTCTGTCTCTTCCTTGGCACATCCACCCCAGAGCCTTGCTAGCTCTTGCTCCAGCTCTGGACAAGAGGTGCTGGGCCCATCCTGAGCTCCTACACCCCACCAGCATGGCAGCAACCTGTCCTCAGGGCACTGCTGCTGTGCCAGGGGACAGGGAAGGATGGCTTCTCATCTGCAAGGGACACCTCTTCCCAGCCCCAGCTCCTGCTCACTGCTCAGCCTTCCTGTGCATCACCAGCTGTGGTGAGAGGCTGCAACCAGCAAAGGGAGACCTGTTGGCTGAGCCATACTAGACCACAGACACCTATTTCCCATGGGACATCTTTTTTCCGCACAGCCCAGATTTTCTCACAAAGGGTCTCTCACATCACCATGAGCAAGGAGCAGTGTGCTGCACTGGGAAGCAGAAGTGGGGGACCACGGGGGCCAATTCATTTCTCTGAGTGCAGGAGCAATGCTAGAGGCAGGAACGTGCCTCAGTTTCGCAAAGTGCCCGGGGGAAACTCAGAGCATTCTGAAAAATCACATCTATAACTATGTGACTGTCTTTCCCTTATTCAAGTCTCTATATCATCTTTTCCCTACACACACATTTTCTTACATGTTGTCACAGCTGAAATGATAGCATTTGCCCTACAAATGCCACAGAGAAAAGCTACAAATACTGTTTATTCTTAGGGCATGTTTTTGTTCTTGTAGAATTTAAATTTTTTTTCTGCAATTAGATTTCAAAGGGTTAACTTACTGTGATATGTAAAAAATAAAATAAAAGCTTACAGCTCCTGAGATAGTATCAGCCCATTAAACATAGGTAAGAATATGAGAGGGAAAGAGTAGGGAACAGATATTATATATTGAAGGAAAATTAAAACTCAGGATGTTGGGCGTGGGGAGAATGTGCTTTGAAGTACAAAAGTTCCATTGTTAATGTGGGACAAAACCTCCCCAGTATGGGACAGAGATAAAAAGGAGGGAGTTTCTAACAGATCAAGGTCAACCAAGATATATGAATAACATAAATGCTATTAATCTCGTACAGCATGAATCAGAGAACTGCAGCGGGGTATAGCAGTGTGGCGGAGTTCATGGCATGAGTGTTTTATGCCACTTTGTATTAGATAATGAGCGTATTCATTACAGACTCCTACACATCATCCAAACTGGCAGAGAAGGAGCTTTAAGGAGCTCAAGAGAACAAATCAAAGAGCTCGATCTAAAGCTCGGAAAGGTAATAGGGATGTTCAAATACTGCCCCAAGTTTAGATATTTGCAGGCATTCATACAATCTGACTCTGCAGGAAATAGCGTGAGAAAGAAGCTCTGGCTTGGGCAGCTTACTGCTTATTATTTATCATGCTGCCTCTGTCATAACAGCTGATTTTACCAATTAAAGAAAAAACAAAACAAAACAAAACAAAAAACCAAAAAACCTGAGCAATACAGGAAAACACTACATCAGAAAAAGTCTTCCTTGTCTGTTTTCTTTTTATTATTATTATTATTTATTTCTCATGGCTGCAAATTCATAGACAGAAAGAAAATCAATTTTCATCTTGGAGGGCTTAATCTAAACATTGTTGGGAAGCAAGGGACTGAGCCATACTGGAGTCAAAAAGTACATAACCAGATGTAATTCTGATTTCACATGCTGCATTTCCACACATTTTAGTCCCCTGGAATTTCAGAGACACATGTGTTCCACAGGAGAAGCTTAAAGAATAATTTATCTTGGGAAAGAAGGAAATGAAAATGTATACACGTGTGTATATAATTTTGACAACAATCTGCAACCAGACTGTTTGCAGTGGTTTGCATTTCCATTTATTTATTCCAAACAAAGATTTTAACTCAACAGCATGGATCTATGTGGCATGTTTTCCCTAATTGTTATGCTTTCAGATTTTTGAAATAAAGCTGAAATACAGTTGGGACCAAATTAAAATTCCAAAACCAACTAATTCTTTCTCTCTGAGGTTAGCAGGGTTTTCTCAGCATGAACCTAGACTTGCATTCAATTCTACATTTTGGTGCCATGTAATCAATGGAAAAGGGCAAGCCCCACAATGGGGCCAGCTCTCCACAATGAGCACATCCAAACTTAAAAAAAGAGATTTTCAAAGAGGGGCTGGTTGTTTGTATGCAGTAACATCTAGAGGCTGCACTGCATTTGGAGCTCCTCTGCAGCACCCTATATATGCATATATATACATACATATATACATATGTGCTGTGTGTATACGTGTGCACTACCCATGCACAGATATCTGCACTGTACATACATATTCATACAATACAAACTGCTTCTCTACCTGATCCTTAGGAGATACACTGTTTGAGCTTAGTGAAGGGAAGCTGGAGCAGGGACGGGGTGGGGGGAAAGAAAAAGAGAAGAAAGGGCTGGAATGGTTCAAGGTAAACCGCCCCTCAGGAAACATCTGAAGACTGCTCAAAGGCAATGCCAGTACCATGATCCAGCTAATTTACAAAATGGGCTTAAGCAGGACGAGAAGATCAAAGGATAAGCAGCAGATGGGTCTCAAAACTGTCAGCAGAATTATCATTTTGTTTAGGGAAAATCAGGTGAAGACAAGATTCAGTCAAGATTTAGACCATCAAACTCTCCTTGTGGCTACCTGTATCCAAGTAGCTAAAGGATCCTGAAAGCCTGTACTGGACAGCTACATCGAAGCCTGAGGATCCTACAGTCCCTCTGACCCTCTCTGGTGAGCCTGGGAGCTTCCAGAATCTCCTGCCATTAGCACAGTCCTCTCTGTGAACAGGCACCCATCTCCCACACAGAGCTCTGCAAGCTGCTGCCTCACATCCTGCAAATGTTACCTCTACTACTGAATATAACAGACCTGGGCTATTAAAATGTTCTGCATCTTGAATGAGGTGCTTGCTGCATCCAGGGTCCCCTCTGAGCACACCTCTGGTGCCCTTTGTGTACAATTGTAGTTCAGCTGGTCAGAGCATGGTGCTAATAATGCCAAGGTTGTGGGTTCAATCCCTCTATGGGCCATCAACTGAAGAGCTGGTCTCAAGGATCCTTGTGGGTCACTTCCAACACAGAATATGCTGTGATTCTGTGAATGTCTCTGGAGAAAGTGATTCAGGCTTCACCTACAAAGCTTACATAAAGAGCCCATGGTGAAAAGAAGTACCTTGCCACTGGAAGTACCTCACCCTTCTCCCTGGGCACCTTACCTGGCAGAACAGGCCATCAAGAGTGTGAGCTGGAGGAAGAAGAGGAGTTGGAGGCAGAAAAGACTACATTCTTCAGGCTCATTGTCAGGGCAGAAAGCTGAGAAGAGGGAATCAGAAACATCAGACCAGCTTCCACAGTTTTCGAGTCACTGCATGTCTTAGATGAGACCTATCCCCAGTCTCCTTCCATTTCCTAAAAATTCCCAGCTATACCAAACAGGTACCCTCAGGGAGCTGTTGCTCATACAAAGCTGGGCTGGTCTATTTCTGTAGAGGGAAGAAGCACCATGAGAGGACGCACAAGAAATGCCACATTCCCTGAAAAATTGAAGTGTGTCACAGCATCTTCTTTCCAGATGTGGAGAACAAAAATATGAATGCTTCACTTCTGACAGGAGCCCCACAAAGCTGGGAAGGCAGCAGGGGACAGTTGAATGTTTGCTCCTGCCCCACCATACAGACACTCAGCCAAGGCACAAGAACAAACAAACAAAAAAAATGGAAATATTCAGTTGCATAGTTACAGAGCTGTGAACGTAAAATTTGGGGGGTTTCAGTGTAATTATTACATTCCATTTATTTGGATTTGTTAGACCAAAAAAACACCTCTCTCAGAGGCTTTTACCTCATAGTTAAATATAGTGGTGAAGCAGTTAACATAGTTTTATGCATCACCGTGTTGGCATGGGGTTTTTATCTTTTATTGGCACCATTTTATCCCCGGAGACAATAGGAGATTGTTCTTGCTGTGTGTAAAAAAAGATCTTGTTCTGGCAAGTAGGGTTTTCCCAGTCAACAAGTTTGGAATCCTTGGTAAGGGAGAAACAGGCCGTGTTGGGACTGGCCTGCTAAGCACCTCCTCAGCGCAGCAATCCCTGTGCCATTCAGTGCTCAGAGCCCCTGCCTGCAGCCCAAAGCGGTGAAGGACGGAGCACCAAACCCACAACCCTCCGCTGTACTGTTATTACAAAGATGGGACAAAAGTCCAGATTGATTTCTCTAGGCATAAACTATGCCATAACTGCTAGAAACTATGGGGCTAGAAGAAAATATGTGTGCTTAGAAGCCTTTTTCTAAAACCTGCAAAATCCATTAGAAAATAAAGGTTCTGATTCCCTGATTTGGATGCTTTTGTGTACCCCTAAAAGACATAAAAGATTTTCTATTTCACTCGTCTCTTTCTGGTTGTATAAATAGTGCAATATACAATTAGAGCAGAGGCATTAGGGATAAGAAGGTGTTTACATCAGAGATGTACATATGAGATTATGTGAGAATGGTAAAGTTTTATCTCCATCTTTAAATAAATATTATGCTTCATCCACACCCAAAGTCTTGAAAGAAAGCTGTTTTAGTGTAAACAATTAACTTCCTGGCCAATCATTCCATTTTTTGATGACTTGCTGCTGAGAAATTCAGATTCTGTACTGTAGACTACATCTTACAAATTTTGATCAGTCAGATAATCCACCCCAAAATCACCCAGAATCACCCAGACAGTGCAGTTTATTTGCAGTCATACCACAACATTTGGCAGGCCTGGTATTTCAGATGTTCTTATTTGCAGAGGCTATAAAGTGATTTAGTTGCTACCAGGTTTGACAGCAATTAGGAACACAGGCATGAGCAATGGCAGCCTCTGCTGTATATTTCATGAGTGCCCACAGCTCAACCTTTCTGCAAAACATGCCTCAGATCTCAGATTACACTGGAAAATAAAGTCTCTAGTAGTTAGAGCTGCAGTCAGCTTCCAAAATGTTTACTGAGCATAAGGTAGTGCAAAAGTGATTACAAACTAACCCAAAGCCCCAGGCTCTGCGATAGGAACCGCCCAGAAGGTCAGAGCTGAACTGAGATCCTACAGCCATGACTATTTTTCCAGATGAACTGAAATTCATCATCTTGCGGCAGACAGAAAATGCAAAGTTATCTCCTTGCCCCGCAGGGATCAACCTGCAGCTGCACTTCCCTCACTGCCTTTCCTCTGCAAGGCCCAGCAAGCTGTAGATGTGTCAATAAATTCCTTGGGTTTTTTTCATTTTACTTAAGTCTTGAAAATAAACCACTGAAAGAAATTAAAAGGCATTTTTTCAAAGCAGAATGGGACTTGAAAAGCAGTGTCCTTAATGACATTGAAACAAACCAAACTGTTTTGGGGAACATGAAATGCTCAAGCAGCTGAGCTTCAGCATTATCTCAAAATGAAGGCAGTGGTGCTTTTATTCAACAGCTAGCATGCTGGATTTGGGAGATACTGGTTCAGGATGTGGAATTCTCAGCAGTCATCTCATGGGAGAGGATCCTGCCTGCCCTGACAAAGCAGCCCTGTTCTGCCAAGCTCTGCTCCTGGAGCTGTTCCACTCCTTTGTATAAAGTAATTACTTAAATATACATTGAACAAAGAGAGAGGGAAATTACTTTAAGGCCTATCAGTTAGGGCACTCTGCTGAGAGGTAAATAATTCATTAATGATGCTGCTACTTCAGAGATCTAATAAATTTTTATTGGATAAGAAAAAAGTCATCATCAGGGACTGGGAAGATAGCCCCCAGACATCTTGTCACTTGGGGGTGCTGTTCTGGCATGGCATAACTATCATGTTTCGAATAGATACGGATTAAAAAAATCCCCTGCAGGTAAAATGAGAATTGCAGCCTCCCCTGGCAGGTGTTTTAGCGACACATTTTTTGGACAAAATGGGAGGTGGAGTTTGTTTCAGAGCCTTGAAAAGGCTCACGTCTTAAGAGAAGAGCAGAGAATTGCAACTAAGGTTTTCAAGGAGCTCAAATAAGACCACATCTTTAATAAATTAAATAAACTGCAGAGTTCCTGAAATAATGGTTTTAAATGCATTCTCCCTGCTTTATTTGGAAGCTCTGGACTATGGGCAGGGTACCTCCAGGTCCCACAAATGTCTGTTACAGCTCCTTTGCTCACTGGCAATGCAGCCCAGGAAGAGGTGGAGGCAGACACTTGGTCTGAGAGCAACTTAAACACCACAAAAACTAATAATAAGCTCCTACATTTCCTGAGATATAAGAAAGGAAGACCACCAAGATGCTCAACAGTGCCACATCATACTCCCCAAGTCTTCCTGAAGCAGGAACTGGCAAATGCAGCTTAATGAATCAAGTATCATCAGGAGAAATGACCACATTTGTCACAGAATTTTATGCCCTCAATATTTTCAGCTTCAAACCACAGCAAAGAAAAGAAGGATGGCTAGCTCCAAAGGTAAGCTAATGTGACACGATGCACGTTGTTGGAGAATTTAGACATTCCTGCCGTACAAAGTGGTGACACGGTGCCCTGAGGAGAGCTCCTTGTCCCACCTCTTCCCTGGCCACAGAGATGTCTCCCTCTGACTTACAGAGCCTGAAAATTTTGCCATCTGTTCTCACTTGAGAAAAATTCTCATTTTATCTTTTCCATTTGTATTAAGTCATTTTCAAACAGGAGAGGCTTAACATGCAGGCTGTGCAATAGTGTATGATACAGTTAATTTCTCTCGCCATCTAATGTTAACAACATATGGAGACTGGCCTGAGCTGCCAAGGACATAAATCTATCCTTGCCTCCTGGCTTGTTCTGAATCTCAATTTTTTATTACTGCACATTCCTCCACAGGACTTCCCCAAAACACCTGGTGGGAACCTTCCAGAGGAAAGAATTTCACTCTTCTGAAAGAAAAGACTCCTCTTCACCCCATCCCCATAAACAGCCCACCTCCCACCAGTCCCCCCCAAATCTGGATTCCTGTTTCCATTGATGAAGCACATTCCATTACTAAAAACTGATTCATGTTTACAGTGTTATATAAACGTCTACAATGTTTCTTTAACGTTGTTTGACTTGTGGGTGACTTCAGAGCTCCTGATGGCATGAGGCATTAGTATCAGCTGGAGCAAAACCAGTGGCAGGCAGGTACTGTGCCAGCTTCCTCACTATTTTGCCAGCTGACCTTACTCCTGATGTGCCAGTTGGCTGCTGTTCCCTTCCCATGCCAAACTATGCAGTGGTTTTGAGATGCATACAAATAAACTATCCAACACGCTGAACAAACCAGCGTTTGAATTCAAGTTCCAGGATGAAGATATTTACATAAACCTTGAACTCTGTTGCAACCAAATTTGGTAATTTCAAGGACACTAGATATCACTCTTGTAGCTTTTATTACTTAGTGTGGAGAAATAGCAGATGAAATACCGGGGATGCAGATGGGCTTACAGAGCAACTCCCTGGAAAACCATGGAAAAGGGAGCAACGCGGCAGACTTGAAATGGGCATTTTCACTTTCCAAGTACAACTTCAAGACAAACAAGGATGGTTTTGTCCTTCTCCTTGCACAGAGCACTAGATGTTGCATTCTTAGGTACGTAGGCATGAAAGATGGACTCTGCTTGCAATCAACCAATTCATCTGGTCTCTCACAAAGCCTGTATGTGAGCAGTAAAAGGGAACCAAATACAAGATGTGAAACCCACATCTGCCTCAGGTGAAAAAAACAGATGTTAATTCATGCCTCCTTATTCTCCTCTTTATGTATCCTGTCTCTTTACAACACATGTAATGTACATATTTCATCTTCACTGTAGCACTATGAATACCTTTCAAGTCTGCCAGAGATGGAGGACTAAGCTGTCATCAGTACAGCCTATGAACTCCCTTCTCTTTAAGCAAAAGTTAAGTATTTAAAGTCAACCGGTGGCATTTTCTTTAAAGTCTTTGCTAACTGTCTGTGGAACAAATCTGACCAGAATTGCCTGTGGAAGTTAACTCGGCACTATTTTCATAAAAAATACCTGGCCTCATAAGCTTCATGGATAATCTTTTTTTTTTCCAGTATTTAGTGGATTATCATATGATGAACTAAATCATTCATTATAAAATCCTGCCACGTTGTCTTGAGTCCTATGAACTAATATGGATTTCAAAGAATGTTCAAAGTTACATCTTCACTTTTTCAAACACTCATTAGTTATTTTGCTTTGGATTTCGGACTTCTCCCCCAGTTCTAGTTCTTAATCCAATTTTCAGGAATAGATTATGCCTCAATAATACCAGCATGAAAAAGGTATTATGTCAAGGAGCTGTGTTCTTTTTATGAATAAATTAATCCAGAGTTTGTGTTTGGTGAAAAACCCCAAACCTGAGAGAAGCAGGTAGAGCAGGAAGAAGCAGGGCATGCTATGCCCCATCCAGACAGACACTGGGATCTCTCCTTGCAAAGTATGACACACCAGATCCCAACCCACAGCTCCTTCAGTGCTCGGACGCACCACACCTTTCACAAGCAGTGAAAGAAAAGACGCTGTACAGTGCAAACACGATTTTATCACTATGTCAACAACAGTGTGGGCCCCAGCATTCAGCAAGGGATGTTTGCATTGGACCTGAGAAGTTTCTCATCAGCCGGGGCAGACAGCACACACCACGAGTTTCACCACAAGGCCCCTGTTTGTTTTGGTGTCGATACAGCAAGGTGCAGAAACGCCGTGTCCAGCTGCTGTATTTCTCAGCTGGCGAGTTCAGGTCAAGCTCTTGCCACCTCAGTTAGGCCCCATGGAGAGGGGACAGGGAGGAGGAGGTGGCTACAGGACAGAGAGCACGAGGAGCTGCCTCCCATCCATACTGTTTGCCAATGTGGAAAGGAGTCGCACAAATAGGTCACTCATTAAAACTTTATACAGCTGAATTCAGGAAGCCTCCTCTCACTAGAACAACAGCAAAAGGAAAAAAAAAACCAACAAAGCAGGTTTTTATTGAGCCTTCTGGGTGGGCACAACCACCAGGATGAAGACAAAGCTCAGGTGAAGTGTTACCTCCCAGATGCCCATCCAGCCCCTCAGAGAGCAACCGATTATCCTTTATGCTTGTGCCAACAGCTCTGCCATCCTTTCTGTACATCATTACAGAAAACCAAAGGAGGAAAAACATGACTATAATATTAAAGAAGTCACATTTTCTGTGTTTGGTCCTTAACCAAAAACATTGATTGAGATTTTTATAAAAAGTCAGAGAAAACCTCTGTCCCACAAAGAAAAGCTTCTCTTCTAAACTCCCTCACTCTTCAAGAGAAAGGGGACCACTTACAAATGCAAAGTGATGATTATGTGCTAATGTTGGCAGGATTTGAGGCCTTACAGCTTGTGAAACTACCCAAAGGGTGGTCTCCCTGCCTGGGTAGGGCCAGTGTATTCAGTAACACACCTCCCTTTCATGGCTGTTTGGACCCGAGGGTATTTTCAGAGCTCTCTGAAACGTTCTTCCTTTGTGTGGAAACTGCCCTGCCAGAAGCTGGGATGTGGAGTGGAGCAGGCAGGCACTCCTATGTCACAGAATGAAAATTAAATATCAACGTGCCCCTTCTGGAAGTCACACAGTCACAACAGTGGTGAGGGTAAGTTTGAGATTACAAGTAGTGTTAGACTCTCCCATTCCCCATTTTGGATCACTTCTCATTTCATGTAACAGATTAAAACATTCAGGCTTAACCTTCCAAATCACAAAAAATCTTTCTTATTTTGAACCAACTGACTTATTTTCCCAGAGCTGACAGAAGGAGTCTCCACTACATCTTAAACAATATGGAGGTTTTTCTCAGGCTTTACCTGATTGAGCTTGCAACAAAGTAAATTTGTGGTGTCACCAAAATAAGTTTTAAGGTTATGCCCACATTGCTCAATGAAGGAGTCATGGATTGAAAGCAAGCACCAAAGCCCTAGCCTTCTGCACAGAGAAGTTGCTAGGTCATCCTCTGGTGCCATTTTGGAGTGCTCTGAGTAAGTTCTCTCCCCATTGACTGGACTCGGATGCAGTTCAGGCATGAAATTATTTTAGAGGAGGCTCCCAACAGGCAGTATGACTACGACTGCACCAGGTTTTACTCTCTTTCCTCTTCTACTGTCTCAGTCCTCAACACTATCTCAGAAGTCCTAGAACAATTGAGCATGGACACAGTCTGCTGCATGTCTGCTGTATCTGCACAATGCAAGGTGTTCTGCCTCACTGGCCTGGGTGTCCAGGACCTGTTTCTGCAGCTACACTGAACTAAGGCTGCCTCTGAAGATCACTTTAATCCATGTCAGTGCAAGTCCCTAAGCCCCAACTGGAAAGTCCTGCCTAGCAGCTGAGCAGCACTCCTGCAGCAGAATTGTTTTTCTTTGCACCAAGTGTCCAAGTAAAACTCAGAACTGGGGGAGCTCTCGTTGTTACAGAGGCAAGATTCAAGTATCAAATGGAGCTGTAGGCTCAGAACACTTGGGTGACCCCTCAAAATCTCAAAATTACTCAAGTAGTAAATAACCCCAAAGTAACACCTAGAAAGACTGTTCATAAACTAAGTAAACGAGCTGGAAACATGAAAAATTTTGACCAGCAGCTTGCTTTGTTGCACTCTTAACACATCTTGCCAGCTTTATCATGGAAACATACAGCCCTCACAAGCCATACCAACAAGTAGCCTGGCCATGGAAACTGGTTTCTCTGGTCTTTGCAAAGAACTCAGCCACTTTAATCACAACAAGTACACAAATACTGGGGAAAGGAGTCCCACAGTTCAATGCTATATTTTGTGAAAAAATTTTGACATCTGTATACTTGCTTCATTATGTCCCAACAATTCTTGGATCAGAAGGGAGCAAACAGCTGATCCTTATTTACTTATGAAACAAAGTCTGTAGGAAAACAGGATTTCACAAAGCCCAAACCATTCCATTCGAAACACCACAGAGTGAAATCCATTGCCAAACACAAGGCAAGATCCGGGAGGAACCCAGGGGACTGGCAGCTCTGGAAGTTGTGGTATCCTCAGCCACAGGACAGATGTTCCCGAAGGGCAGGAACACTGGAAACTGGAAAATTGCACAACTGAATTTCACAGAAAGAAAAGTGATTTTCCTATAATTGAGGAACTCTTCAGCAAGTTCCAGTGAGAGAGACCAAAAGCTATTGTTTTCTGAGGCACATTTTTTGAAAGGTACATTCTTTGAAAGGTACTGAAAGGTGCTGTTTAGAGTCCCAATATTTTAAATGCTGATTCCATTGACTCCAGTTTGGACAAATGGCTTCGGGTGGAAAGAAGCATCATTTGAAACTGCATTTCTTGATCTGGCAACAGAGTAATCCCTGGTAACTAGCTTAGATGAGATGGCAAATGAAGGCAAACTTTTAGGCAAATGAAATTAGATTACATGAGTCTTGTGGCAAGTGATCCAGGCCCTTAAACCTACAGTTAGTCGAAAACAGGAATCATGGGAGAATACCCAGATGCCATGTATTGAGGAAGAGTCCTCATGAGGGAGATAATTTCAGGAACAATTAAGAGTATTCACAGCATCCAGTGCCCTGAGTGCTACAATGCTTAAACAAGCTGGCAGGAAATAGTAGGAGACCCACAATCCTTTTTTCAGTGTTGGAAATGTGAGCAATTCATTAGAGTTTGGACATTCTTTCTCTCCAAACGCCTTCTGCGCTTTGTCACTTGACAGCAGAGCAGTTTTCAGGGCTGCTCAGTAACCCAGAGACCTGGGTTACATTTCTCCTCATGGCAGGGTTCCCCTGTCAAGAGAGAGCTCGGAGCTCTGGGGTGCTGTGCAAGGAGGCCCTGAGCACATCTCTCATCAGTACTTGGTCAGTGATGACAACACAGGAGGATAATCAAGCACTGGAACCAGTCACCCACGGTGTGTGGAAAACTGTTGTGCTCTGGGGTTTTTAATATCCATCTGACAAAGTCTTAAGCAATGTGGTCTGAATTCAGCACCAGCCCTGCTTTGAACAGGAGCTCACACCAGATTACCTCCTGTGGTCCCCTCTAACCTGAATGACTGACTGATTGTGCAGTGAGTGTGGAAACTACTGTCCAAAGGAAAGCAGGTAAGAAGCTGCCCAACCCTGTAAATTAGCTATAGCACTCAGATAGGAGTTGGAATTCTTGGGAAAGGTGACTTTTTTATGCTAAATGCAGAAATAATCCTGGAAGAAGGAATTCAGGACAATGCATTGTACAACCAAGCAGCACACCTAAATCTGGCTTCATAGAGGAACTTAAAAGTAATATACATCAGTCAGATACTCATTTCTCACTATCATTAAAAAATAACTGGATAATATGGATGGTCAAGATGCGCTGAAGAGTGTGATGCTCATGCCCAACCTGGTCCCAAAGGCCAGTTCTTCAGCCTCACCAAATCTGTTCTACTTGTGTTACAACCAGTCATGTAAAACCCAAGTTGGCTCCACATCTAAATTTCTGCACTATAATTCCCAGTAGTCCTGATGATACTAGTCACAGTTTAGGAAATCAAAGATAGCTCTGGATGCATATATCAGTTGCAAAGGACTTATTAGCTCAGGATCAGGGACACTGGGCTGCTGTGGTAACTTTTTCAAACTCAAACCTAAATCCTTAGCATGGTTGCTGTGACTTAAGCAAGATCCAAACACAGACTTGGGTGCCAAACAAGACCAGGGCAGGAGTCAGCCTGTGGGATTCACCATGAAGATAAGCTGCCTCTGGATAGCCGAGATTTAATAGTATGGTATCTAACACTTGAAGTGCAAAACAACTGTACTAATGAGGAGTACAAAAGATACTGGACTGAATTCTATGCATTTCACAAGGCCCAAACCTGGATTAAATCATAGACACGATTTGTAACATGAGCTATTTAATCCCGTTTGTAGCACAGATACTCTATAATTAGAAGTTCTGAAAAAGATGGAGAGTGGGACTCCGCTGAACACTTGCGCAAGCATGAATACAGGCATCAAAAAAAGAACAAGAAAATATCCCAGAAAATAAGTATGTAAAAACCACTGTTACCACTACAATTAACAGTTTAGGGCTGAGATGCAGAAGTAATAAACAGTCTGCTGAAACTTCTAAAGCAAAACAAAAGCAAATTTCACTAGATTTTTTATTTTAAAAAACCCACACACCATCTTTTCTCTTGATAACTTAAATGTACACTGCCCAAACATAAAATACAGTAGGTCACTTTATAAGCAGGGACCACAGACAGAGATCAAATTCTATATATAGTACTTATATAGCCTGAATACCATGAGTAAGTCTTTACAAAAAACACAAGGAAATAACAAGAAACATAAAAAAATGCTATGATAGCATTTACAAAGTTAGTTGTAAGAAACTTTTAAAGGTCATCTAGTCCAACTACTCTGCAATAAGAAGGAACATCCTGCAACCTGGCCTTGAACATTTCCATATATGATGCATTTACCATCTCCCAGGCAACCTTTCCAGTGGTTCATCCTCTTCCTTAGATCTAGTCTAAATCTAGTATTTTTCAATTTAAAACCACTACCCCTTGTCGTATCACAACAGACATTGCTAAAATCATTATATTCCATCTTTCCCGTAGACCCCCTTTAGGCACTGGAAGGCTGCCATAAGGGCTCCCCAAAGCCTTCTTTTCTCAAGACAGAACAATCCCAATTCTCTCAGCCTTTCCTCATAGAAAAGCTGCTCCATCCCTCTGATCATCTTGGTGTCCCGCCTCTGGACTCACTCCAACAGGTCCATGTCCTTCCTGTGCTGGGACCCCAGAGCTGGGTGCAGCCCTGCAGGTGGGGTCTCACCAGGGCAGAGCAGAGGGGCAGAATCCCCTCCCTGGCCCTGCTGCCCACAGAGCTCTGGATGCAGCCCAGGACACGTTTGGCTCTCTGGGCTGGGAGTGCCCATGGCTGGGTCATGTCCAGCCTCTCACCCAAGCAACCCCAAGCCCTTCTGGGCAGGGCTGCTCTCCATCTGCTCATCACAGCCTGTGCTGACACCAAGAGTTGCCCATACCCAGGTACAGGACTTTTACAGTTATTTGACTTTTTGAAAGCAAAAAGCAAATAAAGAATAATGTATCTTGTAATACTATCAAGTTATTAATTTTTATATTACAGAATTAACAAAGCTGCAGCATCTTCTTGCATTATATGCCTTTAAGAGAATTGAGGAAGGCAAGAATCATGTTAATGTCTTGCATCACACCTACTTGTCAGATTTACCATCTATAGCCAGCCTTAAGAATTGTACTGGCTTCATGACATCCCATTGAAGAGTCTGATCATGGAGGTAAAAAGAAAATCCTAACACTTTACCCCACACATTCCTTAGAAAGCAAGTGCATAAAATTTCAAGTCAATTATTATTATACAATAGATACCTTCTCAACTTACAAAATCATTAGTTTTCCTTGTAGGGAATTTTTATATCATCAATTATATGTGTGCTCACTGTGGGAAGACTCCAAATACCAATGCATTTGTAAGGGGATAATTGGAAGAACACTTTCTTCTGCTGAGTTCTTATTAAGGTTAATGATGTGCAAGGCAAGATATTGCAGAACTGAAGATACTTATTCACAACCAGCAATGGTGAAAAGTAAAAAAGCTGACAGACATTTTTACTTATTTGGGGGAGTGGAGAGAACAACACACAACTGCTTTTGCTTTATTTCTTAGGTGTACCTCCTTGACCAATTTGATTCTTAAATTCTTGATAATTCATTGCTCTTGAAGCTTTCAGATTCACACCTCAAAGATGCATTACCCTGTAAGAACTAAGTGACTCAGCCTCTGAGAACTGTAACACTCACCATTTAGATGTGTTCATCCTCCATTCATATTAAATGTGAAAATCAAAGTTAGAAGCAAAATAACACTGCAACATAAATAATTTAACATGGTACTCAAAATTTTTCACTCACTGAAAAATGTTATATATTAGACACAATTAGTAAGAAGTGTTATTGTTCTGGTCTCTGTTCCCCGTACAGCTGTTGCTGTTACTGAAAAGCTAATGTTTCTAGTAAGTAGCAGTTTCTCTTTAAAAACTGAAAGTTTTATTACTAAAATGCTAATTCCTAAGCAGCCTGTCACAAAATTTACTGACTCTTTGCACCAGGTAGTTGTAGAGAGGTCGTGCCAAGATCAGGAAGAAGTGTTAATGAATGCCTCAAGTCCACCTCTGAGATTTTAAAGAGCATTCAGGGAGGGTTCACATCTTTTTCAACCCTAAACTTGTGTAGGTACCACACTAAGCAAAAGGGTAAGGATGGTGCCAGCATAATGAGATTTGTGACAACATACAAAGTTGAAAAAACTGATTTCTTCATTAATGTAAATTTCAGTGTTGAAAGACATGACACATCCAGAGCACAAGGTGTAGGAGCACTCACCATCACTACGAAGGAAGAATTAGGTGGAGACCTGAGCCCAGTTATATGGGCAGGCATATAACCTGCTGAGTCCAACACGTGATGTCAGCTTTCAGTCAGAATTCAGGAACATTTAACTCCTGAACGTACAAACTTAGTTTGATAATCACAGGATTACACTGTCAGTGCTTCTTGCACTTAATGTATGCAAGCTTACTACGAAAAGAACCACCCAAAAGCCATCAAACAAAAAAACCCACCAAAAAAAAAATAAAAAACCCCTCCAAAAACTGACTTCTCAGGGGAAAAATAGCAGCACTTGAGAATCCAAAACACAATAACACTACAACTGACTGACAATAACTATTTACAACAGAAAATCCTTTTTTTTTGCTTAACCACAGCATCACACTGTTCTCAAAGTAAAAGCTTTTAAGTTGGGATTTACATTTCAGGTAGAAATGGCTTATCACTTTAATTTGAAGATATAATTTTCACCATTCTGTATACAGAAAAGTGACCCAATAGTGGTGTCTTCAGAAGTTCCTTGTTTCTAGAGGTAGAGGTAAATTTGATCCATCAAAAACAGCCTGTGATTCTCTAAAATAAAAATCCCTATAAAGGCTTTCTATGAAAATGGCAAGAGATCATGTCAAATTAATTAATTAGAAGTCAAAGAATCAAAGAATAATTATAGAATCATATATGTTTTGGGTTGGAATGGACCTTAAAGATCATCTAATTCCAACCCCCTTGACATGTGCAGGGATACCTTCTACTAGACCAGGTTGCTCAAAGTCCTACACAGCCTGGTCTTGAACACTTCTAGGGACATGGCACCCACAGCTTCTCTGGGCAACCTGTGCCAGCGCCTCACTACCCTCACAGTAAAGAATTTCTTCCTAATATTTTAATGAAACATGCTCTCTTTCAGTATGAAGCCATTATCCCCACACCCCCTTATAAAAGGTACCCATCCAGCTCTCCTGTAGGGCTGCTTGATGCCAGCAATGGTCCCAGAGGTGCTCATGCTACCAATTACACGATGATTAGCACTGGCTTTATCCCAGTAACACTTACAGCAGTAAGAACAGCAAACTTTGCTCAAACACCCAGACAAGATACACCTAAGACTTCAGACTCCAGCTGTGTACAACAGAAGCAGAAGTGGAGTAACCAGCAACAGTACTGCAATTATATTAAAATTACCAGACTCAGTTAATGGATGCATCCAAGTAAAGCACGCTTCGTAGTTATTTAACTCATAAACAATTTATAGCAGCAGGAGTCCATGTTCCATGGGCAACTGGACATTCAGAAGTCATGGGACTACACCACCCTAGAAAATTAAGAAGGATGGGCATCTGTGCAGCCATGTATAAATGAAGAATCAATGAAGAATTTCTCATATTACACTAAGTAGATTCCCACACAAACACAGTGTTTCTCTGACCACAAGGAAGATTACGAGTGAAGACTAAAAGAACAGAAGGAAAAACATGGGAATAACTGTGACCAGACCTCAGCATGAAAGAAGCATAAACATTTTTAACTTTTTTTGAATAGACATCATTCTTGTTCCTAAAAAAGGAGCAAGAGCTGGAGATCTGATGCTGTTTGCAATAGTTTTAAGCCTCACTGCATTCCAGTTACCTCAAGCAGAAAATATACCACAGGTAAAAATCCAAGAAAACTGACTTTATTTCATTTGAAAAGGTTTGAGGAGGAAAGGTAACTACATATCAGAAATAATAATAAAATACAAGCCATCATTGTAAGAAATAAAATACCCTTCAGAATTTCTAGGTGCTTTTTTTATTAAGTGCAGCAAACATGCAGTAGAGCAGCCTTCTGCATATCCTTGCAGGGAGCATAGCCAATGCACAGAGAAAGAAGGGATGTGGAACTGGAAAGCATATGCTAAGTAGAGAACATACAGATGGTAAAAGTATACTCAGAATTTTAAAGAAAAAGAGATAAGGATCTCTGGATGGTGGAAAAGAACAACATACACTGGAGAAACAATAGCCTGAAGTCTGCTGTTTCTGGGTAACAACTGTGCACATGTTAATCATGTTTTAGCATGATTAGAAATATTTTTTTGCCTCATTGAGAGATATTTACCTCCATATCAGAGGTTATTTATCTTCTCTTCAAAAGCCCAGGAAGTTACCTATTGTCATTTCAGGAGATGAATGTTTTTGCTCAGGTGAACAATGTAAGCAACAACACAGGAGGAACAAATGCAGAGTATTATGTGAAAACATTCTCAAAAAGTGAAAGTGGAAAAAAGTGGAAGAAAGATTAAAAGCTTTCTGATGTTACAATAATACACGAATAAAGCCACTTTTCCTCACCTGTTGTCGTTATTCAAAGGGAGGGAAGTAAATACAGAAAGAGCAGGGTGTTGAAATCAGGTTAAAAGGTGTTACAGGATGAGGACTGTGTCCATACCTTAGGTGAGACACAGCAAAGCAAAGCAGAAGCTTGGAGACAACCTCTACTCTGTAAGGGGACTGAAAGTGAGTGACAGATCATTTCTGAAATGTTTTAACAGAGCCCCACAGGCTATCTGAATCACATTCAAGATGTCAATCTTCCTGTGGTGTCTATATCAATAGAACTAGATGACAAAACTAGAAAAATTTCATTGCCATCTGCTCACATAAACCAGAATTTTCTCTCCTCACCTCTCCTCCTCAGCTGTTTTAGTCCCAAGCTTCAAAGCCTTATTTGCATTCATACAAAATCTGTTTACAGTCAACTTCACTGTGATACTGGAGATTCTCCCCCCACACCCCCAAGACACAAAGCAAAGCTGGCCAGGTGTCTCTAAACCACAGAGCCAGCTGCTCCAAACCAAGCTCACAGGAAATAGCAAGGAAAATATGCAGCATTTGACACATCTGGAATAGATTGCAGCGTCTTTGAAAATACTGTCCCAGTTCCCTTCCTCCTGCTGATGAGATTTCAGGCTTCCAAACTGATGCATCAACTATGGAGGATTAGATAACGTGTACATTTTTAACCCTGAATATTCTTTCTGACCAAATGAGAATTTTTCCGAAGTAATACACAAAGTATGTGTATGAAGCTTCCTATAAAATACATGGACCAAACAGAAGTAATTCTACCAGAAGTTGCTACTTATAATAGGGGAAAATTGATATAGGTGAAAAATAGTGCTAATTGACTTTGGTAAGCACAGAAAATGAAGCAATATTGCCTTCTTTGTATGGTTGCATTAACACCTTAAAAGAAATATCCTCAGTTTCTTTCCATAAAACATGAGATGAAAATGAGCAGAGAGGATTGGTTAGTACCTGTTTTGCCAAGTAATTTGTCTGTAATTCCATGTTGACACAAATACTACAGTGGGCATTTTTCGACATGAAGTACAAAAAAAAAACCCCAAAAAGCATTAAGTCTTAATTAGCAAAACAAAGCAATGCTTTATTATTTGCTTCTTTTTCATCTGGACAATGAATGCAAAAGAACACAGAAACAAACAGAAGTTTAGAAGGAAATCCCAATAGGATATTGAACATAATACTTAACTTTCTTCTTTCCATAAAAAGCTGAGAAGTAGAGGTGCCCCTAAAGTTTTAGTCACTATCAGTTATCTCTGAAAGATTAGGAAAATGAAAATGTTTACATATGTATATTTTAAACATTCATTATAGATACAAAACGCAATACATCACTAGCTTAACACAACATAAATCTCACTGTTTTAATGTTAGTAATAAAAAAAGCAGAATTCTAATTAAAAATAAAAATGGAGGAAACTATTTGTACTTTTTTCCTCAAAGGTGCAACCAACAGCCAATGTATTTTCGCAACTGAGATTCCAGTTGTACAAAGGTCTGAGAGATGTCTTCTCCTATTTAAGGAAGAAGCATAAATTTCACAAAATTTAAAAGAAACTACACATGCATGAACTGTAGACAGTACCCCTTAAAGAGATGACATTTATAAAAACATAATGGTATACCTTAAATGAATAAAAGGAGAGGTAAAACACATTTTCTACTTTCAGAGCTTTAAAAGATTTTTTTCCTTCATAGATTACTTCCCAAATTACTTTGCATTTAAACTAGTTTGTTCTTATGAAATTAGGCAACATATTTATTCTAAACAAGCATTATAAAGTAGTTGTATGATTTTTTTGAGAAGCACTCAATGCAGATGTTGTATTTATAGTGACCTCAAGAATGCAAACCTCCAAAATTACATCTACTACTAACTAAACCTTTAATAGCCAATTAACAAAAAAATGTATATAGTTCTAAGGTTAAACAAAATTTAGAGAATATGCTGTTACAAAATATATTTTGACATATTTCCTAAGAAGCAATTAAAACAGTCATTTATGCAGAGTTATTTACAGGGGACTCAAAGTGTATCAGTTTTAGCACAAACCAGTATATTGGTTTGAATTCAATAAAATATTGGCGAATATAAGTTCGTGACAAAGAACTCTGGGGTTTAGTAAACTTAAAAATGTTCTATACAATCATTAGATGAATCTAAATTATATTAAAAAAACCTGCCTGAACTGGTTAATCTGAATCATTTAATGCATTTTATTGTACTCAGAAGTTCAGATCACCAAGTCAGTGGTACATATAAGCTGTGAAACAAGTTACCACTCAAATCTTTCAGATACAACAAGCACAGATTAACTGAGTCTGACTGTACCTAATCTATACTTACAGATAGTTTGTTTTTACTTCAATACTATCTTTTTAACAAGCACATATACAAATGTGCTAAAACAAAAGGCAGCAATCATAAATATTTACTAGAATGACCAGAAGTGGTACTTGATCATAAACCATCCTGTCATTCATTTTTGAAGCCATATTTTCATTAATTTGTCTTCTGGTTTTAGTAGCCTTCTATCTTATTAACTTGGAGGTTACAGATCATCTGGAAGTTTCACACCAGCATAGGAAAGGAATGTCTGTTCGATGCACTCTGGAGATAAAGAAAAAGTTGTACTTCAGTTCATCGCCATGACT
This sequence comes from Phylloscopus whistleri, assembly GCA_017589585.1. Classification (NCBI taxonomy): domain Eukaryota; kingdom Metazoa; phylum Chordata; class Aves; order Passeriformes; family Phylloscopidae; genus Phylloscopus; species Phylloscopus whistleri. The sequence continues at coordinate 1,572,536 of JADMLD010001396.1, forward strand.
CACCAGAAGCAGCGTTGCTAAGTGACCAGCAAACCTGAACTGCAAGCAAAACAGCAGACTCCCCATCCCCCATGTGAGGATGAGAGAAAAAACCCAAAAATTTACTGTTATTTTATTATGATTTCAAAAGAACACCTGAGAATATTTCCAACTGTAGGAGTTATTTGTTATTTACTAAAACCAGTAATCGGTGTAGAGGAGTTACTTTAGAAGAGCCTACTTGTCTAGAAAAGGACATTTAAATGTGATAGCAATTAATTTGAACTTCTTGTTTCAGTACTTAAGACGCTTCAAAAACACAATATTTACATGTTCATCTCTCTAAACCTCTCACAGACCTTAGGAGCCCACAACACACACATCTCAGTGACGCTTACAGCTAAAAAAAAAATTTCAAAGCCACTGAACTCTGATAGGACAGATCATTAACTCCACTAAGTCCTGGGTTAAACAGTGTTTTGTTCCAAAGAAGAATTTTAACTGCAGAAGAGCAAGGAATCCCAGACTGCATTATCTTACATTATTCACTATTCTCCTCAAACTAAAGTTCTCAAATAATATTTAGTCCTAACAACTGGTTTTAAAACAATGTTTTTAAACTTTACTGTACTGAAACCTAACAGATATTTTCAGTCACATGTCCACAGATTTCAGTATTCTGGAGAGGTTACCACAACACTAAGAAAAGAAGTCATATCTAACTACCACAAAAAGGCAACGCTGCCATGTAGTTCCCAATTTAGAGTGGTTGCTAAAAGGCAATGTACGCATCAGTTAATTATCTTACAGTATAATTTGGAAAAAAAGCCAGCACATTTAAAAGAAATATTATGTCACAGTTACGTTAACAGATTTTTTTCATAATCAAGTGTATATTGCATAGCATACATTCATCATTAGCTGTTTTTAAATGTTTATCATTTCTTGGATAGAAAGAACCCATTTGCTTTTGGTGGTTTTTTTTTCAGTCACATACTGTCTCTGCTTTCAGGTTTTAAAAATGTGTTGCAGGCTAATTCAAATTGATCCTGTGATCAATCCTGGAGAAAATTTATAAAATATTGCTTTTTTTACAGCAAACAAAGCTTCTCAGGTATGTTAGAACACAGTCTTTAAGCACTTTTTGTAAAAGTGCAGGGCAATGAAAATGCTGCAATACTTATTTCTAGCTTAAATTTATCTTGTCATGCAATTTAAATAAAAAAAAAGTTGAATGCAAATAAAGACCCCTGGTTTAAGTCACATAGTGAAGTCCAATAAATCCACTTAACGGATAAATAGTATTAAAAAAAAAGAGTGGACATGTGCCAGACTGATTAGTCAGCTACCTGAAGGATACATAAAGCACATTGTTGCATACACAATAATCATACTTGTACATGACTGTCTTAATCCAGTCATGTAAAGAGAGACAATACTCAACTATTGTTTGCATGTTCAGACCCATGTCAATCAGATTTAATATGCAGGCAGATTAGTGCTTCCTAACTTGCTGACAACAGGTTGACTACTAAAGCCAGTTTTCCAGCACAAAGGACAGTATCCTGACAGCAGCAGACACTATTTTTAAGGAAAAACAACATGTTCCTCCCAATTTTTGTTCCTGAACATTCGTTCCAGGGAAGACTGGAGGAAATGAGGATGCATTATTTGCTTTCAAGTAAGAGAGTTTACACATGTCCAAGCCCATGAAGAATATATATACAATATTCATGGCAGATGTTCAAAAACCATGCAACCTCTACTTCGCCACAGAAGTTTGATTATTTATTTTTAATATTTCTTTCTTCTCCATTTTCCTGGGAAAGATAACCTCATCACTAAAAATGGCTTACCTTCAGTACAAGAAAAAAAATCTTGTTCTGTGAGCAGCTGCCATGCTTTCAGACATATTTCTGACTTTAAGATAATTAACAAAGCCTCGAAAGAACAGAAGGAGTCCTGAAAGTGTAGAAAATGCACAAAATTAAGTATATTAACATAAATACACACTATCTCACATTATTCTTATTAACATAATTTTTAAAATCTAACCTACAACGTAAATTGAAGTCTTTATTTATCATTCACAAATTCAACAAGCAAGTTGGCTTTCACCTTGTGATACAAGGATTCAATTTTATGAACAGTTTTTCACAAATTTTAGTGATTTTCAGTTCAAGTGTCATCTGCTAAAAAGACTGCATGAAAATACCTACAAAGAAGAAAAAATATCCTGAAAAGTAAAAGAATCTGATTTGTAAATTCTTTTCAAGTAGAATTCTCAAAATAAATTACTAGTGTGTTAGAAGAGTACCTGGTTTACAAAATGTACCTTTAACAATGTGCACAATAAATGTACTGCAAGTCAAAAGAGGAAAAATGAAAAAAGACAAAGTAAGGACTGCTCTAGCAAGAAGCCAATAATGAATTATAGCAGATTATGACTTGGGATTTAACCCGAGTCATAATCTGCTATAAAAATGAGAAAACAGCTGTCCAAGTGAAAAAAGAATAATTGCCAAAGAAAATTACTCAACATATGTCAATATTACAGTTTTTGTCAATTCCAAATTTCAAGATCTTTTACATTATCTACATTTCACTGCATTTGAAAGAATATTTGAGCTAAGTGGAAAAAGATGTACACAATAGTCACAGAGAAGTCACATTTGCAATAACGGTACCTTGAAGATACATGCTTATGTGAATATACACATGTGCATTACAACTCCAAAGGTTCAAATAAAAATCTAAACTGACATTTTGTAAGTTTAGCAAAGGATTTAATTTTTTTCTTTCCTACATGATGCACTTTTTCTTCTTGCTGTCCTGGATGACCCCCTGATTTTTTTCCAATGATCATTTCTTCTCCAAATTACTTTTGTTTGTGATTTTTTTAACTTTCCTTTTGCTTTTTTAAACCAAAGCTTCATTAGGACATGCATGCAAGCAAAAAAAAAAAAAAAAAAAAAAAAAAAAAAAAAAAAACAAAAAAAAAAGAGAAAAAAAAAAACAGAGAGAATGCTCTGTTAGCCAGTGGAACTTCATCTAAGCCAGACACATTTCTGTGATTAAGGCAAATTCTCCATACAGAAGAAAGCAGTAAGATCTTGACCCTAAGTCTTCTACAAAACCTGCTACCCAAAGGCTGTAAGACATAGTCCTCCTTTCAACTGGAAAGAAGTTGAAACGGCAAAATGAGGGCAGGCAGCCCTTTAGGTGCTTGATAGCATATTTTCTGCATTTTGCATGTTGGAAAACCAGTTCAAGTTCAATCCATATTTTACATTTCTCTGTTAAGGGAAGAAAGAAAAACCACCCCACTTTCCATTGTGTTCCTCAATAAGAAACATTGGCTAACATGTAAATTTAAAATTTAGAATTGTCTCTCTCCAATTTTTTCACTGTACATGACAGCTCTTTGAAAGTAACCACTTTGCTTTCCCGTGATGCCTAAGCAGACTTTTCCAGATGTTGAAAGAAGGAAAGGGAGCAGAAACAGATCGGTGAACACCAGAAGAGAGGAGATGGCAGTAGGTTGGCTGAGGGATGTCAAAGAGCTATGCAAAAGACTCCAACTCATTCACTCCTGGAGAGATGCTGGACATACCACTTTGTGTGCTCCAACAAAAGGTTATCCAAAACAACAAAACACAGATCCAGTTGGCAGTGTTCCCATGACATGATAATACTCCTCCATGTCCTGGCTAAACAGCTTTTTTAGGTAGAATCCTTCTATGGTGTTCTAGCAATACCACGTAGCCACTTTATCAGTTTAAAAATATTGTTGGCATATTTCATGCAAAACATACATAACACAAGGGAATGCTGACTGCCAGATACACACTCTATGCCTCAGAGTACTTTTTATTCCAAGGCATATTATAAACTTTGTCATTTAAAGAAAAAATAAAAAATCCTCATACACTTCAGACCAAAAATAAGGCTTTCCCAAATTAAAGTGAGCTATTTCCCAAACATGTGCAAAAGACTAGTAAAAAGAAAAACTGCAGCTTTTTCCATAGACATGCAGGAGCAGGAGGAGTGCTAGGGGAAGAATACTATTTTCATCCTAGTAAAAAAAAGTGTCAAACCTCAATCTCAGGCACCACAGGGCTTGGTTTTAATTGAAAACCTATCAGGAGATGTTTGTGCCTGCAAAGAATCATTTCACCTACTTCAATACAATAACCTCAAACAATACAAAAGCATTCAAGGGACTGATGCTGTGATGTGTTTGCAGTTTTTATGTATTTCAAGCAACCAAGTGCACAACAGGAGAGTAAGGTGGGCATAGAAAGTCTGATGAATGCCCATGAACACTACTAAAACACAGAGAAATGTTTAGGTAATGTTGTTTAAAACTTGGCATTTCTTGCAAGATAAATATCAAGTCACAAACAGTGAAGATCTCAGAGTTGGTGTTTTTCCTTGACTTACTCAACACTTCATTCTAACATCTGCTGTTAGCCACTTGAATCAATTGACTCAAAGGGAAGAGTGCCACCTACTGAACCAGCAGCAGTTTACCGTGCTTCCAGAGCTAGAAACAGAAATTAAAATGCACAGCAGCACCCACTTCTGTAAAAGAAAACCATTCCAGATTCCATATTCAAATTACAAAATCAACAGTTGGAGAAAAGTTTTAGTGGTTGGGGTTGGTATACCGTCATTAAAAAGAAACAGAAGAGCAGAATTTGATGTGCATAAGACTTTGAATATAGCCAGGCAGAGCTCTTAAGAGAAAGCTGACATCATGGGACTGCTGTGATCAGCAAGCATGAAGCCATTCTCTCATCCTACTGAGCAACTGCTGATGCAGTTTGCATTTCAAAGGACTCAAAAAGGACATTTTGTGACCTGTGCACAAGACAGCAAACTCCACCTTCCTGGGTTCAGTCACATTTCTTAAAATTTAATACTTGACATACAGGTTTTTACATGTAAATACCACTTATCACTCGCTTTTCAATATGTTCTCTACATAAAGCCAAAATTTTATTACACAGTTCTGCACCCCTAGATCAGTAGAAGCAGCTTAAAAAGCATAAATTACAAGCCTGTTTTATACATAATCTCATATGCAGAACAACATTTTTTGAGCTGAAGGGTATTTGAATCGTCCAGAGTTCACACAATAATACCACTATGGGAACCAGTAACCTCATAAATACTAGACTAAACTATCAGCAGCTAAGGAAAAACACATAGCTAAACTTGTTACAAAACTCTTATTTACAATTACATGATTCATCTTTGAGTACTTCCACATCAAAACAGAAAGGAACTCAACTGCCACTTACCAAGTACGAGAAATATCCACCAAAGCCAGTACTGTCCATTGAAATATCCAGTAAAATAATCTGAAAACTGAAATTCATACATGAGGCTTAGCTGCAGTAAGATAGATAACTTAAAGACATATTTAATGCACTATGCAAACAGAAAGCATGGAGGAAAAAGTTAAAATAAAAGTAATGTATCCTACTAAAATGCATCACTAAATATTGGTACAGTAGTTTAATACACAAATAAACTAGTGTCAGTTGGTTTGTAGCAAAGTAATTAAAAATCTCTAAAAAAATGTGTGTGTACCAGTATAAATATATATACATATGAAAACCACCCCTGTATTACTTGTCAGTAATCTGACATCTTTTATTGTAATGAATCATCACTTGTCGATTTTCCCTTTTTCCCCCAGTGCCTGCCATCTCAAACACACTACAGCAGCCTGCTGCTTTAGATATTAACACGAAAAGCCACATTAGTTTAATCTTATCAGACAGGGATGTTCTGCTGACCCCACAAAAGAAGAGCTTTTGACCTTCTGTATACCCCCTACTGTTAATCGCTGCCACGAATACCAGCCCCATAAAGACCCCCAACTCATTAAAGTCTTTTCATTTTCAAACCAGCATTCAGTTCTCAGCAGTGAGCTGAACACAACTAAATGAACCTTGAAGTGCCATTTCAACTGTTCCTGCGAGTGACCATGGCAGACAGTTTTGTCCTCCCTGTGAAGTGGGAGGCAGCTGGAGGGCAGGGTGTGATCATACTGGAGACAGGTATCTGTGACTTTACCAGACTCCAGACTTCATGCTTCACTGATAAAAAGGCTAATCAAATGTCTCCAAAACCCACACAAAAAGTAGAAACGGGGAGATGAGTGAAGAGTTGCCAGAAGGAATAAAATAACCTACTTAGCAGCTCTGCACACTTTCCGTACACTTTTACCCTGCTATCATTCATTATGTTTACTGCATCCTGACAGCGCTTCCCATTTGCCCTTTCTAGGACATTTCAGAACATCAACCAAGTAGTAGTGAAAGGGAAATAAAAAACCCTGAACAAACAAAAGAACCCCCACAAAAACAACAAAACAAAAAACCCAACAAAACAAAAACAACCAAAACCAACCGACCAAAAGATTCTGGGTCACACATGCAATCAGATGAAAATCTAAGGCTTTTAAGAACTCTCGATAAAGCTGGCTTTTTTCTTCAATTAATACACACATTTTCTCCAGAACAAAGCCAGATCACGTGAATTCTTTGAGGGTTTATTCTTATATAATCTATTCATTTCTATCATCAATCAAAGAAAAAAAATAGCAAGAAACAGAATTGCTAAATTGAACTAAAGAATTGGTATCTACATTATCTCCATATAAATACTCAATTCCTTGGATTTTGACAACACATTGACATTGATCCCATCTCACTTGTTAGTCAGTATTTTTATTCTCTAGACATTATATGTGTGTGCACATAAATATACACACACACAAACATACCAATATACTTTTTCAATACTTACAATTTCATTTAATTGGAAAGAAGATTTACTAAAACCAACAATCAAATACTTGCCCGTGTGCACTACTCTCCTCTCCTACTCTCCTTGGGCAGAATCAGCCATAGCTGCAGAATTTCTCCTATAGTAAAATTGTGCTTTTGTTCCCCCCGCTCTTCCTGCTCCCCAGTAAAAACTGATACAGATCAAGTATATTGAATTCAGGATGTTTAGACACTAAAAAGTTTTGTATCACTGCCCCTGTGTGAAAAAGTGTGACACAAGCCTTTGGATGATCTTGAAAGAAAGGAACAGAACAGCCTGCCTGTGTGTCACCATTAAAATGACTGTCAACACAAACCTCAGAAGCTTTCTGCTCTTGTCCCTAGGATGGGAGACAACAGAGGAACATGATGATCTACATTATGAAAAAACCCACCCCTGAAGTCTTGGAATTGGCCAGCTCTAATATTTTTGAATTAGTAACGGATTACATACAATAATTTAATTATAGTCTACAACACAGTAATTCTGCAAAGAAGTTTAGCATATATTAATTTTTATATTTGTTTTGAGCACATTTTCCAGGAGAGAGGAATAATAAAACTGACATAATGAACAAGTTCTACTTGTTCACTTGTTCTACAGTCCCTCTGTTTAGTACGCCTTAAGAGAAGCTGAAAACACCCCAAACCAATGCATGACTGAAAAATGTATGCCTTCTCACTCCATTAAGATGAATTCCATCTCAGCCCCTGAATTTTAACAAATACATCAGAATCACACCTGGTCCAGCAGCATTTCCCTGCTCTGAATGAGCAAAAATGAAATTTTAAAAAAAGCTCTAAGAAGGATGCAGTACACATCCAATAAGGACCATGCAATCTTTCAACAAAGGTTTTACTATTATTCCAAGACTAAATCAAGTTGCTAACACACAGGAAAACACTTTTTAAAAAAGATCACTGATGGCAGAATATGAAAGATATGTAAGTTATCCAATATGTTTTTGTTTTAACATTGTGTCTCACAGATACGTAAAATTCAAGCTCAGAAAGCAGTGTTACATTTCATCTAGCATCCACTTAGCTATGCAACTTGCATTTGGCTTATATGCCTTTTGGAAAAGTATCTAGTTTTGCAGTGAAAACATCAAGAATCAAGCATTTAAGATTGTAAAAATGTGACTCACTTCACATTTGAGTTGGACTTGATTCCATATGTATCTTACAGGGAATAAAAGAATCAAATACAAGGAAGAAATGCTTTCCTATATTCCCTTCCCAACAGGCCAAGACATTTATAAATCTTTTATAAATGACACTATAATACCAGTGATATTTTAGGTACTTGCTCCACTTCTTCTGTAGACTTTTAAATACTTGCACAAGGAATGAGTCATTCTGCATTTATTTTAGTGGAAATGTGAACATCAAATGCTATGTCAGGTAAAAAAAAAAAAAAATACTGGTTTTCAATTCCCTTATTATATCCTTAAATAAATTGTTATGGCTTTCTTCTACAGAGTCTCTACAGAGTATGAATCAAGAAACATACCCGTACAATGAGAATCCATTTGATCAGGGAGAGACCAAATCCACAGATTGCACCATACCTTCCAGCTATGGTATTTGTTATACAGAAGGATAAACAAAATCCAATCCAGTTGAAAATAAATGCCACTATAAAATAAAAGAAACAGTAGCTTCTGTTAATCTGTATAGCTAAGTAAACAGACTTAACAGTAATTTCACTTTTAAACTACTAAGGACATGCTTACACAGTCAGTTAATTCCCTTCCGGTAATTCAGGCTTTCAGAGATTGACTTTGAACCCAGACATTCCCCATGGTATAGTCACTTAATGACAAAGCAAATGGTAAACAGGCTGGAACCTACTACTTTACACAAGAGAAAATTCCAACATAAAAGAAAGTATTACACTGCAATAGACATCAGATTATACTGGACATGAAAAGTAAATTCACAGAAAGGACTATAACATACAAGATTTGGATTAAAACAAAGAAGAAAAACTCTTGCTACACTTTCATACCCAAAAATATAGTTATATGCACCCATGCGTGCATGTATCAAAGCTGCATATTCTGCTTTATCCAATTTGGATAGAACAGAAAAAAAGTATCCATTCTTGCTCCGTAAACTTAGTGCAGAAATGAAGGTAAATTAAGAAGCTGATGTTTCATGGGGCTCTTTTAGATTATATTCATGTCTTCTCTTTTAGATCTATATTCACAAGACATAAGAAGCCTTGGAAGCTTTACACAGAAATTTAAGAAATCAATGAACAAAAAGGACATTGAGCATAACTACCACTATTACTTCAATTAACACTTTTACACAACATCCAGTTCAACAACTTAAAAGTTTCATATCTGCATATGTACTTGGCAATCAGCATCATCATCTGTATTGACTTCAGGCTGCATGCATTACATCAGAGTGTGAGAATTCATGATTAGGGGAATGGCCCAGCTTGGGAGTCAGTGAGGACATCCAAAAAGAAAATCACCAAACAGAGGAGCTGGAGGAACTGGTAGAAGGCGGCAACTCAAGGAATTCTGAAGAGGACATGACAGTGGAAATTTGAGAACATTAGGGAACTCCACAGAAAACACAAGAATCACAGAGGAGAGAAAGAGGAATGGAAGAGTGGCAGAGCCCCTGCCCTCAAATCCCCTGCCCACACATCCTTAACGTTTAAAATCCCAAATTTAGCTACATTAAATCATCAGAGGAAAATAAGTCCATCTCTTCAGTTAAAGTTTGAACACACAATTAGGTACAGAAAAATGCTCAATAGTTTTCTTTAATTAAAGAATTTTGTAAAACCCCACTATTTTTATACATTAAAACCTTCTTACAATTCTTCCAATAATCCACATGAAGATGCAACGATATGCTCGCAAATGCAAAATTAGTCTGTACAACTGCAGGAGGATTCCATGAACTTTACATAAACTGAAGTTCCAAGAGCAGTTTTGGAAGGCTTTGCATCAAAATAGTCATTTAGTACAAGTGAGAAAACATCTCGCATTGGTCAGAGACATGGGTAACAGATGGTGGCAAAAATAATTCTTCTGTTTACACAAATTTCTAAACTAAAAGGACCCCAAAAAACAAAATCAAAAAACCCCCACAACTTTGAACAGATGCTGATCCAACCTGGCATATGCAGAGGAAACAAACAAAACCAATCCAACCCCTGCTAAAACCCCTACAGAACAACATTGTGACTGTAACATTTACCTGTCTTTTCAAGACACATTTAAATTTGAGAGAGCCTAGATAAACAGTTTTGATTTCCCTATTTTAAGCAAGCTCTCCACACCCACCATCTTTTAACAGTAACATTTCAAAACCTCCGTATTCAATGCATTCTCTGATCCTGCCTCAGCATAAGAGCTCACAGCTCTTTCTGCCCACTACTTAAGCTACAGAAAGTGGCTTTGATTATGGTGAGGTATACCTAAGGACTGGTATCTTAAAAGGACACAGCATTCACATGTTACTAATGGTCTATGAGGACTAGAGGAATTCTTGGAATATATACAATTTTAATAGATATGTATTTTTTTTTAATTACCTCAACTCATTTGTAATTGCATAGTAAAAAATTGAGATTTCCCAATCATAAATACAGGAGGGGAAAAAATTAGTTTTTATAATTAAAAAGGAGCACTGACAATTTTACCCTAATTTAAACTAAAGGAATATTCAAATTAGAATCCACTGTCACTGTATAAGTATTTGATGGTTATTTAACATCAAGGTATTTGCCCAACTCTTGAAATTAAAGGCATCAGCATGTTCCAGTCTTGTTCACAGTAAGGGAATTTTTTTCTCTCTAATCAGCTATTCCATCAAGTTACATAAGCAGCTAATGCAAGCAGGAAAGACATAAACCTTATAAAAGTTGTAAACTATGCAAGTTCACTCATTCCAATAAAACTGAAGTACATACAGAAGAAAAAACTCATTATTTAAGTTTTTATCTGTAACCATTTGCTAGAGAACTTGTACAGTGAGGACCTAATCAAAAATCTGTCTTCAGCAGCACAAGGAACATGTTACTTCCACCTCCACCTCTCTGAAACTCAGGCAATGCATTTAGGGAGATTCTCCCAACACTGCCTTGGTGTTGCATCATTTTAACAACCTTAAGAAGGGCAAGAATAATGTCCACATGTTTTCCACTTTTCCCATTACTTCTCTCTTATATCCCATGTCCTACTACTACTTTGAAAATCATTCTCCTTGTCTTATTCTGGTTACAAAATACGCTATTTGCTTTCAGAAATGCATCTCCAGCTTCTGAGCAGACTACAATTTCTTCCAATTGCTTTCCTCTACATCAAGATCAGCCTCATTTGCCTATCTGTGTATCTTTTTCCATCATGAGTATCTTGTGTCAGCCATGCAAGCTCTAAGCTTTACACTGCATCTGGTAAGAGTTACTACAGTTAATTCCTGTATAATTCCTGTCTCAGCTTATTACTGCAATGAAAGTTGTTCATACTTTTCATCCCTATGTTGCCATACAGAAACCACAGCACAAGCTCTCCCATCAAGCTGAGGGAGAAAATAGACCGGTCAGGGGAATGACCAGTAAAAGGAATTATGTACTCATTTCTCTAGAATTACCAACTTCCTTCTCTATCCACTAGAGACAACTAAGTGGTTGTATAAGTTCCTAGCTGTAACAAAAGGCCATCCTCCACTATTTTTCCGCATCCACTCACTCTGTGAAATGTAAATGACACTGCCCAGCTGTTCAAGAGATATCTCATGCTTCATACCACATCAGCTTCCATGACATTCCCGCACAGACAATGCACCTGCCGTGACACTAATAACATGCTATCATAAGGAAAGCCATTCCTAAAACTGAGGGGGAAAATATAGTGACCTGCTGCAACCACATCATGATTCTAACTAAAACCAGAACTCTTAACTTCTGCTTGCCCATCTTCTTCACAGTCAGGTTCTGTGTGCATCCTGTACATCTCCACTGCAAATCAAACCACTGTGCAACAAGAATTGTTTTCTATCCTCAAAGTGATTACATTCCTACTTGAGCCCAACTTTCAGCTACTGTCAACTTTCCTTTAATAAATTTCAGACATTTAGATGAAACTCACACTGACTGCACTGGCATCATGATTTCAGTATCTACTTTTGATAATCTAGAAGTATTCAGAGAAGTGGGATTGATATAAGCATGATTTTTGAAAATTGTAACTGTGATGACAAGAGTGAGTGTGATGACAAGAGGAGAAAGTAAGTCTATATAAAAGTAATTCACATAAAAGAATATAAACATTAGCATTATCTCCTCATACAACAAACCTCCTAATTAAACACATAAGGAATTGGTTGTTTTGGGGAAGAGGAGGGTTGAACTAAAGATCTTTTTTAATAAACATTGTTGGTGATCCAACAGTTTCTTCATTTATGCTGTACTTCTCCTTAAGGTTTTCACTAAGATAATCCCATTCAAAATACAAAGTACAGGACTTTTGAGTTGTACATATTGAAATACATCAGATGAAACGATAATGACAAGTGCATTACAATGTGATTTTTCCTCAGTTGCTCCAGCACTGCACCTGTTGATCTTTTTACTTAGCCTTCCACAATTACATATTAATCACTTGTTTTAAGTTTATATTCAGTATCATGAAAAGAACTCAGTAAAACTGATCTGAAGCCTTATGTTCCAAATTTCAGCCATGCCTCAGGCCTGTAATAAGATTATAATGGCAACTACATGTACAAAAAGCAACTTATGCTCAGTTATAGCCTTTATTCCACAATTTGTTCATTTACTTACTACTTTAATATATATCAAACACCAAAGAGCTTAATGTTTTCTACCTGGTCTAGACTTACCAAGCACATACAATAAATAATAAAGAATCCCCTCCAGATCTTCATGCACCACTAGGAATTGTTCTTCCCATTCCTGTATATAATTTGTTCCACTCTTTAACTGGGATACATCTTTGCTCCATCCTGAAGGTTCAGTTACAGAGTGATGATGAGCACTAAAAGTATTGGCTATCGGCTTCCACAGAAAACACACAATTTTTCTCTGAGCAATTAATGTTCAGAAACATTCCTTGGCAATTTATTCCTACTTCTTGTTGCTATGATTTTCTTACTACCCAGTAAGAAGCTTCCGCATTCCAATTGTTTTGTATTATACCTAAGGCATACAGAAAAACTATGTAAGTCAATTTTTTTCTACAGAAAGAAGTTAGGCAATTGCGTATGAAGGTCAGTCAGCCCCCCCTGTAATAACCAGAGAGAAATGAGAACTCAAAACAGTTCCACTATCTCTCAACACTTAAAATTTTAATGAAGTGACTTCCCCTCAGCTTCTCTTGCATGACTGAGGGAAACTTGGATAATATCTGTGATGTAGACATACAGAAGTCAGGCTTCCTAAAGTCACACAGATGAAGCCTCCCATGGGAAATCCAACCATGCTTACCATGCTGAGGACTCTCAGGAAGCATACACGAGGAGGCTGTGCACACCCTGAGCTTGTGCTACAACTCTGCCTTCCAACTTGGGCTCCCCTGAAACCCCAAAAGTAGGTATCCGAGCTTGTGTGCAGTTTATTGACTGTTTGAGGCACTTAACAGTTTTGAAAACTGTATGAACATTAATTTACAAAACTTTGGTATGGTTACTCAATAGTTCAATACAGTGTCTAGGACACCATATACATTTGCATTTCCCCGTAAAACAAGATTTTATTGCTGTGAGTTGTATAAAGTGCTTAAATTGCCTAGATGTTCAGAAAGAACAGGTCAGATTTCTGTATGAGAATTTAAGCTTTGGATGTACTACTGAACACTTTTCTCCACTTTTTCCTCCTTATTAACCCATGTGTGAAGTTTGAATTCATTTTTCCTATGTTGTAGGGACAACCCAAAATTCCCTTACATGTTTTTCAAAGAATCCAGATAAGCTCCACAATTCCTCTTGGGTAACCCACAAGAAAAAAAGGTTGGTTCTAAAGCGTTCCTTAAACATAAAGGAAAATCATTTAAGCCTTTTAATAGTGTCCAAAAGGACCTCCTTCAGAGAATGGACCAGTATGAATTTATCAGTCATAATTCAAAAGACTTCCACTACAGGCAGATTAAGAATGAAAACCGAAACCTTTGTTCGTGACTGTTACTTGCCCTATCACGATAACCGCTGTGTTCAAAACGGAAAGATACAGCTCAGAAATTCCTCCCTTTTGTTGTGCATACAAAAATAAAATACTCTGAGAAACTCACCTACTAACTTCCTCTGGCATTCTAGAAAATTTCTACTATGCTGTATAAGGCACAGCTGACAAAAATACAAAATGGAAAAAAACACATCAATTGGTCTGACAGCAATTTCTTTTCCATTTTGCATTCACAGCAAAATGAATATATTCACATATATATTCATTTCCCTAAACATGAGAAGCTAACAGACACCAGTTCCAACCATTAGAGAGCAGATTGTTAGCTCACCAACATAATCACAGACTAAGGGCAGCACCAATTTCCTGAAACATGGTTTTACCATATATTAGAAATAAAATGGGTTGTTTTCCAAAGTTTTTCACCAAGTTTCTGGACCAAGCAAAAAAAGAAAAAAAAATCCACCTCTTCATGCAAAGGACTTCACTTCTTTAGCGTGTATTGTCTTATTCTGTTTAGTTCTGCTAAAGAGAACAATGCTTTATAGCTTAGGTGGGAAACAGGTCTGTAACTGGCACACACCAGGCTCCTAAAACAACCAAAATCCCCCAACAAACAGATTTGGCCACTAGATGGCCTGGAGACAGCAATTTTATGCAACGTGGGCAGCTACCGCTAGATGGTGGCTACATATCACTTAGTGACAGATACGCTCAGTAAAAAGTTTATTTTGCTACACTTCACTTAAATAAAATGCAATTAAAGAATGTTAACTCACTGCTATACTTAAAACAAAGCTATCTGCCCCTGCTTCCATCCCCAAGATCTTCCAAAGCTGTACTTGACAGCCAGACAAGGTGGGAGAGCACATCTAGAACAAGCCATTTGTTCACTCTGCCTTCACTAGAGAACTGTTCCTGATACAGTTCTCTCACATTTTAACTATGCGAGGGAATTTATCTGAGGCTTTCTGTGATCTGCTGCCTCTGCTTGCAGCATTTAAAGATATCCCATCCTGGGGAAAAAAACCCAAAAGATAGCCTGACTGGAAATTTCATTTTAATTGCTGCTCTCTTAAATCTACATACATCAACTTTCTGGAGACTTTTTTCTCCTTATTAGACAAATGTGAATACACAGCCCACTATATACAATATACCCTCATTATGTTACGCCTCGCTTTTCATTTAATTCTCAAATTTCCTCAGAAAAACTTCTAAAACCTAACATTACCGTTCTATTACTATCCATAACTGTGTTTTTGGAAACTCCTCATACTATGAGCACAAACAGCAAGTAAAGTTTATCAATTTCCCTATGTAACCAGTATCCATAATAACCAACACACTCCAATTAAACACACACTTGCATAAATACCTTACAATGTATAAGTATTCATTTTATGCATTTCCTCCATATGTAAGCAAAGTTTTCAATAAAAAAGTCTCAGAACAATCATGAAAAATTATGATCTACAGAGTATTTTTGTCCAATGTGTAAGAGTATTGCTCTGTGAAATCAGACTCAGCTAAATACCTATTTGAAGAGAAAGTTGCCAGTTTATCCAAGTAAATACTTGCATTCTTGAAGGTGGACACAAGGTTCTGGGAATGCAGTTTTGGACATCTGTAACTTAAAGGACTTTAAGACTAAAGTCAACAATCCCTTTGCCCTCCAAGTGCAGTGCTAATAAAGGCCTGAACGAGAATTTTAAAGGAACAACAAGTTCACACAAGGATGTAAATAGGTTAAATATAAAAAGTTATAGAACATAAAAAAGGGAGAGGAAAATAAAGTGAAAAAGAAAAATTGTCACACCTCCCTTTGCCCCCAAGAACATACCCTTTCTAGGCTCCAACTACAGAAAGAGGTCAGACTACAAAACTCACTTTGCTACTTTATAGATTTGCTTTGTAAGGCAGAGACATATATTTTTATCCCAAGATGCAAACACCATATCATACACCAACATGAAAAAAACCGTGAAAGCATTGTAGCCTGTGTCTGCAACAGTTAAAGAGATTGCAAAAAGGATTACAGAAAAAAGAACTATTATGAAACTTAAATTGAAAGACATAATGGAGACTTCAGTGGATAATCAATCAGCTTGAATCCTGACGAATTCTCAGCAGAACAGATATATCCCCAACACCAAACTTCAAGGTTGCCAAACACATTTTTTTCAGAAAGGGCAGAAACTCTCAGAAATTAGAAAGAAATAAGCAATTGATAAAACTAACACAGCTTCCTCATAAGAACAGCTTCTAGTTGCTAAACCTAACTTTGCTTAATGCAGTACACAAGTTACAAGACATGCACAGTGTGCACACAGTACATGACAAAGAGCTACAGGAGGACTGGTTGAAATCAGGTTATCCGAAGACAATGCATTTTTATTTCACAGTGGTTAGTTCAACCTGAAAATGAGTATGGTTGGATTGGTTCCAAAAATCAACCCATGGCTGCCTAATTCACTACACTAACATCAGCAACTTTGATACAGCATATCATCCCTCTCAAACTTTTTTCTAGTTAAAAATCAATAGCCAGATTCCTGTGATCTGGCCTTTAATTCAAGTTGGTGGTCCAACTAGAAGATGATAGAATTTCCAGTGCTAGTCCTTCAAGTATTTACTATGATTTTTCTTTTTCCCCTATCTGTGACAGATGCCACCAAAAAAAGGCAACATATTTGCTGTATCTGGAACAGGAAGTGTTTATATCTGTGCACAGGCAGAAAAATCTGTTTATTACAGTACATTAATGCAATTTATCACAGCTCTCTTTTATATTCCATAGGAAAAAAAAGGTACAATTAAGATATACCTCAGTAGGTCTGGGATACAAGATAACTTACTGAAAAATGCCAACATGAAGATGCCATCATTGCCCACTCTAAGCTGATCTGCATCACTGAAATCATCCCGTGGTGGATACTCTTCTTCCTGGATTTACAGGTTAGTGATAATTTAGTGAAAAGTTTAGAATAACTATCTATAGGATAAAGTATTCATCATGTTTCTAAAGCTAGAAGAAAATTGACATTTCTGTAACATATCCACATAAAGGAAGTTTTAAAAATAATTTATAACTATAAAACAAGTCTTATTTGTTGCTTATATTGACAGAGCCCAAATTTCTGTAAAAGTTCCTGTAGAAGATATGCACATACTGTCTATTTATTCATCTTAAATGAAGTTAGAATTATTTCAGATTACTACTCTGACAATCAAAACCAACATACATTTCTTTTACTGTAACTATCTTGATATGTAACCAAACTATTAAGTATTTTTTTGAAAAGTCATCACACAGTATGCTCTATACTTTTCCTGCCGGAAAGGTCTTGTAATAATTTCCTTAATATAAAAGTTATAGAATAAGGTTAGTATCTTAAAACCAAGTGCTGATGCAACAGCACTGCACTAACCAATTTTATAACTCAGCAAAACATATGCAAGGCAAAGAACACCTCTAGGGTCACTAGAGGGCGTGAGCACATTAAAAGTTCTAAAAGGCAACTCAAAAAGCACAGCACTTGAAGTCAAACAAAAGCAAACAGAGACATCAGTCAAAACAATCCAAAGATTTCTCTCATTGTGTCAAAATGCTGGACCCTTTAAATACTGAAAGTGAGAGTTGCTTTGTTTCTCAGAACTCGATTTTCACCAGAACTTGGCAGATACCATATATGCGGTTCTATGCACAGGTGAAACATTTCTCCAGCTGTAGACTGGCAAACACAAAAGTTTGTTTTCAAAATGACAGCATTTCCTAAAGAGCCTGATGAAAACTAAGACCAATTAAACACCATTTTTGTACTTAACGAATAACATCAAATCAATGCAGGATGACACAAGTTAAACAATGCTGTCAGTAGCAGCAGTAAAATGGTCTAAACAGAAGCACAGGTAACATCCTTTTCCTAATTTTTTCTGCCTATTACCATAATGTATTGGAAATGACATAAGAAATTACCTATAAAAACAAACGAAATCAAGAGAGATCAAGTGAAATTTACTTGGCTGTTTCATCCACAAGCACTTACTACAGAAATCATGTTTATGACTAAAAGGGCATTAAACAAGCACAGTGATCTAAAGCTCTGTCATATGTTGTCCTTTGCCAATAGAGCAAAATAATTTACCAGGGTATGGCAATCAAACAACTGCTGTAGTGACTCAGAGCAGTCAGCTTCACCCTTAGTAATACAGCTGTGAAATTCCAGCTATGCTCTGTATTTCAGATTAATTAACCAAGACACTGTATCTATTACTTAAAAAACACTGCTATTCACACAGACAATTCCAATGGAAGCACAAAAAGCCAGTTAAGCAACAATCCTAAGGGGCTGTAATTCAACTCCACATAATTTCAGGTGTTCCTAAATGGCCATCTTAAGTGACTAAGAAAGCATCAGTCTGTTTTGCTCAACTTCGCTGCAGCTACAAGACTGATGGAGAGGAAGGGAATGGGAGGGAAGGAAGGGCTGAAAAGGCATTAAAAAAAGAGCTGCATTTGAATGTGTTTATCTCTGAAATGCATGCCATAAAACTTCCTTTTTCAAGTCAGGATAAAAAAAAGTTTTCAATTTTAATTTCACAAGGTCTACAAAGCCCCATACATAACAATTTTGGACTTTTTAAAAACTGTCTTCTAACCACTGTACTTCATACTGGCATTTCCAAAACAATTAGTGAATTATGCTCCATGTAAAAGTTGCCTCAGAAAAAAGAAAATTTTACTCAATGACAGTAAACGTTCAGCTGAGGCTTCTCTTAGGCTTACACCTGTGAGAAACACAGGTCAATAAATTCAGCTCAGGAACATGAGAGCAGATATTTGCATACTGTTGTATTAAGTGTGACCAAGTATTAATTTATCACACTCCATGTCAAAAAGGAAGATGAAACTGAGTTCTCTTTACTGTCTCCAAACACCAGCATACAAAAACTATGAGTGTTTAAGAAATTAAATACTTAAAATACTAAGAAATGAAATCAGCCTACATCCACATCATTTATGATTCTGAGGTTTTATGAGCAGTCCTGCAGACAGAAAACACTAACTGACCACTGCTCAAGTCTCACTAATACTGGCTGTCTTTGAGTGCTCTCATTTGATCTGGTTGCTGTTAATTGCCCTAGTCTTTCTTCAAAATATAATTGTTTGCCACCATG
Source organism: Phylloscopus whistleri (assembly GCA_017589585.1). Taxonomy (NCBI): domain Eukaryota; kingdom Metazoa; phylum Chordata; class Aves; order Passeriformes; family Phylloscopidae; genus Phylloscopus; species Phylloscopus whistleri. The sequence continues at coordinate 1,591,703 of JADMLD010001396.1, forward strand.
CACTGAGGAATGAAAATGGGCAATGAAGAACAACTGTCCTCTACACTGATGCTTAGAGTTAAACATATTTTCACAAAATACTTTTCTGTTAGATAGTGACATTTTTATCAATGAGGTTATATATTTTATCTATATTTTTCTTTTTAATGAGAAGAATGTAACACAACACACACAATTCTATAAGATATGTAACACTGTTTCAGTATGTCATTGATTTTTGACAAACTTAGCCAAGTTAAGGAAGATGGACAACATTTCTTGCTTTCTAAATAAGCTGACACCTGTAGGAACAGAAAACTTACTGCTCCTCTGACCAGAGAAACATCTGAACAAATTATAATCTGAGCAAATTATATTACCAACATAAATAGCATGTTACACAGAGTAATTTCTCTAAACAAAAGAACATCAAATGGTACACGGCATCTATTGAATCTATTAAATCCCCATAAACTAAAGTGCTCTCTGTAGTATTCTGCAAGAGGAGGACTGTTTTTTCTCCTCAGTGTTTTTTAGCTTTTTTTCAAACTGAAATCTAGTATGGCATATAGGGAGACAACCACCTTAATCAAGAAAACAACCACTAAACTGATATAACTCTTCCCTGTGCAGTGATAACAGAGAAAAACTTCTGAGGAAAGGGTTAATTACTTAATAAACCCCATAAATTATACCTTCAGGATACCAACCAATAGGGAGAAATTAATATGGGGGAGAGGGGGGAGAAGGAACAATTAACCCCAGAACCATTTGTTTGCCAGCAGGAAAATTCATAGCAAAGTCTAAACTAGAGAGAACTATACCATACCTCTGGACGACTGAGGAATATTTCATCAAACAGACTCCTAGATTCCCTAAACTGGGCGTGCTAAGCATGTAAAAACAGAAAAACATAAGACAAATGCAACTGAAAAGCATTAAGTAAAAGCCATTCATTGCAACATACAAACAAAGTCATTAAACTGTTAGCAGTACTTTTGTCCATTTAAATTGCCCTTTCAAAACTGACCTTGAGCATTTGAAAAGAAAAAGCCAGGATAACTAATGCTATCACTACTGATGACACAGGGCTAGTATAATTTCTTTGATAAAATGAGCTATCTGGGAGCATTTGAAAGGAATGCATGTTCATACACAATCTATTCCTGTAAGACGAGCAACACAAAGAATTATAAAATTATTGAAAACTTCAGTAAATGTGAAGTTTAGATCATTCATATTATCTGTTAATAGAGGGCCTATGATGAAGTATTTAATATGATCACATTAAGGATCTTTTTAAGTGGTCTACATGATTTGGGAGAAAAAAATATGAAAGCGGCATAATAAGTGTGCTGCCCTTCCATGTCATTTTCCTCTCTTTTGCTTAATGAATAGATTTGAACCTTCGCTGCACACTTTGGAGTACACCATGAAAATTATCAGCTTCACACATTGCTCAAGGTTACATAAGAACATTTAACTTTTTCCACTGTTCACATTATTGCAGAAAAGAGGCAATATATCCTTGTTTACAAGGAAGAAACCAGAAGTTTAGAACACAGCAGAGTTCACATCTGTAAGAGCACTAATTTCATAAGGCTGAAAATAAAAACTGAAAAATCTACACGTTACATCATTTGTCTATGTTTTGCAAAGTGTGTAACATGCAGGTCAGAAAATATCTGCAGCTGTCACTTGTGAAAGTGAGAAAATAATTGAACTTTGCACTACTGTTACATAATTAAATTACTTATCTGTTCTTCCATGGGTAGTCAGAGCTAAACCCTTCCTCTAAAGATGGCAAACCATCACTCAAACTGTAACAAGAGCCTTCTTTCTTATTCCAGCCATCTGCCACATTAAGACAGTCCTATTACACAGTCTCAGTGTAAGTCCAGCGGTATTAAATAAGGTAGGGATTTTGTGGCAGCATCACAAGGTAATTAAAACAGCAGTAATTAAAACTGCACTGGCACATAACTTTAATATCATCTACAAAACTGAAACTCAGCTTCAGCATTTCTTACTTTTTCCCCAAATCCCAACTTTGCAACTTTAATGCTGTTTCTCTAATACAGCTTGTGTGTGTGCACGCATTTGCTTAAAAAAAAAGAAAAAAAACCAGAAGCAAACTGAGCAGAATTACTGTCAAACTTGAGATCTTCAGCAGTCAGCAAGAATGTGACTTTCAGATACACTTCTGATACTAACTTAGTACTGCCATAAGTCTAGAATCTTTTAGTCAGTCTCTGCTTTGGGGGAATAATAGTGTGTTCCTACTGATTTTTCATGAGTGCAATTCTTGTGTTGTCAGCACAGAGTTCTTGAATTTCAAGCTTTCCTGTATGTTCTAGCAAAGTAGATTGTGAAAAAGTTTATTTCTCACTTCATCACTGTATCCAGCTCTCTTGCCTCTTACCTCCAGATTTCTTTTCCCTCCCTAGTCTTTTTTTCTCCCACACCAGCTTCAGTTCCTTTCCCATACTACGTTTTGCCCCCACTGCAGGGTTCCTTTCTGCACCGATCTCAGTTAATCCTTTTCCCTTCTGTTTCTCATTTAAGTCTTTCTACTCTGTCCATACCATTGCCCTCCATTCATCCTTGCCTTTTCTTATTTTGACTTAGACCCATCCTCTCTGATCCCTGCTAGAGCCAGTTACCTCCCTGCTCAATCAAAACCAGACTTCTCTTCCCACAACATGTAAAGTTCAGAGGCTCAGCCATTGTCCTTCTTCCCTCCACCCACCACTGAAGAGAGCTGAATCTAGTGGTTTTCCCCATCTCTTCTAACTGAAGGCTAAGAAAAATAAAACTGCTTCAGGGTGCACCAGAACTGGCTATTTCTCAGGTTCAGTGTTTTCACCAAAAGCAGTCAAGAGCAGCCATAAGATGTATCTACTTTTAGTTCCGTAATTCTACTCTGATACAGAACATTTGAGAATGTTCTTTGGGAACAGCACATCTGAAGTCCCATCCCCTTCAGAGCTATGAGCAGCCTAAACTTTTTCATGCAAGAACACCTCCATGCATTTACAAAATCTGAAGCTGTATGTATCAACTGAGGAAACTAACTCATTTTTCAAAAAATTCTGGTTTGACCAAAACCAGGCAGACTGTTTGAGGAAGGGCAAAAGATGTCTCTCTCACAGTGACCTGAACTTGTAAGAAAGAGTAAATAAAAGTTTAAAATGACAAGAGAAAAAATACTTGTTCTGTTTTGGGGTTTTGTTCGTTTGTTTCGTTTAGCTTTATTCTGGAAATTGGCTGAACCTCAGGCTGAGTTATCAAGGGAGATTGCTTGTATGTCTGAAATTGGCACTTCATAGGGTTCTAGGTATAACAAGAATCTTTCGAGAGCTACACATTCTGTCTGCAGTGTCACAGGTACTCTACAAGTTAGGGTTTGGGTTGTTAATGCTCCAGATTTGTAACTTCAGAATAAGGGTTTGATTCAGACCAGTATTTCAGCAAAAGTTTTACTTATGTGACAAGCAGTAAGGACAGACTAAAAAGAATCCATGCTCCTGTTAGAGCAGATAAAATGTGACAATGGAGATCATTCCCTCACTGCTAAAATTTGGCAAGTCAAATCTCTGTGGTTTCCTACCAAATTCAACCAGATTTGTGTGACACCGTCACTGGTGATGCTACACAAACCCGCTTTAACATTTGCTGTGCATACCTTTAAGTGAGTGTTGTGCACGGCGAGCACTGTACAGCAGTCAAGGAAGGACCTGCCTCCTGCTGGGTGAGTAAAGGTGTTTTCCCAGTCACAAGCACACCACAGCCAGTAAGATTTTAAACGTATATCAAATGTCATCACATTTGATCTCAAGGAGGATATTTTTAGTGAAAGCCTGGAAGCCTTTTTTGGGTATAGTATAGTATGGTCAATACTACCAAGCAGCAGAATTTCCACATTCCAAAACTTCAGAGAAAAGAAGAAACTTGCTTACAAAACTAACATTCACCACTAACTGCAGATACCAATCTTCTATTTTGAAGTCTCTATTCTTCATAAGTTAATTCCTACAAAACTAGAAACACTAAATATATGCCTATTAATTATGTATCACAACTCATGTAGGGGCTTTTTTAAGTACTTGGAACATTTCTTTGAACTTCAGTATTTAAGTTTCCATAGAACAAACAACAGGAACCTTTCCTTTTAAAAACTATCTACATGATTTGGGGTCATGACCCTTCCAGACTGTTGAAATTCTCCCTTCCTCTCTAAAAGTCTTTGGTAATTCTTTTGGTTTTACCATCCAAAACAGCAGACATTAGTAATAACTCTACAAAGTAACATTAGTAGGGGTACCTACTTAAAAACGTGACAAAATACTGGATAAATTATTAAAACAGGCCAAAAATTGGTTTTTAGAGCCATTTGGACAGCTATGTTTTGCAAAAGACTGAATATGATGTGCTTTTTATAGTATTTGCAACTAACTTACACTATCCATATAAACCTAAACATCCAAAATATTTAAATCACCAGCCCACCATTATTATCAGTGGGTCATAATATGGGCCCAATTTTATGAATAATTAGCCTAAGACGTTTCACAAAATTGAAATTCAGCACAACTGTATCACTTACTCGCTGGGCAACTTCAGCGGCAGCAGCTGCCATGGCTGCAGCTTTGGCCTTCTCTGCTTCATCGTACGTGGGAAGAGAGGTAGCTACACTGTATGGAGGTGGTACAGGATAAAACTCATTGTGTGTGTCTGTTCAAAATAAAGAAGTTGTTTATTTTTAAACCAAAAAGATGCCAAAAATATTAACTTTCTTTCACATGCACATAGTTATTTACCTTCAAAATATATTTTTTTGAGGCTGATACTGAGGATATTTGCATTTTAAGCTCTTAAAAGTATTCATAAAGAAAAACTTCTAATACTTGATGGTACTCTGAGCTGCTACCCAAAGCAGAAACCTTAGCATAGATGCTGGCAAGGAGTGAACAAATTTATGAAGAAAAAAATCATATTTTAGTTAGTTATATCCCAGGGCATTCCAACCAAATCCTTTTTATCCAATCATACAAAAGATATGCATATAAAATTTTTTTTTAAAGTTTTTAAATATCAGTATCAATCTGTTATTTCAGTCTGATAATAGCCATGCTGTATTGTTATGAGTGTGGCCTTGTTGCCAGCTCCAGTTGCTCTCTGAAAATCAGTTTTTCCAAATTTCAATTTCAACACATTCTTTTAAAAATTGTTCCTTCCATCAAAATGGAACACAGACTTCATTCTTCTGTGTTGTAACAGTAAGACATCACCATATAGAATTACCAACAATATTAATTAAAAGTACTTATAATATGCCTTGAGCTTCCTCCTACAGCCAGCAGAAGCTCGTTAAAAGGCTGTTTACGTGGTAAAGATTTGTCAGCACAGGTCACATGGTCAACAGATTTGTCAGCACACCAACACAAGGATGTTATATATAGGGATAATTCCACACAGCTATGTATTATACTTGCTAACACTGTCTCAAAGAACAGGCACAGGAAACTGTTCCTTTAACAAACATTAAAAAAAATAGGTTGGCAGTTATTCCTAAAATATTTATTTGGCACATGGGAGACAAATCCATGCAACTTTACTTAAACAGGAACTTCGATGTTGCCTGCTGTTAAGTCTCCCATATAGCCAAGAAAAGTCACAATCTCCTAAGAAAAGGAGCAGTGAATAAATGGATAAAGAGATCCATTACTCATTTTTCATGAGAAGTTTTATCGAGACCCTTTAAAGCAAAATTAACCTTTTCATGGCAATATTTTCACCAAACCATGTCACACACTAAAGAAGTCTGAAGAGTTTTTATAAAGAAGCAATGAAAATTGCTAATGAGGTCTAATAATGGAGTGCAACTCAAAGATGTAGATTAAATGTGGAAATGAACTATAAGCAGACTTAAATAAAACCTATTAAACTAATTAATGAACATCCATTTAGTCTAGCAATTTGGAACAATCAGCATAATTTACAAGTGTGCTTCTGAACAAACCAAAGGGCTGCACATCAAAGGACAGCTTTTTACTGCAACTGTGTGCATGGAAAAAAATACACGGCAGCATCAGGCCACTTTGAACGAAGGGCTGATTCATACACACTCATCCCTGACAAGCTGCTATTTGAGAAAAATACCTGAGGTTGCAGCTGCTTCCACAGCTATGCTACAGTAAGGAGGAGGGGAAGTGTCTGCCTCAGGTAAGGCTGCTGTCTGCGGAGGCTGAGGAGTCTCTGCAGATGTCGAAGGCTGCTCAGCTGCTGAAGACTCTGGGGGGTCATCCTCATTGTGAAGCTTAGGAGAAAAACACACACATTTCAGAGGCACTCAGGGAATACATCCCATGACAACCTAATACTTGCAGAGACATGTTCAAAGAGAGACAAGATTACTCTCATCAACAAAACAAATTATTTACAAAACACCATGTGACCACTTCAAGTAGTCCAGCTAAATTCTTTTAAGCAATTAGCTAAAGATTATCTTAACTGCCTTGCCTTTTTCTTTTTCCGCAGGAATGGTTTTCTTCTCAGTGATTTTGAGGGAGTTTTAAAAATCTGGAGCTTTCCATGTTTACTATATGGCAAAATACTATTATATGAATATTTTAACACCATTATATTTTTGTTCTTATGTACAGTCATAAAATGCATTAACCTATTTTAAAACACATCAGGTGAGAAATACTATTGGGTATTGTATTTATCTAGAAGAAAAATAATTAAGACACATTTCTACTTCTGTAACCAGGACTTACATTCTCTTGCATCTTGCCAAAGAGCTTCTACATGCTAATTATAAGGCTTCTCAAAATATTCTGCTGTTCTTTACGCTCTGGAAACAATCTTTTTCCTACAAAAGTCCAAGTTTCTGTTTTGGTTTTTTTCTTGATTAAGAAGCAATTTTTAAAAGAGATATTCAGTAAAGCATGTACAGAAATAAGAATTTGGATAAGGAAGAATGTTGATTAAAACTATGGAATTCAGAACCAGTAGCTAATATCGTTTTTTAGAAAAGACATTTTTGATTATTAACTTGATAGATCTTAGAATGTATCAAGTTTTTAAAAAGAAAGAGTACTAGAGTTAAAAAAAGTTCTAGTACCCAGTAGTGTGAACTACAGGATAAGATGCCTAGAAAGCAACAACTGAAGCACCACATGTAAAACCCAGACTGAAAATAAGATTAAGTTAAACATATCTAAAAGAAGAATTCTATAGCCTCAAAATGATTCTTTTTACAAACACCCTACAGCAAAATATTATTTCAGTAACAAATATTAAGTATATAACTACAATTATTTCCTATTAGGCAAAGTATAATCAGATTACTGGAAAAAGTGCCCTCTGAAAAGAACATTAAATTTCTTGTTAAGCAGTGTAACACACCCAAATGTTTTAATATGCAGATTATATCAAAGTTCACAGAACAGTTGAGGTTGAAAGGGACTTCTGAGCCCATCTAGTTCAACCTCTCTGCTCAAGGAGAAGTCCCTACAGCTGGATGGATGTATGAGACCACATCCAAACACCTTTTGAATACCTTCAAGGACAGAGACTACACGGGCTATATGGAAAACCTGTTTCAGTGCTCAGTCACCTTCACATTACTAAAAATAAGGGGAAAAAAAAGAAAAAATGTTTCCTGATGCTCAGAAGTCACCTTCAATAGAAATCATAGATGTTTTTAAAGGGTTTCTGGGTCCTGAGCAATCAGGTCATTTAATGCCTAAACAGCAATCCAGAAGTAGCAGTAATAGGAGAAATATTTTTAGCCATTTCAAGTAGTTAAAGCCAAAGAAAACAAAAACACTTCAAAATAACCTAATATATTCTGGGATACAGAAAGCAAGTGAGAATACAAACCAGTCAGCTCTAAAAAGGTTGATCAGATCAGAAGAGCAAGCTGAGAGCCACAAATGTTATAGTTCTAAATTAAGTACAATAATTCACAAGAAAGTACTGCAATGGATATAGCCAAAATAAGACCATTCTTAAATAAAACTAATTTAATTAACTAAGGTATAAAGAACAAAACACTACAGGCATGGTTCTTACACTAATGGCTGGTACACTCACCCTCATTTGGGATGTGTGTGTAGTTCTGACTACCCCACCAAAACAACCTGGTCTTTGGGCAGGGGAAAAAGTAAAGCAAACTTAAATGGATCTCTGTTACTTCCATTCTTCCTCTCTTGCCCTCCTCCTCTTCAATCACTGCAACTTTTTTCCCTACCACTCCACAGTAAATACTGTCATTATTCTGAAGATACAGAGACCCACAAGCATGTCATTGGTCAGAGAGCATATTACTCCTAAAAAAACCCCAAAACAAAAACACACAACAGAAAACTTTGCCAGAAATTCCCCAGAAATTTAATTTTCCATCTTCTACATGCTCTCTTGAAAGTTCTTTAGCTCCAAATTATCTGTATACTAACAGTGGAGTAATTGCGTAGACGATGGAGTTATCATGAAGATGAGACAAGAACATGTACATGAGACTTCTTGCCTTCAAAGACAAAGCTTATGAGTCATTTGTTGGTTATAGCAACTGCAATTAGGAAATGAAAAAATTCCATCCTAAGGGTTCTATACAATAGAGACCCATTAAACCCTTTAGTGCCACTCAAAGTGCCTTTAATTTGTAAGACTTATATTTAGGAACCAAGTATTTCTATTTATCCTCTCTTCTATTATAGAGGCCTCTCAGAAATTCTGAAAAGCACCAAGACTATTCTAATGCAGCAATTTTAAGAAAAACCTTCACTCCTTTAATTAAAAAAAAACCACAAAAAAAAAAAAAAACCAAAACACCCACCCCCCACAAAAAACCCCAAAACAAAACAACAACAACAAAAAAACTAAAAACCCCACAATAATTGGATTAAGTAGCTTGAGTGTTTACAGCTAGAATAATAAACACAAGTTGTTCCATGAACACAAACTAGCTTTTGTTAGTTCTTGTTCAAGTGTCCTGTATCCTACTCTCTCCTCAAGGCAGTAACTTAGCTTCCTTCAGAGAACTACTTTGCTGAGTTAAAACAAAACAAAACCCCCAACTGAAGCAGAACTTGCCCCAGTAAACTGGAAATTTTGCCCACACCAGCAGCGTAGACAGCAGTGGTTATATCATTTTGTCTTGTAGCAACTCTGCCTGTTCTTCACAGAGCACCGACTCTCCTCTCTGAAGTCACCAGGAATCTGACTACCTTTAAGCCTCCCCCTTCACGTTTAATTTTGGATTCTACTGGCGGAAAATTTAGAAGTTATTTTTGGAGACAGGGGAAGAAGAGGCCTGACACTCTTCATAGGCTTCATTGCCATAGAAACCAAGCTAAAAACAACCAGAAAGGAACAGAAAATGTCTGTTTCAAGGCATTACTTATGCTATGTACTTAAATGTCACCTGAATCAGTATTTAACATTGAAAGTATATAAATAGTATCCAATATTTTCTTTTTCCAATAGTAAGAATGTTTCACCTAATTTTTAATTAAAGGACTGAGGAGACCTCACAGTTCACCATGTCAGCCCCTCCCAAGCCTCCAATGAACCATTATTTGGAAGTAAGCAATATAGCTGCTTGTGTCAAGATTACAGTCAAAACAATTACCAAGAAGACCTATTAAACGAAAGACAACCGTAAATTACTACCTTCCCCTATTCCCTCCCTCACATTTTAGAAGTGGGTGACAATTTTTTTTCCTTCATGTTTTAGTCTGTACTTGGGGTATCTGGCTGACTATATGGAGTTTCACTATAAAAAGTGAGTACTTTTCTATTAGACACATTACTCTTGAACTGTTAATGCCAGTATTTCAGTACTTGCTTTGCAGCCCTCAAACTACAGTACATTACAGACTCATATTCTCAAAAAGTATCTATGATAGGACATATAAAATTCAAAGATCAATTGAAGAGCAATGGCTGTTCTGCCAACAATGACTCAGTCTCATAGTAACTACAAAAGGATAGGACAGGAACAAAAGGAACAGCACAGGATAACATAATAGTTTCCCCTATATGATTTTTACCCTATATTATCTTCAGTTTCGTTCCCAGAAAAGATCTACAAAACAGTGATTCACTACCTAATTTCAGAAGTTAAAATCAATGCCAGACCTTTCAGCAACAGAATATTGTATAAAATACAGCTATCTTTATTTTCTACTTCTACATTAATAATTACTTTTAAAAAGAAATTATTCTTATACGATGTACACAATTATTCCTTCTACAATTGATTTCCTTAAGTCTGTTATTTTGTGTAATTATTTCCAAAGTAATCAGATGCAATATCTGAAATCAGCTGACAGCTTACAAAGAAACATGACCCACGCGAAAGTGCTTACAACAGAAGCTTTTACTGAGGGGGGATGGATGCAGATACTTTAAATGTTTAGGCTTATCAAAATATAAAAACTAAAAGTGAAAGATCTCATTCTCTACTTTAACACTTGTTATCTATCTGCAGATAGTAGCTTTATCTGACCTGCAGATGTTGCCTTTCCCAGCAAAACAGAGTTTGCTTCATTTCTGATGAACTGATTGGACAAGAGTGGCAATATAAGCAAGTTATTCAATTATGCCGTTTGAAAAAAAAAATCAGGGGAAAAGGATATAATAAGATGTCTGTTATCACCTGTACCAAAAATACACAAGATTGGAATGATGCTCTCTGATAAAATGCATTGACATAGCACATGCTAATTCTAGTCATAGTGTACAAACACCACTGAATTTCTGTTACCTGATTTTACATTTCAAAATCTGCTCTTTACTGCTTTCATAAAATATGATTTATGGAAACCAGTACATTATAAAATTATTGCAACACAACTTTAACAGCATATTGCACCTATTTTAAAAATCCTCTTTTTATAAACATTTTTTTTCATGCTTACATAATTTCTTTAGTGTACCACAAAATTATGCAGGGGATACTGCCATACAAGTCAAAAACAAAACCCCAAATAACTAGGCAGCTAACTTTTTCTGTTTCGTTTAATACCTTTATTACCAGCTCATCTTGTCAAAATGTGACTTTTAAGTAAATGTTAGCAGTGATGAATCTCTCTGGGGCACCACAGAGCTACACAAAATTCTCATTAGCAATCATAAATTACAAAGCATCTTTCAAATGAAATTATAATTTTGAAAAAGCTTTGACTCGTCCAGTTTTGACCTTACACTAACGAGTTCATAGGTTTTTCCAAACCGTATTAAAACTAATACAATACACAGAAATTCCATGATGTCGGATCTAATACTTCGCTTCAAGTAAAACCGTGGGGACAACCAAGTAGATGATGCAAGTTCAACCTTCATATGCAAACTCCATTGATACACCTCCTTCGCAAAAAGCAACACACTTGGCAAGCGAGATTTATCTTCTTCACCTGGTAGAAGTTACTTAGGTCTTCTATTATCAATTTTTCAGATTATGACAAAAAGCTAACCAAAAATATCCATTTATTGCAGCTTCTAGCATTGGAGGGAAAGCCATGACAGACTCCAGATTGCCAGTGCAGAGCACAAAAGGAACTCTGACATTTTGGCATTAGATTAATGACATCTTCCATACTGGTACACACATATTTATTCCACAGAAATCATAACATTGTAAATACGATTGGTGCAACAAACAGTGGGTTAAAAAAAAAAGCCATCCACTTCAAAAAGCTAACAGGGAGCTTTTCACATCTGTGTTTCATCTGATGTTTTCATTTGCTGAAAAATTCAAGTCCTTTCACACTTGCCTACTGGTAGTGATTTGTAAGTCTGCAATAAACTGCTCTCTACAAATGAGGTATGAAAGCAGAGATCTCTTGCTAAATAAAAATAACTTCAACAAATACAGGCTGCAAATTTAATGCTTGTTTTGTAACCATATACTGCATTTTTCAGCTTTACTAGACTACAAATAAGATTTATTTATCTGTAAATAGCAAAATCTTAATCTTGGGATTTTCAAGGCAAAAAAAAAAAATCTTGAAATAAAATTTGATTCTGAACCTGTTAGAAAAACATTTAATGATGTTTCTTTTTTCTGAATGCCACCTAATAATATCAACAGCTCATACTATCAGCTATTATTTAAGAAAAACACGTAAAACCTGTATCATTAAACCATAATCCCCATGAATAGAATCACAGAATGGTCTGTGTTGGAAGGGAGCTTACAGAAAACAGAGTTCCAATCCCCCTACCATTGACAAGGACACCTTCCACTAGACCCGTCTGCTCAAAGCCCCCTCCAGTCTGGCCTCGAACAATTCCTCAGATGGGGGTGCTCACAGCTTCTCTGCACAACATGTTCCAGTGTCTCTCCACCCTCATAGTAAACCATCTCTTCCAAATACCTAATGTAAACCTTCCTTCTTTCATTTTGAAGCCATTCTCCCTTGTCCTGTCACTGCATATCCTTGTAAAAAGACCCTCTCCAGCCTTCTTTTAGGCCCCCTTTTAGGCACTGGAAGGCTGCCATCAGGTACCTGCAGAGCCTTCTTTTCTCCAGCCTGAATAATCCCAATTCTCTCAGCCTTTCCTCACAGAAGTGCTCCATCCCTCTGATCATCTTGGTGTCCCGCCTCTGGACTCACTCCAACAGGTCCATGTCCTTCCTGTGCTGGGACCCCAGAGCTGGGTGCAGCCCTGCAGGTGGGGTCTCACCAGGGCAGAGCAGAGGGACAGAATCCCCTCCCTGGCCCTGCTGCCCACAGAGCTCTGGATGCAGCCCAGGACACGTTTGGCTCTCTGGGCTGGGAGTGCCCATGACTGGGTCATGTCCAGCCTCTCAGCCACCAGCACCCCCAAGCCCTTCTGGGCAGGGCTGCTCTCCATCTGCTCATCCCAGCCTGTGTTTGTGCTTGGGATTGCCCCAGCCCAGGCACAGGACCTTATACACTGGACCTTGTTGAAATTCATGATGTTTGCACCCACTCACCTCTCAAGCTTGTCATGCCTTCTGGGTGGCATCCCTTCCCTCCAGCATGTCAGTCACACCACACAGCCTGGTGTCATGGGCAAACTTGCTGAAGGCAAGTGCTAAGATCAATCAGCTCTGATTTAGGTCACTAGTAGCCACTGAAAAATCGAAACTAAAACCAATAATCTGCAATTACACTTAGAGAATAATTTTAAGAGTAGAAGGCTAAATAAATGTTTCTGCAAAACAAATGTTTTCATATTCTTGTTTATTTGGAAAAAAAAAAAAACAGCTTTTTGAAAGAAGTATTTCACAATTTCCTAGAATACAAGGATTCTTGATAAAAAGCTTCTTGATAAAAACAAACCACATTGTACTTAAATTTACTAGCTTTCTCCTCAGTATCAGTTTTTTATCCTCCACAAATAAGGTAGTTTAGAACATGCCTTTTTCTTCAAATGTGTGTTTTAACACCAATCTCCCATGAACCCATGCAGACCAGCTAACAGGAAGGCAACTATTTCCAGTTTGGTACCAAATGCATGCTCTGCTGAAATACAGTCTTGGCCACAGCCACAGCACTCCAGAGAAACACCATCCTCCAAAGACTGGTGAACCTTCAGATTAATAAACACTGCATTACTAAGCAATTAAGTTATAAGGCACTGCAGTAAAAAGCAGAAGTATAGCAATTTTCAGCTACTTTTTGCTTTCATGTATTCAAAACTAAGTGATCAAATCTGATTAGAATTTCTGACGGCATAGAACAGATGCACATCATTTTCTTTTCCTCACCATCCCATCACTTGGCAAGCATCAACTATCAAACACCCGGATCTAGCACTATCCCTTCATGATAATGAAGTGGGTTGGTTTGTTGTTACTTTTTTTTTATGAGGCATCTCTGCAGAAAGTTTTCAACACTAGTTAGTATGTCAGAAGGTCAAAGATGTAAAATCAGCACTAGAAGCAGGAAAGCTGAACAGAAGTCCATTGCTGCCATTCCATAGCTGTATAGAAATACCAAGTGTGTCAGTTAAACAGGGATTAGATACCATGGAAACCCAGAATCTCTGGAGGCAAACTTCAACTGAAAAGAATCCAGAGATTTATACTGAATGTTGTTGAAAAATAAGTTGCCAAAAGACTAGCTTTTCTACCACAGTGAATTTCCTTGTGCAAAAATAAAGTAATCTGTAACAAGTGAAAGTGTTTCACATTTAAATGGTACTTAAATTATTGTAGCTCTCTTTCAGCTAGGGATCTTTAGGTCATCAAATTTTTCAAGGTTTTTTAAAGGAATCTTACAAGTCTGATTCAAAAAAACGAAACCAAGTAAAACAATGGTGATCAGGACTTCTTAAAGGAAAAGAAAATAAAAACCTTATAATGTGTGTGTAGATAGATCTATATAGATGTGTCTCTCTGTCCATCCCAATGACTACCTCACATATAACATTTTACTTGCCCTTTTATTTTACATTGATTATAATTGATTTGACCAGTTAATTACACATTTAGTAGCACAACATCCACATCTGCATTCATTCCCTATGCCTTCTCTTAAGATGTATTCCTTTCAATCCCTCCCATTAAACATAGAGCCATTAGTGAATATGACAACATACCTGGTGTAAATGTGTGAACTCTTCTGGAAAAGTAAATTTCTAAGACTAATGATACTAGAATTATGGTCTTATTCTTCAAAATATTTCCATTTATCTCCCCTTTTCTTGAAGGTTTCTTGTCTGCTAAAGAATTATGCCACAATAATTTTGAATACTGGAATTTTGGTATGATCCAAACAGATACATGCTTCATATTTACTGTAAAATTATGAACTGGGCATTGTTTCTAGGGTTCTTCCTATTACACCATTATAGGAATTAACAGAGAAATTTGCCAACAAAAAACTGATATGTCTAAATACTAATAACAACAGCTGGGACCGATATTTTCAAATCTTCACACATGATATAAAAAAAATCTAGGAAAAAAAGAAGCTATTAAAAGCTTACTCTACAGCTTGTACACAATGAGGTATTGGAACTCTGACCTAGTCCAGAATGTAGAAGCTACTAAAAACTTTACCAGCTATCATGCAGCCTTCTGTTTGTCAAATAGTAACTTGAGAACAGCTTGAGGAACTGGTTCAAATTCTACAAAGGAAACGTAAAATGAGGGTCTCCTCCTTGAACACTTTCCAGATAGTAGAAACTCAGTAACAAAACAGAAGCATGAGATCAGAGGTCAGTCTAAGGGCGTGTTCTGTCTCCAGCACAATCATCAGCACACGACCCTTAATCACTTTTTTGACATCCATTTTCCTCAGATTCCTCAATATGCACAGAGGTTCCATTACAGCTGATAAAGTGTACATCTCTGCCTATTCCATTTGCATCTGTTACAGATTTGATGTTTGTTTTCTAGAATCTGTTGGTGTAATCTGCCTGTGTAATCTTGTGTATCAACAAACTGCGTATGTTTGCATCCCCTTGTGTACTTTCTTTTCTAAATCAAACCTCAGCGATCACTCTACAAGTTTAATATTGCACAATTTGGTGAATAGCAGTTCCATAACTGCTTTATCCATTGCCTTGGTGACTCTGTAAGTGTTGGTCACTTCCAACTTGCACCACCTATTTCAGACCACTTTTAAGAAGTCTGCTTCCCCCTTCCTTTCTGTAGCTCCCTTTGCGAGCAACCAAAACTGTGGACAGTACCATTGCAACACATGGGCAGGTCCTGTGTTTCATACAGTGATACTTGCTGTTCATCCTCCCCACGTTCCTTAATGAGGGACAGTGTTGCATCAGGATTTGTTGGCAGCTGCCACTAACCAACAGTCCAAACCACCGGTCACAGGTCATGTCTTTATTCAGCAGCAGCTTTACAGAATCACTACAGAAAGTAAATCCATGTCACTCTTAAATCACATCGAACATATACAACATGTAAACTGTAAAAGTAGAGGGAACAAGAAAGCCTGCAAAATCAGGAAGAGCAGATGTCACCAAATGCAGACTCAATATTCAACAATTTGTTCCAGTTTCCATTTTAACCTACATTCATTTGGGCTGCAAAATTAATGTTGATTGAAAAAGCTGAATATTATTTTAAATGTTATACATATTTCTGTTAAAGTATAATGGGAAAGCTCAAGCATAAAAATTTCTTAAAGACAATGCAGGAGGACACTAAAATGATACATTTATTTTACAAGAGGATGATAAAGATGAAGAGTTTCTTCCTGGAAATGTATTATGGAAACTGAACTGCAAAAGCAGCATAAAGTTTCACCTCAAGCCCCTGGTTTCGAAGAAGCAGGGAAAAAAGGACTCAAGTTTGTGTCTCCTGTACCATGCATAAGTGTCATTGAAAATTGTTCAGAAAAAAACTATGAAAAACTTTAAAAGTCTCAAGTTTATCAAAAACCCAGGATTTTTATTGCATGTGTACTTAAATAAAGCCAGCCTAGCAGAACAGCTTTCTATTCAACCATATCACTCAGTAGCCCAAAATGAAATCATTAATTAAATAAAACATAAATCAGAGGATACTATTAATCAATAAGAGCAAACTCTATTTTTATTAGTGAGTCAGTCATGCTTGACTTTTTCAGTATAACTCATTTTCTTAGTAACTGGAAATGGAGTAGTTGAGCTCCCCAACTTATATATAATACAAACAAATACAAATGCAAACAAATCTTAATAGCTTAAAAAAACACACATACATAACCTCAGCTGGACACATTACTGTGAACTGCAAGAACGGGCTGTACTATAAATATTTTCATTTTGATTTGAAACTCACACAACACTTATAGACATTCAAGGTCCTTCCTTTAAAAAATAGCATGTTTAGGTCTCAACAGGTAGTTGGCAATTTTTTCAACACTACTGTTAAAGAGTGCTGACTGAGCATTTTAAAGCAATCCTACAAAATATGCAGCACAAAGGACAATTCTCTGGACCTCTCAATTGGCAGTGAGATGATGCATGCACCTGAAAGCAAGCACTTTCCAGTAGGCTGGTTGATTATAAGGCAGCTAAACAAAACAAAAAAGCAGCAGTCCAGGACGTTCACCTCTTCGGAACACAGCAGAACACGACCAAATCAGTGCTGTCACTAAATCATATAAAGTATTCTCAGGTATAATTAAAAAAACCCAACAAAACAAAACAAAAAACCCCTAGATATTGAAGCACACAAGAAAGGAACATAAGCCACACTGCTCAATATCAGCTGTGGCCCAGCACTGCCGGGCTTTAGTGGCCAGCTCCTTTATTTGAATTATGCACTCATTCTAGAATTTAGAACAGATTTTAAAGCTTGTGCAAGTCTTTTTCCTAAGCATTTATTCCATGTATTTGATGCAAGTCAATTTTATGACCACAACTCTGGAGATTCAAGAGCCTTAATGTTTCAGTAAGTTCCTTGAAAAACACCTTAAGGACGGTTCCTGTTAAATTTCAAGATAAGACAATTCATGAGTACCATGATCAGAATGGACAACTGGCCTCAGTATCACCCAGATGCCTATCCCAATTGTTTAATGTTTTACAAAAGGCATCCCTTACTCCTCAAAGATGACAGGTGTTAATTACACTAACCATTACCAAAGCAATGTTTAATCATGAGCTTGCTTTGAGCCACTTAAAAGAACCGTAAACTTTCCTGCAGGAAGAAAACAACTGCAACTCTAAGTATCCTCTTTTCAATAACCTCTCCTCAAGGCTGCTCTACATAATCTTTTCAGATTAATCAGGGAAAAGCAAAAGCATGTCCAATAGCTCAAGCTACATATACATCTTTACCAAGGACATGATTCTGACCTCCCCTACAAGAACAATCACTGAACGTTTATAGGACCACTTTCAACAGGTAAAATATTGTCCAAAGCTAAAATGGACAAACATTTGTGAATATTTTAAGTTACCCTGCAACAGTGGGGAAACCAACTTTTTCTTCATTTTTTAACAGAAAATCCACATTTTACAAGTAAGAAGGTGACAAATCTCTGCCAAGCACCTAGTAAGTAAAGAAAAAGAAAGATGGGTTTACAAAGAAAAATAAAGAAATATACAGCTTATTGCAGATATGTCATGTCTACACCACTCAAAGTTTGGAGGACTTTTTTTAATTGAGCTGTGCCTTCCAAACACAGCTGGAAGAAAAATCATGGATGAGGTTGGGCAGTATGACTCAATATCTAATGTTTTGTGATTCAACCACCCAATGGAGTGGTTGAGAAGTTAGGCTATCTCAGTTTTAGGCTAATCTTAGCCTATGATAATGGAAACAACAATTAAGTGGAATAAACAGTTGAATGTTAAAATGGAAATATATTTTTCACTTTCACTGTAAATCAGACATGCTCTGAGTGCGGGCTGTGCCTGACAAGACTTAAGCACAAATCAGAAAAAGTTAGTCATTCTCATTAAAAAACACAGCTGGTGAAGGGGGTGCCCAATTTACTAAAATCAGCTACTTGTGACAGTACTTGCCCAGGAAGTGGGAGACCTAAGCCTGAGGCAACTCAAACCCACAGTCTTGGCTCAGCAGTAGCTCAGTTTCAGTAGGAAAAGTTGTCAGTGCCTCGCCAACTTAACAAGTTGCCAATTTTTTTTTTTTTTCATTTTTTTTTACTCAATCTCTTAGGATTACTTTTTTTCTTCATTTGAAAATGGCTTCCCTGATTTGAGTATGCTGGTATATGTTCATTGCTCTTTTCAAAACCGATAGAAATCTAGAGGGAGATTTGAGGCTATGAAACTTTAGAAAATACTGAAATGTGTGACTGTAAGTTGAACACTGAGGTCTCACAAAGTTCGGTGTGACGACATTACCGGTTGCTACATCTTCCTTGTTTTGTCAACACAGTCACAGGGAAGAAAGTTTCAAAATAAGCCAGTAATTATCCATTTGTCAAAAGTAACTAATTTTCCCCATCTAGAAGACTACTACTAACATTTTTTATTAATGCAGTGCTTGATTTCTGAGATTATCCTGATGTGGTCCCCACTACATTTTTCAGATACAAACGAGCTGAGAGAAAGCTTACAGCTTCTCCTTTTTAAAGTACCATGGAAAGAACATCTAGTTTGGCCATAACACAGCTGACCCCTGCTCAGAACCCTGCTATTTGAAGTAATTTTATTCATGTTACTGAACTTTCCTAATAGGATTAGAACTTACCAGATGTGACATGCACACCACAGCCTGAAGCTGCCTTTTTACATTATGTGATTTCATGTCACTGCACAGCTCAGGTACCTCTTTCTTCGGGCTTCATGCATCCTTCAAGAACCTAAAAGTCCCTCAGTTTCACAAGACAGGCTCAGCCACACCAAGATATCAGTGCCACTAGAAAAGCCAGTCCTGTTCCCAACCTCTCTTCCTGTACTACTTTGCACAGATCCAACCTCAGATTCTGGCCTACCAAGACCTTTGGTGAAAAACCTGAGTGGAGCACCCCAAATACATTTTGCTGGTTTTACTCTCTTTTCTTTTTTTTTTTTTTTTTTAACTTATGAAACAGCCAATTTGTGTGCAAAATTGCTTAGGTCATTCTGTGCCCACACCAAAAAGAAAGGAAACTGCCCACATAAAAACCCAGAAAGTTACCATAACCACTGATATTCCTGGTGTACCAGTAAGCCAGGGTCTCCTCCTATGAATCAGCTGCAGAACATGGTGTTATGTCTTTGGCCCTCCAAGAGGTTCAAAAATCAGAGAGTAATGGCAATACACTGTTAAACAACCCTGCTTTAAATTTATACAAAAAGTATTGTACCTATCCAGTACCTCAGCACCTCTACTTAGGAGCAACATACAGAGAGATTTGAAGTTTATTTCTTTGATCGTATAAAATAAGAAAGTACTTAGAAATTTAACTGAAAAGTGAAAAAAAAAATGTAAAAGGTAGTCCTTTAAGTATTAACTGCACCCCCACTGTATATGCAAATGTCTCAACAGTTATAATTTTTCTTGTTTATAGTAGGATTCTTCATTAAAAAATAGCAAAAAAAATTACAAAAATATTTATGCTATTCCCTCAAGAGAGAAACTACTGTTCAATAGAGAAACTTGTAACAGGTAAGTGCTACACAAATAAATTAAAAATTTAAAATGGCTAATATTATAGTCCAGAAAGTACTTAAGATGCAAGGACGGATTATTGCCTGAAGACATCACTATACCTCATTTCAGGAGATCCTCATTTGCTTTTCTAAGCCATTAAAAGTCTAAACTAGGTGTTTCATGTGCAAAAAGTCAGTGAAATGAAAAATTGTATTGTTTTTATGATTGAGGCTCCTATCACTAAAAATATCTGTGCAACTGTCACAAGCCAACAACTGTAACACTTATCAGTTAATGCATCTTTCCTCAGTACTTTTCAGGATTATAAACTTAGTCCTGCAGATGCAGAATTTTATCTTCCAGTTACGACATCACCCTGTATCTGTGAAAAGCAACAGAATTTCCCTAAGCTAGCTTGAGCTGTTCAGTAACACCAATTACATAAGAGTTTTCCTAAGACAATAAATACTGTAGAAAATACAGTAGATATATAGACATAAGCTAGCAGTCTTACATCAAAGCCATAGAATTACCTACATTTGGGAGTTTACTTGCCAATCATTAGTAGGCTCAGTCCCTGGAAAAAAAAAAGGAAGAGATTTTTCTTTGTTCACACTTCCTGTGTAGGTTGACTTTCATGGGAGTTACAAAGACAACTTGACTTTGATCAAGGTTTTTAACCAAGTAACATTGGGAGAGCAAAGAGTCAGCGACAATGGAGGTAACAGATGCAGAAAATAAAGCCTTATCTGAGTTTCTGTTTTGCTAGTGTTTACTTAACAAATTTTCACCTCTTAGCCCCATTTCTATAAGCACACACAACTTACACCCATACAAGACTAGCATACCTTTTAAAAAAATCAATTTCTTTATCCCTGTATAGTGCTGTACAACAGTAGGCTGCCATCAAACATCAAGAGAATCTTGCCTCAACCATCACTTACAAACCCCACCAAAACCAAGTGCTACAGTGGCATGGCAAGTTCAGTAACAGCTGAGCTGACATCCCTGTGGAGAGCTGCCTTCGGCTCCACCCAAATCATTTTGTTACCTTCCCATTTTGCCATCTACCTATTTAGCTCTGGCCAAACCCTAAGCCAAAGACTCAAGACTACCTGACCCCAAACTGGTTACCCAAAACTTTAATCAAGAAAGACTGGTTATTATAATTCATGAGCAGTACAGCTTGTAAGTCCTGCAGCCTTCAACACACTTTCTGTGCCTAAATCACTCACATGCACGTGAAGTCCTCCCTCATGACTCAGTTAGCTGGAAACCCACATTTCTAAGTAAAAAAGGCAATTTCAAGCTTTAATGCTGAGTTGTTCTCAGTTTTATGTGCTGCAGAGAACAGTTACATTTCCTCCTCTTTGTTTCAGTACAGATTGACAAAGCATCATTCCAATCACTTCTTCTGCAAACCGGCTGGACTAGAAGCAGATGTTTCAGACAAGACAGTAATGCTATTAAGGTCAGATGACAAAGAACTAGAAGGTAAAAACAATCAGGAGAATTATTATTGAAGAAATTTTATTATAGTTTTCCTAAACTTGATGCCTTGTCCAACAAAGAGCAGAATACAGGAAGAAATAGAAAAAATACAACAATAAGTAAATGATACAGCTGAACTGACTTGTACCTGTAAGGAATGTAAAACGTAACATTTAAGACACATTTACCAACAGGAATGCAGTCATTCAAGTGACTAAGGAAAATAAAAGAGGAAGTAAAGCAAGACAACAAAGGTTGGCTAATTTACTTCTAATGTCATACTCCTGCAGGGAAGCATGACAAATTCTCTCCCATCAATTATTTGTCTTTTTGCCCTACGAAGAGAGACAAAACAGGAGTGCCAGAAAGCAATACAAATCACACATGCCCGCGGCAGATAGTTACGTAATGCTGACGTACTGCCTGCTCTTTGCTCACAACACTTACTTTGCTGCAATTCCAAGTACCAGCTCTTAAGAGCTGCCCAGTTTGAACACTTCTAAACTGCTTTGTAAATAAAATGCAGACACACAAAGAAGAAGATACAGAATGAAGCTTTAGAGATATTTCCAACAGAGATAAAAATAAGAAAAGCTGAGAGTTAGCTTTATGATGAGGCATTTTCTGTTTCATAAGAAGTCATAGAACTGGCTTTTTGTGCTAAAACTCAAAACTAAATTGCCTGCCAATCGAAAGTCTTTTAGTTTAACTTGCCTGAAGAAACCACAAATAAAAAGACAAAGATTTCAACTTTACTCAAGTGCTACTGCCAGGAACAGAAACACAAGTCAGTAACTCTTTTGACAATAATATGCACCTAGAAATCTTTCTATTTAGAAGAGAACTTGCCATGAATAGAGTCAAACAGTAAATACAGAATGTATTCAGTAAATACAGAAGTAAATACAGAATGGGTACAAGCAGTAAATACAGAAGTAAATACAGAATGGGTACAAGCAGGGCCAAGAAGTATTTATCATTAATCATGGGAGAAAGAAAAAAGAGAAAAAAAAATACACAGTGAACACAGCCAGTGAACTGGCCAGATTTCATAAAACTAAAACATAAAACATTCATAAAATGTGATATTAGCCGCACTAAGTCATCTTTTTTTTTCCAACGTTTTGTATTTAAAAACTAGGACACAACCATAAAATCTGCAATGATCTATTGCTCAGTACCTATCACAGCCATTATGTAAGCAAATACATCAGAACACTTAAGATCACATGCTTGAATAATCAGCTGCTAATTAAGTATATCTGCAATTGCCTTGTTCCTTCCTTTCTCTGACCCAAAACAGTAAGTAAACAACATTACAAAAATCACAGTCTTCAGCAGTCAGATAGAACAAAGAAACTAAAACAATATACTCCTTCCTATGGGGCAGTAATCAGTTTGGCTGTATTTTAAACTTTGGAGGACAGCAAACTGATTTACAACAAATGACTACACATTTTAATATACACAGCAAACTGAGGAGGTCAACTCATACAGTCAAACATTAAGATAAGCCCTTTTGGAAGGCCACACCAAAGACTGTTTACCCAAAGCTGGGCATCAGCACCATCACTGGAAGTTCCTAACAAGCATAAGATAAAAATATTAGAGAGACAAATTATTTCTCCATGTGTTTGGGTTTTTTGTACTCCTTTGAGTAATTAAATTAAAGTTTCCCTTCTACCTGTCTGACCTCTAATAACATACGCTTTCAAGGCCTTTTAAAACATGCCAAGGTTACCTCAGGCCTCAAGGAAGATAGAGTTTGTAGGCTCTCAAAAAAATGCTCTGCCAGCATTTTCCTTCTCTGTTGCAGAGAAGAAGGAATGACTTTAGGACTTCTACTGATTTCGAGTTATGGAAGCATGGTGCCAGAAAAGAAGTGTGCTAGAAAGCTCTGACCCATAAAGCAGTTGGTGACCAAGTGCCATCCTAAAGGCATACGTCACAGGGTGCGTGGTGTGCTCATCACCTCTATGACAATCCACGGATCTAAGTGTCCAAAAGCATACAGAAATTTACAATGCTCTAAGATTATCAAAATAAATATTCCAAATATAACAAAAGCCTTTCCCATTATTTTTTTCTCACATCATAACCTAGGAAAAATCTGAATATAAATACCAGCATTTACATATGCACAGATGTGTGATTACTTCTGTAGACATTCTTTTCACTGCTCAAGCTGTAAAACACAAACGCTAAGATAAATAATTTAGGATTTAGCTAGAAGATTGCAGTAGAAATTTGAATCACAGAGACTAACAAAGATTTCAGACTGCCTTATCTTCACATTCATAGCAAACCTATACAGTGCAAGGAACTTCAGGATAAAATTTAAACTTATTAGGAGACTGACTGCACCTAAGTCATTTTTACACTCAATAATCAGAAGAGCTTATATATTTTGAGCATAATTGACCTTAAGCTAATGACTGCAAGATTTATGTAACTGACATTAAACTCATGACTGTGAAAAATAAACAGGACGATCAATTCGGGCAGAATGAAAATCTTTGTCTTCTAAGTGATTGCTTCTGCGGTTAAGTTCAGGAACGAAAGAAAAACTGGTCTCAGTGACCCACAAAAGTGCAGACTGTTCTTGAGAAGAGTATGCTCGTGCATGTGCATACACACACACACACACTGAAGGTCAGCCTCCTCCCTGCATTTCACACTTCCCTCCCTTCCTCTAATCTTCACACAGGCCTTGCACTCTATCCCTGCACTCTATGCCAGACAGCTACGGGCTTTTAGCAATCACAAGGTTTCAGAGGTTCGCTCCGCGGCACGTACTTAGCAGAGACAAGGACCGCTGCCCCTTTCTCCGCCGGCTGCTCCGCACTGGCGCGCCCCGCTCTCCTCGGCCGCGCTCTCCCGGGAGCCGCCGCCGCTCCCGGCAGGGGGAGGCGCCCGGGAAAACCCGCCGAGCCCGGGCCGGGACCGGGCGCCGGCGAGAGGGAAGAGGGAGGCGGGCAAAGGCGGCTTCCCGAGCAGGCCGGGCAGCCGCCCCCTCCGAGGCCGGGACAGCCGGGAGGACGAGTGGAGCAGCCCCCGCCGCCCGAGCAAGGCCCGGCCGTCAGAGCCCCTCCATGGTACGGGCCACGCTTGGCCCCGGTCCCGGTCCTGGTCCCTGCCAGACCCCCGTGCGTAGGAGCCGAGGCGGGGGCGGGGGAAGGGCGCCCCGGTCGCACCGGGGGAGGCGGGGGGAGGCGAGCAGGGCCTCGCCAGGGACGCCGCACTCACCACTTGGTAGCGGCTGACGGGCTGGTGGTGATCCATCCTGGCCGCCCGCCGACACGCACGGGCGCGGCCGCAGCTCCCCCGACCTGGCGCCGCGTCGCTCGGTCGGTCGGTTTGTCCGTCCTTCCCTTCTTCCTTCCTTCCCCAGCCGTTCGCCCGGCGCCGCCGCCGCCCGGCCCTGCCCCGCTGCGGCCGCCCCCGTGGCGGCGGAGCCGGCCCAGGCCCCGCCCCGCCCCGCCGGGAGCCGCGTTGGCTCTGCCCGGGGCTGGGCGTGCGCCCTCCGCCCCCGGCCGCGCTCAGCTCAGCTCAGCTCAGCTCAGCTCGGCGCGGCTGGAGCTGGGCTGCCGGCAGCGCGTCCTTTTCTCTACCCGCTCCTCGCTCGGCAGCAGTGTTCTGTGAGGCTGCTACGTCCCAAGCCCAGGCCTCGCCTAGATATTTATCGCTATTGATCACCATGGGGCAAGAAGAAGTGCAGTAGGGCACAGAAGACATCTTGGGGACCCGGAGAGCGATTTTGAATAGGCATCTACCTAACGTGATTAAGAATCCTGAGCCCGTTTGCATGCTGTTCCTGTGACGGCAAAGCACCGTGCTGTGGCAAGGAAATGTTGTGATTTTCCTCTTCTCCCTTCTAAAACTAAACGTTCAGATGTGTACGTCCTGCTGGAGTAAAAGCGGTTAAAAACGCCCGCACCAATAAAGGTGTATCGAATGGGGCTGACTCATTTCTCGGTTCCCGAGCTGCCAGATGCGCAGCTGTAGCACGCAACAATTTCACGTAGCTGTAGGTGCATCTTTTGGCTGCGGTGGAGGGGAGTGTTCGCCTGTGCTGCTCTGTAGCCGATCTGCAAGGCAAATGCTCTCACAAAAGTGCCTTCTCGCTATCACTGATGGCCGGCACGCAGAACTTTATCCTGCAGCTCAGGTCGTCACCATTCCGTAGCTGCTTGCTGGCCTGAGCAGCAGGGTGAGTGTTCTTGTGGCGGCAGCGATCACTGGGGAGCTGGGTGAAGGGGCAGTAGGTGCGCGTGGGAGGGCAGAGAAGTGGAGAGCGAGCTCCGTTGTTGGAGTTGTTTCTAGATGGGGTGGGAGTGAAGATAGGCAGGATGATAAGGGAGGAGGAGGTGGAAGCTTGAGACTGTGTGTGTGCCTGGGACCTTGCTTGCAGCCCATACCAGGTTAATGCAGCAGTTACTAAAGCTAGCCAAATGAAAAGAAAAACATGTTTAGAAAGTTCGGGCCTATTCCGTTTTTTGCATTTGTTACTTGTACAGCTCTGTTGTACGTCAAAAGCCCCAGCAGTTAGAAAACAAAGTTGGCAGAGAAATGTAAGTTAGAAATGGGTTAATATTATTTTCCTAACAGGATTTTCTCCTTTTTCCTCATTATACATAGTGAAGGTTTAATTATTCTGTCCTAAAAGTAAAAAAAAAAATAAATTAATATCTTGAGTTTAAGAAAGTTTGTAGAGTATTGCATTGTGTTTCAGTTACCAATACTTCTTAATTATATTTCCAGATTTCATGGGATATGGAAATTGGACCATTCGTGTAATCAGTTTACCATCTTCTGTATCGTTAGCAACAATTATCTCCAAATTAAACTTTTTCTGAAGTGTCGCATGTGACATCTCAGCTCAAGAAGTTGTCACCTGATCTCCATGGCTTTTCAAGTGTTGTGTCTCTGCTCTGCAATACACTCTCCTAGAAACTCCAACTCATTAAGAGCTGCCAAATGGAATTTGAGACCACAAATGTTGGAATACAATTGAGTAAGCATTTATTAAGATGTAACCTTCAGTTTTGAACTCATACAATTCATGTCTTTTAAGGAAAGAAAGGACCATAGGCGAGAAACAAAGTGTATTTAATAGGAAAATATTCCATAGTGCTTGGGAAAAGAGTCAGTAGAGGCAGGAGCAGATTCAGTAGAGATAATACAGTTGTGTGTGGAGAGGGAATTTTATATTTAGGGACAAATTTTGGATGGATGGTCTAGCTTATATACAGAGACCAAACTTCTTTTACTTCAGGAATATAAATGTATAGTTATGGGACTTATACCGATGCAGGCCATGTGACCAATTTAGGCTTTAAATGTGTCCATCTTTTGAGTCTTATTCTTTCTGGAACTTCAAAATATAAAAAAAAAGGAAGATCATGAATTTCTTTCAAGTCTTTGTATTTTCAATATAGTGTAATCTGTCTATTTTAATTTAACTGTCTGATTCCAAAGGTTTTGACCATGGCATAATATTAATCTATAATACAAAGCAATTGGCAAGCACTAAGGTTCCTTAAAATCTCAGAACCACCCAATGGCTGAAGTTGGAAGGGACCTCTGGAGGCCATCTGGCCCATCCCTCTACTCAAGCAGGGACACCTAGAGCAGGCTGCCCAGGACCAGAGGGGTTTTGAGTATCTCCAAGAATGGAGTCTCCCTAAGTTCTTGGGGCAACTTAAGTCAGTGCTCGGTCACTCTCACCATAAATAAAACATTTCCTGATGTTCAGAGGGAGCCTCCAGTGTTTCTGTGTGGGCCCACTGTCCTGGTATAGTCACTGAGCACTGCAGAGAAGAGCCTGGCTCCATCTGCTACCCACCTTCCCTTCAGGTATTTATATACATTGATGGGATGGCCTCTGAGCCATTTCTGCTCCAGGCTGAGAGGCCCCAGATCTCGAAGATTTGCTTTACAGGAAAGATGCTCCAGTCCCTTCCTCACCCTGGTGGCTCTTTGCAGGACTCTCTCTCATGAGTCCATATTTCTCCTCCACTCTCTTGTACAGAATATATGAATGTAGGAAATGTGTTTTCAGAAGTGCTAGGACTTTATTACTTAGATGAACCAATCATGTGGACTGTCCCATTGACTAAAACACTTGAATGCTAGTTTTAAGATTTACTGTTTTATTTTGACCTTCTTAAACCTTAAGGGCCTACAACAACAAAATGGTTAGGACTATTTTCTGGATCCTGCAGAATATAATTTTTTGTCAAAGAACTGTATTTAAAGAAACAGAAATAGTGCTCTAAATAGCATGTAATCAAAATAGTTTCAAATCTACATTTAAAAGGAAGTGTTGCTTCAGACTTTTTTTAGGGAAAAATAAACTTAATTGCTGTTAGTTAGCAAACTTACAACAGTTTAAACTTTGTTCCACCATGAAAATGAGCCAAGAAAAGATCTTTCTTGGTAACAACACTCTTGCAAGCCCAGTTCTGTGAAAAGTTGTCTTGAAGGATGGCATCTGCATTTAGACAAGTCTGAACTTAATTGCACAAAGGCAAGCAGTACAGGACTGTTAGCAATTTTAATCTTGTTTGTCATTCATTATTCAATCAATGGCCAGCAAATAAGAAAGCACAGTATTTATCTTTACATTTCTTCCCCTGTATAAGCCTATTCAAATTTTTAAGGTTTTTTATGGAACTCATGGAAGAGTAGGTAGGTTTCAGAACTAAGTTAATTTTATCTTAATAGAGGTACATAAACCAAATATTTATATTGGTTAAAATACAAATATTTACATTATATTTATAATATATAATTTTGTACTGTTTTAAGCAAATATAGCAGTTACTATAATATTTTACTTGCTGAACCGTATAAAGAATTTAAAAATATAAAAATAAAAGCTGTACATTCCTATCCAAAACCTGGGAAACGAAGTAAAATTTCAGGTTTTATAGCTTTGTTTTACACCATTAACATATGTTCTAAAATGTCTAATACAGATAATGTCAGTGAGAAATAAATAGGGTTTTTTTCCAAATGTAAATCTGATGAAATTAATGTATGTAATTTATTCATGGACTGATCCTAAAGCAGGCTGTGAATCTATTGACTGTATTTATTTTTGTCTGTATTTTCAAACTCCTTTTATAAACTATTTGCTTTTAATTCTATGTTCCTGCTTATGTAAACTGCACAAAATTTGTGATCTCCGTATGGGCTTAGATAATTACTTTAAGCAGGAAATTGGCTTAAACAAATCACTGGGATTGAATTCCTTAGAAAGAAACAGCAGGACTTTGGCTTGGTTTTCTTCGTCTTTTCTTCTCCTTTTTTAAGCAACACAGGCAATGCCATAGCCATCATTAGCAGGAACACTGGGCTAGTTTTAAGATTTTGTAACCAGGTTTTCAATTACATTATCATCATCTGTGTTCAGTGTGTATATACATATGTATAGTCTTGCAAACCTGGCCTTTGGATGTGTCCAAATACCATGCAGATGTGTCTGAACCAGGTTTAAAAGTCATTTCTGCAACACATAGCTCAGGCTGGGAAATATCTCAAATATTTGCCTTGGTCTAGGAGAGATTTTGCAGCTTGCGTGGATCTCTTTACTGCTGCAGCTATTTCCTGCTAAGTCATGGAGACAGTTCTGAACTAGCTCAGATATGTTCTGACAAACTCCTCACAGCTGTGCATTGCACATCTGTACTTTGTCTAAGCTGGTAGCATGGTTAGATCCCTACATCTCTGTTGTCTCCCTTACAACCTACAGTAATTACCTTTGCTGAATACAAGCACAGTTAAAGCAGGACACCACAGAAGTGAAGGAACATCATCTTTTTAAAAGGCTTCAGATAAGTTCAAGGAGCCAATGCTCAAATTAACAGCAGTACAGCTTCTTCAGTCCAGCTCAATGGTTTTGCAAGGAGAGAAAAAAGAGCATAATGAGCTGCCACTGCAAGATGATTGCTTAGCTAGTTCTGTGCAGTAAGCTATGAGTCTAGAGGAAATGGTACAGAGTCCATAAATAAAGGCTGAGGCAGTGTGGGCTTGTCTCTCAGAGTAGATTCTTCTTAAAAGTCATATTTCCATATAATGTGGCACATTGAGAATGAAGAATGATTGCAAATGCTGCTGGTGTTTCACACAGGTGACAGAGGAGGGTCTAACATTGAGTAAAAAGGATCTGCCAAGTCCCACCTTTTTGGAGAGGCACATGTACTTGAGAGAAGCCAGATTAAAGCAGAAGAATCAGGAGCAGACGTGCGAGTATGTGCCAGTTTGAAGTTGTTCACTTTAAAACTAGATTCTCTCTTAAAAATCTGTGAGTTTATAACTATTTTTTAAAAAATCCCTTGTCATAAAATACAGTAACTTAAATACTTGTGTGTTATGAACACTGATGGTGGACACTACCTAAAGATACCTAAACATACCACAAATGTCAAAAACTGAGGAGTAACTAGATTTTTTTTTTTTAAATTTATATGGCCTAGCTTTTCAGTGTGTTTTCAGCTACAGATCTGATGTTAAAAACCTGATGTTGACAGTTGCCAACATGTGCTGTTATGTAAATACACAGTGTTTAACAAGCAAAAAAAAAAATCCCCCTATGACTTTGAAGTTTTCATTTAACAAGTGAGGTTGAAAGGAATGTGCAGAAGTCAGTCAGAACCGATAAAACCGATGACAGTAAATTTAAAATACAGAGTAAAGAATTTAAATATACACCAAACTGTGAAGAAATGTGGTAAATATATGAGAAAATACCTCCAGCTGGAAAACAATGAACAACAAAACAATCCTCAAACCCTTGAAATCTGTTGGGGAAAAAATGGAGGAAATGATAGAAAATACAGACATCTGTAGGCTTAGTGCATCAGAAATCAATGCTACAAGAGGAAATCCAATGCTGTTACGAAGTCTTATTTGGACAAGATATTTCTATTCTGATCTTGGCAATACTTGTCATTTCTGTAATATCAATAAGGTATGATTAAGTAGAAAACATGTTTTAGCATGTATTCTGTAGGAAAAAGATTATTCAAATATTTGTTGATCCATTTATCTGAAAGCTACTTTGATATTAAATTGGCTGTATGCAAAAAAACTCTAATCAGTTAAGACTTTGATGTTATCTGAAAATCATTTTCTTACAGAACTAGAAGAGAAAAGACCAAGCAATAGATACACAAGTAACTCCACGCTCTTGTATTGCCAATGTTGCTGTAAGTATTAACTGCAAAGCATAGCCTCTGTCCTAAAGGAACAGAAGGAAGCTGGATATATATTCACAATAATTTACTGCTAGATCAGTAAGTCTGAAGTGTTGGCATTTCTCCCAACGCTTATAACGCAATATAATAATCAATTTGAAAAAGCTATAAAATGAAAATGATCTTTTCAGTTATCCAAATGGTGCTGATCACTCAAATCAGACGTGCTGTGACACTGCCCTGCACAGTACTGTTAGTGGTTTTTTCTAAATAACTTTGTTCATCTTTGTGTATGTTCCCCACATATACAGCTCTTGAGGCTTTATTCTCAAACTGATTTTCTCATACCTAAAATAAATCTCTGCATAAATTATAAAGCTCTTTTATTATGAACCCCTCTTTTATTCCATGTTTGTAATGCAACTGCATTAAAAACCACACAGTGGTTACAGAGTTGTTGAGCTGTTAAAGTGGCTCATTGTAATGGCAGCTTAGTCTCCTTTGAACATAAGGCAGAACACAAACAGAAATAGAGCAGAATATAACAGAAATGTTGTTAACCACCAGATAATCAACCAGACGTAGCCAGCTGCAGTGCTAACTCAGCCTAAATTCTGGCTAAGGCCTCATGCCTTGAGTTTCCTGTTGAGTAAGCATTCTGTTTCTTGGTTCAAATTACTTTTCAAATGACTTTCAGAGGATTTTACCTATTAGCTAGTCACATACGCTTAGGTAGCATGTGAATATGACCACTTACCTCAACACCTAATTCCTTAAACACCAAGAAAAATGTTCTTTTTCACTGGTCCAACATGCTAACAGTCAAACAACATTGTGTCCCGTTGCCAGAATACACTTTGCCATTTCAGATAGAGGCAGTTGCCTAAATTTTATCCAGTCACTGCTCAGGAACTAATAATATGAAAACATATAAAAGTTGCTCAGGTCTTTTGCATATTCTTGTTTTGAAAAATATGTAGCTCTCTGGAAAAAATGCCTCCTTCGGTGAATCTGAGTGGAAGTCTCCCTCAACATCTGATCTGACCCAGGGCTGCAGTGGTAGAAAGGAAAAATAAATGTTGAGAAATAATTTTCAGTGGAGACTTCCACTGAAGCTAGCTTTCATTCCATTGTGTGGTATGTGTAGGTAGCTTCAGGCATGATATTTCAGTATTCCTGTCAGTTTGGAGGCAAAGAAAGCAGCTCTGTGCTTGAAAGTTTTAAATGCTGCTGGTAATATGCAGAAGGGCTCTAAACCAAGCAGTTCAGTAAGGGTTTGATCCTGCACATGCTTATGTGAGTTCAGCTAATCGATAGGAGGAACACTTACATTGAAATATTTGCCCCGATTTATTCTACTACAGAGCAGTTAGCTCACCTAAATTTATATGTTTCTGTCACAGATGTCTGCATTGGATCCAGATATCTGGCTATTTTTTATAGTGAGTGGAGAAAAAAAGGCACTTTCATGATGCAATTCATCTCATTCTAAGATACATGTTCCTGGTCTTGTCCCTGGGCACCACTGAAAAATGTGTGGCCACCTTTTCTTCATTCCCTCCCTACAGGTATTTATACACATGGATGGGATTCCCCTCAGTCTCTCTTCTCCATGCCCAACTCTCTCAGCCTCCTCAAGGAGCCAACAATGAAAGGTGCTTTCCTGGACTTGGTAGTTACAAAGAAGGAATAACTGGTTAGGGATATGAAAGTTGGAGCAGCCTTGGCTGCAGTGGCCATTTTACCAGTGGAGTAACAGGATCCAGAAGGATACAGGGGGAAGAATATCCAGAGAGGAGGAAGCAGGGAAAAAGTCGGGACCACAAGCCTGCATTTTGGGAGCTCAGAACTCCAATTTCTTCAGGGAATAATTCTGGAATAATCCCATAGGATATGACCCTTGACCTTGGATAGAGTAAGGTTGCAGGAAAGCTCTTCATTGAGATCTTCGAGAAGTGCTGGGTCATGTGCTGACAATACTGCTGTTAAGATGGCGAGAACTGAAAATCGAAGCCTTTGTAAAATATCTGGAGGAAATATTGAGTCTCAGAAAGAAGAGTAGGCACCACACAAAGAGAAAAAATAATTTGCAAAAACCTTTGGAAACTTGGAAACCAAAAAATGGGAGAAACCATATTGCCTAAAATACTGACTGATACTTTGAGATAGTTTGACTAGAACTAAGAAATAGACCTTTACTCCCAATGTTTAGAGATCTCCGGCTGCCCTCCTAGGTCCAGTTTCCCTTGACCATATTCCAACTCCATTTGAGGGGCATACTCAGGCATGCATTATACCAAATTCCCTAGCCTTTGATATTTAACATACCACATTTCGACAGAAACAAAGTCAGGACTTGCGAGCTGAATAGGATCCATAGTGTTTTGCAGCATCTTTTTCTGGTATTTCCAACTGGAATTGTACCAGAATCTAAGTAAAAGTGAATCTGCATGTAGCAGCTGTAGTTAGAACTCAGGAAGTGCTACAGTAACAGGGCTTTGACTCAGGTTTTAACAAGTAACACAGAATGTTGTTCAACGCAGCACACGAATGTCCATTTGGCAGGATGTGCTGGTCTCAACTACTTTCACTCTGACACACATTCCAGTCATGAAGGAAGTGTGGCGTTTGTTTGGCTCATTGGGACATCAGAATTATGAGTGATAGAAAACTTGGTTCCAAAGGTGGAATATACCAGTTGTTCTGATGTATGAGCTCTTGCTGAGGTAAAGTGTCTGAGGTAAGAACCATGGTATTTGCTTATCAAAACAGTTTTGCCAAGTATGTGTCTTTCAGGATGACTTTTAGAAACATTATTTTATCTTAGCACTATCAGAACTAGGTAAAGTAAATGTTAATAATTCACTCTCCTTGAATATCAAGGAATGCATTGCCAGGATTCAAAACTTTTTCAGGATGTTGTAGGCAGGACCGGGTGCCTCAAATGGAGGCATCTGCCACAGCGTGAGCTGAGTTATCTGTCCAGATTCTTCAGCCTTAGAGCCCAGCACATACAGTACCAATACAAGTAGTAGGCTGCAGGCTCTGTGTGTTTTAAATTGACAACACAATCATTAAGACATATCAGGATTCACCTGGACTTGCCTTGACCTGCCTGAAGGTTGAGGTTAGTTTGTTTAGCTGTAACAGCTGCTCTCTGATAACCAGCTGACAGTTACCTGATTTGTTCCAGCCTTTGCTTAGCCTTGCACAGCTGAATGGTATAAGGCTTATTGCAATATATATTTTTAGAAGTAGTAAATACAATATGTAATTTTTCTTTCTCTAGTGATCTATGATGATGCTACAATAAAAATACAGGGTAGAGATGTACAGGCATAGGAAGATAACTGGAGCCTTAACAGTGGAGACACAGGTTGACAACAGAGGCCTCTGGTTGTAAACAACTTGGGAGCAGCCAGTTACTGTCTGCCAAAGGGATACTACCTTGGCAAATGGGTAAAACAATTTAGGGATGACAAAAAGAGGAAAAACCAGGTATCTGATATACGTTAAAACATGCTGTACACAGATGATTTTGCTGTAATATGGAATTGTGAACCAATGAGTAAGGAGCAAACAAATTGTGTTAGGAAGTACATAATAATGACACTAAGAAGACCCAAGAGTGAGGAGGAGGAAACCGTCAATACCAGCATCATATTTTCAGTAAAGAGAAGTAAGAAACCCTCCACATCACACCTCTTCCAGGAATGTCTTGCCATGACACACCCAGACCCCCAGACAGAAGCTATCAACTTTAGGACAGGATCTCTGTGTCACCAGAGTAACAGTGGAAGGGTGAGCATAATACCAGACAAAGGGGCAATTACTATAAAGTTTGAGTATTTTGATTTTCACCCTGTGATTATAGGGAGGAGCCGTAATGTTTGGATAATTGGAATTAAAATTTATAGTATCATTATATTAAGACTAATAAAAATTCTTTGATTAGATTATCAAGACATGAATTAGACTAGCAGTAAATTCCCAGTTCTGCATAAAATGTACGTGACCCACATAAACTGAATAAGTTGTATTGCACCAATTGGCAGGGGTGACCCTAGCTGTAATTTAAATGCAACATATCAGTACTAAGTACTTCAAAAAGTACTTGCCTTCAAAAAGATACTGAATGTGTGTTTTGACATTCTCATTGTACAACTGAAGAGATTCCAGTCAATTCATGGAGGCTAAATACAACAGAGTCACAGAATCATGTAGCTTATATTAGACATGCAGAAGGCCAATTCTGCACAAAGTAGGCCCGGTAAGGTCAGGTTGCTCAGGCCTTGCCCAGTCAGATTTTGGATATCTCCCAGGATGGAGAATCTGTTTCAACTGTGAAACATTAATTCTGTTCTCTAGGTTGGCTATAAGAAGGGATTCTCTGCTAACTTTAGACAAGGATTAATGAAACACTGAGGAACTCGACATAAAATCCCAGTCGAATGTGTAATTGTGGATTGGTGTCATCGAGAGGATGCTGGTCTAAGTGTTTGTGGGGACCTTTTCTGTCTGACTCAATCTAGTTATAATGCTTTTATACAACCTCAATTCTCTTCCTTCTTCAGCAGTTTTTGGAGATACAGTCATAACGCTGAGCAAGCACTCAGATGGAGGAAAGTTCCTCTCATATAAATTCTTCATATATTTTTAGCGAAAGAAGCCAATGGACACAAAAAATTGGAATTGTACCAAGGCATGAATATTTTTAGCACCAGATGTCTGAATGAACTAGAAGACCCTTAATTCCATCTGAACCAGATGTCCATAAGACCAGAGCTAAGAGGGGAAAAAATACAGCTTTTCAGACTTTTTTCTTTTATTTTTTCTCCCCCAGAAAGAAAGGTGAAATAGGATTAAATAGGATTTTGTTTTGCTTTGTTGTTTTGTTTTTTTTTTTTAATGGGAGTTTAGGGATCTGTCACATAATTAACCTCTACTAGTTCTGAGAAGGCTGCTTATCACCAGAGTACAAAGTTCAGATTTAACAACGCACAAAGCAGTATGGCTCTTTGCTTTTTATTCTGCTGTTTATACTGAAAAGTATAGTGATTCATATGTCAGAGAGAATAATAGTGAAGCAATTCAGAAAATCAGTGCCAGTACCTCTATTTTCCAAGATAAAGAGACTATTTTGTCCAAATCTGGCTGGCAAGTTATTATATAATTATTAGATCAAGTTGCTAATTCATTTCACTAGTAGTACTGTTGCCACTAAAAGTGCATAATTATATTTAGTGCCTCTAAACTCCATTACAATGTTTCTATGTGATCATCATCTCACAGCCTGGCTATAAGAGCTCATTAATCTGAAAAACTTAGATCAAATACCTCTATCAGGAGAAAAATACTGTCTGTACAGAAACAAATGACTAAGGTAAAAATGGCAATGAGTCAGGCCACGGGTGGCCCCAGCAGTTAGTGACTGGCTTACTTCCCAACAGCATGAGTTGGGAAAAAACCAAACTACTGTGTGGGGATTAGGCTTATTTCATTCTTTGTACTTTCAGCACAGAAGTCTGTCAATACTTAGGACACCAACACAGTCCCCATGGACATTGCTAACTAGAATATGTCTTAAATATGTGCACTATGCACACCACAGCTGGAATATTCATAGACAAGTGCTCCAACTTGGTTCTTCAGAAAAATAAATAATGCTATGTTGACTTTGTATTGAATGTCATGCAGAGTTCAAGATTTGGAGTACGTGCCTCCAAACTGTGACGTATTTATGTCCATGATAACCAGGAAAGGCTGCAGATCTTAAACAACTCTGCTGTTTTCACAAAATGAAGCGTGCAAGAATGAGTGTAATGATTGCTTCTGACTTCTGAATAGTTTCTTTATGATTCAGTAGCCGTTGTAGACATTAAAATCTGCCGCAATTTCCTCTTCTTTTTACTTCAAGGTGAAATCTAACTTTCTTTAATTGTAACACATAGTCAATGATGCAAACTAACTGATTTCCAATTATGAGGGCAAAACAGAAGCAGAATCTAATGTGCAGCCCCTCAGCACCGGTTATCTCCTCAAGAGGGTGGCAATGGATTCAAAAAGACACAAATTTAAGTTTTTGGTGTTTTATGAAAACATATTGAGTTAGTTGACTAAGGCCACAGGAGGATCTTAAATGTCTATCATGATTTAAAGACAAATAAGCACGTGTAGTTGACAGCAATAAGAGTTTAAGGTTATTTCTGAATTGCAGGTAAATGTTGTGAAATTGCTGTTGCTGTAAACCTTGCTATAGAAAATTCATAAATGCACAAGAATGAACTGTTCCTGAAGGGTCACTTCCTTCCTGTAAATTTCTATAGAACAAAAGCAGATTTCCTGCAAAAACTCTCATTCACCTGACTGAGTGCAAAACTGGTTACTTATAAAGGAAAGATGATAAAAACAAGGTTACTCTAGCAGCTAACTGTAAGGGAAACTGTTCTCCCTGGCTGCCTCAGAGAGCTACTACACTGTCTGGCATTGTCCTATAGCAGTGTCCTTGTCTCTACAGAGGCTGCATGAAAGGTCTTGCACTGCACTTTATCAGAGGGAGGCACAAATGCTGAAGATGTTGTGCCAAAGTACACATTAGTATTTGATTTTTTAAAAATGCCATTGTGTCCAAAGCTAAGGAACAAATACAATTTTATATTTTCCTGTATATTAGTACAATAACATGTTGTCACTTCAGCGAAGTATGAATAATTGATTCAGTGAGTCATTATAATTTATTTTAAAGTAAGTCTAGAAGAAAATAATACTGCCTTTTGCACTAACAATACCACAATAGTAGAACTTCCTATGTTTAAAATAAGTAAGGCTAAACTAAACATATTTGAACTGTGAGGGCCAGATACTTTGCATGTCCTTAACTGCTTTCATATGCTCAAAGTAAGGAAGCAGCTTTAAAAACAGAAATCATAAATTCCAATGAAATAAACTCAGGTGTCATCCAACTGCTATATTGCTCCAAAACTTTTTTTTTTTATTTTAAATATTATTCTCTGGAATAGAGTTGCTTTCCCATGGAACAGAACACAGACTATGGGATTTTAAAAAAGCATAGCCGTGAAATAACTTGTGGCAGTGATTAGATTTGCCCCAGTTCCTGGGAAAGTAAGGCTGGATGACTGCAATTATTTCCTTTCATTGTCTCCCTCTACTTAGTTGTGCTACACAAGTTAGCAAATCAACTGGAAATGCTAGATTAAAAACAGACAAACAAACAAGCAAACAAGCACTCCCACCCTTTTCCCATAGTTTGAGGCTCTAGGTGAGGCTCATTTGAAATCCCCTGGGAAAATCAAGACATCCTTATAGGGCTGGCCGAAACTAGGAGATACCTCAGCTTTTTGAGGTGTCTGAAAGTATCTACCTCAGAAACCAGAGGGCCTCTGAAATAGCAATTGAAAGTTAAAGCAACTGAGCCAACCTTTTGTACTTTTTCTGTCTGATTATTTTCCTTCTCCCCACTCTGCTCAGTAAACCTACACTGCAGCCTCATAAGAAATGAAGATATTCACAGTTGCAATTATTTTTTAATTGATAACCTTATCTTTCTGAAATATTTTTTGAAGTTCTCAAAGTTTAAAAACAGAAAGGCCGGTTAAAATTTTCACAGAAACGAATCATTAGTAAGTGAAACAAAAACATGCTGACAACAAAGGCACAGCAGATGAGTAAAATATTGTATAGATCCATAACTGTATCCATTAACAATGTGCTATTACCATAAGAAAAATGCCAAGAAAAATAATGGGGATGTTACATTATGCAGCTATTGGATAAAGGAGGAAAAGTGTGTATAGAGAAAGGATATCCTGAAAAAAAGAAAGTTATGCCTGCCTTTTTCCCAGATCTAGCAGTTATCTATTAAATAAAGTCTTTCTCCCACAGATCTTGCCTCATTTCTATTCTTGGATGGACTGTCATGCAAATCTTATCACTATTTCCACACATATTTTATAAATTAAACAAACAGTAAAATCTAGAGAAGGCAGAGCAAGAGATCAAGAATACTGATAACAGCCAAGACTTGAGCTATCAGAGTCTGTTTTCTAGCCATTATCTGACTCTGTTGGAAAAGAGGGGTTTTCCTTTGTTGTTGTTGTTGTTGTTGTTGTTGTTGTTGCTGTTGATAACAAATATCATAGAAACATAGAATGGTTTTGGTTGAAGGGACCTTAAAAATAACATAGTTCCAGCTTACTTGCCCTAGGGATGCACACCTTCCACTAGACCAAAATGCTCGGAGTTCCATCCAAGCTGGCCTTGAACACTTCCACAGATGGGCTGTCCACAGCTTCTCTGCACATGTTCCACCCTCATAGTAAACCATTTCTTCCAAATACCTAATGTAAACCTTCCTTCTTTCATTTTGAAGCCATTCTCCCTTGTCCTGTCACTGCATATCCTTGTAAGAAGACCCTCTCCAGCCTTCTTTTAGGCCCCCTTTTAGGCACTGGAAGGCTGCCATTAGGTACCTGCAGAGCCTTCTTTTCTCCAGCCTGAATAATCCCAATTCTCTCAGCCTTTCCTCATAGGAGAAATGCTCCATCCCTCTGATCATCTTGGTGTCCCTCCTCTGGACTCATTCCAACAGGTCCATGTCCTTCCTGTGCTGGGACCCCAGAGCTGGGTGCAGCCCTGCAGGTGGGGTCTCACCAGGGCAGAGCAGAAGGGCAGAATCCCCTCCCTGGCCCTGCTGCCCACAGAGCTCTGGATGCAGCCCAGGACACGTTTGGCTCTCTGGGCTGGGAGTGCCCATGACTGGGTCATGTCCAGCCTCTCAGCCACCAGCACCCCCAAGCCCTTCTGGGCAGGGCTGCTCTCCATCTGCTCATCCCAGCCTGTGCTGACACCAGAGGTTTCCCCAATCCAGGTACAACACCTTACACTTCGTATATGAAAATCTTGCATTTGGTTCTATAATATTCCTTCCTGGAATCTGACTGTGTTGCAATTAAGTATTTATGAAAAGTAAAAACTATGGATAGTAATTACACTAGCCTAATAGCCTCTACCTCCCAAGCATTTAATATTTGAGGGATATCCGCAGCTTGCAAATACTCATACTGTCTTTTCTTTTATATGAGATATATAGAATTTATAGATAAGTTTTACATATTCAAAATGATGAGTTCATAAGGGACTTTGAAAAATTATGATGTCAGCTAGTGGCCACTTAGCTTTTGTCTCTCAGAATACTAATAAGGGAAGTTGACTACCTTGATCTGGCTCCCAAAATCTGCCAGATGCTCAAAAAGGGGAGTAAGAACAAGACAAGCACATAGTGACATATCACAGAATAATTGCCCAGTCTGTAGCTTGCAAAGTGGATGCACTGTCTTTGTATCTAACAGTACCCACAGAATTTCCTTCAGTACATTTTTTCATTGCTTTTTGAACTCTCATGGCATTTTAATATTCCAGTGCTACATGGCCAAAACTTCTACATTGTGTGAAGAACTGTTTCCTTTTCTGTTTGTTTGGGGTTTTTTTTTATTTATTTCTTTTTAATCTGACCCTCACCACCTTTATTTGACACCCCTATTTTTTTTTCGAAAAGATAATCAGCAGTTGATTTCTGTCCATATGTTTCACCTTACTTATGTAGACTGCTTCCTTCTCTTTTTCAGACCTCCAAACCAGTGAAGAGCAGCCAGTGGTAGAAGCACTGGCTATATAGCTCTGAAGGAGATGGAATGGGGCAGAGGGAAATATGGAAGACACTATCACTGAAGTGGAGAAGATCTGATGGAGAATGAAACTGGATGTATTTTTATTTTGAAGAATACCGTTACAGAAAAAATGAGAGAATGTTTGAGTAAGCTTCTTAAATATCTTATAAAGCAAACAGCTTTTTCTGGAAACTAATATGGCAGAAATTTTTTTTTAAATGAACAAGAGGAAATCAGACTGCTTGGGAACAGCAAAATAACATAATGTTAAATCTTTTGATTAATTGTAAAATGCAAAAGATAACAAAAAGACTTAACAAGCTAGGTTTAGTAGTTGGAAGATATCTCAGTGGAACAGATGAACAGTTAGATGTAACAACTTTGGAGAAAGTATGCTTAGATTAATTTGAAAGACTATCTTGGCATCTCTATCATTAATGCCATCTTCATTACACAATCCCAAAATCAAAGGAAATGAGAAGCAACATCAATTGGAGATTTAAAACAAAGCTAATCCTAGGTGATCAAATTTTTTATATTTGTCAGCTACTCAAGGAAAACATGAAAATACTCTTAAATATATTGATTTTATAAAATTAGTGGTGGGGAGTGCATATTGTGACATTCTGTAAAATAGCCTTGAGTTTTGATGAAAAATTAGGAATCTCACAATATTTGAATGATAAAATTAGGTGCTGGAAGCTAAAAAATGTACTATATAGATAAAAAAGGAAATCTCTTCAGTATATCTGTTAAGGAGTACTCTGGGATATACAGTGGCTTCTTTAAAATGATTACTAAAAATTATTTAATAAGAAGATAAAATTTTCAGAATATCACAACTATAGAAGAGTTCCATCTTTTTAGATATGCTAATTATTTGATTATGAAATTAGATACATAGGTTGTGGGGAAAAAAGTGTTATTGGATTTGGATAAAAGAATTTGACATCAACAACAGCAACAAGAAGAAACTTATTATTGTAAGGTGACAAATTATATTAGCCACCAGCCTGTAAACATAAATATTAGTAAGTTAAAGCAATTGAAATTACTACAAGCATTAACTGAGAATTATTTGGGATCAGAGTAAATTAAGGCCTGAGGGCAAAGATGGAATGCTTATAATTATTCTTCAGATAATTTCAGTACCAAAAATTAATTATGAAATCCTTTCTCATATAAAAGATTCTTAACAAGTTTTATTATTTTTTGGTTTTTTACAGATAGAACATTTGAGTAAGACAGACAATTCAATATATTATAAAATTAAGTACCAATTTATGTTTTAGTCAATTTATATTTGAGTGAATTTTTTGTAGATTTATAGAACATAACTTTCCTTTACATTTTCCATCGCTTCTTTGAGAATACCTTGAAAGAATAAATAGGATCAAAAGGAAGGATACAGTCAAGTGTCATTTTCATATCAATAGGCTGATTTTTTTACTTTCCCTGAAAATTTTTCCACTTTGTGTTTTTAAAGGATCATCACCTCAC
This sequence comes from Phylloscopus whistleri, assembly GCA_017589585.1. NCBI lineage: Eukaryota > Metazoa > Chordata > Aves > Passeriformes > Phylloscopidae > Phylloscopus > Phylloscopus whistleri. The sequence goes on from JADMLD010001396.1 coordinate 1,633,600, forward strand.
AAGGACCACTGAAGATTCTGTCTTCTTTAACAGAACTAATTATTTGAGACAGTCATACCAACAGAAAAAAGAAAGTTGAAGCAAGTAATGCCTTGCTGTACAACACTGATGCCACTGTTTTTCTTAGTAAAGCAATCTGAGGACTGATGAACATTAAAATACTGAGTTGTAAGTTATCCCTTTGATATTTTCATGGTTCATTGAAGCCAAAAGAAGCTGTGCACTTCAAAGAGTGAAGTGTCTGTGCAGTGTCGTTTTTTTCCAACTTCGAGCATTTAACATGAGGATATATTTTACATATTTGCAGCCTGAAAGATGTTAGTTTATCAATTAGTTTTTAGACATGACTTGTTGGAAGATGCATTGCTGTAGAAAACAAGGTAACAGAATATAAGCAAACCAAGTCAAGTCATTAGTATTGCTGTTTTATTCACAACTATTTGTTGACAATAACCTAAGTCTTTTTGTATGCCTAAATTATAACAAATGGGCAATGGAAGGAGCATTTTTGGGCATTTACTGAGCAGCCAGAGGAGGGAAAAGCCAATACAGTGCTCAGAAGGAGTGATCCAGCTGGCAAGTGGCATCTGGCATGCCTCCTAGCCATCAAGTTTCCTCTCGCATTAAGGAGGAACTCTTTGCCCTGTACTGGTTCAGTTATTCAGGCCAATGTATTTTTTAAAATAGGTCTATAATTAGGCCCTAAATCCATACACTCAACTTAAGCAATCGAACTTTCTAAATTATCAGGCACCTGGAAATTTCCACATCAGCTAGCTGGGCTATATTAAGAAATCAAATGTACCAAGGACTGTTTGCTGGGACTAAAGGCCATGCAGCAGCCCTCACCCCCATAGCTATGTGATTAGGCTGACCTGAACAGGGTGGCCTGACCTAAACTGCCTGTTGGGAAAGGTTCCTTACCCATGCTGTTACCCAAACCATGCCTAGGAACTGTTAGAAAGCTGGGCAAAGCCCAGACTTCTCCTAGGGATCATACTTGCAGTTCAATGATACAAAGCATTAAATTAAAGTGCCTGAGGGTTCTCTCTGGTATTTTGAAATTGCTAGCACAGTAATGGCTAGTAAGCAGTCCTAGGTGCTCAGGATTTCTAAAAACAGAGCCTCTCATTTGTTGGGGTTTTTACTGTTTCACTGTTCCTGTTTGCTAAAGATTAGCCTAATCCACTTTGTTCATTTATAGTAATATCAGTGAGAAAAGACCTTCCCACTTTATCCTTCCCACAATATCTTTCCCACTAGTCTAGGATGTTCTTTCCAGCTTTTCAGCACCTCACTTCCTCGGATATGGTGTTAAGCCATTAACCTGTGAAAGTTAGACTTTAATTGTTCAGTCCTTTGTGGTTTCTGTTTGTTCCTTGCACTGTATTTTTAGGCATGCAGACTATGATCCTCTTGTTTGTATCAAAAAGTATCTTACTCTGAGTAGTCCACCGGCATCAGTGATTACCTCTGCTGGATATAAATAACAATGGTAAAAAATACTGGTATATGTAATTCTTGGGAGTCAGTCTCCACATTATTTTCCATGGGTTTGGGATTTTTTTCTGATCTCTGTCACACAGTAGTTGAAACTTGGAGCTTTCACCAGATAGTAAATCAATAAAGAAAAGGAAAAACAGATTGCAATGCTGGTTTAAAAGTAAAAAATTGAAGATGTTCATGGTAAGACCAAAGCTATATAAAAAAGGAAGAAAGATTAAACAAAGATTTGCATCTTTTCATGCTTGTCTAAGCTTTCTAGCAAAAAATAAAAAAAGTTACTTGGTTTGAAAGGCAAAACATCATGAACTTTTTCAAAAACTCTTACAAAGTTACCTTAGTGAATTGGTCTGTTTCACTGTTAAGCAGAAATATGTCCTTAGTTCCTCAAATATCTCCAGGCACTTCCCAGCAGGAGTGGGTGGCATGACATGTACTGATGGGGGATGTGTCAAGGAAGGACAGAAAGACTAATCAGAAGGGAACTGTCATCAGGGTTATATGAAAGGAGGCTTAAAGACAGGAAAATTCCATTATCCAGTGGGCATTAAAGAGATGTATCAGAGCCTATTCACAAGTTTTAAGAAAACAATATTCTTTCAGATCTCAGATTGCTTTAAGATTCTGTCTGTTTAATATTTAGAGAGCCTGAGAAAGAGAACAGTGGTCTACCTTAGTAAGTCTACCACGGCTGTAAAGTGGCAATGAAGACATGATCAATTATGTGGTAGCTGACAACTACAATCTTAAAGTTGATTCAAACTGAATTCAATAATTTTAAATCAAAATTTAATTAAGGAGATTTCTTCTCTTCTATTTGAATGAAAGGATTTATAAAAAAGCTGCTATTCTTCCTGGTTTGTTATTAAAAAAAAGAAGTATTTTGTCTAAACTGTCTACTTTTGGTATGATTTAAGGAGAGAAATATCTACACATGAGATGTTGAAACTATGTTTTTGGATTCTACTGTAAAAGAGAGCAGCTAAATTGTAACAAAAGCTAAGATTAAGGCATCTATTTCCTCTATAAGTAAGAAAAAAGGCACTGCTTCCTACTGAGAAAGCCCATAGATCTGTCAGAGAAAAGAAAAAAAATTCTTAACAAAACTTTGAGAAAAAGCTTTTAAGCATCTGGTACAATTATTAGAGTGGCTGCCTATTGTGCTTTCATCTCCAGTTGAGTTGCCTCAATACATCAGCTGCACAAACACAGATAGAAAAGCAGCTGAAAATATCCTTTCCTTTCCTTTCCTTTCCTTTCCTTTCCTTTCCTTTCCTTTCCTTTCCTTTCCTTTCCTTTCCTTTCCTTTCCTTTCCTTTCCTTTCCTTTCCTTTCCTTTCCTTTCCTTTCCTTTCCTTTCCTTTCCTTTCCTTTCCTTTCCTTTCCTTTCCTTTCCTTTCCTTTCCTTTCCTTTCCTTTCCTCTCCTCTCCTCTCCTCTCCTCTCCTCTCCTCTCCTCTCCTCTCCTCTCCTCTCCTCTCCTCTCCTCTCCTCTCCTCTCCTCTCCTCTCCTCTCCTCTCCTCTCCTCTCCTCTCCTCTCCTCTCCTCTCCTCTCCTCTCCTCTCCTCTCCTCTCCTCTCCTCTCCTCTCCTCTCCTCTCCTCTCCTCTCCTCTCCTCTTTTCCCTTCCCTTCCCTTCCCTTCCCTTCCCTTCCCTTCCCTTCCCTTCCCTTCCCTTCCCTTCCCTTCCCTTCCCTTCCCTTCCCTTCCCTTCCCTTCCCTTCCCTCTTCTCTTCTCTTCTCTTCTCTTCTCTTCTCTTCTCTTCTCTTCTCTTCTCTTCTCTTCTCTTCTCTTCTCTTCTCTTCTCTTCTCTTCTCTTCTCTTCTCTTCTCTTCTCTTCTCTTCTCTTCTCTTCTCTTCTCTTCTCTTCTCTTCTCTTCTCTTCTCTTCTCTTCTCTTCTCTCTTCTCTCTCTTCTCTCTCTTCTCTCTTCTCTCTCTTCTCTCTTTTCTCTTTTTTCTCTTTTCTCTTTTCTCTTTTCTTTTTTCTCTTTTCTTTTCTTTTCTTTTCTTTTCTTTTCTTTTCTTTTCTTTTCTTTTCTTTTCTTTTCTTTTCTTTTCTTTTCTTTTCTTTTCTTTTCTTTTCTTTTCTTTTCTTTTCTTTTCTTTTCTTTTCTTTTCTTTTCTTTTCTTTTCTTTTCTTTTCTTTTCTTTCTTTTCTCCCTTCCCCTTCACCTTTACATCTTTATTTTTTCTTCTTTTTTTTTCTTCTTTTTTTTTTTTCTCTGAGATAACATGCAGGGTAAAATTCATTTTTCCATTTTTATTCTTCATGGACACACAAAAAATTCTAGCTAATTACTCCAGCTTACTGTTTAGCAAGTCTTTAGCAAGTCTGAAATCTGTGCTTCTAAACATCTTTTCTCTCTGAAATAGTCACAGGCATTCAAGTGACAGTGTCTTAATCAAGGGTCACTTTCTGTTTTATCATGGCATATTTTTTACATGTGAGCATAGGTGTAGTTGCTTGCATATTTGAGCAATACCTTCTTTAATAAATAGACATGAATATCAGTTTTAACAATCAGGCCTTTAATAAAAAGCATAGAAGGCTGGTATGAAAGCACAATTTAATAGCATTTATTTTAATTTCTGCCATTCAATTAGGTTCAGTATATAGTTACAAAAAAGTACTGACTGGTTCAATTTAATGGAAAGAGAAGCTGCAGAGTTCCATATCTAGAGACTGCTCATAATAAATAATTGGACTGAGTTCATTAAAAATCATGAATAAAGACAACAGAAGGCTAACCTGTAAGTCTTGACTTTTTTTTTTTTCTGCAATGTCTACCAGAAATACATTCAGTTATTTAACTTACCATCATTGTAAGAAAAATACAAAGGAGGAAGAGGAGTCTTTTAATCCTAAATGGATGATCATAACAACACCAGCATGAAAAAAAGTAAGCCTAGGCTAGCAAGATCTGTCCTAGGCCACTCATGGTCAAAAGCCAATATTTGAAAGAAAAATTCTGGTGACATAATGGTGATTCATTTTACTGAGTGATAACTACAGTTCGTAAAGAGAAAATGCTACTCTTCTGCAGTGGCCTTCAGGCAAATAACTGAAGAATGTTAGCAAAGAATGATTCCTGTGTACAGCAGATGTTCCAATGAAGACCTTGCAACAGTATTAATGTTGTCAAGTAACAATAATAAAAGAGATTAGGCTAAGTTAGAGTTTTCTATAATAGACTAGTACAAAATAAATCTATCAATATGTGTGAAGTTTACAGTTTGCAATAATTATGGAAACAAAACGTCTATGTCTGTGAGTGAGGTGCAAAAATAAAAGAATGGTAGCTAGTCCTTATTTCTGTGCTCAGGAATCCTGACTTTCACCCTGTTGTGAATTAGCAATGCAAACAAACTTCAAAAGGAAGTACACATTCCCAAGGTTCAGTCACACATGTGCCTCAGTGTGCTAACGTTTGAAGACAAAATATACCACCTAGAAGGAGGACTTGTGTCAGGAAGATGTACATTTTCAAATGCAGTATCACATTCTCACTCTGAATTATTACAAGCAGAGATGATGTTGCTTGGATCACAAAGGAAAACAGTAATAACACGCAAAGTGATAGAAGAAAAGCCACAAAAAGTGCCTTGGAATAATGAATATACATGAAAAATCAAAGGTCATAAAGCACAGAGCACTAAGAAGGCATGAAAAACCATGGCTATTATTAAGCTAAAGGCATGGTTTTGAGAAGCCTAGAAATCAGAGTGGTATTGACACTCCATAGAATTACGGAGTCTTTGCAATAAAAACAGGAAAGAATGGCAAGGGTACTCCTAGGAAGCTTAACTTTGGGATATTTTTCTCCTGTATAGTAGATCCATACATTGAAATGGACGGAAAACTACTGACCTTTTTCATACAAATAACCTGACTAGAGTTTTCAGGGGAAAAATCAACAGTATAATCCCTCTGATAATTTATTGATGTACTTAATTGTATTGCTTGTTGCCAACACATTATTAGTAACATAAATAAACATGCCACTGGTTTTTATGTCTCTATATAAAGCTACAAAATGTATTAAAGAGTTCATGCTGAGTTACTATTACACTGGTAAAAAGGACAAGATGCTGTGGTATCATGAATGTTATTTCTTTAGCTCATTGACAGAGTACATGAAGAAAGATATTTTTAAATAATTCAGTTTAAAAATCAGACTGTGTCTCTTTGCCATAAACCAAAGTCCCAGCCGAAGCACCTAAATCAGCTATTTATAATTTCTCTGCTGCCAACAGAAACTAGGTTTAGCAGCAGCCATACCATTCTCTGAGGAACAGAGCTGGCCCTGTGGTTGGTTCAGGAAGAAGTCAGGCATCCATGGAAGAGAAAAGAAGAGAGCACAGCCTTGTGCAAGGTGTAAGGGGCCAGAGATGGAAAAGGAAAAAAAAATATCAGACAGAATTCACAGAGAGATAGAAAATTTCATGCTCTACACGTTTATTAGTTTGGTATCAAAGAGGTCTTAGACCAAAATATTAGACCAAAAAATTAGAAAAATGCAGTCCAGATTTCAGATAACTTGCTTTTGGAGCAAGTGTTTTAACTGCTTTAATGCTGTACAGAAATAACCTCTTTCTTTCTGTCCCTGGAAAGTAACTCCTTCAGGGAGGACATACACCCAGATGGGATCCACCTGACCTAGTTTTGGACACTTAACATCTTGATAATTAGATCTGAGTTAGCTGTCTGAGCTGTCTTCATAGTGAAGACCATTCCTCTCAGTTAAAATAAATACTCATAATAAATAGATCTAAGTAATCATTTCCTACAAATGTTAATTATAAAGGTGACTAACAGAGACACAGATCATAAACACGCAGCATAATTCAGGCTGCAAAGGACCTCAGGAAGTCTCCAGTCCAACCTACTGCTCATTGAAATCAGACAGGTTGCTCAGTGTTGTGTCCAGTCAAGTCTTGACCACCTTCAAGGCTAGAGATGGCAAAACCTCCCTAGACAGCCTGCTTCCTGCCTGCCTGTCCTCATGCGGAAAAAAATTATTTCTTATGTCCAGTCTGTCTCACTTTGTGCTTGTCTTCTCATCTCGCCATGCATCACTGGGAAGAGCAAGGCTTCATTGCCTTGCTTACCTCCCCACAGGCACTGTTAGGTGAGGGCTACTATGAGGTGTCCCCAAATCCATGACTTCTTCAGGCTGAAGAAGCTCTTGTCCACAGCATCTTCTCACAGGCCCCAACCACTCTGATGGCTTTCCACTGAACTCACCTCAATTTCCTGTACCAGGGAGTCCACAACTGATGCAGTATTTTCACAACCCTAGAATGTTTTGAATTTGAAAGGACGTTTGAAGACCATCTGGATCAACTCCCCCTGCTGTGGGCAGGGACACCTTTCACTGATCATGTTGCTCAAAGCCTCATCAAGCCTGGCTTTGAACTCTCTGGGGATGGGGCATTATAAATTCTCTGTGTAGCCCACTTATCAGTCTGTGCAGCAGGAAGGGGCTAAACACAGGGAAAAACAAGGGACTTGAGGATTAAGTGGTGGCAGAAAAAGCCTGAAATCAAAAGGTGTTTTTGCTTAGGATAAGATCTAAGCAGCCATGTAAGTCTCTGTCTATGACTAGACTGACTTGCTGGGGTCACACTGTGCAGTCTTGAACCCCAGACCAAATGGACATGGAGGCACTGTGGGTCTCTGGTTTTTGTCTAGTCTCAGTACGTCTTTCTTTCCCTCACAAATGAATAAGAAATTTATGCCACAATCTGCCTGTTCCTTGTATCTCACTGTGCATCCTCCCTGAGAAATATAAAAACATTCCTGGGTTTGATAATGCAAACGTTATCGTTGTGGTCACACACTGCTCAAATAGTGAAAATGGGTCATCCAGTTTGGTCAGAGAAGAGAAATCTCCTAGTACTGACTCCAGTTCTGTGTCATGGCAACTTCCAGCTAGGAATACACAACTGCTAGTCATAACCAGGGAACCTGGACCACTCATCAGCCAAATGATGGACAGAAGTCTTGTCTTGCACAGAAATTGTGAAACAGAGTTTAGGTCTTCTTGTATAACTTTGGCCAAGTGCTCCTTCTCACTTGGAAAATGGGGCTAATATTGCTATTTTCTGTTTAGCTTTTAAACTGTTCTACTACAATCTTTTACTAAGCATTGACATTCTGACTTCTCAGCATCAGCTGTAATTTGTAGGTATTTCAAAAAAATAGGAACAGTCAAGTAGAAAAACAGCAAGGTAGCATTTGGCCATGTTGCTGGTAACAACAGTGTTTCAATACTCAAGATGAAATGCTGCCTAAAGCAAAAAAAACCAACCATGCAGCACATCGTTATTTTGAATGGTTGCAAGAATCCTTTTCTGATCCCCTTGTCCCTTATACCAGAACCATGACCTTGGATTTGCCTCACCACTACAGGCTTGCCTGGAGATCACTGGATAGTGGCTGACCTTGACAGCTTGTCACAGACATAATCCCCACACACTGATCTGACTTCCCTTGACCCCAGACCTTCCTCAGCCCCATGGACATGTCTAGTTGCTGGGATTGCTGGCTGACCTGGTTGCCATTACCACTTCTCCTCTTTTCCCCTTGTTTGGATGATGGGAATTGCTGTCCTGCCAGCCCCTCCATTCCTCCCAGCTGCCAGCCCCACTGGCTTTGTAAAGATGCCAGGGTTGCTGCTTCCTGACAGAGCCAAGCTGTAAAGCAGGCAACAGACACAGCTGTATATTGAGCACCAGGAGATGAAGATGGATAATTTTATTATAGGTTGTACTACTGATATTTATGGAAGTGCTTCCAATGTTATGAACCAAAAAACCTTTCTTCCTCATCCAATTCTCTCCTTATAACATTGTCTCTCTTCTCCCATGATGACCTTGTACTTTACTGCTTTGTGTATGCCCCAAGTATCAGTAGCTAATGTTTTGGGTAATGTTTAGGCATGAACACAGCTATTTTCTATGTATTTGCACAAACACAAACTTGCATTTGAGGATAAATAAATAACAGAGAAATATGACCTCTAACAACTAGAATATGCCAGAATTACGATGTGAAAAGGCAAAGTGTAGCCAGTGTATCTGGCCAACAATTTTTTCATTGTCTAACTATATGAAAATCCTTTGTCTCTTCTTCCTGTTCATTATCTTGTAGTAGAACAATTATCCAATATATATTGGATTATTTTTGCTACACAGATATTGGGCTATATCTAGATCAAATAATCTTGGGCTATAACCTTGAGAAAATCAATAGAAAATGTCTGCAGGGTTTTTTTTAATGCTAAGGTGTTACTTTCTTAATTTCACTTATTAAAATTGTTTTGTATGTGTGTAGGTGTGGGGAGATTAACTATACTCCACTTAAATTACAGTTTATTAACTTTATAACTTTTGCCAAAGAAAATTAGATTATCTCTTCCAAAGTAATTTCATGCTCTTAGCTGAAACTGTCCACTGACTCCATATAAAAATTGACTTTAATGGGGTCATACATGAATTAATTTAACCCACTTAAATCTGGCTGGACTTCAAAGCCAGCTGGTATTTTCCTTGCATGGTTTAGCTGAGACCTCCTCAGTCAGCAGAGCTGCGTCTTCCTTTCTCCTAATTTGACATGGTATCTATCCACAGGCTTTCAACACCCTCTTGAATAAATAGTGAGGAGCGCTGTTTTTTAAAACAGCAAGATTGTAATAAATGTTGACAGGAGTCAGATTCTGGAGCTGAAAGATATCATTTTCTGTATGTCTGTGTCTATGTCTCATAGCAAATAAATGTAAAGGAATTATTTCTGTAGAAGCTCTGTTGTAACCTGGGACTGCATTATTATAAATATTTGTAAAACTTCTGATATAATTTTATGTGTGAGTTTTGCAAAAGCTATTTGAATGTTAAGGAAACTTCCCTGTCTGACCATTCAGGAGCCACTCTGGCTGTCACACTCCTACCACCCAAGACTGTCACTGCTGGGACCAAGGTCCCTTCACAGTGGGCAGCTTCAGCGAGCTCACAGCTGCCTTGTGAGCAGTCTTGACACCCTACACACCCTACTCTCACACAGTCAGACCAGGTTTTTATACTGGCTCAACCCTCGGATTTCCATAGCAGAATCTCAGACTTCTGGATCTCTAAAATAATTTAATCATGGTGCAATCACAGAATAACAGGCCAAGCTGGTGCCTCTGAGGACAGACCCTGAACAAAGGACTCCCTGGGCTTTCATACCCTCACAGTCTGTGCATGGTAAAGTCTGGGGTCTTCCAGCTGAGTCCTCGGCTCCTGCCGTGTCCCTGAGTGTCCGGTCACCTGGCTGGGCCACAGCTCCCTGTGCCCTTTGTTCTGCAAAGGGTCAGCAGTTCACAGCCTCTTGGCTGGGGCTCCACCACCCAGAGCTCCACCTGCACGTTGAACTGCAGCTGCACCCCGACCTACCAGCACTGAATGTACTCCTCACCATGCATATCAAAGTGATTTCTAACCATGATTTCCTGATTACTGATCAACATGGAAACAGAAAAAGAATATAGAAAACAAATAAATTATTCTTTATAAAATGTTCTCATATCTCTATGGCCTAAATTTTAAAAAGCCATCAGTAATTTTGAATGAGTTTTTGGGAACCTCACCTGAATTATAAATGTGCCTGGTTTAGATAAAATGCCATATTTAGAAAACTAAGCAATCACCCTCTGAATATCTGTCCCCTTTCAAGTATCTCAGATGGAAAAATTAAATACTTGAAACCACAGGCTGATATTTGAAGCTGTAAGATAAACACAGCAGAAATCCTATTACAGGTTCAAATTGTTCCTAAAATTGATTGACTTATGTAGGGACAGTCGTGTACAAGTTCTTAATACAATAGTTACTCATCAAACAAGAAAGATTTTTGTTGCTTTTTTTTTTGTTTTTAATCTAGGCATAATAATAAGGAGTTTAGCAGTTTCCCTGAACCTCCTTTTCTTTTCATCCTGCTTCCTCCATTCAAAGCTCTGTCCATTGGCTTGTTTACATATACTTCATTGGATTAACTAATCCACATTTATCTTAGTATATTTATAGTTTATATCATTCCCACAGGGATACTCTTTGCTGGTGACAGTAATTTCTATTTTTAGTTCAACAACATATTTACTGACTGCTGGTGCAAGTGCTTAACTTCAGATTTGTAACACAGTCCAGGTATATTGAGCCAACAATTTTGTGGACATATTAATATGGCTGATAATGAAGATAAAAATACTTGTGTGCAAATTCTGTTTATTCTTACATTTCCAAGAATTATATATCTAAAATTCTGTCAGCTTCACTCCTCCTCAGAATGTGCATAGGATTCCTTTGGTGTGGTGGTTTTTTGTTTGTTTTTGTTTGTTTTGTTTTATTATTAAACCCCAGCAAATACATACCTACATAACAAAAAAACCAAAACAAAACAAAAAAAGGAAGAAGAGCAAATACCAATATCCGGTTCTTTTTTTTTCTTTCCAAAACCTGACAGAAATTTCATTTAATTATATTTCATTACATATCATTTCATTGCAGGGTAGCCCTTACCGTTAGACGAAAACATTCCTAAAAAGGTTTGTTTCTAGTAGAAGGGTCACAGTTAGTAGAACGGTCTCCCGTGAGTATTTTGGGAGAGCCCTCCCTCTAGCGGGAAAAGAGGAGACTTTTTGGAAGAGGTGTTTTTCTATCACACCACAGGACAGATACACACGATGAGTCAATGCTGCAATATGGGAAAAGGTAAGAAAAAAAAAAAAAAAGCATTTAGCTAAGAATCAGAAGTTAGATGCAGGAAAAAAAAAAAAAAAAAAAGCATTGTGGACCAGGTCGGAGTGTTTTATGGAATTGTACAAACAGTGGTTGTCATCTTATGCCTTTCCTAAATGGAAAAAAGGCCTCAAACAAAACCAACAAAAAACTCTATACAAAACTAGTTTTCTTATATCAAAGTGCTTCATCTTGTATATAAAAATATATCTGAAAATCCTTCAGAACTTTGCATAAACAGCAGGTAGAAAACCCTTTTATACTTATTGATTATTCAAGGACGTAGTCCAGTTTCAGATTAGCTTCTGAGAAAATTCTGTATTCTTGTTGTATCAGCATTTAACATGACTATCTTTCCTTCATCCACTGTGATTTGTCAATTCTGATAAGCTTCATCCATTTTGATAAGCTTTACCTTCCTCAGAGGCTGCAGAAGAAAATGTAAACGTACTCTGGAAAAGGTGTTAAAAATGGGAAACCATCATTTACTTTGTGTTGCTATGCCCCCCATTCACTACAATGCATTGAGCCCTGTCATTCAACCAGTTCTTCACCCAGTGCACCATGTACTGCTCATCCCACAACTGCACAACTTGTCCAAAAGGATGCTCTGAGGGACACTATCCAAAGCCTTACTAAAATCTAGAACTCTACATCCACTGAATTCTCTTCATCCATGAGGTGGATGACCTTGTCATAAAGCAATATAAAATTACAGTTAAATAGAAATTTCTCTTTGTGAGTCCATGTACATTGTGACTGATGATTACATTATTCTTTAAATGCCTTTCAGTAGTACCCAGTATAATCTTCTACGGTGTTTTTCACAGAAACTGAGGGTAGAATAAAATTTCCTGGGTCTTCCCATGCTCTTTTTGTGGATGAGAATAACACTGGCCAATTTCCAGTCAGTAGGAACCTACCGAGACATCCAAGACCTTTGGTAGATGGTCAAGAAAGGTCCTGCCATAACATCCACCAGCACCTTCAGAACTCTGGGATGAATCACATCAGGCCCATAGACTTGTGAAACGCTCTGCTAATACAGCTGGTCCCTTAAAATTCTGGTGTCCACAAACGGAGAACCACTGTTCCTGCAGCTCTGTGACTCAGTGACTCAGCAACCCAACGCTTATCAGTAATACTGAAGACTGACTCAAAAAACCCATTCAATGCCTCTGCCTTTTCTTCATCGCCGTTTGTCAGGTGACCAGGCTCACCAGGTATTGGTTCAGTATTTTCCTTAAACCTCTTCTTGCTATGAACATACTTTAAAACACTTCCTTTTTATTGTCTTGACACGACAATGACCAGTTTCTTCACCTTTTGTGTTTTCTCCCTACACATGAGAACTACAGCTCTATGATATTCCTGTGAAGCCTGACCTTGCTTCCAGAGAACATACAATTTCTTTTTCCATCCAAGTGGCAAAAGGAGTTCCCAGTTCAGCTAAAATAGTCTACTGTCCCACTTGCTTGACTTACAATACCATGGCATTGCCTGCTCCTGGGCTTGCAGAACGTGGTTCTTCCAAACTGACCTGCTCTCACAGAAAGACCTAAGTCCTCAAAAGGCAAAGCACTGTAAACTGGCTCCCTTGGCAACTTAAAGCTTGCTCTCTTCTAGTTCAGGCTAGTGACTTCACTGACCTTTTTTCTTATTACACTGCAAATTTAAAACGCCACCATTTTGTGATCAGTGCAGCCAGATGTTTACCATTTGTATTACTGCACCTACCATAACTTCTCCTGTGAGTCCTCTCTAACACAGATAAGAGGTGATAAGGTCTTATCTGTTGAGTATATAAGAAGCCATGGGGACACATAGAGCAATGAAGTGACCTGACATGTTGCCTGATGCAGTCTGAATGAGAAGCCAATCTATTGCCCCTTGAGCACTTGGGATAGAGAGTCTGTGGCCCTGAATGACAGAGCTGGCCATCAGGACAAGTGGCAGCCTTCACTTGGGCATTGCCTGACTTGTAAGCTGTCCTCCTTGTAATGCTGTCAATGCTCTTTGGACACAGATCTCAAACTAAAGACATGAGTGAATATTTTTTTCAGTACTACAAAGCCATCTCACAGATTACACATTTTTATTTTATTCAGGGAATTCTTATAAAAGCTTCACCTAAGACTGCTATGGGAAAGAGATGTAACTCTCCTATATCAATTGATTAAGTAATAGAAATTATTATCAGGGTCAAACAAGGCACTTTCAGATGGTTTTCTTTCTAAAGTCAGGAATATCTAAGTGGTACGAGAAATTATAACTGAGAAATCGAGGGAATTATGACACAAGTGAGATATGGGAAGTTCTAACAATTGCTATTAAAAAGTTGGAGAGAATTTATGTACCCCTTGTGTATTTTAAAATAATGTTTTTAATACCTGAAAATTACAGAGCAAACGTACAATCTGAAGTTAGACTAAAACTATAAAAACACACTGAAAGACACTTCCTAATATTAGACTGCAGTGTATAAAGTTTTTCTCCTATATTTGGATTCTGGTAAACTTCACCTTCCTCAGTATCTGCAAAAGAAAATGCAAAAATACTCCTTAAAAGTTTCTAAAATGTTAAAATATTATACCGGCCATTCATTAAATTGCAGGGGGGGTTTTGTTGTGTTTTTGGGTTTGGTTTTTTGTGGGTTTTTTTTTTCCCCTTACAGGACTTTTTTTGCTTTATAGGATGAAAATATACATTTTTTAATTTCCCTAATTAAATGTTAATTCAAAAACTTGGGAGAAAAAAAAAAGAGCAGAGAAAGCGGATTCCACGATGCCTCCTCTAAAAACCAGTTTAGTGATTTTCCTCTGGAAATAATCCAAGTTGCTTCTAAAAGCATGACCAAGAAGCAGCAATGTCTGTGCTCCCTCTCCTGGTTTTGCAGCTACAGTGACCTGGGCAAATCCTAAGGAGGATAACATCAGGGCTGAAGCCTGTGCACAATCGAAAGAACAAAAATGTGAAGCACTGCTCTGTTTCAGCTTCCTCAAAGAAAAAACTAAAAGTTGCTTCAAATGGAAATTAAAATGATTTAAAAGTATTTTATTTCCAAGCTTCTTGAAAGTTTTTCTTTCAAGATCTGACAATTAAAAAAAATATAAAAATGCCTTGCACAAGAAACAATAGCAGTTTTTTTTCAATATTTGTAATATTGCAGGTAATAGTTAGTTACAGACATCCTGATCTCCATGGTGGGCAATCTGAAATCTTTAAAATAATAGTTTATCTAATAAATTGTTCACAAAGAAAATTTAAATAACCTTTTTAATGCTAAAATTAGATCCTTTTTAATTGTGTAGTTGTAATCCCAGTAGCCCCCATAACCAGACAGTACCAGTAATAAAAAGTAGACAGCTTCATCCTCTCAGGAGCAATTTATTTATATATTTCTATGGAAAAAACTCATGGACTTTATCACATCATCATACATGATTATGTATAGTCTACTATGAAGAAGAACAGGTGCTGTGAACAGTACAACTGCCACCTCAAATATGACAGAAGGTATCCTTTAAAATTCTTTCAGTGGTTCTACCACATTCAGCTCTTATATCTGTAGGATATATCCTTGCTGGATTAGTCATGTGGATTCTCAGCAGTCTTTAATAATGGCTAGTTATTTCAGTCTTAATTGAGAAAATATCTCTCTATTTATAATTAAAAATAAATTAGTGGTTTCACAATAAATGGATAAAGTATATTCTGGCACTTCATTACAATTTTATTATGATCTTAGATAGCTGAGCCAGCTCAGAGGCAATGAGGTTCATACTGAGACTCAGGAATGCCTTCTCTCCAGCATGGTGAACCCTACACAAAAACTTGGAAAAACCATTTTCCTCTACTCTTGTTCAATTTAATAGGAAGATGAGCTGGGCATGAGGGGTAGCAGGAAGGACAAAATAAAGATCCTGCTTGCTTCCTCCTACATTTTTTGTATTAATAACTTCTGAAGCAAAAAGGATAGCTGTTTGGTATTTTTTTCCCCCCCACAAGATTTGCAAAGCAAAATACACTAGACAGCACTAAGCGAAAATCTGCCACTCCAGGAATCAACTGTCCACATACTGTGTTGTGTGACTCAAAACTGAGGCAGAACATTAAGTGGTGTCTAAGACACGCAGGACTTTGAAAATAACATCTGGGATGGATCAAGTTAATTACTAGGGAGTTAATTACTCTCTTCCCTAACAGTAAATCCCAACCACAGCATACGTTCCTTCACGACATGACAGTTGAGACCGCAGCACCATTAGCAGCGTCACAGTTGCCTCAAGCCTCAACCCCTCCTTCACAGCAGTTTGCCCAAGGGAATTGGGGAATATGGGCAGTCTCTTACCCCACACGAAGGCATAAATTCAGGCGTGGCTCTGCCCCATAATCATTTGCTCATGCAAACCGGAATGACACAGTAGCTTGAGACTCCATTAAGAAGATTTCTGGAAGAAGTTCTGCTGGTTGGTGTCATAGAGGCAGAATTATGAGCTATGTCTTTCCTTTCTTGCTACTCTGCAACTTGGGAAGAAAAGGAAGGAGATATTAATTACACCCTGGCCCCTTTCTCAGTGATCTCTCCCATAGGCACAAGCAGCAGCTAAGCTTAATTTTGCTGCCATTGGCAAAGCAGAGCAATCCTGCATCTGTGTTGGTACAAGTTAACGAGCAAGTCCACAGCAAGCTATCCCAAGCTATTAGTACAAACTAATGAAGTTCTAAAACAGCATCTTGACTTACAAAACCAACACTTCCTACTTTTCAAAACACTAGGCCATTTAGAGTTATACAATACACACTTAGCATAATGTGACTTCAGAAGTGTGATGTATTCTGCTAAATATCAACTAAGTATCCCACTTCTGGTCTCTGTATTTAAACAACAATTAAAACCACAGAATTTGCAGGTTTGACTTCTGACGGCAGCAATTTGTTGCAACCTTGGCTTTCAAGAAAACCTGTTGAACAACTATTAGGTCAGTTCAAGAAAGCAATGCTCTATTCCATGACTTGCAATCTCAAGCTAAATGCTACATGCACCAGCTACAAATACTTCAAACACCTGCGCCTTTGGGACACTGCACAAAGCCTTTCATAGAATTGTAGGGTGATTTAGGTTGGAAGGCACCTCTGGAGTCCCCCATTGCTCAGTAGGGCCACATAGATCCCTCTTCTCCAGCTATGTCACCTATCTGCTTCCTGCAGCGAGAGAAAGCAGGAGAGATATATAATCCCAAAGCTAAGGGCTGTTGTAGAGAAAGACTATGGACAAGGAAGTTTTCTAATGTCCAGAACTTATTTAATAATTAAATTTTTGATTTCAAGGTTAGAGGAAGACATTTACATCTTACAGACCATCTTCTCTGACAGCTTTAAAAGCCCTGCTTTTAAAGTAGCAGCGGCTCTATTTGGTTAAATTCACTATGCAGAAGTCAATAGTAAAAAGCAAAGAACTAAACATTCCTATAAACACTGATCTTTTTGGACCACAATCAAGTAAGAGTATTACAAAGCTGACCTGCTTCGTTATACCTGTGGAAGCACTAGTAGGTGCATTCATGGGGAAAGGCAAAAGTGCCTCAGCTTTCAGATGATTAAGAACAGATAAACATTTGCTATTTGTGAAGGATGGAAGAGGGAGTCTTCAGGTCTGGATCAATTCTGTGATATGATTCTCAAAACTCATACTGATGCCTCCTGAAATGAAACTCGCTATAGACAAGGAGCATCAGGAGGAATATCCTCTAACCCTCTTACACAAAGGCAGTACATGTACAGACACGTCTAGATTGCAACCAATGGCAAGCCCCAAATCTCAATGACAGTACAAACTAAAAATCCGAACAACATATAAAATGGTTTAGTTTCATCAACCCACCTTGATGTCATCCAGTTTCAGCAGCCCTGCTTTTTTAGCTTGTGTGTTAATGCTAGGGGCTGCGATAAACTGGAGGGACATGGAACCCTTGATCTCTAGGTCATCCACTCTGAGACACCTGAGGTGCTTTTTCGGGGAGACACTAGGAGCCCCAAGTGTGTTATAGCTGCTATGCAAAACCAGAATCACATTTAATACTAGAAGAAAACATCCAGTCAGAGATGAATGTTTAAATACAATTGTAAATGCAATTGCATTTTCCTAAATAAAAAGGTGAAGTGTAAGAAGCATAGATTGAAGAATTTTTTAATGACATAGACCAGTCTGGCTTGTCTTCAGAAGAAAATTCAACTCAATTAAAAAACAAAAAGCCCAAGCCAAACCAAAACAGCCAAACAAATAAAAAAGAAGAATTAACTTTTTTTTTCCTGTGTGACAGAAACAGGGACTAATGAAGGCAGTATAGGTTTGGCAAGAAGATGGATGATATGCCTAAAAGTTATTCACTTCTACAGCTCCTTTTTGTATTAAAAAAAAAAGGGACAAAACTGAGTTAAACAGACATCTATGGACAGTTAAGAAAATGTCAGGTTTCAAAGAAAAATCTTTAACACCTAAAAATTGCAGCTTTGCACATTGACAAAGATTACTTATGAGCACAAGTTCAATGGCTTTGGAGAGGAGTCAGCGAAAATAAAATTTCAAGAAATGTCAGGAAGGATCGATCTCTCTTAACTCCACTGGCCACATTCAGCTCTCATGTTAGCAGGTGATCCAATAAAAATGTGAATAAATACAACCCATTGTTTTTAGACATCAAAGGTCACTACATTGTGTTAGATAAGATTACTGCAAACTAAGCATGCATCAAACCTATGAACTTTGGGAGTTATTATACATGAAAACATCTATGCTACTCTGAAGAACTTAACAAAGGTTTCATAAGCCAAAAGAGCTGTTAGGAGTCTATGATGCATGAATAAGTAAGAGAATTAGAATTGTATTACTTTCTTTTCATAACAGTTTATTTATGTTTTGAGTTTAGTGATGTTAAAATGCAACATTTATATTAATCCACAGAATATATATGTCAACTTCCAATTTATGAATTATTTAGTTACTTAGATCCTATTAAATGTTTGGTGGGTCATATACATGATACAGAATATCACTATCATGTACCAGCTGTAATGGATTTCTTAAATGAAAGTGTTAAATTGTTGAAACCTAAGGACAGCTGTTCAGTGTGCTCTTTTTTCCTCGTTATCCCCTTCAGGGCTTTTTTTGTACAGGTAGGGACGAAATTTAGGGTATAGGGGTTTTTTTCCCTTTAACAGTTTTTGAATTTTATATTGAACAGCTACAGGAAAAATAAAAACTTGTCTTATAGAATCATGACATAGTAGAAGTTAATTATTACTTTGACCCTTGGTACAGGTCCTTATGTTGACTTAAATGAAACATGATCTTTATGATTTTTCTTTTAGTTAGGGATTCCACATGTGAATGAAGCTTAAGTAAAAACTATTCCTTTTTCGTGTGTGTATTTTAACAATTTCTATTAAGATCCCAAAGGTATTGCATCTTAAACAGAAACCACCTTATATATAGAAGACACTTTATATTTCAGAGAAAATTATTTCCTCGTATCTAATAAAGAGTTTCATTTTGTACTCCTGTAATTCCAGCTGTGAAATGAACATTGCCCAAAAGATGCTACAAAACATTGCAGTCACTTCTGAAGATGTGGGATGTAAATATTTATAAGGTTTTTAAGATTTCAAGTCTGCAAACTCTAGAAGTGGGAATGTCAGCTTTATTTATTTATTTATTTATTTATTTACTACAGTTACTCTGAGTATCACCACAGAAGTGTGATAACAGCACACTTCTATAAACACAGAAATATTCAAAAACTACCTCATGCAGACAAGTCTTATCCAGTGCATAAAACGTATTTGTGAAAACCTTTTTGTGATCACTAATTTACTTACAGCATTGTGCTTCCAAATGGCTGCAAAAGCAGTTTAGAAAATGAAATACCACAGAAGTTGCTACTGTGATTATATCCATTCATTTATGTGGGGAAGTCTTAGAAGCTGTGTTTTTTTGCTGGCTGTTGTATATCCAAGGATCAAAGGTAGTTGCAGTGCTTGTCTAAATTATTTTCACTAGACACTGGCTTTTGCAAAGAATTGAGGGACAGATCTGAAACCAAATTAAGATTCTTATCACAATGCCTAATCTCTATGTGCCTGTCCCTTTAGAGACCTATCAGAATCCCAAGGTTAGTGACCTTCTTTACGTGTTTTACGTGTTCATGGGGAGTTAACCTACAAGTTGGTGACTGTAAGTCGAAGACTTTTTACATGTTTATAGAACAGTCTCCAGAAAATTTCAGGCTCTGGTGATTTTCTGTCTACTGACAGGATGACCTGTTCTCCACTCTGCAGGGAAACAGAAATGTATCTTGTAATTGGGAAGTCCTCACTAAAGTACCTACTAAGCTGGCAGCTTATTTGGTTGGCTTGCCACACTCTCCCGTCTTCAACAAACTTTCAAGGATGATAATCAAGTCACAAATAATTGTGTGCAGGCAGCCTTAGCCTCCTCCAGCTCTCATTTAGCTGTTTTGGTGACAATGAATTGCCTGCAGTTGATCTCCCTCTGAGAACACCAGGCAGGCAGCTCAGGAGTGAATGATTTCCATGAAACACTTTGTGCACTGCCTGTGCAGAGAGTGCCTGGCTCGGTAGCTCAGGTGGGATGCAGACCTTTCAAAAATGCAGATCAATCTGACTGAGGGACAGCGAGCGGGAACATTTTCTTTCAGTGCTTGGTTGACCTTGGTACCAGAGGAAGCAGCACATACATAACTTTTCATGGAAAGGTGCCACACTGGTGGGCACAGGTGTGCAGGGGGCTGTCCCATGTGTTCCCACCACTGCTCTCCATGGGGATGTCAGAGCAGTGGCATGGGCTGGGCTCCCCCGCCAGCTGCATCCTGAGGAGCTGGACACCCAGCATCAGGAACTCATGGAACTTTGCTGCCAACTCCCATGTTTTCAAACATTTTTTATTTTTTTTTTGGTCCCACCTCTTCTTTAAAAAAAAAATATATATATATATATATATATATATATATATATATATATATTTGGATGTTTTTCCTGTTCCTGTCGGTTGCAAACACTATGGGAGTTGGCGTGTGGGGAGATGAGGGAGTATTGGCTGTGCCTCTCTTCCTGCCTGTCCAGGGCATGGTTCCTTATTGCAGCAACTCCCGACTGCCCAGGAGATTAGGGGGCTGCTCTCTGGTGGTGGGGGGCCAGAGACAGGTGGCAACTGTGTCCAGTTACCTTATTACAAGGAATAACCCTGAGTACCAGTACAGATTGAGGGTGACCTGCTGGAAAGCAGCCCTGCGGAGAAGGACCTGGGTCCTGATGGACAGCAAGCTGTCCATGAGCCAGCAGTGTGCTCTGGTGGCCAAGAAGGCCAAAGGCATCCTGGGGTGCTTCAGGAAAAGCATTGCCAGGAGGTTGTGGGAGATGATTCTGCCCCTCAGATCAGCCCTGGTGAGGCAACTTCCAAAGTGCTGTGTCCAGTTCTGGACTCTCCAGTACAAGAGAGACATGGAGCTCCTGAAACGGGTCCAGCTGCTATGGAGATGATTAAGGGGCTGGAGCATCTCTCTTACAAGGAAAGGCTGAGGGAGCTGGGCCTGTTCAATCTCAAGAAAAGACAGCTGAGAGGGGTCTCATCAATGATTATCGGAAGGGAGGGTGCCAGAAGCATGGAGCCAGGCTCTGTTTGGTGGTGATGAGCAATAGGACAAGAGGCAATGGGCAGAAACTGATGCACAGGAAGTTCCACCTGAAGCAGAGGAAGAACGTCTTGATTGTGTAGGTGACAATGCACAAGAACAGATAGCCCAGAGAGGTTGTGTCCCTCAAAGGAGTTATTCAAGGACGATCTGGAAGCAACCCTGTTCAATGTGCTCTAGGATGACGCTGCCAGAGCAGGGAGGCTGGGCCAGGTCACCCAATGTGGTCCCTTCCAACCTCACCCCTCCTGTGGTTCTGTGATCATATTAGGTAAGGGTATCAGCGTTTCCAGGAAACAAAACATGTGCATTTCAAACACTCCTCGGGAATACACAGTAGTATTTCTTTTGCCCCTAGAGCACCGTTCCGTCCAGCCACGGCACCAGGGAAGCTGTGGTCTCCGAGCAACCCCCGAGCCGCCCCACAAACCCCCTCGCCCCCGCCCCCGCACCGCGGCCTCCCCGCCCGGCCCCGCCTCCCGGCAGCCCCCGCGCGCCGCTCGGACTCGCGAGAATCTGGGCTCTCGCGACAGCGGGGCGCCGCCATCTTACCCGCTCGCTCGGGCGCTCGCTCCGTCGGGCGCTGCGGCTCAGGCGGCGGGGGGGCCGCCCGTCCCGGACCGCGCCGCCGCCGCCGCACTCGGCCGCGCCGCCCTCCGGCGGGGGGAACTCGCGCAGCGCCCGGGACGCGCTCCCCGGCAGAGGAACGGCGAGAGCGGGGCCCGCGGGAAGCAGCCGCTGCTCGACTGGTTCCGCCCCCTCCGTGTCGCTGGGCCTCCGGCCCCTACCGGGCAGCCTCTGCCGAACCGGGAGGCGGCGGAGGGTGCGGGGAGGCGCGGCGGGAGCCGGGGTGCCGGCCGGCGGGGCGGCGCGGACCCCGCCGCCGGGGCTGCTGCTGCTGCTGTTGCTGCTGGCGGGGAGGCGGGGGGCCCGGGCCGCTCTGGATGGTGGTTAAAATGATCATAGAAAACTTCGAGGCGCTGAAATCCTGGCTCAGCAAAACCTTGGAGCCCATGTGAGTAACCGCGACCCTTCCTCACTCCCTCGAAATAAACCTTCCCCTTGCAGAAGAAGATGGGGATCCGCAGGGGCGGGAAACGCGGTGCCGGCGAGTCCCGGCAGGGCGTCCCGGGAGATGCCCTCCCAGCGCCCTTCCCTCCTGGCCGCCGTGTGTGAGGGGCTGCGTCGTTCTCCCGCTCTCCCGGCGCCGTCTTCGGCCGGGAGGTAGGACCATCTCCCTCCGGAGGATGCAGCTTCCCCCCCTAGCGACCGCGTTCCTCTTCCCTTTGTAGCCCAGGGAGAGCGGGAGACGCTCTGTGTGCGTGTGCAGCTCGTCGTGCCCCGCGCTCAGCCCCCGGAGAGGCCGCGTTAATGAGCACGGCCCGCCGCCCTGTGCAGGGACCGGGAGCTCGGGTGCCACTGGGGCGTCCTGCGGGATGCTGGGATCTTCCCAGTAGCATTTTCTGCAGACTCGTCGAACATCATTCTTGGTTATTTTGAGTATTTGACGCTCTCTGGTTTCCCTTCCCCCAATTAAAAATTGCATCAGTAGAGGACTTGGGAGTAGGAGCCCCAGAGAATAATTTGACTGTTTGTGAATACGTGCGTGGCCTCTAAGCATAACATCCATGTGAGTAAGTGGGGCTTTTATGCAAATGCGTCTACCTTCTCTGAATGGTATTTTAGTTGAACTGAAGTGTGAACTTAGTTTTAAAGGTTTATTTTCTGGAAGTATGGTGTCTGCAGATGAAAGCATACGCTTTTCTTGTCATTCTGAACCACTATTTTAACATGTCTAAATTAAATTGCTGGACTTTGATTTGGGTTAAATGAGCTAGAACTCCTGAATTCAGTCTCATGTTAGCTTCTGCACGGAGGTGTTTGCCCACTGCAGGTTTTACTCCTGACGAGTTCACATGGGGGGAGGGCAAAATTTGCTTTCCGGTTTCCATAGCCATTAGTTAAGTGTATGTATGTACAGGTACAGTTTGTAGGGCTTGTGCTGAAATAACTTGGAAAAGCTGTAAAATGCTGGGACATTTTTAGGAGAGCTTCACTTGAGTTGTTCTTTTGCTTGTTTGGGGTGTTTTTGTTTTGTTTTGTTTTGTTTTGGTTTTGAGTGGTAGTGGGGGAGGTAGTGGTTCTCCTTTATTCCATAGGGGGTCTAATCCAGACCACATTGAAAAAGATGAACTATGAATTTATTGTGGACTTTGAATTAAGCCTGCACCAAATTGTACTGAGTGTCTTCATTATGAAAGGTTTGACATGTAAGATTTTTGTTTTGGAGGGAAAAAAGGGCATGATCATTCATCTTGTAAAGCTGTAGTTTGGGGAAGGTGAATTACTTTTTTTCTTGGGTCAGTATAATGCAATATGCTGTGTTCTGGGGTAATAGACTTCCCTAGTCCTCTGCTGCACAATGCTCTCTATTAGTTTCTGGGTACTTTCTTGTATGAATATTTTGTTAATGGCAGTCAGCAGTTTGGCAGTATTTTAGGGTGTGCTGGTTGAGAGGCTTGGAACAGACTCAGGGGGTCCATGTTTCTTTGTTTGAATATTAAACCTTGAGCTCTCTTAGCAGTTAAAGGGAGAAATGGAGATTTTCAGCTTTTGTGATCAGTGTAATTTTCTGCTTTTTTTCACTAAGAAGACCAGCGTGTATCTGTTAGGTTAAATGTGGTGTGTGAGCAGATCAAATGTGGTTGTCGTTTTGGAGAACTATGGAGAGCTAGGGAGATGCTGGTATGGAAGACGAAGAGTTTCCTGAATTTTTTGCTTTGGGAGGAAACAAACAGTGACTGTCATTCAGTTTTCTGCACTGTCCTGTGTAACTGCATCATTGAGTAGATGTTAGGATTAGTGGAGATGTATTGTCCTTTCCTAGCAGTCAGATACTCTTGGAGGTGCTTTTGGTGTCAGCTATCTGAAGTGTGTGACTACAGCCGTAGCTTCTGGCTGTATGAAAATTTCTAAAGAAATAACTGTTGCACTGCTAGTGCAGTGAGGCTCTAGCTAACTGCTGATCCTCTGGAGGTGTTGGTGTGTTGCTGTAGCCCAAAAATGATTTTTGACTTGTCTTTTCCTGTTAATGAAACCAAAGTGCCAAGTGTGCTTGTCTAGTGGCTCTTTCAGAAACCTTTAGCTACAAGATATGTAGTTTAACCTGCTAAGGACACTAAGAAAGACACCATTGTATTAGATCATTATGGAGGTGATGTCTTGGTGGTTTTAAGGGGAGAAGTGCATTTAAGAAGAAACATACATTTTATACAAACCTGCCTAGATCTATATTTATGTGCTAGTTACCTAGAGCTGAGTAGTTAGAACATGCTGCACTTTCCAAGTTGCCTTTTCCAAGGAGCTAGCATTTTTTAATCAGGATGTATAACTTATACCAAAGGCCATAATGCATGTACTTATTAAACCTAATGTTTCAGAATTAAAATATAGCAATAGCCACAAAAATGTGTCATTTTATCTTTAAACAGTTCTAAAAATGCTGAATTCTTAATATAATGAAACAAGTGTGTTATGTAATTATAGGGACTGGACATGATTTGGTTGTTGGATTGCTTTCACATGGAGTCTCCGGGAAACACTGTTCATAGACTAGAATGTCTGAAGGAGAGGCATAGTGGAGGATTTAGGATTTGGAATTTTTTGGTGGTGGTAGGTTGGTTGTTGGGTTTGTTTGTTTTGGGCTACTGTAATGCCTTTGGCAAAGCCTTGGTGATCTTCCATACAAAAAGGACTTATCTGAGTTTTGTCTTGCTGCAGTGAGGCAGAAACTGCAAATGCTGCCATGCTGGTGCATTTGCACAGTCCAGCTCTGTTTGAGGGGTAGTAGGTCTCCAGGAGCTTTCTACAGCTCTTCAAGAAGAGGCTGCTTTTGTGCTTTTGGAAATAACTCTTTGTGCAACTCCATGTGGTGTACAGAGAATTGCTAAATATACACACAGAATCATTGCAGATCCAGCCGTGTAAATGTCGTACCAGTACAAATAAAGTGGCAAGAGGCTTTTTGTGCTGTGGCTGCTCTGTGTTTGACTGGAATTATCTTGTATGTTCAGCTCCAGTCAGCTCTGTAAAGAAGGCATTTGTTACCAGTCATCCTTGTTGCTTGCAGACAGCAATGAGCTAAGTTTCTAGCGTTACACACTTTCTTGTGGCATGGCATGGTTTCTGTCAAGTGTTGGAAAATAATGTTAAACTTGGAGTATTACTGTATGCCTGTCACTTCTGATTTCTATGCTAACAAGACACTCACTGAGCCTGTCAATTGTGATGGGTTTCTCTTCTACAAGTCCATTTCAGATACTCTGTGAAGTATGTACATAGTCCTTGTTGGACTAGCAGGATCTGGCTTGGCAAAGTTCCAAGTAGGGATTTCTTTAATTTTTTTCTTGAATTTGTTTGAATCTCTACTTGTGAAAAAAAAAATAGCTTTTTGTACTAATGCTACACTCACAATTTTGCTTTTATGACGCTGTGATGTTCTCCCCCGTGCCCTAATTCTCTACACTGGGAAGTTTCCTTGGTTTTAATTACCTTGTGTAAAATAAATTAAATTGAAATATATCTGTGGCCTGCTGAATTTCAGTTTGATTAAGGCTCCCATATCTATTTTTTTCCCACTTCACTGTATTTATATAATTGTGAATGTTTTTTCCTGTACTAAATTGAACTTGAAAAAAAGATGAAATGCCTACAACAACATTTATGCAGTATTTAGGCATACCTCATTGAAATGGAAAGGTATTTTGCATTGGTGGATTCTGTAAGTGAATGTTGTAACAATCTACATCAGATGGAATAAAATGAAAATTGTTTAAAGAATATTTTGAGTATATTTATCACTGGAATATTTTATAGCAAATGATCTGTGTCCTCTGGTGATATGCCCTCACCATTCTTTGTTTGTCAACCTTTTCAGCCCTTTTTTTTTTTTGTTTCACATGTTGCTGACAAAAGGTAGCAAATAAAAAAAGGTTTAACAGTGGTGTAAGGAATATGTTAATAAGCCAGGACATTGAGAGCATAGAAATAAGTTAAAATGAAAAACCTTGTCATTCCTTTCATGTGGCACATCATCCTACCCATAACACTCATTGTGCCACCATGAGATTTCTCTCATTTTCCATGAAACTTCCTAAGAAGTTCAGAAGCAATAAGCATTTCTCTTCATTTCCCTTGATTTGTTAACACTTTGCATGAAGCTATTTGTAACCAAGATAAATAAAGGACAAAGGCACATCAATGGTATGTAATTTTTAACACTAGTTATTTTTCTGCATCTGTTATGAAACTTGATAGTCTGTTCACCTGACTCACAGAGAGCTACTGTGTTTGAGAAATCAAGGTTCCTAGCTTAGAGTGCTGTTACTGCTAAGCTTCTTTGTAAAAATATTACATTAATATTAAAAGATTGGTATTATTAGGTATAGTTGAAAGCAGAAATAAGAGGGAGAAAACTCCTGTTACAGGAAATCTGTTTTTGTCCTTACTGCGAATATCAGCAGTGAAGTGAAACCCCTTTGACTGCATTGCAAGTCACAGAGGCACTGTGATGAGTTTTGCTTTCTGCATTGAATGGGTGTTGGAGAGCCAGCAAGCTGACAGCTGTTCTGCCTCATGAGAGCTGTCTTGAATCTAGGGGTGGCATTCTAGGCTGCCAATTACTGGTTGCAGCTGTATGAACATGTCAGATCTGGGTATCATAATAATTTAGAACTGATTTAATGGCATCATTAGCTTGAATAACAGCTTTGGAGGCTGCAGCGTTCCTCAGTATGTTTCTATTGCTTTAAGTACTGATAGAGAGTTAATGAAGGCGAGTATGGTAAGAGTGGTCCTCAGCCATGATAGTGTCTCAAGATAAGAGTTGGATCTTGCTGAATGAGTTTGTCATTCATTTTACTTATTGAACACCATAGCTTTTTATAGATTTTTTTTTTTTTTTTTTTTTTTTTTTTTTTTTTTTTTTAGTAACAACAGAGTGGTGCAACTGCCTGAATTAGGCTGGCTTCACTGCCCAGTATGCAGTGTACATCTTTCTGCACCCACTCAGCCCTGCAAGTATGAAGCATTTCTCTCAGTCTTCAAACACAGCCATGTCCACCTTGGTTAATATCAAGAACT
This sequence comes from Phylloscopus whistleri, assembly GCA_017589585.1. Lineage (NCBI taxonomy): Eukaryota > Metazoa > Chordata > Aves > Passeriformes > Phylloscopidae > Phylloscopus > Phylloscopus whistleri. Next base: position 1,660,729 of record JADMLD010001396.1, read on the forward strand.
GAGCAGTATTTTAGCAATCTGTCTTCAGGCAACAAAACTAGACTCTGAAATTTAGGTTGTTAACTCTCAGGATCAGAGCACGACAAATAGCATGCACCTACATGTTATTTCCTTTACAGCAACACCATTTGTTGCCTGGAGGACTACAGACTTGCTTTTGAGGTTTCAGTGTGTTGTGGTAGTTTAAATTTGTCAAGGAACTAGTTTCAGGATTTGCAGCTTCTTTTTGGTTTGTCCATTAATTGTAAAACTGAAGAAAAAATCCCTTTGTGTAGCTTCTTTACATCTTAAAAAAGTAGTGTGTGCATACAACATAAGCTATGTGTTAACAAGGGCTTTTGAACATACAGCTGCACCAGCAATGTGTTTTTCCAAACACCTTTAGTATCTATTCCACATATACTGCATTTCTCAGTTAGGACTAATGTCTGCAGTTGGCCAGTGATTTAAAAAGTCCAAGTGGGTTCTCAGAACATATTTTATATTAAAAAAGTGAGTATTGGAAACGGACAGGTTAAAAAGTGTTTAATGAATTGCAAAGTACTCAAATAAGAAGAAAAGACTGTACTGAGAGGTGACTCAGCCAAATTACTTTTCCTTTTTCAGATATTGTCTACAGCAAAAAAAATTAAGGCTTAAATTTACCCTGACAGCTTCAGCTTTTCTGGTTTATCTTTATTTGAAATAGTAATTTCAAATAATGACTGCAAAACCAGGTGAGGTCAGAAACATGGGGTTTTGAACTTTCCTGTGACCTTTGTTGAACTGTTCCTTCTGTTATTGAGCAAAATATTTGATTGGGAATTGCTTTACTTTTTGAAGCTTCTATCTGTTGCATAGCAATTGGAGGTATCCATATAATTCTCTGAAGGATATGTAGAGATCTAGCAAAAGAATTCTTCCATCTATGCCATCTATTCAATACTATTTATTAAAGCAGGATTACATGAGCAGTCTCCCTTGTTTAACAGAGAGGAGTAGGCACTGTGTATTTTCTGACTTAAAGAAAGACTGCAAAAAAGTATTACTAGAAGTAAGAACATTTAACATTGCTAGGAACAATGATAGAAATTGGGTGTTAGAAAACATACTATGGTGTTTAATGGTAGCACACACTGGGATGTACTTACTGCAGTGGAAATGAATTCAGATTACTTGTGCCAGCTGGTGTTTGTTTGTTAAAGAAAACATAAAAGCGAAAACAGGAGGAGAAATTTGTGATTACAGATGCGTATTAGTGCTTGCAGCACATGCCTACAGAGTGTTCAGGGGGTGGAGATAGGAAATTGGGGTAGAGTTGCAAAATGTTTTTCTGCATGCTTTGATGAATGTGACCATTTTTCTAGTAGCCAGGCGATACCATAAGAATGAAGTTACACGTAAAGTTCTGTCACACTTGTAATGCACAGATTGTGTTTGTGGTGACGACTGATGTACCACACAATATTGAGGTTTAGTTAAGGATTCAAACCTGTATTTTATAACTGCTCACTCAGTGAGCAGTAGAATCAAAATATAACTTTTTTATTCATTTTTAGAGTAACTTTCTCTATTATCTTTCAATCTGCAAGAATATAGATATATATATATAGTATGATAAATCCTTGTTCTACACCTTATGTTTGCTGCTCATCAGCATGGGTGCCTTTCCTGTTTTCTTTATTCTCACATTACTTGGTAACAAAGCAAAGTCAAATCTTAGAGCATAAAATACAAGACAAGGAGGTTTAGAAAAACTCACAAAGCTAGCTCAAAATCGGTGAAAAATCCATGTATGCACAACAAAGACAGAGCAAGCATATTGCGTATTATTCACACACAAAGGCTGCTATTCTCTAAGAAAATACTGTTAAGCTAGAGAACATAAGATCTTGTTTATCAGAAAAACTCAAGGCCCCATAATCCAAACCAGCGGATTTTGACTATACCAATGGATGGAGAATTTATACATTTCAGAATTAAGTTTGAGTGAAACAGTGGAAAGGAATTGCTTTTTAAAAAAGCTCCCCCCAAACCAAATGATTAAAGATCATGTCTAGAACTCTTGATAGCTGTAAACAAATTTTCAGGCAGACTTCCTTTATTCACAGTTTCGTAAACATTAAATTTATTTTTTACTTCATGAGACCAGTTGGTCCTCTCTTCCACCACTTGAGGTTGTTAGCAGTTTAACTTTAGCATCATCTTAAAAAAAAGACATCTTAAAAAAAAGGCATTTTACAAGCGTTTGAAGAGCAATAAAAGATCAGATTGTAAACCGGTTAGATCTATTTGAGATACTACGTACAGAAACAGGCTTCACAGTAGTGTGGAGAAAACAGATTAATTGTTTGTGGGTTTTTTTCAAACTTCGAAGAACAGATGCAGAAGAGGAGACTTCTGTTTCAAATCAGTACCTAGAAAAGGATGTCAGACTCTCTGTAAAGATCATTTGCAGTTTAATTTAAAAAAATTAAAGCACATAAAATCCTAATGTTGATTTACAAAAGCATCTTCATCTCACTCTACCACAAAACTCACTGTATTCATTATTGCTTAATTAGTGTCAATTAGAAATAATTTGCCTTTTAGTATTTTTTTAAAAAATAGTATTTGTTAAGTAGCCAAAATTGAAAGCATGCCAGTTCTTATTGTTGTAGAAATTCCCCTGTACACACTGAATAATAATAATAGTAGAATTCAGTACAATTGTTTTGCATTGTTCATATGTGGCTGTACAGGGTGACAAACGTTGAAACATGTGAATGAGTACACAGCAGGAAGTGATCCTATGTTTTGCAAATTAAAAGTACATTTTCATTGAGAATATTTTCATAAGCATATATTGGAGTTGGGTGCATGGGTTCAAGTCTTGGGGTAGACAGGATTGCTAAGATTTCTGAAGTCATCTTGGCAGGGGGTATGAAAGCATTAACTGTTCATTATCTTAAAACATTTTCTGTTTGTTTGGGTTTTGAGGTTTTGTTTGTTGGTTTTGTGCGGCTTTGTGGGTTTTTTTGGTGTGTTTCTTTCAGGGGATAGTTTATGGTTTATTTTGTTACGGTTTAGGTGGCTTTCCAGAGAAGATTTTTCTGGTTTTATCCTGCTCATGAAAGGGGAATTGCTTTAAACTGAATATGAGGTTGTTGTATAGTCAGTGCTGTAGGAGCTGGAGAATTAAAACACTGTAGTAGCTAGGAGCAGTAGGTTTTCACCTTCTGGACTGACGAGGGGTTTCCTTCTCCCCACTAAATTTTGAGTGTACGTGTCATTTAAGTAAGTTGTAGCAGATTTTGAACAATGGCAGCTGACTGTATTATCGAACGAGAACCAAATTTGTGGAAATGGAAATTAAAAAAGAAAAACTGAGGATAAAAACCACCTGTCATGATGAAAAAAGCGCATTAATTTTCCATGGCGCGATTCAGCTTGAAACTGGGAAGGTATTGAAAACCTGAAGGTGCATGAAGGAACAGTAAAAGAGTTAATAACTTTGCAAGGATTGAAAGGTTATGAAATGCTGGTCTTAGGGCCTGCTGAAGGCTGACAGGGAACTCTCACTGCAGCCTGTGATGAATACTGTTCACCACTGGACTTTTAGCTAGTCTGCTTGGCTGATGTGCTCAGGTGCTTGCAGCGGTAGAGACCTACTGTTCTCACTGTAAGAGGTTGCTGTCAGGTTGTGTGCTGACTTGGTGCTTGGACAGTATTTTTTTCTGGATGGAGAATTGTTAGACCTGAGTGGGGCAAACTAGATGTGAAAAATGTCTGAAGAATTTTCAGTCAGTGTGAAGTCTGGTTTTTGATTCACAGTATATATTTTCATTTTGTTCGTTTAGTGTGCGTGGGTTCTTTTGGAATGTAGACTGATTATGATCTCCCATTTCCTGTATCTATAAATAATGCAGACTAACATGGAATAGAGCAGTACGTCCACTAGCAGCCCAAGTTGCTTTTTCAGCATGAGATTCTACTATTGCCTGCTTTCTAGAGGATGCTGGGTTACATTTGAAGCTCTGACATTTAACTTCAGGGCTTTGTGTGCTGGGCCCAAGCTATCCCTAAGTGATGCTGACAGATCAGCTTCCTTTGCTTAGTGGATATGTTTGCATGGGGGATATTGCTTGCTGTGCAGGAGATAAGTTTCTCTGGTGAGAGGAATTAGATGGTGCGATAAGTTTGTTTAGGGATTGGGGTTCTTTTGCCCGGTGTCCAAAATAATGTCATTTCAATGATCAACATTCAGATTAGTAATTAAGCTTCAGCATTTGTATCTTACTCATTGTGGAAGGGATTTCAAACTTCTTGTTCCTTTATTATGACTACTGGATCTCTATGCTAGAGCAGTATTTCTGTAATGTTCATATTCAGTGCAACTCCCTGACCACATATTAATTTTTCTTATTGGTTATTTTTGCTAGAAAGCATGTACAGTTAGGATGCATCGATGCAGTTTTTTCTTCTTGTCATTCTTTAAAACATTAGGACAAACTTTGATGACACCCAAATAAGCTGTCTGTATCACAGACAGTATGCACCAGTATGCATCCATTGAATCCTGCGTTATTTTGTGGGGCCTGAAGTCTTCCTTTGATGCTAAATAAGGAGATTAAGTTGTTTAAGACCAGTGTCGTACCATTTCATTAGTTACTCCCTTTTGAAACATGAATAGTTTTGTGCAGTAGTCTCACTTGCTTTGGCAGGCTTTACAACACCACCACAAAGTTCATTGTAGATTCCTATTTGTGAAACATTGTAAAAAAATGCCAGTTATATTAAATAATGTTCTACTGGATACATGGCTTTCTTCATTTTAAGTTCTTTGTTGGTGTGCATACTACCATCAGCTTCTACCTTGAGGCACTCTGTATGTAATTGTAGGTTGATTTCTGAATTCAGATGTGAACTGGATAATGATCCCCTAATTTCCCTCAATTTTCAGTGTACATCTTATAGAAATGTCTGTTACAATATATGAATTTAGGCTTTTGAAACCAAGTTTGTAACTGAAAAAAATCAGTTTCCGTTTTCATGGTGTTCATATGTAAGTAGTAATAAGAGCTTTGAAAGTGTATTTAGGAGAATACCTGAGGGTCTGATTTTTTTTTTTTTTTTGGTAGCATAGATTACTTCTGCTGTATCCCTGTATTAATTTGTAATTGGATGGACTGACTTTTCCCAGATAACAGTTACTCAGTGTTACATTCAGAATTATTGATTCCTTCTTTGGGGAGTTAGGGAAGTATTCATTGTCCTTTTTTTTAATACAGAACAGTTAGGCAGTTGCTGTTTCTTATGAAATAGTTCTAGTTTTCTTTGATGTTCTCTGTGCAGTATTGTTAGGGAATATTCTAGGCAATTGTTCTTTTGAAAAGGAAAGTGATACTTAGAAACTTTATGTATCTGGACTCTGTTTTGAAAAATACACCTGAGTATTTTTCAATGGCTTTGGTAGGAAATGGTTTTGCCCTATATATGTATTGGTGATACCAGTTTCAGACATTAATTTCTGTGATTAAATTGCCTTTTTTTTCCTACTTAATTTATTTGCAGATGTGATGCAGATCCATCTGCCCTAGCTAAATATGTTCTGGCTTTGGTAAAGAAGGATAAAAGTGAAAAGGAGCTGAAGGCATTGTGTGTTGATCAGCTGGATGTATTTCTCCAGAAAGGTATGGGCTTTGTCATAAAATTAGGATTGAGTGAAAATTCTGTGTTCAATTCATTCAAGCAATCATTTGCCATAGAATTGGGCTTTGATCTCTTTATTAGCTTTGTTACTTTGTAGAATGTAATTCAGTTTTCATGAAGTAATTTTAAAAAGCCCAGGTGTATAGAATAGCATGCATATAGTAAGTATATGTTTTGTTAGTACTCACAGAGGCCCAGAATCATAAAATGGTTTGGGTTGAAAGGAACTGGAAAGATTCTCCTGGGCAGGGATTTCTCACACTAGACCAGGTTTATTAGGCCAAGGGCCTTGTCTAACCTGGTCTTGAATGCTTCCAGGGCTGGATCATCCACAACTTCCCTGGGCAAGTATTGAACCTCTGCATATATATGCCAGAAGTATTTTTCCAGATGCTTTATTAAGAGACACTAAGTAATTCAAGAATTGAATTATTGACATTTTTTTTGATTCTGTAGATGCCCTTTTAAAATATAAATTAGGAACACAGTATTTAAAGAAAATACTCTTGTTGTTTTAACTTTCTGCTGAATGCTGGTTTTGGTTGCTTGTCTGTTTTTTATGGGTTTATTTATTTATTAATTTTTAAAGCAAATGTTAATCGTGTCTTTGTATAATGGATATTTGTACACTCTTTAATTTTAGAAACTCAGATATTTGTGGAAAAACTGTTTGATGCTGTGAATACAAAAAGCTACCTACCTCCACCAGAACAGCCATCATCAGGAAGCCTGAAAGTTGAATTTTTTCAGCACCAGGAAAAAGAGACAAAAAAGGAAGAGGTGGGCTTTGATTTTAATTTACATGTACATCTTTTTTCAATTTGCTTGTGTATTTAAATTCATAGTGTTCATTAGTAACAGTTATTAGTAATTTACTGTAATAATAATGTTTATTCATAATATTATTAATAATTACAATAATAAAATAAGTCAGAAGATTTGTGCTTGGCATGTTGAGCACCGCTGCACGATTTTTCTAACACAAGTGGGTGTTTCAAAGGTAAACCAAAAATGGTTTTGCTGAGGCAAAGGTAAATGAAGTCATTGAGTAGTGTAGAAGCTACAGTACAACCTGCATTAGTTCTCTGGTCAAAATTGCTGTTGTAGTTGTGCTGCACTTCAATTCTCCATAAATCCAGGCTGCCATTCTAAATGGCAATTCTCGTTCCTTCAGCTGCTTGATCCAGATAACATCCTTTCGTCACAAGTGTTTATGTTGTTCATTGAGTCAGAAGAGTTAAGTTTGTGCTTTTCAGTAGCAGCCTAGGTTTGCCTGTGTGACAGTGTTTAAAGTGTGAACTAAACTAGGTAACCTGCTGATGAAGAAAGGACTTTGATGTTGGTTGTTGAATATCCATGCCTTCTCAGATCTTCCCAAAGCCTTTATACAGTTTTTTGTCTACCTGCTGTAAAAGCAGCTGTATTTTCAGTGCAGCACTATAAAGATTGATTATTTTATTTTCTCTCAAACAGGGCTTTGAATATTCCTAGAAATAGAAATGAACATGTTATGAAGATTCTCTAATTATGTTAGAGACTGAAATATTTAATTTAGTGTTACTGCTGATTGATCAGTTTTTATTTGGTTATGCAGAAGTCTGCATTTTAGTGTACTCATGTTTTGATCTAATATATATGCTTTGAATTCAGATAGTTAAAGAGGAAGAGCGAGAGAAAAAGTTCTCTAGAAGATTAAATCACAGCCCTCCTCAGTCAAGTTCTCGCTACAGAGACACCAGGTAAAATCTTTTGCTTACCCCCTTGTATTACATCAGTAATCAGATGGATTTGGATTTTTTACTGAATTAAATACTTTGTTTCTGTGTTGTCATCTAATAAGCCTAAAAAGAAGACTTCTGTTGCTTTTATGTATGTGTAATTAAGTGATGAGAGTGTGTCAGTGTAACCTGTCTCTTGAGTTGTGCACAGCTATCATCTTTGGAGTTTTAGGAGTAATTCTGGTGTTAGATTTGCAGTTTATATTGCAGTATTTATTCTGCTTGATATTGAGTTTGAATTTTGATTTAGAAGCGTTCCCTTCTATAAGTCTTGGTGTTTCCAACTTGGGAAATATGCAGTATTTTGCAGAAACAGAACTTTATATATGTTTTTAAGTCTTAGGTATGGTAAAAATGAAATGAATAAGTGAAATTAATTTTAAAATCCTTCTGAGAAGAAAGGAGTAGCCATAAGTTACATACAATTGGTAGCTCTTCTCTAGTTTGACATTTCTTAAAGTTTTTAAGTAGTTAAGATTTTGAATTATGGCTTCATAATTCTTGAAATTAACCTCTAATATTTCATTTTTAGAAGTCGTGATGAAAGGAAAAAAGATGAACGGTCTCGGAAGAGGGACTATGACCGAAATCCTCCCAGAAGAGATTCCTATAGGGATCGATACAACAGACGGAGAGGGAGGAGTCGAAGCTACAGCAGGAGTCGAAGTAGGAGTTGGAGCAAAGAGAGGTTGCGGGACCGTGATCGAGACCGGAGCAGAAGCCGGAGCAGAACGCGAAGCAGAGGTACCAACAGTTGGTCTCTAAAATACGGTGAATGTTTTCTACAAAATTTAGAAACTAAACTTCAAAACTGTGTTCAAAATGTACTAGAGTTTCCTCTGTTGTTCTTGTTCCTTTATTCAAATTTAACTTTGTTTTCTGTGGAAATGAGGATTCTGTGATTGTGTTCTCAGTGCTTGTTTTCCTCTCTTACTCTCTGCTCTTCTTTACTACCTTTGTATTGAGGTGACTGTGCTGGCCACTTTCAAGCATTGTTGCAAGAAAGGCAGAAAAATGCAAGTTAGTTGCATTTCATTAAGTTACAGGAAGCTCATAATCTGGTTTAGGGATATACAGAAATTAATACTCATTTACAAAGGTGGAACTGGCAGAAATTGCCTGTTTGGCAGTAAGTGACTTGTCAAGCAGAACAGTACAGCTCAGTTGTTTTGATCTTGTCCCCTTTTAGTGTCATAGGTGAGGGGCTGAAATAGTTAGAGTAAATATTTGCATTTGTGCACATATCTGTAGGACTTAAAGCTTCAGTACAGTCGTTTGTAGAATTAAGTGTCTTTAAAAATGGAGTTGCTTTTTCAGCTGAAAGGAGTGCTTTTTCCCCTCAATAATTTTTGATGGTAAATTGGAAAAGAGCAGTGAAAGTAATTTTATGTCTTTGTCCTGTCTTAGACAATGTACGGGTAAAAACAGTTGGGTAGAACTCTCCTTGGTATTATTTTTCTTTCTTTAAAACAGGCCCTTAAAACCAGCAATGCAGATTTCTGGAAATAAGAGAGCAGATATTTTCCAGCTTGCTAACAAGCAAAATAAATAACATGCAGCAGTTTAACTAAAAGATTATAACACGATTAAGGCTTAATTTAAGGATTATTTACATAAACTGAAATGACAATACCATATGGACAATATTTTATAGTGAAAGCTTTGTTTCTTTTTCTTAGAACATGAAGAAAAGCTCGTTTAACCCACACTGATGAGCCATCTTTAAGCTATTTCATAATGGTCCTTTAATGTGGAGTTATTTAAGTCTATTACCTTATGTCATGACATAACTATGCTGTCTTAATTGGGATACTTACTGTTTATTTGGTGGTAATACTAGAAGATGAAGAGAGTAGTTTGTATGTATTCAGAATAAAAGGTCACTTTACTTGCTGTATGTGCCCAGGGGCGTTCCACACCTGTCAAGCATTATTATTTCATTAATAATGCTATTACTATTTCATTATTTGCTGTTATGGCAAAGCTTTGCATGCAATAAATACATGCATTCGAGTGGAACAGAAAATGAAAATCAAAAAAATGTAGATACAACAGTAACATTGTCTTGAAACATTAAAGATTTGTAACTTCTGTAGTATTTTCAAGTGATGGTTACCCTTTTCTTGCCATTGCTTCCCTTTATTCAAAAAAACTTTCCATCTGAAGTTCTTAAAATACATGCATCACTAAAGAATATGTACTCTGCCTGAAGTTAAATAGGGTATCTGCTCTACTGTGGATAGAGCTGTTATTAAAATAGCCCAGGGTCTGACTATGTACTTCACAGATTATTATTTTTCTGGTTAAACCAGAGGTGGAGGTGGTATAGTCTAACACCCTTTATCAAAGCAAATAAACTGGAGCAAGTTGCTTAGGACCATCTGGGTTATAAAAAATTCCAAGGGTGGAGACTCCAAAGGCACTCTGGGCAACCTGTAAAACGTTTCAATTACTGTGTATGTGTGTTAAGTTGATGTGAAGTAAAGATAGTTGGAGAGCAGTGGTTGCTTCTGGTGAAAAGGTGGATAAGGAATCATCCAATATAATTTTTATTTTTTTGTTACAGAAAGGGATTTGGGAAAGCCGAAATATGACATGGATAGAACAGATCCATTAGAGAATAATTATACTCCAGTTTCTTCTGTGACAAATATTTCATCTGGCCACTACCCTGTCCCTACACTGAGCAGTACTATTACTGTTATTGCTCCTGCTCATCATGGAAATAACACTACTGAAAGTTGGTCAGAGTTCCATGAAGAGCAGCTGGATCACAACTCCTATGGAAGACCTCCGCTGCCAAAGAAACGCTGTAGAGATTATGATGGTAAGTACATTTTAATTTTTAATTGCTTCCTGCAGCTATGATTGTCTGCTTTCTGAACAGATAGAGATAATTCACCTTTCTTTTTCTGATCTCCTCTAGTAAAATGGGGTTTTTTTATTGCACAATTCTTGAATGTAAACTTTGTACCACTTCTTACTGACTTTAGACAGACTGCTCTTTTAGTATTTGTATGTTTTTTGACTTGCTAGGACTATTTTCTATAAATGAAAAATAGTATATTAAAAAGTTATAAAAAAATCCAGTTTTGCCTGCGTTTTCTGTCTTATGGCATGTTCCAACCAAATACTATATTTGATGGTTTTGACAATGGTTAGCACCTTACTGATCTCATCCTGTTTCATTCTATCCTGACAATTTTTAACTACAAAGGTCTAGAGCTGAAACTTCCCAGGCTCATGTTAGACCATCATTTCTTTCTGTGTAGCTGTTTATTAAAACTGGCTAGGTTTTCACTTATCTCTCTCTTAAGCTTTCATTTTAAATGTCTTGTGCCAAAATGCACACAAGGTGCTGCTGCAGCTGGCAGTGCCTTAACTAAATTCAGCCTGTCAACCTGTGAGCTCAGGAGAGTTGAAATCTCCCCTTAAAGTTGCTTCTGAGGGATTTTGTTGTTGTTGTTGTTGTGTACCACAATGAGGACTTTAAGTTCTAGGCCAGTTTACATTCAGAACTCTGATAAGAATTTTTTTTTAAGTAAAAAAAAAATGGGAAACTGAGCTTTCACGTGTTGGCAGAGTTGTACTTACGAAGAATATCTTTGCCAGTGTACATCACAGCAGTGCTGTGGAGCAAGTGGAATTGTGAATGTGTCATTTTGAAGTTTTCTCTCTTCAGTAGCTACATGGTTCCATCATACTGCACTTCTATCTGCCCTTTCAAATTTTCAATTTTCAACTTTATCCTCTGGTGAACTTCTGGTTTTGTTTAACATTTCAATTTAATGTGCTCTATAATTCTTCCTGAAGATGAGGCAATACATACTGCTTCCCCACATCATGTTTTGAGGAAGTGGGCACTCCTCTTTCTTCCTATTTTACCAGAAGGTGTTTCAGCCTTTTCCCTGTATTGCATTGACTGGTATTTGGTGTTTGTTTTTGTGGGCACTGTTGCTAAACAGATAATAATAGGACAGTTAGGTCTAGAAGGGCCCTGTAAATGTCATCCAGTCTAGCATCCCTACAGTGGGCATGGTCATCTTCAGCAAGATCTTGTTGCTCAGTGCCCAGTCCAACATGGCCTTAAATGTTTCCAGGCATGGGGCATCCAACTGCTTTTCTGCGCAACCTCTTCGCACTGTTTCACCACCCTCATTATAATAATTTTTTTTTCTTGTATTTACTTTGAATCTACAGTGTTTTAGTTTAAAACTATGACCCCTAGTCTTATCATTCAAGTCCCACCAAAAAGTTTGAGGTACTTAAAGGCTGCAGTGAGTACTTAAATTCACTGCTCTGAGCCTTCTTTTTTCCAGTCTGAGCAGCCCCAACTCTCTCAGCCATTTCTCATAAGAGAGGTGCTTCAGGCTTCTGGTAATTTTTGTGGCCCTTTTCTGACCCACTTCTATGTTGACTTGTGTTTAAAAGAAAATAAGTGAATGTACATTCGTTTTTATATATATATAATATTTACAAAAGCATATGTTATATGTAAATAGGAAATTTTTCTCTTATGTAATCACATTAAACTATGGAAAATGTTTATAATGCGTCCTGAAATAATTGCAGAAAAGGGAAAAAATGAGTGAATTTGCTTATGTTGGAATTTCAAGGTATTAATACCTAACTTTAATAGGGGTTTCTCAGTCCTAGTGTCTGCACTTTATGCTTAGAAACAAATAGATTTTGTTAATGTGATGACATCTAGATTTCATTCTTTGCTTTCACTATTTGGTATAATTCAGTGCAGAGTTAGTTCTTCAAGAAGAATTGAACACTCTTGTGCTAGCAAGTTTCTGCAATGTCCGTGTGTGCTGAGAGTTAACAATAAAGTTTAACAGTCAATTTCATTTTCTAATCTAAGCTTCTGCTGGTATGTGGAGCTCTTAATTTACAAACTGCCACATTACACATTGAATGTCTTGTATCTACCCTGTATCAAGCTACAGCTGTTGAATGCTGACATCACTTCTTTTTGATGTTTCAGAGAAGGGTTTCTGTATGAGAGGAGACATGTGCCCTTTTGATCATGGAAGCGATCCAGTAGTGGTGGAAGATGTGAATCTTCCTGGCATTCTACCTTTTCCAGCACAACCCCCTGTTGTCGAAGGACCACCTCCTCCTGGACTTCCTCCCCCTCCACCAATTCTGAGTCCTCCTCCTGTTAACCTTAGACCTCCAGTACCACCACCAGGCCCCTTACCACCTAGCCTTCCACCTGTAACAGGTAATTAAAAAACATTAAATTCCATTTTTTTAGTAGAAAAGCCTGGATCTTACTTGAATTGTATGCAGTGCAAAAAGCTGTTTTGAAGAATCCCAGCTGTACTATAGAAAGTTGAACTGAGCTCTACTATGCCGTAGCTTACCTCAAAATTATTCTTTCTGATGATAATTGTTGGAGAGCTGGTTGTTGTAAAATGTTGCATGCTAAATGTCACTCTTTAATATGGAATAATATTTTCAAGTAAAAGCATGGCATGGCAAAATGAAATTCCTTGAATATTACAGAGAAGTTGTCCAAAATTGACTACTGTTAAAGAAGGGAAGATCCTGGAAACAACAGATCCTTACTGTTTCATTTATATTAATAGAAGTAAAGATAATTCATTACCAGATCAAATTTGTAACTGAAAATATAATTTGGAATTAATTTTGAAACTAAACTTGTAAAGTAACTAAGAAAAATTTTCCACTTTGTTTACTGTTTCACTGGAAAGTACTTCAGCTGAAGCACTAAAAATATATGAAAACTTATGTTCCTGGCTGTCATTTATAAAGTAGGCAAAGTTTGGTGCTCAGTTGCTTTGTGTGGTTTAAAAGTTATGTTAGTTTTATGTGATTATTCCTTTCTTTCCTTTTTTATTACCTTAACTGTCCCACTTGGTAAAATTATTCAGGAGTAATTAATATTTGATACTGCTTACAAATTTCTTAAACTGATTTAATTTCCTGTTGATAGTCTATTTAAGAAAGCTACGAATGAATGTATTTATTTCAGTTAATACAGAGTGTAACCTCCTCTGGGTTGGTCAGTTCTACCTTACATGCTATTTTCAGATCTGCTTCACAAATTTAGGTATATCACTTTATAACTTCTTCCAAAACCTGCTCTTCTTAATGATTAAACTGAAGATCAGGTTTGACTGCTTAGCTTTGAAAGTGTCACATTACCTGTTGTAAAAGAAATCAAGCCAACCAAACAAAAAAACCTCTTAATTTTAAGAAGAGTTCCATTAGAGTTGAAGGTTTCTTCTTGGGTGTTCGAAAAAATAATTTCAGACAAGTTAATTATTATCACCATAGAATATTTTTGTTATATTAAAAATAGTTTTTTATTTCAAAAATAGAATTTGTTTCTTTGATAAGCTTTTATCAAGCTTTAAAATGCTTCTCTAGGTAAAGATGAATACTGGGCTAGCAGTTAAATTTTACTTGTAGAGAGAAGGTGTTTGGAGAAATGTTAAATGATTCAAATGCTTTTCTCTCTAATCCAAGTTCTGAGTCATTTGCTGTTGGGGGTGGTTTCATGTGAATTTTTGATACAGCATCAGGTCTGCAGATGTGCCCTCTCAGCCCCGTTTTTCTTAAATAGCCTTAAAAGCATTTCAGATCAGTTTCCTTTTGAGTGGTGTGTAATGAAAATGTAGTGGATAATAAATGAATGCAGTGTTTTCCTTTGTTTTTGACAGGACCACCCCCTCCCCTTCCACCATTGCAGCCTGCTGGCATGGATGCCCCCCCAAACTCAGCAACCAGCTCAGTTCCTACTGTTGTTACCACGGGTATTCATCACCAGCCGCCTCCTGCTCCACCCTCTCTTTTTACAGCAGGTGTAGTACTGAGGCTTTGCCCACAAGGTTTGCTAAATAGAATAACATTGATTCATATTATACTGTACTTTATAGAGATTATAATGTCATAGTTTGGGAGAATAAGTCTGTATCATATAGATTGTGGCAGTAAATTAACATTCTTCTTTTCAGACTTAGTTCAAGACGGAAGTAAAATTTGCATATAAAGTGTGAATTTTGACTGGAAAGTAATATTTTCATTATGTTTAAGCAGAAAACTTGGCACGATGATTTTTTATGATAGTGGTTATACAACTCATTTCTTGTAACTCTATCTTGTAATTAAATTTAATATTATATTATATTTGAAACCTTGGGGGTTTTAACTGCAATTTATTTTAATTAGACAATTTCTTTGTTACCAGAAACGTATGACACAGATGGCTATAATCCAGAAGCTCCAAGTATAACAAATACTTCAAGACCTATGTATAGACATAGAGTACATGCCCAAAGACCAAATTTGATAGGACTCACATCAGGTGATATGGATCTACCACCCAGAGGTATGCTCTCAAAGTTATACTTAGTTAGTTTAGATGATTTTCTTACATTAATGCAGGTTGAGGAACTTTTCAGAGAATACCTGGAAAACATTGCATTTTTCTAAAATCTTCTGGAATTAAGAGATGTTTAGTTGAATAGGGAACTACGTCTATAATTGTTTTGCGTGTGCATTTTTTTAAGTAAAATGAAATCTCTTGGATAGTATTGCACAGTTTACTCTTAGCTGAAGTAAATGGTCCCTTTGTATATCTTTTGTACAGAAAAATGTTAATGTTTCTGTAGTAGAACCTCAGGATGAATTTTGCTGCAGAGAGGAGGGAGTCATTTTTATCTGGTAGCAGTTTTATGTATGAGTAATCTTAACCTCGCAGTTCCTGTGGCCCTGAGAAGAAGCAGCAGCACATAAAATGAGAATGGAAGAGGGATAAAACCATTTTAATGTGGTTTTTATTTGCATTTGTATGTATTTATCTTTAATCTTACTATGTTTCTGTTGGTGTATTTTCAGTGAGGAGTCCCCCAGTGTGATTCCTGTTCTTCAGCAAAAGTGACTCCTTTCCCACTCCATCCATAAATCTTGCTCCTAGGTGTTAGTGCCCTGGAGTACTGTGCATTTCCTATCATGACCATTTTTGTGTGTGCCATCTAATAGTAGAATGGAGGTGTTAGCTGGAGTGGTGTGAGCCTCAGAGTATTGCATGGGACATTGTGAATCATTGTGAATCAGAACACAGTCATCTCGAGGCAGATGCCTTCTGTCACACCTCTTTTGTTTTCTGTATATGTGATGTTACTGTGACAAAATGAGTGCTATTAGCTATTTTGATCTGTCACAGCATCTGTTGAGAGTAAAGAAGTCTGTGACCAAGGTTTGATTCAGTCAGAACAAGAATCATAGTAATTTCAAAATAAACAATTGTGCTTTGCAGTGCAAATTCAGTGTGAGCAGAATACTTTTTTACAATCAAATACACAGAAAATAAATTTTAAAAAAGTAAAATCTTCTCATCTGTTTACAGAAAAACCTCCTAATAAAAGTAGTATGAGAATAGTGGTAGATGCTGAATCCAGAAAAAGAACAATTGGTGCAGGGGATGGTGGAGTTCCTACAAAGAAGACTTGGTTTGACAAGTGAGTGACTGTTAACACAGTGTTGGCTTAAGAGTTGGAATTTCGTGAACTGCTTTACTGTAATCTGAAACATATGTATTTGTCTATAATTTGCAAGCAAGTGAAACTGTGAGTACACTGATACTACTAAAGTAAATCATACTATAGTGTGATCTGTATTTGACTGTCCTCTATCAAAGGTAGTATACATGTAGTATAGAAGTTGCTTTGGATGATACTAAGATCTGTTCCTTGAAAGGAACATGATCTAAGAAACAGGGAAGCTGCAGTGTGATGGTTGTTAGAGATGACTAATTTAGTTGTGAAATGTGAATTTTATCACTGCTATTTTGATATGAGTTGCCAGGTACGTTACTGAAAAAAAAACAGAGGGTGTAAGGTTGGAAGGGATTTTAAGATATTTCTGGGAGTGAGGAGAGCCTTGAAGTAATAGTTATTTGAAACAGTAGTGGGGAAATTTCAGGAATAGCTAAGAAACAGTTTTTTGGAGAGAAGTAATGTGGAAGTCAGGAATTACTGACGTGAGCAAATAATGTGAATTATTTCACAGATTTGTGTGCTGGGGTGTGCTGAGAATATCAGTGGGGAAGATGGCAGGTGTATGGGCATGTCCTGTACTCTACTTCACTTTTCTAAAGTTGCATTATTTTTTAAGTCTGCAGATCTTTATGTCTCATACACACATGCTTGTGTGTAAGCATATATAATTTAACGTTGTGTTTTCTAGTTTGCTATGGATTTCTGGCTTGATTTTTTATTTGTTGCAGGCAAAATTTTAACAGAACAAATAGTCCAGGTTTCCAGAAGAAAGTGCAGTTTGGAAATGAAAATACAAAACTTGAATTGAGGAAAGTTCCCCCAGAACTTAACAACATCAGCAAACTTAATGAGCACTTCAGTAAGTTTGGAAACTTAGTCAATTTGCAGGTAAGAGTCAACAAAGAGAAAGCAGTATGCTTTGATGTAAAGGTAGTAATAGTTGCTAAAAGCAGAATGCCAGGTTTTTTTCCCGGTTCCCTGAAACTCTTTGTTTTTTTCCTAACTCGTTTCTTACGCAAGATCTTGTTGGTTTTAATGGTATTGCCATTGAAGAAGCAGAATTGAGATGTTTTAGTCATCTTTTAGATTTTGAACAATTATGTTCCTCAGAGATAAGACTTTTAAGAGACATTGTTTAAAACATTGAAAAGTGATTGCGCATGGGTTTTTCTCACCCATTTTCTCAAGTTTGGATCTGCTGTCATAATTGCTCTGTATATTCAGAAATAAATTCTAAGTACAGAAAACCTGTCTTTCTTATCCAGAAAGCAGTCCCTGTGACATAATTGCTTTCTAGTTCCACGGTAATGATGCCTAGTCCCTTAAAATTACTTTGTGGTTTATTGGAGTCACCCAGTAAGCAACTTAAGAGAGAGGAAAGCAATGAAAGAACTAGGGCCTGACTTAGGCTGATGTTACATATTGCGGGCTGCACCTGTAATGTCAGTATTTCATACCCAGTCTCTAAGCTGCTTAGTGTGACCTTTCACCATGGTTCATTATCAACAAGTTTTAGATGCTACCTTACATTTTTCTAAACCCTTTCTTGTTTGCACTGAGGTCTGGAATGAAGAGTGCAACAATATTTTTGTAGGTACTGATACAGTGCAGAATAAACCTTCTGTGCCTGTCAGATAGTGTTCTGTCTGAACACTGGAGGGATTTTAAATCTCTCTTAATTGTTATTAAGTATTTCTTAAGCCTTTCTATAGATTACCTAAGAATATGGGTGTATTAGCAGGCAGTATTATTATTTAAGACAAGTAAAATATGGATGTGTATGGAGAGGCAGATACATATATGAAGATTGCAAACTGTGCTCTTCTTGCAAAGAGTATAATCTTGGCTTTTGAAGCTAAAGTAATGTGTTAATGCTCAAAGGAGGGAAATCAAAATGAATTTTGCTGTCTAGCTCTGATACTAGATAGGACATTTCCTATCTGACCTCTGCATTTTTTGTAGTAATTTTCTTTACTTTCCTGGTGTTTCTGTTTGTCTTTCAAACAACTGCTCATATTTACAAATGGAAATACTGCTTCACTGGGGGTTTTGCTTTACTTCGTTTGTTTGAGGTTTTTTAACTATTCTTAATGTTTATTAGCGTAAACTCAAAGTTGATTTTGACACTAAGCCTTTCAAACAAACTCATGAATGGAAAGTATTTGTCTAATGACACATTGGAGCTCCTAAGCCTAAAGGCATTTAATGATCATTAGACACAAATGAGAATCCTCTGTGTAGTAAGTTTTGTTCTTCTGTTTTTTAAATCTTAGGTTGCATATCAAGGTGATCCAGAAGGTGCCCTTATTCAGTTTGCCACACATGAGGAAGCAAAGAAAGCTATATCAAGCACAGAAGCAGTATTGAATAATCGTTTTATTAAAGTTTATTGGCATCGAGAAGGCAGCGCACCGCAAATCCAGACTACTGCGCAGAAGGTAGAGGATCTAAGTCTGTTCTAGCATATTATGTAAAATAGAATCTTCAAAACATTTTTACGATAATGTTTATATCAAGTAAACTAAGTCCTTTTGAGATAATAACTCTTGCCTGTAATTGATTCCAAAAGTCACTCTTAAGCTGTAAATTCTTTGACCTCATGTACGGTATTCAGCAGTTGATTAGCAAGATGAGACTGAAGATAATTGAAGAAAGCCCTTCAGTGACTTTTGGTATATTCCACTCTGTTATCATCTCAAGCAAGATTTGATGCAGCTCTCTGCTGAATAATATCT
Source organism: Phylloscopus whistleri (assembly GCA_017589585.1). Classification (NCBI taxonomy): domain Eukaryota; kingdom Metazoa; phylum Chordata; class Aves; order Passeriformes; family Phylloscopidae; genus Phylloscopus; species Phylloscopus whistleri. The sequence goes on from JADMLD010001396.1 coordinate 1,679,446, forward strand.
ATTTTGCTTGAATTAATAAAGGTTTTTCTATTTCTTCTGGTGAGCATAAGAAAGGCAGCATAGTTATATTTCTTTTCGTGAAAGATGATCTCCATTTTCTTCCAAGAGGTTCTGGTTTTCCCTCTTTACTATTAAGCTCTTTCCCTTTCCTTCCTGTTGTTGAACATGCATATTGTTGTACAAAGTAGCAGAAGGCTTTTACACAGAGGCACCTATGTGTATGCACAAGTATACACACATAGATGACACGCAAACAGCAGTGGAAGAGGAAAACTGCATTAGAGAGACTAATCTTCTGGCTAGGGGTCAGGGACATTTTTAAGTAGGGAGGTAGTTGCTGATCTCTGTGGTATCCTGGGACAGAATATCTGGGAATGGATTGGAGGCGTATCACAGGAGGTCCAGACTGCACATGAAGCGTTTTTTTACGGAGAGAGTGATCAGACAGTGAAACAAGTTTTCTAGAGAGGTGGCTGATGTCCCCAAGCCAGTCACTGTTTAAAAGGTATTTGGATAGTGTCCTTAAAAATGTGCTTTAACTTTGGTCAACCCTGAAGTGATCAGACAGTTGGACTAGATGATTGTTTCTGGTCCCTTACAACTGAAGTACTCTAATCTACATTTTTTTATTGAATTGCAGAGGAACACCTTTTGGAAGTTGTCATGTTCGTAGTAGCATTGGCAACGTTAAAAAAAATAAAACAGCAGTTACTGTTGTGAAGGGTAGATATATGACCTGTGTCAAGCCGAATCAGACTTGTCAGCAGTACAGTAGTGTCTGTACCCATGCAGAAGAGGTACCTTGGGTTCTCCCTGGCTCTGTGTGTTATTGAGTAGAGTCTTCCCAGTTAGCAGCTGGTGTAGCAAGTCCTTCAAAATAGTTGTGTATCCTGTTCTATTGCATTTGCCATCAGTGTGGAACAGCACATTCTGCACTTCAAAAACACGGGACAGGCTCTGTAGAAGAAATGGTCACTTATTTATTTATGCCGATATAATACGTGAATGACTTGTTAGAGGATTCTTTCAATTGCTACTCTAAGTTGAGAATTCCTGCTTTCTCTTGATGGTATATGTCATCACCATTCAGAATCAGTGATCTGGTTTTCCATCGCAATCCTGCTGTACAGCATTTTAAGAGTTTCCTTTCTCTTGCTCTTCGTTAGACATGCCCTGATTATTATCTTCAAAAATTAGGTTTTAATGGCATCTACCTCACTATTTTCCCTGTTATTATCCTTTAGATTTTATTAATAACCTTAATGCTTTTTCTAAAGTAGTGCTGCTCAAAATGGTATTTTCTAAGCTTGATTTTCATCTCAGCCAGAAGAGGGCAGTGGAGTACGTCATTTGCATTCCTACAGACATTCCGTCTTTCTCAAAGGATAGCTTGGACTATGCCATCAGCTTATTTGCTGATTATGCTATTCAGAGTATTATTGGAGTATTAACTCTGTATTTCCAAACAAACATTCGATCTATATATTTGTTACTTTTAGTTGTCCCTAGTAATTGTAATTACTGTTTTAATTTTTAGTGGTGTTAACAGCTTCCAGTCACACAACCTGTAGCAAGTTAACTTTGAGAATGAATCCCCCTTAGTCCTGGGGACAGTATTAAATATTCCTGCCTCACCAGGAATAGCCATTCAGCACATGTCAGCAGACTGCATTTTAAAATCTATTATCAGCAACAGAAGGCACACAGTAACAAGAGAAACTTTTAACAAGAAATTAAAATTTTAAGTGCAATACTTCTGTGTTCTTCTACCCCAAGATAAAACATTTAACAAATTGTTGAGTCAGTAAACAGGTATTTTTTGTTCGTAAGTCTTTCAGGAGCATGAATATTTACTTCTCTTTTCATTGAAATTAATATTCGATATCCTAACTGAGTAGTATGGAAACTTAATACTTCTTCATATACTATAAATGTTTGTATTTTTGTCAAGATTTCTGTTAATTAATTTCACCTGTATTTGTAATGGTTTCTAACCAGATTTTGTCTGTTAGCCACCAAAGACAGGCTTTTAAATGTTCTTCAGTGTAAAGTCAGTTGGCTTTTAAATTGTCTCTTCGGTAGTATCTGGTCCAGCACAATTGCTTAACCATTGCTATTTTATCAGCAGGATATAATACTTTAGAAAATTTTTGCTGTAGAATTTTTGAGAGTGGTGGAAGTGCTTAGGTAGAGATGGTGGGAGTCAACTATAATGAATCATCAAATGAAAGGCTTCTGCCAGGAAACAGAAAATAATATGCTCTCCACATCTGAGGTAGATAAAACAGGAAGTTCTGGGCATAAAAGGCAGCACAAAGAGATTTAGTTTAAATACTTAAAAAAACATTTCCTAATGCCAAAGCCTACTGAAGCACTTTTGCCTAAAGAGGTGACAGGACCTGTTTCGGAAATCTGTAAGAATGAGATAGATAGATACTGTCAGTAATGCCTAACTGACTTTGCCCTGCAGTGGAGAAATGGGTTAGGTGACCTTCTGAGAGCTATAAATATGACAATAAGCTTGCTTGGAAGCATATTTTTTGGTCTTAACAGTTGAATGTTTTTGTCACAGAGGAAAAAGGAAAGGTGTTAGCTGTGTAGGTTATATCTATGGTAGAATCAAAGATTATCTGCTCTCTTTTCTTTTTCTTTAGTCCCATGACTGCGTGTTTCTATATCTTTTTTTTTTCTATTTGTCCAAGTTAAACACATAGGAGATGAAAAGTGATGTATCTGTAAAAAGTGAGAGTCTTTGTGATACAAGTTTGTATTCTGTCTTTTCATAACTAAATGGTTGATGGCAAAAGAATTGTAAGAGGAATCAGAAGACTTCTTTATTACCTTTTATTTTGTTCTTTCTAACAGGTAGAATTTAAGTTAGGCTGAGTAAATGTAATTAATAGAAATAAATCAGAGTTATTTGGTCACTTCTGTAAGCTGCAAGTGTAAAATGGATGTTATTGCCACTTGTGCTACAGAAATATTCAGTACAGCATAGTAAATCTCAAGAAGTGGTTGTTTGTCCCGTCAGGTGAAAAAGCCATTGACTGGTAGAAGGTAAAAAGAAGAACCTAAATTCCACTGTAATTTCCTTGTGTACTAACTGAATGACCTATGTACCAGCCTTTTGTTGTTAATCTTGCACTGTGCCTTTTGGGGGCTGGGGTGGTGTTCCAGGTGATCCAGCCCTTGGTGCAGCAGCCCACTTTGCCTGTAGTGAAGCAGTCGGTGAAGGAGCGGCTCGGCCCAGTACCTGCGAGTAATATTGAACCTGCAGAAGCACAGGGTGCTAACACTGACGTCGCTCAGGTTTGTATTGTTGTGAGAAATTCAGTTGCCTGTTCTTTCTGAAATAGGTTCCGTAATGTATGAATGTACCAGTTATTTCTGTAGTGCAAGTACACATTTATTACTTCAAATTTCATCTGCTTACATTGATAGTGGTGTTTTTCTATTCAAGTTTCCTCAGTGCAATGATACTTGGCTTTTTTACCTGAGCATGGTACTTAAATTTTTAGTATCATAGTTTAATAAGTTTTTAACGTAGTTTAAAAAGAAAAACTGCCAAGCTCTCAGACTGTTTCAAGATTGTTGTGTCATATTGCTGGTGTCAGATTTCAAAATAAAGTGAGTCTCCATCCAAAGAACTAAAAGCTAATTTTTTAAAATGTATATATATTTTATCTGTTAAACACCTAAAACCATTAGAGAATGAAGCTCTGTATCTAGAAGAATTTTCAGAATTTGTACATCACCCCTAATAAAGGAAGAATGTAACCACAGTACCAATGTGAACAATGACAGAATCTGGTGTGTTACTCTCATTAGAAGTAGTCTTTATTGTTTTATTATATTTGCAACATTTCATTATTAGCATTATGCCACCACTTAGGTTTTACTTCTGAAAAGGAAGACCAGCACAAATCGAAAAATAATTGTAGTTTAAATTCAAACAACTTCCTGCATTGGATGCAGATGTAATCTGCAAGTAGCATATTATAAAACATAAGAACTGTAGTGTGTTTAAAAGGGCCTGTGCAGATAATCCTCTGCCAGCTAGCATGTCTTGGACTTCTTGCAAAAAATACATAGGATAATCTTTGATTCCAAATTTGGCTTCGTATTTGTCTTACCCAATTATAGACATATATTAACAACAAAATCAAATACCTAAAATGAATTTTGTCAACAGTTTGAATATTTTTCTTGTTGCTTAAAAGGCTCTGGTTTTTTTAGTTAAGTATTTTTTCTAAATTGCTAGTGCTTGTAGTGTACATTTGAACTATAATTTTGCTTTCTTTTCTTAGAATGTGACTAAATTATCTGTGAAGGATAGACTGGGTTTTGTGTCAAAGCCAGTTACTCCAACAACTGAAAAGGTGAGAAAATGTCTCATATTCTCTTCTCTTATATTTATTTTCGGTAGAATTAATATTTTTATGAAACCCCTTGTGTCAATATTGTTTCATAACTATGAATAAAATAATTCGTGAAGGGTTAGTTTTAGGAAGTATAATGAATCAAAACTCAGCAGATGGCTAAATGATTATGAGAAGGACAAAAGCTGCTACTTCGTGGATTTTGTTTAATCTATCAGGTTCCTTTTATTCAGTCATAAAAAGAACTTGATCTGTTCCATAATCCTGAGTTATTTAGAAGTATACAAAAATAAACTTTAAAAATAAATAGATTTTGACATTATATATGACACTATAGAAAGCAGTTCTATAAAAACGTTTCTGGATTTCTGTGCCCTGTAAAAGGTGATGCTATAAACGTTTTACCATTTTATTTGATTTTACAATTTGCAGTACTTGTGAAAAGATAAAGGTGGAAATTAATCAGTATAGAAAGGACAAAGAGAGAGGTAAGGTGGGAAAGGTGCATCTGAATTGTGGTTATGAGCTATGTATTTTGGCCAGTAGTTGCAATTTTCAGAATACAAAGTGGTTGATGTGTTTACTGTAGTAGCAGAGTTTGTAATACATGTTTCCAGATCTATTTAGCACTTCAGGGGACAGGCTTCTCCAATGTTTTTAACATTCATTTGAGAATACTTGTAGTAGAAAGACAGCAAGTTTTACCCGGTAACAGGATTCTTCTGTCTAAGTATATATCTTTTCTATTGGGAGTTAGCTTGACCTGAAATAAGTGAAGCATCCACTGTATTTCCCCACACATGTCCCCTCCCACCCCTTTTCAGTATGGCAGTAGATGGATTAAGTGGCATCTAACAGGTAAAATTCACTTCAGAGATAATTAACATAGAAAGGTAACAATACTTGAAATTGATAATATTAGTTGTAATATTAGAGAATGTCTCTGATTAATTTCAAGCCAAGCAGTCCACCTAAATGCATTGATCAAGGCTTGTTGCCTGTATGTTGTTATTAGTTTGATTAGTTCCATTCTTGGTACTCTAAATTAGTGGCAGATAAATAACTTGCTATATATTCCTGAACTACATTTTACATACATAATACATTCTTACTTTAGAAATAGGAAGTCTGCTTCAGCTTGAATGGAAATACATTTTTTTCCTCATTTTGTAAAAGTTGAGTTATCCTGAAAGACTCTTCTACAAAGAGTAAATTTTATGCTAGAATATTTTTCTGTTCTGTCGTCTTATAGTACAGACGTAATTTTGCTGAGCGGCTGGGCTGTTCACTGGATTTGTTGTGAAACAGCAGTTTCCTTTGACATTTTTAGTAGGATTCTGAAACTTGATTTGACTTGTTTTTACTTGTTACTGCCTCTTTACAAGGAAATACCTTGCTTAGTTTGCAGTTATTGTATTCTATGACCATTGGAAATAAAATGATTGACATCCATCGAAAAATAGAAGTGTCATGTCCTAGATGGTTTTTTTTGCACCTGATGGAGTGCATGGTTTGACAGGAACTTTGCAATGAGAAAAGGAAGTAGCTATTCTTCCCAAAAAGCAGGAGGAAAAGGTGTTAAAACAGTTGTTGTGAGACCTTGTAAGATCTGTAGGGACTTAAAATTTGTGGACGTGTGAAGAAATTCACGCTATTCTCACTATTCTTCTCTTGAATAGTATTAAGCGATTTAGAAGACCTTAGTGTTGCTTCTGACTTGTCTGTGTTGGTGCTGCGGTGTCTCTCCTTACATCTCCTGCATAAAAGAGATGATGTGGTTCACTCTGCCCTGAAGACAATTCAGGGCGAAAGGAATGTGCTAGTATTTTTGTCTTTGTTTGATCCTCTGTTTGTCTTGTAGCCTGTCCTACAGCTACTTTGTAATAGAAACTGTATGACTGAGCTATGCATACTTTAATGTTCTTTAATAGATTTAGAAAAAATCCTTCATCTTTGTAATGGTCTCCTTAGAGCCTGCATTTTGTACCACCTTCTATAGTACCTCATAACATGTTGATTTCTTTTTGCTGTTGTTTTCTATGCACTGCGTACTCTTGAAAACACTTTACTGTGGAAAGAAATAGTATAAAGATCACACTGAAGTTCAAAGGGTTTATATGAACTGTTCCTGTTGTAAATTCTTCTAATCTCTTGGTCTTTTCTCTTTCTGTTTCTTGTCTGTCTCTTTTTTTTCCTCCTGTTGGTGGGCATTTTGTCTATTTAATGGCGTGCATGGTGACCAATAGAATCTGCATGCATCTTTTAATTTTCCACATAGATAGAAAGTATTTTTAAACTCCTGGAAATCATACCAATTGCATAATTTCTTCTGTTTGCTAACAAGGTGGACAAGATCATGCCTATATTATCTCTAGGATTTAGCCATGGACTTTTCAATATTAGCATGCCCAAAAAAACTCTTTAAGGAACATGCTAAGAAAACAGAATAGCTCAAATCTTCAGGTATTGTGGGGATGTGCATAGTATGTTTTAGAGAGATTGTAAAGCAGTCATCATCAGTGTTCTCAGTAAGTCATGGAGAAATTCCATACCTCATTACAAATGTAGGAAAGAGAACAGTCTCTTCCTTTGCAGTATAATGTTGAAGACTTCCTTGTACTTGAGTTACTTCTTGCTGATTATGCAAACTCTACTTCACACCAACTGCATATGAAAAAAACTGTTGTCTCTACGTTGGACCTTAGACTTTAAAATTATGTTGAAATTTTGCTTAGAAAATTCATGCAGCCATGAAATACTGTGTTTTAGACTTCAAAACACAAAAACAGCAGTTACTCTTGCAAAAATCTCAGTCTTCTGTTTCCTTAGTTATGCTCAAATACGTAAATATTTATGTATTTGAAACTTGGAAGTGCATACAAAATCTCAGTGAAGAGGATTTATAAGCTGATAGCTTACATATCTGATGTGGTGCTGCCTCTTCAGACATTGTTTAACTTCAACAACTCCAAATATAACTGCTACACCGGATTTTTATATTCCGTATCATCGAAGGAGACAAAAAAAAGATGCTTATATATTTTTAAGCACTCATGCGGGTTTTTTTAAAGATTGAAATTCACTGGCAAAAAAATAAAATGATTTCCTCCTATAGGTTTTATCTACTTCTACTGGCTTGACAAAAACTGTGTACAACCCTGCTGCTTTGAAGGCAGCACAGAAATCTTTGCCTGTTGTTTCCACTTCCGTGCTAGACTCTAATGAAGCACAGAAGAAAAAACAGGTAAATTAAATATGCTTGTTTTTAAAATGGACCTAGGTTGGGAGCTTGTGACCTAGAGATAGAGCACTATGTATATTCATCTCAAGAACGTAGATGAAGCTTGTTGCAAGATTAAATTCACTATAATGGGTTTTTTTCCCCCCACATACTACAAGAAAATTCAGCATTGTTTTGTTATTTTTCTGTGTATGTTCAGGCAGTGAAGCAGATTTAAAACTGTAGAAATTCAAAATGTGAAACACTTTTTCCTGGAATCAGGAAAAATACACGTTGAGATATGAATTGTCTATTGTGAGTGGAAGGGAGTATAGTACAGTGACTGTTCTTCTCTCGTAAACTATTCTGGGACTGGCCTCTATTCTCAGTGTATTTTGTATGTGTGACCAAAATTGCTTCTTCGAGAGAACTGAGAATTTTATGACTCTGCATTTTGTTGTTTCCAAGCTACAGTTCTTCTGCACCCATTTTTATTTTTACATAGGACTAGGCTTTCTCTTTTTTGTTTATGTTAGAAAGGAAATGCAACAAAAATGTATTTGGCCGTAGTAGGTAACTCAGTTATAGTTTAGCTTGCTTAGAATTTTCAAGAGAGCACAGCAAAGCTCCTTCTTCAGGTTTATTCTTATCATTTAGAGAAACAAAATAGAGGACATTGTTTGCCTTATTGCTTTTTAACCACAAATTACAAATACAATACTAAGTTATTATACTAAGTTATTCCAGATGTGTTGAAATTAGTATAATCGTTAAACAAAAATTTTGGTCAAATACTGCTAAATTTCTGTAATTTATGTCTAATGTAATTTGAGCTAGCAGTTTGTAGCTGCATGTGAGTTTTGCCATTGGTCCAGAATTTAAAGAAAGCAGTTCTGATTTTGAAATTCAGTTTCACATTTGTCCCCTAACACATACTTTTAGAATTAGAGCCTTTACCTTTCCAGTTAAGATGCTAAATGCCTCTAAAATGGCAAAAAACTTGTAATAAAGTAGTTGACTCATCATAACAGCTGTAGAGGTTTTTTTGAGAGAAGACACTGAAGTTGTGCCTAAGTGATTGGCTCTTCTTTCATGTGATCTTGTGCTCCTTCCTGCCTTTAGAGATTTCTGTTACAATATACTAGTATTTGTGGAAAAACATGATTTTGTGGGACTCCCTTCTTTTCCTTCTGTCTCCCTAGCTATTTTTCGCATTCATCCCCTTACCTTCCGTTTCCCTTCAGAAAAATGATTGCACACTGTATTGAATTACTAACATTTCATGCAGCAGAATTTCTCGGTATTTGGGAAGGCATACAGAAACTTGACTACTGTTCCTTTTTCTATGGCTGTTGTGCATTTACAGTCTTTATATAAGAGATTCCACTTGCAGTTGATCCCAGTTGATCATCTTCTGCCTCTCCTCTACTATTCCATTAAATATGTTGATATCAAAGCTCTTAAGGGTTTTCTCCTAAGAAATATTCTGTATTTGGGAACAAGCAAGCTTTCTTACAAGCACCATTAGTAGGCACTGAGCAGGGGTGGCATCTCCTCCTGTTTCTCATTTGGAGTGCAATATTGTCACTTACTCATCAGTTTCAGTTCATTTGTATTTGACAATGCCTGGTCAAGGTTCTGTTGTTGGCAGATCGAGTAGCTGTACTTGTTGCTCCCCATTTAGAGTGCTCAGACACAAAAGAGGTGCTTTTCTTTGGATGACACTTCAAGTTTGAAAAGCAGAATGTGTTTTCTTTTTACTTGTAACAGTTCTGGAGACTGTGTTTTTTTTTAAATTGATGGGCTTGATCTATAGTTGCTTTAAAGATAATTGTGCTATCACGTTTAAACACTTGCATGCTGTACCTCTGGAGATAGTGTAATATGTTGCCTTTCAGCTTTCAGTGGAGTTGTGTAAGGTGTTACTTTATATGTGAGCAGTAATTAAGTCTTTGCAGCACAGATCTAACTAAAAAAGATTATTAGATCTTTCTTTAATTTGGTGATGCATTGTATTCCAAAACATAGTTGGAAGTATCAGTACCTTGCATTTCCTGTTACTAATTTTTTCCCTGTTATTGTAAATTACCACTGTGTAGTTGCCAGGTATAGTATATTATTGTGGCATTATGTTTCAAAGTCTAGAAACTTTCTGTAATGTTTTTATGCTTCTAGGAAGCATTGCGGCTTCAACAAGATGTGAGGAAAAAGAAGCAAGAAATCTTGGAGAAGCACATTGAAACACAGAAGGTAAAATATTAGCATTAAAGACAGTCACCAATTCAGTTAAAAAATCTCAGTTCAGTGTAAAATATTTCAGAATTTGTAAGAATTAGCAAAGAAGTGGCCTATAAAATAAGCATTCTCTTAGAATGGCGTTAACATACTATTTTGAGTTTATAGTTTTTTATCTAACTTGTCCTGATAGTTCACTTAAAGCCGTACAAGCTTACGCAATTTTTGTCCAGTTTTAATTGATACTGCCTAATTTTGGAGCAACATGCATATGTTTGGGAGAAGAGAAAGCCTAAGTTCCGTTTGACAAGAGCAGGAGAGAATGATGTAGAAAATGATACATGACTGCACTTAGTTTTAGAAAGAGGAAAAAAGCCAAAATGTCATTTAAGTTTTAATAAAATTTTGAAGTAATTCAAGTGTGTTAAGCAAATGTGTCCAAATGAATTGGAAATATCAGATTAGGAAAATCAGATATTAGGAAACAAATCAGAGATTCAGACAAAGATTTTAATTTAATACAACATGTTAAAAGTCCTATGTGTTGATTCGTAGGTCACAGCAAAAAAAAGGCAGTATTTGGTTTTTTCCGTTAGTTTTAATGACCACTGGAAAACAGATCTGTAGTAGTAGTTGCTGAGTAAAAAGACTTTTTTTTTCTGAACTGGACAGATGCTGATTTCAAAGCTGGAGAAGAATAAAGCCATGAAGTCCGAAGACAAAGCAGAAATCATGAAAACACTGGAAATTTTGACTAACAGCATTACCAAGTTAAAGGATGAATTAAAAGGTGTATCACCAGGAGGAGGGACTCCTTTAAAAAGCATGAAAACTAAAACTCAGGTACTCACGTTTTGATCAGCTTTTTAGTAGATGAATTCACATGTTTGTTTCAGAAGAATAAAAATAAGTAGTCCCATCAGCAGTATTTAAAACCCTAACTGGTGTAGATTTTTAAAATTTGTTTTAAGATTCGTTTTGCCTTCTTATCAAATGAACATAGTTAATTTTAAAACCATGCTGTTGTTTAAAAGCTGTATCTGCTGTTACACAGATACTGCAACATCTGGAAGATCAAAAAGCCAAATCAAAAATCTTACGATTCTTTCTTTTACTTTGTCCAGTGCTTTGTGTATAGTCTATTGCTTCCTTAAATTTTTAATAGAAATTACGAAAAGAGTATTTCTTACGTGAAAACATTGTAGTTAGGCAACACAAATATCTTCTGGTCAGGTTCAATACACAAAACAAACTGTACTGGTACATAATTTCCTGTGACTTTTTGTGTCATGGAAACTTGTCAGTATATTAACCTTCTAAGATTGGATATTATAGTGGTCAGTTTTCCTTTGATCTAGGTGCCTATATTTGGATTTTACCTGTGAGAAGAGCTTTTTCCTCTGCTACTGTTCTTGTTGATACATGGCTTTTAACAGTTTCCCAGCTGCCTAAGATGCAATTATATTACCATTTTAAAATGCATTATTTTGCTTTTTATAGAAGTATCTGTTCCTAAACAGATCACAGCCTTGAAAAAGAAATACCAAAAATAATATTGAAATTACTTCTATGTATTCAACTATAGCTTGTTATGTAGTTGTCCAGGAAAAAGTTTGAAGTAACATGTATTTATCCTGGAAATGGGCATAGATTGCTGGGATGGTCAGACAATAGAATAAGTTGCTGAGAGAGGTGGTGCAGTCACCATCCCTGTGGTGTTTAAGGTGCTTCAGATCTGGATCGAGTGCCGGGTGATGTGTTTTAGAGGTAATTGGGTTAAAGTGGTAGTGCTGAGTTGATGGTTGGACTTCATCTTAATGATCTCTTCCAACATTGATGATTCTGTGATTCTTGCTCCAGGCTTTTCCAGTCTCAGGATATAGGATTGATGAAGGCAAGTCTTTCCAGTAAAGACTGAGTAGGAGGTACTGGGTACCTCCACTGTTCTCATGTCCTTTATTGTCAGGTCCTCTTTAATGTCCAGAAATCAGACCACATTTTTCACAGCATTGTGTTCCTCTTGCTGCTCATTGATGTGTTGAAGTCCTTCTTGTGTCTTACCCCCGTGCCATATTCAAAGCCCTCAGTGGGCTTCAGCTTTCCAAACCAGTACCTGCATGCTCAGACAATTTCACTGTGTTCCTTTCATGCTCCACCTGTTGTACACCTTTGTTTTGGATTTAAGTTTTGTTAGAAACATCGTGTTCATCCAGGCAAGCATCCTTCCAGCTTTATTTCCTGCATCTTCTGGAACTTGGAGGATGCAATTCTTGGAAATCATCCTGCCTTTTCAGCAATTACCCAGACTCATGGTATTCAAACAGGAGGCTTTTTCCAGCTGTCTGAAGAAGGCCTCATCTACTTTTACATGACTAGATGGTGTGTAGTACACACTGACTGCAATATCACCTGCACAGATCTGCCATCTGTCCTGAGTCATTAACTTTCAGCTGGCTCATCATCTGTCCCCAGGCAGAGCTCTGTGTGTTCATACTGCACTCTCTAATGAAGAGCAACTCTTACTCCTTGCTGTCCTGGCTCATCCTTCCTTAAGAGACTGTCTGTCCACTGTACCACTCTACTGTCTCTTTCTCTGTGATGTTTCTGTAGTCCCACGGAGATCTAACTGTAGCTGTAGCCCTGTAACTGCACACAGACATCCAGTGCCTTCTCTTCATTTCACAGGTTACGTGTAGTAGTGTATAGGTTAGAGAGGCACCGATTTCCCAGAAAAGGAGGGAGATCTTGCCCCTGTGATGCTGTCATGTAGGCCCTCCCTCATTTGTATGATTAGTAAATTTATATTTGAGATGGTTCTTCAACGCAGTCTTGTTTATCTGGAGATCTTTTCTGCCCACATCTTTTTGCTTGGTAACCTGGTCCACCACTTCCTTGTGTGATAGTTGTTTTTACTTAGAGAAAGTGAGGCAATATACTAATGTTGAAGTTTCAGTGAAGTTTTTGAGCTGCTTTTCCATTTCCTTTGTAATATGGAAAATGAAGAAACATTTTAAATAAACCCACTTCATAGTGGACAAAGTATCCATTATTTGTGTGCAGTTTTGTTAACATTTGAAATAACATTTGAAAAAACATTCAGCCCCATCTAACTTTTGTAGAAGTGAGAATTTTACAGAGCCCTTGCTTAAAATATACAACTTTGACAATTTTCTGAAAGACTTGGATCTTGGTTCTCTTGCATTTTCTAAGTGTTTAAGACCTGGACAGCTCTGAAGAAGATCCTGAAGATATGGAAGATGAGGCCCACACGACTGTGCCATTATCTTTACCTATTTTAGCTTCTTCCAGTTCATTCAGATTACAAAAGGCTCTTCCCCCTTAAGTGAGAAACCTTTGCTGCCTCTTGATGTGTCCTGAAGGAGGTATTTTCTTCTTCAGACTTGGCACAGCTCTGTAACAGAGAAGTCTTCATTAAACCACTAATAATAAACCTTAAAAGTCTTCATTACAGTAGTGTCACTGGCTGCTCTGTGAGTGCTAACTGCTGGTCATCATTAAACTTCAGAAGCACTTCTTTTATCATGTCATTGATGTATTGCAACACAGTGGGATTTTGAGAGAAACACTGGTTGCAATTTTGAAAGTTTGGAAAACCATTACACAGGAGATAATGGATTTTTTTCATCTAGTTGCAGTAGATAATCAGAAAATGGGGCTGAATAGACTTGAGGTTGAAGTTACCAGTTGAATAATCCTGTGTTTTTTCTTTTAAATATTCCAGGAAAAAGAACCAGAAAAATCACCTTTCTTTATCAGTGGTGATACTTGGTTTCCAACTGTCACAAGTGCAAACCCCTCATCTCTTGACATGCAGCCTTTGCAAACGTTCCATCTGTTGTTATGAATCAACACGTGATTGTGAACTGTTTCACAATCCTCTATAGCTTTTTATAGTTAGCCTTCATTTGTGATGTCACTGAAATGTTTGAGTCCTGCTTTTTCTATTACAAAAAAAAAAAAAAAAAAGTTTTTATTTCAATCAGAACTTCAAATAAAGTTTTCATGGTCACATAAATCTTTCCCTGCACCTCAGTGGTTACAGTGAACATGTCCTAATTGGGCTTCAGAGATACCTTTCTGGTTGTGGGGTTTTTTGTTGTTGATATTTTTTTTTTTAATTTTAGTAGTTTTTTTAAGATACTGTGTCCTGGAAGGTAACTTGGAGTCCATCAGAGACCAGTCTTTCAGAGACCAGTCTTTTGTTAGCAAAGGTCTTGCTACTTCCTGTGTTTTGTCACTGTGGACTGAACAGAGCTACCATTTGTGCTTTTGCATTATGACATTGTAATAAACTTAGGTGCTTTTTCTCACTACTGATCATAGATTTTGTATTCATTGATAGCTGTACTGCCTTTTTTTTTTTTAGTTCATCTCATCACGATAACCATATAATCCTGAATTTTTACTGTATGTATCTTTAGAAGTACCATTAGCTTTGGCTTTGATGGTGGTCTAAAAGGTTTGACATTGCAAAGCTCAGATGGAAGTTTTACCTTGCCATGAACGCTCCTAAGTTTCTTCTTGGTTTGATTTTGAAGGTGGAAACCCAGTGTAATAAGCAGTATACCTGCAAAGTTACAGCTTTTTATTGAACAGTTGTTTCCTTAGTAGAGAACGTGGAACTAATAATTTACCACAACAATTTCTTAGATGCAGAAGGAGCTACTAGATACTGAACTGGATTTATACAAGAAGATGCAAGCTGGGGAAGAAGTTACTGAATTAAGACGAAAATATACAGAACTGCAGCTGGAAGTATGTTTGTGTCTTCTTTTGTTGCAATTAACTTTTAATCAAATATTTTCCTTATGTTTATTAGCTTGAGTATTGTATCATGTACTGTTTTTATCCAGAGTGCAGTATTAAGTTGAATGTAGATGGAGACATGTAGCAATATTTAAAAATAAAACACTTTCTTTACCTCAGTAGAAATCAGAACTAGTGTTGTCTTTAATTGCAATTGCTAATCTGTTTAAATTCTGTAATTATTTAGATGACACAATATTTTATAGATTTGTGGTAGTAATGCTTTCTTGAAAACATGGAGTGTTTTTAAATTGTTGCCTGAAGGTCATTTTGTGTTTGACACAGAAAAGTTAAGAAACACTCTCTGATCTTTTGTTCTTAAGTGTTAGCATCCTTTTAATGAGATTAATCAAAAAAGCCTGAGGTGCCAAAAGTACTATTTATTACTATAGTGTTGGTTTCAAGGGGAGAACTTAACAAAAGCAAATACAGTGTTTCAAGAAGTATTCAGTGTGTAGAAACACAATCTTTTCTTCAGTACTTACTTTGAAAAAAACCAGAGATGGCTGTACGAAATTCTTGAGAGGTGTATACAGTTTTGAGAAATTAAGAATGCTGTGGGTGTTATTCTATGTTATATTGCGCTTCTTGCCTATATGATTGTGTAATATCTACTTGAATCGCTTGATAATCTTATCTCTTTTTACTGTTAAGCAGGGCTGCTGTGTCACTTAAATCACTCTTAATTAAGTTTGATCATGTCTTATGTATATGAACACCGTGCACATACGTGCGACAAAGATGCTTTAAAATCCTACTTTAAAACTTAAGTTGTTATGCAGCTTTGGTAATTGTGAAACAGTTTTGCTGATAAACCAAGCCAGTTGAATAGAGATGACACAAAAACTTATGATAACAGTGTATTTTCTGATGGTGAGTAATACTGTATAAATGTACTGAAAGCTTGTTTATAAATTCTACATCTCAGAAAATATGTGAATTGAATGACATGTAAAATAGGAATAGAAAAGTAGGTGCACATTCAGGATAAAGTTACATCATAGCTGAGTGCACTAATCCTACTCCATCTCTCATTAAGTCTGTATTTTGAGTTGGGTAAAAAAGAGCTCTTTTGGGACACTAATATTTAAATAAATTGTCTGAAGCCTTTAGCAAATACCAACAGAAGTAGATGGAGAAAAACAGGGTCACCAGTGATGCACACTTACGTGTTTCAGGGAACAGCATGGAATATAACCCATGTGCAAATTAAAAGAGGGATATGGGTTTTTTTCCCCCGTTGATGTTTACTTGATTATTCAGTATTATTAAAAATTCTTTTAAAATTTCTTCTTCACACATTGTGCTTGTGACTTTGACTCCCATAATATTTTAGTGTTGCTTTTTTGACTCATAACCTGTTTTTCTGTTCCAGGTGACCCTGACTTTGCTGAAAGAAAATCCAAATAGTTTATAGTTTGTTTGTTGAATCAGCATGCCCCGAATAACTCATTTAAACATTTTAAAATGTTTAAAAAAACTCAAACAAAGAACAAAACTGAAATACCCAAATATCTCAGGATTCTGCTTATAAAAAATTAAAAAGCAAACTAGATACTATTGTAAAACTATCTGAATAATTTAATGAATAAAGCCACAAGAAAATTACCTCCTCGTGGGTGTGATATCACTGACATGCATTAAAGTAGTGCCATCGCTGTTTGAGTTTGTAAACACTTGTAGGATTTATTAAAAGCGTGGTGATATCATTTAATGATATCTGATTCCTATGGCAGATCTATTTGGGTTTGAAAAGATGTTTTTTCTTGCTGCAAACATTGAAATTACATACCTGAAAGGGGTCTTTCAAAACTTGAAATAACTTCTGGAAATTATTTTTTAAATGACTGTCACTGTCATTGGCCTTTTGATTGTTCTTGAATAATATATGCCAGATTTTTAGAAGGGGTACAGAGGTACTGTGGAAATGAATATTTTGGAGTACCTTGAGCCCAGTGTTCGGAAAGTATTTTGTCCTCGGAGGTGCCCCTTGGAAGCCTTTATTTCACATCTCATAATTCTGAGGCCAAAAGCTCTTAAGCTGTGGTAGTTCTGGTCAGAATAAAACTCTTGCCTAAACTTCAGAGACAGATAAAGAGACTGATTAAGTAGTTAGACACCATATGAAGAAATTTTGTTAATGAAATTTCAGTTGATAATTAAATTACAGCAGTTGCTTTTTCCTATGAGGAGTTTACCTTCACAGATAAGGGCTCTTTTGATACCCGGTTCTTGTTTCCTATTTCCATCCTATTATTGGTCTGGTAATAATTAACCTTTAGTTAATTTGCTTTTGAATGTTATTTAAATGTTCGTCTTCTGTTATTTGAAGACCTGCAAGCTTCTCTTTCTGGGGCTTGTGTTCTCTTTCTGGGAATGTGTTTTTAGGAAACATCCGAATATACGAACGTTAATTTTATCTAAATATGTAGATTGTGAATGTTAATCTATCAATATGTTGTGTGTGAACATCTTAGGCTGCCAAGCGAGGGATTCTCTCTTCAGTTCGTGGTAGAGGGGTTCACGCGAGAGGCCGGGGTGCATCACGTAGCAGAGGCAGAGGAATTCGGGGCCGGGGGAGAGGCAGAGGAGTTCCTGTGCACGCGGTGGTGGATCATCGGCCCAGAGCACTGGAGATCTCTGCCTTTACCGAAAGCGACAGAGAAGATCTTCTGCCTCATTTTGCGGTATGTCACAACTGCTCTTGTTTTTTCCTGCTGGATAACATCCTTCCATTGAATGACTTGTTTTCTCCTGATTCAGTTCATCAGGAAATATTATGTAGAAATGAATCTTTAGCATGATACGCAGAGGATGCATTAGGAAAAGGTAAAACAGGAAAAATACACTATTGCTTCAACTAGTTATAGCTGTAATCATATAGCATTTACAAGGCGCTTTGTTTCTTACAAAGAGAAATGGCTTGTAATATTTATTTGCTCAGGACATATGTAAATTTTTTACAATTTTTTGGGTACAAAAATACAAAATAACTGGAGGGATGGTGAGGACAAAGATTGATTTATTGCCAAACTTTTAGTACCTGAAGTCTTTTTGTCTTTGTTGAAGTATCTTAACAAGTGCTTAATGAAAATTTTCTTCAAACATTTTCAGTGCTTTTGCCCAACTTTCTGAATTTAAGAGTCAGAGTGAAAATTGTGCAACTCTATGTAGATCTTAAAAAGGCATCCAAACATTTCTGTCTGATCATGTACTTAAGCTTAAGAAGTCAGATATTTTACTACCTTTTTTTTCTGTTTTCAGTCTAAAAATGATAAATTGGCATACATAATTTTAGCAATTTTGTCTTTGCAAATATAATAGTAAAAAAGAACATAAATTTATAAAAACACTTATCCTCCGTAACTGAAATTTGTCTATTTTATGGAATAAATGCTGAGAATATCATGTGAATCTCCCATCTGTGCCACCCTGCCCTGTGTTTGTTTGGGGTTTTTTCCCCAGCATTTAATTGCAGTGGTCCTCTCTGAAGGGAGAAGTCCAGGAGCCAGTCAGGCCAGTCAGTCCACTAAATTCTATTCCAGTCTGTGTATCTGTGTACTTGGTATTTCCTGTCAGGCAGTCATGCAAGAAGCTTTTCAAAAAAAAAAAAGATCGAACAAGGACCCATCTCACTTTTTATAGGAAACTTACTATCTTTAACAAGCCAAAATGGTAATCAAAAAGAAACTTAGTAACATGAACAAATAAAATTCCATTCACAGTGTTAGTAGGATAACGTTGAGAAAAAAAATAATTACTTAATTTTGAAGATTGCAAGTTTGCTGTTTTAAACTTGCTAAAAATTTCATTGGAAATGCTCTGAGTTGTATTTCTATTTCTGTGATACGACATCACAACCCTGTGCACAGGGTTGTTGTTGCCCTTTTGCACTTGCACAGATGTGGTTTTTTGTTGGCCTTTGCAGCTTACAGGGATGGCAGCATCAAAAACAGCAGTACAATCGCAGTCATTACAGGAACAGATAGGTCATATTATTAAGGTGCTGAAATACAGTTAAGTTTTCAAACTCTTTCTACAGCTCCTGATTCAAGGAAATATTTTTGTGGAGGAGTTTCATTAATAGGCTAATGGAATAATTTCAAGACCCCTTTTTTCTAATCAGAAGAGAAATACTGAAGCAGAATAGCCTATTTCTATCATAGTTTTACCTCATACCTATAGGAATTGGGAAATCCAGAGACGAGAGCACTTTGGTGTTTTAGCAATGCAAGTACAAGCCTTCTTGGCTAGGACAAGTACTCTGGCATTCATACTCTGTGAAATCTACACTGTTCTAATTTTCTACGGGTTTTTTTGAGGGCATTTGATCTAGGACTGCATTTTTAGAGGTGAGAGAACTATTTTACTAAACTTTTTTGTTTATTTGTTTATTTATCAAAAGCAATATGGTGAAATTGAAGATTGCCAGATAGATGACTCTTCTCTCCATGCGGTGATAACTTTTAAAACAAGAGCAGAAGCTGAAGCTGTGAGTATAGTCTTTCTTGAAAATACACTGCAGCATTCAAATACTTTGTTATGCTTTTGTATTTGATTAATACTGCTAGCTATTCTAAAACCATTGACACAAAAGTTTAATTTAAACAGAAGTGTCAGAACTGTATAGTACTGAATTACTTAGGAAGTTGATAGCAAAATGAAGTGCAGGATGTAATATGGATATTAAGAGAAACATTAAGGAATTGATATTTAGATGTCTTGGTTTATCTTCATTTAGTTGCTAGGTTTTTTCACCTGAAGACTTGGTATCCTCATAGTCTACCTGGAATTTCACCGACATCCTGCAGAGTCAGAACTGTATATTTACTTGGGGATCAGTTTGGTTTACCTTTGTCTGAAAGCCTGTGGTAGTATAAATGGGATTTGATATGATTCCTTTTTTTGCCTTTTTAGCATATTTTTTAGAAATTTATGAAATGACAGAAGCATAGAATTGCAGAATTAACTTCTAGAAAATAAAATCCAGAATTGAGTTGCATTATAATTCAGTATCATTACATATGGATCATTAGAACGTAATACATTTGACTCAGCAGGACTCCTGCCTTACTTGGTCCCTGGTGTAGGCATATAATACAAGTATATTATGTGATCCTGAACAAATTAATGAACATAGTTGTTTTGCACATGTTTTTTTTTTTCTTTAAAATCCTTGTGTCACTGGTGGGACTACAGAAAGAATGGATTCATATTTGCAGTATGGTTGTATGGAAAGATTTTGTTTTATGTTTATATTTTGTGCAAAATTTATTTTGTGGAACTTACCTGAACACAGTTTTCATACCTGGCCAGACTGTTCTCTTCTTCATCTTGAGACACCGGTGAGGTGATTGACAGAAATAACTGCTATTTACAGTGCAAATTAACTACTGGGGACAACAGTTTTGAACACTTAGGGTATCATTTGTGGTTAGATATTTCAGTATCCATGTGCCAAAGATGTTTTACAAAAATACAGAATTCTGTTTTGTTTGTGAAACTCTTAGCTATAGCAATGATGAGCACTAACTGTATGGAGATAGTATTTATTCTGTAAAAAATGAGATACACTCAATGGTACATGGTGTATACTGACTGATAGGGGAAAAACGGTATTGTATGCTGTATTGAAGGAACACAGTTTAACAGTGAAGAAAAGTTCTGTTTGAAGATGAGGTTGCTGTAATTAGTATATTCATAAATTAATTGAATTAAAGTTGGGATTTTAGTTTTGGTGCTTCCTAGTGTTGGGTACTTCTTTTTGCAGTTTCATATTCTTTGGCATTGTATTTACATAAGAAATACTCTAAGGTGTGGAGAGAAAGTTCTGTTTCCCTGAAAAGAAAATAGGTCACCTAGAATAAAAATCTGGTTTGTGGACTGTCCAAATAAAGTCTTTATATCTCCCAGATGGAGTATGATTCACTGCAAGGATCAGGATTTATGATCAGTGTTCGAGATGTCCATGTTCTAGTGAGCATTAAAACATTTAATTGTCTTAATGAAAACAAACTTTGTGTTTGATTAGACTTTTGTGTCTAATTTCACCTTCATTTTTAAATGAAGATTTTATGAAAATTGGGTTCAATCAAATCTAGGAAAATTTTATTTTCTTTAGGATATTTTTAACTTACATTAAAAATGTTATGTTAAATATATTTAACATGTTAACTTTAACATGTTAAATATATTCCCGTTGGAATGTCTGTGTTTACCACTAAAGCATTAAGCCTGGCAATTTGAGATGTTGTAGAAGGTAATCATTAAAAACCTCTGCTGAGGCAAATTATGAAGTAAATGCAGCTAATATTTTACTTTCTTAAATGAAAATAAGCCTAGGCTTTATGATCATATATGTTCTACCCTAGAAGGAAGATTCCCTATTGTAAAATGTTGCATTTTTATGAAGTAGTAATTTCTTCCAAAGATTACAAGTTATTTCTGGACCTAAATGTCACATATAAGTACTTTTAAAAATTCTGGTTGTGTGACATTGTGATGAGACCATGGACAAAAAGCTCCTGAGCTGCATTTTAATAAGCATAGAATCTTTTAAATTTATCATAAATTTATATGTACAGATTTAAAATTTATACCTGGGGACTTTAATATCACACAATTCATGTTCAGATGTCATTGAACATGTAATTGTTTCTACATTTCACATTATGCTGTACTTTCAGATTGTACTATAAATCTTTTGTGACCATGACGGTTATTTCGGAATGTTGCTAACGCTGATTTATGCTCATTCATGTTACTTTAATTTGAACATACTATTTCCAAAGCAGCCACTTAATGCAGCTGGTACTTAGAAAGACATGAATATCCCATAAGTTAAAAATTTTTACATTTCAATTACAACAGCTTTACAGGAAGTGGAACCTTTTCCAGTAGATTAAATTGTAATCACAAAGGGATTTTTTTTTCAGTTGTTTGGTTGTTGGGTTTTTTAAAAATACGTTAAATAATTTGTGGTGTGTCTTACTTCTTCCAGTAAGTTATACATTAATAGTTTTGTGTCTGTCTTTGAAAGGTAAGGAACCCAGCAAAATAATACTAAAAACCAGGAAGATGTTGGTTCAGTATGTTACCCGCATTACCAAATGATTTATGGTTTTCCAAGCTTATTTTCCTCTGAATGTATTTTCATCATTTTCCTCAAAGGATTCCATGTGCAGTGAATGAAGTTGTTTCATTTTAACCTAATAACAGTGCATCAGTATGAACATATTACAACTTAAACTTTCTTTTGTAAAGTTACATGTAACTAAGATAGTTAAACTTGTTCTAGGCTGCAATTCATGGATCGCGTTTCAAAGGACAAGAGCTAAAGTTGGCATGGAACAAGCCTGTTGCTAGTATGTCAGCTATTGAAACAGAAGAAGCTGAACCTGATGAAGAAGAAGTAAGCTTGCTTTTTCTTTATGTTTTATTTTGATTTTTCTTTTTCAAGATTAAATAATACATCTTTTTCAAAAAGAAAATTTATCTGTGGATTCATACTTGTATTTTTTTAATCTAGCTCATATTTTGATATCAGAAAGTAGATTTCTGTGTATTTCTTGGGGTTTAGGGTGTTGAAAGTCTAGATTGCTTTTCCTTGCAGAAATAGTTAATGTCTTATGTAACAAAAAACTTTAGATCATATATCTAGAAAATGGAAGACACAGGTTTGAACTTGCATGAGAGAGATTGAGGATTTTGTCCAAAACATGGGCTTGTGCCATCTGCTTTTGGCACTAATTTCTTAAGAGGATCATATTTCAGATTCTGATTTTCCTTTATAGATATGGCTAGGAGGATACGGGTTAAGGAACAATTCAGAGCATTTTCTGCCTTCATTCAGACATCTAAAGTACCCTTGCTGAGTGTTAGTCTTCATCATGGTACATGAGAGATACTAAAGCCTTGTCCAAATAATCCTAATTGGTTAATGTAGGGATAGTGGGGCAATGTGTATTGATGCAATCTAACTCATTACACTCAAAATACTTGTTTGTGAATTCAGAAAAATAAATGTCACCTGGGGATAAAGTCAAGCAATCTTTTTCAGAATTTATTACTCTCAGTTAACTGTATCCACATAATTGGCATAGAAAAATGGAAGTGGAAGTGTACCTTGACTTACTTGATATCAGTATTTTGTCTGCATCTTTTTCTTCTGGTATTTTGGCGTATCTACCACAGAGCAACTTCACAAGTTTGCTTTGATACAACCAGATTTGGTTACTTTTCTTACACTTGGTGGTGTTCACTTTCTTTTTTCTTCCTGAAGAAAGCCAGTTTGTTGGCTTCCTGTCTCCAAAAATGCTATGTGTGCCAGTTGAAGATAGGTACCTCTCATATTAGACATTTGTGCATTCCAGTTTACTGGGTGCTACTTTCCTCATGTACACAAACTTCAAGCATTGTCAGATGGTCATGAGCTGTGAGTGAACAAGAGACTGTATTATGGAATCTTCAGAGCACCTTAGGTATTTTATCACATCTCCTTCAGGAAATATTGCCCGGGAAGATCAACAGCAGTGTGTTGATGCAAGGAGTCTACGTTATTGAGAGGTCTCCTTGAGTAACCATTTCACTGAGACTTTTTATGCAATGAAGGAAGGGCATGCAGGGATATGCAAGCATTTCAACAAAGGAAGGATAGTGAACTACAGAGATAGGTCTTTAAACTGCCTTAGCTAATTATTCCTGTGGAAAATACCTAGGAGTTGAAGTTGGATCGAAATCCTTAGCTGTTCATTGATTTTGTCTACTTGTTACTGACTTAATTTGTTTTATAGCAGCTATTGTAAACACATGAAAAAGGCTTTCATCATTATTCCATATCTATACTGCCATGTTAGTTCAGCTGAGTACTGTGCTAGGGAGGGTAGCAGGCTTAAGATTTAAATGAAATGGAGAACTTTGTCTCAAAGAAAGAAAGAAAAAGAAAGGTGTATAATACAGCCAAGTGAGATTCTTAATAACAAAACAGGGTTCCCAGTCCATTTATGAAAATAAGAGGAAAGCGCTTTAGAAAAACCCTGGTGAGTAGCCAGCTAATTTTAAAAGCGTCTGGTCTTCCCAGATGCCTTATGTTCTACACCTGGGTGTCTAACAAAAGAGTTGACTCTGCTGAGTCAACAGCTGGTCCCTAGGAAGAGTGTAAGTAGAGATAAGCTTTTAAGCAGGGGTTTGCAGTTAAGAGACCCCTAGAGTCAGAGATGTGGTTTCTTTGTATTTGATAGGACTTGACATGTGTTTATTGTATTAATTTATCTGGATTCTTTGGAATCTGAATAACATCTGTAATGTCCTGTAACAGGGAATGCTACTGTTCAACTATGTCTTGCCTGAATAAGTATTGTTCTATTGGATCTGCCACCTAAATGTTCTCTCTTCACTTTCTTTAAGATACTTAATACACAGGGACACTGCTGTACTTCCCCTCAGTTATTTTCTCTCGCTATAGTTGTTCTCCTATATGGAAGCCTGGCTTTTTGATCATCTCTACTACCTCTCAGTCTTCTGCTCTGTAGCGTTCTGCACTGTCCACTGCCCAGGACTCCTCCTCTTTGACTGTTGCACTGTTGTATTTGAGCTCACTAAGCATCAGGGAATACCAGGAAAGAATCTTAAGTCCTTGGAAAGCTTCTGTGTTTCGGTCAGGGTCAGACTATGCAGGCATACATTGACAGACGGGTCAGGTGTCATCAGAGCTTGTTTTCAAACTGTGCTTTCCATAAGCAAGAGTAATGAAGATAGTGGGTTCTCCTTCTTGTAAAAGAGGCTACAGAAAGAGAGAAGGCTTAGTTCTACGCTTTCTAGAGCCTCTTCTCTCTCATAAGACTTCATAATTTTGCAAATCAACCTTCACATCTCTTGCTGAATTTGGAAATACTGTAGCCAAAAACCTTTAATTCCTTAGACACAAAGAGTAAGCAGGAAAGAACACAGCTGCTATCTAACTGCTGGGCAGTTTTTCTAGGGAAAGACATCCTTTTGTTTTAATCCTTTCTTTAGCCATGGCATGCTCTGTTAGGTATTATCGTCAAAAAATTTCCCAGACAAGATAGTTTATGTACACCCCTGTGTCTGTATGTAGATAGAAATTCAAGCAACTTTTATTCAAAGGCTTTGAAGTCCGTCAAGTTACTATGTTGTTACGGAATGGAATTGAAAATATACTAATACAGTTTGTCTGTATTTCTCTAAATTGTTTCCCTGCCTCAATCGTTTAAATATTTATATTGACTGTAATCTTGATTAAGCTGTCAGAATCAAAAAATCCCTGATTCAACCTTTTTGATACTGTGGAACAGGTGGATTAAGCGCTTGGATGAAAACACATATAGATGTTGCTGTGAACACACAAAAAACCATTAGTTTTCAGTATAGCATATTAAGTTTCATGGGAGCATAGTTTGGGCATGACTGGTACACTGAAGAATCAGACGACCTGTTTAAGGATGAGGTGCATGTGTCATGGTCATCTTAAAGTCTATTGAAAAAAGTTTAATTTGCCATTTAGTAATATATGTATATAAGACATACATATTCAGTGTGCTTTCTTCAAAGCATTAATGTTTACCTATTCACAATCACATTTTTTTCTTTATTAAAGTGCAAGAGCCAGAGATTTGTATTTTGCCTTTTGATTTTTAACATTTTCTGATACAACAGTTATCACGTTTTTCTCTTGAAGTTTCAGGAAGAATCTTTGGTGGATGACTCACTGCTTCAAGATGATGATGAAGAGGAAGAGGAGAATGAATCTCGTTCGTGGAGAAGATGATTCAACTGATCAACGACAATGCTAGAACTGCACCTGTGTTGCATTAGTATTACCTAATGTACTTCTGCATCTTTGTATTAAAAGGGGTTTTGTGATGAAGTTGGATTCAGATTTAGATTAAAAAGCAGCTGGTCAGTTACATATTTTGAGAGATTGATGTTTGAGTTACATTTCAGTAAATGATTGCTAAAGACATCATACTAGGAACATATGCAATGTTTTTATTACATAGTTCTACAGAAAGTTACAGAATTCTTTGGGTTCTTTGTAATTTACTGAATTGGTCAAACACAAATGACCAAAAGTTGTTATAACATAGATAATTTTTGTTCTATTCCAGATACGGAATGAAAATTTGCATTTAAAATCTTTGTGAATGTTTTCAGAAATGAATAGATAACAGTACTAAACCGAAGTCTCTAAAGTTATGTATTCATAATATTGCATAGTAGTATGCTTAGGCTTTACTATGTACTAGCCTTTTGTTGGATTTGTGTACGTATTTTACCTATGGGTTTTAATGATAAAGTGTATGACTGCTTTGCATATAAGTCCTTATGACTTTAAGATGTTAAAAAAATAAAGAAATGGAATGGTCTTAAAAAAAAAAAAAAAGAAAAAGAAAAAAAAGCAATAACCAAAAAAGCTAAGGCAATGGTCCTTCATGATGAAAAAAAAAAAAAAAGAAAAAAAAGACAAAAGACCATTCCAAATGGCAACCCCCACCCCCATGTTCACAAAAGGAGCTTGAATCACTATCACTTACACTGAAATAATACTGAATATATAAACCCAATCTCAATCGTGTTTTATCTACATTAACACATGGTGTACTCTGCATAAAAAACTTCTGGATGCTCTGAATTTAAAGTGATGTGAGTCAAATCTTAAATAGAATAATACTCCAACAATAAGAATTTTTTTTATATTTCTGCATTGTGCAATTCTAAAAGAAAGTTTGATGCCACAAAAATAACATGCAGTACTGAAATATAATTTAGAAAAATACGTGAGGAGAATCTGAATACTTAGTAGGTAATATTCTAAAAATTTCAGTACACAACTAATGCATTTTTATATTCCTATGTTTTTATGATTACATCCTTTCATTTCAAAGTAACACTTGGAAAATCCTAAGTTCACACAAGAGCACATATTCACCATTCACATACGTGAAATGTTAGTGTACTCCACAGAAAATCTGCATTGGCTCTTTCTAGCAGGTCTTTCTGGTATGTGAGGTCTGAAGTTGCTTCTTGGGAAGGGAAACTGCCTACTCCTTTGCAGTAAAGAACTTCTCAGAAAGACTTGTTTTTATATCCATTTAGCAGCATTTTGCTGGACTGGTTTCAAAAGGAAACCCATTTGTTAAGTATTAAAGTCTTGGGTTTGTGGGGGGTTTTTTTTGTTTTTGTTTTTGTTTTTTTTTTTTGTTCTGAAGGGAGTGGGTGGGGTGTTGTTTTGATTCAACATTTTCTTTTCCCCCCATTAATTCATTGATGAGTGCATCATAAAACCACTGTCTTACTTATCAAATAGATGGATACGAGCCTGGGACTTGATGATCCTTGTGGCTCCCTTCCAGCTTGGAATATTCTGCGATTTCGTGGTAGTAATTCAGTTAATAGCATGTTTCCTTTAGTCCATATTTTTTGTCTTTTGCTGGAAAAAAGGGGAGAACTGGTATAAGTCATGTCCCTGTCCTTTTTTTTTTTTCAAGTCCAAAGTAGGAATGGAGGAAAGTAGAAGTAGTAGCATTCTAGAGAGGACAGCTCCAGCTGTAGAATTTTTGTTTGTGCTTTTCAATTATTTGAAGGGATTTTAAGAACTGGATCCTGGTTTGGGGGTTTTTCTGTTGAGCTTTTGGTTTTCCCCTCTGTCCTGATGTGTATGCATATCTTGTTGCAAAAACATGCACTTAAATTTTTGTACAGTCCTAGTTTCACATTGAAATGTCACAGTTGACTGCTATGCTTGTTACACTTGAGTTCTAAATTTTGCCATAAGGAATTGTATTTGGGAAATCGATTTCCTTTTACACTGAATTTCAGGCAAAATAAACTATTTTAAGAACCTTTTTATCCAGTGCTCTGAATGAGCTGTTCTAATTCACTGAATTAAGTACACACTTTCCTACTTTTTTATCAGTTTAGTACGTTTGAAGAGTGCCAAATTAGAGTCCACAAGGTGGAGATTTTTTGTTTATTGTCTTACAGAACAGGTACAGCACAGGAAAACACTGTCCAGGGTCCGTAAAGTGTTTGTGTGGCGTGCTTTGCTGCTAAAACCTGCCTTTTCACTGCAGTCACTCAACACAAGTTAATGGCAACTGTAGGTGTGTTTTTACATGGATGCTTCCTGCAAATCATCTGAAATTGCTGTATCTTATAATTTGAAAACTTGGTTTCCAAGTTTGCCAGCTTGTTTTGAATTCAGCCTGGTAATGCATCCAGCCAAGATTCATTGCATTGAAACTTTGCATCCTGCTCTACTGGTAAGGGGAAGAAGCCTTTTAAAATTCTTTTTATCACCTTCCTTCTGCAGACTGCCTACTGGTGTGTATTTTGTTCCCTGCTGTTACCTTGTGACATTCTGAATGGTTGGAAAACACCTGGATCAGAATGGCTTGGTTTATTCTCACTTTAAAACGAACTTCAGTCAAAGCAATCTGTGTTTGTATGTCATTCAACAGGAGTGTCCCAGTTGCAGTCTGAATGGATTCTATACATATTTCTGTCATTACCAAAGTATCTTCTTCATTTGATTTCTTGTTGGCTTGCTCTCTTCCTTGTCTTGTGCTGCTCTCCCCTCCATCTTTTTGCTACTACCTTAGCCAATGCTTATTACTTCAGTTCTGTCAGATCCTTATTAACATAGCTTACAGTGAAATCTTTTGTCACCTGGAGCAGCATCCTTGTTTCAATCAACAAACCAAATATCCTGCTGGCTTGGTTTTCCTCAAGACAAATTTTCAAAATTTCCATCAAATAGAAGGTAACATTTAAGAAGGTATTTTATTTTCCACTTGGATACTAAAGGGCTTGAGTAAGATGTGAGATGACATGCAGTTCAATGGCAATATTGTTTAAATTTACATTTGTTTAAACTACAAGATATTTGAAGAGAATCAGTAATTCAGACTATATTACAATCTCTACAAAACAGTAACAAGAATATCTCTTTGAAGCAACACTTAGGGCCAGTACTATTCCTGTTTTTCCTTCTCTTAAGACCAGTCATGCACTACAGTTGTACAAATGAACAAAGTAGTAAGGTGGTAGAGACCTTCAGTGAAACACCTCATTTACTCTAATTCGATTTTTTTATGTTGCAACTAATGAAGATATAGTCAGATTTAATCCTGTATTACTTATCCATTACTGCAGCTAGGACAGTAAGTTACTATGAAAAAATTAAGATTAGAGCAACTGAACAAGTAACACAAATGTGAGGCATTTCTGGGAAAACAGGTGAAATTTAAAAAAAGTTTATTGTTCATGGTACTGAGTGTTAATGTTCTGAGTGGAGCTGTATCTTACTGTATTGATGTTACATAGCTCTTGGTTACTTTCAAATGAACCTGTTAAGTCAGACAAAGTAAAAGTTCTTGATCAAGATAAAAGAAAACTTCATCTTTCTCAAATGAGCCAATATAGCTCTAAACTTATCCTTGGAGAAGATGAATCTTTAGTTTTTGTGGACTCAGTGTAAAGAGGTCAATATAGACCTTTATAAATGCACTAGTGTGCTTGTTACACAGGTGCCTAAATACAGTAGTCTTATAATATTTTTTTTTTTTAAATATGCTACTGCATGTTTTATTCTGAATGATGTATTAACTCTGAGGACATCAAAAATACTTGCAACAAAAATAGACTTTGGTGATTTCAATCTTTATTTGAATTCTCTTGAAATCTAGTGGGAACTCTAATGAGAAGGATTTAAAGAACACACCACCTATACCAGCCATACCATGTATTAGATAATAATTTTTAAAATCCTTCTATATGTATTAATTTATCTGATTGCACTTTGTTCTTGGTTTGAGTGAAGATTAACATTTTTTTCTTCTTCTTGCAGTAAGCTTGTAATCCTGAGACCAGTTGATGTCTTTGAAAATCATCTCATCTGACTCTGTGGTATATTGTAGTAATTTTGATATTATAGTTTTAATTCATGAATTCCAAAAACCTTCCTAATTGTTAGCAGAATAGATTAATTCAGTTTCTCACCTCTCTGTGCCAAGGACTGGAATACCATGTTTAGCAAATCTGTCTTGTCTAGTTGGGGAGCTGGATTTTAGTATTTCGCTATCAGCAAATGGAAGAAAAAAGTTTGAGATATATACTCGTCAAAATTCATTTTTTCTGAAAAATATCTGCAGTAGACCTGTTTGTTGCATTTTAACGTCTCAGATACAGAGAGGGTAGAATAGTCTTTTTACTCTTTTACAACTGTTTGATTTTTCTGCGTTGCAGATGCACATGAATTTTTGATAGTAATTTAATGGGTTAAAATTCTCTTTAAAAAATCAGATCTTTTAATACCATCTAGTGTATACTCTTCATTTGCAAAGAAAGGGGAGAAAAGTAATTGTGTTAAGAGTTCCTCCTGATAAGCTGTGAAGATTATTGGAAATCAGAAATTTTGTTTACAACAGTGTAGATGCTCTTTTCGCAGATGCTGAAGAGTAACTTCTGTTTTTTAAACCTAATGTTGTTTTAAATGCAAGAGGAAAAGAACCACTAGCTTCTCAAAAATGTTTTTGTGGTGGTCTGCAACCAGATAGGATATGTCCCAGCTCTAAGGCATATGAACTCTTCTCTAACCAATAAATTTGCTCTATAGGGAAATGACAAAAGTTTCTTAGGTTTTAAAAGTCATAATTTATTCTTTGTCTTGCACAAAATTTTGTGCAATAAAGACATTTGAGCCAAATAGGAAGACTTCACAAAAATGTGTGTTGATCTCTGCATGTAAAAACCTACATCCTTTTGCTAAAGTCAGGTGCATGTTGCTAGTCCATGTGTAGTGTAGCTGAGATCTACTGAAGCACAGAAATGCCTTTGGGGAAAAACCCCGATTTCATAGAGCTTCCCAGTTCTGCAGAGCTCTGCTGCATAAAAGCCAAGAGAAGTGTCCTTTCCATTGAAGTACCTTTTTTAACATGAAGAAATGTTCTTCCTCTCATTTGCAAACTGTCCTTTCTCTGCATTAAACCAAAAACCAAAAACAACAACCACCAAAAGAAACACCAACCACCACTTCTGATTTATTGTGTGGTGGTTTTTGTTTGTTTTTTTTTTCTCTAGATAAAGCCTTGTATTTTCTCTTTTGGCTGCTAGAGGGCACTATGGCTACACAAGTGAAGCAAAAGCTGGGAAGTGCTCCCATTTTAACACTTCAGTGATATTTTTCCTGTTTCAGTTCTCATGCTAATATTTGCATTTCTTGCAAAAACGTGTATACGTCTCTACTATGTCAGCAGAAATTCTGTTTGTGAACTGAAACAAAATATCTCTCTGGATTTAGGTACCAATGATAAAACATGACTCCAGGTGTTTAAATCTGAATAAAACAGAAGAATGTTTCTGTGTTGCAAGAGGCATGTATCTGTTGCCTTTTCTGCTCTGGGAGTTGAAGTAGGTTTGATAGATTACACTTGAACGTATAGAAAACTTTGGATAGCTTTATCCTGTTTGTCAAAGCTTTTCATAAGAATTAATCTTTTAAATGTGTGTTTGTGCTCTGGAATAGGGGAAGCTAAAACTTATTGCTGTAAAGAACGTGGACAGAAATGGCACACAACATTGGGTTTTCATACAAACTACAAAAGAAATCACCAGCCTAACATAGCTTGAATAAATTTCACCGCTGTAGCTGGTTATATTTGCATTATGGTACACTCATCTTAAATACATCAAATAATTACTACTGTAGCTCCACCAACTGGGGCACTGTAATTACACAAAACAACTTTTCAGCTATGATGTGGAATACTTGCTCATCCTTGTACACCCATTCACTGTCTCTTACTGTCTTGCCTGGTTGCACCAGCAGGTTGCTGGTAGCCCATGCATTGGAACACTGAGTGTGCAATGGTGCACTTAGAACTCTGAGAATGCAATGCCCATGTGCATGAATCATATATAGGCCAACACCATCCAGGACATGTATGTGACTCATTCTGTTTTGTTTTCTGTTCTCCTTCAGTCATTAGTGCAATGTCAAAAAGTGCTGAGGCACCACAGATGTCGTTACACTCCTCCTAACTCAGCTCTGTGGAGATTATTACATGTTTTCCTTTTTTCTTGAAAGGGGCTGCTGTATCAGCACCTGTGGATAAACATCACAAAATGCTGCAAGACTTCCAAGGACTCAGTAGCTTTGAATTCATCTAAAGATGGAAACATTAGTTACCAGAAGTGATTGAGAGAAGAGGAATTCTGGTTGTAAAAATTACTTGGTTTATTTATCATGATTATTTCTTTGCATTCAGATCTGATGGATTATTAACATTTATCCGCTGCTGCTCTCAGAGAGGTATTAGGTAATGTTTAAAATTATACATCCCCCTTGTGATAGTTCTGCCTGTTAAACAGGAAATCAAAGAGTATTTTAATACAGTTTTTAATTATATTTTTCCATCTACTTTCTCTGTGGTAATACTTTACCTTAGAAAACAGAGATGAGTGTTTGGATACTATTTATTTATTTGCACAGTTCTACAATCCTCAGCTTTTTTACTGGTGTTGTTTTCAAAACTTGCCTATTGGTTGTACCATCCTTCACATATTAGGCAAAAAGTAAGTTGTGTAAGGTTAAGTAAAATTAGAATTTTTATCAAGAACACAAAACCAGAAATACCGAGTAAACAGCAAGTGAGCAGGTTTAGAAAACTTTCCTGCAGCATAGAATTTTGTATAGATGTTCAGAAAGGTGGACTTTCCATACCTGAGTAATTGATATCTTGACCATCTTTCAAACAAGTTCTTAAACTGAAGGCAAATGTTACCTTCTCATACTTGAAAACTTCGCTTCTATGCATTGCTCTAGCAATAAAATGGACCTGGATATGGAATCATAACTGCTTGTGTACTTGAACACATTTTAAATGGGTTAATCTTTCTGTAAAGAGATTAAAAATCTGATTTTGCTGCTACATCTAAGAGCACATATTCAGTATCTGTGGGGTAATCCATTTACTTTTAAAATACTAAGTCAATAATTGGTGAATATTTGTTTCCAGTATTCAAAACGTGGACTCTGGTGGTCCTACAAGCTACTTCTGTTGCTTTTTTCTTGTTGGTTTGAATTGGTTTGGGTGGTTGTTGTTGTTGTTGTTTGGGGGTTTTGTGGTTTGTTTTGTTTTGTTTTGTTTTTTGTTTGGCTTTGTTTTTTGGTTTTTTTTTTGGTTTGGTTTTTTGTTTCTTTTTTTTTCTTCTGTTGAGGTTTTTGTTTGTTCATTTTTGTTGTTGTTTGGTTTTGAGTTTGGGGTTTTTGAGGGGTGGGGGAAGGGGGCATTTATGGTTTTGTTTGGGTTTTTTTTTGAGTGGTAAAATTTCATCAGTTACTTTGCAAAACTACCTCTTCTTGTTTAGGATTTGGAATTCTTTGCTCCAAGAAGCAAAATCCTGTGTATTGCATATTTAGATATATTAATGTGAGCCAAATTTATCTGTGAGAGTATTCTGTTACTGAAAAATGTGAGATTAAAGAACAAAAAGCAATAGCTATAGTCTTTATGGTGGAATAACCAAAGTGCTGGTCAGCAGACTTACTGCCTGACCTGAATTACAAAATAAGTTTTCTGTTAGAGGTAATATAGGGATATTGGCAGTACAACAGAATGATATAGAGCACCTTTTGCTGTCAATATATAATGAAAATTAAGGAATGTAAGTCATATTAGACGTTGTTAAGTTTCAATAGGTTAGTTCTCTCTGTATGTGCAGTTTTGTGAACTCCCACAATATTACTTGCATGTCCTCACTAAATTTATGTTCAAATAACTTGAATATTAAAATAAGTTAAAATACATTTATTTCCTCAGTTTCTGTGTTGAACTGTCTCCAAATATCTTTTCAAGTGAATTTAAAGTAAGTACTATTTATTTTCCATTCTTGTTCTCTGTAATCCTTTCTCTACTAAAAATATGGAGGTCTTTGCTCTTTACTGGCTCTTCTCTGCAAATCTACTATTTATTGAATTTTTTGAAGAGAGCTTACCAGGAAAACACAGAATAAATGGAGAGTAAGTTACAGAAATTGGAAGCTGAAATAACTAAAAGGTTAACCAGGAGAATTTGGTACACTACCATTTTTAAGATGGCAGTATATCATGCTTCAATACTATCTGTAGATAAGCTTTTGTTAAACTTTTAAAGTAATTTGAGTAGGTAATTACTAGTGTGTTAGTAGTCTAAGGCAAGATTGATGACACCTTGATTTGCTGTAGCAGTTACTAAAGTTCACATTTTATGACCTCCTTAAAAATATTAATTTAGAAGCTTATGAATTACTCTCTGGAGTCACCCTGAATTAACAAATACTGAGCTAGTTTTTAGCATTTGAATCTTTCTGTGAAATAATTTCTGCCCACTGTTGAACTTTATAGTGTTTTATAGAATTCATATTCTAGATAAAACAGTATTAACTCTTTGATGGCCAGGACTAAGTTGTGAAAAACGTTGTTATAAATAGTCTTGTTCCATGCCAGCATCAGAGAGAACCCTTGCTGGTCACTCCTGCCCATCCTCTGTGCTTGACACAGCAGGTATTTGAGTGATAATGTAGTAATTGAGGAACTAGGCTATGCTTTAAAAATGGGATAGTACAAATGAATTACCTTCCTAATCTACCAGATGACTGAAAAGATGTTATTGGTGGGGGATGCTGGGACGGGAGTGAGGAGGTGAGATCAGTAGACCTCTTCATCCCATGATTCTGTTTCAAGCCATGTTACAGAGTCACTGAAAAAACCCACGCCACTGTGGTCTTCTTGGCACACGTATGTTTGGCTTCTTCTTGAAGCCACAGGTGTGTTTGGCTTCAACTCGTGGTTTGTCTCTTCTCTTCCCCTTGTTTACCCGAGCCAGGACAAAACATTTAATAAAACCTTTAGTGAGCAGAATGTGGAAGCTGAAGTGCCTCCACAGAAGATCAGAGGAGCAGTTGGGAACAGAAGCCTTGAACTTCGCACAGGTCTCAGGACAAGCACAGAACAAGCTGTGCTTCAGCCATGACCCACTAAATTGAAAGCTGCATGGCCCTGGATTTGAGCTGACACTCTGGACGCATTTGCATTCTTAATAACCTTGCAAACAGGGACTTTACTGTAGGAGCTCTGATTCCTGTTGACATCCCTCAGTGGTTCTGATGGGGGGAAGACAATCTCAGATTAGTCAAGGATCATTTCCAAAAGAGGTGTGAGAAACCTTGAAAGATGTTTGTCTGACTTTTAGGACCTTCGTTAAGCTTACTGTCAGTATAATAGCTTTGCATCAAAGGCTGTGTGACTCGTATGTTAGTGTAGTGCTAATGCAGCAGCAGCAGGGTTTCCTCCTCTACTCACCATTGTGCAGCAGAGCCACTGTGCTTGCACTTACGCTTCCTAAGAGAACTCAGCTTTGCCAGCTGGGTGAAGCAGCCCTCAGGCTAGGTTGGAGCAGGAAGAGATCATTTTCTCTAATGGATCTTTATAGAAAAGCTAAACCATTGGCGGGGAACAAAGGCAATTCTGACAGCATTTAGGGACCTTAGTCGGGGAACCCAGCAGGTGGGAAGAAAACAGAGTCGGTGTAGGGATGTACACTGTAGGACTTGAAATCAGGTTAGGTGGTAGAAAGGCTGGCTTTGTTTAAATGGTTGTTGGTGAAATAAACTACCAATATTAAAATTCTAGAAGGAGATACTCAGGCAGGTGGAAGCTGAGGTTTCAAGTTCTTGGCCAAACAATTGTTTATGTGCAGGTTTCCATTCCTGCAATCTACCCTCTCTTTGCCACACCTCTGGGTAGCCTAGTTTGCTGCAGACAAGCCATACTATAAAAGATTTGGGGAATGCTGCTAAATCCAGAGAATAGGGCCAGGAAATACTGATTCTGTCTAGTACTTTCACAGCGGCTTCCATCTGAAACTTTAGAGTATCATCCAAGATACCTAGAAGTAAAGAGAAGCCTCACTTCAGTGATTACTTCTGCGTGGCTTAGTGATTGCAGAATTCAGTGTTCCTTGTTATGAGTCCCTGTGGAGTATGTTGTGTCAACAGTCAGTTACTCTTTTGAAGGACTACTTTTCTAGGCAGTGGGTGTTTGCGTGTTCAAACCTGTTCATCCAAATTAGGTAGGATAACATCAACAAGTCAGGTAATGGAACTTCCCTGTTTTTTAAGCTGTTTAACCTGTTGTTCACCTGAGTGAACAAATCAGGAAGCAGTTACATGAACAGCTTAATGGGCAGATCATAATATCGGATGGGAGATTGCATGATGTTGAGTTACTGTCATGGAACAAGGGAATCCTCTTTCATTATCATGCCTGCAGAGTAAGATGAAAGGTGCTGGTCTAAATTCTTATGGTTACATTAACAGGAGCTTGTGTCAATTAAACCTTCAAAGTGCACACTTTTGCACTGCAAAGAATTTCAGTACCTAACTCCTTTCAGATATCTCTCCAGCTACACAAAGAATTAATGGTCTTGTCATGACTGTCTTTCTCTGCACTGATTTGTAGCTGTTCTGAACCTTAATAGTGTTAGGAGCCGTCCCCTAGTAATGTCTTATCTGAGAGAGGCTGTGTATTCTTTAATGTCTGCTTTCTAAAATCAGATAATCAAAACCATTCAAAATGAAAATATTTATGTGAAAGGAAAGGTAGACTGTAATCTTCAGTCTTTATCGGAGTCCAAAAATCACAATGAAAAGTAATTATCTACTTTTAGCTCCATGGAACCACATGAAAATCTCTAAAATATCCCCAAATTCAATATATACTGTTACTTGGAAAAATACACATTGGCTTTTGAAGAACTCAGCATTTTGTTTATTTTCCTCCAAATGTCTGAACAAATAATGATTAGTCTTCTCTAACCACTCTGTTTAATATTGTTTAGTGGTTATGGGAACAATGTGTTAGGAACCCTCTGCATGAATTTTAAATGGTATTTTGGATTGATGTGGGTATCCTAGGACCTTCTGAATTTTTCTTCCACCCCAACAACTAAATAAATGGTGAAAAAAGCGCATGAATGTACTTGCAACACCAAATTCTGCCTGTAGCAACTTGCCTAAAGATCTTGCAAGGTGCTAGATAGACTGTGGTGGCTTCCAGATAACTTTATGTCACGCAGTAATGCTGTGGTTTAGTTGCTGCATATCCAGCACTATCACATTTCAGCATGTCTTCATAGCTTTTGCTTTTAGTAGAACTCGCTGGAGACATAGATTATTTCAGTGTCTCGTTCCCCGTCTGAATGTTGGTACTCAGCCTCCTGGTCTACGTAAATACTAGTAAATTAAACATGGCTGGGACCGTTCTCTGATGCTGAGGCAAAATGGCATGGAACAAGTCTCACACACACTATTAGGCTTCAAAACAGGACAGCCATATTCACATTCTCTGCTGGAAATGTCTGTCTTGGGATGGTTGATCTGGGTCTCTGAGGTGCAGTGGCCTAACAACATAATAGTTGTGGAACCTACAATAGGGTTCCAGTGCCTATGATGTATGCTGGACCTGTTTATTTCACTAATTCAGACATCTGAGTTGCCAAGCCTAGTCCAACAGTAGGTAATATGATTTGTTTCCACTGGTAGATGAAGGGACCTTAAGGAAAATCTTTTCAAAAGCAGTGACAATTGTCAACAATGTTCTGCAAGGAATCCATCCTCTCTAGAGAGAAATGTCACTGAAAGAGTGAAATTCCCACTGAAAGAGGGAAGGGCACTAAAAAAATAAAAATCCTAGTACTTTAGCTAATGGACAAATAAATGGCAATTAACAATTAAAATTTTGTAGACCACAGTAACTACTGGATTTAATGAAAGGTGTAAAATACATGGCGGTCTTCCGAGATACAGAGAGAAGAAACCTTATTAAATAAAATTAATAGTAATCTTCAAGGTGAAATTCATGTAGGTGATTTTATTCAAACTTTCCTATCATTAGGAGGTCTCTTGAACAATCTGAGTATTACCAACAATCTTGAAAACTAACCTAGCAATAATGCAGTGGCTTAGTCAAAGGGGCAAGCTGCGATATTTTTCTGGCATGGTTTCCTCTAGAATTTCAGTTTCCTATAAACTGGCAGAGGGGGAGCTCTACACAGATAATTCATCCTTTAGCCCTTCATGTGTAAGTATGCTTTTAGCACAATACATCACCTTAAGTATTATACTTTCTACAGTAGGATAGAATTCTCTGACCTGATAATTTCTGCTGTCAAATTACTTGCAAGTACATTGTGAAAATATTTTCTGTGTCTATGCATGTATTTTCATCAGCCATGCTCCCATCTGTCAAAGTAGATTGAATGATTTAATTGCCTAATCAGCTTTCCAAGTCTCCCATGCAAGCACAAAAACATCACAGTGAGTTGTAGAATTACAAGGTCGGTGTATAAGCAATTATTAGAGATACCTATTAGAGTTTTCCCAAGTTCCTTATTGTAGTAGGCAACAAGCATGTTGGATTTAGCTAGATTACAAGTATGGTTATTTACTAGCAGAAGCTGATGTTTTTCTCTCCTCTGTTTTTACATTTGAGAATAAAATACAATTTATATTCTGGGCATCATCTTGTGGAAGTTCTAAATCACTTCATGAGGCTTTCAGCCTAGGTTATGTCATTTATCCATCAGCGCTCAGTCCATTTAATCCAGACCTCTCAGCTGTACAGACCTAGCTCCTGTTGTGAGTGATCGGCCTGCTTGAGTGCTCCCAGCTTCTCCTGTCACATCACATTTGCATAAAAGAGGACAGATAACCAAATTTGAGCACACAAATGAAAATGCTAAGCGCTGAACCTGTCACAGTTGTTGTTCAACTAATTGTGAAAAATTTGATTTGCTGGCTTTTCACTGTTTATCATGTGGACCCCCTTCTCAAATTTGCCTTGGCTTCTGCTTCTGTACATGTAGCTTTTAAACTCTCTACACAAGCAGCCCACCCTGGGGATTACTTACCTCTCCTACCAGCTTTTAATGTTGGCTCATCTACTTGACTAAATTAGGCCACCATGGCAAACAAACACATAATTAAAAACCTGGGAAAGACAACTGCAGTTGCACTTCTTAAATTGATTTTGCAGTCTATTACTGGTATATGCCTTTGCATTTTGCTATTTTTATCTTGTTCTTCTGTAAACCCGGAAAATATCTTTGCTTTTGATTGTATATAGGAGGGAGATACATTATTTCAAAGTGAAAGCTAGTATTTTCTCCTGAAATGGAAATAGTAAATAAAAACATTCTTATTTCTAGGTACTTTGTTTTATGACAACTTTGGCAGCATATTACAGAGGTACTATATTCATTTTTGAACTAGCATTGAAAGATCATGGGTGAAATATTGTTCAAATGATTGTGATTTTTCAGAATTCTGGGGTTTGACTTTGCTTTCTAAATGTACCTACAACTGCTGTTGTATTTCTAATTTAGAATACTTTTACTTTACTTAGCTGTAAACACTTCTTATGATTATACTTCTTATACCAAGAGGTCACCAATTAAAACAGTTGAATATCACGTTGCTTTTTTTTGTGAGGGGAGAGGAGGTTCAGCCAAATAACTATCTATTAAAAATATATAATCATCTACAAATCTAAATCATCCTCCCCTTTGGTATTGTCATTGGTTGTGCCCGTATCTGTCATCATGTAAGAAGGTGGAGGATAACATGGGCATAGTGAATATAAATCTATCAAGACCACCGAAGGCTTCTAAAAACTTGATAAGAAAAACTGGTATTTAGATGTATAACAAAAATCTATATTTTTCTAGGAGTTTTAAAATATCAAAATAATTGTTTTCAAATGAAAAAAATTATTCAGCAGCAGCTATGGCTGAAATATTGTTGAAAAAAAACCAAAATTGAAATTATTTTGCTTAATTTTTTTTTTTAAATTTCATTTTATTGCGTCCGTGAAGGGGTAGAAGTTCCTAAAGTGTCTTTTATGTCAAGTGAAGTTCACTGAAAACAGTTGTAGTAGTAGGATGTAATCTGTTTCATAAATTGATCAATATGTATCTTAAAACTGTAGGATATTTCCAAATGTTTCTCTGGTAAGTTTGTACCAAAAAAAACCCAAAACAAACAAAAAACAACCTAACAACACCTGCCCCCTCCGCACCCCCCCCCCCCCTTTTCTTTTCCTTTATATAATTTGTAGCCTAAACTGACTTTCATCCAGGTTATCTGTAGTTAGGTGTCCTTTGTTTTAAAAGGCTTTTCTCCCTTCATGATGTTTACCTCCTTGATATGTTCGTCAAAAGCTGTCACATTTGTTGCAGCCTTCATTTCACAAGGCTGAATGGACTGAACTCCTAATGGCCTTTGACAAAGCCTTTGTATATTAAGTGTATTTAACTGCAGCAATTGTAACATTCACAAATCAGTATGTTGGAGAACACTGTCCTTCTCATTTTTGAGACTGAATCCTACTGTAATTAAAAATGCACCTGGAGAAATAACTTCTGCTGTACTCAGTGCTCCTGCGTTCGGCTTATGATCACTAAAATACTCTCATTTTCCTTTTTCTCATCCTTCCTTCACATCATACTGCTTTATCTCCTTCCTCGTTAACAGCTTTTCAAAGTTGACCTCCTTTCCTGCCCTCTTTCTCAAGTTTGCCAATGAGTTACACTAAATACATAAATCATATTTGCAAAATAAAATGTTTGGAAAAGAGAGAGACAGATGTTTGTAAGAGACTATTCATTAACATATCAAGCCTACAGCATTAAGCTGAGAAGCAGCAAAAATTCAAGAAATTAAGTTAATTAACAAAAAACATCATTTTGTACTTGAAAAACTGCAAATATTGGGATGACAGGTTTGATTCTGAAGATCAATGAAGTAGCAGCTCCTGGTCCGGAACAAAAAGATTGCTTGTGAATTTCCAGAATGTTGCTACATCTTTTAAGTTACTCTGAGTAACCTTAAACAAGATATTCCAGAGTGAATCTGATCTTTCCTCCCAGTTTCTTCCATTTACAAAATACATCCCAATAGCTGAAATATCCTGAGGTATCTTTGTTACCAAAGAGGCAGAAGAAGATTTATCTACTCAAGGAAATAGATTGTGTTTTCAAAATCAATTTTCTTCATAGAAAGAGAAGAATAAAAATTTTGTTCCCCTGTTCCTCGACAGCAGGGCTAATGTTTATTGCTGATCTGTTATCTCATCTTACCATGCAATTATTTAATCTGAAAATCCCATCGATATGTTAAAACTGATAGAACTGTATTAAGTATTTGGGCTTGTATGCCATTATTGGTCTTAGAAAAAACTGTGCTTATGGATAAGATTATTTTCTCAGATTTTAACCAGAAAACAATACAAATAATGTCTTGCTTTGTTTCTGACTTAATTCCTTGAAGCGTGGAAATTGTATTGTTAAATCCTGGAAATTTTGTATTCATTAAAAAAAAATCCTCATCCCTTGTTTTACCTCCTCTGCCTTTCTCTGGACTTAGTTATGTGTATTGTTATATTTATTCTGAAGTAGTGTGAGAAACAGAGAATGGAAGGGAGCAAATTAAACAGTCAGAAAACAAAATATCAGCTCTGAGGGTAAGTTTAACCATCAAAATACTTGTGACAGTGGGGCTTAAAGGCAGTTTCTGAAAAGGGAAGTTAGGTTCTGAACTTCCTTCATGAAGTTAATCTGTCTTCTAAGTAAATGGGAATATGCAGGCCTCCGAACTTGGTTCTTGATGTAAATGTCTGATTTATAATTTCAGAAACTAATTTGCAGAATTTCTTTAAGTTTTATATCCATCAATATCCTTATCCATAAAATGTTTTGCTAGGCAAGTGAGAGAAATGTGAAAGAGTGAGGGAAATAAATGTGTTTAAAATTTTGAAGAAGTACTAGTGAAAAATGTTTTGCCATATTCCCTCAACTGTAATAAAATGTGCACTTTTCATTTATCTTTCTACTAGATATCTATTGATATTTGATTAAAAACAGTCTCCCCTGCTTCTTTAAGTCACTTCATGTAATTCATGGGGATTTTCTCATTTTCCCAGGTCTGCTTGGGTAAATAAAGGTTTCTCCTTGGCTCAGTCTCTTAGGTTGGATGTTAGAATAAACAAACGTCCATTAACTTGCATTTTGTTTTGCTTTAGATTGCAAGTAACTTCATCAGCATGTAAGAGAGCCAACTGGTCCGTCTTTCCCTATATATTTTATTATACAAGGATGACCTCCTTCCCATGAGCTTCACTCTTGTCTAAATGCAAAAGAATAACACACAGACATGATTAGCAGGTTATACATACACATCTCTGTGGTCTGGGGTACATACAAGGAAAGATATATAATAAATTGCCTGTTCTTTTTATATAAAAATGGAAACTTATTTACCCTATGGGCAAAATATATATTGACCTACTGCATTACAGAACAAGCATGAACAAGGTTACTTTTTCCCCCTTTCTGCTAAATAATAAGGCAACTCATGCTGAGGGTGCACTTAAACTAGACCTATAACTCTTGGAAATTCATAGATCGTAAGGCCAAATGGGACCATTATGATCATCTTGCCTGACCTCCTCTACAGCACAAGCCATAGGGTTTCGACAACATAACAGTATTTGTAATTTCATATCCATTAGAGTGCTATTTATAGGATATATATTTTATTGAAATGGCAGAATATTCATTGCTGTGAAATTCTTCTGGATAATTTTACTACTGTTGTGTTACCTACTCGTTTCTCTGTGGGTACATATTAATAACCAAAAAAAAAATCATACAAAATCTCAAGCAATTTGCTAAAAATGTGACCTCATCCAGTAAGCAAATTGCTTGTGACACGAGCTGCAAAACTATATATGTAATGTAAAAACAAAGTTGATAGAAAAGAATCCAAATAATTTATTAATTGTCAATTACTGTAGAATCTGAAGTCTAATTAGGAGAAGAAAAATAATGACCACTGGTCCATTGTACCAACTGGAGTATTTTAGCAAAAATAGAGGAAACTAAGCCTAAATCTGTATAGCTTTCACAAGGCTTCTCTTGTCCTGTGTTGAAGATTGTTTTTCATTGGATTGATACCAGGAACTGTGGTGCATAATTTTCATTTTCATGGAACCCCTTCTGTAAAATGTCTGTTACAAATGAAATCTGATTTTAAATGGTGAATTAAAGAAGTAGGCACTGGACTGTTATACATGTAAAGCAAAATGAACTAAATTCCCTGCCTTGCTTTTTAGAACTATCATTATTAGCTCTCAATTTTATTTCCTGTCTGTCTGAAAAATGAGAATATGTTCTCTCCCTTTTCTATAGGAGTCAGTAATGAAGTGTACAATGCTGAGCAGTCCTAGAGATCCTCAACAAACCAAACCAGCTTCATTGCTTAAATCTTTGAAACAGACAACAGGCCTTATTTTTAAAGATAAGAATCCAGGTATCACCCGGACTTGTTTGCTGCTGGGAAGAGAGTAATCAAAGAGCAGTTAGCATTTCTACTGATCATT
This sequence comes from Phylloscopus whistleri, assembly GCA_017589585.1. Taxonomy (NCBI): domain Eukaryota; kingdom Metazoa; phylum Chordata; class Aves; order Passeriformes; family Phylloscopidae; genus Phylloscopus; species Phylloscopus whistleri. Next base: position 1,722,599 of record JADMLD010001396.1, read on the forward strand.
GGTTAAAATTATTTAACCAATCTTTTAGCAAAGTAGTAATAGCTCTCAAAGTAATTATATCATTTTGTTAAATGCTAAGAATGATGAGATAAAAAAGCTTGACTGTTATTGGTCAAAGATGTTTATCTTTGTGTGTGTATTAAAGGATTTAAAATCTAGAGGATAAGCATTATCTTCTAGAAAAACCTATACCATTCAGATCAGTCCCTTCCTCTCCCAGTCTTCTTTAAAATTATACAAATTTAAAGGCATACAAACAAGTATGCCTTAGAAAACCAGATAGATTACAAAATCTTTCACTTAACAGAAACCTCCAGAAATTCAGTAAAATAATCAGTAAAATTTTAGTAAAATAACCAGATTTTGTATAATCTGAAATGGCTTTGTTCAGAGTGTCTCCTTGCTATGCAGGAGCCTTGAAAAACTCTTGTGACAAGTGCCAAAAGGCTGTGTCTTGAGGTTTGCATTTTGATCTGTTCACTAGTAAATTCTCCAAAAGCATAGATAATGACAACATTTAGCTAACAAAGGTTAGTTTAAAAGCAATTTTGAAAGATATTTCAATGGAGGGAAAGAGAGAAGGGATGAAGAGACCAATTAACCAATTTTTCTTGGCCTTTCTCTCACACGCAGACACATTCTGTACAAACCCCTGTTTTGATGTATTATTTTAATTAATCCCAGTCTTTTGATTTCTACAAAAAAGAAGGTTAGCAAATGTAACAATGCTCGAGAGTTTCTTTATCGTAAAAGACACATAATTTCAAGCATTTAATAAGGTAGATTTATTCTGGGTAGTTTAGTTTGCACATTCACTCAAACAGCCCTCCCCAAAGACAACATTAAAAATGTGATTAGTTAGCTGCCATCAATAACACAAAATAGGAAAACACTCTCTGAAGGGACAGCTTTGTGGAGGGCACTGCACAGTGTGTAGTAAAAATATATGGCCTAATAAGTTTACATTTGCAGGCTCATTTGTTAAAACTCTTGAATTTCTAATTTGTGTCGGAAAGATAAATGGATGGGGCCTCAGTAAAGTGTGAGATTAATACTGATGGATGGGGATTCAGATTTTTGCTAGCCTCTTACTTCTGTACAACCCAGTAGGCAGTTTATGGGGAAAACCAAATGTAAATAAAAAAGAGGACATTATTTACCTTGGTCAAGGCCAATTACTAGTTATATTGTTCTTTTCAACTTTATTGTTTGGATGTAAATTATCCTTATCTAATTATTGTTTAATGCATTTTGGTAATCAAGCCCTTACAAAGTGTAATTAGATGCTAAAAAGGACAGGCACCCCATGGTTACTTTGAAACACTGCAAATAGTCAAATGGTAGAAATGCAGGCCTCTGGGACCTTTCAGGGTGTAAGCTGGGAGAATAATAATAAAACATACTATATAATAAAAAATTGCTTTATACCTGAATCAAAATGCTCACATAAAATTAAAATGAACAGAAGTTAATATGAATAATAAAATAGGTGGATCTACGTATACTGTACACAGCTGATTTCAACAGCTTTCCTTCCACATGCAGTGCCACCACCATGCTGCAAAGAGACAGACACCAGAAGTGACAGCAGAATTTCTTACCTGTCTGGCAGAAGATACCTCTGAACTTGGATGAGCTTTACCAACATAGAGAAAGAAGTTCTTCTAACAAAGTAAGTTGACAGATACCTTTTCAAATTAAAATACATAGGTATGGCAGAAGGGCATGCATTAGTGAAGGGATAAATGAAAAGGAACCCTTCAACATGAACAAAACAAAAGTCACTGCTGCTGTGCTTCTGTATGTGTAGTATCTTTAAATCAAAGTTAATCCAGAATTCTTCAATATTTGTAAAACGTGTCAAAATGTCAGTAGAGGTTCATAGAGTTTGCCAGATCTGAGGTCCCCTAAGAGACACAACTTCAGGAGCCCAGCTCTGACCTGTGATGAGGCTGGAATGTATTCCCAGTAGGCAGATGCACAAATGTGTGTGTACAATACATGTGTATAAAAAACATATCTGTCCTACCACACAGATCAATGCAGGCAGACACACATGAACAGAAGTGGCACTTGTGGCTTCATCCTATTCTCTGGCTGATCAAGATGAAGGCTTGCTTGTGGGAAAAAATACAGATTTGTATGTAACATGGAGATCTCCAGTAGCTGGGCTTGGACGTGCAGCCTGTCTAGTAAATTTCCCCTGGATCCTCTTTTCTCCAGGTGTCTCATGTACACTCACACTCTCAACCAACCCACAAGATCTGTCCAGCTGTTGGATAAGGCTTCTCTGGTGCTTCCAGTAGCCAGCTTTTCCCATGGTCTCATCCTTATATACCTCCCAGCTCCTGGGCCACTTTGCCTGCTCACCAGCTAGTTCCTACCCTGACTGCCCCACAGCATGTCCTGTGAAATCCTAAACCACTCTTCCTTTGCATTCCATAATGTGCCCCATGTCCCTAGAAAGTGATCTCCCTCAGTCCAAAAGGTGTTCTGGAGATCTGCTTCCCTTAACTGGTGGTGATCGGCTTTACCCCTGGGGCTGACATCTCTTCTGTGATGGGGCTGGAGGTTGCTAGGCAGGGCTTTAGCTCGGTTACCCCAGTTACCATTGCTCATTTGTGCATCTTTGTGCCTGTAGAGATGAGATTTTTATCACATAACCTAGCACAGACTAGTACCTTGATGAGCCATATACTTAAGGAATTTGAGCAGACACTTTTAAGGAAGCAGGCAGAAATAGAGACAGGACTTGTAGGTAAAAATGGTGTCCCTCCCCCCCCCAAAAAAAGGAGACAAGGACAAATTAACTTAAAATGTGGTTGTAATCAGAAAAATGATTTATATCTTTTTTTTTTTCCTTTACTGAGGTGTAATGAAATAGATGTTTTCTTGAGCTATACTCTTCCTCCACTACTAGTGGTATTTCATTATTTTTTTATTCTCTGTTGCAGAAGAAATATAATTGTCAAAAATTTGGAGGCAGGTTTTTCTTCAGCTACAGTATCATCCATTGAATTTTAAGTTGCATTATTGCTGTGGGTATTTCAGCTTGTAGCCTTACTCCACAGATACGTGGATCAGGATATCAGTTCTCTGTGAAAGAAACCAGGCAGGTAAGAAAGAAAGAAACCAAATCCCAGCTTCCTTTTCTTCAATAAGAGAGGGAGCTAATTTTCTTCATAGCAGCTCATGTAGTGCTGTTGTTTAGACTGGTGACCAGAATGGTGTATATAACTCACTAATTTTTTTAGAGGCTGCTGAGCAGTACTTGAACAGCTTCAAAGGCTTTCTCTGTTTCTCACTGTCCCCTCCACCAGTGAGGAGGCTGGGAGTGGGTAAGAGGTTGGGAGGAGGCTACCTAGAACAGAAGCTAGACAGAAATAAAAGAATAAGGTAGGTATTTATGGCAAGGCCTTCACAGGGTGCACTTCGGGCAATGCAGGAGTCTTGCAGAGACTACACCCAAGATGGATGACTAACACATGTTTTTGACAGATATAAGCTTGGTCAATCTCCATAGCAGAAGCTAATTGTCCAATTACAGCTTCATGTAGCAGAATCCCATTCTCCAATTTGTCCCACTCTCATCTCGCTGCTGTTCTTGGTAGTTTACATTTCTTAGGGCTTGGAAAAACAGAGTGTCCTTGAAGTTAGGGCCTAGAGAAAAGTTGTTTTGTCTGAATAAAATGGTGAGACAGTAGCTGACAGGTTATGGAGTTTTAGTTATACATTAAAGCAGTGCTCATCTGGAAAATATAAAAGTTAAGGCATCAAGGCACAGGCGGAACAGCTGACCCCAATAGACTGGAGGGGTATTTGGTGAACTACATGGTGTCATGCTTAGCAGTAAGCCTGGGGAGTAGTTCAAAGTTGCTCAGAGGCTGGCTGAATATGGATCTGCTGGTGGAAGGTGATTACCATTGCATCACTTGTTTTGTGATTTTTTTCTTTCAGTCATTAAGCTATCTTATTTCAACCCATGGTTGTCCTCTAGTTTTTTCTTTCCCAATTCTCTCCCCCATCCATTGCAGGACGAGTGAGCAGCTGGTGGATGCTTAATTGCACCACATAGTGGCATATGCAGTGTGTGTGTGTATATATAAAATATACTGCCAAAATAAAGATGAAACTGAAGAATATATCCTAATGGACATATGTAAGCAGTTCTTAGTTTAGTTTTTTTAAAAAAAGATGAGGCAGTGATTTAACATATTCTACATAAAGAGAAAGCCCTTCAAACTGTGGGGGTAAATTTTAATAAGGATAATTTAGACAATAATTCACTGTTATATGGCATTTTTAAATTAAGGTGTGATGTCTTCTTAAGAACAAGGCTGAGCCAGTTCTCTGTCGAGTGAATGTCTGTGTCCATGCTTCTCTCTCGCACACAGGCATTTTGAGCTCCTGAGCCTGCAGCTTTGGAATGACCTGCCTCACTGTCTGTTTTGCGTTGAGAACGTAAAAGGGCAGGATGCATCCTCTTCCTGAAACTCTTTCCTAAGTGCTGTGCTCTAATTCAACCATAAATTACTATACATGATGCAGGAATCACTGACTGAAATTCTACAGCTGGTATAAATACAGAGGTCAGAATAGATATGGTCATGCCACTCCTTACTAGCTTTGCAAGCTCTGAATTTGTTAAAATGGATACTTATACACAAATAATAACTGAAGAAAACTGATGGCTGTTATTACTACACAAGTTTAGCTCTAGTTTCTCTATTACTCATGCATTGATATGAGTGCATGTTTAAATGCATGTTTATTTGAAAAGGTCACAGAATAATCATAGCACTAATGCCAGAACAGCCCTTTTGCTGTGAATAAAGATATTGCCTTATTTGTAACAGGCTGCAGATCTTCTGGCTAGATAAAGAATCCATTTGTATACAGAAGCTCATGGCCTGAAATTTGAATTTCATCACTGGAAGCAATTACAGTATCAGTGCAGTCTCTGCACGTAATCCCTCATTTAGTAATTTAATTAAAAACAAGTAGTTCCATGAGCACCAGAACTAATGAAGCTTCGTTTTCAATAGAACTGTGTCATGTGGTTGATTGACTTTTAGCTGAGCTATGAGGAAGCTTCTGTGTGAGTCCCTCTTCTGTTTCCATAATTCAGGAAAATTTCCTTTTTCTGGTTCAACAGCGTTAAACATTTTGTATGTCTATTGCTCCTGACATAATTCAACATTGCAGGAAGGAAGCAAGTTTGGCTGGAGCAGCTATAGCAAGAAAAGGATTCTCAGAACTGAGCACACAAAACCCAAACAGCCACTGCTTCAAGTATACCAAGCTTGCCTCCTTCTTGCATCTCTGAATCAGGGGTTCTGTACAGCATAAGCTTGGGCAAGAAAACCAGTAACAGAGTCATTCAAAAAATTCCATTTAGAAGTAACAGTTTCTACAGAGCCCATATGCTGGGCTGCATATTCCCAGAGTTCATTAGTTTCCCAGCACTTCTGTACACAGAGCTGGTGAGCATACTTGCTTTATTTGTAAGGTTCTCTGGCTGCAGATGCTCAGCTCTTTTAGAGAACTCAAGCATGGCTCTAGGAAACTCGGTTTAGGCCCCTGCTTTAAAATGTATTACCATGCAAAGCTTCAGAGCTGTATGAGACATGTAACAAAAAAAAATTGACCTGCTGAAACGAGCCCTGAAAAGACTGCTAAGTTCTTGATCAGAGGGCTGGAGCACCTCACCTATGAAGACAGGCTGAGAGAGTTGGGGCTTTTCAGTCTGGAGAAGTCTCCAGGGAGACCTTGAAGCGTATTCCAGTACCTGAATGTGGCTTACAAGAAGGCTGGAGATGGTCTTTTCACAAGGGCATGTAGTGTCAGGACAAGAGGGAATGGAAAGAGAGCAGGTTTAGATTAGATATTGAGAAGAAATTCTTTACTGTGAGGGTGGTGAGATATTAAAACAAGTTTTCCAGAGAAGCTGTGGATGCCTCATTCCTGGAAGTGTTCAAGGCCGGTTGGGATAGGTCTTGGAGCCATCTGGTCTAGTGGAAAGTGTCCCTGCCCATGTCAAGGGGATTGAACTAGATGATCTTTAGAGTCCCTTGCAATGCAAAACTTTTTATGATTCTATGATTCTAAATGTGAGATAAGAGCTATATGCTCAAAAGTTTCAGCAACAAAAGGGTCAGGAGAGGGCAGGTACGATGACCCTGGTTTTACTGCACACCTGAATGAATGTTAGCTAAAAAGTGTGTATTCTTCTCAAAAGTTAAACCAATTAAGTAGCAGAACTGGGGCTGGCTGGTTACATTGTTCTTCATGAATTTTATGCAGAACGGGTATAAGTTCCGTAGTGAATCCATGTGCAATTGCTTTCAACTCTTCTCCAAGCGGATGACAGTGCTGTGTATGTTCATCTACATTTGCAGCTCGGATGGATCACTATGTTTGACATTTCAAAGACTAAAAATGATCTAAAAAATAAACACACTGCAATAATTTTGAAGGCTGATCAGCCTTTTAATGTGGTGTCAGTTGACTGTATTTTGTAAATTAGGCAGTGATTTGATTCGTTATCAATTTTTAGTGGTGTTTAACATCCCCTAACTCGTGAAGAAGGCAGCATTGGTAGCCTGAAATGTAATGAAGCTTTAATCTACTTGAGAAACAATGACAAGTCTTTTAAAAATTTGGGATGACTTAATAACTCATGAAAGAGATGCTAACACAGATACCATGCCAGGGTGCCTTGTGAGCTTCCAGGCAGTGCTCTGACAAGTCCCCTCCATCTTCCAGAAGCAGTTTTAGTAAGAGGTATCTGCTTGAGCAGTGAATCTTGTTGAAAAAAGGGGAATTCAAACCCAGAGGTGATACAGATACAGAGTTCCCCTGGATTTGGGACTTACTTGTTTCATGTCTCCAGCAATGGAAAGTACACTCCCAAAAACATTTAACAGAGAACTGGCTTTGGTGGTTTCAGCAGAGGGGAACTCCTTAAGCCTCAGTTTTGAGGAATGACTATAGTTTTATTAATGTTGCAATGTTACTGGTAACCAGAATTGAAACAGGTGTTGTTTCAGTGGGTTGAGGTGGGATTTTTTCTGAGGTTTTACACATGCCACAGATTGTTTTAGAGGATTTTTTATTTTATTTTTGACAGGTTCCAGATCCTAACACAAGAACATAAGAGGCAGATTAGGATGTAGGATGTATCTACAGAAAGGAATTTTGCCTCAAAGAGGTGTCTGGATCATAGAATCATGGGATACCCTGAGTAGAAAGGGATCTACAAGGTTGACCAAGTCCAGCTTCTAGCCCTGCAAACGACCACCCCAAAGAATCACACCATGTGCCTGAAAATATTGTCTAAACACTTCTGGAACTCTGTCAGGTGCTCTGACCATTTTCCTGGGAAGCTGTTCTAGAACCCAACCACTGTCTGGGTAAAGAATCTTTTCCTGATAGCCAGCCTAAACTTACTCTGACAGCTTCAGGCCATTCCCTCAGGTCCTGTCACTGGTCACCACAGAGCGGAGATCAGTGCCTGCTCCTCCTCTTCCCCTCACAAGGAAGTTGTAACTTCAATGATGTCTCCCCTCAGTCTCATTTTCTCCTGGCTGAACAGGACAAGTGACCTCAGCCACTCTTGTATGGCTTCCCTTCTAGGCCCTTCACCATCTCTGAAGGCTTCCTTTGGATGCCATTGCTAAATGTGAGAAGATATTGTAAAAACTTCTGCAAAAGACCTTTGCTCACAGAGATATTGAATGCTTCAGTCAAGACTACCCTTGAAATTATATTGTTTACTTCTAAGGGATTTTGTCAGAGACAAAAACAACTTTATTAATAGCTTTCAGCACAATACATTAACAGTGGAAGTGCTGTCCAGATATTTTTCTTTCCAGTCTTGCTTTCATGGAGGTAGAGAGTGTCTTTTGGATTAATTTAATTTTACTGTTAAATTTGTCATTTAAATTACTTGATCATAAGAGAACAGTTCTGTGTGTGGCAGACAGATCTGTGGTAGTGTGGAAACAATTTGGGTTGCCTGGATTGACTGTCATTTAAAAGAGAAAAGGTGGATTTGAGGTCTCTGGAGTAGACAAGCAAATAGAATATGGATTTGATTAGAAATAAAGTGCAGTCTACTCTGCATGTAACTTACAGGTAATGCTGTGGTTGATTACCCTCCAGTAAAATTATTAATACCAGCCATCTCAAGTAAATTAGGTTTTTCTAAAAAACCAAGTTGACAATCCTCCTTATTTTTTACAATATTTTCCAAAAACTAGGGAGTTTAAATTCTTTATACTTGTGCCGTCAAAATGGCATAATGACCCGTCTTTCAGCCTTTGAGTTCCACCTCAAGACAGAAAAATTTGTCTTGTGTGAGTTCTTACCATATCAGATAAGATAGTCAGTCTGACTGATGAAGTCAGCTGCACCAAAACAGGTTTTCTGAACCAAAAATCTAACAGGTATTTGATGGAGACATGGGTGCATTTAGGACAAAAATTCTGGCCTCTCTTACACCTTTGTGAACCCAGAGCAAATGTAATGAGATGCATCAGGGATGAGGAAATGATGCCGTACAGGTAAGGACTCTTCTGGGTTACAGTGCTGGGACAATGGCTTGCTCATTGGGTCTACAGCTCCTAAAAGTGATAGCCAATAGTTTCAAATGCACTCTCTCTTTTAAATGGTGAAATAATTACCTGTGCATAGTGACTATTAGGAAGTATATGAGCAGCAAATAATTTACTGCTGGCATTATCTAATAATTATCTCTAGATGAAATTGCAAGACTGCAGTGGGTTTAGAGCCCATTTGTGATCCATAAAATGTGGGTTAAAGCCTCACATTCCACCACTTGCTTTTGCAATTATTACTGCAAATGGTGGGAAAGTACAAAGCAATCACCAGTAGGAGAGATCTTTTAATTACTATCATTTCTAAAACTATTAAAAAATATAGAACTTACCCAAAAACTTGATAGCTGATCTCATTATATTCACCAGTGAGACAACATAAATGTAACTTGTAGTATTAGTTTAGATAACTTTCCATATTAATCTTCTTCTAAATGATAATATAATTTTTTTGTCATAAGAGACAATTAGATCATCTAAGCCTACATATAGAATGGAAATTAAGGCAGTAAGAGAAGGTCCAAAGCAGGATAAGACTGTCTTCTAGAAGCCTATCAGGCCATTTATGGGGGAAATTAGAGAGTTTCAGCCATGCCATAAAATAAGTTTTCTCATAATAAATGTATGTGAGAGATGACAATAGTTTCTTCTATTGATTACAGCAACAAGAAGACACATGAAACCACATGAAAAATGGGGACAAAGCCCCTAAAAAGGAACAGTTTTAATGTAAATTTTGTCAAATTCATGACAGAGACAATATATTTTACCCAGTCGTTATCAGTAGTGTTGAATTGGAGTTCTAAATTTTTGTGATGAATATAAAACCTACAGTCAGGGAATATTATGCAAGGGAAACCTTACCACTAGTAGTGCCTCCTACAAGAGATATTCATGGTCTTGGAATGCTCACACAAGGTAAAATTTAGAGAATGTAGCTTGGGACTCAAGAAACAATAAGAAAACTTTAGGATCCCAGTTTTTGTGCCTTAGTTCTGAGGCTAATTTTCATTTTATTAGATCAGATTCAACAAGCTACATCTCAGGTCCAAAGACAACTTAAATACAAAATAGGCTGCAGGCAAAGCATGAGAGAGAGACGTCTGCAATGCTGAAGACAATATGTAAATATACAAGTGAAAGGCTTTAACCTTAGAGGCACGTTGACTTCAACCAGTAATAACCTTATAAACTCTGATGACTGGAAGCAAAAAGTTATTTCCAAACTCTCTGTGTAAAAAAAACAAGCCAAATCCAGTTGAAACCAAAACAAATGCCTGTGCTCCCGCCCCCAGCAGAGTGAAAATAAATGAGCTGATTCATGGCAGATGTCTGCCCTTTCATGGAATCTGCTCTGCTCTCGCCATGCTGCATCCCTATCACTGAGTGGCACTGTGTTAAAGGAGATCCACAGGCACGCCGCCAGTAGGTGCTTACAAAGCCCCATAAGCCAAAATGGTTACATGCCAATGTCAACTTTCCCTGACTCCACAGAAGAGTACTGACCTATTGATGTAAGAAAAATTTTCCCTTGTTGCCAGCTCTTGAGATCAAAAGTATTTAGAAGAAACTGGCTATGAAGCACAGTGACTTCACAAGTGAATTCATGCTTCTTTCTTTCCTTTCACAGGAAATTTTGGAAGAGGTGTTACTGGGAAGTATTGAAACATCAAAAGCATTGAAATTACTTCTTGGAAGTAACTGTAATTCCTACTGACCTCACTGGGAACGTGTTTTATGATATCATCCCAAGCTACTCAGTGAGGATGAGCCAGGCAGATGCAGCAGAGACCAACATAATTTGTGTAGCCATGGCTTCTGTAGAAGAGTCTTGAGCCAACCTGTGGTAGAAACCATCTCCTCCAGACTCTGAAAAAAACATGTCAGCATACAGCCACTGTTTCACTGGTGAAGTGTATAGGGATAGGTACAAACTGGGTCACACACTATGAGTTTGGATTTTTTTTTCTTTTTTTTTTTTCTTTTTTTTAAATTTTTTTTATTTTATTTTTTCTGGAAAGGTACCTGACCTATTAAGAAAAGGGCCCAGTTCTAATTGAGACATCCTTGAGTTTTCCACAATTTCTCATTTGATCATTTTTGCTACATCCTTTCTTGAACCTCTGTGGTTTGAGCCATAGCTCAAAAGAAAGGGACTTTTGTTACATAGTTCAAAGTAAGAAAGTTTGACAGAGTAATACCCATCTGCAGCACTAGATATCAGAAACAGTGGATACAGTGTCTTCAACAAGGAATTTTGCTAGGCAGCAAGGAAGAGGGAAGCAGAAAGAGGGAAGGAATTGTGATTCCCCCAGTTTTGTCTGAATCACTGATGAATCATGAGCAGGAGTCTCAGGCATGTCACCTGCAGCATCACACATGCTTTACAAAGAATAGTGTTGGGATAGACCTGCCCAAAACACACCATCTCTAGTGTCATCAATTACTCCATTACTCTTAAAAACATAAAAGTTTTGATTGATATTACCTGCTTTAACTCCATCAGAAGAGAGTGAGATGAGGTCAGGTATCCCTTATCTCTGACACTGTGGTGATGAGTGCAATGAAAACATAATATCACTCTCCATGCACCATGGGCCTTATACTCAAAAGACAATTTCTGGTGCCTCCTGCTTTTAAAATTACTTCCTAGTGGCAATTTGCTAGCATTTTTGAACTTTCTTATCCATAGGTTCAATAAGACAGGAAAAACTCCCACTTAAGCTTTGTGAGTAAAATAGAAACATTTAAAAGCAACACAACCCAAGCACTGCTGAAACCTGAAACAGTGTAACACAAGAGAAAACTGATGCTCTCTGTTTGCAAGTGGAAGTGACACTTGAGTAAACACATTTCATGGAGGAGAGAGGGAGGGAAGAACTGACCCTGACATGTGTAACGGGGCCTAACAGTCATCTATTCCACCCTCATCGCTTGCCATGCTTTTTTGTCTTTCCTGTCCAATCTAGCTCTCACAGGAAAATGCATTCTAGGATCTCTCTAAAAGTTTCAACAGCTCCCACAGCTATCAGGCACAAATTCTCACAGATGCTGTTTGTCTCCACACTCACTTCAGGGAAGGAAAATGGGGAAAATCCTTTCTCCAGAAATGATGCTGTCTTGTCCATCTAATTGAGAGGACATTGGAAGGCTGCATCATCCATTCCGCCTTTCTGACAGAAAGGCATCCTGATCTCCCAGACACTCTAAGTGCCACTGCTTGGAATGGGAGAGAGAAAATATTGTCTAGAAATCTGCTTCCTTAGATAAGGGTCTTTTTCTTTTTTTCTTTTTTTTTTTTTTTTTCAGTAGGGAGGAGTTGGGGTGTGTGTTTTTTCAGATGGACATTTAATTTTTACACTGGAATTTGGAGTGGGCAGAGAATACAAAGTTGGCAATAGTGAGGTAGTCTCGCAAATACTTTGGGGCAAAACAAAGTCTGAAAATATTAAAATATTTAGTTAATTTCCAAAAAAAAAATTTCATTTATTACAATCTTATTGCTACTTTTCAAACAGCTAGAACTCTCAGCCTTTCAAATCAACAAACATAATTATTTTATTTGGAGTGAAATACTATAATTCACCTGTTTTCTCAAGAATATGAAACTCACATGATTGTGCTCTGTCATCATTTGTGTATGTACACGTTGTCAGGCATGTATGCATACCTATCTGTACTCCTCATGATAATAGTTACAAATATATTACACAATTTTGATGCTATTTGATAAGTTAGTACATTTTTACAGCAGTTGTAGAATGCAGTGGTTATAGGAATCAGCAGGAGTTCTATTCCTTCCCCAGAGGACTGAAAGGCTGCAATGCAAGTACTGGCACTACGGGTAATTCACACAGGATCTGAGCCTGAAGATGTAAATTCTTAACAAATGAGATATCATCTACTCTGCTGGTTTTGGAACGACAAGAAAACCAGTTGATAACTTCTCTGAGAAACAAGTCTCTGCTATAAGGTATCTTGAGACCATTTTGTCTCTCTTGAATATGGCCGTCTTTCCCAGCCAGAACCCTGAATGGCACTTGGGTTTGGCTCCCTTTTAGAGCTAGTAACACATCCTTTAACATAGGGCAAAAAAAATCTCATTAGTAATGCTGAAGGCCTCACTTCTTCCATATCCCCCTAAGACCCTCCCTGTCCCTTATTCCAGTTCAACTCCCAGATGAACTTCTCGCAGGGCAAGGTTATTAATTTGCCAAATGGTAGCATCAAAGAATATTAGTTCCTGGTGGAGTTCTGTGTTGGAGCTCTGCCTCCTACTTCAGTTTCTCCTTTATCTGTAGCATTGGTTTAAGTGTGCTTGCTCAATAGCAGTATTTTCACTCTGCATGTGCATGAACACCACAATATTGTGTCTTCCTGTGGCTGCATCTCAGCAGAAAGCAGCTGATGCTTCAGACTAGGAAGTCCTTGAGGGAAGAAAGGAGATTCATGGTACTGAAATAAATAGTTTATTTGAGGATGAGGGACAGCACTGGCCACAGATCTGTCTGAAAGGTTTCAGCACACTGTCTAGAGAGAGAAATATTCCTCCCTTGTATTTCTGACATTTCTGCCAATTCCTTTACTTCACATGCTGTTCTCACCTTCCAACAGTTGACCTTTTCTCTTCCCATTCACCTCCCTATTTAACAAGTCTCTCTCCCTTCCTTTTGCCATCGAAGGAGGTACTGCCACTTGGCAAACTGCTTGACATCAAAGCTGTGTGTGTGACTTAGGGAGGTCTGATTTCTGGCTCCATTAGGTCAGCACAGACCCGTTCAATATTCTTCAGATACCAAGCTGGCTCACTCTTCTGCATAGAGCTGGCAAAGAAATGTTCCCTCCCTCTCCTCTTCATTTTATGTGCACATTAAAAGTATCCATGACCAAATCAAAAATTGTGCAGCTGTTTCAATAGCTGCAAAACTGCTTAGAACAGAGAGCCCAGAGTATAGAGAAAGAGACCTTTGTGAATTGAACACTCTCTGAACTAACTTGTTTGTGAAAACCCATGTATAATTAAAGCCTCTCTTGTTAGTGAACGGAGCCATACTTAAATACACACAATGTATATCTTTATTTCCAGCTCAATTTTTTTTTATGGGACATTTTCCAGCAATGTGTATTATGTGGCTTTGGCAACTGCAGTGCATCATCATCATCATCATTCAAACAGTGGAGCTCCCTGCTTCATTATGAGCATCTTTCCCCTAAAATACTTTTTGATGGACTGCAGTATAGGCAGTCTAGACCTGAACAGCATAATAAATGGATGCTATGATTCCTCTAATGGCAAGGTCCTTTCTCCCACTGCAAATGGAGATGTAATTCAGATGCACACTATCTCACCCTTTGCATGCTGAGAGACAAAATAAACAGCAGCATTCATTTGTCTGTTTCCATTTCCCTTACCAAAAAGTCAACTTCCAAAGAAAATGTTTACCAAAATATTTCCCTGAACAATCTGAATAATATTTTAATGGACCACTTACTTAGTTAGTATCTAATTAAATTTTGCATCATGAAGAGCATAGTCAAGTCACTGTGGTATTGTGAATAAGGTTTCAATAAAAAATACAGAATAAAAGAAATCTGCAAAATAACCACCATTAAACTAATGAGTAAAAATTCAGCAGCTATAATAAAATCCACCAGAGAACAAATAAACTGCAAACAACCGTATTACCAAACAATATTAGTCAGGTTTCATCTTGTTCCCTCAAGCATCCCGGCACAGAACAGGAAAAAAAGAAATACTCAGAGGAGAACTTTTTGATGGAAGGGCCAAACACACATACACAGGGAGATGCAGTAAACACTAGCAGCTGCATGGCTTAAGGTACAAAATAGTATAACATCTCTTAATTAAAAAATGAATTCATTGTTGTGAGTACATTTCTCTTGACAAAGCACATTTTCTCTTCTGTAGAATGCAATTGTTAACACGTTGAAAAAATAAACTCAGTTATTTTGACAGTTATACCTGTAATGCAAGGGCATAAAATTAAGGAAGCAAGCAGTCTTCTTCTTTCACTTGAACTTGGGCTTGTCACACCCCACCTGGATCCTGTAAATATTTTCCTAAAGGTTGTTTGGTTTCTGCACCTCTCCACAACCCAATTCAGCAATAGACATCCATAATACTAAGCTTGAGCTGCGACACTGAAATCGATCCTCACGTGCCTAAGTGCTTTGCTGTGAAGGGGACTGCTGTAAGACCATTGCCCTGTCACTCCACGTAGAGTGATTTCCCTGCTGTGCAGTATAACTCTGTAAATGTAATCTGTTTGGTGCTCCAAATAAATACCTCCATTGGAACATTCACCTAGGGCTTATTTGTGACGTGTGTGGATGTTATTTATTAGAAAATTTAAACATTATTGCAGCCAGTTAGAAAAGCACTTTTTATTACTTGCAGCCTTTGCTGCTGCCAGTGCCCCACGTCCTCCCCCTTGACACCACCATTATATACTGGCTCACTTAAAAGGCACAGCCAGCCAGTGTGCCCAGCTCTGCAAAGGACTTCTGTCACCTGAGCCCGAGGTGTGCTGGTAGGCTGATATTGGCTGTGCTGCTGGTGCTTAAAATTAAGCAGGCAAGAACACAAGTATTTGCAGGATCCAAATTTCTACAGATTTGTAAATTAGGAGTTCAATCAGCATAAGAGAGGGGTTTCCTCTTCTGAGCTGTAGTTCCAAATACAGAACGTATTTCTGAAAGAGTAACATCCTGCTTTCCATGCTCCCAGTTTTTGGAATTCTTTCCAGTCCACTTTCTTTTGGCCCATGTTTGGGCAAAATCCAAACTACAGATATCAGAAACCCCTCCATGTATATTGGTTTCCTGCAGGTAAAGCAGTACTTGCAGGTAAAGCAGTACTTGCTGAAGAATTTCACTGTTATTGCTGTTCGCCCGAGCTTTCTTTAAATGTCTGCTCATTGAGGAGGTAGGGGAGGCTGCCACTGTTGCAAAGTCCTATAAAGAACAGCAGATCAACCCTACAATTTAAATACACAAAACATATATTTTCTTTTGCATAGACATCCTTAGTTGTATAAACAAAAAGTGGATTTACATGGTGGATTTCTGAGAAAACTTCTCAAAACCAATTAATGTGGATGAATGTTTGACCTAAAGAAGATTATTTTCATTCCATCTTCATGCATATTTATAGTCTCCTCTGAAAGGTATTGTGATAGCAAAATGCAGACAGCTTTGACTCCAACTGTCAGCCCACAAAATCAAAAATAATTATGTGGTAAAATTGTGTATATTTGTATCACAGACTCCACCTGCAGAAACTGTAGAAACAAAATATTAAAAAGAATCTGCTTAACACAGACACTTAACTTTGCCTGAAACCATAATACGAGTGGCTTAATCCTGCAGCCACAGCAGCTTCATTTCTCAGTAATGTCAGTGAAAGCATGGAGATGTTTTCAAAGGATCCCAAAGAAAAGAACCTTCATTTTATCTAAATTTGGACATAATCTCCTGCTTTTTGAGACCTTGCCATACTCTCACTGCTTCCCACTGAGGAAACAGTGTACCTAACTGCTCCAACAGCCTGGGAAGAGCTACCTAACTTAAGGGGACTGCTTTCTTTGCACATTACAGAAGTCACTTACAATGAAGTCAAGGCTAGGGGATTTCTGCCTCAGGATCTGAGTCAGGTTCTGAGAAGTTTGCTCCTGTTTGGTTTTGAAGTTTCTGGAACTGAGCAAGGAGTCAAATTTAGGTTAGCAAGGTAGAAAGTAGGAAAAGGATTGCAGTGGATACACTCAAAACAATTGATCACATATGTTTGTTTGTAAGTCTAAAATATGTACATTAAGTTGTTGTTCATTAACAATTCTGATTTATGATACAGAAAAGAATATGCTGCATATAAGAGAAAGACATACTAACTAAAAATATTTGCTATTGGTGAAAAACTTAACAGAGAAAGGAAAATAAGCTTAGCTGAAAGCATATATGTGCCATAAAATACCTAGAAATATATACATATAGATACACATATTTATATAAATAATGGACGAGTGCTTATCATTCTTAAATTGTGAATTAACATTGCCTTTAGTTATTTTGCCTGTATTCTGTCTATTTGGGTTTTTTGTTTGTTTGTTTTGTTTTGTTTTTTAAGAGAGCTTTCCAGCTCTAAAAAGAGCTCTCATCTCTTTTTAGCTGAGAGTTTTCCAACTCTTTTCAACTCATTTTTCATTAAACATGCAGTACTAATTTGAATCCCAATGGTGTTATTTTTGTTCTACTGTGTCTACACACCTCTGAAATGACTCCCCAGCAGTACTGAACAATGGCAGAGGCAATGTTATAAACCTTGTATATTATTTCATTAATTCTTTGTCAGATGTGCAGGTCTCATTCTTCAAGCATTCTCCTGACCTGTTACCTTGCAGAAAACAAAGGTGAAGAAAGAGAGGAGAGTTGGTAAACTTTGGTAGGATATATCAACAGAAAAGATGTTTCTCCTTTACTCAGTAACCTGACATTTAGGACCTGCCAGGGTATAAGAGCCCTATGTTCAACTCACTCTTCTGTGTGGCAATATTTGACTGTCAGTCTCCCATTGCCTCAGGGTCTGTCTTGCTGCTGCAATCGTGCCAAGTTCTTAATTTCTCTTTAGCTGCTTTTTCCTTTTGTATAATTATTAAATATTAATGGGAGAAGGAGCTGGTGTCCAGATCTCTCACACTCTGGATGCATGCCCTAATCAATAGGTTACCACAAAAAAGGACAGACTCTTTCTCTGCAAATGTATCTTTTCATGTCCTTGTTTTTCTCCTAAGCTCCTAAAATCAAGGTATTTTATTGTATTCAGCATAAAATTGAGTTCTTATACTTTCCTTTAATGGAAAACTTAAATTAAACTTCAAGCTTAGTGTAATTTAAACTTTTATTCTTGCCACCACAAAGAACCTCACCTTCTCCCATACCTCAAATCAGGGTCAGCTCAAGACTAGAGAGTAGACACAAACAGAATGGGAGATGAGGGGCAGCAGCATAAATGAAGTAGCTGTGAACAGAGCTCCTGCCCAAACTTGAGTCTGCATGTGTGATATTTCCTAATTAAAAAGTACAGTTTCTATCATCTCTGCCACTCACAGTAAGAGAAATGTTACACTGCCATTGGCTAATGGGAACTGACAGGAGAAGCATTGCTGTCACTCTCACAAGAGCAAGGCATCCTTTGAGGAGTACTACAGCCTCAGCTGAACACTCTTCTCAAGTAAATTGTGCTCCCAGGCTGGAATATATCCCTTTGTCAAAGTGGCTGTTCCACTTTAATAAAAAACATTTACTCTTTAAGCCAAAATCAAGCACAAGCAGTATCTGCCACAAAAAGGTGGAAAGAGACCTGGGCAACAGTAAAAGGGGCAGAACTTCCACCAAACTAACTTTGCCATTATCATGTTAGATTTTCTATATGCATGTGATTAGTGATTCTCTCTGGGTTATTTCTTTATTTGCTGATCCATCCCTTTATGTTTTTATATATTCAGCTAAAGACTTTTTCCATGAGGTATACCCTTGAGCATATCACCCATCTTTACTGGATAGTAATTTCTGCAAAGTGATAATTACAATATGGATGGTGGAATCCCAGTCTTATAGAGTATCTGAAATTTTTGAAATGCTGAAGCAGGTGAGCGGCAACAAGAAGATGTCTTTAATAGAAATCATTCTTACTGTACAACCACCATTAGAGATTCATCTCTCATTAGCTGTTTGAGGTATAAGCTGTTAAGAGGAGGATGTCACACAGTCCCAACACAGCTTCAAGGTCTTTGTGAGGAAGAGGAAACAGAATTTTCAGATTCTCTCAGATTTGACTGCACCAGCTGCAGCTGAAATCTTTTCCCCATTCTAGATAAAACCCTGGCCAATGTATTTAAGGACTGAGTGGCTTTTTCCTCATCCACTCTGTCCTCAGTAGCTACACAGTCCAGTCCAGTGGCAGAAATCCTGTATCTCACCAATACTGAAATCAGCAAGAAAGGTTTTTGGGGCCTTTTTCTGTCCTATCCCAGGTTTTGAAGGCTTACAATGTATTCACCCCTGGCTGAAGGTATTTTGGCAATAATTCCAGATCATATAAAGTTTAATTTTCAATTTAAGTTGGTATAATACATGAGCAACAGCCAAACTGAAGAATTAACACAATTTTTGCTCAATACAATTTTTAGGGACATGTATATGGACTGTTTACTCAGAAAGGTGTTTCAGTGGGAAGACAGGAAATGTAGTGGATCTGTATGAGCCCTTAGAGTTTCTCTCATGCAAAAAAAAAAGAGAAAGAATCTCAGTTTTAATGTGCATCAACACAAACCCCTCCTTTTTACTTCCATTTAGCAACTGTATTGTAATTAGAATGATGTAAAATCCTAATAAAGACAAAAAAGAGAACTTGCCATTTTCACATACTAGCAGATAAAACCTTTTTGGAGTATGGCTGATTTATCTCAGTGTACTCAAAGAGCAGAAAAGCTAAGATCTTATCCCAAACAAATCATATATCTTATGAATAAAAATATATATTCTACTAGAGTTGAAAAGAATTTAACTTGTATTGACCAGTCATGGATTTGCATTGCTTCACACAGAAGAAAAGAGCACAAAGAATTTGTTTCCCCACTTGGAACATTTTCAATCCCAGTCACAGAAGACAACTAGTACCACTCAGTAAGCAAAATTGTACTAAGAGCAATTGATGGAAATGCTTACTCTATGTTTTTGAAAATGCACTAATATCCATCCACAATAAGCCCTGTTTTATCCTATATATGCTCAACTGATACATTTTTGTAGCTCAGATGACATGTACCTGCTTTGCAGCGTTTAATTTAAAATATTCTCACCCTAATGGTGGGAAGAAGGCCTTAATTTATAAAAGGAGCTCCAGGGGGTACTTGATTGTTCAGCTAAAGAAGCAAATTCAACTAACGATTGCTATAGAAGGAACCTCAAAATATTGAATTTATTAGAAAAAATTGGAACCACCTATGAAATGGTATTTACCTATGTGAAGAAAAATTCTGGCAACTTACAAAGAAATATTGAAATACTCATGAGTTAGAACATTTTATTTTAAAATGGCTCTTCAGAAGATTTGATACTGCATCAGAATATTTTATTCTACAATTATTGTAACATGAAATATCTCTCTCTCATACACACACACACACAAATCAGCCATCACACTAAACCACTGAATTATTGCCTACTTGCTAAGACCTAATACTTCTCCCTTCCTAGCCACCCCAGTGGAAACTCTTCCTCTGTTCTTTATAAGCATTGGCAATATTGGAAAGTTATTTTCAAATGGAGCATTTTCAAGAACAACTTGTCATAACTGCCTGGCTTTGGAGCTCACTTCACCCTTTTACATCATTTTATAAGACAATTTGCACAGAGCTTTGCTTCCTCCTTTTAATATGCCCACACTAACCAGGTAAAAGCTCTAATAAACAGCAGCTGCTTCTTCATGCTGCCATCACACCTTCACTTACTGCACAAGGACAGACCTAAGGAATCCAGCTTAAAAAATTGCTTCTGCAGATCATGGTAACCAAAGGGATCTGCTCATATATCAAGATGAAGTATCTACAAAGCAAAACAAAAAAGATCCAAACCTAGAAAAACCCTTCCCCACTGTATATAGTTAGTAATAATAGTATTAAATTAGGAAATAATAATGTGCAGGACATTATAAATAAGGTGGTAAAACTTGCTTCGACAAACTACCACCACCTGCTCTACATCATGAATTTGCTAGGTTGGGATCTATTTTATCTATTAAAAACTGAAAACTAATAAAGTAATACTAATATACTCCAACCCAGATTAATATTTTTAAACATTGAAAGGAGTTCAAAGCTATTGAGACACAAATAACAGTTCAGAAAATGAGAATATGCTTGATTTTCCACAGAAATGGGTCCCTTTTGGAATGGGTAAAAATCTTATAGACAAGATTGACTTTGCAATACTTAACAGTGTGCATACTCTAAGAAAAGAAAGAATTTTAAAGAATTTTTGTGATTTATTAGTGACTTTGTGAACACTGTAATGAAAATGTATCCAGTGAGATCTTTTGAATCTTATCAATCTTTGTTACAAATTATTAGATTTTTTAGAATAACATATATGCCTCACATAATCTATAATTAAATGAATTCCATTAGTTAAATGAAATTTCATACATAAATTGAATTTGAAAAATTATGAGTCAATTATAATGAAACAGTTACTAATACCCACTGTATTAAGTGGTTACAATCATCAGATTCAGGTAACTCAAAAGTGGATCTTTTGAGATATGTTATGAGTAACACAATAAAGTATTGTCTTCTCTTGTAATTAACATAGATAGAAATATTCTACTAAACTCAGTCAGCGCAGACTCAACTTGTTTGCCCGGTAGTTTCATTGCTCACCTCTTTCTGCTCTTTGAATCATCTGCTTACAGGGTTACTGGCAAGTAAAGACACATTTAGGGCACCTATGGGCTCTCAGGGTGTTTTTCCTCAGGAAACAGCACAGGTGGGTGAAAAAAGAAAGAGCCAAAAGTGGTGCATGTGAAAAAATTTGTGTTTTTTCAGCCTCCCATTTCTAAGAGTGTTGGTTTTGGAATGTTTTCTCCCAGAAAAAATAGTACAGTGAAAAATGAAGCCTAGAGGTAGTACTTTTTGGCAGATTGCACCAATGCAGTATCACAGGTGCTTTTTAACTGGCCAATATACTCCACATGCTGGTTGATGATATTTTGAGACCCAAAAAGAGTCCTTTAAGGCACTGCTTGTTTCCCAGACCTCTGGCTCTCAAGCTAAAGTATGAGGTGTAATTTTTGTTGTGATCTCTCAGAAAAATTCAATTGCAAAAGAAGATCTTGCAACCAGAAATAGGATGATGCTTCTGGAGCTTCAGGAATAGCTGGAATAGTGAGGCAATGATTTTAGAAATTGCTTCCTTACACTGTATGGTGTGTCTCACACACTGGCACTATCTCACTGTTCTCCTTTGAATTAACTATATAGTCATCCTCTATATTTGGGAAAAATTCTCTAGAAGTTTTCCTCACATATATTTTTGGCTGCTTTTCCCACAGTTCTTTGATTCACCTACATAACCACAGTCCACTTTAGAGTCAAGATTAAAAGTTATGAGCAGGGTTTCGCTGGTGAAAGGTTGTCCTTTCCCCCACGTCTCCAAAGCTGCAATGTGAAAGAGAGGGAAAGGTCCTTCCTTGCATTCAGGAGTTTATACAGACCCTCACCAGAGGCCCTGGCTCAAAAGCATCAATAGTGCATTCAGATAGGAAGGGGAGAACTTTGTTCACTAATTTTGATCAAGTCAGTCATAACCTTTTCTTGCCTCAGAAGAGCTTTTGATTGCTGTGGAAACTCCCAGCTTTCAACACCTGTTTGTGATCCACTGACAGCAGTGGACAGGTTTGCAAAGAAAAAATTCACTAGTTATTTATTTCCAAACTTAAAGGGGAGTTTTTCTTTCACATTTTACTTTCTGCAAGGTGAGGGCTCTTGTAGTAGTGAGCTGTGCAGGCTCGTGTTTGAGCTGAAAAGCCTCTCAAGGATGGAGGGGTAACCTGCACGTCTGTCTCTTTCTCCTGTTGCTGCTGCAGCGAGGCGTGTGCTGATTTATTCAAATTACAGCAGGCGATCAGCAGTGAGCCACTAATGGAGTAATTTATGTCTCCCTTCATTCCCCCGATGTTTGTAGCAGGAGAGTGTTGAGACAATGCAATGAAAAAGAAGACAAGAAGGAAAGCAGGGGAGAAGCAGAAAAGCAAATGAAAAGTGAAATCCTGACTGAGGAGCAGAGTGACTCCTCTATTATGTGTACCAAAACTTCTGATGTATTTGCTGGGCTTCTGAGAGGAACAGAATGGTATGTTGTTCCTAATGCAAACATCATTCTGAGGCTGTTCGTTTTCGTATTTAGTCATATCACAGCAAAGCTAAGGGGGTGTCAATCACGCTCGGTACATCTGACTGGGAGAGTGCTCCCTTCACAGCTGCATCTGGCAGAATACACTCCGTATTTATTATATTTTTAGTAAGGCATGCTATCTTGTTCATGTGTGAGAAACTGTAATGCATCTTTCACATTTAAAGTGCCCTCTGAAGCTTTCTGCCTCACAACCTGCTGCCTACTTTCACTGTTACCACTAAATTTTTTATATTGTCTCGAGCATCTCTGAAAGAATTGCAAATTCCAGATAGAACATGATTAATTTAGCACTATCGTCTCCTACAATACAGTGTACAGCCGTCCATCCTGCTTCTGTGCGGCTGTGTCTTATCTCGGCTCTTAGTGAGAAACTAAATTAAGGCAAAGGCTGAAGTCACTCATGTGTACTACTTTTAAAATTAATTTTTGCTGACAGCACCACAGAGTCAAAAGCATGTAGTTGCATTATGAAAGCCAGAAGAGAGATTAAAATATATGTGCATTTTTGTTATTCCAGGAAAGAGAGTCTTTTGCTCCTTCTACATTAGTCATTTTCCCAAAGGACTCTACATCCTTCCTTATTTGGGGAGTAAAAGTTGAAACATCGCTCTCCTTTCCATTTGCTAAAGATTTTTGCTTTTTATTGTGTTTAACTCCTTATACTTGCTATCTTCTTTGTAAGATGTGAGTGGAGTTTTATGATGGGCAATTTGGGTGAGGGAGATGAAGGACAATTTGAAGATATCAACATTGTTTGCAATGTGTCTCGTTTTCAACAAATGATTTAATTTGAGAGGAATCCTCCTTGGTCTCTAAAAGCTTAAAATGGTTCAGTTCCATGCACTTGAAACAATCTTCTCCCTAAAATTGACTTTTATTTTAACTTTAAAGTTGTAAAATGTTCAGAAATGAAACACTGACTTTCTAACTGAACTTCACATTTTTCTCAACTTTTTGACTATCTGGGAATACGATACTTCTCCCTTATCTTGTCCTAAAGCAAGTCCAGCATTAAACCCCAAAACTGCATTTATCTGGATTTGTTTTCTTTTTCTCTCCCTGGTATTACCAGAAGCCACTTTTCACCTCTTTGATGCAGAGATGAAACTGAAAGAAAAGCAATGGGGAAGCTAATATATTTTCTATGTTGCAGCTGCTTCCCTGAACCTACATCATCACTGTTCCAGCTGATATGAAGTGTAGCACAGGCAGACTCTGCCATTCCTTGTTTACTGCTCTCTGAAGTGGGGTGAACTGCATGTTCACTATTTTCCAGATTACCAGTGAGGTTTAGTTGATGCTTCTTAGTCAGATCAAAGATGGAGAGAATGGAGACAAGCTCTGCAGCAGCCTTGCTCTTCCCTTTCAACATTCCCTTTCAACTCGGCTAACGTCAGGCAACAGCGTGGCTTTTCTCACAGTGACCACACTTACAAGGAGCCTTTGCAGCACCTCTGAAGAGTGCCTCTTCCAGGATGGTACAGCAGAAACAGCCCCTTTGAAAACATGTTTAAAAGCAGAGAGTGATGTGCCATCAAGCTGAGCCCCTCACAATACATGCATCAAAGGGAACAGTTAGAGCAGCAAGAAGACAGGGTTGTGAAGGCTTAACATCACTGACTGCATGGACTCCCCATGCTACAATTGCACTTGTCAAGGGACATTAAAAATTGTATCCTGGTATATGAGACCCTGTGTAACTCTACTGCAGAAAAAGACTTTCAGGAATGAGTAAGGAATCAGAATTATTTTGATGAATAAGAGCAACCTTCTACATAAGATCTAGAAAACTACATATAAACTAGGATTTATAATAGATCACAAACTAAGTGTGATGGAAAATTTCTTTCAGAGTGTTACAAAGTTCACAATGTGATATATCAATGGGGACACAGCTTTCAACATGCATCAGTACATCCCTCTGGTCTTGACAGCCTTGATAAGTCCTCTACTGTAACCTTTTTCTACTTCCAGGTATGGTATTGCAAGGCAGATGTGGGCTAAGGCAAGAAGTGCAGTGAGTTTCAAGAATGAGAAGAGATTTAGAGAATTTTTTGACTTCTAATATTGGGATTGTTCAATCTAAAGAACAGCAATTCAAGTGGGGACATGGTAGGAATTTCCAAGAACATGAATTTTATTCTCATGTAATTTTTTTCCAGGAAGAAAAAAGAGACTTGTTTTCACATTCATGTGACCAGGAGAAGAAGGAATGCACTGCATTCCTAAAGAAACTTTAATGGTAAGGGATTTTGAAGCACTGGAATTGTCTGTGTGCATGTGTTGTGGATTATTTCCCATTGCAGAGCACATTAGAGAAAAATTGGTCAGGATTGATGTGAACAGAGCTGATCCGGTACTCCAACAATGCAGTGGACAAGACAAAGTCTCCAGGACCTTTTCCTATTGACTTTTTATTATATTAGTCTCTGAGACAGACTGTGAATACAAGGGTTTAATATTACAGTGAACCACTTCCAGTGGGTACATGAACAGGTCAAAAGTGACTGGGAAAACTCTGCTGATGGAGAGCTTATAGTGCTATTTTGGATGAGATTCTTTTGCACTTTTTTCTAAAATGTGTATCAGATTATGTCCTGGCTTCTAATGGATAAAACCATTATCCTTGGATAACAGATGGATAAAAAGCTTCCCCAATAAAGGACTTTTTTTCCATGTATTAGAGCAGTAAGACACTAGGTAACACATGCAGAGAAGCACAGAACAGTGACAAAGGCCTAGATTTTTATTTTTTTTTTAACAAAACCCAGAAAGCCTTGAGCAAAGCGTTCATATAGCTTGAAGCAACCAAGACACTAAAAGTCCCGAGTGACAAAGTGCTCTCCTGGCAGATGCCTATCCCTGCACAGCCACTTGGTTTCTGCTGAAGTCCATGAAAGGATGTCTTCCAGACCTAGACATAAAGGAAAGGAACAACTCAATCCAGATTTATTAAGGCTGAATCTTTACATTGAGTTGGTATTGGCAAGAGGTGCTCAATTCATGTTTATCTCTGTGGCAACTGGAATGTATTTGGAATATACAGGAGTCAGAAAAAGACAGAAGCATATTTTAAAAACAAAAACCCTAAAAATTTTACTAATTAATCTTTTGGACTTCCCTAAAGGATGATTTTTTTTTTTGATTTCCAATATCTCAGTGGAAGACTGAAAATACTGAAATGAAGAGAACATCAGAGCTTTCATCGGACTAATTCCATTAAAAGTATGATCGGGAGCTGTAGCACTTTTTTGTAGACTTTCTTCTTCTATTAAAATTATCGACAAAAATATGTTGGATTATTTTGCAATAATTGGACAATTTAGCCAAGATACCTACATGATTTCAGAGTCAAACTCTCATCTTCAAATGCAGTGAAGCAATAATTTAAAAAAATAGTCTCATCTTCTTATTAGCTCATCAACCCATTCTTTATATCTACTTGATTAACACTCAGAGGGGTGATCAAGTGTTTTGCTTATGGAAAGGAATTTGGTATTGTAGTTAGGATTTAGGAGATCTGTTTCAGTTCTTAATTTTACCTCCAAATTGACAGTAAGACAAGCAGTACATAATGAAACTTAAGGGCCCACAGTTAACTTTTACATGCCTGAGGGGTCATTTTTCATGAGGAAGCAGACTCATATAATTACTTGGAATAACTGTGTCGCTGCAGTGAGTATAGTTTCAACATTGGATGTACAAATACTGGGAAAAAGAGAAGGGATTTAAAAAATAAAATCATAGCAAAATTAATGGAATAAGTGTTAATGATAGGGTTTTAGTATGCAAATAAGTGAGGAGGGGGAGAAAAAAGAGATAACAAACCTTTTCTTTTTCTTCAGGCTAAAAAATAAAACTAAGACATTTTCTTTCAGGTAGACCTGAAAAGATTTTTCACTGAAAAGATTCAAATTAAGAAACCAAAATATTTAATCATAAAAACACTGAAACAAAAACTTCTCACTCGACAATTTATTTACTGACTGCCTCATTTCTCTGTATATTTGCATCACAACTATTTGTGAAATTCACAAGGTGCTATACAGTCTATTGAACTATATCTTTTGTTGGTTTTTTACAAAGCCACAAATTAGGGTAACTTATTCCTAAATTTCTGGCCATATATTTGTTAGCTCTAAATGTGCACAGCTTTCATTACCTCCCAAAAAGCCCCTTTATTCATCAATTTCCTTGAAAAAAAATAACTTAAAATATAGCTCCCCTGGAAGTCAATAAGGCTTAAAGAGTCTATGTCACTCCATCATTTTAGTAAATTGCCCTCCAAACTCCTGCACATACATTTGTGTACAGATTTCTCTATACTGAATTTATTATAAATGAATTAATATTAAAACAGCCTTATGGAAAAAAGAAATTAGAAGGAAATTCTGAGATTTACCTATCATATATATGAGCTTTAAAAGAAATTAAATACACAAATGAGAGGAAATTGCTACCACAACTACCTCAATATTAACTCTTAGGGTTCCAGATAATTTTTAATTAGCTCTCTACAGCCCCCTGCCCATGTTCCCATTCTCCTCCTCGAGCAAGCAACTCAAGAAGAGAAATAGCAGCAGTTTACCCACTGAGTTTGTGATTTCACAGACTCTAAAGAAAATATTATAAATGACAAATTGTCTAGAGTGAATTAAGAGTGGTATTTGCACATTTTTCTGCTTGGCTGAGCTCATACTGTTTCTCTGGGAATAAGCTATCAGTTTTTAACATTTCCTTTGCCTTATTCCCCTAGCACAGCATCACTCGCCTTTTACATTTTCTGCTGTTTTATCTCTGTGAGAAAGAGGTGTAAGTTAATTTTGCTCTTGGGATAGAGATGTGTAAGAAGCAAAATTTCCAAACTTCCGATTAATGGCTGGAGGCAACCAAAGGATCCTCTTTGTCCCGAGATTAAAGGACTGTTTCATGCTGAGTGAGGCTTTCAGGCACTTGGAGTTTGCACCCAAAGCCTATCATTTAAATTACTGGCACCAAATAGGTTGCTTGAAAGAGAAAGGCCTGCACTGCTTCCCCACCCTTCACTTAAATCTGTAAAGAAATTCTTCAGTGTCTGCAGAAAAGTGCTGTGCCATTGGTTTCACCGTTCTGATCTTTTCCTGCGTAGGGCAATTGGAACACCCAATCCTGTAAATGTGTGAAAGCTGTTTGGTACCTCCAAAATTTACAGAATCGTTTCACTTCTGTCTTCCATTCCACTAATAATGGTGGGTTTTGGATGACACAGGCATGGAGGAAAATGCAGCACACATGGTTTGGATGGGGAGTATTCCCACCACAGAGTGTGAGGGGAGATGTATTATTCTTAGACAAGTGTGATAATCTCCACAGAGCAGAGGATATCTTGGGAAGAACATGATGCCTTTTTGCTTCTTTGCTTATAGAATCATCCACTTTCCTAAGGTATTTTCCTTTGTGGGAGATTCACATGACAAGTACAGCAAGGCGTGAGATGTTTCCCAAGCTCAAGAGTGACTTATTTCCCAAATTCTTTCTTTCAGCACACCTTCTGTTTGAAGTGGGGGATGAAAAGGTCCACAGTCTTTGTCATCTTCCTCCATTCTCACACCAGCAAAAGCATTTTTTGGCCCAGGGTAGGCAGCAGATATATTAAGGCAAAGCCATGTCAGGTCTCAGTGTGCTTCTAGCACAGCCAAATGTCAGAGAAGGACTTTTGTGCTGAATTTCAGTCACAGGGACTGCAACTCTCACGCAAGGCACCATCACATGGCCTGAGCAACAGGAAGATAGCACACAGAGATGATTTTTCTCAGCTCATATATTAAAAATGAACCTGTATGTAATAGCTTTCAATTTACTGCTGGAGGAAATGCAGGGTCCTTTGCTGGATAGGCAGAAGAAGCTAAACCCACAAACTTGAGGCACTGTGCCAGAGAGGGTGCCCTCTCTCAGCACAGGTCCATTATCACCACAGCAGGCTCTGAGAGTCCTTGTTCAACTCCAAGCAGCAAAATGTGAAGTATTTTAAGGACTTCTTCACTCTGTCCTGTGCTGCAGAAGCACCCTGGGCCTTTTTACTGTCTAGCAGAGTTTGTGGGTGACAATGTCAGCATTTTGGCTGAGGGTCCTGTGAGAAGCACATGCTAGAATAGCAACCCTCTCATACTCAGGGGAGCTCTCCTTGTCACTCACCAGCTTCTCAACATTTTATGCCTCAGAATCTTCAGCTCTGTAACAGGACCTGTTGTGATGACAATATCTAACACATCCTCCACAAAATCTCACAAAAACAATCCATGTTATGAAAAGTTTACTCTTCAGCTTAATGACAAAGCAACAGATGTGTGAGACAGAAAGCTACATGTAAGAATGATACAAAACTACAGCTCCCACAGTAACAAACAGACATTTCTCTGCAGGCAACCTCAAAAGACACTCCAGAAGCCTGAGATTGTGTAAGTGAAAATGCTAATGGAATTTTTTCAATGCCTTTCAATGGGATGTGCGAGGAAAGTACAGAAATACATATGTGATATTTAGGTCAGTGGGCAGTATAGGATGAACATTCAGTGGTGCTGCCTGTGAGGTTGTGGTAATGGCCAATAAAGCCTTACCACATTAAAACTTACAGTTTTCATATGAATATACCCTTAAAAATTTTAAGAAAGAAATCAAGAAAAATAAGTATATCCCTGTCACTTAAAACTGACCCTACAAGGCACTTTCTATAAGACTTAATGTTTGCTGAAACATTGTATTTAATTTTACATGGTTATGTGTCTTTTTAAGAGAAAAAGAAACCTGTCTCTCTCTCTCTGATGTAAAGAAAACCATTTCAGTAACTGCAAACACTGAGTTGTACATTCAATACAGATACTGCCAGATGTAAAAGTACTTGGAGCACATAGTGGGAGTTTACTGCAGCTAAAGTTAATATGTAATGTTTAATTTGCTTGATAAAAGTTTGTTCAGTTGAGGATGCTGTGTGGTGACTAATGTGATAATACAAAGGAATCTGATTATCTGTTTAAAATGATCTGTAGGAAGATGATTGATTTATACAGAAAAAAATGCAGAGTTGTCTGTGATCAACCAACTTTTCACAGTTGTTCTCCTCTGACAAGATCTGGCAAACCAGAGTCTTCTTTGTACAGCTTCTTGAAGGCTGTGCAGCAAAAGGAAGCCTGTTACCACCATCAAATCCCACCTTGCCCAGAGGGTCTACAGATTAAAAGCTAATGGTTTCAGTAAAACCGAAACTGCGCTTCCCCAAAACAAGTTTGGTCTCTTTGAAATGAAGGAGTTTGTTCAGAAATGTGTTTCTTCCCCAAACTTTGAAAGCATGATAAGATTTTTGTATTACAAATGCAATCACAAAAGAAAATCATTAATGAAATGTTGTTTAGAAGACAAGCTCTTTCAGCCTGAGAAGTTTAAATAATCTTGTTTGAGCTGGCTATGTGTTCCGAGAAGGGAACTTCTCCCATAAGGGAGAATTGTAAAGCTTTAACTGTACAGGGGTTTGAGAAGAGTTTTTAAAATCAGTCTCTCCATAGGAAGAAGTATAGTAATACCTGTTAGACTGAGGGAACAGATGTAGAAAGATTCTCCTCATTATTACAGCGAAGGAGTGGTTGCCTAAGTTGCACATAATGTGTCCAGCTCTGGGGTCTTCAGCACAAGAAAGACATGGACCTGTTGGAGCAAGTCCAAAGGAGGACCACCAAAATCATTAGAGGGGTGGAGTAGCTCTCATAAGACTGAGAGAAATGGGATTGTCCAGCCTGGAAAACAGATGGCTTCAGGGTGACTTAATTGCAGCCTTTCAGTACCTGAAGAGAGCCCACAGGAAGACAGAGAGGCACTTTTTATGAGAGCCTGTAGTGACAGGACAGGGGGCAATGGATTCAAATTAAAAGAAAGTAGGTTTAGATTAGATATTAGGAGGAAGATCTTTACTGTGAGAATGGTGAGACACTGGCACAAGTTATGGCTGCCCCACTCCCCAAGGCGTTCAAGGCCTGATTGGATGGACCTCTGAGTAACCTGGTCTGGTGAAAGGTGTGCCTGCCCATGTCAAGGGGGTTGGAACTAGATGACCTTTAAGGTCACGTCCAAACCAACCCTTTCTATGATTCTGTGGTTCTGTGGTTCTATGACCTGTGTATCAGATGCTGCTAAGATGCACAGTGTTGTTGTCCCCCCAAAAGCAGGTGATTTGGGGCCTTCTAGATGAATATGCATTTAGCTTGGGCACTTAAGGTAAGATTTCCTTGTGGAACTTTCTGTTGCATTCTTGCATGGACTAGATGTGGAACTTCTGCATCTCCGAAGTCCTACTTCTCTGAGTAGGGACAACAGAGATGCAAATCAGGTATCCCAGTTCATCCAGGGAGACCAGGTCACGTACTTTGCCTCTTGCAGCATGTATGAAACAGCTTGGGACTTAAGTGCAATAAAAAGCAGGAGAGACCTTACCAGGACTGACTGCCAGCCCAAATGTCATCTCTACTGGCAACCTGCTGATTCTTCTTTTGATTTGAGGACAGCCTTCCCAGGCCTGTTTCTCCAGTTCAGCAGAAATCCCAGTCTAGCATTCTAGCTAAATTAAATTTCTTTCAAAAAAGGTTGCCTTTACAACCCAATTAAAACACTGTTCAAACACCACTTATGCATTATGTTATGCTTTTGAGGCAGCTAATCATCATTCCTAGAGTCAGGTGATTTGTGAAAGAGCAGATGGATCAGTTGTCTAACATTTCTCACTGAGAGAATGTCATAACCTTGATTATACCCCAGAGCTTCTAACCTCACAGCTGCCAAAATTTAGTATCTTCGTGTCCACTCTCCCATCACTTGTACTGCTCAGTTGTATCACATGCACTTGGGTTTACAACCTTACTCCACAAGGGCAAAATCTGCATTTCTTTGTGCATAGCAAAGGCATAGAGTCAAGGCTGATTTTATGACTTACTGAATACCCATGCCCCCCACAGCGGGGAGATGTCCTGACCAGCCAATAGTGAAAAAAATTTAAAATGGGGTTATGTTTAGCAAAATACCTGAATTCAAATCTACTGCCCCATCCTTTCCACTGAGAAGTGTTTCACCAGTGGTCATAATTTTACCCTATGTAAACCTGGCTTTCTTTTTAAGGAGTCCCCATAGAAACGATGATTATTTTTTCTTAAAAATAAGTTTAAAAATTAATTGACTGATTATGCATGCAAAGAGAAGTTTGAAGAACTGAGGCTGGAAGCTAAAAAGCCACAAAGAAAACAAAGACACCTTTTTTTTTTTTTTTTTGGTGGGAAAACCCTGACAATCTGTATACCTGTGTTAGAGTTTTATCTGCTTGCTTGAAAAACTTGGACTGCCAGCCAAGTACAATGCCATTGATCATTTCTCATGCTGCTTCTTAATTAGATTAAATGAAAGACAAAGTAAATTGCTTTCCTCTGTTGCAGTACTGAAGAGGACTTTTGTGTGGCTTCATTGAGAAGAGGTACAGATCATCCTCAATTTTTTTCCTGAAACCTAAAGTTCATGCTCTTGCTAGCACATTTCTAGACCAGGCCCTAATTTCTGGGGAAATGAAAAATATTTGGATGTTTCAGGAAGTCTTTTGCAATTTTTTATGCATTTTCATCTCTACAAGTAAACTGATTTTAGGTATGAGTAAGATTAAGATATGACCCTCTGTATATCCTAATAATCTTAGAGTGTAAAAAAAAGTCTATCCTCAATTTACAACACTCAGGGCAGGAAACAGAGAGAGAGAGCTAGGGCTATTACGTTTCAAAAGTAAAATACTGCCAAACTACTTTATAACAATGTTACATAGTGTCAGAAATAACTGCTTAGCAAGCACATCAAGTCCACAATGATTTTTACCCCAGAGTGGTCCCCCACAGACTTCTTATCTATTTATCTTTAAATGCTTAAAGAAATTCTTCACACAGTTTTACATCCTTTCCACTGAGAAGTGTGTCACCAGTGGTCATAATTTTACCCTAGCATGCAAGGTCCCACTGCAACAACCATAGCAGAATTATTTTAGAACATGTTATTACTATTTCCTAGAAATATTTTGTTGATCAAGCATCTTTCAGAATCCTGTTTTACAGGGGGAAAAGAATTGCAACTTAGGGTAGTTTTGGAAAGAAAATATCACCAATGACCACATGGCTTTAGAAGGTAACTTTTGGATTCCTCAGAAATCAAATCAACAAATGAAATATATGCAAGTTAGGGAATCCTTGCATTTCAGCCATTGTTAATTCTGGCCCAGCAGAATTGATTTCAAACTAAATGTTCAGTTTGCTTTTATTGGTATTGCTCTTGTGCTGACAATAGGTATTTGATTTCAGTTGTCTTTTCCTTTGTTTTGGTTCATGAATACCGGTCACAAGTAACTCCCCAGGCATTTTGTTTATCTGTCTTCTCCTGATTAAATGTACCGTTACTCTAGATTTTAAAAGATCACTTTCCAAGCAGAGGTCAGCAGCAAGACAGAGAATTTTCTTCTAACATCTTTCTCCCTCTTTTAAAAATCAGAGCTGGATATCTTCATAAGGAATGTGCTATCCCCCACAGGAGTCATCTACTCTTTATAGAGTTTAATGAGTAAAGCACTCAAGCCTGTATTAATCCAAATTCCATTACATGGTTATAATAGTCTTTTTTTCAGTTTTAAAGGTGTGCAGTTTAATTTTCAGTAGCAGAGAAAGATCTCTCAGTCTTTACTCGCAGGCTGATTTTGCCTCAGTTTCACCAAAAGAAGTCTAGCAGTGCAGTCTGTGTCAACAGGTGAATCCAGACCACAACTTTCCCTCCTTAGCTGTCTGTCCATCACTCAATAATAAATGAAAGTGACCCAAAGGTGTTGCCAAACATTTAATGTATGGTTATTTAATACAAAATCACTTCTTAAGAAGTCTGAATTTCTACATCTGGTTTGAATCTCGATAGACAGAGGGTTCAGTAGATAAAAGAGCATTTACACGGGTGGTTATTTAACTTTGCAGGCTCATTAATCAAGTAGGACAAACCTCATTCAACAAACAGGTGTTTAATTGAATAGGTTTTTTCATCCATCCAATTTATGTTAAAATACCCTGTGCTAATTAGTTCACAGTTACTCCCAAGTTGATTCACAATCAATTCATGTTATTCACAAACATTGCTACTGTTTTTAGGTGAGAAGCACACAAGAAGGTATAGTATTTTGAACAGACCTAAGATATTGCCAAGATGCTGTAAATGTTGAGGCAAAATGCTAATCTCATAGTGACCACAGAGAGCAAAACCAGGCAGAATGAAAAATACAGATTTAATTGCAGAGGGGGGAATGTCCTGCTTCACTGATACCTCTCTAAAACCATGTGAACTTTGTAGCAGGGAGCAGGGAAATTAATTTA
Source organism: Phylloscopus whistleri (assembly GCA_017589585.1). Classification (NCBI taxonomy): domain Eukaryota; kingdom Metazoa; phylum Chordata; class Aves; order Passeriformes; family Phylloscopidae; genus Phylloscopus; species Phylloscopus whistleri. Next base: position 1,756,608 of record JADMLD010001396.1, read on the forward strand.
AATGGTCTACAAGAAAAAAGGAAATCAAAAGGGATTTTGAGATGAAGGATGAACAAAATCATAGTCTTCAGTATGTAAATCCCAAACTGGCTGTGGGAGGACAGAAGCACTATGCAAGACCCTAGAAAGACTGAACTTTAGCAATCAAAAAACAAAGGAAAAAAAGCCTGGCATGTGTATAAAAGATATATAAGTGACTAGCTTGTAGGCATTTGCATTGCAGGTGAGGGTACTCTGCTCCTGGCAGCTCCTCCAAACCACCATCATGCAAATTCCATTTGGTTTTGGTTTTGAGAAGGTTGCTACAAGCTCTGCCACGAAAATATTCCTGGTATTGGCATATCTCTCATATCTTAGAGTTTTTAGAGGAAAATCAATCAGCTGTCTCAACAGGAAGGCCAACTGCTACTGTGTTCTGGTTCTGAGGGTTTGGTGGGTGGTAGCTCGCTGGCAATGGTTTCTGGTTGAGCACAACAAAATTCATAATGCTTTCTTTCAAAATGGTTTTGAATGCAAGATTATGGAAGGAATATATTTTTGGACCTTGATACCTTTTGGCTTTCTGACTTAACCATGGTAGAAAAATCTGTAGGTGTAGAATGAGTCAGTTTGTGGGAGTGACACCATAATCCCAGATACAGAACAACTCTTTAGAGGTGAACTGTATATCAACTGCATGCTAAAGAACACCATGCAAAAATAAGGAATATGAAAGCCTGGTGTGGTGGATGGGGAGGATCTGGAACATCAGAATGAATGTTTTTTAATTTAAACTTGATTTTAATTTAATAACTATGTTTTAAATATGACATTTTGGGATCTCAGCTGCCTTTGACAGAGTGTTAGGTGACCAGAGAATGGAAACCAGGAGGATGAGTTTTCAATGTCAGCTTAACCTTAAGTCGTTTGTGACACAACAACTTCAAGAGTGAACATACATGATAAGGATTTCTGAACTCTAAAATGGAAAATAAAATGGAGAGATGTTGTTTCAAGATACTAAAGTCCTCGGTTTAACACAGGCTTTTGGAGCTGCTTTTTCAGCTCTGTAAATAAGAAATTATCTATGCCAAGAGACAAGCAGACAACTCTTCTTTTCAAAGGAGCAGATGGCAGAAGCATTGGAGGCATCCTACTTCTTTCTTCTTCTGTGCAAATAAATATATTTTAAAATGCTGAACCTGATATGGAGTTTATTTCAATAATTAATGTAAGTGGTATGCACTTGGAGTCTAGGAATTCCCATCACTTCTGGGCAGTGTCCACAGAGAGATCTTGGAACAGAAGATTCCTGTGCCCTTCAAACTGTCACAGATTTTTTTCATACAGAATGCATTCATTTGTTCTATCAGCTTATTTGTGGAGATGTTAGAAAAATGTATAATATAAAACAAAAAAAAAGTATAAAAGCAACCTTTTCTATTTTGAAACCTAAGAATCCCCTCAAGTTTTGGCTGTTGTTTTCTTCCCCCCACCCTACCCCCCAACCCAGCTGCTCTTTGATCTGTCTCTTCCTAAGCAGATAAATATATTTTAAATTATTGCTAGCCCCAGGGGACCCAAACTGGTGTTAGCTACCAATGAGATGCTTTTAGGAAATGTCACTAATGTAGGTGGCGAAAATGGCAAGGAACTGCTCAGGACTGCAACATCTCAGCTAGTTCTGAGCCAAACTTAGGCTGAAATAAATGAGTGCAATGTTCAGTGTCTTCTTTGGCATATTCAGCCTCTAAACATCTCTGAAATTTCCTGATTGCTCTGTCTTCTCATTAGGAGTCGAGGAACAGGAGCTTCTAAGGAGAGTGGTTTACTCTCATATGCAACTTTTGCTTAAAATGTACCAGGCTTACTGAAACCTGAGGTCTCTGGAAACCTAGAGCTTCTTTTCTACTGCCTTTTGTAGCCCATAAAATATCAGTAAGCTGTGATCATTTTAATCCTGTCAATTAGGCTAGTTGTGTCTAATTAGTGTGCCAAAATTTTAAGAGAAATCAAACAAGTCCTTGGGGGCAGAGGGACATCTTCAGTGGCCTATGTAGTGGCATATGTACCTTCAGTGGCATATGTACCACATTACAAACATCAAGAGCAGATTTCTGGTCTTCGTACTTATTAAGACCTCCTGAACGGAAAGTCCAGGTAGCTTACAGGGTTAAAAGAAGGAGTTCATGTGACTGGTTAAAACCAGTTAAGGGACAGCAACCCAGAATACTCCTTTGCATCAGCCATGTAGGGATGTAAAGCACCTCTGTATGAGGGACTCAGCATCAGGAGACTGAGTCTAGAACAGCCTGGATGTAACTTTCAGGCATGAGAAGATCGAAGGTCGAGCTGGATGCATCTCACAGAAGCATTCTCTCCTTCTGGGATGCAGGTAACTGATGGAAGATACCTCTCAAGATTGAGCGAAGGGGTTCTTTCCTCCACATAAAGCTTATTTCCAGAAAATAGGCTTCTTTCTCCTGCCTCAGTTTTTGATTCTAGAAGTGGCTAGCTCACTTTGAGGAAGTCACTTGCTTATCAAGCTATAGTCTCTCTTGTTTTGGTCTTCTCATCTACCTTTGTAAATCCTACATGCCATTCTACACTCTGATCAGAATCAGAGTGAACAACGAAGATACATCCATCTAAAGTGACATTCTTCTTGCTCTGCAGTTGTGTGCAGCTTGGTGAGTCAGGTATAGTCCTGGTATGCAGAGACAAGGTCTGAAGAAATCCCCTGGACAGGAAGAAAAAGTGAATCATAGCACTGGTTATGCTTTTTGAGACCAGCACAGTGCTATTTCACTGATTTACACAGAATCTGATTACACTGAATGAATCAAACCCTCCTGTAAAGCGAAGTTTCCCTCTTCCCAACTGCAGGCATTACTGAGCACGCACAACAACCTTTTTCAACCATATGTAAAAAATCTTAAAACAATCTTAAATATAAGGTGAACAGCATTGTTCATATTTCTTCCAGTTCTGCCCTCAGTACTAGTAAAAGTGGCAACAGCTTTAACCTGCCCTAGTTTCCCTGTGGGAAGAGACCACATAGATCAAGTCTGGCAGTGTGTAGGACTGCTCATTTGATACACAAAATGTTCTATGATATAGACAGCTGTGCCACCATTCTCGAGAACTGCTGTAGCTTTTTGCTAAAGACAAATGATTTATCTCCCTTGCAAAGTTTATTTTGGCTATATGAAGAACTTTCTAATGCTGTACTGAGTACTTCACCAGTTTTCTTGAAAATATATGTGGCTGGCGGTGATTCATCTTGCAGAGAATAATTAATTGGCATTTTCAAGTGGCGATCAATCTAGAATGATGTGATTGGGATTATTGGCTTAAAATAGTATTTCACTTATTGACAGTGTGTGGTTTCTGTCATTATTTTGATTTGTAGTGGCAGAATGCTCCAAATAAATTTAGCTGAAGCTATGTATGGCTGTTAGAGATAACATGAAAAAGAGCTGTATTCTGTTGAAACCACAGGATGGTTTTCATTGGGTTCACGGAATGGACTCCTGGACACGATTAAACAACATGTGGAATTCATAAGCTCACAAAGCTCCCTTCAAAAAGCTATTGCCCTAAAATGTGTAGTCTTAAACCTCTCTAATGAAATCCTCAGAGCAACAAGTAACTCCCTCTCCCTACAAGTGGATTATTACAGTCTTCACAGCCTTGTGGAAGTTTTAATTGAAGGGCACTACTTAAAGGGATGGTGTGGGATGACTCTAAGGTAAGATTGATCAGTACAGGCAGAATTTTATTACAAGTGTCAATTAGATTGAAAAGTGTTATAAAAAAGATCATTTGCATAGCTTTAGGGGACAAGGAGACACATTATTCTGAAATCTCCTTTGCTGATTGTTTAGTGATTCTCTAAGGGTAACAGGGAGGAAATATTCCCTCCTGCAAGTGGAGATAGTAGCCACTTTCTGACTGGCTTTGATTTAAAGCTCATTAATGAGATATGTGCAGCTAATTAAGAGCAGGGAGAATTTAGCTATATACCACAGTGGAGAAGAACATTTATCAGAGAGGATTGGACTATTGCCCTATGGAAGTTCAGTGCTGTGCTACCAGGAACAATTCAGTTCCAATGCTGCAGAGAAGGGCAATATAGCAAATAGCTAAAACTGGTTGAAGATATGTTTTTCCCCTTAGAAAAAATAAGGTTGCACTGACAATGCGTTCGTTTTGTGAAAACCCTCATTTTTATTAATTCAACACGGTAAGGACAAGATCTTTCTTTTCATTTTCCCCCTTTTTTACCTCTGGAGGGAAGGGACAAATTAGAAGACAGAAAGCCTTTGGCTGCTGCAGCTACACCTTTTTTGGAACTTGAGATAGATCACGAGTGTCTACAGCAGCATTTTAGTTGGGAGCAGGAGCATCCTACCAAATCAAAACCTTGCTGCAGCTCCCCGCTGTCTATACTTCTGTTTCCATCACAAAAATGAAAATGTAATCACAGAAACAATTGTGCATGAATTAGATTTATTTTCAGACTGAAACATGTACTGAAACATGAAAGATGTACTCCAGACATGCACCTTTTCTGCTCCAGCAGCCAGTGAGCATCCAGGCCCTTCAATATATAAACATAGGCATCTGTGTATATTTGTAAGCTTGTTGTTTATACTCCACTAAAGTCAGTGGAAATAGATAACCTAAATATTGTGTCATTTTTGGACATCCTGAGCACCTACCTGGCCTCCAGGACATCTGTTCTGTCACCTAGTACATGTGGTGTAGAGATCACATGTGGCATAGATTAAGTGAGGATGCTGAATCCCACCTTGACACAATAGAGTCTGTGGAGCTTAGAGAGCCATTCAGTTCACCTGAAAGTGGATGTGTGACAGGGTTTGGTTGCACATGGGGCTGTGGAAGATACCTCAAGGAATAAAGAATATCTGCACAGGGCCAGTAGCTCTGAGACAGGATTTATGGGAGCCTTCTGCAGCTGTGCACCAAGGTAAAATACCCTAAAGGGCTGAGATGAGACAAGAGACCTGTGTTTATTTAGCAATGGTCACAGACAGATCAGCACGCTGTGGAAACAAGGATAATATATTTTGTCATTTGTTCTGTCACTTCCCACTTCGCTATCATCCAAAATTTTCCTCATTTTGGGAAAGGTGGTGAATATGAATGGCCAGATGGAAATTGTGGGAAAGTGGAATATTCTGGGAAAATATTCACAACAAAATATCAAACTTCTACCTTGAGGTCCTTTTTCTTTCTGTGTCTTTTCCAACAGATGACTTCCCATCAAGACCCAAATGTATGTTAAGAAAATGTAAATTTTTCAGTATTGTGTGACTTTAGAACTCCTCTATGCAAGGGAGAGCTAGGCACATCACATACTCCCGGCCTAGAATATGAATATCATCTCCTGGCTGTATTTTTGTCCACGGATAGTGTTTCTATAGGTGGATGAGATCACCTTCTTGAGGGAAATTAAAACTTGAGATTTATATTAAAATTTTTCCAATACAGTGCATATTCATAATCTCAAACAGTCATTCTTTTGTTATGTGAAACTCTAAAACTTCACTAAAAATAAACTGAGGTCAAATTGGAACAGCACATTTGGTATTTGTAGGTAATAGAGTGATATAGTCACAATGTGGGCTATTGCTACATTCATGTGTCTCACTTCTGCCATTTCTAGCTGGCAAACTTGTAAGTGTTAGAGTTGGTATTCACCTCTCAGCACATCACTTTGCACTTCATAAAATTAATTTTTAAACAATTTTCTTTACGAAAATCTCCAGAGTAATTTACCTGTTTGTATAAAATAATTCAACATTTCTTTTTATTAACATGTGATGGGACTTCATGCCACCAGCAAATGTTTTCTCAATGCAGATAGATCTTTTGCCTAACTCAGACATTAAAATGTTAAATAAGTTTGGTCTCAGAATTTTGGTAAAGCCTAGAAAGATCTCCCTTCTATTCCAGTGTAAGTCCTTGTAGCACAATCCTTGAGTTGTCAGTATTTTATCAAACACATGTTTTTTGTTTTATGTGAAAGCTTACTCTTTTCTCAATTTTTCTCCTAATAATGACATAGTACAAAAATAAATAGCTACTCAATGATATATTTGCCTCTTAAAATACAAGAATTTGTATTGCTTTTCTCTCAAGCATGGCAACTTGCTTAATTGACAAATTAATGGAAAAATATTGTTTTGATGGTGCAGCTTATGTAGGCAGCTTGTCAGCTCAGTGACTTGCTAGTGGTCAAACTAAGTGTGCCATTCTGAGAAACTTAGCTATGCATATTCTCTTGCTGTTGGCTTTGATCGTTGACTAGAATGTAACACAGAGATTGGTGTTGGGTTTTGTGGATGTGGATTTGCATACCTTTTTGTGTGGAAATCAGCTTCAGAACCACAGAACCATGCAGCCATAAAAAATGTTGGTTGGAAGAGGATCTGGGCTGGCTCCCTGCTTAAAATGGGAATATGGTCAATGCTGGATTGGGTCAGAGATGTCTCCTCCTGGTCTTTGGTGGATACAATTACACATGTATTTGCTTGAGTGCTTTAGCGTTCAAGGAAAGCAAAAACAAATGGGTCACGAGAAAGGGTGATGTGGAATTCAGATTTGCATTTGAATGAATATTCTCAGATCTTTTTCATATTATTCCCTTGGGCCATGAAAAGAACAGACACAGATTACTGAGAAGTCTCTAGACTGACTGATTGATATGGTTTGTATTTGCCATGTAAATGTATAATGCTTAATACTGTATCTATACAAATATAATGCTGATTGACAAACTTGCCCAGAAACAGTCATCTCCTAGGAGGAGGAAGTCATTAACATTTTAAAAAGCAAAATCCTGAAGGAAGGCTGTTCAGGCACTGCAAAGGAAGGTGCTACTTTGAAATGTGCAAAGGTATGAGCAGTCAATATTAAGGATTCCTTTGTTTTTATTGGAACAAAATTCAAGGATTTTTTTTTCCAGTAGGAGAAAACACTTGATATGCAAACTAGAGGAATTCAAAAAGGATTCTGGAATAATTAATTTTATGATATATATTGGAACATAAAAACAGAATTCTAAATTGCATATTTAAATTTTTAAAAATGAGAATATGTACAACATGTTAAAGAAGCCTTTAGCATTCAAGCACCACAGAGGACTTCTAAAGGGGAAGGACACTAGCTCTTAACATAGCCTACTTGCTCACAAGTTTCCAGAGAGCATAAGTCAAACAATGTGCTGCTGATCAGGGGAAAAGAGATAGGCACAATTATTAAGTAAGGAGGTTTTTTTGGCCAAGGTAACTTACAGCACATGAGTAAAATACCAGTTGAGATAGTCACCATTTATCGTAGTGCCCTCCCTTGAAGAATGGGAAACTAGTTTCCATTTTAATGAGCAGTTGTAAAGGAGGATGTGAGTTTATATAGCATCAGGGAGAGAATTGCTGATGCCATGAGCAAGAAGCATAACGAGTTTTGTTTTTATCAGAAAAGTTTGCTGCATCCTTCTGTTTTCTTTTCAGTCCCAGTACATCGTCTTTTCAGAAAGCGTTGTGGAACTTTTCTGGGTGTCCTCAATCTACTTTGCTTCTCTTGATCCTATATGCCATCCTTTTGCTTTGGCTTTTTGACTCCCTTCAACCTTTGTATTTTCAGTGTTCACCTTCCCACTCACTGCTTCCTCTCCTGATGGCTAAAATGGGACACTTGTCTTCTCCAAGGGCATGCCAGATACCATTCATTTTAAAACAATGGAGTTTGTGAACATCTTTCCTGGGTTTTGCATGTCAAAACAGAGCACAAGTCTTATGAAAGAGCAGAAGCCTTATGATGAGTGCCTGAGGGAGCTGGGGTTGTTTAACCTGGAGAAAAGGAGGCTCAGGGGAGACCTTATTGCTCTTTACTACATGAAAGGAGGCTGTAGTGAGGTGAAGACTGTTCTTTTCTCCTGGTTAACATGTTATAGGACAAGAAGAAATGGCCCCATGTTGCATCAGAGGGTATTTAGACTGGATATTAGGAAGAAAATCTTCACTGAAATGGTGGTCAAGAATTGGAACAGGCTGCACAGAGAAGTGGTGAAGTCACAATGCCTGGAAGTGTTCAAAAGGTGTGTGGATGTACCATGGTTTCATGGCAGACCTGTCAGTGTTAGGTTAATGGTTGGATCCTATGATCTTAAAGGTCTTTTATAACTTTAATGAGTCTATGATTCTATGAAAATAAAAATACCAGCCTATCTGTTTCGATCAGCTATACAGAATGCTTTAATCTTCCTCAAAACACTGAGGAAGGATGATCAATGGCACATCAAAAGCTGTGCTTGATTTAATCTTCTGCATGATCACACAAACCTATAACACACTAATCATTTACTGCAGGACTTGTAGTTAGCCTTTAAAATTGTAACTTTGTGAGACTGCATAAGCCAGACATGCAGCTCCAACAGAGGTATGGAGTTGATCAAGGGACTGGAGCATCTCTTTTAAGTGGAAAGGCTGAGAGAGCTGGGCTTGTTCAGCCTCGAGAAGGAATGACTGAGAGAGGACCTCATCAATTTATGCAAGTATCTGAAGGGAGAGTGCTGAGACAATGGATCCAGGCTCTTCAGTGGTGCCAGGCAATAAGACAAGCAACAGGGAGAAACTGGAACACAGGAAGTTCCACCTGCATGTAAGAAGGAATTTCTTTACTGTGCAGTTGCACCTGCTCTGGAAGACATTGCCCCTAGAGGTTGTGGAGTCTCCTTCACTGGAGGCATTCAAGAACCCTCTGGGCACAATCCTGTACCTTGTGCTCTAGGGCGGCCCTCCTTGAGCAGAGAGGCTGCACCAGATGTCCCACGGTGGTCCCTTCCAGCCTTACTTATTCTGTGGTTCTGTGATAAGTCAGTTCCTCACTTTCACGTCTGTTTCACATCTGAAACAGAACACGAATGCCATGGAACAGGCCTGCAACACATGATGCCTGCAAGATCTGTTTCCTTGCCACAAACAGGAGATGGTCCTGTGAGCCTCCCACACTAGCTCTCTGCAGGGTGGCCAGCAGCAAGTAACACATGGCATCAAAGGTCACATAGGCTGTGCTTGAAGGCAAGCTGCTGTCCCTGTAGTTCAGTAACAACTGAAAGTTGTTTTGAAATGCACCGACCCAGGAAAGTGGAAATACAATGTCTAGAAGGCAACGTCACCCCTTTTTCCTTTTAGAAACAGTAGTATTTTTTTGTAGCACTAGGACTTCTCCTTCATTTTGATTGTAATCAATGTGTTGACTTCTAGATAAGATTGATAATTCTGCTTCTCAGTAAATAAATTTCCTAAAAATTTCAGCCTTCTCATCAGGAAATCACTGAAGGTGCAGTGATTTCCTGATTTCTCTGGTAGGCACTGAGTTTCCAGAGGCAATCTATTTGCTCTTCTTCTGCACTCACCATGAGTTACTGTGTATGAAGTATTTTTTCAGCTGCTTGTGCAGTTATGACCTAATGTGTCACTGTAGTGAACCTATGTTTTACAAGCCTTCCAAAAGAATGGGGCATGATGCCAAAGCTGATTTCTCAGCATTGGTGACTAACACATTTATTCAAAGCCCATTCATTCTATATTATTTGATACTTGCAGTGTTCTAGGCCTGATGCCAGCCAGCTGCTTGCTGATTCCAGACTCATAAAATACTTGTAAACTTTTCTGCTCCACTCCTGCTTAATCCTTCAGCCTCCCCCCTTATCTGCCCTTCTCCTCATCTTCTCATCTGCTTTTAATACACATACTACCTCTCCCTGAATTTCAGGTCATCTACTTTATACTCTTTTGCCAATTATGTGAGGCTGGCACAAGGAAAAAGCAAGCAAAATGTTTTCCTGTAGGCAAGGCTGATCTCACAAAGGAGTGAAACTTCTTTTTCCACCAGGATATTGGTTCTTGACTGCTGACAACCCTACTCATACCTTACTTATGGCAGACTTTTTTTTAAGAGTGGCATTTATTGTTACATGTAGAGCAACTGATAAAGGTGCAAATCAGTGAACTATCCCCCTGGTTTAAGATAGACAGAGCTCCCAGTGATCTGTGGGCAGGAAATCAAAGTTTCTCCAAAGATCACTTTGTGCCTAGCTCCAAGTCCACAGGGGGCAGAGGGGTAGCCTTGCAGTGTTTGATTACTTATTGCTAACACAGGTGTTTTAAATCTATGGGTGAAAATAATTAATCTCATATTAGGTAATTTTTTTATTGTGATTCAAAATTACAGAAAGTAAAAAAAGAAATAAGTAATTAAGTTGGTGTTTATTCTGCAATAATGAACTACTTAGAGACAGAAGTTTTCTTGTTTGCTATTTGCTGCCAGAAGCTTAGTATAGCAGGTCTAATGCTCTTTAATGAGACTTACACAGATATACCCTATATATTTAAATACAAAATGAGTACCAATTCAAATATGAAATCCATTGTTTCTTCATTGCAATTTCAGTCACTCATATAATTGAATCTCAATATCTGTATTTGCAATAGTATTGTGGGTATTGTCTCAGTTCCTTCCTAAGAGTACTGGCATTATAAATGTTTTGAAACCAAAAAATCTTAATAGATTTTGGTGACATCAATAGATACCATTGAATTTTGCAGAAAAATAAGTTAGTATATACCTTATTTAAGTGAGCTCCCAATGAGTTTTATCTGTTGTGAGCAGAATACACATTTGTTTATATATGCTAGAATCATCACATTTTGCAAGGTTGAAAAGTGCTTAACAAATAATTTTAATTATTTTTTAAAGCTAAATTTGATTTTGCATTTTTGCTTTCTGCCTTAGAATAATATGCTCATTTCTGTGAGGTAGACATTCTAACAGCTCTTCCCTAATAAGGTAAAAGTTGTAAAAAGCATGCATCTGAGATTTTGTAATTAAGTACTCAATTTGAGCACACTTACAAGTGCCAGAGGTAATGATTCTTTGAAGTTTATCGTTCATAGTAATCTTTTCATACTACAAAAAAGGCAAGTAATACTGTGACCAAACAAAATTAGAACCATAAATCAGATTAGCCCCTTGCTTAGTTTTTCACCAAACAACAGTTCAATAAATCACTCTGCATGGTCTATACATTATGCTTACTGCTTTTCCTGTATCTACATCAGCACAACAGTGGGCCACAGTTATTTGATATCTGCAAAATGAATTAATGGGTATTTTTAAGAGGAAAAAAAGAGAGACTATTTTTACTATTTTAAAAGCAGTACTGTTTTCAGATGATATTGGGTTGCAGAATATGAACTGGCTGTAGCTGTGCAGCAGGAGCAAGCAGTAAATCTCTTCATGCTTCTACAGATATGGTCAGTGACTGGCTGCTACCCTAAGCAACAGGGTCAGCTTCAGCTATCTGTGAAGGTTAAACTATATGATTCATTTAGGTACACCTGGAATGAAACATTCCTTTGGAGCTCTTTGTATATGGAATGTTCCTACTGATCTCTGGTTCCACTGGTAGAGCTGGTCCATGACTATACTCCTCCTCTTCTATTTTGCAGTCTTTCACAAATGATTAGCATGCTTGCATTTCCCCTATCCTTGCAACACAGCCCTGCATAAAACTGTGCATGTTTTGGCTCACACCTTTTACAAAATGCAATACATCTATGCACATGTTTTCCTAGTATGGTCTAGAGGCAGCAGGAGTGATCTGCAGTGCTCAATGAAAGAGAGAGGTTAGGTAGTCTTGGAAATGTTGTTGCAGCCAAAACCAAAGATCCATTTTCTGTTCTCAGTGCTTCTAACTGTAAACAAATAGCAAAGACCTCAAATTTGACTGGCAATAAGGAGAGGTGAAAAATGACTGTCTTTCAACCATCCCAAGGTAATAATAATGGATAAACAAATGAATAAAGAAATAAGAAGTGGTCCTTGATGCACTGTTGATTAGATCCCTTGTCTCCTGACTCTATTTCAATGCTTTTTATGTTATCAAGTTGGCATCTCTAAATGGTTAGAAAAAACAGTAGACACAACCTAAGTACAAACTGAAATGATGAATACCTTGGTGTTGTAAATTAACATTCTTGCTTTTTGAAGCTGAGTAATTAAAACTGCTTAGCATTGAATATTTTTTTATCTATAAGCACTGATTTTTATGTGGGTATTTTTTTGAAATCAAAACTATTCTTACAAATAATGATTGTGACATGGCTTTTGTTGGAAAGGTACCAAGGTGGAGCTTGAGCCCGTACAGTAGCTTAGTACTTGCAGGCTAGTAAATATTAATGATATGAGCTATAACTCACTACTACCTATCAATCACTACTCATGACGGTGGTAAATTGTTTATCTAGATCACAGGAGATCCTTAATCTGCATTTGTCAAAGCAGGGTGATTTTGCATGTCTTGGCTTAAAGTCTTTGGATTACAGAGGATTTTTTTTCTCATGTGCTTTCACAAATGTTTGTGAACAGACCTAGATTACGTTCTGTATAAATTTTTTAAACATTTAATTCTAGAAATACTTCACAAGATTTAACTTATGTTTTCTGTTAGATTTATCTGGGAAATGTCTCAAGAAAGCAACATTATAAATACTGTGAAAAAATGGAACATATTCTCCTCTCTGATATGCATTTTGACTTATTGAAGGTATTTATAACCACAGATTAGAGTATCAAACAGCCTGAACACCCTCTATTTTATAAAATGCTTTTTGTTAACTACACTACTTTATAACTAAAATTTTTTATGAACTACTCAGTTGTCTTCCCTTTGTTTTAGAAATGAGCCAGGCAGCCAGGAGGTCACTTACTCTTGGTTTGGTCCTGGCTGGAAATAGAAGCGAAGACTGAAAGAGCTGACCCGTGTTTCATAGTGATCTTCTTGTGTTATACTGGGTATGCTAAATCTTGGTATTATTGACAAACATTTTTTAACCTTGGACTTCAGAATATCCAGCGTGAAGTCTAAACAGATTGTTCTTCTGTCTCACAGCAGTTTCCCATAAACTGATTTCTTAAAGACTACATCATCATAGGCAACAGCTGTCCCGTGATATTCTTTGCTAAAATGGAAGAGCTGAACCTATCAGCAATCATCACTTGCATTGCATTATTTTAACCTTTTAATACAATGCATAATATAGATGTTTATTTATAAGACTCCTTTTGGATGCTTACTTGGGAAACATGGATATGTTGACATTTACTGATTAATGCAAACTAATTTTTACAATCCTTTTGTTCCTTCATGACCGGAAGGTAACTCAGTCATTTGAGATTTTAAATTAATCATTTCTAATGAGACTTTGATCACTGTGACCTCTTCAGGAAAAAAAAAAATTGCTGGCTTCAGATTTCAGGTCTGTGTCCTAAATGCCCCGCCATGACTGAGGTGTTTGGCACAGTGTTGCTCCATACAAAACCAATCAAGTTCATTTACCAGGGTGTCAGTCTCACTCCTTTCCCTAGTGTTAATTTTTTTCTTTAAATATCAGATGTTTATAGGAGGTTTGTCTTTTAATATAGTCTGATATTTTACACTGAGAGCCCCAAAATATGTGAGCCATGGGATTGAACAAATCACAAATGTACAGTGTAGCAAATTCTTAGTGACATTGTATATTCCTGCTAGGATCATAATGTACTAGGTGGGTTGAGCATAAAACTGTCTGAGTATGGAAAGGATTCTTTATCCTTATTTTCATTTTTTCATCTATTTGTATAAGGCAAAAGACTATCAATTATACATTCCTGAGGAAAAAAATATAATATTGTTAGTGAAATAATTTTAAAAAAAAGAGATCTTGTTGTCTAATATTGCCTAGATTCTTAGGTACTTGACTTTTTATCTCCCAGTCAGTCAACATGAGCCAAAAGTGGCCTAAAGGCTTAGATGTTCCAGTGGTTACTCCAGCACAATCTAATCTGTGACCTCTATCCCTTTGGTTTTTATAATGTCCTTATAAAAACATAATACATTTAAGTATGCTTAAAGTGCTACTGGCTATAATTAAAGTTCTGTCAGCCTTTCCATTATAAATCCCTCTTTTCAAGGTTTAATATCTCAGCGGTTTCAATTCCCACTGGGCTAAACTTGATACAGAAGCTGTCAGCATGAATGCAAATCCCTCCTACCTTCAAAAATATTTTTTTTATAAAAAAAATATTTTTTTATAAATTCATAAAGTTGCTGGTTTTTATTGTTACAGTCCTACAGACTGCGAGAGCATTTCTGATAAGATCCCCTCCCAAAGTCCCTCACACTGCCCTGTTTCATCTTACACAAATCAAGACAGAAATGCATCCTAACTTCGAAATGCACAAACAGAGTGATGGAGTTTCCTTTCTCCTTGTTTTAGGCTATAGGTTGAGTGAAGCTTCTACCCATGTTGAAAAGTGCTGACTTCAGGTTAGATCCTCAGACTCCCCAGACTTCATCTGCTAGGATGTGGAAAGCAAAGTTCATCACCTTGGCCATAAAGCAGTACATCACACATTTACCATTCCCTTCTTTATTTCTAAATATTAGACTGCATTTGCCAAACTGTTGATTAAAGGGAAATAGGTGGCTCTGGAAGAAATTAGCAGATACCCCCTTTAATGAATTCCTCTGTCTGGAGACGAGTCTAGAGCTGTTCAGCACCACTCTGCAGTACCATCTTCAACATTATATTGCAATTTGTATTGCTAGATAAGAATAACAATTCTTGATCTTCACTGTCTTCGAAACTGATGTGCCTCATGCAGAGTGCCTTGGAGCTGGCCTGGACCAGAAATAAAATAGTTGTCAACAGTTTCATGATCTTTTAATTTTATTGATGTCCACTGGTCAAGTCAGTGTAGAATATTATAGATAAAAAGCATTGGAGTTTCCCAGTTCCCTGGAGATGAAGCATATTCATTCTCTTAGGTTTGAACTCCTTCACAGACTCTCAAACCATTGGTACTGTAATCAAAAAATATTACATCATAAGTTCTTGTTCTCTTCCATTCTGGGTCCATGAATATTACATTTCTGAACAACAAATGTATTTCAGCCTCTCTCCTTCTCCACTCTAGGCTTGTGACTAGAGCATATTTCTGGAAGGGGAGCTGATTTATGCGACTAAAGGCCTCAGAAACAGGAGGATTTTGGTCATCCCATTCTGGGTGACTGCTCAAACTTTGGGATCTTAAAAGATAGGACCTATCAGTGTGGAGGAGATCAGGGTTTGGAGCTCAGTTTCACAACCAAAAATCTCTCACTGAATCTGCAGTATGTTATCCCATATATGGATTTTGAAACTGTTTTTTTCTCTGGTGTCTAACTGGCTTCCCTTGGCATGCCAGTCATGAGTTCTGCTGCTCTGAATCCTATTCTAGGCAGTGTGTCCAGAAACACATCAATGAACAAGGATTCATGGCTATCTGTGTAAACTTAAATTTTAACATTGTAAAAGAAAGAAAAATACTCTATTTTTTTGGGTATATATATATATATATATGTATACTTGTGAATGCACCTTGATATGCACTTACATGTATATACACGTGTACTTTGGAGCATAGTTTGCCTTAGAATTTGTTTATGCTGTGGTAGATTTGAAAAGGGAAAACCCAGTCAAAATAACTCAAATGTTGTCATGTTTCTTTTTTATGACTGTCTTAGATCTAATAAGGACCAGCAGCTTTGACTAAAACTACAGAATAAAATGAAAAGACTGCTTGTTTGCAAAAGAACCCCAAAATTTTCTTGCACTGCAAGTCAGGGTATTTTCACCAATTATAATTTACTGGCCAAAGTCCAGTACATAGTGTGTTGTAGAAAAAATTATCTCTGAAAAATAATAGAATATTCTGTTAGAACCCAAATGTACCTGACATTCCTGAACAAGAACTTGAACTAGGCTCATATGTGGAGCCCAAATTAGCTGGAGAGTAGCACTGGTAAGAGAAAAAGATGCAGGAGATGAAAAAGCATTCACCATAAAATAATAAGGAGTGAAAATGAGTCAGAGAGACGGTCAGGCCAGTTAGAACTAATGCTTGTTAAATCTCAAATAAAATATGCAATCAAGAAAAGTTCAGCGTCCTACTTTTGTAAAAGAAAAGTTGAATGCAAAGTGTTGCTTTTGGTCTAGTACAGCCCAGTGCCAGAATACATAGGCACATTGTCTGCTCAGAAGCCTACAGCTGTTGTGCTTTTCACTTTGGTTCACTTGAGTTCCTTTGTCATTCAGGTGCATTGCCTTATTGAACTAAATCCCCATGTATTTGGAAGTCACTGAAAAGAGGCTACATTTGTAGGCATTCTAACTGTGCTTGTTATTGTTTGTGACTTGAAGTGGGTTCATAAGATGGTGGAATAAAATATTAATGAAAATGCATTGGAAATGTGTTAAAGCAACCATTTCTGAAATATCTAAAAAGAGAGCTTTTTTTTGAGGGGAAGGAAGCAATTTAGTTTCAGTTTTTAAATATATTTATATACATATAAATATAAACATAAACACATACAAACAAATGCACAGCCTTCTAAACAATTATACTTTTTTAATGGATCCTTAGAAATCCAGCTGCAATCATAAATATTTGTTAAAAACTATATCATTTTATTTGATGGATAGATTAATTTTGTATCTGAAAATAATTTAATAATCATGATAGTATTGTAAGGAATGTACTACACCAAACATGTTGGATTTTTGTAAATCTCTTTCATATTGGCAAGATCTAACAAAGATGCATGTTCCTATTACAGGATTTACACAATGCTAAATATTTTTAGATTGATTTCAGTAGAAGTACTCAGAGGCAACTCCTGCAAGAATCTCAAGAGAATCTAGTTTAGCAGTAATTTTATATAAGTGTGAAAAAACCCAAGAAATGTAATAGAATTTGAGGATTTAATCTGTTTGCCTTTTAACCTTTATGAAATGTTAGATCTTGCATTTTCAGTGTAATAAATGGTTTGAAGAAATGTAAATCTAATGTAAATCTAATATCTTTTTCTTATAAAAATTGATTCTGCTTTAGTAATTTTGAATCCCTCTCATACAAATGGTGGAAAGAGGAGTAACATGAAGGAAATGATCAAATGGTTGTGCACATATTATTGTTTCAACTAGTTTTTCTGTTACTTGCAAATATAAGTGTGTTAAACTAGAATAATGCACATCAAAGTGACCCAGAGCTCAGCTCTATCCAGCCTTTTTACTTCAGCAAAGATCTAAACATTTGTCTCCTATGAGATAAAATACACAGTAAGACAAGGACACGCCAGCTCACACAAAACCTAGCAGGAGAAGCTCTCTTTTATTTTATGAGGTTTTTGTATTTGAGAGAAAGTAGCTGGTAGCCAGTAAATGTTATATTTCTCCCATGCTGTCTTTTCTCATATCTGTGTTTTCACAGCGCAATCTTCATTTACTAGAAAATACAACAGAAAGTTGTTTTGCAGGGAGCAGGCAATGAGGCTAAGAATTTAATTTCCGAGCTTGGATCCAAACTCAGATGTGTTCCCCAATTCAGCTCTTACCCACATTAATAAATGTCTTTGCCAAGGCTATGTGATGCCCATCTGGGCTCCTGGCCCTCCTGTGGGTGGAGAAAAGCTGTGGTAAAGTTGTGACTGTTAACTTTATTCTTTCTGTAGCACAACTAGGTCAACGTGAAGTCAAGGGGTCTGGTTTTTCAAGAAACAGGAAAAATAATAAAGTTTTTATTTCTCCTGTTTCAGCTCTCTTTGAGCTGTTGGGGACAGACAAATTAGCTCACAATAGCTGAGAAGATAAAGTTACCAACTGAGATAAAGTCTGTTTGCTCAAAGCTCTTCATTCGGCTGTGCCTTTTCTGTGGGCGCATACGGTCACTTTACAAGAACATCTATGTATCTTACTTACCCCCTTTAGTCCTTTTTTATCTGTACTTCATATGTGGCTGAAGAGGCTCTGATATTACATTTCTAGAAGGAAACCTGTCACATTAGGGCATGAGCTTACATGCTCTGCATAGAAATTTATTGTGAACAGGATTTTTCTAGAGAATACAGTTTGTAGGACTGTGCTTCTAATACTTCATTTCTGCTGATCCTGTGCACTGTGGGAAACTTGAATGTTGCTTGATTCCCAAATAACCTGAAAGTTTATCCAGCGCTCTTAAATCTTGCAGCTGTTCATGGTTTCCGTGCAGTCATTTACACTGTGTTCATCACCATGGTGGCACAGTGTCTTATCAGTGTGTGTGTCCAGAAGATCACTGTGATCATAATTCTGGGTCAGATGTTTAGTAGTAGTTACCAAGGTTTTTGAGATTTTCCAGATAAGACAAGGTAAGAAATAATAAACTGAGATGTATTCCATTATATGCCCTCTGGCATATAAACCCTCTGGCAATTTGGTTTTTCAAATGACATTTATGATAACACTGAACAAAAAAGGACATGATGAATTTTAGCACTGTTACTAGAAACAATACACAATTTCTTTTATTCTAACTCCATGATGGAAAAGAATCAGCCAACTTGTTTTTTTTGCCCTTAGGTCATGGTAAAGTGTTGTAAGGCTCACAATATAAAACCGGCAATGAATAAGCAACTGAGTAATTTCTTTTGTGTTTCCAGAAATTTAAAGTGTTTATTTTCACCAGCATAATTTTTACCCTCCATTTGTTCGCTTAAATTTCTCTCTGACAGAGAGTGCTTCATAGCTTCATAGGTGTGGCTGCATTTTTCTGAGAGACTGTAGAAAACTGCATCTGCAATTTTTGTTGTAAACTGCCATGAAACATAAGGTTTGGCTTACTAATGAAACTGCTCACAGTTTGCTAAGACATAAAGAGGCAGAAAGCACGAGGAAAAACAAAGTTGTCTCCAGACAGACTCTATGCCTGGATTAAAAAAAAGGAGTAATAAAAGAGTAAGAGAATGTTTTCAAGAGAAAACAAAGGAAAAAGCATAAAAATTTAAAGGAAAATAAAAGGTATAAGTTATCGCACGAAAGAGAAGGGCTCAAGTCATTTTTTCAAACTGGTAAACACTTCATAGAGTGGAATCAGCTTTAATCACAAAAAAAATTCTCGAAACAAAAGGTATTTTTCCTTAAACCAAAGGATAGACTGCTCCATGTAAGAGTTAGCTCTCACGATACTGTTGGATTTAGAGTGCAACAAGAACAAGGATTTAATGTAAAACTACACAGATATAGTTAAATAAGACCTTATTTTCAAATTTGCTTTTCAGTTAGGAAAATCACTTTCATTATTTGGTCACCATCATTGTACAACTTTACATTGCATTTCACAACATAATAATTAAAAGATACAGTAGTGTAAAGAGTCAGATTTCTTGGTTTTTTGTAAAATATTTTGCAGCTCCTTTGAAGTCTATATTAAATGCTTAAGATCAATTGAACATGGTCTGAGAATTGGGAAAAATATTTTGTTGGCATAAAATTCCTTATTCTCTGAAAATCACGGCAATAATGAGATATGGTGCCTTGAATATTAATTTCTCATCACATCCTTCTGCACAGCTCAGAGTACCTGAGCTCTCCAATTCCATTCTCTCTAGTCCAACTGATCTTCCTCAGAGGAAGCAGCAGTAGATAGAAGAATTCAGGATTTTTTTTTTATTTTTTTTTTTTATTTTTTTTTTTGCATTTAATGCTGTTACCTTGACCTTGCTACAATTTTCAGGGTATGAGCAGAAAAGCAAATTATCACAGTGCTACAAATGCATTTGTGACACATCCACTCTTCCATAGTGCACAGGTTATGTACATTCTATCGTGGACAAGGTGCTATACCTTTAGCTAACTAAGCTGTGTTTACTGTTGAGAGAAGGTACAAGCACAAAAAGTTACCATGAAGTAGCTGGTGCATGGACAAGCATTTGCATTCTATCATTTTTCACTGGTTTGTTACGTGTAAGCACTTACAATGGAGGCATCTCTGCCACTGCTCCTTTCAAAGGGTCTCACCAAAGATCCAGGGTCTTTCAGGTTGCTCTTGTAGGAGGGCTATTACTCTTAGAGTCTTATTTTTCTTTAGCACAATTCCATTCTTTCAGTTTTTGAAGTGGAAAGAAACAGCAGACTCTGGCTCATAACTTTCAATTTATTTTTGTTAGCAGCCTCCAAAACTTTTTCTCTGTAGGCTTTTTCTTCTAGGGTTTCCTTCAACTCTCTCTGGACCCATGCTCTCTTTTAGCACCTGAATCAAGCACTTCATGTATGTTTCAACATGTTTCAATTTCACACATGGAGAGATTGAATTCTTGAGCAGACCCAGTGAAATGGAGTGTGAGCAGGTTAGAGAGAGAAAGAGAAATAATCAGTGACACGAACCTGTGTCTAGCAGCTATGTTCAAGGAGGCTTGGTCTTCATGACCCCAGAATTTCGGAGTGAGAGCAGGTCAATGGAGAGGCCAACAGCTCCTCTAGCCCCAGACTAAAGCGATGTGCAGATGTTCTCCTGACCCAAAGACAAGCCTACCCACTGCCATGGGGGCTCTGTAGCAGCAGTAGATGTTAGCCATGGACTACTGAGGCATCACTTCAGCTGCTTTGCATTCCAGGTGTGTAAGTCTGTGGGTTTAGTGAGGGAGGACAGAATTTCCTTCACTTGCTGGTGGTTCAAAAAGCCACTGTGGTGGTTCAAAAGCAGACCTAAGGAGAATTTGATTTTGCATTTAAAAAACAGGGAAGGAATTATGAGTTTTATCATACTTTTGACCATTCTGTTCAAAATGAGTTAATTAAGCTCCAGAGATGAGGAAGACCTATTGAAATGTTGGGAACATTGACCTTTTCCTTTGACTGTCACCTTATTTAAATAATTCCAGGTTTAATTAACTGACTTGGAATGAATTGATAAAGGGTTACTGTCACTTATAATTTCTTCTCTTTGAAATGCAACAGTTCTGTACAATTACTGTAGCCTCTTATAGTAACCCTAATTATTAAAGTGAATAGTTTTAAAAGTTGAGGTTTTACTTTTAAATGTCTAATAATTGGCTTATAAATACTGCTGGAAACATTTAATAAGGGTAAATAACACTTAACGTATACATAAACACACATATACCTGCAATACATGATGGTCTAAAATTTTATCTAGATCAGTCACTCTTAAAATTTAGGATTTCTGTCGAAGTTGTACATAAATATACAGAAGAGATGTTGGCCTTTTGGAATAAAGATGAAAAAGTCCCAGCTTCTCCATCTAGGTAAGAATCCTAACTTGAGATCCTGTGAGTCAAGAAACACCTTTAAAATACCTAAGAAAATAATTCAGATGTGGTGGTCAAGATAGTCCATAGGTCAAAGTTACAACTTTATCTGAAAAAAAAAAATGTTTTCAACTTTCTCATTTTAATACACTCACACTAATCTTTAGCTGATAAGCCAATGAATGACAAAGAAAAAAATCATTACTCTTGAGAAGTGGAGGAATATCTTTCCAGAACTGGTGAATGATGCAGCCTTGGGATATTGTGCATGGAGACTGGCACAGTTCTGCTGGCAAAGACCTCTTGGGTAGTAGTGGCAGCACAACTGCCCATATTCCAGTTTGATGTAGTTCACTTTCTTAATGCAAGATTGCAAAATGCTGTTAAGCTGGTTTCACTGGTATAAATACCACTCACAACTGTTCCCAGGTGAGGATCCTGATACTGTGCACTGCCAAAGAAACCTTAATGCAGACTTGGCTTAAGGTAGCAAACTAAAACATACATCATTAAGTCATATGCTGCTGAAATCCACACTAGAAGCTCTGAGATCAAGCAGTATAGTAATTTTGTGTGTTGTAGATTACACCATTGCAAAAGATGTATCCAGAAGCAAGACATGAAAAGGATCGAAAACATGTGGTCACTCTTAAAGCTGGTTGGTCCATCCAGGGTGAAATTCTACAGCCTTGTGTGAAAAGGGATGGCACACACCTCTTCCCATGCTTATGGTAGACATACTATTGTGCTGCCTGTCAGTTCAGGGGGATCAGCAAAAATGATTCTTATCCATATGCAAGTAATTTATGGAAAGCCACATCTGACTGTGTCAAATCTTTTGCATTTTTACTGAGTACACTGCTAGTGCAGAGCCATGAACTAGGCTCTTTTGGTGCACATTCAGTAAAAAGTTGTCTAAATATCTGTGATGTGTCTATGCTGCTAAGAAAAACCCCAAAAACCAAAAAACCAACACGAAAAAAGTGACCTCTCCCCAGCCCTAAAGCCGAGTGGCATGAGCTGGACATCACTCATAATGCTGAGAGCTAGATGTTAGAACTGAATGTCACTCACAGGGTTCACTGATAGCACCCTCTAGAGCAGACTGGCCATGTCCACATTACACCTACCTGTGTGCCACTTGGCTTTACATGCTGCCACTTGGGCCATAAACCAGAATATTTTGTTTATGTCTTGATTTCTAGATAAACTATTCCCCAAATTGTGGTTGGAAGAGAAGTAGTTTGAGTAGTTGAAAATGTTGCTGGGAAGCAGAGAGATAAACTAGGCAGTTACTGGGAATTGACACTTAAGCTGTGTGGTCAGCTGGAGCAAAGTGCCCCATCCCTCTGTTCCTGAGACCTCTCTTATTTAGCTGTACTAGCAAAGCTTATCAGCACAGTAATCAAGGTTTGCAAAACAAAATAAAGAATTCTCCTCACATTTTTTCACTCTCTTGCACTCTTTGAATATACACACATGACAGTGTGTGTGTACATATATATAACTTTGTTTTATGCTGTTTGTAAGGAATAACATCTATGTGCATGCTACCCTATGTAAGTGTTGATGTATATGCATGCACACGTGTGTAATTTGCTAGATTACTTTGAGCTGTCAAATAAAGGTGCTTGTGTTTATTATTCATGACTCAGAAAGGCAAAGAAATAGCCTAAGGAAGAGCAAAAAGAAATGCAGAGCTTACAGAAAACACATCTCAATTTTATCGATGGGGATTTCAAAACATGCTACTTTCTTTATAGTGTACCCATATCATGAACCATCAATTACAATAGTCAGGAAAGTGATACTGAGGCTTAATGACATAGCACATTATTATCTGACCTAAAGAGCTGTGAGACATAACCTCCATCAAACCTGCTATTATTATCACTTTGTTCTTTCTGATCATGTGGAATGGATTCTCTGTCTCCTTGTATATCTTGAAGGGATTAGTTTGTAATTTTCTGGTGTCATTTGCTGCACCTCATCATTTGCCTCATGAAAGAAAACAGAAAACCAACTTCATTAAACAGTAAATAAAACCCAAGATGAAGACAAAACATCTAGGATGGATGCTGATAATTAGTTTCTTGGTGGAAATTAATGTTTGAAAGGAATGGCTTAATAGTTATGTTTTGAGTTGTTGGGGTTTTTTCCCTTTCTCTCTAATATTTTTCTGGATTTGAATAATGATGGGGTTTGAGGTTATTAGAACTTCCATTCTACTTCTTTGGACAGTCTTGCAAGCAATAATATGATTTTTTTTCTCCCTGCAGTGCTTGCCATCTTTGTTTGCAACACATTACAGAATGTCTTTATGCACCATACAAATTAAGTTCTGATCATGACAGGAATTTATGACTATCAAAATGGGATTTACTTGCCTAAAAATAGATGTTGAATGACATACTATGTACACAGGGTAGGGTATCTTACTTGATCCCCACATGATACTCTTGTGGGTCCTGTGTAAAATGAGAAAAGTAAAGATCCATTTCCAATGCAATGTTGTATAATGTTAATTTGCAATGATAATGTACAAAGCTCCAACTGACTTGGAACAAAAGGAGCCATTCTAGACAGTGAGATCAGCTCCCTCACTGAATTCTGAATCCAAAGAGAAGACCCACCCCCACCCCACACCTTTGTTTCAAAGTCCATCTAAGCTGTCCAGAACTACAGGAGAAGAGATGCAATATGAATTGATAGCTGAACTGCATAGGTTAATTGTGTATAGGCACCAAGAGTAAGGACGACAGGAGATAATCCTGCTGTGAAGACACACTCACATCTGCCAGTACTGTATCTTCTTCAGAAAGAGACTATTCATTCCCATGTCCTTGACTCCAGAGTCAAACCTCCTCATCTGTTCTGTGTCTATTCCCACTGGCCTAAGGAAAGCAAGATATTTCTGCATTTGCAGCTTTATTTTATGAATGTCTCTTCCTTGGTATGAACCAAAGTGTTCAAAAGCACAGCATCAGGGAAAAGGCTGCAGGAAAGCACAGTATCTGGAGCAGTTGCAATGCTGTTAGAGCTGTATGAAACTTCGTTTCTTGAGCCTGACAGAAAAAAAAAAAAAAGAGGAAATTAACATATATTTTTGGGTCTGTACTGTATCAAGTTTATACATATTCAACTTTTTTTGTGGCCAGAGGAAGACCTCTGCTGCAGTAGTTTTCCTCAAACCAAAATAGTCTGTGCATCTCTAAATAAAGGGACTGGGTAATTTTAAGGAATATCTTCACTCTCAATTGCTTCTTGGACAGAAAGAGCACTGCCAGCAGGAGATGAGATTCCCATTGGGTTCCTGGTGACCTGGCCTCACTAACCAAGTTGTAAAATACCATGATGGGGGAAAAGAGTCTTTCCCGCAGAGGCAGTTCTGTTCTGATGGCTAATTAGTCATTCACCAGGGAGGAGCTGAGGCACCCAGCCTTCCTCACAGGTACCCCAAGAATTAGTCTGACAGGTTCATTCCTTTTCTTTCAGATCTTTCAGTCAAACTGTTGGGTAACAGGGTAAGTATATACTCTCTCTGCAAAACGTTTTTGCTGTGTTTTGACTCATCTTTTTAAAAGGATGTGAATGATATTTTTACATTCCTCAACCAGTAAACAGATAGCAGGTTCCCTAGACTATAACAAGAAGCAATTTTAACTTCCATTTCACTGCATAAGTAGATGATGATGATGATTATAATTTTTGCTACACTACTACTATTAGTATAATTATTACTTCTGCTTATATTTATACTAACTGAACAACTGAATTCCATTTCAGGAATAAGCACCTGAAGGTGTATAAGGTCAAAAGCTTTCCAATGAACTTTAATACTGTTATAAAACTTTCCTTATTTTGTGACCTTCTTTTTCCATTTCTTTACAAAAGAACAATCAGTAGCTGATGTGCTCACACTGGAAGCTTGTTTATGTAAGCCATAACATCTATACAAGTCTCTGAATAGCCTTATTTACTTTTAGTATGCCTGATCTTCAACCAAAAGTCCTTTTTTGATTGTGATCTCTGCACTGCTGTTCAAGGCTGAGCAGCATAACTGTCAGGACCTTTTTCCTCTTGGACAACTCGTACTCCACTCGTACTCCACAGGCACTGGGGTGACTGCCGTGCCTTCTGTCAGAGAGAGGTATTTTTCCACAGTTATGTGGCTCTGGAATGCACCGGCTCACACAGCAGCCTGTGTGTGTGCATCAGGCAGCACACAGAACTAGTTAAACTGCATGACTCTGCGGGGCTTGGTAGATCAATTGCCATTTTCATTTGGGACAGCACTTGAAATCCTAATGAGAACAACAACACTTGTAATTAGGAGTCTACAAAATCCTCTAAAATAATCACTTAAATTTAAAATGTAAATGTGGCTGTAATTAATTAGTCTATTTAGAATAAAGTTTTCTAATTAACAAATGTAAATTGGGAATTTTTTGTAGATTTCATACGGACAAAAGTGTTTCTCATGGGAACTGAAAGGAGATGTGTTTCCATCTGAATGCATATTAAACCCTGGTGGCTCACACCTCTGCACAAGCCTGTGGCAGTAAGAGGGACTGTCTGTGATAGGATCATATTAACACCTGAGCCACAGAGATTTTCCCAAGACCCGTTACACGAAACATTACTTTTTAAAACAGGAATGTTTTAAGCTAAGGATTATGTTTTCCAAAGATGAAAAACTGAATTCTAATCTGCAAGGATGACTGACCACCACTTGTCTACTGAAGACAGTGATTGATTATGGAAGCAAAAAAAAAAAATCAGGAAATTTAAGCTTCTAAAATCTGATTTCATTTCATATCAGGATCATACAAAAAAAAAGCCAAAAAAAGCAAAGTCATTTTGGTATTTACTCCATGACAGAATCCAGACATTTTACTTAGAGGTTAATATATTTTCATTTTTTTTATTTGATTATATTTTATTTCTTTCATGATATTTTAATAATACTGAGTCAGTGGTTACCCTGTTTCATTCCAACAGAGGCAGAAGAATCGAATGGCTGAAAAGTCAGGTAAATTATGTGTAGCTCCACACTGCCATGGCATTATATAGTTTCAGACTGCACTAGGCATCCTCATACAGGCAGTGGAGTAGTCAATACAGTCTATGCTCATGTTCATAGGAGCTGCTGAATAGCTTTCCAGATGCCTCTGACTGTGATTTGTTCCCAGCTGACTCCAGCAAGAGCTCAGATACCCATCTCTCCTTGAACACATGCCTTGTAGTGCCTAGATGTATCTAAATGTGGATGTCAAGATCTGCAGCTGTGTCCCCATGTCTCTGACTGTCCATGAAATAATGTCAACATGAGAAAGAGATAAAGCCAAAAATCTCCAAACTGAAATAGGTCCAAAGCACTCTCCTCTTGCACCTTTTAGCATCGGTAAGAGTGCTTTGTTCCTGCATCTGTTTATGCTGAAACAACTTTGGAGAAGAAGGGCGCGAGGGGGACAGGGAGAGGGAGGGAGAGAAGGAAGAAAGAAGGAAAGCAACAAAGAGAGAATGCCAACGCAATTTGTCCAAAACTTATGATGAGTATGCACTATCTATAATGAAGATATTGTCTTGGTGTAGTTTCTAAATGTCCTTTAATAAATAATTTTCTCTGTTTATTTGATTTAGGCAGCCAACTGCCTTTCAAAAAGGGATGATTCCCAGTTGTTGCTGTCTAGAATGAAATTAAAACAGTTCTACAGAGATAATGGTACATCTCCCATTATCATTACCCTTAGTTCTAGCATGCCAATCCACTAATTGCTACATACCTTTTAAAGCTGTATTTGTCACAAATGAGTGTTTTAAGGTCACTCCTCAAATCCTAGTACAGCCTGGGGGGCAGAGGGGATATTATACCACCACAGCATCATACTAGTGATTCCAGTACAGAAAAACAAACAGATACACATCAGTTAGGGAGAGATCAAAAAAGGCAAATTAAATCATCTTTCACAGATGAAAACACATTTAAGTTTGAATGTGTGCCTCAGTTTAACTCTCTGAAGCAGATGGACTTTTATCACTTTTCTTGTGCAATAGGAACATTCCATGGCATTTCTGATGTTGTCCAACAGTTGTTGTCTTGTGACTGAGTGCTATTGCAGGGGTCTTGTATTGATTCTTTAAAATAAGTCACAACATAGAAAATATTACTCTTTTTCAATATTGCCTAATTGGGACTTCAGCAGTATAAGAAATTTAGGTTCTTGAGCACATTGAAAGTATGGTTGGGGTATGTCTGCAAACATCTAAAATTCCCATGTGAAAAGCAAAGATTAACTGTACAGTATTTACACCTTTTCATTGATAACCAACACCATAAAACTGTACGAATTGCAATTTGTTTCTTTTTCCCACAATCCCTTTGGCTTTTAAGGGATGTTCCTCAATTAGTTGAACTGTGTTTCCTCTTGCTTGCTAAGCACTTTTGGTCAAACAAGGAATGGCAGAGGTCCACAATTAGATCAAAAGATCAATCCTAATGTACCATTTTCTCCTCACCCTCCTGCTTTAATAAAGTGGCTGCAGTTCTCCAGGGGACAACTCAAAATCCGAGTACTGATATTTCTAAATTAGCTGACTCTGTGACCTTGCTAGTAATTGCGTTAGTTTATCAATGTTCAACACAATTTATTACTCTCCAATATGTACCAAAACGTTTATCTCTCAACACTAACAATATTAAAAACCTAAACAATCTGTTGAGAAACAAAGGACTATTCAATAAGAATGATGCATAATGAACTGGAAGACACTACACTGATGGGTAAGAGTATTAATATAGGAAGTAGTCATAAGTGAAATAAGGAAAGAATGTTTATTGCATTGCATTTAGAGCACTTTTAAAATCTGTAAACTGCAGATAATTAAACAAAACCTTTCTTTTTGTTCCATTCATCCTGTCACTCTCTCTTTTTTCCTTTCTTTCTTTTAAAACCAGGAAGGAGCTACCCATTTTTTGTAACACTGAGCATGCTGCCCAGGCTCAGTGAGAAAAATGAAGACTGATAAAACCTTATCTAAGCATTTAAAAGTCATTTGGACACATTGATCAAAACTCACTCTGAAATTAAACATATTAAATTTAGATGGAGGAAAAAAGGCATTAAGTTGATGGAACCCAATTTTTGTATGAAGCAAACAAATGGCATCATTTCCCCAACCTTCTCATCTTGATCACATTGCTATGCATTATTTAAAATATGCACTTGATTTGGTAGTTAATAAGCTATCTGTAAACTTGGAGTAAATTTGATCGTGGGCAGTGCTCCTCTAGTTCCTACAGAAGGGTTATTGATTTGTTTTTACTTCTGTGAGATGTCAGTTTGTGGCATTGTGCCACCAACCATGAATCAGTGTAACTATCTCTGCTCATGGTGAGATAAGAACGATAAAGAGCAGAAATGCACGGAGTATGTGCAATCTTTTAAATTATCCCATTTACTTAGAGCTGTCAGCAGCTCAGCACTTCTCTTTGCCAGCAGCAGACATACATGATTCTGCTGTTGTGGGCATTAAATCTTCTCTCCTTTGAGGGTTTCAACTGAACTCCCAAGTCAAATGGAAGAAAACAACTAAAATTTACCCTAATCAAGTTAAAACAGTAAAAATTACCAATATGATGTTTTAATTTCTACTGTAGAGAAACACAGATCAAGTCTGCTGAAAACTTGAAATCATAAAATCATACTTGCAAGCTTCTCTACAATTCCTCTACAAATCAGTCATCTTAATTTACTTGGATGAAACCAGTACTTTGTCCTTTTTGGATTTTTTGGGATTACACCTAACTCAGAAGAGCTGTAGGGCAATAGGAGCAGGCAAACACAAAAAAATTTAGTGAGCGACCCCCTGCAGTGACAGCCACACTGACCCTTTTGTGGTTGGAGTTGACTTTGGAATGGTTCTGTTCTCATTCTGAAGACTGCTCACCTCAGCTGTCAAAGGATGTAAGGTGGTTCCTGAAGAATAGATCCTTCTTAAAACAATTTGGGTTGCTGCAGACACACCAGAGTGTGAATCAAGACAGCAGGTGAGGATGACCAGGGAATTCACTTCAACAATATGTTCCTGTTCTGACATAAAGCAGGGTAAAATAGATGAGCTAAATACTACCATGAAGTCCTTAAAACCCCTTTGAATTAAATTATTAGCCACATACCATGTAATCTTCCTAAAGAACAAAGCCATTGGGTGGTTTTTTACAACCTTCCTAATACTTTCACAGAAAAACCATAGTCTGAAAAATGTTTTAAAGGTGGCATTTTATCCATCTATTTATTACCAGATTAAAGAGCAGGGTCTTAGAACAAGAGTAAGTGTTCTCCATATTCACATGATTTTGTAATTTCCCTTTTCTGGAAGAAATTGTTAAGAGAAGAGAGTGTTATAAGGAATAGTGGTATATATCCCAGTTTTGAGTGTTGCTGTCAGCTCAGAGAGATCTGAGTTCACATTTAGTAAAAAGCAAAATTAGTTGTAATGGCACAGAACTAATTTGTATGGTGAAATTACCATCAGCTAACTTAAAGTTTCTAACATGGGTGGCCTGCACTAAACCCCAGAAATGCTCATTTTCCTTCTTGGACAGAATCTTACACAATTGGCTTAGAAGTCAATAAATGGATTTTAAATAGTGAGATGAATCCTATACTACAGGGAAGTGTAAAAACCTTCACAA
The DNA here is from genome assembly GCA_017589585.1 of Phylloscopus whistleri. Lineage (NCBI taxonomy): Eukaryota > Metazoa > Chordata > Aves > Passeriformes > Phylloscopidae > Phylloscopus > Phylloscopus whistleri. Next base: position 1,786,481 of record JADMLD010001396.1, read on the forward strand.
CAGGCATAGTTATTCCTTCTTTCAGTGCACTGCCTCAGAGACCTTTGTGCACATCCGTTCTTCTGCACAAACATGTTTCTCCACACTATTTTAAAAAGCAATTTATTTTGAAGAGTACAGATTTTATAAGATGTAATACTTCTCTATAAATCAGATTTGCACAACTCCAAGGTGCTCCAATAAATTGTTTTACATATGTGCTAGGGAATATTCTTACTTTGAACACCTTTTTTTGCTCAGTATGTATCTTAATTCTGTGAGTGAATATTATTTCTTTTCTAGAACTCTACTAGTTAACCACATGACATAAAGTCTTCATGCATCATCTTTTCATTTTGCATCTGGCTTAAGACGAGGCTTTTTCTCCATCCTGTTTAGAGTCAGTTGGTCACATTAGGTTACTGTGACTGGATATAATAGGACATGACACATTCGAGGCACATGACACATTTGAGAAATACACTGAAAGCAAATGTGGGGTTGTGGTTTTTTTTGAGATAAAAGCCTCATGCTCTGTAATTTCAGTCTATTATTTAGACTTGCTTTGCCATACTTTGTGATCTGGTTTGAGTTGGAAAGGACTGTGTCAAGGCTGCTGAAGTCTTTCTGGGTGTCATACCTTCCCTCCAGCATGTCAGCCACACCACGTATTTTGGCAAAGTTGGAAAATTTGTTGAACTCAATCCTGTTGCCCTTGTTACTGGCAAAGATGTTAAACAATGACAGTCCCCATACCAGTCCCTGGGGAATGACAGTAGTCTCTGGTCTCTGCCCAGACATAAGTCATTGGCTGCAGTTCTTTATGTGTGAACTCCAACCAATACCTTATCCACTGAGTGTTTCCTCCATCAAATCCATGTCTCCCCAATGTAGAGACTAGAATGTTATATGCAGGACAGTGCCAGATGCTTTGAACAAGTCCAGCCACCAGGACTCCAATGAGAGATCTAAAAAGGGAACAAAATCATGTACCCTGCTACGTATACCTCTAGTAAAGGATATTGTGTGGGATTCATTATACCAAACTTTAGGAAATCAGATGAAGGACTTGTGTTTCTAACCACCCCAATGTCCTTAAATAATTGCTGTCAAAGAGAGATGAATTGTCATCTTTGGAGAGCAGCTAGGACCTGGGCTACCTCCTTCTTTTAGTGATGGAACTAAATACTCTGGCCTTGTGCAAGCACTGTATTATCTTGAACAACTCTCGAGAAAACCAATTCTTTTCTTCCTAGTGTGAGTCGTTGAGATGTCAGCTGAAGTGGTCTTTGAAAATACAGGTTTGGCAGGTTAAACTGCTTCAGGATGATTTGTACAAGCAGGGTAGTTCGTGAGTTGCACAGTGTTTGTGCTCTGCCATGTCCTATTAACCAGTAAGATTTTAAGGGGTATGTTCAAGGTCACACAACAGTTTCATACATCTAGTTGGTTTTGATGGTGATAAGATCACTAGAAAGTATGGAAGAACCAGAGTAGCTGTTAGCAGGCATATATTGTTTGGGGAATTTGTGAAATCTTCATCTCTGACATTTTAAAAAGCTGGCTGGACTAATGACTGTCAGGAGGCATTGAGTAAAATTCATTCAGCCTGCCTTCAGTCGTATCTGTGGATCTATAAATGCATTGACTCACTATGTTGGAGTTCATTCTAAAACCTGCCTCTTATTAATAGTAAAATAAATTGCAGCCTGAGTAACCTAAAGCTTGACTTGGGGAGTTAACATCATATTTGTGAAAGAGATTGAAAAATAAAGTAGAGCTTTGTGGATGTATGAAAGCAATTTTGTTATTCTTTTTATCCAGAAAATGTAGCAGACAGCGTAGGTAGATTTATAATACTGTACCCTTGCCCAAAGCACGGGTAATAGAGACTGATTTGTGTTACAGTGCTGAGAGCCAGCTACCTCTGGAACTAATCTGAACATCCACATCACACAGTGTTTTTCCTGGATCTCCTTTGGAGTTCTGTGATGTCTCACTTCTATAAATCTTGTGGGGTGTGGTTTTTTGCAGGTGAGAGAGTGTTCAGTTGCAGTTTTCAGGAGGAGTGTGAAACTACATGTCCTGGGACTGTGTGGGTTGTAATATCATGTGAGATGTCTGGGGTATATTGCTGGGGTCATGCTGCAGGGCTGAAGGGGAAGAAAGAAGCCAAACCTCTCCTCCATTCTGCAAGCTGTGTAAAGCAACAGATCTCTTTGAAGGCAGCTCAGACAAGGAACTCAGACAGACATCCTTGTGTTCCTCCTTCATCTTCTGCTGTCCACTGTGCATGACTGGAAAAGGTCTGGTCATTCCTAGCACACATTGGAGAAGACTGATTACGTTCATTGTGTCCAAAATCAGCAATTCAGTCACAGATCAATAGATTTTGGGGTGCTGTTTATCCGGAATCACTTCCTAATCCCAGATGCTAGTTCTCTCTTCTTCTGGTTCTTGTCTGCAAGAATCAAGTAGTGTTTGCCCATTATGTTCCACTCATGTCAGACCTACTGGATGTATCTCCCTGAGACCTAAATGTATCTCAGGATTCACAGGTGGAATTGCTGGCCACATGGATGAGGGCGTGGCTCTGCTCCTGTGGAAGTCAGTAACAGTTTCACAGTGGAGTTCACTTGAAAGAGGGCTCAAATCAGAGCTCAGTGCTTTTGAAATCCACACCCTACATCTTTAATTTCCTCCACTCCTTCTTCATGAACTTGATTTTCATAATAGTTTTCCTTTTCAATTGGGAAGACATGCTTACTATGTCCATGAAATATTATAACAAAATAATTAAAAAATAATTACATCTGTGTTCTTTTATCGCTACTAAAATTTGTAAATTATTTCTGCTATTGCTCGAAATTTGTACTGCCTCATAATGTAAGGTCTTGCCATTGGTTTATTTTGTCACTTTCCTGAGTGTATAAACACACATCTATATAATAAACTTAGTACTTTGAAGCGCTTACTACTGAGCTATTTGTAAGTCAAATAAGTAAAAAATCATAATGAATCAAATATTTAAGAACAATTCTTGATACACTAAAATACTTGTCCTGCAAAACTCATTCACTGATCTTGTAGCATCTTTGTATTAAAAGCAAGATGACACTCAGCATTCATTTCCTTCTGATGTAAATAAAAATGTAATTCTGCCACATTAGTGGCATTAGTGATTAAAATAATATGGGCAGAAAGCAGTGTTACTTTTTGTCTTAATTGATAGATAGCTAAGCACAGTTCAGGTACATTCACATTTCTTCCTCCCAAAGAAAATATTATATCATAGCCTATAAGTTTGTTTTATTGGTCTCCTGAGAATCAATAGGAACAGCCTGAATACAGCCAGAGCTAAACTGCCAGGGAAATCAAGCTTTCACTTCTTCACCATCCTAGCAGCTCATGCCCCATGGTTAAGCTGTTTAATTTCAGATGTTGTATTGTTACAGAGGTTACAGCTGCTGCAATTTAACTGAAAAAACAATTGGATTAATTACTTAATATATTTGATACTTAATACATTACTCAACATATTGTGAGTATCTCACTGCTGCTGAACCCATCTGGATGGTGAAATCAAGGCAGAAGGTCTTTAATGGGTTGGGGGTGGTGTGCTCACTTCAGGCTCAATGAGGCCCCAGGACTCAGAGGTTGCTTTTGTACTGCCCTGACCTCTGGCATCTGTCATCTTTGTGCCACAGGACTCAATTTTTTTCAGTGATTTACAAGAGATGAGCTGACAGACCCAAAGTCAAATTCCTTTCCAATTATCTTAAAGTTGCTGTGACAGAATGGTTAACTTGAGCAGGGAGACAACGTTGCCCTGTCCCAGGTAAGAACAGAGACTCAGCTCTCATGGATGGAGTCACTGAGGTCTTTGGACTGGTCCAGGCTAAAAAGGAAATGGTATAGGTTGTGGCAGAGTTTCTCTAATGTAGAACTAAACAACACTCCCCCTTCTTCAAATCTAGATAAACATATTTTGGAGGATTCATGGGCTCTAGGGCTTCAATGAGCTTTAACAGCAAGGCTTGAGATGCACACATGTGAAAGTAAAAGGAGGATGAAGAGGCCAGAAGTGCCAAGGATGCTGGCTGGAGGCCAATTTTTTAGTTGGTTCTGCCTCCATGTCCAGCTCACCCATTATTTTCCAGATACTGTTTTAAGATGTGGCCTTCATGAAGGAGGTTCATGTTTTTATTTTTGTAAATTTAATTGCTGGTTCAAACACTCAACATCAGGATCTCTGATTCACTCCCTAGTCCAGCGAATTCATACATATATATACACACATGTATATTTATACAAAAAACAGGAGTAGGACAATTTGAAGAGGTGAAATTGAGAGAAAGTATCTGAAAATATGCCATAGCAGTGCACAGTGCTCTCCCTCAGAAAGGAGATGATATTTGGACCACATCACTGCTTCTGATCAGAAGAAGAATATGGACTTCATTATCCCTGAAATACTGATTAGGATGGTAGCATTTCACCTCAGTTTATTTCCAAAAATGACTGATTTCATGCCTCAATCAAATTGAGAGCTCAGGATTACGAATAAGAAATAGATTTCCCTCTTCATCTTAGCATGAATTTTTCAGACCTGATGTATCCTTCTCTTCAGTAGTTTTTTACTACTTTAATCCTCCCCCTTTTTCATACAACAACCTTCCTCATATTCTGCCTTAAACTCTTTGTATGTCGAGCAGAGTGGGCCAATTCAGTGGTGCAAATATCAACTGGTGTAAAAGCCAGTAGGTACCTACATGTTTGAGTTAGCCCCTGCATCACTATTTTTCAGATGGAGAGCAGGATTCAAGAAAACTCTTAGCAAACAAAATGCTGTCTAGGAAAACCTCAAGACTCCTAGGAGGAATCTCTGTTCAGAAGAAAAAAAAACCTCACCCATGTCTCTGATAATCAAACTTTTTGTAAGTGGTAGCTAAAGAAGAGATTTCAGATGGAGTTATAAATTGTTTAATCTTTTTAATGGATGAGCTATCTCAGCCACTATGCAACAGGCTGCAGAGTAAACTCCCAGTTACTTCTATGACAACAGGAGTTGTATTTTGGGCTTACCCAATACCAAAATACCAATCCCAGAAAAAAAAAAAATCAATAAAAAACCCAACATCCCAAATGCCAAATTACTTGTGCATCCCAGGTTGTTCTTCTAAGTCAGGTGAATTTTTTTTGGTTCATCAGTCTTCTGTCTCTGAATTGGGGGCATGACTGGGGGCCTTCATATTCTTATAAGGACATAGTGAGATGGCCACTGCAGTGATGGAAAATCTGATGACAGTGATAGCTCTGTCTTTAGACAAGTGTTTGAAATTTGAAAAGCAAGTTTTTCAGTGCAGTTTCACCCTGTTAGTACTTTCAGCAAAGTCTGATACCCTTAACATGCATGCATTCACTGCACCGTGCTATTGCAGGGGGTTATGAGCAGTTGCTGTGCTCCACTCAATAAGAGGTGGCAATTTGGCACCACAGAGTTACCTCAGAAAGCATTGTAGACTGTAATTACTTCATGTTTGCTTTTGTGTTTTGACATCACCAGGTGAGAGGTGTTGGTGGGTGTGCATGGTGTAGATGTCATTAAATATAACCGGGCTGAGTGTTTGATGAAGTGAACAAAAGATAAAGCAAACTAGGCATGCAGTCAGACCTTTAAAAACAATCTTGATGTAAATGAGGAGAGGCTTTGTTAGTAGATCAGCAGACTGCAGAAGTGTTCAATCCCCAGTTTGCAATGAAAGCCTTTCATGCTATGCTGCTGTAGCATGATAATTTTTATCCTATGGTTTTATTGCTGAAGCTGTGATAGTGTGTGTGCATATATACATTCCCATACAGGCAAAATTTGTGTAATGAGATTAATGAGAACAACAATAAATATGTTTTCAACATCATGCAGCTGGGAAAAATGAGGATTGTAGCCAGAAATGCATTACATCTACAAAAATAGATTAATTTTAGAGCATTTATTGTTATTATTTTTATTGCTATTATTTTTATTTCTAAGGCTTAGTAGACTTCATTCTTTCAGACAAAAACATGCATATCAGCTTTGCAGTGTGATTGCCTTATGGGCATAAAGCTTTGCATATTTACTGCCCATGAATCATACAAGTATGTGAAATCCAGTGAAGATTCAATTTTTCCTGCTAGATGCACCTCTAGCCGTTTAATTAAAATATGTATTATTAATAAAACTAGATTTAAGTCATATTTTTTACAGATATGACTGAAACATTAAGGGCAAATTGTTTGATACTTTCACAGTAATTTGCTTTTAATGTTTTGTGCCTTAATCAAGGTAATCCTGGGATTAGGTTTGTGCTGCTCGTGACTTCATGAGGTTCAAGTTACCAAAAAGAGATTTAAGAGTTTTCCAAGACAAAGTCACATTTACTTATGAAATTGGCTTCAAATTTTTGCTGCAGAGGGAACCCTACATATCAGCAAAATGCAATAAAACGTACCTATTTATAAAACTCTGCTTGTTGCACAGATTGCAGTCTATTATATCCATCTTCACTAAATAAGTGTCAGCTTATTGTTTTATTCCAACTCTTGTGAAGCCGTAGTTGTCACTGTGCCCTGTTCACTGAATTTATTTTCCATTTCCTGGCAAATTTCCCTGCATCTCCTCTAATGTTTGGTATGGAGATATGCTGATAGCTGTGGTGGTACTGTGTGTACCTGTTGGTAAAGGATCAATAACGCTCTCAGCTTCATCTTACCCTGCCTATTGTTGAATTCTGCATAACTGTGTCTACTGACGCTTTTGGCAGCAACAACCTTCCTAATTACTTTTAAGAAAGATTTTAATTTCTACTTTTTAAATTCTATCTTATAATCCTAATGGAAGTGGGGCTAGTGGGAGTTTGAGAGGATATCTTCCCTAAGAAAGGGGTAAAATGTAATTAAAAATATCACTCAATTGTGATAAAAAATGTATCTACATTTGAAAGTGTATCTACATGAAAGTCTTATGTAAATTTGCCAGTCAGACAGGAAGCAGCGATTAAGGGAGTAAAGGGAAGAATTTATACATTTTATATTCAATTTACTCTTTTGTTGGCTGTGAAGGATCACTCTATTCTGCACAGGTCTGTTGGAATGTATGGTATATAATTTCATCACATATTACCGAAATCTGCACACCAGTAAGTTTCCTGGACATTACAGGTGTACATAACACTTTGACAGACGAGAAAAAATACAGGGAAATCTGTGAGATGTCTTCAGAGAGGAGACCACATTTCTGTCATGAAACCAACCCCCAGAGAGCTCATGGAAACTACAGGACAGGGGATTCCAATTTTATCTCAATTTAGCTCCAAATTTTAAAATTATTGGAAAAACAAAAATAAATGTTTGGGAAAAACTATTTTGGAAGTCAAGAACAGAAAAATCATTTGTATTCTAAAGTGTGCCTTTGACACATGGTTACAGAAACATAGAATGTCTTGGGTTGGATGGGTCCTTTAAAGATCATCTTTTTCCCACCCCCTGCAATGAGCAGAGACATTCAGCTAGATCAGGTTTCTCAGAGCCGCATCCAACCTGGCCTTGAATGTTTCCAGCAATGGGGCATCCAACATTTCTCTGGATAACCTGCTCCAGTGCTTTACTCCCAGCATTGTAAAAAAATTCTCTCTTATAACTGCATATAGAAAGTACTCTATATATTTTAAAATACTAATACATTTCTGATATAAATATTTTCTTTACTCTGATCATTTAAAGGCTTATTTGACAACATAGCATATACCAAAAAAACCCCAAACCCCTATACTGGTATAAGAAATAAAATTAGTTTAAAAAGTCTTGACTCATGCTTTTTTATTAAAAAAACGAAGTTTGCTGAAATAAACACTTAGTACAAAGCAGAAGAAAATTACATATATTTTTTCTTTTTGTTTGCCTACTTGTTTTTGAACCTCTGAGGGTCTCATATTCAAATTTTTTTACACAAATAATTAGGAAAACATTTATTTTAGAAAAGGAAAATCAGGTTTACCATCTAATGACTTCTGAAACAGGGGCTTTAAGAAAGACTGTTGTGAGAATGATAATAACATTTTAAGAATAGCAGTGCTGGCCTGACTGGTGGATCTCTGGTCAAACATTTATTTCCACAAATGAAAGGACAGCATACACTCTCTATGTGGATAAAATATTATAGAGTTACAGACACCCCAAAGACAAAACATATTCTGGAGTAACCAATTTGATTTGTTAGTGGCAAACTGTTCTTTGCTGCGGGGAGACACAGAGTGTAAAAACAAGACACAATCCTGGAAATTTGAAACTGTAGTGCAAATTAATCATAATCAGAAGTGGTGTTAAATGATATATATTTGTTATATAACTGTGTACACTACACTGGTATATTAACATTACTGTATTTTGTGAGAAAATATAAAATACTTATATGTTTTCCCAGATTACTTGTTTAAAGTAACACAGAATGTGTTACATTTACATAATACACTGCATAAACACCATATCCACTACATAAGTGTCATAATACTCTTAAATATATATTCTAACATTTTTATTCTAAATTCAGGTGACATTTAATGTGTCATATAAGTTCTTATCTTTCCTGTGTTTCTGTGTTTGAATGATTAAGTTGATCTCTCATGGATGCTCAAGGATGGTGAAAATTAAAATCACATGCCTAGCAGCTTTTGGGAAATTTTAAAATAAATCTTTCATAGACATTAGTTTTAGAATTTTGTTCTCATAGAGTGTTTCAAAGCAAACCTCATTTTTGCTTACTGCAAAAAACAGTCTTTAAAATGAAGTTGTTTTGAGTACAGAAATAACATATCCCCCATTCACAAATCACCCACAAAAAATCCACATTACTCTTTTAGTAGCAGTGCATAAATTCAAAATTGGATCAATTTGCAAATATTTGTGCTGTACTCGAGGACATTGGTTAAACAAGCAAACAAAAAAAAAAGTTCAATTAATTATATATGTTCTATAGAGAATCCAAACTACTTTTACTTGATTTGTCATTGCTTAAATTAGTAGAAACTTCAAACCTTCACTTCAAAGCAGTAGCAACGTTATTTTCCTACCAAAAGTGAAGGAGTAAGAGAGAAATCCATGATATCAGAAAAATCTTATGCCATTCTAATCACACCTATAAAAGATTTTTTCTTTCTATTGATTTTTGCACTGGTTTAGAAGAGACATCTTACTTCAGGTGTCCCTACAGTTCATGTTTTCATTGTGAAATAAATGTAAGAATTTGATCTTTTATAGCAAGATATTTCCTTAGCAGCAGAACTGAAAATACAATGTTATTTTACTGAATATGAGTAAGGCAGAATTATTAATTCAAACTGCTATTTATGACTTCAGGAACTGACTTTGGCTACTGATTTAGTTGCAGATTTTGAAAATTCTTTTATCTCAGAACCTCTGCTTTACAATAGATCTTATTCCTATGGTTCTGTTTTCTGACACAGGTATGATATGTAAAGAGTCAGATCCTACTTATCTGTTAAATTCATCCTTCCATTATCTGGAAACTTAGGCAGAAAAAATGAACTTTAAAAATGTGCAACACTCTGAGTAAAACTTGGCACACAACCTATTTGACCTTTAATATGACTGTCAGATTAGGAGATCTGTTTAATTCTTGCTGTTTACCCATTTATATTCCTCCAGTACTAGTCTAAAGAAAAATAATGTTTGATGTTTAATTTCTTTTCTACACTCTTTTATCTAAATGCATGGGAAATTGTCATTAAGAACCAGAACAGCAAAGAATAGCTCAAAATACCAAAATGACAGTGCAATATGTGGTGAATAATGACTACTCCTTCTCCAAATGGTGTTTAGTTTTTAACATCTGCTAATGGAGAAGGTGAGCAGCAGTTGGACAGTTAGGCAGACTAGTTAGGCAAATTTTACTTGGCAGCAGGTAAAATTTGGCAAAAGAACCTGGGATTCCTCTACCTGACTACAGATGTCTACATCTTAACAGACCTTTCTAGATCCAATGGAAGAAAAAAAAAAAAAAAAAAAAAAGCACTTCCAGAGTGAATTTCATTTTTCTTAAAAAGACATCTATTTTAGGTCAGATGAGCAATGCCTCAGAATAACTTATCTGAATAAAACACTTTTTTGTGGACACTTATATAATGGACATGTAGAGACAGGTGGAAACAATATCCTCCTTTCTCTTCATACAAGATAGAAACATCTTTATTTTATTCAACATTTTTATGTATTTTCTTTAGTCTGAAAAAAGGAAAGACAGACTCTTTATCTCACTGCAATCATTCACATCTGGAAATACAAGAGAGAGCAGCTGCCAAGAAAACCTTTGCTGGGACAGAGAAAACTCCACCCTCTTACAGAGGAGTGGGTGTCTCCTGTGTTTTGGATTTTGTGCAGTATTCCCTTTAGCTCATTTCTCTTTAGGCAGTGCTCTGCTGAGAGGGCAGGCTCCACCATGAGGTCAGCTGGCCAGAGAGGCTGAGCTGTGGGTCAAGGACTAGAGTGGTGTTGGTTGTTCATGCTCAGCAAGCAGAAGGCATTTGCACCTTGCCAAAGAGGTGTCCACTCTTACTGATCACACACAGGTATTGGCAGCAAGTACACAGATCAATGCACACACTGTTGCTCCTTGCACAGCAAATTTTATTGCACTGCTTGTATTTTGAACCCCTGGGAGTGGTTTAAAAGTGGTTGAGAACTAATTCACAGCGGGAACAATTTTCTGCTCTGATAGAGCACACTTCTGGTAAAATCAAAGAATGTCCACTCCAAATATTCTCTTATAGAAAAAGACAAACTATTCCATTAGTAGTGGAGTTTATTTTCCATTGGGTTGTTTTCTGTATACCTCATACCTTTCTACTGCAATAATCCTCTGTCCAGGTGGCACTCTGACCATAATACCTTATCTGTCCCTCATACAGTGACAGCTCTAGAGTAACCTCAGTTCCACATTGTGCCCAGCCCCCTTGCCAAAGCACGCTGTGAATTGTCTCATAAATCCTGCTGAAGGAGCGTAAGGTCCATCCCTCAGCTCTTTGCATCGTACATTCATGCTTGTTCACTGATCAAAAACTAAGGTACATGTGGGTCTCCCTCTTCCTTTGTGGGTGGATTCCTCCATTATTTCTATCTCTTTTCTCACTGTATGAAAACCAGCATATTAATTACATGTTTTTACACACTTGAACTGGGATTCAAGTGTCAGAGGTCACCTGAAGGACAAATTTTAGATTAACACATAGCAGAGTGCTCTCCTGGGAGAATGGGCAGGGCATTGAGAGAGTTCTGTTGGATGCCTTTTACCACTTTTTCATCTTTTCTTACCATTCTCTTCAGCAGAGCCATTCTCTACCTGTCTCTTCAATGACTTTTTGAGTCACTGACTCAAAAAGAACAGCTTTCCATGGGCTGACAGACCATTCAGTGGTTTCCTTAAGACACTGAGTTGCAGCAATTTCAAGGAGCAGTCATCAGGGCTATATTCCATTTTGTCTGTGGGGTTATGGAAGCACTGTGAAGTCAAGTATGCTCATAATGAGATTCATCTGAGCAGAGGTAGATACCTACCCACAGATACATAAATATGGGACAGTGACTGTAGTCTTCCCACATATGGAAATAAATCAGCGTAATTATTTTAATGCTAGCACCAAAAAGTTTTTTAAGTACAGAAGTCTGGGGATACCTTTATTATACTACTGGCTCTGAGGTGCCACTAAAAGTCACTTGCAAATTTAGCAGGAATTCAATCCTGACTATCTTCAGTTCTTGTATAGGCAACCTAAACTGAGGGGCAACATAAGAGACTCATTTTCCTTATGGCAGGCAATGCAGGAGAACTCTTAAGAAGAAACTTCAAGCCAATTTTTCTGACTAGTACTGACCAGGTACCATCTCTCACCTTGAAAACACTTCTGAGAAGCAGAATCACAGAATCACAGTGATTGAGGTAGGAAGGGAGCTCAGAAAATCTAGGTGAAACCCACTGCTCAAGCAGATTCACAAGACCATCTTACCCAGAACCATGTATCTCCTCAGGTGGAGATTTCAATATCTCTGGGGAACTTGTGCTGTTGTTTGATCACCACCACAGCAAACATGTGTTAGGCTAACATATATTATATTAGGAGATTAAATTTTAATTAATTGGGGGGCTAAAAGGAAATAAAGGAATTGTAATCTGTTTGGTTTTGTTTGTTTGTTTGTTTGTTTGTTTGTTTGTTTGTTTTTACAGGGAATGCCAAAAGGCTGCAGATATCCATTTATTATTGGCTCAAAGTTTTGGAATTCGCTGCTGAAAAGAGTGAGAAGGTGTTAACAGAATTCCCTGAGACAAAGACAATCACGTTGTGATTGAATTCAAGTGGTGTTAAAGAAAGATATATGTACATTCACCTAAGTGTGAGAGAATCATAGAATCACAGAATGACTTGGGTTGGAAGGGGCCATAAAAATCCTCTAGTTCCAAGCCCCCTGTCATAGCCAGGGACACCTTTAATTAGACCAGGTTGCTCAAAGCCCACCCAACCTGGCCTTGAACAGTTCCAAACTTGGACCACCCACTCCAAATGAGAGAAAGAGTGGTAGTTCCAAGACCTTAAGTTTCCATCCAGAGCCTGGCTATGCATGTTTCATTAGCATGTTGCTTTAACAGGTTGCTTTGATGATGGAGAGAGACAGGTCTGCCTCCTTCCTAAGGATATGTCTGTGTTTCCTGGATCCTGAGATTCCTTTTCCCACAGCTTCTGGACTGCCTGTTCTTCATGTGGCCACAGTTTGCAGTGTCTCCAGGAGTAAATTATTACAAAGATGTGTCTAGCCCTATTACCTGCCAGTAGATGCAGGTTTAAATCTGTTACTCATTGCAAACATTGCATCAGCTGTCACAGCACTCATCTCTGGACCAAACAGCTTCAATCAAAGAATCCTGGACTTTTTGTTGTATTTGCTTGTGTTTGACATTTTTTTGGTTTTTCTTTCCCTATTGTACCTAGGAATTACTCAAAGTTGAGTTTACTTTGCACCAGTTTGCTTGTTTATAGAGTAACATGGTAGAAACTCCTGTCCTGTTAGAAGTGTCAATATGCAGAATTGATAACTATAAGGTCATCTGCTCTCCTCAGGTCGTTGAAGAAGCATCCATGCCAAAAGAGTAAGGATTCAGTTCTGCAAAATCTTGAACACTGCTCATTCCCAGAGAGTTTTGCATCCATCACCAGGGAGTTAAATGCCTTCTCTGGTGAACAAGCCGTTGTATCCTCTTATGTCACTGGATATAGCACTACTCTGGAGTCCAGAGCAAGATTTATGATTTCCAGAAGATTAAATTAACTTTCCACCCATAAGAGTTCAGGGACAATTGATCATTGAACATATAGATGTTCCAACATGTTAGTTTTTCTTTGTTTGCCCCCACTAGGAAGCCAAATAAGAAACCAAATAAGATAAACCCAAATAAGAATTATTAAAAAATACTTTCAAAGAGAAGGGCTGAAACCAGAAAAAGTACACTGCAATAATGGAAATACATCAGGTTAATGTCATTTTTAAAGTCTTCACAGAAAAAGCTGGAGAGATTTAAAAATAAATAAATAGAACTTTGTTTTAGAAAGAGGATCTTAACTATAAAATCACCACTGTGTTATCAGAGAATGACAAATCCCCCTAGCAAATGCCCAGCTTTATATTTCTTTAATAGTTGGAACTACTGAAAAGCCCAAATTGGGTCAGAGTGCTTTTAACCTGGCTGAAAAAATCTAAAGATGGGATTGCTCAATTCTATCAATTCTTCATTTCCTATTACCAGAAATCCTGTTTGAGGGTTTCAATATATGAAAGGTAAAAAGATCACGAGGCAACACTGAAGCAGGTAAATATTGACAGATCCAAAGCACATACCAGTGTCCTACTGAGACTTAAAACAACTGCCTATGCTGCTCAGGGACCAAGTCAATCCTGTGGATGGGAGCTGCCAGGGTAAAACTTTCACAGTTTTCTCATTTTTGCTGTATAAATGTGCTCCTTCTATTAGATTTCTTTATCCCTTTTAGCCTTTCTAAATGACAATTAACTCTGCCTACCCTATCAATAGCAGGTAATTTATTTGTTTTTACATCTGAGCCTGACTGCCATTGATTTTATTGGAGTAATTTGCTGGAAATGATTTTTTAATGTTAGATTTATTACAGAGGCACTCATTGTCCAATAAATGGAGTAAATTGTATTTTAAAAGTAGCAAAATTAAAGAACCACTGAAATTTGAATGAGTTTTCTACAAGCATGTTAGTTCAAAAGGTCCCCTATGCATCTCTTTTATGGACCCCAGTTTGCACACAAGAGATTTTATTCTGGGCTTGTGTGGGTTCCCAAAAGCACAATCCAAACCCTACAGAAGCAAACCTGGGTGCAGTGGTGACTCAGAGGGATTGTGCCCACCCTGCTCACACCAACTGGTACTGTGTGAATTCATCCAGTTCAATGGGACTGATACTCACTACAAAGAAAGATATTGAAAATGAGCCCTTTAATTTATTGATGTATTTCTCCTTTTACTGGCTGTCTTCCTCAGTTTTCAAACCTCTTGCTTACTCTGTTTTAACCAGCTGCAGTTGGGAGTAGGATTTGTGACTTCCTCACCTTTTAGATCTGCTCTCTGTAGTGTTTCAATTGCTCTGCATAAAGATGCTGCAATCCATCCTGAAGAACAGTAAATTACAGGTTATCGCCTCTACCTCTCAGTGTAGTTTACAGTAAGACTTTTAGCTGAATGTGGTATAAATTTCCCTTGTATTTAGAGTAAAACAAAAGGATTTGTTATGTTGTGTGTACTTCACTTTTCAGGCCTTTTTGTTCACTGGAAGAGCGGCCACACTATGCTGTACTAAGCAAAGTACATTTTCAATAATTCCTTCTGAGGCACAGCACTCTGTGCTGTCCCAATGAAGAGCTCTGCCTTCAAGAGGTGATTGCAGCCCTGCAGGATGGACAATGGTGCTGAGCAGCATTGGCACATCCTGCACTCCAGCCTAACACCTCCCTCTCACTCCCATCATTGCTTTGTGGCACCAACATGTGACATTTGCTGCCATCAGACCATTTGTGTCACTTAGTAAAACCGGTGTACACATCTTTTACATCTGGTGTACGCAGCTTTTATCTGCCTTGTCTATTCAAATTGCAAGCTCTAATTTAGCACATGGGTTGTCTGCTAACATATCTGTTTAAAATGCTGGACACAAAAGGTGGAGGGACACCTTTCAATTCTTTGTGTGTGCACTACCAGGATATAACATTATTATTAATAACAGCAACAATAATAATATTATTGTAAGAATGACTGAAATTATAATGATTTGCCTCAACAAGAAAGGCATCCCTTTTTAAAATTTGCACATTTTTATTTGTAAGTTGATTTTGCATTTGTAAGTTGATTTTACATTTCTCAAGGCAGATTGCAAAAGTCAGTCTTGCAAAAGCTGTATTTAGACACCCAAATAAAAATATTGTATGCCAGTTAATAATAAAAATACTCACAGTGCCAGTTATTCTAATTTTTTTTTTTTTTGCAGTGGTCAAAGATGTCATTCACAGTTTAAATGTTTTCTTGGTCAGGTGTCTCTGAGATCTTTATATGGCACTTCACTTAGGAATCCTCTACAGCTTTTTTGTTCACCTGGCTCCCAAGGCAGTGTAATTCCCCTCAAACAGAAAACTGATGCCCAAGTGTTTTACAGATAGAAATTGAATCTGAGCAATTTGGACCTGAGGGAAATGCCAGCACTAGTGAGAGGTGGTTGTTTCTCTTCACATGTACAAAGGACCATATAAAATATTAAATCTCAGGTTTCATCTGAGAATAGGGGATTCAAATCTCTGATATTTTCAATTTAAGCAAGGACTGTGAAACAGCATCCCAATTGAGTGTGTAAACCATTGGAGTCACAAACCTCTTGCTGATGTGGGAAAGGAAAAACAGTTGGTTTTTCAGGTGTTGTGGTGCTCTGGACACACATGCCTCTGATCTGTCAGTGACTGATAAAGTTCCTGATCTGCACATTCTGCTTTGCACTTCTTCCAGGTTAGATTGGACATCTTTCTGCTCATTTTTCTTCTGAGGATCCTTGATGTGAGTCCCTAACTGCCCACCTGCCTGGATGATGCATACAAGTAAACTTATTTCTGACTGACTTGTCTGTTGCTCTATCAATGCATCTGGAAGAATTACGTGCTCAGTACTTTTGCAAATAACGTGACTCTAACTTTGAATCTGACTTTACCCTAACTTTTGGCGTCTAGATATGAATATTTTTAGGTTTTGCAGATATTCATTAAAAGAAAAAAAAGCAAAACTATGAGGACGAGCTGCACAATAGGCAGGCATTTTTGCTATTTAAACAGCACTTGTCCACAAAATGTATGCCAGTGGTCTCACTTTATTTCATACTATGCCTTTTTTGAAGATCAAACCAGTGTGTGAAGCAAAACTTAAAAACACAAAACCATGAAAATATTTTAATACAGAACCTAGGGTGCTTTCCTTTTAAATTTCCCAGCTTGTTTCCTGCCTCTGGTTCTGTCACTATTATTGATATAAGGAATCCATCAACATATTTTTATGGATGATTAAGAAAGGCTGACCTTTCCTTTGCAGGTACAAATAGGTAGTTCTTCAGAGGCTGTAAATGAATGACAAGATAATTCTATCCATTTAATATTGAAGTGATGTTGATAGTATCATTCTTCTCATGTTTGAAACGGGAAAGTATAGAGACCTTTCTCCCTCACTCTGTTCTGCTTTATGTGATGGATTTTCTCTCTGACTAATCGCTGTCACATTAACCTGCACTATTTCATCCTTCAGAGCTGTCAAGATAATGACGATAATCGAAGTGGCTCATTGTAGGTAAAGGAAATTATATGAGCAAAGTAATATCATAAAACAGTGTTTAAATATTTTAATTTCATTTGTCAGGGCTGCCCCAACACTTCATTACACATATAACCATCTCTCATCAGTGGAATTAGTGCATTATTCATTACTGTTAATTATTTTCACATAATGGCTGCCCTGATATATTTAACCTCCACATTATATCTCAGATAATGGGCCTGTAAAATTGAATTGTGTGAAGAGCGGAGTTCTAAAGCTCATTTGCAGAACATCAAAGAACAAAGAAGAGGAAAAGAATTCTAAATGGGACATTTCACCCAGCTGGGGCCAAACATTTGTTTCTGTCTGATTTGCATATGGAAAATAGGTGGTTCAGAAGTGGTTTAACATTGTACATGCTGTCTGCTCCTATTACACAGCCAATTAGAATTTGTTAATATCCTGAGTGTTTGAGACAACTTGAAAGCCAATCTATTGTCTGATGATCATTGACAATGAGCTGGAAAGTTAAGAGGACAAAGTAGACATTTCTGAAGGACAGACCACAAAATCACATGGCATATTAAGGTGTCACCTACACCATAAGTTAATACTCCTTTTGCCAAACGTCTCTATTATAGAAATAAATTATAAAAAGGTGCTGCTCAGGATCGAGAAGGTCCAAACCTGAGAAATCCCAGTACTACTCTAGTAATTACTTGGTTTTCCCTGGGACAAATTCTCTGATGCTGCCTGTCATGTAGGGAGTGGAAATGGGCAAGGAGGAGAACGCAGCATCCTGAAAGAGAGGAGAGCACCTGCAGTGAGTGCAGCAAGCTGGGCCAGCAGCCCTAATGGACTCAGCACCACACAGTACATATCAGCATGTTATCACCAGCCTCTGCCCAGTGGGGCTGAGTCATTTTGAGATTGATGTGTCTGCACTGCTCTTTCAGAGAATGGGAAATGCACGACTCCTTTCCTCTGCTTTACCACGTACCTTGAACATACACCCCAATAAAACAAAGTCAGACCAAGTATGGGGCTTTGCATAATTTAGCTTTTAAGGAACCACCTGAGTCACTAGACGTAATTTCAGCTCAAAGTTGCAATTTAGAGGACACAGCCTGTCCATTCTAACTGCATAGATTTAACTAAATAGTTGCATTTTTTTTCTCATTTAGAGGCTTACACATTATTCACAGATTTCAATGGACCTGAAAAGGCATTGAAATCAAACGCTTTGTAAAAAGAACATTTATCAACAGTTTAACATGTTATAAGGCTAAGGTCAGTTCAGAAAAAAAACTTACTTTTTAAACAGAAAATAAATTGGAATTTTCTTCAAACTTTAGTCTCAGAGTGTTTATGAAGTTTTCTGTTAAGTTCCCACACATATATGAAGCACTCTTTCGCTTTCACCAAAACTTCAAGAGAATAGCTCCTCTGAAATTCACATGTAAAATATGTCTTTGCTCTGTTTCATGTCTATAGTAAATTTTATACATCAAAAAATTATTTCAGACCTATTTCTTGGCTGTTACAGAATAACTTATGGCTGATGATGGGACTATGATCTCAGAGGTAACTCAGCAAATCAGAAGTCAGGAAATGTTTAATGAATAACAACACAATTCACTTGAGGTCATTAACATACTTTAGTCTCATTGGCCAAAAAGTCATAATTCACAGGAATGATAAATGTCTCTTTGCTAAGTGGCTGTAGGTTTTTGGCCATATCATTAAATATTTATGCAACATATACATAAATCTTCCTCCACTTGGCATCATCTGGGATTCATTTGGAAGAGACCCATTTATTTCACTTTTTAATGTTTCAAGTTTGTTGCAGGCTTTAGCCTCAGCTTCCAAACTCTAGATCCAGGGTTGTTAGAAAGGAAAACCACATTTGCATGGTCCCATCTTAGAAGGGGAAATCCTGTTGTCTTAGTCTGTCCGTTCTCAGACTATGATTTTTTATGGATTAATTTACAGTCTTTTATACATGATACATGCTATGTGAACAAAACCTGCTGGTGGTCTCTCGCTTTCTAAACCATTTTTATTTCATACTATATTTTCAGGATACCATGGAATAAGGATAGATAGACAGAACAGAGAGATCACTACATGAGTGAAATAATTTTTCCATATCTAAATACACAGTATGAACTTTGGTCAAAGGCATGAGAGATATTCAGTTATCCCACAAACATTTGGGTATTTTTAAATAAGAATAGACTGACAGGAGCGATCTGTCTTTCTATTCCCGTCTAATCAGATTTTTTTCTCTCTCCTGAAGCAGCTTCTACTGAGGGGTTAAGATCGTCTTGCATCTGAATTTCACTCCAATAAAAATCTCAAAGTCAAAGCCCTCTTTTCAGATGAGCTTTTCTCCATGTCCCCTATATGCTGTTGTGGTGAGACAAAAATATGAATCTTATCAACGATGCATATTTTGATATGATGACCCTGTCATAGTCTTCTATTTTCTTTTGACTGAAAAAAACCCAAAAAAACCAAAACCAAAACCAAAACCAAAACCAAAAAAACAAACAAACAAAAAAACCTCAACCCAACCCCCCTCAAAAACCCACCAAAAAAAACCACCAAAGAACCCAAACAAAACAACAACAACAAAAAAACAACAAACAAACAAAAAACCCCACAAAAAACACACCAAAAAAACCTATTGCATAAATTTCTATTATTATTTCTATGAAATTGTAGCAGACATTAGATCCTTCAAAAATTTTCACGATACCTCAAAAGCTTTCATAAAAGGTTTCTAGGAAGTAGCTGCCAGTGTAAGTTTAAAAGCAAAGGCTAGAGTTGCATTTGAGCAATGATGAAATATGTCACTTCTTGCAGTGGAGATTTTTAATTAGTTTTGAATAAAACACTTTTTTTTTCCAAGATGAAGAACATAAAATACTAGATCCTCTTTCCAGTCTCTGTCTATACTTATGTCTGTCCAATCTTTTTGTCATACCTTGCAAAATATTTTGACAAATGCCTCATTTTCTGTAATGGACTAGTATTAAAACACGTGTGGAAAATTGAATGCACAGATTTTACAATCAGCTATGCTATATAGGCTACCAAGGAAACTACCTAGAAAAAGGGTATGAAGATAGGAAATAGTTGTGGCAGAGGTGAACATCTCAAGATTCTGTGGCCCTATGGCAACAGCACTCTGCTGCTAGAGGTTAAATCCTCCTCCTTGCATTGCAGAATCAGCAGGGAAAATGCATAAACAGCACTGAGAGAAGGTAAAGATGATCTTCAGACATATCTAAAGAAGTGAATGACAGAGTCAGGCTTCCTCTAGATGTTTGTCTCTTCTATGCACACCTATTTCCACAGGATCTCAGCTTCCATGGGTAGAAGTCCCAGCAAATCCCACAAGTGTCCTGTCTTGTCCTTGAGCTGTTCATCTCATTCAGGCCCCACATGTGTTCTGCAGCTCTGAACCTTCTCCTGAGTAAGTTCTGTCATCGTGCTCAGTCATGG
The DNA here is from genome assembly GCA_017589585.1 of Phylloscopus whistleri. NCBI lineage: Eukaryota > Metazoa > Chordata > Aves > Passeriformes > Phylloscopidae > Phylloscopus > Phylloscopus whistleri. The sequence goes on from JADMLD010001396.1 coordinate 1,806,882, forward strand.
AAAAAGAAGCAACACACTGAGTGTTGCTCAGTTTGCTGAGAATTGTGCAAATAAAAGATCCAGAATCAGCTGTTCTGTTTTGAGAGGGGGAAGGAGTTTGGATACAGTCCAAACTGTACCAGAACACAGAACTATATATAGAATGAGACAAAAAGAAACAAAAATAATATCTTTTGGACAATTTCCACAAACTCCTTTTCCAGTCTATTCAACTCACAGGAATGGAGGCGTCTTGCTTACATGGTCTGGATTTCCAGGCTGTGTATAATCTACATTAGATGTTTCTATCAATCAATGTGCATCCAGTCACAAACCCAAGACTTCTGAAATTGGCAGAAATTTGTGTCTGCTCATTTTTAATAATTCTGACCAGATTTATTCCTTGGAAGAATGGGACAAGCTTCAAATATGACAGAAGCGAGATGGCTCTTCAGCCTTTAAGCTTCAGCAGAATGAGGACCATCCTGACTATAGATCTGTCAAAACTGAGTTGAAAGAAATCTATCACTCCCATCTGTCTTCTAAACAAAGACTGTAAGAAAAGGAAAATTGCAAAGAACGTTATGTGAGATACATTGAAAACTGGAAAAATAGAAATTTCGGGGGATGGCTGTGCTTCAAAAACTGAAGAATAAATACCGGAGAGTTTTAGAGACAGTAGTGAACTTGCAATCTCTAATTGTTATCTGGACAACCCCCCACCCCCTTTAAATTATAATTTAAAGAGCCTGGTAGGAACATTCTTAAAATTATACTTTTTTTCTTTTTTTTTTTTTTTTCTTCTCCAAATAAAGCCTAACAGTTTTATTGTCTTCCCACATTTTTAAGGGAAAATTTGCCTCATGGAGAAATTCAGGCTTCATATAGTTTACATATCACCTTGAACAGGAGGATTTATATAATCCAAGATGAGGAGTGTACTGTGCACTCTTTAGGTACATGTACATTCTTCCTGATACATGCACATCCTCCTAACTGCCCAGACAAAAGGTGTCCTAAGGCTACCTCTGCAGACAGTAAGGTACTTGCTGACAGCTCTGGGCTTTGAGACAAATTAAAATAAGCCAATTTTTCAGTCTGTAGGTCTAATAAAGCTTCTGGCTTTCAGTTCTGTCAATGGCTATGAATAAAATTCCCTGAAAAGAGAGAAGACAGGCTGTTTAGTTTTCTGATGAGGGTGATTTTAAGGTGAAGATCAATTCTGCAGTTCCTATTTCAGCTCTCATCAGTGAGAAGCTCCGGTCATTAGAGAAGCAGGAACAAAAAGTTTTCAATTCCTGCTTCTCCATAATGACTGCTCAAGTCTCTTTTCACTACTGTCCTCTGAAATGAGTCTTACTTGAGGATGTGATGGGGGCCAAAATTTATATAGGGCAGTTCAGTCTTTCAGAGTTTAATTCGGTGACACCAATGTATAGTTGTAAAAATTTCATAAATATTCTTCTACAAACACTGTGCTTTTTTTATTCAGAGCTTCAAAATATGCTTTAAAGTTAATGTTCTTCCAATGATGTGCATCCTCATTCCCTCACCAGTCATGTATTCGTGTCCGAATGCTTCCTTGTTTTGAAAGATATTGTTGTGTCATCAAATCAAAGAATCCTGTAAGCAGCAGCAACTAAACTTTATTTGGAGACCAGAAAATTAATTGAGAAAAAGGCACCTTTCTTTTAGTGCCAGAAATATTTACATTACTATTTTATATTAAGACTTTTTGAGATACAATGGAATAACAAGGTTTGCAAATATCTGATTACTTTTTTGCTAAAAAAAAGTTCCTTTCCAGAATTTTCTTTTTCCTTTCCTCTCTGTGATCTACATGAGAAATCATGTGCGTATTTTCTTATTAGTTAAGCACTCCTATTTGCAAACAATGTTATCCAGCAAAAAGGTGAGGAATTGGCCACCCATCCTCTGACCTCTGAGAGGTAGGTTTGTATTATTATTTTAGTCTGGATTGCAAATGTACTGCAGGAGATTTTCCAGTCATTCCCACATAGTATGCTTTTATTCACTTTACAGGAAAATCTTAGAGCACATGAAGTGTGTTCTTTCTTGGATGAAACAAACTGAAGTTTGAAAGGTGTCTGAGGTAACCTCTGAAATGTGCAGGATGAATATCAAGTTTTCAATGATTCACCCTAAAAACCTGTTCCTGCAGTTCTTGATAAGCAGAGAGAGGAAGACAATCTGCACAATACAGCTGTACCCTGAAGACCTAGGTTTGCACACAGACCAAGTGGGAAACCTGGCAGAAAATGAAGTTAAATAATTGTGATGGAAAAGCAGCAGAATTATTTAGGATGAAATGTAGAAGACAAAAAAGTTCAACTTTCCTTTGTAACTGTAAAAGGCAATGTTTTTATGCTAATTTTAATCAGTGCTTTCCTACCTTCACAGATATGGCTCTATATTCTGCACAGCTCTTTTGATTTCTGCAAACTCTTCCCTGATAAAATCTTTCCTGACTTTCCACTGGCTTCTACAGAAAAGAGTAAAGCTCTCATTGTTAGATGTTCATCATGCTCACTCATCCAATAACAAACTTCTGTGTATATCTAAATATCCATGACATAAACTGTTGATTATCTCCTTCTTCTTATGAAACAATTTTTCTGTAGTTTAAAAAGTTTGTGGTTTCAATACAAACACATACACACATATGAGTTTTTAAATTGATTTTACAGGCTTCAAAAATTGTAGAAATTACTGGGGACAACCCTACCAAGAAGGGTTTTAATTTTTTTTTTTTTTACAAGTTAATTTTCTTGTCAGAAAGCTAATACATTTTAGTGTTTAGTGTCTAGTCCTGTCCCTTGGAATTTTTATGAAGAGAAAAATCTTCCCACCAACTCTACTGCTGAGAGAATTTCTTTTTTTGGGAAAATACCCATATTCAGAAAGTGTGAAAGTAAGTCTATAGGTCTGAAAAAATTAAGGCCATATTTATATACTTGAATTTGTTGTTAATTATCTCATCTAATGGGGTTAGGTCTTTAAGTCAGACAAGCTGTATTACAATTTGTTGCTAACGACTCCATACATTTATGGAGGTTCATAAATTGTTTTTAAGCAAAATGGGCTTGAATAATTCAAGCATTGCCGTGAATGTTAGTGCTCACAAGATCAGTAAAAGCATCTCTCTTAAACAAATGGTCAGTGGAAAACAAATTTGTTGCAATTTGTGCTGATCTAAAAATAAAAGAAAAATGGATTGCAGCTGTTTAGCACTTGTGTCTCTAATGTAAATATAAGGTGCAGGGAGAGTAAATTCCTCTTAGTAGTATGGAAGCAGTCCAGCAATATTCCCTCACTTCAGCCTACATAAGATTAAATGAATGTGAAAATAATCCTAATGAACTTGATAAGAGAGTATGATTCTTAATTAAAAAAATGAAATTTATGCTTTTCTTTCAGTTATGTAATCTCTCTTGTTTCACTGTCCCACAGGACTTTGAAATAGTGATTTATTTTCATTGCACTATTTTGACCTAAGAGTAGCCTCTGTTATATATCATAACCTCTTTGGGTGTAGCCCAGGAAGCTGGCTTACCCAAAGTAATGCATCTGGTGACTGGCAGGAACACAGTTGTTGCTTGGACATCATGTGCTCCAAATAGCATTAAATAATGCTTCTTTTAATGAGTGGTTATATTGACACATCATTCTACATAACCTAAAATAAAAAAGAGAATTTCAGTTGGAAGGGCCTAAAAGGGTCATTAAGTACAACAGATTGACCAATCTAAAGCTAAAGCCAATCAAAAGTTAAAGCAAGTTGTTAAGAGCATTGTCCAAATCCCTCTTTAACAGGAAGTCTGTTTCAGGGTTTGACCACCCTCCTGGTAAAGGAATGTTTCCTAATATCCACTCTAAACCTCCCCTGACACCACTTTGACCTACTCCTACAGGAGCATCCTACAATTGGATACCAGGGCAAAGAGATTAGCACCTCCCTCATTACTTCTCCTTCTCAGGAGGATGCACAGGGCAATGGGGTCATCCCTCAGCATCATTTTTTCCAGTAAAGACTAGCCCAAAGTCCTTAGATGTTCTTCACAGGACATTCCTTGTGGTCTGCTCACCAGCTCGTTGGCCTCCTCTGGATAGATTCCTCCTTAAGCCGTGGGGCCCAGAACTGCACACTGTACTCCAAGTGAGGCTGCACCAATGCTGCACCAATGGGATAATCACCTGGTTTGAGTGACTGATGCTATTGGGTTCATCCCAGGATTCAATTTGTTCTCTTGGCTTCCAGGGGGCACAGCTGGCTCCCACTGAGCTGTCAACAGCACCACAGGACCCGTTGCTGCAGCTAGCTCTCCAGCCACTCTTCCAAATTATTCTTGTGCTCAGTGTTACTCTAACACAGTGTAGAATCCGGTATTTGGACTTGTTAAATTTAATCCTTTTAATCACAGCCCAGTGCTCCAATCTATCAAGATTCCTCCTCTTATTAGAGGATATCAAGTTAATTAAACATAGCTTTCCCTTTGTGAGCCCATGTTGATTGTGCCTGATGATCACATTTTTTTAAATGCCTTCCAGTAGTACCAAGTATAATATTATGCATATTTTTTTCCAGAAATTGAGGCTAGACTAACAGATCTGTAATTCTGTGGGTCAGTCCTCATACCCTTTTGTATATGGGAACAACACTGACCAGTTTCCAGTCAGTAAGGACCTCTCCAGACTCCCAAGACCTCTGGTAGATGACTGAGAGAGGTCCTGCTATGTTATCTACCAGTACCTTAAGAACTCTGATTAGTTCTGGTTCATGAACATGAAAGAAACACTACACAGACACTTCTGGATTACCCTGGAACTGTCAGCTGTGGGAATAATCCATGTTCCACAAGACCAACACAGTTTATTTATCTCCCAGCTCTGTCAGTCAGCGATTACTGACAAGTTTTGGAAGAAAATTGGCACAGGCTCCTACAGCTCAACAGCTGAGCTGCGAAGGTCCACTTCCTGGGCTGGAAGGTGACATTTCTTTGCATGGAGCAGTGCCATCTGATCAAAGGTTTCTCTTTGTTTTTTCTTCTCTCTTCTCTGTGGCATGGTCAGGCAGGCTGATTGAAGGTGAAGCAGAACAAAGCATATAGGTTTGACACTAGTTTTAGACTGAGAACCTCAGTGTGCTGTGTGACCAGAGAAATTGTGGGTGTCCCTTTCCTGGAAGTATTAATGTCCAGGTTGGATGGGGATCTGAGCAACCTGGTTTAGTGCAAGGTGCCCCTGCCCATGACACTGGGCCTGGTATCAGGTGATATGTAAGGTCCCTTCCAATCCACATCATTCTATGATTCTGCATGGTTTTCTGTGTGGGTGGATATGGATGCTGAGACTCCAAAAGGAAGCCCAGCAAGATGGTTCTTCCAGGCCAGGAACCCCTCTGCCTATTTTATGGTTATTCTCTTCCTATAAAAGGATTTGTGCAAAGTTATCTCAGACTTCAACCTCATCCTCACTTCTGGTGAGGAATGAACTTGAGTGCAAAAAGTACAAAGCAATTTCTGTCTAGGTTTATCTGGCTTAAGTATTCCGAGTAAACATCACTACTGAAAAGAATACAACCATGATGAGATGAGAATCTGGATTTCAGAATAACCCAAGCATTCCTTCCCTGATGCCTGAAGTTATTTGAAATCAGAGACCCCTAGAACAAAGAGATGATTTGGGGTCATATTCAACACTGGAAATAAAATGTGCAACACTCATATGTGCCTTGCCTCAAGATGCAGCACTGGTACTGAGGACAAGGTGTGACTTTTCAAAGTTAACCTTCTATGCACAAACAGAGAACAAGTCGGGTAATCCAAAATTTCTCTCATAAAGAGGTTTCTCTGGAGGAAAACACTGATAGTAATGGGGCTAGAAAAGCAAATTAAGTCTTCCCAGGAAATGAAATCTATCTATTTGTGAAGAAAGAACAAATCCCACTTCTCCATCACAACTTCTACCATTTAAGTGTGTATGTGATATAAATATGATATATGTATATATAAAAGGTATATTTAATTTTATATATATGTGTGTATGTGTGTGCACATACAGTAAAAGTCATGGTGGAGAAGTGAGATTTGCTCTTTCTTCCCAAATAGACAGAGATATAGATACATGGTAATATAAAACAATTCTGAAATGTTAGCTGACTGGAAAAAAGAGGGAGAGGAAGAAATAATATATTTTCTATATTTGTTTTATAATACTGGGAGGTACTCAGGCTGGAGTGATAGGGATTGTATAAGAAGTGGCACCAATAAATAAATTACAGTTCCACATAAAAAGATGGGAATTTGGAATACACTGTTAAAGTAGTTTGGGAATCACTGAACAATTTCAGTGAGTTGCTTTACGTCCAGCCACTGGAGCCATCTGTCAGTTAAATGACAGCTCTTGTGGTAAGCATAAATGGTGTTGCTATTGCAAATGTATGTGCCAACAGTGAAAGCAGATGTCTTCAACAGATATAGATTGTGTCCTCTCCAAATTCATATCATTCACGGCCTTATTATCATTGCAGGGAAAAAATGCCTATTGCATTTTAATACTTACATGGCAGTATTCCTTATTTGTGTAATAGTCTAACATTACTTCAGTCTTTTCAAAAAGTGATATTGTGATTAAAGTGATCATATCTTCAAACTCACAAACTATTGAAACTTTTGCTCCTTGATGAAAAAATGGATCTATGAGCTCATCCTGAAAAACAAAGTATGGAGATAATCCATAATTTAAAATATCCTATATGATACAAAATATAATGTATTTTGCATTCTTATTCTATTCATTAGCCTGTTAACTTTTTAACTTGCCTTGTGTAGCACCGATAACATTTCAATGCACTTTGTCACTTCTTGAGTTCCAGGTTCTTAGGAATTTTTATAATTATTACAACATTATTTGTAGTAAAATTTATCTGATAAATTATGTTGGCTAATTGGCTTTTCTCACAATAATTTTTAAATCAGCTTGTAATTTTACAAAAGTATTTATCTGTAGTAATGAATCTTTAAAAATTTCTTGAAACCCGTTGTAATTTCATTGGTATTTTGCAAAATACATTCACCTATGATTTTGTCACTCCTTATTTACTCATACTGCTGTGTGAACAATCACTGATATACTGTTGTTTTCTCAGGTGAGAGACTTTGTTAATAAACAAGAACAAAAAGTGGCAAATGTAATTCTGAAGAGAGAGAAGGAATTTGTATCATAGATGAAGGCAAGCAAAGTTACAGATGCTTTTGAATATTGAGATATTTACCTTTATTTGTCAGATCTTTCTTCATTACCAACAAAATAATCTACTACGCCCTGGTACTTGGCTGGTTTTTTTTCCTTATTATTGCCACTTGGCAGGTTTCCAGGGTTTAATTGATAGAAATTGTTAGAAAATCTCTCTATTTGAAACCAGATGTCCATATAACCTTTTTCAAAGCCTGTTTGATAAATTTAATGAAAATGGTAAAATGATCCTAGAAGCCAGTACTACACACTTGTAACAAGGCATTAGCTGCATGGCAGTGAGTGAGCATGAGTGGTGTCAGTCACTGTTGAATTCCAGGGATGTGTGCTACATCAGAGCTAGTGGTGAGCCAGTATTTGTTACCCACCTGGAATCAATCCCGATGCTTCCCAAGCTGCTTTACAGCTTAACACACTGAACACTCCAATTCTTGAGGTAAAATGAGGCACTCACGTGCCATTTCAAGAGTTTAAATCCAGTGTGGGAGAGCACTGCCAATAATGACACTCAGGCCTGATCCTAAAAGCAAAGAAAACTGAATACTCTGTCTCAGGATGTATCCACCTGCATACGCCTTGGCACTTTCATACTGTACTGGTCTCCTTCTTTCACCTTCCTAATTAGTCTCTTCTGGGAGGCATACAAGAAGGGTTTCCTTGCTTGAAGTGCTTGGGTACACAGCTAAGCCTCTGACCCCACCACATCCACATAGATGAGCAAGATCTTTTCTACCTTTTCTTCTCATAGCTTCACCATGGTTTTGTTGGATGCAGGCTGGTCTGTTGCAGAGGATCCTGTTTTGAAAGCAGACAAAGATAGATGTACATACGAATGGTTAGGAAAATCAGGTAAAAGGCAGTACTGGTTCCCTCTTTGTGTTGAAGGAGTGTTTGTTTTATACAAAGGGAAATAGCTTAACAAGAAGACAGAGAGCTTCCAGCTCCCAAATACTGTTGTTTGCTGAGGAGGACATTCTTCATGCGGGTGGGATGCATGGATTACTGTCCCTCGGGCAGTGAGCAGCGGAACTTAACTCAGTGTTGTTAATGCTCCAATCACTCAGGAGCTGGTCCCAAAGGATATCAAGTCTTTCAAGTATCTGAGCCAAATTTAATACCTATAAGAGGAGAAATTGCACCACCATGGACTGAGACTCTGTTTTTCCGATAAATGTTTTGAAATCATTGCCTACAGAGGAAGCTGCTAGGTTAGAGATTGAGGGTAATTGAAATGTCAGTCTTCCTAAGTCCACAATTATTTTGGAATTTAATGCTAATCTTTTTCCTCTTTTCCTTCTTTTAAGAGATACGCAGGATTTAACAATGCGGTTTGGAGCCATCTTCATCTCTACCTTTGACTCGCTGCCATTTTTTAATAGGCCTTAAAAGTACAGACTGAAGAAAAATTCTTGTGTAATACATCCCAGTCCTCTGTTTTAGTTCCCTTACGCTTGTTTATTTCCCACAAAGCAGGGCTGTAAACTTGGTTAACCTTTCACCTATTTTTCTCCATGACCACGTTGGTCTGCAGCAGGTACACTGAAACTGAAGAGGGGAACCATTGGAAAGTCCCATTTGTTATTTAATTAGAAACTTGACATTACACATAATGCAAAATTAAAATCTCCAGCTTGTTCTTGCCCCAGTTATTTTGAGAACATTCTCTTCAGGGTTTTAACAGCCTTTTGCCATGGATGGCATAAATGCATGCTCTTTACAGCTGATGAAATATGTTTATTTTTGACTGTGACCTTCATTTTATTTATCACCTCACTCCAGTACAGAGAAAGTCACCACCTCTAGTTGGCTGAGTTTCAGAGAAGGCACTGTGCAGGACTGTTTCACGTCTGAAATACGGCTGCGACAGACACGGGAAGTCCAGGCCAGGATGAGGCATAGCTGCCTGGTCATCCTCCAACCTCACATTTATAGAATCATAGAATGGCTTGGTTTGGAATGGATTTTATCATCCAGCTCCAACCCTCCTGCCATGGGCAGGGACAGCTGCCACTAGACCAGGTTGCTCAGAGATCCACTCAGTTTGGTCTTGAACAGTTCCAGGGATGGGGCATCACATCTTCTCCGTGCCACTGGTCCCAGATCCTCACCACCCTCACATTTCCTGTGGTTAAGTCTAGTACAACCCTAGTTCAGGCACTGGGAGGTGTCACCTCCAGAGGAAGCAAAAAGTATGGCAAGGATGGAACTATTAGAAGAATACTTGATTCTGGCAGGAGTGTGGTTTCCCATTATATAATTGCAGTTATAAAAAGTGCTAACACTGCAAACTGCCATAATTTAGTTTCTACTAAATTGACCTTCCTTTTGGACTTTGCCAGAAGGCTCGATTCATTAAAGCTCATTGAGTTATTAGAGATATTTGGTTGAAAATTATTTCAGGAATAAAAAAGCAGTCATGGCAGGCTGAATCATAACTTCAGAAGTGAACCTTAGTAACTCAGAGGAGATAATGTTGACTCAGATTTCAGCCCACTTCCATCCATAAGAATGCATGTTAAACTTCTGTGCTGTAGGAAGTAGAAACATCTTCTATTTTTTCATTTGTTTAAATCTGAGGATATTTTGGATGCCTATATTATTTTCTCTTCTTACCTAAAGTAAGTTTTGACTTCAGTAGTTTACCATAAATTGAAAATAATGTCTTGTACTTTCTTCAGTCATTAGACTCAAAGATTCCTCTACAAGAATGATTTCTTTTAAGCTTTCATAAACATTTACTCTAGCATCTCACTTAAAAATATCTAAGCATTCTATTATATCAGTGCATGCAGCTCTGTGCTCTTATTAAATCAAGTGTGTCATCTTGTGCTCCTGCCACCTTAGAGACACAGGAGGCAGTGCTCTGGAATTGTCAAGGGACATGAGAATGTGGCCATTATATTTTATACAACATGTTAAATGATTAATATTTGTAAATTAATGCATTTAAATTGTATGTGCATGAGACACTCAAAGCCTTGCAAATATATCCGAGAGATTAATTTGAAAAAAAATACACCTGACAACTTCTCTTTTTCTATTGGATTCTATTTGGGCTAGTCAAGTGAACAAGCAAGAGTGGCATGTAAGAATCATAATACACAAGGTATAGAGTATTTCTGAGCAATTATAACATGCCTAGGAAGGCGTTGCAAGGCATAAGGCTGAAAGGCCAAATGACTTTACCCACTTGAGAAATGCAATAATTCCCTGGAAATGCACCGCCTGGAGTATATTATTACTGTTATGAAATAGAATTCATGAATAGAAAGAAGGAATATGGTGAGCAGGGGGACAGGCCTATCCATGCATGTACTGGCTAGTATGAAAGTGGCTATGACATCAGTCAGAGCCAATCAAACAGGCTCAGTAATGTCCAAAGTACTGCAGACATTTCATAATTAAGTAATAAGACATGACAGGGCATGAATTGTGTTGTATTAATTCTCACCGAGCGTGTTGTGGGAAGCCAAGAGGATGAGGGCTGGGTGCCATCGATCCAGCCAACTGTGAATTAATCCTTTCCCATTCTCACAATGGAACCTCTTACTGTGGTTTTATGAAATGTTAATTTTTAAAATATTTATATTGTTAATTAAGTGATGAGTTTCTAAGCCATGATGGCAATCAGTACAATTCTTTCTGTAATTCTGAGCAGTGAATTGTGCTATCTGCTACTCCCTACTCACATCTCCACACTCAGTCAAACCAGCTGTTTTCTATTGTCCGTTTGCTAATGCATTCTAATATCCTGCCTCCTAATGCCTCCTATTTGCATTCATTTGCATATAAGAAGCATCTAGATATGGCAGTAATGGTTGAAGTGAAGTCCTTTGAGCATATGAAGTGCTATGGAAGTGCTAAATATGGCTTTTGTTTACTATTCATAGAAAACACTGATGTAGTGGGGGGTATTGTGGATGTCCCTTGTCACTCAGAACTTTATTCCACACATTGTGATTGGGAGCAGTGGGTTTTAAAACTAAAAATAATGCTTTTGGGTTTTGTGCATTTGTAAAATTAGGACATCTATTTTTTCTTTTTTACTGTGACTCCCAGTCAGATCCCACTTACTCAGGTTATCAGTTTTCTGCAGTATTTTATGTGGTACTCTACAATGCTCTTTAATTTAGTATAAACCATTTTTTTAGTGATCTGAGACTGGCTTGGGACCTAGTGCAGGTGTTTTACATCTCCAGTAAATGTTTTTGCTTTGATCTCAATAGGAGTCACTTCACACTTTCTAGGCTCGTGGAATCTACATTCCTGAATAGACTGCAGAAGATTTATCACCAGAGGCATCTTGAAAAGTGCATCATGTTTTGTTATATAAAATCTATGAAGGCAGACGCCTAGGCAAGCAAGAAAATCCATCTGGGCATTTGTCTGTGATTGCTGTTCTGCTATTATAGTTAGAAATGCTCAGTAACATACAAAAGTCCATGAAGTGCTACTGAAGTGACAGAGATGGTTCTGTGACATTCATGTGCAGGGCAGGGTGTCAATGGGACCTACCAAATGTCCACACTGGGATTGTCAGGGCCAGAGAATACTGACAGTGAGAAAATTTGAACTTCTGCAAAGAAATTGCAGAGATGAATGCCAAGGCAGTTATTTTGTAGATCAACATGAAGATAGAAATGTCTAAGTAATATCACTGGGACAGGCATGAAAATCCTGGCTAGTAGATAACACACCTTTCTGACCCCAATGCCAGTTACTTTATTTTGTCAGCAAAGATAAGGAAAATTTCTTTGGTAAACATTAAGCAAGTACACACATTAGAAATGTGTTAATAAAAATCACACTTGTACGTGTCATCCCTTCCCAAGCCCTTCATACTTTTAACTGGTCTGTGATGGTCTGTTGTTTTTGGAGAGAACAATTACTTCACGTAGTAACCCAAACATGTAATTGAAACTTGAAACAACGAAAGGGATCACTCATATTTGAAACTGCCACTGTAACCACTGGTAGAAAAACTGTATTTACCAAGACTGAGATTGTTTTTCATTATTGCCATCATCCCAGGATTTAAGCCAGATCATTATCAATGGTGTACCTGCAAGCAAAAGAAAAAAATCTTCTTATTGTATGGTATAATCATGCACTTGAGATTCAGTACTTGGGTCCTAGCATTTTATAAAGTCTAGGTTTATTTGTACTTCAATAGGAAAATGTTTTCTTTTCCACCTAGACACATACACATTTAAATTTTTCTAAAATCAAAGAATAATTCAAACTTCAGAAGTGTCTCAGTCTGAAAGGCATTGAGAGATGTCCTTGGAGTAAGGAACACAGCAAAGGCCAGGTAGCAGTTCAATATCATATTGAAAATTATATTCTGCAGTGTATATCAATGTATATACAGGTCCATATACAACCCAAAAGAGATATGTACAATGTTATTAAGATATATTACACTAAATTATTTGAGTAGCTCTTCTCAGACCACCACTTTGCTGGACCCACCTTCATCCAGTCACTTTACAAGGACATTAAGCAGTTTTATCTTGAAGCAGGCAGTCATGAATCAAAGCAGTGTGGCATTTCTCTGTAAAAGGAAGCAAAATATTTCTTCTCAATATTGAGTGGTTTGGACTCTCCCTGCATCTGGATGGTGCCTACTGGTCCCCTTCTCCAATGTGTTATTTAGTATGCCTTTTGTGACTGAGGCTTGAGCACACTGCCAGTGCAGGGTCATTCTAGCCCAAATCTTTTAATTTCCATCATGTACCCCTCTAGGCAAATGAGGTCAGGTTGACACCTTGGCATCTGGAATAGTGGACACAAGTCATATTTTAACTGTGAATTATTTTACGTGTGAAGTATTTGGATGCTTTTCAGTAATACTGTGCAGTAAATTATTCAAAAAAATAAATAAAATTAAGAAATTTGTATATATACGTGAGATCAGAGATCTTCCAAACTAATGTGTACTTACTGTATAGACACTTTGTTTTGCTCTATGATTCCTCAGTCCTTTAAACTTCCCTTGCCTTGCTTTTCATCAGGTTTTCTGGGAAGGTAAATGACTGTTAAGGAAAAGAGCACTATTTATTTAGTGGGTTTTTTGTTGTTTTTGTTTGATGTTTTGTTTTGTTTTAATAGATTTGTGCTGAGTTGAATGGTTATCAAAAAATATCTGATTTGGCTTACTATCAAGTGCTTGATAAACTTTTATTATTCCCGTGGAAACACTGCTTTAGAAACATGACTTTTCTATTCAACTTCTTCTTTATCAGAACACAAAATAAATATTTTCCTCTCCTTAGTGATTCTTGTACTTCCAATTCACAGCTCAAGTCTGTTTCACATACGTGGGTATTTAGTGCCGCTTAAAACACACTTGGTTTCAGCTTCCTAGGGAACGATTCAAAAGCCTAAACAGAGGTGCCTAATACCATTTAAATGCCTGAGGATATCCTGCCTGGCATCCAGCTGCAGCTTCAGCAGGGCTCTGGCCTCCCACAGATCTTGTGTTGTGTCTTTCAGGCTCATGCAGCTGCTGTGAATACCTCAGGATGTTTAAACCTGTACGGAATGAGGGTGCTGAGGCACCTGCGCTGCTCCTCCTCGTGCTCCCTGTGCTCTGCAAGCATTCCTGGAGCAAGCAGCACAGCTTTATGTTCCTGTTTCTGTATTTCTAAATGCCCCATGTAGGGGCAAGCCACGAATGATCAGGAGCGTTTGAATAGTCATGAATATTTACATTGCTCTACCCATGCTACAATAAAGCATGAAGCTTCATATTCTCATTTCTTAAACAATCAAAACATACTTGTAGATCAGATTTAATGCATACATTTTTTCCGTTTGAATTCATCGTGATTAAAAGTTCATGACCTTGATTATATTATGCAATTTGAAAAATAGCCAACAATGTCCATGGTGATTAAATATTCCACTTTGTAATTATTTTGTAACTTTTGTTCTGCTCTTTGCTCACTCCAAAAATTATCATAAAATTTTGAAAGATGTCCTCAGTGCAGAATATGTCCATAAAATATTAAATATTCAATTTTCCTCTATCATGGCTTGAAAAATTCATAATTACATGATGATCCACATAATAACTCATTCTGAAAAGTCATATATGGCACTCCCCCTGTGACTGAGTTAATAATTTACTGCTGTGTGGGATTTTCACTCTGCACTGTTAGTCTTGGGAACATTTATTAAGCAAATGTTCATTTGCAAAGATCAGAATGTGAATGAAGAGGGTAAGAATTTAATGAGGAGTGACAGACAGGTGAACTGATTCCATATAGTTCTTTACTACAGGAGAAAGCAGATAGCTTTATCTTTCATAGCCTCGATAGACACATGAAATGAAATATAGAAGACAGGGGGCAAAAGGAAAAAAAAGGTACTTTCCTAGAAGGGCCAGTGGAAGATAAATCAGTGGAACTCATGAACATGATTCAGACCAGTTGAAATGGTTTATTTAGTCTATGCCTACGGACTTCCATAGAAACGATATTTAGACTTTTTAAGATATTTGCCCATTTTTTCAATAGAGTGCTCCTAGCATTAAAAAAAAAAAAAAAAAAGCAAGTCAAGTTTAAATTTTGGTTTTAAAATACATTCTATGGCTAACCTTTATAATTTTCAGACATAAGAAACACAACCAATATAATATGAGAACAGGTGTCACAACTTCTTCTACATTTTTTTCAGTAAACAATGAAAAGATTTGCTACACATTAACAGTGTAACTACTTTCCATGATTTTTGGATGGTGTCTCATCAAACCTAGGTTAAATAATGTTGATCCTGGGTTTTATTTGCAAAATAAATTCAAGAAAAAAATGAAATGTTACAGAAAGATTTTATAATCAATTCAGAGTTCAGTTTGGCAAAATACTAAACATGCTGTTCCTGATACACTAAAAACCTAATGCATTTATTCAAGACTTCTGAAATAATCTCATTTAAAGGTAGGTGAGTACAAATTTAGATGTTTTACTGACTAAGGTACACTCAATTAAATCTGAGATAAACCATACACTATTGTCATTGGATATGTAAGGGTATAAAATAGAAATATACTTCCAAAAGATGATTAAATATAAGGTCCCAAAGGTTAAAATTTATAATATTTTATATATAGGAAAAAATATTTGCCACAAAACTGCCTTTTCCAGTTTACTTATTTTATTTGCTTGCTTTTATCCCTACATGGATGCTTTTTTTAGACTTTTCTTCTCCATAAAAGTTTAAATTTACTAAAATATTGTTGTTCTCCAGAGTCCTGAAACATCATTTTTGACAAGTGCAACATTTATTTCTAAGATAATTGCCAAGATAAAAACAACTCTCATAAAGATAAGAATTATTTTTGGGTGTGTTGTATTTCTTTTTTTAATTTTTTGGGGGATGCGGTGAATGATTGTGTAATCAGTGATGCACAGTACATTTGTATTTTTGAAAGCTGGAGTAGTAGATCGAAGTAGATGTAGGGAAAAAAAATGATCCAAAACATAATTTTCTGAAAAAAAGGTGCAAAAATTAATTTTGTTTTAAACTTGCACATTTTGAAAGAGAATTTTCAGTCACTGTCAGAATCATTTTCCTGGATATAAAGGCCTTAGAGGAGGGTGTTCAGATTTGTTTAGGCATTTGATTTGAATACAGTTTTTAATTTTCAAAGGTTGGTCCACAGATATGCTGGAAATGAGACAGGACTTTGGACTACATTTCTGGTGGGGAATATTGACTTCCACCTTTATTACTGGACAGTTATCTGACAAACTTAAAAATGAACAGACATACACAGGAAAGATTTAGTTCAAGGAGTTTGAACAGAGGTATCATAAAGGGAGAACTAGGTGACATTGAGAACTGAAGGCAAAAAAATCAGATAAAATTTAATCACACAGACTCAAGATGTATAAGTAGAATTATTCCTAGAACTTATTCACTAAGTATGACAGAGATAGGAAAGACCTAATCACTGACTGCAAGAAAAGAAACTCATTTGACCAAAGACAGATGTATACCATTACAATCAACTGAGAGAAATAGGCAGCACTTTTATGGCATAGTCCATTTCACTCTGAGATAGAAATTTGGCAAGATTAGTGATCCCTTAGTGCCTGTTTCTGTAAATTGACCAGAACAGAACCCTATGTTGCCTACTTAGATATATCTGTGTGAGATTAATTTCATCTGTGGGAACTATGAGCTGCAAAGATGACCATGAAAAAAAGCGCAGTCCTTAGGTATGTATGTTGTGTTGCTTCTCAGTACAGATAAAAGGGTGTTAATGCCTTTGTACAAAAGGTAAGTTAAATTCCGTCTGCAGCAGCCTGTGCTGTTTTCATTATTAATTTTCTGGAAAGTAAATTCAAGCTGGAAGAGATGTAACAAAGAGTAGCTATGGCAGATGCATGGGGAGTCTACTTTGTATTACTGTTGGGGTCCATCAGAGGTTAGCAAACAGTTTTTAAATGGAAGCATAACATTTCCCCAAAAATATCATCAGCCTAATTTCAGCAAAGAAAAAGTGGATGAGAAGGAGCTAAGAATGTCAGCCCTTTTGGGGGGAATCCCCACTCCTTGAAGTGAGGTCCTGGTGAGAGGTGACTGGTGGTAATGTCAATTCTTTCACCTTGCTCCCAGATCCAGCTGTCATTGGAGTTGTGTCATATCATAAGAGTAACAATAATTCCTTGTTTCCCAAACCATATTTCTTCCCAGCAGGGAATCCTAACCTCTCCTATGCTGAAGTCCCTCGTCTTCCAGAGCATATCCACATTATCACCACTATGTCAAACAGCTTATCCTGAATTTGTAATCCCAAAATATTTCATAGAGATAGAAAAAAAAAAAACAAAAAAACAACACCCTAACACACTCACAAAGAAACAAAATTGTTTGAAAAAGAATAATGGGTAAAAGCTGTACAAAATGATTTTTTGATGTCATGGACACCTAGTAATGATGCTCATTGATCCAAGAGTCCTCACCCAGATCCATTTCTTCAGTATTTGCTTTAAAATTTACTCTTACGTATATATATATTCTTAAGCATCACTTAAAATGAGTGAGACATTGAGGCAGACAAGGTTATTGCAAGTATCTGGGTTTAAAGAAGATCACCAGCACTAAAAAAACCATACAACTTAATTTTCTGATGTCTTTCATTGGTAAATATTAAAAAAAAAAAAAAGCTGGAATTTTATGTAACTCATTTGAAGATTTTACACTTACTTGCTTGAGGAGACTTCTCCAGACAAAAGCTCTTCTTCAGCAAGCCCCTTCTCCTCAGCTGTTTGCATCTAAGAAGAAGGTCAAATCTAGCTGAGTTTTGTGGTTTATGTATTTTGAAATAATTTTACTTATTTGCGCTAGATGTATTTTCAATGGTACATTACTGAAAATAGATTGTCCCCTCAGGGCCAGAAGTTGGAGTTTGATTATCCCTTGTGGTATCTCTCCCAGTTCAGGACATGCTATGATTCTACCTTTTTTTCTTTTTCTTTTCTTTTTCTTTTTCTTTTCTTTTCTTTTCTTTTCTTTTCTTTTCTTTTCTTTTCTTTTCTTTTCTTTTCTTTTCTTTTCTTTTCTTTTCTTTTCTTTTCTTGCACATGATAGTAATGAGAAAGGAGAAAAAGATGGGTTTGATCCCAAAATTTTGCCATAGAAAAATTTCTTTGAAGTAGAGCAAGCACTCACTCTTCTTTCCTGTGCAGACTGGGAGCAGTAGGAACTACCAGCCCCTGTGTGAGCTCTGAGCACTGGTTTCTGCGATGGGAACATCATTCAGACCAGCTGGGCACCCTGTCTCCTGAGTTGTATAAATTGTGCTTTTCCATGGTTGATGGAACGACCTGGGATTCAACTCTGCTTTTTCTACTAAGTCTAGGTGTCTACACCTAGATGTTGGCCTGTGGGTTAAGTGGTGGCTCCCATCACAGTCAAAGGACATCCAGTGCTGGATTCAGTTGCCTGAACAGACGTGTTTACAGATGGGGCAATATTATCGACACCTTAATTAAGGGATGGGACTATTGTTGGGCTAAAAACGATTTATTACTCAGATAAACATCAGCCTCAAAGGCCGTGAGATTTTAGATGAGCAAGAAGTCTGCCATAGTTCAAAGTAGTCACACGTTTCTTCGTTACAAGACAATCTATACCATTCTGATCCAATGGAAAGCTGACACAGAGTTTGTTTTGTTTTTCTGACCTATCACCTTTACTTAATTCTGCTGCACTGCATACACTTTTATCCAATGGGCTACTACTGCACATACACACATATGCTTCTAACATCTAAACTCATAGCTTAATCTATAAAATTGCATTAGTACACTATAAAACTCTTCACTATCTTACCCAATACAGTTTCTTACCTACTTAAGGCACATTCTTACTTACAACTATAGAAACATAAGTTTATAATTTTTCTGCTTAATGTCTGTGTACTTTTATTCTTACATCAATCCAAGCTTCTTCCAAGGCTGCAAATCAAACACTTCAGTATCTGTGGAAGTT
This sequence comes from Phylloscopus whistleri, assembly GCA_017589585.1. Lineage (NCBI taxonomy): Eukaryota > Metazoa > Chordata > Aves > Passeriformes > Phylloscopidae > Phylloscopus > Phylloscopus whistleri. Next base: position 1,825,638 of record JADMLD010001396.1, read on the forward strand.
TCTATCTTTCCATTTCCTACAGGGCAACTACCAGGCAGGTCCATGGTAGGCTTGTAACTTTCTGGATCAGCAGCTGAAGGCCATGCAATCTGTACCTGCTCCGCAAAGTCCCTCTCCAGGCTTTACCAATTGCACGGATTAGATCTCCATGCTTAGCTCACAATCACCTACACACACTCTTAAATGAAGAGCTCTTAATTTCAACCTGAATCTTCCCTCTCAGATCTACTTCAGCTACTTCAATATTGGCATCTAAATAAAGGTATTTCAAGCTGGATTCCACTGGCTGTGACTCAGGATATTCTATTTGGTCTTCAGATTCCACTTGGCATGTTCCGGGGTTTGCCATAAGTTGTGTATCAGGTTTACTGTCTCACTGCAAGTGACTTAAGGTTTCATATCTCAGACTGTATAAAGTGGCGAAGAGTTGCTGTGAAGTGACAAAAAGTTTCTATATTTACACAATTAAACCCAGCCCTAAGCATTTCTTGATATGTATTTGAGAGGAAAGAGTGAATAAAAAGATCAGAAGAGAGTTTCACTTGAATTTCAGGTGTCATAAACAATGCAAATAAGGACTTGTAACATTTTCAAATATTTTCAATATTCTTTTTTTTTTATTTGAGCTTTATACATCATTGCCATCAAAATGAAATATTTCTAAGACATGTCAGTGTTGAATGTTTTCTTTCTAGCTCATGGCTTAAACGATACACAGTTTCAGAGAACACACTGTAGGCTTTGTGTTATGTCTGTAAAAACAAAACAAAACAAAAGCCAACATCTTCTCTAAACAGCTTTAAAATGCTTCTTTTTAAAAGATGCTTCATTATGCCATTCATGTACTGGTGTAGTACAAAAGAAAAGCAATTGGTCAGATCTTCCCAGTAGGCACAAAACCTGTACTGCTGCTTTCATCCCACCTTATAAACGGCTTAGCACTAAGAGTTCCTGCCAGAACTTAATGCTTTGGGCTTTCTGCATGTAGCAGTGGATGGTGCCCTGGGACCAGAGTTCAGAACATCACTACTGAGATTTAAAATCCACCAGGGTGAAAAAGGAAAACTAAAATGTCAAGATTAGCATTTGGCAGCTCTAGTTTGTTAAATGTGAGAAAGACCAGGCAGAAGTAGGAAAAATAGGCTTGCTGATTATATTGGGATATTTGTTATTTATAGTGTGGCATTTTGCAGTGGCATATATAAACAGAAGTTTGGTAGAGGTTTACTGAAAGTTTTGGTTGCATCTGTTGTGCATATAAGAGTATTGGGCACTTGGACATAAGAATGAAATAAATATGTCAAAACTCATTAGAATTAAAAAACTCCAAAACACTACTGTTAACAGAGTAGTAAGAGCCATAAACCATGTATTATAAATAGGCTGGAAATGTTCATAACCTAGATAGCAGAAGCATGTGTCATATAAAACTGCTCTTAAGTCAGTGAAGCCACACCGAAATTTCCAAGATATTTCTCAGGTTGGGCCTTGACAGTGCCATGATTCCCTTAATGCTGTAATGATAATCAATATATAAGTATACTAAGACTATGCTGAAGTACTTCATCAAGAGATTTAATTCACAAATACATGTGAAAACTACATAGCTGAAGGGAAAATATATTTAGTGAGAAGAACAGCTTATTTCTGCAGAAGAGCCCCCCGACCTCTGCTCCATAGTTTGCTCCCAGATAAAAAATCTGCTATCAGTATGGGATGTGCCAAGCCTTTAGAAAGTTTACTCAATAGTTAGTTCTAATGCATGGTGAGCTTTTTCTTAGATGCAGTGTCACAAAATTTCTGAGAACTTTGACAATTATCATGGGACTTTAAGACCAGCTAACTGAGGGACGAATATCTGTCTAATTGGCCTATCTTTATCACTGTTTTAACCTAAAAAGCTACAGACCATATAATTTAAATTTACAATCCACTTTTGAGCTCATAACTCCCTTTATTTGTGGAATGAATAGAATAAAATTACCTTGCAAAAAGTAGCTAAGTAAAACATGTCATTAAATACAATAATAAAAGAAGGAAAGAGTTCAAAAGTCATTTGGACCATATGGACACCATTAATTAAGAAGATGGACTCAAATGTTTTCAATCAGAATAAAAATATTCTGTGACATGATCAAAAACTGTCAGTTCTAAAGTAAAGAAATTCTTCAAATTAGATTGTACTAAATGACTGTCTTTGCCAAGACAGGTCTTGTCTTCCTTTGATCTTCTGATAATGCCAACATATATTTTTGAGAGGTCTGGAAAGAAACCCACAGAGGATCCTCACTTGCCAAAATCAGTAACATTCATTTCCATGCCTGAGCGACAGAAATGCTAGCTAATAAGAGAAACATTCTCACTGGAGGCTGGAGGAACACTTGTTCATGCCTAGTTCAGTATAACAGAGTGACTGCTGAAGAATGATTCAGTCTGGTAAAACTCTTAGTTGTAGGACTGTCACACTTGTTTTCTGTATCTGCCAAATTCAGTAAGGTTCCATTATCCAAGTCAGCTCTGCCTGGGGGCTTGTCTATCTTGAGCATTCAAATTTCCAAAACAATTCTATTGCTTTCTTTCATGACTCAGTATTTGTTTTCTAGCTTTTCAATTTTACTTCTTGTCTCATTCTTCATCTCCTTTTTGGCTTGTAACACCTCTTTGGTACATGCAGATCCAAATGTGATGCAGAGCTAAATCCATGCTTTCGATTTATGAAAGGTAAGTTATGTGTTTTCACTTTGCATATGAATCTTTTTTTTTCCTCTGTGTTAAGCATGAAATAAATTTGTTAGGGAGGGCAAAATCTCTCTCTATCTTCCACATACCTTGTCTGGTATGTTGGGTTTTAGAAGTCATGAGCACAGTTCTGTCAGGTTACCACAAGTAAAAATAAAGTGTGAGTACATGGAAAATCTTCCTTATTACCAACATCCCAAAATAAAACTTGATAGACTTTGCAAACACCTGAGAGCTTTTGGCCCACACAATGTCATTTAATTCACTTGTGCATATTTTTAAACAAGGCAAGCTTAAGGATGTGATCACTTCCTTTATTTTCCAAGACCCATCCTGTGCATAGAGCAATAATGCTCCATTAAGTAACATCTGAACATCTTTTTCTTCTCCTTATGCCACAACCAGAGCTCAGAAGACAATGTTCCAAATTTTCTTGTAGGCTTTCCTATATTGCTTATCGACACATGGTAGAAGACTTAGGTTCTGGTTTTTTTTAATTGCATTTGCAATATTTATCAGAATTGAGAGATGTTTCAACAGGGGAGACATGACTAAATTTTCCAGTAATCTGATATGCCCAGAATCTTCTGTTTTAAACATTTAGCCTTTTACCATGCTATATTTTATAAGCACAATGGTATTTAATTGTATCAGTGAATAATCAGATGTTATACACGTTTCCTTCCTTTTCTCTTTTCCTTACTCCAGAACCTTTAATGCCTTCTTCATATTTTCACCCAGAGTTCAGCATCCTGTTCTCCCTTTCCTCAGTTTCTTTTCCCTGTCACTTTCCCCAGTCAAGTCTGGGAGTGCTGGCTCCTTTTCAGATGCACTCCCACACTCCATTTGTTCCCCTTATTCTCCCCAGTTTATCAGCTTCCACCTGCCTCCAGCTTTCATCCAACCTAGTTACATGCATCCTTTTGTTTTGGCACTTTGGTTTCCTGGTTTGTTTTAAATGTTCTAGATGTTTTGCCTGAACAGCCCCAGCTTCACTCATCCAGCTCTTGAGTAAATTTGCAAAACAACTCTTTAAAAATTCTGCTTCCTTTGTTTGGTGTATATTAGTAGAGCTTGCTGCACTGGTAAGAGGTCCTCAAACAAACTCTGAAGAGGCCTGAGCTGGGAATTTTTACTGCAGCTTTCCAAAAGTTTATAAAATGCTCAGATGGGAATAGATGCTCACAAAGACGACCAAAATCTCATTAACATTGCCTTAAAAAAGTAACTTTCCTAGCTTTGCTTTTAGGAACTCTTAAAGCCTTCAGCAAAAAAAAAGCAACCAGCCATCCAAAAACCAACACAACCCTGGGCTCAGTCTAAATCCATTCACTTTTTACCAACACATTAGGCTAAATAGTGAGTGAACAGTGAAATACTTGGAAATGTTTTGCCAAAAACGAACAAGCCTTTGCAAGAAATGTGAAGTAAATTTCCCATTTTAGGGTCAACAGTCCCTGACTACAATCACTCCTGGACCCCAGCTCAGTGATTAAAATTTGGAAACACTAAGTCTGTGAGTCTAGAGTGGGAGTACAGAAAAATAGAATAGAACAGTTAGCCTGGAACAAACTTATAGCAATCACTTGTTTCAACTGCAATTAGATTTGTTGGAGGAACTATTGGACTGAGATCTCAAGGACAACAAGAAGATATGAGAACAATATTATCTGGTTGATTTTACTGCAGAAAAACACTGTATTCACCTCCCTAGCTGTGAAGTCTCAGTGGCCACAGGACTGCAATACAGGGACAACATGGCAAGGGGGAAATTTTGCTTTTATGTATTGTAGAGATAACTTCCAGAGGGACTGGCACAAAATCCCTCGCACTGTGTTTGACAGTGCTGGCTGTTTTGAGAGGATGAACATCCAAACAAACCACATGAAGCATATAGGTCAACTATCACATAAACTCCTTTTGTTCTAAGGACTGAGACTTCCAAGGAGGTCATGGTCCAGGAGAGGACAATTCTATAGCGCTCTGTTGCCTCCAGAACTCCCTTGAGCAAATCTGATTTACTCAGCCTTGGTACTGAGGCCAGAATCAGATCCCCACTGTACAACAAACAGGGCTATTAAATGATTCATGGTTTACTGCAAGGATTCTCTTTTCAGGATTAATACTGTTAGTCACACATTTATGGCTAACAGCATACAAAACTGAACAAATCCCGTCAACGTAAAGGGACAAAGCAGTTTTAGAGAGCTTGAAGCCAATTATGATGTACAGAAAATCTATGTATGCATGTCGCTATAATGGGCTGATTATGGATGCTATAACAAAATGTATATGTGGAAGAGGGCAGGAAAATAATTTAGGTATGTCATTCAGGAGGTATATCTAGAACTTTCTAAGTATATTTATGCTATATTTTTCCAGAGAGAGATTTTATTAGCCACAGATAAATTTATTGTGTAGAAAAAATAAAATAGTTTCTGACACATTCTGTACTTCATTCAACTTTCACACACCATTAATATTTGTTTTCTCTGGAGTTTTGAAAAATTGGTTCCAATTCAGACATGAATCCTAAATATTTCATTTTTAGGAGAAAGATAAGTTGCCTGTACAAAAAGGTAAAGTTTCTGGCTTTTGTGGAGTTTGCACTGTCTTCTGCATTCACCTGGTTACAGCTGTAGACCACTGTCTCTAAGAAATCTCCCAGAACATGTAATTGGAACTCCCTACCCCTTCTTTTTCATTGCAAACAACTCTTCTTCATATTTCTGAAATGACTGATGAAGAGATTAGCTTCATTTACCAAAAAAAAATAAACCCCAGTTATAAATTATTTCTTGAGCTTCAAAGGAAGGAGGAGTACTGTGGGAAAAAAAAGTAACAAGAGTAAATAATTGTAAACAAATCACTGATTAGCCAAATCTCTCTACTTAATGATTTGTTAATATGTTTCTCTTCATATTGAATCCCAACAGAGGCAGAAAGGAATTCAGTGTCAGGCAGCCTGGTTAAATAATTGAGGTCAGAAAACATGTATACAGTTCTAAAGATCCTAAGTGAAATGTACAAACAGAAAAATTTATACCTGTGGTGGAAATATGAGATATGTGTAAATTGAATTTACAATATGTATAAACCTTATATTTACATGGATGCATATGCATATGTGTAACAGCGTATATATATATATTCACATACATGTAAATGTTTCACCAAAGATTTTATGTAGAATAACACCACAAAATAAGCTGTGTTTCCAAAAGGAAAATATTTTGTAAGATATGTAAACTGCAATGAAGGCTGCAATGAGGTACTCAAAAATTATTTGGTTAAAGGGTAAATACACCTTGTACCTCATAATGAAAATCTTATAGGTAGGGGTGGAGATTAACACTGCAGGCTGTCTGCAGAATATTAATAAAATTCAATATAGTTTCTAAAAGGTATAATTTATATTTTGTGGAAATGAGTCTCTTTTCTAATAAAATTCTTCTGTCCTTCATTTCTGTTCATATAATTTTTCTATAAATCATCCTGTAGGAATTTTTTCTAAATATTCATCTCAGAGAGAACCTATTTAAATAAGCCCTCTTAGCAAAGTATTTCAGAATTAAAATTACACCATGAGCAATACTTTATCCAATATGCTTCCTTCTATAGAATTTTTTGTGACTAAACCAATATTTTGCAGAATTACATTATGTTAAAATAGCTGATCTGAGGTGATGCTTCTAGTATATAAACACTATGTAAAAAAGATCAACAAATTACCTTTAACCATTTTAATTTAACTGGTCTCTGAATCTGTGCAAAAGTAGCTGATTTTCTTTCCACATCTACATACATAGTGATAAAAAACCTAAGGGCATTGCACACAATGAAAGAATAAGAAAGGAGAAACGTGCTCCTGGTTATACTTTATTTTCTTGGATTTGCAGTAAACTAGAACCTTATGCTTTTTGTAGTTGTGTAGAAATAAAGTCTGTGATGTCCCTGGAATTCTTGGGGACATTTGATCAAAGAAATGGGTAAATTGTATTTTTAGACTGAAAGGCTGGAACCAAAACAGAAGAGAAAACCTGGCACTACTCGCTAGATGGTGGAAGCTCTGTTTCATAATGACTTCTCAATTCTTAGGTTAGATATTTACCTGAAGCAGGAGAGGGCTTGCACATGATTTTCTGAATTGGGATTCACTGTTGAAGCAAGTAATTGTCATTGAAAGATGGAAAACAAGCAGCAAATGGAGGTTAAAATTTCAGAAGTTGGGTCAAATTTTCTTTTTTTCTTTAAGTTTATGCTTCCACAATGTGTAAAAGAAGTGCACAAAAGGAAAGGAAAAGATGGTATTTATTGGAAGAAAGGACAGTTTTTCCCATGGCACGCATAAATCCTACCAGAGAATGTATTTGCTGCTAAGTTTCCGGGAAACTTGGAAATGGAATAAAGTAACACTGTATATGCAACACTTGGGGCTTGCTAACAAAAGACTTAAACTTGCCTGGAAACTGAGTGATGCATAAGAGCAGGCAAATAAATGTTTTACTACACAACCTGCAGCACAGACCAACATTTCTGCTGAAGTTAGGTATTTGGTCAATAATAATATTATTACTAGGCAATATACCTCATTTATATGGCATTTACTACATTTAATAACACAGCAGTATATAGTGGTATAGAATGAAACAAAAAATATTACTTCTAAACATTATACCAAATACAAACAGCTTGCTACAGTCAATTCTACACTCTATGAGGCTAACTGCACACCTATTCCCATACCTAGTGCCTGTAAGAACAGTAAAGGAAGAAATGTGAGAATGGCTGTGTGCCAAATGCAAATTAAGCTACTTCGAATATAAGCTCCCATGCTCATTACTACTACTTGTAGAATTGTCCCCAGCTTATTGGCCTGTAGGTTTTAAGGAACAGAACAGCAGCACATGATGGACCCTCCAGGATTTATTTGCTCAGAAGAGGTTTATATATGAATTATTGTTTTAGGGTGCCTTTAAAACTAAGGAAAAGAACAAAAATCTACCAGGAGGCTAACTTAATCTAATTCAAATATGCCAGTTGACCCTCCCTGAGGAATGTGATAGAAGAGGTAACTGCTGACCTTATACTGCCAGATAACAATTCTGTGAAGGAGCATGGACACTATGTCTGGAGGTGGAGAAAATTAATGAATAAGTTTACAAACTTACATTTGACGAGTGGAGGAGAACACCTGAACCCCCAGAATTCACATCAACCTGAAGGTGTTTTTCTATTTTTACTGTGCAAAGTCCAAATATTTTTGATATCCAGTCCCCTCCTGAGGACAGTGTTTCTTCATGTACATCTCCTCCTGTAAGATTTTGGGACCTATACCTATTAATGCCTTTGACCATCCTTTGTCACTCGCATTATGATGTTGAGCAAACAGGTATGGATCACGTTTTTTCTCACTGCCTTTCCTTATTTTATTGACTTTTATTGCCATAAACTTACCCTATCTAAATAGTAATTTACATATTTCCACTGGTTTTTCCCCCAAGTTCTTATCATCAAAAGGTCCTTTTCTGAATCTTTTCCAAGGTACTACCTTCTTCTGCTTCCATAAACTTCCTGTCTACAGGACTGGTAGATTTGGCCAAGGACTTACAGAATGCCCATGCAGGAACTGGGAGGTTGGGTAAGTTACATAGGAGCACCTCAAATGACAATAGATGTTCTTGTTTAGGCAGCTGAACCTGAAAGACAGAGGTTAAAAGTAGTTTCTATCTCATAGGAACCTATCTATCTATATTTTAGATGTCAAAAATATATCTCATGTCTGGATAATCCTGGCAGATGTGACAATCTTTGCAGTAGGTGTGTACTCCTCTGAGAAGCAGCTTGGGGCAAGGTGGAAAACACTGAGTCAGTGTATTGACAACTAAATTGAGCCCAGAATCCTATGCCCTAATTTAAAATCAGGTAAATTCTGAGTGCTTTAATTTAATTCAATTTAATTTAATTTCCTCTCTATGTGCTTTTCTCAGCATAGAATTCTGCTAATATTTTTACCACCAGAAAAGTTAATCTTCTGCTTCCTTCTCTTCATGACTATAAATGCAAGAAACTGACCATAAAATCTTTATGAGAAATTGATCAAAATACAGTGAAGATCACAGTGGGTAAAGTTAGGGGTTTTTGTGGGGAGCATGAAATGCCTTTATAATTACTTTAAACAGTATCTCATAATACTCAGCTTGCACTGTCTAGATGAAGAATTTGTACACACAGGTATTTCATTCTATTATTAATCTTATTTCAGTGTTCAGTGGCAGCTTGGTCTTGAAGGTTTTTATTTTTTTTCCTTGTTTATTGTAAGAAACAATTATGGCTTTGATATATGTAATCTGGAAAGAAATATTTCTTCTGGGAACTATTTTAGCAGTCCATTTAGATTTGTAACTTTGTGATTCAATATTCTTCTTTTTTAAAATGCAATGTATCCTTCAGGTGTTTTGACTGGACTTGAACTTTAGATTTGGCAAGTTTGGGATCTTTTTGTAGACTGCTCTTGTTAGCTGTATCATTTCAGTTTAAATACTAATAATTTGGTTTTTAGCTCAAAGTTATTATCTTATTCCTTAGAAACTCAATTTTGAAATTTGTATTAACATTTTTAATTCGTAATCCAAAATGAATGACAGAGTCCTATAAAAAGTTGCACACTTTCATTTTCTTTTGGACTCCTATTTACATCATGTAGAATTCACAATGATCACTCAGAGAACAGTATTTTGCTTGTTGCAAATTCTATGCCATTGGATATTTTCCTTGCTGGAAGACCCCCTAATAAGGCCTTCAGTGTATGATGGAATACTTCAAGAGCTGATTAGCTTATATTCCAAAAGGGAGCTGTAAAAAGCATTATTTTTTTCACGTGTCTGTGGAAAATTGCCAAATCCTACCAGTGTGTCCAATTTCCCAAAGAAAGTAAACCTTAACAGCTCAGCCATTATTTCGTCTTTACTAGGAAGGGGCAACACTTCAACTTCACACTTTCCTTTGGGGACACAATATGGGTAAAAAAGGAAAATTATCTGAGTAAGTTGTTAAAGAAATAATTCAATTCCTTGGCCTTTTTTTTTTTTTTTTTTATTTAGGCTTGGCTATGTTCAGAACAATTACAAAAAACAAATTATAAATGCAGACACTTCCCTGAAATGCCTGTGTTGGGGGTGCTGATGCTTGCTTGGGCTTTTCTGTGTAGTCTGTATGTATGAAACCCATGCAACTTAATTAACTAAACAAGGTTTTGAGTCTTGTGGTTCAGCTTTGTAAGATGCTGTCTGGTTTTAATTTCTCCCAGCCTTTAGCTGTTCTTTGTGTCAGACTTCCACCCTTTCAAGAGTACTCTTTATTCTACAGCATAAGGTACAGTAGCTGAAACACAGCCATGTATCACCACCTCACCTGCACCTCAGTCAGACTTTCCTTTGCCACAGTTGCCATGTCATATCTGTCAACTACATGGGTGCAGTTGCACAAATACCCTAAGAGAACTAAAATACCACCAACAGATCAAGTTTATGCACCTGAATGCATCTCTGTGTTGAGTCTGTACCTGTCCTTAGTAAGCTCTTCCCCCAAGATAGTGTAAGTGTTCTCCAACAATTCCTGCAGTCAGTCATCCTGACTTTATGGAACTTTCTGCTTGTTTGGCACACTCCATATGTGTTCACTTTTTTGTTTGTCCCTCTCTCTGAGAACAGTCTGGGGATCATACCACATGCCATATCCATCACCCCCGACCTGACCCCTATTCTATGGCTTTGGTCTCATAATTTCTAGCATTGTTTTGCCATCACACTTGAGTCCTTGTAGATTTTGCCATCAATGGCATTGCTGTTTGGCATGTCTGGTCATACAAATGTCACAGTTGATATTGCATGGGTTTTTGGAGCAATTTTTCATTGAACCTTTTTTGTTCTGATCTGAGCAGAAGGGAAGCATTTTAAGAAAATATGTAGGAAGCTCAGCCGTCTCACAGTTCTGAAAAGTACTTGCAGGAACAGAACCCTGAGCACTCCAGAGAAGAAATTTTTTTTAAACAATATGCACTCCAAGTATTTTTGCTTTTATTTAAAATGGCTTAAGAGGTAAGCAGCTAGTGTAAAACACCTTCCACAACTTTAAATTGGGGATAGGTGTTCCTAGAAGACAGCTTGTCTTGAGCAGCTGCACCTCAATTCAGTTGCCTAGGTGAAAATCAGATGCCCAGGGGTGCTCACCAGGCCTCCGAGTAGCAGTTCAGAAGGTCTGGTACCTCCCTTATCTCCTATTTTTCCAGCCTGGTGCAGGTGACTCAGTGCATTAGAGCATTTCAAACACGGATTGCATGTGTTGGTAGCCTTGTTGAGTCATCTGTGTCTACTTTGGGGTGAGTCCACCCCCTGGAAGTACCAATTACTCTCTGTTTACTGTAAGGAGGCCTAAACAACCACATTAGGTCTTTGAAATGGTGCAGTCTAGTAGGGCTGATATGTGCTTTTAACTAGTGGCACAGATTAAGCATGAGACTTCAAGGCAGACATAAATTTTAGAATAAGGATTAGAATTATTTTACAGCCTTTAAACCACACAAGGCTCTTGGAAGGGATTAAAGCCTTTTTGTTTTAGCATCCGAGCTTTAGGCACTGGATGTTAGACATTCACACCTCTGAGGAGGTGTGGTCAGTTTCTAGCTGTCCAAAAGAGTTCAGCAATTTCTCTGGCAATTGTGGGATTTTTTTCCCCACAGCTCGAGATAGGATTGGTTTATGATTCAACATATAATTAATCTTTTTCTTCTGAGACCTGTAAATAAAGGGACCAAAGAAACCCCAACAAAACAAGAAAGGGTGGGGTGGGAGTGCTTGCTGGGTTGGTGTTTTCTTTCCTTATGTTCTCTGATTTTCTAGCCTCTAGAGGTCCAGAAAAACTTAGTGTGTCCTGTTCAATCAACCTACATGCAAACGTCCTTTCAAAACCTTTGTTCCTATTTTTCCTGATGGAGCTGAGAGGTGCAGCTCTCCTTTGAACTTCAACTACTTGCTAGTATGGGGAGGTAGCTGGTTTTTGGTTTTTTTGTTGGTTTTTTTGTTGTTGTTTGTTTTGTTGTGGTTGGTTTTGTTTTGGTTTCTTTTTTTTTTAATTGCTCCATCTAAATCTGGGCTGCCTAGAATTTAGGTAGTGTTAAACTTTCTAAACCTATTCTTTCTGTATTTCTGTAAGATTTCCCTCTTTATGAGGATTCCCCTAAAACATATGTAATCCTTATTCATTGTCATTTTCTCTCTGGAAAAACCATCCAAATATTGTTTTCTAACAGGGAGCACATTAACCTTTTGAAACAGAACTAGAAACTTGAATTAAATAGGAAGATATTTACTAGCTTAGCATTTTATATGCTCCCTATGATATTTATGTAACTGATATGCAACTTTTTTTACTAATTTTATAACTACTATTTTGCATGGTTTCTTTTATCTCACTGGCATCCCTTGCACATTGATAGATTTTCATTTTCCTCTGATTTCACTGCCGTTTAATGTTCACTTTATATTTTGACGTGCTTGCTCTGGATTTCTTTCTGCAAAATCTTTCCTCTTTTACTCCATGTCATTAGCAAAATACAAAATGCTGTAAGTGTTATTCCGATTTTTATATTAAGCATGAATAAATGTTAGATTTGCATCATGAAAGACATAAACTACACTTGTATAGTCTCTATCAAGGAGCACATTAGAATAGAACAAAAACAATCCAGCGCTGTTTGCTGTCTACTTCATAGGCATATATTTAATTAAGTTATGGTGCTCCTAAAATTCGTAAAGCTTAATCTTTCTCTGTCCTTAAATTAAACTCCTTGTGCTCTGCAATGACCAAAACAAATAATCTATGACCTACAAACAAGACACTTGCATTCCCTGAAGATTTACTTCATCTTCTCCTCTAGGTTATACATCTTTGAACCTCTCTTTTCTGTAACGACCTTCTGGTGCTCATTAGCATGCTGATTACCATTAACACAGCTATAATCAAGCAATTTTCTTGGTGTATGTCGGGGAGAAATGCTCATCAGAATGCAGCCAAGGGACAAAATTAACTGCATAAATCTACAGCACAAACTGGATCTCATCCAACTTTACATGAGTCTTCCTCCTTCTGCTAGGTGTGACATCACCATCTTGCTCCCTGCTGATGGCCTAATAAGTATCCCCAGGTTCCACACTATTTAATTTACCCCTCTCTCAATTTTACAGTTCCAGTTATAGCTGACCACCTTGCAGTATTTTCTCTTAATATGTGTTTGCCTTTATTTTTTTCTTCTGTCTCTTCTAATTAGTCATCAAGTTACAGGTACATTTATTAAAAAGATTATACAAATGTATGTGTCTGCATTTGTTTACCTGTGCATCACTTCTTTCATCTTCTGTAAAATAATTTACAGGGCAATGGAACTAGACATTTTCTACAAAGGAACATATCCACAGAACTAAGATTTTTATTTAGATATGTATGTTCTGATTATAAAATAATTGTTCCATGTAAGAGGTGGTAGATATTTAACTAAGTATTTTGCATACTTTGAATAAAAAGGTTTTCCCAGAAAAAAGCTAAGACAGCTTTAGAACTTCAAAATGACACAAGTAAACATAAAATCTGTTAGTTTTTGTCACAGGGTGATAAGCTAGACAGAGGAAGAAGGTGGTAAAACTTATTTAATTCAGTCAAAGATCCTTTTACTTTTCCTTAATTATTGTTAGAAACAAGAGCAAACCTGTACAGTTCTATATTTACACAGATCTCACTTTAATTCAATTACTCTGGATTAGTCTAATTTGGAATGAGAGAATTTATTTCTCAAAGAGGAAACATAAAAGTAGAAAAAAATGGCTTTGGATATAACAAGAGATATTCAAAGAGAGAAGAAATGGGTCAAGAAAAATTGTAACAGGCAAATGAGGAGGTAAACAAGAAGAAGGAGGGGAGGAAGAAGTGATTCAAGAAAAGATCTGAAGGAGTGTAAATCAGATGGGAAGGAGGAGGAAACAAGAAGTAAGGATTCTACTTAGGATACCAAAGTCCTGGTACCATTTGCGTCCAGAGAGAGGAAGTTTTTGAGAGACTCAGCCTTTCTTGTAAACCTTTGGCTCAGGGTTCCTGGGGCAGAGATAGAAAAGTTCTCATCCTCTCAGTGAATAAAGGATTTGACAAGAGCATTCGTCTGTATCTGCAAACAAGTCATTTCCCAAGCCTCCTGACTGAAATATGGCCAGAGTGAACAGTGGGGAAGAAAGAAGTCAGTAAGGAAGAGTGTGTGTAAAACACCAAGGAGCTTCATCCCTTACCCTTCTGGGCAGCCCATCATTCCTCTGCAATCCCGCACTCTCAGGGGTGGCACTGCACTCCCACATCTTTTTGGGAAAAGAGAGAATGTAGGTGGAAGGCAAGGAGGAGAAAGCAAAGTCTTACTTCAGCAGTGCAGCAGTATCACCTCGTGATAAGCCTCTGTTGCCTTCTGCTCTGTGTCTTTTGCATCATGACACTCTTGTGGCATTAATATAACTCTTGTGGGTGGTGACCATAATTCATGCAAATTTAATAGACTCCTCCGGGTAGGTTCAGTTATAAGAGCACCAATCTCGGCAGAGGTTTGCTCAACCTGTTCTTAAAAACTTCCATTGATGGAGCTATAGTGGCCTCCCCAAACAACTTAATCTACCACTTTACTGCTAGAAATGTTTCCCAGATGTGTAACTGGAATCTCATTAATTTAAGCCCATTAATTCTGACCTCTTTCAACACCTTTATTTAGTTTAAAAATATTACTGTGTCCCCTCATTTTTCTTTCTACTTCACCATTCAGTTTTCCCTCATATTGCTACTCATCTACCTAAAATATCAACAGTTAAGGGGGAAAATAAGATTTTTTTTTAATAGTGAGTAAAATAGACAGCAGTGAAATTCTGTGGGATGAATTCTGTCCTATGAATTGTGGAAGCATAAGTTGGCCACTGCAAAGCAGAGGAGTGGATGTCCTTAGAAAGGTCAGAGAAATATCCAAATGAGAATAAGAAGAACAGTGGATAAGTGTGGAAACTGGTCAGAATAATAAATGAAGAAGTATGAAGGCATAGAAATGGTGTCAGAAGTTACCTATGAGTCAGAGATATACAGTCAAAGGAACACACATGGGCTTTTGCCTGGTTTCCTAAAGAAATGACCAATGTCACCCTTCCCTAAACATGAGGGGCATGAAGGTCCACTGGCTCTGTATGTCTGCAGCAGAAATATCTGTATCCAGCTTAGTCATGGTGGGCTCTTGTAGTTAATGGAAAATTACTTGGTTTGGGATGTGATTTCTCTCTCCTATGTCCATGGCCTACTTTGTGATGGCATGAATCATTGTCTCCTTAGAAATACCTCCTTTTCAGGAACAGAAAAGGAGGACAGGCTCCAGCCTAGATGTCTACAGCAGTTCAGGTTGTGTGAATTCCCTGTAAATTATGTGTTTAGGCTGCACCAGTCCATTTTCTTCCCAGTCAAAGTTAGAAGAAAGACCTGACTCTTACACTGTATTTAAACCTTTTGCTCTGTTTATCACTGTGTTGGAGGAATCACTCTTAAATTTAATACACATGAGAGAAAAAATTCTTCAATGTTAGTTTTGCTGTTCTTTGAGACACATTAATATAAGAAAAGTATCAATATAGTGATGACCATCTCTTTGGGAATGAGGAAATCGGCTTTGTCACCATTTACAGTTTATATAATATTAATCTTACTTGTACTTACTAGTATTTTATTAAATCCATCCTTTTAAAAATTTTTCTATATAAGAAGGCAATCTCTTCATTTAGCTCTCTTCAAAGATGTCTAGAGAAACATCTAATTCTTCTTTGCCTAGTATTTACTAAAAAACATCTTTTTGACCATCTAACAAAATTATCTGTTCACCTCCACCTCTTTTGATTAGTGTCGTGTTGATTTCGGGAGTTTTATCTGAATGGGAAGTTGATAGCAGTTTATCTTCTTACTTGATGCAAATTCTTCTGATTACAAAGAACTCATTTGCCTGTGAAAACATAAGTATGAAAAGATACCATAATTTAAAGATGGGGAAGGGGGAAGGGCAGATGTTCTGGGAAATATAGAACAGAAATAAAAGCAGAAATATAAGAACACTTTTGAAAAATACTAGAAACGTGTCATGCTTAACAAGAAGTATGAATAGCTCTGACTGATGGTAACCAGCAGGTAATATATTCCCTTGTTTTTGCTAATAACACTGACAAAGAAAAAAACAATCTTTAGTAAACTCTATGAAAAATCAGAAATCAATATCATATTAAGTCACCTAGACATGAAAGTCCTTCAAGCACTTTCTAAACACAGAATGAGGTAACAGGAGGAGGATGCTGTGGTGATAAATTGTGCACCATGCTGCCAGTTAGATGAGAAGACTACAGAGCAATTTTTTATTCTTGTTCCTACGTGATTTGTGCATAAATATAGATCTCATGAAAGTATGTGGTATCTAAAGCTCAGGTGAGCTTACATCTATGGTAAGGGTTGTAAAAATTGGTTCCCAAGGATTCTTGCTGTACACCTGGCTGTGGAGCACTGTTGTGTATCAAGAAGAAGCCTAAGGATCGACAACAGCATCGATTGCAGCATTTCTTCCAGGGGATGGAAATTCAACACAAGGCTGGACCAGTACACAGGAAGGGACCATAAGGGATTTACAGAAACTAAGGTGTGCTGTAGCTTGAATCACATCCTTCATTATGGAGCTCACTTGTCTTTCTGCTGAAGTGATAAAACTGAGGCAAAGGAGAAGTCTTTGCTCTCCAATTCAGATTCTTAACATGGAGCTCTGGATGCTGAGATCCTATCTGTTCTCTGATTTTAGATAGCTAGATCAAACACTGTGAAATGGAGGGGGGATATCACAAGTTCAGGGGCAAACTGAGCATTAGGATCAAAAGGAAAAGAGGAAAATGCAGTCATACTTTACTTTTACAATAACAAAAACAAACACTAGTGCACATGTGGTAATAGGGAGAAAAAGGCACTGCTAATGGCAATCAGCTTGTCCTACTGGTCCAAAGAATCCTAATTATTACACTTGGAAAAAGCTGTACAATACTCTGGAGGACCCAGTTACAGCAAACTCAGCAAATGCATCTGCTGAGCAAATGCTGGCAGCTTTTCTGTTAGAGCCTGTGTTGAGTGTGGCTGGGGATACACTGGATGCAGTATTAGCAGCACCAGAAGACAAATAAAGGCATGATGGTCTCAGAAGTGGAGCATGATGCATAAAAGCCTGCAGACACTGCAGAAGTCTTTGAGACACTAAGTGTGCTTCTGTTTTGGCTAAAAAATTTATTTGAGTGACTAAAGTCTGTTGCCTGGACATGGCTGCACCTCCAGGCATCATAAAGCCATTGAGACATCATCAGCTGAGGTTCCTCTGCTTAGATCCCATGTTAGATGGGACATGCTTCACATGTTAGATACTGCTTCACATTTGATCTGTTACAACACTGAAATCCATAGTCACTGTCTTTCATAAAAAGTAATTTATCCCTTTAATTAATTAATTAGTTCTTCCAGTACTTGTTCAGAAACTGGGAGATCATGATTTAACCTGTTTGTCTTTATGGTGTGCAGCCTCACACTCTGTATGTGTGAGGTATACCTGGGAAGGGAGACCACTGGTCTTCTTCAGATGCACTGTTGAATCTGTACTACTCTGCAGAAAAGTGTTCAGTGTTTTGTAGGAAAGCAATAAAAGGAGAGGAGAAAGAAACCAAGATGTGAGAGCAGGATGTTATTGCCTAAGCTCTCTCCCTGGCATTATTTCATCCTCCTGGAGGATGCACTTCATTTGAGATGTCACTCCTACTCCCTTTATCCCAGTTAGGCTAAGCAAGAGACAGTTACCACACTGGGCAAACTGAAGTACTTCTGGCATGAGTAACTTCTCGTCTATGAGCCTGTTTCTGGGCTTCTCCTGTTATCTTTATTAGATGTTTCTATTTGAGAGAGCATTGCTGAACAAATCACTTTCAGAGTTAAATGAATAAAGTAAATCTAAGCATCCTTGCTTTTGTCTTGCCCCTTATTGCCATCTGAAATATGGTATCATATGCATGACAGCAAGCTGCCCTGACCAGTAGTGGAGTACAGGTGGATTGTGATACAGAAGCAAAATGTTCTTCAGCCTCTAGTACTCAGCTCCAGCATCCTTGCAAGCCCTCCCCAAGCTGCATCTCAGCCTGCCCAGTCCCGTCTCCATACTATCAATCCAGATAGTCATTCCAAAATAAATAAATCCCTGAAGTACTGCCTTTAATGCTTTAGTTTCCTTCACCTCATGCAGACCTCAAGTGAGGACTTCTGTGTCCTGATGAATTGTCAATGTACAGTGAGGCTAGTCAACATTTCCTCAGAGGAATGTCAGCCTTGTGCTTTGATATCATACATATGAATCCCACATTCTCTCTCTCTTTCCCATTTTTTTTTCTGCTCAGGAAAAGCAAATCTTAGCTTTTTTATTATTATTCTGAAGAAGACATAGATATTTAAAATCTCATAATTTATTAACCATGTGTTTATTTTTCCTAAAATCTGATAGGAAATTCTACCTCAGCTGAAGACTGCATACAGCACAAGGAAGCATATGTATATATTAAGATATATATTTATTCTACATTTGAAGATGAATACCAAAATCAGACTTCCGTGCTGGAAATGTGTTGCAATTTTAAATATGGATAAGTTAGTGCTTCTCCATAAACTTATGCTTGTTTACTAGTACCAAAATATTAGTTGCTTGTGAGATATACTAACTCCAAAGTACAGATTATCACTGTATAACATAAGTAAAAAGAATTTGATATGAGCTGAATGTACATGAAAATTTAGAAACAGAAAGAACTGGATAAGGAAAGTAAAAGGACACTGAGAAACTGTGACAGGTAGAATTAAATACAAAATAAAGCAATTTTTGATGTGAACCAACAAAAGAAATCCTAACAAAAGTACTTGATTGGTACTATACGTTGTGAGTAGTAACACAGAAAAGGTAGAAACATTCAACAAGCAAGTCTTTTTATAGAAGAGAAAAAACCAGGTGATAGAGCCTCTTTAGAGGATGATGAAACACCTTCAAGTGCTAAAGCAAGTCTGTTAAAACACAGATACCAGTATTAATCAACAATAAATCAACAGATGACTGGCATGAAAAAAATAGAATATTTCTAGAAGAGCATCTCCCTGAGCCATAGGTGCTTTCTTTTCAATAGCCCTTAAACTACTTTGAGGATCAAAATTCATAGAAGAAAAGCTAAAATAAAAGGCTAAGATAATAATAGACTTATTGTTCTGTGCAAAGTAACAGATTATATTCAACTCCATTAAAAAAGAGTTAAAGCTCAATAATACAATTAATGCAAATCAATACAGGCTCTTGGAAATTTGTTGTTGATTCTGTAATGTGATTAGAAGTTTAGCTACTAAAGATAATTGTGTGAACATAATACACTAAAACTCCTGTGAGACATTTGACTGGGTGACTTGTGACATCTTGATTATGAAATTAGAACAATATGTTATATAGCACCATTTAAATAGATTAAAACCAGTCTAATTGATAGCTCTCCAGATGTAATTGTAAATGACTAATCATTGTTGACCGGGTGCATTTTTACCTAAAATTCCAGTGGGTTTATTTCTACTTAACATTTTTATCAATGACTTGGAATAAAATATTAAATCATCAGTAATAAAGTTTTCAGATGACATAAAGATGGAAGGAGCAGCCAATAATGAAGAGAAAAGATCATTGATGCAGAGTGATGTGAATCCCTTCTGGTCTCAGCCTTAATGTAAAAAACTTTGTGTATTTGTGTACAAGGATTCAGAAAGAGCAGCTAAGTTTGGATTACAATGTTCATATTACAACCCCGTATCACAGTGGGGTTAATTAATGACTGGAGCATGGTTTGTATCTGATGTTATACGGAAGGAAAATAGTTCAAATGACCCTGTTATAAAGGAGTAGGTTCAGATGGGCATCTTGTCAAGCTCTCCATGCAACATGCAAGTCTTGGTCATCTTTGATAAGGCACCCAGAACAGTCATTCTGGTCGTGACAAGTGTACTTAAACATCCCTGGCTGGATCTGGGTCTTTCCTGTCAGGAACAAGTAGCAGCATTTTTCCATCTCCTATGATTACATATATGACACTGCAATGCACTTTCTCCTAGAACACATCACTTCTGTAATTTTTCTGAGGTTAAAAAGGACAGACAGAGAATCTGATCTGCTCAGTTATCATGCTTACTAGGTCAACATACAGGAGTTACTTTGATCTTGGCTCATGCAAGATATCAGGAAAAAGAAGCCTCCTATTAAAATTTCATGTCTTATAATTAATGATCCCTTTCATAAAATTGCCTCTAATATCTTTGAATCTTAGACAGACTGAGTCTACCTGGAGGGAGAATTTTCTTTGCAGAGATGCATGAAGATCATAAATTGCCCTGTTTTAGTAATTTATTGGGTCTTCAAGGGGCTAAAGCTTCCTTTTTCTAAAGAGCAGAATTCAAAAGAAATTTCCTGCTGTAATGAAATTAAGTACGGAAACATTAAAGATCTGCAACAGAATCAAGTATTTTACATATAACGTCTCACAAAGAAACTTTGGATTGAAGGAAATTTGTTGTAGTATTTATTGTTTAGGATGACAAAAAAAAAAAGAGATAAATTATATAAAGCTTTCAGTATCAGAATGTTCTGGCTAAGTTCAAACCTGCAGTATTAGCTTACTATCCAAAAATTATCCAGGATGTTGCTATGAGAAGAAATCAAATTAAACAACACGTGCACACACTAAAACCAGAAATGTGCACCTTGCAATGAACAGCTGGGAAATCCCTCACTGAAACTGTGTCTATAAGAAAGGTGCTGTGAAACTCTAAGCACTTGCTCATAAACAGGCAGGAAGCTGGCACAATATGCCAAGCAAACATCTGAGCAGTGCCTTCAATTTAGGAGTCCAGCAGAACCATCTAAAGATCCAAGTCCAAGTTTCCCCTGCTCCCAGTGAAACATGGGTGTGGATACAGCGTGTTGGATAAGCATTCGAGCTACAGTCAAAAATTCTGTCTTTTGCTGTTTGTTTGTTTGTTTGTTTGTTTTTAATTGAGATTAAATGGTCATTAACTCTAAGCCTATTGCAGTTTCAGATAAAGTGAGGCTCCCTTTTTCTCCTGTTGACTCACTGGTCAAAATTACACCAGCATTTTTTTTCATTTCTGTTTATTTAGAGGCTAGAGATCAAAATTCTGTTATTCTTTTTTTACTTTCCAGCTCTATACAGTCTAACTACCGGTGCTATCTGATTCAAGGCGACCTTCCACTGTTACCCTTCAAAGGCAACCAGAATTACTATTCCAGTTATTATTGAGGGGTTTTTTGTATTCTGGCAGAGCAAAGCCTTCTCTGAACTTTTGTCTTGGGCTTCTAAAATTGCAATGACTTACAAAGAATTTATTTAGCTCAGATCAGACTGGATGCATCCTAAAAATTATGGTTACACATTGTTTTGCATTATGTAATTGAATTGAGTGGGTGTGAAAGCCTTGGATGTTTAAATCTTTGGATCACATATTCACTCAGCAAATGTTGGAAGTGCAAGTTTGCCCAACTAGCCTGAGCAGTGGGCAAGACCACTCTCAAAAGACACTCTGGTCTTCAGATCTATCAGATTGCTGGGGTTTGTGGGATTAAGTGCAGAAATCACAACCAAAAGCTCATATTCATTTTTTCCAGTGCTAATGTTTAACTTAGAGACATGGCTCTTCTTGTTATTTTACACAGTTACAGAAGGAGAAAACAGATAAAATGCAGGAGGTTAGTGGACCATGTGGGGCATCTGGAAGCTCATGTAGGTGCCTAACTTCGTATCTTCTACCTTTTATGCCGGAGTATATCAGAACCTCTTTTCTGGGTTGTTGGGCAGAGCAATCTTCAGATGCTCCAGGCCTCAACCCCTGCTGAGATAGGCAGGAGACACCACAGCCCACTGTTTGTCCCCCTGGGCCATCTGGTGCCTGAGAGTTAGCTTAAGCTCCATGCTGACCTTTTCATTCAGACTGCAAGTTTCTCAGAGGTGTATTGAAGCTGGTAGCTGAAGTGGCAAACTAATCACTTGCATGTAGTGCACGCTGCTGCAGGCAGCAGGGTGATAAATTGTCCAATTTTACTAAGCAAGGTTGCTCAGATAAAAGCGACTCACAGTAAGGGTATGTACAGCTGTCTTTGTTATGGACTAAACAATAACAGGCATGGCTCTGATGCTTTTAGGGTTTTATCTTTAATTGTCAGAATCTTTCTCAAGAATAGGAAACACCTTCACTGAAAAGATTTTTAAATCTGTAATTTGCATAAATATTTTAGATCATTTTTGAAGTAACAGCTGTCATGAAAGGCTGTATTTCCATTTGTTTACAAAAATAGGAAATCATTACCATTTTGATGTCCCACAAGAATTGAAAAACACATATGTAAACACAGAACAGATTAACACAGAGAATGGGTGTGTGTCCTTTTTCACAATGGCTTACTGCCCCCACTGCATTTGGGAGCCATAAGTTTATACTTTTTCATTGTACCCCCATGATAGTCTCACTTTCATGTTTAAATTCTTTAATATTTTAATTTTCTTTCAAACCAATTGTTGAAGTTTTATGTTTTCTTCTAACATATTACTGCTATGCCTCACATTCAGGTGCTCAGAATATTTGCAGATAGTCAAATATTCTTTCCTTTTTATTAAAAATATTTATTCCACATATCAAAATTGTTTTCACACCTCCAAAACAAACATAATATATACTTTAGCTTAGCTGTAATAAGACAAGAAAATTATTTGCACTGAAGCCCCACACATGTATTTCTGACCCTTACAAGATATACATGCATATGCATTATCAAAATTGTGTGAGTATCCTCTCATAAAAGTTGCAGGCAAAGAATACAGGCTTGCATTGATTCCTACGGCAGCACAGAGCTCAGGACAACCTACGTGCTAGGAATTTGCCCCAGGTTGATTTGGACTCCCTTATGCCATAACTACATGACTCCACAAGTGCCAGCTGTCTCAAGGCCAACTCAGGGAGCTCTTACAGTAACTTCAGTCATGATTTTTGTTGTGGTACGGATGCCTTAGGTGTCATTTAAAGCATCATGGGTGACAAAATATCCCTTGTGGTAACAAAGATTTGACTCAGAGGTTCTGAATCTGTGGGAGTCCCTGCCATGCCATGTGTTCAGTGAGGAGCAGATCTGGAAAAGAATTGCAAAGCCATGATGCTCAGTGATGTCATCCTTTTGATGTCTCCCTGCATAATGCTCGCAAAATCAAATTATGTTCCCAAATTATTACACAATGGGGTGGGAAATGCTTAGCATCTAAGATTAGGATGATTAGGATGCACAGGAGCAGCATACTGGCAATTGAAAAAAGGGAAAATGTTCAATGCCTGAAATAACCAATGGGAAGCATGAAAGAAAAAGAAATATTTGAACTCCAGTCCTTTTCTGGAGTTAGGCATCTTCACCAAGAGATGACCAAGACTACCTGAGACCACTGTCTTACTCCTTACCCTGAATTCCATACATCCCTTAGGAGAACAATAGCTGGCTGTCTTTTTTCTTCTTAGAGCAAACTGAAGGAACCTTCAAACTGTGATGTCTGGGGAACTCATACCAAAGAGGTTCAGTGACCTCCTCAACTGTAGTCAATTGTGCAAGATTCAGAAACGTTTAAAATTGATGACATTGGACTTCAGACATAAGGCAGAAGAAACCTGTTGCCAGTGATAACAAAAATCAAAGTAAAATGGAGGGAGAAGACTACCTTTCTTTAGGTTGTTGTGCCTGCAGTCATTTATGTAACAGCTCTTGCTGCATAGCACATAAACAGTCATTGAGCAACAGGACCATTGTGTTTTTCCCCAGTTTTCTAAAGTTGATGCCTCACTAAGACAGAAAACTAGAGAAGGAGGTCTTCTGGTCTCAGAAGAAAGGAAAAGCTGCACAAACAATAAACAGACTCTGGACAGGCTAACCCCTTACTAAAGGTTTTATAGCTGCTTAGTAAAAGTTCATGCAATGCAGTTCCTTTTGTAGTCACTGGAGAGAGACAGTTCACTTTGAAAACACAAAAATGTGAGCTGCCTGAACTGGTTTTACTCTCCTCCAAATAAAGGAAAAATGGAATCATTGCATTTTTCCATAAGCTTTTTTAATTGAATCTGTACCAGATTACATCTTCAGGATCTCACATCCACAATACTGTTGCTATTTACATTTTGTAAATAACAAGAGATTTTCCTACTCAAAATAAGTAAGATACACCTTGCAGCTGAGTTTGGATAGCCCCCTCATTTTCTCAGGCTCGCTCCGTAGTAGCACAAGAACAGAACATGAAAACATCAAGCAAGGAGCCAAAATCAGCAAATGTTTAAAGACACAAAATTGTGCACAGGAGCACATAAAACAACTAAAAATATTCATTGAATTACTGATATAATCCAGGCAGCTGGGCTTGCACAGAATCATAGAATAATTAGGATTGGAAAAGACCTCTAAGACGATTGAGTCCAATCCTTGATCTGCAATCTTCACCTTTATGACTGTATTAAAATTTGCACATGGACTCCACAGATGTTGTTGGGTTTTCTGGGCAACATCCAGAGGAGGTAGGGAAAGGGAACTGATCAGGCAAAGATAACAGAGGGTTGAGAGGTATGATAAATTGAGCTGGGAAAACATATTGGGGTTTTTTTGAGAGGGTAAAGGGGATATTAAATGCAAGTGTCTCAAGGAACAGTGATCCTGCAGGGAAGCAAAACAGTGCATGGAAAAATGAGACAAAAAGAGAAAGGATGAAAGGATGAACTGGTGGCTTGTGGCCAGGGTGTACAAAGCACTTGTGTGTGACAACCAAGTGTGACCTACAGACTGATGTGGTAGTTTGGGATGCTCTGTCCAGGAAATCTCATGGGATATTTTGCCACAATGTCTCCAGAGCAGTCGAGCATAACCTTTAAGGGTCAAGGATCTACTTGGACCATGAGTAAGGTCTAAGGTTTTGCCCTGAGTTGTGACATCTGAATCCCCTTCACAACAATGTAAAACTGAGGCTGAAGCCTTTTGCTTTGAACAGTGAAATCTCATAAATCAATAAAATCTGTTTTGATATTGAAATCACTTTCCAGGCACAGGTTCCTAAGAAGAAAAAAAATCAGTGAGAAGGGTTTCATTTGATGTGGT
This sequence comes from Phylloscopus whistleri, assembly GCA_017589585.1. NCBI lineage: Eukaryota > Metazoa > Chordata > Aves > Passeriformes > Phylloscopidae > Phylloscopus > Phylloscopus whistleri. The sequence continues at coordinate 1,850,710 of JADMLD010001396.1, forward strand.
TGTAGGCAACTATTGATGAAGATTAATGCTTGCAAGAATGTACTTTCTTTGTAATAATATATATTTCGGGGTTTTTTTATGACTTTCTTAGAAACAGACAAGCAAACCAAATTAACACACATTTAAGTGCTTTAGGTAGAAACTTGCATAATTTTCTGTTCAGAAGTTTCAATTTTTCTAGGGAAACTAGTATAAAATATAACAAGAAGAGTACTCTTGCACTCTCACATTAGGCTGCAGGATAACTTAATCATAAAAAATGTAGTGACACTGCCAAGCCTTTTCAAGTGCTTTAAATAAGCCTACTTCATACATGTTATAAAAAGTCTATGATTCCTACACATAAATAAAATTTGAAAGGTTACATAGTTCACTGACAGGAGGCCTGAAGACACATGTCTGAGGCTGGGCAATAGTCTCTCAATCTATATAGACTATAGCATTGATGCATCTCAACTGTAGTCACTGTGAGAGAAATTACAATTTTTCTATGGTGCTGGTAACATGAAAGGAAAAAAAAAAAGATTGGATGACACAGGCAGTATCTACAATTATTCTTCCCATAAATAGAAGCTTTGAAATGGCTTTTTACTGAAATTCTATACTATAAACAATAATGTAAATGTGGCCTTGATGCTTTAAAATATGGACTGAGTCTGCTGCATGCACTGTTTTATGGGAAATTAAATTCAATAAATGGGATAAACCCTGGTCACATTTATACCAAGGTAAATCCAGAGTATTGGAAAAGGGGCAGCAAACAGAAAACAAAAAGCTTCACTAAAAAAAAAGAAATATTTCAGACTATCAGTTAAAAATGACAGAAGTAAAGAAAAAAAATCTTATATAACCTGGAGTATAAAATGTTGCCTGCAATTAGAAAATATTAGGAAATTAAATACAGGGGATTGCTTATTTTAAACATACTAAAATACTGGACAAGTTACAATTTCTTGTGTCCTGACATGTTTTGCTATGATAAAAGATTGGCAGGGCTGGTAGGTAAAACTTCTTTGCACATTGTATATAAACTGAACAACCTTTGCTGTATCAACTTTATGCTCCAATAAACAAGACAATAATGACAAATTATCAAAGCAGTCCTCAGATGTGACCCTCAATTGGAAGAGCAGCAATTTAATGAAGACAAAAGCTAGGTGAAAGCTGCTAATATCATTTACTGATAAACAGATTTTCTCAAGAGGCTCCTAGCTCAATCCCCTGAGGCCCCATAAACCTGCATAATTCCATTTAAAATATTGTGCAATTCACTAAATTAGTCTTTGAACATCCTTACTATCCAATTACGAAGCCCCAGCATGGACAGAATAATGAAATTTTTCAAACTGTGGAATGCATGTGGCCTTAACAAACTTATGACAAACACTGAAATTAGCTTTCAGTTTTGAAGCCAATGTAGACTATTGCTAATGCTTCAAGTCAGAGATAAAACAATAAAACACTATTGCTGTGTTTAAGCAGGATGTAAAAAAAATAAATCTTTGACTTATATAGAATTCTCAACACAGCTTACCTTCAGGTAAAAAAAAAATCATAAGAACTTGAATAATGTTTTTGCATTTGCAAGCTATTTGGCCTGCTTAAGTTCTAGTAAAAGCTTTACTGAATAAAGGGTACAAAATACCTCCTGGACAGTTTTATCTTCCAGGCAGGCAGAAAAAGGCGAGAGTTTCAGAAGTGAAATTTATTTCTGTTCAAGCATTGCAAGCTGTATTATTAAAGTAATTTGTCATGGTTTGAATATTTCTGCCTGATTCACCATTAAATTGGCCTTCTAATTACCAACTTTGTCATGAAAAGCAGTTGGACTTCTTCATTCACCAGAAAACTTCAATCCCTTAATAATAGCTTGGTTCAAATAGTGGGGGAAACACTTTCATGCTCAAAATTTAAAATGAATAGGATAGACATTACAAAAAAAAGACTCCAAGCTGAAACAGAATCCACTAATGATGGTTTCAAATTCAAATGCTACCCAGAGAATATTTAGAATATATTTTTAATGAAAGCATTATTAATTTGTATGGTGAATATTTTACCTTTAAAAAATGCAAATTCATTTATTTTGAATGTATATACAAAGCTGAAATTAATTCATGTAACTCAGGGTAGTGAATATTCACTCAGGCAAAAAACTCATAGTCCCAATTCCTAATGTTATAAAGGTTCAGGACAACGTGCAGAAGCAATTGTGCAATTATTTGTGCATCCATTTAGAGTTATCATGCATGTTGATGATTATGCAAGTGACCACACTTATGAATGGTTAGGCAGATAACAAACTCTTTTATGTATCAGGTGTGCTTATGAAACTGTGATAGTAATGTTGTCTGTGAAGTTATGAGTGACTTCCTTTGATAGCTGTGGAATGCCAGGTGCTTCCACCTGCAGTTCTGTACAGTGACCCTCTAGTCTTACTGGAGTTCAGTTTATATGCCAAATCATATTTAATGATTTTTTTAAAGTCAAACATTAATTTTATTATATAGGTTTTCCTATATGATAAAAAATTTGTCTTTCCTCTGACAAGGATTTTAATTGCAGAAATCAGGCCTGTATATTTACATTGAGTCTACATCTATCCAACTATACATTTCATTAGAAATTCCAGTTATTACTAATCTATCTTGAAAAGTTGGAAGCTGAGGGTTAGAGCCATTTTCTGTAAAACATTTTTATTATTCCTTTAATTTGCAGAATAAATCTGGAAATCTTTTTAGTGTAGGCTTTTAATCAACACTTGCTATCACCCTACTCTCCTTAAGCCCTTTCTGCCCTAGCATGAAAAGAAAAATTGCCACACTAGGTTATGGCAATAATTCCATTATTTCAAAAAGCTCTCTTTCAATATTTGACAAAGTATCAAGTGAAAAACCTTCAGTGTACCCAAAGATTTAAGACTTTGTTAGCTAAATCTAAACCTACGCTGAGATATCATGTTGACCTTGACTTCTAAGGGAAAGATGACCTTCACTTAAAGCATGCTCTAGCAGGAGTTAAGATGACTTGGATCCTTAAAAATCCGACTCACACATTAGGTTGCTCAGATTTTTGCCACTGTATCCTTCTTTGGCAAGGGAGGAATGTCTACCAAACAAGTGCAAAAAGACACCAGTATGACATCAGAAAAGGTGACAGGATGAGGAACCAAAAGGCAAATTCTAAGGATTTTCCATCTTTATTACTCAGGATTGTTTCAGGGAAGAGAATGATGTGTCTGAGATAGTTAAGCAAAAGGAACCAGCAGAAGACAGGGAGAAACAGGCACAATATGAAGATGAAAAAAAAAATAATCAATGAAGAAGGACTCGTTGCTATGTCTTTCTGTATTTTCTTAACAATTATGTTTGGACCAATGTGCTTATGAAGAATGATGCACTCCCTTTTCTGAAACAACAGTCATAAGGAAGAAAACACTCTTTCAAAGGTGTTCAGGATCTCAGTCAAAAAAATGTTGAAGTTCTTCACATTTCAAAAATTTTTGAGTTGAGAAAGTGTGTTAGTACACTCCCCAGGTCTGGATGTACAATAAACCACTCATTCCCTGTTCTGCTATGAGAAACCTCATGTCCTTCTATAGGCTGCCTCCAAAGCCTGTGTAGTGAAACAGTTTGCTGTGACTGTACCTGTACCTATCCTGAATCTGGTTCTCTGCTCAGCTACACACTGTGAGTTCAAATCTACTAGTGACAAAAATATCATGGATACCAACAGTTTCTGCTGTATCTTTCTGTTTCAGTAAGAAAATGTATTTAACTGCAGGGTACTTCAACAGAGGATGTTCTTGCTGACTTGTACATAACCCGGGGGATTTCATGCAGGAAATTGGTGCAGATTACATGAAATTGAAAATAAGTGAATGAGAAATTTGGAGAGCTGGTATGAGACAGAATGGATATAGAGATGTGGTGCAAGCAGGCATTCAGAAGGTGACACTGAGATACATATGGAAAAAGAAAGATAAATAGATAGGAACCCTACATGTCTAAGGACAGACAAAGGATCCAGTTTCTTGGATTTCTGTTTGTCCTTGCCCAATCCTCCTCTGTAGTCCTTTTCCCTTGTTCCATTGTATGTCTCCATGAAATGCAAAAGTTGTAGTTTGATAGCTCTGCTGTGTTGGGTTTCTACTCTTCAGAGTGAAGTAGCTGAAACTAATGGCTTCTGGGTTTTGATTGTAAGATTTGGGAGCTTGTGTCTGGGCATCCTTTCTGGAGAGGGCAGTTGGGTCTGCTCTGGACTAGGGTGGGCACAGGGATCAACCTGGGGATGAACGCTGGGTAGTCTGGGCTACAGTGCAACTTTGAGATCTCAGCTGATACAAGAGCATAGAAGAGCCAAGGAAATCAGTGTATCTGCCGGAGAAGCATAAGCACAGGATGTAACTGTGGCACACAGCTTCCTGCAGGCAGGTTTCTAGCATTTCTGACCAGGTGGCCAGAGAATGCTTATATTTCATCACCTGAAAATTAGGCATCTGCAGAAAATCAGGAACTGCATCATCCTGCAGAAAATTGCTTCATACCAGTTGTTGTGGGTTTCTTTTCTGATTTTTTGGGGGTGTGTGTTTTTTGTTTTTTGTTTTAACTGAGACTGGCAAAAGTATCATATCAGCATCCTGGAGGAGATATGCTTGGGGTCTATACTGTGAAAAAAAGGGGAAGATCAAGGGAAGAAAGAACCTCAGAAGAAAAAAGAAAATAGAAACAAAGATATTTCTGGTAGGGATGCTGCCATTGTACAGTGTCAGCACAATGGTGTCCTGACTATTATCTAGATATCAGCCTAATACAAATGGTAAGTGAAAATTATAACTGATAAAAAGACAGTGGTGGAGAGAAGACATTCTCAGAAATAAAACAAATTGCCATGATTGTGAAAGATTAACATTTTTCTTATTAAATGATGAGCTTGCTTTTTAATATCAGTGTTATAATAGACGGTACTATGAATCTCTCTATCATACCTAAAGCACTGTTAATTTATCTTTCATGAATACATTAGAAGAGAAGGTTTTCCCATAGGCAAACACACCATACCATATTTGCAAATGTCTTACATAATGATGCAAACACTATGCATAGAGAGTAGCAGTATTATCGTGGAAGGGAGAAACAGCACATGCACAAAAAGACTTTAATTCCATTTCAAGAAATACTTAAACCAACAAAATAAAGTCCAATGTACTGTATAGAAATCTTGCAGTTGAGGAAAAGGTTGCTGGTTAAATTTATTCTTTAGCTTAAATTCAGCTATTTGTAATAAGGAGTTGATGAGTGTAGATAGAGTGAATGATTTGTTAACACACTGATTGCATTTAAAATAAAACACTGTTCATTTTACAGTCGTATCTGCTAGCAAATTCCTAAATATCTACTTATTTGGGAAAGAGAGCATGCACTGTACTCTGCCTAAAAAAAAATCTTAGTGATATACTGCAGTATGGAAATTAAATTGGAAATCACAGTCACAGACACAAAATAAATAGTAGTCATTTTATTTAGCTTGTTACCATCTAGTCTAGTCCAAGAACATTACCTTAACGGCAGACTCGGAATTCATGAAGAGTTACATAAGGGCCCTGTTGTCAAACATAAAAACAACCCATTTAGTGTCTGTTTTGCATCTACACAGGAAGTTTTCTTTCATTATCCAGCAGCCCCTAGATCTTATTATAGCCATTGTTTAATTTGTGCTCTGTTTTACGAGTGACACTTGTACAGGCCTCATGGGGCTGCTGACAGAAGTGTGGCTGTCTCCTTCCCTTGTGTCAATTCTTTTGTGAACCTTTATAATTAGCCACTTAACAAATTGAGGAAAATGAATCTGTGGTTGTGAAGTGCTCACTGGTGCTAAGTCAACCATGTGACAGTCCAAGCTGATATGTAAAAAGTCATAGTACTCAGCTGCACAAAGGGTTAACAAAACCTCATTATGGTAGGTTAATAAACAGAAATGAGGTATGTGATCACCAAGAGACACTAGAAAAGTTAGAACCACTTCCTGCCATTATAATATATATAATTGTTTGTTTCACCTCTTGTGGGGTTTTTTTTGGGGGGGCGGGAATTACCAAATTACATAACAGTGAGTCACATATCATGGCTTAAAGCCTATTCTGTCCAACTCCCAGTGTTTTATCTATGGCATTTTATAGGCAAAATAGCAACTCAGCAGTTGTGTCTCACAGAGAAAAACGTGTCCCAGCTTTTAGCATGTCAGATTTCCTATGTTCCCCTAAGATACACCACAGTTTATTTCATGACATTACCTTCAATAAGTAGTGCTGTTTCTAACAAAAAAATATAGTCTGTACCCATGCACAGCTTTTCCCTAAAAATATATACTTTTATTTACTTTTTTCAAAACATTCAGGTTGGAGTTTTTTTGTCATGTCAACTGAAAAACAAGATCCTGTTCCTGTTTTTAGTAATCAAAACATGACATTTTATTTTCTGTATTTTTCTGTGCAAGAAATGGTGTCTTAAAAAAAACAAACAGATAATATTTTTTGGTCACAAATCTTTTTACTGGGATATTTTTAATAGGATTATTATTTAGTGGTTTTATTGTCATATTAACTATATGTAAAAAGATTCAATGGTGTTAATTTCATGTCTATACATATATATACACACACATGCCCTTGCATGCATTGATATGGATCTGTGGGTGTTCACCCAGAGTTCACTCTGCTCACAGCTCTTAATGTACCTAAAGGTGTGGAAACTGATTCACGTGAAGTGCATCTTGCTTACTGCAGAGGCAGCCTTTGAACCAGGAGTAGGAACCAGAGTCTTCCCCCTTCTCAGGTGGGTGATTTAGCTACTGAGCCCGATTAGTCATGACATCTTCTTCACTGTAGTGGGAGGACACCAGGAAGGGAAGTGGAGGAGGCCCTCCCTTCTTAGCCTGAACAGATGGTTGCTCATTGATTAGGGTGTCCCTTGAGAGCTGGGAATGGTGGGTTTGAACCTCTGCCAATGAAAGGGGAATTAAATCCACATCTTCTTTAAAGTGCATCTTCTAGCTACTAACGGGAAACCTGCGCTGTGAAGACATTTTGGAAGAAAGACTGATTTTTGAAAGGGATATAATGCAGTTATCTTATGAGTTCAGGCTGATGTGGGCTCTTCATTGAGCAGGCTCTTGCACATGTCTGGGACATGAAACACATTTCTCTTCTACATTTTTCAGTTTAGCCAGCCAGGGCAGTGTGATCCCCTGTAAACTGGCACTGGAGGTTTTTGTTCTGATCACACTGTTGACATGGAATAGCTAACATAATTCAGGTGCTTTGGAGGGGTTTAAATTCAGAACATGGCTCTGTGGATTTCACTTCAAGCTCTTATATATCTAAATTTTACATTTTCAAAATTAATTCTATACAATGGAAAAGCTCACCAGCAGCGAATCCAGCTATGGAAGCACACACTTTTATCTGTATATATTGTGTGTGTATGGGCAGCCTCATACCAACAGAACATATACAGATTTTAAGAGCCAAGACCAGCATTAGAGTAAAGAAAGTCCATCTGGAGCAGAGAGAGATGTAAATTTTATGTGTCTGTGCTCATTGGGTAGCAGAAGAAAATCTAAGGGGCCTCTGTTTCCATCCAGTGTCTAGTGACTCCAAGAAGTTCTGCAAGAAGGAGGAGCACACTTCCCAGTGCCCACTCAAATTCTAACCTCAGTGGCTGCACAGCCCAGTGGCATGTGCTGGTACAGGAGACACTTGACTCCTGGACACAGACAGCAGCAATCAAGGGCAGGGGCTGTGCATGTCATAAAATAAGCTGGCACATAACAGGATATGCAGCATTTTAGCTCTCTTCCAGCCTCTCAATGACTCACATTGCATCACCACATGTCATGGCATTCTTCCTTGGTCAGTGTCAGCTGGGCAGCCCTCACAGGCTGGAAAATGCTTAAAATGGACAGTTCAGTACATATCACTCCTAAGGAGAAAACAAGGCTGGTAGACAGAGGAGGCACATAGATGAGACTGTGGTGGGACATGTTGGGATTGGCTGTGGCAGAGTAGACACATACACAGATTTTTATCACTGATTATAGCAATGAACATGATGTAAACAGCTCCACATGCTGAAGGGATAAAAACAAAACATGCAGGTGAGCAAAATACCATACACCACTGTAGAAAACAAGTTGGTATGGACATTTGAGGAGGGATCTAGGAGAGCAGAATCTGAAGCAAGAGAGATGAGGAATAAGACTCACATGCCCCACTGGTAGTGGCACACATACTAGCGAGCTGTGTAGGGGATAGCAGGTCCTTGTCTTAGCAAAAATCCTGCCTTACAATCCCCTTCTGGAACAGAGTCTTTAGAAGCTTACCACTTCTTTTATCTTCTGAGTCATAAACTCCTCTGAGATTAATGAGGGAGATAGAAGTATTATTTTCTCTGAATGCAGTAGGTACCTACATTTTCTAATTTGGTGTTATTCCACCTGAATACAGAGAATTAAATCAAAGAGGCTTCTAGGGTAAAAGCAAGCTAGAAACAAAACAACAAACATGAGCTATCTCCAGAGAAAAGCCAAGTTAGGAGGAAGAAGGCAGGGAGCTATTAACTGCAAGATGGGCACTTGCTTGTCTCCAGCCAGGCTAACAGTGTGTTTTGCCTGACAAAAGCCTCAGAGAAAAAGAAAACTAAATTATTTAGAAAAGAAATAAATCCCTGGCTAAAGAAGGGAGTGTTTATTTATATGAAAATGCTGCAGGGAGGTAGTGAAAGTAGGGGACACTGCAACTGCCTGTATCTCCTAGGCAAGGAAAGGGGTGTCCACTATGAAAGAAAAAGTTAACAAAACTCCCAGGAATAAGCAAGATTCAGAAACAGGCCTTCCACTGTTTTATCTCCCTTCTCAGAAAGCTGTGTACTCTGCAATGAATAAATTGCAGAAGCAACCTTGCAGGCGCCAAATATGGCTGGATTTGCTGCTTTTTCACAGGTGAAAAACAGAGGGTTGTAGCCCAGTGATCTAGTCTAGGGACTGTGCAAAAGTATATCTGAAGAGGGGCTGAGAAAGCTCTCACTAGCTGGATGCATTTGGGAGAGATGAAAAGAGTCTAAAATAAAGCTTGCTGTAGCAGCAGTAGACTCACTTTTAACTGCTGAAATTTGTGCTGTTTTGCTTCTCTCAGATTCTGTTGTGGATCTGAGAGGAACAGATGCCATATAAGCTGGTAGCAGTGGTGTCTTCCATGCTTTTGTAACTGTACAAATTGCCAGGAGGCATGAGAATATCACAAAGACACAGAAGCAGCAAAAATAATGCCTTGGCTTCCCACATGCTTTGGAAATAACAAGAAGTCATGCTGGAGACTTGCAATGATTTGGAGGCCCTGGAAGGTGAAAGATATTTTAATGAGAGTTCATTAGGGCTTTGAACATTCATTGACCTGATAAGCACCTTCACTTCTAAACAACTATTGAAATCCACTGCAAATCCATAATAAACCAAAAGTGGCTGCTGATTTAGTGCCATCTATAGCCTACAAGATACATATGCATCACAGGAACCTTTTCTGCACTTACCTATTGGAAGCCTCAGCATTTAAACCATGATTAAAAGAAGAAGATAGTAACATTTGAATCTTAAATATATTCTGACCATGGGAAAAGGCAATATGTTTCAGAGAATGAGATGCTGAAGATTCCTCTGCTACAAAATCCCTCATGCTTATTCTGTGATTACAGAGTATTTATACCATTTTGATCCTCAACCTGTCACATAAACACTGTAATCCCTTCTAAAAAAATTAAAATATAAACGCACATATAAAATGGAAATGCACAAATACACACACACCCCTAAATGTATAGTTTTACTTTCACCATTTAGTTGTTGCATTACTGAGCTGTATTGACTCCTATCTCTATTAAGTGTGCAGCTTACACATAATTTGCTCTGTGTTAATAATTCCCCTTGGAAAGTTGAAATTTTAAATAAAATGGCCAGAATACATGACCATGATGAACTGATAGAAATTAGATATATTGTTTAGGTGAGAGGCACTACTAAACTATTCTAAAATGCAATATTTAACCAATTTTAAAGAAGTATCACAGCAATAGATCAGCAGCATCTCACATCAATACATAAGTGTATTTTTGATATTGCTCATTGTGCTGTTACAAGAACAAATCTGCATCCAAAATTTTGCTCCTCCCTCCTCCACCTAACTTTAATATGATACTGACATGCAAAGGGAAATTTCAATTCTCTGGACTCGATTTTACTGTCGGTGCTGTTAGTGGAAATTATTCAGGAGGAAGCAGGATTGTTCAGGATTCACACTGGCTAATCAAGAAATCATGACTGTCCTTTGTGCTTCCTTTCAGAAGGAACTCTGTTGTATTTGGTAAGATTCCCTTGCAGTGATATCCTTTAGATAGAACTTCAAAAAGTCAAGCAAAAAGAAGGAGGAACCTTAAGCTTTTCCTGTCTGTTCAGCTGCATCTACTCTGCAATATGTACTATTTGTGTGACTACTCATTAAAAAATCATTGAAAATCTTCAGACCACGAAGCTATTCAAAACCAGAAACAAATAATCCAAATCAATGTATCTGTTTTGCCAGTAACAGGAATAAAAGCATTTGGCATATTCTTTGTAAAAATGCAACAACAATGTAACAACAACAATCATTGTTTATTAATCTCTTTATGCACTTGAATTAGTGGTCTAAGTACTTATAGTCTCTAATAAACATACAACTGCTTCTATCAGTTTCTCTCTAATTTGTATCAGTTAAAAGGAAAAGGTTGCTTTGCTTATAAGGATAATATAGAAGTAACCTCTTTGGTTAAAGATTAAAGGGCATCTGTGCCAGCACTGCATGAATAAAGGCATAAGTTAAATACACTGGATCCAGTTTTATTTCACAGCTTTTTACACACAAATAAAAACTGTATGTGTACATACGAATTTTAAGCGTGCCATTAAAGGCATTCTTCAGCTAGAATGAGTTGTATTTGTCATCTGGTACAAAGCCCCTTTCAGAGAAATTGTTGATTTTTTCACAGAGGCTCCTATACTTTTCATTCCTTTTGTATTATTTCAATCAGCAATGGATATACATCTTTGTTAGCCTAATTTGGGGACCTACAAAGCAGGAAGAAGGAAAGCACAAAGGAACACACTTGACATATTGGTCTATTTGCTACCTCTTTTAAGCTCAATGCATACTAATGAAAGTGATCCAAACTATTTTTCTCCACTCCTCACATAACAAGCATAATAATAAATGAATATTTAAACTAGCTGCAAATATATTAAGTGGAAACAAATAGGTTTCATTTGTAACAAGTGCACACAGGTTAATTAACAAGAAGGAGCTTTTGTGTTGAAACAAGGCTCCCTGATGCTGTACATGCAGGTGCCGTTAAGGGCCAATTGAGCTCTATAGGATAATTATGAAGTACCATTGTGCTCTACCGTTTGTTAACAAAGTGCTGCCTGCAATTTGCCTAAACCTATAAACCATCATCTGTGATCCTCAGCAGCAATTAAGTGACAAACATCTTCTCATCGGAGACTTGGGAAAACAAAAGAGACATGATAGCATTTAAGGAGCCAGATGGATATTTCAGAATGTCAACCCTGACAGCCTCCCTTTCAACAACAAAATATAAAACGGGAGCCTGCTTGGTACCATGCTGAGGGGAAGAAGGGAGAAGTCACATCCAAATTATTAAGAGGAAGGTGTTAGCAATCACAGGATTGCTCGTTTGAACAGCTCTTAGTGGGAAAGCCTTGGACTGGCAAACAAGCATAAGATAAAACCCTTTCCCTCTGAAAGCAGCTGTGGCTACAGCTCTGTTGAGTCTAGGTTGTTTTTTAGGTTTGGGGATTTTTTCTCTTTTTAATTCTTCTTTCCAACATCCTCTTCCTTCCTTCTGTCTTCACATAAGAGGATTTTCTTCCAATGAATAAAAGTATAAAAATTCTCTTTTCTAAGAAGAGGACAAACCAACAGGCAGAATTTTCTCCAGGGCATAAGTTACTAATTAGTTCTGCAAAAATAGCCTATATTAGGAAAAATGATGGATCAGCACAAAGAGGCATTTTAAAACAAGAGATCTACTGTAAAATAATTGATCTAAAAGTTTTGAGGATGTAATCTTTAAAACGCTTCTGTAAGCTCAGCAATAATTCCAGAAGCTATAAACTTTATACAGGCTTGTTTGAATTAGTTCAATTAATTGCCTGGTTGGGAGACCCTCCAAAACTTGGGGAAGCTCTTGTTTTCATAGATAAGGATCTTCTGGGCATTTTGTTGCCTACATTAAATGATGTTGTCTAGCTGATCTGTGTAATTGGTAGAGCTAAAAGGCTATTCAGTAACATGAAAAAAAAATTATAAATGCATGAGTTTCACTAGCTAGCCTACATTTTTTCCCCTATTGCCAAAACAGCAGCATTTACAAATGTTGTCTGTAACCATTTTGAAGCTACAGCTGAGTGTGTTTTAATATACCATCAGGTCAACAGCTCTCTTGAAAGAAAAAATCAACCCAGGGCCAAACAGTCAGACGGGCCTAATTAAGTACTTCAGGAGTCAGAGGAGTGCTCAGATAACTACAGCTGACTTGACCCTTTTCTTTGTACTTCACTGGGTTTCTGTATACCTTTGCCACTCTCCTTTGGATTTATGTTTTTATGAATTATTTAAAAAAGGCAACTTCAGATCTACAATTAGTTTTCAAGGAAACAGATGTGAGAAAATAATCACAACTTAAACAGCTTAAAAACGGCTCTGATCTTGACAGAATGCAAAATGCCAGGTTTCCAGGACCGCAGAATTCATCACTTGGCAAAAGTGTCATTAATCCCTGCCTGCTTTGGCTGCTTTCTGGCCTTTTCTTGCAGTGCTCTGTCAAATGTCACAGATCACCTGGAAATCTAACAGTCATGGCAGATTTGGGGTTTTTTTCTTTAATGGAGGTGGGAGGGGGGTAGTGAACTGTTTCAATTTTAAGAAAAAAAAAAAGGAGATAAAACAAAGATAATCCATCTAAGCATGTTTTAGCTTTGTATAACATTACACCATGTTGTGATGGGAAAATCATGATAAAGCATTTTGTCATGCTGGGGATATTATATTTGTTTTCCACTGTGTATTTAACAAATACAAGACTGATTAAATTGAGAGAATGGAGTTCTTTTGTCACCTCCAGTGGTAGCCTCAATGACCCAAGATTCATGAGCTGATTTCCACTTTTCCTCCTGAAAAAATTTTACCCTTTACCTTAAGAGAAGTCCTGCAATGTTTGAAGATGGATCCTGCAGCTTTTCTTTAGGCAGATTGCTGAAGGCTTCTCCCAACACCATGAGCATCACTGGGCAATCTTCCATCAGTTCCAGCAAATGTGCACCCCAGCCTAACCCACTTGGCACAGCAAGGCTTTGAAGTCTCATTCTGGGACACTTGGACTTCAAAGTATAAATAGAGAAAAAAGCTAGTCCCACGTACAAGGAGAGATGTACCCATGGAAGTGTGAGTTGTAGCCACTGGCTACACAGAGAGGCACTCAGTGTCTGAGATTCCAAAACCTGGGGACAGTAGAAACTAAATAATTTCAAAAATTTTGTTTAATTTACTTTACTCTTCTCTTGTAGCTAGACAAGGCCTTCACTGCTATTTTTAAGATGCAGATCAAAGAATGTGAGGTTAAATGAACACACTTAATCTAATGATTTGCTACGTGAGCAGAATTGACACATTTTGTCCCTGTGTTTATCTTCTATTCTTTGCATTTCACTCTGATTATGTGTCTTAAAAGTGGGTACATTATGATCCATGATACTGGTGAGTTTATGAGAACTATAGACACCTCAAGCTTTTGTAGGATCTCAGGTAACTGGAAACAAAGCATTTCACGGCAAGCCTGCAAAGCCTAATTCCATATTCAAACGTATAACAGAGGTGTATTTGCTAGAATGTTCTGACTTTCATTATAATTCTTCATCTTAAATGACCTTGGAGACTAACTCTTGTTTCAAGCAAATTCTAGGAAGATCTTCAAGTGACCTGGCCTTGTATTAACACAAAGCTGAGCTCTGAATACAATTTAAAATACACCTGTGCAGCAATACAGTTACCTCAGCAAACCTCTCTACCTTGGCTAAGGACACAACGAAAATGTATAATACTGAGTTACAATTATTCATATGTAATTGTCTCTGTTATCAAGCTTTTTATAATTTAGAATTTTCTCTACTGGATTTAACAGGAAATATCTTTTTGTATGCAAATATCACCTAAACTTTGATAAGAACTAGATTCATTGATAGATTTTTGGAACAATAGCTGAAAGAGTCATTCATCTCTATGTGACTAAGTGACAACAATTTTGAAAGCCTAATGAAAGGGATGTGTTATTTGAACATCTTTTCAGTATTTAGTTTGCTACTCTACTCAATTAATTGCTAGTTAGGCAAATTCCATTCTGTACTTACAAGATGTTTTTTCCCACCAAAATTAAATTAAAAAAAGAATACCTACCGTTATTGTTTTATTCTCTGCTGGCTAGACCATTTAGAATATTATACTCCATTAATTTATAAACATATGGATTGTCACAGCCTACACAAAATAAATGTCAAGCACTGTGAAAGAAAAATAGAGCTTACAACAAGAGGTTTTTAACCTAATTAGCATAACTAAGCATAAAAAATAAATGATCGGAGAGTAAAATGTGAAAAATAATTGAAAACAATGGCTACGTTTTAGGGCTGTGCAAATCAGATCAATGGTTTGTCTTACATCATTAAGGTCCAAAGAAGAAGGATGGTAAATAAATGGGAAATAAGTATTGCAAAGATGTGTTTTGGGAACTTACATCGAGAGTATGCAACCCAAATTACCCAAGTGGATTTAAATATTTGAGTTTTATTTAGATCTCCTGCCTATATTGGCTAGGAGGAGAGTTAATAACAATCCATTCACGCAGTCCTTACACATAAGAGCAGGCAGCACCACTAGACAGCGATGTGGAAGTCAATTAGTGGTAACATGCACAGGTACTGTGTTTCCCCAGGGGTTCCTAACATCTCAAAATGCAGCAGTGAGAGCAGAGAAAGGTGATCAAGACCGACAGAAGAACTTTTTTAAACTGATTGGTTGATATAAGCATAATAATAAGTAGAGTTTTAGGAGCCTGGCAGCATGAAAACAAAAGGAACTCAAGAGAAAGGTTAGGTCTAGTCTGGCTCCCATTTGAAATGATGCATAAAGTATCTTTCTTGCCATATAATCCTCCCGAATGAAATCAGAAAACAGTGCATTTGTCCCTAAGACATTTTCCAAATAATTCATCTTAGAATTTCTGCTTTGGGAACAAAATCTGTAACACTATTCTACCGTGACTTAGGGTCACTTACCAGAACAAATAGTTGAAGCCGATGTGATTTTTTTAAAAGTAATTTGCCTCCACGAGAAAAAATGCATTTATTTCTAGAGCATCTGCTCTTCCCTGCTGCTTCTACAAAACAATACTTATTATTAGAGAATAGCTACGGAAAATTAGGCAGCTAAAATGGAATTTATCCAACTTGGAATCCGAGGAGAGGAAGCTTAAATGGAATTTACCCGACTTGGAATTTGAGGAGAAATGTATATTTAACATTTGTCCGGGGATTAGTGTAGCAGGATTACCATGTTATTCAGAGCCACGCCAACTTCTTCCAGTTTAGTTGACTTGAATATAAGAAACAGATGTTGGGCCAGCACTCAGAAGCTCAGCAAACTTCCCCGACAGAGAAAAAAAAATATTCCATTTCTTTGTCCCTCGCCCCAGACAAAATGCCTTACACTGTACCATCCTCTACGTCAAGGTGTGGGAAGGCATTCCGTGGGAAGCAGTCGCTGAAGGACATTTTCCGAGAAGGATAAAGGAAAGAGCAGGGCACTTTTCAGGCCTGGAGGAAGGAAGTTCAGCATCAGGCGCTGGCCGGGCCGGGTGCGGCGAGCGGAGGCGCCAGGAGGTGGCGCGGTCCCTGCGCGGATTGAGCGGGATGCTGCCGGGATTCTGCCGGGATGCTGCCGGGATGCGGCCGGGATGCGGCCGGGATGCGGCCGGGATGCTGCGAGGATGCTGCCGGGATGCTGCGGGGATGCTGCGGGGATGCGGCCGGGATGCGGCCGGGATGCTGCGGCGATGCTGCCGGGATGCTGCCGGGATGCTGCCGGGATGCTGCCGGAGCGCTCGGCTACAGGCGCACGGAGCCGCCGCTCACGGGGCTGCCCTCCCTGCTGGTGCCCTGGTGCACCGCCACCAAAGGCGCTTGTTGGCTCTCGGCAACTTCAGCAGTACCACCTACCTAGGGTTTAGTATCAGTCCTCCAACGCATCGTGCAATTTTTTTTCCCTTAATTTCCACTACGGAGGTTAGCAATTTCGGTTTTGGTTGCAGAGCAAAATAATCAACATTGTCTTTCACTGTTATCGGAGTCGTGCTGCCTTTCAGTCATTATGGACCTGCTCCTGGAGCTCTGGAGTCAGTAGGAATTTTGCACAGTTGTCCCAAAGTGGTTAGGTGCGGTCTTAGCGTTACTTCATATTAATTTGTTCCACTTTGTACACTTCAAATATGGGAATATTTTGTGAGGGAGCTGCCAGGCTATCTGTGATATATAGACTATATATTAAACAAGGAGGCCTCACTTTGGGGTAACAAGGCTGCTACCTTTTGCCAGTCTCATGTATTCCCAAAAATTTAAGGACACATTCCTGAAACTTGTCATCAGTTGCATTCACATTTTTCCCTGATCTCTTTCTGCAATGACCAGGATGCAAAAAGCATTGTAGTTCTTTCTTCTCTTACTTTTGGAAGTTTTACACAAAGTATGCTGTTTAAACACAAATCAATCTGACTGTTCAATGGTCGAGTCTATTTCCTACAGAAATAGGGATCTTTTAATTTGCTCTTAAATTGCCTTTCAATGAAATATTACCTCCATGTAAGAGCAATATAGTGCAGGGAACGGCTACTTCATTTTGTCTCTGAATTTGATTTCTTTAACTGCACTTTTGTAATTTGATAAGCCTGTATGCTTTAGCAAAGGCCATCTACAAGGCAAGAAAATGCAACATGAAGTATACGCTGTACTTTACCTACTCTGCTAATAGAGTGCTGAAAGACAGTAAAAACTTACTTTTATTCTTCAGATAGCCTCAAATGCAAAATTTAACCTTGGAAAGAAAAAAAACAGGTGAGAACATAGGTGATTTACTTTAGCTCTTAGATCAGATTGAAATACTCAACAGAACCAGCAGTGTGCCCAGGTGGCCAAGAATGCCATGGCATCCTGGCCTGTATCAGCAATGGTGTGGCCAGCAGGGCCAGGGCAGGGATTGTCCCCCTGTATTTGGCACTGGTGAGGCTGCACCTCAGGTGCTGTGTTCAGTTCAAGGTCCCTCAGTTCAGGAAGAACACTGAGGTGCTGGAGCATGTCCAGAGAAGAGCAACAGAGCTGGTGAAGAGTCTGGAGCACAAGTCTGATGAGAGCAGCTGGGGGAGCTGGGGTTGTTTAGCCTGGAGAAAAGGAGGCTCATTAGGAACCTTATTGTTCTCTAAAGCTCTCTGATAGGAGGGGGTTGTGATGTGGGGGTCAGTCTCTTCTCCCAGGTAACAAGCAATAGGACAAGAGGAAGTGGTGATCTGAGGTTGGACCAGTGGAGGTTTAAACTGAGTATTAGGAAAAGTATTTCACTGAAAGATCTGGGAAGTCACCATCCCTGGTGGTATTTAGAGGTGTATATGGGGCCCTTGGGGCCATAGTTTAGTGGTGGACTTAGCAGTGCTAAGTCTGAGCTGGACTCAACCTAAAGCTCTTTTCAAAGATAAATGATTCTATGACTCTATGATAGAATGACCTAAGGTATTAAAAAGTTGTCTTGCAAAATTATTCTGCACTCCTATTTTCACAATTACTGGATCTATTAGAGACCTAAAAAAGAAAAAGTTAAATAAAATTTGATTGTAAATCTGAAATAAACAGTCTGGAATTTTTGTTTTGAAATTGTAATACCTGCCATATGAGCTCTTTAGAGAAAAAAAAAAGACATGAGTTTCTACATCAAGTAAAAGTCTGAGTTATGCACTTCAGACTGTTTCACTCAGTTTTAGAAAGTCTTACATTTATACTGTGTAAAAGTTTCTCTTTCTCTCTACAGCCTGTTGAGAAGAACTGTTTAAAAGTATGAGGCACTAAGTCAGATATTCAGAAGTCCTTTATCTTCAGCTCTGCTTGGCTTAATTGGAGTAAAGTACCATTTTTTCCTCTATAATCCCTCAAGCAACTCCATGTGGAAAACATCTCTTGTGCTTTGTGAATAAATCTGGAGGGTTCATACTGTGAAGTGGAAGCAATTGGACATTTTTTATTTAAAGAAAGAGTGAAAAAACCTCTAGATAAGAAACCAGATTAACTAAATTAAGCTGGGTAATGAACAGAACTGTCTTTCCTGTCTCTATCTCTTGGAGAACTCAGGTTCCTTCCTTTCATTTTAATACAAAATTCAAACTCCTTACTGAAATTATTGGACAAGAATTTCTGTGAAATGTGTAGGCTTCAGTGAAACATGTTTTTAAAAATTTGTAACAAATAAAAACCAGGACTGCCGATACCTCACAGTGGCATCTCCAAGTTCACTTCAATCCCTGTTGAAAATACCTAAGTATCATCAGTGCAGATGTGTATCTCTGGAATCCCTGACACACTTCTGACCACCTAGGTGCTGCTTTGTTTTTATTCCTGGAAATGAGCTGGATTTTACACTTAATAAGATATTGAATATTACTGTCATGTCTCTTCTCATTACCCTACCATTTGTATCAGATGACTAGCATGAGCAGGATGAAGACCTTGAAAGCAGATGAAGTTTTGTTTAACATCAGATACTGGATTAAGTATGCCAAGGAAGAAATAATTTTTAAAAATACTATTTTACCATTCTTTTTAACTTAAGATGCTTAGGCAAGATCCCTATGCATTACAAAATTCAACTAATATAAGCCTTACAGATCAGCAAATCCTCTTCATGAGAGTGCCTCCTAAAAGCTGACTGACCATTATTTCCAGCTGTGTTCTCCATTTGTTTTAAAACTAGAACTTTTATTGTAATTGTAACAATGTACTGTGCAATTAGTATAATCTCATAATTTAAGGATGAATTAACACCATTTAACTTAATTAAAAATAAAAACAATCAATACAGAAACTAATTACTCTTTGTAAATGTATAGTTGCCAAACAACTTGCTTTTAGAAATCTGAAGTTAAAAATGTTATGCTAATGATTAAATTTTTGAGCTATGATGAGCCAGTGAAAAAACAATTGTCAACGGGGGAAGTCTCATCTCTCTGGACCAGCCCCAAACCAGCTCTCAACAAAGATGTGTTTTCTTTTCCACTTACTGCCTCTAAAGCCAAACCTGAAGACAGATAGGAGCATCCTTAGCCAGTTGTTGCTGCAGGGACAAAAGGTGCAGGAAGTCACTTGAATAACTCAGCCCAAAGCCAGCTAGAAATCCCCTGCCCATGGCACATGGCTTAGTGAGCAGAGCACCACCTGCCACAGATGCTGGCACTTCTGAGCAGTTTTCAAGGTTGCCCCATATCAAATGCATTGCAGCAGTCAAGTCAGGAGGTACCAAAAGCACAGATCCTCTGAGACTGCTCATCAAGATAGGAAAGTTCCTATTATCTGGCTGCCTGGGGCAACCAAAACCCCACTTAATTACTGCCCTTCAGACAAGGTGGAGACCTGCATTTATAAACTATATGTGCACTGATTGAGCAGCACATAAAGCTGAAACAGAAAACTGGCTCACTGCATCAGAGTTTCCAAGTACATGTCCTCGAAGAGCAGAGAACTGTTAGGGGAGGCTGCCATTCTGCCAGCTCTTTTTTTCCCAAGTTTGTCTTCTTGATGCAGACAGCCAGTCACCACTGAAATTCCATTTCAGAAAGTGGGGATTTTGGCTGGCTCCCCAAAAATATGAGCCATTCACACCTTCCTCTCCAAGAACAAATCTCTGGTCCATACTGTTTTTGAATAAGACAAAATACTTCTTTTTCTCCTAAGCCATTATAATTGCATCTGTATGACTTGATCTCTAGGCAAAATATCCCAAGCTGTTACTAGGTAGCCTGTGCTTTCCCTAGGTAAAGGAACTATAATGTGAAGTCACAGTATCTCGTTGATCAATCAGGACTGCCAAGTTATTGTCAGTACAGCAACAGTATTATTTGTAAAGAATATTAATTTTGATCTGTATATGTGCCTTATAGTCAGTAGCCCAAATGTCTTCTTCAACTAAAATGAAAATATCAGTTTTCAGAATGTGTTTTTACACAAAAAAGAGCTTCTTTTAGTACTGAGGTAACTGATTGGCTGTGTAATTTCCCATATTGCTGCTTTTTCATAGGTGAATCAATTGACAACAAGAGAGAAAAATCAGGATGACTTTAACACCCTGTCATGGTATTTTGCTGCCTATTCCCCTGCATCTTCATTGCAGACTGGAGAAAATATGGAGGTATGGATGGAGCTGTGCAAGTTGACAGGTTAAGAACAGACTCATACACAAAAATTCTCACCTGACAACACTCTTCTTTATTACTTTGTCTCATTAGGATAATAAACCCATGTTCAGATTTGGTGCTTAGTAATCACCTGCATGCTTCCTCAACCCCAAGACTCCTGGTTAAAACAGTATTTGTTTCCAAAAGTCAGGGTTTGATCTGAGTTGTACAGGGGTCCAATTATCTAGTGTAGACTGACACAAAAGCCCTTCATCCTCAAAGCTGCAGCTATCAGCCTTAGTGTCTTGCTCTGGGCATATGGGGCTGTATGTAATGATGGCAATTGGTAATGCTGGATTTTGAAACTTGAGTGACACCACTATGAATCTGGAAAGAAAAAAAAAAAGAAAAAAAAAGAAAAAAAAAGCGAAAAAGGTATCCATCAAGGTACAGCATGGTTACACTGTCCACTTCCTTTTTGTTAATTTAGAGACTGTCTTAAATTATTAAAGTTAATCTCTCTTTTCTCTTATGAAACAATGACTTTTGTGTAATACTGCTGACTTCCACATTAACATTTTTGGCTGTTCACAGTTGGTTTTAAGAGGAAAGGCTTTGACTGAGACAAAATATAAGAAGATACTCATCAGACAAAACTGTCTTTTCCATGGAAGGTAAGTGTTCAAACACATACAACAAACAGACACATAAATTAATTTTGGGAACATAAATTTTGATGTACAATTCCACCTGATATATTCAAAAAACACTGTTATTATGTATGTGATTCAGACCCCTCACAAATATGAGAAGCGATGTTTTGGAAGGGATGTTTTGATGTATTATAAAGTGGGATTCACATTTTTACAATGCTTCCAGCATCCAAGACTTGCAAACGAGCTTTTCTTGGTCCATAAAAAACAAACATTCCCTCCACCTAAATAATTAGTGACATTTGAAAGGGAGGACAAGTTGTCAAAACTGCTCTATTCTTTGAGAAGAGCATAGGAAGACATTTATTTACCTCCCAACTACACGGTTGGTTTTCTCTGCAATTTGAGATCGCAGTGATATTGCTTTAGTTATCCCCTACAAACTAGCATTAATTATTCCTCACTCTTCTGATTTAACATTGCTTCTCCACGTGTACCACAAAAAGGACAAGCACAGCGGGATTTTACTCTGTCTCTGTTCCCCCTCTGTAATACATGTATCTCCTTACTGCATGTGCCTACTCCTTGATTTAAATGCTTCTTTTCTTCTAAGAGGCACAGGAAAAAAAGTCTAAGAAGGTTAGTAATTTCAGCTCAGAATGTGGGCAGCTGAAAGTACATGCTGTGCACCCTGTTCTGCAAACCACTGGGACAGATGTGCCGGGCAAAGCATGCAGGGTCACCCTGCATAGGAATTACTTCTATGTTAGCAAGGGAACTATGGCTTCTATGGCTTCTGTGTCAGCAAGCCTACTTAAGCTGACTCTCCAACGATTCTGTAGAGTACAACTATCAGCAGCAGACAGTGCCTATGTTAGACATGTCCAGGTTTTCCATGCTGCAATGAACAGAGGCTGTTATAAAATCACATCCTCTTCTTTTATCATTCAAAGAGCATCTACTACCATCTCCTTCTGACAGAAAAGAAAGTACCAAAGAAGGGGATGGAGAGATCTGATAAGAAAGACACATACAATAACTGGAAATCATTCTGCTAAGAAGAAATGAGATGAGTATCTCTGAGAAGAACTTACTCCACAATACCACAGGAAAGAAACACTGAGTAGCTTTTCAAAATATGTCAGGTTTTATTTTGCTAAGTGAATATGATACAGCAAAAGTTATACTTACTGAAAGATTTGTGCTCTGAAAGGGGAGATTCTCTTTCCTTCCAGTCCTTGCACTGACTTCATCTGGGATTCATCTCACCAGACATGGGCTGCCTCAAGCCAGACCTCCCAGGACAGTGTTCTAGGGGTAAACCTGTGGAGCACAGGGTGTGTCTGACATGTGGCTCCTCTCCTCTGAATCATAGAACTGTTATGGTTGGAAAAGACCTCCAAGATCTTCAAGTCCAACCTTTTACCAGCATAACAACTAAACCATGTCACTAAGTGCCACTTCCATGTCATTCATTGAACACTTCAAGGAATGGTGACTCCATCACTTCCCCAAGCAGCCCATTACAAAGCTTAACCACTCTTCCAGTGAAGCAATTCTTCCTAACAGAAACAAGCACAGCAGCATGCATGAACTGCAGTTTAGGAGAGTGTATTCCTTCCATTGATGTGCTTACATGTAGGCATCAACTACAGGCATTTTTACATTAAATGTATTGAGTAACCGTAGTTTTTCAGTTTGGCAAAAATGAGAATTCAGAGTTTCTGTTTTCAAATCAGAAGTCATTGTGGGGTTAGCTACTTTTTATGAAAAGTGCCATGACTGAAGTTGGGCTCATTGTAGTATTTGTTTTTTTTTCAACGCACAGTATGTAACAATGTTATAACAAAAATTAAGATCACGGCAAGCAAGCCTCAGAAATTATTTGCAACTACAAGACATGCAGAGGATATCTAACAGTCTGACAAAAGATAGGTCATTAATTGTATTTCCTTGAGTTATTGATAACCTTTAACTCATCAATAATGAGTGTGAGAAATGATGTATTCAGAGAGCAACTTCTATGTTCTGTTTATGCAACAGTATTTGATGATGAATGTGTTACAAAGAGGAACATCTGGGCATTCAGAGCTAAGGAAATTTCTGTGAAGGACTTAGAGGTCACCAGGAGAGAATAATACCATCCTACACATTTTTTTAACAGAATCCCTCCTGATTGTGTCAGGTTTTGGCTGCCAGTGAGTGTCAAAAAAAGCCCATAGAAATTATCTGAAACTATAGAATTGGAGCAGCACAGGACTGTTCCCTGGGGTAGGTGAAAATGTGTTTAGATTTGAAAGACACTTGTATTCTGGTTCTGTCCATTTATTTCTTCCCTTGTCCTGGCTAACATAGCCAGAACTACAATTAAGAAAAAATCATCCCCGTTAGAAGAGCTTTCTCTTGTAAAGGACTTGTTGGTTGAGACAAGAAAACCCTCAACCATCCCACCCAACCCCCAAAACCTTTCCTGGAAGTGAGCTAATTAAAGCACTTGCTTCAGCAGAGCAAAATCACTTCATTTTGATCTCTATAATTTTGACTTTCAAATTATATGTTTCCATAGAATTTCAGACTGCATTTTCCTGAGTGTCTGATTTCCTAGGAAATTATTTAAATTCCATCTTTTCATTTGAATTGGAAAGAGAAGGGAAATGAAATATAGTAATTCCTTACAGAATAATTTTGTAATTTCAACTATTACTAATCACTGGCAGGACTTCATAGGAATTATATCAGAAAGTGTTTTAAGAGAAAGATATATTTCTAGTGAGGGGAAGGTCTAGTAATAATAACATTTATTTGTGATACATTTTTTAATTGATGAGGAAATAATGATCAAAAAATTATTTTTCTATGCTGCTCTTGTTTCAAAAGAGCACTTGCATTCATGCTGGGGATCCTCTTGGAGCATTTTAAATCAAGACTATGTACAATACTTTAACTAAATAAAGTTCTTTCTGTCTGAAGTATTTTCTTATGCTCTGAATAGCATAAACACTATATCACTGAATTATTTTTGTAGGAATATCTAAGGAAGAAAACAGCAAAGCAAAACAAAAATTAATAGGAATGAAGCAGTATTAGAGAAATGTATAGGGCTATGGAAACAGTCCCACATGACAAGTTGCCTTTAGAAATTAAAATCTGAACACTGTATGGATGTTTCCACAGTAGTATCAACAGCCTGCATGAAAAAGGAAACGTGTCTAGCACTGTGGTTTTAATAGAAATAGAGGTGATGTTAATGTTGTGAATTGTATATAATCTCATTGTGTCATTATGCACAGATCATTAAGTGCCTGAGCAGCGTGTGCAATTTGAGGCTCAGGACACTTAAATCTCAGCAGAGAGGAGGAATCTATAACCATCTACTTCTCACAGCTGGCGTGCAACAGATGAAATCCTTCAGCTGTGTGCGCTTTGTGTCAGGCAGTCTCTCAGAACTGGAGAACTGGGCAGTTTGATTTCATAAGGAGCTCAATTCTCCTCCTTGGACCTAGGTACTATGCCTACGACCCATCACAGAAAACCTTTAAAAAGAGCTGCACCCCCAGGCACTGTTATTCATGGGGGGGAAACTGTCATTTTTAAGTTTTTTTTAAAAAGTAACATTAGGTTGTTTTCACAACATTTAGTGCCTTGCAGTAAAGAAACAGTGAGAAAAGATTTCAAAGTTCTGAAATAGGAATGAGGGAACTAAGAAATGGGAAAAAATTAAAAATGCAGATCATTCCTAATTTCTCCACCCTCCTTAAAAGTGAAAATCTCTCTTTTGTCTGAATTTTGAGAACGAGAAATATTGCTTATTTCTTCCAAACACTCACATAGAATTTAAAAAAAAAAAAAAAAAAAAAAAAGGAAAGTTAGGAAAAAAAACTCAACCAAACCCAGAGCCCTAAAATCCCAATGATTACAAATCACTAAAGGATTAAAATGACTTTCCCCTATTGCGGCTTGCAGCCTAGAAACAGGATGTATAGTTAAGTGCTGCTACTGGTAGCTAATGGAGATTCTGCTTTAGCTCAAGCGGTAGCGCTGTTGCTTTGGGATAGGAAGGTTGTGATGTCTTGCCTAAAGGGATATAAGTGTTGCAATTCAGGTCCCAAATGACAAAAATTCTTCACATTGGCGCCCACTTAGTGATCTGATTCCTGGTGTTAAGTCTAATGCAATTTAGCACGCACCTGCTGAATAGCCTGCATGCCAAATACCGACCCCACTGCTCCGGCTCTTTGTCTTTGTTCACAGAGTTGAATGTTTTGTTGCAAGGTAGGGAGCAAAGCGTAGGAGAAAGGGGTTTTTGAGAACATGCGTGAGAACAAAATCTGCAGATTTGCTTCAGCAATCTTTCAGAGCTGCTCACGTTTGCTCTGCAGCAAACGGATGTGGATACTCACCGAGGGCATGACCTGAGAGTATAAAACTTATACTAACAACCAGACAATATCTTACTGTCCCAAGTGGTGATAATCTGACCTATTGACCTTAAAGACACCAAAAGAGACAGTCCCTGCCCTGACTTTATGGTCTGAAATATAGAGAAGAGAGGGCCCTCCAGACACTCTAGCCTATCCTATTTTATTCTTATGATTCTGTATTTCCTGTGGTCACTACAGAAGAATGCAAACTTTGGAAATAATTAAAATGAGAACTGAACATAGGCTTTTACCAACATGTAAGCTTGTAGTGAGTTGACATGGTTTCCTAAGGGTAGCCACAATTAATTTATTTAGATTAAAATAATTAAAAAGATGCCTGTCTGGGATCTGAACTCCCTAACACACACCATTAATAATACAATAAAATCCCAGAAGAACGAAAATAATCATACCAACAGGAACTCAGCCAAACAGCATCCTACAGAGCCTCCTTTCCAACCTTTTATCATTGTGGGAAATATACCTTCAGCCCTGCTAGAGAATGCTATTAAACAGGTGTCATTTAGAGTTAACTATATGGAGTTATTTTGTGCCAAAAAAGGGGGCTGAAGCATTAGAGTCTCAGGAACACCCTGAAAGTACCCAACTACCCCTCCAAGGTGGAATAAGTGAGAATGTAGGTAACAATCCTAGTAAACACAGGGGGAAAATAATCATATTCAGGATAGTTTCCAGTTCTAAAGGCTTGCTTGGCAATTTTTAACATGTTAAGTTATGGAGGTCTTTGGAGGACTATGCAATTCCAGAATGTGGTACAATATTTTTAGTGAGAAGTTCTGCACAGAAATCTAACGGCTACATTTTGTCTCCAAAGCTGCCTTAGCTTTTGCCTTCATGCAACTTTAGTGTAACACAGTATAGACCAGAGAGCAGCAAAAGCTCTCAGAGCATCCAAAGTTCAGATAATAATCTCCAGAGTATCAGTCAAAATGAAAAGTTGCGGTCTCTTAGCCAGACACAGCTGAAAAGAAGGATTGGCAAATTTTCTATACAAAATGATTTTCAAAAATTTTTGGGGGATCCAACAACCATCCACTTAAATTTGGATTCTAAATGGAAGCAAAGGTACACCAGGTTCTTCTAAAGATTCTAATTGTTCCTTGTCCCTTCTTGAGTGCATTATTTACATCTTATCTGATTTGGCAAGATCTTGGTGGTAGATCTTTTTTCCCCAGGCATCATTCTAGATGTTTGCTCACATAATCCAAATTAGGAAGAAAAGAAGGAAACACATGCCTATCGTGTGTTTCTAAGCAAAATTATGGAGTATAACAAAATATCCAAGTGGCTTATGAGATAGGCACCAGTTTAAAATTAAGAACATGCACATTTATATGGTCGTTTAGCAATAATTACTTTATGAGAACAGATCTAGGTTAAAATTGGAGCATACACTGCAATGATTAAAGCCTGTCCTTGTGGTTTTAGGAAGTTCAGGTAAGAGCTTAGGCTTCTTTGAACTCTAATATATGGTCCAGCAGACGGAATTTCAAGTTGGAAATGGAAGTCCAGAAGGTG
Source organism: Phylloscopus whistleri (assembly GCA_017589585.1). NCBI lineage: Eukaryota > Metazoa > Chordata > Aves > Passeriformes > Phylloscopidae > Phylloscopus > Phylloscopus whistleri. The sequence continues at coordinate 1,877,905 of JADMLD010001396.1, forward strand.
CTACCTCTGGTCCAACATCCTGAATAGCTCTGATGGCAGTTTCCTCTTTGTCTGCAGTAGTTTAGGCTGAAGCTTCAGATTCCACTCAGAAGACAAATACACTCCAGTCAGTTGCCTAAAAAGGAGCAAAGCTCTCAGAGCTCCTGATAGTTCTTGCCATTCCACAAAGTAACACTAAGGTTTGGGTCAAGAGCAATTCAAAGTGGAAAAGATTAATATTTTTAGTAGCAACTATTTTAACAAGTTACTAAGGGACTTATGAAATTGTGAAACAGTGGAAGCCTTCATTGCCTTCCTGGAAGATATGTTTAATCAATGGAACTTGGATGTGCTGAGTAAAATACATGAGGCTGAGACATGAAAGAACTCAGAGTAGAAGATTTTAGTTATTTAACTTATTTATTGTTATCTTTAAATCCATGAAGAATGGGGGTATGTTATCTCACAATCTAATGTCTATGACCTAATTCATAAAATCATTGATTTTACATGACATTGTCACATGGCCATATGTAACCTACACCTGTGTATTCTCTTTTGAACGTCAGCCAGTAGGACTCAAGACTGGTGAAAACACTGACTCTTCATGCCACAGCTGAGAAGTGTGGCTCTGCTTTCATAAGTAAAACAAATACTATCTGCAGTCCACCCTCTGCAATACAGCTAGGACAAATGTGTTTGCTATTGGTTTTACAGGCCCACTGGTTTCCATGCAGCAAAAGGCCACGTTAATTAGCTGTGTAAAATTCCGCACACTTGCTCTGAGAAAGAGCAACTGCTTCTTTTCATTTCTGGCCATCTTTTGATGAGCCACCCAGTACTGACTCAGCGGTGCTGGACCTTCACTGGGGGCCCAGAACTCTGCAGCTGCTCTAGCTCTGCATTTGCCTAGAGCAATGTGCCAGCTGTCTCTGACTGTATTACACCACAGTAATGCGAACAACTGGAAGCAATAATGTGTCTCCCCGTTTGCCTAACAATACCAACATGAACAATAATTCAGAAGACTGAAGATTTGTGCTGTAATTTAATAAACCCCATGCACATTTCTACAATTGAGTATCACATCTGTGCAATGGATCCTAGAAGTGTAATATTCTTTTATAAGGGACCATTAACCAATCTTAAGTTTATAGGTTTCCTTAAATCTTTTTCATCAGCTGTTAAACTACAGTAAAGAGAAAATTGCCTCTTATGAGACAAGGGATAGTAAAATACAAAGACTGTGATTAAACGTCAATCAATTAAGGATTATAATATAATAAAAATGCTGACTGATGATTAAAATGAGTACTTTCTGGCAGAATTTTATAAGCAATATTAAGAATTGTTTTAAAAAGTCAATAGAATAAACCCCACTTATATCTTATTATGTATCAGGGACACTGTTTATTTAGAGGAGAGGAGAAAAAAAGAATTGCTATTCTGACAAAAATAGCTAAGAAGCAATTGGTTGTCAGTCTTCTTATGAAATAGGATACATTTCTTTCTGTCATTTATTTTATTATACCCCTGACTCCTCCATTTTAAATCCATGAATGGAGTAAATAATGTTATGTATTTTTGTTTCAGCTGGCATTTCGCAAGTTAATGCAACTAGGCTACCTTTCATGAAAGCAGGTAACAGATCATGCAGTAAACATTAAAAAAAAAGCAACATGCAAAATATTATTTCATGTAACAGACCTAAGAGAGCAGCTCACCTGAGGGCAGGAGAGCATTAAATGCAATGTTCGCATGTGTCTCTTTACTGAAGGTATTAAGTAATCTTTCAAGGAAAAATCCTATGAAATTTAGAATTAAACTGAATTAATTCTAAAGATATTCTAACATAGAAAGAACACTAATAGCAAATAATAAGCTTTTATAGTCCATAGGAAACATTGAGCAAAATGCTGTGGTAGGAATGTAGTTTTCTACTAAATTTTACAGTCTGTTTCAAGAAAGCAATAAAAATATTTTCATTTCCATAAGGAAAACTCTTGCCCTCCTGCTCCCACAGTGCTGAGTGGCTATGGGCAAAACCCATATTAGCATTTAGTGTCTCAGGTCACAGTTCTTTTTTGCTATTTGATCTTGTCTTTAACAGCCCACATCCATCTGCAAGCTTTCTGCTCCTTTTGAATGCCTCACCATAGCTTAAATTTAGGTTTGGCAAGAAAACACTATTTGGCAAACCTCCTCCATCCCTGTTGATAACACTAACAATTTGCAGATTATCAGGACATACAAGTAGTCTCTTTGAATTTTTAAGTCATAGTCACATAAGGAAGAGCTGAAATTTGGTGAGATACCTATGTAATCAAAATAATTTTCAGTAATTCTCCAGCTGGTCACAACAAGGCAGTATTCAAATCATTCATCTTTGAACATATATTGCAGGAATTATGTCTAAGCTCATCACTTCATCTCCTTACCCTAGACTCCTTTTATGGTCAAAGCATATAGGGAAGGAATTCTAGAATAATGAGTTTATGCTGAAGATATAAAGTATTTTCACTTAAAGTTCATGACAGTGGATCAGCCTCCTGAACTGAAATTCCACAGCCACATGTTCACTAGACCTGGTACCAAAGAAAGGAAGAGAAGAACCTATGGCTCCATTCTTAGCAGAAAGTCATTTAATAATTTAAACTATCTGATGAAACCCTGCTCTAACTGGACTCTGGTTATGAACTGAACAGAATGCTCTGAAGGTTCTCAGAATCTCTTACATGTGGAACATAATCACAGGGATTTAGGAGTATACTCACGATGATGTGGCATCATGAATGTGTTCATGTTATAACATAATGTCATGTGGACATTAATGTAATTTCTAATGGAAGCCACTACACAAATAAGGACAGGTCAACTGTTGCAAACAGTATTTTTCAGCTCTGGAAACATTTTATTCTATAAAATCATGTCTGTACTACATAAATTCTTTAGGGTTAAACACCATTTATTTGAATGGGAGTCCTGCCCTTAGGAATAATGAAGAAACAGATCCCTGTAAGTATAAGTTAAAAAAACAAGTACATTTGAGCAAGGAGTTATACTCATCTGCTTTAGAAAGGCATTCTAATGTTAAAAATGCAATAACATCTATGTGAGATTTTACTATTCCTTGTCCCAAACCTTTTGTAGCGGCAGAATAAAAGTGATTCTAACCCTAACCTGAACAAAAATCTCTCTAGCTGACCTTTTCTGTGTCTTTCTCAGTTTTGGCATCTCATGACAGTAATAGCATGAAAATTATCTTCATCTCCTGCCACTTCTTGACAAGCATCCTAGAACATCTCCCAAGAGATGTTGTAAGTTCACTGATGAATAATAGTAGTAATGATGATCTAATAAAGGAAATCTACTTAGGTCACCAGTGTATGTGTATTTTGGTGTCCTAGAGGAGTGAAAATTAGTTGAATGACTCTCCTAAATCAGCTAAGGATCTATACCTACATTTCTTTTTTATCCAAAACTAGACTTTAATGTAAATTTGGATTGTGCAAGAGTGAAAAAAATAATGTATTAGAATACATCTATTAAAAAATATGAGCTTGTTCCTTATAGCTTTAAGCAGTCACTCCTTACCAATAAAACACGGGAATTTGACATGCCTTCTTTGTGTCTCCAAAGTCAGCCACAGACCATGTGTCAGTTGTGTACTATTTTTTTGACAGATGGAAGTGGTCTTTAAAGACCCTCTTTAAAGAAAAAAATAATCTTCCTTTTTCAGTAGAAGTAATCACTCAAAATTAAACAATAATGAGGACCATAGTTAAAATAATCAGAAATGTCTTTTGTGAAAATATTTCTTTAAAATTCTAATAATATTTGGGATAGCCTTTCTGAAATAGAGTTAATCATTAAGTTCACTTTGCTATGTACCTTTTGTAGTAAATAGGATGGTGGGGGTTTTACCCCTCACATACCATCTTAATAAAAGGTTTCTTTACAAATTTTTCATTTTATTATTCATGTGCTGGACTGAGTTTAAAATTAGGATAGAGGTAATATGAAATCAGAGAAAAAACTCTGAGCTCATGAACTGAACCATTCTCTCCTTCCTTGCTGTGTAGTTGTTTTTTTGCTGATGCAAGGCATGTTATCCAGCTATCACAGTCTTTTCCCACTAAAGATTAATAGCTGAAAATGCTGCAGTAGTCGTTATCCATCAGGTATGCCTATGGATGACCACAGCCTTGTCTCTGCTCCATTCTTATCCCAATTAAGTTTGTATGTCTGCCAGCTTCAGAGTCTTGTTTTGCCACTCAGAGGGAATCAAAGAACCTGAACGATTTCCTGATTATTATAGATTATTGAACCCCTTCCAACCTACTCATGCTGAAGGCTGTGCTTGAAAAAGACAACTCAGAAGCCAAGAGCAAACGACACACTGTAGGATCTGTTCTTTACAGAACTGTGCAATTTTACTGAGAGCCAAGCAATATCGCTTTGATTTGGAATGGAGGCTGCAGAGCTGGTTCAGGAAACCACTTTTAAAGAAGCAAAGAGTCATACTATACAAGTGTCTTTTCTTGAAACTTTTCCTCTCTAAAGTTCCTTCTTCAGCCTTGCAAGCCAATTCTCCTAGGATGCATGAAACTAAAATTTCAAATACTTGTAAGTCGCTGGCCAGTTAGTAGTCAGTAATAGTACAGTTTTATGACACAGAAAGATCTTTTTTTCCTTTGTTTGCCTCAGTTTACTGTTCTTCATTTATTATTATTTGCAGTCATTTATCAAGTATGTCAAATATAGTTGTTCATCCCAAGAAAAAACCAAACATTTAGAAGAAGAATGTACTAAGTAGGAGTTAATGAGCAAGGTTAAGGACTTCAGGTTTTTTATTGGTCCTATGGTGACTTAGATATAAAAGCTTTTTTTTGTTTCTCATATTTTATTGATGATTGATTGAATTTGTTGCCTCACTTCCAATAAGTTGACACTATTCTTTACCATAGATTTGATTGTCATTTACATTACCTTGATTTTGCAAAAGGATCTAGACAGAAGTGAAAAGCACACCCCAAATTGCTAAGTGCCTGCTTTGAGATATCATATGAGGTACAGTCTAGATATCTATGCAGAAAAAGATAAAAAAATCAAGATAGTACTAGAAGTCTGGAGAAAGCAGAATGTAAACAGTAGTGAAATGATATCTCAATTTTCAGCCAGTGTGGATGTTAGGATGTCCAGAATGGGGTTTTCAGAAACCTCTTGCTCCCAACCAGTTACTCAAGGGAACAGTATCCTGCATCTGGATCTGACTGGCATTCCATTATGAATTAGGAAAGAATTTTTCCTATTGAACTAAACTAGCACTAGAAATCTGTTGTGTTTCTAAGGCAACAAAACCCATGTGCACATACTGTGTGCCTGCATCTGTCCTATCTCTGGCTTGGATAATTTTGCGCCAATTTTTAATCAATTTGGCAGCAGAAACAAGGTCTCAAATTTCTTTAAGGTTGGGCACGTGAGTAGAAGGGACACGACATGAAGCAAAGGGCTGTCACACAGAAGTATACTGTCAAGATTCACGTTGATAAACTCCACTAGTTTCTCACATTTCTTACAGCTTTAGGAAGGTTGAATCCAGACAATGGTAATAACTTTTTTCTCAGATTAATAATAGGTCTCTTAAAATATTAGCTGTTAGCTGTTTTCAGGCTGTGAAAGACTAAAACAGCTATTTCCAGGAGAAGGTGAAGTGCATTTTGGTAAAAGGATACACAAGGTTGAATGTACCTTACAAAATTTGAATCTAAATAAAAATGCTCACATCGAGACATGGGTGTGTTCAGAGATTTCAATTCAGCTGCACAAACACAGACACAACATCACTATTTCAGATATACCTGAGTATCTTAAACAACTAGTGAAGTTAACAGATGTTGAACAGGACCTAGAGGAGAAAAATGTAGTCTGGGAAGTCATCTGGTGCTCAAGAGACACTCTAGAGCCTCTGTAAAACAATAGACACACACATTTTGGGAACTTAATAGTGTCAGTGGACTGATCTACTGACTTTACATAGGTGTATTTTGGGTGAGCCAAAGAGCTTCTTTAACTCCATTGACTGCATTGACTAAATTGCCATTGAGATCAGTAGGAACTTAGACACCTAGCCAGTCAGACACACAGACATCTACATTATGGATCTTAGGTGAATTGATTTATGAGCTGGATCTTGCCCTTCAAGCATCTCTAGCTCTTTAAACAAAGGCCAGTGTAGTGATCAGCAATGAAACAAATGGCAGAGTTAGCCCATGCTGGGTGTATTAAATCTTGGAAATAAGAGGAGTGGGCATGAACCATGAATTCATGAAATTGTGGCCTGATGTTTAAAATCTACCTGTTGCAGATGATGTTCAGGTAACATTCCATCTAGTTTGTTGTGGTCACCTCTTGTATGAGCAACCCTGCTGTATCCACAGTGGATGTGTTCTACATGGACAAAATAAAATGGGGACATCTGGTCTTCCAGATTTCTCTCCCCTCAGATATTCTCTCCTCTGTCCCATCCTCCCAGACTCTCTCTGCTATGTTTCACTGTATAACTACATGACACAATAGGTGTAATGAAGAAGAAAGAAAAAGGCTTTCCTTAACGAAAATGTGAGAGCTGCATTGACAATTCATAAATTCATGATTGATGTCAAACAAGAGCAGTCAGCTAATCAGATCAAATCCTTGGATGGTCACTATTCCCAGGCAGGTACTAATAAATACACGATGTATCTATTGACTTACAAGCTGACTGCATGTGTCAAAATGCAATCCAGTATTTTTGTAATAATAGCTAGCAGTCATAGTTGTAAATTATTTATGGAGACTATTCAGTGCAAACAGGTTAGTGCACACATCCTCTTCAGCTTGACTGCCCTGGTTTTAGATCACTCAGACATTCAACTCCTTAGAGATCTGCTCTTATCATTGCAAACCCTAAAAAGGTACCAAAACTGCAGTCATTTCAGCAACTCAAAGCAGCTCAGCCATTTGCTAAAATTCTACCTCAAGGTTCAGTGAATAAACACCATTTCTGCCCACCTCTTTCACGCCCCACCCTGGCCCTGGCGATGTAAGTTAATACCAGACATGAAGAGAAATCGATCTCTAGAGCTGAGGCTCTGGTGTGCTTCACTGTCTTTGTGCAGAAACATGGAAGAATGTACATAGCAAAGGCCACCAATGAGCTTAACACAAAGTGACATTTCACTAATGCTGTGCTTCAGAAGACACTGAAATGACAGCCACCCAAGGAGTACTTATGGTTAGATTTAAATGAGGACAGCACCCTATTGCAATGCATTACACTGATTTTCCTGTGCACCAGGGTATTCAACCACATTAGAATTTTGTCCTCACCAGTCCATTTCAAGCAGCTGCACCTACTCTACACAATCAAAAGTCTAGGGGTTACAGAATTTTGTATTTAAACAACTCAGTGTCAGACAGAGCTAATCCATCACATACAGAAAAATCCTTGGACTTGACTGCTCTGACAGATACAGTATGTCGAAATATTTACCGTGTATTAGTCACTCCCTAGGAAGAGTTTAGCTAGAAAGAGCTTTGTAGTGACTGGTTTTACCACAAAATATTTTTGATAGTTCTGAACTTGAGACACTTCGCTCTGCTCAGCCATTAATTTATAAAAGGAATAATGTAGCATAATAATTTATAATATATTAATAACACTAACCTCTACAAGTTATGGGCAAATTTTCTTGTGGGCAGTTTTGTCAACTGCCATCTTCTGCCTCATTCTCAGGAATTTGGACTTTGGCCTTTACCGTTTGGTAAAAAGAGGATCCAAACAGTCTAGGTTGCAAAAAGAGAAAAAGGGGACAGAAAACCTGTACAGAGACAACAGACATAATTTCTCTACAATCTTTTTGCCTCCTTGCCTGGCTGTTTTGCAGCTTACACCAACACCAATTGCTCCAGCAGTGTTCCCCTTGGGCCAAGAAGAAAGTTCCTGTCCCCATATAAGCAGCTGCTTACAGACTAGCCAAAAGTAACTCTAAGGCATATTCTCAATGAGAAACTTGCCCGGGGCTGAGGAGATTAAGCAACTGAAATCAGCTCTTCCTACTCACTCACATCTCAGAGCTCTTCTTGTCACACAGACAGAGTCTCTAGGGGAGAGTACAGGGCTGCTAATGTTCGTCCTCCCCAGGGAATTTGTCGCCAAACCTCACGTAATTTCCAATGTAGATAGGAAAAGCGCTTTGTCAATGACATGGCATGCACCCATGAAGAGTGGAAGTGTGTCCAATTAAATATGCACGGTGTGGCATGATGACACAGGGCATAAACACACTGTGGGAAGTAGCCCTGTCTGCAAGGAGAGTTGTCACAACACAATGCAGCCTGTGTGTGACATGCCACAGTGCCAGTTAAAATGTGAGGCTGAGTGGCATGATAATGGTCCTGGGTTTAAGATGGACACCACAGCAGGAGGTCAAAGCCTATGCACGCCAGAAACTTTCACAGCATTCACTCTTTCCTTTCTTTTCCTCCTTTTTTTTTCCCGATCCAAACAATAAAACTAGATCACTAAGAATATCAGACAGAAATTCTAGCTGGAAATGCACACAGTTAACTCTAACTTTCCTCTGTATTATAGATTTAATATTGATGAGACAAAACAAAAGTCCTAAAAGTAAAATCAGGGAAAAAACCAAAACCAATCAACCAAACAAAAAACTCCACAGAAATAGAAATATTAAAAAATATATATATTTAAAATTTATAATTACTGAAATAGAATTATAGAGTTGTCCAGGTAATGGTGGTTGAAAAATAGACCTAATGCCCTGAATGCATTTTGCAGAAGTCTGGGAGGAGTTCCACAAATGAGAAGCAATTTCTGGGGCAGATTTCAGGGATAAGTACAGAATCATAGAATAGGTAAGGTTGGAAGGGATCACAGTGGGTCATCTGGTCCAACCTCCCTGCTCAAACAGGGTCATCCCAAAGCACATTGCACAGGATTGGGACCAGACAGGTCTTGAATATATCCAGTGAGGGACACGACACTCCACAACTTCTCTGGGCAGTCTGTTCCAGTGCTTGGTCATCCTCACAGTGAAGAAGTTCTTTCTCATATCAAAACTGGAGCAAGTAACGAATAATAAAATATAAAAGTGTTTTTGCTCATTCCTACACTGTTCTGGCTTTCACTACTAAACCAAACATAATGAATCTGTACTTCCAGTTAAGCATACAATTCCCACTGCCTGTTTATAGCTCTGTGTCTGACCCAAGACATCTCAGCATGGGGAAAAAGCTCAGTACAGAAGGGTGTGAATTCAGATTATACTGCACAAATCCTTACTGCAAGTACATCCACCCCATGGGTCTCAGGGCTAAATTATCTTCAATCGTTCTTTAGAAAATGGGGAGACACCAGCATCTTCTGAGGAACATTTATCACACCTGAGAAAGTAGCAGAAATGAATTTCCTTCTGCATGCTTCAGAGGGCAATTCAGTCCACATATTATCTGGAATTGCTTTTGGAGCTGCCCACATTTCTCTGTCCCTACAGTAGGATATTTCAGTGACTAACATAAACTGGAATTGTTAAAGGCTGAAGTTAGATAAGAACATTTCATCTTGGTGATTCAATGTGCATGAATGGAAATACTTTATTTCAACAGAGATGGGACATTTTGTTCCTGTTCCGGTTTGGAATATATCTCATGTATTTTTATTTTAAAGAGAATTCCTTTCCAATTGCAAAATTAAAGGCACTGAAACTGTTTTGAAGAAGATTAACTTCAGCTTTTATATGAGATTCCCTAAATCTCATTTTGTAGCTTCTTTGGACTACTGTGCTTTATTTTTTTTTTATTTTTACGATACATGATACTGAAATGGAGTGTAACTTTTTAACTGAATTTCAGTGATTTTAAATAGCATTTTCTGCAAAATTAATGGCCTGCTTTTACTCATATCTAACTAAGTAGCAACAAATATAGATGCCTAAATAATTTCCTTACACTGAATGTTTAGACTGGCTTTATAAACCCTAGAACATATTCGACATTTATGAGGCAGATGCTTGATGATGTTTAAAAAAAGGAAAGGGTTCTTTATATGGGATTTTGAACATCAGATAGACGAAAAGTTTAAGTAGTGCTGAGAAGGTTTATTAGTACTCTCATAGTGAAGATATAATATATGCTCACCTAATTGTAATATCCAAAGAACAGTTTAAGAAAAGCAAAAAAATCCCAAAACACTGACAAAAATATGGACAATGTAGAAAATTTAAGAAAATGTTATCTCCATAGGCGACTTTCAATCTAAGTAACCCAGCCCCTCATGTTCAATAGCATTTTCTGGATATAAAAGTGTATGTGTATATATACATGTGAATCAGTACTCATCTATGAAGGTCTAGGCTCGTATATGATAATTAAATCTTTTGGTTGCTTACCTCTTTAGCACAAGAAATTTATATTACATTGAAGCAAGACCTTACAGCAATGCTAATGCGGAAAGCTAAAGAGGTTAATATCCTCAGCAGACAGTATCATTTCATCAATAAGAGAACTATTCAATGACCCTGTATTGGACTGAACTCAGCATAATCAATTAGCTTTGTCAAGTAAACAGATCTGTCCCTTTGGCTGCTGCGTAACTTGATATTTCTTCCTGTTCTTAGCGGCTCTGTGAATGGGGAAATAAAATACCCTGAAATTATACCAGCCCTGGCTGAGGAAAGAGAGCTATTTTAAAAACTGTTTCACTGAAAGTGTCTGTCATTCTTAATCAGAGGCTTTTGTCTTCCAGCAGAGAAGGGCGGTAGGACAGGCCTTAGCCCAGCACCACAGAACACTTAAACAAAAACAGTATTTTCCATGTTTAGATGAATTAGATGCAAATCAGTTGGCAAGCAAAATAAAATAAATAATGTGGCCTGCACCACTTGACATAGCCGACTTGAGTAATTATCTTCACAATTTACCATCCTTTGCTTGCGTTACCATTTTTCTTTCTCTCGTTCTTGTTTTGTTTTTTAAAGAAATAATAATGTAATTACTATAACACTAATTTGAAAGTAATGATTTCTATGCACTTCGCAGGCTCTGAGACACAATCTACGATAGGGCATGAAACAATGGTCTCAGACTGGACTCGTGTAGTTTGCACTATGAAAAAAAGGATGGGAAGGAGAGATCATTACTCTGCATAATTAGCAGGCTTAATTAAAAAATGGCCTGAGATATCAGCTGTAGCATCAGCTCAACAAACCCCCTAGGGCTTGTTCACAGATTCTGCTGCACTCTGATTATACCAGTATGAATCTAGAAATAGCCACTTGGAATCACTCTCTCAGATGGGCATTTGCTAAGTGCTCATACACTGTTATTAAATCGGTTTGTTTGGCACAATTTTGTAAAATGATACAGGCTTTTAGACCTTTAGCAATTTGAAAAGAAAGCACGGCCAGCAAGGTGGAGTAATTCACTCTGTGGCCTTTCAGTGCTCCTCCTTTCTATTAAATGAAGGCCTTCAGAAATGTATTTGTCCAAATTTCTCATGTTCTATAAACCCTAATCCGTCTGGGTTTGTCAAACAAGCTCAACTATGAAAGCTTTAAAAAATTAAATCACCTTAGGTTTGAATATCTACAATTCAAATAAAAGTGGACTGCAATTTGAATTTCTCTGTACACTTAAGATTTGTGATAGTCACATAAAACCATATTTAAAGTTTAACACCTCTCTTCTGGTTTTATTTTTGCCCATGATGGACAACAATGCTTCCTTCAGAGGCACAGTAAAACCTTTCTAGCACACCCCTGACCATGTAAACAGGCCATTTATGTGAGACAGGAAACAGTCTTTGTAGAATAAAATGGTGGATAAATAGCAGTTAGGAACATAAGCTGACATGTTAAGGATGCGAGATCTTCCAGTGTCAGTGAATTAAACATTGGTTTGATCTGGTCAGCACATAATTGTCCAAAGTGGAATGTCACTAGAGCAGTAGAGCTGCAACCTGATCCAGTGGAAAGTGTCCCCACCCACATCAGGGGTATTGGAACTAGACCATCTTTAAAGTCCCTTCCAGCCCAAACTGTTTTACAGTGACTGTATGATCCTGTAATAATGATGATTAGAAGACAAGTCCCCTTTGAGAGATACACACCAGCAGTCAAAAAGGAAATGTGGGATCATATCACAAAGGCAGACAACTAATGTACCTTTTCAAAGGACTTTTGTAGGCTGATCATGGGAGAGGTTTTTATGATTATTTCTGTTATTTTTTCCTATTTTATGAAGCTTACTACTGTAAGAAAGAAACAAGAGATACTGTTTATTTAACAGTAAAGACAACTTTGAATTCTTTTCTGCAAAATGTCTGGGGCTATGAATAGGCACAAAATAGGTTCAAATCCCTCAGGCCTAGCCCATGACAGTGGACCCTGTAACACCCCACGGGAAATGGGAGAACCTCCATCACCCTGGGGCAGGTTGGGCACATCACCAACCTGTGAGACTGCTGTCAGCCCTGGAGGCAGGGCGCTCCCATCACCACTGCTCTCACGCACCAGGAACCTGTCCTCTCTAGAGACCCGTCTAAGTACAAATCCTATTAAGATATTTAGATAATATGGTAAGATGCTTCTTTTTATGCTGAGCCCTTCGAGGTGATTAGACAGAGAAATCCTTGCTGTCTATTCGAGAAGGTTTCTGGCATGTTTAACATCTTGGGAACATATTTTTGTGTTTCTTTAAGTTAAAGATATCCTCCTAGGAACTTATATATCAGAAGAAGGAGGAACTAAGGAGTATATGTGTCTGGGGAACAGACAAAAGTTTCTATTCCATGGGAGAATACTGAACCAACAAAGTCCTGAAAGGGAAAGAAATATCTCAAGTGATATATTCCTTATTCTGTTGAGTACAATTAGTGTGGTTTTCAGCAGGAATAGCAGAGATTCCCTGTTCCTAACTGAAAGGCATGAAGGAAAAGTAAAAAAAAAAACCCACCAAGAAAAATGACTGAGGAATAAATCAATATGAGGTGAAAGGTCAACAAGCAGCCTGCTGGTAGTCTGCCAAAGAGTATTTAATACATCCATTTTATATTATTCGCATTTTAAAAAATTATGTCAGACAGAGAGAGAGATACAGTGATGCAGCATTTTTTGTCTTGGTGAGAGAACAGGCTTTGCTGAGAAATGCACACCGATCTAAAAGTAGAGTTTATCCCTAGAGCTTTGACACCCCTTGAGGGTTAGCCATTATTGCAAATGCAATGACAATCTTTCAATACAGACAAATTAGCTGTTTTCTAGAGAGCTAATTCAGTTCTTCAAGTTACATTAATTTATCACGGTTTAATTACCACTAAAATTATACTAATTCGAATTAGACATGGCAGCCATGTAACACATGTTATTGGATACCTTGTGTGAATTCTTGAAAAATAATGTTTGTTGTCTTAGAACAGGATGTAGTAATTTCCAACTACAAGGATGCACTCCCTTGATAAAAAAATTTAATAGCTCCTAGCTAAAGTGGTTTCTATAGTTTTCTCTCTTCACCCCAACTCTTCAGACTTTTTCATAAACTGTGAGTTAATCTTTTCTCTGGGATGGAGAGTGTTTCTCAACATCTTTAAACTCACATTTAAAACTGTAATCTTTCTTTAATTAAAATGCTTCTCTAATTACAAGGTAAAGAAATTACAAGGAAAATAAAGAAAACTAAAAATACTTAAAAATATTTCCATAATTCAGATATATCTATATTTCCCAAATGAAACAGGATCAGTATTCCAAATGTAAAAGGCTTGACTTAAAAAAAAAAAAAAAAAAAAAAAAAAAAAAAAAAAAAGGCAGACAAGTAAAACATGGAAACCAACCATAAAATGCCAGGACAGTAAGCAGCTGACACATATGTATGCTCAGTTTATATGGATGAGAAATGAGAAGGAGAGAAACACTCCTCCTGGGTCAGCACAGATATTTTTGATAGGAGTCTTTTGATAAGTGGGTCAAGTTTCTGGTTTATAACTACTGAAGCTTTCCCCACCAGTATTTGTGCTGAAAAGCTGTGCCAGTGTCTTGTTTTAATGTGTGAACTTTCTCTAATTTCCAACTAGGTTCAGTCTGACCGATCCTCAGTGCACGCCTTCTTTAGAAAACATTGTCCTTTTTGTCAAACAGGGCTCCCTTACCAACCTCCTCATATACCCAGCACAATATTTTCCCCTTTCATCCTCCTAGTTCTTTTCAATATTTTTTTCTTTCATTATCCTCCTGATTACACAAACTGACTTACTTGCACTTATAACTGGCTGAATTCTTCTTTCTTAAAACTGGGGGAACCAGAATTGCATTTGATATTTCATTTCTATCACAAGTACCTTGTATAGATGACCCAACAGCTCTTTTTCCCTGTGGGGAATATCTCTGCCACATACTTGCTTGGCTTTGTCCCAGGGAGGGCCAGCTGGTGACTTGCAGACATTGAGTGATCAGTCAGCAGCACACGGATCTTTATTCTCAGTCTCTCCCATGGGGTGAACTCACAGCTTGTAGTTGAAGTTCTTCTTATTGGTCCCCTTCATGAATCACTCTGTTTTGCTCCATTGAACTGAAGAACTCTGAAACTTAAATGTAATATTTTTAACCTGTGTGTTTCAGGATAGGCATTAAAATCCACCTTTAATACGGAAATTAGTGGGGTCTCTGATGAGCTCATCTGATCTAAAGCCTAATGATTTCTAGGTATTCAGATGCTGGCTTTCAGAGAGAAAAAATAACCAACTCTCTTTATGCTTCAAGACATAATTTAGAATTTTATCCTCTAAACTCAAGTACAATGTACAGCCATTTTTTTCACCATTTGGAACAGTGCTTGTCTTCTTTATTTCTTCAGATATCTGCTTTCCAAATCATAAGAAAAAATCTGCATAATTAACCTCTAGAAAGTTCCAGAGGCAATCTTTTGTTCATTAAATCTGTCTGAGATGAGCTGACCTGCATACATTCTTAATGTAACAGAATAAGTCCAAAGACTTGGGATTTGAAGAACTAGATTAAGAAGAGAAATGGCTGAAAACAAAGTTATTGAGGAAAAAACGTCTGGTTTTGATTCAGATTTTTTCTTAGTACATTTCCAAATAAATCACAAATATCTTGTGTGATCCATCTCATCTAACTTTAGCCATTTAAAACCTATTCATGTTATCCTAGATGGTTTTCTAGGCTGCTTCTAATAGCCAATGGAGAGAGACTTTGTCCTTCCAGCTTAAAATAGGTGTTTAAGACAGATAGCATTTAATGTTTTATGATTCATTTTTCCTATCTTTAGATTGTCTAGAAGTTCATATCTTTCTTCATTGACTATAAAAGGAGTGTGTCCAATTAGTACAGACCTTCATGAGTAACTTGGGGACAGGCAAGATAGACAAGATGAACCTCAATCTTTGATCTAACAAGTTATTTGAAATAGGAATGGTAATTAAGGTCCGTGCTGGTGCTTTTGAAAAATCCAACCTTCCCCTTTAATGAAGCAAAATAGCTTGAAATGAAACAAAGAAAAATGAGCTAAAATAGCAGACTATTCAAATGGTCAAGAAAGAAAGTCTTGGAAAACTGTGAGCTGTTTTGAGAAGGCAAATCTATAAATTAGGCACTCAGAGATTTCAGTAAGTGTGAATATACATGTAAAAAATAAAAGTTAACTTGAAAGTCATAGAGAGCTTCCCTTACTGAGAAAAATCATCAGACCATTAATTGAAAATTAAAGCTCTGCAGAATCTGGGGGACCCAAAGTGAGAAAACCTAAGACCAGGTATGAGAGGTATTTGGTACAGGTTGTTTTGTGGGCAAGTATTAGTTGCTCCTGGTGAGTCACTGGGAGCTATGCATACTTGTTTAGAAGCATTTCAGTCATAGGGCAGATGCTGGCAGGGTAGTATTCACCTTGACACAAATTTAGCCTTCCAGAAGTCATCATTTTTAGGCCAAACTGTGTCTACTTCCATGAGAGAGGGGGAGAAGGAGGGAAAGAGAGAAGGAGTCAATGATTTGCAAAAAAACCTTCCCACCTATTTAATTTAAAGTTGTGGAGATCAGAAGTGTAAGATTCAAATGCAACTGGTTTTGTCTCTGTTGTGAATGTGTTTTAGGTTGCTTAAAAGAACTGCCTAAAACCAGAACAGAGACCATAGTCCAGCCTGAGGAGGGTGGTGCACCACCACCATCTCAAATCCACAATTAACTAATTGAATCCCACTAAATTTGATAAGTTTCTGAGTCCCTTCAATTACAGGAACCACACCTCCTAACTCACTGTTTTGTGCACCATCCAAGATCATAAGCCACCAAGGAACTTTTGAAAAAAATTATGACTTCAGTTTTAGAAATCCTCCATGATTATAATTTTTTTCCAAAATATTAGTTTTAGAGTTTATTTTTGCCTGTGCTACTTATTTGGATAGGTTTTATTAGAGTATGAAATTATTTATTTCAAACAGAACAACCTTTCTGGTAATAACAATAAAAATAGCAGCATCCACAAATATAATGGAGATGGATATAGTAATATTAGAGTCTGATTTCAGCTACACTAATGACACTGGCAAGTTTCTAATTAAAGGGGAAAAAAAAAAGATTCATTAAGATTTTACACCCAGACTCTTCCTCTGGTTTGAGTCTCACTGTCCCGCCACACCTGTGAATAGCAAAGAAACATTTTGTTTCATAAGATGAGCCGTCACCTCTGCATCCTGCAGCCAGAGGATTCTGATGCTGCTGATGTTGCTGCAGTTTCATCAATCTCCAGTGCCTCTGCACAGTATCAAGTTAGCAGATGTGTCAAGGGGCACACCCCAGAGCTCTGTGTGCCACAATTAGGAAAATCTATTGCACTTTACAAAAACAGAGCCACTGCTGCCCAAGGTCACCACACACTAATAACAGCAACTTTGTGCCTCTGGAATTTATAAGGAAAAATCTTCCTCAGAAATACTTGGGTGAAAATCAGTAACTTGTATTCCATTACTAGCATGGATAATGTAAAGACACTAAATTAACATTTACAAGAATGGTCTTTTTGTTAGCTACAATGTGTTCATGCATGAAAATCTTGAAGCATAAATTAATGCAGAAGATAATTTTTTGTTACTAACACACCTGTGGAAATGCTGAAGAATCAAATTCTCAAGTACCCATAAATGAGTATGAAAAACTTCATTTCAAGGTCTATTTCTGACTAGCTCTCTGCTTCCTGTTAAAAAAGTAGCATATTTTCCTCTTTAGGAAGCCAGGATTTGCAATACTAAATTAGTCCACCGGTGTACTATATCCCGTAGTCTTCCCACAGTGATATTGTCACAAGAAACACAGATTTCCATAACAGGCACTAAATTCATTACACAATGTTGGTTAACTTAAAAAAATCTTTGTGGTTTCCTCAGACAAAATTTTTCTTTTAAGTAAGGAGCACTTATTTATTACTTATGAGTAAGAAGCCCTATTCATTTTGAAGACTTCTTGACTCCATTTGGTCTGTTTTATGATTACAATAGTCATTTATTACTCTGTCATGCTGAGAACACATGCAACAATCCTCACTATGGCTCATGGTACCTTGGTGATCTGTTACACAACATCACAAGATCTCTCTTATGTGTAATTATTTCCTCATTCCTTTCCTCAGTGGAAAAGATTTTGCAAATTATTTACATACATATGTGTATCTATTATTTATATTTGTATATTTTTAGATTCATAGATTTTTAACTACACAAGAGACTATTATAATCATCTAATGTGACCTCTTGCACAGCTCAGTGATTCCTTCAGGAAAACCAGCAAGCTAAGCTGTAGCTTATTTTTTTGCAAGGCATCTACTCTTGTTTTGAAGACTGCATACAAGGATATGTCACATTCCTAGGTAAATATGGTATACAGTGTGTATTTATTTTAGAAGGAAAGATTTTTTTAAAGAAAAACTGTATTTGGAACCGAAAGCTGAAAAAGGAAACCAATAAATTTTTGCCCTGAAGTTTGCAGACAACCCCAACGTGCCAAGTATTGTGATAGAAACTTCTCTCTGTGGTTCAAGTGTGAAACACTTGCAGTCAGAGCGTTACAAACTTTGCAAATGAGAAACAAAAGCATGAACATAAACATTACTGTTCAGAAGGGCAAGCATATCATGTGGCAGACAGGACTTACAATGTTAGAGAGGGCTCTATGTTATGCATTATTCTAGGTGCTCTGAAGTTATGCATTATTCTAGGTGGCACCAGTGGAAACTTCTTCAAAGCACAGATTTTTTTAACCATTTGAACTGTTCAAGCACATTTTAAACCAGAAAAAATACACAGCACGTTGTGAAAGTTCTATCCTCTGCACATACGGAGTCCAATCTCATGGTCAGATTGAGTTCAGAGTGTGCAGTGTGAACACTGCAAAGTGACTTTTCCCATTTGTGGGTACAGATATTCCACCAAATGATAGTATCTCAAAGGAAACACCTTAAAATATTAAAATTGTCATTTTAGCTTGGTTTCCTTCATCCAGTTCTATTGTGCCCTTGAACTTCAAGACGCAACAGAGGAGATTCTTTGTGTGGACAGACACTTCTGCAGACTGTTTCATATTTTCACAAAGTGATAGAAAACAGCCTAATCCTTGCTGTTGGGTTAGTCTGCATAGACATATGAATTATTTCTTCTGACAATACTTCATTTTCTCTGGCACATGAGCTCTAAGGAGATAAAAAGCTAGCTAGGGCAAGTTGTGGTAAGCCATAGGGTACAACTGTCTTCAAAAATGATGCAAAATCACAGTAGTGATGAGCACAGCCCTTTGACTTTACATACTGCATTTTGGTGCTCTGCAGAAGTTCAACTGAATAAGCTCTGAGATGTCTAGAAGAGAAGTTATTGTAAAGGATTTATTATTTGCAAAAATAAATAAGATCAATCTTTTTAACCACTGTATTCTAAAATTACTACTTCTATTTTTTAGCTCAAGTAGAAATGTCGGATAAGTGCTACACCTGCACTGTAGAACATCTGAAATTCCACTCCACCAATATTTTGATTGAAAAGAAGAACAAAAAATTATAAGCACCTACAACTGTGGAGAATAAGAAAAATATCTTCATTTTAAAACAAATTTATGCTCTGCTAGATATTCTCCAACTACAGAAACCCAATTGCAGGAACTCAAAGAATTCCAATATCAACCAGTGTTATCCTAAAGTTGAAAGCAAAATCAAAAGAAGGACATATTTTGACTTCTGAGGACAATAATAATTAACCTTAGCAATAAAAATAACAGCAGCTAGGCTATTATGCTGAAGATCATATCCTACAACTATATCAGCACCATAATTACTTGATAGGTAAACAAGGTAAACAAAAAAATAATGACCTACACGAGAGAGGTGATTCTAGACAGATAAATTTCTTTTCTTCTAAAAGCAAAGAGAAGATTTTGTGCCAGCCTAATGTACATGTAAGCTGGAACCACCAAGTTAAACCTGGATACACGGGATTTTGAATCTGAATTGCTAATAGGGAGAGAGGAAAGCTGTTTAAACTATTTTTATTCACCAGTTTAAGCCAATACATCTCAGAGAATACACAGATTGAAAGATTCTACTGAGAAAATACTATGCCTATTCAGGAAATTTCAAGAACTCTAACAAACATTGAAAAATCTTAATGTTCTCACCATGCCTCAAACATTTGAAATTCACCTGAGGGTGTTCTGTGCCTAAGACCCTGCTTCTGCTATAAGGTTTTTCAAATATAGGAAAATAAAAAATAAACACACAAATACACAATCTGATTAGATCTTCCCAGTCAAACTAAGGCTAGTATTCCTGTGTAATTAAGTTTCCTCCCTAAAATAATTAACCAAAGTGAAAGCCACCACATTTTTGAGTCTTCAGTTCTAACATGCTAAATTCCATTTTTTCTTTTAAATCCAGAATATAAATTCTGGTAATGGTTTAAAAAAAATGGAATTAAATCTCAAATATCATATTAAAAAAAAAATCTTAGTTTGCCAAGATACAAAAGCCATTTACTGCATGAATAACTGGTGTTTGATGAAAATACAGTTAAATAGAGAACTTGAAAATACACCAATGATCATGGAACAAAACTGGGAGATTTTGTCTGCATAGTTGGCTCCTCTTAAACCTTGATGAAAATTTTCTCTCTGGTGTACCACTAACATCTGCAGGGGGACATACTCCTGACTTTAAAGAGGAATGAGAGTCAGTAGCAAAATTGCCATTCCACAGGAAATTTGTAATTTAATAATTGGATTTACACTAAATTTTAGGACGGAAATGATTGTTAAAATATTTTATTGGACCTAACTACCTCATCTTAACAATATCTGTGGAATTCTTGCCATGCTAGCCTTGATTTAAAAGCAGTGTTGAAGAGGAGCTGGGTCATAGTGGTTATTCCAGTGAAGTTTAAAATGTTAATAGACCTAAATCTGCACCATTGTCAAAGTCAGGCTTGTCATCACAGCCAGCAGAGTGGTGTAAATTTTCTCAGGGAATTATTTATGTGATTATTAAATGGACCAGCAAGACAGCTGAACTGTCTGCCACTGGCTGCAGAGGGACCTGTAGTGTGAAGATGGTGCAAGATTTTTGAGCACCAGTGCTGGCCCCATTGTGGTGGGTTGCCCTGATGTACTGAGCACACCCATCTGTAAGCTGCAAGGAAGAAACAGGCATTCGAAAGAGCAAGAATCTTTTATGTTTTTACATGATGACAGCAAAAACCATAAGGAATTGCAAACTGAAGGACAAAATATTGCTGCTAAGAGCTTACTGGATTGCTAAAAGCTATTAAGAAAATGGAAGCTATTAACATCATGCCAAAAAATGGTTCAATAAAGTGGCCTAATGTGAAATTGAGATACTTTGTATCACTCTAAAATGATCATACAACTAATGAACTGCAAACTCTTCAGCAGAGGATGATGTTTTCCCACCCATGTGCACAACTATGACCTCAAAATGTGACACTTTACATAGTTGGGTTTGTGTGCAAATTTTCTGTAGATGCACCCTTGTGGGCTGTACACCTACAATGTAAGAGTAAAGTCTCAATCCTATACTCCTTTTTCACGGGAAAAATCCTTCAAAGTCCAGTTATCAGCAAGGGTCAATAATTGGAAAACTCTTAAAATCTTCAACCCATCAACCCTCAGTAAATATCTGCCTTGTGCACAGTGTCTTTAACTAGAAAGTTAACAACTAGCGTTGAAATCTCAAATAAAGGTTCCATAAGCTCTTTTTAAAGTATTCTTCACTATGCTATATTGACCAAAGCACATTGTCTGTGAAATAAACAATATGTATTTACATTTATGTGGTTTATATACTGAACATAATAGTAATATGATAAGAATATATATAGTATTTATCTTTTAATATCAACTATAATATTTTGTACATCCATGGAAACTATAGCAGCAAAACATTTTAAAATTTATTCTCTAAAAAACTTCAGTTAGTTACCAAAGGCAACTTTGAACCTGGAAGTTTTCTGCATATTGTTAAATTACTGTCTAGAAACAATCATGAGAAACACCATAAGTCAGATTTTCAGAGAGCTTCATAACATGCTATCAGTGTTACCAGTGTACTGTTACAATGAGCCTCAGGTGGCTGAAAGCAATAGAAGTTTTCACCAGTGATCTCCCTTGTCAGGTCCCAGTCTGGCAGTTTGTGCTTCATTTGCACCCAGAGTATTAAGACAAGGAGATGTGAAGGTAAGAAGACACCCACAGTAAAGAAATCCAGCTGAAATTATTCTTCTGTGGGTTCCAGGCATTTAAATTCTGCCCCTTTATTCTAATAAGTGCCAGTATAAAACACATTATGTCCTCCCTATTTTTCTGTGAAAGAAATGTCCACAGTATAAGAGGAAGACTTGTAGAAATGTATTTACCTGAGATGCAACAACTAAGAAACTGAAAATTCTAATTTCAATTTTTGAGTGTTCTTCCTGGCCTAAAACATCTGAACTTTTCAATGTGAAACAATCCTAACCTCAAAATAGTATATATAATACAAGCTGAACTCTTTTGCTAATTATTTATTTTAGTCTCTGCAAGATAGAAAGGAATTAGAGTGCTTTGATGAGAAATAACGGTCAAATATATTGATCTGTACTGCAAGATCTGCAAGTGAGCCCAAAATGAAATTATCACAATTTAAAATCATATAAAGTAAGTATTGACTGTCTGCAAACTAATTCAAATGTGTCCTAACACAGAGCGATGACTGCTAGGAGCACTGGAATTGGGCCAGTAGTCTGACAAATGCTTTGGATGAATCCTATTGTTAGACAACCATTCAACAGATATAGAATGGAACCATCAGGTTAGTTGTGGTGACCAAACGCTGTGGTTTTGACTGTTTTTACAGAACGAGCTACACTGTTACTTCTTCTGCGATAAGGTGATGTTCCTTGAGGTCATAAATGTGCCTTCATATGCTTTGTGTGTTTCATATGCCCATGTATGTATGCATGTAAAAATATGCTCACAGGTATA
This sequence comes from Phylloscopus whistleri, assembly GCA_017589585.1. Taxonomy (NCBI): domain Eukaryota; kingdom Metazoa; phylum Chordata; class Aves; order Passeriformes; family Phylloscopidae; genus Phylloscopus; species Phylloscopus whistleri. Next base: position 1,900,467 of record JADMLD010001396.1, read on the forward strand.
CTTTGTAGACAGACAAACGGATTGGCAGCTACATACTCAAACAGTACGCATGCAGTGCATTTAATCAGAGCTGTGAACAACGTACAGGCAGCGCAGATTGATTAAGAGGATTTTCACAAAATCACCGGAAACCCTCAATAGCCCTTGACTATAATCAAAGCTTTAAATACAATAGCAGGAATTGAGTAGGAATTGAGCTGGCACCAGAGAGCCTAACTCTCCACATCAATACTTAAAAATAAGAGTTGTTGTGTGAAAAAGAGTGCTAAGCTGGAGAAGTGCCAGCTGTTGAAAGCCTACATTTAAGGCTGAGTCTAAGTAAGGATTGCCAGTGTTTCTGAAGGAAGACTGGAAGAGCAGAGGATGGGTCTGAAAATGCAGCACCCACCCACAGTGGGCGGGGCTCAGACCGACAGTCTGGCACCTCTACTCCACCTTTGTCGGCTTGGGTTTAATTTTCCTGCTCCCCATTAATCCATCTAAGGAGGAGTCTTCTTTTCTCACAAGATATTGCATACTTGCACGTGAAAGTACAAGAGAACACAGCAACACATTTTCAGAGCTGTGCTAAGGAATCACAACAAATCTTAATATCTGACCTGCCCTGATAAGTGCCAAGGCCCTGATCCTGTAAAGAGCAATATGTGTGCTCAAATTTACATGCTGTAATTAAACCCAAGGAGACTACTTTCAAAGCCTAGAGTTAAACAAGGAAAAGTTTGTAATATGAAGTCTTCTCTTTCATTAGAACTGCAGACATAATTGGAAAAAACAGACAGACTTTCCTGCATACAAGCCCTGTTTCATGTCTTCAGGACTTGGCAAACAGCCAGGTCTTTGCAGGATTGAAGCCCAAATGTTATTAGCAGTGTTTCACTAGGTATAAATGCTCTTGTAAAAGGAGCTTATTAAAATCTTGAGTTTCTTTGCTTAGAATCGTCCACAAAACAACCAAAAATTACAGCTTGTTCTCTACCTGACTTCTTGGATCGGTAAGAGCAATAAAAAATATTTATGAAAGTAATGCAAAGAGTCAGGTAGATCATTGGTTACAAAATGGTTTGTTTTCTTCAAAAATAATTAAAAGTTAATTGAGCCAAAGCATGTGAGAGAAATTGACTCTACAATCCAGCATTTACAGAACTCAGGTGGGTTATGGGAGACCAGTATTGAAGCTTCTGGTTCACCAAACAATTCATTAGTTTTATAAAGCAGAACAACTTCATCAAGGAAATTAGCGAGTCCTACTTTAGAAGGGCCAAAATTCTGGTGATGAGGATTCCTTGGGATGTGAGATTCATATCCTCTTTATAAAGTTGGGAGGAGCTTTGACTACTTCTGAATCACTCTAAATCACACACCTTGTGGGCACTTCTGCCTACAGAAATAGCTCATTCCTTTTCAAAATTAGCAGCCCATTAAAAACAGATATCTACTGCTTTTGAAAATCTCTTTTAAAAGTTATGAGAGTTCTTCACTTTTGGAGTGAATTCAGGGCTTTCTAATTTTTGCCTCTGGTTCTTTCCAATGATTTGTACCTCTAATAAATTCAAATTAATCTGTCTCTGCCTTGAAACACATGATCACAGCTGTCTGGAGCTGTCTCCCACCTTGAAAAGGAGCCATGAATATGAACAAATATCAGCTTCAAAGGTTTGACACAGAGCTGGGTAAAGTTATCGTGTTATTTTCATCAGCTTCATGGAGTTTTGCATTACTCCCACAGGTGTCAACTAAAGATGCTGAGAGACATGAGATAGGGTCCATTCCTCAAAACATGAGGATGGAGATGGGGGTGCCTGTGACCAAGTCCAATGTAATGGTCCGGACAACATCTCCAGATTCGATGGGGATTAACTCTGCATGGGTATGCTCCGGTATGTTCCACACAGCAATCTAATGTTGATAAATTCTGAATGAGAACCTCCAGTTTCACCAAAAAGAACATTATCTCCTAGTTTCAACAGTGTAGTGTTTGGCTTTCTGGGCTGTGAGTGCCCATGGCTGGGTCATGTCCAGCCTCTCATCCACCATCAGCCCCAAGCCCTTCTGGGCAGGGCTGCTCTCCATCTGTTCAATCCTCAGCCTGTGTTGATACCAGGATGGCCCTGACCCAGCTCTAGTACCTTAATATCTTCAAATGCTCCATCTTTTTCCCATTTACAAATTGAGCCTGGTAAATCACAACACACAATGAAAGACAGAGGGAAGAGATTTCTTTCCCTGTGAAGGTAAGGCCATTAATTTCTTTAGAAGCAATTTGTCAGCCCTTGATCACTTACTGGAAAGCACTGATTCAATTAGCCATAAAGACTTTTTCAAGAAAAACACACTTCATTCAATGAGAACCGAATCTAGAAAAGGATGCAAATATTGAAATTTGACCTAGTATTTGTACAGGGATGTCTTGTAATCAGGTATTATTAAGGTTTGGCTAACCAGTCTGTAAATGCTACATTTCTTTTTTGTTTGTTTAGGTTTTTGTAGTTATCATGCTTTTGTATTATACTAATATACTTTGATGATAGACACTGAAAACTTCATTCATGTAATAAAGGATAAACTAGAGATACACAATAAATCTATATGGGAAGAGGCAATAAAATCCCTAACTGCCTGAAGTGGCAACACCTGCTAAACAAGAAGTTTGTGTGGTTGAGCTACAGAGGACTAATTCAATTAACTTGTTAGTGAGATTGCCTCCTGTCAGCTACCTCTGGAAAAACAATGGGTAAATCTATATGCAAATGGCTAGTCAGCTAACTACTATTCTTGCATTGTTGTCTGGGTTTTTGCTGTTCTCTTCTGTCTCTTTAAGAAGTTTTTCTAAAGTTCTATTTCGGCCTTCTGTGTTTACCTTTTGCAATAGAGTCAGACAGGATTTTACATAAACAACTTTCTTGTTATTGTAATGGTATAACCATGTTTACATTCTTTTCATAAGAAGAAGACTGTTGATGGACTGTTGGGTTGCTCAGTGTAGTTGAAGAGGAAGATTTTCTTCCTCCAATCCATGGTCACTAATAGAATTCTATAAAAGTTGAAGTTTGTAAATAAACTGCCTCTTTTCTGCCTTGAACATGTCAGTGTGTAGGTGTGAACATGTCAGCTCTGGATGCAGCTCGGGACATGTTTGTCTCTCTGGGCTGGGAGTGCCCATGGCTGGGTCATGTCCAGCCTCTCAGCCACCAGCACCCCCAAGTCCTTGGCCAGGCTGGTCTCAACTCATCACAGAAGGCCAATAAGTTGTGTCATGTACAACATTGCATTGTTCAGTAAATGCAGAGAAGTGAAAACTGGCCCAGAAGAGAAGTCACTGTGGCAAATACAGTTATATGTAAATGGTGTTGGTAGCTGGTCAAAAGGGCATACAAATAATATAACTTTTGTTGATTTGGCAATAAGTGTAAACCAGAACAGTAAACGATGTCTGAGTACTTTACCAAATGGCAAGCATCAAGTTACAGACCTAGTGTAAATGGAATAGTTTCCATGGAAATTAATAATGGTTATTTCTGTTTCATTTGAATGTAAAATTGGTCTGCAGACCAATCAGGAAGCCACATCCAGCAAAGGTTGTTCTCACGTTTGCTTCTCCTATCCATCAATGCTGACAAAACTTACACATTGACCCACAAAATAGATTGGGTTTTCTTCCAAACATAAGAAAAAAAAAAAAAAAAGAGAGAAAATCCTGAAATCCTGCCACTTAAGTCTGACTTTCTCCTGTGATTAAGTTTCACTTCGTCTAAATTTGTGCTTCCCCAAGAAGGTCTGGTGTCTTCAACTCCAGCCACTTCAGACAACTGCAACTAGAGCGCAAAGTTATTTCTCTCTAGCATCAGAGTGAATGCTTATTGCAGAGCTGAGTGTGTGATACAGATTTTTTTCTCTGCTAGACTGAAAAAATAATTTGTTTTATTTCTTTGCCGTCCTTTCAGCAATTAAACTTATTTACCTAAATTATTAGTCCAATTCTCTTAAGTGAAAGATGGCTCAAAATTCTTACAGTTAGAGCTGATCAAGAAACAGTAAATAAATTGTAAATAATGTGTTTGCTAACACATTAAAAGCACAAGAAATTGCTGATTTTAGTTATTTGATAATAGCTGAATTAAAAAATATATTCAAAAATAGTTCATTCAAGAGAAAGTGTTTACCAACTACATTTTTTACAACAAACATTTTATTATCTATAGGGAATAGCCTTTCTCTTGCTTCGGAAATGGGTTATGTTGTGTTGTTTATATGAGTAAAAAGATCTAAGTGTTTTAATAATAGTTATGATGAGACTAAGTAAAAAAATAGAGGGAATTCTAAAAAAAATTAGGTATTTCTGTCCTACTTTTTGAATTCTTGTTTATCTACATTTTGGAATTAAGGACATTGAAACACTAAAAGCATTTCCAAACACCTGAAAATCTGAGAATCCTCTTTTTGTGACAGCCAGCATTGACCTGTTCTTTGACCTCCTAAACACTGAAAAATTGAGTGAAGTTGGCACTCAGCTTTGATGTTTAGTTAGAGTCATAAAATTGTTTGGGTTGGAAGGAACCTTATAGGTCATCTAGTGCACCCCCTGCTATGGAAAGAAACACCTTCCACTAGGCTGAGCTGCTTAATGCTCCATCCAGGCTGGTCTTGAACACTGCCAGGAGCGGGGCCTCTACAACTTCTCTGGGAAATCTGTGCCAGTGCCTCACTACCCTCATTGTAAAGCATTTCTTCCTTCTATTTAGTCTAAATCTCACTTCTTTTAGTTTAAAAACATTACTCCTTATTCTGCCACTACAGGTCCTGTTAAAAAGACTGTCACAAGCTTTCTCATAGGCCCCCTTCAGTTATTGCAAAGCTGCTATTATATCTTGTCAGAGCTTTCTCTTCTGGATGAACAATCCCAACTGTCTCAGCCTGTCTTCATGGGAGAGGTGCTTCTTTCCTCTGATCATTTTTGTGTCTTTCCTCTGGACTCGCTCCAATGTCCTTCCTGTGCTGGGGCCCCAGAGTTGGGTGCAGCCCTGCAGGTGGGGTCTCACCAGGGCAGAGCAGAGGGGCAGAATCCCCTCCCTGGCCCTGCTGCCCACAGAGCTCTGGATGCAGCTCGGGACATGTTTGTCTCTCTGGGCTGGGAGTGCCCATGGCTGGGTCATGTCCAGCCTCTCAGCCACCAGCAACCCCCAGTCCTTGGCCAGGCTGGTCTCAACTCATCACAGAAGGCCAATAAGTTGGTCAGGCAGGACTTGCCCTTGGTGAAACCATGCTGGCTGTCCTGAATCACCTCCATGTCCTTCATGTGCCAAAGCAGAACTTTAGGAGAAGCTGATCTTTCCAGGCACAGAGGTGAGGCTGACAGGTCCTCTCTGTATTTTTTAAAAATGGGTGCAAATTTTCCCTTTTTCCGGTCATCAGGAAGCTTCACCTAACTACCATTAACTACCAGGTTTTACCTGACTGCCTTGACTTTTCAGACATCGTGGAGACTGGCTTGGCAGCTACATCAGCCAATTTCCTCAGGACTTCCTCAGGAATGTACCTCATTGGGTTTCATCCAGGTTCCTGGGGTGGTCATGAACCTGATCGTTATGTACAGTGGGAGGGACTTTTCTTCCCCAGTCCATCCACCCAAGAGGTGTGGAAAGAGAGGCAGACTGAGGCATAAAAAAATTGTTGAGCACCTCAGCCTTCTCTGTTGTTACCAGTTTGCCAGCCTTGCTCATGAGGATGGGAGGTAGACTTTCTCTGACCTTCCTTTTCTGCCTGACACACCTTCTAGTTATTCTCTGAGTCCCTTGCCAAGTTCAGCTCCAGCTGTGCCTCGGCCTTCTTAACCTCATCCCTACACAACCAGGCAGCATTCCGACACTCTTCCAAGGATGCCTATGCCTCTTCCACTGCCTGTGCATTTCCTTCTTTTGGCTTAGTTTGACAGCAGGTCTCAACTCAGCCATGCTGGTCTCTTTCCTCTCTTTTCTGATTTCCTACACCTAGGGATCAAGACCTCCTGCACCCCTTGGAAATGATTCATAAAGATCTGCCAGCTCTGTTCTTCTCCTTTGTCCCAGTGGGGCATTTCTCAGGAGGATCTATTGACTAGTTCCTTGAACAGCTGTAAGTTTGCGCAGGGTGTTGTGTCTTCATCACCACCCACTGGAAGAGTGGTAATGGATAATAATCTGTGGACTGTACCAAGCTAGGAAGTTTCCTGGTGACATTTCCTAGAATCCTAGTTGTATGCTACCAAACATCACCTGCTTATTCAAGTGTTTTGTCAATTTAACAATTGAAGTTGAAGCATCTCAGGAGACGTAGTGTTGAAATTTTTGCCTGAAAAACATCCTCTGTTTGAAAGAAAAGCTCTCAGTTGTCTAAAATGGAACATCCTATTACTTTTCAGGGAGGCTTTTTGCTGGCAGTATTTAGAAAAAGTAGATCAACATTTGCTCTAATTATATTTAGCATAACAACCTTATTTAAAATGTAAATCGTTATAGTTTTTCTTTAATGTTACTTGTAATAAATCTACACTGCATTAATTCCCTAAGTAAGGGTGCATTATTTAGTGCATATTTTTTTAAAAAAATGGTCTTTAAAAAATGTTTACTCTTTACAAATAATGGTAAATACAGGTACAGAGCAAATTTACAAAACAGTAAGGGTTTTTTCTGGCTTGGTTAGTAGGGAGTATTTTTATTTTGGTGATTTCAAAATTTCTTGAATTTTTTTTACTTGTTTTCCTTCTTTTAAAGAAATAACATCAAAGACCTAAGACCAGACAGACTTTGCCATGTCATGTAACCTTTCTTTTCCATAGGCATTTAGCAGGTGTCATTGATAGTGAATTCAGTATATTTGATTACATACAACGCTCTCCTCCTTAGGTAAATACAGAAGAGATGCATGGTTTTAAGCATCTCTTGAGGCAAAACCTCCTATGTTAGACCAACCTTCATTTTATAGAGCCCATGGACCTCAAGTTCAGAACTCCTTCAAATTTCACATGCAATCCAAGCAGTTCCAATGTTTCTCTCACCCCTCATCATAATTCATCAAGATAGGTTATCCACACAATTCATCAAGAAGTTTTTCCTGACAATGTGAACAAGCAGAGAACTGAATTCAGCGGGTGTTCACACAACCCTGTGGATGACTTCCTATCCCATTTGTGACCTTCTTTTTCTCATACACTTACTAACACAGTACCTCACAAGGAAGTAGAGAGGTGAAGCAGAATATTAAAATTTCATTTGGATTAGACAAAAATTACAACATTACAAACATTTTAACATCCATAATGTGGAAAAAACATAGTTTTTGATACATATCTCCTGTCACTTATGGATACCATAAAAGCTATAGCTGGCACCTACATGTATATTAGGTTTAGGTGTGAAACATCTTGCTATCAAGGGTATTATTGGACAGAATGAGACAAACAAATGTATGTGTTTGTGTGTTAGAATATGCAAACTACACATATGAAAATATGAGAAAAATCAGATCATCCCTCTTTTTCATTTTTCCTTTTTCATTTTAGATCCAGATTTCTAGCAACACATAAGGAATGGGCAAACTGCATCCGTGTTTTTTGGAAAAAAAAAAAAAAAAAGAAAAGAAAAAACAAAGAAGAAAAATACCTCCTCATGAGTTATCCCACTTACAACAATCTACCAAAGGCACAAGGGGCATTTACTCTCTTTCCCCATCAGACTTACTGGTGCAGAAAAACTGACACTCACAGCTGACACCAGCTGCACGTCCCTTACTCTTACTGCCCTCCATTGCTTTGGGGATGTATCTGTCACTACAACACAATCTGTATTTATTATTATGTTTGCTCATGTTTTTATATTTAATCTGATTTTTTTAACATTTCTCCCTTGTTGTTTCCTCATCCCTATGCATATATTCAATGCTACGGTTCAGTCAGTCTGAAAGCAAAAAGCACTGTAAATATTATATTTCAGATATTTCATGTAAGTTTGAACATATTCAGGTTGAGTTGCTACCAAAACACAGAGCACATTTTTGACATAAAAATGTTTGGCTGACTAGTGACATTTCATTCATACTTTGTTTTTTAATTCCTATTGTGCTCATTTATGAATGCTTACATCTCCCTGTAATGAACACTGTCCCTCCCTTTCTGGAAATGAAATCAGGATAGCTTGAGGTAAAATACTGTCACAGATTTCTCAGTCCAGTGTTTCTTTCCAAATAAAAGGGGCCTTCTTAGACTCGAGGAGAGATACAGCCTACACATGAGTTAAACAGAATTTGTTTGTTTCCTGATTTTGCACATGCAGAAACCAAGAGTATTTTTAGCTTCAAACAGTCAAAAATATCTGGAAGAACTGGTATTTCCTTGGACAAGACTGTGACCAGAAAGAGATGACAGGAATGTTTTGCAAAAAAGAAAATAAAGAAACAAGGCAACGCATTTCATTTTGAAATGCTTTTTCCCAACGCTATGCTGCCTGAAATGCTAGAAGGTCTTGTGATACTAGCTGGAACTGCTGTGAGGTAATTATATGTAGTTACATAAAGCAGCCTAATGCTAGGCCAGCAAATTGTCTAAAAGAAGGGAGTGTATTCCTTGTTAAATGTTTTGTCATGATGACCATGCCCTTTATTTATCTCTAACACAACATGCTTATTCTGCCCCATCCACTGTTTTCACCCCGCAAATTTATGAGGCTCTATTAATCTTCTGCCCTGCTGACTCTCTCTGTTGCAAAGTGTCAGCAGACTTTTGTACCTTGCTAATGTACAAAGTGCTTCTTATGAGTAATATCAGCATTTTGCCTTTTAATTGCACATATAATTTTTAGGTCTTACAGCTAATAAGGGAATTGAGACCATGGTTCATCATTGTCTCGAATGGTACTCCAGGGGTGTAGGGACTGTAGAAGCTCAGAGAAGAATATACTTGTCCTCGTTCCAAGCAATAGTTTCTCTCATTACAGCAGCTTCATTCACACCAGTACAGTCACAGGTTTGCCAGCACTTCCATTACAAGCCCAGCTTTTTGGGGTTTCCAAATTGTTGTAAAAATTTATAAAATATAAAATACATTCTATTGGCTTAGCTTTTTTTTTTTTCCATTATGATGATGTTTTATTTTTTCCAATGTACTATTATTGCTGCTGTTATTATTATTATTGTTCTCATTATTATTTGTGGTATTACTATTATTAGTAGTAGTATTACAATAAATTTCTATGGAAGTTGATTTTGGTATTTTAAATACCAAATACTTGTGGAGGAGAGAATGTTGTTTTGCAGTCCTGTTGAAAACTAGCATTCCTCACGTTTGAATTAATAAGTTTGTTCATAGTTGGTTCCACCTTTTCCATCCAAAACTAAATTAGAAAAATGACAATGTGGTGCTAATTTGGAACAATGAACAGTAATTTTGTATTAACAACCTTTAACAAGGAGTTTTCCCCTCATCTTGAAATTCACATTACTGAGGAGTGTCCCTATGGTTCAGACAGTTGGGGAGAAAAATACAAGTGTTTCTTCCTTTTCCCATGGAAGTCAAACACAGACAAGAACTCATGGATCATATACTGGAGGGTTTGAAGAATATGTGCCAAATTGTGCAATTAACTGTTGTCTCATAAGTATGCAAAGCAATAAAAAGTAAACAGACTGACTATTGGAATATCATGCCATGGGAGCTGCTTGCAGGCAAATGACAGTCTGTCCTTAACTACTGGGCATTACATTTTTGTGGAAAAGTCCACATAAGAGTGAGAGGTCTGATATATATTTTCAATCCTGCTTGGAATGGTGCAAATATGTGTATTGTTGATAAAAAGTGCTGGAAAAATGGCGACAACAGAGGAGGAGAATGCTCAGGTACTCATCAGAAATTTTGCCCCAGTCTTCAATGACTACTTCTCTTGCCACCTCTTGAGTAGATGAATAGCAGGATGGGGAGGGGAAGAATCAAAGTCCCTCCCACTGTAGATAAAGGTCAGGTTCATGACCACCTGAGGAACCTGAATGTACATGAGTCTACAGGACCCTATGAGATGCATCCCAGAGTCCTGAGGAAATTGGCCCATGTAGCCAAGTCCATCTCCATGATGCCTGAAAAGTCTTGGCAGTCAAGTGAAATCAATGGCAGTCAGGTGAAGTTCCTATTGACTCAAAAAAGGGGAAACATTGTACCCATCTTTAAAAAAAGTAGAAAGGAACCACTGACTTGTAAGCCTTACCTCTGTGCCTGGGAAGATCGTGAAACAGCTCCTCCTAAAGTTCTGCTAAGGCACATGGAGAACACAAAGAGATTTAAGACAACCAGCAAGGCTGCACCACAGGCAAGTCCTGCCTGACCAACTTATTAACTTTCTGTGATAGTGACTTCATGAGTTAACAAGGGAAGGACTACAGATGCCATCCATCTGGACATCCGAAATGTCTTTCACAGAGGCCCCCACAACACTCTTCAATTTGGAGACATGAGTTTTATGGGGGGGCCTCTTTAGTGGATAAGGAATTGGTTGGATAGTCATATTCAGGGGGTGGTGGTCAACGGCTCAGTCCCAATGGACATCAGTGACAAGTGGTGTCCCTCAAGGTTCCGTATTGGGAACAATGCTATTTAATATCTACAGTAATGACAGACAAAGGGATGGAGTGCACCCTCAGCAAATTTGCAAATTACACCAAGCTGAGTGGGGTGGTTGACACACCTCTAGCATGAGACGGCACTCAGAGGGACCTGGATGAATTCAAGAAGTGGGCCCATGAAAATCTCATGTGGTTTAACAAGGCTGAGTGCAAGGTGCTGCCCCTGAGTCAAGGCAACCCCTGGTATCAATGTAGGCTGGGGGATGAACAGATGGAGAGCAGCCCTGCCAAGAAAGACTTGGGCGTGCTGGTGGCTGAGAGGCTGGACATGACCCAGCCATGGGCACTCCCAGCCCAGAGAGCCAAACGTGTCCTGGGCTGCATCCAGAGCTCTGTGGGCAGCAGGGCCAGGGAGGGGATTCTGCCCCTCTGCTCTGCCCTGGTGAGACCCCACCTGCAGGGCTGCACCCAGCTCTGGGGTCCCAGCACAGGAAGGACATGGACCTGTTGGAGAGGATCTTTACCATCCCTTCCCACACAGGCCCTTCTATTATTCTATTCAAATTAAGAACCACTTTAGGAGCTGGGTCATAATGCAGGAAGTATGGGGAGGAAAAAGGGACTGTCACTATATCACCTCCAATGAAGAAGCTGGTATGCTTCTTCATGATCTCAGAAGGTTCATGCCATGAAGATCAGTTTTTATTTCTCCTTCCCCTTTTGCTGCACACCCATAATATCTGAGTGAAATAAGACTTCAGAACATCTCATGTCTTCCCTCTGGTTTCCTCATTCTTGCCCCACAGTTTACCAACATTTGCATCAAGTTAGCTATCCATCTGCAAGTTTTTAACATTTGGTTGTTCTATCATCTCCAGTTCCAGTACTGTTGTTATAAAATGATGTATTATTCATGCAAACCAGGGCTCAATTTTCAAACTTGTAGACTTCATACTATATTACCATAATAAATATTGATTTCAAGGCACCCACAAGCATTTTTAGTCCTTCACTGAAAACACAAAAAAGAGGCATCTGTACTCTGTGGAGCATAAAATCAAAAGCTGTATACACATGACACAATGGGATGCCAAGCTAGAGATCCTGGATAGATGTCCAGGCACACAGTGGGCACTTGCAAACAAGAACTGGGGCCTGCAAGCTGAGTAACCACAGTTCCACACATTTGGGAGCTTGGACTAATAAGTGTGACCTTTTAATGAGTTTGGACCCTTCACTGCATTGATACATCTACACTGTTTCCTCTTCTGGAGTCAGTTCACTGAATGGTGGTGGCATGCGGACAGATGGCTTTAATTGCCAGGTTAGATTACAATAACACCAAAAAAAAAAAAAAGGACAAGAACAACGGCCATAGTTTACATAATCCTGGCATTAATTTTGAGCATTCAAGTGGTTTTGTTCTCTTTTGAAAGTTTTTTGTTCATTTGTGGGGAAAAGATTATGAGATGAGCAGCAAAACCTACATTACTAAATGCAAAGTGAGAAAGGTAGGGAGGCTTCAGACAGGCTCTGTGTGAGTGTTGACAAACTTCCTCATTAACTGTATCCTCCCTCTGGCTTCCTGACTCCTTGTTTACTTTGGTGGAGAAGATTACCCCAGTTTCAATTGAACAGAGCCTTATTGTTAACACTGTTACCATAGTTCTGAGAAAAAGATCCCAATTATACTCCTCCCAGCCAGGTTTCTCAGCTGAGTTAAGAATGATATTGCCACTATGTAATCAGTGACACTTGTAGGATCTGGAAATCCACTGTAAAACTGTCTTAAGAGAAGAATTTGTGTGTGTATATATATGTATAAAAGTACATCCTTTATAAAAACGATAAAGAATAAATACTAATAAATATTAGAGAGAAGTGAGGTTCACAGTCCATCTCAGCATTACAGTAAATCCACAATCCTTTCTCCAATACTCACAACATCTCCAGAACTGCATGACAGAATTAGAAGCCTTACATTTTCCATCATCCTCTGTGCTATTGAATTTAAACAGTACTGTAACAATTCCTACTAACATAGGATAACACTGATAACAGGAATAAACCTATACATTTTTGTTTGGTAGATGTTGATGAAAATTAAATACCAGAGGGGCTTCTAAAAATATTTTTAGGCAAAAAACCATAGCTGTCATAATGATGTAACTAGTTGGTCACAGCAAAAAATGCTGAGGAAATACAGACATTCTCATTAGTGTTTCTAAAAAGGTTACCCAAATGTTCAGTACTTAATTTTCTTACATTTAAATTGCCTTTATCATTTCCCTGTTTTATTATTTTTTCTGTTAAACAGGCAGAAATATTTTTTGTCTTACCTATCACAAAAATACCTTTTCTTCTGTTTCTCTTTTGTGTCTCCCCTCAAAGAAGAGTGATATTCCACAGAAAAGTCTTAACTTACTTTTCTGGTTAAAATTAAAATTGCTTCTAAACTTCTAAGGCTTATATTAGTTCTGTTCTTGAAATGTTTATGAAAAAAACCTGACTGCATGAACTTGACTTCGTTATTTCATTTTTGGCTCCTCTTTTTAAACTAGCAGTAAAGTACTGCACATAGCAGACTATCAAATGCTCTTAAAACAAAGCTAGACTACATTAATTAATGTTGTATGTGCGCTTGAAGTGGGTAATATAGTTCATCCTCTGGCACTCAGCTCATTAATTTCAAAATGTATGTTACTAAACCTCTTATCTTGGTTTTATCTAATTAAATTATTAAGATAAAACTTAATAAAATCAGAGGTTTTAAGTGTCATTCAAGGCACAGCTACAATTAAGAGATCAAATATTCATAGTTTTAGAAGACTCAACCCAGCAAGATCACTTTTGTGTATGATCAATTTTGTGCTGACTTTTTCCAAGCTGAACTGTCTTTATTTCAATAATATTATGATTTGCAAAGATAGACAGGAAATTAGTACACACCACTCTGAACAGTTAGGTTAATTGAGGTTCAGTCTGGTATTGATATGTACACATTATACACCATATGGAATCACAAAATGACCTGGAATTACTACTTTGCAGTCAGTCAAAATAACAAGTACCAGGCACAGAATCGCAGACACATTCATATTGGAAGAGACCTCAGAGGCTTTTTTTCCAAACTCCTGCTTTGAGCAGGAGTCACACCAGGTTTCTCAGGTCTGTGTCCAGTCAGGTCTTGAGAACCTCCAAGGACAAAGACATCATGACCTCTCTGGGAGACCTGCTCCACTGCCCCACTGTCCCCATGAGAAACAAGGACTCCCTTATATGAAGTCTGAGCTGCTCCTTTTCAGCTTATCCCCACTGTATTTTGTCCTTTCATCATCCAACACCATGAAGAGCTTTGCTCTGTCTTCTTCGTGGCATCCTTGTAAGTTCTGGAACTTAGACAGCAGTTAGTTGCTGTATCTGTCAGAGCTCCCTTTCCTGACTCACCTGGAGCCGGAAAGGTTTTTCACAGGATTCAACCAGGGCTACAGCCTGTGCTTCTGACTGAACACAGAAGAGCTATGAAGCTTTAAAAGATAGCTGCCATGGACATACAGTAGAAAGTGGTTTGGTTTAAGACCAAAAACACTGAGGTGCAGTGGTGGAAGGATGACAAAAGATAAGTTCTGGAGCCACATTTTTGTTATTTTGGCACATATCAAGTCAGTATGACATGACATAGTCTAGCACAGCTGGTTATGCATATCTAGACTGAAGAAACCTCCCCACAGAGACAGCCACAGCTCATGCCACCTACATAGTGATTATTATTCATAGACAATTTTAGCAACTACAGTTGGTTTGGTCTTATGCTCTGATTAACACCTGAACCTGAGACATAACAGTCTGTAGTTAGGTGGCCTCATGACTTCATATCAAGTAGCCTCACCTTCAGAGGCTATTTAGAAATAGCTGTAAGTCCTGTTATGTGGATACATAACATGTGCTAACATGTTTGTTAGCACAATTTTAGAGAAAAATATCTCTACAAAAAATAAGCTTGAGGTCACTGTACAAGAGAAGTAGCACCAAGGAGCACATGAACTTCACAAGGGAGGGAATGTAGCTTTGTTCCCATTTTATCAAGGTAAGTCAGCCTGTTCATGACACTGAGCAGAGCATTGCCTCTGCTGAGCTACACAGGATTGGCTGTAGCATTGGATTATTAAACTGTTGGTTCAGGGTTGGAACAAAGTATTAATTTAGGTGAACTGAAGGCATCTTGTCTATCTGCTAGATCTATACATGCACATCTAGATAGGAGTATGGCTGCTCTCACAGGAATGACAGTTTTCATTTAGCAACAAGAATATTAAAATATATTCTCTGAATTAAAAAAAAAAATCCTTGAGGCAGCTAAAATGTCTGTCTGGTTTTTCTTACTTTTGTCTTATGGGGATACCTTTCTTTAGGTAAACACCCACAATCTTCCTAAGGACAGACCAGCTCACTGAGTAAGGTTTGTATGCTATAAAGACTCCTTGTCTATACTCATTTTAGATTGTACCTACAGAGGATTTATAGAAACAATACCTAGGTGGCACTGAGGAAGCTATCAGTGCTATTTACAGACAATTTAAAGGAATAAACCTGCAGTTACGCCTGTGTTTGCTTTCCCTTGTGGTCTCCCTGCAACGCTTTCTAATCCTATTGTGACTTGATTGTTTCACAGCAAAGTGCTCCACAGAGGCCAGTAATTGGCACACAGGTTCAAATTAGATTGCTGTGTGTTTAGGAAAGCAGGGGTCATTTCCCATCAGCACCACTCATTAAGAAGCAGAGTACTAAGTTTTCTATTACGAAAAATACTAAAACATGTGTGAGTGTTTGGGAGGGAGGTTTTATGTATAACCTAGAGCACAATCAGTTTGTGATCAACAATATGCAAAACAACTTTGGTAGAGGAATATATTAACTATATACTCAGCAACAATTTTCTTACTGCTTCATCTGTCTGCCTGTTGTACACAAATTCCTTTTCACCTTGTAAATATGAAGTTAAAGTGGGTGAATTCAGAAGCAGGCTTGGAGGCAGCTGGAAAGTTGGCCTTTTAAGCCCCTGGCTCTTGTGAATTTTAATAAGGTTCCCAGCATTAATTGCACATCAGCCAAGTTTCAGTTCTGGCATACTCGAGGCCTCAGCCAGCTTCTGCACTTGCTGTGGGGAGGAAAGAGAAGCTGGAGTTCAGAAATGAGTCCATTGGGCCCCAAATTAACAGAAAGAAAAGAGATAACATTAGCGTGCACCAGAAAGGAGGATAAAAGGCAGGATGAATTAAGAAAAAAGGAAATAATTTAAAAATACTTCAAAATGAGCAAACACTCTATGCAACAAGCTTAATTGATCCTGGCAACAAATCATTTGATAATGTTTAAACAGAGAAGAGGCATTTGTGTAATTCCTACCTCACCTGGGGCACCTACGTTTCTTGAAATGCTGAGTAGTGTCCTTTCCTCTAGGATGTCTGTCTGTGACCTACCTGTGGCTTCTTCAGTACCAGAATGTGTGCACTGCTGCACATTCATACCTCTGTGGAAATCTCACTTGCTAGGCTTGCATCAACCATTTTTAACTCCCTGTGGAATAGCACCTGTTTTGCATAATAGGCTGGTGATTAGAGGTCTCCTGCCAGAAAGATACACCCAAAGGGTGCAACTTCAGGAGGCCGCTGTCTTACACTGCCCTGCTGCAGAGGAGTCCTGTGGGAAGAGAGTGTCAGCATATTTCTAGGGAGCACATTTTCTGGTCCTCAATGAACCATGGGCAGGGGAGACGGAAGGTCACTGCATGGAAATGGCAAAGGAGGCGGAAGGAAAACAAACGAGTATGCGAGGCTCAGTGGCAGCATGTTCACCTGAGACTGAGCAGATACAAAATGTTGGTCCATGCCCTGAGGAATGGGAAGTTTTTCACATGATGCCTTGCAATTAATCCCTGGAGAACCCCCATCCCATCTGGTCACTTAATTTCATGTACCTGTGTCAAGTTTCAAATCCCAGTTTGACAGAAGTGGGATGCAGGAGACAGATGGGGTCTGGCACCTGTGCCTCATGCTATTGCCTGCTCCATCTCTAGTGGATCTTCATCTAATGGATCCAAATCAGCATCTTCCTGAGCACTTCCTCCATTCACTGGGTTCAGAACTGGTATGCTGAAGTCAGCTGTGTAAATTCTCCTCCTAGGGCACCATTCAGCAGGTGAGCATGTGCTTAACAAGCTTTGTTCTTCCCCTCATTAATCTATTATGAGAAATCTTTCTTGAACCCTTCCACAAGTCCTAGTATCACCCATGGTGGGGAGGGAGTCGCATGAGAAAGGCCCAAATGGACCAACCCAGGACCTATATCCTGATGCTTTATCCTGTAGCTGCTGGACAGCACAGTTTTGGACTCCACTAATGTCCAAAATTGGATGCTTATGAAAGACTGTAAAGACAAAGTGTAAGAACACAGGGTCCTTTCCCTAGTCCCCTCTCAATCTCCAACTGTTTCCGGCTATGGGCCTTCCTGAAATAGCCTGGGATTTTTATGCCTCTAGTAAGCATCAGTTTATTACTTTTTCAAAGTGTTTGTCCAATGTCCTTTGAACTTTGAAAAGGATGTCCTTTTCTTTCCAGGAAAACTCCTCCTCTGCTGAAAACAAAATATATTGAAATTGTTAAGTAAATTAACTAATATTTCCTTTCCCTCTCCTCTCAGCAGAAAGATGCATTTTTCACACATCAGAATGGAAAAAAAATCTGCTGTGTATGTGAAACACAGATAGCACTCTTCACTTTCACTTGTTCCCTCTGACGTGAGCCTTAAAGGTACAGTATAATGATGCAACCTGTCACAGAGAGTGATAACAAATCAAGGCTGATGAAAAAAATTATACCTGTCTGTGGAATTTTGCTGTGTAAATGAAGTGAAATTTCAGTCAGTTCTGGCATTTCTCTTTTCCCCTCCCTAGTCACCATCAACCTGTGTTGTGCATTATGATTCTTCATCTGCATTATCTTTTATATCCAGCATGGTAAGTCACAGCTTTGCAGAGACCTCTTATCTCTATACCTGGGACTGCATTCCTCTGTCTTCTCATCATATGCCCATTGAAATGTTGTGAAATGCACAGTCATCTCTGGATTGAAAATGTGCTAACATGTAAAGTATTAAACAGGAATACTTCAATTTTTACTTCAATTCTGCCAAGATTTGCCTTTGTCTCCCTAGGATTTTACCGCATATTCACTAACATGCTGAGAATACATCTTTTTTTCTTGGTATGGCAACAGGAACACTGCTGCTCTCTGAAATCTCATTCATTGTCATTGGACTTTCACAGCTATAAACATGTGGGAAAAATAGTCTACTTGTCTGTTTTTTTCCTAGAGAAGACAAACCATGAGAAACCAGCACAATATATTCAGAAATATACACTTGCATGTGGTGTCACACCAGAATGAAAGGCACTGGTGCCTTTTAAGAAACTGGGCAGAGGTGGGGAAAGACAGAAGGAAGAAGTGAACATAATGGAAATTTGAAAATTTATAGAATGGCTTTCTAAGGTTTTCTTTTATGACACAAATTATCATAAGAACAGGAGAATCGCATCATCTGCTGGACCAAAATCCCACTTACCCCAGGATCTCCTTTCCCAAGATGGCCAGTTGTGGGGATCTAAGAAGTGTATAACCATGTTATAACAGGATCAACAGCTGATAGAACTTCTCCAGAACAGTCTCTCAGTCACCATTGAATTTCTTATTGGAGGACTTTGTGATGGCCCAGGGTAGTTTTTTTTTTCCATTCTCCCATGCATTTTTTAAAATAAATTATATTTATACAACATCCACTGGGTAGTTCCACAGCTAATAAGCACCTCTTTTCTCTTTTGAACCTACCCTTTGCTAGTGAACAAATAGAAATTCACACTGTTGTATCCAGCAAACAGAAACCTGCTTCACCTATGTCCCGTGTCATGAACCTGAAGGACTGACCTCTGACTGAGAATTTAAATTTTCCAGATACAGCAAAATTAACAACAAAGTCCATATTGCCAAGCCCTTTTAGAAAAGATGTGCTTTCACTGACTTAATAGTACCACAAGTTAGAATGAAACAACTTTGTATGTGCAAACATACAAACCTGTCCAACCTATTCCCCTTCACACAATTCAGGGTAATCAGGTTTATTGAGACAATCAGTAAAAGAGCTACTAGTTGCACAGGTCAGAAAATCTGACCTCATATGCTTACACACATGGAGTATGCTCAGAGTGAGACAGAGATGATGATAGATAAACTCCTGTGATGTGAATTGCTCAGCATTAATACAGCTTTTCAATGGTTCAAAATATGGTCTAAATACTGTTGGTCACCTCTATTACTTGTCAAGATTTCTTTTTCATGTGTACTATTTCTAATTCATCTCCTCTCTTTTTAATTTATTCTAGAGATATCATGAAATAAAAAAAAAAAAAATCCATTAAATCATTTAAATACAATATTTTCATCAATAGAAAGGATGGTACGTAACTGTCAGAACAGTCTGACTTATGTCAAATGAAAGGTTCAGGTCAAAGAAAGTTCATTCCTAACAATGCAAATCACAACTCAGTTTCTCAGGAACAGCATATATGGAACAATGTCTGGAACATCAATAACAGTTTTTTCCCCTTATAATTATTATTAGCTTGGTAATAGTCGTTAGTGACCTATCTCCTTTTGCTGATTTAGTAAAGTGCACCTAATAACAAGCAGGGGTCAAATGTACAAACCAAATGACACTGCATTCCCTAGGTACAGAGTGCAGTTTCTAACGATGTCATAAATGCCTCGCAGTGTTTATGTCTCATGCACCAAAATTAAGCCTATTAGAGTAAAATATGACAATTGAAAACATTACAAATCTTGTCTGGAATATAAAACAGATCTTCATAAACAGTTCTAAAATGGCGAACTACTTCTTGTGTTAGAAAAGCTGAATCTCTAAAGTAGCTTTTATTTCAGCTCAAAAGTCAAGGTTTCAGAAATGCTGCATATTTATTATATAAATAGAGGGAAAGAGAGGAAGCATTATGACCTCGTTTTTGCAAGAGAAATTAATTTTTTGCAAGGAATTTCAACAAAAATACCTTCTTTTGAGAATCCATCCTTTTCATAAGAAGGAGAAAGTATTGTCCTATAATGTAGATTTTATATGAATATTTTAGCAGAGACCAGAAGACCTTCTCTTAGACAGAGAGAATTGGTTACAGTTCATGAAAAAAATAATAATGCCTATATCCATCTCTGTATTAAGGAAATCCATAAGATCAGCTAGTCCCTCACTTAACTGTGCTGGAACCCACTCAAGCCATTGAGTTTAAAACTGTGGTATTATTATTCTTTGATGTCTATAGCTTAGCAGCACAAAGCTGGTCTCCAAGCACTTACTCTCTATAAAGAAGCACAAATGTTTGGCCTTTGGGCTGTAAATATTGTGTCACCATTGATTTTTAACATATAAAGTGTATTTTCCTGAATGTCAAGTATTCTCAAAGTGCAGGGACTCCCACGAGCACAAAGTGTCAGGAATTAAAGACAGTTTAAAAGCAGGAGTTACAAAGAAAGAAGAAAATAATAGAAAGAAATGAGAGAAAGGAGAAATGAAAGAATAACTAATATGAACTTGGCAAGTATTATCATTTATCTCCCAGATGAAAATGTTGCTTGGTGAACATGTCCATGATACCATCAACAAAGCTTTCTTACTACATAAGACATTTTTCTTTAAGGGTTTGTGTAACCCATGCACTAGAGATTTTTGTTTTCCCAGCTAAATGATAGGGTTGATTTGAGGATCAGATATGCAAACAGTGAAAGTGTCAGTACCTGAATGCAAACATGGCTCTGAAAATTATAGCACTTCAGTGTCTGGTATTCCATGTTCTATCAGCTGTTTTGTCAAAGTGATCTCCTTGAGAAGGTGTTTCAGAGCAAGATCCTCACTTAGCTGGGGAGGATAGAATAGAGAGAGAGAATTAAGTCAGTCCATTCCCCTGGGACAGACACAAGTTCGTGTCCCCTTCAGCAATGTCTGCCTCCTCCCACCTCCTACAGAGGGGTGACTGGAGGGGAACATAGCTTCCCCCCTAAAACACCTGGGATGAATCCAGGCTGAAACAGCACCTTGATGACACAGCTAGGAAGAAAATCTGAGAGGGATTCCCTCTAGCGGATGCAGTGTCTTTTAGTGTAGCTTCAGGCAGCACAGCTGTGTAATATCCTTTACACAGACTGGTGGTCAATCACCAGCCTATCCACTAATGAATAAAAAAGTGTATTTTTTTTATGATTATTCAGAGCAGATCCCTCTCCATAGCTTATTTCTATAGCCAGTACAGACAGACAAGGTTCCTGATAGGGAATGCAGAGTAGCTAGCTTGGGGCAGGTTCCTCCTTTGACTCTTCACCTCTCCCACAAGCTTGTGGGAATACTTCCCTAAACCAGACCTTTGAATAGCAAATTCAGTCCAGACTGGAGGAGAGAGACTGTCTTCTCCCAAAAAATATCTTCAAGCAGCTGTATTGTAGAAGTCGTAGTGGCTAAAACACTGTTAGCTTTTATCTTTCCTTATCCCACGTGCCACGATCCATAATTCTTTGAAGGATATTGCACACCAGATTCAGAGATTTCTTTGAAGTATTTTATCATTTATTGTGTTTTCTAGATATTTCTTTCAGAACTTCAAAAATAGTATGTCATCCATCTCAATTTTACCCACCTAAGAACAGTCAAGTTGCTGTCAAATATTGTCTTAGACATTTACATAAATATTGACTATTTAATGCAAAACATTCTTTAAATACACAGGCACATATGCCTGCTCCTGTTAAGAAGGCTAATGAACTCAGAGATGTGAAACATTTAAGGACCATTAAAGGAATCTTTTTGATAAAGGCAACCTCTTGAGACATGGCAAGGATTTCCAACTCCCGATGTTAAAGCACTCATCTTGTCTCAGCAGCAGACATTCAGGGCCTGGAAAACCTGCCCTAGAGACCAAAGATACTCCTTTTATTTAGTATATCAAGCTTAAGAAGTTATTTGACATGTATAAAAGTTCAAGCATAGGGAAAAGACTTCTGATAGCAGGTTCTTTATATGTAAAAGTGTACCAGTTTCTCAGAGCTAGAGGCAAGTATGTTCAGGAGTAAAAGCAGGATCTGGTCTATTCAACTAATTAAAGCTCAGGAATTGCATGTGTACTATGCCAGTTATCAGATTTGAGATATCTAGCAAACCGATACTCCTAATGGAAACTTATCCTACCTGTTAAAAAAAATAAATAAATCTTATCCAAGTTAGATATCAAATTTAGACATGTTTTCATGTCTAAACAAAGTGATTACATTTTAGAAACCCTTTGGAGAGTCCTTCAAATATTCTGAGAAACATCTGAGACTTTTGTTTGCTTTAGGTTGGCTTTTTTAGTATTTATTTAAGAATTTAATTAAGAAGTCTGCTTTTTTTAAACACCAAAAAAAAAATAGGGAAACTTAGGTAGACAAGAGGATTAGTTGGATTACCTCCTGGATAACAGCTATAGTTAACAGTTTCAGACATTGAAAGAAAGAACTTCTGTGTCTGGAAGTGGTTCTAAGAGGCATAACCTCAGTTATTGGGTGTGGTGGAAAGATCCCAAGGTGGAATCCCCTGCCTGGTGGTGATCAGGAGATAACACCAGATGCATTTTCAGTTGGATTGGATAAAGCATTTACGAAGAGCAAAGAAAGTGGTGGTCTACCTACTAAGATGTGCAACTTGTCAAGTCACACCATATCAGTTCTTAGGTGTGTCCTGGGTTATGGAATCAAAAATGTGTATTCTATTTTCATCTGCTGAAAGCAGTTGGGGAATTGTTCTTTATTTCTTGTAACTTTGGAAGGAGGGGGACGGGGGGGAGGGGCGGGTGCCTTTTGGGTAATGGGCCATCAACAGACTATACCCCCGGACTATACCCGCTCCCGCCAGAGCCCCATCTGCATGCATGGTCCTATTGTGGGATGCCCAGCCCAGTGGGGGGAGTCTACAATTGCTGCCGGGAAAAACTGAGCCGGCCGGGGACAGACTTCACTTGCTTCACCCCGATTCCTGGGAGGAAGACGGCACCCCATCTCATCTTCGCCAGACCCCATCTCATCATCGCCGGACCCCATCTCACCATCACCTCACCCCTGGACCCCTCCTCATCACCCCTGGACTCCTCCTCCTCACTCCTAGACCCTTTTTGGCTACAGGATCGTCCCTGCTCCAACAGAGCCACGTCTACCACCCCAGGAGGACTCACTTCTGGACTGCTTCCAACACCCTGACTAACAGGGTGCCAGGTGGCAGCTCTGATTCTATCAGGGCTTTCCCAAATTGTTGTTGTTTGTTTGCTGGTTTGGTGGGGTAGTTTTGTTTCCTACCACATTTGTATTATTGATATTCCTAGTAAAGAACTGTTATTCCTATTCCCAAATCTTTGCCTGAGAGCCCTTAATTGAAAATTTATAATTTGGCAGGGGTGGGGGGTTTGCATTCTCTATTCTAAGGGAAACCCCAGTTTCCCTGGCAGACACCTGTCTTGTCAAACCAAGACAGATTTTGGCGCCCAAGTGTGGGGCACAAGGGCATTGAGACAGAGGAATAACAGTTCTTGTGTACTAGATAGAAGTCTACTGCTCAAAATCATGTGGTCCAGCTTTCCCTGGTTTGGCTGGCACGTGGTTGTGGCTGTATTTCTGCCATTTGCTGGCCCTTATCTAAACATGGGCCCTATAACCAAGGCTACTGTGGCTGGCATCCAGTTTATTTTGTGGGTTAATAAGGTGAGGAATTCGTGGATTTTTAACTTCCTTTGGAAAGCAGGCACATGGATTCAGGGCTGTCATAGACTAACTCTGTGTTTCTGGGGTTACTTTAATAATGGTACATATTGTGAGGAAATGGCACCTGGGGAAATTTTCTCCCAATCCTTCACTCAGTTTTTTGGGTCTACTCCACCAGCTTTTCAAGGGTTAAATTTCCCTCTGAATGCTAATGACGTCATACAGTGGTTGGTGCTGCTTATAGGCCTATTCTATTTGGTATTCAGAGATAAAGGGAGACTGGCCTGGGTAAGCACTCTGATAACTACCCCAAAGAATAAAGATGCTGCCCAAGAGCCCACCCCTGTCCCACAGCCAGCCTCAGGCATAAACCACCCGGTTTGGGTGAAGGCTCTGATAAAAGAAATGCATGAGATGAACCAGATGCTGAAAGAGTACATTTCCCCAGCTGGTGAGAAACCTTCGCCCTGCCCTGACAAAAGAGAATCTGATACAGAACCCGCAGACATTACAACTGTCCAGGTTCCAGCTGACACACAGGGGCAGTCACAGCCAGCAGCAGTTGCCCCTGTGGAAACAAGGAAATCTAAAGTGAAAACAGCAAACCCAGAGAGTAAAGATAAGAAGGGAGGGCCCTCACAAGACACAAGGGAATCACATGTTCAGATCATCACTGAGTCCCTGTCATATGAAAGTCTCCGTAATTTGCAAAAAGATATTGTACAGCGGGGACGTGAGGCTTACACAGCCTGGCTACTTCGGGTTTGGGATCTTATGGGCACAGGTGTCCAACTAGATGGTGGGGAGGCCAGGAATTTGGGACCCTTGACCCAGGACTCAGGTATAAATCAGGTATTTGTAAGGGAGCCTGGACCTCTTTCCCTCTGGCAGCGGCTTTTAACGAGTGTGAGAGAAAGATTTGTCCACAGAGAAAGAATGCAGGAGCACCACCATAGAATGCGCTGGAAAACTCTGGAGGAGGGAATCCAACAGCTGAGGGAAGTGGCAGTACTAGAGGTACTTTTTGGGAGGAGTGGACAGCATGATAATGATCCTGACAAGGTTAGATGCACAGCGCAGATGTTATGGAACCTGGCAAATCTGGGGCCGTCTCAGTATACTACATTCATTGCAACCATTAATGCTGAGGACAACCGAGTGACAGTGGGGGCTGTTGCCACTAAGCTTAGGAATTATGAGAGCATGATCAATGGCCCGCTGCAGGCTCATATCTCTGCCGTGGTGAAAGAGCTCAAAGAGGAAATGAGGGAGGTGAGGGAGGAGATGAGGAAGAGCAGTTCCAATGTGGCACCGGTGCGAGTCACAGGCCCCAGAGTCAGAGCCCAACGACCCCCAGCCAGAGAGAGAGGGTACACCCTGAGAGCTGACCTGTGGTTTTACCTGCGTGACCATGGGGAAGACATGGGAGTGTGGGATGGGAAACCCACCTATGTCCTGGCAGCCTGGGTGCGTGAGCTCAAGGAGAGGAACACTCACCAAAGGGGTGCCACTAAAATGAAAGTATCCTCAACCTCCTATGCCCAGGCTGTCAGTAGTCAGGATGCTGGAACCTCTAGTATGTATGCTCAGGGAGGGAATAACCAGTGCTAGAGGGGCCCTGCCTCTAGCCAGGTAGAGGAGAGGGACAATCGGATCTATTGGACTGTGTGGATCCGATGGCCTGGCACATCTGACCCACAGAAATACACGGCTTTGGTTGACACTGGCTCCCAATGTACCCTGATGCCGTCGGGGTATGTGGGAGCAGAACCCATCTCTATTTCTGGAGTGACAGGGGGGTCCCAGCAACTGACTGTATTGGAGGCCGAAGTGAGTTTGACTGGGAATGGGTGGCAGAAACACCCCATTGTGACTGGTCCAGAGGCCCCGTGCATCCTTGGCATAGACTATCTCAAAAATGGACATTTCAAAGACCCAAAAGGATATCGTTGGGCTTTTGGAGTAGCTGCTGTAGAGACGGAAGCAATCAGACAACTAAATACCCTGCCTGGTCTCTCCGACGACCCCTCTGCTGTGGGACTGCTGAGAGTTGAAGAACAACAGGTGCCAATCGCCACAGCAACAGTGCACCGTCGGCAATACCGTACTGACAGAGACTCTGTGACTCCGATCCATGAGATGATTCGTAAACTGGAGAGCCAAGGGGTGGTCAGCAAAACCCACTCACCCTTCAACAGTCCCATTTGGCCTGTGCGTAAGTCTGAAGGGGAATGGAGATTGACTGTGGACTATCGTGCATTGAATGAAGTGACTCCACCACTGAGCGCTGCCGTGCCGGACATGCTGGAGCTCCAGTATGAGCTGGAGTCCAAGGCAGCAAAGTGGTATGTGACCATTGATATTGCCAATGCCTTCTTCTCCATTCCTTTGGCAGCAGAGTGCAGGCCCCAGTTTGCTTTCACCTGGAGGGGCGTGCAGTACACCTGGAACCGACTGCCCCAGGGGTGGAAGCACAGTCCCACCATCTGCCATGGACTGATCCAGGCTGCACTGGAGAAGGGTGAGGCTCCGGAACATCTACAGTACATCGATGACATCATTGTGTGGGGAAACACGGCAGTGGAAGTTTTCGAGAAAGGAGAAAAGATCATCCAGATTCTCCTGGAAGCTGGCTTTGCCATCAAGAAGAGTAAAGTCAAGGGACCTGCCCGAGAGATCCAGTTCCTGGGAGTGAAGTGGCAAGATGGACGGCGTCAGATCCCCACAGAGGTCATTAATAAGATCACCGCGATGTCTCCACCGACCAGCAAGAAGGAAACACAAGCTTTCCTAGGTGCCATAGGTTTCTGGAGGATGCACATCCCTGAGTACAGTCAGATTGTGAGCCCTCTGTACCTGGTTACCCGCAAAAAGAATGATTTCCACTGGGGCCCAGAGCAGCAACACGCCTTTGCCCAGATCAAGCAGGAAATCGCTCATGCGGTGGCCCTTGGCCCAGTCAGGACAGGACCAGAGGTAAAGAATGTGCTTTACTCCGCAGCTGGGAGCCATGGTCTGTCCTGGAGCCTTTGGCAGAAGGTGCCTGGTGAGACTCGAGGCCGGCCACTGGGATTCTGGAGCCGAAGCTACAGAGGGTCTGAAGCCAATTACACTCCCACGGAGAAGGAGATCTTGGCTGCCTATGAAGGAGTTCAAGCCGCCTCAGAGGTGATTGGCACTGAAGCACAACTCCTCCTGGCACCCCGACTACCAGTGCTGGGGTGGATGTTTAGAGGAAAGGTTCCCTCCACCCATCACGCCACCGATGCCACCTGGAGCAAATGGATTGCCCTCATCACTCAGCGCGCCCGTATTGGAAACCCGAATCGCCCTGGGATTCTGGAAGTGATCACCAACTGGCCGGAAGCTGAGAACTTCAGTCTCACCGAGGAAGAAGAACAAGAGCAGGTAACCCGGGCTGAAGAAGCTCCACCATATAACCAACTGCCAGCAGAAGAAGCACGCTACGCTCTTTTCACTGACGGTTCCTGCCGCATCGTAGGGATGAACCGGAAGTGGAAAGCAGCCGTGTGGAGCCCCACAAGACAGGTTGCACAAGCCACTGAAGGAGAAGGTGGGTCAAGCCAGCTTGCTGAACTCAAAGCTGTTCAATTGGCCCTGGACATCGCTGAAAGAGAGAAGTGGCCAAAGCTCTACCTCTACACCGATTCGTGGATGGTAGCTAATGCTCTGTGGGGCTGGCTGGAAAGGTGGAAAAAGGTCAGTTGGCAGCGTAGGGGAAAACCAATCTGGGCTGCTGATGAGTGGAAGGACATCGCCACCAGAGTAGGGAAACTACCTGTGAAAGTCCGTCATGTGGATGCCCATGTTCCCAAGAGTCGGGCTAATGAGGAGCACCGGAACAACGAACAGGTAGATCAGGCCGCGAAGATAGAAGTGTCTAAGATAGACTTGGATTGGCAACATAAGGGAGAGTTGTTCCTAGCTCGGTGGGCCCATGATGCCTCAGGTCATCAGGGCAGAGATGCCACCTATAAGTGGGCACGAGACCGAGGGGTGGATCTAACCATGGACAGTATCTCTCAGGTTATCCATGACTGTGAGACGTGTGCTGCCATCAAGCAGGCCAAGCGGGTGAAGCCCCTCTGGTACGGTGGACGGTGGTCCAAATATAAGTATGGGGAGGCCTGGCAGATTGATTACATCACCCTGCCCCAAACCCGCCAAGGCAAGCGCTATGTGCTGACCATGGTGGAAGCCACCACTGGGTGGCTGGAGACCTATCCTGTGCCTCATGCCACCGCCCGGAACACCATCCTGGGCCTTGAAAGACAAGTCCTGTGGAGACACGGCACCCCTGAGAGAATCGAGTCAGACAACGGGACCCATTTCAAGAACAGCCTTATAAACACCTGGGCTAAAGAACACGGCATTGAATGGATCTATCACATCCCTTATCATGCACCAGCTGCCGGGAAAGTGGAACGGTGCAATGGACTACTTAAGACCACTCTGAAGGCACTTGGCAGAGGGACCTTTAAGAACTGGGAAGTGAACTTAGCAAAAGCCACCTGGATGGTCAACACCCGAGGCTCCATCAATCGAGCTGGTCCTGCCCAGTCTACCCCTTTGCACACAGTAGATGGAGATAAAGTCCCTGTGGTGCACATGAGAGGTATTTTAGGAAAGGCTGTCTGGATTAACCCCACCTCAGGCAAAGGCGAACCCATCCGTGGGATTGTTTTTGCTCAAGGACCTGGTTACACTTGGTGGGTAATGCAGAAAGATGGAAAAACCAGTTGTGTACCCCAAGAAAACCTAATCCTAAGTAAGAACTGAGTGTAGGGGTTCATTTTGCATAGTAGTTCATTGTTTTAGGTATGATGCAGATGATAATAGAATAAGGGGTGGATAATGTCCTGGGTTATGGAATCAAAAATGTGTATTCTATTTTCATCTGCTGAAAGCAGTTGGGGAATTGTTCTTTATTTCTTGTAACTTTGGAAGGAGGGGGACGGGGGGGAGGGGCGGGTGCCTTTTGGGTAATGGGCCATCAACAGACTATACCCCCGGACTATACCCGCTCCCCCCAGAGCCCCATCTGCATGCATGGTCCTATTGTGGGATGCCCTGCCCAGTGGGGGGAGTCTACAATTGCTGCCGGGAAAAACTGAGCCGGCCGGGGACAGACTTCACTTGCTTCACCCCGATTCCTGGGAGGAAGACGGCACCCCATCTCATCTTCGCCAGACCCCATCTCATCATCGCCGGACCCCATCTCACCATCACCTCACCCCTGGACCCCTCCTCATCACCCCTGGACTCCTCCTCCTCACTCCTAGACCCTTTTTGGCTACAGGATCGTCCCTGCTCCAACAGAGCCACGTCTACCACCCCAGGAGGACTCACTTCTGGACTGCTTCCAACACCCTGACTAACAGGGTGCCAGGTGGCAGCTCTGATTCTATCAGGGCTTTCCCAAATTGTTGTTGTTTGTTTGCTGGTTTGGTGGGGTAGTTTTGTTTCCTACCACATTTGTATTATTGATATTCCTAGTAAAGAACTGTTATTCCTATTCCCAAATCTTTGCCTGAGAGCCCTTAATTGAAAATTTATAATTTGGCAGGGGTGGGGGGTTTGCATTCTCTATTCTAAGGGAAACCCCAGTTTCCCTGGCAGACACCTGTCTTGTCAAACCAAGACAAGGTGCTACCAATAGATTTGAGGGTACAATTTTAATGTATATTTGAAGCGCTGAATTGGACTCATTTCTTTCTGAGATCCTCTTTCTGTGTGTCTGACTGAAATGGAAACTAAATCCTCTCTGTTCTACAAACAGGTACCTGTAGTTACCATGATCTCCAAATATAACCAAAGTCCCCTCATGATCAGAGCTCCTGAAGTTGTGGGTGGGGACCTTGCCTCTGGATTTTGCATGAGGGATGGCTGCTGTCTAAATGCTCATATGTATTTGTGGCGTATAACTTCTGATGGGTACAGATGGTTTTAAAATAGGTACTGTGGATTAAACAGAGAGAAAATAAAGCCTATCAATTTGCCAAAAGCAGTTAGTGTGGCTTTGAGTTGTCCTCCCACCACAAGGGAGAATTGTCTTTTTTCATAAACTAAAACTTTATGAGCAACACATACACACAAACAAACAAACCCCCCAAAAAGCTAGGGATCCAGTAAACATTTCAAATGTTATTACAGGTACTCCTACACATTTTCAGAAGACTGTTTAACTTTATACCTTAGTGGTAAATTTGCCTTTCTCTCTCTGTCTCCTTCTCCCCCACTTTGAAAGATGATACCAACAGTTTAATGTACC
Organism: Phylloscopus whistleri; assembly: GCA_017589585.1. Classification (NCBI taxonomy): domain Eukaryota; kingdom Metazoa; phylum Chordata; class Aves; order Passeriformes; family Phylloscopidae; genus Phylloscopus; species Phylloscopus whistleri. The sequence goes on from JADMLD010001396.1 coordinate 1,930,173, forward strand.
CTGGGAAATATGACAATGGTTCATGTTGTGCAGGAATGGTTTTGAAAAATCTAAAATACAACTATTGATTGTCCCAAACTATTTAATCTTCAATTAGACATTGAACTTTAGAACTGGCAGAATATACAAGATCTATCCTTGAATAGCAGTTCATCTTTATCTATGAATAATACATCTTGCTACAATGGTGCAGTCAGATACCTGTATAATTAGATACATTTCTGAGGTCTGCCTATGGTTCATGCATCAAACACTGATCCTTCAGGCTGCCTTGTATAGGTCTATAGGCTTGGGACACTAAAGAAATGAACACAGTCATGCTAACAGTGCCCTCACTCCAGTTACAGATGTAAGATGACAGCCACTGCTCCAAGGCATACTAATTACAAAGTATTTAGCAGTCAGTCTCTAGCACACACCTGCCAGAAGCAGAGAGGGGGGAAATGTGATATCCTTGTTTCTTATGTTACACGGATCCCAGCTGGAAGGTAAGTTCTTAGGAGGCCAATGACTGTACAAACCATATGCTATCACAGTTCAATCACGCCCATAGCTTTCCCCATTTTAATGTATATTTGGCATCACTAGGTAATGTGGCATCTTCAGAATAATCAGACATATCTTAACTGGTGGGAGTATTAAGATAATACAGTGCTACAGATAATATCCATTGCATTATGCTAGCTTGTGTTTCTGCATAATGGCTCCAGCTCCCGACCTGTTCTAACTATAAAATTTGCCAGGATGCAGCCCATTTAATCTAGACACAGCTTTTGTTATTTCAAATTATGCCTACTGTGGATCTTAATGTTTTGAGCCCAAATAGCTCCTAGATAAAAAAGAAAACAGCTCTGTCTGCTTGAAAATTTTGTCATGTAGATCTACTTTTAGCTGAAACAAACAATCAGCTAGATATATCCTAAAAAAACATAAATTGGGTACTTCCAATTTTTGTTGTTTTTAACTACTAAACCCAGACTATTACCACCTTTAAAATCATATTTATTCTAAAGTCTCATAAATAAAGTGGAGAAAAGGATCAGAAGGGAAAAAGGAAGAGTACACCCATTTAGTGATGCTCTGCTGTATAAAAAGGGAAAAGGTGAAATAAAATACAGTTTAGCAGCACTGCTTTTCAAAAAATTTCAAAAGTCTGCACATCAAATTCTCTGTTTACAAGTGGTTTTAAGAAAGCCAGGCACTCTCAAACTGGGGGGAAAATTGAATTTTCTTTTTTCCTGACACTGGAGAAGGAGAGATCAAATTTATCAGAATCGGGGAATTGCTTTGCTTTCACATCATAATACACATTTATGACTGCTGAGCCCAATGTTTTCTACAATAGTATTTTCATCTGATTGCTTAGACCCCTGGCCACTGGGCTAACAGAGTTGCTCAGCATAACTCCATGGCACAGTCAGGCTTTGAACCCAGAGTCTGATGACACAACAGAGGTTTAGTCCTCTGATTTACAGCAACTGCATTAATACAATTCCATATTATGGCAGAGCTCAAGACAAGAAACCCTTAGAAGCTGCCTGATATCTGAAGAGAGAGATTCAGAACCAGTGTAGCAGCAAGCCACCTCAGTGTGCTTTTGTGGGCTTAGAAAACCCTATTTCATACACACTGGGTCTATCATTAGCACACAGGAGCACAGGGTATTCATCAGAAGAAAAACAGTTCCCTAGGGCTTTGACTAGACATTTTCCATTTTAGTCTTAAGACTTCTGGGAAAGGATTCCATCTTGTACCATGCAAAACTTTCAGGCACTAAAAAAAAAAAAAAAAAAATGCAACCAAATTGCATTCAGCCATAAATTTTGTGAAAATATTTTGATGAACAAACTAACTTTTAAATAATTTTTTTTGCTTTTTGTTTTCCTTCTCTCCTGATCCCTGAAATCTCATCACTCTTTCTTGCTTTTGATTTTGCCAAAGAGGAAAAAAGAGAAGTAGAAGTACAAATATATTTTATGACCAATCACCTGAAGCTCTTGTATATAACTTCCATTTAACAAAAATGCCTATGTTAATTTTTTAACTAGAAAACTAAAAATAACTTTAAACATCATCCTTTTGTGAAAAACAGCTGTTTGCCTTGCCAAGAAAGCTATTTGGAACTCTTTTGGTTTGGCTATTCAGTTTATTTTTCAGCTTTAACTGATTAAAGAGTAATGAGAAAAGTGACCTAGCTTTTCTCTTCCCACTATTCTCATCCCCCTTGTCTTGCTCAAACAAAACAACCTTGATCACCAAATGTAAGTCATTCCTCAGTGACATCTCTTGATGACTTGCATACTGGTAGTTTTTGAGAAAGGACTGAACAAAGGTTTCAGGATTTCATCTATTGTGGGACTTCATGTTCTTGGTTAAAGTGTATTTTTCAATAATTTAGATTTATGTAGGTGGACAACTCAGTGGCTCCCACCCTTCTGTCCTTAAGGTGCAGATAACTACGACTAAAGAAGGGCCAAACCAGACAAGTGGGAAACAGAAAAGGTGAGAAAAGAACAGTGACATATCAGAAAGTTACTGTGTTTTCCAAGGAAGAATTCACCAAAACCCCCATATCCTCACTTCAGAAATTGTCATGCTACCACAAAATCTGTGTGCACATCCAATTCCCACCATTTAGACCCACACTTCCCTTTGCAGAGCTCAGCTGTGGATGTCAGCAAGTGTGTTTATTTACATTAACAAAAACCATGTCCTTAACCCTTTCCCCACCACAGTACTGCTTGCTGTGTTGTTAGACAAGACAAATACCAACCCAAGTAAGTCTATGGTGCACAGATGCTCTCCTTTTCCTCTTCTGTGATCCCATGGGCTTTAGTTGCTGGGGAAGGAAGTGCAACTCTTCAGCCTTTATTCCTGCATTATTGACACTTTGCATTTGACTGTGTCTGCCTAGGAGCTCACTAAGCCAAGGAATAGAGGATCAGAGGGTAATCCCAGTGTATGACAGTTGGCAGGAGAGAGTTCAGCACTTTTCCCTAAAAGCAGGACTTGAACTGCCTAGGGAACCAAGCAATTTCTCTTTGAAATGGCCTACTAAAGATCTGGACTTCTTAAATTACTTTCTCCTTTTCCAAGTGGTGCCCTTGCTTCCAAACAGCTTTATAAATGGAGCAATAAGAGCTACAAGGAGTTGTATTAGATTACCATAGTCTCTCTTCTTGTAAGGATTTAAGTCTGTTATTCTCAGTGTATTTAATTTAGGCCAAATTCTAATTAAATACTTGATTTCTCACTGCATTTCACTTCTTTGCATGAAGAATCTCATCTGCTTGCACACTGTGTGGAATGGATGCACAAGTGTACAATTACTCACTAACAATATTTTATATAAATCTGAACAGTTATAATTGAAAAGGAAATCTAGTGAGGTTTTGTGACAAAACACAGCAGAGCATAGCAATGTAAGCAGTGACAATGGCACCTCTTGCTTAGGGATAGGTAAGACAGGAGAGGTGTATATTACATGTATATTAATTACCTGCCTGTGTAGCCATCTGGGTCACTGCACACGAGAAGCCAGGGTTTCTGCATCCAGCTCTTCTGCAGCACCACGAGGAGAGGGCACCCAAATGGCCTGAGGCACCTGAGCCACTCAGATCTATTCCACCACCTTTCCCCTTAGACACCCCTTAGAATGTCTTCAGTCATGATAGCCAGTTATCCACATCCTATCAGTCATACTAATGAATAGTAAAGCATATTGTGAGTTCTGTTGAATTGCTACATTTTTAGCTAAGCATGTCCACAAGAGCAACCGTGGACCAAAAGTGGTTAGAAATTTTTTGCAGTTCCTAAAGCAAAACACTTTAATACTTTAAACAATATTACAGCCTTTTTTCCCCCTAAAACTGACATTTATTATGAATGTTTCTTGAGTATACAGTCGTGTGTTTTATCTTTATAAAATAAAATATCACACTCTGGTTCACATTTATTATTGATGCAAGATACACCAATCTCTCTTAAAACTGTTGTATCAGGTGATATTTGCAGGTGCAATTGTTTTGTTTAGCACATGTTATTTCAAGAAAGGGACACAGATAATGTTTCCCTCACAGACCACAGGTTGGTGTCTCAACAGGAAACTGGACACATACCTGTATTTCATAAAATGTGCTCATCTATAGACAGCACCCTGCCTCTGGTGCCATGAAAGTGCATTCATTAACACATTCCTATTTCCAGCTTCAGACATTCCTATGTGCAAACAGCACACCATACACATCCCCTTTATGGAAATGTCTGACAGAAATAATCTTTACTTGCAATCAGAGGTCAGTAAACATGCTACAGTATGCTTTTGAAGACCAGTTATGTGCACTGCTGGTGCTGGCAATGCATGCCTGGAAAGAAAGGGAGCCTGATGGAGCTGGGACGCTGTGCTGCCTATAGAACAGTGAAGTCCTGACCGTGTTAGGAAATCTGTCTAGAGAAATGTAAAGTCCTAAAACAGGAGAAAACCTCCACTGGAAAAAAAAAAGTTCTTAAAGTGTTGCACACTTATGAAATGTGACTCCAGCTACAGCTACATAAGGGAAACAAGGCCAGTGAATTTAAATGGCTGCTGTCTTGCTGGATGTGTTATAGAATCAGTTCAGACATTTTTTATGTTCTTTTCTTGATGAACTGCATTTGGTTTGAGGATATTGTTTCTTAGGATACTGCTCTGGTTGCACTTGGCACAGGCATTTGAGCTGGGACCTCTATAAGTGAAGCAGTGATGGGCTTGCTGGGAAGATCAGTTGACAGGCAGAGAAATCTCACCTTTACATCAGTACCTAGGAATACATAGTCCTGTGAATTAATGGACAAAAATAGTCACTTCCAGAGGATCATTCACCTCTTAAGCTGGATGTCTGTCTGCATTCACCATACAGGTGATTACTTCTCACTCAGGTGGTTTATTGAAAAACTCGCCAGTAGTTGGATAGAAACTAAATCAGAAAACAGCTCGGTTGCTCTTCAGAAGATATACAAGAAGAGCTGTGTATGAAAGAGAGCATCTGAAGAAATCAATAGTTACTGGGTGAAAACAGAAGATATTTGTTTAATTTTCACTACTTTGTTATTTCATAGGATTCATAGCAGTATGTTACAGCTTATTCTTTAAAGATTTTTTCTTTTTTTAATGGTGAATATCTGAATATATGTTTTGGAAGATATGTCTTGCTTTTTTAGGTCCAAAAGACCTAAAGGACTGGACTCTTCAAAGGATTGGACTCTTCAAGTCCAATAAGGGCAAAGTTTTTATGCTTATATTTTGATTATTGTTGTGTCTTAACATCTACTGGCACTATTAGATTTTCTCTGTGTATCAAAATACTAACACTGGAAACTAATATTTAACCTCTATATGAGAAAAGCTAAAAAAAGTCATATGCTGGGAGTTGCTGCTTATCTCTAATTCAAGTGATCAGCCAACATAAAACCAAACGAACCAAAAATGCCCAAGCTGGCATTATATGTTTAGTGGGTGTAGAGACTGATGTGAAAGCTGTTGTAAATACCCATTCATTAAATCCTCCACTATGATCAGAGGTAATGCAGTCTGTCATGTCAAAGAATAGTTGAGTATAATTTCTGATGATACAGACATTGAAATGATGACAGGGACCATAAGAGGGCATAAAACTCATTTTAATTTGTGGGTACTTTTCCTGTATCCAACCAGCAGAACTGAGAGAGCAGGAAAAAAGATGTAATAATAGAGAGAGAATTACTTAAGGAAAGTCAATGTTAGAAAATGCCAACCCTCTGCTGTTAGCTGCTAATTTTGAAAGGGACTTTTAAACTGAAGTATCTCTGTTGGAAGAGTTTTCTGAAACTGCAGTGGGGAGGCAGCTAATTTTCCATGTAATATTATCTGAGGTGTGGAGGATCCTGAGACGATACAGCAACACAAAAGAGAGCACATGACCACAGTATTAGTTTCAGTGAGTTCAGTAGTACCATCTACAGACAGCACATTAAGTAATGAGTTCTAGCAGTCCAGTCAAGCAGCTTGTGCCATTTCCCTACCTAAATATTTTATATATAGAAGTATCACTAGGACGCCAACAGTGAAATTATAACAAGAAATCACGTGCCTCTCTTTAGTGCCTAATATCCTTCATTTGCTGGATCTTGCAGCACAGAAAGAGAGAAGACTAAGCTGAGTTAGTTATAAAGTATATTCAGATGATATATTCTCTGATTTTTGCCACCAAACCAAATATGTAGTGGTACATGCCATGTGACCTTGTGGTGGGTGTAACAGCCTCTAAAGCTTTCTCAGCTCTACTCCATCTGAAAAATGCAAGAAACCCATTTTCCAGTTAAAATACCTAGGGGTAACATAATACACTCTCCACTACTAAGTGAGATGGGGAAATGTTTTTTGTTAATATTTGTGCTATCCAGGACTATTCCAAGGTTCTTTCAAAGAGTAATAGGCATCTGAAAGGACTGGCCCCTATCTCAGGATGTTTTACATCCAGAGACTTGAAGTACTAATGAAAGAAATGCAAGTAGAGAAAATTAACTCTGAAATTGACAAATTATGTTAATCTAATGATAGAAGTTTCAAAAAAAGAAGATGGAACAAAGAGGAGGAGGAATTTTGTGTGTGCTCAAAACTTGGCTTTAATACTAGAGAATCTGTGGAGTACACTGTACAACTGTATAGGCAACTGCATCGCATACTACTGATTTCTAGCAGATATAAGAGAAAAAAATAGACTTAAAACAGAATACCACAAAGAGCACAACAATATTTGTTTATCTTTTTCTTTCTCAAAACATCTTAAATATTGTTAAGGAATCAACCTAGCTGCTCAGGTCAGTTTGAGCAAAAAGTAATTTAAGGCTTCCAAAAATGTTAATATAAGTGCTAAAATTTATTTGGTTAATTGCTGGAATAATCAATAACCAATTTTCATTCTAAACTAGGTCCTTCATGTGTCTTAAATAACCCAATGGAAGATCATTTACATCTCAATAACAACCCTTAACAATGTCATGTCATCAAAATCCAAACTAAATTTCAATAATGTAGGTTAGTGACCAGTAAAGGACTTATTACCTGGGTCAAGTCCTTCGGGGCTATGGTGGGCCAATTGGTGAACGCCTTCCTTGTGTGTGGCTTTTGCTTCAAAACATGAGCATGTCATCCCATAGGAATGATCCCATTATTTTGTGCTATGTCATTTTCTAAATGGTTATATGTTACATATATTTCAGGAGCTTGCAGCAGATTCGTAATATGAAGGTCAACCAAGCATAACAAAACAAAACAACAACCAAAAAAGGAAGCCAAATCAGACATCAAAGTAATATGCAGTAGAGTGCTTTAAAATAAACAAATAAATAAAGCTTTGAAAGCTTATTTGGAACTTTACCTTGCTTTCATTAAAATGTTTCTGTGTAAGATGGTAATTAGCAGAAATGGGAAGTTAATGTATATTAGTCTTATGTACAAGCTAGGAAGAGAGAAAGGCATAACTATTTTAAGATGCATTTTTAACAATGCTTTTGTGATACCAACACTCTTGCTGATGATATTGAAATTTTTATGTTAATTAAACAACCCCTAACCACTCAGTACATCTCAGATATATACACTTTGTAATTACCTCCATTATTGAAATAGCTAGTTTGATTTATCCTTGCCACAGTAACATTCTAGCTTCTGTTATTTTTGTCTTTAGAAAAACATAGGTCCCAGTGAGGGAATATAAAACTATTACTGTAAATTAAATATTAAAGCTAACTTATTTTTGCATAAGAACACTGTCAAATAATGGTGATAACTATTCCTAAGAAATGAACATATTTTTTTGGTATTTTTTGGAACACAAATTAAAATCTAATTTTCAGTTCTTTTGTAAATTCATATAGTTAGCGGGTTTAGTTTTACTGATGGCAGTAGCTTAACAGGGAGCTATTATAGTCTTAGCTTAGTGATTAAGAAATACAACATTTGTTGAAGAGCTAGGCCTTTTAGTCTAGAATGGATTATCACTTGATCCTTCCTTAAGCATTTTTATACAGGAGTGCATTATCCTTGGAGCCACCCTGGGCTCCATGCCTCATTAACCTGGGTGTTAGATAAATCAAAGGCAGCCTCAGAGACAAAGATAAGCAAACTGCAGGCCAGCAAGACGATGATGTATGGATCCAGGAGGCTAATAGGAAAGTATTGACAGGAAAATGGTGTGCTTATCCTGCAATCACTGCATATTGCAATGAGAGCTCCCAAAAGCAGATGGGATACACTTCAGGGAATGCAGGAGTAGGAGATTGTTAGGCAGAAATGGATCTTCACATCTTAAATTCTAACAAGAACTTTCTTTGGGGCTGCACTTCAAGCACAACAGAGAGGTTAGTACCCAGGCAATTGCAAACTCTAAAAAGTGAATTCATGGTAGGGGTAAACATTATGATTATGTTAAGATTGTAATATAACCACCAAGGCTGAATTTCGCATATGTCAGACATTAAAGCAAACACACTTTGAAGAGACAATACACAGAACAAAATTCCATATGCCGAGAAAAATAATTTCTGCAGCCTTCTGCAGAAAACAGCATTTCATCTGTTAATACCTTTCCAATAAGGAAGGCAAAAATTCTTGCAAAACAGGGTTCATTCTCTGTTTCCCCCTTGTGCTTGTTTTCCCTTCAGTTTGAAAGGTAACATAGTCTAAAGAATCTAAGCCTTAGCCACAAATCAACTCTTGGGTCCAGTAAGTGATCAGCTTCCACTATTTGAAAAAGACGGAAAGAGTTCCAAGTTTTGTTAGGCCTGCTGCTGGTTTTCTGGGGTTTCTTTTCCAAGACTCAGTTCACTGGATTGATTTTAGTAGGATTTGTTTTGGGATGTTGGGTTGTTTTGTTTTAAACACAGATTAAAAAATAGCCGCATTAGGGGAAAGACCCTCAGAAAGCTTTGGATCAATCTCAGTATGATCAAACAGCTCCTAGAAAATAAAGCTGGATATGCCATGATTCATTCTTCCCTTTTTAAATTTCCCTTAACCATGGTCTATTGTAATATCTTTTGTCTTAAATGCAGTTAACTACTCTTTAAAAATAGTAGGTGTTCCCCCTTAAACATTGGCCATGCTGTCTTTTTCCTTCTGTACTTTGACCACCAGCCTAGTAATTTTAAAGTAATATTCCTGTGGATGCCTCTGGGAGCAGGATCAAGCCTATATCCTTAACAGCGCTGATCTTATTTTCCTTGGTGTTGTGACTTACTGGGGACAAGGGCCAGGATGAAGAACAGCATCCTGAAAAGACTAAACAGCTGAAAATTCATGTTATGCTAAATTTGATACACAAAATTTAAGGCAATTTTACCAAGCCTGGACCAGCCAGACTTTTCAATGCTCAACAACAGCTGGTGTTCAAAAAATGAATGTGCCCTGAAGGAAGGTGCTACTTGCAGAGATCCTCTGTCTCTTGCTGCAGAAGTGGGAAGGGACATAGAGAGGAAATGACTCAAGTGATGCTAAGAAGGAATTCATGTTGTCCCAGTACTAAGGCAGAGATGAGCAGCACACTGGGTTCTCTCTCCACTTCTGCCGTGGAGATACCAAGCACATCTGAGAACACACTTTATTCTTCAATTCTCACTTTTTCAATGAATACCTTGAAAGAAGTGTGGTCACTGCAGGTGAACTGATGGCAAGATGGACACCTCTGGGCCTAAGTGTCAATTCTTGTTTCACGTTGCTCACCTCAGCATGCCTGAGGCTTGATGCACCCGGGTGCTTAACAAAGGAAAATTTAGAAGATGAGATGGTCTATTAACTCAGTACAATCCATACCTAATGGCCACCATAGTGTATGGATTAAGGTGTGCACTTGACACTCCTACATGGAAACTCAAGGTAATGGGAATTTATATATTTGGCCTTTGGTATGTGATTTTCCCTTGCTGTGTATTCATCCCATGGTTTTCTGCCTTCCTACAGCCTATATCCAGCCACTCTTCTAAAATTCCACCTGGCTCAATGGACTACTACCTCCTCCTCACCCATGTTCCTAGATAAACTGCTCCTTCTTTTCTTGCAATCTTGGCATCACTAGGGAAAAGGATGAAAACAAACGTGAGCAAGCTTCTCTGTGGTTCTTTGGCTGGTAAAATGGAAAAGTTTTGTAACAGGCTCATAGGGTGCTGTGGGGGGAAATCTTGTCTCTATGCCTGCTACAGGTTCTCATAGTGATAAGGAGGATCTAGAGCCTTTGGTGCTGACTTCAAACATCAGTCCCCTTTCCCAGCAATTCTCTGAGGCTCAACCAATCTCTACCAAGCAAGTGAAAAGAAAGCAAGCCTTGGATTTATTTATTATTTATTTAGGTTTGAATAGGGATGGTGAAAATGTATTATCTGTGGTTTCAGCAACGTCTCTCTTTTCTAAGATGCTTGACCTTTTAAATAAAAAGTTGAAAAAATATTGTTTCTAGTAAATACAATTTTTTTATCATCAAACCTAGTCACAAAAATGCTGAACAATCTTTTCCAATTATTTTTTTTTTCCTAAACCAGTTTTGTTTCCGGCAAAAATATGACATAGAAAATTATAGTCCAAATAGTCAAAGAGCAGCTGAATTAAAACAAACTGAACAAAGGTTTTCATGAGGGAAAATGGACAGAACTTGATGTATATATTCACGAGAGCTCCACCCTGAATTACTCTGCTTCAAAAGAGCTATGGAGCTTTGAAAAATTCATTCTTTTCCTTTAGCTATTCTGAAACAATGCTTCAAGGAAATATCTAAGTTCAGAATTGCTCTGAGCCACCACAGAAAGAAAGAAAAAAAATATGTAAACAATTTTGTAATTCTGAAATTTCTAGTAGCAATATCTTTCTACTATGGAAATTTTACAATTTCTGGTTGTTGTTCCACCTTCTCCCTCACTACTCCTTCTCCCCCACAGAATATATAACTGCTAAATCTGAGATGTATACAGACCTGAAAATTTGTGAGTTTCTTCCTTGTATTCCAAAAATCCTTCTGCCATTTTCATCCAGAAGAATACCAGATGTGTTTTCTGTGATAAAATATGTCTGTTCTGTGTGAGCAAGTGTTGTATAAGACTTTCTATTACATTTGGGCATTGCCAAATGGGATGAATCAAAGCCTACAGAAGTATAGAACTGCATATATAGTTACACATATAGTCACAGTTACAGTTATGACTAGACATTGAAGGAGCTCAGTACATCACAGGCCCTGTTGCTTTGCTCTGTGACATTGGCTTCCAACCAGTTTTGGAAATTCTGCCAACATCTACTGAGTTGGTTAATCAGAAGTTCCGTGCTTTAGAAAATCTGTCCTCCATGTGGGTTCTAATTATATACATTTGAAAAGATACTTCTGGAGCTTTTCATTTCAAATTGTTAGTATTCCAACAAATAGCATGATAACAAAATGGAATTTCCTGAATTACAGATAATGTTACTATTATGCTAGGCAGGGTAATGCTAAAAATGTCCTCCTTTGGAGGCACATACGGACCATATGTTTAAGTTAGATGAATTTAGAAAGTGAGCTGACCTTCAAATTTACCTGATATGTTAAACAAAAAACCACTTTATCACGTATGCTCTAGGAAATCTCCAGTCAAGCCTTTATAAAAGCGATAGTAATGCAAATCACACCACTTTCAAAGCAACGTGCTTAATAAATTAAAACACAAGCCTTATTTACCTACTTACTCACTTCTCAGCCAGCATGAGTCGATTCCCTGACAGGTTTACTAAAATACCGCTTACTTGTTTTGCTATCATCAGTGACAGGGGAAAAAAAAAAAGAAATTGACAAGTGCATTTTGCAGCTCAGCAGGTAGCTAGACAATTTTGCAGGGCTTAATTTTTTATATATATATATATATGTTATGTATATATTTCCATATAATAATACATAATAAGTAATATAATACTATAACGCATGATAGAATATACTATATTTTAGTGTGTGTATATACATATACATATGCATGTATGTATAGAGTATACTATATTTTAGTGTGTGTATATGTATATACATATGCATGTATGTATAGAGCATACTATATTTTAGTGTGTATATATATATATGCATGTGTGTATAGAGTATACTATATTATAGTGTGTATATATATACATATGCATGTATGTATATACACTTCTAACAGTAATTCCCAGTGTGAACAAGGCATCCTAAACATTCTCCCCCTGCGAATAATAGACCAAAATTAACCACGCGTGGCCTGAATGCTGCGCCTTTTCCAGCCGCTTCCCTGCTTTTGATTTGTTTGCTGCACTTTATCTGGTCCCCTCCAGGATGCCAGGGAGCAGGCTGATCGATGCCCACGCAGAGCAGTGGAAGGGGCGGTGGCAGGCGGGTGGGTACCCAGAGGAGTCCCAGAGGCCGCTGTCCCGGGGTGGCGGTGCCTTTAACATCCCTGCCGGGGTCTGCCTGTTATCTGCCTGCCCCCACGGCCAGCAGCTGTGCCTCCCGATGGCCTGATGGACTGGCTCGTGTACCTGGGGACGCAGGCAGGGTGCATCCATTACTCATTTGTGACAATAGCCAATCGAGGAAGATGTAGAACTCAATTCCAGCAGAAAGACCTATAATGTTGGAGTCAGGAGGTTATCGCTGTGAGACCTGCACCTTGCTCCTTACCCCTCTTATCGAGAGCTTTACGGCCCCTGCTGGAGCAGCATGTTGTAAAGCTGAGGGCTGCAGATCTGGGGCCCAGATTAGCATGCATCTTCCTAAATGCTACAACATTTAATTAAAAAGTAGGTGTTAGTCAAGTTGTTACTGGCTGAGAAGATGCTTTTGGTAAATGAGAGGCAAAAGCTAAAGTGTTTTACCACAGAAGGAGCTGTCAATTTCCTTAAATCATATCTTTGTAGAAAATGACATGTTTCTCACTGTTCTCATTTCACAGTGAAACTTTATACAAGGGACCAGCACAATCCAGCAAATCCGCACCATAATGTCTGTTAATCCAGGCAAGAACTTGTGATTTAGGACTGCCTAAAAAGCCACAGCACTTGAAAAATTACAAAGGACATAGCTTTTGATAAAGCACAGATGTTGTTTGATGGCTGCCTATTCATATCGAAATGTTCTGACAAAGAGCCTTTTAGAGAGAAATTAGTTAAAAAAAAAAAAAAACAAAAACAGGGAAGGTCATTAGGATACATGCAACATAAGAAATTAAAAACTCACTTGGTGATTTAGAGACTTTAGATCCTAGGAGGATCCAGGTAGACTTTTTAGGCACCTTAGTTGTTTAAAACAACTTAAATTTCTGAAAGAACAGATAGAAATAGTATTCATTTATCATTAATGCCTTAAATTATATTTAGGAAGCTCATTTAATCAATCACAAAGACCATAGATTCTGGCAGTACCTCAGGAAACTGTGCCTGAACTGGAAATGGAAAGAAATAGTCTAAAAAATGGCTCTATCAAGGATAGAAAGTCCTGGGTTAGCAATGTAAAACTCTTAATTACCAAATTAGTGGTAGATGATATCACCATCTGCATCATGAGAATACAGATTAAGAATTTAATTTTATTCCTACAGAAGACTATAATCCTATTCACTTGGCTATAACTCAGTAGATCTAATAAAAACAGCATTCAAAAATAATCTGTAATCTTTTTACCCCTTCTAAGAAAACTTGCATTTTTAAACTGGAATGAATGAGAGGTTCATCCACAGAATATTTAGGCATAAAACTGACAATCAGTTTTATGTATCTATCTCCATTTATATCTACTTTCTTTAGGAGAGTACTTAATGATATATGAATGACATTTTAGCATAGCAGATTTCAGTATGCTTTCCTCTGTACTTTTCACAGGTTTGTTAACATATTTAACCTTTTTTCAGCATTACCAATGTGGACTTTAGCAAATATTAATTATTCAACAGCATCAAGAGCCCTGTAAAGGTAGGATGAGAATAGAGACAGCAGTAAAGAACCTTCTACTTTGCAACCCTAGAATAAAAAAAGCTGAATTAAAAATTATATTGTGTCAGAATAATATCAGGAGAAGCAAGACTTAGAGAAATATTTAGGGCAGGGGGAATAAGAGCATCCTTGAGAAGGTGAGAGACAAAAAGAAGGAGACAAATAAATTTGAAACTTGAAATAAGCAGAGTCAAACGAGAGCTCTGGGTATTGAAAACTAGTATTCGTACCAAAAGGGAGGAGTTTGCAAAAGAAAGATGGGAGAGGGAGGTGATCACACAGCTACTGAGTGAACACATCTACAGCTGGGCTACTTTGCAGAGGCTTGGAGAGCCAAAGCACCATGACATTAAAAGAGAAGAGCAGCAGGAATTGCCAGGTGACCACCAAACACAGGGTTCCTTCTTCTCTGAAAGGGCCAGAGCAGCCACTCTGAAATACTGATGGTTTGAAAAAACAGGAGAGAGTTTCAGCAGTTTATCCTCTGAGGAGTGCAATCAATTATTCCTGTTCTCCACTGAGAAATCAAACCCCATTAGAGAGTCAGGAATGAGCATAGCTAAAATAGCTAAGGCTTGGCTGAGGATCTGGGGACTTAACAGCTCTTTTATCTGCAGCTGGAGAATACAAAAGCATGTCTAACCTCAGTCTTGTGAAAAAAGATTAAGGACACTTCTGCCTAAATCTCTCTTGTGAGATGTTTAGACCTTCAAAATTTCAGGAAATTCCAAGCTACTGGAAAAACAGCAGAGCCTACATACAATAGGGCCTTTCTGGAAAATAACATAGCCTGTACACCAGAAAATTGGTAGGAGTCTGGATCGTTGGTTCAAGCTCTGGTACTGTACAAATGTTGCTGTGCTTCCTGGTAAGGCTAATGCATGGGCCTGCCAATGCAATGCCTGGACACAACTCAGGGAACAGCTCCAGCCCAAGACTGCTCTCTCCCTGTTGTAAGGGGAACTACCTGTGCTCTGCCACTTGTTCAGGGGATTGGAGAAGAACCACTGACCCACTAAGCTTACTAGTATAGACCTTAGGTTCCTTGCTCCTAAAGCTGATGTAGTCTAAGAGACAGCATATACAGACACCGCAGGGGCAAAAATTATAAAATTCATAGAATCATTTATGCTGGAAAAGACTTGAAGCAGATCATCCAGTCCAACCATAAACCTAATACCACTGCTAACCCATGTCCCTGAGTGCCATGTCTACACATCTTTTAATTTTTTAAACACGTCCAGGGGTGGTGACTCAACCATTTCCCTGGGCAGCCTATTCCAATGTTTGATAACCCTTTCCATAAGCAGGGTTTTTTTCCTAATATCCAATCTAAACCTACCTAGTGCACCTTGAGGCCATTTTCTCTTACCTTGTTTCTTGTTACCTTGGAGAGGAAACCAACCTCCACTTTGCTACAACCCCCTTGCACTTAGATGTAGAGAGTGATGTAGATGTACAGGCCCCTGAGCCTCCTTTTCTCCAGGCTAAATACCCCCAGCCCCCTCAGCTGTTCCTCATCATTGTGCTCCAGACTTCACCAGCTCCGTATCTCTTCTCTGTATTCTCTCCAGCACCTCAATGTATTTCTTGTAGTGAAGGATCCAAAACTGAATCATATGCTACTCAGAATACATATATATATATATATATTCAGAAGTGGGAGATATATATATATTCACAGTGGTATATGATTTTATATATATATATATATATATATATGTCATTCTGAGGATGTCATGTACAGTAAAACTATTTCTGATGATCTTTTCAGGCAGGATGCCTACATGTTGGATACCTAAATCAAACCAGTGACGTATGGTACTTTAGAATCATCAGGGGAAAATTAATCAACTTCCAAAAGCAAACCCAGGCAGCTCAGGTCTGCCTCTTAGGAGGAGGTTAATTGTTCTCTGAAGGTGTTGCTTCTCCTTATTGGTAATCCATAAAGCCCAGAAAGATGAGGTCAGCCTTAGATTTTAGATGGCTGAAGTAGGCAAAATGAGTTCTACTTCTGTGACTTTTTGGCTGTTTGGACAATGCAGCATCAAGTGTGCAAATCAGAAACACAGCCCCAGTCTTCTTCTCTCATACATTGATGTCCCACTTCATCCTCCCTAACAGTGAGGTTTGGTTCTCCACAGGTAAAAACTGGGTTCCTGTTTTCCAACTCACTCTGGTTTGACTGCAGCAAATCCAAGAAATGACTGTGAGATAGTGTCAGAAAACATTAAAAGGAGAGAAAGCATGGTGGAAGAATAACTACTGTGCAGGAGTGTCTGAAAACAATATTCACAAGATTGTTTGTTTTTTTTTAATTTGGTACTATCTAGACAGGAACACTTTGAAATAGTATACAGCTTAATTAACTTCAGCTAGTGTGCTTTTCTGAGTTAGCCCTCTAAACATGGGGTGAATCTGCAATAATATCTTTAGTCATTTTTAGGTCAGCTGTAGATTTAATTAGGTAAGCATGTGAACTTCAGCTTAGAGATGAGGCAAACACGTTCAGACCCATGTGGTTAGATCCAGTCAGTTCACCCTGTTTTTTTTTTAAATGAATACATCATAAACACTTTAAATCAGTATACAATAAATTCACATTGTTTTCCACCCTGTTTAGGATCACCTGGTCACTACCTTTGACCAAAATGTTTGTGAATGTAAAAGGATCTACCCAGTTCTGCAGCACAGTTCTAATTAGCAAAATTACACCAGTGCAAAGGAAACCGCCTGTGCTGAGACTGATTATTTTTGGTTCTAGCATTGAGCTTGTGCCTTTTTTCATCAACTATAAATTAAATCATGATCAGAAATGCTCTTTGTGCCTCTAGAATGGCTCACTAGTCACAAATAATAAAAGATGAACTTTCTAAAGTAGATCTGGATAGTGCCTTACATATACATTTCAACTGGAGCACTTTGAAGTAATGTGTCCATAACAGGAGCCTAGTTAACTACAGACCAGTGATAACAATTTCAACCATATCAGCTGTAGTGATGACTGAGCTTCCTGTAATGTTCCAGAGTGTGAGGGTTTAGCTTTTCTTTCTTTTTAGGATTTTGTGATGACTCCCTTTTTTTCATGTTATCACCTTCATTTGAAAGATCAGGAAAATTGAACTTCACTGTATCTGAGTAACATTTTCAAAACCGCAAGTGAAATAAACAGGAATGTCCTTTAATCTTGTGAAAAACTCACTAAGAACAAACTGCAAGCCTAACATTTGTGACAGTGTGTTTTTGGTAACAATGAATTTCCACCAAAAAAAAAAGAGTTTTTACCTGTTTATTTGATTCTGGAGTTCTGTAATTTTTTACTGAAAAAAGTTATCACACTTCTGTGTGTACCCAGTATTTTCCCCAGTTACTCACACGTTACACAGCTTGTAACACAGTAGCAGTTTCCATGACAGCAAGAAACACTTGAACCAAGACTGTATGCAAGCTTTGACTACGTTCCACTGTCTTACACAAAAGTGGAGTTTGACAAAATCTCAGTAGGTTTGGAACATTTCATGTTAAAATTTTAAGTTTAAAAAAATCAGTTATATACTAAAGAATATTAGTCAGTACATAATGAGTTCCATTAAAGAATCATTTAGCTACATCTCTATCCTGTCTGGATGCAAACCAGCGTCTTCATGGAGATAGAATAAATGTATCTGAATTTCAGTATAGCTGTATTTTATGGAACAGAACTTCAAAAACATGTTCAAATCTCCATGAAGCATGAAAAGCCACTCCCAGTACATATTCGCAAACAAGGAGAAATTCTTGAACTTAGTTCAGTAGAAACTGGTAAAACATAGAAAAAAAATCAGCTCTACATCACTTTTAAATGGAATTATACAGAAAAAAATCAGTAGTAAAGAAAATTTAAAAATCACCTCAGATCAAAGGGCTCCACTTAAAATCAGGAAATCATAGCTTGGATAGATAGTGGAAGTTTGTTTGGAGTTAGACTTTGTTACCACCAAAGGAAAAGTTAAGGCAAAGTCATAAAAATATCTCAATAAGAAGATCTATTTTTTAAGTCTTGGACAGCTGAAGAAATGCTCAGAAGTCTTAGTGTTTTTCCTTTGTCTCTCCTCTCCCATGATGGATTACACTGTCTAGGTGGATTGACATTATATCCCAGATTAAAAATATAAATGATTCAATCTCTGAATTTTAAATTTGAAAGTTTTAACTTATCTTTAACTAAACTAAACTAAACTAAACATTAGCAGCTTAAAAAGAAACTTATAATGCTTTGATTTTCCCAGGAATTTCCACTGTGAGAGGTAGGAAAATGTGTAAGTTTTGACCACTTATGTTTCGAAAAGCATGATTTTATATAGTGTATATTATTTAAGAGTAATTGGAATAGCAAAATAAAATACATAAATCTTCACATAATACAACACAATAGAAATTAATGGCAAAATATAAAATGCAACCCCTTTGAAACAAAGTGTGGAAACAAACAAAAATAGACTATATTTCACCTAAAACATAAATAGGCCTTGATGATTTTTTAAAATTAAATCATTCATACTGTTTTTCGAAGCAAGATATCACTGGAACCAATACACGTTTGATGAATTCAGACTTTTTTCAGCAAGGTAATTCTCTCTTATAGGTCTTTCATGGGAATCATATTGTTGATCTTTTGGTATCAGGATAATTTATAAGGTGTTGATTGAGTTTTAGTAAGCCAAAGTGCAAGACTTTTCTGTCATAATCCCCAATCAAGCTAGCAGGAGTTCTGTTCAAAATGAGATGAGAAGCCTGATCCAACATAATGAAGTTTTAATGATTCAATGGAATTTGCAAAATAGTTCTAATAAAAACTAACAAAAAAAATTGTTAGAAGGTTTGCTGCTGTTAAATGTCACCATACTTAAGAGGTGGAAAAGCTGCTCACTTTAAAAGGAAGCACTTTTAAAAAAGAATAACAATGAGGGAACTTAGCAAAATGTCTGCAAGCTAAATGAACACTTTATATTTATAAAATACATCTGTCCCCTGCAAATCTCCAGCCTTCCCTTCATAGATCAGTGTACAGCCCACACTTTAATTGCATTTAAGTCTGCTCCTGCGGAAGTTGAGAGACCTGCCCCAGCAAAATGTGATTCAGTATGGAGAAATAATCATATAATTAAATGTGATTTTCCTGTGTTTTCTTCTCAATGTGTTTGTCTGCCAGTGTTTTCCTCTCCCTTTCCTTCCATTATATCCCTGCTAACGGAGATGAAGCAGCCTTGGTTTCCAGTGAGATGGAAGGATAGCAGCAGGTACACAGGAAGAATTCAAGATGCTTGCCATAAACAATCTACCACATAGAGCAAACCAGGATTTTTTCCAGGATTATTCAGAGCCAATGCAAGTCTGAAACATACAGTGAAATGTTTGTCTTGAACATCCTATGGTGATTTTAATGGAGGAACAGTTGTTCACAAGTATGTGGGACTCCTTTTTTTTTTTTTTTTTTTTAATATTTTCTTCAGTTCTGTTACAGGAACTGAACTTTTCAAAAATTTCCAGGATATCCACATTAAAATTATCTTCATCACTGACAAGTACAGAATGCTTTATAACAACTTTAGACACGATTTAGGCCCATAATATGATTCTATTGAAATCACAATATATATCTTGTATGACTTCAGTTTCAAAAGCATAGCTGCAAGACTTACGTAGAGTTTGTCCAAAGTTTCAGAAACACCAGTGAACTGCAGACATATTTTCACTGTTTTGATTTGTGGATTTGAGATCTTACATATTTTACATTTTATAAAAATATTTTTAATTGTTAAAAACCAAAATAATGAGAAATAATAACACTAAACATAATTTAATTTTAGTGATACATAAGTTGGCATTAAAATATAAAATACATAATTTCCAAACAAAACTTGTATTTGTGTAAGAAAATCTCTAGAATCTTGGAGATTAAATATTTGTATCTGATAGCTTTGATACTACTTGGGGAAAAGCAGAAAATGTGACTTAATATTGCTCTAAAGTTTGGCTCACATGACTGTAAAACCCAATGTACATAAGCTAAATATTTATCTGAAGAAAAAGCTGTAGAGTAGGGATTTGGTCATTCCTTATGCAACAGTCCTAGAATATTGTAAATGGCTGTAAATTATTGAAGTCATCCTTTAAAATACAATCACACGCGAAACAATTTTTTGTCTAATGAAAACCAAAGTATTTGATTTATATGACATTGCTTTACTGGCTGACCATTTCATTTAACAGATATACTCTAATTCTACACAAAATTATGCATATGTGTAACACTGAAACAGGGAAACACATTCCTTGAGTTCAAAGGTACAACACAGGCTAGAACTCCTGGTATTTTGAAGAGTAATAAAAGCTCTGGGTCTGGGTTTATTTTTAATTTCCAAATGTGAAATCCCTTGTACCTTTTACCCAAGACATTGCATGTGCTTGGATCAGCAGAGAATCTCAGAGAACACCATGAAGCAGCATGTTGCCAGCTTTTTGGATGGACTACCCAAGGGAGCACCACTGTGAGCCCTTTTCTCCCCTTCACTCAGCACTCCGTGTAACAAGATACAGGAGGAGGCTGAGAAAAACAGCTCAGGGCCCATCCACAACTTTACTTATCTGCTCCAAAACATGCAATTGGCTTTCTGGATGTTCTCATACTACACTTTTTTCATCCTGATATGTGCAGAATGGAGCCCCCAAGCAATTTCAGGGGAAGGGTCCTGAAGCCAGGACTGAAACCTCACACCACGCTGTGCCTAGAGCCTCAGATTTCCTTCCATGGAGTTCCACTGCCAACATGCATGACTGCAGTTAAACTACTGTTCACACCCATACATGAAAAGGGTTTTAGACAGAAAAGAGAAATATAGACATACACCATGTGCCAGAGACCTCTGCAGAGGCTTACCGTGGTGAAGGTTTTAAAATTCTCTGCATACAAACAGTTAATCACCACAACCATTTAAAATGTCAGTGGAAAAATAAATGGTTTCCAAGAGCATATAACTGCCCAGATAACTTTCATCAGCCCAGCCACATGAAAGACCCAGAGGCAACTGCAAAGCCACCATCAATACAAATGCCTGTGGAGTCCTCTCTGGTGCCAGATCCTGCTGCTTTGGCTATAAACAACATCTCCTGTAGTGCTGCATCTAGGATCTCTGGCTGCCAATCAAGCAGGAAAAGAAGAAGGAAGAACTGTCTAATGCACTTGAGTAAATGTACTATTGCCATTAAGTGCTATATTTTATACCTTTGTGGAGTATGTGGTTTTGCAAAAGAGCAAACATCCAAAATGTTAAAAACTCATTGCAGAGAAAATGTAGCGGCAGCTTCAATGCTTAATTTCTATGAATATGAACATTTTTATAGACTCCAGTCTCCCCACAAAACATTAGGCTAATGGACACTGGGCAATTCTTCTTAAGTAACTTTATGGTCAGTCATTCTTGCATGTTTGGGTCCATCCAGGTGATGCTCGTAGTGAACAAGAAACAGCAGACGGTGTTTGCGACATGCATCCCTCTTCCTCATTGGTGCTGACACAGGTGCTCCCGTTGAGAGCAGGGTTTATATGCTGAAAGCAGACAGGGAAGCCGTGGCTTTGGGCTGCACACACAGCACACACTGAAGCACTTGCCCTTAGCAGTGCCATAATTTTGCACCTGTGTCTGAAGCAGTTCATTTTGTTTCACTGTGAACGAGGCTAAACGTGATGCCCAAACTGGGAATATCTGATTTTGGTGCCCTTTTTTTGGCTGGTGTCTGGCCTGTCTTTTGGATTAGGCTCATGTAATGGCTCAGATTATCATGAGACTCAACCCAGTCATTGTATTTGTGTTCATCGTCAACTCGGGACATAATCAATTGCAAAAGAGCAGACTAGGCTCCAGCCCGCAAAAACAAACTGTCTAGTTTTTATTAGGGTTCACAGTTACCACAGTGGCAGTGATGCCACTTCCACAAACCCATCTGAATAAGAAAGGAGTGACAGACTGCAATCCTAGAGATCTAGTCTATAATTACTCTGTATTTATTTAGATATGTCAGCAATAGCATCTGCATCAGGGGATAATTGCCCCTTCAGTTTTATGCTAGTAATTGACTGCAAGCCCAGAAGTGCAGGCAGAAGGAAAAAAAATAGAAACAGAGAGAAAAAAAAAAGTCTACCGAAAGCTAAATATAAAACTTATCTCTGAAAGCTCTGATATTACTTAGATAAAAATCAAGCTATGAATAATTATTGCTGTCAAACTTCTACTAATGAAAATAATGTCCACTACAAATGTATTCAACGATTGCAGACTGTGGCTGAAGTCATAGTGTAACTATCTTGTGCTTTCCTCTCTTAGCTGTAAGCTTTTCTTCCAAATTGAAGTAACTCTTCATTTATAGTTAGCTGCTAATATTTTAGTCAAACAACTGAACTCAATTGGCAGTGCTGAATTTATTACACATTATACAAAAGCTCAGAACCTCCTGGCAGCACATAATTAAACAGCACATTGACTTTCTTTCTTTCTCTTTCTCTTTCTCTTTCTCTTTCTCTTTCTCTTTCTCTTTCTTTCTTTCTTTCTTTCTTTCTTTCTTTCTTTCTTTCTTTCTTTCTTTCTTTCTTTCTTTCTTTCTTTCTTTCTTTCTTTCTTTCTTTCTTTCTTTCTTTCTCAATTTAAGTGACTGGCTAATCAGTACAATTAAAACTTTTCTATAAATTCTTCAATAGGTCAACAGAGTGCAGAAATTAATGCCTCAGTAAGGGTATTTCAGGTTTTTTACAAAATCCTCTTAAAATTATAAATATATATTTATAATATATTATATTAAATATATGAAACATATACAGGTAAATTATTAGCAAGGAGTTGATCAATGAGTAGATTTTTTTCTCTGAATTCCTGGGTCTCATCAGTTCTTTACTGAGGTGATATTACTGAAGAACAGAAATTTACTTTTGGGATACAAGTAAGATGAAATTCAGATTCAGTGTGTTCTGTGTTATTTCTGTACTAAGTAGAAATAGAACAGTTCAAAATCAAGTGTAATGTAATACTAAAATAATATAGGTGATTAATATTGGAGACTGGTTAATGCAAAAAATGTTAGTTCTGCCTAAAGAGGATTATACTGTGAGACATTTGTTTTATTTTTATCAATTAGCTTAATCTTTGATTTGAATTTTACACCCTCTGGCATCAAGAAGATGCTTGTTTCCTTTTTTTTTTTTTCTTTAAACAAAGGATTATTCTTTCTCAAAAGGGGATTGTCAAGTTCTTTTATTGTTTTATGTCACACAGGGGAAAAATGCTTTTGAGGCATTACCTCTGAATTTAGCAGGGACGAGAGTTTACTGCTATATAATCATTAGTCAATGCAGTAGCTGAAACCTTAAACAAAAGAAAACAAACTACAAACAGGCAAGCATCCCCTAAAGGCACATCAGAACACCAGAGAGAGGAAGCGTGGATTTCAAACACGGCTGCCCAAGCATGTGCTAAATATTGCCGCTCCTGACTTTAAACAGCACACTAAGGAATACAACATCACCTTCCAGTCTTTGAAACAATACTAGGAAGCAAGAGAAAAAGAATTTAAACGGTTTAGAAAATGTACTTTACTTCTACTCTTTTCTTTATTTTGAGGCTTCATGAAAATTATATCTCCAAGCCAGTAAAATCTTTCAGTATAAGAGAACCTCACCATAAAACTATTAGAAAGATAAGACTAGACCTCAATGCCTTTTTTCAAGATATGTGCTTCACCAAAACAAGCAAACTGCCTGATCCTTGTGAATTGTCTCCCACAATTACTGTTCACACTGTGGTTGTGATCCACAACAAAGCTTTAGAAAGAATTTTACCATGGCTGTGCAATTGCATGTACAAACAATCACCAGGGCCACATTTGCTTTCATGGATGATCACCAGCCTGGGGTAACTGTAAGTACTTGGAAGGAGCTAATTAGAGAACTGTATTTCATCCTGATATATGGCCAAATACTATACAAATAATACATACAGTGAAAAGCATCTAATTTATGCTACTTATGAAAAAAGAAGGTGATGCCTCTAACACAAATGAGAAACATTAAATACATTCTATTTTCTTAGTTTCTTTCCACTGGCATATTAACCATGAATTCAGAATATATTTTTGGTGTTATTCAAGAGAGTGATTGCTTCATTAATTTAAGTATTTGTCAACTCAGAATAAATTGTAGGTCACTGATTTGAATACAATCTACATCTGAAATGAGCCGAGACTGTAACTAGCCTCTGCAGAATCATTTTGACAATTTAGAGTTTCAAGGAGGAGTCCAAATTACACCATCTGATGATTGTTCAGTGATGTCTACACCTTGAGCTCCTCTATAAAGATGGGTGTCCAGCATGCATAACCTTATATCTGTAAGTAATTGACTGAAAAAAATGGCTCTGTCACAATCCATCTCCCCAAGAGAACTGCCCATCTAGTGAAGGATGCTGGTGTAGGGAGGGGCTCTCTGGTATTGGTACTTTATACACTGTTGGAACCCAAGATTCCAGAACTGCTGCTTCAGTTTGCAAGATTGAACCTCACCATTTGTTTGTCTGTAATGACAAGACAATTTGCAGGAGTCACTGGGAAAACAGAGAAGACAGGAGGCACTCATAGGAGTTTACGGGAGTCAGATGCAGAGCAATAAACTGATTCCAACCAAAATTATGAATTCAACATGTCAAGAAAGGAAAAGTTCCAGGTAAGAATGACAGTGTCAAAAAGAGTAGGCATCAGTCAGGTCTTTAGAAAGAGTTTGCCAGTCTTTGGTCTTCAGCTACTTTTGTGAAAATATGGAAAGGCAAATAGAAGCTGGATGAGGTTTTTTTTCTAGGGATGGCTCCATGAGGCAAATGAGATATTTTGCCATATTTTATTCTTCAGATGGATTCTTTCTGACAAGAGCATGACCTCATGGAATGATCTCTAGACTCACTTCCAAATCTTATGATCACATAAAATCAACAGAAAGCAAAGGAACCTTCCCTCAGAAAGAAATCTTTTTTCCCAGTGTCACAGTACTGTGACTGCATGGGAGCTGCCATGCTGGGTCATCTTTTTCATCACTGATGCTGGAGATTCCCCTCAAGCCAAACCTGTCCTCTACTTGCAACAGCTTTGAAGTTTCTGCAGTAGGACATAGTTTCAGTGGGACAGCAGAGCAAAAGGAAAAGAACCGACCACCTCTTTTTTCACATAAAAGACATGGGGCTGACAGAAAACTCTCCATTAGGTAAAAAAAGAAAGGCTCCACCCAACTCACTTGGTGGTTGATACTACTTTCAGTACTGATAAAGAACAAATGCTTCCTTATGTGGTCAGATTTTACTATAAAGCTTTGGCCTAGTCTAGCTGTTATTAAAAACACAATTCTTGAAAAATGTGCTTTTTAAAGGTATTTTAGAAGTCTCATTTGCTGGAAATGCACTAAAGATGATACAAACCATATGCTATACTACAGCCTTGGAAAACAGACCTTTTTATTGGATAATGATGTTGGATGAAAGATATTTCATCTTTCATACATTTATTTGACAGTGATGAATTTAATTCATTCTATCACATTGAATGATACATTTATATTCAGTATGTAGTTTAAAATTTCATAAATGATTAAAGTCTTCGCTGTTTTAATTATAATATGAAGAGAGCAGCTAGAACTTATTTGCAGAGAATAATGTTCAAGTCAATAAATTTGGTAAGTTCTCCCGACAACATATAAATGATGACTTTAGTTGCCTGACTACCTGTGGAAGACAGCCCGATAGCGAGAGTCCTTGTGTTTCTTTTCCAGGAGAGCAAAACCAGAGTCTGATCACTCCCTAACTTCAACAACCTCCTTTCAGCAACTGGTAGCAAATAATTCATAGATCTTTAAAAGTTGTTCTATACTCCTGCACTAATGAAAAAGGTCAGCCTGCTAGGCAGAGGACTGCAGATAGCTATCATCTACCAAACCGTGAGCTGTAATTTACCTCACCAGTGTAAAGAAGAAATTCTCCACCCAGGGAGAATCAATAAGGGCTCTGAATACACAAGGCAAGTAGTTTTTGACCTAGCTTTGCACTATGCAGGCAATAGTTTAGCTTTCTTCATGCTCACTCCTCACCTTTTGAATCACAGGGACCACGCCCAGTTATCACTTGCACTAAATGCCAAACCAAAAGCCTAATGCAAAGATTTCATTGACTTCTTTTGGCTTTGGATGAGACCCACACGTATAAGCCACTACAAAGGGACTATCTAAGATCCAGTGGTGACATTAATACTTGTCCACAAGGAACTGAACTAGTACAGGTAGCACACAAGTCAGACATAAACCACAGGTCTGTTACTGTCTCTTCATGCACTTTGGCTTAGGCATTGCAAAAGTATTGGAAGGAACTTTGGATAACTTCATGTAATTGAGCATATTCTCCTCTGGTCCATACAGAATAATTGAAGAGAAAAACAGTTGTTGAACTGACCTTCACACAATTTTCTTCCTTACAATTTGGAATACAGTAGAACCCAATTTATTTTATTTATGGTCTTTTTTGGCCTAAGAAATTTGCACAAAACCATGACACTCAGAGTGCTTATTTTAGAAAGAGAAATATTCATAAACTTCACAAGTTTTAAACAGCATAAAAACTAAAAAAAAAGTATTATTTTTTCCTCTTGTCCTAATTAAAAACTAAACAAACCAAACAACCCAACCAAATAACCCAACAAATAAAGCAAATTTAATCAAATTTTGTTGAAAAAGAAAAATGCCTTTGGGCTGAAGAGTCATATGCCAAAGTATAGCCCAAAGCGGGTTAAACCAAAGGAATCAGAAAGTCTTCTGGAAAAGGAGGGCATATAATGGGAACGACAACAGACCTTTAACTGTAGCAGTGCTGCTGGGTGCCGCTATAATGAACTGAAACCTACGATCTCCTAGGGTTAATAAGACACCTGTCTTGAAACTAGCAGTCATATTGGTTTTCCAAGCCTGCCACAATACTTAAAGTCTTGATGAAGTTCTTACTGTGCCAAAGGAACTTACTAACAAAGCCACTGAGTCAATTTAACCTAGTGAAACTGGACCCTGTAGACTGGGTTATCAGAGTTTTGTGTTGAGATAATTACAGCACTAAAGAGAGCATATGGGCTGTCAAGGCTGGCACATGGCCTGCGCCAGCTGTTACCTGGGTGCTTTGGAAAATCTACTGAACAGCATTTTGGACACAGAACAGCTATATGTAAGTTTTCCAAGATATCTAGTGGGAAATCCTCATAATAAATTTATTTTTTATATGGGGAATGATTACACCCAATAACATGACTGCAAGAAGAACAACCTTCAACTTCAAAAGGAAACTACCAGAGGAAAACAATTTTGCATGGTAGTGAAGTGTACCAATAGCAAGCAGTAGTTTACTTTCTATAGCATTCACACTGCTATAGAAAGTAAACTATTCAAGAAATTGGCTTTTGTATAGCCCAGCTGAAAGCAATACTAAAGACTCCTTCTTAGAAGCTTTTCTAGAAACGTGTCTCTGAGTCAATGGGATTTATCCTATTATTCCTGGTATTGCTACTCCATGAAAAATGTCTTCCAAATGCAATGTCATAGCTAATCAATTACTAACAACAGCAATTATTGATTAGCTGTGATGCTCTTACATGGCCTGCCTTACAAGGTAATATCAACTAAGGAAAACGTTTCAAATAGGATGCGTCCAACGAGTTAGAGAGAAAATTTAAAGAGGAATCAAACAGAAACACACCCAGACAGAATACAACAAATGGAAGGACACACACAAAAATTTCACAAGGTGTGAGGACTGGAAATTATGATTATTGGATCCAGGAGGATTATAGTAAATTATATTAATTATTTAGATAAGTAGACTTAATTACCCAAACAGAACTTCCTAAAATGCAAGACTATTCCAACTTTGCCTGTGGTACTTGCAATATCTATGATCTGAGAGAATGACTGGGTGACATGGAGACTGACAAGTCATGGGGGAGCCAATGCTTAATTTCCAAAAGCTGACCAGACGCATCAGAGTTTTGTGAGCAAAAACTGTTTGCCATTACTATGGTTGGCACTGCACAGCTCTGAAGAACCCCTGCAAGATCCCAAATCTAAGTTTTTCAAACCAAATTAAACTCAGAAAGTTTGGGTAATGAAGCTCCAGCTTCAGTTTCAAGTCACCTTAATGAGCAAAAACAAAGATTCATTCCTCTGGCATCATTACCTTCATGGACCTAATGCAAATATATCACTATTTGTTTCACATAATTCAATTTCATGTCTTCATGAATCTCTCGAGAAATTAATGGATGGAAAATTTAAGATTTACTATCTCTTTGAACAAGTCATTTCATTAGGAATCTAGTTAACCCTTATTTCTTCCTTTTCTGACTCAATAATACAACTTCATTGCTTGTGAAGAAGGGATTGTAATAAGTTGGTTCAATTCATAATTTTCTGCATGCCGAAATTCTTAACTTGTTGATCTGCATATCAGCATTATTAATGCATAGAAAAGCTGAAGTACTAACAATATTGGTACCATATTTTTTTCAAAGCAAAATCTGCCATTTTTAGCTCTCTAAACCCCAATTTGATTGAAAAGAGATGTATTTTGTAGCTGAAAAAATTATTAGATTTAAAATTTTTTAACCCTGTCCTAAAAACATTAGGAAATCCAGTTGTATTACCTCAAATTAAGTGCATTACTGCATTATATTTTGCAAGCTTTAGCAAACAACAAAAAAAAAAAAATCCCCCAGAAGAATCTTAATTCTTATCTGTGGAAAACATTAAACTGCTAAGTGCTAACAACTGGAATTAGTCCTTAAATCTCTAATGAGAATAATAAAACATGAGTGCAGTTTGTGCTGTAACTTGATAAGGCCTGGATTTACTTGCTGTTAGTAAAAGTTCCTGATCCAGCAGTATGGCGTTTTACTCCCTGAGGTACAGGAAACAATATCTGTCCTTTAGGACCATCCTCTGTGGTAAGCACTTCTTATCAGGGCTATCAAAGGACTAAGATAGCAGTGTAATATCTAGTAACAGCAGCTTTATGAGCAGATCCATTACTGATTTAAATCAATCTAAAGCAGGTAGTTCTGATTAACCCATTCGGAACAAAGCTGACCTCCTTGCAAGACTACTTCTTCTGAAAGTAATGCAAACTGTTTCTATGCTGCCAGATGTGGCATACACTGAGTCTAAGAAGTAACAGCAGCAGAAGTGTGGACCAAACACCCCAATGCCATAAGCCACTTAAAAAAAAAATCTTATATTAAAACCTTGTCACTCTGCAAAGATACAATACTTTGCAGCAGTAAAGTTTAATATTCTTGAAAATCCTGATTTGAACTAAACTAGGATAATATATGCAGAAGCAACTAATTTAACTGATTCTGTCTAAAAGCATCTTGCTGTCAATTTGTCTGAAAATCTATTTTTTTAATGAAAGGTAATATTTAAACACTGTTCATCACAATTTTCTGGCAAAACACTATAGGAAGGCAGTCTTCAGATTCTATTTGCCTGTAAGGATATTTTTATTCTTTGCAATGGAAAGTGTAATTGTAACTTCTCTTGAATTTCCAAAAGTAAAATGAAAATATTGCTATCGGTCAGCAGTCTAGCAAGTCACAGCTATTTTAATTTCTAGTGTTTTCACTTAATGTCAATGGAGATTCCCTCCCAGGTTTTCACTAAAAATCCTTAAAAGCATTGTTTGTATTTTTTCACGTCTTAAGAAGTAAGGGGGTTTAACACAGTTTTTAAACATTCCAAATGCAATTCATCTAAATGATGATTTGTTAACTTGGCCAGTAATTAGACAACAGAGGTCTCTAAGCATTACCTTTTGGTTAGTGTTTAGAAAGACAAAAACCCCAGTGCCCTCAGTTTGAAAGGGCTGGGAAATGCCAACGCCGGGAGAGGCCCACCAGACAAACAGAGCGCTGGCAGGGATTACGGGAGTGCATAAACAACACACTGTCAACACCCTCTCACTGCTGCCCAACTTCAGCTCAAGCAGTTGGACACCCTAAATGGTCACCTTCACCATCATCCCGGGCCTGATCCTGCTCCTTCCAAAGTCAGTCTGAGCTAAGTTATTGATTGCAACAGTCAGTCCCTCGTGTCTTAGGAGTTAATGGGATCGAAGTGACATATAATCAGCATGCGTAATTTGAGGAGCTCGAACTTCTTGGATTCCCTCGTGACTTATTTTGGAGATATTGCCCTTATTTCTGAACTATCCCTCTGAATAATAACAAGAAAGAAAAAGAAATTTGGATTCTAGCAAACAAGCCGCTTGTCTCTCATCCCAATTTTCTTGGAGCTTGTTTAGAGCCTGACCTTGTAATCCTCCCATAACCCTTCCCCAGTGACACACTTGACTACCCTTAGTCTAAAATCCACTCACTACCAGAAATTAAAAAAAAATATTGGATAGGGTAAACACACACAAAACTCAGCATTACTGTTCCTGTCTATATTATAAAGGTTCACAGACCAAATGAAAACCCTTACATATATGAACTATTTTAATTAATTTAGTATTCTCCACAAATGCAAAAGGTTATACTCTTACTGATTCTTTGATTTAAACAATTCCTATTAAACTGTGTAATTTTAGTTCAGTATGTGCTTTTGCAGTACTTTATGCAAACGTGAACTCTTTGAGATAACAAAATCAGCATGAATTTTGTATTAGAAATATATTGCAACATTAATAAAACAAAACAGTGTGTTTTCTTATGATAATATAGTTTAAAGAAATGGAGTTTTTTCAAGATTCATACCATACAGGTGACAAACTATTTATTTACTCCTGCTTTTACTGGTAGCTGTATATTTCTTATTAGATAATAAATTTGATCTTCCAAACTATTTTGCTTGAGCATCAGAAAATATCCAAGTGCTAAAGGGAGAGATGGCACCTAAAATATGCTGCTGAAATTCTCTCTCTTGATAACACTGGAAGCTGTTCTGTAACTTCATCAATTCCTTGCATCTACAGAATATTGCTTTTTAAGGCTGATATAGGAGAGAAATATCAAAACAGGCTGATATTTTCAGTTCTTCAGAAAGAGTTGAAATTAAAAAGCTCTACCCTCATTACCTTTCCAAAAAAATCTTAAAAAGGAGAAAAATCCTTTTTTTTCTTCTATCTGATTCAGGAATAAAATTTATGCCCTTTGTATCATATATTGTTTTAACATTTTCAAAATGAAAGCTAAAACCAGGCCCAGAGCAATAGAGTATAGTTTTAAGAGTGTCAAATTATCTTCAATAGCCATTTTTTTAAATAAAATATAAAATCTTGAAGCAGACAGCAAAGAACTGTATTGAGGGCAAAATCTTTCCCTTAGACATAAATTAAAAAAAAAACAAACACATCCCTGAATCTTAAAAAAACACAGGAATACTGTTTTCTAATTGCCATAGAATGTATATGTCAGTAGTATGAATGACTTTCAGGTGTCAGTTTTAACTAAATTCCCTCTACATTTATTTCTTTAAAGACACTGCCATTTCGTAGGTCTGCAGACCTAGAGGAACAGAAGAGCAGTAGTATTTGCACAGGCTTTTTGTTCCAGGCTGTAAACGTAATCCTGCATTTTAAGGTTACCAAGAGGAAGGAAAGGCATTATCATTGTTTTTTCAGTCTGACTGTCCCATTTAGGTGATGTACACACTCTGAGCAAATTAATTGCTTTGAATTTTACTTATATTTATTAACTGAGATTAGGAAAGGCAGTAAAACACTATATCAAAGCATTATGGAGAAAACAGCCAGAATCAATCTTTTTCGTTTGTCACAGGCACCACTTATTTAAATCTAAAATATGTTCTTTGCTGTCCTTGGTCTGCTCTGGTAAATAATAGCTTGTACCAAATATAAGGCTACAGAATCCTCTCTTCCTTTTGAACATAAAAACCAGAAACAATAAAATGAAAGAAAGAAAGAAAGAAAAGAAAGAAAGAAAGAAAGAAAGAAAGAAAGAAAGAAAGAAAGAAAGAAAGAAAGAACATATCAAACTTCTAATAATAGGGCAATGACAAAAAAGCCCCACCAAAAAATTGTAGTCTCTTAGATCTCTGCTTCTTACCTAACTAGATTTTATTTCCATTTTCAAAAATCCTACATGCTTTATTTTTGCAGTGCTACTTCCAGAATTTAATCACTATGCCCCATTATTCCGACATTTATTTAGGGGCAAACCCTGCAATAACAAGAAATTCAGAAGGGCCTTGTAAAGAGAAAAAGACAAAATTGCTAAGTAATACAGTGCATTATAACTCCCTAAATAAGGCAGCTGCACATCACATTTCTCATTCAGACAATTGTGCAAGAAAAGCATTACCTGATTGTAA
Source organism: Phylloscopus whistleri (assembly GCA_017589585.1). Classification (NCBI taxonomy): domain Eukaryota; kingdom Metazoa; phylum Chordata; class Aves; order Passeriformes; family Phylloscopidae; genus Phylloscopus; species Phylloscopus whistleri. Next base: position 1,962,584 of record JADMLD010001396.1, read on the forward strand.
TCGTTTAGACTCAGAAATTAATTTAAAATAGACATGCTTGTATGCATCCAACACTGATTCGGTCTCCCCAGTTTTTGAAAGTTTGGTATCTGAAACACTGCAACACCATCGCCTGCTCATTATTATTTTTTTTTAAACAAAGTAATACTGAATCTCCCACATAGGAAGGAAGATAAGTAACAATATAGTGCAGGCTCCAAGTTAAATCTGGTTCAGACAGCGTAATAATGATGTCATTAAGGCTCCGAGCTGAATGGGAATCAGACAGTACCATAGTACAGCTGCAGACATAAATCTGAAAGAACTTTTTTGGCTACATTCTCAGACTTACCTTGAAAGATATTTAGGAGCTCCAGCAATGTGAGTTGAAAGAAATGTTCTCAAAGGGAGGTTTGCAGACTGAAGAACCTGTGTAGGCCTTATAGGCACTTTCTTCTGTGGCACAGGAAGGAACATTTTGTTAAATGAATAAACTAAGAGAAATAATTTCAGAAGAAGTGCAAACCAGAAAACAAATAAACCTTAATACTACCACAAATAAATGAGACTAAGGCAATTGTGGGACTGCTCAAAGCCTTTTTGCCTTGCTGAATGAAAGCAATCCCTAAGACTGAATGGGTAATGAGATCCTGGCTCCTGAGATTTTAGCTTTCTTAATCATGTTCATAATTAATTCAAGAACATTGATAATTTCATTACATTCTTTTTGTCTTATCAATAAATGATGTGCCTGCACTTTTGGTCCTGTGTACAGGGAGAAAGGAGATGCTTTGGGTAATATTGCACCAGGAATTGTATATGTATATATGTATATATACATGCATATATATATATATAAAATCTATATGACCAAAAATAGGGATGTGGAAGTTATTATCCATAACCAGGCCTCTATTATCAGAATATGATGGCAAGCAGTTACAAATAATTAATAAGCTTTTTATGCAGAAATGAAAAACCCTTTAAAGAAAAATATGCTGCAAATATAATTCCTGTCTGCAAGATACATATCTTAAAAACCCCCACATTTTCAGACATATTTAGGAATGGATTTCATAGGAACTCAAACTATAAACATATTTTTTAAGCATCTCTAGATTTCTTGCTTTTAAAAAAAATCTTATTAAAAAAAACCAACTTCATCTCCTTTTCCTGTTTGGAGAGATGTGCCCTTCTGTTTGTCCTTCCAAACACATTTCCAGTATCAGTTTACAACTGACACCAAGCTGTACTCTCTCAGTCAGTTGAAACTGTCTGGGGCTTTTTACATTGTGGCTTTTTTGGTGTTTTGGGCTTTTTTTATTTTATTTTTGGTTTCTTAATGAAGACTGAAAGCTTTATCTTTATCTAACAGTCAGTCAAACGGGAAGTACCCCTTTAGGATTTACTACTTGCTCTGGGTAATCTTCAACAAAGCAACAAATCAGTCTTTCTCCCTTTTTTGTTGTTGATTTAGAGGTATCATGGATCTTAGACAGCAGAGTAGAAGTGAAAGTTTCTGACTGGGAACAAATACTGCTGTGTTATTTGCCTCTCACTTGCACCTTATTTCATTCTGACATCAGTGAAATCATCCATGGAGAACATGTCCCTGCATAACAGAAAACACCATAAATGAGTCACAAACAGTTTAATAAGTGACTTCAAAACCAAGCTACACTCAGGAAGCATCTACCACCCTGTAGGAATCTCTGCGTTTCAGCTGATTATCTTTTAAAAATAATAAAATCAAGCATTTCCTCCTTAAAAGCAGGTGAAATGTCAACTTAAGGACAGATATACTCCCCACCAAATGTTCTCATTTTCCACTCTGTTGACACCAGCTTCATGGGGAGGTTACTCCACTGAAGGTCTAGGTGGCTCTGAGCCAGCACAGCATGTGACAGGTCACCTGGGTGCTACATGTTCCCCCGTAAAGAAAGAACATTGATGCATGTACAGATAAAGCGTTTCCATTCTGAGGATACTTATCAGGGCTAGGAAAGAAAGAAAGCCTGAATTTCATGTATGTGTAATATTTTGGGGTCATAAGTAGCTACACACATATCACTGCTTCTGCTAAAAAAAAGAGACCAAGGAGCAATCCCTGGTTCAAGGTCAAACGACACCAACAGATTGCAGCCCGTACTGCTCACACACAGTGCCTTGGGACAGAGGCGGCTGGAGACCCAAGGAGCCCAAAATACAGCTTGGAACATAACAGCAATTCAGCAGGCTGGACAAGGGGGGCACTGCACTTAGCCTGGTCTCTCAGCCTTCATTTATCTTTTATGACTCTGATATCCAAAGAGGTGCCAAAACACCTGGCATTAAAGACCTAGAGCAGCCCTAGAACTTAGGCAGCTCAGGAGAATTGTCAAGCAGTTTTGGTTCTTTAAAAGCTTCCTCAAGGGATGGGGGAGGCAGCACAAATGATTACTTTAGTGTAAAAGTAAAACTTTACCTCTTCAAGTTTCAAGCAATGATACCTCAGGATTACAAGAGGTAAAATCAGGTAAACACAGATTATTTAGGATGTTTGATATGTTTGCCTGAAAAGACAGGTCCTGTATTATCCTCTGTAGTGTCCTTCCCAGATTACAGCACTGTTCCTTGGGGCTGTAAAAACAAATCTAAATTGATTTAGGCAGTCCAGGTACTCTTATTCCCAATGAAGACAAGAGTGTGCAAGTCTTGAAGAGGCCTTTTTCCTGATGGTCCTGAGCCTTTATGGCCGTAAACATAAACCAGATTATATGAATGGCCTTCTGGAGGGTCTCATCTCCCCACTCACAGCGAAAAAAGCCTCTGACTACACTCTCAGTTGAGGCATTTTAAGGGAATACCTGGAGTTAGATGGGATACCATTCCGGGATGCATTGAATTAAGAATGCTGAATGCATTCAATTAAGTAGAAAACACTCCCTCTTCATCCTTGCTGTTTTCAGAGGGCAGAATTCAAGATAAGTAGGTTCAGATCCTGGATTTTGATTAGGTTGTTCTTGCTGTAGGTCAGTGTAATGCCTTCAGGTGTTATGAATCCAAGCCTTATTGCTGAGATCAGCAATTGTAATCCCTTTCAAATTTAGGGCAACATTTCTTTGAAGCAAGTCTGAACTATAAATAATGTGGAAATCTCTCTGATCTTGATTATAACTTTTTCTGCAAGAGCTATTGACAAGATGGAACCTAAGCATCTTTGGCTGGTCCATGAAGTTTTTCAAGAGCAGTCTCAAAACTGAAACTGTTTATGCATTTGAAATACCTGACCCTTTTTTATCTGTAATTTGTATATAATCTTAGGTCACTCACGCTTTAGTCCTAATCTTTAAAATGTAAGGGATTTGGAGAACCATCCTGAAATTCATGGGAATAATCCATGTCACAGTTACTGGTAGTTATCAACATTTTTTGCACAGATAAGCCATCTATAAATTCACAACAACTATTATAGTCAAGTTTTTAGAATTGCATTTTAAAACTAAGTCCACTCATACATATAAGCATGAGAAAAATTATGAAGAGTTTGTAGAATGACCTGATTACACAAGAAAGAAGTCCAAAAAGAGCAACACGGAATCACTTAGCAAGGCAAGCTGTTGCCTGTGACAGTGATGTATGAGACATAGGTGATATATGTACTGGGTGGCTTTATCAGTAAATCATTGAGTTATTTACTTCCCTGAGGAACTGGGCCTGTCCCTGGAAGAGTCTACACTGTGAGATGCACCAGTGGGGGATTAATATTGGCAAAACAGTCAATTTTGATTTGTTCACACAAAAGAATCATAAAATATAATTTAATAAATAATACACCACAGATGTACTGTCTATTCTAAGTACTAGTACTTTAAAAATGGTATAATCTGGATCTCCCTCTTGTTTCCCTCACTAACGTGAAAGGAAAAATCTCCACAAAATTGGTTTTAAATAAAGTATTTAGCCAATACATCCCTGGCAGGGTGTGAACAGTTGCCCATTGAAAAATATGGAGCCCAGAAACTGAAAATATATAATATCACTTTCTTTTCTATAGACTGCATATTAAAGGTAGACGACAATCTCTACCATCTGCATGTAACAACTGTGAGGCCACTCACAGTTGCAATTTTGAGCTTCTCCTATGGATTTTTGCTATAGGGCCATCCACAGGGACTCAAGCACAGCAATGGGGTGGGAGCTCCCCTGAACCCCTCAGCTGGCCGAGCAGATATAAAACCAGCCACTGGTGCCTTACCCCTTCCCAAGCTTCTGCGCTTGCATCGGCACGAGCATCACACCTGGGCTTCAGCACCTTGCCCTCAGATTCACTGCATGAATGTGCTGCACACATGGCTTGAGAGAGAGCTCAAAAGACTATCTTGGTGCTCAGCCTGACACTGAACTAAGCCCCTTAGTTCCTTGTCTTGTAGCGATTTTTTTAGTGTCTGATTTTAACAAATTAGGTATGGTATTAAAATCAACCATGGTATTAAAACCATGTAGAATGAAACACTACAGAATATGTACATGGTCAAAACTGCAAAATAAACAAAAAATAATCTATCATTAACATAAATACTATAAATATGGCTACTTACTACATCAAAAATAAGGAAAAAAGCCTAAATGCTGTAAACAGCTGCTATGCAGAAAACAGCTCAACATTATAGAGTGTTATAGAAGTGCTTCTTCTAACATTAACACCATTTTCAGAAAAGCTTTACACAAATAAAGAAAAATCAGGCACTAATTTTCAGAGTAATAAAAGCAGTGACAACTTTATCATTGATAATGTGCAGAAAGTGACTGTTGTGATGTATAGCATATTATGGCAGAAGTGCAAACAAAATACTTTTTCCTCTTTAATTCCCCCACAGCATGGCCATTCATTGGAATTACACCACATTTCCAGGGCCATAGAGTGAATTTGCCTTATTCTGAGCTGGGGCTGCTATTCATTCACAGTTTTTTTTCCCTTCAGTTATTACGTGAAAGCTTTGAAGAATCTCAGCCTAAAGCCTACACATGCCTAACGCTGTATGCCAACTCTTTCAAATCACAAGTGTGAAGTACAGTGGATATGGCACTCACTTGGTGATGAAAATGTGACTGGACATTAACACATGGCCTGGCTCAAGGAGTAGTGACCAGAAGTGCAATATCCAAGGAGTATCTGGTTACAACAGTAGTTATAAGGCTTCATGCTATGCCCCATAACATCTTGATTCTCATACCAGACAATGAGGTGGAAAACATCATCAGCAAGTTCATGAATGACCACAAGACTGGAAGCATAGCACAGTTATTGAGGGCAGCCATTCAGAGGTATCTCAACAGGCTAGAGAGAGGGGCTTAAGGAAATATCACAGAATTCAGTAAAGAAAACTGCTAAGTCCCATTCCTGTGTCAGAATGACTCCATGGATCTCTATAGAGTGCTAGCAATCACTGCTAGAAAGCAGCTTTTCAAAAGATGACCTAGATTATGGAAGAAAATACACTGAGCATTAGTCAAGCACCATGCTCTTGCAGAGATGTGGACCAAATATACTGAGATGTATTGACAAAATTATAGCCAGCAAGTCAAAAGACATGATTGTTCCTCACCATTAGACACCTCTCTGCCTGCACCCAGAATAATCTTCAGCTTTGGACTTCCCAGTAAAAGAAAGATATTGACACGTTGGACCAAATCCAGTGAGGGACCAGCAAGATAGCTGAAGGCCTGGGAGACAACAAGACAAGGAGGAGGCTGAGAAGTTTACTCAGGCTGAGTGAACACAGCCTCAACAGTTTGATGTAGCTAAACTGCATTGTGTGTGGACCAGAGCACCCCCTCCAACTTAGGTTACTCCACTCTTCTGTGAACAGAAAGGAGTCCAAGAATATCACGACATATTCTAGACATAAAACCATAGTACATTCAAAAATACTCAAACCATGACCTGTACAGTCCCTGGTTCCCCATAGTTTAAACTTGAGAGGTGGTGGGTGAATTGGTGTCATCAGTTCCTTACAGTACTTCTGCCCATGCAACTCCTACCGTTGCCATTTTTTTATTAGTCACATTAAACTTCATTTAGAGAACAACGTTAATTGCATCAAAGCTTCAAAACAACTATAAAATTTCTTCCCTCTCTAAACAGAGACCGTCATGAATTCTAAACCAACTATTACAAAATAAGATATTAAACTGCTATATACAGTGGTTCGGTTCTACTTGCTCTGACCTACTCAAATGTTATTTGCCTAAAATATTTTTAATACCAAAAACTAACAGTGATTTCCAAGTCACAACAGCAATAGTCACAAAAGGCTTCTAGAAATGAAAAATGTTTTGAAGGAGAGCCTCTTTATACAACAATTATTTTATAAAGGGTTAAATATCATAAATATGTAACCCAATCCCAAACATCTGCATTCTAACTGCCACTATTTGTTTCTTTGTGGTAATACAGAAAGAGATGCTGCAGAAGGCAGTCTCCTCTCTAACAGGTTACAGCTGTGTTAATTATCTCAGAGTAGAAACACCTTGCCCCCACAGCCTTGGGCATGATAAGTAGTGAGTTAACTGAGTTGAAGTTAGTTGGAGTCTGCTCGTTGTGCTGTGAAGACCCAGGGACAGGAGGTCGTGGCAAGGGCCAGAGAAGGTAAGACACTGTAAGATATTGTACTCAGCATAGACAGGGTTAGGCGGCCGTGCTAGGGGCAGGATGGAGCCAGACTCGGAACAGAAGAGAGACAATGCCAGAGCTGTATGGAGCTGCTCTTAGAAGATATAAAGAAGGAAGATATAGGAGACTGTTTGAATAACAACATGCTGATGATTTCCGTCATGAAGCCTTCTGACCATTTCGGTGAAGCACCTCGAGTGCAGTGTCAATGTCGACTGCCACACATGGCAGCGATTGCGACATTTCTTCTCCAAGTTTCAACTCTTTTTAGAGATCAGAGCTACCTCTGCTTCTAGCAACAGTAGAAACATCATGAATTTTGCTTCTTCACATTATAGACAATGGAAATCTGCCCATACTCAGCATATATGGATGTGAAATAATCTAACAAAGATTCATGTAAATCACACATACCTGATCCAGAAGGACATAACAGATGAGGAACTTATAAAATGCTTTCTATGTATGGGCAATGTTTGAGCAGGCAAAAATGTATGTCATTGCAACTGTTTTAAGGAGCAGATGGGTAGGTATATGCATTGATAGTGACCCAAAAGATGGAAAGTAAGATTGGTCAGTGGCATATAAGAGCTGAAAATGATAAAAATAGAAGAAAGGCATGGAGATTACCAGAACGGTAATTAGAAACACCAGGGAGAGAAAAATACAGTTGTTGTGGAAATAAAAATCAGAGCAGGAAAGATCTGCGATAGATAGAACTTACTCTAAAAGCCATAATCATGGAAGATATTAAGCATTTGCATTAAAAAAAAAAAAAATCTTCTGATGTAGCTAGAATAGTAGTACTCAGATAAATACTCCTGCCACTGGAAGCTGCATTTACAGTAATTTACATTTTAAAAGAAAAAAATAACACAAAAGGTCATAGGAAAGAGAATAAATTCCAAATGCTCTTTCACAACTTTGTACAAAATAATAAAGTGAGCTGCTTTTGATTGAATTTGAATTGACAGCAAAAAATTCTCATTTACCGTTATTTGATGCTTCATTGAGTGACTTGTGGTTTGTTACCAGCTTTCTCAATTGATACATCTCTTTGCAGCCAAATAATGGATAAGTGACACATGCTATGAAATATGCATTTCACTAAGAAACTGCTTTCCACATCTTGAGAACCCTGGGTAGTATTTATGCTCAAAATTAAACCAAACACTAAGCATTGATTTTAATATGTTTAGATGAAATCAAATTGCCCTAACTGCATTAACACTGTGGAACGTTCAGTAATCCATGTATTTTATAGGCTGATAAATCTGAAACTACAGTAAATGCATAATTATGCCATCAGTGATATCTGTTTCTGGTGCCTATTACTCAGATATTGTGCTATCTACAGCATTATGCATGAAAGTAACACCAAGGAAGTAATTCATTTTTCTCACAAGTTACTGAATCAGTTTAAATCAAAAATCAATGGCATTAATCAACTGCATTTGTAATTTCAAGGAACAGTCTTTGCTTCCTTGCCTGTAGAGTGCTGACTGACTTTGAGGAAGCTTCCTGCACTAAGTATTAGGAGAACTGAGAGTTTGTTGAACCCTTGCTTATTTCGGTTCCTAATGCAGTTGTTTTCCCCATGCATGTTAACATGATTTTCTCAAGTCTCTTTCCATACTAGCCAGAGAGGCAGTATCTTGATAATTTCCACTACAGGACAAACATTCAAAAAAATCAAAACCTCAGACTGCATATTGCTCAGATAAATACTGTTTCTAATACTTACAGAAAAAGTTCCGATATGTTAAAAGGAAAGAAAAAAGGAAGTGAGCAAGGTACAAAATGGGAGGAAAGGAAGGTGACAGTGAGGACAGGGAGACAGGAGAAAGGGAGGCACCAAACCACCATTTCCAGAAAATGCCATATAGGCAACTGCTGGGTTGGTATTTTACCTTTTTCTTCTGATGCTGTTAGAATGATTCTTTTTGATTCATTGACAAATAAGGAGAAAATATGAAATTATTATGATAAATAGTGATGGGAGATGGCAAGCAAAGGGTAAGCAGAAGAAACTTCAGTCATCAAAACAGGGCTTTAGGGTGACCACCTCATCCACATGTACATAAATACAGGAGTGACTACAGGACAGCATCATGGGAGAAGTCATCATGCCTTTCCTGGGAAATCAATATAACAATGTGTTCCTGCAGTATGAGCACCCAGTGTGCGTAGCATGGGGGGGGGGAAAAAAACAAACCAGAGAAAGAAGAGGTGTGTGCAGTTGTAGAGTAACAATCTTATTGAAATACAGTTATGGTGGGATAGCACACACAGCTGCAGTACTGCAATGGATAAATTAAAACTCTTTAAGCATGGCAGGCGAGGGGTGGCAAGGATGAATGGAACAAGGAAAGAAAAACCTACCTGGAACTGAATCTGGCAGTGATATGAAAGGCAGCCAGAAGGGGTTCTTCTGGTATATTAGCTACAAAACTAAGCCCAGGAAAAATGAGGGCCTACTGATGACTGGGGCAGAAGATGTGGAAAATGGTGAGATACACAATACCTTCTTTTCTTTACTCTTCACTTACCTTTAGCAATCCCAGGGCCCCAGAGCCAGTGGGAAAATATGGAGTAAGAAAGACCATCACTGGAAGAGGATCAGATTACAGAACATTTAAATAAGCTGGACACTCCATCAGATTTGGTGGGATACACCCATGAGTGCTGAAGTGGCTGATCAACCTCTTTGAAAGGTCATGGAAATCATGGGAGATTCTTAACAACTAGGAGAAAGGCAGTGTTTCTTCTAACCTCAGGAAGGAGGACCTAGGAAACAGCAGGCTGATAAGACTCAAATCCTTCCTGTTAAAAATAATGGAATGGATCTATCTGGAAACTGCTTCCAAAAACATGAAGGACTGAAGGATGATTTGGATTAATCAGCATAAACGTATTCAAAAAGAATCATGTTTGACCAAATTCATAGTCAGCCTTCCTCCCTTCCTCATTTCCTCCCTGCCTTCCTCCTTTCCTCTTTCTTCCTCATTTTGCCTTTTTCTCTTTTTCTCTTTTTTTTTTTTTTTCATTTTGTCTGCTTTTCTTTGACATGAGGAAGACAAGCACCTCTTTTGAAGGTGACTGTCTCTCCTCATAATGGAGAGCCTAGATGAGAGTTTATCTAGTTTTTACATAACTAACATGATAATCCCCAGGTACAATACGGGAATCTGACAGCAAATGCACTTGCTGAGGAGCTCGTTTGCTCAACAGAGAGAAATAGACATTGTTATTCTGTGTTCATCTTATCCTGAAACAGATACATACATGTGGTTAATCAAACTGCTCCATGGAAGCACCTTTCATTTGTTCTCATAGCAATTGCTCAGATACAGAGATGTAAAATGTAAGTTTGCACATTTTTAGGTTTTTTAATGTATAAAACAATATTAAAAAAAAGTTTGGTTCCTTTTCTTTCACTAAGCTGGTCAAACAGAAGTGTAGCTGAGTTATACCTGTTGGGAGACCCTTTTTACTACTGGGTATTGGAGATTTTTACTGTAACATAAGCTATACTGGCATAAAAACTGCTCTATAACTGTAGCTGCTTGAAGAGGTTTGACATCACTCACTACCTAACCATAATTCAAGCTACAAAACTTGATACTGACAATGTTCAAATACACCAATACATATGACATTTAGTGCCAGGTTTGGTGATGAGATAAAAATCTGTAAGTTCACTGACTTATAAATTGATTTGATTTGTGCTTTCTGTAGAAGAAGAGAGGTCATCTGCTGACAGGTGCTTTTGATTAGCACATTTCAGTTTTGTATCAGATACAGGAAGAACATATTAATATTTACCTTTAAATGATGATGTACACTCTTTGTTATCTAAGAGCCTGGCTGCTGTTGGTTCCTACTCTTTCCTACTGTCTGCAGAGGGAACAAAGAATGATGCTTCTACCCTGTGTCCAGCAAGGCTCCTGAAGGATGCAGTTGTCAGTCCAGAACAATCTACTTTAGGCACCATAAAACACCAACCAGATAGGATTCTGAACACCCAGAATTAACAGACTGTGATCATTTTTCACACACTGAATGTGTGGTGGTTCAGAGAACACAAGTTACAGAATTAATGTTTTACTGTCCAACTACTAAAGTAATTTTTTCTAACTGGGACTAAGGTGGCTAATTATTTTTGAAAGTTAATAATAAGATGTTTCATGCTTAATTGCATTGTGACTGTGCCTACAAGAGCCAGCTATTAATCAAGCTGTTATTATGTTCAATGCAGTACAAAGATAACATAATAGGATAGCCTTGGTTCTTTTTTTGCAAGTGCCAGCAAATGGTATGACTTTTATCATTAGTTCTAGAAATTTATGCCTGGATCAAATGAAATAGTTCTTCCCTCTCTTTTGCTGCTTATGGTCCTTGCTGCATAATTTCATGCTATGTTGTTCTTGATTCTGAAACAAAAACAAATATGAAGAACAGTTCCACAAGGAATGCTACTATAATTCTTTACCCCATTGTTGGAATTAATAAGTTTGGGGTTTTTTAAGGGAAAAACTTCTTTTTGTAAAACTGCTACTAAAATAAAAATATAAACAATTATTGAAAATATATAGTCACCAAAACCCCATTAAATTTATCTCTTAAACAGGTTTATTATTTCACTACATATTTGAATAAAGATTTGTCTTCCGTAGCTTTGGCACAAGAACAGATTTATTTAGTTTATAGAAACAATTCTTTTTTCTCCATCATCTACCCAGAATAGAATTGTTTAGAAGGTATGTGTGCTTTGTCAAATGATATTCTGACAAAAACAGTCTGTTTAAATATATTTATATCTTTTAATAAATATATGGGTGTCAGTATATTTTATGATTAGTTCACAAAAGTTTCTAATTTATCAAGCTTTTCACTGTGCATCACTGGAAACATGGAAGAGAGATCTCACCTTCACTAATATTGCTGCTCTCTTATGTTATCCAGGGAAGATTCAGCAATCTTAGGACTGACACAGCTAATACAGTGAAATACATGCCAATATAGCATCAAATTTAAGGGATGCCACCACCCTGAGCTTTAGGAAGCTTAGGAACACAAGACACTCCTCAAAGTTGGACATCTTACACTGGAAGAAGTGCAGTTACCAGTCCTGGGCTTGGTATGATGTTTCACATTCCTTTATGAAGCTACACCTGCACCATATTCTTTCTCAGGTAGTACTCTATCAGTGTCACTTAGAGAAGTTCAGCACCATTGGAACAAATGAATTTCACAAATGTGTGGTCATCCTTCCCACCATTTTCATTTTTGCTGTTAAAACCCGAGTCACCCATGGACTACTAGAGCATAGGAATGAAAAGGGAAACACATCTCTCTGTTATACAGAATGTATGAGAGGCAGTAGGTATTTACTAGGATTATTCTGCTTTGCCCACCAATTTCTGTAGGATTTCCTGAGGAGAAGGCAGGCTGTATAACACACGGACAAAGCACACCAGATAAGTCAAGGGGACTTGGCCAAGCTGCCCTGGGAGCAAAGGGAATCTTGTCACTGACTTTGCTAGGTTGCAGGTGAGAACAGCCTATATTTGCATTCTTGCACACCTGATGGCAGTAAAAACAAGCTCTTTTTTATGCCTTCCTTTAAAAATGTTTAAAAGCCAGCTGAGGAAATGGCTCTTAACACAACTGCCAGCATATTTAACAACCTCAGTTTCTAATTCCTACCTCTCAATTTGTTTTATCCAAAGTTTAGCAGAACTGAAAGTGCTTGGGTTAAATAGCTCCTGCACTGGAGAAACTCCCCTCTCTACCATTGCTCAGGAAGCACAGGGAATGCAAAGATGTCTCTTGGCAGCTGGTTCGTTCAGTCTGCCAACCAAGCATGGAATGATTAGCAGTGCACTGCAGAATAGAAACTGGTAACTGTACCAGTGGTGCAGCAGCTACATCATCCACAATGACTGAAGAAAATACCCTAGGTTTAGATTTCTTAGCCAGCTTCACGCTTCATACACAGATTGCAATTACAGTGTATAGAGAATTACATTTCCCAGAATAATTTCTGACTTAAGGATCTTGACTCTTTCACAAGTTCAGCAGGTCTGTGTCACTTAAATCACATCTCTTTAATGTATCCCTCTTTTTTCCTTCTTGAGGACTATCCCTCTAAATTCTTTTACCTCACATTCCTTACTCTCAGAACTTTCCTCTTTTTTATTCTTTCTGTTCTCAAATCTAAAATCATCCTGTCATTTCTCCAGTGGAAAGTGTCTCTGCCCAAGTCAAGGGTTTAGAATTAGATTATTTTTAAGGTCCCTCCCCTTCAACCCACACCATTCTATGATTCCATGATATTAGTCATCTCCCAAATCAATTAACATAATTATTTACTGATTAGGTAATTATAAGTAGATTGGTATTGTCTATTTTCTTGCTTCTACTCTACTTTCCTTATGAATCTTGTGATTATTTTTCTTACTTTCCCCTCCTGTTTCAACATACTTGTATTAGAAATTCTATCCTCTTTAATTTCTCCTACTCTAAGTCCATTCTTTCTGCCACACTTCAACACTCATTTCTTTTTATTTCTCTTCATGATTTCTGAAATACAGTTATTCTACCTGATTGTTATTTAGACAGGCATTGGACACATAAAATACAAAATTGTTTAGTAGTTTGATCTTCTACACTTCCTTTCTATGGAAAATTGACATTTAAGGGATTTAAATTAATTTTCCATACCTTCTTGACCTAGTCATACATGTTTTTTGCAAATGTGACTTTCTTATTCCAGGTAATAAAATGTGGCTAACATGAATGGCAGCTCTACAAAATATGGCAATGTGAGTCTGCTAACCTTCTATAACGTATATTTCATTAGGAACAGGAAGTAAAAAGAAAAGGTGTCACCTATTATTGTCATCTCCCTTAGGAAGAAAAAAAATTGGTTTGTGATAGATAACTAAAATATTCAGACTGTGCACAGAAGGCAGAAGAGATATACTTTTGTTTGAAGATATAATCCTGCTCTTTAAAGGTATCTAACATCTTCGTAAGGCCTGGGGTGATCCTTAGCATGTGATTCAGTCAGGATGTAGGTAAATAGTTTTCAGCTGTTACAAAAAAAATCTCCTAAGGTATGTAATTCGATCCTCTTTGTATGAAACAGCAATCATCTCAAATATCTGTTGAATGATGAATTTCCTTTGCATGCTGACTTGGATGGTAGGGCAACCCAGACTTGTAAAATTATTGAATTTACTGACCACTGTGTGTTTTGGAGTCTCTTCTATTTCCTTGGTTTTATGCTACAGTCTTTCTTTGTCTTTCTTTGACAAAATTTTCTTAGCATCCTTCATTCAAATTATTTAGCTGGACAGTCAATCACTTGCTATAACTGGATTACATCATTTCCAAGAAGAAGACTGATACAATGTTGTCTATCTTCCTGTTTTGAGGCAGAGATCAGAAGGGTTGGAATACATCAACTGACAACTTCAGCTGAGCACTGGAGAGTAGAATTGGCTAAGGTTATACTTACACTAGAAAATCAAGGCCATGATTGAAATGGTAGAGCAGAGTGGATACCTGTATTCCAAAACTCACTTTTTTCTTCCTTCCAAAACACCTACTTAGTAACCATTCCTAAATCTGTCTCCTGAACAACACTCAGTCATCATCTGGCAGAGGGCTAGTTTGTAGAGGGCTAGTTTGTACAGCTTCAAAATTACATGTATTAATCAATGACTAATTGCAGGGCTAGTGTTTGCCAGTGTTGGCACCTGTAATTTGGCCCTATTCAGTTTACTGGTGAAGATGTTTTTGACCAGCTCAAACTAAAAGTGCAAACACCTCAGTCTGCACAACATCACTGGAATGGAAGGGAAGCACAACTGGAATTATTGGAGCATCCTGTGCCACAGAAAGGCAAAAAGTGGCCTCCCAGCTCCCAGAGGAGTGAATAAGACATAAAACTTTTCTCCTTAGAGCTCACTCATCTCTAAAGATAGACAGTGTGCAACTGTAAGACTGACTGTGAGTAATGGGCCATTAATTTTCATTTGCAAAATGAGACAATAAGATACCATTTTTTACCAGGATGATAAAATGGAAAAGTTATTTATTACTTTGCCAGTAAGAAACTGGCTTATGCTATGGACAAATGATTTTGAAACATCCTCTGTATAGGTAATTACGCACAAACAGTACAACTGAAAAAACACAGAAATTAAGTAAGGCTATGTCTTAGAAAACTCAGCATTTATAGGTTGCTACAGAATCTGTAAAGTGTAGAGTTTGATGGTAGCAGCAGTTGTTTCTATGGAATGGAATGGAAGCCTATTCGAATGGAGAAGAGGACAATATAACTCAACTCTAAGTAAACAATGCCCAGAATCCTCATGAGCTGAGCTTTTCTTTAAACAAGAAAATGTTTCACTTCTGGTTAACCCTGCATGACTGTTAACTTCTATGTGAACATGGAAGACTTCTTTATAGGTGTGTCTGCAGATGAGAATGCACACTCATAGCTGACATTGATAAGGACAGGTTAAATTCAGGCATACGTGTACATGAACAGGTATATTTCCAATTGTGCACAAAAAAAAAAGTTTCCGAAGTATTTTTAAAGAAATTTATTTAGCTATTTTTCATGTCTCAGGTGAGCTCATTAATAAATTAGAAACACCTTATAAAACTGGATTTTACATACCACCTGAGCCCTACAGAGGATGGAGAGATGGGCATCATAAAAAGGGAATTTCATTTCCTGTTCTAACTGCACTGGTGTCTTCAGCACTGTGTAAGGTTACCTTGGTCAGTTGGGAAGCATCCATCCAGGCTCTCTCCATACCCCTCCTAAACAGAATAGGTGAGAAAACAGGAGATATCAGATATCTCATCCTGTTGGATTGAGATAAAGACGGGGAGATCACTTACAAATCACCATAATGGGCATTACAGACTCAATTAGGGAAAATTAAAATAAAAAATGAGTTGTAAGATTAAAAAAAGCCACCCTGCTTCTTCCCCTTTTTCCCAGGCTTAAGTTTTCCCCTTCATTCCGAACTGCTCCACTCCACCCACTCTGAGTAGTACAGGGTGATGGAGAAGGGGGATTGTGCTCAGTCCATAATAGGTTGTGCTCGGTCCTCTTTTCTGCTCCTTCCTCTCTCTGTTCCTCTGCTCCAGCTTGGGTCCTTCCTTTAGGATACAGTACTTAAGGACTGCTCCAGTCTGAGTCCTTTCCATGAGGTACAGTACTTCAAGAACCTGCTGCTCCACTGTGCGTCCCCCCAACAGGTCACAGGTCCTGTCAGAAAACCTGCTCCTGCCTGGGCTCCTCTCCATGAGGTGCAGTTCCTGCCAAGAGATTGTTCTGGTCCAGGGTCTTTACACACTGCAGTTTGGTATCTGGTCCACCATGGCTTTCTCTATGGGCTGCAGCAGATATCTGCCCCACTGTGGAGCACCTCCTTCCCCTAATCCTTCAGTGACCTTCTAATCCTTGAAACAACTCCTGCAGAGTTGTTTCACGTTTTCTTACTCCCCTCTCACAGTTGCTGTTCTGCAGTGTGGGGGTGGGCGGAGCCCCGGTGGCTGTGCCCTGGAGGGAAGCCTGCTGAGGAGATAAGAAGAATTGCACAACCCCCCACTAGACCCCTAAGATAACAAGGTAACTTTCTTGTTACAGCGACCTCTCAAAGGACCCACAAGCCTCCACAAGATTTTATGTAGATCTGTTATAAACGACTGGCTTTGTACCCTTTCCCCTCCCACCTGGTTTCCCATAAAATCCCCTGAGTCTCCCTAGTCCCTGGGGTATCTCGTCCTCTGGCACCCTTCTCTGGTACCTTGCAATAAAGCTACTTCATGCGGAATCACCAAACGAGACCCTCTCTCTCTTTTCCCGGGCCGGCTAAAAGAGAAGCGAACCTCGTGGGGCAGGAGCTGAGAAATCACTGAGCTGAAATCACCAGAGCTGAAGAATCACTGCTTTTCCCCCTGCTGAGACGCTCTCTGCCAGCTGAGGGAGTGCTCTGACCCCCTAAGGAGCTGTCTCTAACGAGATACCTTTTTGCAGTGGCTCTAGCCTCCTTGGGTCCGAGCTGTGGGCCCCAATACCAGCATGGAATACTGCAGCATTCTTTTTACCCTTTCTTAATTATGTTATCACAGAAGCACCATCAACTGATCAGCTCAGCTTTGGCCAGCAACAGGTCTTCCTTGGAGCCAGCTGGAACTGGCTCTTCAATCTGACACTGAAGGCAACTTCTGGTGTATTCTCAGAAAAAACCACCACTGCCAGCACCTTGCTATGGACACCCAACACAAAGACCTGGCTTAGAGTACTATGGATCACTCTCTGGAGAGGCAGAAGCTTGACCTGGGGCAGCAATGTGCACTTGCAGCCCAGAAAGGCAACCATATCCTGGGATGCTTCAGAAGCAGTGTAGCCAGTGTGTCAAGGGAGGTGACTCTGTCCCTCTTGTGAGACCTCACCCGGAGAGCTGCACTCAGCCTCGGGGTTTCCAGCACAAGAAAGACATGGACCTATTTGAGCAGGTCTGGAAGAGGGCCAGGGCCACAAAAGTGATCAAAGGGTGGGAGCAATTAAGGTCTTTCAAAACTTAAAGGGGCTTACAAAAGATAGAAAAAGTCTTTTTACCAAGGTCTGTTGTAACAGGACAAGCAACAAGGATTTTAATTTGAAAGAAGGTGGAAGAAATTCTTTAGGACGATATTGGTGAGACTCTGGAACAGATTGGCCAGAAAACTTGTACATGGCCTAGCATTGGAAGTGTTCAAGGCCAGGTTGGATGGGGCTTTGAGCAACTTGATTGAGTGAAAGACATGCCTGCCAGGGGACAAGGATGAGAGTGACTGGGAGTTTGGACTAGATGATCCTTAAATGTCCTTTTCAACCCAAACCATTCTATGGCTCTATAAAAATAACTATTAAATAATTCAACAGGCATCTCCTCTGTCATTAAAGAAAAGGAAAGAATAGCATTTTTTCAGGTCAAAAGCTGTTTAGAGATCACTGCACACAATGCTGAGACTGGGACAACTCGGATATGTTCAACTTATTGGCAATGTAATTTTATGAATGCTTGACTAGACCTGCAATGAAGGAATTGCTGTTGAGTGACCCCAGACAAGCTGCAGCCTGTCTTCCCACCAATTTCTAGCCTGTCCACTTGAAAACTTGTCTGTATTATTCAACATCTGGTATGATATGGTGTCTTCCAGTTGGAATGACTAGACACTATTTTGATACAAAGAACAAATAATAGTATTCTGAAGTATTTCTATTCTTCATGATTATTCCTTAAATTACACGTTATTCCCAAACAACTTATAACATTATAATTCTTCCCCTGAAATGCAATGTTTGCATTAGCACTGACAGCCTACATTTTTATTGCCTCTATCTATATAACATTTTCTATCTATTTATCTACCAAGGATGTATTCAAATATCTTAAAAATATCTTTTCACTGTCTTATTTTTAAGTCATACAAAGCGGAGGCTCTCTTCCAAACAAAGAAACAAAAGCTGCAATAACAGATGGAGTATATTATCTGCTTGTATTTTCACCATTATTTCACAGGACAGTTTGAAGAATCCATCTTCATGTCATTGTTCCATCTTGCTTGAAAGATTATGGCAGTCTGTGTTCAAAGGACAAAAGCAATCTGTAGAAGTCCATCCACCTCCAGTGATGTCCTGTGTTTTCTGTCTATTAAACAGTAAGCTGTTTCCTGGAGGTCCTTATTTGGCCTTTTTAGTTTTTTAATTTGTCATAAAAGTTGTCCTCAAACACAACCATTTTAGATTTAGGATCACAGTACTTTCTTATGCATGGGACAAGCAAACTGCAGTAACCAATCTGCAACTACATTCTTTGATTTCAAATATATGCAATGGTTAACTGCTTGCTTCTTTTTTCTTCTGCTTTTTCACCATAATAATAAAAGGAGATGTGTTTTTTGACCTTCCCCCTTTCCTCACACCACCACCTGCCAATGAAGATGTTTTACAGCATAAATAATTAATGCTGCCATCTTAATTCCTAGGCTGCTACCAAGAAGCGGGTCCTCTTCACAGCTTCCTTCCTGTTTCCTCAGTCACTGCTGCATCCATAATGAAATGCAACATGAATGTAACATTAAAGCTGCTAATTTAAACATAGAGGTGCTTAAATACACCCTCACAGTAATGATAGGTGAGCAAAGCTGAACACGTCCACTATTTCTGACACTCACCAAACATAAGGTCTTGCAAAACAATCTGCTAGCTAGCAATGGAAAGAACTTGACTCCATAGAGCATGAAGATTCACTCATTATCCATGATTAAGGTTTTATGTCTCTGTGATTTCTGGAATATTGCTGGCAGATGTACTGTGAAAGCTGCTTTTCAGCTTGCCTCCAAGACCACCAAGTTTCAGAAGCAGGAAACAAGAATTCACTTTCTTCTGCAATTACAGGACAGACTGATATGAAGCAGTTTCAGATTTTTCCAGATCAAGTTAATGGTCAGCACTTCTTGTGAAAGATCATTAACTCAGATCCAGCATCAGTAAAATTATGTTTAAGACCCTGTAAGAAACTTTAACAAGATCTGTTCTTGGATAGATTTTGGGTTCTAAACAAGTCCTTACTCAAATATGCTTCACAGTCTTATAGAGGTTTTGTAGTGTTGTTATAGCATACTGTTGTGTTGGTTAGGTTGCCAATTGTCAGGTAAGAGAGATTGCCCATAAGATTGCATGCAGACCTTGGAGCAATTGCTGCTGGCACAAGCATGGAATGATAGGGAGTATGGGGTGGCACTTACACATTTAGAATTACTTATAGGGACCCTAAATATACAATCTGGTTTATTGCATGCCAGGAAAGAGTAACTTGAAGAACCAGCAAAATTTCAGAACTAGCTCTCAAAATTTCAGAAAGTACCTCTATTTGTTCAGGACTTCAGCGAATGGCCAGTCATCAGTTTACATTACAAAAATTGAGATGATCCCTTTAGTTTGATTCAATTACCCTCCACAGGAACCTGAAGACATTTGAGATGCCCCTAGGGCACTCTACCTGCACTTTTGCTGCTACTACAGAGGGTCACCAGTCTCCCACAACTCCTGTGCTGTATCTGCCACCCCATGTACAGGTTTGAGATACTTTAGAGCACTTACAATGGTCAAAGGCACCTATAAATGGATGACCAACTTGAGCCCATAGCAACAGACTAGAATCTCCCCTAAAACATTCTTTAGTCTAAGATGCTTTTCCAGGCTTTGGTCTATTATCAGTGGAGAATACAAGCACCTTCAGAGGATATCCATCTGTTACTAAAGTAGATGTCAAAGGTGACTGAGATAAACTGTCTTTGGAAAATTATATTTCCTTTGTCCAGGAATGCAAGATTTGTAATTAGCGACTAAAATGCCTCATTATATTAAGTGAATATTTTAAATGTAATTTTAAGTATTTTCATACAGACAAATGTATTAGAATTATCACGTATTTCATCCTAAATATTATTTAAAATACTACAGGTGGAATGTTAAAGTTACAAACTCTTCAAACTCAGTATTTTGACTTCTGTTTGTTTAGTACCTGTGAAGTTTTGGACTTTCAATAGAACAAAGCACTTTTTTCCTTTAATGTTCAAAATGTTGTTTTCACAATGTGAAAACAAGTGAAATTTACACTTTGGAGGAGTATCATGAGGCCTACCCTTGAGTTATATCTCCCAATTCCAATTTAGTGGTGCACACAGATGGGCCTGTCTCTAGTTTAAAGATTAATATCTAGAGAATATGGTTTTCTACAGCAGCAGTTTCCAGATTTTTACCATACTGAAAATCCCTCATCTATATTCCAGTGGAGGCTCCAATCTATACACAAAAAAAAAAAAAAAAAAAAAAAAAAAGGCATATTACCTACAGCAGCATTTTCATGTTTAATTTAGTAGGTCTTCATATTTGTTGACAAAATCTTTAACATAGAGTATTGTTTGAAGAAGATAGGCTACTAGTTCCCACTTTCAAATCATAAAAGGGTAACAACAGCTTTCAGATCTACATTTTAAATATAATGAATGAAGTAACAAGCACAAAGAAACAGAAATATAATCAACCCTTTTACTGGGAACCAGATGTCAATAAAATTGAAGCCACATTCTACCAGAAGCAATACCCGTTAAAAGGGTTCAAGTTGCTTTTTGGTCTTTTTTTCTAAACTAAGGTTTCTTAAAACTCGGAATAAGATTTCTATGTTGTTTTTCTCCCCCTAAAATCAGGTGAGATGAACTCTACCCACCCCTCCTCTGAAAAAAAAAAATGCATGTAACTGTAGCTGGATATTTCATCACAAAATCCCTAAATATGTAAGAAATTCTGCTAATAAATTTAACTACATAATGCGCTTTGGATTATCCCAATAACTTGCTTTCAAATACAAGCAAGAGCAACTCCAATCTAATATCATTATTCTGAATTAGTAAGGCTGTGAATCTCATCAAACTAAAGTGACTGAAGTTTTCTTGGAATGACCTTCACAAAGCTTGAGGACTAAAGCAGCAATATTTCAGAGGAAAAGTGCATGTGGCAGTGGAGGGAGTTTCTTAATGTAAAAGCTTACTAACCTCCTAACAAAAACTGTCTCTGGGAGAGAAGCTTTCGAGTACTCCATTATCTTTCCTTCGGTGGAAGAGAATTTGGGAATAAAACTAAATTTATCACAAAGCTGACGTGGACAGGAAAGATAATCCTGTTCCAGAACAAATGGTTCTGCCCTAAGTGTCCATTATACATTGGCTCCTGTATGTTCTGTGTGTTCTCATTGAACTGATGAATGCAAATACATAAGGGCTCACAAGAGTTAGAGACAGTGTCCCTTCACATTTTGATGATGATGATGACATCTCAACATCTACTGTTGAAGCTTTTGTGTACCTCCAGCTTCCCACATGCTAGTATGTTAGATAACTCTAATTTCATAAGAGATTAAAAGTTGATTTGGGGTTATTCAGCTGTATAAGAATAAAAATATCACAGCGAAAAACATGCGTGTATTCCCCTGTGTCTCATTGGCCAGGGCCTGGTTGCTGATAAAGACAAGGAGATTGAAGGGGGAAGGTAGTTGCAACAAATACTGAACGTGCACTGGACACCACAAGCAGAAAAACATGTGTATCCATCACTGCCTAGTGAACTTCCCCAGAGGATTCACCAAGTCTTGTCTTTGAGGCAAATACATGAAAGAAAAATCCAGTTCACCTGAAGAGATTTAGGGTTTCACTACTCAAATCCTGGATGAAAATACAAATCAGGACTTTGGTAATATGTAGAAGGATTTCTCATTTTATATTGGTTAATTATTGACACTTTGACAAAAGAAAGAGTTACACACCAATTAATTTTTCAATGTGTTTAAATCATGGGATCTGCTGAAATATGCAGATTTTCCTTCACTCCACAACACAGTTTAATATTATCCTTAAAGTAATTATTTCCATTTTGCCTTTTTAGAGCAATCCTTGACAATATCAAAGTCCTTTGTATTCTATGCAACAAGTGTGCACTGGCAGTGGAGATTTAGCTTTATTTATTAGTTTAACAGAGAAAAAGCAGAATTTCTTCAATTCTTTATTCCACTGGGATTTTTCATCATAGACAAGATAGTTTAATATCTTGGAATAATATCTGGAATAAGCCAGATAGTTTGGATTGTCTTTTTAAATGTCACACTTTGGTCAAGTGTGACAGATGCAGAAAAATTCTCTGTTAGGAAGGTATTAGGCAAATTGTGTACACTGGGTTGCAAAATGCAATCTATCATTAACAATGCTGAAAACAGCTGAGAAACCTCAAGTATATTGAGCAAAACTACCCAACACAAAGATAATGAGGAAAAAAGAGAAGGGTACAATTTTCATGAGCTATATACGTGGAACACTGAGTTACCATCATCCAGAAAAATGGGAGTCAATATGTGCTACCTGGAAGGAGGAATGCAGGGTAGGAAGAAGGAAATGTGGAAGTTAGCTCAGGTTTAGGAGTTCTCTGTCTTTCAAAAGCACCAAAGAGAAAAGGCATCACTGCACTGAGTTCTCTATCCTGCAAAACAACATCCTTTACCCTTAAAATTTCCTTTTCACCTCATCCTGCTACACACAGCCTTGCATCAAATGTTGTGAAACACAAGTCTTTGTATAAGCTCAGGAGTAGCAAGTGTCTGGTTTTCAGAGACACATAGAACCAACTCCTTGTTATTTGGAGGCTTTTCCCTCTTTGCAAAGGCTGGCTTTGCTAGTGCTGTTTTAGACTACAGAGGAGAGAAAGAGAAATGCTGTCATGGCATCATCAGGGGCTTTTTAAAACTTTACAAGGCAAGCAACCAACACAGTGCAACATGGTCGTTGTGCTGCTTTCTTTAGTAACCTCTTCTGTTATTATAATAATTGAAAATTATAATTAAAATTCCACCACTGGTAGAGATTAATCTGACTTTAATTTACAACAATTGCTACCAGATTGCAAACTGTTTCCATGTACAAAGCGTTTAATGTAAAATCACTATCTAAAAATAAGAAAAGAAACTGTACACTGTTTAAGAAAAAATACAAGAACTGTACATAATAATAATAATCCTCATACACATTAGCAAAGTTTAAAGTAAATTAGAGATCTGATAAATGTATTATCACCAACAGTGCATACAGAAATATTTTAAGTAACATAGGGAAAATGAATAAAGTTATTAAAATATAAATGTCATTTTCTACAATTGTATATGCAAGAGGTCTCCACTGCAATAAAGCATATGAAAATAATGGACAAGAAAATTGAGCTGTGAGTACTGAGGTTTTCTACATTTTATTATTTTTAATGTAGAATTCAGGCAGGTATATAAGGCAATACACTACAGCTTCATATATAAACAAAGCAGTAAGTTTCAGTAACTTGAAAATTATTCTGATCAAAATTAAAGTTAGCTCCAAATGGAATTGACTTGTGAAATAGTCCTGTCAAAAATGAACAGAGATCTAAATCTAAAGTTACAATTGGTGGAATAGTGGAATATTTGTTAAAGTGTGTGATTTGAAGCCCATACTTGCTTAAAAAAGAGAGAAAACCAAGTCTTTAAGGAAAAGCATCTGGCCCATGTAAGACATAATTTCAACTTGTTACCAAGTTAGCAATATTTACTTCTCTTATTAGTTTTGCAAATACAACATCATCTTTAAAATGCTATAATAAAAACTTTAATCTGATTTTATTGTAATGTTTCAGAAAAAGGTCAAAAAACCGAAATATTTCTTTATCTACCAGTAATGTTTTAAACTTTTTTATTTAAAAACAAGCAAGTCAAGAACCTCTCAGTTGCCTTATGACAGTAGTCACCAAATCATTTGGCTATTTTATTAAAATATACATCAATAAGAAATGTTAAAAATCAGAAGTGACATTATTTTGGAGGGTGAATTGCTAATAAAGCAACACAGATTTCATCCTGTGTGAAACAGCTGGACCATGACGAGATCACATTAGCACTAATTAAAATGATATTTTTTTGTGCAGTTTTTGTTAATCCAGCTTCATTGGACTCAAAAGGATTTCTGAAATCTGTAATAAAAGCTATTATGTAATCTTACTCCAGTTCTCTTGCATCAGATTACTGTGTGAAATTTCCCTATAATAAACAATATTTTCTTAAAACTCTCACTCAATAAAATCAATATTAACTTTTTACTATTATAGCTGGTTTTTCCCAATATACGATCCTCATTTAATTAAAAAAAATTAAAGCTCTAATTTATTTTTGCTTGATGAACAAGAAAAATATCATATTAAAAGCAACATTTTGCCATGTTTCTCTTTCTCCCTCACTTTCCCAGGTCCCTGTTGTTCCCAATGTATAATTTGCAAAACATATTGCTTCAATACTTACAATGAGAGAGGCGGCCCAGCTGTGGGAGGGAAAGGACAGCAGTCTCCAATATTACCATAATAATCTGCCTAAGGTCCCATGAGCCCTCTGGAGTATACAATTCTCTATACTGCAGGCCCCAGCTGGAGAATGTTCTCTTGACATGTATGCCAACCTTTGCCTGCAGGCAAAATAAAAAAAGGCAGAGAAGTAATCATGAAAATAAAAAATCTTGTCAACTGTGGTAGGATGCAGTTTCCATGTTTTTTTGCTCACGTAGGCAGTCGTGCTAACAAAATGATAGGAGACTTTAAAAGACTGCAGCTGGTATGTGTTTTGCTGGAGAGGGGAGAACATCATATGCCACAGTAATTCTGCAATTTTAACTTTGGGAGAAAAAATGAGCAGTGATATTGTATTACTGTCAATATGCATGACAGCTTTATTTACCTCCTCTTCTGATGGGTCCTCATTATGGGATTTAGGCAGGAAAGTGAAACCCTGACAGTGTTGAGCTAATTGCAAAGGGCCAGATTGTGATCTCATTGTTTTGTGTTGGGTGGTTGGGTTTTTTTCATGGTGATGAGGGCTCTCAGGCAAATAGTCCGGCTGGCTCACTGGGACTAATTGGGAAGTAAATGCCCATCGCTGTGAAAAGCATGCAGTTGGCTCAGCAAACTTTCCAGAAAAAAAAAAAAAAAGAAAGAAAAAAAAAAAAAAAGAAAATACTTTAAAACAAATAAATGGAAAAGATGCTTGGAAGACCCATGTAAAAGATCAAAGACCTAATACATGCTTTTGCCCTTCAGTTTCAAACTCAATTTGTACCCAAGAACCCAAGGCCTTTCTTCTGATTTCATTCAAACAGAAGAGGAACACCAGCACCACAGAGCTCAAAACAAATGTTGTGATAGATTTCTAAAACGTTAAAAATAGCTTCCTCTAAAGAAAGAAAAAATCTGTGCACCAGTCATGGGTCAGAGGACAAAGAGCTATTTACCATTTTAATTCTAATTAACAGCAAAACAAGATTTCCCTTTACTTTCTTTTCCTACTAGAGGACATATTCTCTCTTGAATTTATATTATTTCATCTCGCAATAAAATCATGGATTTGACAGGTTGTGCTCAAGATGGAAGGCCTTTGGAATTAAACTGGTATTCAAACTGAAAATGTGATACCTCCTGCCTGAACAAATTCAGAATATACCCTTCACCACAGAGATATGGTATATTTCTTATTCTAACACATTTTGGACAGAGCAGATTTACAGTGTAAACATAAACCATTATGTAAGCAGAGTGAAAATGACTGCACCAAGTTAATAGAAGAGAGATGCTCCAGGCTCAGAGGACACAGGCGTGGGAGACACCCAAAGACAGAAGTTGCTCTAAGCAGGAGAATTTTTAATGCAGTCGCCATCTCACTCCTTCCTTCCTGCTCCCCACTAACTCACACAGTTTTTGTTTATGCAATGGACAAAAACAAGGCTGTTAATTTAAAAGTGCTTTTCACCTGCCTTTTCGCCTGCACCTACATGCAAATATGGGTAAGGTTGTTTAATTCTACAAAATCTGTTGTAATCTCCTTTGCATCCTATATTAAAGCCATTTAGAAGTAAAAAGAACACGTTTAGCTCAATAACTGCTCTTGAAGGGTATGTACAGTAGCAAGCCAAAGGGTTCAATTTGTTGTCTGAAACTGGAAGTCATTACTTAGACTGGGTGGGCTTGTGGGAGACCCTGTTTGTCTGGCACAAGAATGAGGTCATTCATTAAGTCTTCCAGCCATGTGGAGCTTAACTTAAGACACTGGGAAATTTCAAATGAGGAGAAAATTAAAACAAAATCAAATATATATTGAAACTACTGGGCCAAGATTAAACAGTGTAAAGAATATTCCACACGAATGCAAGAGAAAAAGGAATCACAGCCAAAGTGCATTTAGACAGACTTGAACAATGTTCCCTCACAAAACCACTGAAACTGAAGAAAATGAAACTCCAGAAAGAAGGGGCTTTCAGAGTCCAAGGCACTCACCATTAGGAGAACTTTTCATGTAGCAAAGCATGGGACCTAGGTTTCTAAAATGCCTCTTTGCATTTTGTCATCTGCAATAGGGCATGGCAGTAAAAATGTACAAATAAACCCCATTTATGACCATAGAATGAGTTGGAAGCCAGGTTACAATCACTGTGACTAAATATATAACCTTGCCACCAGATTCATCTGTGTATTTATCTGTGTTCTTACAAGAATGAATATCATTTTAGGGAGGTTTTCCTCCTCTGTTTTCTGGCTTGTGTTAACTACTTACTGCCATGAAGCCACAAGTCCATCAGTAAATCAGATACTCCCTGGTGCACTCACTTGCACTGTGGTCAGCCTGCATCACACAGCCCAGGTGACCCTGTTTAAGCCCAAGCCCTACTATTCATTGCAACAAGGTGGCCTTCTTATCCAAGCTGCCTGCTGGGAATCAGAGATGTCCTTCATAAACTCCTATATTATCCCCAGCAACAGTTTGAGACAGCATAACTCACCATGGGCCAGAACCACAGGCAGAAAGATTTCCAATGATATTTACCAGTACAGATGTAGTACTTACAAAATTTGCTCATATTAGAAATAAATGTAATGGATTTTTTCAGGTTAGTGAGGTTTCCATAAACACATTAAAAATAGTTACTATCCTGCAAAGCTACTGTAAGTAGTTCAAAAAAATAGTCTATAACTGGGTTAAAGACTCTGCAAAGCATTCATGTCTTATTTGCTGATTCAATCACCTAAAAACAAATAAAGTTTGATATAATATGTCATTGTGAAATAAAAGAAAAAATGAGTTTTCACAAAATGTAACTTGAATATATGCTAAGCTTTAAAAAAATGTGTTTGGTTTATATCTAATAGAGTTTTATGAATCCAACCAAAAAAACCATAAAATTTGAACTTACATGTGTTTGTATTATCCTTCAGCTACAAGTACTCCTTAGTATTAGGCATAGCAGTAAGTATTTTGGTTGACAAACATTAGGAGTAGGACAGGAGGGCAGAGTCAATAATCACAAAAAACCACTGCCAGGCAGAAAATGTATTTCAACAAGTTTAGCCCTCCCATAATCTCCAAATGGCACAATTCCTTAATTCCATGGTTTTGTCTTGATAGTAATAATACAAGTGGGTTTTTGCAAATTAACTTTGTCTTACTTTCATTGGTCTAATTGATTGGTCTAATCCATTTATCTTAGGCAGCTATTTTTGCTTGGGATGAAATCTAGAAGTTCTTGTCTCTTTTTAAGATACAATTATTGAGAGATGCCTCTGCCCGAAATAAGCTGCAAACAAGACCATAGGCCCAAGTCAGCCACAGGCCAATAGTATGGATTTAAGTTAACCACGAATGAGAGGTAGAGAGAAAGAAATAGAAAAGAGAGTAGATAGAGAGGGAGAGACAGACACATTAAGCAGAAGATAGTCACCACATATGGATCCAGCAACATTCCATGGATTCTTCTTCACTCTGTGCTTCTCAGTGTTGGGGGACCCTAAGATTGTCCAAAACTTTTCACTACTTATACATTTTAGCAAACAAAGAAATTAATGCTCATTGCCTACACAGTTCTCTCACGCTATTGGTTAAATTATTTTCTTCACTCTAATGCTAATCAGTTTGCATGTTCAGTCTTTCTCTTTTTTGCGTTGGTGGGTTTCTTGGGTAGATGGATTGAGAGTTGGTGATCATGGTCTCCCCCTGCCAGAATTACCTTTTACCCATTCTGATCTGATTTCAGCACAGTTGCCAAATTGGCTTTCCTTGTGGCCCATAAATTTCTGCATCTTCGTGTCCATTAGCAGTAATGCATTCTTCTCCTCGAGTTTTGTTGTCCTCCCCCTAGGTCTGAGATAACACTCAGACAATTGTATCACATTTATGTTATCTGTGGTATCTTATCTTACAGTCAGTAAGTTCCAGGTATCCACAGTGGCATACTTGAAGGGGTACGGAGATTGGGGGACAGTTCAGTGGTTGGTGGTGGTCACAGATGCCATCTGTCCCATAACTTGGTTGACCTTTGTTTGACTGGTGATGTGCGTGCGAGCAGTTGCTTCTTTACAACTTTTGCCACAGTGGGAATGTTTGTCTGGCAGCAGAACCCAGGCTGTGTTAACCAGGTCTCACCTCTGCCAGGCCTGGAGTCAGCACCATCCCGTCACTCCCTTCTGTGCTTCTCTCATGGCAAGCTCCTTCTGTGGCCTTAACAGTGTTTGAGACACATAAGTGTTCTTTTTAAGTCCTCACATGTCTCTGCAGAGAAAGAAAGTCTAGTCAGCCAGCTGACTAGATTAGACAGCCAAAGTTAGGTAAAAGAAGTGGCCTGCTTTGGTTCCTTCAAGTTGATTTGGAAAATCTCTCTAAGCATGAGGTGTGTCAAGTGCCTTTAAAAATCCAGCTCCAAATCTCTGCAAAATCCCAACCACCTGTGCTGTGAGCTCAGCCTGCAAGTACCTTTTTGCAAGTACATTTCCATGCTTAACAAAGTCCCTTGGCTCATGTCAGCAGAAAACATTTGCCACCAACCCAAACAGTTCAAAACTGTAGATGCTGCTGAGAAGCTGGCTCACCCCTGCAGGAGGAGGTCAGATGGCACAATAGTGCAGGACACTGAAAAACTCAAAAGCAAAGCAAAAACATCTACATATGCAGCCAAGAGATGAAGGAAACATACCTCTCAATCCTTCCCGGCACATTTTGGGATTGGGTACTCTGCAGTGGCCACAGACCTGATGCTGAAAAACTTTCTGTTGAGTGTCATAGAATCATAGAATGTTCTGAGTTGCAAGAGACCTTAAAAATCATCTAGTCCCTGGGCTAGAGCAGGGACAGCTTTTATCAGATAAGGTTTCTCAGTGCTCCATCCAGCCTGTCCTCAAACACCTCCAAGGATAGGGCATCCACAATTTCTTTGGAAAACCTGTTCCACTGTCTTACCACCTCACAGTAAAGAATTTTTTTCCTAATATCTCATTTAAGCCTACTCTCTTTCACTTTGAATCCATTCCCCCTTGTCCTATATATATATATAGGGCCCTACATGCCCTTGTAAGTTGTCCCTCTCCATCTTTCTTTTAGGCTCCCTTCAAGTACCGGAAGGCTTCAATTAAGTCACTGCAAAGCCTTTCCTTTCCCAGGCTAAACAACCCCAATTCTCTCAGCCTTTCCTCATGGGAGAGGTGCTCCATCCCTCTAATTATGCTGATGACCCTCCCCTGGATTCGCTCCAACAGTTCCATGTCCTTCCTGTGCTGGGACCCCAGAGCTGGATGCAGCCCTGCAGGTGGGGTCTCACCAGGGCAAGGCAGAGGGCCAGAATCCCCTTCCCTGGCCCTGCTGTCCACGGTGCTCTGGAAACAGCCCAGGACATGTTTGGCTTTCTGGAAGTGCACATTGCTGACTCATGTCCAGCCTCTCACCCATCACTACCCCCAGGCCCTTCTGGGCAGGACTGCTCTCCATCTGTTCATCCTCCAGCCTGTGCTGACACCGGGGATTGCCCCAGAGCCAGGTGCAGCACCCTGCACTTGGAATTGAACCTCATGAGATTTCCACGGGCCCACTTCTCCAGCTTTTACAGGTGTCTGCCTAATGAAAGAATAGGAGACCTGAACATCAACACAAACAGAAAGACAAAAAACCCCAAGCATTTCTGAAAGTGGGAATAAATATTTCTACCCTGCACTGAGAAATCATCTGGGACCTGTTACTTTTCCCAATGGGCCTTTAGAACCTAAGCTCAGCCATGCAACATCATTGTCCAAAAAATCCAGTTGCTACTTCGGGGATAGCCATCTTACCACATTTACTCAGAAAGAAAGGAGTAGACAACTACATATTCATCCTGCAAGAATTACAGTTCAGGACTAACCACTGAGTCTTAGCAGGTTAAAAAAAAAAATTAAAATCTTCAGTATTTGCACTGTCAAATAGTCTTCTGTCTTCTCAAACACTTCTGGATGATTCTGAAAATGCTCTTAATCTGTTATGATGCTTATCCCATATCAAGGGATTATATTTGCTGAACACAACACACCATTTACACACGTGACTAAGACAGGGTGAGTTGCTACTCACAAGTTAGAAAGTTAGTGATAGGATTTTAAAAGAACCCCTCACATAAAGAGGAAAATAAGCATTAATTGCCAGGAAAAACTGACATAACAGAGACACTCCAAAGATGCAGAGGTTTTTGTTTGGGAAAAATGAGAAGTTGGACAATTGAAAAAAAGCAGGATTATATTATATTAACTCATGATGTTAATACCTAGGTGAAATGAAAACTGTGTCATGTCTCACCACCTTTTTTGTTTCTGAATTGTCTAGTATGGGTAAATTTTATTCTCTCCTTCTCTAGGTTTCCTAATGCTGTCAGCATGCTGCGCTCAGTTCACCTCCACTTCAAGAATGAGATGATGATGCCGTGATTGAGCTGGTTACAAAAGGAAAACTGACTGTGATAATTCAGATTAATGTACAGGCATCGGTTTCCTTTGCAAGCCGTTAACACAGATGCAGGTCTTTATAGATGCTCAGCTCTCTTTTTTGCTTCCAGAGTTTTCCCTTCTCTGATTCCCTGTCTCCCAGTAAAAATGAAAGGGACAGTGCCATCGCGGGTGATTTTGCTTCTTAGTTGTTTTCCTTGACATCCACTTACAAGCCTAAAAGCATATTTATTCACTATTTGTTTTGCTGTCACAACTAAAACCTTCCATCAGATACAAGAACCTCACTTAGAAATATACCAGAAGATTACCTCTGTCTCAGAAAGCTCTAGGGGGCAAGTCTAATTTACTTCTGTAGACTCAAAGGCAGGGGAGAAACTAGTGATGGAAATGTCATTCACTGGAGGGCCAAAACTAATAACATTCCACAGGAATGGAAATATAAGTCTTTCCAAACAGGAAACATAGGAATGCAACTCATACAACCATAACTCCAAAACAAAAAATGTAAGATTTAGGAATGGAACAACATGGAACCAATTTACTACTTTGTCTGAGAGACACAACAAAAACAGTGGCGGGTCCTAAATAAGTTATTAATAAAATAATTTATAGTGGCACAGAAGGCTGATCCAAACAGCTGAATTTACAGCATCCCAAACACAAGTTTGCACAATCCAGGAATTCAAATCAGGGCTGCTCTTTTGGTGTATGGAACAGTGCTCCTATGGTGGAGCAAAGGTTAGGAAACCATGGCTACAGAGTTAGATCCAGAAAGGGACTTGGGGAACCCCGTGGCAACAAACACTGAATTAAAATCCTTCATACAAAGATCATTAACCTCAAATCCCAAATTCAAAGGCTGAAGCATCAAGTTCAAAATATATGTGAAGTTTTGCTATCATGAAAATGCCAGAACTGAGAGTCACTGGGATTCATGTTGTACACAACAAACTGTAAGGGTTTTCAATTTCAATTTCCATGCTTTAGAACCCTTTACAAAGCAGTGTGCAAAGACAGCAAGTAGCATAAGGGAGTTGGAGCCACAGAAAAAAGCATGCTCAGGTTGTTTGCCCTTACATTGCTTAAGCCAGAACTTAGAGCAAGAAATCACTACCCATAATAGCACTGTCCATTATTAAAGTCCAGGGACATGCTCTGGCTGTATCTCAACTACACACTGGGAGCACTAGGCCACTGCATGCAGCAGTCTCACACATTTTTATGCTGCTATTATTACTTTCAGTTCAATATAAGGAATCCCAGCCTGCTGCCCAGGCAGGATGTAGTTGGATCCAAACTATAATCATAGAATCATTGAATCATTTAGGTTCACAAAGACCATTAAGATCTTCAAGTCCAACCATTAACTCAGCACTGCTGAGAGAGTACCACTAAACCATGCCCCTAAGTGCCAATCTATACATCTTTTAAATACCTTCAGGTGACTCAACCACTTCCCTGGGCAGCCTGTTCAAATCCTTGACAACTCTTTCACTGAAGAAATATCCAATCTAAGACACAGCTTGAGGCTGTTTCCTGTTAAGATGTCTTTTGTTACCTGGGAGAGGAGACCAACTCCCACCTCACTGCAACCTCCTTTCAGGAGTTGTAGAGAGTGATGTAACCCCTGAACCTCCTTTTCCTCCAGGCTAAACAACTCCAGCTCCCTCAGTTGGTCCTCCTAGGACTTGTGCTCCAGACCCTACACCAGCTCCACCGCCCTTCTCTGGACACTCTCCAGTGCCTCTCTGTCTTATTTGCAGTGAGGACCCAGAACTGGACACATTCAAGGTGTGGCCTCACCACTGCCAAATACAGGGAGACAATCACTGCCCTGCTTCTGCTGGCCACACTATTGCTGATACAGGCCTGGATGCCACTGGCCTTCTTGGCCACCTGGGCACACTAATGGCTCATGTCAATCAGGGCCCCCAGGACTTTTTCTGTCAGAGAGATGTCCAGTCACTTTCCCCTAAGCCTGTAGTGCTGCAAGGGGTTGTGACCCAAGTGCAGGACCCTGAAACTTAGTCGTTAGACTTCTTTCTGGAACTCCTCCACAGTCCAAAAGATCTCACAGTCAATGTTACCAAATATTGGATCTCAACTGTTTTTCTCTCTCCCCTGTATCCAATTACCTACAATTCCATTTTTTTTTCTGAAAACCTTGAGCAAGAGTACCCTGAGGTTGGGACACAGAAAGAAATTAGCACGATTACTCTTCACATTTCATTTCATATTCATGAACAAAAGGTATTTGTATCCCCTATGTCACATATATGGCAGTACTAACTTGCACAACCATGTGATAGGCAGTAGTCAATCATGTCATATTTGTCTTTAAAAAAAATTCACCAAAAGTGGACTTGTACCACAATTGCAAATGTCCATGAGTCAAACGCGAAAAATTCATCTTAACAACAATTTTTTGGGCATAAAAATATTAGCGTTTTAAGCACCATTTCCCAACCTCCTCATGCTAGAAATGGGAGTTTTAAGAGAGGGAGAACCTTGACTTTTCAAGGGAATATTTCACACATTTTTTTACCCTGCAGTGTGATAAGGTGACATAGTTCAAAATCATGCAATGATACACATTCACAGAAGAGCTACTGAAGATGACCTCACAAGGGGAGAAGTTTCAAACATACTGTAAATAATGTTGCTTAAAAGACTATAAAAGAGTGAATTCCCTTAAAATAACTTGACTTAAACTCTTTCCCAATGTATGACTGCTTAGCATGGTCCAAACCTTTTACCATTATTCATCTGCAGATGGCAAGCACAGCTTATTGTGAGGTTTTGCTACCTGCTGACTGCACCTACACTAAACACAGGTTGATAAAATTCCCCGCTAGATCATCCCGCAGTTTGTATATTTAAAGGCTGACAGAACTTCCTTCAGGACAGATGTAGATGTTGCCTTCCTTACCTGGAGCACTTTTGCTCACAATCAACAGCCTTTTACTCTCCAATGGCACAACACTATTTCAGTTGTTCACTCCAGTCAAGGCAACTGGGACATCAGCAATGAAGGGGTGCTTAGCACTGATCCCTAAAATCAATGGCACAAAGATGTTCCAAATAGCTGGCATCAGTTCTTACTTATATACTGACTGGATTATTTTTCCAGAGAAGGTTATTGGTTTTCTTTTCAATGAATATCACCTTCCCCATGAACACCTGAGTGCAGCATGCTACTGTCCCT
Source organism: Phylloscopus whistleri (assembly GCA_017589585.1). NCBI lineage: Eukaryota > Metazoa > Chordata > Aves > Passeriformes > Phylloscopidae > Phylloscopus > Phylloscopus whistleri. The sequence goes on from JADMLD010001396.1 coordinate 1,996,844, forward strand.
AAGATAAAAAATGTAGTCTCAGTGATATTCCATGGATGCCAGGGTTTTGTCCACAGTTTCTAAACTCTCAACAGAAACATTCAAATAATGTACATCAGACACCTGAACCCTAACTGAGCAAAACACTATTTTTTCTTGTTTAAGGTCACTCTAAAAACAAATTAATGGGTCTTTCTTGACTGAAGTGCTATAGAAAGAGTATAACCACTTCTTTATTCTTCAGACTTGGTACCCTACTACCCATTGTAAACTTAGACTACTTATAAGGGAAAATTCTGGCATTTGATATTTTTGCCAATTATTTCTCTGTTAAAATGATAATGAAAAACATTGTTTTATTAAAAAGGTAGGTACATATGTTGGAAAAAATGACTATGTGAAATATGAGCAGTGATAAACTTCAAAAGTGGTCTCATAACATGGTTACTAACATATGGTACCCTTGGCAGCATAAGTGGTCATTTAATGAAGCCTATTGTAGGCTGTGCATGTAACTTATGCTTTAACTTTTGTAAACAGCACCTAGTTGCTATGGCTTGAGGCTCTGTATAAATCATTAAACAAATATATCCAACAATTTATATAAAATCAATTGGCAGGAAATCTCCTTTTTCATATTTAAATCTGCCTATATATATCTCATTATTTTATTAACTTCCCAATAGATGCCCTCCGTCGGCATATTGTACTGACAATGGTTGGCTCTTTTTTAGCCTATACTTATAGAATTTTGTATAGAGGTGTGGAAGCATTAAGCTATAGTGGGGTTTGTAACCTTTCTTTAAGTAATCAAGTCAAGAGGGGCCCGTGGCCAGATTAATAAAATGGCTACTTATAGGGAAATGAGCTATGGCTCCAAGTCACCATCAAATCAAGAATTAGAGAGCAAGCAGATACAACCTTCCCAAGCTCACATCAGGCCTCTTCCAGAAATCAAACAAGACAGTCCTACAAAGGCTCTAGCACAGTCTTTAAACTTAATGTGAATAATCACATTAGCATCAGTTGAACATCTCTTGTGCTTAAACATGTGTAAGCCTTCGTGGTACTGGTATCTAAATTCATATGGTTAGACTTTTATGGAATATAGAAACTGCAGAGTGCATAAGTCTAAAAAAAATATACTTCTATCATTGATTTTACACCCAAACAGTTCAGAGTTCTAATAAAAGGCACACAGAATAATGGTATAAAATTATTCTTATCCCTTATTCTCAGAAGCATCAGTCAATGAGAAGAAAAGACTATAGCCTATCCATATTTAATTATAAAGAAGGTTTCTCTCTGATTAATTGAATCATTAAACATGCACAGATACATTTCATGGTATTAAATATTAGTTACCTTCCAGTATATTAAGAAGTAAAAATCAGAGTGGATTAAATGGGAAGAATTATTCTTAGAGTACATCTTGCAGTGCATACCACCCCTCACTTGTTTCCCAGGAAACCAAAAGAAAGCGTAGACATTTCACACAGAACAAGAAAATGCACATAGGCTGCAGAACAACTGGCAAAAAAATCTTGACTTCTTTTTAATTTATTTATAGTTTTAGCAATTGTACTGTTTATTCTAGCCTTTACAAAAGAATAATTTCAGGACTCATAATCGGGTGCTGCAGTTGGTGTCTCCATTAAAAATACAATAAAAACACTACTTTAGGCATTAGGAGATATGGAAAAACATACTGAACCAAAATATTTGCAGCATATGTTCATAATAACAAAGGATTTATCGAAACATTTTTATCCAAGAAACCCACGTTTTAACTGGCAAGTAAGTGTGTTAGCAAATGCTATTCCTCAGTTCACATGTTTGCTTATATACATATATATACAATTTATACCCAGAGAATTTATTTCTGTCCTATAACTTCATTAAAAGAGAGTATAAAGAGGAAGATTAAAAAAAAAAAAAAAGGAAATTAGGTGTCACTCAAAGAAATTACAAGGCTGAGAGAATAGTTTGGAGCAGAGGCTTTAAGCTGCCATGCTGTGCCTTTCACAGCTGCCTACACTTCATGTCATTAATAACCAGTAAATAAGATCTGCAGGTGAGCATATAGGGCACCCTGAGCCAAGAAGCTGTAGCTAGGGCTTCTGTCTCTAAGATGGGTGGCCAGGCTCATTTGCACAAGGCTGCTTATGTTTCCATACAGAAGTGTAACCCTACTTAGCATAGCTTCAGGGAAGCTGCTACAATAGAGAGAATGCTAATTACTGTAACCAACTGGCAATGATGCATCCAAAATTAAATGGCCTGTGACTGAGCAGATGAACAATTTTTATAGCCCTAAGTTCAGGGAACATGGATATTCTGTCAAATTAACAGACAGTCTATTTGGTCTTAATAGGTAAATTGAAGATTTAGATGTGCTATTAAGTTATCAGTTATTAAGTGCAGTTCTCCTTTCAGCTTAAAGGTGTACAATTTGAATCTAAAATACCTGTAGTCTATTACATTAAAAAAATGGAAACACACAACCAACCAACCAAACATAAACCTACAACATTTTATAGCCCCTATAAGCTTAATTTTCAGATGAAACTGCAACAATGCCTCTGCTCCTACTCTTAGTTCTTGTTCATCTCTTGGTACTTAGGAAAAATTCCCACTGAAGTCAGTAGCAGCTCTGAGCACAGAGGTCTTCAGGTACAGACACTGGAGGCTGCCTCCTCAGTCTTCAATTCCAGTGAAAGCTGGGATTTTTATTTCTTTTCAGGAGATCAAAGTTCTTACTTGACTTTCTACAATGAACATTTGCAAGTAAATCAAAACCAAGGCCAGATACAAATAGTCCTTGATTTTTCTTCACTGCACTTAGCAAATTAATTACCCATAGTCCAGCTTTCCTACAAGCATTTTAAACAAATTCATGTATTCCTCAACTAACTTCATTATACTCTTTAAAGTTACCAAAAATCTTTCTCTGAATACTAGAAAATACTTGAAAATGGAAAAAAAAAAAAAAAAGGTGAATAAACAATTCACCTTTGGGGTAAATAAACAATTCACCTACAGTACAAAAAAGTTCTAAAAGATAGACTTTATTGCCAGCATACAATCCTTTTCAAATGATGTTTTGTAGCAAGTAAGACTCACAAAGAAAACTATTGGTGCAGTATATCTGGCAAAATAGTTCATTTATAGATTTGTCAGTAAGCAAGACTCTGGTTCATTTCAGGAAAACAGAATTGTAAGCAAGTCTGCCTTAGCGTCCCCCTAGAAAATAAGCAGCTGGATCTAAAACCCACTGCATTTAGGATATAATTACAGAAATGTCCCTGAGATCAAGATCTTTAGTTACTGGTCGGACTTTGCTTTTTTTGCCAATCAAATTGAAACACATGTTTCTTCACCTATCTTTCTAATAGCAAAGTGTGGGATTCACCTTGTTGGCCCTAAAACTAATCTACAATGTCTGGCCAACTCATTCTAGCAACCCTTTATAGGCCCTGGATTAAAACTAGGCACTTGTAGAATACAATTCATCAAATTTATTTCGGATGTTTATCTGAAGATGCGATGTCTCATATCCTAGAAAGCTCTGTTTCGTGGCAGTGACTCCCAGATGTGGTTGGTGAGATCTGCCCATATGTATCTGCCCAAAGATACCTACATCTTTGTGTTGGGTGAAGAGGAATCTAAAAAAATTCTTGGTTATTTTTCAGACAGCCAAGATGGAAGCTGTGCACCCTGCACTCCCTTCAAAGGGCTCTTTATGAGTTCCTTGAAGAGAGCACACACACTGACAGAGCCCCCTCTCAAAGCTACCGGGACACCACCTCCTTCACCCCAATGAGCACTGAGGGGTGGGGGCAGCTGCAGGGATGAGCTGCAAGGAACAGCTGCAGCCATCACTCAAGCCAGAATTGACGGATATTGATAACATCACAGCATCTCTGCAGCTTTCTCATTGGCCCCTCGCTCCCTCTATTCATTGTTCATTCCAATTACTTCTCTCTTTACTCTTCTGTTTCTCCATTTCCTTCCTAACATAACCCCCCCGGATAGACTTGCAAAACAATAGCACAAAGCTTATAAAACTGCAGCAGTTTTGGATACACGTTACATCCTTCCCTCCCTTCTTCTCTTGTCAATTTAAGATCTTCATACCAGCCTCTTTCTTGACTATGTTTTTCCTGAAACTTGCCTCAGAGGCTAAGTCTACATTCACCTGAACTGTGGTGTCCCAGGAGCACTCTGAAGTCACTGTAGTCACATCTGACGAGCTACTATAAAATACTAAAAACAGGGTGGGAGATTTCTGTTTTAATCCGGTGACAATTACAATGACAGACAAGAAGAGAAATTAATTGAATATTGAACATCTTTCCTAAACATTCTTGTAATAAAGAGATGGAGAAACTGGGATTACAGATTTCAGATGTAAGTCAAGAAGGAAAGATCTGAAACTGATTTGCACCTATAGCATTTTTTATATATTTCTGGCAAATGCCTGGTCCTGCAAGGAGACATGTACGATGCCCTGGTTGCCACTTCACTCCAGAGGCCTCTGATTTTAAGCCAAGAATAACCATATATATATATTAACACAATACAAAATTACACTTTTTTACATTTTTAACAAGAAAGGGTTTCAAATATCATCTGAATTTAATCAAATCAATACAACTAATGCAAAATTGAAAGAAACAGATGTATCTACTGTATATACTCACAGAAAACACATTGTTTTCCTCTTATATTATTCTGAAATTCAAAGAATCTCATTAAAATAACAGATTTGCATAATCTGGACTAAAAGAACTCTGCATGTTTAGAGAAAGAATATATTTTTTAAAAAACAAGCATTTTCGTAAGCTAGTACCTTATATTCAACTACCATATTCATTCTCAGAAGTGCTGAAGGTGTTGAGCAGTGAATTAGTTACACAATACTTCAGTGGGAAAACACCAATTGGGCCATTTTGCAGGTGTCTGCAGCAAAAAGCCAGGAAGAGTTGGGGCACTGCTACAATTATCTCTCTCTATTGCTTTGCAGCTTTTCTTTTTCTTTTTTTTCTGCTAGGAAAGATTGTCTAGGATTACTGAACAATGTAAAACACTGCTCAAATTCACAGTAGCAAGTGTAAAACCACTGGATAAACTGGATAACCTGGATAACCTGGATAACCTGGTTCCAGCCATCACACTATTGCAAAGAACTGGTCAGAGGGTGATATATTTACTGGATCTCCTTGGCATCCCTCCTGTTTGAAGACGTTAGCTGCAACTGGCCTCAGAATCCACGTCTGATTACACAATACAGAGAACAGACAAGCATTTTAAGGTTACAGCTGGAGCAATTTAACATGTCCCCAACTGCATACCCTTGCTAGCATTTCTCTGATGGAAATGACTGTGCCATAGCAGACAATGCCCTTCTAGATTCGCCATAATGCAAAACAAACAAATTATGTCCAGCATGTTCATAGTCCATGGATAATGAAAGCAAAAAACTAGTCTGACTTTGCAGCAAACAGATAAGAACAGAAGTAGCAAACAGCTCAGAGGTGAAAATATCTTAAATCTTCACAGCTATTTGTAAAACAAATGGATTATCTGAATGTCCTCTGCACATGTTTCTGATGTGATCCTTACAGCCTGACTTTTCTGAAAGTGCAGAAAAGCAATGTGTGTGACAGATTTAAAGGAAGGGGTCTGATAACTTGCTGCAGTGTGATTTAATTTTTTATGGTAAATGAGTGGTATATTTGATTGGGGAATAGGACTCTGGAAATTACATCAGCTTTCTCCAACTTTAGATAGATGGATAGTCACAAAAATGATCCATTCTCCATCATCAAAAATAAGGAATGCTAACAGGGGTCCGCATGACTCCGTACTGATGCTGAGGAGCACACCAGGACACTGCTGCTCATGATTTGAAGCTGTATTTCAGAGCCTCTCAGAAGAGCTGTGCCAGAATAAATAAGAGTTTTGGAGTGACAACAATGGGCAACTAGTTTTGATGTCAGACATTAAAGATGAATCACAGAATTTTTCAGAGCTGTAAAAGATAACAGTTGCTACATGATCCCATTACTCCAAAGTCCTCAGACAAGTGAGATTTTAGGGAACATTGACTTTGATACGCTTTTTCTACCACAGCATAGGACAAAGAACCAAATGTACTGTAGAAGCCAACCAAGAAATTTGTCATTCTCAGTGTGAAGTACAGCATTCAACGTAAAATACAAAGTACAGGGTAGAAAAGGATGCATCCTGCGTGGGGAATGCTTCAGGTCACTCTTCAGATGTGTGCTCTTATCCCTGATATGTCCATATATCTGTTTCTTAAACTGCAAGATCAAGCATAACCACAAACACACACAGAAAAAAAAGACAATTAATTGTCAAGATGGAGATTATTAGGTGCAACTGGATCAGAAATGTTGCTAAAGATTTCTTGCATTGCTTCAGTACTGCTTCAGGCATGATGAACAGGCTATGAGAAGGACTGTGTTTCCTCCAAATGCTCGGGATCAGAGTCCTTCCTCTTCCTTGCAGCATCTCACTTCAAAAATTCCTAGATTTTCTGTTTACAGACACAACTTCTGCAAAGTACTGGATCTTTTCCTAGGCAGAAGAGAGGCAGTAGCAGGCCCTGCACGAGCACTCCCTGCTACCCTCACCATCCTACAATGAGTCACGAGGTCATGTATGAATGACCTCCATCACAGGAACTGCAGCAGGGCTGGGGACATTCAACCTATGTACCCACAAACACACCTCTCATGTGGCTTGTGGGATGCCTGGCAGAGGCCAAGGGGCAGAGGCCAAGGGGCAGACAAGTGGTGTATGATAATCAGGAAGACACCACCATCTGTGATGGACTACCAGGAATCAGGACACGGCCACTGAAGGTGGGAAGAGAAACACCAGAGCCCTCTTTGCTCCCCTCAGAAAAATCCACACTTAGTCACAAATTACTCCTACCTGGGATGAGTGGTGTGTATCTTCTACATGAAGAAGTTTTTGGGTGACAGATGCCAGTCAGCAAGCCCTACAGGATGACCTGTGTGCACTCAGGACCTTTCAGGAGGAGGTGACAAACCTGCCAAAAGGTGGCACAATGTGCAGTGACTGCACTGTTGGCTGGCTGCTCCAATTAAATTTTAATACAACTTTTAAAAATAATTTCAGTGTAAACCACAATGTATGTGAGTGAGCCTAAATTAATAAAAAACTATCTTTCAAGAATGAAGAATAAATGTAATCTGAGATCAATATTTATGAAGCTGTGATTAATTGACTGATGACCAAATGATTACAAACTTCTGTCTGAGGCAGCTACTCAAATGTATTAGCTTTGACAAAAAAAATTAAAAAAAATACAAACTGGGTCAATGAAAAAATGCATTCCTAATCAATTTTTAATAGCACTTAAGATTTTATGATTTTTTAAACTTTCCTTTTAATAATTAATCAGAAAAATGAATCTAATTTAAACAAGGTGGTGTAAGGTGTTCTGTATCTGTTTGATGGTGTTCTTAATGAAGAAATTCAATTAGGGCTGACTTTTCACTATAAATCTCTGGTTTTAAGGAATTCTCTGATTGGCTGGTAAACATTTGAGACTGGGAGAATAATGGAGGTGAACCACACTGCTCAGCACAATCTACTCATTAAGATTTTACACTGTTAATTCCAGCCTCCCCTTGCTTAACAGAAAAAGGGAAGGGAAGGGAAGGGAAGGGAAGGGAAGGGAAGGGAAGGGAAGGGAAGGGAAGGGAAGGGAAGGGAAGGGAAGGGAAGGGAAGGGAAGGGAAGGGAAGGGAAGGGAAGGGAAGGGAAGGGAAGGGAAGGGAAGGGAAGGGAAGGGAAGGGAAGGGAAGGGAAGGGAAGGGAAGGGAAGGGAAGGGAAGGGAAGGGAAGGGAAGGGAAGGGAAGGGAAGACCATGATTTCTGTAATCTCTGTAACTTTATCAAGCTTTTCTGATGTTTGGCAGTGTTTTGCCTCATTCTTCACTACATCCTGGGGAACAGATCCTCTGCTGGTAGCAGGCACCACAAGGTGTTCTGAAAGGCCTTCATAATTACAATTTAAATCAAGGCCTGTTGCATCAAACCATCAAACACTTGGAGCAATGCCAGAGATAAGTTAGCAACCAAAGCTTGCAGAATAATGGCCCAAACTTGAAGGTATTCCCTGCAGAAGCAGTCTCCTAAGTCAGTTAAATCTATGCAGACAGGTTAGCGAGAGACTTCTATGCATAAAAGGTAGCTAAAATTCACCCCTCTTCACTGTTATATTGCCTATTTCACAAAGGGTCTGTACATACTAGGAAATAAAATAAGCAAGTTAGATTAAAAAGTCTGTTTATCCACACCTCTTGATGGTCAGCACCTCACCTGGTACATCAGTGGCTCATTGCAAGCAGCCTTCATCCAGACAGTCTGCTGTCTGGTGAGAAGTCCATGGAGACATCCTTAGGCTGAGCTGTATGAGTGGGGTAGAGAGTGCCTGTACAGCACAATACTTGTGGAGCTCCTCCCTGTCGTCAGATGTCATTCCAGTATAATACAGTTTGTTTAGATAAAACACCTGAACAAGGGTCTAAAGGGAAATCAGCCTCCTGCATGACCCTCAAAAAGAAAGAAGGGCACAGCCTAGTGTCCTAAGAATGAAAGCTGCACCAACTTCAGGCATAACCCAGCATTATCTATTTACTTGTTTGGTTCCTTGCTGACAAATCAAGAAAAATGGAAAACATCAGAAGTGCAAGATCAAAAAATCTAAAAGAGATCATGAAGAATGGGGATTTTCTTACTGAACGTTGGATGCCTAGGAGCAAGATGTCTACATCTGAGCTAGTCTCTTTGAATTCCTTTGTGGGTCATGGAACCTGAGAGCAGGAATATTCTTCTTTAAGAGGATAAAGTTACAGTGGTTAAACTCAAAATGAAAACTATTTTTAAAAGTGATTTGTCATCTTTCACTATTTCTTGTGAAGAAGACTAACTGCACCAAGCTTCCACAAGACTGTCAACCTCAAATATTATTAAATCAACAAAGTTTTTCTCTTTCTCTGTCCCAGTTCTCTTACCCAATGGCCAGAGATTAATCTTTTGGCCTCTAGCATTCATTTTGTTTCCTTTCTGGAAACACCAATTGTTTGTTTTTTTTCACAGCCAAGCCCCAAAACACTGTTTTAAAGAAAGAGATGGAATTTGCTTACATTTTAAAATGAAAGCCACATGGGAACTCCTAAAGAGCAGGTGGCAAGAGCAGCCTACAGTCCTCAGGCAGCATAAACAGGGGTATCTGAGAGCTACCTATTTCCAATGAATGGCCTCTGAATGGCAGCTGGTGAATCCCTGAGATGGTGTCTCACAACACCAGGAGACAGTGAGGCCACCACTCTGCAGGGCTCCTCAACAGTAAAATCCTGGGGACCTGTTTTCACCCTTTAATGACCACAGGTCTGGATTAGGCACCTAGAATCCAACACTACTTTATTCAGTTTTAGACAAATTTCACTCTATATTCCCCTAAATCATGCAAAACTGCCTGGGAAACCCTTTTATAAAAGCTGAAGATCCATCCAGTCTTGTTCCTGAAGAGGAAACTCTTCAAAGCCAGCTTGAACAGACTTCATTGTTGCAGAAGTGGCCACTGAGGGTGGATTGTTTGGCTATCAGTGGTTTATATCTATTAGTGTTGGTACAAAAAATGACCTTCAGGTTAGGTTTTCAAGGCATAAAGTCCCACAACCAAATATATATATATATATATTCAAATTATTGGGAGCAATGCAACTGCATTATTTATCACTGGGCTAATCAGCCAAGAAGACAGACATTTCATACCTTCACCTGCTCCTTCCTCCTTCTGCACACTGCTGGGAAACATGCACAGATCCAAAATACAGGAATTTATGTACTTTAAGCCAAAAATATAGTAACTTTATTAATCTTTATGAATCAAACAACATATGTCTCAAGCAGACAAGACTTAATTGTCTCAGTTTAGTCCTCTGACCAGTTTGTCTTGTCCTACATTGGTTCTTTTCAAGCTCTCATCAAAGAACTTTTCACATTTTGTGACAGATGCTATTTTCATATTTTCACTATTAATTCTCTCAGGTTACTGAGATTTCAGGAGCAGGTAGTGAAGTTGCTGAAGCATTTCACAAATGAAGCCCTAATCCTAGGAGAGTCGTGGCTTTTAACCCATCCTTTCTCTATAGATTTACCAGCAATGGCCAGATTGTTGGAAAATTGCCTGTTTGATCCTTATGCTCCAGTGCCTCAGCATGCCAGGCATTCCAGGAATTCTTTTATCTGTTTCATCCTGGCTCCAGCCCTCTTGCAAAAGTATCCTTCATGCTACGTGGACTGTGGTGCTCAATAGCCTGGACCTGTTAAACATTTGTTACCTCCTGCCTCTACATGGTATTTCTTAGCTCCCCTCAGCTGCAGAAGATTGTTACCCCTCCAGCTCCTTTCTCCTTGCTCTCTGAGGTCTCTCTTCCAGTACTACAGAATTAAGTATTTTCCATACCCCTGAAGAGTTGGTAACACCAACCCATAAATTTCAACAAAACCTGAGGCACTACTAGATCACAAATAATTTTTTAAGTATTCCTTCACGGATTAGGCATACAACTTCAGCAGAAATCCGCTAAACAAATACATTTAACCTCCTTAAGAGAAAACATGTTCCTTTTAGCAGCTTATTCAGAAAAATAAACTCCTTTACAAGTTATTTTTGGTTGAGAGAAAATATATTCATCCCAACAGAGCTTGTTCTCTAACAGGTCACTTTCCAGTTACACACACTTTTTTGAAGCAGTGGAAGTCACGTCTTTGAAAGGGTTCCTGCTTTATCCCAGATTCATTTAAAAGAGTTTCACATGTCAAATGTAAGATGCATTTCCTTGCTTTTGATTTCTCTTTCATGCATTTACCCTTTCTACTCTCTATATTGTCTATTCACATTTTTTCAATAAAAGTCAATATAAAAATAAAGCTAAGAAAGATAAACAAGAGGGATTCATTGCATTCTTGTGTAGTTTGTTGGCTGCACAATAAACCCACTCAATGAATGTCAGGCTCCAGTGGATCTCTTTCAAGCTTGAAAATCTCAAAAATTTTACATTTCTCTTGAAAAAATTTTCTCTGAGCACCATCCTACCTAAGCAGCATGTCAGTGGTGCCAAGACTGAAAGAATCTCCTCAAAGTGGATGTCCACTCACTCCAGCCTATATTAATTAATGGTACGTGCATTATATTGGTAAATGGTTCTTATTTGACAATAAGTAATTTTTGCTGAAGTTTACTAAAACATGTTGTAACGTGTAAGCACTCCATTTTTTTATCAAGCACACCTTATTCAAACCTGTCCTCTCCTACCCAAGCATTCCATTACCACCAAATCCACTAGGTCTTGTCTATGCTGGAATGTCACCATGGATTAGTTTCCTCGCTTTATTTGCAGCGACTTACCTATATCAAATTGAAATGCATCCGTGCAACTCTGCTATGTCAGTCTAAGATACTTTCCTTGTTAATCATTGCATCCACAACTTCATGCTTGTTTGAATTAGCTGCTCAGCATTATAAGCATTTATCTTGTGGTGCAATGTTAAATCACTCAGGTCTATAATTTTCAGCATGCTGTGGCACATTTACAAGAAACTACAGGAATCCTGGGACTGAGGTCAAGTGAGCAGACTCCTAGGAGCCTCATATCCCCCCAGCACTGCTTCCCAGCTGCTCTCCAGCAGCCCAGAAAGCACAACACAAAAACTCCATGATTTGGAGAGTCAGTGGCACAAGTTGGGTGGCAGATGCAAAATTTTCATCCTTGGATTTGGCCCCTTGGTTTCCATGGATCAGAATTGTCCACATGGCATCATCACATGCAGCACCTTGCAGGGCATGAGGGTTTATCCCAGTCCTCATTTTCTTGTTGCCCCCAAATCTGCACGGGCTGTGCAAATCCCACCTGAGCTGGGGGCAGTGTGGTGGGCCAAGAAGCAAAGGCTGGCCCGAGCTGCACTGTGGGAACCCAGCGGTGATACCGGGTGTGAGACTGCGGCCGGGCACGGGCTCCTGCGGACGGACTGGAGGTACTGGGCAAGGGGGGCTCATGCCCTGGGACCTCTCCCTAGAACATGTGCCATAAGAACATGTAACCATATCCCAGGAAGGACAGTGACTTGTGGGAGTGAGACCAGAGGCCACCAAGTTGGTCAGAGGGATGAAGCACGTCTCCTAAGGCTAAGAGAATTGGGATTGTTCAGGCTAGAAAAGGCTTCAGGGTGACCTAATCGTGGCGTTCCAATACCTGAAGAGAACTTACAGGAAAGATGGGGCAAGACTATTTACAAGGGCACAGGAAAAGGAGGAACAGAGTCAAATTAAACAAAGTAGGTTTAGATTAGATATCGAGTGGTGAGGCACTGGAACAGGTTGTCCAGAATTGTGGATGCCACATCCCTGGGAGTGTTCAAGGCCAGGCTGGATGGAGCTCTGAGCAGCCTGGTCTGGTGAAAGGTGTCCCTGCCCATGGCACGGGGGTTGGACCAAGAGACGATTTTTAAGGTCCCTTCTATCCCGAGCCATTCTATGATCCTGTAACTCTGTAACTCTATAATTCCATGATTCTGTGTTTCAGGGCAATTAACAGAATTAAAACAGTCGTTTATTTAATTCAGCACGATGAAACCTGAGCACAGCACAGCTTTATCAGGGGACAGGAGATCACCCTTGCTACCGCCTCGGCCTCCTCCCGCACGGGCACTCTGCCTGCGCCCCCCATGGCGCCGTGCTTCCCCCCAGGAATGCCGCGCGTAGGCCGAGACCTCCATGGGCTCCCGGGCCGCCTCCTCGGTGGGAGCAGCAGCAGAGCAGAGCCGCGGCTCCCGCCCGCCCTCCAGGGCAGCGCTGCAGAGCGCGCTTGGCCTCGCCGGCTGCCGTAGCGGGGCTGGCGGGGGCCGGGGCCGCCCGCGGGACTTCCGTGCTGCTGGCGCCGGGCCGCGCCGCTCGGGGCCCGCCATGGCGCAGCACGGCCCCAGCGTCACGCTGTCCCTCACGCTGCCCATCACCTGCCACATCTGCCTGGGCAAGGTAACGGCGCCGCCGCTGCCCGCGGGCCGGGGCTGGGTGCGGGGAGCGGGGAGAGGGGAGGTGCGGCCGGTGGCGGCAGCTCAGGGGCCCCGCCGCGGCTCCACGCTCTGACCCGCACCGGGGTTGTGTCTGTTAAGGCTCTGCGGCTCCGTGCGGGGAAGGAAATTGCGGTGTGGGCCGCTCCCGGCTGCCGAGGCTTGCTGGCGCCCTTGGGGTGTTGGGGAGCGCGCCTTGTCCCGGCGGGAGCGTCCCGGGAGGTGTTGGATGGGTCTGGGGGGCCAGGTCGCTGAAACGCGCCTATGCAGCTCCCGAGGCGCAGGTATTGAGGTTTGGGGGGTTTTCCCGGTTCCAGTGGGATACTCTGTTATAAAGTGCTCGGGGAGCTTGTGTTTGAGCGTGGAGGACAAGTGAAACAAAGAGGGGTTGTGTAACCAAGTAGATTTAAAAAGTATTGAGCAAAACTGCAGCAGTCTGGAGAAAAAGTTTCCGTTTCCTCTCTCTGACCCTTTCTCCTTTCCTTTCTCTTCTCCCTTGGGAAGCAGGGGGCTCTTGCTAGTCTGTTCTTCTCTAAAAGCCCCAGAGCTAACTTCATGGTTGTCACTAATTGCTTCTCAAATTCTTTGCTCATTCCTTACTACTTTTTTTTTTTTTTTCCCTCGCTTTCTTTTCTTAAAGCACAACAATAATTACAAGGGGAGAAATAGCCTTTCATGTTTGTACTCTGGCATTTATTGTCTGGTTTGTTTCTACCTCACCTGGCCTTTACTCCCAGACCTTCTCTGCTGGAGTGGTAACAAAAGAGCAGGCACGTTTGATGTGTGAAGTAGGTCCATAGCACTGGGAGTGAAAGTAGTCAGACATCTCCCTTTTCTCAAGTCTCATCATTCTGATGGTGTGTTACTTTTAGCTACCATGTTAACTCATTTCTTGGCTTTTTGTGGAAGCCAAGCAAGACATCCTGGCTGCTGTCCTATTACTTTTCTTTTTCTGTTCATCTGTCTAATGAAAATGGAGGAGAACCCAAGTGTACTCTGCATGTAATGCAACGTGGATGCCCTCCACTCTGTAAAAGGTGGAGAGAATGACAAGAGGAGAGTGAAGTCTAACTGACAAAGATATTTGCAATTTGAATGCCTTCCTAGTTACTTTCTGATCTAAGCACTTAGCAGTTTGGTTAGGTATTCATTCATACCTTGCTGTAAAGCCACTGAGTTATTCCAAGCCACTATTTCATACTTCCGCTTCCTTTCTAGATGTTCCTGAGTTTGTACTGGAAGAGGCTTCCACATTCTTCCTTGCTCTCTTGCACTGAGACAGTACATTGACATTATATAGATGAATCTGTTGGTGATACATGTAATAAAGATATTTGAATACTTTCATTTTTAGACGTGTAAATCTGTTTAAATTTTGGCAAAACGGACAGCTCTGACTGCCCTTCCTTTTAGTACACATCTTTGTCTCTAGCTTGGAACTTGATTGAAAAACGTCATTAGAAAAACCCATCTTCTCAGGATTAAGGTTGGAGGAAGGAATTTGTTTAGCTTGAATTAAGGAAGAAATCTTGTCAGTTTTTACTATCTTTTAGGGAGGGGAGCAGAGAGTGTCACAGAGAGTTGATATAATCTGATATTTCTGTGGTTTGTAGTATAGACTTCAAGTAGAAGGCCCACCCCAAACTCAGAATGTATCTATTGCTATCCCTGCAGAATCTGCAGAGGTCTGACTGCAAGATACAAACTATTCACTATGCGTAATGGTAAGAGGATAAAAAATGAGATACTGCAGAGAAATACTTTCAATGAGTTGGCCATTCATTTTTTAAATGAAGCTGAAACCTTGGGCAGCAGGGAAATGTTAGCTCATTTTGTTAATGTAAACAGTATCAGAAAGTTTATTGGCAAGATGTGCAAATAACCATTTAAAATAAGAATGAATTGCTTGGATTGATTTCATGTTTGTTACATGAATATTCTTTTGGTACAGTCTGGGCTTCTTCTAACATGCCTATATTTTTTAATTAGGTAGCAGATCAGAAGCCATCTGTTTTGGACTGTTAGGTTTACTTGTCCTAGGATGTCTGAAGGTCTCTCTTGTTTGTTTTGGTGTAGACAGGTTGCTTGGGCTCAAGACACAGTTCTGTGTTGGTTGAAACAGTGTAGGATGTCTGGGGATTGGTTCACTGGTGTGTGTCTCATTTTCCATGTGCCTGCTCCTCCATTAGTGCTGCCTGAAGGCCCAGAAGTGCCTTCAAAGTGAAGTAGATGTGTACAGGATTGGATTTTGATCTGCTTAGGAGTGGCATTATG
This sequence comes from Phylloscopus whistleri, assembly GCA_017589585.1. Lineage (NCBI taxonomy): Eukaryota > Metazoa > Chordata > Aves > Passeriformes > Phylloscopidae > Phylloscopus > Phylloscopus whistleri. Next base: position 2,012,234 of record JADMLD010001396.1, read on the forward strand.
TTGGAGGGGAAAAATGAGGAAGTTGCTCAAAATCACCTAGCTGATCAAGCCTTCTGAAATAAATCGTAGTCTTTCTAGACATTATGGTCAATGAATGAACTGGAACTGTGCTGTAACTCAAGTAAAATGCTTTTTTAGTGATAGGTATGTCCTGATGCCCCACCCCCTGGGCTTGTCACAGTCGGTGGGAAGGGCAGTGGCACCACCAGCCATTGTGTGACAATTCAATAGCAGCTTTTGCTGTTCTGGTGTGCGTTGCTTTGTGTGGATCCTGAGCCAACTAAAGTATAAAACCCCAGCCCTGAAATGAAACTTGTACAGGTGTGTAAATCAGAAGCATTGTACCCTGGAGAGTAATAAATGTGACTTACTATTTTGCTAGAGATATGGAGTCATCATTCATGTGCAAGAAGTGTGCTTCTGTGTCAGGTTTGGGGTAACTGAGGGTCTCTTGCTCCCCGCGGGGAAAACCTGCACTCATGAAACGTCTTTACCTGTTTGGATTATTTTATGTTATTCTGTATCATATCATCACCATCCATATAAGTATTCTCAGGTTGCTTCAGAGTAAGAAAGAAGTAGGGCTAGAAAAAGTCTTTTTTTTTTTTTTTCCCCTGCTAGCTGCAGGTGAGAAAGCTCTTTTCCTTGTAAAAAAAAAGCAGTAACAAGATTTTTTTAAAATTAGAAATAATGGAAATTGTAATATTTAGATGTTTCCAAAGCATTGGCGTGCTAATGCTTGCAATAATCACAAAAAAAGCCTCCTTAATTAGAGGTGAAATTTCAGTCTCTCTCTGTTCTTGCCTTCAGTAACTTGAGTTTCTGTTTATGTCTAGATAATTCCTTTGACTCCCAGAACTGTCATATCGGAGGTCTTAAAAATATTGTGAATCCTGTAAGGTAACAGAGGCACAAAGAGTGAATTGGAGAAGAAGGTGACAGATCTGGGCCTTAATTCATATCCATGAATATTTCAGTGGTGAAACACTTGGGTTTTAGCTTGTGCAGTGCTGATCATATGGGTACAATTGCTACAGGACACATCTGATCTGTTGGCCCAAGTGGTTATTGACTGTCCTTTCCAGGTGCATGCTTCTCCCTGCCAACATTTCATTTTTCCATTTTAGTTTGACTACTTTATTAATAGAATGAAAGAGGAATATCTTGGAGAAGATGAGGAACTTCATTTAAAGACGAAGATTCTCTTGAATTTGGGTTTTACGTGCAGTGCAGTAGAATTTAATATATATTCCGACACTTTTGTGTCTAAAAATAGATTTCTTGGAAAAAGGAGTGGAGGAAAAACAAACAATTATTTGAAGACCCCTAACACAGATACTAATGTTAACAAGTAAGAGATTTGAGAGTGTGTGTTACAGTAAGCTGTAGCAAGCTGCAGCAAGGCATAAAGTCTTTTTCTTCTTTGTCATATTCAGTCCCTCTATGCACATTTACTTTCAAACAGGATATGTAGTTAAATGGCGAGAGAGAATAGTGCATTGTCATTAATATTTTCTAAAAGTTTGTTTACTCTGCTGTTTTGGAAGGGGAGGGAAAGCTTGAAAGAATCTGTGTCTGATTGGAATATTTAATCCTTCAGTTAGCTGCCCCATTCTTGGGTAATGACTTATTTAGTAGCAATGCATATCTAGCAGGAGACTTGAATTAGTGATTGCTGGTTCACATTTCAGCTCTGTGGTTTTGGCCCTGATTCTTTTAAAAGCTGATTTCCATGAAGCTGATTATCCGCAGGCTAAAGTTAATCTGTAACACGTTATGTTCCAGTGATACCTCTTCCACAGTGAAGTGTTGGATGATGCCAGTAGAGATCCCTCCGTGCCTCACTATTGAAAATGCCCCTACTTTGGTTGTGTTCTGCCTTGGGAGGCAAATGCATTTCACTGAACAGGCTGGCTGTAGTTCTCAGAGGCAGTGGGTTAAAGGAAAGGTGCTGCTGCTGCTCTGGTTATTAGCAAGCTCTTGGAAACAAGGATCTTAGTTCTGCAGAAATTGTTATAGCTTTGCTGCCTTCAAGAGGAGAGAAATTTGGTTTTGTGAGTCAGGAGGTTGCTCCTAGATAGCCCTGCGACACAGCAGTGTCACTTTCCTGCAAGGACAGACTTGCACTGAGAGATGGAGTTGTATATTTTTGTATTTTGTTACTTAAAGGAGTTTTAAGGTATTCATAGAGTCTGTTGTTGTTTTTTTTTCTTTTTATTTCCTCTTTAATGCTAAAAGGTCCGTCACCCAGTTATCTGTGTGAACAACCATGTTTTCTGTTCCATTTGTATTGAAGTGTGGCTGAAGAACAATAATCAGTGCCCAGCTTGCAGGATTCCTATCACGCCTGAAAATCCCTGCAAGGAAATTATAGGTAAGGACAAGTTTAGGCTTTGAAATAACTTTCTTGTATTTATTGCCATAGGAGATTGCTTTGAGTCCAGAGATGTCTGGATACCTTTTCCTCTGTGTGTTTTTTACCAGCATCTAAGGAAGAATTAACTAAGTCTTTAACCTTGTAGCTATTAGAGATGTTACTGGAAAGTTCCAAAGACATTGTATATATTAATGGCCAGATTATCCAAATGCACTAAGTACCCAATGGCTCTAATGATTGTTTATAAATCTTGGTTGGATGATGCCTTTAACTGAAAAAAATGCATTAAAAATGTATTCTCACCTATGCCTTCACTTAAGAGACCAGCATTTAGCTGAGAAATAGTGTACTTCAATCCAGAATCTTGAATGAGTATATGGTATTTTTTACTTGGTGTTTATTTGTTCTGTTTTGTTCATCACTTCCTCTTTTTTTTTTTTATTTTTACGAAAATTACTCTTAGCACAGAAATAAGACATAGCTACAGCAACTGCATGAGGATCCTAACTTTCCCAGAGCTAGGAAATACTGCAGTCTTTATTTGACATAAAGCTGCTCTGCTATTTCATTCTTAGAGAACAATTTATGTGAATAATCTCAATTTTAAAACTTACAGTAATCTGTACTAATTAAATGTGTACTTGATACCCTGCCCCTTCCCTTCAGCTGTTTTATTAGTATGGCCTTAAATAACATAGGATTCTGTTAAGGAAAAAAAAAAGCTGAAAAATGTAAAAGTTTTCTTCCTGCTGTGAATCAAGATTTTGACTTCTAAACATCACTGGTAGGTACTCAAGTTGAACCTGTTTTGAAAGTGGAAAGACTTTAAATCTTCCATGGTCACCAATTTGTCCAATATTATCTGCATTTGTAGTTGATAATATGAAAAGTGGTATAAGGTGGATTACTAGTATTGAATTGACTGAAAAGAAAACATTGTCAGTGCTTCTTTCATCCTGTTGTTGCTTTAGGAGGAACAAGTGAAAGTGATCCTGTATTTAGTCCAACAGTCAGGAAACACCTACGCAAAACAAGGCTTGAATTGCTCCACAAAGAATATGAGGTAAGGACAGGGGGAGTGTTGTGACTTTCCAGATGAACTGCAGCCATTAAATTACGATGTACAAGTGGTCCTTTTGCTTCAAGTCCTCCTGGTTTTAATTTCAGTAAAGGTGTATACTGTATCTACATGAAACTCAGTTGCATTAAAATGCCACCTTTTGACTAAGGTTGCAAGAGAGCATTTGCTGGTGTTTGAAGTGTCCCACTGAAGTCACTGTAATAGTCTTTCTAGACGACAGGTAGCCAAGTACAGCCAGTTCTTTAGTTTTGTAGGAATTTCACAATTCCACCCCCAGGTGGTATGGGAGCATTTTCTTTATGCATATTTGGTGTAGGGAGGTTTTTGTTTTGTCTTCAGTACAAACACAAACATTTTCTGAGGTAATTCCCTGTTGCTCAGAGAGACTAAATTCCTTCTTAAAGAATATTGTGCACTGTAACCTTCTGGCATAGGTTGATTTTTAGTATTACTGTTTTATTGTTTTCTGGAAGTGAGTAAATGCTTGAAAGTAGAGCTGAATGCTCCAATCTCCTGCTGGAAAAATACTCTCTGGGGAAGAAGATGAAAAGCTGTTAATAAGGAATGTGCTTAGTTTGTCTTCTCAGCTGTTGTTTCCTTAGTAGCAGCATTGTGAAGACCTCACATATTTTTGAAGGAAACCTGTCTTGGGGAGGAGAATGAGGGAAAGGAAATGGACTCTCTCTATATCCTTAACACTTGGGAAGTAAGAGCTGTCTATTACGACAAGCTTGACCATAGCTCAGGTTTAGTCTCTCTTAGAGAAGGAATCAGGAAAAAGACACTTCCTGCCTTTCTGTTGAATCAACTCAAAATTCATACAGCTAGTCATAGCTAGATTTTTTTTTTTCAATTTCTTTAAAAAAACCCAGTTATTTTAAATTGGTTGTTTCCATGATGGGGGCAGGGGCAGGCATGATTATTTGTGAAAGTATGCCTTGGATTTATGTAAATGCTGTATATGGCCTCCTTAAGTAATGTGACCATGAACAACACTACACTGTTTACTAATTCAAGTTGTTCATTCATGAACAACTTGAATTAGTAAACAGTGTAGAAGACATGTTTTCAGGATAGATTATTTCTTTTATCCCTTTAACAACAGGCTTTGGAAGATGTTTGCTTCCCTGTGGCTTCAGACTGATACAGCTGAGAGCTTTGTTCTTTGCTTCCCTAAAATGCTTTGATGCAGCTGGAGTGGCCTTTTCCAGGCAGTGTTCTGCCCATTTTGAATATGGGAGACTTTCAGCATCCTAACATGTGACGTTTCAGGATGATATGAGAGAAACACTCATAAATAACAGCAAATGAGTCAGCAGAGGACGACCTTAAGAACACTCTTGATACAGGAAATCCTCCCACAGAGTGCCCTAATAATAGATTCATGTTGCTGAATGCTTTGAAGCTTTTGGTCTGCCCGACAGTTTGTTCAGGGTCCTTTAGGTAGTCAAGGGATTCCCTGTACTAAAACCTTCAGTATGCTTGAGTGTGCAGGTTGATTAAAATCCTGCCTAAAGCACAGTACATAAGCATACTTAGATATATGTGTAAGTGAAGGCATGCATCTGGGCTTGCCAGAACCCATGTTTCTAAAGTGCTGTGGGAACTTGCCAGTATTATTTAATTAATCTCACAAATTATTTTAATTCCTCTGAATTTCTGACACCTTTAGGATGAAATAGAATCACTGCAAAAAGAAGTAGAAGATTTGAGAGGCAAAAACCTCAGTTTACAGATGCAGCTGAAATCTCTTCTGGATCCTGCGACATCAGCTTTGTCTTGCCAAAATGAGGAAACTAGCCAGTCAGCAAATGAAGCAAGTACCAGTGGCTCAGACACCCCAGAGGAATGGAGCAAAAAGCTGAAAACTGCCAATGATATGTGTGAAAAACTGATGGATAATACGGAAAAGCTAAGGGAGGTAATAAATGTAACAAACACATTTCTTTGGCTATTTTGTAGTGTAACTGGTTTGTGTTACTTCAATGGGAGTAAGAGCTACCATGACCTTTGGGTGCTTCATAGATCTAGAAGAAGGAAAAAAATTGAATTCCAGTGACTGTTGGTGTGTCATAGTATTTCCATATAGCCCTTGCAAGTGTCAGATGTTATTGCTTGTTCTAGTGAGTCCTGTATGTGACTCTTCTTCAACTCCTCTGTCACTCTATGACTGGATAATTGGATTATAGTAGCACTTGTCGACAGTATTGATGACCAGATTTTTCAGGCTTGCAATAATCTATATAATATATCTATTTTGCAACATTCAGTGGGCAAATACTATACAGTTGGCTGAGGCAAATTTTGCACTATTGCCCTCCCTGATAGCCGATATTTTTGGTGCAATTTGCTGAGACAGAGTAACTTGACCCTTTGACCAAAAATAGACAAGCTTCAGCATTTTATGATCAGAATACCCTTTACTGGAAACCTGCGGCCTTTTTATGTGTCTTGATGTAATAAAGAAGTAAATCTGATACTGCAGAAGCAAGGATGAAGGAGATAGACATGTGAAAATACATCTAAATAAAAGTATCTTGCAAAATATACCTGCAGGCACAAGTAAGATCACCTTAAACATTGAAGAAGAGTAGAATTTCAGATTAATTTGAAATCAAGGTGGAAAAACCTGGGCTTGTATTTATTCAAAATGCTGCTGTGATTTCTGCTATTAACAGTACTGGGTTACTTCCTGCAAAACTGAAGTGTGGTGCATTTAGGACTTTTTTTTAAAGTTTTTAGCATTAATAGTGTTCACACTTTCTCTGTGCTGTAGACTTGGAGGCACAGATTTTACTGTTCTGCTATTTTGTTAATAGGACACTTCTAGGACCCCAGGAGCTTCAGATTCACTCAGTAGATGGCAAATGAGAATTCAATTTTTCAGTATAATTTTAGCCTTAACAAGAAAAGAGGTTGTAGCACATGAAATCTCTGAATTTGGTGAAGAGTCAGAAAAAAATAGAGGCTTAGATAAGTTTTCGGGAAGAATTCTTAAACTGTTGTCATAGAATCATTTAGACCTTTAAGATAGTTGAGTCCAACACTTTTTTCCCATCTGTTTCCTATTCAACAACTGCTCAATTCCATAAGTACCTAAAGTTAGTTGGTTTGGCAGACCTTGTCTCACTTGTCAGCATGCACTGCCCATCCTCATTCTGAACACAAAGACCTCTTTCCCACACACACAATATCTGGAACCAGAAACCTTCTCATCCCTGAAAGTACCTGACCCAGGAGTTTCAACCAGACAGCACTTCCCAGTTAGACAAGATCCCTCAGCAAATGTGGTTGCCACCACTTTCTTCTTCAAAACTAGACTGAATCAGGAAATAGCAACCACCTTTATCATTTAATGTTCTAGAACAGTCAAATATAGGAATGCCCAAAATAGACATTATTACTCTGAGTGGAGTCACAAAAGCTATGGGAGTGGTGAAGCAAACTCCAGAGGAGAAAGCCTAGACTACGTACACTCATTGAAAATGCAGTTCCATGAACTCATTAATGTAGACATTGTGCTGCAAGTGGGGGTCCCTTGCAGATTACTGGCTTGGAGGGTAGCGCACTCTCAGAAGGAAAGACACCAGAGGGGTTCAGTTCTGCCTTGCCATGTGCCACATGGATGCCTTGCCTATCAGTGCTACACAGGTAATGAAATTTTTTACTCAATTATGCAGCTGGGGGAGCTGTGTTTTTGGAAAGAGAGAAAGGGCTTGGCCATGTTGAAATGGTTTGATGATGCTTTGGAACTGAGCGCTCCTGAATTCTCATTCATTGCTTTCAGGATAGTTTTTTGTGCTTTTGATTTTAAATACCGAGTAGTTGCCACTCAGCCCTGGGCTCACCCTTCCCTTCTTTGCCACAAGTCTCTAGTTATTCTTTCTGTCCTTAGGAATATTGTGATGTTGGCGAGGGGGGGTGTTTGTTTATATGTTTCTGCACCATTTCTCCTCCCCCTCACCTGGAAAGGTTGCTAGGGATATTTGTATGAGATTTAAAGTTCTCTGCCTCTCTTCTTGCACTGTTTGATGTTTCTGAAAAAAGTACATTTCACTCCTGAGCCCAGCTGCATAGCTCTATCTTCAGATCTAGCTCTAGATCATACTTTTATTATGCAGTGGAAGCGTTATCTAATTGAGGTTATGAATTACGAGTCCTGGACTGGTGGTGCTGTTTTTAGCATAGGGAGATTGAGCAGACTCTAGGAAGTGCAAAGAGTATATTCTGCTTGTTAGGATAGTGGCATTCATTGTTCTGAAGTACGGTGGCAGGAAAACTTCTCTTTATATGAAGTGTCTTGTTAACAAGGGTATCTGCTGAACTGAGAAGAAGGAATTGACCTCAATTCAAGGAGTAAGAAGGGTTGTGAATCAAGAATCTTAATCATAATGTCCTGGAAGAAAGTAAAGAAAGACTGCAAATAGCTTGTCATAATGGATTTACATCCACAGGATAACTATGCTTTAAGAACAAGCCAAAAACCCACAAAGTAATCTTGCTCTAATTTGGAATGGGGGAAGCTGTTCAACATTAGTTTTGCTGATACCTGCACATTGTAATGTTAATGTACTTAACGTATTTAGTCATGTGGAAAAAAAAACATGGAATTGCCATTAGTACATCTCCTTAATGATTTTCTCTGCTAACTAACATAGCTGTGTTTATTTCCCTAGATAGGACACTTGCAATGTATTTTGGGAATATAAATAAAAAATGTCTGTTCACTATTCAGTTTTGCAAACCATTTCCCATGGTGATTTTTAAGTGGTGTCCCTGTCTGAAGGCTGTTTCCTGCCTGCACATTTCTAGTTCTGTCTCTTTAAAAAGGAGAAACAGCTTGTCCTATAAATATTAGAAGTCATTTCTGTTTCACTGTATACTTATTTTTTTCCTTTTCTTTTCCTTAGGCAAATAAGAAACTGAGCATGGAAAACAATAGCCTTTTAAGAGAGAATTTGCGACTAAAAGCTGAAGTTGATAGTAGATCACCCCAAAAGTATGTGAATATTTTAAAAGCTACTATTTTTTATTTATAGACTGTTTAACTGTTGTAGGCCTGTTTAACCTAAAACTTAGGACTTAGGTGAAAAATGAAACTTATAAAATAGCAGCAAGTGGGTGAGAAATGCCACTTAGAGAATTGCAGCAAGTCCACAGTGAAGGAGTATGACTTGGCTACAAGTGCTGTTCCTTTTGTTAGGTGGTCAGTATTGAAGTATTGGATTTATTCGTGGAATTCTACAGTTAAGTTGTTGTGGGGAATTTCTGAATCTGGTATATGGTCAAAGTAGAAGGTTTCTTACCAAGTGCAGATGTTCTGGTTGCTTGTGTTTGTTTTGTTCTTTCTTTTGCTGCCTTCAAGGTTTATTTTGTGGCCTTGGGCTCCTTGTGTAAGGAAGGTTCCTGATAGCTTTGTGTCTGGGCAAAATATGTAGAATTGAGCTTCTGCAGCATGAGAGCATCATTCCCAGAGCTGACATCTGTGTTTAATGCTCTGTTTTAAACAGTTAAAACACCAATGGCAGTACCCTCAAAGAGCTAAAACTTTGCCATACTCATTAGAGCTGTGTTCTGAGGTACCTCTTCTTGGGAGTACTTTGTGTAGCCATACATTTGTATTTTTAAAATTCTTTTCCTTTCTTTCATTGGTTTTCTACCTTTCTTCTCTCATTCGTTTAGATATTAAGAAGCTAATAGCAATATTGGCCAAAGGTTTATACCTTTGCTTTTGAGGTATACCAGAGCTTTTGAGGAAGGGGCTTGGGAAGCACCTGTGTAATGTGAGAAGAAAGCTCTCTGGATTTCATTCTAGATGAGCTTACTTGCCAGACTGCTTGTCACTAGAAAACAGGAAAGAAGATGCATGATCCTTGTGCAGTGGATGCATGAAAGCACTGAAGACCCCTCATGAGATAGAGCCCTGTTTAAGGCCTTGGCAATGGCTTTTATGGCAGGAAATATCTTTACCCATAAGACTCAAGAGTGAGTTGGCAAGGATGGCAAACTTAAAAAGGTAAATAGATATAACTAAATAAATCCTAGAAAAGAAGAGCTAGAAGAGACCAGATAATCTAAACTGATTTTTATTTTTTTCTGATATCAGATAAACTCCCCAGTGGAGACAATTTTCCTTTCTTCTAGCTTGTGCATGCTTTACCATGCTTGTCTAAAACAATAGCCTGTCACTTTCTGCTTTAGAAGCCCAGATATAGCCAAATGTTACTACAAATTGCATAGTGTCAGGGTCTGTCTTGCAATCCAGATACCCACTAGATTGGCCTCTCTATGTGTCTGCTAATTTTTTTTATTGCTATTTTTTTAGTCTCCTGAACAAATATCACATCCTGCCTGCCTGTTGGGAATTATCTTTGGCCCGTGCTAACTCTAGAGCTGTGCATGGGATTTAGGGCATTAATTGAATCAGGCTTAAACTGGGCTAGGAACAGTTCAAACACTTCAGGAGTTTGTATTTCTGTACCTTGATTCTGCTATATTCAGTTATGCCTTTCCTTTGAGCCCAGTGGTGTGCTACAAGAATTTAAATACATGGAAGGAAAAACTTGTCCTGAAAGAAACCCTTCATCTCATTAAATTTAGCAATTTTGGTTCATCTAGCCTATACCCATTCGTTCCTCATCACTTCTTAAAGACTGAATTTGTCCAGGTCTTCTAGATACTTTCGACTTGAGAGAAAAAGTAAACTTGTGTTTGTGTGGTTTTGCTCTGCACTCAAGAATCTCCAGTGTCTATGGTTTTCTAAAGTCATAATGCTTAGAACTGGTACTAGACTACAAGTGAAGTCTTGGTAGCACTAACTAGAGTAGAATAACTGTCTTCTACAACATCTTATATCAATATCTTGCAATACCTTTTTAGTTTTTTCGTTTTACCTGACACTTCTAGCACAATGGCCAGTACCAGTTCTGCCAAATTGCTATTTAAAAAGTTACCTTCCTACCTCATTTTGCATTTGTGCTTTTCATGTCCCCTTTCAAAGTGTGGGATTTAACCCATTTATTTGCTTTCTTCAGGTTGATGTTTTGATCATGTCAAACTCCATTCTTTCAAATCCCACGTACATCCTTTAGATGGCGAGAAGTGTCTCCTATCTTAATGTTGTTAGCAGAATTTTTAAATTAACTTTCACCCTTGTGGTCATTAGTCTGGTCAATATCCAGATCAAACCTAACATTAAGACTTTTTTAAAATATTCTTCCAGCTCTGATGGCAAACTTTGATAATATTCAAAGGGTCTTTCATCTAGGCTTCACATTTTGAACAGGGCTTGCAATAAATGGGTTTTTTAACTTGCCTATAAATCAAAATTGAAGGCATAAGCATCAGAGCCCAATACTGTCACTACAGTTAAGTTTCTGTGCAAGTACGTGTATTTGCCAGTATAGTTGTTCCTGTGTGCTTTATTCAGAAGTTATCAGAAGGTAATTTTTGGAAAAGTTTCTGAGTATATCTCTAATGTAATTTAAAATAGCTACTGGATTGGATTTTTGGAATTTAGTGTCACCACTGTTGTTTCATTTTTCATATATTCCTTAGCTTCAAATTCTCAGGTATGGATTCATGCTTAAACAAATAACTACAGTAACTAAATAAAACTGGTATCAAAGTATTTTGTAAAGGTTTTGTCAATATTCAGTGTCTGTATCCCAAGTGTAGTTCATTTTGTGCATGATGACATTGGAGTTAAATAGCACAACATAAATTGTTTCAGTGGATTTTGCTTTACAGAAGAGGGAACACTAATGGCAGGTGAATGATCCCTTTGTTACATAGACTCTACCTCTTACATCACAGGGAAAAGTATAATTAGCCTCCTTCAGTGGTCAATAAAAAACTTCCCTTTTATCATAGACTTGGATTGTTTTTTCTTTGTTCTTAGCCATTAAAACCTGCTGAAAAATGTCATATATGTCAATAAAATCAATATTTCAGCCATGTCAGGAATTTTTATACATTTTTTAAACTGATGATGCTGATTTATTGATTAGCTTTTTATTTTTTCCTCGAAACATTTTTGAGACTAGACCTTCACCAGAATACCATGCCATCATATAGTTGGGACACAGGTCTGAAAGGCAAATGAGGGTGAGTTTCTTGCTCTGATTCTTACCAAAGACCTGCATTAGTCTTCCATTTCTCAGGCAAATCAGATTCATTTGTGGTTGTTGTTCTTTCTTTAACTTTTCTTCTGATGAATTTTCAGCAACTTCCACTTTCCCGATACAGAACAAAAAAACTTCTAAAACTTAAGTTTTGCAGGACAATAAAGCCCTATTGCTTCCAGCTCTACTTGAAATAGAAAACCGTTAAGTCAATTGGCAGGGCATAGTGGATCTAAAAGCATTTTTGGCAAAGGGATGTTTGCTTTTTACCTGAAGGAAAATAGCTAGCAAGTCCATCTACTCCAGGGTAATAGTGTATTTTATGAATGGTTAGATTCAAATCGGTTTGAACCAGACTTCTAGGCTTCCTAGGAGTCTTTTCCCTAAATATTTAATTCCTTCTGCCAGTTAAAATCCCAGTCTGAAAACTATCTGTAACATGCATAAAATTGTTGCATTCTCTCTTTTCTCTGGTTTTGTGGGTTGTTTTATTGTTGCATTTAGGGAGGGAGGAGCAGTTCTTCTTCAGTTTGACTGTTTATCTTGTCTAAATTTGTGACTTCAAGTACACTGAAATCTAAACCTGTTGACTTTCCAGGTCGTTCTTTACAACATCCAATTTTTACCTAACTCAAATATTTCTGCAGATTCCAGACTCTTAAATTCAATCTGCATTTCACCGGACTTACAAATAGGCTTCTAAAAACCTGTGTCCAGGGTGCAGAGGGTAAGAACATTTGCTGTCTTCCCTGATAGGAAACTGGGCTACAGTCTCACCTCTTTGCAAGTTTGCTGGTTCAGAGGAGTGACCCTTTTTGAAGACTATCTGCAGTGTGGCCTTAAAAGTAACATAGAGGAAAGTAGCATATAGTGCTTCGAATGAACTTTGAGTTCTTGTGTCATAGCGTTAAATCCTGAGAAAGTGTCCACTTCAGGCATGAAGATCTAAACCTTAGGTAGATGGGTAAGGACATTCAGATCACACTCTGGTTTTGTGGGTTTTCCAGTAGTTCTGAAGTAATTCTTTCTAACTTTTGGTGTTTGCTGATCCTGGTGATAATCTGCTTTTCTTACATGGAAAACCAGTGATGATTCACTGATAGATGTTAAAATGCTTGGAGAGGCTTTGCATATTTGTCTAAATTCAGCCAATTCCCTGCGTGAAAGTGGAAGCTCACTTCAAAGAGTGTGCCTGACTTGTCTGTTCCCAGTGGACAGTATGTCTTGACTTTTTGTGGGTTTTGGGGTTTTTTTGTTTGCTAGGAATAGGCCCTCATCTGGTAGTAACGTTTTTTTAGTTCTGATATCTATGCAAATATGACACACTTCTAAGACAGTTGTATAAAACCTGGGATGTTGCCAAGATGTTTCTGCAGATCAGTTTTCATAGGTGATTGTCTTGGTTTGAAAGGTAGCTGCTGAGGAGAGGCAGGGCCTCCCTAGGAAATGGAGAATTCAAATCCCCTTCCAAACCTTCCAAATTACTCTAATTCAGAAAATTGAAGGCACTTTCAGGCAAAGGTATGGGGATAGGAATAACAGTTCTTTACTAGTATGTATAACAAGGCAAACAAACAACAACGACGAACGGTGATACAGAGGGCAATTGCAGAACTGGTGCAGCTGGAACATGATATCACTGAAGAACTGTAGAAACTAGTAGGTCTTTCAGCTGGTTTGTTCTCGAATTTCCTACCTTTCTTCCCATCTAACTGCAGAACCCAAGAGAAAATGTGTATCTAAATGATGGGACTGGGTTTGATTGCATGTTCTGGCATTGCCTGTATCTCAAACTGTATTAAGCCCTGAGTGTACCTTGTCATTTTCCACTTTTCACCCTTTTGTTTCGTTTGGAGGATGGATCATGCTCATGCATCCTGAACTGCAGGGTGATCCTCAGCCTGTGCCATCAGGTGATTGGAATTGGAGAGTCAAATTCTATAACACCCTTGCAGCCCCAGTCTTTGGGAAGCGGTTATACTAGTTGTTGCAGCTGCTTGCTATGCCGAAAGAGAAGAGTTTGAATGAGGTTGTGCAGTTTTAAACTCAGTCAAAGGCTCAACCAGACAGATGTGCTTCAGTTAGTGGTCACTGATGTGTAGAATAAAATCCTAAAGCTGAATTTGCAGAACTGATAAGTAAGAAGAGAAGAAAGAAACAACCAAAAAGTTTGTTCTTCAGCTTCCCAAGCAGTTTCTAAATGGACTTCTTCAGAAGCTGTCGTGGTTTAACCCTAGGCAGCAGCTAAGCCCCACACAGCCTCTCACTCACTCCTCTCTGGAAGCAGAGAAGCAGAGAAGTAAAAGTGAAAAAACACTTGGGTTAAGATAAAGACAGTTAAGTAGGGAAAGAAGAGCTGTGCTCAAGCAAAGCAAACCAAGGAATTCATTCACCACTTCCCACAGACAGACAGGTGTTCAGATGTCTCCAGGAAAGTGGGTTTCCATCTGAGCCTAGCAGTGACTTCAGGAAACAAACAGTCACTTGGAATATCCCACTTTTACTTCTTGTTTTCCCAGCTTTTTATTCTGAGTGTAATGAGTTAATGGTCTGGAATATCCCTTTAGTGTGTTGGGATCAGCTGCCCCAGCTGTGTCCCTCCCCAGCTTCTTGTGTACTCTCAGCCTCCCCACTGGTGGGTTGAGAGGCAGAAGATGCCTTGATTCTGTTTTAAGAACTGCACAGGAGCAACTAAAACATCCTTGTGTTATCAGCATTGTTTCCATTAGCTATCCAAAACAGTCCCATAGTAGCTACTCTGAAGAAAAGTAACTGTAACCCAGATAAAAGTTTGAGTACTCAAACATAACTGAGGGAGCAGTTGTGAAATATTGCAGAGGAGGGTGACTCCAGCAATGTTAGTTCTTCTTGGTCACTGTAGGTAAGAGATGACTGCAGCTTTCTGATTGGTGTCAAGTTAGAGTCATGCTGGGACAAGAAAAGGGACTCTGGCTGAGCAAAGGTCCTGAAGTACAAGCTTGAAATGTTCATCTAGATGTCCAGTGTCACTTCAGACACTATAACATATCTACTACACGTTCTTGGGGCTGGTAGCTGTGATACAGGGTCTGTAGATTCATCCTTCCAGAGTGAAACCTGGGGGCCAGAAGTCATGTAAAAGACTTCAGGTGATGTAAAATATTGCTAGGTGTCTGTGTTGAAGGATCCAAATCCCACCTGAGATGTGTTCCTGTTCACTTTATGAGTGATGATTTGTTTTTCTGGGCTTGCAGTTTTCTATAGGAAGGATGAACTTGAAATGCAGTGAGATCCAAAGTCGTAGTTTAAGTGATACAACTAAAGAACAAGACTCTAACACTCAAAAGTCTGTCCATGTGGAGTTTGGTATATGCGTGCTCTTTACCACATGTATGCTAAATACCTTAACTTCTACTGAAGAATTCATCACCTTGTTACCAAGTGGGAAATAATTCAAATACTTCAGGAAATATAATTTTTCTAGATTGTCAGGTGAAATTTAAATTTATTTTCATGTAACTGTATTTCATTCTTTTGCTATTATCATAAGACCATTTTTTTTTGGCTATAGCACAGCTTACTGTACATCTGAAGGGAAGAAAAGAAAAAAATCTCTTATGAGTGGTTTGGGGAGATGGGGAGGGTTCTGGTTTCTTTAACCAAAATATGAATGTTTTCAAACTCTCTTCTGACTTGCTAGATCAGTCACTAAAGCACCTATATCTGCAGTAATTGGCTGCCTTAAAAACCTGTGTCCTTGAAAATTTGGGAAATAAATGTATGCAAGTCTTAGAGCAGAGCAGAAAGCTCTGTAGTAGAAACTACTTTTAATGCCTAAAACTACGATTTAATGCCTAACTGCAGAAGTAACTTTGTAGGCAACCTTGTCATATGTTACATTTCTGAAAACCAAAATTCCCAAGCACATCCCTCTGCAACAATTAACATATTAGTGATGCTATTTGCCTTTGAACAACATACTGTATTTTTTTAACCTGAGGACACTTGTTATAAAAGTTACACTTGAGAATACAGTGCTTCCTCATAAGCAAATCTCAGGCTGTCACTAATGCTATTTGCATTAAATAAACATATTACACCATTCTTCCATTAAAAAGGAATTACCAGGTATGCATATAAATGTAAACATGTTTTAATTTTTATGTCAGCATGTCTGTTACAGGAGACTCCAGAAAATCTTGCTTGTTTTACAGAAGCTTTTTTCCCTTTCTCTCACTTGGCTCTTCAGTTAAACTGTATTTTGCATCATCTTTCTATCTTTTATTAAGGAGTGTAGGGTTTGCTCCTGTATGACAGTGTGAATAAGTCTGTTAGAGAAAGGCAACATAAATACTTTTGGATCACCTTAGGAAGTGGGAAAGCTCATGCTTGGGCCCTGCTTTGCTACAGTGACTCCTTCCGTATCTTAAACCAGAATCCGTGTCCCTTTAACTGAAGGAGGAAATAAGCCAAAATGTGTTGTATATAATGATGCTTCTTTCATGTAACTCCCTTACCCTGAAAATATAGTGGAAACGTTCTTGAGCTGTGATTCTGCTTTTACCTAGTTTTTCCTAGGGGACAGAGAAAGTCTTCTGTGCCTTTCTTCCTATTTTGCTCTTGTGTGTAGCTAGAGATGGACCAACTGCTATAAGCAGTTGGGAAAACTTGTTTTCCAGAGAGAAAGAAATTGAAAAATGCTCTGTCTTCTTTTTTTATGAAGATGAAGATAATTGGGTAGAGGTACTGTGGAGGTGGAGGGGTCCTTACCTCCATCAAGTCGCAGTCCAGCTAGCTTCTTTTGGGGAAAAAAGAAATCTTACTAAATATAAAACTTCTACATTGCAATTTCTTGTCTACAAGGAAGTGAGTGGCATGCACCAAAACTGTGTGAAGCTTAGGCTGATCTGTTTTAAAAAGTGGTCTGCTAGCTGTGACAGAGGTGACTTAGACTGCTGTGTAAATCTTATCCATCACTGAACCATCTACACCAAAGTCTTCAGAGTTCTTTAAATATGCAGAGCAGTTGAACAGTGAAGTACATCAGTAGATCTGGTCACAATTTTGGGGAGTTTATGATAGCCTTTATTGCTTTCCCCAGCTGTCCAGTTAATTGTATTGCAGTTGTCAGCATACAGAAGCTTCCTGCTGCTTCGGGCTCACAACTTGAAGAAGCAGAATGTGATTTGATTGTTTGCTGGAAATGCATGCATGGATCCATGGCTGTTTTGCCAGCATAGTTGCAGGCCACAGATACACCACCTTCAGATTTCACTGATCCAAGGGTTGCAGTGAGAGCATTTTGTGAAGAGGTGAGGTGGTGGAATGGGGAAAATGGAATGTAAATTCAGTGGGACTCTGAGGGAGGGACAGGCAGACAAACAAGGAAAAACTCAGACATTTCAGGCAGTGTTTGTGCTGGAAGAGTAAATATAGACCTGTGCTTTAACATGGAGCTGCAAGATGGAAAATAGAAATTCAGTGTGAGCCCACATACAGAATTGTTCTTTATTTGTGATGTAAAACCTTATTTGTCAGAGTTGTAGGGTGGCTGCAGGTTCTTCCCTCCTTTCTAATAATATCAGAACTTTAATTGTTTTTTCTTTCTGTAAATTGAAAGCCTTGGATGGAGCAGGGAATTCCCTGGTGCTTACCTGTCAGCGACAGGTTAGAATTAGTCAGGGCATACAGCTGAAACCTTCGCCTGCCCTCTGGGGAAGGTCAGTCTTGAAAGCTGGTGGAGGATGAGGGGAAGGCGAGTCCGGATCTTGGCAGTTGAAAATGTGCTTAAGCTGGAAACCCCACGAGCACACAACTTTCACAAACCACAAGCAGCAGGTTTTTGTGTTAGAGTCAAGATAGAAATCAGATTGTTCTGGTTGTAAAGCTCAGAAAAACAAGTAACTCAAAGTAAGTGGATATACCATCTGCAGGATGGGTGAGGAAAAGCTGTATATCTAACAGGAACATAATTGAAGTGGTCTATATAAGTATTTAAACTACCTCAAAGGACTAATGCAATTTCGGCATTTCATATCAGCATTTTGTTTTTGACAAGGTGACATTGTGAAAGAAATGTATTGTAAAACACTGCTGTACTGTAGGAAAATGATTGAATGTAAATATTTCAAGATGTGGACCACTGTTCAAATGTTATCATAAATCTTTGCCATTGTTTTAGGGGATAATTCTTCATGCATATTTGAGTTGAATTGATAGAACCAGCCCCTGGAAGGGTAATCTGCTTGTTATTGCCTTGCTACTGCTAATACCTTAATTTTGTCTTTTCATGTATCACCTCCACCTGTATGTTATTTATGATTATCTCAGGGTTTTTTTTTTCATAACTAGCAGAGAGCAGTTCTGACTTTTTTTTTTTCAAATTAACAGAGTGTTCAATGGCTTCTTTATGTCTTGAAATGAGCTTGAAAACCTTCACAAGAATGTCTTTTTCCAGCTTAACTTTTTCTTTCTTTTTTACTTATTGCAGGTTTGGTAGGTTTACAGTAGCTGCACTTCATTCCAAAGTGGAACAAAGTGAACGTGAAATGAACCGTCTGAAAAAGGCACTGGAAAGAAGTGATAAATACATAGAAGAAATAGAGAGTCAGCTCTTACAGCTGAAAAAGGCAGGCAAAGGAAGCCAGACAGTGAGTGCTGTTAGTGAGAGAGTGCTTTCCACAGATGGTGAAGGAGGTGAGAGCAGTGAAGATACAACATGTTTGAAAACCCAAGCTGAGGAGAAAAAGGCTTTGAATACCAGTCAAAGTCCTGACAGTCTTGAGCAGCTGACAAGTGGTGGAACTTGTTTAAGCTCTTCTAGTCAAGATGGCTTGAATAGCTCAAATACCCAGTGTGCCCCAAAGAAGGAACTATTTCCAGGATGTCACAGAGTTCTCCTGGATGAAAATAGTACAAATATGGATGCCTGCTTAGAAGACCAGTGGAATAAAATTGAGAAATGTACCCCATACAAAGATGAAGAACTTTATGATCTTCCACCACCGTGTACTCCTTTTCTGTCACTCAGCCGCCTTCAATTGAACACTCCTGATGGAAAAGAAAATGCAAGAAAACCATCAACATTCCTGAGAAAACTGAAATTTGAAGAGTTTCATGACACTTCAGATGATTGCAGCAAAGATTCTTCCGAGCACAGCACAGGCAGCTGCAATAGCAGAAAGAAGCTGAACTGTTTTACTGCAGGAAAATCAGGGGTTTGGGGCACCTGCCCAACAAATTTTGCTGCGAACTTAGATTTTGATGGATCAGAACAAAATTCAGTGGCTGGTCAGTCAGATGAGACAACAGCAAAGTCTCAAAGTGATAAAACAAGTTCTTGCTTACCTAAGAGGTTGCATACACTCTGCTCTTCCGAAATGAACCGCACGAGAACCTCCAGCGAGGCCTCCATGGATGCCGCCTACCTCGATAAAATTTCTGAGTTGGACTCAATGATGTCCGAGTCAGACAACAGCAAGAGTCCGTGCTATAATTTCAAATCCTCTGATCTTGACGGTTCCTCAAAGTCAACAGAGTGTGCTAAACTTCTGAATGGAACAGAGAAGAGTCTGGAAGAGATGAACGAGGAGCAGAGTATGAAGTGTCCAGAGCCAAGCAATCTGGTAGCTGACAGAACTGGCTGGAAACCTGCTATGTTTTCCAACCTCTCCCCATCTGACGTAGATATGAATGACCACTTTCCACTGTTTACAGGCCAAAATGATGACAAACCTCCAAACTCTTTATTTCAAAGGGACTTTTCCCCAAATGTACTGTTCAGTAACTCACAAAGGTTGTTTGAGGAACAGAAGTTTGGTTCATGTTTTTTAAAGATGCCATCTGATCTGCAAAGTCAGGTTAGTCCTCCGTGGGTGTCTTCCTTTACAGCTGAAAGGAAAAATAAAAATGTCAGTCAGTCAACCAAGAGGAAAATTCAAAACAGCCTTTCCAGTGCTAGTCCATCAAAAACCACCAAAAACTGATTCTGCTTGGAAATCAAACGAGACTCAAAGTTGTAAACCTGCAAATGTTTAATATTTACAGGTGAACTTAATTTTTAATGGCTTCCATGCAATCTGATCCCGTCGTTTTTGACTGTGTGAAAACTGAACATTTGCCTGCCTATTGCAAGCTCTTTCCCAAGGAAGAACCATTCCAGATTTTTTTCTTTGACTGGGCATTTTATTTACCTGAGGGCTTGGGAGTTTTTGATCTCTTTTCAGATACATGCTCTTCCCAATTGTGAGCACAGCTAATGGCTCCTTGACACTTCTAAATGTTCTTGTCAAATTAGTCATTTATGTAAGAGTTAGTTTTAAAGGTTACATTTCCCATTCCTAAAGATTACATTTTGTGCATGTAAGGCAGCTACTGACCATATATCCTATGGATTTGTGAAATTGCTAAAAAATAATGTCAGTTTTGCCATAAAACTTGCCTCCCAGAGGAAATGTTCCTGCTTAGACTGTTTCACTGTACTGTACTGAAACTCTTGTTTTAAGTGGGTGTAAGGTGGCAGCCCCTTTCTTTTCAGGGTCACAGCACTTCAGCTGGAAAACATCACTTTTTACACTGCAATTATGGCTTGTCTCTTTTTGAAGTTAAGCACAAATTTTAATTTAGTTCCCAAAAATCATTGTTATTCTAAATGTGTTTAGTATGCCTGTATAGACCATAAAAATGGGTTTGTATGCTAATGATTTGTTTACCTAATGTGCACTGAACATCTTACATTAATACTGTACCATTTTACATTAATACTGCATGCTTTTCTATGTGAATTGAATAAAACATGTTATAAGCACTGCAATCCTTGATGTTGCCTCAAATATTGAATTAGAAAAAAAAAAGGGGGGGAACTTTTTTCTCCTAATTTGGAAAATACGTATCTAAGTTTTGTAAAGCATAAACCTGAGCTTATTCACAAAAAAAAAAAATCTCCCTTCCTCCTCCTCGTTAGACATACTACCATTCCAGTGTCAGCATCGATACAGTTGATGGAAATGGCTTTCGGCCTCTCTGGAGGTGACTCTTCCATAAAGTATTGCATAGGTCAACATAATGTGATGGCCTGCTACAGGCAGGAGACCTAATTAAGCAGCAGAGCAAAATTGGTTTCTTTGCATTATTGTGTTTTAAGTTTTTTTTAAGGCTATATTTAATTACAAGATGCAGGGTTTTTTCTTTCTGTATAGGGCTCTGATGGCATTTCTTAGAAGCAGACGTCCCCACTTCATCAATACCTGTGATATGAAAAATCCATATGCTGCCTTTTGTCCCTTTGAAAAGAGTGATAGCCACTCGGAAAATTTCAATGGACTGGCTCATCTTGTAGAGTTAAGTTCTGTAAGCTGTTTGAAGAACTACCCGCTGTAATGTGAGCGTCATTTCTGCAACTGATGCATTCATTCTGAACTGAATCTTCTCTTTTTTGAGCTTTACCAGAAAATCATCATTCAAGCCATACATGCAAGGCTGCTTTGTGGTGACAGACAGGATGGCGTTGTGCTTGCATATACTGCTTTCAGTATACCATCTGAGTTTTTAATCTTCACAGAAAAATCTAGTTGTGCAATTTTAATATATTTTTCAGAAATTAGGGAGCTCTCAAAACCATATGGAAATTATCTGTTACTTAATTTGACAAGTTTTACTAAAAGTCAAAAAAATGCTGCCTTGTCTCTTCAACTTTTTGGGAGAAGAGACAAACACTTTAAATATCCTTTTGTGGCAGAGCAGTCACAAACACACAGTAAATGCTGTGTGTTGTGTGTTTGTTTCATTGTGGTGTGGGGGAGTGCATTTATGGGCTTCATTTTATACTCTGATTTTTCGTGTTTCACTTCCAGTTACAGAGGCATGAATACAACTGGTGTCATGCCTGAAATCAAGCTAGAATAAAGGAGTTTTTTTCATGTTACTCTTCCTTTGAGCAGGAACACCACATACAGGCTTGCTTTTCAATACAGGTGTTTTGACCATACGTGTCTTGCAGCTTGAATAGCTAGAGGAGCCAAGCCTAAAGTTAAAAAGGTTGCATTCCTCTTGGCTTAAAATTTGGTGTGATCAATACAGTATCAACTCCAAAATTTCAACTGTATGTAATGACTGAGGTTTCTCCAGGTATAAATTTCTCAGCTGTACATGGGGTTTCAGTTCTCCAGGCTGTGTTCTGTTGATGCCTTGACTAATCTCCTTCTGCACTTTATCAAGTGGCCTAAACTAGAGCTCATTGCTGTTATTTTTTATGGTAGTTACCTAGTTATATAGTAATGTAGAACTGGAATACACAAGATCTACAACTTTACTATTAGAATTTTTATTAAGACAATAGACATTTCCAAGTGATGTACAGATGAGATCTGTGATGTCGAATGATATTTAATAGTTCATAAAATTTTTACTTCAGCTAGTAATACCTACTGTACTAAATACAAGGCAATTTGCAGATTTTAACACATGAGAATGCTCTCCAGGACTGTAAGTAGCTCAGGAAAGTGAGTTTGCTACCAGCCAAAGTTTGTTGTTAGTGAAATCTTTTGCGTTATTTTTAAGAGCAGGAGTGTCAAGGTCAAGTTTTTACTTAGTTGTTCTGATTTACCTACACAAAGTCTGGCAGGTGACCTGCTAATCTGCCATTCCCTATAGGCCTTGTGAGAGTCCATTTCTGCTTGGTATTGCTTCCTTGGGTGAGGGGCTACCAAAATAGTTCTGCCTACAAGCACCAGATACTGATTTGGGCTGTGTTTGGTTTTAAATGTGCTCTGTTGTCTCTCCTTGAAGAAGCTTTAAAAAGGGGGCAAGGGGGACAAAGCACAGTTTCTGTAGGACGTACAAGGTGTGCTAACTTGGTCTCTCATCCTTCAACCTTCATTTCTCACCTGTTTCCCTCACCCAATAGTACCCTTTCAAGGCAGTTTAAACTGAGTCTGATCCTAATTCTTGCTCAGCATCCAAGTCATGCTTCTGACTCCCAGCAACTGTAGGCTTGAACTATAGTCCTTACACACCACTTTTGTGCTGTGGTTATGGTTAAAGTTTTGCAAACTGGACACTCCTTCTTTGCTGTTTTTGGAACAAGAGCATCCTCATGTAAATGGACTAAGGCTTTTACACTTCTTCCTTCCCAGGTTTGGACCAGCTCTGAGGTAACACAACATGGGAGTTCGTGGTTATTCCAAAGCTTGCCCCTCTGGCTACTAATCCAGCTCCAGCCCTTCCTGTGCCTTGATCCCTCGCAGCAGTGCTCTCCAGCTGTGACAAGCCACCTGCTTGTCAGGCCTGGCCTAAAGGGGTGGCCTGGCTACTCTGCCTTTGTGGCCCAGCATTGAGTTACTGCCTCAGTGTCCCTCAGCCCTAACAGGAAAAGCCATCTTCATTAGCTGAAGGGTGGAGGGAAAAGCACGGCTGGCATAGGGGAAAGCTTGTGTGTGCTTTTGACAGCTGTGAATGTAGTGAGAGAGAGCAGGAGGGTGAAACTGGGATGTAGAACAAATGGAGTTGAGTGTTCCTGGTTTTTTCAGCTTTTCGCAGTAAAAAAGCATTATCTCCTCCCTAAAGCTCTTACAGGCTGTGTGGGTGCTGGTTTTCAGGGAAGCTAGGAAGAGAAGTATCCCAGCTACTCCTACATGATGCTCCTGGAGCCATCGGGTGCCCGTTCCAAGCCAGCAGAAAGTGGCGGGGGAACCCAGGGACGGGATGAGAAGAGTCCCTGGTCCCTTTCCCGAGTCATTCTCCCCTTGGTAGCATGCCTGGGAAAGCAGTGCGGACTAGCTACAGGGCTGGGCGGCTCCGCGGCCACCCGGATCTCACAGAAAACGTTGTCGGGGGTGCTTTTTGTCCTGGCCGCCTTAGAGCTGTCTCCAGATTTTGGGGAGGGAAGTGTTGGCGCTGGCTGCCAGCCAGGAAAGCGGCACGGAGCCCCTACGCCCTGCCTTAGAGGGTGTCGTGGGGATGTGCCTGCCCCATCCCTTCCCGCCCGGGGCTCGACCTTCACCTGCTCAGCCAGGATTACGGTCCCCAGCTCGGAAAAAAGGCCGGGGGAGGCCGAGGTGTCCCCTGTCCGTGGGCCGCGGGCTCGCTGCTCCCCCGGGTGCTGTCCTCCCCGGGCTCCCCCGCCCCACACAAACCCTCATTGCGGATTTTTTTTTTTTTTTCCACCTTCACTGTTAACAAAACGCGGTGATTAAGACTCGAAACTAACAAAGAGTTTTTCTTCCACCTTAACCTTGCACACAATCCTTTAACAAATTAATTAATCCTAATGAATTAACACTTCATTTATTTAAACGCGCTACAGTTCATGAATTAAATTTTCATGCAGTGATTAAAGGCTGTTAAAATATGCATGATTTCGTTAAAATTTTATAATAAATCAGGGCAATGTGTTACATGACAAGGCAACTACTTCCCAGCCCCTCGGAAGGTGCTTTGATTGGCGCGGGGGGGCGGGAGGAGCCGAGCGCTCCGCTCTCCGTTTGGGCGGCCGAGCGGACCCCGCAGCGCGGTGAGACGCGGCTGCCCACCGACCCCTGCCCCCTCGGAGCGCTCTTCGTGCCTCTCTCGGGAGGCTGAAAGCTGCGTTTTCCGGCCACCCCATCGAAACGTGGCGTCCGTGCAGCGCCAGCGATCGCGGCCGCGGGTGATAGCCAGCAGCCGGCTTGCGCACGGAGCGGGGCTGAAGGGAGCAGGCTCTGGGATGTTTTGCGGGAGGGGCTTCTCGGTGTGCTTTTGAATTCCTCCGCATCGTTTGAAAGAAAGCGCGAGAAACTTTATTGCCAACAGGACCCGTAGTGTTTACCGCCGGACCTCTGCCTAGCTGCTCCGGTCTCCCTCCTTTGCCGAAAGGGGACGTTCTGAACTACCTTGGGACTTAAATCACCATCAAGCGTTTCAATTTTTAATATGACAACATTCTACACTTTGGCTGCAAAAGCAATTATTGCGGCTTGCACATCAGTAATTAGCAGGTCTTTGCTGATGTAAGGAAAGTCCTCATTAGGACAAGGAAATACTTTTTGTGCATTCACCCAAAGGGTTGTTTTGTTGTGGGGTTTGTGGTTTTTTTGTTGTATTTTTTTTTTCTTCTGAAGGTTAATTTTGATCATTTAAAGAAAAAAAATAGCTTTTACTTTAAATGGGATATTGACTTCTTGTGAACTTCACCAAATAACACATGTACTGTAGGTTTTGTCTCAGTGCTCCCAGTGACACTCAGGGTAGGACAAATACCGCGACTACCAAGTGTAAAACTAACATTTACTGAAATGAAAATATCCAGAGGATTTAGAGTGAGCGGTGAGGTCCACATTAGCTATTTTTTTTTAAGTCGGGATATATAGCAAACTATGATCAGACGTTAATGGTTAATATCATAAGCTTTAGAATATTCACCTTTGGGGAATCCTAAAAAGAGAAATCAAATACAATGGGTTACAGTAATTAATTTATAAATCGTTTCACTGTGGGAATAAGGGGTTACTTTATTGCTTTCTCGAGATAGGCAGTTCAGTCAATTAAGGAATTCTGCCTGATATTTGCATTTGAAGCCGGAGAAAACTACGGGAGACAAGTAAATATATATGTATATGTGCCTCCCTTGCTTTATTGAGCATCTCTGGCCATAAACGTAGGGCTACAGGATGGTCGTGTTGCCAATGGACTCGCTCCTCAAAGCCTGCGAGTTTATTGCCATCAGTATTCATGAGGCTGGACGTACCCACGAGGAATAGAAATAACAGCGAACATTAAAATAAAATCTATTACCAGGCCCGCGCGATTCTGAGCCTGGCTCACGCCGTCTGCCCGGGGAGCTGGCAGTGTGTGGCCAGAGAGGGGGGTCACCGGGGGCTGGTGACAAGGGGTGCTGGTCCCCGGCGGGCCCCGGGCAACCCCCTCGGGCACCAACCCCTGCACTCGCTGCGGCCAAGCAAAGCAGCAGGGCAGCGGCGGCGCCGGGACCGGCTACAGCACCTCAGCAGCGGAGTTACGGTCAGGCTGCAATTTTTAGCGTTGCTTTAAAAGTTAGCTTAAAGTTGGCGCTTTAGCTCTTAAAAAAAAAAAAAAAAAAAAAAAAAAAAAAAAAAAAAAAAAAAGGTTTTCCTCCGGGACTTGACAAGTGACAGACCGAGCGGTGCTTCACAAAACCCCCTCTTGTCCTTCCCCTTCCCTCTCCTGAAAGATCAGACAGAGGGAAGACTTGGCGGCAGCTCCCTAAGGAGGCATCTGCCTCCGGGGAAGCAGGGGGAGCGGGCGGCAGCGCCCCAGGAGCCGGCAGCAGCCCTTCTCCTCCCCGGGGTCGGGGCAGGCAGGCTCCGCTCCCTCGCACGCCGTCACCCCCGTCCCTCGAGCAGCCACATCCCGGGCGGTTTCAGTGATGGAGCGAGGAGCCCCTGGCAGGGGGTGTGTCTCCAGCCGGGCGGGACTGCTTCCCCCCCGAGCAGAATCCACAGGATGCATATAGCAAGCTGCAGAGACGGCGTGCCCACCCCCATCCCAGCGTTCAGAAGACACCTTGGAGTTGGGACGTTTAGAATTCCTAAAGATCCTCACCTCCTCAGCCTCCGGCTAAGCGCGGGGGCGGAGGTGGGAGAAGGGCTGAATTCTCTGCCCCTCTGGCCTAAAAATAAGAAAAGCCCAGTGAACAGAAGGGGTCATTTAAAAAGTACTAGTGGGGGTTGGTGTTCCTCCAGCCAAGGAGAAGGTCTCGCCCAGCGGCACCTGCCACAGCCCTATGTTCCCGTTCCTCTGGTGGCTGTCTGCCCTGGCTGCCTGCACTCCCTGCCTGCCCTCGCTGTCCCGACCCAGCCCGTGCCAGCCCAGAAGTTAGAGACCCGGCCGCAGAGGCACAGCAAGTGCCCGGTGGCATGTGGGCAAGAAGGCAGGTCACTCCTTAGCCTAGAAACCCTCTACTCGGCCGCCTTTGCCTCCGCTTGTACAATTTTCCCTTCTCTCTGCGTTTTCCTTCAGGAAACCTGATGAACTTGGCCTGACAGCCTCCTAAAGATCGAGGTTCGCGCAGAGGCACGCTGATAAACACTCATGCATCCCAAATGGAGCAGCGTCCCACGCCGTCCTCCACGGGACGAGGACATGATCCTGGCAATCCGCCTCCCTGCCCCGCCGGGCTCAGCTCAGGAGCACCGCGGCTCTGGGCTGGATCTCGCCATGGTGGGGAGCGGCAGCCTGCTCGGCTCGGGCCTTGCTCCTGGAGCTGGGCGCTTTTCAGCAACTTTGGCGAAAAATCGTGATGTCTCCCACTTCCTTACTCCTCCTCATCCCTTTCCCAGAGGGGTTTTCCTTTACAATGGGTGGTAGCTGAAAAGTAGCTAGAACAAGTCATGGTTAAAAAAAAAAAAAAAAAAAAAAAAAGTCAATAAATGCACATAAAGTATGATTTGTGGATTCTGATACAATGATTTCGATAAATAAGGATAGCCCAATCCCAGTTTCAAGTTCACCCGCTTCAGAGATGAAGTTGCATTTCGTCACCCCAGGGGACACGGTAATGGATGGAGACCTGGCTCCCTCTCTCACAAGTAATTGGCAGACGCTCCCTCCTTCCTCCTGGACTGGCTAGGGAGCTAGGGAAAGGCTTATGAAGACAAATGTGACTTCACTTGGGGTTGTGGTGTGTGCTGTTGTGTGCGCGTGTGTTTTCCTTCGTGACCTTTCGGCTGTGTTTATGCGCATAAATAAGAGGCGTTCAAGAGAAACAGAACAATTCCGATGTTGGAATCCCAGGCTGTCACATCCCTGATCCGAACACCCCGCTGCCTCTCCCCGCTGCCTGCTTGCCTGCAGCCCTGCTGAAACAAACAAGGCAGCATCTGATCGGCCACCGAGGGACGGCTCCAGCGTGCCCCAAGGGACAGGATTCACCTTGGGCCGTTCGCTAAGGATTCGTGCTTATCCCACAGGGACACTAGCAGATTCGCACCTGCCATAGTTTTGCTTCCGATATCATAAGCAACTACAAGAAAAAATAGAATCTACTCTAAAACGGGACAGAAATCCCGAATCACTCGTAATACCAACGGTGTCACTTGTTAAATGTTTGATTCAAAGGCAAAAGTATTCTAAGGATAAACCACAGAAAAGGGAGGGAGGGAGGGAGGAAGGAAGGAAGGAAGGAAGGAAGGAAGGAAGGAAGGAAGGAAGGAAAGGAAGAGGAAGGAAGGAAGGAAGGAGAGAGAGAGAGAGAGAAGAGAGAAGAGAGAAAGAGAGAAAGAGAGAAAGAGAGAAAGAGAGAAAGAGAGAAAGAGAGAAAGAGAGAAAGAGAGAAAGAGAGAAAGAGAGAAAGAGAGAAAGAGAGAAAGAGAGAAAGAGAGAAAGAGAGAAAGAGAAGAAAGAAAGAAAGAAGAAAGAAAGAAAGAAAGAAAGAAAGAAAGAAAGAAAGAAAGAAAGAAAGAAAGAAAGAAAGAAAGAAAGAAAGAAAGAAAGAAAGAAAGAAAGAAAGAAAGAAAGAAAGAAAGAGTGAGTTTTCTGCTTCAGGCCACGTCAGTGCAACTTGGGTTTCCCACGGAGCAGGAGTTGGGGCTGGGCAGCAGGAGGAGATGCAGAGTCTCACCTCGGCCGCGCTGCCCGTGCAGAGCGCACACGCACACACACGCCCCGCGTGGGCGCAGCGGCTGTCACCCGCGGCGCCTGGCACAGCAATACGTGCAATAAAACTACACGGGGTGGGGGAAAATTAAATTACGGGGAAAACAATAGCCTCTGAGCGGTTCAAACAAATGTCTGCCGCCGCCGGTCTTCTCCAAGGAGCCGGCAGGAGCGGGGAGCGGCCGGAGGACGCCCCTTTCCTTGGCAGAGCTCCGCTGCGCGGAGGGGCAGCGCACCTTTGTGCTTGGGTGCAGAGAGTCGGGCCGGTTCCCCGGGCCGCTCCGAAGGCAGGGAAGGGGCGCCCAGCCCCGCACCCCGCCCATCCCCGCCCCATCGGGGCGCCCCGGGCCGCGCTGGCGGCCGCGCAGCGCGCACGTGTGGCAGCCACAGGTGCCGCAGCCGCCCGGTGCTCGGTGCCGCTCGCTATAAGAGCGGCCCCGCCGCCGCCGCCCCGGCGAGACGGGCGAGGGCTGCGGGAGATGCAACAAGGCGTGGGGAGGCAAGGACCGGGGGCGGCGGGAGGAAAAGGAGGAGGAGGAGGAAAAGAAGGAGGAGGAGGAGGAGGAGGAGGAAGGGGGGGAGACAGCTGATGTCTGTCAAAGCCGGAGCCGCCGCGCTCTCGCGAGAGCCCGCCCGGCGGTAGCCACGGGATGCGGGGCTCAGGTGCGGGCAGAGCGCAGCGCAGCGCGCCCGGCGCCGGGCAGCGGCAGGCAGAGAACTGAGTGAGGGAGGGAGCGAGGGAGACGGCGGGGGCCGGAGGGAGCCTTGCCGCCCGCTCGCCTACCCAGCCCAGCCTCGGCCACCGCGGCAGCGGCGGCGGCGGGGGCAGGGTCCGCTGCGGCACCGCCGCCACCACCGGCTCCGCCACCGCCACCCGCCGCTGTCGGCGGCTTCCCCCGGCGGGAGGAGAGAGCCCGGAGAGCACTTTTCCCCCGACTTTAGGAGTGTTTGTGGATTTACATGCCAAGCCTTCAAGATGATGTCCATGAACAGCAAACAGCCTCATTTTGCCATGCATCCCACCCTACCTGAGCACAAATACCCCTCTCTACACTCCAGCTCGGAAGCAATAAGAAGAGCATGTCTACCAACTCCACCGGTAAGGGACAGACAGCTGCAGCTCTCTTCTTTCTTTCTCTCCCTTACACGCACACACTTTTCTTTCTTCTCTCTCTCTCTCTCTTTTCTGTATACTGCATGTATGTGTATGTGCATTAATAAAAAAACCGCTGCGAGGCACATTTTGACAAGCGGCGCTTAATGTTTTTTTCATGTCTTCCTCTGCAATCATCTGAGCGCCTGTGATCTTTTTTGAAAGCGGTGTTCACACGAGTCTCCGACTTCATCCACTTTCTGTATTAATTTTTATGACTCGGCCTCTGAAAAGGAATGCGTTTTATGTGCTCTTGTGTTTGACACAATTCCCCAGCTAGAGTTACAGATCCATTTCTTCTCCTCCTTTCTCTTCTCCTTTCGTCCCATTCCTCCCCCCTTTTAATTTATTAATTTATTTGTTCCCTTCATTCCTTCCTTCTCTCCTTTTCCAATTCCCCCTTGCCTCCTTACCTTTCTACTCTTTGCTTCTTTTCCTGTTTTCCTCCCTCTTCTCGCTTCTTCCCCCTCCCATCCCCCCATTATTCTACCCCATCCCCCTGTTTACCCTCACTTCCCCGGGCTGTCGCCTCGCTCCCCCCCGATCCCGTACTCCCTTACACGCTGATCCTACCGCCGGCTCCTCGGCCGTCACCCCAACTTCGCCCACCTCTCTCTCCCGTCCCTCGACTTTCCCCCTCCTTTTCCACGGCGCTCCCGCAAACCCCACGCTCTCCGCCGCCCGTCCCCTTCCCCCTCCGCACTTTGCCCTCTCTCTGCCCCCTCGCCCTCCTCTCCCCGCACCCCGCTCTGTTTTGTGTCTCCCGCAGCTGCAGAGCAATATCTTCGCCAGCCTCGATGAGACCCTGCTGGCGCGGGCCGAGGCTCTGGCCGCCGTCGACATCGCCGTCTCGCAGGGCAAGAGCCACCCGTTCAAGCCCGACGCCACGTACCACACCATGAACAGCGTGCCCTGCACCTCCACCTCCACCGTGCCCCTGGCGCATCACCACCACCACCACCACCACCATCACCAGGCGCTGGAGCCCGGCGACCTCCTCGACCACATCACCTCCCCCTCCCTGGCGCTCATGCCCGGCGGAGGCGGCGGCGGAGGCGGCGGCGGCGGCGGCCACGACGGGGCGGGCGGCGGCGGCGGCGGGGCCGGCGGCGGCGGGGGCGGCGGCGGCAGCGGCGGGGGCGGCGGCGGCCTCATCTCCACTTCGGCCCACCCGCACTCGCACATGCACGGCCTGGGCCACCTCTCGCACCCGGCCGCCATGAACATGCCGTCGGGGCTGCCGCACCCGGGGCTGGTGGCCGCGCACCACGGCGCCGCGGGGCAGGTGGCCTCGGCGGCGGCGGTGGTGGGGGCGGCCGGCCTGGCCTCCATCTGCGACTCGGACACGGACCCGCGAGAGCTGGAGGCCTTCGCCGAGCGCTTCAAGCAGCGCCGCATCAAGCTGGGGGTGACCCAGGCCGACGTGGGCTCGGCGCTGGCCAACCTGAAGATCCCGGGCGTGGGCTCCCTCAGCCAGAGCACCATCTGCCGCTTCGAGTCCCTCACCCT
The DNA here is from genome assembly GCA_017589585.1 of Phylloscopus whistleri. Classification (NCBI taxonomy): domain Eukaryota; kingdom Metazoa; phylum Chordata; class Aves; order Passeriformes; family Phylloscopidae; genus Phylloscopus; species Phylloscopus whistleri. Next base: position 2,043,061 of record JADMLD010001396.1, read on the forward strand.
CTCCCACAACAACATGATCGCCCTCAAGCCCATCCTGCAGGCCTGGCTGGAGGAGGCCGAGGGCGCCCAGCGGGAAAAAATGAACAAGCCCGAGCTCTTCAACGGGGGCGAGAAGAAGCGCAAGCGGACTTCCATCGCCGCCCCGGAGAAGCGCTCGCTGGAGGCGTACTTCGCCGTCCAGCCCCGGCCCTCCTCCGAGAAGATCGCCGCCATCGCCGAGAAATTGGACCTCAAAAAGAACGTGGTGCGGGTTTGGTTTTGCAACCAGAGACAGAAGCAGAAACGGATGAAATTTTCCGCCACCTACTAGGGGCGGGCGGGAGGGACGGCCCCGGCACCGGGGGCACCGGGGGGGCCGGGCCGGGGCCGCGGGGGACGCCCACGCACCGCCACCGTCGCCTGAGACGCCGCGGGAGGCTCCTGGGGACCAAGGGACGATGTAGAAATTAAACGCGAACTACTCGGGGAGAGGGGGGGCGTGCGTGTGGGGGGGTGCGCTATCAATTATTAAAACAAAAAAGACACCGGGACACCAACGAGAAGAAGGAGGAGAGAGGAGGTAAAAACGCTCTAGAAGCCCAGGGGGGTCACTTCTGCGGCCCTCTCCCTTCTCTGCCCCCCCCCCCCCCACCCCCCGACAGAAAGCGGGAGAAAGAGCAACTTAAAGCGTAAACACACACAGACACACACCAATAAATACCGTGACAGCAACAGCCACAAACCGAGAAACCTAAGTCACAACTTTCCGAAGGAAAACAAAACCGACCAACAAACCCGGAAGGCGAAACTGTCGGTGATGATGATGCTACGTTTGGTTTGGGTCTCTTTTCATTACTTTCTGCTTTTCTTTCTTTTCCCTGGCTTAGGAATGAATGAGGACAGCGGTGGTTTGGTGCGGGGGAACTTTTTCTTTGGTTGGCTTGGGTTTGGGGTTTTTTGTTTGTTTGTTTTGATCTTTATTTATTTTTTTTTTTCTGTTGCTGTTTTTTATTTTCCCTCCAACGCGGTTTTGCGCGAGGCTTTGGTGATGGATCTTGTCTGTGCCGGGGAACGGTGAGAGCGGGGCAAGGACCAGGAGCCGGGGAGCAGCCCCCCTAGCTGGGGAGCAGTCCCTTTCCTCTCCGTTGTTGCCTCAATAATAATAGCTAGCTCAAGGAAAACAAGAGAAAAACAAGTTTCTCCACAACCCCTTTGTCTCTCCTCCCTCGCCTGCGTGGTTTGCGTTTCCAGCTGTGTCCAAAGACAGGTCCCTGTCTCTGCAGAGATGCATCTGGAGGCAGATGCCAAACCTGCCAGAGCGGGGATGCTCTCCAAAAGATTATGTTCAGACTCATTAAGGCTCGTGGTTAACTATGTTCCTTCTCCTCCCTCCCTCCCTCCCCGCTGCTCCCAACCGTGTGCCCCCCGGCATCCCCACCAAATCTGCTGGATTTAGGTTCAGGTCCTCCCTTGGTTTCCTCCAAGGGCTGGAGGTTATTGCAGCCGGTAGGCAAAAGAAATCACGGCTTTGAAATGACATTTGTTTCTGAGGGGTGTGCATGTTGGGAACAAACACACGACAAAAAAAAAAAAAAAAAACCACAAAAAACACTTGAGCTTAAAAGTCGTTTATTGTACATCATAAAGGTTATGTGGAGGAAGGCTTTGGGGAGGGGTGTGTGGGGTTCAGTTTGCACTATCACAGTCTCCTGGATTGGAAGCGGTGATGTTATTCTGTAATAACGATGCTGGTATTGCTAATAATCGTCAAGGTGCGTTACACGTCTCGCGGATGGAAAACAAACAAAATTATCAGGGCTTGTTAGGTAAAAAGGGGAACGACGTGCAGAAGCCATCTCTGACTCTGTCTATTGCCGAGAGACTGCTGAGGCTTTAAAAAAAAAATCTGAAAAGAAAATACCATTCCGTTTAAATCAAAACAATCAATAGACTGAAATTATGCATGACATGACCTGGAAAAAAAAGAAAAGAAAAGAAATAAAAGAAAAAAATAGAAAAAAAAAAGATAAGGAAAAGAAAAAAAAAGAAAAGAGGGAAAAAAGGCATGGATAGATCCGTGATAAAGTCTCGATATTATTTATTTATCTATTTATTTATTTATCTATTTATTTTATTATTAATATTATTATTATTTTGTGTATCATTGTTTGCAGCGCAAACATTCTATGCATTTTGAAACTGAGCACTAAATAGACTAGCTTCTGGTAGAATCTTTTGTGGATGGTGTAATTTCACAGTTTAACTGCCTGTTTTCACCGAAAACACAAACGTTCTTGTCACGTTCTTGTATTTAGATTTAAAAGAGGAAAAAAAAAGAAAAAAAAAAGGGAAAAAAAGATAAGAAAGACGATTGTAAATATTTTCTTTAATGCACAAACAACAACAACAAAAAAGGTTACAAACTGCAACCACGTGTGGATCCTGATATGTCTCACTGAATAATCTACCTGTCCATGTATGTTTGCTGAGCTTTCTCCTTGGTTGTGTCTTTATTACTTTAATTTCTATCAGAAATATTTCTGTACGCCAAAATACAACAGGGAGATGTGTCCCAGCATACTTACAAATAAAACAAATGTAAAACCAGAATACTTACTATTATCATTATTGGGTGCATTTAAAAAAAAAAAAAAAAAGAAAAATATTTCCACGGCTAGTAAATTCAAGGTATGGCCGTTAGACGATAAGACTAATTCTACCAAAAAGAAAATAGTGAGAGATGTATTTTTCTGCTAAATCCAGAAATCATTACTTTGAGATAGCTCTTATGTGAAAATCGGTGCTCTGAATAAAATTAACTATATATTAGCTGCGTGTGTTTCTTGAAGTTTATTCTATAACTGCAGAATATAAATCAAAGTAAAATTTTAAGAAGGACTTCTGAAGTATTTCTTTTCAGTGTGCTGGAAAGGATTATGCACCTACAAAATATGTATAAAGAAGAAAAGCTTGGGTGGTTTCAGGTTTATATGTTGTTCTGACTGGCCTAATTGCACTTAATTATGTAACAAGATACTTTATTTTTATTTTGGGTTAATAAATATGAGAATCCTAAACTGATCTCTCCTTATGTTGTGAATGCAATTGTTCATTAGGAACGTATAGGATGCCACCTACTGCTTCAAGTGATCAAAGAGCCTCTTTCTATTTTCTGATGACCTGTGACTAGATCAGATGCCAAATGTAAAAAGTTACTTAATAGCTGGGATTGTTTCTTCTGTAGACATATTTTAGCCAAATCTTTTTAATTTTGCCGGTAAATCTGTGAACCAAGACACGTGATGTTCAGAAAAGAATAATACGTTCAAAAAAGCTGTGATTTTAAACAACTGTTGATGTTAAAAAATAAGCACTAAAGGTATTTTTAAAAAAACATAGATCTCATCCACCGGAAATTGACTTGTTTCTGTTGTTATTAACTTGAAATGTCATCAGAATTTTTAATAAATGCATTTGTAAAAATATTATTTTATAGAAAAGTATTACCGGATATCATTTTTTGGAGAGTCAGGAATGAACAAATAAAAATAATTACAAATGTTGGCTTTTCTTTTTCATCTGCCCCAAACGATGGAAATGTTGAAGGCGATACCACATTTGTATCATTCAGTAATGACCGATGTATGTATTGAAAAGTTGAGGAGTTTGTTTTGTAATAAGTACAATCCTTATCGAGTACAAAGAAAAAAAGGTATGTTAATAAAACAGATGGTGAAAATAAAAGCTTTGCAGAGTTTCCTATTTTTCATGGTAGGAAACTGTGCAAAACCAAAACGTCCTGCTTTCTGTCAGATGAATCTGAATAGTCTGTAAAACCACAAAATTCTCGTGAGGCCTTTTTAATAAATGCCTCATTAAAAATATTGAAAGAAAAAATCAAGTGAGGGAGAGAAAGAGGGAAAGAAGGAAAGAGAGAGAGAGAAAGAAAAGAAAAGGAAAAAAAAAAGGAAAAGAAAAAGAAAGAGAGAAAGAAAGAGAGAGAGGAAAAAAAGGAAAAGAAAAAGAGAGAAAGAAAGAGAAAGAGAGAGAAGGAGAGAAAGAGAGAGAGGAAGAGAGAGAGAGAGAGAGAGAGAGAGAGAGAGAGAAAGAAAGAAAGAAAGAAAGAAAGAAAGAAAGAAAGAAAGAAAGAAAGAAAGAAAGAAAGAAAGAAAGAGAAAGAAAGAAAGTTAGTTTATAAGGTTTAACCTAAGAACTGTTAAAACTTTTCCATCAGAGGAAAAAAGTAAAAGATGAAAAGGCAGAACATGTGCTCGCGTTTATTCCCCAACAGTACGCAGCTTCTCGCACAGAGCAGAGCCATTTGTGACCAAAGGACACAGATATTTCCCCCACTCCCCATGTGCCAGGGGCCAAGGCTGCTGCCGAGTGGCGGCTCTGGCTCCTGCGCTCCAGCCTGTGCCCCTTGCCGATGAAGGTTTCGGTGCTGACATCCCCTGAATGGCCTTTTTTCTCCACAACCGAGGTGTCTCGCCTCTTTCCTAGTGTGTTTTTCCAGTCCTAAGTCTGCTAGGCACGGTTTGGCTCCCGGAATTTCTGCCTAACATTTGCTCTCCGCTTGCTTTCAACTTAGATTAGGCCATCATAAGTGAGTAACAGACACCCACTGCCACGGTCGTATTGATTTTTACTCTCCTGTGTTATTAAGACTAATTCGGTCCTGGTTCAACAAGTAAAAAGGCTCCCCAGAAGGAGAATGAAGTGTCCTACAGCACTGACTTTATGGTTTATGTGCCTCCCTCCCCGCCTCCCCGTGTTCCCCCTTTCCTCCGAAGAGAAATAGATTTGTCGAAAGATAATTATTTTAACTCTGACGGACTCGAGCGCATAAAGCTTGATAGCGCCGGTGGTGCCCTGTGTTATTCTGGCATTTCCCAAACGATTTTAAATCCCTCCAGTTATTTATATCTCGCTTTCCAGCCTGCGCTATTTTTTTTTTTTTTTAAGCTTTATTATATTTACCTGCTGATTCCAAAGCGGAGGCAAAGCCTAATTGATTTTTAAAAGATCAGCAGCAGAATTCCAACCCGCTTGGGAACCTGTTTCCACCTGGCAGCCGAGGGTCTGATTATCGGTAATTATGTTATTTAAGAGTTGATGAAATGGCGGGGCGCGGCGCCGCCCGGGCCCCTTCCCCAGCCGGGGCGCGGAGCGGACCCGCGCGGGGAGCGGGGGCGCGGCGGGGCCGCCGCCATCACGTGCGCCCGGCAAACACAATTACGGGGCCGCCGTTAATAATTCATGGGCTGAGATTTGGAAAATTAATAAAATGAATTATAACAAGAGGCTAATTAAAAACTTTAGTAATTGTTGTCAAGACAGCTTGATGGGAGGCGTGCTGCACCACTCTCCACTCTCCCCCCCCCCAAGCCCCCCCTTTCGCTTCCTTCCCCCTTCCGCTTTTGGAAAGCTTTTTTTTTTTTTTTTTTTTTTTTTTTTTTTTTTTTTTTTTTCCTCCTTTGCAACCTCCTCGCACCTGAAGGAGGCTCGGTTTGGGAGAAAAGCAGTGGATGAATATATAGGTCAGCTGAATATATAGGTCCCAGAGATGAGACCGAGGTGGTAAAACTGCAAGCAAGTCTCTTCGCATCGTAGCGAGATAGATAGGCAGGCGGCGAGTGGGTGGGTGCGCGGATGGATGAATGAAACCCAGGGCTCAAAAGTTAATTTAAAATAAGATGTCACATATAAATCTTTGAAGAAGCAGCCGTAGCAGAAAGAGCGCCTGCACCGGAGGGCCGGCGGGGCACGGGCAGCGGCCGGGGGCGGGCAGGGCCGGGCAGGGCAGGGCAGGCAGCGCCCGCGGGCACAGGCGCGTACTTTCCGCCTTCTCTTCCGCACCAGCCATGGCAGAGCAGGCGGTGCGGGGCCCCCGCTGCGCCTCCCGCTCCGCGGGGGGCGGAGGCGCCGCGGGATGCTCGCCCTCCCCCGCCGAGTCCCTTTCCGCCTGCTGGTTTAAGATGCAACTTCGAGGCGCACTCAGCGCGGTGTTCCCGCGGGCAGAGGGGGCCGGGGAGCCCGGGCTCTGCACGGCTGCGGATTTATGGCCGTGTCGCCAGCCGAGCCCTGCTCGGGAGCTCGCCGTGGCTGGTCGTCCAGGGACAGCTGTACATGCAAAATCTGCTTCCCAAATTGGAGTCACAGCTCCTCTGGGAAAGCAGGCGTCCTCCTTTGAACCGCTTTTTAACTCCTTCAGCCTACTTACCTAAGCGTACCAAAGCATCTCTAACTCTGGGGAGAAAGTGGTTAAACCCTTCTTTTTGTTAGAATATAAAATTAAAATTTATCAGGCAGTCGGGAGGTAGGGGAAATTACTTTTAAAAATGATGTCTTAAGAAGTTAATCACTCTAAAGGCTATATTTAAAGTATTTAAAAGGCTTTATATAAAAATTAATATTTTTTTAAGACACACTCGGCCCTGGTATCTTGAAGATAGATGCTAACTTCTCACTAATTTCCACAAGCGAGCCATAAAAGACTCCAAAGCGACTCCTTGGGTGAGAGTGCCGGCCGACGCTGCCGCTCGCACGGGCTGTAGCTCGGGGCGGGTGCCGGTGCGGGGACAATCCGCCCCGAGCCCGGGTCCGGCGGCGGAGCAGACAGACGGCTCGTACTGCAAACACCGGCGTGCGGAGAGGGATTTCCATCCCTTGCCCGCGTCAAAGAAATTTAAAATTGTGAGGCAAAGCTAAAAGACGTAAGATCTGCGTGTATGCTTTTGGTTTGATTTTGTTGTTGTTGTTGTTGTTGCTTTTTTACTTTATTTTATAAAGGGTGTTCCGTGACAAGAAGATAGCATGTCAACATGAACACATCTTTTTTACGGGCTGTGCGGAAAGGAGACGAGGCGCCGATATACATAACTTAGCCCTTGATTATGGTCATTATATAAACCGAATTACTAACAAAAGTTTGTTCGGTAACTAATTACAGCTCACTAAATCTCTGCCTCTCTTCACTTCAGCATAATGTATACAAACTTTTGTACACGCGGATCAGAATAAAACAAAGTGTTGACAGCATCCAGCAGTGGAAATTCACTTACACAAGACTTTTTTTTCACTGAAGTGTTGACAATAAACATTTAATGAAGGCAGAGACTTGGATGTCTCCAGACAGTGTCAGAATACTTTAAACAGACCATTAGCATGGCTTCTTCTACTTCAAACAGAGCACACTATACCATAACATTATAAAAATACAAAGTATGAAACAAATAATCTGTTTATACAGATATTTTAAGCTGTTTTCACCAGCTCTGACATCCCCTGTATTTAGTAACAGAAACTTACTCATTTCAGATTACTCGCGCTTAAAAAATGTTAAATACAGTTAATGCAATATTAATCGCCCTTTGGTGATATAAAATGCAATATTTTCAGGCAGCTATTGAGCTTTTCTAGAGGAAGAGCTGATGAAAACAGTCACAGCTGAATAGTGGAGAGAAAAAAGCTCTGTATTTATTGCTTTTGTTTGGCTTTTGGCTACAGAGACAGGAACATTCTAATGGGGTAAGGACATTTATTTTATCTGCAATCTATTGCTGCTAGAGCAGGAGTGGCAGATGGGGTTTGGTGTTATATTCACAGAGTAATTTAGAGCAAATCCTAATAACTAATAATGATTTATGTTAATTTCAATCACTTATGTGACTTTATTAAAGCACTGCTGTAAGAGGAATAGAAGGGGAGGGGGGGAGAGGAGAGACTGGAGAGAGACAAGCTGTGTCTGCCTGAAACCGAACCGCATGCTTGAAAGGTTGCTGTGGTGGGCTCCAGCGAAATTTCTGACGCGAGCAAGCAGGTTTTGCTTTTGAGACTCTCTATCGTCGGCGCTAATTTCTTAAAAGAAAAGCCCCGTATAGAACCCCCGGCCACCGACGAGAGGCAAAGCAGAATAGAGAGGGAGCAAGAGAAGAAGAGAGCGGGCGAGGGAGACTCGTGTATGCAAAATGTATTGATTGTGTGTGAGGAATCTGCGATGCTGATGTGATGGGCTCCCGAAAGAATAGAGGAGGCTACTGGCGAAATAGCTAAGAAAGCCCCAAATACACACGTAGGATACAAAACTTTTTATTCAGGGCTGCTTTAGCGTGGTGGAGATCTACAGTTTCTCTACTCACGTTGCATCGGCTTTACTCCTCACCGAAAATCTCTATGAGGCTTTATCCCATGGGATTTTGTATTCTTATTAGGGGAAAAGAAAATAATTATAAAAAAAAGCAGCTATGGCAATGACCCTTTCGTATTTTCCCCCATAATCTTCAGTTTCATTAGCAACTGCTAATACTGAAAGGTGCACACACACATAAACACAGGGGCACACGTCGCCGTGTGTGCATTGAAAGAAGAGATATTTGTGAAAGCCAGGAAAGCTCAAAACAGCTAGCGCTGCTCTGCATAGGGTCGGTTTGATGTAAGAGAGAGGAGTACTTACAGGATTTTGAAAGGGGGGGGTGGTGCTCTTCGCTTCTGGCAATTTACTTTCCCAGGTACCTTTATGCGCTTTTCTGCCTTAAGGCATACAGTCTGAAAGTAAAACAACATCAAAGCTCCTTATTAACACTACTTTACTGAAATCAGAAGATGAAGCTACCTGAAACATTTAATCTGGTGTTAGCATTTATTTCCCAACAAACCAGACAGAACAAAGTTAAAAAGAATCGGGGCAGCTACCTACAGGGACTACAAGGCAAAGTGCAGGGGTGATGTACGTTTCTGTCAGAACCCTTGAAATGTACTAAATAAACCTCGGGTTTTGCTGCATTCTAAGCCACTATTTTGTCTAATCTAATTCCTCCTTCCAAACACCACAGCTGGGAATAAACTCTCTCCCACAAGGCCGGGTGCATTTAGATGAGAGCTCCCTAACTTTTGGATCATTGGCAGGAAAGTCTTTTTTTGCACTGCAAGTTGGCACTGCGTTGGATATGCGACCGGATTCTACAGTAGGCAATTTTTGTGTACTCTGTGGTAAAGGAGTTATATACCTAACAATATCTTTTTTTAAATGTAAAATTAAAAAAAAAAAAAATTGAGAGAGGGGGAGAAATCCCTAGGTTATGTACAAGGAATAATGCCGATGTTGCTTTCCTCCTCCTCGTTTGAAAGCGGCGCAGGACTTTCAAATCCGCCTGGGCGTGCACGCCTGCTTTTTGAACTCCAGCACGGCGGAGACGCCGCGGGCGGGCAGCGCGCAGGCGGAGCGGGGGCTGCGCGCAGGCGGAGCGGGGGCTGCGCGCAGGTGGAGCGGGGGCTGCGCGCAGGCGGGCGGAGCGGGCGGCGCTTCAGCACCACGGAGAGCTCCGCCGGGCCGCGGCGGGCGGCGCGGGGCCAGGGGAGGCTGTCTGTCCGCCCGGCTCTCCCTGTGTCCGTCTGTGGCTGCACAGAAGCCTGTAATATGTTAATAGCCGTAGGGTATGCCCGAGGTACCATCTCAAGCTGCTTCGCACACCATATGTCAGGCCGTTAGCCACATGGATCTATTAATCAAAGGGGCAGAGAGAAGAGGGGAGAGGCGGGCAACGGGGGGAAGGGAGCTTTTCATACCCCACCCTGTGCTGCTGTACACTTTCTCCTTTCATTTCTCTCAGATATAGAGACCCGGAGTACCTCGAATAGGCAGCTGTAATTCTCTTTTGATCTGCTCTTTTATAGCCTCGGTGTAACCAGCTTGGGTTAGTGGATAGCGATATTTGAGGCAGGAAGGGGGAACGCGTCCCGTTTCCCCCGGCAAAGGATTTGATTTTAAAGTGCTGCTCAACTTCTGTGACAAAGGGGGTCTCTGTCCGCCCCTTCAGCCATCTCCTTGCGGAGGGTGTGTCTGAGAAGAAGGCTTTTTCTAGCGAATCAAGCATCGTCTCCCCCGCAGGCAGCCAGAGCTCTGGCCATCCTCACCACTTTTATATCTGCCCTATTGCCTATTGCCTCACATCATTTCTTCAAGGAAGGTTTGTCCCACGTGAGATCCACAAAAGGATTGGATCCACAAAATTACCGGGCGAGGGAGAAGAAGCAGTCCATGTAGCAGAGTGCTCTTGTGTATGTGAATTTTTCATGCAGCCCTCAAAGCGTGCCCACATAAAATTGTGCCTTTCAGGCTCAGCGCCCGAGAAGATGCACTCGGGGCTCTCAGGTCTGGTTTCTACCCTTTGTTTGGAAGACAGGGCTTTGGGGGGACTTTTTCTCCTGGGTTAGAATCAACATGCTCACACGGGCTCCTCCTGGACCTCGTTTGCCAGTCCGTAGGTGACGCGATGGGGCACAGCCCCGGCAATTGATACTCCCCACCTAATTCCGAGGCCACGGAGTTATTTAATTTATTTTTTTTCCTTTCACAATGACCGAGAGGAAGCATTAAAGAGAGTGACATATCGTTCAGGTACCTGCTGCATAAAGTTTTGAAATTCTAGATTATTATAAAAGCAGCAGCTCAGAAAAAGCGGCTCAGGAAAGTTACTGAGTGGTGGAGGAGGGGAGGGCAGGATCAGTGTGCCAGGATCCTGCAGCAGGGACCGTGCGGGTGGATGGGGCAGGTTTCCTAGCCCTGATCTCCAGGTCAAGTGACACGCATGTGTGTGATGCAAATGATGGAAAAACACCCGAAGAAGAGGAGAGGATGCAGGCTACAGCTAAGGCAAGGACAAGCTCTGTTGTTTTGCAGATTTATGTAAAAAGCACAAGATCCCTAAGCTGGTTGAAATTCCCTCTGTTGGTACAGAGCATCACAGAGAGGCAAGCCAGAGGGAAGAGGCGCTTGAGACTATTTCTGCAATTGCAGATATAGGATAGCAGCCCTATCGATACGTACTATATGGTACAGTGCACAGGTTATGTTGAAGCCAGTCTCTAAGACTTACTTTCAACTGATTTTCTAACATTTTTCCTCTTTCTGTGGCTGCAAAAATAATGAGTACATCTGTGTTTAGATCTAAATCTGGCACCCATCTTGAAGAACCTTTGCTTTAATACAGATTGTATTAAACCCGCAAAAATATGAGTGCCTTTCAAAGCAATAGTTTACGTAAAGACAGAGGTAAATGCATGGGCTGAGTGTCAGTTGATTCTGCATTTCCACCTAGCAAAGAGTCTCTTATTACCTTTAAATTTTGGTGTGCACACCACCCATCATTTTCTTCCTCTATTTAAAAGGTAACCCATATATCTGTCGTTTTAGGTTTCCACAGACTCGTAACTTAATTCCTTCAGGCTATTCATCAGCACAGTAATTAAACTAGCAAATGGATGTAAATAAAGTGAAATTGGTTTCATGACAGATGAGCCAAAGAGGCCTCTGACATGAAACAAGCCAGGACAATAATTATTTCTGCACCGGGCTATATGAGGAACTCCATCTGGATTTATTAGGTGCTGCAAGTTATTTGCTGGGAGAAGGCAAGACAGGAGGGCTCACTTTAATTTGACTTTTTTATTTTTTTTTCTTTTCCTTTTTGCATCCTAAGTAGGTTGGAGAGATAAAAATCTGGAATTAACTTTGGCAATACTCTGAGATGCCTCTACCCAATGTAAAAACACGGCAGGGAAAATAGGTAGTACAGGTAAGACTTATTAAAGTATTTCTTCCCAAACACTTAATTGGAGAAAATCTACTTTAAAACACTCCTCTCGAACCATCCCCTGTTAAAAAACAATCCAGACCACCGTGACAGCCAGTGCTTCTCTTTTCTACAAATATGCATACAAAACAGTAGAGGCAATAGGAAGAAGGCAAATTTGGAAAGCTTGGGAATTCTGAAGAGCTTCTCTTAGAAAATAAATAAATTATAATCTCGGCTAAATGGTGTCTGTTACGATCACCCCGCTCCCTCTTCTCTGGCAAAGAAAAGTTTATTGCTGCGAAGGAGAGAAAAGGACTGCGAAAGGGAGGGTATGGATTCTGCAAGGCTCAACTGTAATTGGAGCCATCAGGTCCAGCTTGGAGTGGAAGTAATATACAGAATAAATAAAAAAAGGGCTCTCACAGCAGGTGCAGATTAGTCCCTTTTCCCCTGAAAAGATTAGAAACTGACTGCTTTATGCTTAAACGTACTCTCAATTATTTAAGCGCCCCTTCGTGATTAGCAAGTAAAAGTAACGCTCCAAAGCGCTGAAGAAATGAAGCAAGAGTAACACCGCTTTCGCCCAGCTCACGCAGGCTTCCCGGCACACGGCTTGCTCCCTGCCGGCTGACAACGCTCAGACCGGGAACTCTCCTTAGATACACACACCTGTAGGGTGGGGAGAGGGGGGAAGGAGAGAGGGAGGGGAAAAGGAGGGAGAGGGCAGGTTCAGCGTGGTAAAAATTCCGCTGTCGAAGCACTGCAGGCTACACAGCCCAACCTGATTTCAGAGGCGATTTGGATCCGTGGACAGATTTTCACAGGAATGCTGAACCCTCAACATCTTTTCCACTGGGAAGGGGAAAAAAAAAACAACAACCCCAATCTCACAACAAAATCCCGAACAGAACCCTTCCCCCCCCACCCCCTCCCCAGGCATCCTCTTTGAATGGGCTGGAAATGAACCGCTGATGCCTGTGTTTGCATACGGCAGTTTGATCAGGGTTCACATCTTTCTGCAATCAAATCAGAGGCGTTTTCTTCCCTTCCTCACTGAGGGGGCTGTGATAACTGCAAAGCCGAGGAGAGATCCTAAAGGGACTGAAATCCCCTTATGTCTGAAGCTGTCCCTTTTAACACACACCAGACTAATTATTTAAAAGTTCTTGTAAAATTAGAAGACATAGCCCAGTCCTTTAATTAGAATACACTGTGAATAGGGATAGCATATGGAGGGGAATGTCAAGAAGAGGGTGCCAGGGGCAGATCCTAGGAAATCTGTATTCATTTCTGCCTCCTATTTGTTCAGTAATCTCTACCATCATAACTAAATCTTGGAGCACTGATGTAGTTCGAGTTGTTGTTGACTCAACGTCAAAATTCAATCACTGGGGGTTTTGCATCAGCCGGGCCACTTATTTGTCTAATAAATCCGTCATTTTGTAAGAAAAATATTTGAGCAGCCGTACTTGACCTCTTGGTATCCACAAGCCACATTTATTTCTACCAGTTTACAAATGCAAAATGGAGATGATCATCTTAATGCCTCGAGGTACTGTGTTGGTTTCTGATTGGATTTTAGATGGAAATGTCTATTTTAAATGCCCCGTGATTAAATTGTACATATAATAGAATTCATGCCTCTTCAAACCAAATCGTGATTTGCGAACCCCGAATTTATTTCAAAGGAACTATTATTTAAGCAAAGATGGTTTCTTAAATGATTTGTGACACCCCCTGCGGTAAGATTTTATTATACCCGGGCATCTTTCTTACCGGGAAACTTATTTTGACCCTGGAGGACTCGTATGTGATGGAAAGGTGTCAGACGGGGTGGGATGGAAGTTTGAGAGTTCTGCCTGGCCCATGCCATCCCGCGCTGAATGATTTGCTGCCTGTTTCTACGCATATTTCTTCCGAAAAAGGGCCCGCGCTACAAAAGCTTAATTGCAGCTGGGGGGAAATAACTTTCTCGAGAGCTTTTGCATTGAGGGGGGGAGATGCGGGCGGAAGCATGGGGCGGTACAAGACCAGTGTCCGGAGAGGGGAGGTTTGGGAGCCTTGCCCCGGGCGGGGGGCCGGCTGCGGCCGCCGCCACATGCCCCGGGAGCCCCCGGGGGCTGCCCGCAGCCCCAGCCCGGCCCTCCCGCACGGCCCCCGCGGGTCCCGCTGCCTCCCGCGCCCAGGGGAGCCCCAGCGCCCCGGGGCCTTCCCTCCCGCCGCCTCGGGGCAGGGCTGGGGGCGGCTGGTCTCCTTCAGTATCAACCCCCACCAAATCGCTGCCCTGGCTCACACCCCTCGAGTTTTCCCCTTGGGCGGCTGCCGGGGTCGTTCCGTCTCCATGGAAATCGCAGGGGCGGCTGTCAGCCCGGGCAGCGGTCATTATTCCCGCATTAAAGCCAGCGATCGATTCCTTCCCAGCACCCACTCGCGCTGGACCGCCAAGGGCCGGGCTGGAGCCGCCGGCCGCGGGGGGACTTGCCCGGGAGCATCCCCCGACAGCCACCCCCTGCGAGCTCCTGCAGGAGTGCCCGGTGCAAGGAAGGGGGGAAAGAGGAAATATTTCAGCATATTGGAAATATTAATGTTGGCTTGTAGGAATTAATGTAATGGGTCATGGTTATTAACAACTTATAAAGGCTTAAATCAATATAAATTAATTTAATTATGATTTCTAATTACATTATGCATGATCAATTTGAAACACTACATTAAAGATAATTAGAGCAGGGTGCTAGTCACTAATCACTTCCCTAATAGCTTAATGAAAAGGAATGCCATGTATTACCTGTGGGGTGGACCCATGAAATAATATAAATGCTTGTTTTCCAGTGGAAAGTAATTGTACCTTTTAATAGATGTTTTAATCACTTTATTGTAAGTACAGAATGGGTTTGGACTTTTTACATGGCCTTGGTTAAATTTTACTGGTGTTGATTGAAGTGCTGATGTATTACGAGTCTACCTACTGATGACCCGAAGAAAGACTAACTTTTATGTGGAAGTGTCATGCTGTCCTCAGAAGCTAGTGCCAAGAGGTCACAGTAGATGGAGGTCCTAGCTTAGCATAATGGGTTTAACATTTCCATGACATCATCAGGGAATCTGAAAAGGAGTCTAAGGATAATCAGAGTGGTCATTCAGAAGCAGAGTAAATATTTTATGAGGATATATAGAAGACAGGAAAGAAGGTTGTCAGAAAGGTGAATCTCTACTTCTTCATGCTCTAGGAAGAAGGTTTTTCACTTGGTACCAATTTTGATTGAAAACTCGTGTATTGTTAATAATAAAAAAAAAGGCAGATCATGATGGTTAGAGAGGTGAATTCTCTTTTAGTGGATGATCTAAATAAATTTGTATTCATGGTTGTCTTGAGGGGTTACAGGTTATTTCTCTCTTACTTTTTATATAAATACATCCTTAATTGATTATTTGCCCTGCATATTGTCACTTAATGTAGGATCTGTTCCTACATTACCGAAAAAAGTTCATTTATTGCTAAAATTAAAAGCAACCAATGTAAATTAATCCTTTGTACATGGACACAGTGGGGCAGATTAATTGAAAATGCTTTCCCTGTGATTAGCTTTATTTTCTTATCTTTGCTTGATAACTAAAGCAGTACATGCAGCATACATCTTGGTTAGACTCATTATGTAATTCATAGTTTTGAGAGAAGTAATGTGTAATTAGGGAAACTGAGATTTGAGGAGAACAGTAAAGAACAGTAGCATATAATACTCACATTTGTCACAGCAAGACCTGTTTGAAGAATTTTCCTTTTCTTAAGGCCTGATTGAGACCTAGAAGCTTTGGGACTCCTGAGGATAACACTGTCTGAATAAAAAGAAGTAAAAAAGAAAGCTTAAATGTGACCTGAGGAATACAGCCCTTTAAGGCTGAGTTATTAGGAACATACTGATTTTAGTACTGAACCATGACTGCAGACAATTCTGTGGATGGAAGCATTCCAGGGATATACAGCTGTTCTTTCTCACAAATATTCCTGTCTAAAAGTGCATGGCAGAATAGCAGTTCCACCACTCCACCATGTCCTGCATAGGGAAGATAGAGGCAGAAATAAGTTTACTTTGCATAAGAATTCCTAAGTATTTCAGTGAAATGGGACAAACTGCAGGATGAATCTGGTCATTCCCTCTGTTGTTCACAGCTTGAGATGATGTGGCCTCATACTGCCAAGATCCAGGGACAAGATCTGAGGGCAATTTATGGAAAGACTTTAAAAAGCACAACTCTCCAATCTCAAACTTGCTATTTTTCTTAACAACAACAAAAAGTCATTTGCAGAGGCCCTCGGTTCTTGAAAGGAAAGCTCTTCTATATGGAAGTAGAAATAAATGCATATGGCATTGAACAGCTCAAACTAAGGGTGGAATATCAACATGGCTTAGAATATTCAGATGAAAAAAGCCTGATAAATACCAGTGGAGAAACATTCTTGTGCCTTCTGTATCCCTTCAGTTACAGTAGCTATTCCAGCTGACTTTCTTGCATCCTGACCCTTGCTCTAAACAAAATGATTTCCATGACTTAATCTTGTGTCACAAGTGAGGAGTCCCCAAGCGTGAGTCTCAGGTAGCCAAAAATCTCAAAAAGATAAAAATAGTCCCCTGGATTTCATAAATAGCCCAAGGAGTAAAGCTTGTATGTAAACTCATGTTGAGATATGCCTTAATCTTCTCTGCCTTGAATAAATATTGCACCAGCCTAGGATTTTCCTTTCTGCACCAAAGTTGGAAAAGTCTTATCTACCAAAACGTGCAAGTGAGGCATTAGTTCATACATCTGCTTTTGAGAATATTGATTTTCCTTTTTTTTTGTTTTTAAAGTACAAGCATAAAGAAAATCTTTGCTTTTGCAGGGGACCCTTGGTTAGAAAAGCCTCACCTCTACGTTGTTGAGTGGCTAGGCTGAGAACTACGTGGAGTTTGTGTTTTATGCTGGTTTTTTTCATACAGCAATTGATTTCAGATAACACTGCAAATCAAGGAGGGGGCATGTTTGTATGCCAGGAAAAGGAATGAAAATCACTCTGTGAGATATAGTGACAACTGAAACAAATATATTGCTTTGTAGTTACAGAACTATCCTGTGCTCCTCTCTTTAAACTATATCTGGTTGTTAATAAAACAAATACCTTAGTTGTTCAAATACCTCTTTGCATGATTTTGGATATCTTCTGAATAATTGGCATATTTGCAATGGTGACAATTCACCAGAGCCTTAAGATAAATTTTCATAAATTTTTGCTCAAGTTTTTTTGTTGAATGCAAAATTGATTTTTTCCTCATCCAAAATTGAAGGACAATTTTAATTCATTTTAATAGTTATTTTTATAGTTTATAGTTATTTAAATAGTATATATTTTTAAAAAATACATTTGCCTCCACTTTTTTGATTGACAGATTTTTTGTAAAATTCACTGACAGCTGCAGGCAAATATGTTAGCAGAAACTTTAATAAAGTCTTTGTTTTTTAAAGCTTCAAAACTAAACCTGGAGGCTTTAGTTTTCAATAAGAGAACGAAGTACATTTTGATCAGTGGCTATTTTAGTGCTGTGCAGGTAAGATAATTGTGTCTGATCAGGTTGTCATTGTGATCTTGATAGTGAGCTGTCACACTTGGTGTTAATATGTTGGGTTGAAATGCTATATTTGAAGAAAATTTTAACTGTTCAAAGATTGTATCACAGTATCAGCTAATTGGACACTGGGTACCATAATTTTTTAAAAATACCCAGGGTTGTGCTAGAGAAGTTTCTAAGTAATATGAAATAAGGGGAGGCCTTTTCAGCATCCATGGGAGACTGAAGAGGATGAAGCTCTTAGCACGTGATTAAATATTAATAATAGGGAGAGGTTGGACTTATTTTTATTCTCTAAAACCTTGTTAATAAGTCTCAGTCTGGCATTGGAAACATTAGGCGCATTACTGTGTGTCTCACCTTTTTAACCTTATTTGCATGTTTAAGTAAACATATTTTAAGGTTTTTTTGTGATTAGTGACAAAAACAATATGTATGTTAAATAAGTGCTGGGCTTGGGAGAGGAGCACATTCTGGCTCAAATTCGTCTGTCGTAAACTGAGTAAGTCATGACAGCCACCAACAATTTTATCTGTATTTGAACTGCACATGGTCTGGTTGTCCATAGTAAAGGATAAGAAAGTGGAGCTTAAAGTTATCCACAAAAAAAAAAAAAAAAAAAAAAGTAGAAACATTAAAAAAATAAACTGGATTAGGAAACAGATGAATATAATGACCTTCCTTACTCTCAATCATGTGCTGCCAGATAAGTGTTTGAGTCTGAAAAATTGCACTAATGAAGCTATTTGAAGGCTTTTGTGGACAACTGCTTACTCTTTGAAGATTAAATGAATGATGTTGATGTGATTAATCTTAGTACAGGGAGTGATGCAGCAGCCAGAAAATACCTTGGTGATTTTCATAATTAAACTGAATCAACATTTCAAAGAAATGCCAGTGTTATCGCTTGTATATTAGAATTACATTCATTAGACAGAAGAAACAAATAATTTGAGCAAACAAGATTTTCCTTTTGGTGTACTGAGACTTCTGTCATGTCTCAGAGTATCTTACTATAAATCATCATTACTGTTTAATTTTATCCTTGCTTTTTCAGTTACTTTTTTCTGTTTATTTTTTCTTAACCATCCAAATGATTCACTGTTACTTGTTTCCTGATTACTTATTTTACTATTAAATAGCCTTTCCTGGTTTTCCAGTTAAAATTGCTTTCCCACTGTAGGGTTTCAAATCATTGACACTGAAAAATAATGTGGGTGGTTGCTGGTTTATGTGGATAAGGGACTCAGGCATCCCAGTGATCTCCAGCTTCACAAGGGCTCATCTACAAAGGGTTGGACAAGCCATAGTATACAGGAGTGACAACAGACTGCACAAGACTAAGAACACAAATGGTTGTTTACAATGACCTGTGGAAATAACAGTTTGGGTCAGATTCTGCATGACTAACTCATTTCCTAAGAATCTTAAATATTTCAGTAGGACTGCCCAAAGTAATATTCCTTAACAGCTGCTAAATTGGCAGAATCTGGATTCACATAATTGAGTCACCTTAAGTGGTCTTTAAGAGTGCATGTTTAAAATATTCTGATAATATATGCACACTATTTTGTAACATAAGGAGCTCAGGGTATTATATGTTTCCCAAAAAACATTTGCAGACACATAGGTGGACACACATGTGCATGTGTATACTCAAAGACAGTAAACTTGCTGACCTGCTAAACAGTTTTGGTAGAGGCAATGAGCATGAAAATACAGTCAGCTGCTCCTTTAATGCAAATCCAAGTGAGGGTGTAGGGTTAATGATTTCTGCATCAATACAAATTCACTGTGTTACTCTTCCTATCACCACTTTAGCTTGTTGGAAAGGTTGCTCTGTGACTTGCGGTAACCTTGATATTTACACTGTACTTCTAGTTGCACAATATTCCACAGTTGCTTAATATATATTAAAAAAACCAATCTTCTTTAGTATAGTATAGTATATCCATGTAATATGTGTATAAAACCCTAGCTTTTCACCTTGATGATGACAATTTTAGTTCATTCCATAACCTGAAGTGGAATGAGCTTGATGCTCTCCACACAATCTCTAATGGGCAATTATCACCACAACCACCAAGCAGTAATTTTCTTCCATATTAATTTTAAAAGCTGTACATGGACGTGGGATGCCCACTGATCCCAAGGAAAAGGTTTCTGTGTTACTGTTGTGATATGATATAAAGAAAATGCTCCCTCTCCCCATCTGACCTTTAGTCCCTTCACCTAGCCCTGTCCTTCTGTTTAGCATACTCCATTTATCTGAGTTCATCCTTCCCATCCCATCTCTAGCTTCTTCATACAAGAAACATTGTGTTTTCTGTCTTTCCATGCATCATTTTGTCTATATCTTTTCTCATTCTTTACTCTGTGGTGTGCCCCTTATGTTTGGCACTGCTTGGCACTGTGCTTTGTGTATGGTTTAGGAGGTGTTCCTTACTCTCAGAATAAATGGGATTACCACCAGTACCAAGGCATCTGCAGGGGGCAGACCCCAAGGTATGTGCTGTAATTAATGGTCTGAAAGTGAATCTGACGAAATTCATGTATTGGGTGGCATCTCTGTATTTATCAGTCATCAGAGAGTGAAACTTGTGACCAAAGAAAATGGTCAATGAGCTGTACGTTCATCTCACCTACTTTTAGCCATAAAAGAGACAAATTGCCTTGTCTAAGCTAACAGTTAGGTTTCTGCTATTTTTCATGAATAGAGAGGTAGGCATTTCTGGATGGAGATTTGTTTCACCTGAGGACAACTGAATGATAGCTGAGCTGAATAGCTCTCTGGAGGTGCCTATCCTTTTCATGGCACAGATGTAAAGCCTCAGCTAATTAACCAGTCTTGAAGAGCTGTACCACCTCACCTCAGTCTTTGTGGCCCAGGTCTGCATGAATTTCAGGTGGGTCTGAAAAAGAGCATGGGAAAGTATGGAGTCTGTTCATTCAGGAATTTGTTTTGGCTGCTGATGTGTGAACGTGAGAATGACTCCATAGTCATCCATGTGGAAGGAGCAACAGCAGGTTGGTTGGTTGGGCTAGAAACTTCCCCCCCCTTCTCTGAGATCCAACTTGCTTTCTTTGCCTTAAGTGGGATGGAGGAGAGGAGGATAAAAAGAGGAAGAGTCCTCTATTCTCAGGGTCAATAGAAAAATATATTCTGTATGACTGCATATTTAGCTTATTTTTTTAATTTCTGTTACTTACTTGTACTTCTAAAAATTAATGCAGTGGGCATCTCTCATGGTATCTCAGATACTTTAAATACAGTCTACCTTTTTTTCCTCTCCTCCTTCTCATCCCTGAACTTGACCTAGGGCTGCAGGATCCCAGCAGAAGGCCTAGGTAAGATCAGTGGCTGAGCGCAATGCAGTGCACGTGCTGCCAACGTGAGGGCACCAGTCCTGGTCAGGATGGTGCTGCACCACTGGGCCTGAGAGTTTGAGGTGTTTGTCTGGGAAAGGTAGAGACAGGAAAGGAAAAGTAGCTGAGACAGTTTGCTGTGATAAGCAGCTCCCACAACGAGGTGGCAAGGAAGGAACAACAGGGAGTGGGTGTAAGAGCAGTATTAATCTTTTATACCGTGCTAGCTACATGGATATCATCAATTCCTTTTGTGTGGATACAGTAATACAGATTTCTTCCTTTGGGACAGAACAATTAATTAGGGTGAGATTCAAGGATTTTGTTCAAGGTCTCTTTGGAGTCAATGTAAAGATATAACACCTTGTGGGAATTCAGTCCACCTCTGAACAAGTATCTCATGCAGGATAGATGAATGACTCCTTGGAGGTACCTATTTCTCTTCCTTTTTAAAGGGTTACAGCTAGGGAGAATCAATCCTTTTCCTCCTGTAAAATATTTATGTGATTTCAACAGTCATCTGACCATAAAAAAGGCAGGCAGGAGCACATTTTACAACACAGACATGTTGCATGCATACACCAGTATACATGCATGTGTGTTCATGTGGCTCCAGGAGCCACAAGCAGTTCAGGCTCTTAATCCATTTAGGGAAGCAACACTATGAAACAATTCCAGTGGAGAAAATTTAAAGGCAAAACCAGCGTCTTCTGTTGGAGATTTCCAGTTTATTAACCCTGTTGGAAGGTGGAAAGACTACTTTTTCAGAATTTTGAGAAACAGAATGGTTGGAGAGGGTGGTAGCTATAGGCCAGGCTTTATTAACCTCTGACAGATTGCTGTTGTAAACAGGAGTTATGATGACTATTGATTGAACCATACTGCTTGTAAAAAATATTTAGTAAATACCGATAGAAAGAGTTTTAACAATGAAAGCAATGAAAATATCTTCAGAAATAAACACTTTAAAAAGGAGTTAAAGTTTAAAAACTTGTTCCTACCCATCATACATAAACACCATGTTCATTAAAACAAGGTAAAGGGAAATAAGGAGTACCTTTTATTTTGCTTCTCTGTATAATGAACATTTGTATTAAACTTAAAAACTTAATTTAGAAAAATTAAACTTAGAAATACTTAAACTTAGAAAACTTAATTTTGAGCTGGTTATTCCTCAGGCTCCTTTATATATCACTTTAATGTATAATATATGTTTTTATTTCTACCTAATTTTAAAGGTATGAACAAATAATGTACCTAAAAAGATATTGTTTTATAACTGGTTTGTGATAGAATATTTATAGTAGTTGTTTATCCATAATAATGTTGTATATTTAACACAGAGATGGAAAAAGTACATTATTAGCTTAAGACAAAATTATGTGTTTTTATGGTTTACATTTCAATATTAATAATTAATGACTATACAGATTATTTTGTTTCCCCTTTAAAGGAGCTCTCTAGGATAGTTAGATTTCAAAATTACTGAAGAGTTTTCAGTAATTTAGTTTTTAGGTGTTTAACTGTAAAATTATTTGTGTTGAAATACAGATGGGTTCATTACCAGAATGGTCCTTAGCCACATTAAGTGGTACTACTAAATTTTGTCTATTCCAGACCTTCGAATGCCTTTCATAAGTGATGATGTGGAAGTTGCAGATGGACTAGTGAGATGTGGTTCTGTTCATTGGTTCACAGGATAACCAAGGTCTTTGAGGAGACTCAAAGACCTTGGTTATGTTTCCTGTTGAGGTGCCAAGTGCCACTGGAAAGGTGGTAGGGTAACCAAGATATCTATACGGTGTTTTGGATTGACAGATACAAACCAGGACCTATACACTTGACTTACCAAGGCCAGGAGAGATATCTTATGCTGTCTGGAATGGCACTAGATGCTATATTTAGCAAAAAGAGTCCCTCACTGACCTAAGGAGACATTGATTTTATGGAGAGATGACTTGCACCCTTGAAGTTGCCTTTGTCAATGATAAAGGGAATCTAGAGTGACTTGTCCAGTCATGGGCATTTGAACTGTAAAAGTAAAGTTAGGTGAGCTGAATTTTACTTTTGAGATCCAAGTCCGAAACCTATGGCTCTAATCTTCTGTTCAGCCACCAGTTCATCCTGGGAGGCCCATAAAATATTGAAGTTTCTAATTTCTATTCTTCCCCTGAATTTCATAGAAAAGCTAGGTAACAAAGTTAGCATTTAGGAGCACAAATTGTTAGATCTCCAAACCATATTGATGTCATACCATGGAAAAAAGGAGCCTTAATGCCTTACAGCTGTTAAGTATGTCTGTCAAAACACAACTGGAACTGATCATACTATTTTCTCTAAGAAAATCTTATCATTAGGATACTTGTTTAAGAATGGGGTTCAGGACTTGTTTCAGCTTGAGATGACTCGAGGTTTAATTCAGGTTGCATGAATAAACCCCTAGTGCTATTTCAAACATCCCAGGTTTATGTGTCTGCAGAGCTGGTGGACATAACACAGGAACAAAGTAGACCTGGGGTGTCAAGCAAAGGGCAGCTGAAGGTCTACCCTGCACACATTTACAACTCCAGATGCCTACGTATAGGCAACTGGATGAATCTCGGAACGTCAGTGTATAAACTTCAGGGGGAGGCAATGGTTAAGCCAAATTCAGTGGCTGACATTTCATAACTGCCATCTTTACGTGAGGCTGCTCCCGGTAGGCAAACTCTCTGGACTGCTCTTCGGTGCCTAGTTCACTCCACTAATCAATTAGGAAGCCTAAGCACCCAATTTAGGCAATCTGCGACTGCCTAATTAATGTTCTTAATTTTCCTAACTCCTAAAAGGGAATTAGGAGATGATATAACTCTCTGAGACTGTGCCCAAGCAGCCAGCACTTCATTATTGGAATTATCTGAGAGTCAAAAACCTGCTTCTGGACAATCTGCTAACTGCCTAAATCCTGATGCTCCAGATATGTAACACATGCCTGTACAATCTTTGGATTTTGTTATTTTATCCAACACATTCATTGTATATGTAACGCTCTAAGAACAGGTTTAACTCCTGATGTACCTTGCCAAGTTTTGTGGCCCTGTAAATGAATGGGGGATGCCAAGCCCTTCAGGATTTGTTGCATAAAAGTAGAATAGAGCACATGCTTTAAGTTTAGTGAGAGCTTGTTTTCATTTAAAGGCAGAGAATTCTGATTCAATTCATTCTGTTTTGCTAAGGATTTGAAACTGCATCTCTCACCAAAATGTTCTAAGCACCAGGCTAGTAGATTTTCTGGGGTTGGCTGCTCACAGCCTCTCCTTGCAAGATGTGATGTTCCACTTCACAGAGAGTGATTAAATATTCATTAAGCTAGTGAAAGAACAAGCTTCTCAGAAGACAGAAAGAGTCTGGTACTTAAGGCAGTCACCTGGGAAAAAGGGAGATCTGGATTCCAGTCACTGCTGTAATGATTACTTAGTATTAAATACATACACTCGTTCACGAACTGGAACCCAGCTTCTTTTTTCTCGTGGGGAGGGGAGTATCAAGTACTTCACACTTTCTGTCTGTTCCAGTGATTACTTAATTATCCAGGAAAGCTGTGGCTGGGGAGAACAAGCACTTTTCTAAGAGGTGGGAGACTGTAGTTCCATGTGGCAAAGAAAACTAAGTGTGCATTTTTAGGCCCTTTTATTATCCAAAAGCTAGAAGAGGAGTTGAACGTCCTTTAGTTAGGGAGTAAATGCTGTAATTCAGGACTTTAGAATCATGGAATTTCAAGTGGAAGACAGCATCTCCTCTAATTCAAAAGTAAGTTGCAGCACAGGGAGAAGGTTTAAGGCATATGCTTAATATTGACATTTCCTGAAGTCCTTCCTTGCCTAGCATGTCTTTACGGATTCCATCTTTTCAGTACAATCTGTAAGGAAACAGACATCTAGCTTAGGAGTACAGATTTTGCTGCAAAATTACGTCTTTTGGATAGATGCTATGATAGTTAACTAAAATCTCTTGCAGATTTATCCCTTAAGGTAAAATTCTCAAAGACATTTTGCATTGCTTTCATAACTCCTCTTGAATTCAGTGTAGATTTTACCACAGACTTAAGAAGATCTGTACCAGAAGAGATGTCTTCTATGCCTCATTTTCCCCCCTGCAATTTCAAAAGAAAAAATCCTGTTAAACATGTTTCCATAGTAATTTAACTCTTGATAGAAAGATAATGTATTTCTTTCTCTGATTTTTTTTAACATGTGTGTTTCTATGCTGACAAATATGAAGTTATGTACACTGATGTGAATAATTTGAACTTCTAATATGCCTATTGGAGATGTGGCTCTCATTTATCAACAAATGATCTAGGAAGTTTCAGGGTTATGCTGCAAGGGGTGAATCTGAGCATTAAGTTATGTCTATGAACTTGCTAATTCAGGACCTGAATTACAAATATCTGCCCAAGAAAACACCTATTGGATGTTGAAAACTTCTGGCATTAGGCAGTGAGAGAAAGAAAAAAAAATATTGACTTGCTTGTAGAACAGATTGAAAAAGAAATAAAAAAACCAACCAGACAAATCTTTGCCATGTCACAATATGAACCACAGGTAAATTTTCACTTGGAAAAATAAACAACTGGCTTTCCTTTCCTCAGAAAGAAGATGGACGAAGTGATCCAGGAAAAAGGGCGGTCTAGATTGATTTTTGCATAAAGATAAATCAAAGTAGACCTTAAATAACCCCTTCTCATGTTTTGTATTTTCTCCTTTCTCTCTCTCTCTCTTTCCTTCCTGCCTACCATTCATCCTTTACTATTTCTTTTTCTCTTTGATTTTTTCCCTCTTTCACTTCTGGATTTTTTCTTCCTTCCTAAACTCTTATCCCTCTATCCAACCACAGGGATTCCAGACTCACTTGCACAGAATAATCCTCAAAATCCTCCTTAAATGGAGCATTTGGCATCAAACTCATTCTTAGCTACTTCTTTCTGTCCCAATAGAACAAAATATTTATCCAGAAAGGCATGATAGGAAAGCTAGGATCCTCTGTCTCTGAAAATAGAGTCTTTGAACTTTTCAGCCAGAGGAAGTTTTCTGTTGGCTATCACTTATGAAAAACTGTTGGCTTTGTTCATTTTTGTTCTTATTTTCTAAAGTTCAACAAGCTAAAAGAAATATCTGGGCCTTGATCCTTGAATCTGTTGAAAGCACAAAGGAGAAAGAGGGGACTAGAAAGGGAAACTATTAGGTTACACTAAGCTAGTGTGTGCTCTTCCAGACTGAAAGCAAGCAAGATTAAGGATGAGATGTGGATAGGATGAGGCAAGACATATGGAAATTCTCCCTAAAGGCTCTGTACTTGTCTGCTGTTAATAACCTTTTTCAGCTTCAACATGCCGGCAGCTCTCTGCACTACCTGCCTTTCTAAAAAATAAAAAGATAGAAGGCATTTTAAATAATTCCAAATTTAGTCATGTTAAGAAAAAAAAAAAAAAAGAAGCGGAGAAATGAGAAACCAGCAAGCAAGTGGGTTCCTTGGTGTGGCTCAGAAGTGCTGGAGCAGGCGGCTCATCCTGAGAGGGCAGCCAGCACTATGTTGGCCAGCGTTCCACTCCTGCCCTGGCATCTGAGATTCATGTTCCAATTAGCCCTTAAACTGGGAAGTACTCAGGGATGCTGCTAGGTCACGTTTTAATTAAAATTCAGAAGATTCTTGGAACACATTGGCAAGCTCATAAAATAATTTTACGTCTAACTGTTTTACTATCGTCCCCATTCCTCTTCACTAAACCTCCCTCTTCTAACTAAGGAATCAGAGACAAGTCTCTCACCTTGCAAAGCAAAGCCTGGTCCCCACCACATGACATGCTGATGGTCATTTTAAAAGAGTCACTCTAAATTCATTTATTAATGTCAGACTGTTCCTGTATGTGTGCAGCCAATGCAATTGTATGGATGAAAAATCCATCAGGAACTTTTAAGTGCCAGAGATACCACTTCTGTTTCTCCATTTCTGTTTCAGTTTCTGGCATGCAGTCTAGCATCAAAGGAAATGCTACTGATCGTCTGCAGTGTCACTAGGACAGTCAATAAAGTCTGTCTGTCAAAAAAAGGAGCTTGAGTGTCAGCGGGCTGGGTAAGGTGTCCTGCTCTGACACACAGAGAGGCCAAAGAAAATAATTAGACACTTATTTAGGGATTCATGACAGACTTCATGTTGGCTTCTGTGATGTCAGTGACAATCAGTAGGAAAGGGGCAACAAGGGGCAATTATGTGTCTGATTGCTTTCTCTTAAGTACTTATATGTCAGATCTTCAATCAGCAACAAAACTGGGTGTTTAAAGCTCTTCATGCAGAAGAAAAGCAAGCATTCCACAGCCTTCTCAGTCTGAGGGGAGAATTCATAGATATGCCTGCCCTAATTGTTCCCTTTGGATCAACTTCAGGAGGAAAGGTGTGAAGACACACACTGAATATACACCTCTGTAGGGGAAGGAACTTCTCAGGGTGTGCCCACAGGCTTGTGTACACATAGAACCCAGCTGTTCCACACCTGGGTGGGTAGTTTAGGACCAGTTAATTGTATAACTTGGTTAAGTGCTTTAACCACGAGACTAGTGTGTAATAGTTGGGCATCACAGGGATAATATCATACTCAGCAGAGCAGAAAATTAAAGGTCAGACTGAACAGGTCTAGCAAATCAGGTCCTTCTGGGAACTTCTCTCTCCTATTAACATTCTGAAGTGCTGATAGACACAAAGTTGCATTATGAAAAGTCATTCCAGTTGCAAAAAAACCCTCAACCAAACAAAAAACACAAAGCCCCCAAACAAACAAATAAAACACAAAAAAACCCCAAACGAAAACCAAAAAACCCCATAAGGAAAGTGACTTATTTCACCTAGCAGTGTTATACTGCTCTACTGCTATACTATCTTATCAGCATTTAAGAAACCCACACATTGTTAATTCTAAACAATCTGAATCTAAACAATTGAAATCTATGAAGCCTATCTTGGGACTGCATGAAAATTATTTTTCTTCTGGTTATTTTCTTAATAGCACTTAAGGCATTAGTCACTATAGCTTAGTCAGAGCTTCTGATACTCTGGCGACACTCCTGGAATGCTGAAAAACTCCAAAGAGTTTTTATGGCAGAAAAAATGGGAGGAGGTATAGGGAACTGTAGTTTTACAGGCCATTTCTAATAAAATGAAGATTACAGGCCATGCCAGCCAATCACCTCTTCTAGATACCTTTGAAGTCACTGGTTTTGAGAAAAGATTTGCTGAAACATCATCACCATCCCCTCCACCAACTCAGAATCCTTTCAGAATTCACCCTGCCAAGTACTAACCAAAATTAATGAAAAACAATAGTGAAATTAACAGCAAATTACTTAGTTTCTAAGATGTTAAAGGAATTGCAGCCTACATTAATGAAGCTCTTAATTTTGAGAGTGAAAGCCAAACCCTGTAGTTCATCATCACAGAAAAAATAAAACTATAAATGATATAAAAACAGCGAGACAGTAGAATTTGGGAAATATTAATTTGTGTACTGTCCAGTCTGGCATAATATCCTGTCTATTCTGTTTTTGAATGAAAAGAAGAAAAAAAAATTCAAAGTAGAATGAAAAGAGATGCATTTTCAAAATACAGTTGTGTGCACACTTAGATTGCTATTTGCATTGACTGCCTAGATTCTGTAAGAAGAAATGGACAAGAGGCAAAAATTAGAGACTGCTGCTGTTTTTCACAGTCTCAAGAAATTATAAGCCTGCCAGGGTTCATCTTTAGGATTTTTTTTCTTTCTTTTCCTTTATAATTTTCCTGACCTAAATGTGTTTGCACTGGACTTTAAGATTCGGCACATCTGTCTGCTACTTTTTTTTTTTTTTAATTGTGTGCTAGGAGCCTCCAGAGCCCTCTCTTTGCTTTCCCTTTGTTATCAAGCACAACAAAACCATGTGCAAGTTTATTTGTAGATTATCTCACTGTCAATAGCAGTTTTCCTTCTCTCTCACTACCACCCATCCTCCTGGCATAGCTGTTAGGGAGTCCACATCCACTGGATTCCATGTCAGAGAGACTCTCACCCCAACGTGGATGTGTCAATGTGACATGTTTAAAGAAACCAGAGTGTAAACCTATGTTTTAATTACAGATTCTTAAGTGGAAGACACTGTGTTGCTTTCATTTCCTCTAGTGGGTTTATACCTATAAGAATATTCCTAGCAGTTTATACCAAGAATGTAGGAACAAAACAGACAAAATGTATTCATTTTATGGAGGTTGGGTCACAGGCAGCTCATTCCTGTTAAAATATTTTGGAAGTGATGACGACCAAAGGAAATGGAAACATTTGTATGTTTATTGAGTTAGGATGGGATTAGCAAGCTTCAATCAGAGGTAATTGCCTGCTTTTACAGGCAACAAACAACAACAAGAATATGCTTTTGGGGAGTGATACTTCTCTTCTGAAAGGAGATGTCCAAATACGTCATGTGAATTGATATCTACAACTGTCTAGTGCTCCTTATTGCCTAAGTACCTAGACAAATAATTTATATGTAAATGCCAACATGTAAGATGTCTCAGACTGGCCAAGAGAAACCTCACACATACTACATTTTTTCAGGTACAGATTCAGGAATATCACTTAAAATGCACACCTGAAATATATGCAGATACTTCATCACTCTCATCACCTGGACCTTCTAGTACAAAATTCAGATATCCAGCTTTGTTAACCTCACCCAGCCACTGCTGAGATTCTCTAGAACAAGCTGCTTTTTGAAGGAGATGTTGGAGTGATCCAAAATGATGCAAGAGAGTTAGTTGTCAAGTGTCATGGATAGTCAGAGGCCCTGTGACCTATTCTGGTGCTACAAGGTTGAATGGTGCTTTAGTTATATAACATTATGGGACCCATATATTTATTTGTTTGTTTGTTGTGGGAAAAAAAAAAGAGAAAATTATATGAAACCTTTGAAATGAACACAGCTGTATTTAGGCAGTAAAGAAATACTTTTGGAAGAAACAGTTTTAGGAGGAACATATTTCTAATGGTCTTTTGGATTTTAGTGCATTATTTTTATGGCTGCTTTGAGATTACTTTTAATTTACTCTGTAACTTTTTTACACTGAGCAGTAGAAAACATTTTTTTCAAGAAAACACTCAAATTAGGAGGGAAAAGAGCACAAACTATTCAGTTTATTTCCTTTGTTTTCACAATTGTCATACTTTTAAAAATACTGAAGTGATGGGGTATTGCTAATTGCGACGATCTCCATGTTTTGGGGAATACAATTACTTTGAAGGAACTTATCTCTGCTTGCTCATTGCATTGTTCTCTTGATTTTCTTTGTCACCATTGCTTTTTTTATCCCCATTCTCCTCTGACTAACTGGAAATTGATTTTTTTTCTAAGTAGGATGGTTATTTCTATGCTCTTTAGCCAAGTATTTAATTTGATACTTGATTTAAAAAAAATCCTTCTGTTGTTGGTTTGTCTTTACTATGTATTGCTTTAATTATTCTTGGTAGGCGTCCTACACATTGATTAATACAAATAAATAAAATGTCAATATTTTTGGTAAGGGATACACATACGTATATTTCCTGTATATTAGTAATCTGACTCTTTTGTTCTCTTTCTCCCTCTAAATGCAATTACATCACAAAATTGATTTTGCTTCTTTCCACTGCAGAGCTACAGTGAAACAAAAAAACCCCAAACTCTACAATTAATGGGAATCTCAATTACTTCTTACAAATGAGAAACTTTTGGAAGGAAAAATTAAAATTCTTTTTTGGTCTGCACAGCATGAATATTATGCATCATAAATCTAATAACTGATCTTGCCACATGTAATTCAAACAAATAATTATTTGTGAAAAACTGAAAAAAAGTTCAAACCCATTATTTGGAGGTAAACCTGATGAAATATTTTCTTGTTTCATTTGTGAAGAACTCTGTTTTGCTACTCAGAATAAAATAGATATCTAAAGTAAGGAGCAGCAAGACACAATATCTCGTCAACTGAAATGAAAAATCTTAACTATCTAATCACACACTCCTACTATATTTGCATTTTACCAAAGTGCATCAGTTCATCTAATGTAAGACTGGGCGAAGGGAGATTAAAAAGTTGATGAAAGAAAAGAAAGTTATTCACTTAATTCCCTTGTCAGAGAAGTTTCTGAGATGCTGTCATACGGTGTGAGAATAACCAGAGTGCAAAGCCAGCTCTACCAGGGGTGGAAGTGGGTATCTCCATAATGACTTATCTCCTGAGGACACTACAGAAACTATTGCCTCATCCAGAATAAATTTTCTGGAAAGACTGCATGTTAGATCATAGTCATGACCAAAAGGCTTTCTCAGCTGGTTGATAGGAACTATCTGTGCCAACCCCTGTAATCAGGACACCATACACCTTCTGCAGGTATTTATATAATTATTGACAATTCAGATGAATTTGTGACTTCTGTGTTGGGGTACTTGCTGTCCTCAGAGTTCCAAAATAACTAGCTATGACTGCAAATACAAGCAGCACCATCCTTTTGTGCTACTTTCACTTGGGATTTTCTGCTTTTAAGTATTCAGGAGCACCTGGTGGTGTTGCCTTGACCTGCCAAGATACCTCTTTCCTTTAATTAAAATGCCTGCTTTAACACATAATCTGTCAAATAACTACATTAGTCAGAGTGTTAGAGAAAGGTATGGAAGGAAGAGTAAGAAAATAGAGACAAATATTTCCTAGAAAATCCCAGTTAATGAATGTTTGCAATCAGACTTCAGGAATTCACACTAAAAATACAACTGCTATCTGTGGTACTAAAAAAAGGCAATCAGCAGATCTGGTTGCAAAATGAAGTTTTTATTTCACAGGAATTTTCACATTTCAAAATTCACTTGTCTTTAAAATGTGTGAAATGCTGAAATCTCAAATTATTTCCTGCCATAGAAAGCCTGCAACACTTTTTATTCAGTAACTTCAAATAATCTTATTACAAATAATTACTTTGATAAAACCAAAAATGTTTTATTTATGAAAAGCATAATATTATCATCTGAAATGGGTATACCAGTGTTCAAAACTCCACTTTGATTTTGATCTGCTCAGAATCATCTAGTGGGTCACAAAAGAAATTTTTTAATGAACAGCACCCTCAAAAATATTTAGAGCCCCTTTTAACTGACACTGTAAATGCAGCAATTGAACAAGGGGAAACACAATAGCATACATCCACAGCATCAGTTATGAATTGCATGTTTCAGATACCCCTCCATGGCAGTACTCACAATCCAGCGGAGCTAGCAATATAAATCACAGGGCATAATGTAATGGAAAGGCAACTTGATAGAAAAACACCCTGCAATTTTAGCAAACAGCATGTGCACAGTGTTGGTTTATGGCATAGAGGGTGTTCAGTAAAAGCTGATTAGCTTCTACACAAACTGCAGAAGCCTACTGAGTTTGACATGACATTTCTCCAGAGCCACAAGTGCTGCTTCAGAGGGCTTTGGCAACAAGCAATAGCCAATCTTAGCTGTTGTATTATGTACTGGTATGGACTGGGCCAGTTGACCATCCAGCTAATGAGTGCTTAGACTCGGTTTAAGTAGTGAATCTTGCTAAGTGTTTTCTAGAGGAGGGCATGGGAGGATTCTCCTGATGGCCATTGTATCCAAACTCATATCTGTTTGACAACCCCTATGGTGAATTCTCACACATCTCATTTCTCTTTCCTCCTAAAGGTTTTCTCAAATTCTCATGTTATGCTAACTTATCAGGCACTGCTGAAATTGTCATAACAGTAAAAAAAGGGACAGGCTGTTAGCGAAACACAGCAAAGGAACTACATCTCCCTACAGTCATTGTGACGAGGCTTTAGGGGATGCAGCGGATGACTGTGATTCTCACAGTGTGATATTCTTTACTGCCAGTCAATAAAAGAAATTGAAACAATATTTTAACAAGTTTCTGTGCAAATATTTTACCTTCCTAAGGGCTTCTAGGCCTCCTCTCCCAGGCTGAAATAGCACATGATGATGACATTCTAGCTGAAAACTTTGCATGAAAGGTGACACAGAAAAGAGAGGTCATTCTGTTCAGGAGTAGGATTGTGGTAGCCTCCCTAAAGCTGTGTATTCAAATTCCTTTAAACAACAGAAGGACTTAATCTCACTTGCACAACATGGGTAACTGCTTCACTGAGATTGACCATCATCTGTTATTCTGCCAGTATTTCTTAGGGAACCTAACCTTTCAAATATGTTAGAGGTGTGAAACAGTTGCTGCACATCACTGAGACACTTCTGGAAAGGGAAAAAGAAGGAAATTAGTGGTTTTGGGCAACCTTGAATGACAACAGCTGGGAGCCCAATGGCTGCAAAGGCCATCCTGGATAAATTAGGTTTTAAACAGAGATCCTAAAGAAATAACTTCTGTATTTAAATGTATAAAATAGTAGTTAAACACTTCAGTGTCGTTTAAATCCCTTTGTGGATCTCTCTCCTACTCCCTCTATCATTTTTTCTTATTCACACATGTCCTTGTTGTTAGATTTAAATATCAGTAGTCTCCATTAAAGAGATCACAGTATGCACAATTTTGAGGACACATGCCTGTCTTTTGTCCATAATGTCTGTGCTCCTCAGTCACAGTTTTAGTTTTTCAATAGTGAAGCTGTAATACAGACCACCAATAGCAGTTTTCTGTTCCTATGCCACCCTGCAAAATCAGGCATTTGCTCTACACTGACTGTCAATACCACTTTCAACTTCATTCACTATAACACTGATTTTGCCATGCTTTTCTGAATAAATTGACCATTGGGAAAAAAAAAAAAAAAGAAAATAAGGAAAATAAAAGGAAAATGCTGAAATTCACAGATGTGCTCATCCACTTTGAATGCTAGTGATAAAATTTGAAATTACCGTTACTCTTACTGCAGACCTTTTTTGGAATTGTTAACAAGAGTTTGTGACCAGCTTCAGTGCTTGAAGTATTTAATAAAAACAACTGGAATTCTTCATATCCAGATTTGAGTAAAGCCAGTCCTTGATGGCTACAATCAGAATTGTGTGTTTAATCTGAATATGCTTCAGGTCACCGCTCAAAGTTGCCCTTTATAAGAATATCACTTCCAGTTTCCCTTTCTAATAGCTATAGAATTTTTTTTTGTGTGTCTGAAAAC
Source organism: Phylloscopus whistleri (assembly GCA_017589585.1). Lineage (NCBI taxonomy): Eukaryota > Metazoa > Chordata > Aves > Passeriformes > Phylloscopidae > Phylloscopus > Phylloscopus whistleri. The sequence goes on from JADMLD010001396.1 coordinate 2,076,774, forward strand.
ATATGATCTCTGAGGCATCTTCTGAGTAAATAACCTTTTCTATGTCAGCTTCTCTGCCCAATTTAGTTTTCCAGTGAATTCCACAATTTTTATACAGATTTTGTTAATGGTTCTTTGTCTGAAAAGATTATCTTTCCCTCTCAAAATCTTTCCAGTTCTATTTTGCTTCGCTTTGGATTTCAAGAAAGTAATTTATAGAATGATTTGCATTTTGTAGGATTGGTCTTGACACACCTTTCTGATAGATTTTTCCTCAGACATGAGAGCTCTTATGGAAATGACACTTGGCTTTATGCACTTTCCATTTCTTATCCCTGACAGTCTGTTCGACTCATACAAGTCGGCACGTTCTCAATCTGTGGCGCCCAACTGAGATTATCATCTTTGTACAACTTGTTAATGTCAGTGACATTTAGAAGTCTCTGCACTGAGCTATGAAATAATTCAGATGCAGAAAGAATCCCCCAAAAAGGCATTTGAAAAGAGCGCCTGCAGACAAAAAATATTAAACATCCACTATCATGAACCTTCCCATTTAAGAGGATTTTGCCAAACAAATCTTAATAAGATCTCCCCGAATAAGAGTAAGGGCACTGGCCAGTTCTCTTGGGATGGATGGGCTAGTTAAGATGATGTAATAATTGCAGCATGATGTCAGTTCTTAATTCCAGATACCAAATTTCACCCCTCCCTTCCCATGCCATTTAAAAAGTGTGTGTTCATTACGTGGTTCTTCAGTTTTCTACTAATTACTCTTGATGTTAAGTACTGCCTATTATTCTTTGGCCTTATTCTATCCCAGTGGTTCTCTAAAAGCTGTCCACTTGTTGTAAACTAGGCTTTTCCCTGTGAAAAGAAGGAGGCTTTAACTCTGTTCCACTTTACCCCTTTTATGACATTCAAGTGTTGAAAAGACAGAAGAGATTCGTAGGATATGGAAGACATGTTTTCTCAAGAAAAGGCAACTTAACTTCAAGTATTTTTAAAGTTTTATTTTCTTTTTTTTTTTTTTTTTTTTTTCCATCACTGGTGTGTTTAGTCCTAATGGAGAACCTGCTGTTGTAAATTCAGCTTTTTACCTTAAACCTGGACATAAAATCACAACCTACATTCACTGGACACTAAATTTTGAATATGGCATAGCAGTGCTTGAAATGAGAGGGTGATAATTTAATTCCACAGCTACTTCAAACAAACACGTAAGAGAAAATGTATATTGACAAGTATACAAAATACTTTAAAATTCTGTAGGTGGTTTCTTGTAGAATGTAAGGTGCTGCTCTAGGTATTTTATACCCTGAATATGGGTGTGTGATGACTGCAGATGCCCTCCCAACGTAAAGGTATTTCAGAGTGCTCACCTGAATGTCTCCTCTGGTTGGTGTGTAGTTTTAGGGTTATACTCAGCACCATTTGTGACAATGAAGTATAGACAATATTCAACAAGATCATGCTTGAAAAATTGCCTTTTCCATTCTTGCAATACACGCAAATGAATGTTAGGCACGTCAGAAAGAGTTTTCTCTTGTTTGAAGACTGTCAGACTGGTATTTTTCCTGAAACAGCATTACGCCAACTGATACTGTCTAATACCAGAAACCCCCAAATAAACCTTGAAATTTCTTGAGGTATATCTGCATTAGGCAATCAGATTTATCTGACTGCCACTAATTGCAGCTGTTACTGCTGAGTGAGGCAGTACCATGCAGAACAAATACAAGCTTTGGTCCTGGAAACAATATACCCATATTACAGCACTATGGCACTTAAAACAAGAAATCATCCTCCTCTGCAGGGCTAATTAGTTCAGTTCAGGTTTGCATTCCTGTGATCACAGTGCTTTGTGTCATAGGGTTATCAAGTATTATGTGTTGGTCTCTATACTGTAAACATAAGCAGTCAATAACTAGGCTATTATTTATTAACAACGTACAGAGTACTAAATTCAAGGAGATTTCCTGTCAGGTTCAGCTCTATTTTTGGATTTTCAATTGTTGGAAGTACTTTTCACTTGAGTTTTTACTGCTCAGACTGTGTTTCAGTGGGATGTTGGAGTGTGTTGTGGGCTAAGCTCCCTGCTGTGGTTAAGTCCTGCTCTTCTTTTTGCTCCTACCTGGGCAATGCTGCTATTCATCTTACACCTCTGTAAATGCTCAGTGGGTCCTCAGTGATCTGACTAATCTCATCAGTCCTTTGAAAACTATCCTGTCATAATACAGCAATGATATCAACAAGTATCTAGCTTCTGGTAGGTCACCGAACTGAATCAGTCTGATGAGTGCCAGGTTAGCGAGAAGGAGAGAGAAGGACCTGCTACCTGGGGAGAAGAAAGGCAAAACCAGCAAGGGGTGATTGGGAACTTCTCCCCCTTTTTGGAGGTAGCTGATAGATAAGGCAAGTTTCTGGAGCAGTCATGATCTTATCAGGTAAATTAGGTGAATCTCAGACTAAAAATATCCATAACTGGGCTCAAAGGCCATGGTACCATACTATTATTCTCTCTTTCGTGGTAGACAGAGGCAAATTCATATTAGCAAGATCCAACCAGAGCTCCTGGAATTCATAGATCCTGAGTTATAAGTGCATTAAATCAGCCCTTCAGATGAACCATTTAAAAGAAAATAGGGCTAAAAATCACCCAGATTTTTAAATAAATGGATAAAAATTTCCATACTCTATGAGCAACTGAAAAGTAGTTACTGTGTGGGAAATGCTTGCCACCATAGAATCACAGAACGATTTAGGTTGGAAAAGACCTCTAAGATCATCAAGTCCAACCATTAACCTCACACTTTCAGGTCCACCACCATACTGTGTCCCTAAGCACCACATTTATGTTTCTTTGAACACTTCCAGGACAGTGATTCCCTTGACCGGTCAGCCATTGCTGGATGATCTTTTTAGTGAATAATTTTTTCCTAATATCCAAACTAAACATCCCCTGATGCTGCTTGAGATCATTTCCTCTTCTCCTATCACTTGTTTTGTGGGAGAAAGACTGACTGACATAGTGTTCCTACCATGAGGAGAGGAAAGGAAAAGGATGAGATGCACTGAGCATCCAGGTCTGGAGGTGCAACTATGGATAACTTTTCTAACCCAAGAAGAATGAGAGGAGGGTACTTTTGAGATAAAGTCTGAAGATTTGGGGAATTTATCAAAGACTAACCCCTATATATTAATGGTAACCTTGTCTAAAAAGCTATATTTTTATCCCTGACTGTGAGAAACTGTAGTATTTAGTGTATATAAATATTTGATGATTAACTTTGGTTAAGAGCTATGCTATCTCTGTTCATATCATAAATTCAAGCTCTGAAGCAATAGCTTGGACAAAACACTAAGGACTCAATTGTGCCTTGAAGGCACGGCACCACATTGGGGTAATGCAGAAGCACGGCACCTCGTCAGCAGCTCCAGGAGGGGCTGTGCCTCAGGCATGCACTCTGCCTCCTGCAGCTCCTGGGGAATGCAGCTAATGCACTCCACTTACATGGGCTGTAGCATGCACTCCAAAGGCAGGAGACTCTCCTGGCCTCTGAAGACCTGGAGCTTGAGACCCTTTAGCCTCGTGAACTTGCCTTGCTTTCTGTGAAACAACTGCATTAGCAAAAGTCCTAGCAGCAATTTTGAAGGAGCCACCACGAAGTCAGAGTTGTCTCTCCTCTGTACTTACCTATTGGAGTGCTGTTTGAGGCAACCTTTTAGAAATCCAGCTGGAAGACAGCAGAGGTGCCTCAAAAGCACATTTGCATTCTGTTGGGAGAGGTTCACCACTCTGTACCTCATGTGACAACTATCTTGTCTAGTGTTGATGGTGTGCCTTAAGATTGCGCTGGTCCACACAGTGTCCCAGGATGTCAGCTCAGGTGCAGTATTGAGGCTTATGGAAGTATTGTCCACCAAGAAGAGTACAAGGACTGCAATGAAATCTGCTCCTCACCAGGAAAGTGGTTAGCAGAGAGGTTCATGCTATTTGAGGTGTTAGGGCTGGGTTGGACTCGATGATCTTGGAGGTCTCTTCCAACCTAGTGATTCTGTGATTTCATCGTTTTTGTAATACAGTAAGACACTGGCATATGTAATAACTTGCCTGATGGATAAAATTGGAACTCATTATCTGCTTGCTGTTTAAAATATGCTAAGGATGTTAGACATTCTATTTCTGTCTCTGTTTGTAGTGTGCTTCCTCTCAGTCCTTGTTCTGTGATCTCCTCCTATATGCACGAGGTTAATATATGCTGCTGCGAATCTGTGTGTCTGCGAGAGTGATCTGTTTGTGGGTGTGAGACTCCGGTGGATTACAGTGGTTACATTATCCTGACAGGTAATTGCATAGCTCATTCTTAATCCATTCTCCCCTAGGCTATCTATTCTTCTGTTTATTATCCTCGTTTCTAGAAAGTGACTGATGACTGAGTTGAACTTATGGCAACAACCTAAACCCTTTCCTTTTCCACAGAACACTACGGAGAACAGATTATTTGTTCCCTTTAAGCTCATTTTACCTTTTCTAAAAATACTGAGAACATCAACATACCCCCCCTCTCAGGACTTCTCTAGTCTGAACAACCTGATTATGTCAATCTTCTCCTGCAGTCCCTGTTTTCTCACACTCCAATTGTTGTTGTGTATGAGCTCCTTCGAGATGTTGTGCATTTTCACTGAAGTGCACTGACCACCATGATGCAGCTGAAGAGTCACCAATGTTGAATAAACTGGATTGACTTGGGCCATTCATATTCTATCATCACACTCCTCTTTATTATGCAATTCATTACATTACCTGCCCAGGATTTGATGTGGTAGATAAGGCTGTAGAAAGAACAGCACTTTTAGAGAGCAACCCAACAAATACGGGAAGACTCATTGAAAATCTGATGATGGAATAAAAGTTTGGGTGAAAGGGATCACAGGCTCATCATACTGAGAACAGGAAGGAGGGAGAACAGCAGAGTATGCATAATGGACTTCAGAAAAGCACTCTTCAACAGCTGAGGAAACTGGTAAGTAGGGTCCCTTGGGAAGATAATATAAAAGATAAAGGAATTCAGGAGACCTGGCAGTTATTGAAAGAGACTGTATTAAAGGCACAAAGCAAAGTATTCTGATGTGAAGGAGAGCTTGGAAGAGACAATGCGGCTGAATCAGGAACTCTTTAAGGAGTAAAGAATGGAAAAAAAAGGAGATATATTAAAAGTGGAAACAAGGACAGCTGAATAAGGATGTGCATGGAGGATAATAGCACAAGCGTGTAAGGATGAACTCAGAAAGGCTAAAATGCAAAATGACTTACAACTAGCAAGGGAGATGAAAGGCAAGCAGACACGGTTCTAGAAATACATTAGGGAGGGAATAGACAGGAAAGCAACAAAAAGTATCATATCAGTACTGAAGAGGGAAGGGAAGTAAATAACAGAAGGCACAGAGAAAGGACACTATAGTCTTTTTTTCCTGCTTTCAAATTAACAAAACTAAATGAAGAGGTGTTAGAATAACATGAAAAAATGCACCCTCAGATTCATAGGATGTTAGCTGAAAAAGCTGCAGAGCTATCACTCTTTGGAGCTCATGGAAACTCAATGAGGACTGGAAGAAGGGCACTTAGGCTAAGTCTGTAGCAAGCAGCACAGGAGAAGGGGCTATGGAGAGGCAGAGTTGGTATGAAGACCTAAAACTCTACACAGTGCCTTTCTTCAAAGTGGCTTTCATTTGGTCCCATGCAGCATGTTTAGTGGGCTTTGGATAGGTGTTTTCCAGTTTAGTTTAATCCAGGAGGAACTCATGAGACTGACTGTGAACTAAAGCATGAGGGCTATTGGGAGATTTATTTCAGAGGTATTTGATTTGAATTGAAATGGTAATGTTGGTGTAGCCATTTAGGACTAAACTGGGGGGAAATGAAGGGAACTAGAGATAAATGTGCCTGTCTGCAACAGCAAGTCATTCTAACCTCATTTTTAATTGAAAAAGAGAGAAAAAAAAATAGTGTTTGATGTAATGAAAGGTTGTAAGTATGAGATATAATTTAACTTTGGATCAGTCTGAACGTTCTCATGTAGGACTTTCATGAGCAAATCAGAAAATAGCTGAATAAAATCACTGTTACATTTGTGTGTGAAAGGTGGAGCACTTAGCTGAAAATAACGTATGAACTTTACTGTGAGGAGAACATTTCAAAATGGATCCCAAGGAAGTATGTACTGAGCAGGATATGGATTAATCACTTGGGTTATGGAAGTGAAGCTACATTTGTATGTCTTTCTCATGACACTAAACTTATGACTTTTGTAAGTGAGAAGAGAAACAGGATCTAATTCCATTAGATCAGAATTCAAAATGCTCTTCCTATAATAAAGACATATTTGTCCCCAAATCAACATGATGAATTTGAGTAAGAATCTCCAGAGGGAGGAAAAAAAAAAAAGTTGAAGAGCACACCAGCAACATGGGCAGTATCTAGTCAGGCAGTAGCACTGCAGAAACAAAGCAGGAGCGGCAATCAGCTCTGGTGAAAAAGAGGTAAATGTCATTCTGAGATGTGTTAACTAGAGTGTCATATATGAGATAGGGAGACCACCATTTTGCATTGCCATGTGAGTCCTCAGAGGAAGCCTGTTCTTAATTTTGGGTTGCACACTTCAGCAAAGATGCTGGCAAAATGCAAGAGCCTAGCTGAACACAAGAATGATGTGACATTTCAAAAACTTAAGATCTAAAGAAGGGTTGTATAAATCCATAACGCTTAGGTGGAAAAATAAAAAAAAGAAGTACATAAAAACATGGATAAGTTTCCTCCTCATGGTTGTCTACCCAGAAAAACCCCAGGACAGTGGGAGTAATTGGGAATATCTCTCTTTAATCAGATACTTGATGATACCGAACCAGCAGTTGTAGCTTGACTTAAGGTAAATGTTTTTTAGCTAAGCAAACTAAACAGAAAAACAAGGTTTATTCTAAAAACATAAAACATCACAGAATTGCAAATTAAGAATTATGTGACAGCCCTATATGAATGTCTTGGAATTCTGTTGAAAATATCAGTTAACACTAGCTAGCACCTATCTTCAGGCATCTGAACTGACACCTGAAAATCTGTGGGTTTACTGTCATGTGAAGCATCATGGTAAACAGATTTGAGAAAAGTTTTAGAGCAGTGATTTTGGTCACAGAATGTAACACATCTTGAGCAGATACATAGAATGGGAAGTCAACATATGGCCAGTCACTACTATTTAATAGATTATTTCCTTGTTGTTTTTATTACAACATCATCTTCAAAGACATTAGAAGGAAATCCACTTTGTTTATTATAGGCACACTTTTATGGGGACAAGGGATTTGGCTCAGTGCACTGCAAAAAAGTGATTTTTAATGTTAGAGCTTGTGAAAGTGATGTTGATAAAGCAGGAAATATGGAGTTTACTGAGCTTAAATATGGTATATACCCTTACATGTGATACACTGTCAAATGAATAGGACAGAAGAAGGTTCAGAAAGGGAGTCATGACCAAATCAATGGGAAAAAAATGTGCACATGTACTGAAGAAAGGCAAGGAAACAGGCAACATATGTGAAAGTTACATATCCTACCAGATCTTAAGAATGGACTTTACATGTAAAATTTTTTAAGTCATCCTCTAACAAAGCTTGAGCCCATGCCTTCTGTAATCTCTTGTTCAAAGAAATACAAGTACAAATATTTGAGCGATTCTGTGATTCTGTGAACCAGCATCATGCTTGTGCATGTTTTCCTTTCACAGGCACCTTTATACCTTGTTTTAAACAACTATACAAAAATAAACAAAAATTTTATGCAAACGCCTTATTATTTTTAAACCAGTATGTAGGAGGAAGTAATGAGACATATTTGATCTGATTATCAAGCATATTACTAAGATGGTTTTAAGACTTTATTCATAAATGTCATTTAAAAATTATTTCAGATGAGTATAAATGTCTGTGAAATTACTGTTTTCACTGAGTATCTTTTGGTATTAATAAAAGAGAATATTAACATAAGAAAAATGTGATGGTTCTCTGAGTGGTAGCAGAATTTTGGTAATTTACCAACTTTTCAGTAAATTATACTAATAATTGAAATTCTAGTGCTGCTTACCTTAATATACTTCTACATATTTTATTTAAGGTTTTACCAAGAAATAAGCCTCACATCAGAGGAAAAAAATCTAGCTCTCCAAATTCAAAGTAGTAGTATCATTTACTCTATGAAACATATCAATCCTGAAAGTCAGCTTCCACTACTGTGCTCATTGCAACATTATTGGTGGTAATATACTTAATTAGTGAATTTTATATAAGATTTATTTTATTCACAGAAGCTTGATTTGATAAAATCCTACACTGCAATTTGTTTAATAGGTAGACTATAGAAACTACATTAATATTACATCCATGAGCAAAGAGATTACCCCACAGTTAATGACTCCCTTGGGTTGCCCTTTTCTGACAAAGGCACAGAGCCAAAAAATTCCAGTTTTTTTCCTTCTCGCTGAAATAAAGAAATGTTACTATGTGAAAAAACAAATGTTGGTTCTTTTTATAACATCTGGGTTGTGAAAAAAATGAGTAGTGACAAAATAAACTAAGTCTGAAATAAACATTGCTCTGCTTTGTATTGATAAAAATCAGTTTAGGGTAAAAAAAAGTCCAAAGATTGTTGATATGTCTGCCAAATTACTCTTATGACATCTAGATGTGATTGGGGTCAGAAGAAGAAGAATTTAACGTCTTAAAGGATTCTTCAAGGAAAAATTTTAAGTAAAACAGTGGTGCCTCTTGGTGTATTCCTTGTGGGCATGAAAGCAGGGGCAGCTGCACATCAGTGTTCCAATGGTTTCCACAGCTTGTGGTTCAGAAGGTCTTATATCTGTTTGCTTTACTTCTGCCTTTGCTCCACAAGGGCTGAAGTGTCACACAAGCAATACCTGTTATGACAGCACGACTTTCTTACCACTGTTCTAACACCTTTGTGGGGCAGGAGGAGGCAATTTGGGATCTCTGTCTGCTGCAGATTTAGACCAACAACTGAACATGAATCCTGCAGAGAGAAAAGGGAGGAGCAGCTTGGGAAGAATTCACTTGGTGGTCCTTCAGAAAGGCTTGAAGTATTCTCTCATCCAGCCACATTATTTCAGGGAGGGAGTTAAACATTGTTGAGTGCAATAACAGATTTCAGTAGAAAAGAAGAAATGAAAACTATACAGGTCTTGGGCATCTGCCTACGATATCAAAAGCACACAGAGATAATGTCATAGCAGGAGACCAAAAGATATTTTTTGCTATCAGAAGACAATGAATGCCATTCTAAGATATCTAGATAGATGAGATTAATTCCTTTCTGCAAGTACCTATTGTCCTTCACTCACTGTGGAAACAGGTTAAATAAAATGTCTAAATTTCAGTTAGAAAAAGTCGTGGTCCTAGAGTCTGAGAACATGTATTTTGTCCTGACAAGAAATATATCTTGAAAATATTTAATGTTCAACCTCTTTGAATTTATTCTCTTCGCTTTCTGGTTCCCAGGTCTGCCCAAGGGAGACTTTTATTGTCACTGGCTTGGCTCACTGTCTTGGGTTGTGGAGCCAGGGTTGTGTATTCTATTTCATCTGTTATAAGCAGTTGGGGAGATGTTTTTTCTTTATCTCTTGTAACTCAAGGGTGAAGGGATGCCTTCTGATAATGGGCCATTAACACCTCCCCGGACTATACCCTCCCCAGAGCGGTGCATCCGCATTCCATCATCCTATTGTGAGATGCCCCACCCAGTGGGGGGAGCCAACCATTCCTGCCTGGAAGAAACTGAGACTAAGGAACAGGAGGCATCTAGATCCACCCTGATTTCTGGGAGGAAGACTGGACCCCATCTCACCATCACCAGATCCCTTCTCACCATCACCAGACCCCTTCTCACCACCCCTGGACCCTTTTGCTGCAGGATCTTCTCTACTTCAACAGAACCACATCTGCCACTCCAGGAGGACTTACTTTTGGACTGCTTCCAACACCCTGACCAACAGGGTGTCAAGTTGTAGCTCTGACTCTGTCAGGGTTTTCCAAAATTGTTGTTTGTTTGTTTGCTGGTTTGGTTGGGTAATTTTGTGTTTCTACTACATTTGTATTATTAATATTCCTAGCAAAAAACTGTTATTCCTATTCCCAAATCTTTGCCTGAAAGCCCTTAACGGCAAAATTATAATTTGGCGGGGGTGAGGGGTTTACATTTTCCATTCTAAGGAAACGCCAGTTTCCCTGGCAGATGCCTGTCTGTCCAAACCAAGACACTCACAAACCCAACAAGGCCCAGGCTCAGACTTGAAGTGGTACTGGTTATCCCTGTCAGCCATTGCTGTGGACTTGGTCTGTGCTGACCTGGTCTTCTCTGTCAATGCCTGGGCATGATTTGGGGCTGTGGGCAGGAGCTTCTCTCTCAAAACTCTCACGGCAACCTGGATGGAAGTCTGAATGCAAACTGTGATATGCCAAAGCAGGGACTAAAACCAGGGTCTGTCCTGGTTTTAGTTAGTTTTATACACTACAGTTTCTGAACGACATTGTCTTCCCTCTTGCTGGAAAGGATGATAAAAGGCACTTAGCTTTTTTTTTTCCACAGGAAAGAATAACAGTGTCTTTATTTCCTTCTGTTTCATATTTTAGCTCACAGAATAATACTAAAAATTCCTGTTGCTTTATAATAGGCTCATAAGAAGTGGCAATTGATTAAGCACCTCAGCTTCACTCCTGTGTTAATCAATTGCAGCATATGGTTATTGCTTCATGTACTGCTGCAATGGAGTGGATCTTTTACCATAAGCTCCATCCCAACTGTGTCTGCTGCTCTGGTTCTAGACATCAGCCTCTTTTATGGTCATGTTTTCCATGACTGTGGAACAAGAATCATAACGTGTTTTGTGGTCATGGGAATACGGAAAACGGGAGTAAGATGCATAGTGACCTACTTTTAAGAAAATAATTGGAGCATATCACATATGTTTGTAACATAGAAAGCATATTAATATTTATGAGGAAGTACCTTTACTTTTGAGAAATATTTTAAAAAATATTTTGATTTTTTCATGGACCATGCCTCTGATTTACAAATAAACGATGTCAATTCTAATTATCTATTTCTAGTTCAGAAATTTTCTTCAGATTGACAGTAATATATTTAATGGAGAGTTAAGAGTCTCATCTAATTTATTCCAAAATATTGTGATGAAAAGCAAAAAATTAAAGCAACCTGGAAGTATCAAAAATTTTATTTTCCATAATTTTTCATTTTAATGTCTTCAAAACCTTTAAAATAGTGATGATTTGACTTCCATAGTCAAAATATTTCCTTTGTAAAGAAACATGAATCAGAATACAATTTTTAAGCTTAGCCATGTTTATATGCATAAGTGATTATTGCATAAGGAGATTAATAATAAATCACAGAGAGATTTATAAATAAGTTATCCATGGGAAACTGAGCTAGTGCTGCCAATTTACTCCTTTACTTTGTACACATTGGATTGTCATTAAACTATTTAGTTATAAGCTATTTAGTGTTTAATTCCATATATTGCCACTGTATGAATTTGAGTAATATACATGGTGAGCTGCACAGCCACTGCTCAGTGGCCTGCATGGCAATAGCTGTGCATAGGAGACTCTGGAGATATTCACCTCAGCAGATATATATATATACACACAATTACCCATCTGTCTGTCTGTCTATCTATCTATCTATCTATCTATCTATCTATCTATCTATCTATCTACATGTGTGTGTATACAGCTGCATGCTTATTTTAAATCATATTCTTGCCCTGACTTGGACTGAAGTTGCAACAACCCTCAAGTCCATATCTGCACCGATTAGGACCACCATTTGTCAGCTACTATTGGCAACACTGAAAAAAAATACAGCTTTTCTACTATAAATTGAAGGTGATATGCCCTGATTTTGTGGATGGATGTGGTGGGAATTGCTGAAGTGGTCATACGTGATCTCTAGCTAAAGGTGTTACCCTCCAGGATTAGGTTGAAACCAAAATAATATTTCTGTCTCTTTTTTTGTGAGTGTTTTTTGGCAAAGTGCTCATCTGCTCATTTCTTTGAAGGTATTTGTTATTAGGAAAGCTTAAAAACAGAAAAAAAATTAAAATGAAGATATTAAGTGTTATGCAAATCATACCACACAGCTGCTTTATGATCCTATCACTTTGAAAAAGAGGGAGAGAGGCTCTTTTGAATCTAATCTTACATAGTCCATCTGTTGCAGCATATGACAAGAAGTCAAGCATCTGAACTTTAGGAGCCATTATGGATCCTTGACATGGATCTGGCTCTCATGGTGCAGCCAGTGTTGATACTTCCACTGATTGCACTGATTGACTGTTGTGTCATATTATCCTTGGCCTTTCCGACTCCCTCACTTCGGGGGATATCAACACTAGTAATCGTCAGGCAGGGCTCAATTGATTATTTTCAGAATTTTCTCTGGCTATTGACCATAATGGAAAAAAATTGTGCCTCTGAATTATTCAAAATGAAAACATACACAGAAGAAATCAATAAGGCACATCTGATATTAAAGACAAATTAAAGCAGGCAGTATAATGTGTCCTGGGGCACCTGCTACAGACAAAGAAGAAAGCATTTTAGAGGTAAAGAAGACTATTTTCCTGCTTTCCTTTCATTCTTTTGCTAGCAATATATTTTAGCTGTCAAAATTAACATCTTTATGAATTAGGACATTAAGGGTTTCTTTTCAACTTGTCCTTTGCAAATGTTGGAATTTAACTTCAGATTCTAGCACAATAATTCCTTCTTTGTATCCCCACAGTCTTTTTAACTTAAATGTAACATGCCATGCTGGAGGGATGAAATTATACAAAAATGTTCAGGTCAGAAAAATCACATTAACAAATATCTAGAGTTAGGCAGTAAGCCTCTGCAGACTTTGAAAGTGGTAGTGAAGTAAAACGTGCCTTTCTGTGAAATATCTGACATGTTAGCATTAGGAAAATGTCCCCTATATGAATCACAGATAGTATTTTTCTCCCAAAGAAGGATGGCTTCATTTCTGGGCAGCAGTATTACTGGAGAGTCACATAAGTTTTTACTCTGAGCTTCTTATTCAAGACAAACTACATGTAGAACAGTGATGTAGTGGATGTCATGTAGCACCTCTGGTTTTCCATTGGTAAGAATCAGGATTTGGAATCATTAGAATAGTCTCTGATTGCAATTCTGTTATGAATGTGATAAATTTCTCAGCAAGGGCTGCGGAAAAAGTGTTCCATGTCTGTGGTTTGAAACAAACAACAGAAAACAACAAAGCACTTGTGTGACAATGGGCGGCATTAATACCCTGAACATTTCTAGAACTCCTTTGGAAATCCTTACTAGGATTTGATTCCTTGCTTCATGGAATGATAACTTTTTTTTCAGTATTATCCCACTGTCTTTATAGTAAATTTTTATTTACATTGAATTGAAATATCAAAAAAATATAGAAAGGAAATGTCAGTAATGTATTAGTGTCTTCTAAGGAAATGAAACCCTTTCCTAAAATTCTGAAAGAGGGGCAATAACTGCTATAATAATTAATGCTCACAGGAAAGACAGTCATACCCAGGATGATGCAACAACTCCCAGGAAAAAGAGCATTGATGGCTGAGTGGTCTTTCAAAAAACTGACACAACTGGAATTTGTTTCCACTCTTCATTGAAATTCATACAGGCGGTTGAACCCTATAAAACTAAATGGGTTTTTATTGAGGCTTTTGGGGGATGGAGTAAAATATGTAAGGACACAAAGATGCTGTGTAAAAGGAGAAACCTGAATGATTTCTGCTCTTAGTTTGTCTTTTACTGGAAAATATGAATAGGCTTAAGCTGTTAATACCAGTACATTTTTACTGCAAGAGGTAGGATTTCCAAAAATATAAATTATTGAGAGATGCAGATAAAATATTTAAAACTACTTAATGTGTTAGGTGCCCAGGTTCTCTTGATCTCAATGGAAAACAGACACATAAGCTGCTTAGCAGTTTAGAAAAATTGTTCTGGTACCCCATCCTCCCATGTAAACACCTAAATACAGCTTAAAGTCTGAATAAAGATGCACAATGTCCTGCGGAGGGACTATACACTATGGCTGGACTTCTTGTCTAATTTTATACACTAGTCAGAAATTTAGAATGCTTTTAAAGCAGATGGCTTTCAGAAATATAGTAAGATATTAATGGAAACTCCATAGGATTACCAGATATGATATAGGACCCCCCGACAAAACTTATTCCCTCCTGGAACTGTCAGTTGAGAGTAGAAGGAAGAGACTGTGTTGCTTCAGATAGGACCAGATGTGTATATCCAGCATGGGAGTCTTAATTTAAATTGTATGGCTCTGCTCACATTTTCCAGATCAGAGAGTATTTCTGAGGTCCTGAATGTGGTGGTGACCATAAGGTGTGGAATTTCCTCCTTGTTGAGGTTTGACAAGGAAACATGAGACTACTGGTTGAACAGGAGCCATGGAGAACTACCACAGGTAAATCTGAGAATGGCACAGGGCATTTGACAGAATCTCTTCCCTGGCATGTCTCAAAACTGTCAGCTGAGACTGATAAAAAGTGAGAAACATGAGATTAAATATGGCTTGGAATGGTGGACTGGGTTTCATACTTACATTGCAAAGGCTGAGTTTTGCACTAACTCAGTACTTACTGAAACCACAGACTGTAGTAGCGGCTGATGTTGAACCATGGCTAAAAAAGAGTTCAGAAGAGTTCTGCTTGTTCAGAAAATGGAATTGCACATTGACAATGGGTGGTTGCCAGTTCAGTCTTCATATTGCTTGAAGTTACCTTTTTTGCTTATTACTTTGTCAAAATGAAATCATGCATTGTAACACGGCATCCCTATGACAAACTGCTTAAAATCTGTGCTACTGTAGTTAACATACACACCAAAAAATGTGTCTCTGTTTTCAGCTTTGCCCAAAATTTTGGGTGCTGTTTTTCAATTTGGATTAAACTTTTTGCTTCTTAAATGGAGGAAAAAAAATCACATGACCCTGGCTTCACTCAGTAACAGGGAATTACTAAAATTCTTATTGCTATAAATGAGAATTCTGATTTTTGAACCAAGTAAAATATGGTCAGCTTTATAGAGTCTGTGAAACTAGTGAGAACCGCTTAGCAAAATTTCTTTTCAAAATATTTAATGCAATTTCAAAAAGTAGATTTACTTTTCTGTTCAGTTCTGCTGGTGATCTTATGTTGCTTGGGTAGATCCAGATGACCACACCAAGGATGAATCTTTGTAACAAGATGACACTCTAGATATTGTCCCTATGACTACTGAGGCACTACTATCCTTGGGAACACCAGACTCAAGATTTAGATTATTGGACAGGTATGAAGGCTTTCTGCATCACAAACCCAGTGCATGTTCATGTCTAAAATGTATCTGCATTCTTTGAACAAAAATTGCTGTTTGATAGTTTGCACAAAAAAAGGTTTTTTTCTCACTATATCTTCTCAGGAGGTGGATCCCTCTGTGAAAAAATAAGACATGAATAAAGCTACACCAATATTTACAAGCAGTTGCAAGCACTGGAAAAAGGAAATAAATGTGAAAGAATGTAGAAGAGCAATAGTGTATGTAAGCATGGTCCTGAGTAAAAGGGCCGAGGGACTGGATGCTTGGCTACTTGCAATTCCAGTTTGTGCTGTTGTCAAAGCACAGAGATGTTGAAGAGGTGTTTAATCTGTGGTGGAAGGATGTGAAAACACAGTGAGAACAGGTCAAAGGAGAGGAGGATATAGCAGGAGTGATCTTGGTAAATACTTTTAAAATACTTTCTATGCTGTCAAATAACTAAGTGCCATCTTGGTTTGATTCAGGCATCTCTGTCAGAGTGACTAGTTAGACTTTGTTGAAACAAACCCCCAAGGTCAGTTTAGATCTAGTTGACTTTGTCTGGCAATATGGATAAGGCTATAAGCAGATTTGTCCCTCTGTCAGGCACCTCAACCCTTATCCAAACTATGCAACAGATAGTTCCATGTCACGCTATGAAAAAATTAAATGGATTATGGATTTAAAGCCCATAGAAAAGGCCTGGAATCCTCATATCTTGTTTCTCCAATGAGGGTTACCTTATGCACTATGAAAGAGTCAACATTTCTCCTTCTGTTTTCTTCAGGATACAAACTCTAACTAGGAACCTATACTCAGAGCTGGCTTCAGGATTATGAATGCCAAACGGATGTGTGTATCCCTTCTAGTCTGAACATGTGCACTTATCTTAAAAGATAAGGTTACCTCCTTCTCCATGGCATTTCTCATTTAATGACCTGACTTGGTGGCTGGTTGTGCATGTGCAGGGTTTTGGGTACATCTTTCTTCCTGTGGACTGGATAAGTTGCAATATTGCTAGAAGTTATAACTGCAATGCTAATCCTATAGTGTGTTTGTGATTTCCCCTTTGCTAAAGTTTGCTATTAATCTATTTTGAATAGTGTGAGGATAATAAATTTGAGACTGCAAAAATGGATTAGATGATAGACTTAATTTCTGTTTTCATTGCATGCATAAGTTATAGGAAACCAATTATAAACTCTGTGGAGAAGTGGCAGATGTTGAATAGCATTCACCCTGTACAATTCTGAAAGCTGAGTGTGGAAGCTCATGGAAGTGCATCATTGAATCTTTTCTCCTGAGGAGTCCCTCCTCAGAGGCAAAGTAGCAGAGTGTTTTGTCTGAAGTAAAGCAGACATCGTAAATGTTCCTTATAGACCTGCAGAACTGTAAAACCATGAAGTCTCAAAAAAACCAAACCAAACCAAACCAAACCAAACCAAACCAAACCAAACCAAAAACCAACAAACCCCCCCACAACACTGGTATAAAATAAACTGGAATATTGTTGTAGGGAAGTACAGCTGTAATCTTTTCAGTCTAAGTTCTTACATTGGCACTCTCCACCATCTTCCCTTTCACAGAAGTATACCACACAGGCCTTTGATACCAGTTAATAGACTTGTCTTGTGTTTTACCAAGTTAAAATCTCATTCTATTAATTTCAGTAGAAGTTCATTGCCAGTGATTTCTCAGGAAGTCATACAAAAACGTTTTACATAGAACAGGAGGGACGGGACATTTTAAAGAAATTTATTAAAAATTATTTCAGAACTGACTGCTTGAAATGTTTTGGAAAGATGTTGGACTATTGTTACATAGAGATTTTCCTGTTAAATGGGAAGTGATATTGGATGGCTGCTTTAACATGGTACTGCAGACAACACCTAGTTACAAAGCAGGAGTAATGGCCCACATCAAGGACAGAAACTGCATGTTTCAAACCTATTAGTAAGGTGTTTGAAGAGGAAAAGTGAGCTCAAGACCTGCATGGTATTTCCATGAAGCCTTTACCTACAGTGGAGAGCCCTTTACCAATAAGGCCACCAAGTTGATTAGAGGGCAGGAAGCCTTTTCAGCCTGGAAAAGGCTTCAGGAAGACCTAATTGTGGCATTACAGTACCTGAAGGGAATCAACAGAAAAGATGGAGAGGGACTTTTTTTACAAGAGCATGTAGTGACAGGACGAGAGGAAATGGATTCAAACTAAAGGAGGGTAAGTTTAAATAGGATATTTGAAAGAAATTCTTTATTGTGAGGCTGGTGAGGCAGTGGAATGGGTTGCCCAGAGAAGCTGTGGGTCTCTTGTCCCTAGAAGTGTTCAAGGCCAGGTTGGATGGGGCTCTGGGCAACTAATCTAGTGGGAGGTGTCCCTGCACATAGTAGTAGAGTTGGAACTAGATGATCTTTCAGGTTCTTTCAACCCAGGCCATTCCATGATTCTATGATTATGGTTCTATGATTCTATGATTCTGTGATCACCCCAGTACCCTGCCCCTAGGAAGGAATTTGTAAGATTTACAAAACTTCATGTTTTCATAAGAAAAACAATATATTACAATAACAGGTGCCATTAGAATAAATCACATTAAAGATATTTTTATCCATGACTTACAACAGGGTTTTAGGGCAGTTAGAAGTTAATAATATCATTTTATCAGGTGCTACAATGCTGGTGCTTGCAGAAAACTTAAGAAGGCAATTTGTTAATTAAACATGAACGTTACGATCTTCAGAAAAGAAACAATATTTTGGGAATATTTTGTAATTATTTACTATTTGCCAGCTCAGGAAAATCCCATTTAGCAATCTGTAATTGCTAAAAAGTTGTTGTCAAACACAATAATTGAGGAAAAAATGAACTAAGCTGAATAAACCAATGATACTTCTGTCTAACAGACAGTGTAAACAATCCAGAGTGAAGGAAACCTCCTACCCCCAACAGTTCCCAGTTATATTGGTAAAATTTCAAAAGCAGATGAGAAGTAACATTGATCTTGGAAAGAAACCAGAGAATGACATCATTTAGTGATTCCAACTCACAGTCTAATGTGGAAATGGTAAGAAGAATTATACAAATACAAAACCAGAACTGGTTGCAATAAAGATAAATAAGTAACAAGAAATTTCCTGAATTTTAAATGGTTTAACTTCATATGCCATTAACTTTGATTGTAACTTTTTCCTGAAACTAGAGAAAATGAAGGCATGTGGCCGTGTCTTATCCTTTTCCATTCCAACATTCACATACCTCTGTATACAGAAATACATTTTAGCTAGGTTCCAAAGGTCCTTTTAAAAAGTTGGGCTAGACAATGTATCTACTAATTCAAAACCCACCAGTTCACTAAAATAAATAGTTTTAAATGAACACTATGCTTATGTGGCTTTTCATGACATCCTTCAAAGCTGCATATAGAAGTTTATATTATGAACTAACTACTCTCTGTCCTGTGATTAAAGGGCACATGATGACCTCATGAACCACCCTTTAGACTTCCAGTGCTTCTGGCTTTAATATTCTGTGCTAGATTCACAGAGCTCCTCTACAGATGCTAAGCGTTCAATCCTGAAGGCTCCACTTCATCATCAGGTAATTAGTATTTTCATTAACTTGCTTATTGTCAAGGAAAATGAGCCTTGATCATCTAATTTTTCCTCAATGAGTTGAATATTGTAATATATCTATAATTAATGTGTTTTATGCCACAAACGTGTAATGGAGTGGAAATCTGAGCCTGCTCCCAGCAGTCACTGTCAGTAAATGTTTGATGAATAAACAGAGACTTTCTAATGGGAAATGGTGGCGACTTTTATAAGCAGACACAATAAAGACTTTATTAACATACTTAAGAAGCATTCTGGGAAATAGAATTGAAGGCATTATTACTGTAGGCTCCTTTTGTGAAAAGTAAATTTTACTGTCCCCATAACAAATGTTTACTTGTTTGATGTAACTTGTAGTGTCATTCTTTTATGGAGCATCTTTCAGTGTAAATCTGTGATACATTTTAAAGCTACATATTCCCTATAGGTCTATGATCTTTAAAAAAAAAATCCCTCTGAAATTGGTATAAACTAATCACTTATATACCTGTCTGTAATGGAAAAAGAAATAGAAAGGAAAAAGAAACAACACCGAGCAGATATCTGAAAACCCAAATTAAAGTGAAAATCTTTTTAAAATGAAAATTTATTGTAGGTGTTCAGAGAATGAAAGCAAGCTGAGGTGGAATGGAAGATCACTTACAATGCTACATCTGCTATAAATAAGATTTAATATGTCTTTAAAATGTATTAATTAACAGCTCCAGATGTAATATCAAATGCTATAATAAAGGCACAGAAGTGTCTCTGAGCTAGTCAGGAACACATTTAGCTTCTTGACTGGCTCCAGAATGGAAACTAAAACTGTACTGGCTCAGTTTTCAGAGGTATGGTGTACACAGTCAGTGGTGACTACAGACTGTAAAAACATGGCCTTCAGGAAAAAGTAAAGCCTTTTCCCTTTTAAGGTCTTTTTCTTTTTTCTTTTCCTTTTTTTCTTTTTCCAAGCTGTCATGGTGTTAGCCTTCCCAAAACACACTGTATCTGGGGACCAACAACTTACCTAACTAAGCAAGAAAGACACTTGCATCTACAGCTTTTACTCAGCTAACTGCAAATTCTGCATCCTGATTTGCATGAAGTTCAGAAGATTTCTGTGGCATTAATGTAATATGAGGGAGAAGACAGCAATAAAAAGAGGGGAAGAGAAAGCAAGAAAGGATAGGGAGTAGAAAGCAAAGAACATCTTCTCCAAAAAAGAAAATTAGAGAGGACAATTGTGAGAGTAAGCAGAATGGCCTATGGTTATTCAAATACTGCCCACTTTGAGCCAACAACATCTGTGGAAGCCTGTGGGCCCGCTAGGGGACTTCCTGGGGCTATGCCTTGGAAGAATGTCCCCTAGACCCTAACCTCTCCTATGGACCCCCTGTTTAACTGGCATGCTGTCAATCAACCCCAGTGCCACACCCCCCTGTTGGCCCTTTGGCTGTTACTCCCCCAGCTGACTTCATATCGTCAGGTTTCTAGCAGTTTCCCTGTTCTTTGTAACCCCATTGGTTTGTACCCCTGTCCATTTACCCTCGTGTTTCCCTATTGGTCCTGTACTCCCTTCTCCCACCCACACCTCTCTGTGATTGGTTGTTACTGTTAGCTCCACCCCCTTTTACCCACATATAAGCCTGGGCCCTATAACAGTTAAGCTTTTTGTCCCTGGGCCTTTGTGGTGTGTGGGTGAAACGACCTACCACTGGGAATCCACACAAAGGCCCTTCCTGCCTCTGCTGTTGCATGTGAGGGTGGTGTTTGTTGTGTGCCTGGTGGAGCGCTCTCGTCGTGGGGACGCTTCAGGAAGGTTGCAGCAATCCACCAACGGCCCACACTGCAACAAACATCAACCACCAATGCTTTCAGTGAGTGGCTCTGATACTGAAAGGCCTTGCCTGCACGACTGGTGAGGTACAAGGACAGGCTGGGAAAGGTTGCCATGTTGTCTGTGCTGCCACACGCAATCCAGGGACAGGGTTGTCCCTGCTGGCAGGGTCAAGCTCCAGAGCATGCTCTGGGACAGGAAGTACACATGTAATGTGGGGATCTGGCTCTGTTTCACACATCTGAATGGGAGCTTGTCCCCTGCACCTCATGGAGAGGGCTCAGTAGGCTGAGGGTGTGATGCATCTGTCCTGCATTAGTTGTCTACCATAAGTTTTCTGAATCAAGATGTAATGAGTTATTTCCACTTCTTTGATATTTAAGGTAGAAGTTTTATTTTCATGTTCTATTAAGAAATTTAAAATATTATAGTAAAATTGCACGTCAATTAGAGAAAAAAACTGTGATGGGCCACATGTCATTATTAAAGAACTTTATTTCCATAAAGAAAGTCAGTGCTTTACCTTTTCATTCCTGTTTGGTGGAATGGACTTCAGAATTGCCTTTGGAACTTTTTTTTTTTTTCCCCAATTTGCTCTTCTGGGACATAAACCCAGAAAACTCAAGTTTTGACACAAGTAAATCCCAAAATAGAGTTATTTGGTAGATGCACTCATAATTCAGAAAAAAAATAGCCTGCCTGTGTGTTGTGACCAACTAAATGTAGATGACTCTTACATTTACATTTAAAGTAGCTGTTAAACTCCCAGAGTGATCAATGAAGAGACTGTCACTTACAGGTTATGATTTATCTCATCTTAATGTAGATCTCAGGAACAATCCAGATGAATCTCAGTCTAAAAATGTGTACTTCTTGTCACCTCTCTCTAAGCGCTGTGACTCACTCAGATGTTGAAGTTTACTTAATAGATCCTTAGACTTAGACAAATCTCCCTTTGAAAATAAACTGGTCAAAACATTAAGAATCTGACCATAAAGAATAATTTAGAATGTCAGAGGATGAAGATGTGAGACTGAATTCGATTTGTTGTTGCTGTTTTTGTTATTTTTGGTCAGATGTGCTCTCAATATACTACAGCACAAGAATCTCATTAGAAGTGTTTTGTAGGGGCAAGACTGAGAAGAACTTATGCAGGGAGCTTTAAATATGGCCTACATTTTTTTCCAGTGGGCAGGTTCTTCATCTCTCCTGCAAAAGGGAATTTAGTAAAATCAAATTGTAGAACATAATGTTGAGAAAATTAAATAATGTGGTTGAAAAAGCCTCAGCTCTTACTAACTGCACTGGAAATGAAAATATCCTGAGTTGTGAAGTTTGATAACTGTGACATGTGACAAGTATAATTTGATACAAAGGTCAAAAAAGGAATCTGAAGCTTTCAGGTTTAAGGTGGGTTTTTTATTTTTCTTTTTTTTTTCTTTTTTTTTTTTCTTTTTTGGGGAGGCAGTGATTAAGTCAATATCAACATAGAAACTTTCAATGTATATTTTCTATATTCACTGTCTATTGCAATTTTTCAGATGAATGAGGTGCTTTACAACAGACAGAAAAACCCAATTTCAAAATCATAAAATTTCTCATAAATCAATATATAAGATATATTTTAGTGTTCCCTGGTATAACCAACAAGCCCAACTGATTTCTGATTTAAACAGTGGTCTGACTTCCAGGATGTTGAAGAAAAGAAGGGTATGGTCTCTTGTAATGAGTGAAAGCCAACTAAGTAAGATTTTGTGACATTCCTGTCTTCAAGACAGTGTCTTGGGTGGAAACTGGATTGTTTTGAAAATGTAGGGAGTTCTGACAGGGTTTTCCAGTGCAGCCAGAATTATATATGTTTTTCCCACTTTTGTACGTGGTAGCATACTGAACAGTACAAGAAATATCTTAGAATTCTCCCCCTGCTTTCCTTAGCTAAGAGATTACTATTTTGCATCTGAAATGCAAGAAGGCAAGAGAGTACTTTGGCAGGGCAGAGTTTACTATTATCACAATAGACAAAGTTCAGTTACCTTCTTTTTTTCCCACAAGAACTGCCCAAATTGAAGACAATGGGCCATTGAACATCAGCAGCACAAAGTGGGAGCACAGTGCTGTTCTCCGTTATGCTGCTATTGATCTCAATATCTACACCTTTTGTTTTAGTTTACGCTATCATTACAAAACTAATATTTGATCGAGCCTTCTAATAAGAGGTAGACATATTTCTACAGACTTCATTGATCTTACATATATTTCTAGATTACCTGATATTTGGTAAGATTTATCTTTGGATATTTGAATCTTTACAAAAAAAGATTATTGAAAGTGCCAGTTAACGCCTTTTATGAAAAATATTAATTATATATAGATGAAACAAATATGGCAATGAAAAACCAAAGTAATATGCTGTTTTCTATCTCGCTACAAAAGGATAAAGAAGAAAAAGAGTTTGGCAAAATAATGCATATAAAGGCCAGATATTCATGTCCTGAGGCCATCAGACACTTCCCTAATGGACTACAGAATGTGTAAAATAATTAATCATGTGGAGAAGGTATTGCCAGGGTTAGAGATGGGGTCTTGAGCTTTTAATGGAAATGCTCTGTGACTGAAATGGGAAAAAAACTTCTGTAGTTAGAAAAAGAGGGCATCTGTCATACTTAATTCATAATGGTTTAGTAGCACAATAAAATACGAGACATGGTTCAGCACTCTTATTTTGTGGGGTATTAAAACTATATATAATATTGGAATGGTACAAATATGCAGAGAACCACTCTTCATGTTAGTGTTCACAAATATCAGTAGGAGAAATGCTTAAAAGGTTAAACTCAGACTCTCTGGGGTCAGATTTGTTCCCTAACTAGCAATACATCTACCTCCCTGACTAATCTTTCTGTATATACTTTAAAAAGGACCCATTACCTTTCCTATCTGCCTGTTTCATAAGTTGTTGAGACAGAACAAAAATGAGTCATTTTACTTATTTCTTTGTTAGAGGACTGAACACAAGGATCTACCTTAAAATAAAGAAATAATTAAATAAATATTGGACAGGGCTAGTATTAACATGGAAGTTTTATAGACAAAGAATGGCATCACAACTGAAGAACTTCAAAGGGAAACACAGTTAATGTTACGTATGCACATGCAATCTGTCTGACCCTCTGGTGGAAATACCTTATGGTACAGTCTTTAGTAGTATGATCTGTAACCTGATTTTTTCCACAGAATGCCATCCTCATTTATTGTATGGGATAAATAGCGTTAATTGTCTGACCATTTCCTTTAATTTTTTTTGTTTTCCCATAGGTCAAGAAGTGAATCTAACTCTTTTATTTCTTCTGTGCTACTTCAATCACTCTTCCAACAATTTGGGAGTCCAATGTTTTATTCAGAATTTGCATGTTGTGCAGTATGACGGGATGCTACTCTGTCCTCCCAAAAATTGGGCTGAGAAGCTTCAAACTGGATGCTCAGAAAATGAAAGTATAAGCCACTGAAAATCAGTTTGAGACTCTTAGTCAACAAAAAATGGTAAGTAGCCAACAGGCTTCAAAAAAACAAGATATATCATTTAATTGTGCAGAAGATCCATTAGAGGGACCATAGAAAACTTTTAAAGGTTCTCATCTGAGTTATGTGATGCAGGTCACGTATAGTAAAGGAAAAATAGTTCAAACTGAAATAGTGACACAGAGAGAATGAGTTAGCTGCACATCTCAATTGTCTTTGCACTTTTTGAGTATGTTTGGAATCAGTAATATAAGGGTTGAAGTGTGCCCCAAGAGGAATTTTTTTGGGTTACCAATAATCAAATAATAAGTACTTCAATAATCAATAAATATTCAATATTTTCAATATAACAATCTGTTGGATTAAATATATCCAATTATACACTAAAAATCTAAAGTATGTCAATATTCATAATTTTTGAGGGCTTTTATTGAAGAATTAATGGTTTAATTCCAGTCGTAAAAAGTAAATTTTACTTCAGGCAGCAGAAAAATAATTAACTGCGAAAACATAAGTATATTAACATGTGCCCATTAATCATATAAACACAGAAAGTCTTGGGTTGCATGGGACATTAAAGAGCATCCAGTTCCCCCCTTCTCTGCTAGAGACAGGAATGCCACCAATTAGACCAGGTGGCTCACAACCCCATCCAACCTGGCCTTGGAGACTTCCAGGAGTGAGACACCCACAACTCTGAGCAACCTGTTCCTGTGTCTCAGTATTGAGTTTCCTCCCCAGGAGAGGAAAAAATGTTCCCACGTAGCCAAATTTAGGATGACACAGAGTGTCAAGTTTCACCAATCAGACCAAAAGGACAAATGAGAGAAGTTAACAATGGGACACAAAAGTATTGTTAACTTTGCTTTCCAGCAATTTTTCCATCAGCAAGCACCTCAGCCTCAGAGGCTGTACACTTCTCAGTCCTGCTGACTTCAAATGACCTCTCTATGGAAAAAGGGATGATCAGATGGCCACAAAGGAGGCATCTGAAGGATCCTATGAGGATTACACAGGGAGGAAAAAGGAGATGAAAATTATAAAGGATCTGTATCCGACAAGGATTGAACACTAATAGAAAGTTAGAAGGGCTGGACTTCTGCCCACGCCAGTTAATGGGAGTTTTGACATTCATTTCAGGAGCTGTAGTGTCAGGCTCCTGTGAATTAGCAAGGGCTGAAGCAGAGGACAGAAGAAGTAAATAGGCTGCCCAGAGCAGTAAAACTGCTTGTGCCCAAGGGTATGGCTGCTGTGATTTGGTGTGTGTATACATACTCACACTCCCTTTAATCTTGACTGAATGGATACTACTTAAGGCTG
Source organism: Phylloscopus whistleri (assembly GCA_017589585.1). Classification (NCBI taxonomy): domain Eukaryota; kingdom Metazoa; phylum Chordata; class Aves; order Passeriformes; family Phylloscopidae; genus Phylloscopus; species Phylloscopus whistleri. The sequence goes on from JADMLD010001396.1 coordinate 2,102,467, forward strand.
TGACAGCAAATACTCCAACCTGGGCAGGACAAGCCAACAGGTCACCCAGACACTTTCTCAAGCAGATGCCACTCCCTGAAGCATGTGTTGCTGTAGCTTTACTCAGACCTAGCTGTATCTCCTCCAACCATCAATCCCACAAGCACTGCAGGCATGACATAAGAGTTTGGAGGGGCTTTAGATGCAGGTTGTTTCAACATCTCTACCATATGGCTGCAGAGAAGGTAGCTGATTTTAGAGCATAAAGCCTGTGCCACAATGTTCAGTTTCCAAAACATTGGTGATGCTACTAAACAATGTTTTAACAGAACACCTAGGTGCGAGTGTACGTGCAACTGTGTTTGCTTGAGTTCTTAACAAAATAAATATATAAAGGAGAAGCTCAAAGTACATGAAAACACTGACAGACCCTTAAGTGAAATGAGGAGGAAGGAGGCTTGGTGTCTGAACGTCACAGCTGTGGCCCAGTGATAGACAGGCTGAGGCAGTGGAGCTGAGAAGAATGGTCATATGATGGTAGTTGAAGTGTCAAGGGGGTACAATTTATTGAAAAGCAGATCACAAAAGGAAAATCCTTCTTGCATATTATTAGGGCTATTGATTGATTTATATAGTGCATTTCTTAAGCAAAGCTCTTTACAGAATTACAAACTATTAAAGCTGAGTGAATAACTCACAATGAATAATTTATCCCATGAATTTAACCTTTCTTTCTGCTCATGAAATAGCCACAAAGAGATCACTATTTTCTTAATTATTCAGTGAATTTTCTAATGAACTTTTAAACACTGTGAACTCATCACTAGGAATGTTCTCACAATACAGGATAACCAGGGATTCTTTGGGTGCTGATTGTTTGGAGACAACTAAACTTGTGGCTAGAAAAGTCATGTGCAATATCCTGTGAAAATCTGGTGGCTTGCAGTTCATGCCTACTACACAGCTCAGTGCTTTGCAGCGACAGCTGAGTGCTCTCTGAATAGGCACTGTTTTAGGACAGAAAGCAGATGGGCTGTGGCAATGTGGAACTCAAACCCTGCTCTCCATCCTAAGTAGTGAGAGTCTCAACATGGCACAAGACACCCTGCAATTGGTGGTGGGTGCTGACAAGTGTGTGTGTACAGAGCTCCAGGACCTTGTGAAGATGTGGGAGCCCTCTAGAGTGCCTCCACAGTGGTGTGCAACTCAGGAGCTCCTAGAAATGCTCCCTGTACACATCAAGACAGCTGGTTATGTACCTGACTACTAGGTGGTTTTTTTTAATTGACGCCTGAACTCATTGTGATTCAACAGAATGACAGAATGAGTATGTAAAGCTCTGAATTTCAAAGCTGTGCTACCCTCAAATTCCTCTTCGGTGAATTTTCAGGTAAGTACCATGCAAGTCTCCTTTGCCAGGATGCATTAAATCTATAAATATTGGCAGAAAATGAACACAAAAGAGAGGACTGCAAGCCCTGATAAAATAGGTGGAGTAGTTGTGCACTGAGCACTAGACCTCCGAAACAAATCCCTCAGAATTTTTGTTTCATTATCTTAAACATCAGTCATTCCTGAGGATAAAGGGAACTAAGCAGCAATAGGAATAGCAGAAGCACTATCAAACAGTTTGGAAAGAGGAGTATTCTTCTGAAAAGAAGTAGGAACTGAAGTTTGATTAGGAAATATGAGGAAGACTAACAGCTTTTTCTAACCTATCATCTCTAATGCAGCCATCACTCTTGGAGGCTAAGGGCAGATTCTAAAGTTATGTGTAAATGCTCTCCATCCCACACTTTAGCTCATTGCCTTTCAGGTTATGCCACAGGACATTTTAAAGCTGTTGCACAATTAAAGTTTCATGCTGCACAGATGGAGAAAAATGAACTTCTAGCATAGCTCTGTGTTCTGGCAATGGACAATCCTTTTTTAATTACAGAACAAACTTTGAGATATTTTCTCTACTGCTATGTTCTAAGGCAGTAGCAAACAAGGCCAAGAAGCTGCATTTTTCAGCTGCTACTGTGTCAGTGTTTCACAGTGTTAATAACCTGAATGGGGCAGCAGAAACCACACTGCAGTCTTAAAATGAAGACATTTTCAACAAAATATTAATAAATACCTGTAGTTTTAATTTTTTTTTTAAGGACATCTTGTTTTGGTGTAAGAAAATACAAAATACTGCTTTCAGATCTCTTCTGAGCTTCCAGATGGAGAGCAGGCTGTCTGAGCCTTTATTTGTTTGTATTGACTCTTTTTGGATTTGGGAGTATAATTTTACTGAAAGACGTCATTAATTACTTGGAGTCCTGGTTTCTGTCAGCCCTTTTGCTACACTCAGGGGAGCTCTTTTGGAGTGATTTCCAAGTGGTTAGATCCATATCTCAAAGCAGCCATGAGATTCTTCCAGAGAGAAGAAACTCAGACTAGCTCTTGTATTGTACATCCCAGGACCAATGCAAGCCCCTTTCCCATGGTGAATATGAAGTGAATTTCAGGTTTTGAGCAAGAATTGTTTTGATCTCTAAATCCATTTCTATTTGTCCACACTAATCTATAAGGTAGATATAGGTTCAGTTAAGAAAAAGGCCAACTACCTAACTTAATTTCAGTTTGTGGCAATCTGGTTGACCAAATTGAAAATATGCAGACAGAGATAAAACACTGTTCTGACTTTGTGACGTTTAAACCTTTTGTATAGACTGTTATTAAGTAACTATGTTATGCAATTCTTCTAAAATACTAAATGCTAATTATGATAATGTGTCATTCTCATCCTATCAAACAAAACAATCTCTCTACCTTCATAATATTTAAATAGAGTTAGATCATTCTGGATAGTTGATCGCTGTGCACTTCAGACATTTAACAAATATTATGAGCATAAGTGTGCATCTCAAATGTATATTTATATTGTTGTGCATAGAGTAATGTGTCTTCTGGGTCCTATTGTAAACAAGCTGTCAAGCTTAACTGGGTTAGCCTGTAAAAATATCTTTCCATAAATAAATTGAAAAAAACCCCAACCCAACCTAACAGTCAAGAAGCCTCTTCTAATGGGCTTGATCAGAAAATAAGGAGAAAAAATATAATAACATTATGATGCAATCTTTTGCAGAAGACTTCTCAAAATGCCAGTATTTGTAACTTTGGGATGTAGTCAGCTTTTGGCTACTCTTTTTTGTTCTCTGCTTGCTGATGTGGAAAATTCCATATTCAATTATGTCCAGTCACTCCCAGTTTGTTATTCATCTGTTCTAGTTCACTCATGTCCTGCCAGCTTAGATATGACTAAAATTATCCTCAGAGAGATCAAGAGTGCATTTGCCTGCCACACGTTCAGTGCTGCAGCAGCAGAACAGAGTGATGACAGCATCAGACAGAAGTGGCTTTTACAGACAGCCCAGTACCCGAGGAGGATTAGAAGTAATACACAAGAGCCAGAGATTATTTGTGGTGAAATTATAACAGTGTTAACAGAGATCAAATATAGTTTATTTGGGCTCCTTTTCTAAGCATGAAATCTCTGTTGCTGTGGCTGTTTGTCTCTTCTCTGTCAGCCTCTTTGATCTACTTTGTTTTCTCATACAAATACTGTATGTAATTATGACATTTATGCCAACCTTTGAAATAAAATCACTCCTGTTTTGAGGAGGCTTACATAGTAGTACTACCAGACTTCTCAGAAACCCAGAGTAGAATGCTCTGACATTCTAACAGATGAAAAAATAATTGATTTTATAAAACTTATTCTAGAACTTGCTAATTAAGATAATTAACTGCTTCCATTAAGAACTCTAGTTTAGCTATTCATTCTTTTAAGGAGTGAAATTATCTGGGTTTAAATAATTGGGATAAAAAAATCTTTTTTTTCTTAAAGCACAAAATATTTTGTTTTCTGGAAGTTCCTGATGAGGAAGTCAGTGTAAAAGAGACAGTTATCTTTTCTTGCTTTTCAAAAGGGATTTAAAATTGAGTAAATAATGGCAAAAAATTAAAAAGTCCTCTGGAGTAGAAACAGTCTTCAGTGATGATGTACATTTGAAAATTTACTTGTTCATAATGCCACAATTCTGACTTAGTAGACCTCTCTGAAGGAAAGATGCATAAATTTGGGTCATTGTAGGAAAGAACTATAAGGACTCAGCTATTTCAGTAACAATGAACTATAACCAAAAATACATGAGAGAAAGAGACTGAGGTTTTCACACCCATCTGTGTATTCTTGAAAAACTTGAATGCTAAAAACTGCTGCTGTTTTATTTATAAGAATGAAGTCACTTAATGAACTAAAATCACACTTCTTCCAAGTTCATACCACTATGGCTTAAAAGTTCTGTATGGAATAAAAGGCTTCAAGGAAAACATTCTTTTCCTTCTGGCATTGGCTGGGATTCAACACAAAGCTCCACAAGTTATACTGAAAGATGCTACACTTTGGACTGCTGCTATTCACATCTTCTGGAAGACTTCTGCAGACATCAGCAGCATAATTTTTACCAAAGTGGTGCTGTCATGTATTGCTGTATAGTATTGCACTTCAGAATTAATTCTAAATAGTTTTGTTCCACTTTTGTTGTCCAGTCTTATCCCTAGCTCCCCAAAAAGTTGTCAACAATCAATGAAATCTTCCCTATTATTTTCTACAAGTGAACAGGTGTTTGGAAAAAAAAATCTTGAATATCACAACTTTTCTAAATGCAGATATCAATCTCCTATTCCCTTCATTAGCAAAATGCAATATTTTTCTGCCAGTTCAACATATCAGTTATGCCCTGATAAACTAATGTCATTTGACCTCTTTTACTTGGTAGCTGGAAGAGGAATCCTTCTGCAGTGCCAGGACTCATGAAACATTGGGACAATGTCTCTACTCTGGTTGATGGTCTTCAGATGTTTCCAAAATACAAATGGTAGACCTTTTTCTGCAGACTACTCACCCTGTGCCCCCAACTTGCCTTACCCTGCTCTAAGCAAGCAGTTCTTTCCCTCTTCCCTGCTACTAAGTTCTGGCTGAAGACTTCACTCACTGTTGGTTTTACAGTGGATGTGTCTCTATCCAGGCAGTCTAATACAGGCAGGCTGGGAAACTCTGCTGTCTTCTCTCTTTCTTTCTAATTTCTAAGTGTTTTCTTGGTGCATATTTTGAAGGGTACAACTGCAAGCGTATTATCACATATTATCATATGTCTATTATCACTTTTGACATAAGTACCTTTGTATTTCTCCATCTCACATACATCTCCCTGCCAACAATATATTGGTGATGCATGTGAGTGCAAAAAGAGATTACTACTAGGATAAAAACCTTCCCTGATGGTCTCTTTTTTTTTTTTTTCCTGTTGAAATTTGCAGTCTTTACCTGATATGCTCATAATATATTTCATCAACATTGATAAAATTTCACTATTTCCTTTTGCTCTGCAAAAGGAAATGTCTCTGCATCTCCTTTCCCTGTCCTGTGTTTACATCTGATAAAGAGCATGCTGCTCCATATGGAATCTGCTGCTTTTGTTGCAGAACACTAGGGACGTGACCTTAAAATTAAGCCTGGGAACAGTGGAACAAACTAAAACTGGTTAGAGAAGGAGGGTTCCAGACTATTACAGAGCAATTCATATTGAATAGCAGTGGAGCCATGCTGACATATTAACAATAAAAAGGAATCATCTGTGGAGGCAAAGATGGTAAGTCACAGAGGGCATATATAAGTGCAGCCTCAGAGCTATAAAAGCCAGATTGACATTTATCACTCTGTGAATATTGGAGCTGTCATGTCGGTCCTCAGATGATCGTGTTACTACCTTCAAGACATTTTTTTAGATATGAAGCAAAGACTAGAGAGGGAATGAGAGAGAGAGAGGTTTGCTAATAAGTATTGGGTGAAAGCCACGAAAGGAATTAGCATTTATATTATTTATTGTCCTTTTTTCATCAACCATACCCCCCTTCTTACTAATATTTTTCCTCCCTTGGATTTTTCTAACCTTGCACTAAAAGATCCTTGTACATTAAACCTAGTTCAGCTTCAGAATGGATTAAAATCAGTTTGACTAAATACTATGTTCAGTGAACGACAAATTGTACAGCTTCACATGTTATTATTTTTGCTAAAAGCTATTATGTAAATATATTGGCTTATATAAGCTTAAGTAGGATGGCACAGGAAGGCAAAGATAGGGTATATATACAGATCTATTGAAATGATACTCTGTGAGCATCTTCTCTAATTGAAAATTGCATATTCTCACTCAGAGGGCAGAAAAGAACCATATGTCTATTTTAGTGTTTATGTCCTGAAATGATGCACTTATTCCTTTTATAATATTTTGAAATAAATACATATGGGACCGGTCAGATGTCAACAGTAGCACTGAAAGGAGTACGAATTAGTCACACTGGCACACAGGGCCCTGGAACAATGAACACTGCTCTGGAGGACCCTTGAATGCAAGCCTATTTGCCTCTTAATCCAAATGAATAATTAATGATAATTATCATGCTGCAGTTATTATCTGTGATAATAATATATCCGTAAGGTGAATAAATTCAATCTGCTACTATGCAGAAATGGCAACTCATAATATTCTTAAGAAATACAGATATAATTATCAGTATTAACGGTCAAGGAAAAAAAATGAGAATTTTACATAAAGAATTATAGCAAAAGGTCTGAAGTTTAGTGAGAATGAATTAGATTGCATTATGTTTATTCTTTAGCTATTATTTCTGTAGTACCAGTTGGCAATCTGTTAGCTATTTTTTTTTCTAAGACCCATTTATTAACAGCTGAAATGTGCATTTTTTCATTGCACTCCATCAATAAGTTTTCTATCAGTCCACTGATAGAGAAGATCAGGCTGAGGATCTCAAAAGCATCCATATGCAAATTGCTCCATTTGTGTAGTTAACCATGCTGGCAATTTTCCTCAGCTAAAAAACTTTAAAGTATTAAAGGAAAAATCGACAAAACCAAATAAAACATTAAAAGGTCAAATAGAGATTTGAAGCTTGTACAAACCCAGCCACAACATTTATTTTTGAAAGCACCATAGGTGAGCTGTCAGCTAGGCAGAATAGTAGGCAATCATATTTAATCTGGTCTCCCTCATTGGGCTTGTTGTGACAAAGGAAAATGGAAGGGGGATGGGTATACAGGAGCAAAAGGAAACAACTTCTCTCCCCTTCTCTTTGAAATTGTTTTTACGTCTTTTTATTTTGGTTATTGAGATTTTCAATCATCAAAGACTTCAAAGTGTACTTAAGTTGAACTAAATTAATGATTGAGAAAAAGCTATGAAATTCAAAGTTCATGCAGATCTTTTAACTCACATCAGGAAGGCCTGGTTTCCCCCCCTTTTCATCCTATGATTCGAGAACTGTTTCACTCAGGGGAATGATAATGAGATGTTGAATTTCTCACCTCTAGGTCATTGCTTCAAATCTGGAACAGGTTGGTAGGAACCAAAATTCATTATCTTCTACTTATGGTTCAGCAGCCTATATGAAATGGGTTGTTGGTCTTTTGGTTTAGTTTTCAGAAGGCAAATGCCCATGAAGTAATAAGCCCTAATTAGTACTGGAATAAGACTGAAATTTGTATTTCTAACATAGTATTTGGGGATTATTGTGACAATTCCTCAAAACTCTGGCAACTTATGGGAGTACTTTCCAAGCAAGTCGTTTAATTCTTCCATGACTGTCACTATGAGTCACCCATTTTTAGGGTATTTTTCAAAAGAAAAGGGCAAAATAAATTGTCTTTTTTTTCACTCTCTTTTTCATCAGAAAACAACAGATTTCCCTCAAAGTGGATCCTGACAGGTGACAAGAATAATAACGTGTAAGAGTCAGTAAAAGAATGCATTATTAATCACCCTGGGTTTCATTTAAGCTGTCAGCTCAGTGGGTGAGCTCTGTAGAAAGAAGAGTGGAGATATTATCATTATTATTTGCTTGTTCACGTAGGAGTCATGAACCAGGACATCATTGTATTAAGCAATGTGCAAACACCCAGGAGAAAGCTGGTCCTTGCCCTAAAGAGCATACAATTTTACCATAAAACAGGAAACAGTGTATACTTACAGGTAGACGGACATAGATGGAGGAATACAGCTATGCCTGCCAGCTTAATGCTTATTTTTAACAACAGCATGGTATTTATAGCAATGAAGTGCTAAAATATGTTCTCAAGATTTTTTTATTTCACAGAAAAGAGATGAAATCTGGAATGGAGAATTAGTAAAGGAAAAGTTGTATTTGTAAATGTTAAGGCAACCATGAAAGACAGCTTGGGGGAAAAAAAGCTTGTTTGAAAATGGAACAAAAGGACAAGTCCTGATACTGGCTGTGCAGCCAATAATCAAAAGAAAATTGGAAAAAGCAAAGTATGGAAAGGGTGAAGAGTGTTCACGGGTTGCTATTACATCTTCTGTGTCAAGCAAGAAAAGAGACAAGAGGAGAAGGAAAGAAAATATTAGGAAAGCACTGAGCTGGCAGATGACTTTCCTACAGCAATTCTACAGCAACAAGAGTGGTTAGTAATGGTAGGAGAAAATAGCATTATAGTAAGCTAGATAGAAGGTGATGAAGGACTTGATCTGTGTGTGAGTATTTGTGTGTATGAAGGGAATAAATGAGTGAGAGGATGCAGACAAATTAATCTTGAAAAGGTTTTGCTAAAAGTCTTAGAAAACTTAGGCAATGTTTGGATTGGGTCTACAACATGTGTTATTTATTCATTTTTTTATAATATGCATCAGCTGAATGAAGATGAAAATGTGATCCAGTGATCCAGAAAAGTGTTATTAGGAAGTATGTGTTAGAAAATAATTAAGGACTTTGCTTAGCTTTTTTAACTTGCAAAGAAGCCAGGGGTCCACAAGCAACTAGAAGTCCATCAAGCAGAGTTTCTTATGAAGTGAAGAAGGTGGTCTAAATTAAAGAAGGTATGTGTTTGAACACATTTGTAATTCATTTTCTTATTTGAATAATATAAATCTAAAGGAAAAAGAGCCATTTTGTAAGTCCTCCGTGTATGGGAAAGAAATTTGATGTGGATTTATCTGGGATGTGACAAAAGCATGAAGAAAAAGGAAGACTAGTAGAGGGCAATATCATGAGAAGGGAGCAGGCAAACTTATGTGAAGGAAAGGCCAGATAGCTGAGTAAAAGATGGTAGACATGCCAAAGAGAGTGGTCCTGACAAGAATGGTCAGGAAGAGGGTTTGAGAGCACCTGGCAAGAACAGTTTCCACACAGGGCAGAGGGAAAAAGGCTGTGTTGGAGAGGGCATGGGTTGGAAAGGGAGGAGAATTACCAATTCTCATTGTGAACAAGTTATTTGATGAATTTACAATGAAATAGAGCAGGGAGTTAAGGCTGCACTTGGAGAGGAACAAAAGGTCAAAGGTGACATCTTCTAAGACTAAAGCATCTAAAGCATATTGGACTATGAGGGGAAAGTCAAAATAGGGTGTGAAGGTAAGGAGAAGAGAGGCTGTCTGTGAGAACAAAGGATGAGAGGAGCTGGAATAGAACAGGGGCATGAGGATGGAATTTAGAGGAGAGAGCAAAAGAGAAACCTCAATGTCCATCACAGAAAAGAGTGCAACCTCTATAAAGAAGGAGGAAAATGGAAATGTACGCCAAGGTGAGGAATGAAGGTCATGACTTTTGTTGCCTATGATTTCTTGGAAGCAGAGCAAAATTCTAGCAGAAACAGAAGTAAAGACAGGAAAAGAGGGAGATTTGAGATATAGATTAAAACTTGAGGGACCATGTCACATGGGACCATGGGCTGGGGATTCAATTAAGGTAGAGCAAGGTCTCTAGGAAGGCATCAAAGAGGAAGGGACAAATTTGCAATGGAGCTTGACAAGAGACATTTAATATGGTTCAAGAAAAAAATGGCTAATGTGTATGTTGGTGGTGAGCCAGGAAAAGAGAATGCATTAATGGAACTTTAACTGAAAAGGAGGAGCCAAAGGCACCAAAGTGGAGGAAAGTAGAACAGAACGTGTAGGGAAGAAGGCCTGCTCTTGGACTTTCACCTTCCACTCAGCCAAACACAGTGAGAGCAACCATCTTGCTCGGTATTAACTGATGAGAATGAAAGGTAGGGTTTGATTCCTCAGGATTTAAAATTAATTTGCTAGACCCTGGGGAAAAGACAGATGAAGAAAGCTTACTTGTCCACTTTTCTGGTGATTCAAACTTACCTACTGCAGGACACCTGCTACCTCAGTACCAGACCAAACAAATCCCTTGTCAATTCAGTTGCCACACAGATGAGAGTGCTAACCCTAGAGTACTACACAAACTACATTTCTTGATTATTTTGTTATAGTCTGTGCTGCAAACTAGACAGTAAATATATGCATTTTTAGTTCCTTTTGTTTTGTTTTGGTTTTTTTTGTTTGCTTTTGTTTTTGTTTTTGAAGTCATTGAAATATCTTTTACAGGTGGTTATAAAATGTAATATATAAAACCAATCATGATAGCAGTTTTAGACTTGCACATTACTTTCTGGATATGCATAGTAGATTCAACCTTAACAACTATTTACATAGATTTTTATATTTTTTTTCATATTAATCCTTGTCTCTTAAGTCTATCACAGTTTTAAACTATCTTTCAGGTAAATCCTGAAGATATGCTATCCCCTTATGGGGGATATTTTAATTATTTTATTTAATAATTTCTTTTTATTAACAATTTATTGTTTATCTATACTTAAAATTACATTTGAAGTATGTTTTGCACCTGTTTGGTTTTTTTTGTAATGGGAACTAACGCACAGTCCATGCAAATGGTGATACAACAGACTGTGAGAGAGTCTTTACATAATATCAAGTGAGGAGGAAACAATGAAGACTGATGCACCTATGGATGTAGTAGGCATATGTCAGTGGTTAATTTCAGTGAATAATTTTAGTGCACTAAAACTGAGTGGTGTCCTGACACCACTCAGTGTGGAGAATCAGGGTGAGTTCATCTCACTAAGTCTCCTAGGCGACTTTTCCAGTTTTCAGTGGGACAGTATTTATCTTTGTCCGCTGCATCACTGTCATGTTTTATTCAAGCCTGGTATCGTCATGTCCAAAAACATAAGAAAAGTTTAATTTTTGTGGAGGTAACTAAAAAAATAAGTAGTTTTCATAAGCAAGTCTTCAGTCTCATGCCTTTAAGTAAATATGGCGTCCTAACAGTCTCACATCCCAGTAGCCTTCCAGTCCTGGTAAGTTTTTTATCTTCTACTGCTGTTATGCTACTTATTGATTTAGTGACAGTTAAGAAGCAACAGACATGTTAATGGGTAACTATAAAGAGGCATCAAGATCTGTGCTGGAAAGAGATTCCAATCAAAGCTCTCTGAAGTCAGGGATGATCTGCCAGCTAGGATGTAGTTTGGCCAGTCTACTCAGTCATCACCCTAAGCATCCCAGCACTGTGCTACATTCCTTCCTGGGTAAGAGGGAAGAGCTGTGGCACCTGTGTGTAAGAGGAATGTGGGTGCAAGGCTGTGAGAGCAGAGACTGCCAACAGGGAAACAGGAAGTTTGAGAAAGTAAAATGAGTGATGGGAAAATGTGGGAAGGAAGTAAGGATTAGTTTTAGGAAAGAAGAGGCATAGGAAAATCTGCAGGAAACCAAGTTTAGCAGTTGTATCATATGTGAAAAAAATGTCATGTTATTTCTCCCCTCTTACCTTGAAGAACTTTCTGGATATATCTTTTTTCACTCTAGATACCTAGACCCCAGCTTGGCAAAGCACTTCAGCTGGTGTTTGACTTAGCAAATGAGTTGTATACAATTCTTAATTGACTGAGGGTCTAAATGCATCTCAAGGTATGCTTAATATTAAACCTATGCGTGTGTGTTGTGCTGAGTTAGAGGCTAAACAATGTGAAGGGCTCTGCCATGCAGAACTGAGAAAAGAGACTTATCCATAGATAACAGAGTATAAACGGTTAACTGTTTACACAGACACTGCCTTTGAGACTATGCTATGATAAAGTCATTTCTTGTTACTCGTAGAAATAATCAGTAAAATCACTGAATCATGGAAAGGCTTGGGTTGGGAGGGATCTTAAAGATCATCAAGTTCCAGCTCCCCCCGCTATGCGCAGGCGTGCCATCCACTGCTCAGTACTCCATCCAACCAGGCCTTGAGCACTCCCAGGAATGGAGCATCCAGAACTTCTCTAGGCAACCTGTTCCAGTGCCTCACCACCCTCTAATTAAAGAATTTTTTCCTCACATCTAATATAAAATTCTTCTTTTCTAGTTTAAAACCATTGCCCCTTGTCCTATCATTATCTGCCCGTGTAAAAAGTTGCTGTACTTAATTTTTATGGTTTGCCTTTTAAGAGCTGGAAGGCCAAAATGGGGTCTCCCCTCATTTTGCAGGACCAAACTGCAGGAGCACACAATACATGGACTTGCATTTTCTTATGAAAACATAGCTACTCCAAAATTATTTAACAGTAGCTGCAGTAACTAACTATTGAGAGAAAATATTGATATTGTCTCTTTCAAAAGTACACTTTCTATAATATTGTACTTACAGGAACTAGTAGTTTTTACACAGTCAAGCACTAGGATTAATTGGTATGATATTCTTACAAAACACAACTGATGAAAATGCCTATTCAAATTGAAATATCAATAATAACCCTGAATCCATTGTTCTGTTCATTCCCAAGAAAAGATATGCATAATCTTTCCTTGAAGACCCATTTTTGTCTTCAGCAGATGAAATTCAACTGCAAGAATGTGTAATGACCAAACCCCTCCATATGCTTCTGCCCTGACTTCTGCTTCAAAAGGAATAATGGCTTAAAATACAAAAAAGAGTATTGTTATGTACTTTTAAATTTTACACCTGTTTTCACTAGAACATGCCACTTTCTAGACTTGTTTCTGAAACCCACAATACCAACATATTTCTCTTGAGAAAAATGGCCTTTTAATTCGTTACTTGTATCTCCACGACAATAAGTGTTTGTGTGATCATACTGGAGGATGAAAGTGTTCTTCTTTATGCATAGGTATCCATGATGCTTCTCAGCCTAGCAAAATTTCTCAGCTAGGACCTGAGAAAAATAGCTTGTCTTATGAGAGATTGGTTCTGTCTTTATGGCATATCTGCCCTTTGCCTACATCTCCAACAAAGTAGGATTACTCTGCATCTTCAGTAACAATTTTTCAGTAGCTCTGTAGTCAGCATTTTGTGAGTTTTGATATTTGTTGAGCATTGCAATATACTTTGGAACTTAGATGACTATTACAGACAAATGATTTCCTGTCCAATACAGAATCACCTTTTCAAAAGTTTAGGCATTTAGAGGAATAAACAGCCACTTCATATATTATTTCTAAAATCTGAAGTGCTTATTTCTTTGAACTAAACATTTTTTTAAAAATTAAAACAAGTTAGAAAGTGTATTCCATGGTGAATTAGTTATGACTATCAAGAGAAGTTCGGGCAGAAATGGTTTTAATCATTTTCATTCATTCCAGCCAGTGAGGCCAATTGTTATGCATTTATGTGATTTTCAGTTGTTACCTCTGACCAGGGGTCCTTCAGCAGCCATCATTATCCCACGCCAACTGCCCTCTTCATTTGCCTCCTGATAACCAATTTCCTTTCCTAAAATGGTTAGAATCATTTGAACAGTCCTCTGGAGTTTAGGACTTGTCTGTGCCCATCAAAACACAAGTTAGATAGGTAAGAAAACAGGGCACAGAAAAGTATCATTAACCTCAAAATATTGAAATAAATTCAAAATTTTGGTCTCACGAGACTGCATTCAAGATTGTGCCTGCTGGTCTGTGCTGTAATGTAAAAATGCAGAAGTCTGTGTTGTGATAACAGCAGAAACCTGCATACTGAAATTTGTAAGAATTTTCCAAAGTACAAAAATATACTTTTGGTTGAATTATGTCTATCTGTAAACAGAAACATATGACATATTTCAAAATTATTATGTTTTGTGTTTGTACACAAATCAGTGTCAATGGTTTAAATTATAATGGACATCTAAAATTAAAGGCTAGATGAATACCTCATATGAAATGCTGTACAGCTATTTTAAAATTAATACTATTGTAGGACTTAAGAGTGCTTTTTTCCCCCCTAGATACTCACTCTCAGTGAATCAGACTGCAAGTCTGCAAATCTTTAGAGAGGGAGGGCAACCACCTATACACTTCTACCACTTTAGTCCCTTCCTTACTAATAAAGACTCTTCTGGCTTTACAAGACTAATCTCATGTGGCTAAACATTGAGAACAAATGAATGCATTTTTCATAGCTACAGGTTGCTATCATCATAAACCAACCCAAAATGTCCCTGAATTGTCAAGACAAAGCATTTTCCCAATAATTTTGTGATTTTCATAATCTACTGTTATCCCTCTGATGCTTTGGTGAAATCCTAACTTGCACAGATGAGGAAATGCACAAATATTATATTCTGGGTCATTCCCAAGTATGTGCAGTATTGAATAAAGACATGCTTCCTGCAAGGCTCAGAACAAATGAACATCCATGACCCATTTGCATACTCAACATTTCATTTCTTCCAGCTAAATGCCACTTCCTCAGTCCCAGCAGTTTTACTGCTGAATATCTTGCAGATATGAATTCCTTAGTGGGAGAAATTGTGTACCTTGATAAAGAACATTTGCAAATCAAATACCTTTGTTAAATTATAGCATCAGAATAACATATCTTTTAATACAGAAATTGCCTCAGAATATAGGATTTAAAACTATAGTAATTGTCACAAATCAAAGAGATATCTCAGTGTTATAAAAAGTCTCTTTCAATAAAGAATAAACATAAATCTTTCCTCTTATATTCTTAAAGTATGATTCATCTCACTTTGTTAGCTCTCAATGTAGGCATTTAGTCTTATGCGGGCTACATCTGCAGTTGGTGGATTGAATGTAGAGTTTGCTAGAGGGTGACCTGATCCTTCCTCAGGTAGGTGTCTAGGGTAAACAGGATGAATTACTAGATGCTGTCTCTCTCTGCTGATTACTGATGGATGTTATAATATTAGCTTACACTAGACATCTTTTTTAGTGGTTTAAGTTAGAAGGAAAGAATCCCATGCTAGACATATTATGAATCTCAGACATTTCAATTATTTTACCCCAGATGCTTAATGAAGGTCAAGCTTTAAACTTTCACAAGGCAGTTACACTCCCTTGCTGGAGATTGAAACAAAACGTGTGTAATTGATGATGAAACTAAACATTGCCAACAGTTTTTGTAAGCCTCTCATGAGTCAGATGGATCTTTAAAGCATATGGCTTAAGTGTTTCTGATTGGGATGATATATAATCTACTTTGGTGCTTTGGGCTTTTGTGCTATGGGATTGATAGAACTGATATCACTACAGTAACATAAATGATTCCTGTCTGTTACAATGAACTATTATCAGTTCCTAAAAAATTCATCGAATTCTAACAGTGGCCTGAAATCTTCAGGACAAAATTCTGGGATACAACTCATAAAAAACTGTTCAGGTGTTTCTAGAAGTAGAAGCTATTATATAAAGCAAGCAGTCACTAATATATGTCTGCTAGAAAATAAATACTTGAGGCCTACTCCTTCAGAAGCTCCAGTGGTGCCATGGCTTTAGAACATGAAGTCTTCCCAGCTCTGCCAGGGAGAGGAGCTGAGCAAAGTTTGGGTAACTGAAACCTGCTTAGCCAAGGGTGCATTGACAGATACTTGTGCTGGCAAGATAAGGAAACTGTGATCAGGAAATTGTGAAAATGAGCTAATACTGAGAGCAGATTTCGTAGACCTGACAAAGGGGTGGGGTTAAAACTGACAGTTTGCAGAGACAATGGTGCTGGAGCAAGAAGCTCAGGAGAGAAATTCTGTCCAAAGTGGGTTGAACAAAAACACAGTAAAGAAAAGACTGAGTAATGAAGACGGAGGAGCTAGAATTACCTATGGAAAGAGAATGGGATTGAAAAGCAGAGTTGGATTACAACTGTGATAGCCATATGATATGACTGTGGCTCACAGAGCAAAAAGATGAGGTCTGACAATTCAGAGAAAAGCAACACGGTATCTGAAGAGAGGCCGAGAAGGGACAAGACTAGCTTGTAATGAACACACCTTTCCAAAATTCTGAGCCAAATCCTCTTTTTCTCTACCAGAAAACCAACTGCAGAAAAAGGGTCTGGGCACACTCACAGAGCAGAAATTCACTTTAAAGGTGGTGTACAGCTCAGAGAGACTTGTCTTTCCAGCTGATCAAAGAGAAGGTTAAAAGAGCCCGAAGACAGACAAATTCAGATGCAACATCCAATATACATTTTTAATACTGAAATTTAATATCCATTATAATTTTTCTAGAGCTATGGCAAATTTTCTGTCAAGGAAGAATTTTCTAATAAAAAGATCAATACTTTTCAAAAAGAAATGGTTGGAGAAATTCCCATGGAAAATGTTATCTTATGAAGCAGGTATTCTTTTTTAATCTGTAAATGCTCTCTCCAGACCCTCATTCTAGTCCACATAGAACAGAAACAAATTTCTGCGGTTATTAGTTGGTAGCTTAAAGTTTTCAATGGATCCTGATTGATTCTTGGGCTGTTAATAAGGAAGAATTTTCAGAAAAAAGTCTACAACAATTTAATAAAATCACATCCACATAGGGAGTTGAAACATAGCTTCTCAGTTATTAGTCAAATTCATTTATTAACTGTCCAATCAAATTTTCTTATTAGTGACTCAAAAAAATTGATTTTTTGTTAGCAATATAGATACATATTACACATTTATTTTCCACAAAATACAGAAAAAGAAATTGCTCAGGTTGAGTAGATATCGCCTAGTTTGATAAAAAAAAAATTGTACTTTTTATGTTTTCCATGCTGTTTGGTTTTTTTCCTTTGTTGTACTTTATATTGCTCTAGGATGCTTTTTTACTGATGGAGGGAAAAAACCTGTAGAATAAATAAATCAATTGTTCACAATGATAGAACTAAAAAGGAAACTTCATATTTTACCTATTATCTTCAGCTCTAAATATTAGAGAGAAAGTATTTTATTTAACCTAGCTGATGTATGTATAAAGTATAAGGTAATATTTTTAAGGGTTGAAATTCATTCACATATATGAGTAGGTAAAAATAGTACTTGAAGATTCTGATAAATCCAAGGAATTCTATGCACGCTTATTAGTTCATATAATATTCTAAAGATCTCTAACAAAACTGATTAAGTCCATTAACAGATATTTTGTTAACACAGCATCCATATACAGAGACCACTGAAATACATTGATTTAAATTTATCAGAGGAATTTCTATTTGCAGAATAAATATTTATCTTACAAAAAACCTCACAACATATATATATATATACTTGTTGAGGTAATGTTTTAAAGTACATAGAGAATGTAAGAATGAAATATCATCTCCAGATAGTATGAAGCATGGATGTTGTGAACATCCCTGTTCCAATTATTGTAATAGGAAAGACTTCTACATTTCTTTTAGAATCTAAATAGTCTGAGCTCACTTGCTGGAGTTATACCTCTCCACAGGGACTTCAGAGGGAAAGGAAGATATGTTTTACCTAATTTAGGTGTTTCACGACATTTCTAATGCTCAAAGAATTCAACACTTTGCAGAAACTCTTCTGGATCATCCATGCTATAAGTTCCTTCGCACAAAGATTTCAGCCAGGTAAGAGATTTCTCTTAGCCCCCTTTTATCCAGTTTCCTGTGACTTATGTGAAGTAACAAGCTAAGTTCCTCCTTTTCTGACTGAAGCATATATTATAAGCTATACAACACCACTTGTTTTTAATAGGCTTTCCCTCTGGGTTCGTCACAATTCCCACCAATGTCAGTAGAAATGATGTGAACATATGGTTAGAGAAGGCCTGAGAGAGGGCAGGAATTCTCATGCCAAGTGAACAAAATTTTGCACCACATTTCAAGCGTTTTGTGGGTTGGGTGCTGCCAGAGATGCTGTATGAACAGCACTGTTTGCAGTATTTTGACATTGCATGGAGATAACCTGGAAACACAGGCAAGCAATTCAGCATTGATGAAGGGTGAAACCTTGGGGACTGAGCAAGTTTTCAGCAGAAGGATGAGATTTAGCTGAACTAATTTTCTCATCATCTGACAGGATGCTTGGACATGACAGCTTCATTTGTGCACAGAAGTCAGAATGTGTCTCCCTTCCCCTGTGAAGGTCTACTGATACTAGTACAAAAAGAGTGACTTTTGTCAAAATAAGAACTGTGAATTTCCTGACTGAAGGTTGAAGTTTGTGAAAGGTCTTGGAGGACTTCTTATTTCACTGCCTTCTATTTGTGAAAGTATTTGTCTTCTATAGCAGTATGTTGCCCTTAAAATAGCCAGAATCCTTTGAAATCAGAAGTTCGTTGTTGTAACTCTTTAATCTCTCTGTTGCACCACCAGGTATCTGAGATTTTCATCAGAGTGACTGAATGTTATCCAGGATATTTAAATTTGCAGGATTCAGTATATGTTCTGTAGTGCTGGAGCCTCTAAGTTTTTAAACATAAGAAGATTTCAGGAACACTGAATAACCAGCAAGGGATAGCTGGGATGCTTGCTGTTCCTACAATGGGCTCATTACTGAACTGAGGAAACCCAGGCCTATCATTCGGGTAAAAAAACCACTGAGATAAAAAGAAAAAAAATCTTACCATGAAGGGGTATAAGTGATAAGTGAAGAAAATATTTTAAAATTCAAACATTTATCCATAACTGTAAGGGTAGTCGTGTCTACCTAAACCAAACTATCAAAGTCTTTGTGTCTTACCCATAACAGATTAAATTCTGAGATCTAAATACCTTTTCCATCTGCAATAATCTAGGGTTTATCTTTAAAGTCAAAGTTCTTTGAAAAGTTATTCGAAGAGGTGATTAATCCAAGTACTGGTGTCACAGAGCTAGTTAAGAAATGAATTTTTCAGTTGACAGTGCAAACCTCCACAAATTGAAATAAGTGCTATTTTCTTGAGGGATTGTAAAAGTAAGTCTCTATGCCAAATATTTGATCTATTCTGCTCTCTTGTAAAATATATACCCTGCATAAAACACTCGCTGAAATGGGGCCTGCTTGTCCAGATGAATACATTATTCCACTGTGTGGAGAAAGGCTGATCTAGAGGCAAATTACTGAGTGTAATTTATTCCATATCCTTGCTGGAATAACTTGTGCTCCTGAGCCTCCTCAGATGTGTAGTCAATAGGGAACTCTCTGGCTACATGAGGTTTCTTAATACATCTTTCAGCTAAATCAGAGATTCAAATGCAAAATCCAGCACTCAGGGAGATCATCAGAATTTGTGATGCTCCCTGGAGAACTGGAGGTCTATAAACCAATGAATGGATTACAATGAGATGTAAATTCAGTATTTCCAACTCTGGGAGAAATGATGATACTCCAGTATTTTTCAAGCTGTACTTATGTCCCTCAGTCAAACAGTAGAATCTCTCAGCATTTATTAAGTCTGTAATGTACTTTGGAAAAAAGTTTAAGAGCTGACAGTATTTAAAGATATAGCTTTGATATATATTTTTAAACAATCTTTGTATCCGCTTCCCAGTCCCAGATTTGCTGAACCAAATGTCATCACTGAATGTCAGTCATGTGCTCAATTGTGGTATGCAGGCTTACTTCTGTCATCTGTTACAATGAAGTAATTTTTAAATATTCATTCTAGACTTGATGAAATATCCCAAGTGAAACCCAACAGTAAGAAAGGGGATATTTGGTCCTTAACAGACTCTTGAGCAGAAGACATGTGCAGATAGTTCGAACAACTAGTTAAAGAGCTGCTGAGTTAAGGAACAGAAATTGTTCACTTGCAGTCTATGGGTGAGGAAGGGGTACTCTATTCATTCAACACTTTTTAAAATACCTGTAAATGCTATGTAATTTGAGATCTGTTGTTGTCTTCCTGCTGGCTGAAGTTGAACAAACTAGGTCATATTAGCAGAGAGATCTCCTCACCCCCAGGTAAACTGCTGCAGTACAGTAGTTGATCTTTCTTCTCCTATTCCTCCCTTGCTTTTTTAGTACCAAAGCATTGTGATAGTTTCAGCTATCAGATTTGTACTTGTCAAATCAACCCTTTTACTTCAAACTTGTCTCATTCCTTCCAAAGGTGTTGTTCAGCCTTTTTCTTTGTCATTTCCAGGCTCAGCAGCAGCACAGAGGAGCCCCTCAGCTGCCCTTCATCACCATATGAAAGAGAACAGAAAGTGTGTGTCTACCTTACTGATAGGTGCCATGCACAGACAGAAGGCCTGAGACTCAATTGCAGTGTGCCATAGTTCTTGGATTACAGAGCTATATTGTGTCTCTCCTGGTGTTGAGGCTCACACTCCCTGCAAGGGCAGGCAAACATCATGCAAACATAGAGTTAACTGTTGTAGGACTTTAAGCCCACAATACAAAGAGAGTGCATATATTCCCCCATGAATAGTTTCATCTGTGGTTCCACCAGGAAATCAACCAATTCACACTAATTCATGGTACATTTACATGTTTACTGCATGACTGCAAACACAGGTGCTACATTTCAAAAACCCCTAAGAAACTGGATTTCAGAAGATGTTCTATAACTAGGGAAGTGATTGACATAATGAAGTTTACAACTGACAAACGTATGTGATGAAAAGCTCAAAGAGAAAATAATTTCATTTCTGTGTTATGCCACTAATGGCCTTACAGACCAAACTTTTATCTCAGATACTCCAAAGAGTCTCTGGTTGACTACAGTGTGTACACACAGTCTAGCATGGATCCTTTAGCTATTGAACTTCCTGGGGGCTGTTATTGATTTTGCTTCATTTTGCTATTGGAGGCAGTCCATGTAATTCTGACCTGGGCTCTACAGTAATGCCTTTGGGCTCTGACACCAGGGCAAAGCAAAAGTTACAAGAAAACAGAATTTAAAAGATAATGTGTTCAATGCACTGATTCTCTACAGTTATATATTCACCCTGGAATCAGTGATCAACACAGAAGCTCTCAACATGAGTATAAAAATGTCAGAATCAGTTCCTTAATCTTGATGCAGTTTAAATATTACTTCTGGCTAAGTATTACATCTGAACCAAACACATGATTTGAGCTTACAGACACGAGTTTGTTCCTGAGCTGATTCATGTCAGTTTTATACTCGTAAACATCTTTTGATTTTAGTGGCATTAATTCATATTTTCAATAACTCAATGGTAACAGAATATGGAGTAGTCTTAGAGTGTCTGTTCAGAACAGCCAGTGAACTCCCTTGGTACATAAAGAAAAATTTCTATTTTCAGTATTAGAGACAAAAAATAAAGCCAGTCAGGATACAATAAACCTCTTCACTGAAACTAATACAGAAAAGAAATGCACAGCTCTTTGAACAAGGACATCTCCTTGAAAGAGACAGTATTATCCAGTACATGAAGGCTTTTATTCCACTGCTATTCCACGTAAGATGGGACGTATAAGACAAATGTTGTATATAAGGACCAAGACATTAAACTAATTTTAATAAGATCCCTTTATGTTAAGTCAGAGAAGAGGGTGGATTTGAAAAAGAAGGTGCAAATGGTGTATTTTTCATATTTTCTTTCTCAAAAGTTTTCTGAGGTGAAGTGAAATAAAGAAATAGTGGTAGGTTGATGGAAGGTTAAAATATTCACAAAATAAACTTGATTTATTCAAGCTTTTCATAGTCCCAAAAAACATGTTTAATGGGAGCTGAAAGACTTGAAAAGAAACCTTATTGTGGTGAACAGCAAAGTAATGGGAAAAAAAAAATCTCCATATTCTTCAGCCTCTAGCTTACCTCTCACTGTGGGGAATCTTGCTGTGAAAAGATTAATCACTGCTGCTTAATAGTATCTCTGCTGGTTCCACCAGGATAGCAAGTGGCTACATAATGCAGCAGATGCTTCCTTCTTTTAGTGTAACACCTATAGGACTGTGAATTTGCCAAAGGATTTCCAAATTTATCATGACGCAAAACTGATTAGCAGATATTGGAAGCATGTTACCTGGCTCTCCAGAGAGCACAGATTCTAGAAGAAGATGAAATGATATCTTTTATCCCCTCTCTTTTCTTTTCTTTTTTTTTTTTTTTTTTTTTTATGGAAAAAGCAAAGGAATGGCCTCCTGCAAGTCTAGCTAGCTACCAGGCTACTTCCAGAGCAAGGTATCTAAGATTTTCCATTTCTTAAGATACTCCTTAGACTGTAACTTGATTAGGAACTTTGACTTATTTTCTCAATCCTCCCTCTTTTTTCCCCCCTTCCATTTGTAGCACTTGCTTCCCCTAGAAGAAGAATGGATTTTTTTTTAAATCCAGTAATTGTTGACAGTTGATTACATCCCATTCTTTATCAGTTCTGCTTAGCTCTCCTTCTTGCTAGCACCAAAACATCTCTAGTTCCTTTCAGTCCTTATTGGCCAAAACTCTTTATACTATTTTCCCTTCCCTCATCTCCTCCATTTGCAGATCTATCAATTTTGTCGTCATCATCATCATCTCTAGTTTTTCAATTTAAAATGAAGAAAAGTCTAACAAAGTCTTAACAAACGAGGTCTTGTATAAGATAACTGGGAGATTGGTAACAGGAAAACTATTTGGCCAGAGACACATCCTTTTTATGATGGCAAAATCAACCCTCTTTTGAGTTTCTTCTCTACTGCATCAAAACTTAAACAGCTTTACCTGAATGCTCTTCAGAGACTGTGGTTCAAAGGTTCTGGCTTTAAAGGGATTGCTCTTTTTTTCTATTGACAAGAAAAAAATGGACAGGTTTATCTAAGTTAAATGCTTTTCAAAGATATTTTCACAGGAGCCTTCATCTCCTTTTGTCTTTGTTTCTAATTTTCCCGAAAATAACTGCAGTGACACAAGAGCAGTCTTTTTGATCATTTCAGTGTTAGTGATGATACAGCTTTGTGAACAGCAAGGCAAGTTGTCTGAAAAAGCCATCTTCTACCAGAAGCAGCAGAGGAAATTGAGTAGGGAAACTGGCAGTCTTTCCCTCATGTCAGTCACCTGTCATAGATACTTGTCCAGCAGGAAACTACAGGGCTGGCAAACTGCTACCTCTGAGGGCTTCCACCATAGAAAGAGTGACTGTTGCATAGGCAGTAGAGGTGCTTAGAATAAACCTAATGCTCAAATTCAGAGCAAAACCAAGCTTGAGGAAAGGCTCTTGGGTTTTGATTAGCAGAAAAGAGGAACTAGTATCTCCAGCTCCCTTTTTTTCATCAAAATGTCATGGGAGGAAGATCGACCAACATACTGCTTTTACAGCAGTAGTCAGCAGAGGTGAAATTCAGCTCCAGGTTCTCTTAAACCAGGAAAGACTTAGACGTAGTCATGTGTATGTCAACTAGTGTTTCAACTGCAATTACATTCACTGTGGGTTGAGTAGAGCTGCTAAAAATATTCTTCCACATGAGACATCCTAGAGTACCCTGGTCACACTGTTGTGTGCAGGGGACACGGGTTTTCCCCTGATGCTCACTGTCTGGGCTGCTTCCTGCTAGGGGCACAAAGTGACCAGAACTTTGTGGTTGGGTGAGCATAAACAAAAGCATGATCCTTGCTCCAAAGAGCAGACAGAGCTCAAGCAAGGCAAAGAGAGAGAGATACACAGGGTACACAGAGGGTATGTTAAGAAAAAAGAGAAAGCAAGTGAAGCCTTGATCTAATAATCACATCGTTTCCAGAAATACTTGCAGTCAGAGAGAACTTTAGCAAGGAATTTAAAGGAGATTGGACTTTTAGTTTTTCAAGAGTGGGGGTTCTTCTAAGCAGCAGCATGGAAAACCTGTGAAACTGTTCACCTGAGAATTTACCTCAGCATCTCGCACTTCATGTGAGGGATCTTCTTGGTAAAAAGGTAGGAAGCTTTAAAATTGATGAGACTGGCAGAACATTCCTATGGAACAAGCCAAATGTGATCAAAATGCCAGATAGGTATGTTGTCTGCAGCAAATATATAAGTGGAGAAACATTATGTTTGTCAAGGACAGAGATTAAAAAGTAGGAACAATATAGAAATGAAGTGATAAAAGGCTTCTCTGAGTAAGTGGGCAGGAAAGGACTTATCTTCTGCTGTTTAAAAATGGAATCTCAACTACATTAGTTTAGATGACAGTACCTAGGCAGAGATCCAAGCTGAAGACTTGTTTATGGGCTTGAACAGTAAGTAGGATGATGGTGTTTTCCACAGCAATCAAGTAAGAAAGTAGCAGGGAAGGTGTGGGAGAAGAAAGATTAGAGAAAAATGCAAATAATCATTTTGCCTGTCTATTCAATTAACATCTAGGCCTACTTTGTAGCTTCCTGAAGCCTCAGTGAGGCATTTGGTAGGTGACAAACAGTCAAAATAAGCGACCCGCCAACATTTATTCAGGTAGAAATTTCAAATATTCTGGTATGTATTTCTCCACTATAAATAACCTTCTGCAAATTCAGTGTCCTAATTTTGTGTTCAAGGTAAAGAAAGGGAAAAAAGAAGAAATACTTCAACCCCAAGTTATACTTTTTGGTTTAATGTCTTGGTATTCGGGAGATTAAAGTACTGTATTGAAACACAGGCAGAAATTCAAAACTACAGCCCCCTTTTTTTATATCTTTCTTTTCAATCTTCAAATATATATGTATTGAGTTAATTCTTGCTCAAGGTTTTGTTGGGGTTTTTTTAATATTAGAATTGTATATTTAATTGAATTGTTCCAAATTAGGTTTGTTACTCTAAAACCCCTGCACAGTACTTATCCTACCCCTAATAAAAAGACTTTGGAGATGGTAATTTTTTTGGTGTTTAAGTAAATGACATGGGGGTTGCATGCTTGGTCTTTCTTGGCTCTTCATAGGTTAGAGCAAAGTTTGTGTCATTTTAATTTTGTTGCATTTAATAAACCATGAGCTCAGAGGAAGCGTTATTGTTTGTGGCTTGTATATTTTAACTGCGTATATGCAAAATAGTGTTTCACTTTTCTGGTACATAGCTGCTTGATTAAAAGAAACAACTTACAGTGGTGACTGTAGACACTTTACCTTGTAAATTGTGTTTTAGAATAACTGAAACAAACAACATGTTTACAGCTAAGAGATACTTATAAAAAAACCTGAAACTTTGATCATGGGGGATTTTAATTTCACAGATACTTACTGGGATAACAAGTATGCAAAACCTGTAAGGTGGGAAGCATGTTTCCAGAGGCAATGCATAATTGCTTACTTACTGAAGTCAGTTTATTGACTGAACTTCATGATCAGACATTCTTGGCACCCAGAGCTAGAAAATCAGCCCATCTTGATAAATAGAGCAGGGCTGATTTAGGGATCACATATTCACAATACAGAAAAGAAAAGAAGATGAAGCAACAAAATTAGTTTTGGCTCAGTAGAAGTTTTACAAAACTTATAACACTATAAGGCATTTTGATGCAGCCAACTATATAAATTAGGGATGCTTTTCTGGAAGATAAACAGGTTTTCATTATATGCCACAATATAAATTGCTTACACCTTCAGTTCAAGTAGAAGGAATAGCTTGTGGTAACATAAACAACTGAATGATCTTGATGGCAATGATGCCAGATCTCATGACTGTGTAAGAAACCTGGTGCTGAAAAAAAATGGGAATTATTTAAGAAACAGTTGGACATACTGCAGTTACAATTCATTCAGGCTAAGTCTCAACAGGGGGAATGTAATTCAGACAATGTGCTTCAACAGAGTGACAATAACAACATTTTTTACATGTCTGCTTAGGGAAGGGGGGATTTACACATTTTTTTTTTTTAATTGCAAATTTCTAAGAGTTAATTAGAAGATCAAGAGAAGATATTGACTAGAAGGTTGCAGAGAGTATTCCAAGTATGAACAAAGGGCTTTCTCACAGATGGTATATTTGCAGTAGACAGCAAATAATATGGAAATAGTCACTAAAAGAGTGGTAGTTGAGATTATTTGGCTTAAGGAGTTAAGTGATTTATCAGGGAATAGGACATTCCTTTTACGGTCAGTCCTTCACAGATGGAATACAGGAAAGACTTGTCTTGAGATGAATTTCTGGGTCTTGGTTTATTTAGGCAAATTTGTCGTTGATTTCAGTGTGGCTGCTTGTGTGTTTAAGCCAAGTGAAGGCTGGCCTTTAGGATTTGCTACAGTACCTGTAATTGCCTGCATGGAGGAATATGGGAAAGTGACTTCATAGCAGCTTAATCAGTGCAGCTTGATGTGACAAGGGAGCAGGTCATGCTGCTGAGGAGAGTCTGAAGCTCCTTTAACTTTGTGGTATAAGTTCATAGTTTTATAATGTACTTTTGGAGGGCATGGGATTTTTCTGGACACCTTCACTGTCATGGAAAAATTAAGACTTTTCATTATTTATCTTAACATGTTCAAATACCTCTGTATGTAGAAATCAGACTTTTGGGTCACACATGGTGGCATGAAGTAAGCTGCTTTTTCAGGAGGCAGTCCTCCCTTTACATACTCAACTCTTCAACCCTGAAGTTTTTGGTTTCTACCCTGAAGATTTTAGCTGCAGGTGCATGTGTTAGAGATGTGAATGCCTTCATAATCTGGCAATTTAGGGAGGTTAAAAAGTGCACTGGAAATAAAAATTGTTTTGTTTACCACTGAAAATTCCTTATAATTTCTTTAACCATATCTTCTGTGGGATATGGTTATCTGCAGAAGATGTTGAGTTTGGCCTGAAGCACATTAGTCTGTGTAGGAACATTACATCTCCATATATACACTTCTTTAGGAGATGTATATACAGAAAGAAGATAAGGCTTTTTAATATAAGATAACCATCTTATATCTGCATTTGCAAATGAGAGACAGGGACACAAGGAGGAACGACTAAAGCTGTCATGTAAAGGACAGTGGCACATACAGGGAAAGGGAACAAGGGCAGGTTGCATAAAGCAACTCTGTGTGACGCTGGCTAGACTTTATGCAGACAGGTGAACTGAATTTTGCTCCTCCCTGTTTCCAGAGCTCTGAGAATTTACAGTACAAATCAAGATTCACTTGCATTTAGCAGAACTTCTTCACACCCAACAAATAAATGTCAGACACTGCCATGTGTAAATGCATAAATTCTTAAAATGATAAATATATTGCTTTTTTATTTACTTTTCCATTCTTAAGGACTATTTTCAGAAATTCACATGTAATTTATTAATTTATTTATCTCTGATTTATCTCTTTATTAATCTCTGATCTTCACTTCTTTATTGCTGCTGCTAAATTAAAAAAAAAAGATGCAAAAGCATTTCAACTGAAATACAGCAAACTGATCACCTGGATTTATTAAAAATACTCACATATTCTGTGGCTATGGTTATACAAGAGATCAAAGTCAGTCATCATCACTGTTCCTGCCACAGCCTTAAAATCAGTAAGGAGCATGGAGTACCATGAAGGACAAATCTTCAAGCATTTACACCACCATTTTTGTTTCATCGTCATTGACCTTTTCCTTTGTCTGGTTTTTTTTTTTTTTTTAATCCAGCAATATTTTTATCTGTTAGTAGCAAGCTGGTCACAACATGGCATCAGTTTATTCTGGGCTGAGAAAATACACCTCTCAGATCAGATATGATGCTGCTTTCCCTGGTATTTAAAAACCCCAAGTCACACAACGAAAAATCCTTGTAGGAAGGCAAGGTATATATGGAGAATGTTATCCTGTTGGAAAGAGTAGTACTATTTAGGCTGACAAATTTCTTATTTCTACTGAAAACAAGACCTCACAAGATCTGTAGTTGCTGCCATTTAATTCATCCACTGGGATCCACAGACAAATTTCTATTCTCCTTGTGTGTTTTTTTTTTTTCATCTGTGGAAGGGCTGCAGTGAAAGGATAAGGTATGGTGAGATGAGTCCACACACTGAGACTCAGCTATGAAAAGAATGGAGACCATGACACCCTTGAGCACTGATTCTATGCAGTAGCATATATAAATAGAATCTCTCAAGTTGGGCAAAAAGTGTGCTGCTCTTCAATTTAGACATTAACCATGATCTTTTTTTTCCTTCTGTATAAGTTGAAATTTTCTTCAGACATGCAGTTTTGCATTTTATTTCAAAAGACAACTTACAGTTTAGTTTTGTATTTGCACAGCTTAGCCTTTAGGAAAAAAATTCTCCAACATAGTCATCTTGGTCTAAGAGCTGTGGATGAAATATCTCTCTTTTCTGGTTTAATCCTAGCTTCTCAGGGGATAATATAGTGACAAATGTTTGTAACAATAACAAAAAGATTTTTGTGAAAAACCTTTTTACTCCAGTAATAATTAGCCAAATAGAGTAAGTATTCACTAGTTCATATAAAGCTGTTTCCTAAGGTTTTTTTGTTTCTAACAAAGGATTAAGGTGTGTCCATGTGCATTCCATTAAATTTCTCTTCCGACAGTAAGCCTGTGTTAAGGGTAAAATGGCAACCATCTTGCTGGCTCAGCCTTCTGGAGGGCCACCACTGGGCTTCAGTAAATTGCTGTCTATCAAGAAAAAGGGATGTACTAAACCCTGACAAAGAGGGAGGAAGAAAAGTATACATATACATAAGCAAATCTGACAATAGAGCAGAGCTATGTTATGAGCACAAGGCCAACGAAACACAGTGATTTCATTCAGCTGGAAATCATGTCTGTTCCAATATGTATTCACTGCAGCAAATGTGGCTTAGTAAAACTTTTATTCTGTAAGGAAACCTTCATAAATGTAGGACTTCTACATTTTACTTGAACTACCACATAAGCGTGTGTTGTTGAGACATAACTTTAAATAGCTTGTGAAGACAGCCCTATGAATTCAAAATTACTGTACTTGCAGAAAAAGCAACAATATCCGTCTGTAAATCCTTTAATCATAAGCATTAAAGAATAGTTCTTCAGAGAATCACAGGCTGCTGACTAAAGTTTACATTTTCTTGAGTTGCTTTTGGTGCTGCTAGCTATTTTTCTCATACACATGATGATAATATGAAGTGACACTTGCACCTGTTGTCACCATCTTATGGTAATTAGCATAGTGCCCTAAGTAGTAGCAGGGCCATCACATCCAAACACAAGCCATTAACATATTGCAGCTGTCATCAGTAGGGAAAGCTAATGGAGTTAGTGGATTTGCACACTACTGCATACCTTGGCTCAGCTAGCATAACTCCCCATATTGGGGTCATTGGGGATAGGAAAAAGAAATGTGGGATGTAGCCAGTCAGGAGTGAAAGAATACATTTTACTGCAGGTTTACTTTCATGTATTATGCATGTCCTTCAAGGTCACTGCATGATCATTTATAAGATTTTAATGAGATATCAAAGTGGAATGGATGGAATGTAATTAATGTGATCATACAGAGAAGATACAGGTATAAAATAGCATGCATGAGGCAGTCAACAAAAAGTAAGAGCTGTGAGGAAAAAAGGACTCTTTGGCCAGATTTCAGCCGTAAAACAATTATTCTACCCTACTTTCAGACACTTAACATCCTACCAAACAGTTTCCCCCAGCTAACAGTGAAATAATGGAGGGAATTAGAGAAAGTGCATTCTGCTAGGTCTTTGAATATAGGCTACCCGCACTTTCCTCCTTTGAGGGAAAATGGGTGACTTGTAGCTAAAAGTATTCTAGTCCTATAGTTACATGGACTTCGTGGGCATCTATTCTATTCTATTCTATTCTATTCTATTCTATTCTATTCTATTCTATTCTATTCTATTCTATTCTAATTTTAATATTTTGATTCCCCTTGCTGACTGAAAATTCAGGATATAAAGGTGCATGTTTTTCAGTACTTCTCTAGAATCTTTTTTTTGTGTAGGTGACTGAGAAGATACAGGGACTTTGCCTACTGCTTTCCCTACTGAAGCATTTTTTGAATTCCTCAGATTCTTTTCCTAAGATTACTGGTTGTCCCCAACCTGCTTCTGTTCCCACCTTCTTCTTGCCAGAAAAATGCTTTTGTATAATACTCAACTCTATAGATACTCTTTCTTTATTTTGTTTGTTTGTTTTTTCCCCTTTCATTGTTGCTGTTGTGTTGTGTTGGTTTTTTTGGGTTTTGTGGGGTTTCTGAGGGGGAAGATTTGAGTTTGGGATTTTTTTTTGGAGGGAAGGGGAAGAGGACTGCAAATAATTGTGGTGCTGGCTGTGATTGCTGCCCCCATCAAAATTTAGTGCTCTGGCAGTCCTCACTGTGCTGGGACAGTGCTGGTGCTCCTGCATGGGAGCCGAAATAAATCTGGTGAGCAAGGGGCAGGAGGGGCATTCTTGGCAGCATAAAAGGCAACCCTATCTAGGTAACTGAAATAGTGACTGACCCTGCCTCCCTAACTCATCCCACCTTGGCCTTTGGTAAACCACACAAACCAACATTTTCAGATGTGGGTGAGTAGTTACATACTTAAATATTTATGTGGAAGCAGACACCCATGCTGGAAAATACTTGCCCTCTCTTATACCAACAAGAATGCTATTCATCCTTCTTTGTTTTCTTATTCATCCTGCAAGTTGTCTTTTTCTAGAAGGTTCTTTCTACAAATAGAGTTTGGAAAACCCTGCTTTACACCTGAAGCTATTGCAAGGATTCACTCAGAATTCACTCTGTCAGCAGGACATGGAACAATAAGTATGAAATTTGTTGTTTAATTCCTGACCCCAAACCCTGAATGCTCCACTGGAAACTCAGAACATCTTCAATTTGTGTTCCTAGAGTTTACAAGCTAAGCCATTTGAAAAGACAAATGTATGTAAAAATCTTCACTCTACATTAAAGGTTCAGTGCAATATTAATTTTTGAATACAGCAGATTTTTTCTATAAGGTTATTTTTAAAAAAATCATCTATTTTAAAGGCCTTTTATAATATTAAAAAAATTAATTTTTATTGTAAAAAAAAAAGCTAATTAATTTCCCCATCCTCACAAAATAATTAAAACACAAGAAAGAAATATTTTAACTTTAAAAAAATGAGAACTGAAGCAAATAAAAGGGTTTTATAAAAACAAGACTATTTCAGAGATTTACCAATATGCAGGTATATTTGTTAAGTCCTTTTTAATAATTGCTTGACTGAACTTTCAAATAGACATATATGTGGCAGGTTAGTCTTTAGACAGTGGGAGTGTGTGCTTTTTAAAACTATTTTATTTGCAAGGCAAGCAGCTGTCCAATCTGACCTTCTAAGACGTTTGTTCTGGGAAGAAGGACTGCTGGATATAAGTGGAGAAGGTCACAAAGAATAGGAAACAAAGAATAGGAGCTCCTGATAGGCATTCTAGGGAAAATGATGCACAGAGCAAAAGCCAAATATTTATCTTTAATGCAGGTTTTTTGTTTTCTCATTTTCTGATTCTCTTGCTTCTGCTTTCCTTTCTCACACTTCTCTCAGTACTGTTACCTGTTCTTAACCTACATCTAATCTTTCTTTCTCTCTCCACCACCTAATATATTGCCACTGAAAAGTGTCCAGAGCCACAACTTGGCTAGAGGTAAAGTGGATAGTAGCTCTCTCCTTGATAAAGGAACTGTTTGTATATGAGAAAGACCAGTTCAGCCCATGACAAAGTCCAAGTAAAAATGCTTACAGAGCCTTGGAAAACTCATTTCACACAGGAAAGACATATAATGCGATTCCCAAAGTAAAATGCGTTTTTCCAGCAGCCGTCGGTAGTTCCAGCAGCTCCCTAAGCTGTGACTCCCTCCAGCGGTTGGTTTACCATACTTTGCAAAGCCATGTTTACAAACATGGGGCTTATTTTTACAGAACTGGCTATGGCAGAGGCTAGGCAAACAATGCTGCCAGGAAAATGCCAAATGGAGGCGGGAGACAAATAAAAGAAAACCCCTTCATTTTTAATATCTCTGGTCACAGAGGACCAGAAATGAGCACCTCTCATGATGCTCCACTGAACACAAGCCCTCAGTCAGGTACTGGGAAAAAGGCCAGCCTGACATCCTTCTGCTGCTACCAAAATCTCATAGTGTCACCCTGCATGAGGACATGCCCCATGTCCTAATTTTGAAGTTATCTTGCTTTTTTTTCTACAGGACTTCATAATATTCACCTGAAAAGTTTGACTGGTGAAGAATAATGAGGAAAGATGAGAAGAGTAATTTTTAAAGTGGACACATGGCAAAAATTGAAGACATGACAAAAACCTTTCTGTTTCTATATTAAAAAAAAAGAGATTTAAAAGAGATAGTCTTTTTCAGAAAGTCAATATAATATCAGGCCTAGAAAAATCAAACCGTTTAAAATGCATGAATTTTACCATCATTCTATTTATAAAAGGTTAAGTTACCCTAAGCTATGAAAGAAAAACACCCTCTGAAGGCCTGGGAAGGCAGTAAACAGTGGTGGCAAACGACAGGAATTGATC
Source organism: Phylloscopus whistleri (assembly GCA_017589585.1). NCBI lineage: Eukaryota > Metazoa > Chordata > Aves > Passeriformes > Phylloscopidae > Phylloscopus > Phylloscopus whistleri. Next base: position 2,134,890 of record JADMLD010001396.1, read on the forward strand.
CTGCTTTTCTGTGCCTGTCATGTCTCTAAATTTTATTTCCACCATTTCTAGGGTACCGTGATCAGAGGGGCAGGGATGGGAAAAAAGGATTGAGCTGATGCAAGACTATGGCCTGAGGGCGATGGTACCTGGGTCTCTGACATTTTCTCAATTAGTAGGTCTCCCTGCCTGACTGTGAGATGTGCATCTAACTGGGGACTTAGACTGTTGCAAGGTATTGATTAGCCATAATGTGAAGTCAAATCTGAATAAAAAAAGCATTGTGATCAAAAGCCTTCCATTGGAGACAGCATGCCCTCCAAGTCAAGGGTCTGCAGAATCTGATGAGCTCTGTTTCCTTTTTGTCTGAGAGAGATTTCCATGGTTTACTCATAAAGGCTCTCTTGATAGGAATGTCCAGTGGGCCCTCTGTCAGAAAACCTGATGTCTCAGATTTGACAGGTGCTTGTTAGTTTTTCATCCCAGATCACTCAACATGCACACAAAACTAGAAGAGACCATGGCTAATAATGCTACTTTTCAAGTTGACTGCCTTGTCATTTTTGCTGGAAAATTCACTGATTCAATCGCTAACATTAAATTGTCTGCATTAAAGGAAAACAAAGCATAGCCAGCCATGAAATGTATTGGTTTTCTGACTGCTTGTACTCACACAGCTCAATACAATTCATTGCATTGCCTTGTTTGATAGGAACAATTTATACAGATCACATGCAAAACAAAAGAAATTGCTGTTCTATGAAAAAATAAATCAACAAAAACCCCAAAGCAAGAAAATCGAGAGAAACTTTTTAATTCTTCTTTTCTTGGAAATTAGCTTTCTTCTCACTAGAAATGTTTTCAAATGAGGAAATGATCCTCCATACCCTTACTTACATGAACAATGTACTTTCAAACACTTCTAGTCCACTGGGATGTCATATGAATCTGGATTTCTGCTCCATTGTAGTTCCATCCCTTGTGAGTTTGGGTTGGGGTTGGTTTCTCTCAAAGCTCAAGGGAGGATGGAGGCTTATTTTTATGGACTACTCACATGAAGAATTTACAAGCCAAGGGTTTAGGCCAACAGAAATTATGCATTTTGATAATAATATCTCTGGGCATTGTTAAAATAATAAGTCCCCACTTTTTGCCTGTTCTCCTGTAGTTTGCAATCTAAACCCAGGGCACAGCAGGAGCTGTGTGGTGATGGTTGACTCTGGGGCTCAAGGTAACAAGAGTTCCTATCAATACTGCTGTACAAGGACATTGGAAATGGAACAAAAAAAAAAAAAAATAGGTGAAAGCTTCCACTGAATGAAATGTCACATTGCCCATTCTTAGATATCTTTGTGTCAATTGGTGAAATGAGTTTTTACGCTCATCTTAGAAATGTTCTTATAAATGGATCTTATAAATGTTACTTTATACTTGAACAGCCTTCTCTTGTACTTGCAACATTTCCTGCTTCCAAAGAACTACTGGTCTGGTATGTCGGGAAAAAGCAACCAAGAGCAGAAAGTCCCTATTCTCCTTCCCCACCTCCCCTCCCAGCACTGATGGTACCTTCTTAAGGTCTCACACAGCCTTTGTGTACTCAGAGAAAGAGAGGAAGAGAGACTGTGTGATGATTTATGATGTCCAGATGAAAAGGGGCAGCAGCACAAGGGCCTTGCAAAGGTGTCAGGGTGAAAAGCCTGTGAGGTATTCAAGCCAAGGCCCTGGTTCAAGATGGTTTGCACCATCACCTTCAAGATCAAGATCAGTTGAGTCACAACAACCCCATGCAGCAGTGAAGGCTTGGGGCAAAGCGGCTGGAAAGCTGCCTGGTGGAAAACAACCAGGGGTCCTGGCCAACAGCCTCTGAATATGAACCAGTGTGTGCCCAGGTGGCCAAGAGGGCCAATGGCATCCTGACCTGTACAAGAATTAGTGTGGCCAGCAGGATTATGGCAGCAATTGTCCCTCTGTACTTGGCATGGTGAAGCTGCTGTTCAAATCCTGGGTTCAGTTCTCGGCCCCTAAGTGCAGGAAGGACATTGAGGGACTGGAGAGTGTCCAGAGAAGAGAAATGGAGCTGGTGAAGGGTCTGGAGCACAAGCCTAATGAGGAACAGCTGAGGGAGCTGGGGGTGTGATCTCTGAAAGGAGTCTCAGGGGAGACATTATCACTGCCTACAATTACCTGAAAGGAGGTTGTAGCCAGGTGGGAGTCAGTCTTTTCTCCCAGGTAACCAGTGCCAGGATGAGATGAAATGGCTTCAAGTTGCCCGTTGGGAAGTTAAAGCAGATATTTGTTAAAATCTCTTCTTGGAAAGGGTCATCAAGCACTGGAATAGGCTGCCTAGAAAAGTGGTGGAATCATCATCCCTGGAATGTTCAAAAGGGGTGTAGGTGTGGTACTCAGGGACATGGTTTAGTGGTGGACACAGCAAGGCCAGGGTAGCAGTTGGATTTAATGATCTTAGAGGCCTTTTCCACTTAAGTAATTGTATGATTCCATGAAATGTCTCTCCCTCAATAGTGTTTTCCATCAGGAAGGTTGAGCTTGGGGTGGGTCTTTTCCATCTGTATTCCAACAGAAGGCAATAGCATGAGTGACTTCTCCAGGCCTTCAGCCCTCATTGCTCACAGCACTCTACTTCCAGCCCTTCCCAGCACAGCTCAAGGTTGTGAAAGCATAATGGATCCCAAAATATTTCTTGCTGCAAAGTATTCGTTGTGGTAAATGTCGACTATAGCAATAAGGCACCAAAGGCTGTGCATTAGCAAGCTATTAGTGCATGCTGAGAGTGCTCTGGTTGCCTTCTAATGCACACTGCAATGGCCATTATGGAGTATGACTCATTATTTTTACATTTATTTCACATTTTTAAAAATCGTTTTCAAAACACTTTTGCACAATTTCAGGAGATGTGCTTTTTCACAAGGAAAAAATGGTCCTTATGAACACAATGTGAAGAGAAAATGGTAGGAAGAGATACTCTTCACTGCTTCTGAATAAACCTGAAATTAACTGCTTCTTTCCTACCCCACTCCCATTTAGTGTGGTTTTTTGACAAGCATAGATCAATATCTCTCCTCACAGAGTTATCCTTCTGCCTTTTAGGTTCAGTTTATTACTTTGCAGCCATTTTATTTGATTAAAAATAGCACTTTGGCAGGTCACATGACATTAGGTTCCTATGTTTCACACCAGAAAAATCCAAAATGTCCGTAAAAGTAATGTGTTGATCCTGGAAAGCAGTATGCCTTCGGAGGTGGAAGACATCATATGGTCTTTCCTTGAGCCTCTCATTTCTGCTTCTGTCCCATAATTGTCTTTGTTTATCTCCCATCCCCATAAAAAGCTGAAATTTTTGTTTGTCTGCCTTTTGCTTTTTGGGCACCGAATTCAGCTGTGTGACAGCCATGCATGAAAGGTACTATAGGTGCAGGCAGCTTGCAATTATAAGTGTTAAGCCTGCTAAGAAAAATAAGGTTATGACCAATTAGGTTAGGATTAATTCTGCCTAATTTTAAGCACCTAACTGAGTTGTTTAAATTAGGACTATAATTGCTCTAGGCTGCCTTAATAGTAAAGTGAAGGTTAGATGCCTTCCAAATGTTTCATCCAACCTAAGGGCTAAACCATCTTCTTTTGCTGACAAGACTTTACATGACAGTGCTTCTAATTTTATCAGATAAGTGATATGAGTAATCTGATTTGGGATGAATCCAGGCTCTTTTTTTTTTTTTTTTTTTTCCCAAGCTCTGCTACACTATTTAATGGTTTGGTGTCTACAGTGTGAATATATATTCTTAAAACATCAGCTGTCTTCATAACACTGGAATGTCAAAATAATGGTGTATTTTACTGTTGATATCTGAATAAGATTCTATGGGGTCCTTTGTGAAAATGCCCTGGAGAAAGGATGTTTAAAGAATAGATTGGAAAAAATATAGAAACTTACAAGGTATTTGGCAGGGGAGCATGTAAAGATCACAATTCTTTGCAAAACAATTGTGCATGAGAGTGGGAGAAGGTAGTACTGAAGTGCTGAAGCCAATTTTTGAAATATAAGATAGTTTAAATATATATGGAATCAGACACTCTGCTACTGAACAAAACTGACACTGAAGGAATATTCAATGTTATGTTACAGCCTCTGAAAACATAGCAAATGTCAGAAATTCCTCTTTTAAAGAGCCCTCACTCTTGTTCAGTAACTTCAACTGTCAGAGAGTGGAGCTGTATCAAAAAGGGTTTCACAGAATCAAAAGGTTTGTTTCTTAGCAACTCTGTCAACAAATTTAAATTGCTGCATATCATGGCTGTTCCATAATCATTTGCATGCAAGATTTGTAAACACAGGTTTTTATTGTGCATCCCGTTGTCATGGCTGGTAGGGAGGCAAAAGGGGACAAATTTTCCAAAGCAGGGACAATGCTGGTACCAAATCAGAACACACAAGACTAAGTAAAGGTTCTGTGTGTCTTGCTTGACCAGAATCTTTTCTAGTTCACTTTGCTGATGAAGTAGAAACTGCAGAGGCAGCAAGCCAAGTCAGAGAAATAGTATTTCAGTAGTCACAATGTCAAAGGCTAAATATTCCTTTTGTGATAAAAGATATTGAGGATGATATTTTGGACCTTGTTTACACAGTAATCCAGAGACCTAGCACCACTGTAAACAGACATGTGTACCACTTAGCTTTAAATAAATTTGTTTAATGCTTTGTTATACCAATAATGTTATAGCTCAGGTGATATGTGACTTAATTGTTGGGCATTTACCTGGGATCAGCTTGGAGGAAGGGTTTTGCAGCCTGAACTCCAGGCTGTGCTAATACAACTGCTGTTCTAAGGGCTTCAAAGCTTTTCAGATACAAGTCAATGAACTCCAGTCATGCCTACCTCTGGAATGCAAGGCTGACATACCTTTGACCCTGTTTGTTTTTTGCTAATGTCACTAAAGGTTGTGGTTAAGAAGTGATGAATATAGTCCATTTTAATTTTTACGCTATTTCAATTTTATTTATTATTTGCTGAGTGCCTATAATGTGCATGCTACTAGAGAACACACTTTATTTAATATAATGCATTTTAGATCCACTTTATATAACAGGCTAAACATGTATAATATATGTAAGCCTCTAAGTTTATATATGCTTAGTATGATGTAAGAGACTAAGATAGTACTCACACTCAATGAATTCATCTTATCCCACACACCTAATGGCTCATATACAAAATCTCAGCTCATTTCACATAATACCTCTGTTATAGGCGTAGGGTTATTTATTTGTATTACAGTAATCCCAGAGGCTTCAGCTCAAAAAAAAAAAAAAAAAAAAAAAAAAGAAGGCACTATGAAAAATTGGATCAAGAGACAGCCCTAAGGAATCTGCAGTTTATAAAAATAAGAAGTAGGCAACATAGGCACAAACTGGCAGGCTGACATACCCAAGTTCATTGTCCAGGCATGTGACGGAGCCCAGGCAGGGTGTTAATTCCTTATGTCTAACCAATGGGCTAGGAAGCCCATCTTACAGGCACTTTGAGTGGTCTCTCTCCCTAAGTCATATAGCTGTGTCCTGAGCTGAGCCTCCATTTTACTGGAGATCCTGAAATTCTCCTTGCTGCACCTTGGTATGTCCAAAATGTCTCTTACATAACAGGAATGCTGGATGGTGGGCTAAGACATGCCTACCTGTCAAACGATTGACAGGGAGATCTGTGTTTTGGGCACTTCTCAGCAGTATTTGCAGCTCCTGGATGTAGGAGTAAAGAGTGTGAGGACCCGAAGGTTTCCAGGACAATCTATGAAACTTTCTCCAGACTGTATATTAGATGTTTTCTCTATATTTGCTTCTGTCTTTGATATAGCTTTACTCCTTCCTTCATCTCCCTTACCCCTAGTTTAGGATCCCTGCACTCACTGCCTGTGAAATAGATAACTCATGATAGCATCGAAGTAGTCCAAATCCCAAAGCTAAACAACAAACCCAGACCTGTTTCTTGAAACAAACCTTAGTGAGGAAAGTCTGAAATTCTCAAGAAGCCTCAAATTCAGATATACATCAATCTGCAAATTTATATTCTCTATGGATATCACAACCAAGAACCAACAGATGTGATAGTCCAGCAAGAGATGGTTGTGCATGTTTATAGCCTGGCCCTAGATGACTTCACCTGATAGAAGAACTTTTCCCCTGCACCTTTTTAAAGGAGAAGAAGACAAAGCCCAGTGCACACTATTGATCAGGTGAGAGACCACAGGAAAATATGAAAACAGAGCTGTACAACAGATGACAAAATCAATTTTTCTGGCTACTGAAGAATACAGTGAAAGCCTTAGTTCTACTAACTAGAAGAAGAAAAAGAAAAAAAATTAATTCAAATACACTAGTCAAAACAAAAAGATGGTCCTTCCAAGCAGTTGTTAGTTAGAGATGATGGGAGAAGGTTAATATTTAATAGAGTTGAGCAGCACCACAATTTAGTGCAGTTGTTTTTTAACACTAGTATCTAACTTTGGCTCAGGTCACAAATGAACGGACTTTTGCTGCATTCCTGTCTAATTCCCAGGAGCACCTATGCAGTTTGGACAGCAAACAGTCCCTTCTCAGAATATTACTAAGTTAAGATTCCAGCCCTGCCAGGGACTGACTCACTGAGAAGGGATAAAAGCTGTCAAAACTCAGATCTGCCAGGATCAGTCCAGAAACCACAAGAAAAGCTGGGCTTAAATGAAGGATTAATGCAGGACTCTACCAGAAATTTTGCACAATACAGTCTTAACTCCTTGTAGAAGGTGTTAAAATTGTTAAATCCTTATCTTCAAGTAACTGCAGTTTTTTCAAACCCTAAATAAAGCTGACAGTTGAGTGTCCCAGTCAAAGACATGACAACTATTCAGAATGGAAGTGCATCAGATGTAATGAATTTCATGCCACTTACTGTCCTTGTGGTAATCTACTGAAAATGACTTAACCTTATTCTTTGTTTTATGGCTTAACAGCCTAGAAAACAACAAAGCAACTGTTATGGTTGATTGCTATCTAATTATTATGTGGGGAATTTGTTAAGATGTACTTCAGGGAATGGTTATGACATAATTCCCGTGACAGCCACACAACTGTAAATCGAGAAAGAAGTAGTTGTCAAAGTGAGAGGACAAACATGCCATGTGCTATAGCTCTGGGTGTGCAGGCAAGACTGTCTGTGCTGCTTCTCAGAAGCATCTCCAGAATTCCAGGAAGGAATAGGTGTCACATCAACATAGACAAATGTGTCCTGTTCCAGAGTAGCAATGTTGATTGATTTTCTGATGATGTTTATTGACTTTCTGATGATGCCTGTGAACCTCAATGTTACAACAGAGGAACACAAACAATTGCCCATCTTCTGGTATGATGGATAACAGAGCTTCATAACTTTGGGAGGACACTATCAAAGGCTCTTCTTGAGAAGGAACTAAACTGGCTATTAGAGGGCTGACATTAACAGATGCTTAAAAACAAGTCTTTCAAATAGCATTTGATAAATTACATGTTTATAGAATCAGTTACTCTCTTTAACACTACTGCTTTCTATATTGACAAATTCTGTCTTCTGCTGCATTCAAATTTTGATGCACCCTAACAGCCATAAAAGGCTGACATCTCTCAAAATGTTCATTGACTTTGTGGTCTGTCTTCAAACTGGACCCAGCCAGGGTGTGGGAGTGTCATTTCCACAAATCTCCAAGCTGCACTCCCATTCTCAGAAGCATTGTATTTCCCCAAAATTGATCTTCACAGCACTGTTAGTTCACAATCTGTGCTACTCTTCATTCTTTTCATAAATGTGTGGATTTATATGCAAGAAATGGTCATTATGATTATCCCATCCAATCTTGTGTTTAGCATGCACAATAAATTTATTTTAAAATATTCCACTTTGCAATAGAGAAAAATCTCTGGGGAAAAGAAAACAAAAAAAATATTAATTAAAAACTGCTAGCAATTAAAAAAATGCTACCACCCACCTCCAGAAATTGCTGCAGTGCTTAGTCTGGTCAGTATTAAAGATCTTTGCATTCTATATATTATTTTTTTCCCCATGGGATTTTTATTCCTTGGTTAAAGTCAGAAGAACTTTCATTATCAAAGTTCTGCTTTCCATATAGGTTCTTATTGGCTCAGATCAGGCATTTTTAAAAATAGCTTTAGCTCAATAATTTTTTTATTGTAGCAGGTTCTTTATAGAATTCTTGATTCTTTTTTCTAAAACTTCATTTTCCTAAAATCCCTTTTGAGATATGTATTCAGAATTTCAAGAGCAATAAAGATGCTTTCAAGTAAGTGCAAGCAAAAGTGATTTAATCTCTCCAACTGCTACTTGAGATAGATCTCTTTATACAAACAACAACAACAGTTGCCCTTTTGGTGAACAGCAGCACTGAACACTGATTCCCTTTCTTTGATATCTCACCCTTCTTCCAGAGTTACAGCTTCAAAGGATTTTCCTGTCTTATGATATGACCTGCAGTCTACATTTTAAAACACAATATATGCAGCTGTATCTGTAATACTTATTCCTGTTTGCATGAGTGCTTATTACTTGTAGTTCCCCAGCTCTTTGGTTATCTTTGGAACAGCTGCTTCTGCACCCAGCGTGTGTCATGCCTGCTTGTGATAGCAAGTGCCCATGCAATCTGCTCACTGACTCTCCTCTAAGTTTCTTATAAACTGCAAAGCACTATGTTCAGGTGGGCATTACCTCATGTACTTTCAGGAATTTGTTGCTTCTTTGCATCATCCTTCTTTTTAAAAACTTCTTTTGCGTGGTTGAAGAAACTTTTGCAGCCCCACTTCTAAGGAAGGCTTTGATCAACAGAAATAGGATGACTTCCCTTGTCACAGGCAGCACATAAGTCACCTATTCCTCCCAGAAATGTGGTGTGCATATGCCAGAATAAATTTAGAACTGTCTTTTCTTGTACCCTTAGTTTGATGAAGACATAATTTTTCCACCCAGGACAAATATTTTCTTTAAGTTCAAACTGGGGTCCTGTTTAGCCTTCAGTCTGCCACGAGTTTCCACATAATTCTTTGTCAAAACTCACCAATTCTTATTTTTCTTTTGTTTTAAACAATTTTTTTCCATTTGAACTGCATTTTTTTGTTTGTTTCATCCTAAGAAATAACAGCAAATTAGACCACCTTTTTTTTTTTTTTCTTTTTTTCTTTTTTTTTCTTTTTTTTGTGGGTGATCAAAATGCTAAGAAGGGCTTTGGGTCTGGAAGTGAGGCTAACAGTGAAGTGAGGAAACGGAAACATAACATTTCTGTTTCTGGTTCATTTTAGCTGCAACATGCTTGTCTTTCTGGAGTTATTGTCTGTCTTATTCATGTGAAGACCAGATGTTTGGATCCTGATGTCTCTCACACTTGAATCATCTTTGCCGTTGTATTTGCAATTGCAAGTGTCACAGAAACCCTTCTCCTCTTTGAAGGCTTCTCATTTCAAGCTTTCTTGATTTCCACACTCAAGACAGAGGAATGCTATACCATCTGCAAGTCTTGGGCACTTCGCCAGTAAAACTGCTGTCTGAAATAATTTCCAGCCTCACATTGAATTTTTCACGGAAATATGAGCTCTGCTTAGGTGCCTTCTAATACGCAGGATTAAAAGACTATAACCAAATGCTGGAACTCAAGCCATGTACATGAAGTTACTGTTCTGAACATGGAGTTTGAGGGTATTTCTGGTTCATGACATTGTGTTTGCTTGCATGGCCTGGTTTTAGGTGGCAGTGGGGCCACAGAGGTGGCTCCTGTGAGAAGCTGCTGGAAGCTTCCACTGTGTCTGGCAATCCCTGATGGCTCTGAAGATGGACATGCTGCTGGCCAAGGCTGGGCCAATGAGAGAGGCTGGCAACACCTCTGTGATAATGTATTTAAGAAGAAAATCAAAACAAAGTGGGGCTTGCACAGGTTTTCTTTCTATCCAGAGAGGAGGACGAGGTGAGAACATGTGAAGGAAAGCAACATGGAGACACCAAGGTCCCTGGAGAAGGAGGGGGAGGAGGTGCTCCAGGCTCTGGAGCTGAGATTCCTCTGCAGGCTTTGGTGAGGACCATGGTGCAGCAGCTGTGTCCCTGCAGACCATGGGGATCCACGGGGGATGTAGAGATCCTCCCGCAGCCCATGGGGATCCATGGGGGATATAGAGATCCACCCACAGCCCATGGGGATCCATGGGGATGCAGAGATCCACCCACAGCCCATGGGGATCCATGGGGATGCAGAGATCCACCCACAGCCCATGGGGATCCATGGGGATGCAGAGATCCACCTACAGCCCGTGGGGGAGATGCCCTTGCCAGAGCAGACAGATGCCTGGAGGAGGTTGAGATCCAGTGGAAGATTCAATGGAGAGGGAGGGCCCTGCTTTGGGGCTGGAGCAGCCTGTCCTTGGAGGCCTGCACTGTGGGAAGAGAGACCCACACCACAGCAGTTTTGGGAGGACTGTCTGCCCATGGGAAGGACTCACATTGCAGCAAGTGCTGTAAGACTGCTACTCATGAGAATGGACCCCCGCCAGAGAAGTTCACAGAGAACTGTCTCCTGTGGGAGGGACCCCATGGCCTCACAGGGTCAGAGCAGAGCAGAGCAGAAAACCTCAGGTGACAAACTGACCAAAACCCCATGCTCTCTCTCCCTGTGCTGTCAGTGGGAAAGAGGGAGGGGTTGGGGTAAAAAGGTGTCTTTAAGGGCTTCTTTTACTTCTCATTATCCTCCTCTGACTCTGTTAGTAATAAATTCACTTAGTACCTATAAGTTGAGCCTGTTTTGCCCTTGGAGTGTTTTCTCCCGCAAAAAATCCTTATCTCATGAAGCGTTTGTTAATTTTTTTCTCCTCTGCCCAGCTGTGGCAGGGGAAGGTGAGCAAGCAATTCTCATGGGTGCCTGGCGCTGGGCCAGTGTCAAACCACAAGTGTCATCCATTTCTGCTGGGTACTTGGACTGAGGTGCATCTGTGTGATGGACTATGAGGACATCAAACTCTCATTTGCTTTGGGCTGTTTGTGGACTGAACCCTTAACTGGCTTTTCTGGCACCATTTTGCAATTTCCTCTAACACAATAGTATTAGAGGAATTTAAATACTGACTACTTAATGTTTCTCGTTATTTTTACCTCAGACTATAAACACCCACTTATCTTGACAAATAATGTTAGATATTTTGCTGAAATAAAATTTTGATCAAGTGACAAGCATGTGGGGCAAATACTTCAATCTTTACCCCTAACTCTGTCCTCCCTCCTCAGTAGGTTGCTGATCAGATTCAGGAGCCAATGTGACTGAAATTCACTACACTGACTGTAATAATCATCTCTCATGGCAGAGAGATAATCATCTAATCATCTAATCATCTAATCATCTAATCATCTAATCATCTAATAATCATCTTGCATGGCAGCAAGATTACAATAATAATAATAATAATAATAATAAATTAATATGTGGGAATAAGTGCTGTCTACATTTATATACGTTATAGTGGCCTGTGAACTTTCTGCTGTTTCTGTCATTGCCATGAACCTTGCAATATGCTTCCAGATCTCTACCAGCAGGATGTTTCACACTGTAGAGCACTTTCCATTTTCAAACACAATAAATCCACTCATTATTACTAAATAAATCAGCAAATTAAATACATCAGATGAAGTACTAAGTTAGACAGATTCTCCTATGGCTATCAGCTTTGGTAGAGCTGACATAAACTCTGTATTGACTTTATTAATGAATCCACCTCTAGCCACAAATTTGTATGCAAACTGTCATGGGAACTCTGGCATTAACCGCATTTTCCTGCACTTCATACAGTTATGGTCTACAGCTGCTACAATACTTGCAGGAAAATATTATGTGGAAGCATCTTGCCACCCAGACACTTCAGTGCCTGAACTGCAAGCCTCTGTCCCTTCCATGCAGCCCTAAAGAAGCCTCTGTTTGCCAAAACTCAGTTGTAAATGCAAGGTATACTAAAGAAGCACAGCAATGAAAGAGGTTACTTGGCCAATAGCTTTGCCAGGGGCTATTTGACCCGTGCAGCTTCTCACAGGTTAGTACTGGATGCTCCTTGGATCATGTGACATTTACCTGGTCTTGTGGAAAGTGCCTTTGCCCATGGCAGGGGTGTTGGAATGGATGATCTTTGACGTTCTTTCTAACAAAAAAATATCTGTGACACTAGGACTGTAGGGAAATGTGTTACCAGCCCCTTTGGTGGAGATTATCTGCTGGGATCATTTTAGCTCTTGCTGTCTCTTACATGGCCTGACAGTGCTTTTGCCTTCCTTTGTGTGGAAGAGGCTTTTCTGTAGCTTGATACAAGACCTCAGACAAACAAGGGAATATGCTACAGATATGCAAGGGGAGTCCCACCCAAAGATGGTTTGCAACATTGGTTCTGACGGTAATTTACAGATTGGACTAAAGTACCAACTGGACAGATTTCTCTTATAATTTTTCTGCTTTCTGACTTCTGGCTTGACTGTTTCACTTTGTCCAGCAAGATTATTTCTTATTTTATTTTATTTAAATTTTCTTTTCAACAGTATGTTCACAGTGCTCTGATAAAACCTAAGTAATTATTGTTTCCTTTAATTCAAGTATATGCAATAATTAAAATAAATAACAATTAATACATTCTCCCTACGTGAGTGAAATAAATTTTTATCAACCAGATGAGGAATGCCTGATGAATAATCTTTACTCCTACATCACTGATGAAGACAAGCATATCACTGTTGTTTATCTGAAGTCTTTTAAGCCTTTCATCTAGTGATAAAACACTGAGAGGTCTGTTTGTTATGAGCAATATCAAACATACATTTCTGATAATATCTGGAACCACTGGTAATAGCTGTTGTCCACAGTAGATATTGAACACAGGCATTTAACCCCCCCAAGCCTTTCTTAACAGATGCTGTTAGTGTGGGCTCTCATAGCCCTGCAGTAATCTTATTCGCTGTAATTGACCCACTCTCTTAGCTGCAGCAAAAGAAAAGGATCCTCAGATTTACCTTGGCTGTTACTTAAATTTACACACTAAACACTGTGAAATAATGTTGTTTTTTTTTTTCCAGACAGATGGTTTTACCAAAAGGAAAGAAACAGGAGAATCTCTAATATTCAAGTGTCTGCTGCCCATTTTCTTAATCTTCCTGAATGAATGTTTGAGCTTATTATACTAATAGAAGCCTGCCAAGTCTTGGGATTTATTGCTCTAAATCGGTGGAGTCATTGTCATTATTAGACCAGTTGCTAGTCAATACTTAAAAGCATTCATTAGCTGCAAATGACAGAAATGGTAGTACACTATAGATTTTTTTATTGTTGTCCAGAATGCATGCTTCCTATTGAAGGGAATAATGAGAGAAGGATTAAGTGAGAGGTCAGTGAGGATTTTACCGACAACAGGAACAATGTGGTAGGAATCTCTATGATATTCCAGAATCTTTTCTCATTTTCCTCGGGTTTTTTGCTAGGCATGCAAATTTGAAGACAGCATGAGTATTAGTAGTTTCTGTGGGTAACTGGTGCCTCTGCCTTTAACAAGATCCTGCATGTTGTAATTTGAAATGAATTTATTTTAGTGAAAAATGTGAGAAGTAACTGGTTTTCTTCTCTTGGATGGCCTGTTTTATTTGCAGTACAAAATTCACAAGCTACCTCTTGGTTCTGACATCCCTCAGGCTTGAGCCTTTTCTCAGCTGTGGATATTTGCTCTGATTCAGCATGTTAAGAGCTAAGGTACTGGGCTAGGTCTTCCCCTTGTATAGCCCTTGCCTGGGAACTGGACACCTAAATCCTTTAGGTTCCTTTGAAAACCTCAGCTGCAGTTCCTTCTAAAAGGAATAACAAAGAAGACAGACTTGTCAAAGGAACTGGCACCTAGTAGCATCCTTTGTTTTCAATGGGAGCTGCAGAGTAATAAGCCTCTATGAAAATCTTTCTGCTCATTTCGCCTTCTAACTGGGAGCTGAGTTCTTCAGAAATGTTGGCCAACAACTGTTACATAAAGATGATATCCTAGGATGACAGGTACTTCAACAGTGCACAACAGTTAAACAAAAACTGCTGAACTCGTGTTATATCTGGAGGTAGCTGCATTCAAAGTGCTCTTCACCAGTTAAAGAGAGATGTTCCATTTTTCCACTCAACAGACTGACTGCTCTTCTTTCTGCTTTAGACTTAATTCAAAAAAATGAAAGGTTCAGATGAACATTTCCTCCAGTACAATATCAATATGATGACACAATAACCAAAATAATTATAGTCCTGGAATATAATTTTCTTTTTAAGCACTCTGAGTCTTCTAGAGAAGAGCCTGCTTAAATTGAATCTTCAAAGATAAATTTATTGCCACCAAAATAACAGTAGATATTAAAAACAAAACAAAATAACCCCCCAAAACAACAACCTAAAGGAATCTAAGCTTATTACTGAAACATTAAATTTAAAAGATCTAGGCAATTTCCAAAGATCTTATAATTAACAAAGAAAACATTTGGAATGCATTGTATTTTCTGATTGTTAAAGCTGTCATAATTCTATTAACAACTTTAAAAAGAAAATCATTAGAGAAAATATTGCCTCCTTGAAAAATTTCCTTCTTAATTAGCTTGCTTTAACTCCTCTTTTGATAAAAGGCTTTTGCTTGCTATTTGATGACTGACAAGTAAGGACATTGTTCTGAAAATGTCTTCTTTTTGCATATAGTCAGCCATAAGTACCTGGGCTATAGAATTTTTTCCCCTATAACTTGGAGACTGATCCATTGAGTGTCTCCTTATATGAGCAGTTTTAACTTATGCAGACAATGCTATTGACTTCAAGAAGTATGCGTCGGCAGCCCAATCCTTAAAAATGACTGGGTTAAAAAATATTAATTTTAAAATATGGATATATGGTCAGCTTTGGATAAATGATTCTAACTGCATAAAGTAAAGGAAAAATTATAAGGGAAAAATGCTTAAAATCCTTATTCAGCAAAAGCTCCTGTTTAAATAATTAAAGCAGATTGTGCCCAATGTATAAATTTCTCTACAAGACCCCTTTTTTTCCATGGAGAGTTGAAGTTTTGTTGAATCTTCTATTTCTAACTCTGAAGTGAATTTGTCGGAGGTGGTGTGTAAAAGCACTTTAGTAGGGAAAAGCAGCAATCTCAATGCATCAAAGTTAGGTGGTAGCGGGGTTATCACTCCGTGAAAATCACATAAACATTCCACATACGAAATATTATTCATCAGGGCAAAACCCTCCAAGGGTTTCAAAGATGACAATGGTGTCATGAAACCCTTTTTTGAAAGAGGAAAAATTTATTCCACTGCTAAGATTGATTCTGTCGCCATGTAGCAGGCAGTGTGACGAGGCAGAGAATGAACATAATTGAGAAGAGAATTAGCAAACCTTAAATATCTGCTGCTGCAATATCATTACCCATAAACTTGCCCTTTTTCCACCCTCTTTTCTCCAAAGACTGACATCCCATAACTGCAGTGAAAAAGAATGTGTTCTTTCGAACAGCTAAATCAACAAGGTCTCACATGAGTAGTGTTGAGTGGTGTGGTTGAGTGATTTCATGAAAAACTAATCAAGTATTCATCATTGAGATCAAACACTTCCCAAGTAATTATTATCAAAACCAATTTGATAAGACCTGAAGAAGTGGCATTGCTGATCTAATCAGAAGTAGAACAGAAATAGTTCTCTCAGCTTTTGTAATGTTCAGGTATGAAAGCACAAAAATGTAATTGTATTTTATAATTAAAGATAAGAAAGCTGTCATACTGTAATCAATTATTTCAGATCAATCATAACAATTTTATTTCTTCTGGTTATTTTATAAGAACACTCATTTACAAATTGACTTTTTCATATATAGCTAATGTAATATGTGGAACAGAAATGCATTAGAAACTATCCAGTTTAATGCTATTTCATTTTAAAAAGAAAGGATTATGTGACTATAATGACTAACAGAACTGGTAAGTCCATATTTGCAATTTTTTCCCTTATAATAGTGATTTCCTTTTATATTAAAATTTAAATACAGAATATTTTTGAAAAGTAAAATTATATTTGCAGTCTCAGCAACCTTCTATTTTCAAGGTGTCTTTACTGATTAAATTCACAGGGATAATGTACAAATTTTAGGAATTTAAAAGTACTTTACGTGTATTTCAAACCACCAAAGTAGAAATTGCAACACCCCAGTCAATTTCCAGGAATGTATTTATCTGGTCATTATTTTCAAGCAAGAGCCAAAACACATTTGAGATGGCACAATACATCATAATGCCATTACCCTGGCAGATTTTGACAATATAGAATTTCAAACAGATCATATGGGGAAAAAAAATCCCCATCCTAATAGGCTGATATACTTAATAATACTAGGCTGGAATCCCTATGCCACTTGCATAAATCTTAATTGACCCTAATTTTAATGGCTTTATTAGTTTTAGTTCTAAGGCTATTTGATTTCTCAGAAATATTTTTCCATGCAGATTACTGAGTCATATCTGGGTGACAAAAGTTCCTAGAAAAGTGGCCTTTCTTCTGAGTCTCATTTCTTGGATGAGGATCTCAAAAACTCTTTTCACAGATTATTTTGTGAATGTTTGAACTATTATGAGCATGTGAATGTGGCTGCATGTTTTTAAAATAAATTGATTAGTAGAATGCCAGTATTTTAAAATAGCCTCCTAATATGTAAATAAAAGTCTGAATGAAAATAAGCTATGCTTCTTAAATTTAAATTCATCATTTAATTAGGTTGTGGGTTTTTTGAGGGCTTATTCACACTGTCTGACTGTAGCCAGGTAAACAAGACTGTTTATAGAGAGACTAATAAAAATTAATCAGAATGGAGGAAAGTTACAGCCTAAAAGTTGGTGTTACCTGCTAGGGAACCACACTATTTCTACACTAATCTTAAAATTATAACACCAACAATTGTTTTCCCACAGGTCGATCCATGGAAAAATCCTATGCATTCAATAGTTAGAAATTCCTTTTATTTAATTTGTTTTCACAGGAAGATTTTAAGGATCTCTGTAGAAAATAAAGGCTTAAATGTAGTTCAATTTTAGTTTAAGAATTTATTTTTAAGACTACAAAATGAAAGGAAGGACATTTTGCTTCAGCAGCAAAACTATATTCTTTGTCAAAGTGAAATTCTCTACAGCTCTTAAAAAAAAATCTGGGAAAGTAGTTTCACCACAGAAAATGGCATCTTCTCATCACATTGTTTCTGCTGATTATCTCTGATGACAAGTATCAGTGAATCATTCACTTGAAAGATAACTCTTGCCAGCTTTACTCTTAACAGGAAGGTTCTACACCCAGAAAATTCTCCTAATACAAACTGGTGCCCTTTTGTTTCATACAACTGGCACAACCATTTCTTGCAGTCTGATCCAGCAAAAAACATTCTAGTTTCAGCACCACATTAAAAAAGGAATTGCTACTTTTTACAGTGTTGTACAAAACAAATCCTTAGCTATCAAAGCTATTTAAATACTATGCAGTTATTTCAAGAAGCCAAAGAATTTTTACTTCATAGACTGTCAGCTGCCTTGACTGTAAACGTACTCTATAAGCCCCATTTCCATAGTTTGAGCCCTAGATGATTTCTGCCTGCAGATTTAAGTATTCCTTCACCTCTACAAGCAAGAAACACTGTGTGTATTGAGGATTCTTTTTACTCCAAACCCAGAGGCTAATATTTGGTTTTGAAACCATAAAATACTGGTATAATGAGAAAATTCTTTACAAAATGAAACAAAAGCAGTAGGCCTGAATTCTCCAAACTTCATTTGCAATGGGTAGCTCTTTATTTGTAGAGAGTTGGTCAGGTTACTTGACTGGTTATAAGTACAATAATAGGAAGTCACCTAATATTAAATTAAAATTGCTAAAAATCGCTTACTGCATTCATGGTTGCACATTGAACATCTGATGTGTAGAAGACTTCAGCCATTAATTCATGAAAGAGAGCACATTGTCATTTTCCTTTACTAGGAAACATTTTTTAAATGTCCTGTTTTTCCTTAATGGTTGTCATACCTCTGATGATACCATGCTTTCTCTAATGACTATAAATACAGTCATATTATTTTAGTTAAGCCCACAGTGAAAAGCCACACTATACTGTTCACCAAAGTCCTTTGATGAACGGTGACATGGAGTCTTTATTTGCAGAAATAGAAAGGAGACCTAAGATGGTGTGCAACCAGAACACAGAACTTCACCTTAACACATTTGTGGTCTTCTGGCATTCCTAAGTGCCTACTCAAGAGCTTCCCTGAGATTTACCAACAGCATCTCTCTGCCCTGCACAGTTAGAGCGACCATCAGTTGGTGACATTCTAGCAAGACAGGGCAATCCTCCATTTGTGACCAAGAATGTCTCCAGTCTGAAGTAAATAGGATTCTAGCTCTGAGCAGCATATTGTACATTACATTGTGTGCAAGGACTGCAACTATGGGAAATCCACAAATCCAGTAAGACATGTAGGGAGTTTCTGCAGGTCATGCACATTGACAGATACTCCTTCACCTCTATTCGAAGGTTTCTGACCACAGGAGGGAGATCAGACCATTATTTGCTTTAACTGAACAAAGACATTTTTCTAAATACCAATGGAAATTCCTGGGAAATCTCCCAGAGCCTGCTTAAAGCCATGGAGAGCTTGGAGCAGGTAAAACTCCTATTGTGTTCAACAGAAGTAGTTCTTGGAAAGAAAAAAGCTTGTTGCCCTTCTGTCTGCTTCACATCAAATTCCTATCAATTTTGTCTAATGTCTTCAACCACAGCAGGAGAACTAGATGAGGTCTGGCAGAAAAGACTCTGCAGTAAATTCCCTCTGCCAAGCACTGCCTCTGTGAAACTCAACAAATCACGTCACTTGGCTGCCTGCTAATTGCTTTTTTGTCTGCTGAGGACAGAACAACTATTCTTGTCTCCTGCTTTTGCTTGCAATGTTTGCCTAGATATCCTTTCTTTAGACGACAAACTATTTTTGCGTTATGTGCATGTGCTCAGGTTGAGTTAGACGCAATAGTTTCTGGAGAGACTGGAGGTAGGTGCCTTAACTAAACAACCCTCCAGACTACACTGACTCTATCAAATGCCATTGGAGACGTATTAGGGAGCTCTAGATGCCTTCTTGGTCTGACAGCTGTCAGATAGGATCTTCAAGAGATCCTTACCTTTCTTCAGTAGCAGCTGGAGATCAACACCTTGTGGTACTTAAAATGGCACAATTTGACTGTGCAGGGAGAAAATTGCATCTAATTTTAGATCATTAGTGACTACAGTGGAGTGAAATGCAGCTTGAGTGCTGAGAGCTACATGCAGATCTAAATGTAGGTGCCTGAATCCTGACCCAAAACTTGCTGTTGGTCTACCTTCAGGAGCCTGGGATTGATGTGAGGTTATGGAAAATCAGTATCACACCTGCTAGCTTCATGCAGAAGTTGTGGATATCACTGGAAAATCTCAAAAGTCATATAAGTCTAGGAAACGGAATATGCTGGTTTTTGTGACACACTCCAAACCTGACATGTCAGCCATGCCATGCTGAAAAATTCATTCCCTCAAGTGCTACAATATTGTTGGCCAAGATTCATTGTCAGTTTTTGTTGCTGTCCATTTAGACTTTTGATACACTCCTATATGTTCAATGGAAATCCTGTCAAGTCACTCTCTGAGGAAAACTGCAATTGCTATTAGAGTAATTTTCTTATTTTAAGTTGGACTTTTACACTAACCATATTATTTCCTGTGAATTATCTACAGAGTCAGATGCCTTTGGGACATATACTAGCAGAAATCAGGATTAATGTCCATAAATCTATGGGCCCAGATGGGATCCATCCCAGGGTGATGAGACAGCTGGCAGATGAGCTTGTGAAGCTGCTCTCCATCATTTACCAACAGTCCTGGCTCACTGGTGAGGTTCCAGATGACTGAAAGCTGGCCAATGTGATGCCCATTCACAAAAAGGGTGGGAAGGAGGACCCTGGTATTTGTAGGCCAGTCAGCCTGACCTCAATACCCAGTAAGGTAATGGATAAGAAAGGCTGTGGATGTTTTCTGTTTAGACTTCTGCAAGACCTTTGACACTGTCTTCCACAGCACACTCCTGGAAAAGCTGGCAGCCCGTGGCTTGGACAGGAGCACTCTCTGCTGGGTTAGGAACTGCCTGGATGGCCGGGCCCAGAGAGTGGTGGTGAACGGTGCTGCATCCAGCTGGCAGCCAGTCACCAGTGGTGTCCCTCAAGGGTCTGTGCTGGGGCCAGCTCTGTTCAGTATTTTTATTGATGACATGGATGGAGGTATTGAGTCTTTCATTAGTAAATTTGCAGATGACACTAATCTGGGAGTGTGTGTCTATCTTTTGGAAGGGAGGAGGGCTCTGCAGAGAGACCTGGAACAGTTGGATGGATGGTCAAAGTCCAATAGGACGAAGTTTAATAAGTCCAGGTGCTGAGTCCTGCATTTTGGCCACAATAACCCCCTGCAGTGTTATAGGCTGGGGATGGTGTCACTGGACAGTGCCCAGGCAGAAAGGGACCTCGGGATTCTGGTTGACAGCAGCTGAACATGAGCCAGCAGTGTGCCCTGGTGGCCAAGAAGGCCAATGGCATCCTGGCCTGTATCAGGGATGGTGTGGCCAGCAGGAGCAGGGAGGTCATTCTTCCCCTGTACTCGGCACTGGTGAGGCCACACCCTGAGTGCTGTGTCCAGCTCTGGCCCCTCGGTTCAGGAGGGACATTGAGTGCTGTGTCCAGCTTTGGGCGCTCAGTTCAGGAAGGACATTGAGACACTTGAGCGTGTCCAGAGGAGGCAACGAGGCTGGTGAGGGGCTTGGAGCACAAACCCTGTGAGGAATGACTGAGGGAGCTGGGGTTGTTTAGTCTGGAGAAGAGGAGGCTCAGAGGTGATCTTATCACTCTCTACAACTTCCAGGAAGGTGGCTGTAGTCAGTTGGGGGTTGGTCTCTTTCTCCAGGCAGCAACTGACAGAGCAAGAGGACACAGTCTCAAGCTGCACCAAGGGAAATACAGGTTAGATATTAGGGAAAGGGTTTTTATAGAAAGGGTGATAAAGTACTGGAATGATCTGCCTAGGGAGGTAGTGGAATCACTATCCCTGGATGTGTTTAAAAAAAGACTGGATGTGGCACTCGGTGCCGTGGTTTAGTTGAGGTGATAGGACATGGATTGCACTCGATGACCGAGAAGGTCTCTTCCAACCTTGTGATTCTGTGATTCTGTGATTCTGTGATGGTTCCCTGGTTTAACATGGTCCTTACTAACAAGTGAAGATGAAAACACTGATAAAAATGTATTTTCCTTACATTTCCTGAATTACATTAAATTAGAAAATCAAATCAATATAAGTCACCATGCCTGCTGGAGGTTTATTGATAATGCAAAATGTTAACTTTTGGGTTTAGGTTTGAAGAGTACTTTTGCGCAAATATCTGTGAAGTCACTAAAATATCTGGATACAATGAAAAGAGCACACATCCAGAGCCCTTGTCCTTATTCAAAAATAAGCCTCAATGTTTCAGTTCAGTCTTGAAGCATGTTTATGTTACAAGTACTGCTGAACATGAACCTTCTACTCTCCACTAATCCTAAATGCTGTTTTTGACCTGCAGTTGTTTTAAAAAATATAGTTATGATATAGTACCTGTGTTTTCTTAACATAGCTGCCAAAGCACTGCTCTTCTTTGCAGTCAGGCTGCATTACTAAGAACATATAAAATGAGCTTGGCCTATAGGGAAGAACTACAAGAGGAGGTAAGGCAAACAGTGCAAGGAAGATTTGAGATTGCAAGAATGAAGCTTTGGGATGAGTAAGGAAGGCTCTGGAAGACAAACATAAAAGAGGTGAAAAAGAAGCAAAAAGAATAGAAAAATAACAGGAGTCCCTAAAGGAGGCAAACACGGAAAAAATGGTTTTGGAGAAAATGTAAAGAGAAATGGTGAAGAGATGACTGCAAAAGACAAAGATGAAGAAGGGATCAAAAAATTCCTCTGAGAGGACTGTCAGTACAGAGGAAGAAGAAAAAATTCCTTTATATGAGACACTTTTCCTTAGTTGACTAAATAGAGTTGGTTAATGCTTTTCATACCCAAGGAACTTTTTTTGGTAAGCATTATAGGCATTATCTTTTAATTTGTTTCCTCAAAACCTGAGACTGGACTGAAAGCTGTATGTAAATGGCATAGGTATTTTATATCAAATCATGTTGCCTGTTATTATAAATATATCTGACTGACTTAAAATACAGTTTCAAAAACAATTGTTACTCAAGCTTTTCAATAAAACCAAATAACTATTTTAAAATTACAGTAAAAGGTGCAGTGAAAGTACAACTAACAAACAGCACAGTAAGTTTAATTGACATACGTTTACTCAGAGCTCAATTAAATGGAAACAACTTTCAATTTTTTTTTTTTAAGTTTTCCTCCCGAAAGTTATGGGTTATGCAGCCTATTACTCCCTAGCTCACAGAAATACTGGTACTCTCCCATATGTTTTATATCATATTACAGAAGAAATTGCTGTTTGTATTATTTCTTGAAAGGGCGGAAATCTCTGTAAGGCAGAAGGAACTGCTTTCTAATGGCCTATCAATTTTCTCTAAAATATAGATAGGATAGATGGATAGTGAATGGATAAATAAGTAGACTCCACACCATCACATGACTCCAGGAGCTGAATCTTTAACTTCTGCACCCTTTTCAGACCACAGCTTGGTCACACTAACAACAGTTTTGCTGTCATTAAGAGAATACAAATGACACTTGCCCATTTAAGCACCACTAGGTATTGCTTAAGAAACCTACTTTTTCTCAAACAAAAGAAATTTAAAGCTTGAGGACTTTTTAAGATTACATGGACGTAGAAAAACAGTGTGTATAAAACTTTTTTTTGCCTCCTTTCTTTAAGATCATAAACCTTCAGAAGAATCCATAATATCTGTGTGTGGAATAAGGACAGAAGTGGCAAATTTCCAGCAGAAATCTAGACCTTCATAGTACTCAGCATGTGAGGAAGAGTTTTCTCAGTATTAGCCTTTTGTTAGTCAACATTTCAGGCTATTATCCAGTTTTCTTGCCTCTGTTTTGGCTCATGTGTAACACTGCTGTGCCCTTGTGGATGAGAAAATATCAGAAGACAAAAGCCTGGACTACAAATGCTCTGTGTAACTTGCAGCCTCCATAGGACCTTGAGTGTCTGTCACTGAGCCTGCAGGTAAGATACTTTAAATCACCAATAAATGGATTAAATGATTTACTTTTATGGATAATTTTAGATGCTTTAGCCTGGCATTTAAACAACTAAACCTAGATATTATGGTCCAGTATGCATAATATTGTCAAGTTGCCTACCTGGCACAGATTTTAATATGCTTTTCTAAGCACCTCGATGACCTGAGTACTACAAGGAGATGGTTGTGAAATCAGACATCTCACACCAAACAATGGAAAGGCAGTGCACACATGAAACCAAGCACAGCTCAAATAGGGATGCAACTGCACAGAGATGAATGCAGTGGACATACACGGCATTTCCCATGGAGCAGTGCCCCCTTTGCTGAATGATTAAGAGCTCTGTTCTAGTGCATGGAGATAAGTCTGATACTGCTCTTGTTACCTTTCACATGTAATTTAATGCTGACACACATTTTTATAAATATTAATTGGAAATACACATAACCTGAGTGAATATAAAGAAATCAGATTTATCAGATGGTATAGTACAAAGACTTCAACATAAGTGCAGCAGAGTCAACCAGCTCTGATGATTTTTTTATACATCTGTAAGATTCCTAATAGCAAAATGAAGCCCCAGACTCACTCCTTTGTGGAAAGGAAATCAACTAAGAACCTGTTCCTAGTGTAAGCCTGGTGCACTAATTGTGAATCATTTTGAGGAGCTGCTCATTGACAGCTTCATGCTGGGAAGTCTAAATTACTCTGTCCCACTTTTCTCAGAGGGAGAGAATCATTTGTGTAGGTCTTTCTACAGCTTGAATCCCAGCCTCCACAAAACGAGATGTGCTAAGTAAGGCAGCAGCATTTAGGAGCCTAATGAATGTGCATATGGAAGTATGAAGACACACTTGTAAGCTGGTGCTGGTAAGGAAGAGTACATTATTCAATGTATCCTCTTTGAAAAAAAATCAATAAAATTCATATACAGTATGCTCATTGTAAAACTACATGTGCTGCATTTAATACTCACTGACGTGACACTTAACAAACAGTCTTGAACTGAGATCTATTTGCATTTGATTTCTGTCACAGCTTGACAAAAAAGTCTTTTGCTTTCATCTGCTTTTTCTTTTTAACACTTCTAACCAAAGATGCATAGGTGTACCTTGCAGGCAGAGTAAAAAGCAAAGTGCCCTCTAAAGGGGTCTCAAACCCTCTTCACTACATGTTTATAATATACCCCAATGTTCAATCACTTTCTTAGCCCAGCAGAAATAATAAAGAATATTTTTAAGATCTATTGAATATTTGGTGAATTTTAATTAAATATACATGGACAAAAGGGCAGCAAATACAGAATTGTCCTAGCCTTGAATGAGGTAACAGTCTTCTAGTAGAAACTCACAAAATGTTGGGGGCAAGAAAGGATCACACAACAAGAACAAAGCCTAAAAGACAAACGGAGCCAGGTTGCACAAGGAGATTTGAGATATTCTGAACTCACCCTGTGACCAATTGCACACATCTCAGGCATAAAAATAGGAAGTTTTCCCATATAGCAATGCCTTTTATGGACCAACAGCAGATCCACAGTACATTGCACGAGGGCAAACTCTTCTAATAGACTCTAACATGTCTGTGGAAATAAGATCAAGGATTTGACCCTTAGGTTTTGTGATTAATATTTAAGTTATGAATGTTTCCATAATTCTGGTGACTTAGAAAAATGTGAAATGTTTAAAGCACCTGCATTAATTTCTCTCATGCCAAGGTGCAGTCAAAATAGATACATCACAGGAATCCAACATATGTAGGAACTTTATTTTCACCTACTTATTTCCAGAGACACCATCACTTTGGTTGAAGTGTGTGTCCTGATCCCTTTTCCTCTTTTGCTGAGCAAGAGTTCTGCCATTTCCTTGGGATGTGGACCTTTCAGGTGGTCTCTGATGACTCAGAATATGTACTGATAATACTTAAATCATCTCCAAGCACAGTTCAAGAACAGTTTAATTGAAACCTCAGTGAAAATACCAGTGAGAGGTAACATCTGTTACAATGACACCATTGTTACTGTGGCAGTTACTCAGAAAATGAAATCCTGACTTCCAGATATCTCTCACTTTGATGAGGTTACCATTCAATAGCTCCTAACGTCCAGAAAACCACTCCTGACAAGCTAATAGAGTACAGAGTATGTGTCCAAAACCTGCCCCTCTAGGCTGCAGCATCAGGACTGCACAAACCTCCAGTCCCTCTGGTTAGGTGAGTCACCATTTCCTGTTCCTTTTCCAAATATCTTTCCTTAAGATCTGGAAATGATTGATAGATCATAGAAATGATTGGTACAGCCCTGATTCGGATAGTAAATTCCAAAACAGAAATGGATTTCTGGAATAACTGGAAGGAGGGATAAAGGACATAATCAGAGAAAGAAGAGCTGTGAGTTCAAATCCTTTGTGGCAGCTCTGGGAACTACAAATGAGACTCCTGCGCTAGCATGATCATATGTCAGTTATCAGAAAAAATAAGAGAGAGAGAGAGAGAGAGAGAGAGAGGAGGGTTGGTCTTTTCTGTGTGGAAAAGGGGAGTCTCTGAGGGAACTTAATCACAATATAACAGTACTTACAGGATGGTTGCAAAGAGGACAGAGTGTCTCTCTCTTCACAAAGAGCACATGGAGCAGACAAGGAGCATTTGGGTACAAATCACACCGGTAAAAATTTCATCTTGACATAAGAAAGAAATGTTTAAAGTAAGACCAGTCAGTTGCTGGAATAATCTTTCCAGGGATATGGTAGAGTCCTCATTCAAGATGGAATGGCACAGGTTGTGAGACGATGCTGTCTAGTCTCCCTTTCCCACGGAAATTTGGACCAGGTTATCTTTGGAAGTTCCCCAGAAACTAGGCTGTTCTGTGATTATATGGTTGTTTATGTCTCCTGTGTTCATACTCTGGGCATGTCCGCTGGATTTAGTTATCTGGCTCCTGATTTGGGTCACACATGATAGGAAATGTGATTTCCCATTCTAAATAGCATGGCAGGAGCCAGAAGACAGACTCTTTGAAGGCAGGGAAAATGGTAAAAAGTAAGGAATCTGGAAGGCCTGTTGCCATCTAGAATTTCTGGAGTGCAAATTTGTCCTTAAGTCCTTCTTTGAATGAGCTGTTGTCTATTTGAGATGGAGACTTACCCTCAAACACCAGCCCCCTAGCCCTCCCATTAAAATCTTAAAAAGTGTATGGTTGGTACTTTTTAGTCCCAATTCCTAGTTTTGCCAGTGGAAAAGTTTCCAGAATAGAGACTGCAGAGTCAGTCTGCTAATTTGAAGAGACAGAAAAGAGTATTCATTTTAACATGGAACTTGTTCCATTTCGTCACAGAAAATGGGACTCCATATGTACAGTAACTGAATTATTAAGTGGACAGATTATTTGCCTGAGGATATATTTATTTGGCCTAGAAAAAAATCTGTGCATTGTGTTGCAGTAGATGAGTTCTGGCTAGTATAAGTACCTGCTACAGATCCCCCACTCTTTCCTTTAGCCTGGATTTTAATGTTTATTGCTCTAAACATAGACACATACTGTAGAGATCCATGAAAATACTTCGAAGTCTTTTTGCTGAGAAATCAGAGGATGGGGCTCATGTTTGACGTGCCTCCTGGGCTCTGGTTCCCCCACAAATTCATGAGTTTAAACATGTGGCCATACCAGCTGGGACTGTGGGATTGGCCACAAACATTAGGCTGGGCACAGGTTTTAATTCATTGTGGAATTAAGCCCCCAGCTATCAGATGAATGATGCAAATTCTGCAGCCTTCTGAATCCACACATTTTGCCTTGTAAACATTCATGGATAAAATCACTTTTTACAGCCAGTGTTAATTTCAAATTCTGATTATTGAAAGCAGAAAAATGCTTCTGTAATATTTATTTAAACCATTAAAACAGAATTAGCTAAAAGCAAGAAGAGCTAACAGATATTACTACTCAAGGGTTTTTAGCAGAAATGAAGCCTTCTTCATAATAGAGTTATGTAAGACATTCAGAATTTGTAATTTACTGAGTTTCGGTTTTAAATTATGCTGCTTCTTTTATGTACAGATGTAGCAATTTTCTGGTCCCAGTTGAAATGTGTTTTGGTTGTAAGGTTTCAGTGAAAAAACATTTGTCTGTTTCTTAATTAAATATAAAATTGCTCTTATTCTCTGAGTTTTCTCCGTAGCAGGAATTTAATTTTCACCCAGCGTGTTCCTTGTCTTTATTTCCCTCAGTTTACCACAAGTTTTCAAAGACTATGTTAATATATTTTTATTAATTTTATTTTATTTATCCAACCCCCTGAAAAAAAAAAAAAAAGGAGGAACGAATAAAGTAATGAGAGAGTAAATATAAAGAACATAGTGAAAAATTACTTTCTAGGAATTTTGTGTTGATCGGGAACTTTAACTAGAGTGTTGTGATTGGGTTAAGTTCGATAAAGATTCAAATTTAGAACAACTCAACTGTTTCTTAAAGGACCTAAACCAATCAGCATCCACGAACAGTAATCTCTCTGGGGGACCTGAATACATCTGGGTCATATATATAGCATAAATATTACCTGCAAATTGATACTTTGCGGAAACTTAGTAGCTGTCAGATGGGAGAACTTGAGTGTAGTCTATTGTCATTTTGCTGTTTATCTTTCTAGATGCTTGTGGCCAACCAAGGGAAGCTGTTATGTGTATACATGTTTGTATACATCTATGTATGTGCCCACCCACATACACCCTGGTGTATGCATGTATTTATGGGCACACAGATTGAGATATCCCTGATTCAGACTGGCGTGTGGATCCAACACCACCACGCCATGAGCGCTCTCCAGCTCCCAGCTGGTGCTCATTAGTCAGGGTAACACCAAGGCATGCACCCTTCTCCCCTTCTCCTGCCCCTCCATGCCTCTATTTCTGCAGGAGGGAGTCACTATGGTCTCCAGCACACCTCCCTGTTGGGGTCAGGGGTGCTCAGAACCTGTGTGACGCTGTGGCTGGATTTCAGATGTAGACATTGGGATACAGGAGTTGCATTGATGCTGTTAAAGACAAGAGAGAGGACACATGGAAAGCTCAAGATCTGAACCACTGACTGCCACTGCTCAGCTTTAGTTTACTGCCTGTCTCTTAGTCCTAAGGATCAACACCACAACAAATCTGAAAACCCTGTGTCCCAAAGTGATCTGAAGATCAGTGTCTAGCCTGCTGTTACTCAGCAGTGCAGACATGCCTACAAGCCTGCACCCAGGCAGGACAAAAGGAGCTCAGAGAGCCAGAAGTTATGGTAGTCATGGGACCCAGTGAGCCACAGCTGGGGACACACTGGGGTTATCTTGGAAGTAGGTGAGAAAAGCTTTTGAGGGATTTGGGAAAGGCATATTCTCACAATGAAGGGATTATAGCATTGAGGAAGTAGAAGAGCAGAGAATGTCAGGAACATGCTACTGGGTTCATGGCTTCAGGAGAGTAGGAAAGAGAAGGAGAAAAGAGAAAAGTAAGAGCCTTGATTTCAGGAACATTTGAAGTAGAAGGAACTTGAACTTTTGAGGATCAACTTTGACTACTCCCCATCTATAGCAATGAATATTTATTAGAAATGAGGGTTTTCAAAAGGACATGGAAATTCAGTGTGGGGGATACCCAGTCTGAAATGCAGACAGCCTGATAGAAAAAGAAGTTCAGTTGACATGCCAGCCAAGAAAGGAGTGCCAGAGTCTGGAACAAAAGCTGCTATGGTCAGCCTCCCTCCCCATACATCTGTAATTATCCAGCTGCCTTGCAGCCAAAAATACAAGCTGAAAGCTCTGCTTCCTGATACAATTCATCTGATCCTTTTCCTTGTCCATTTATCCTTGTCAGAACAACCAAAATTACTGTAACTGCCAGCTCAAAATATCAATTCTGAATAGCAGAACTAACGTCCTCTTCTCTGCTTATGAAGGCTGATATTAATAAAGCAGCTTGATTGATAAGGCTAGAGAGTTCTATGGATACCTTCTAGTTTTGATTCCATTCTTATTGAAATTTTTTTTAAATTGCTTTGCTTCCTGGTTTTTTCTCTTCTTTTAATGAATATCTTTCTAATGTTTGCTTGCAATATGGCTGAACTGCTTGGGATTTCTGCACTTGAAATAGGAGACTTCAATGGTTTTAATTGTACAGTGCTAAGTTCACTTTTTTTTTTTTTTCTTGTGCTTGAGGAAATCAAAAGAAGGAGAACCTACCTAGGAATATGATCTTCAAAATATATTTAGGGAAATGTGTTACTTGAATAAATCCTTAAATCCATAAGAGTTTGAATGGAATCATAGCCCAAAGGTCTCATCAGTCTTGGAAGATTTTTGTAGGCTAATGTTCCATTTTGGTGTTCAAAATGAAAACTAAACACCTAAATATTCTAGGACAAATGCATAATAGATTACTACAAGCAGAGCATCTGATCAATAGTTCTGCTTTGAGTAAGAGACTGGACTAGATGCCTCTTCCTATCCATCTTATAATTTTCTTTGAGTCTAGAAGTTTATCTGAATATATCTCTTTCCCTTTAAATGTAAAACTGAGCAAGTCAAGTAATGGCAACAAATGTGAAAAATGTGAAAGAAAACTGACAGCTGATCGTGCAAAAGAGACCTATTATTTTTTGTCTACCTCCTTCTTGGCTTTTGAGAATGGAGAAGGATAACTGAGTCACATGTTATTAAAAAGTCCTTATATGGAGAAAATACATTTGAAGTTAAAGGCTATAATATTGAGCATAGTATAAAGGTGGCTGCATAATTAGACCATATTTTGTAGGGTAGGTTTTCCCTTTAATACCTGGTCTGGGATACAGTCATATGCCATTTCAAAGAGGCAATTAATATCAACAGAATGAATTAGTTCCTAAGCCAATAATCATTAAAATGTCCTATGGATATTTTTATATGTTGTAGCCTGTGCACACACTTCATATTAGGTTAGCAAAAGAAGGGAACAGGGATTTTTCTTTTATTTATATACTTTTCTGTACCTATGTACATTATCTATATTCATATATGTATATTACAGTTCACACTGCAACTAAAGAAGGCCTTGGAATTCACCTTAAGGGTCCCCAAGTCTAACTGTATCTGGATAGGCACATATGTTATAAAAGATCAGGATAACAACTAGATCAAATAAACATGAAATAATTCACAGAATTTAGGACCAAAGTGAAAACTTAGTTTTGGTTGAATTTTGTTCTAAGCTCATGCAGCCCATGAGCATCCTTATGCAAAGGACCCTCAGACACAAATTCATTCTGTGGAAGTGGAGGTGTCAAACACATATATAGTCACCCTAGAGTTCACTTGTAGTCTATAGCAAAGGAATGATACCTGCATCTTGCCTCATCAACACTTGAGGAGCCTGTCAATTACAGGGAGTAAAAGTAAAGAATGGTCATGGTTTTAATATAAGTGCTTCATTTCAGGTTTCAGTAAATGGCCTCTTTAATATTCCATAAATCTACATTAAATCTGCAGGTATTTTCTATTCAAAACACAGAAGGTTAATAAGGCTGCAGGATATATGATATATTATCATATATTTCTAAACACACTGTTCTGAGAGACCAGCCGATGACTTGCACAAGGTTGTTTTAATTTTTACAAATAGTTCATCTTATACTTTACATAGCCAGCATTATCAAATGGTAGTAATGAAATTTGCTTCAGTATTTAATGTGACCCATTTCCTCAACAAATTTTGTACATCATCATGCAAATAAGAAATGCAAAATTTCTGGGATAAGATATAACACAGGACTCTGAACCTGTGTTGTTAATCCAAGTGACTCTCGCTTTACACTACTTTCCCTATACGTAAACAGAAACAATTTTTTCAGAAATTTATGCATCCATATATATGCCATGCTCAGTCTTACTTTCCTCTAAAACTCAAATCTTCTACTTGTTACATCATAGCTGGTTGCTGTGGGAATTACTATGATGCCAAGAATTAATTTAGGGTGAAAGACAGATAAATTCTTAAGAAGCAAGTACACTCTCATGCAACAGTAATATTGTCATGTCCCTAATGATAAAAATGATAGAAGAAAAACCAAAAGCTACATGACACCCAGACAAAGTGCTTTCAACTAGTTTCAAAGTTTTCCAGAATATATCAATTCCTTTTTAAGCAAATTGTTTTGTACAGAACTCCAATGGGAGCACTAGAAAATTCCCCTCTCCAGCCTACAAATAAATTAATCCTGTAACTGAGGGCTTGAAACTGTGCACATTCTTATTCAACATTATCAGTTTCTATCAGTTTTCTGCAAGAAAAAGCTCCATGAATGTGATTTTTACAGAAAAAACCCATCCTGTAGTCGCTCCTTACTTCCAGCTTCTCTCTTTTCTGAAGAATAATATTTTATGAATTTTCTTGAAAAAAAAATCTCATGGTAAATATAAAAAACCTATAAACAGGTAAAAAAAAGTGTTTGCTATGAGAGGTGTATAAGAGGTTGAACACCCAGTTAGTTGGATTATCTGGACATTCCCCTCATATATTGATAATTTTGTATTAAAGTCTTGTAAATCTGAGACAGTTTTCAATTTATATGGAAAGTGATGGTGATGCTTTTGTATCTAACATATGTTCTCTTGTCATGGTTTTTTTCCCTGGTTTATGTACTTTGAGTAAAAGTAATTACAATTTAAGAATATGCCTTAGGTCATCTGCAGTCTTCCTCTGACAGTGACAAAATCAGTTCTTTGAGGTAACAAAACCAAAAGAGAGTACACAGAATAAATGAGAATGAGCTGACAACAAGCCTGTCTTTGTATGTTACAACCATTGGGAACTTAAGGCTTCCACACACACTTGAAAGTCAGAAGTTGACCCATGCCAGGTGAAGATGTGCTGTGGTGATTACAGTTCTTGCTGCTCCTCACTCTCCCATCTCCTTTTCTCTGACTCCCAGACAGAATAAAAAATAGCAACCACAAAGAGGGAAGATTTTGAGCGTTTCTTTAAAAACATGATACCACTCTCCCATAGAAAGGGGAAATAATTCTCCTGGATTTGTAACAACTTTCCCAGGGGTAATGTCCCTTTTCTAGACATTTGTAGTTGGGAGTTAGGTCATAACATAACAAACTGAGCACCTACAGAGCTCAATGCACGTAGAGTACTTCCTGTCTAAGTAATGGTTGTGAAGGCAGGAAGGGCATTCAAAACTGTGGAATCACAGTTTTGCACTTAGATATTTTCTATCTGCCTATGTCTGTATCTAGGTCTGGATGCTTTGTAAATTCCTGATATTAGGAGGAAATTTGGCACTAGTTGAAATTACTGACGTTATTTTAGCTGGGTCAAACTGAGGTATAGTAGCTCCCTTCAAATGCTGTGGATGGGTCAGAAAAAGAGGCTTTGCACATTATAATCCTGCACGTTAACTGGCACAAGTGGGTTTTATTCTGACTGTGAACTCTAAGCAGGACTGGAATACAAATAACAAAAATGGTGAAAAATTAAATAAGAATCATCAAATAATATAATGATTGATAATAATCAAACTTTCCCATTTGCAGTGGTTTATATTGTGTCTATAAAATCAGGGTAAAATAAACCAATCTGGTACATACCACCTAGTCTTTCTGTGAGAACAGGAGATTATTTCTGAAATTTTTGTGCTATGAAAATGCTATATAACCTCAGGAGAAGGTTTCATTGATAGTGCTTAGTATTATCAGTATTATCAACCAAAGCTTTGTCAGTTGCAGAAGTTACACCATTCATGTCTCTCAAATTATGTGAACTACATGAGGAATTCTTCTAAGAAATGCACTGAGATGATTTGGATCTGTGGGGTAGATGTCTTCCTCATTTTTTACTAGTCAGTTCTTTGATAACAGCTGAGGCAATGAGGAACTCTTTTACCTGCTTGGTTCATGTTGTCAGTTCTTACCCCTCCTTCACATTTAATTAATCCATATATTGATTCCTAAACTACTGGAGATGATTGAGCGTATATATTTTTGTCACAATAAAACAGTCAGATCTGAGTTTGCCAACGGAAACAGAAACAAATATGCTAAGCATAGAGAAGTTTAACTTTCAAGACAGCCTTACATTTATTTCATATTCTAACAACTGTAATAACTGGGTTAGTAGATAAACAATTTTGCTTCTTGTATTTTCCCTTATATCTCCTGTAAAATATGACCTAGCAGGCACAACCTTTTAATACTTTGTAGGTGGGGTACCTTAAAAAACACAGAGAGACCTCTGAGTCTGTGGGTTCTGCCAGGCCTAAAATGTGGAACCAGCACAAGGGTTTTGACTGACGCTGCTCTGAGAAATGGTGGGAGAAAGGGGGTTTGACTGACCAGCAGAGCATCACAGTGCTTCAGAGAGAAAACCTTGCTCATTAGAAGACTAAAGTAATACTTCAAAGAGTCTGAGTCTTGTGTCGAAATTATTACCTGTTTGGTACTGGATTGTTAGGTTAAAGGGCAACTTTAGATACTATGGTGCTTTTTAGAGTGCCATGTTACATACAGATACTGGTACATAATCCTCAGTCACATAACCACAAAACTATACATGATTTTTAGCCTAATTAGGCAATTCTAAGAATTTTTGTATATATGTATGTTTTTTGGATCTAAAAAATGGACCAAGATCTAGTCTCCTGTTCTTGAGTTTTGACATTTCCTCTTCTGTGCCTAGTAGACAGTTTTTAGTAGATATGCTTTTGATATTTACACTACTTTTTAAAACTTTTTCACCTCTGCTTTTGAGAAAGCCCATGAAATTTAAGTTAATCTCTGAAAGTATACTTTATAAAGAAGTAAAGTATAAAAAAGATGTCTGGATTCTAGGCTGAGCTAATATCTTCTAAATGCCTGGATCGTGAACTAGTAACTGCATATTTTTCATACAGATGACATCATAGGATATATTACTTTTATGTCACAAGCTTCCAACTAATACAGCTGCATCAATATATCTCTCTAATAACACAAATAATCAACAGCAAACACAAATTTATAGTTTAATAACCTTAAATTAATGTAGTAATTAGTTATTCAGGTCTCTGTAATGGGGGGGGAGGGGGGTGTTGTTATTGTTATTTCAGATGCAGGATAAAAACCATCACCTCCTTGGGCAGAGCACCATGACCCAATGGCTGGAAACTCGTTACAGGAAAACACAAACATAAGTAATTTAAAACTATTTTCAGAGTAAAACCCAGTAATAACTCTTGCTGTGAAAACAGCACATTTCTCCCTCAACAATGTTAAGTGGTCTTTAACGATTCCCTCTGAGCAAACCACTGATGCATTTTGGTTTCCCCATATTTCCTTAACTTATTGGATAAGTACATCTGTATTTGCTGTGTGGGGTTCTTTAATTTTTACAGTAACTGTGATCTTCAGATTTTGATTCTGGACTGAACTCTCTTGGTCAAATTACAATGCCATGTGTTTCATAAATTGCATTTGTAGCTGTTAGCCTCAGCAGTTTGCCTCTCAGCAGTCATGGAGCTGTATATTTTTAAAAATGTAATAAACACCATCCACACAAACTCTAGATGATATTTCCAGTAAAAGCATTTTCAAAGCACTCTGGCCCAGCTAC
Source organism: Phylloscopus whistleri (assembly GCA_017589585.1). Taxonomy (NCBI): domain Eukaryota; kingdom Metazoa; phylum Chordata; class Aves; order Passeriformes; family Phylloscopidae; genus Phylloscopus; species Phylloscopus whistleri. Next base: position 2,169,801 of record JADMLD010001396.1, read on the forward strand.
TGGGTTCTACTGGAGTGAAATGTGCTTTTACTCTCCTTCCTAATGCTTTCTCCTCCTGGCACATAAGATATCAAGATATTTATAGTTACCCTCCATTTCTTCATTTCAAATTTTATTTTACTGTGTTAAGAAAACAAACTAAGTCATCTATGTATATCTTTAGTCTTCAAGGTCTCTGTAATTTCACTCTGCAAAGCAATGATTTTTAGATTTGGAAAACAACTTATTTAAACAATACATGGGGCATCTTGATGGAGCTTCTTTCACCACATTTGTCAAGCTGGCCACCCATTAAAACATGCAATATTACAATTTCTATAGAACCTAAAAAACAAGTTATTTTGTGGGGAAAGAAAGTAGCAACCATGGATCTGCCTTGCAGACTTGTTTTCTCTAATCAACACGTAACAATGAAGCTCTGTGAAGGTTCATTTGGCATTTTCAAAGGCATAATCATTTCTTTTTGTCTACCAGCTACAGCCAGTATTCTATTATGGCCATTACTTTACCAGAACACTTCCCGATTTCACAGTAACATGGCCCAGCATTTAATCAGATCTTTGTCGCACTTTATGCACACCGTCGTACCACGTAAAAACAGCTGTTCTAATAAATTCTTTTCCCTTTTAATGAATTTATTCAAATATTTATAAATCCTTTGCTATAAATGTGTCCACTGAGCCTTTGGATTCAATCCTTCACAAAAAACTGAGAGTATCTGGCCTGGCAGTTGTTCCCCTCTTCTGACTACCCACCAGTTTATCAACCTCATTGGTCTTCCTGGCTAGTTTTACCCTGGTCACTCCCTTCCTCATTCAGACTAAATCAACTAAGGAAATCAGAGGGGAACATACTGGAAGCTCTCCTTTAGAGGCAGTTTAGGATTCTATCAAACACCTTTAACTCCATATAATCCTATTTCAATCATATTTTACCAAAAGACATCAGGAAAAGGATTTTATGTGCAAGAGTATCATCTCTGAAGGTCCAAGATATTGCCCAGCTGACATATCAACACTGTAGTTCCATGTATGTTGCTACTTTCAAGCACATTTATTGCACTTAAAAAATAATAACATTTGGTTTTTATATATTGCTTCATAGTAACTGTATGTTCATGTCAAAGTTGATCAAAACCCCAAAACCAAATGTTTTGAAACCAGCTAGTGTGAAGTGTGTTGGTTAATTTATGCACTGATATTCACATCAACTGTAACAAGACAATGTATTCTCTCCTCCTCAGCCATAATTTTAAAATGTAAAGTCTTGTACAGTGGTATTTTCCAAGAGCCAAACTCCCTTAAAAACTCAGGCAGCTAAAAAATAATGCCTCATCATGTTTTCAACTAATACTACCAATCTGCATGAAAAAGAATCTTCTCAGAGTTTCTGCTGCTTTGCCTCAATTATAAAACAGGAACGCTGGAAGGCTCCCACAGAGAACAGACTGAAAATCAACACTAGACCTGGCACGACTGTGTTACTGTGATCCCAGGGGAGAGGCAGGTAGACATCTGGGAGAGGAAAGCCTACTTTAATCTTCCTAATGCATCCTTTTTTTCTATGAATGTGCTATGTTATACCCCATACACTATTTAGAACTTGGGTTACCTTAAATGCTGTGGGTTCGCTGTTAAAAAGAGGATAAAGATTTCACCAGTGTCAGTTAACTGGCAGCTATTGCATTAATCTCCACTGTCACTGCCCCAGCAGCGTCAAGAGTGCACCCAGTGGAGTGACTCACTTGGCCTTTAAGATTCTGAAGGGATTTTGTGTTTCTAGGTGTACTGAGCTCAGCAGAAGTGGCAGATATTGTGGCGTTTCTAAGAGCAGATCCTTTTTTCAGAGCTGAGTGATCTGCAGACCACAGGCATTTTAGGCCTTATATTCCATAGAATTTGGGTGTTCCAGTTTTTCATATCTCTGATAAGGGAAGAATAAGAGGTCATACACTTTTTGTATGGTCTTTATTGGTTGATCTCAGCGCCATGTCCCTCTGTCTTCAACAACTGGTTTAGCTTGTGTGCCTTCTTTTTGGTTTTATACCCATATTTATCAAGATCTTTGTTTACAAATGGTTGAAAATCTCTTGATATGTGGACAAATTAATAAAGATGAACCATTCTCCTGAATGCAGGAGATATAACAAGATATACTTCTTTATATAATATAGGTTCGTGGCATATAATCTTTCTGTTATTACAGCTGGTACTGTAAAATTTAAACTGAATACTACACTATGTTTTTGCTGCCAATACTGTCTACATAACCTATTCTTTATTTTTTAGCTGTTTTCCTTCAGCATAAGACAGAAACATTTCACTGTAAGCCACTTGAATCTATTTTTTTTTTAATATTGTTTGTATGGGATTTCTTCAGTGCTCCTTGATGGACTTGCATTCCTTCCTGTGCTTGTGAATAACAGCAGGTTCAAATGCACCTGTGTTATCTTAAATTTGCTGGTCAGGAAAGACTGACAAGTAGATGCTCTGGAAGAAGACAGTGTGCCTCCCTGGCAGAGGGACCTCCTGCTTTCTCCTTTAGTCCTTCAGTCACAGAGCTTAAGCACAAAAATCTCTCAGGTGCTCTTGAGTTTCATGTGCTGGGTTGGTAAAGTGCTTCTCAGATGAGAATGTTTCAGTCATTTAGAAGTCACTTCTGCCACAAGCAGTAGTATTTTTATCTCAGTAAACTCCATTTACTGATGACACCACAAGTCAGTCAAAAGTCCAGGGGGGGAAGCAAAACAAAAAGTCTCAACCAAATCAGGGATTTAGTCTTACTGTTCTATATATAATAGATGTTTACAGTACCAAATTAACATACAATCTTCTCTCACTGGAGGCCCTGTTTGTGAACTCCTCAACTTGTTCAGCCATTTGATTTATCTCAGGTTATGGAAAGGAAGAGCCCTTCCTCCCTGCAGTAGCTAAAAATCTTCCATACACTCTCCCTTTAGCACTTCTGCATCCAATTCTTGCAAGGAAATACTAAAGAGTCTTGGTCTTTCACAAGCAGAAGACACCCCAAAAAGAGATCACCCAGCTTTTCTACAGAATGGTGCATGTGCCCCCTCCCCATACAGATGACCTTTATTCTGCCTGACTAAATGCAAGCACCTAACTTGGATGCCCAATTAGCCTAAACATCTTTTATAAACAAGGCAGAGGAAGAGCATTTCCAGGTAATGGTTTGGGGGTTTGTTTTGGTAGGTTGAGTAATATCTACAGTAGCTATGTGGGAGTATAGGGCAACTGTACTTCCACTTGGCTGTCTCATACTGCCTAAAATTAGGCTGGATGCAGGTCTAATAATATCCAGTGAGATTAACTGAATCTTTCTTGTGTGTATCAATCTCCATACAAAACCTTCACAAAGTTACAAACAGATCAAGTAATACTTTTAAAAGTGGTAAGACCAGGATGGGCTTTTTTCTGTTCATCACATGAGAAAAGTAAAGTTCTATATAATACAGCTGATACCATATATTGAAAATTGACTCTCATGCAAAAATTAAAGCATCCTCCTCTAGCATGGAATTTTTGCATGCCGTGATTATAGCTCTGTAGAATAAAACCCTGTATATCATGAATTCTATGACTAATGTAGCCAGACTTACACTGGTAGCCCTTTCTCCTTTTTTCAGGATTTCAAATATATTTAAATCATAGAATCATAGAATCAGAATATACTGAGTTGGAAGGGATACATCAGGATCATCGAGTCCTACTCCTGTACATTAACAACTTTTATTTGTCCATATAATTAACATTTCTTGATGTCACCTTTAACACTGCTTTTAGCAGGGAGTACACTCTTTCCCTGAACATTCTTTTTTTGCCAAAGTTTTGAGAACATCCTGTACCTCAATATGGGACCACAATGCTCAGACTTCATAGCCTAAGTGGACTGATGGAACAGTATGTGCATTAGAGATTCCTAGGACTCTTTTATAGCTCTCCTTTTTTACTTTCTTTCCTTTACTATTACTATAAAAGACCAAATCCATGGTTGATATAGCCGCTCTGAAGCCAGCGAAGTTACTTCAGGAATGAATGTGAACCATTTTATGCTTTTCAAGAACCTAACTAACAATAAATGTCACATCCCTGTCACAGCTCTAATGCTGTTCAGAGGACAGATGTACAATACCTCTTTGTCTTCTTCCTGCTCGTAACGAGCAGTGTAGGTCATCTGCATCATTAACATTTGCAGCTGATGCATTTGTGTAGTCTGTATACATTTCTTGGAACTGCATAGACCTTCTCATTGTTTTCAGAACCTTGATTTTTCATAGTATTATCATCATCCAAATGTATTTAAGGATGAAACTATTAGAAACACAATTGGTGAATTAATGTCATGAGGACTGCTGCTGGCAGCTCATCAATTTTTGATATGCCACTCAGACAAATGAAACATAAGCCACCCAGAACAAGGGGACCTTTTGACACTTCAAAGGAAACCCCTATGGGTGGTTTCCTCTTGAAGCTGCACTAAACTGGCTCAATCTCCTCAGCTGGAAGCTGCCAATGTCTCATTAACCCCTAAACAGGCCCTGCATGAGCTTTTCTTTTCAGCTATAATTATGCCATGCACTCCTGTTATGCTGTACTGAATTGCAACACTGTCACCAGCACATTATAAACATCCACCCTAATTGAAAAGCAGATTAGACTCGTGTTAATTAGTGAAAAAGCCCGCCCACTTGCATGCATTATGATTGCCTCTTAAATACTGAGGATGTTGAAATCCCTCAGAAAGACAAGGCAGACTTAATTGCAATAACCTGCAAATTAAGTTTAATTTACTTTAAATTTACCGGTTTAGCAGGCTCATTTGATGGTGTTAATGTTCTAGCAAATTAATTATCTGAATTAGTCATGCCTGGTGGAGTTTTGCAGCAGAATACGTTGTACAGCGGCCTATTAATAACAGACAAACAGGACAGGATTAATGAGAAGCTTATGCTAAAGTTTTTTTTTAAAAAACGAGGATCTTTCGTGATTTCAAATATAATCACCCAAGTGCAAATACAGACACAGAATATAAACAAACTGAAATTTATTACACTCTATAGCATGCCATCTAGGAGAAACAGTAAAACATTACCAATGAAATATTTGATAGAAAGAAGCTTCTTCTATGCACTCAAGTAGATCACTTCTCACAGCAAACCATTTCCCATTATCTGGTATGTCTCTATGAGACTTCAAATACATAAGTGCTTTCAAGAGTACTTGTACTATAGAGAGAGAGCTGATAAATAAATTAGAAATAACATCTCATACGTTAATTCCATAGTCCACTTTGTGGCTTATGAGGCAGTAGAATTGCTTTTTTGTATTCCATTGCTAACCACTGTCTGCTCCAGTTAAAAAAAAAAAAAAAAGAACAAAAAATAAAAAGAAAAATACCTTCCCCAGAGATATAGCTGCAAGTAAACCACAAAAAGAAGCATCCTTACTTGCCTCTGCTCCTTATAAAAATACAAGTTGAAAAAAATCTTCTAATAGCCTTTGGAACAGCTCTCAAAATAAAGATATAATAGGTTTTGTAAACACTGTCTAAGTACAATCATTCACCCTGTCGAAAGTGTTGTCTGACACTGTGTGAGAAACGAAGATAGCAGTGGCAAATATCCCTTTTAGCTGGTCTTGAACATGAAAGTTTAGTCTGCTTATGTGCTAAGTGTTGCCTCTTCCATTAGGGTCCACAGCCACCCCAAATATAATGAGGTATATTAAATTCAACTGTGTCTCCCTCTGGATGACAGGAAAAGCCTATGGGAACACAAAAGATAATCCTCGATGAGTGTGAACTGAATGTGATTGAATATAAAACTCTGTATTATTGATTGGAATGTGTATGTTAAAGCCATTGGTCACTGAGTGTAGCTGTGTCTTGTGTTGGTTTCAAAGGGCTCTCAGGCTGGTGTGCAGTGCCCAGTGAAAATGCCCAAATTTACATTATTCTTGCACATACTGTAATGCCTGGAAAATAAAAATGTCACGCCTTGAAAAGAAAGACTGAACAATGCATTCCCTAAAAACAGATTATCTCATTAAAGAATGAAAGGTCTGGTAAGAGAAAAAATATGCATAGTTGCTTTATGGGATATATTTTAATTTTTTGAGGAAAAAAATAAAATAAAAAAATGGTTTCAATATATTTTTGGTATTGTACTGATATATCATGTAGACCCTTTCTGCTTTTCTTATTATTTCTTCCTCTCTCTCAGATAAAATTACAGTTTGAAACACTAAATGAAACTGGCACAAAAGCAGCCATTATTAAAACTGGGCTGAAAAATGAAAAAAAAAAAAAAAGGAAAGTAATTCTGCTTTAAAAAGCATGTACAGGAAGGGTTGAGATGACTTTAGAAGGAACCCGTAGGGAATGAGAACTACACAATGAAGGAAATGGATTCCTGTGACACATAAACAAAAGGCAAATGACTAATATATTTACATATAACATGTGGTGTATTCATTGCCCACCATGGTGACAAAATTGTTTATTTCATTTATAATTTATACAGAAAAACCTTATTAAATGTGTAACTAATTTGCCTGATGATAATATGCAGTAGGAGATTAGGTTTCCATTATATTCTGTCATTAAGAACAAAAGATTTTCAGTCGTTGGTTATTTTTTTTCTTAGTTCCCATCCCACAGAACACACCCTAGACATAAGTATATTTCTCTTAAATCATTACGATGCTGAGCTAAGTAGAAAATAGCAAGGAACTTCTGAAGAAAAGACCCTTATAAAATCTCTCACACACAAATCCACCTTAAATACTCTTTGCTTCCAGAATTTCTTATGGTATTAGTAATGACATTATACCAAGAACCCCTGACAGGTGATGTGCTTGTACAAAAAAAAAAAAAGCAATAGAATAAATATAGGCTCCAGAAAAGCTTTTCTCTGAGAGAAGGGAAAAAAAATAATCAAACATTTTACCAGAAGCAGCATTAGAATATGTGACTAGACAGTTCATCTCAGACTACAGGGAGCGGGTGGGTGGGTAGGCAGTGATGAGGGAATTATCTTGATGTATTTTCCACTGTGGCATATGAGACAGTGCAATTCTCTGAAAGGAATTGCTAGCACCAAGCCAGTAATTCCCCTCTGTGGTATTACAAAGTGTGTGTATTACAAAGAGGGAAGGCAGTGTGGGGGAGAGGAACCTGCAAAGTGCTGTACATGTTTCCAACACTGCGAAGCATGTATGACCTTGAATTAATACAAACATGCTTATCAAAGCATGAATGCTGCGTCAGAAGCATGCATACATGCATTAATGTTGAATTTATATCTTTGTTACCTTTCAGAGAACAAAACCCAACTCTGATAGATTTGTTTGGCCATGTATCTACTTAACTCTTTGCAAGTCAAGTTTGCATTGCATAGTGAAATCAACCTGCTGCAGAAAAGGAGAAAAATGCTTTCAAACAATAGGGGACATTTTCCTGCTTATCTCAGAGCTCCAAAGCACCTTTTAAAAGAGCGGGTCACACCATTTCAGTCTAAAAATGTGTGTCATAGTTTCTAAATAGTCTGCTAATACAAGAACCTTGTTTGGATAAAGTGACACTCAGTGTTGTGGGTATACATAAAAGACTGAAACTTTTTCAACCTAAATTAATGTGCTGCACAAATATTTCCTTGTGGACATCCTGTCAGTCATCATATTTTGTTGACCATGAATATAGAAAAGTCTGAAAGTTCAGGGGGCATTGAAAAAGTGCATCTCAGCAAGCAGGGAGTGAGCAGGTAATGGACACTACCTGCTTTCAGGAGGACTAGCAAGACCATGCAACAGTGTAGTCTGGGGACCAGTCTGCTGGGCAGCAGTTTTGCAAAGACTGCGAAGTCTCGTGTTCTGGTGGACACGAAGTTGACTATGAACCAGCAAAATCTGCTTCAGGAAAGATGGTGAGAGGAAGATGGAGCCAGACTCTTTTCAGTGATGCCATGTGACAAGACAAGAGAAAATGGCCTCAAAATGAAACACAGGAATTTCCATTTAACCTTAAGAGACAATATCAGGTTGCCCACTGAGGTTGTGGAGGCACCATTTTTCAAGTTGTCAAAAACAAATACATGTTCCTGGGCAACCTGCTTTTGTTGTCCTTCCTTGGGCAATGGTGAATTGGACTAGGTGGTCTCCAAAGAGTCCTTCTGACCTCAATGATTCTGTAGTTTTGTGATTCCATGATCTTTTCTGCACTGAGATGCAACAGAGGAGACTGTGTCCCTGAACCCACACAGCACTGCTTCCCTTAGGTTCCCACACAGCAGAAAAAAGAACCATCAAGGAGAGTTTGTCACTTGCCAAAGTAGAGCAAAGAAAGAAGCCATTAAAGAAGGTTACCAGAAACCTCCAGCTGAGATGTTTAGGAGTATCAGGCTATGTGACTTTGTCCTATGAAAGTTTTGTTTCTCTTTTCATTGCCACTACAGTTTAACACCTGCACTGGAAACCATGTGTAATAAGATATTCCCAGGGAAAATCTGACTGTGGTGTGTGTTCTCCAAAATATCTAGTAAAATGAAACTTCAGCACAAGTCAAAGTGTTGAATGTGTTTCCTTAAAAATCTTTAATCTATTTGTCTAATTTTAGTATATCAGCTGCCATTGAAACTAAGCAGATAAAAATGGAAAGAGATGAATGAAAATGGTTTTGTCTTAGATTTTTTTCAAAGCTTAGTTCCCAATATGGCAACTAAAGGCACTTTCTAAAGGACTGGTGTTATTAACTCGATCACAGAAATTTGCTAAAGTGGCAATGCGACTGCTGGTGCCAACAGTTTGAGTCTGGAGTAAAAGCCTAAACATAGACAGTATGAGTTCAAACACACTTGCAAAACCTGTACACATGTACCCTATGTAGGAGATGAGAATAGGCTCTTGTGAGAGAGCAGTGGTGAATATCTGGGAGGAATATTGAGGCATGAGGGAGCCTTAGCTGAAATTTGGAGATTATTTGCTTGTGTGTATAGATTAAAAATGATTGGGCATTCAGATGGTTGTTGAGTAAGTGAGTCATGTTATGACTGTTTCAATACTGTGCAGCATGTGTACTTTATTAAGAATCCATTAACAATTCTAATACCCAATGAGGGTAAATGTTGGCTGGAACATGGTAGGGTTACGTAGGACTGTTATTTCTGCAGATTTATATGGGCTGGAAAAGACATAAAGATTTGCAAAAAGTATAGACAGACTTCTTTTGCCGGACAAATTGAATCTATGCAGCATTAAGAAAAGAAAGTCTTAAGGATATCACATCAGATCTTGTTCAGTGTTGTAAGGTAGCAGCCTAGATTTCCTGCTTGGGTAATAGAAAAAAAGCAGGTTCTTCCAGGAGATGCTTCAGAGCACGTAATTGTGACTATATAAGGCAAACACACCTGAAGCTAAGTACCTAAAGGCAACATTAATATACCATCTGCTATTTTAGGTGGAACTATAAAAACTTGTCTAGGAAGCAACATAAGACTATATCAGTGGTCAGTGAAATTAGACTATTTTATGCATTGTTACCTTTTGTACTGTGTCAGGAGATGAGGAAACTACAAGTTTTGAAAAATTTTTTTTTCTAACATTTTAAAATAAACTGGATTTGATGCTATGCCAACAGATTACTGATTCTTCCCTTCTTGCATTCAACTGCATAAAAACTTTAGCAATATCAATGTTTCTGTGACTGTGAAGGTCTTCTCCACATTTTTATTCCATTGCCCTACAGACCAGGGAAATGTACACCAAAGTCCTACCAAGACTTCAATCTAGTCCCAAGTTACTGCATTTTAGTTTGTGTGATTCAGGCTAATAACCACTTCAACTGGAAGTGGTTAAAAGGAGAACTGAGTTCAAAGCATGACAAATAAAAGGAAAGAAACACAAAAAGAAAAAAAACCAGAAAATAATGTGAGGAACCATAGAGGACTGCTTGAGTGAAATCCACATGTGGGCAGATTCTTCCCATGTAAATTTATGAGACTTACTGAAAAATTTGGTCTAAGTGGCCTTAGGCACTCAGTGTAGTAGTCAGAAAAGTGGCCAAGGTGGGAAATCCACATTCCACTTCAGAGGGTGGTTTGATATAAGTTGATTTGATCTCTGGGAATGTTTGTCACTATTCATGGATTTTCTGTGTACCTTGGTCAACCCAGCTGGGCACTCAAAGCTATCTGCACTTAATATAAAGTTTGATTGTAGCAAAATTTTGTAGAAATATAGAATGGGCAATAAATTATCCTGCCAGATGGCACTGTTAGTTATAATTTAGAAGTTAGCTGCAAGTTTTTTCAGGTTACAATAATCCTAACACAAGTCTTGGGTTGCTTCACACATAGATAGAAAGAGACCCCATGCATTTTTAAGGTTTTTTAACATCTGTCTTTGAAGATAAACTCTATAAATAAAGATAGCTCTAGAAAGGTAGAATTTTGATTAGTCCAACTTAGCACCTTCTGTTTTCTCCTGGTCCTTCTCCAGCTTACAGTGTTCCCCATACTATGAATACCTTCAGTATCCCAATTTAACTTCGTGACAGGGACCCAGCGGGGTTTAGCTGTCCCTTTTCAACTGTCTCTACCTTGAGATCCTTGAAGTAGATCCTTGAAGAGCAACTCAACCAACACATGAAAAACTTGCACACTCTCATCTTGGCAGTAGCAAAATAATATTTTATACTATACACAGGTTCCACTATTGCAATGGTTCAGAAATTAATTCTACATCTGAGGTATGCAAATTGTGCTCATTATGAAGATGCTGAGATCTAAGTGGCAGTCTCTGAAGAATGAGACATAGGAACATGAGCAACACCAGATTTCTAGAGTTGGTTGTGAATAGTTACATCCAAAACAACAGAAAGCCATTTAATTCTTGTTTTAGCTGCCTGCCTCCCTCCTTTATTCCTGCCCCCATAGCTGCCAGAGATGTACATGTACAAACTGCAATGTTGATGGTGTCATGGTATCACATCCGCGAGGTTGCACAAGAGGAGTTGGGTGTTTTTGTTCACTGAGTCCCTGAACTCCTTGGCTGTGGTAGAACATAGCTCAGGTGGTTTCAACAGAGCTCTTCTGCTTTATATCAGTATATAATGTCTGTATTCTCTTAGTCTCTCCTTGGAAGATTTGAAGCAAACTTTAAACAAGTACAGAAGTGATCAGTTTTTCTGTCCATTTTTGCTGATTTAGAAACAATGCAACCTGTAGGAATTTTTAGGGGTTTCAGTTGTAGTGTGTGTCCTTATTGTATTAAGTCTACGGCCATGTAAAAATTGGAGCTCCCAGCTAAAACAAAAGAACCTAAAATACAAAATATTTGGCACTCAGAAGCAGGATCAGGTTTGTATTGGGTGTAGGTGGCAAGCACAACCTACCACAGGGCACAGCTGAACCCTTCAACCACAGTGGGGGCACCTCGGGAAAAAATGCCACATGGGCAGAGAAGGAGGGAAATAAGTGAGAAACAGCAGCGCAAACACTTGGAAACACAGGGGGCTTTTTTCTGTCAGAGGAGTAGGAGGGGGCTGAGGTGTTCCAGGTGTCACAGCAAATATTTCCCTGCAGCTTGTGTAAGGACAACACCAGAACAGCTACTTCCTTCCCAAAGCAGTGGAGAGCCCCATGCTGGAGCAGGTGAATATTTCTTCAAGGAACTGGGACCTGTGGAAGAGCTCACGTAGTGGACTAAGTTTATCCTGAAAGAATGCAGCCCCTGTGGAGCCCATGCTGGGCTGTGAGCCCATTCTCGAAGGAATGTACCCCATAGAGAGGACCCATGCTGAAGCAGAGGAAAGGCACATGGAGGAAGGAGCAGCAGAGAGGAGCTGTTATGGACTGATTTCAGCCCTCACTCCCCATCAGGGAGGGGGTACAGGAGCTGGGAACAAGGCACTGAAACTGAGCATGAGAAAAAAGGGAGTGGGAGAGAAGTGGTGTATTATTTTTTGACTTTGTTCCTTACTACTCAGATCTATTTTAAATGTCTAGAAATTAATTTTCCCCAAATCAAATATGTTTTGCCCATGATTGTAATTGGTAACTTTTCTGCCTGTATTTATCTCAACCCACAAACTGTAGCCCTGGTTCGTGCCTGAGATGTTTTGGTTTCTCTGAAACTCTTTCCCAGAGACTTTTCTGTCAACAAGAGACACGTTTTCCTAACTGTAACCTATGCTTACATTCCTTTCCCTAGGAGGGACTTCTTCTTGATGTCCCTCTGACTTGACCAATGTGATTGAAGAACTTTGTCTTTCTTCCACCCATTGGGTTGTTCTCTGTAAAATAGCATAAAAGGGAAGAAATTCCCAGAAATAAACGGAGTCATTGTCAGCCTTCTGAGTCGGAGTCTGTGTCGTTGTAATCTTGAACAGCATCACACAAACTTTTTCATCCTGTTTCTTCCCTTTGCCCTGTTTGGGAGAGGTAGCGAGTGAGCAGCTGGGTGGGAATTTGAACCTTATCCAAGGTTAATGCACTGTGCTACTCTGCTGTAAGACATATTTGACAACTCGATTTTCTGCTATGTGGTCTCTAAGTCTCCCTAATTCAAAATTTTACACTGAAATATCACTGAACCATTTCTATTCATTTATTTATCTACTTACTCTTGATGGACAGTAAATTTGTTGAAAAATTCCCTTTGGGAAGAACTTGAAGTATTAAAAAATCTAGGTCAAGTTTACAGTTTCAGAGGAGAAATAAAGATTACATTTTGATAATGTTTAAAAATCTTATTTTGATACTTTGAAAACAAATATTTGATCTTTTTGGTTTGAAATTTTTCATTTTACTTAAAAATTGACCCTCAATTTAGAAAAAAACAAGCAAATATTTATATCCTCTCCAGTACCACTGTATATCTTAAAAGACAAGTTTTACAAACAAAAGATCTGTTTGTCTATGCTGAACAAAATTTTGAAGTTTTATCTAGATTAGTTTTTAAATTGTTTTTTCCCCCTCTAAAACTTGAAAATTAAATATTCCTTGTATCATGTTATGGGGAGGGGGTGGAGGATTGTTGTTTTGTTTTGTTTTGTTTGTTTTGTTTTTCACTAAATTCCCCTTTCAGTACAGGTATCAACCCAAAGTATCTTTTATCCACTTTGCTTTGGGACAGTTCTCAAGTGTAGCACTGACTGTAGATTCTTTCCCTACTCTCATAGATGCTAATCTTAGCTCCCTGTACACCTAAATTTTTTAATTCTTTTTTTGAGGAATAACTTATTTGCAAACTTCCCACTTCAAATTTCCAGTTCCTGTTAATGGTCATATGTCTACTCTGGCAATAGTCTTTGACTGGTAACTGCAATCCCTAATTTAGATGGGTATGGGAAAAATATTTGCAATAAATCTGACAATGTGTATTTTATGAATGATTTGACTGCTATTTTCTTGAAACTCTTAATAATGTCCTATCTTCATGTGTCAGCATAAGAATTCAGTTTACATTTTGAAAGAAAAAGTATCAGCCTTAGCTATAAAGCTTATGAAGAAAACCTCAAAAATTAAAAGCAAATTAACTCTATCTTCTGCAAATTATTCTTTTAAATCTCAAAACTATAGTTCAATCTTACTTTATTCTTAATTTTTTATTCTCTTTTTCTAACAAGTATTACCTTGCCAAGGGTTCATGAATATTCTAAGTTTAAGGTAAAACGTTATGTATCTTTGTTTTCTTTTCAAATTAATTTCTTTTATATTAGTTACCAGAGAAGCCAAGGGAGTTTCCTTACACAGATGAAGCATAACTGAGGAAGTGGCAACATTTTTTTGCCAGGCTCATGTTCTCTGCTCAGTCCATATGGCAATTTTGGCCCGTGGTGAAACCACAGCAGGAGAAGAATGAACAGAAAATGTCACCCATGTAGGAGACCCATGGGACAATCTAATGCAAAGATGGCATTAGTCTCAGGGGCTGTACTCTACACTGCTGAGTATATACACCACCATCTCCTTTGGCCAGGAAAGGCTTCTCCGTTTCACTACAAACTATGAACTGTAGCTCCATGTGAGCAAGGTAGAAGGTGTAAATTGAATTCTTCAATAGCCATGATAAAAGTAGTTTTGGTACCTGGAATAGAGTACCAGGAGATCAGTCTAGATCTGGCACTGACCTGTTCTGTGTGTGCTGAGCTCTTCTGAAACTTTTTCTTTACATGCTTCCTTCTTTACCCTTAATGAAGATGAATGATCTCTTATGCAAAAATCCTTTAAGGCAGCATCAAGGACTGAACATTCACTTTTAGGTCAAACATTCACTTTTAAGTGATTTATGCATTGGACATTTGTCTATTGCAAGCTATGTCAAGATCACTAAAATCTCTGTATGCTTCCTATTGTGCCAGAGTACTGGCTTTGGATATAAAAACATGGACTTTAAACAAGTGTGTACAAGTTATATCTATTTCAAATGAGAAAATGCAGAAGTGATGAAGATAGAGACAGATAAATGTTCAGGCTGCACTATATATGGGATTGCATTATATATTGACAAATAGATAAAAGAGAACTGGCTGTCCTGGGGGTTCCTAATGAGATATGTACTTCTTTACTTTTAGGTCACCCTTGTGAATCCCAGCAAGGTCAGGAACTAACAAAATGTGGCCTGAATTGGCAATGGCAGTCCAGTTCCTTACTGCCAGATGTTCAGAAAATAAAAGTAGCTACAGTGACTGGCAGTCTTGTCAGAGGATCCAAATTAGCTTCCTCACCAGCTACTGAGAGGCCATGGCAAACTAGTTCCTTCAAAAGCTTTGAATGCACAAAGGACTCCCCTTTCTACAGCTATCAAATTAAAACTAATTTAATTTCCATCGCAGATTTAAAACAACAAGAACATGCACCAGTTTGTGCTAACACTGACCATGAGAAGGAATAAGCATCTAGTACATCACTCCTTTCAGCTGGGATTTGTTGTTCATCATAATTCAGTATGTAATGGTAAGCCAACACCTCACAATTCAGAGTTTATTTGCTGTGATATTGCCTGAATATCAGAGGCTCCTTCTGGTGGACTAATCAGCCCTCTTTATTAGATGCAACTGTATATTCATGATCCTATTGGGACAGATAGGTTTTCTATAGTTTCATAATAAAAATATGTGCTAGTGGGTCTCCTTGCTCTTGATTTCTTACATGAAGAAAGAGGAAGAGTGGGCATTATTTACCCACAGGTAAAGTAAAAACTATAAAGGTAAAAGGCCTTTCCATGCAATATACTGCTCAAATGTAATAATCCCTGAGATGCTTATTTTAGTAAATGAATCAGTCACACTGAGCCAAGGAAGGAGCCACCTATTACCGTGCTATAAATGTTAAAGACTCTATTTAGAGCCTTTATCTGGAAGAAACAGAGCCATTTTTGCTGATATTTGTATGACAACAATGATGGTACCTCACTAAGTTGTGAGTAGATGTTACAATTGCAGTTTGCCCAATGCATTTTCAGTGGTCATCAGGGAAATTCATCTAAAACAACCAAAAAAACATAGATATGTTTGCATCATATTAATAAGAAGAGAAAGCAAGGTAGCTGCCAATTGGCAGCAGAGTGTGTTTTGGTGGTTTGATAAGGATACTAAAGAGTTTATGATGTGACAGATGTTTCACTACACTATTGTGAAATGAATAGATTATGAGAAGTAATTAGATGTACATTGGAATCAATGCTGTTATCATCGAGGCCTTCGGGCGATGCAATAGATGAGAGTCATGGCAGCAGGTGGTCCAATGGCTCGGAGACAGGAAGACACACCGCAGGAGACTGAGTGACAGGTTTCACAGATCCAGGGGGTGAGAGATCTGAGCTATTGCCTGCATTTGTAATCTTTACTCATGTATAAATAATAACAACTACACTATTGACTTCATATGCTATGTCATACCCTCTGCTTCCCCCTACACACACACATGCACACACATATACAAACACACACACCTATGCACACATTCTGCAACTTTTCCCCTCAGTTAAAGCTACTCTCTTATTTTCACATTAAAAAACCTAAAAAAACCCCATTCATCCCTTTGATTCCAGTGCCAACTCAATGTTCTTTGATTAAAACACTTAAACAGAAAACCTGGCAACAGCTTTGAATACAGTGCAGTGTATTGTGTGCCTAGTGCAGAAATGTATATGCACTTTCCATGGGAGACTTAACAGATAGTGAGGTTCAAAACGCACAGTTCTCATTAGGCTGCTCTTTTTCAAGCTTTTCCTTATTTTCTTTTTTCATCCAGCAGGTCCCAAACAAGGAATCATCAGTATCATGCGTGAATTACCTTCGCAAAGGAACTAGCAGGCTGAGTCATCAAAATAGATAACATACAAAATCTGCTGACTCTGGGAAGGTTTGGGTCCTGACCCAGAACCTCAGCTGTTACATGTCCCCTGAGCTTCAACCTGGAACTTCTGGGCTCTCCTGCACCAAGTGGAGTGGATAACAGTGGAGACCGAAGGTAAGTGTCACTAGCAGTCAGCCTCTGATTCCATGAGTGGTTTGAAGTAACAGGAGGTGGCTCTGCAAAGCCCTTTGGTGCTGCTGCTTGTCAATCCCTGCCTGCAGGTTTTTGCTGTGAAATCTTTTATTTTATTGTTGAGGAGAATGACACTATGATAAAAGGGAATATTGAGACATTAAAATGTATATTTCATTATTCTGAGTGTAAACATAAATACCAAGATTTTCCTTTGAGGTGTACGTATGAATATCAATGCATATATATAGTCATATGTGTGATGTGCATTTGGATAAATCATTTGTTCTGTATGAATCCCTACCATGGACAGAGATACGTATAATTTATGGTGGTGAAAGGAAGGAAATCCAATGTTATGGAAAATAATAATACTTAACCACCAGCTTAAAGTGGTGAACTATGATGGGTCTTGCTAAGGAAGGATATAGGGCAAAGCCATCAAGTATATATATATATATGCATGTATGTATATATGTATGTATGTATGTATGTATAAAGCATGAATGTATGTATGTATAAAGCATGACAACAAACATTTGTCTCGTATTGCAATTTAAGGAAACTTAACCTAGCTTACAAAAACCCTTAGGAACATCTAAGTAGGGGTCTTTACAGTGATAGTTGTATTTAGACAGATTGGTCCGGGGAAAGCATACAGGTTGGGACACTGTACAAATACAAGATAATATCCTGAGATCAGAAACATATGTTTTCCCTGTGTGAAAGAGTATACAAACAATTACCTACTTATCAACAAATATCTCCTATTGCTCCTGTCTCCCAGAACCATATACAACTGTGCCATTCTACCATCAGAGAAGTGAAGAACCTGTCAAAGCTGTTGAGCCAACTTTCAACAAAGTGGCACCTTCATGGGGCTAATAATGTCAAGGAACAAGGTGGAAACCAGACAGAGGTTGTCCGGAGTGATGGGACTGCAAAACCAAATTCCCCTTCTGAAAACCTTGGTCACTGTGTGCACTACCTGCTAGACTAAGCTACTAATTTAAATGGTGAAGCCTCAAGAGGCCCATGCAATTGGGGTAGCCAATCTACATCAGAAGAGGTGAGGAAACCTATTGCTTGGTTGATTGAATCCGAATGAGGTTCAATTTTCTGTACTGATAACCTCCTTTTTAATTCTTTTGTTCCTCTTCTTTCCAAATTATCTACACCCTCAGGTACTCTGAAAAAAATGAGATCTTACCCAGTAATATTCATGCTTTTGTTGGCCTGTCTTCAACCCCGAGAGGGTGCGAGCAGCACCAATATCAGAGGTGTACTCAACTGCCCATGCCAGGGCTGAACCAGTCCTACTAAATCCAGAATATCAAACTCCTTCTGAGTCTTTGCTCAGGAAGAGCTTGGTAGCCATGACCAAGCTTGCACTTGGTGAAATAAATTGCAATTTTTAAACACATTAAAAATAAGTGTATGTCTTTAAGTTGTTCAACAACATACACTGCAAAACAGACTATCCAA
Organism: Phylloscopus whistleri; assembly: GCA_017589585.1. Taxonomy (NCBI): domain Eukaryota; kingdom Metazoa; phylum Chordata; class Aves; order Passeriformes; family Phylloscopidae; genus Phylloscopus; species Phylloscopus whistleri. Next base: position 2,187,793 of record JADMLD010001396.1, read on the forward strand.
AAATAAAATGCTGTATTCTTCTAAATATGAATTCTAAGATCCTTAGTTTAGTACTCCTTAGTTTAGTCCTACAAGATACACAGACAGGCATATGTTCCCATTTTTTTGACTTTCAAGTGTCTTGAGTATTACCAGAAACTACATTCAGTTTCTACCATCACGGCCACCTGGAGGTAAGTCCTCCTAATCAGATTTCATGGGTCAATGCAATGCCCGGAGAGGAGGAAATTCTGAGTGCAGCTCTCTCACTCTTCAAGCAGGAACTAAATCACTGTGGGGCATTGTCTTAACAGTATTGACATTTCCGACTTTTAAAAAGGAACTGGCTCACAGTCACCCCCGGATGTCTCTGGTGTCAATATAGAACCCAGGGGACCTGTGAGGTCTAACAGCCTTTCCCAGATGCTTTCCCTGTTCCCCTGCCTTCACATTGTATTGCAGGATTAACTCTATCCCAACTAAAACCAGTGCAGGCAGTAAGATCACAAAGGAAAAGTGTCCCCCCTGCACACACACACATCAGCCATTCAGGGATATCCTTCAAATCAACCCTCTTGACATTTTCTCCTAGTGTCTCTTGTTCATCTGTCTGGTCTTCCTTAGCTTGCCTTTACTTACGTCTTTTTCTCTTTGGTTCTAGACCCTGGAGCCCACCACCAGGTCATATCACACTTACATTCTTGTCACATCCCTGCACATCTAGCCCAAAAGGTAAAAAAGCAATGAACAGAAAGGAGAAGCTCTGGAAGAAAAATGGCTCTGGAAATAGCAGAGAATGTCTCAGTAACTTCAGTAGAAAACCTCTTAAGTTCATACTCTGCCTCTAATTAAATATTGAGATTTCTGTTGAAAGTTGTATCCTTTATAAATGCTAGCAAGTGATTACACATCTATAAGAACCTATAAGGATAATCAGTCAGGTGCTTTTTTGGCAGAATGATGAGAAGTCATACTTTCAGCAACAGTGTTACCTTAACTTGCAAGTTATTTGGGATAGAACCTGTGTATTCCTGTGTTTAGCTAAAAAGGCCCTTACAAACATCAGACAATATGGGATAATAAACAATAACAATCTTGCAACATTAGGTCTTTTACAGTTAAGGTTCAAAGGCTCTTCCACTGTGAAAATGTTGTTGACTCATCTGCCATTTGCTGAACTTCCTGAGAAAACCTCTGCCTAGGGCATAAAAATCAGGTGAGGAAGAGTTTGAGGTTAATTACACAAGCCTTTTTAAAGTTGCTGTGTGATAATAATTAATATGTATTTAGCTCTTCAGTAGGTTTTGCTGCAGTCCTGGCTTTCTACAATATGTGAAGCTCTTTTTGTCCTGTCACAACCCCTTTTTTTTTTCCAGAGGGTTGTCCTATATTATTACTTCTTTTTGAGGAGGACTATTTTACAGGCTTTTTTTGCCACAATATCAACGTTTCTAATTCTAAGAAGTCACATCTTGTAAATGCCAAGCAAAATGTTATGAATGTTACATGTATCTGAGGCCAGTTTTTTAAATCTTTCTTTAAAAATCTCTGCTCTTCCATTGCATGTTTTTTCTCTACACATGAAAATGTGCACATAGAGTCATATTAAAACACATATTTGTGCATATGATATGTACAGCCAAAGACAAACAAATGACACGAATTTGTGCAGTCTTTTACCTATCATCAGTTTAATGGCTAAGTCTATTTTCATGGTAGCACTGAAAGAATAGGCCTTAGTATTTGAAATGCACTGTGGGAGACTGACAATGGCAATGCAGGAATAGTAACACCGTGATGTCAGTGCAGAGTATATCAAGCACAGGGTCACTGTTATCACTGGTATCTCCTTGGACAAATTTTCTTGTGCAGTTTCACTTTCCCTTTCTGTCCTTCAGATAAAGAGAAGTCATGGAGAAATGTATTTCTATAAAACCATAATACTCAAAAATCAGACAAGGTTGTAAGAAGAATATTTATTTGATGCAAAAGGTGTGGTAAATGATGAATGTTCAGAGTGTCTATCACATATAGAAGGTGATTATTTGCATATCACTATGATTCACCACACCTTTTCCTGGGATAAATAATATTTTCTGATCTAAACTACTCACAGATAGAAAACACAGAAGACATTTAAACCTTAGTATTTTATTCTGCTCTGGAGCTTAGGCTACCAAAAGATGTATGCTGGACAGTTCACATACCACAGCCTGGAAAAACCTTCTATACTCAGACTCCAGCAAATTTGTTTTGTTTTAATAACTCACATGCCCCAATCTTCTGTAAAAGCAAAAGTAAATTAAAAAAAAAAAAAAAAAAAAAGCTAATCTTCATATTTTGTTTTTACAGGCTTGTCTTACAGTCTGATTACTGAGAAGCATCAGAAAGGCTATGAGGATGCTCAAAGATTCCTTGTGGACTAGTACAACTTAACTTTTATACTTAATAAATACATGTCCAAAGACTTGTTGGGATACCAGGGCAACACCTGACTAACTGATTAGGACCTCGTCCCAAGGAAGTATTAGACAAAAGATATTTTAAGAGATTTATGATTTCAACAAGTATGAAACCTCAAAAGCGTTGGGCTGACATTCCTTAGTTTCCTGACAGAGCAAGAACATTGCTGAATCTCTGGACTTACTGTGGTGGTAGTTTCTTCTGCTTTCTACCTTTGATGACATATACATGAAGAGCTACTTCTTGTCTGGTGCTAAATGTAATGACAAGGAATAAGCTGTCCTCTAATTGCAGGACTGTTTTTCCTGCAGTTTCAGGGCAAACCTACTGTCAGCATTCAGCTGCAAGTAAAAGTTTTCTCTGCAAACCTATTAATAAAAAATGAAGTAAAACTAGCTTATACAACTAAACTATTTTGGAATTTTGAAGGACTATGAACTATATTTTACTTAAATGAATGAACTACAGAATAATCATGAAAGATGAACTGCAACTGGACATGTCTACAGCTACTAAAAAGGTATTGTACCTAATATTGATACTAATCAATGACAGAACTTGTCTTGCTCTTTGCTAATACTTGAGATCAAATAGGAAGAAATAATTCACCCTGCTTTCCTGGTTCTTAATTTACTGAAAAAATATCAAAATATATACCTATGGAACTATAGAACATATTAATCTCGTCATTTTAATAGTGGAGTAACTCATCTAAAGTCAATGGAGTCAAACTGGTGTAAATGAGGAGGGGATAAACTCATTCACAAAGGGTTAAAGTCAGTGGCAAGTACTAGGATATACCCTTGGCAGGTGAACATTTAGAGGCATTCACTCACTATGAAATAATGTTTCATAATGCTCTTTATTCTCTCCTGGCATTCCATTCATCGGCACACAGCAATAAAGCTAGGCACTTTGTCGGGATCATTTAAGTAAACATAGCAATTTCATACTTGCTTTTAATATTGGAACCACTAATAGGTGCTGTGTTCAAAAAGCATAAACAAACCACAAGACCTGCTAATCAAGGTAAGAGCCATATGTACAAAACAAATGGAATCTTCACCTTTGGCTTGAGAAAACAAAAAAGAAAGGGATTTCAGCAGGATTGTCTTTAATCCAATTTACTTTGGATTTAATCTCCAAAACAAGGCTGGCCTGCTAATTCCCAATTATAATGGCACATGTAATCAGAGTCCTCATTAACAAAGACTGACTATATTGTCTATTAGGAATGGAAATCTGAAATGCAAATTCGCCAAATCAAAACGTTAAATGAGCTCTACCCAAGATGCTTAGAGCTCCTGCCAGGGCAGCGCATGCTGGCCGACACCTGCCCTGAATTCTCCCTCCAGCTGAATGTTTCATTCTGTTCCAGTCTTTGCCTCCTAATTGACCTGCTTATGATCTCTGCTACAATTAACATATGCTTATTAGTAATGGCTGGTTAAAGATTTCAAACTGCCGCAGTTTACAAAGTCTAATAGAGATGGCACACCACAGGAAAGATGAGACCACTGTTTTCCTCATCAGCCTTGTCATAGTGGTTTGGTTTCATGTGATTCAAATGAGATAATTTTTCACATCATCTGATGTCTGAAAACCCATTCTAATTGAAACTGGAAATCTGCACACAAAGTGGCTTAAGGCTCCTGGTGCACTAAATGAAAATCAGTTAGGGAATAGGATTTTTTTCCCCCTGTAACCACATGTTTAGCAGCAATGGGAAAAAGATTTTTTTAGAAAGAAGAGGATGAGGAAACAAAGAGGGAGAGGGGGTAAAAAAGCTAGTTTGATAACAAACAAGAAAATATCCTACCCAGAGTATGTTTGATTAAATTCCCTAGTCCATTTCGTAGCTGTAAATAAAGGCTTATAGACGATGAATCGTCAGCTTACAGATAATGAACTGAAGGATTTTTCTTAATATGTTGCAGAAGAAAAGAATAATTCTGTCATTACCAGAGTATTGATTACTATTACTTTTGTTCGTGCTCCTTATCCAGGAAAACATTCTTAATTAAAACAAACAAGCAAACTAAACCATCCAAACAACCAAACACAAAAAAAAACAAAAACAAAACAACCCACAACAAATTGTCACTTAAATATGTAAAAGTGGGCTCATATAGGATGACTACTATAATATTTTCTCTAATGTTAGGGTAATGTCATATTACCCACACTTTTTTATACGAAAAGATCATATTACTGCTGATTTGGCAGGTCAGTCCACTTTCATTAAATTTTCCTCTGTTTTCAGTGGTTTTCCGTATTATTATCTCCAGCTTGCAGGAGCCAATGGGCAACAAATATATCTCTTCCACCTGGTTTCATTCCACGTTCATTAGCAATGCACTAATACAGCAATTCTATCTAATTCTCTCTCCTAACTGCATTATTATTATTTATCTAAAGTTTCTTGCTGACCATATTTATTCCTGTTAATTTTGTTTCTTGATTTTGCTTGATCATAATGCATTCTTAAGGAGACGATGGGGCATTTCACAGTCCTTCCTTTTGTATTCTTCTCTTTGATTACATAAGCCACTTATCCCTTTGAAGTCTCATACTGCCAAAGCCCAGAGGGCTGGAAAGAGGGAAAGAAAACATTTGGGTCTTGTGTTTTTCTCCTATAACCACAGCCATTTCCACTTCTTACAGACAAATACAGGTAATTTTTTTTGTGGAGACCTTAATCCCAGCACCAAAGAAATTCAATGGCAACTTCATCTTATTTTCCTGAAAGACATTTCCTAGAACTAATGTTTCATGCTTCATTAAAAGACATATACTGAACAACATAGTTTTGAACCCGGGACAGAGAATTGTGTAGTTGGCATAGTGCACACATGCTTTGCAAAGGCATAACAGACACTCACTGCTCTGGAAAAAGCTACAACTTAAGTCAAGCAAGTACAATAGGCAGAAAAGATTAGGTTCCAGCAAAGGTGAGGAGAACTCCAGAGAGCAAATTCATGCACAGCTGCACAGTTGACTTGTGCACTTTATGAAAGGATCTAAATAAACTGGAAGATATAGTTCAGTTTGTAGAGAAAAATATTATTGCAATCTATAGGAAAATATTATAAATAGGAAAAACATTAGACGGAAAAAGAAAGAAACAAAGATATCTCCTTCAGGCTGGCACTAAAATTCTTCTATTTTCTCTTTTGTGGATTTTTTTGGGTTTTTTGAGTGATGCCCCATTGACTTTCATCTTCATTTTGAAGCTAGTGAAAAACAGATAACCTCAGATGTTTTCATGTAATTGAAGTGAATGAGATTGTAGTAAATGAAAAAAAAATTATGTACTTCTTGAAAAAAAAATGCTCCCATGCCTCTCAGCTTCATGGCCATTATAATCAGTTTTAACAAGGTAAGATTAAAACTTATAGGACTAAATACAGAGCTAGCATATTCAACTGCAGAGCTCCAAAAACTTTTGCTGCCCTTGCTGTGTTTGGTTATTAACTTTATAGGATGTAGACTTGATCCTGTTTATATTAGAACCACCTTTTCCCTTTCCTTTCCATTTCCCCTGCAGCTAGGAGCATAATTAACGCAAGAGTGGGATTTAATTTACTGAAAATTAGCTAAGTAAAAGTCAGGGCTCTCACTTCAAGTGTTCTCCAAGGCTCACTTTCTAATCAGCAGAGGGAGAAGTATAACCAGGATGCAGTTCAACCCATCCCAGGATGGGTGTTGAAGGTAGGGAGGAGTTGGCGTTTTCCATTTCTACTGATTGTAAAGGAAGGCTCAACTGTAAATTTTAACTGTTCACTTAATTTTAAGTAGCTCCTGAAAGAATGGGTTACGACATTTTTCAGGTGCATAACTTCACAGGGTGTGAAAAAGGATGTAAGAGGAATAAGAACTTAGCATTTTGAACACAGTATTTGGTACAAAGTGTTTCCCACTGCTGTTTCTGCTGCCATTCAGCCTGGTACCATATTTCCAAATGGATTTGTTTAAACAGTTTCCTGCATTTTCCTCTATCTGAATTGAGTGCTGTATCTAACTATTTTACAGCAAGGCTATGATATTTTAAAAATTAGCAATATCCTTTGATTTGATTTCACAACACCTCCAACTGCTCAGCAGCACATTGCTGTTGGCCACACTACTAATTTTTCAGAACAAGAAACTGGAAATGGCAATTTTATAAACTTATTGATCAGGATTCTGAATTCAGTCCTTGCCTGTGTTATCTAGGCATCAAGAAAAATCTAAGGGGGAAAAGTGAATACTCAGTCTTTTCAGTACTTAGGATCAAATCAAGTACAGAATAAGATCTTATGATTGTTCATAAGTTCACACCTAAAATAGCTTCTAATTCCTGTCTGTTCATTACATTTGACACTGAGTTTTGTTAAAAGTACTTAGACTCCTCTGTGGCTTGGGATACTTTCTTGAATAAAAATATTGCTAAAACCCCAGGAAAACTGTGCACACCATAAACCAATATAGACTGTTATTTGCATTTAATTTTCATCCAGGCATATGCTTTGAAGGATAATTTTTTAAGTTTAGTTTAAATGTAACAAAATTAAATGCAGATTATCAACTGAGTGTGTATTAAAATGGAAGGTTTTGCCTTTTTCACCATCAAAATCTTTGAAATATGAAAACAACATCACACACATGTTGGTACATTTCCATTGATAGAAGAAAATAGTTGTATAGTTGAACTTTGGCCCTGGTACACAGTTTCTGCAACTGAATAGGGATTTAGGCATTTGACTGAAACTAGAGTTTAGTTCCATCTTTCTCCTCCCCAGGTAACCTAAAATATGGTGTCAGCAAGGTATTTTTGGTTTTGTTTGTTTGTTTTTTTTAATTTTTTAGCAATCTGCCCAATAAAAAATTAAAGAATAAATCTCAGTACTAAAATATAATTTTTCACTCCCACACGTGCCATTGTGTGTGATGTTTCATGGTAACACATATGGTTCTTTCTGCAAATAGCACAAAACTTTTTTTCATTCTCTGCATAGTGACAATTGCTCTTCTATGAAGTCATTCAGCTAAACCTGTGTAAAACTAGCTTATCATTCAAACTTTGCTACAGACCTTCACAGCAATCAGGCATAACTCATTTGACAGGGTCTAACCTGAACAACTGTAAAGGAACAAAAATCCAGGGTGAAGTGGATGTGAATGGAAAATAGTCTCTACCTCAGAAATGCAGGTGTTTAATCACGGTGAACTTCAGTTGACCACTTTTTCTTTTTTTTTCTTTTCTTTTTTTTTTTTTTTTTTTTTTTAATAAAAGAAGAGAATACTTCCCAGTTTTGCAGTTTTTTGGAAAATGTTTGAGAAGTGTTTCTTCTTATTCATGAAGTACTTGGATACTGTGGTAATGGAAGCCCAGTGGACACAAATGTGTTCCTGTTCTGCAGCTGCTAATGAAGTTAGCTCTCACACATGGAGTTATCTGTCTCTAAAGGTGGAATAGTGGTAGCAGCTAACAGGGACAGCTGAATCTGTATGGGCGCTCTGGGATTTTCTCTTGCTGTTCGTAGGACAAATAGTGACAACTCCTGCTCGCATGTTCCTTCTTTCCTGATTGTGTGGGAGGTTTTATGCCTGATTAAATTGCAATATTCCAAGGACAGTCATGTAATATATTTGTAGTAAAATCACTCCAGACTGTAAGTAAAAGTTAACATTCATTTCAATCCTTGAAAAGCATAGGCTTTTAACTCCAGATGGAGCTTAACTTGCAATGGAATCATGATCTAACAAGTAAATCTGAATGTGCTTTTTTAAATGAACTTCCTCTTTGGTAGGAAGTATATTTGTTTCGTTGTATACCTTACTCTTACAAAGAACGAACTTTTTGAACAATAGTGGTTAAAATTTCTTTTCAGCATGTAGATTTTCACCAGACAATCACAGTTGACCTGGGACCCTACAGTATGTCAGGTCAATGCTGTGTTTCATATGTGCATGGGGTTTAGACAGGGAAAGTACTTATGTTGGATATTGGATGCTGAGTTTTCTTATATTCATTGATATATTTACATGTAATTAAATGCCTAAAACAGGAGGAAAAAAGAGACAACTTTCATATTTTTTCTTTTTTCATTTTCATTTTTGCAGATGCTGTGTTACAGAATGGGGAAGAAAAGGAGCAAGTGGATGAAAGCACCATCTTCTGATTTTCCTGTCATGTAACCTAAAACTGTTCAGATGAAATTTTTTTTAGTATTATTTTTTTAAAGAAAGAGAAGGAACTCACTCCCGGGATTTGACTTTGTATGCCAAGCTCATGCTTTGAAATAGAATTTTAAAAATAGAAAATCTTATATATATTGTAGAAGAAATGGTGCTGCTTTAATAAGAACACTTGGAATGCAAATGAATCCTGGAACCAGCGTGTGAAAACACACCCAAAATGAAAGAGAAAAGAAGAAAGCAACATAGAAGATGATTTATTTACTACCCCTCACTTCCTAATTATCATTATTCTTGCACTGTGACATCTTCTCCAGCCTTTTTGTTTCACACTATCGTCACTAAAGTGATGAAGGGGCTGTTAAATAAATATGTGATATCATGTGTATTTTCAAGATTAGGGATGTTAATCATGGAGTCCTTGGTAAATTTCATTTTGCGCTACCAACATTTCTTAGCTTCAAAGTATTAAGTGTCTTTATTAACGCAATCAAAAATTATCATCCCCCAATCTCTCAGGACTTGCTGCTACAAGACCTACCAAGGCACTGGAATCTGATCTTAGCCCTTTCAGGACTATAATGTTTCCATTGCAGCAGCATCTTGCTGTGCTAGGGATGTCAGGGACCAGAGGTCTCTTGTTCCAGGCACTGTGTGCACTTGTCAGAGGAGCAGCCTGTGCCTTAGCATAGTGACTGCCCATGTGTCACGCTCAGAGAGGAACTCATCTTTCCATAACATAAGCATCAAAAATGGATATCATGAAGTATCCTCCAGAGGTGTTTGTTTCCTTTTGTGGATTGGAGAAGAAGCCTGGAATGGTAATCTTACACAGGTGGTTTTACATGTAAAGATACATAGTTTAGGGCAGATAAATGCAGTCAAAGGGCACATTCTTCTGGCACTGTGCAGAGAATCAGAACGATAGTCCTGTGCTCTGAACTCTGAGTCCCCATCTTCTGGTGATGATAGATTCTTTCCCCTTAACCACTTCAATACTTGAAGTATTCTGGACTTGTCATATCCAAGTTCCAGACCTTCTGAAGTAATGTCCAAAGTACTTTCTCTATTATGGAAAAACAGTACCTAAAATATAATGGCAATGATTTCCCTAACTGGCTTCACTCCTTATTTTCCATGCAAAAGGTCAGACTGCTGACCCATCCTCTTGCATGAACATTTTCATCATTACACCCATTACTAAAAGAAAAACAAATACCACCTCCACCCCCACCTATTTTCTTATATAATAGAATGTAGTCCCTCTTTTCTGTGCTGCTTTGCTAAATTAATGACTATTATCTAACAATAATGAACACATAAGAAGGCAAAAAAAGAATTTTTAAGAAGGGTAAATGATTGCAAATACCCTGAATTACATCTTAGCTTGTCATTACAATAATATTAATGCTACTTTAAGTTCTGAGAACATTAAAGGCAATGTATGAGTAGTCCTGTGATATATAAATATGGATAAGAATTACATCTGCAAAGTCCTCAGTTTTTGGTGGACTTCACAAAAATGATCATGCACACTGTTTCCCCAGACCATGACCAAATGTGCTAACAACATGAATATCTCAGCATCTGAAGATAATTATAATAATATTTTTTTCTGTATATTTTGGGACCTCTCTGTGCACTTTTAACACTGCGGACATCCACAGACAAATAAAGAGCAGATTACCAGTCTATAAAAAACTCTTAGAGCTTCTGAATATATTATAAAGCATCATTACTTTTTTCTAAATACAAAACATGAATGAAGAAGAAGAAAAGTCATAAAATTGTGGTTGATTATGAAAAGTCAGCTTTCATCGTGATTTTGAGACCTTCATTATTTCAGCAAAGTTCTTGGTACAGAGGTTTTACCATATCTTGTAGGATTACCTTTTTGCTGCTAAATCAGTGTAGCTTATTTAATTAGTACCAGAATTGTCAGCAGCTAGGTCAGCTAAGAAGATATATTCCCCTGGCATCTGAATACTGAAATACTTTATGTATTGCTGAAGAGTGTTTAACAGAACTGTAAGGGAAAACAGTTTTCATGGTGTGATTTTTTGAAAATGTAATTTTTTTTTCCCTTTTCATTCTCAGGACAATTCTGATTTTTCTGAAATTGGTCTTGATTATGTTTTGTGGGGTGTCTTTTTGGTAGTAGAGAACCTGATGCTTTTTGCAGTTGTTGGATAAAAGGAAGACGTGTTCAAGTTGTTATTCAAATAAGGAAGAGCAAAAATATGAATTTATATCCCACAGAAATATTTTATTTCAGTGGGTTATCTCTTTTGGTGGAGATCACTGGGCAATAGTCAGAGTCTAAATGTACAACAGGTTATGACAGTGAAGTTAAACACCTTACCTCAAATATCATTATTTTTCTATATCCCAGAAGAAAAAATATCCAACAAAAAAAACCCCCACAATAAAACACCAAACAAACAAGCATTACCACTGCAATTCTGTAAACAGATATGCTGAAGTAATCTCCACAGTCAGGGGGTGCACTGTTTATGGGTCACTTGTAGGCAATGCTTGGCACTTCCAGAACACCCACCCTAGCAGGTTGGGGAAAGTCAGTCTGGAAGTACCTACCTTTTACCCTCGATTGATGGGGTGAATATCTGCCATGGGTAGTAAACTTGCAGGTTCTCTGCTGGAACCTGATTAGCATATTATATGTACTGCAGAAAGTACTGCAGAAAGACACACAAGCACGTCTGAAGAAATCTTACAAGTGTTGGTTGGGATTCACCAGTAGACATGACAATCGAGCAAGTAGCTAGGTAAGGTGGCCACTATTTCATCAGCCATAGTGCATTGCCCTTTTTTTTCAGGACAGCTGAAAATCTCCTAACTCTTATGTGAAGATATGTAGTGACTTTTTTCTCTGTTGAGATGTGTTGGTGTTGACTTTAAGAGCTCAACCCACAGGAAGTAGTCAGCTCTTAAACATATTTAATTAAAAGAAACCAAAAAACAAGAACAAAAAAAACACCACATCACAAATTTTGGATATCTTTTATAAGCATAGTGAGGCACTGGAATAGGTTAATAGGTTGTGGAGAAGTTGTGGATGCCCCATTATTGAAAATTTTCAAGGTCAGGATGGATGGGACCTTGAACAGGTGTCCCTGCCCACGGCAGAACACATGGAACTAAATGATCTTTAAAAATCAGCAATAGAATTTGACTGCTGTCTTTTTATAACAGTGAATGCTAATCATTTATTCTGTTATTATATTTTTCTCTTATGAACACAGAACTGTCAAAGTACTCACAATGTACTTAAATACCACTCACCTTAATTTTTAACAGAAGAAGAAAGGGAGACAGAGAAAAATACAATACTTTTCCGGGAGGACAAATGACAGATTAATAACAGAAATTTCCAGTCTAGTAACTGGGACATTCTGTTGTTTTATTTTTTCCATTTTATCAGTGTTCATTGTTATTCCCACTCCAAGGAAAATTCTGGAAAACACATACTGAGAGTTTTTCCCTAGGTGTTTCAGAGTCTTAGTCCCCTGTTAAGTCTTGAGTAAGCATCTATATCATCAGTATAAACTTTATTTTAAGGGAAAATTAATGTTTGCTGTTTTCAAAGCTTTTTTGTGCTTGCATGTGGTTTTGTTTTTCTTTTTGCCTAATTTCTTTCTGCGGATTGTCAAAGGGACAGTTATTACTCTGGGGATGATCCCTATTTTTCACCCTTAGCCCAGTCTTCTTTTCTTTCTTATCTCTGCAGCGCTCACTATGCCTTTTTAGTATTTGCTCACAGAGTTCTGTGTTCCTAGTGGGACATGGTGTGTAGTTTAAATATGTTTCTCTCCTGATATTCTAAATGACATCCAATTGACCTCATAAATGTCTTATGAGACCAAACAAACTCCATGCTCGAACAAAAACTGTCAACCAATTCTACTTTGCTTGTCCTCAGGCTGCTCTGGCATGATGCCATAAAGCATCAGTATTGATATTTTGTGGCATTCAAATTGTAAAGTACCTAGGCTAAGCAATAGAAGCAGAGGTATTAATACAATCTGGCCATGTCACTGATAATTACCCCAATATAAACTAAATTTATAGCACACAGTACCTTTGGTATGAATTGGCAGCAGGCATCAAAACCTTTTCTTGACATTATCATGTAAACCTAGGAGGCATGTAGATAGCATTTTTTTGTCTAAGGTATTTTATAGAGAAGCATAAGAGCTTCAGAAAAACTTCTGCATAGCTTTATTATGGCTTTCATCAAGATTTGTTTATTGTCAATAGTGACTTTTACCACAGTAAAAAAAAAAAAAAATTCTTGTAATGTTTTATAATTTTACCTGAATAAACTCATAAATGTATTCAAAGTGTCAGGGAACACAGCTACACTAAGCAGTATAAGTTAACATGATAATTCAGCTTAAAACTATGCCTGTAGTTTTCCAGATTGAAAGCAATTTCTTTCTAATATGGAAAACAGAACCTATCTGAAGGGAGCCTTTTATGCTATACTTTTACGTTAAAACTTATCAAGTGTCTGGGGAAATGTGTTCTTGAAATCCCGTCATGATCCATGTGTCATTGAAGACAAAGATTCGACGTGCTATGGAAATTTCTTGATGCATATTATGAGCTGTTGTTTGCCATAGTGTCTGGATAATCCTGCTTCATTTATTGGAGGGCCATTTCAGCTGCACTGTCAACAGCCTGGGATGATCGGGTCACCTTTCCCTATAAAATTATGTAAAAGCTGTCAAATGGGCAGGATTATAGGCACATTAAAGGTGCTTTAAGATTTCATGCCTATAAATATTAGCAAAGAAGATTTAAAGGCAAATTTGTCAGTACATGCCCACGTTTCTACAACCTTGTTTTACAGCACTGCAATGTTATCACCTACATTTTATCATGTAACTGTGAAGTGTTTTGGTGGGGAGCAGCTGCTTGCAGCCTTATCTATTTAATTCATGTAGCAGGAATTAAGCATTAAAAAAAAAAAAAAAAGAGGGCTAGCTAACTCCTATTTCTCATCCTCTGGAAATGACTTCTTAACATTTTTATTTCACAGCAAAACAATTCAAGTAGATCAACACAAACCTTTTGTATTTGGAGGGTCATCTTATAAAAAGCCGTTATATATTTAATAAAGAATTTTGATTATGGCACCAATTACAAATACCTTTGTGTGAGAGTAATAAGGCAGCAAATAATTTTGCCTAGTATTTACTTTTAAGTTGTGAACATTTTATTATGGTGTTTTGGAATGACTGCTCTTATTTATTGTACATTATGAATGCCATGGGCACCTTCAACATAAATAGATATTGCCGGACCCCGAACATTTCTTCAGAACTCTCTGGTATCCTTGTTAGACAAGTGCAGCATTTTAGTCATATTTTTGTGCAGGCAGATTTCTAGCCAATCTCTTAGTTAAACAGACTTAAAGATCTCAGAGGAGGAAGAAAACCATGTTCCCCTACAATTTTTCAGGGAAAAAAACATCTCAGAGCCCTACCAAAGAGTAGAGTAAATTGTGAGCAATGCTATGTCAATTGTAAATGACTGCACTGGGACTTCATCCAAACTGCACAGGCAGCAGTAGAAAGTTTCCCATTTCTGTGAGCTTTGCAAGCAGCTGCTGTTAAGCCAGCATGCTCTCTCTGTCACAAATGTCCAGGTCAGAAGGCAGCCCTAGATGGAAACCTGTGTGTAAGCTGTAACTGCTGCATCAGCCAGCAAAGCATGCCTCCAATGAATTTGCTCTTGCAGCGTGAGTTAGGAAGGCAAATGCTTGAAAAACCCTGAATGCAATTAGGCACAACATGGTTGTTCTCTCCAAGCTTCATTAGGCTTTGCTCTTAGTTTTCACATTCCCTGTTGGCTTGGACAAATGGCCAATCTCCAGTTAGCTTCAGTGGGAGCAGAAGTGTTGTGGAGGAAGAGGTTTTATTTGAAAAAATGGGAAGAAAGGTATATAGTGGCTGAGCTAACATCTTGCTGAGGAATAGTTAAAGGGAAGAAGAGAAGATGGTAAAGAAATGGTTTGCTCAATGCACCTGGGAGAAAGTAAATGCAGCAACTACCAACAAGGAGGCAGCAGAGGAACTTGCTAACTGCATCCAGATGCAAATGCGACTTACATCAGGCTTCAGGGTCCGCTAGAAGATAAATTGTGGACCTGTCTGAAGCCCTCTGTGGGTTTGCAGTGAGGAAATCGGCGGCTGTTGCACAATGGCAGTAGGGCTCAAAGAAAAATTTAAATAGAAACTTTCCTTAGAGGATAGGCAAGTAGGAACAGAAGCAGCATGGCTGACATTTCAGCTGAACATTTTTTTTTGTTTGTTTTTCTTCTGGCTCAGGGCCAGAAGGTAGCTGTTCAGGAAATTGAGCACAGAAAAGGTAGCAGGCATTGAGCAGATCAAGAAAAACCATTCCAAGTGCACAGACATAATGGGCCTCTGTTCTCCTTTCCAGTGTGGGTTGGAAAAGGCAAAAATGTTCCAGTCCTTATAATGTCTGCTCTGGAACTATACACAGCTTCTGAAGAGCCCCATGGAAAGTGATGGAAAGAGAGAAGGAGCAAAAGTCAGCTTAGGTAGAAAAATGTTACAGTTTCAATATCTAGGATCCGGTTGTGAGGAGAGAGAGGGAAAAGAGACCACTGAGAGATATTTTCTTACATGGAATGTTCCTGTGGCAAGATGCACACCCCCATAGGTGAATGTTTGTCTTTTTCTGGGCTGGGGGCTGAGCAAAAGTTGTTTTTTGCAAGCGATGTTACTGGATAAGTGCAAAGAAAATTGCCCAGACCACAATAATTAGATATCCACTCTTGGACAAACCAAGCTATGGTTGTACAAACCAATGATAAAGATTCATGCAGCAAAGTGGAAAATAATGCAACTGTTGAAGTTCAGAGGCTTGCTGACAGGTGCCTATATAGTTACCTAGTACATTTGAGACACTCCAAAGTATTGCATGAATCCTCTTAGATTTCATGGATGTGGCACAAGAAGTCCTTTGCCTTTCTGGAGGAGCAGAATGCCCCAGAAAATCTCAACATCTCAGATGCTAATAGACATCTACAGTTAAAGACATGGACTGAGCCCTGGGAAAATAAAAATGGTCCAGCTAAGCTCTCAATGCTGAGCACTAAAACTGAAAAAAGGGGAGTGCCAGAGCAGCTGTGGTTAAAGTCTCAGGCAGCCACTGGTAAACTGAGTCACTTGGAGGCATGCAGCAGAGGTCAAAAACTTTCCAAAAATAGTCCATGTTACCTATGACCTGATGTTCAAAGCGGGGTTGTTAATCCTTTCCCCATGAGATATTAAGTAAATGTGATCTGAGACTTACTCTTTTGTGGATGCCAATCTTTCTGTGGGGTACTTTAGCCTATTTCATTTTCCAGGAAAGGTAGATTTGAGGGCATACACGGCCCAACATGTACAACACACCTGCCAGTAGGGAGACTTGTCAGTGAAAGAAATAGTCCTTCACTCCATCCTTCAAACACTATGTTCAGATACAGAGCAGGTATCTCTGCTCATTCTTTATAAACTGGCAAGATTTCAGGCATTGACTAAGACAGCTGGTGATACAGCAAACTCCTTACTCCTTGCCAGAACTTATTTATTATTAAAGACAAATTAACTGATGGGAGGTGGGTCTTGAGTGTTGGATAATCCTTTACCAGTTCAATAGGATTGCCCTGAAAGGAGGTTTGTATGCCAGAAGGTATTTCCAGTGCAGTTTGTATACAAAGGAACCAGGAAAGGGAGAGAGAAGTTGAAAGGTAGTGCTGTGAACGAGAATGCTTTTATGAGTGGTGGGGAATGTATGCTATTAGACCAAAAGGTCTGAACAGGTGAGCAAGACCTCAAAGGTCCATGAACTATGAAGAGGCTGGATGTGTTCAGGGATGGGATCACCGTTTCTGAACTCCCACAAAGAAACAACAATCATTGGGATACACAAGCCATCCAGGAGAGAGGGCTCCACCTCCTCACTTGTATTTCTGGTTGTCATGAGAATGATTAGATGTCTGGGAACCTGGACAGGGCAACCCAGATAATTGCTGGTGTTTCCTGGTGGCAGGTGACCAGTGCCTGTGTTTGTTCCCCAGGGCATCTCCTTCCTTGATAAACCAGGGTTAGAAAGAAATCAAAGAGCAAGCTGCTAGCTAAAGAGGCTAAAGAAGAGAGGCTCCTGCAGCAAATAGGCAGCACCCTCTTTGAAGCTCTTTGCCTTCCTTGTTGGGGAGGGCAGTGGGGTCCCTGCTATGACTGACAGCTCTCCCCAAATGTGTGGAATAAGTGAAGAAGTGATGACCTGCACGGAGTATGTTATTGCTGAATGATTCCCAGGTGAGTTCAGTTAATAAAGTCACAGACAAATTAAACCACATCCCTCACATCTTGTCATTATTTCTGCATGTCTGGAACAATGAGGACCAAGACTGGTTTTTAGGTACAAATACAGAAAAATTGAGTTTAGTATACAGAAAAGCTATAAGGCTTCAGCTGGCTGTAGAAAGTATTTCCACAACAAAGCCAACTTAAAATATGTGTGAGTTTATTTTACTTAACAGATACTTTTCTTATTATAAGCATGGGTGGTAATGTAGTCTATAGACCATCTTCTCTGTTTTAATTCCAGTCTAATTATTCTAACATTCCATATTTTATTAACATATTTTAGGGATTCTTGCTTCTTCACTAGTTATTTTTTTCCAGATTAAATGTTTCTGCCAGCTTTGGCTACCCCACCTCAACCTCTCCCACCCCCCTTCCAGCCCCTAAACAGTGTTTGATGTACACTTCATAACAAATACCCTAGCAGCAGGCAACACAATGCCCACAAAACTGATTTTGCATCTGTCTAAAAAGAGTTCAGATAGATGAGGAGACAAGCGTAATATAAGGAGCATATAAAATTGTAGAATAGCTCTGACAAATTCTACAACCTTGTGTCAGAGTTGCTGAGTGCATTGAGTCCTATCCCACATGCTGAAACTGCTTTTCAAAATTAGATTTTATATATGTATCATCATTGTCACTATTTACTTAGTGCATACTTTCTGTAGTCATGCATATTCTATGAATAACATTAAATATAAACATTTGGTATCTTACACTAATGGAGATTGTTTTTGTTTGATTACATATCTCAATCCATTCTTCATCGGAGAATTCTTGATCCAGATTGCTTTTGCACTTGATCTTAGCTTTTATCTCCCCTGAATTTATTCATCCTAAAAGGATATCAAGTTCAGATTCTTTTCATGGTTTTTATCCATAATTAAAAGCTAGCATTCGAAGGGAATGAACTCAGGGGTACAAAAATTCCTCAATTTATCTCCCACAGATAATGTCTTATTTGTAAATATCTATAAATGTGTTGTTTTGGTGTATGGCTTATATTTCACTAATCTCTCAAAGGGCCTAAATATTCTTTCATTACAAATATCCTTGAGAGTCATCGCGTCAAAATCATTCTACAATTAATAGATGTTGCCTGCAAGGCCCTCAGGGAGAAGAGGGCTGTTAATAAGTGGACAAATAGGAGATACTCTCTGGCCTGATTTAAAATGCTTCAGGACATTATGCACCTGCTGGCAGGTTAGGCTTTGGTAAATTCCCCAAAATCTTTCCTGTTCACACGTGTGTTTCTATAGCACCAGAAAATTCTTACCAATGACATGAAGGTGTGAGGTACTATTTTCTTACAGGTGCCAAAAATAGAAGGTAGATCCTTTGACTCACGTGGAGATGTGTCTGTAAATGAAGCTTGTCAGCCTGAGGTGCACCATAATTATTAGAAAAAAGCTTCTAAATCTTGGTTTTTTATTAAAAATAAAACAAAAATGACACCATAAATGTTTTGAGTAAGATAACCTATAGATATGCTTAATTTTTGAAATGGCTAATAAAAATTACTGGATAGGGTAAGAGATCTCTCACCATTTATCTCACCTGAGTTAATGCAGGGTGTAAATTCCATCTTTTCATTATCGTTGCTCAAGTTAGTGGGGAAACGTTTTGCCTGACTAAATATGATTTTTCTGCTTTGTTTTGTTCTTGTTTTCCAGTTGGAGGATATTTATTAGTTTAAATCAATTGAAACTCAGACCAAATGTCCTTGCTCCTTTTTGTGGGATGGTATCTGGCAATTAAATAGAATTGTTTCTGGAGAACAGTGTGTTTAAATAGTTTAAAAGAAAATTGTGTTAACCATTTGTGGACAAAAAATTGTACATCTATGTGTTTTTGCAATCACAGCTAGAAATAAGAGATACTAATGTATATTTCTGTAAGATTGGAGCAGATTCTCTGGTTTCTTTCTTAGACTTTATCGAGTAGTCATATTGAAGTTTCATATTGAATATCAAAACCAGCCACAAAAATGGGACTGTGGCTGTAACCTTAATTACGTGAAGGATATCCCCTCCAGAGGATGGTAATCCGGTTTGAGAAGCAGAAAGGCGGTTACTTCCCTGTGGGAGTCTGGGAGCGATCCTCTCAAAAGCTTGGTGACATAGTCCTGTAAGCCTGATATGATTTCACTTTCAAATGTATTTAAAAATTCTACAGCAAATCCATCGGGGGCGTAGGCTTTCCCGCTTTCAACACAAATACTGTTTCCTTAATTTCATTCTCTGTCCTGGGAATCTGCAACAGTTCTTTCTGCTCTTGTGTCAGTTGTAGCTGCTGCTATTCCACCACTGATGAAAGAATTGGATTTTAGTGTTTGTTCAGAGGTACGTAAGTTGGCATAATAATTGTGCATAACTGTGATTCTCCAGGGTGAAGAGGAGTATGGCCTTAGTATTTTCCAACTTACTGGGTTAGTTTGGATTATTTCCTCTTTATTTATCGAGTCAACTAACAATGAGCATACTTAAGGAATGGCTACTTAAAATAAACATTTTTTCTCAGGTTTTCTCAGGGATAGAAATACATCTAGAGCTAAATCTGTAGGTCTTTCACAAGAGTTTCTATACTCCTGTGCTCTAAATTTGTTGGAAGACAAACCTGTCTTGAGTGAGTAATTTCAAAATCTGATCTTGTCCCAACATTTTTTTAACAGGATAAATATTTTATTTTGAAGACAAAATATCCGTCGAACTCTGTGACCCCTGGATCCAACTCTCTCATCTACTCTTCCAATCCTTCTCCAATGAAAAAAAAACTACTCACAGGAATTATTTACAAGTTTTAAAAATCATCACCATATGAAGAATAATTTACAAATTTCTCGTTATCTTTATTCTTTTCTTTGGGAAACACTAGATTATTGTGCAAATTTTCATCAAATGTCATCCTTATCCATAAAATGTCTCTGATATGAAAGAAGCCAAAGGCTCCAGTTTAAAGTAAAACTAGAAAAAGTCAGACAGGAACTTCCTGAGTATTCAGAAAAGATGGGATTAGGGTCTCAGTGGAGAAAGACAAGCACTTTTTCATCCTACAAAATCTATACAAATTACCAGGGATGTACTAAGCTTTGAAAATGTCTATTTATTTCAGTCAGTTTTGAGTGCATAAGTGTCTAACTTAGACGAGAAACAATTGACTTCAGACTGATAAAGTTATCACAGTCCCATCCTGAAAATCTTTATGAGATTCTCTGTGAATGTTGACTCCTGTTAAGCTTCCCTTGTTCCAACTCTTTTTATTTCCCATTGTTGTCAGGTTTTCAAGACAGGGACAGGTCCATCTCAGTTCTGTGTTAGCCTTATATTTCCCACTGCCAAATAAGTCAAAGTGGAGCTTGAATATATATGCTTTCAAACTCCTAGGAATAAGTTGGTGTAGACTCATTTATTGTTCTTCTCCAAGAGATATGGAAGCCCCCAACACACTGTCCAGGCAAGGCGCAGAGGGGAAAAGAACTTCCTTAATGGTCTGCTCCAACCACTAAGACTGTATTTCTGGAAAAAAAACCACACAGATTAAGTTGGTGCTTTTTGAGCTTTAGTTTTCAGTAAGAAAAGAGGGGTTTATCTATTCTTGTTATCTTCTGTTTTTTCCTGAGTGCACAATGATAAGTACCCTTCATCTGTCCAGATTTATGTTATAAAACCCATTGAAAAAAATGTTGATCTAGTGTGTTAGGCATAAATCACCTTTTATCATTTTCCTGCTCAGAAATTGTTTTCTGTTTGCTTATTTAATTGTTTCAGAAGCTACTTACAGACATGATTTAAAAGCTCAGATTGCAAGATTTTCCCTATTTCTTTTGATTTCCTTACAGTTTGCTTCAAATGACCATTTGTTGTCTTGAACATTGCTACCAGCACCAATTCCATTGGTAACTCAGGCTTTCTGATCATGACTGGAGGGAAAAAAATTGATTCTTCTCAACTTCTTACTTCTCATGTTGATTGTTTTAAAGGTTTAATTGTGGAGGTGTATAGTGTGGTCTTTTCCTGCCATGCTTTCTTGTAGATCTTCTGTTTACTCATTTTGGAGGAAAGAACTGACCTCCTCTTCCTCCTATGCCAACAGGACGGTGAGAGTCTTTGTCTCTTTGCAGGTTTTCCTTTAAGTACTTTGTTTTTATTTGGCTTGTCTCTTCCCTAGCACAAGGAAACTCCAACCCTGTGGATGTTTTCACTTGCTCTCCCAGTCCTGCTGCCAAATCTGCTGCTGCTGCTCATCTTTAACTGTTTTGAACAGGACATCTCCTGCAGCACATTGATTAAGTACAGGAAGCATTAGTGACCAGCAGCTCAGGGCATTGGGTTGTTATTGACTCTGACAGACCAATTTGTTTCTCCAATGTTCATTATTCTACAAAAGGGGCACATCAGACGAGGCAATTGAAATGTACAATATTGCCACCTGTCTCTTTTCTGCCCTGATTATGTACAGCCTAGACTTCAGTTCCAAAGTACACTAAGACCTCAGAGACATGAATTGTAAAAATTAAGATAATTAGAATTCCAGACTGGCCCAACTTGGAGCAAAGATAATTACTGGTAGAAGTTCCAAATGAGCACACATATGACAAGTAAATAGATGTAAAATTAGGCAAAAGTTTCTATAGTTCTTGGAATTATTAGTGTGTGGTCACAGTGACACTTTGTGTTCATTGCTGGGGAATGCACTCTGCTGAAACGCTGCAGTGCTGGAGTTAACATCTATTATCTAATACGCTCATTAACAATGAGTGACCTAATGCCTGCAGCGAGAAGACTGCAAAGAAATTTTGGTAAGGTCAGGAGCTATTTACGGAGCAGCAGCTACCGGATGTAAAAAGAAAGCCAAGAAGAGAATGACGCAGTTTGAAACATGTACTCACACTAAAACTAAAATATATATACTGGCACAGTGCACCGCTACTTCATTTTTAATGCATGTACTAACATTTTTGTCCTTTGCCATGAAATGGCACGTGACTTTTCCCCACATTTACCTTCTGTCCTTGCCTGTCAGCAGACATTTGATCTGCATGTCTCCATTCATAAAACATAGGGACCTACTAACAAAACATTCCTGGGAACAACAAAGATATCAAAATTCCTTAGGAACTGCTCTTGGATGCAGTCAAGAGTCAAAACATAATGCCATTGACAGATTCTGGTGCTGATTCCCAATGTGATCCATCCATTTCTTTTCACTATCTATGTAACAGCAGAGAACATATTAGTGTATCGGAAACTAGAGGTGATTTTATTTAAAACTGGAAAAATTCTCCAGAGAAGTTTTTCTGACTTGCTTTCCCTTCCCTAAAATTGTACACAACAATATTTTTTTTCTTGCACCACCCTTACATAATTATGCTTTCCCACTAGAAATAATGTTTGTTTCCTGCCAGTGGCTCTGATTCTCAACCACCCTGCCCTGTGCCTCACAGCAGCCAGGAGAGCTAGACCTGTCTGCTTAGACTTTCTGCACTCCTCTGGCAGTGTGAAGCATCTGTAAACCTGACAGGGAGCCAACCCCAACAAGCCCAGTCAATTCAAGATGACAGATGTTTTACATCACCCAAACAGTGCAGTGCAGCCAAGGCAGACCAGTGAATCTGGTCCTCCAGATGGGTCTTGGTTTTAAAATTGAAAGTTGCAAAATAAATGTATTATTTGGAGTGGGTATTCAATAACATTCAATTGATTTCCATAAGCTCTTTCAAGGACCTCCAGATTCTGAAAACAGATTTGGTTTTCTTCTTGATCATTTAAACCCAGATGCTGCTTTTGATGGATGTGTCACATACATATGGTGAGTAAGGACCCACAAGTTTCCCTACACTTTACAAAACTTAGACAAAAACAGACATAACTTTGGACTTTTGAAAAAGATGGACAGTAATTTACAGAGTGCCCCTGCTGTAGTTAAGACATATAGGGCAGCATCCTCACCAATCTGAAGGTTATAGCTAAACTTGGCTGGGATACCCTGACTTCTAGTACGATGGGATTTTCTTACTGCACTCCTAGACACTTTGAGTTGGACCACTTTCGCAAAGTGAATTCTTCTGCAAGAATATCAAAGATACAGTCACAGCCTCCCCAATGCATGGAGGAGATTTTCCATGGATGAGGAGCTGGACTATCCTAACAGTGAGTACCCGTTCACCAGAGGTTTCTTTCCTGAAGGTGCAGTGGACTTTCAGACTGCACAACTGAGTGGAACAGGAGTTTTTAAAAATCCATAGCAGAATGCTTCAATTATTTAACCCAAAATATTTACCAGGTGAGTTTTTATCAAAAATTGTGCCCTGGCCATGTACCAAACAGATCTTATTTAGCACTTTTTCAAGACAGATGATGTTTTAAAAATACCCGTAAGCAAAATTTTAACTTACAAAATTTTTTTACATTGAAAATACACTGACATGCCTATGTGTTCTGGAAGATGTGTGCGTTTCTCAGGAAAATCAAAGACACCATTTAAACATCTGGGAGAAAACAGTCTGTACACTTATTCTATTTCTGAAATTCTCACCAAGCTGTGAGTGGATTTGAAAGAACTAGATAGTACTTTGCATTTTGTTGCCTCATAGAGATCTATTTATTGTATGAGAAATGAAAAAAGCAGCTAAAATATATTAAATCTTGTTTTGTTAGTAAAAAATATTAGCATAATTATTTTTCTTGCTTTTCTTCTAATCTTCAACAGCTCTGTTTGTGTTACCCCCAAAACACAGTCATAAATCTTATAAATCCTGATGATGAGTCCAAATCTTCTGTAAAACTAACTCTGTCCTTTGCAAAAATAAAAGAGAAACTTCTAATTTGAGGGGGTTTGTTGTTTTGCTCGTGTTTGGCTAATTTTTCCCTTTTTTTTTTTTTTTTTTTTTTTTTTTTTTTTTTTTTTTTTTTTTTTTTTTTTTTTTTTTGAGAACCAACTGTTTACTGTTGTCTATGACCTTGGAAGAGCAGAGTGGTGCTGCTGCCTTTGTACCAGCCCAGGTGCACATACACAAGGCTGTTTTCCCTGCTGTGCCTATCTGCCTGCAGTGTCAGGAAATTCACAGGTCTCCCTCTGGTCGTTTTTGAGAGGTTTGGCCCTGTTTCCTCCTGTGGGACGCTAATAACTCCCGTGGACTTCAGCGAGGATTATTCATAACCACAGCTGAGGGTAAGGGCTGTGCTGGTCACTCGGAGGGCTGCAGTCCCAGATGTGGACAGCTGCTCTGGGCCACAGCTGCCTCTGCCCACAGGAGCCAGGGCCAATGTACCAGGAGGGAAAGGCCACCCTGGGAAAGGCTGACCTGTAAATGACAGACAGACATCTTGAAAATAAATAGGGAGCTGGGGGCAGCAGAAGGAAAGATACAGTCTTAGCAAAAGCAGCTTTCTGTCAAAACAGACACATGGCGTTATCCAATCACTCATACTTCAGGCGGCTGGGATGCTGATTTATCACAGAATGGAATATTTGAAGATATTCCTATATGTCTAAGTGGAGGGACTGCCAGACCCGGCTGCTGTTTTAGAGGCTGGCTGCATGCCATTTAACTCTCGTCAATCAAAATCCATAAATGGCAGAAGGAGGTGGAGAAGAGAAAGAAAAGGGTATGGGAAAAAGAGTGAACCCTGGAGGGAGGGAAGCAGAGATCTGTAGGAATATATGCTATACAGAGTGAATGTGAAAAGACCAGAGCCTCTCTAGCTTTGCATTAGGCTTCATTTCAAATTCTTACCCATGCTATATGCACTCCAAAGCAGTGTGGGCTGGTCATTTTACTGCTGTTTCTCTTAATTTGCTTCATTTTTTGTTCATGAGCTGAGTGAAAGTAACAGACATAATTTGAAAAGGATCTTTTATTTGAACTCCACACTCATAATCAGATCTCTGAGGATCTCACACCCCTCATGTCTATGGATACAAATACTTCTGTAAGAAATTGTGATTTTGAAGAGGGAGAGGAGAGGAGAGGAGAGGAGAGGAGAGGAGAGGAGAGGAGAGGAGAGGAGAGGAGAGGAGAGGAGAGGAGATTTGGTAAATAGTATTTGTTTTTAATATTTTAAATAAGTTGACTGTTTGAACATGCCCTGAAACTGTAAATGTTAGAGTCTGAAAACATAACCTACAATCAGAAAACATATAAGCAAAGGAAAAGATACATAAAGAATGGCTTATTACAGAACATTAAAGATAGAGATTATGCTTTCCTCACCTATGTGATAAGTTTTCAGCTGCCTATTTCTCCTAATATAAGCCCTGTACTTGTGTACGCATGGAGCACCTTGTGTAATGTTCAAACTAAGCTGACCACAACCACTTCTGAAAAGTTCCTTCAGCTATCTAACAAAGCCCAAAGCAGACATCATTATCGTAAAAAAATATCCACCAGGTAAATTCTTCCTCTGCATCTGAAATATGGAAACTTTTCTCACAGGCTCTTCCCATTCCCTCACATTTTGCACAGTAAGCCAGTGCTATAGACAGCACTCTGTATGATCACCTTACTAGACTAGACAGTAAAACTTTCCCAGGGATTTTTGTTATATCACAGAATTAGTCTAGTTTCTGTATATTTCTGTATGTGCATATGAGAGTAGATGTGTCTGTACAGAAAATAAGATAACACAGTGTGCAAGATTCAGAAAGGAGCAATAAAGTCTTTCTGCCTGTCCTAAAAGTTCCATAACTATGGTTTGTATAGGAGAAAATGATCCAGTCACCTCTCTGACATGAGTATGAATTCTAATAAGAGTATATATGACTATTTCCCTTTTCACCAGTAGCTAATGAGAGCTTGCTTGCCTCCTCCCCCTGCATTAATAGGTTCCAAAAAATCCTTAGAGCAACACCATCTGTGGATTGGAGGCAGATGTCAGCACCGAACTGATGACCTTGCTAAGTTGCTTAGGCCAACAGGTCAAGTTGTCCTCCCTTTTGCTCATCCTTAGAGCTATTTCTCTACATGAACGAGTGCAAAACAAGTTAAAAAGGGTAATATGTACCTGCTGGTTGTGGAACAGCATTATAAGCCACAGTCCTGTTAGGAGAAAGAACAGAAAAAGGAGGATGGACTGGAAATGCCCTGAAAGTCTCTGCTCATTTTGAGTCTGTCCCTGCCTGGGAGATGCTCTCATTGGTCGGAGAGATGGGAAGTAATGAAATAAGTGATGTGAAGGCAATTGCCTGGGGTATGACAGCTTGAGGGAGGAAGGAGACAACACATCAGTTTATGACTCTTTAAAAGTAATTGCTTTAATCCCTGAACCATAATTTAAAACCTACTAAGTTTTACTGTCTTCTGCTCTAGTTCTCCCTCATGAAAAAAAACAAACCCACACACACACAAAAAAAACAACAACAAAAAAAAAAACCCAAAACAAACAAACAAAACAAAACAAACAAAACAAAACACAAAAAACCCACAAAAAATAAAAAAACCCCAAAAACAAAACCAAAAAAAAAACAAAAAAAAAAAACACACACAAAAAAACCCACCACCCCACCACAAAAATCACTCTTTTAAACTGAATTTATATGAGTTCCTCCAGAGGAACTGTTGGCACAGGAACTCACTGTGCCAATAGCACAGGTGAGCAATGCTGAGTCATAAGACCAAGTGGTATTTGTGTTGAAAATGTTAAACTTCTTTACCTTGGACTACAGCATTTAACCAGTTTATCCTTGGGGGTTCTGCACCAATGCTTTGCAGTATGTCCCTTATTTTGACTTTACCTGAGAAAGTCTTTAACTTAACTATTGTTGTATTTACTATAGTTTTTAACATAAACTGCTGTATTATTAATGTAATTTAAAAGAATCCCTGTAGGAAAAAGAGTAGTATGGGGATTTTTTAGTCCACTAATAGTTCCTCAAAAAACACTGTAATATATACCTTAAACCAAAATTTAACAATAAAGTGCAAAATAACATTTTCAAGAAAATTTTATATTAAAATGTTGGAGCTGAATTCTGCAGAGACAGACACCTTTTCAAAAATCAGTAAATAATCATCTAAAGACCTCAGACAGCACACTTTATGTGACTCAGACTACAATCTTTTTACTCTACCTATTAACAGTGGTACGTCAAACCCGGCCAATGGTTTTTCAATACAACATACTGAACAAATAATAAACATGTCATCTAACTCATAACACTGACACGTCTTTTAACTTATACAGCTTTGTACTTTCTTTAAACTAATGAATGTATTTTTCTTGAGTGCTTATATACATTTAATTTTTTTCTGGACTGGAGTAACCCACAGTCCAAGTATCAGATACAAATTATAGATATTCTCCCGTTTCAAATGGTTTCAAAAAAACTCAAGATAGTTCTGTGCTCAACTCCTGTCAATAATTTATAATTTTCAAATTTAAATAAACTAGTAAAAACCTCTCAGTTTACCCTACTAGCTGGTCTGTTCTTGATCTTGGACTGTTCATTTTTTTTGTGTGATTTTCAGATCCTGCAAGATAAGAAGTTATGGGATGTTTATAGGAACAGACCCTCTACAAGTGGAGTGGCATCTAAAGGATTAGTGGACTATTTTCAGCTGTCATGAGAGGAGAAAGCTGTGGCTGTCATCCAGAGAAATGGCACTAGGTTGATACCTCACACCTACCTGTGATCATCTAAAAGTTGTGGTTTATGTTGGCAGAAAGATCAATCGCTCTCTTGGAAGGATTGTTCAGCTCAGCCTTGCTAAGTGCTCAGTAAAGGCGGGCTCCCTAGGACACGCCCCTTTGACTACAAAGGGAGATTTGCTGACCACTTTAAACTAGATGCCCTTGATTAGATCAAAGGTGACCTAGAAACTTCAGGTTTAGCTCTAGGAGGTGAGCAGTTGATCTCTGGATCCAGGTTTGTGTTTTAGGAGGCAAGGGGTTTCTTGCCCAAATACCCAAGTATGGGTTTTTCACTAAGAATCTTAGAAAGGATGGAGGGAACCTCCCTGTGAAACTTCAGTAGAAACTCACTGTGTGGTTTGTTTCATTAATTCCTGCACGTGTTTTTAGATTCAAGAGGGTTAAGTGAAAGAAAGGAGAGGAAGCAATAAACATGAGGGCTAAGGACAAGTGTGCTGAAGGAGTGTCTGGATGCCTCCATATCTACCTGTGGGGTGTCTCAGACCATGCTCTGTCAGGTAGGTAAAGCAGGTTGCATCTTCTCTCTGGTCTTGTCTGTGGAAAATAGAGCATGGAAGGACGAAGAGACTGCAAATCCCATTTTCATTCTGATAAAGAGCTGACATGTCTGTGATGCCTTAGGTTTCGGGGTTTTTTTCTGTCTTGTACTGGTTTCACTTTTGTGTTAAGTGGTGCGGGGATTTGGCGGAGCACCTCTGGCTCTGGCGAGGAACTCACGCCTTCAAGGACACTCTCCGTGCTCCAAGGCCCTGAAGATAAACAACATAGAAGGGAGAAGACAAGCAGGGGGGATGGAACACTGAGATTTGGAATCGTGGATTGGACGGTGAATGGGGGGGGCGTGCAGGTGGATGGAAACTTGTAAAAGCCAGAGAATCACGTGACCCTTCCTCTTTTGCTTCCACCTCGGAGCCATCCAGGCAGAGCTACTGCTGCGGCTCTGGCCCTGCCAGGGTGCGGCCTTGAAGGCCCTAATAAAGGTGCACTTTGTTTTTTATACAGCTCTGTCTGGCCTCTATCTTAGCCTTTAAGGCAACATCTGAATCATTTACTCAAATGCCTGGATGACATCCCAGGACCAATAATGGATGCGCCTCACAGCCCAAAACTATGAATGCTTGGAAGGGGAAGACAGAGAGGAACAGACGGTAATAAACATGGCTTGTGTCATCCTTCTAGCCCCTTTCTGTATCTCATAATGATTTTTAAAGTAACCTAACAGAACTTGTTATGTTTCTCAGCAAAATGAAATTTCATGGACACGTGCCTGAGCTGAAACATTTGTGGAGATTGCTCTGTGAGAATGAGGTGTTTAAGAGACATTTTGATTGCATGCTTATTGACTACAGATTGTTCAAGCATGAACATGAAAGATAAAAATAAATGATTCAAATGTAACTTTTAGAAACAGAATTTAATTCAAAAATGTCAAAGCATTTTGTGAAAACTTTAGAAAATTTCAGCTGTATTACAATGCAGAGTGGAAACACTCTTCAGAAATTTAAACACTGGCAGTGCTGACAGTGTTTAAATTGTTTTCTAACACTTAGAAACAGACATATACTTCATGTTAAATTCTCATCTCTACACTACAAATAAGTGCTAAGTATCATAAAATTACATTTGTAGCGTTACAACCTTAATTATTGGCACATGGATCCCAGTTCTTCAGAATTGAGTTATTTCTCATTTCTCCTGACTATTTTTATTTTCCTGCTGATCTTTGAACTTGATCCAGCATTCCTTACTCAGGTTAAACTCCTACTGAAGTCAATTTTGCCTGAGCAGGAATTGCAAGATCAGACCCTCTGTCACAGAGAGGGTGCATCATCAAATTTCATTTTCTCGCATAAATTAGTGAAGAACTCAGTTAACAAAACCATAGAATGTCTTCCATGACTCTTTTCTATAAATTCACCTTGTTCCCCCCTCTTATGGCCTCGTTGGTCTGACACGAGGAGTTAAGAAGTCTACCCATTCAAAAAGACAAGGTTGTGAGGGAAAATATTCCTTATGATTATGGACATTATATGAGACATTAAAATTCTGGTGCAGTCTTCTTTACAGAGTATGGAAAGGGAAATAGGAAATAGTACAGTTCAGAGCCATTACCATGGAAAACAGTGAAAAGAGGAAATACAACAGCGAAAATTTAACCCATTCACACCTTCTTCTTCACTGTACATTGGATTTCAGAGTGTAACATGCATATAATCAATTTGGACTTGGTTTGCAGTCATATATTCCCTAGTGGGGCCCTAGTATCTTGACCATGAATTTCAAAATAACTACACAAAGTGATGATAAAAAGTAGATTTTTCTACTGGAACTAATGGTGATTCCTTCCGTTGTTTTGCACAGCATATGCTGTTCATAAATAATGTCAGAATTGGGCCAAGTCCCCTTAAGAAAGGTGGTCATTTAATGTAAGTAAATCCACATTAAATATTGAAGATCAGAAAAAAGCTGCCTTTTCAAAGAGGTCACTTTTAAGTGAAGGAAACAACAATGCATGTGTGCGGATGGCCAGTTCCACACTGGGTGACACAGAGTTAATGGCTCATAGAGAGCATATACATGTTTTTTAAAGATGTTTTATTGCTTACAAAAGGAAGTAGTCTAGAGAGACTGGATACATAAACTGGCTCCAGCCAGCTGCGGCTGTCAGGCTAGGAAGGATCCTGTTCAATTAGTGTTGTAAAATAAAATACTTTGTAAAGGAAATAAACACTATGAGAGCTAAGATTCATGCTTTCAAATATACACAAGGTTTGAATTTTTAATTAGGGCTGCTAATTACAGTCATCAGAAAGCAGAACAGAATAGATTTTACCTTACATTTAGCAGACAAGCCTTCAACCCCAGTGTATTTTTCAATTTCATTAATATTTTATGAAAATGGCCCTTGCAGCTTCAGCCTATTCTGTGCCTCCTACAAAACTGCCCCACATTATGGATGCCAATGCCTTTAAGCCATGTGCATTAGTGAGATGACAAAATGCAAAACAGCATCTTGTCAACCATTGCATCAATTGATTCTATTAGATAGTGTAAAAACAGTTGGGTGTGAGTTATAATTTAGCTGACACTAATGATGAAACAAGATACTGGCTGGGAGCAGACATTAGCTATAAGCCAGAAATTAATGCTTCTAATATTTTTGAACAAATTAACCTTAATGAACTGGCCATGTATATGCTGTAGTATATACTGATAAGTCAATTAGTAGAGAATAGAGGTTATGTATATATAGATATATAGAAAAAAAAGTATGGTTATAGAGAGTTCCAAGCATACAATGTTATTAAGAGCAATTCTACAGTAAATTCAGCTCTTTTTTACATTTAGATATATTCTAACTCTAATGTGCAAATGTCCAGTCTTGGCCATTTCAGTGAAATTTTGTATGCAAACAAGTACAAAATTCAGTATGTCATCATACTGATAGATCAGACACAGTATTATTGATGTGTTCACAGAAATGCCTTAATTTTGCTGATATTTTACCATTACAAACTTTGGGAGCTGGTGGTCCAATTTCTAACTGCTTTCATAATGTGCTAACCAACATTTACATCTATTTCCTTTTTATTCATTACCATTTGTGAGCAATCTGTGATAGAGATTCTTAGATGTTCTAAGTCCAGTCGCTGTCTTAAAAGGATGGAGTAGCATTTTAAAACAATATAACTGATATGAGACCCTGAAATCTAGGAATTCCATTTACAGGCAACCTAGAAAACAGAAGTGGTTAATTTATAAGGAAGCACAGAACAAAGGTAAGGCACTTGCCAACAATAGTTTGTTGGTTTAACTTTGACTTGCTTTCCTGGGAAAGAAGAAAACAGAATTTTCAATGTGAACTGTCAGCCCCACTTATGACAGGGCTTCACTAGTTAGGAATTCAGAGTTCCTCCTCCATTGGCAGAATGATGTAAAGAAAACCACCAAACAAAATTCTTTCAAGTTTCAACTACAACTCTACTTAAATAATTTACTTTTTAGTTTTACTCAGACTATTCTTTTTAAACTTAGTTGACATTTTCGTTGACAAGCACATTTTATTGCACAAGATCAGTAGTAGAATTGGCAGTGAAAAAGAGAGACAGGGAAAAAAAGCTGGCTCTACTCAATGAGAGAACTACTATCTTGCCTTTGGGAAAAACAGTGCTGGCAGTGACCCTTTCTGAAGCCAGCAATAAGTGGTAAACCAGTCACTGTAAGTAAAATATTTGGTAACTTTGAATGTTTCCTTCTCCTACAAGAAGTAAACCAGAGGCTGTGTAACTAATACATTTAACTCAAGCAATAATTAAAAAAAAAAATTAGGTGTGGCCATACAGTGTTTAAATGAATGCACTAGAAAGTAAAAAAGAAAATTATTAAATCATTGAAAGTGTAAATATTAGATCCTTCCCTTCTGAATTACTGAGCTGTTGTTAAAACTAGTGGAGAGAACAAAAATATATAAATTAGGAGGAAAAACAGTGGAAATAGCATCTCAAGGATAGCTTTTTATTTCCAAGATTTCTCTCTCTCATATTCCAAATGCATAATGCTGCATAGTGATCAAAGAGAAGCTAGACTAAACAAAAGGTATTTTCAAGAAATTCATAGATATTTGCATTACATACTTAATGAGTGACCAATGCTTTTAAAGTGCCCTATGGAGGACACAGAAAGAGCTACAATAACATCCCAACCAATATTCCATTCAAAGAGATCCAATAAAGCCACACATCAAAGCTGCTCTAGGAGTATTGAAAGTCTAGGCTGTTAGCCACACTACGCTCATTTGGGAAAGTGTCTTAGAGAGCTGTGTGTAACACTAAATCAGGAACAGGGATGGACACATTTTGTGCCTCGTGTCCAGCTACTTAAATGAAGGCAAATCAATCCATTTGCTAAGCCAGTTTAATCAGAAGTTGTTCTAGGCTTAATCCCAAAAGTTACAAGGCTAATTCAGGGCCCAATGCCAAATGCTTATGCCATTGATGTGCAAGGAAAAGGTCACTTTGATTTGATTTTTGACCAAGTGGAGGTCTTGGGTCTTAAATCAGACAATTCTCACTGTTTTGCCCTATTTTTTCCTATTTCTCTTCTGTGGGTAAACACCACCATCACCACCACTTCAATAAAGGTGTTGTGTTTTGAAGTAATTTTTCAAGCTGCTCTCTGGAAAGAGTTGATGAATTCCTCAGATGAGACTGACATCTGTAGGGCATGTCCATTGTTTAAATCAGTGGGATTTTCACAAAGGAGCTCTTGACATAACTAGCATAAAAATAGCAAACAGAGTAAAATACATTTTGCCTAGGGTGCTCATTTCTGAAAGTTATGTGAGTAATTAGGTACAATGAATGTGCAGTTCTCACTGTAGATTTTCTCAAATGCTTCTTCCAACATATCTTCCAACATATTTTCCACAAAACATAGTTGTTGTTACACGTATACTGGGAAATATAAGAGCAATGAGGTACAACTTCAGCACTGGCCTGTCTATTTAACCATTAACACTCAGCCTGTGTTGATTAGAGCCCTGCTGAATTATTTCTAGGTATCGCTCAAGAGACAGAAAGCACTATAGATCTTTCCCTAAAGCAGGTGTGGAGATGGCTTCCCTGTTTGTTGGAAAGTTTAAATAGGTCTTGCCATGACACTTGACCTCAGAGAGAAGGAACTAAGCCTGACCTGTGCTATTTAACAGCATAGGTGCAAAATTTATTTAGCCTCTATAGCCATTTCTGATATGTTCTACTAATGACCATTGCACTGCACATAGCTGTGGGAGTTACATATGGGTTAGGAGCACAAAGGTGTGCTCAGTATGAACTTGAGATGGAACAAAAGTATAAAAATGTAGAGTTGTGGAAACCTAGCTTCCTTGCAGCCTTTTAGGAAGAATCTAATGCTGTTTCAAAACTTTGCCCAACATGTTTTGCTGTTCCTGAAATTGCCCCCTTTAAAGTTTCCATTGAACTTACAGATGCCCAATACACTTCATGGGACAGAGAGGAAAATATTATTCAAAAGATACCTCCATTTGATTTTCTAGTACCAAACAAGCCTATGAATGTGTTCT
Source organism: Phylloscopus whistleri (assembly GCA_017589585.1). Classification (NCBI taxonomy): domain Eukaryota; kingdom Metazoa; phylum Chordata; class Aves; order Passeriformes; family Phylloscopidae; genus Phylloscopus; species Phylloscopus whistleri. Next base: position 2,221,554 of record JADMLD010001396.1, read on the forward strand.
AAAAATTCACAGAGCTCTTTAGGTTGATTGGATGAAGAAGGCCATGTGCAGATGGTTTAACTTCCTATTTTCTGTGCTCCAAGCTCTCCAGTTCCTAGTGACCATTTCAAAGACCTTACTGAGAAAAAAATCCTAGTGAGGTAAAAGCAAGGATTTTCTAAGGAAAATATCAAGATTTCTGGGCATCATGATTTTGTACCTTTCTATCAGCAATTTCTTTTTAAAAGTGCACCTTGATGAGAGAAGAACTGCAGTAAAAAAAATGAAATCTTAGGAGACTTTAATGAGAATGGCCCATATGGGGACCAAATCCACAACTCTGGGTTATTAACACCATTCTCTAACCAAAATTAAACTCCTCTTTGGAGCAATTTGAACCATGGATCACAATTCTGTCAGCCTGCCATTCAGACACGTCTACTTCAAAAGTCAGCTAGGGATATAAACATTCTGCAGTCCAGCTGTGAACCCCTTAATGCCTAAGAGGCTACCTGGAACAGAGGCTGGACAGAGTTAAAGAAATACAGTAGGTATTTATTAAAAGGCCTTCAAAGAATACACCCTGGGCAGTACAAGAGCCTAGTCATGGCTACATGCAAGATGGACTCAAGATGGACTCAAGGTGGATGATCAGTCACACATTTTCACACTTTTATAAGTCTTGGTCCATTTACATGTTATGGTTAATTGTCCAATTAAAGTTCAGGTTATGAAGTCCCATCCTCCCAGTTTGCTCCCCTCAATTCACTGTTGTTTATACTTCTTGGGCCTGAAGATGCAATGGTGTCTTTGGTTCTCAGGCTGGAAAAGTATTGTTTTGTCTAACTAAACTGTGAAGAGAACTTGCTAACACTTTATGTGACTTCAGAGTCATACACTAAGGCAATACAGAAAAATATGAAAGCTAAAACTTAAGGCATCACCTCAGGTGCAAAAATTTACAGAGCACAGGAGATGAACAAGTGCTATGTTCCTACTGCGTTAAATGTGTCAGCACCAATCCAGCTTTTTCCAGTGGTCTGAAAATGAAGTGAGGACTTTAACCCTTCATACCTATCTGCCATAGAATATAGGGGTGGAAGCTCAACACATCATGTGGGCAGGGAAGGGATGATGTGGTGCCAGCAGAGCAGAGCACTTGTGGAATTGTCTTGTCTCAGTTTTGTTGATTAGGATTTTACCATGTGAGCAATCAGAAAAAAGGTTTTTTGATATTTTAGGTAAGGTTCAATCCTACCAAGTTTTTTTAACCTCATTAAGGCCTGCATAAAAATCCATAGCATTCACGGTCCATCTTGAGTTCTTCAGAACAGGGTGAACCCCCTGGCCTCCCCTACGACAAAGTATGGAAGAACAAATAAATCTTTCCTGACCTCTGACAGTCAGTCACTGTCACTACTGCAATCTGAATAGAGCACTTATGTTGACAATCTTCCTTCTGTGAACCCCCAAATTACTCCAAACTTATCAGGGAATCCATGTAGTTTGATGGAAGAATTCTGATTGCCAGATCATGTCAGGTCACAGCCTGACAGCAGTTGTTCCCATGTGGAAGTCAACATCTCTATTTGATTCTCTAGAACATGCCTACATAGATCATTCAAGGTAACATCTGTCAGCCTTAGGATATCCTTGGTGCTCAAAACTCTCCCTGGTGTCAGTGGGTGCTGAAGTCACTCAGCCAGCAGCTCGATTACTCTGGGAGGACATTTGCCTGAAATTATTTTCTAATGCTCTCATAAAACTAGATATGTGCTTTTTAAACTCTTAAATCTCTGTTCAGTAACTCCCCATCTTCAGTTTATGCCCTTATCCATTGTTTGCCATCTCTTAAATAAATACAAAAAATAAATACAAACACCAATTATATCAGAAGAATGCATTTTTATATAACTGAGTAAGGGTGTATGCCATATATAGGTAATTTTAGCTGTCTTTGGGAATAACAGTGGAATTTTACCACAGATTGTGCTGGGTTTGTCACGCTCACAGTTAGGTAGATGTGTGGAGTCTTGGCAAAAATGAAGGCTCTATGCAAGCCAAGGCTAAGCCCTGTGTTTGGGGTGTAGTCCCTTGAGTCCATATGTCACTCCTGTCCATTTCTGACCTGGTGACAGCATAAGAAATTCACAAAGACCCCATGCTTTGGTGAGATTCAGTCCATCTCTGGCTTCATTAATGCATGTGATGAGAATACACACTACATTAAGACCTGTTTATGTGCATCCCAGACCTACTGAACCTATTTAATTTTGCTCTCCCAGGAATGTGCTCTGGGTCAACATGCACTTTCACCTGCTAGATACAAATTAGAGCCCTGAGAAGATGTATCTATCCAGAGAGAAGGCTTGGGGGGATGTGTCCCCAGGCTCCAAACTTAGAAAATGGCAGGAAGCAGATGGGATTTTGCAGAAACACACACGAGCTTGAAGTGAGAGAAGCATGCATAAGATTAGGAAAGGGAAAAACCTGCTAAAATATCTCCAGATCTCTATGCTGCAAAAGTTAGGGGTAAGTAGTCTGGGGATTGTCCCATTAGCAGGCTCCATCCTGACAAGTCAATGGGTAGGTGTAGGTGCCTTGCTCACTTATTTCCTAGTGGATTAAGAAATAATTACAGCCCATAGGAATGCTAACCCTTTCTTGAACACTTCTCCACCTTTTGCAGTATCTTTCCACCAAACCACGCTGCAGAATGTAGTATGCCACTGCCATTCATATTTTTAAGCATTTCAGAATCTACACTGGGATAATATCTTGCTGAAGGCGATGTGTGGATGGAGCAACAAAGGCAAAGAGCACGGGAAAGAGGGACTGTCTGTACTTTTCTTGTTTGTGACACAACCTGGGCAAGGACCAGAAGTTCGGGCTCTGGATTTCACTTAGGAGGCAATAGCAATTTAAATGGATAAAAACCTCAGGATTTCACTCTGCATAGTCAGCTATGTCTAAAAGTGAGTCTATTGCCCTGTTGTTTGCTTAGACAAAACTTTTATCAGCTTTACTTGGAGTTTTTCTGTGCGAAATATAGGACTTAAAGTAAGGACTGCAACAACAGATACTGCATATGCTCTGAATGAAGGAACCCACATCTGACTGAAAAATGGATCTTTCTTTCTTGCCTTATATAAGAATTAAGGATGTAAGAGGCCAGCTCAGGAGCCAAAAGTTCTTGCATAACCAAAGTACAAAGAGCTGTGGTCCTAACATAGCAAACTCCCATTAACCTCAGCCAGAATTTTGCCTAAGATCTGAATAGAGGCTAAGAAAACTGCAGGCTTTATCCTCTGTGTGAACAAGGGGATAAGATCATTGTTTTCATGTAGGCATGACTGAGTTGTGCTTGTGAAGCACATTTCGTCATATGTATGCAGAAACACTGACCTTTCAGACCTACGAAACTTGCATCCTAGTAAACATTTAGCTCACCAAGGAGGAAAACACAAGCCAAGAAATTCATTTAGAGGGAAAAAAATCCAATAAAAAGAAAGAAAGAAAAAAAAACCCCAAAGAGTGTTGTATTTTTTCATATAATCACTAGAAGAATCATTTTATGGTGTTTCCCATGTAATTACTGCCAGACCTGTTTAGCAAATGTGAAATACTCATTAGCAATTACTTAACTATACATATATTAAAGCTTAATTAGTAAATAAATTAAGCATATAATTAATTGCTTTAATCAGTAGGCTTTTAATATTGTAATTATCACTTGATACATTAAGGGCATGTTAAGAATACTTTTCTCCAAAAAATACATTGTTAATTAATCATTAAAACTTATCTTACTACATGCTCATTAATGATTTATTACAGATGCTGGGCCAAATTCTTCTCTCAATTACAGAAGAGCTAACTCTATTGAAACCAATAGAGCTTCACTTGCATAAATTAAAGGAGAATTTGGTCCTGCTAATTAAATTTAAAGTGTTTGTCAGAGCATAGCACCATAGATGGAAATCTGTAGTGCCTTGCTTATTTTAACCCAAGAGGTGCAAACTGCCGTTCTCTTAAGCTCCTTTGCTATGGCCAAGCATTGTTCTTCTGTAGCCTGAACTCAGAGGCAACAAGTTGTGCTTCATTTCTGGCCCTGTCATTACCTCTGAATTCCAGATCAGTTTGTCCACAGGAGAGTTGCCCAGATTCTCTTTAAGGAGACAACTGATTTCTTCTAGGGACAAGCTCACTGTTTTTTCCCTCCTAAACCTCCTAACACCTAAAAGGAGCCTAAAGAATCAGGCTCCAAGGGTGTTAATTTGAAAGGTGACGATAAGACTCAGAGGTCAAAGGACAGGTAATGAAAGCCAAACGTGAACTCTAGCTACATTTTTTTTTAATCCTGGATATAATTTTTCTATCTCAAATTTTTAATCTCCTCAGGAAGGGATTTTTTTTACTTGTAATTTGGTATAAATAAGGCATTTGCCATAATGGTCCAAATGGCCTTAGTTAAGCTTTCTTGAGGGAGCAAGAGTAATAATATTGTTTGCAAAAGGTCTTCATACTTAACAGTCATATTATGAATTTTGCAGAGAAGGCAGGATGACAAGGGGGAAGGAGCAACTAATTTTTGAGCAAGGGATATCTATTCATAGATATAGAGCACAGATGCTGAAGCCTTTGAAATGTCAATGTGAAGCCTTCTATGGGTTTCCCCTCACAGTCCCAGTGGGACTCTCCCAGGCAGAGCCTATTTGCACGAATGCAAAATCCTGGTTGCATAAATGTAAATGTAGAGTAAATTAAGAATTTGAGATTTAATGACAATGGGCTTATGGGCTTTGGAATGTGGATGTGCATATGCAGTTTACTATTTGCACATGCACTTATCTCCACCAAGGTCTCAAACCCTGATGAAAGCAGCCATTTTTCTGCTTTGCTGAAAATAATACCTGTTTTAAGGAGGTAAAACTTAAACAGCATTTAGTACTTGCAAGGAGGTACTTTATGAGACCAGCCCAAGGTTTGTGTTAAAAACCTGATATTCTCAATTTATTGCTGGGTTTTGGGAAGGCTCTCAATACAGCTTTCAGAAAAACACACTAAAATCTTCATCTCTTTACTAAGATAACAAAGAAATAAATACACTAAAGCATACATGCACATATTCACTCTCAGTCTTTAAGTGACTGTTCCAGATAGAAGAACAGAAAGAAAATATTTAATTTTAAATGCTTTAGGATTAAGTGGATTTTTCTTCATAATTATTTACAGCAGAGTGTGTTTCAGTGCTTCAGCACGCTACAATCTGTTATTCAGGACTGCAGGGTGAATAAAAGAAAATCCCTACCTTAGAATCATCTGTGAGTTTTGAAACCATCATCGGTCCTAAGATAAAAGTCTTTCCTCTAGTCCCTTTTGCACTGAGGGAAAGAAAAGTGACTTGGAAAAAAGAACAGATTGTGGAGGCAACCTTCAGCAGTCATGTTATGCTGGACCAATCTGTGACAGCAACAGCAACTATAGTCTTGTAGAGTCGCTATATCTATATAACTCTAAATATCTGTGTTTTGTGGTGAACGTTTCGCAAGTGGAAAAGACAATGACCACAGTGAATCTTGCTTACATACCCTTCCCTAAGCTTAGAGGCCAGATCTAAACAAGGTTTAGACATCTGTCAAGGGAATTCTAGGGCAGGGTGTGCTTACAGGGCTTTTCGCAACAGAAGTTGTGTTATCCAAGGGATGAAGAGGAGGCTTCTCACTTCTGAGTTGCTCTCCATATGTTTTAGAGACTTCAGCTCGGATGACAAAATGGCTAAAGCTAGCTAGGTCCCCAGCCACAATGGGTAAGTCTTAAAGTCAGAAAGGAAACCCTCTTGGGTCTCATTGCATCAGTCCTTTAAACAAGAACTAAAGATAGGTGCATGATGAAAATAAGTTTTTGAACAATTATGGTGCAAATTTAAGATTAAAAAAATATGAGATCTTTGTTCTTAAGGAATTCCATTTTTTGTATGTCCAATGAATTATTCCTTTGACAACTTCTTCTTTACAAAATAATAATGCTTTTTCCTTTTTCCTATCCTGCAGGGACCATTCTCACTCGTACCTGAGGCATGTAGACAATGGCAACTTGGCAAAACATATGGAGAGAGAAATGGTTCACTTATCTTCAAATTTATGTTAAATGATATTTGCTTCTGACTGAAGCAAAAGATTTATTAAGGATTCTTTATTTTTAAGAAAAAAAATGCAAATACACAATGTTTGACACAGTAAACAAGAAAATATAGGCACAAGTATATTTTGGTACTACAAGCTATGTTCTCCTGTGCTTGACCATCATTATTCAAGAGGATTCTAATGACATTGTGAAAAAACCACTCCTGTATTCAACTTTATTGTTCCAATAGTACTTCTTCATATTGGTTATGAGTCTGAATGTAGGGATTATTCACTATAGAAATCAGTCTTCCTAACAACAAAATAAATATGATAGAAACATGCCGGCAATTTCTTTAAAATAAACAAATAAGCAGTATTGGCTTGTATCTTGACAGACAAAGGTGGTAATTGTTTTCCTGTTACAATTACAATTTTTTAATAAATTTAACTCAATGTCATAGGGAAAGGCTACCCTGGTTTAAATGAATTTATCTAAACTGATTCTTATTCTCAATATAAACTTAAGCATATTCAGATGTGTATTTATTTATTACTTCATCTTAAAGCAGTAAATTATTAGTGACCAAAATCAAAGTAAGCAAGAGTTAAATCAGTGTAAAATGTTCCTGATTAGGGATGTGCCTGAATTAAATTTTATGACAGAAAGTAATTTCAATTAAGCAAATGCAGCTTTTTTTCGTTGCTCAAAAAGTCTATAGGGATATTTAAGTAAATCAATATTTTCTGAATTATTATTATATATTATATATTATAATTTGCATGAAAAAACAGCTATGTAGAATGCCATGCACTAGTGGGCGGGTTTAATGATGTCTGCTTTGCATAGAGAAAAGCAATATACTGTAACTGTGGGCTTGGATTCTTCTTTTCCTGATTATTCCAGCAAAGCTAAGGTAAGGATTGCCAGCTGCTGTAGTTGCAGAATTCCCTGTGTGTGTGTGTAGTGCAAACACAGTTGAGCAAATCCCAGCTTGCAGATTTCAGCCATTTTGTTGTCACAGTCTACAGTCTGGTCTTCCTCACTTGGGCACCTGACTTGCATCTGCATTTAAAGGCCTATTGAAGCAGGCTTCCCAAAGGAAGCACCAAAACCCTTTGCACGGGCACTGGAGACACATGCCTTAGAGAGCCTCCAGTCTTCCTAACTTGTGTACCCAATCTCAGGCAGATGGGACTGCTCAGTAGGCTTTCAAAGGCACAGCACTCTTTCCTGGAGTTGTTTCTGGGATTTGAGCATCTGCTTCAGAGTGCTGCTGCTCTGCCTGACTAACACTGGGGTACATGTCAGGTACCTGGGGTAGGGGAGGGTGGCAAAGGGCAGCTCCCAGCAATGCCCACTGAAGCTTTCAGGCTTTGTCTTCAGGCTGCCTCTTGAAGAGTTTACTTTTTTCCCTCACCCTGACATTCCTTAATCAAAAAGACTTGTCCTAGAGTAAAGGTACATGTTTCTTCCTGGCTCAGATTGAAATACTACCAAAAAACAAGGATCCCAGGTGGACCTCAGTTTATCTCAGATGTGCTACAAGCACTCTTTAGTTTTCAAAGAGCACTGGGGGGAAGTTTCAGGGTCCAGTTCGGGTCATGGTTTGAAGTAAAATAGATTTTTATTAATAATCACTACATCCTATACATTTGTGGATATTACCAGTGAAGGCAATAAGAAAAACAACTATAAACTTATAAAAAGAAGCATTTTATTTCTGCCCTTGCCACCACATGTACTGGAAAGGAACTATATTGGTTCTTTTTTAGCTAGTAATGTCTAATGCAGGAAGACAGGAATAAGCAGAGTAGAAAGCACCTGTCAGCTCTATTTCCCACTCTCCTTGATTAGCATGAAACATTAATAGGGCTCTCAGAAATTCTGGTCTGAAATGGGCTTTGCTTGAAAACGTGTCTGCCTTTACTGCACAAAAGCTGCTGTCATTAAAAAAGGGCAGATAACTAAAGAAGACTCTTTCTTGAAATTTATACCATTTTTTCATACAATGACAAATTATTTTAATAATAGGAATCGCACACTCTGCCATTTGTATAATGTTTCCCATAAAATTCTCCCATTAAATTTGCTCCTCTACTTGACTCATATCTTTTTGAAAAAATGACACACACAAAATGATACATCACGCATTCTTACAAAGAATTGGAAGTGAACATACTGTAATGGGTTAACATACGTTTTAATAAAATTTTCATTGTTGCACATTTCACTTTTCGGTACTGAGAGCCAGGGCTGTACCAGTAACCCCAGGCAATGCCTAAGGATAAAACAAATCATATGGTAGTGAACTATTTTCACCTATTTATCCTTCTACTGAAAATATATTCATAAATACAAAATGAAGCCAAGATACGTAGCCAGTAACATTACACATAACAAAGATATTCCCTAGTATTCGTATTCTATTATTTTTAATAATATACCTTCTGCATTTCTAAAATGCTTCAGCTTCTGTTTTTATTCCTTACATATCTTGTAGAGCACCAAACCATTTTAATTTTTGTCTCCCCAAAGTGGGCAGTAACAAATTTTTGAATCCATAGAGTCAAATTAAATCCTATTGCACAACCTATTACAGAACATGCACTGAGAGTCAAAAGTGTATCCAGATCTATTCATCTAGCAAGTGGGGATCTCTGAAGAAGAAACTTTTGATTTGTGTCATATGTAGGTTTATTTGCACGTAGACAATCTGCCTTAAAAGATCTGTGTCATCAAAAATGTTCCTGTACACATCAGCATATTAACTGTTTGCTAGATGGGGTTATCTCAGAGAATAAATGCTGAAATAAAAAAATATTTTCCCTGAATATTCATTTTACTATGGAGGCACTGTACAACTTAAAAATAATAGGTTTTGTTTCTTCATTACTGTGTAAGAATTCTGAAATAATATTTACATTTTATTGCCACAAATTAAAATGATGTGGTGACAATAAATAGAGCTAATTCAAGTTGCACCTAAGCTCTAATTTTTGTGTTTATCTTGTTGCTTAGGATCACATATACTTAAAGGTGAAATCAAAACCACTGATGTCGTAAATAAAAAACAAGTTGATGTAATTACTCTTTATTTGATAACACATATACTAAGATTTCAAATTTTAAAATATCCAGATCTTCTTTTCCCCTTGTTGTCACCCCTCTCTTCCCAAGTCTGATTTGAGAGAAAGGATGTTTCAGCTTGTCTCTTAATATGTTACTAAAGACCATGTGTTGTCTGTAAGAATGATGTTATACAGAGTGAAATGCAAGTATATTTATTCAGCAAAGCATCATAAGAAAGAAAAACAAAGTGAGTTTACAGACAGCATGTAAGTCTTAAAATATTTGCTTCTAATAGCAAGAAATCTTTCTGATTATACATATCAAAGGCAAATATATTATGAATAGAACTTAGAGTTCTTATAATTTCACACTGATTGATTTTTTGCTTCATTTATTAAAAAATTATGCATAGAGGATTTTCTACTTATTTTCCCTCATTTTATTTTATAAATGCGTAACTTCTCACATAAAGCAGAGATGAGGATAAAATTATTTAGGTATTTTATCACTCTGCTTACATATGAACAATGCTGATGAAGAACTTGCTGTTCTTCATAGGCTCAGCTAGCATTACTAGAATTTACATTTCTACGTTTTTTGATGTATCCCAATAGTCTCATGCAAAAAGAGAAAAGATGAGTTGAAGAGAATTCTAAAAAAATTTACATGAAACAGTCAGTAACAACACATGAAAAATGGCAAAGGAGAATTCTGATGTGTGTGCATACATTGCTTGCTTTCTCTTTCTCTCTCTCTCTTTTTTATTTCTACTTCATGCAAATCCTTCTCAATCTAATACCAACCAATAAGTCTATAAGAAACAAAATTCAGCTCCAAAACTGTTACTATACAGCAGCAGAATACAAGGTATAATGCATATTTGCTAACTACGGTGCATTTTCTAGTAAAAAATGCTTTGCAGTCTGCCGGCTTGTCAATCTTTAATAGAAACTCATCAATTATTTGTGGGCAGGAGATTGAAGCGGCTAATAGCTCAAATATATTCCTCTATTTCATTGCATCAGTAGCTCTAAATTAATGCCTGTATTTTCCCCCACTAAAATAAGTTAAAATAAATAAATAAATGAAGAGGTAAAAATGTATATGCATCATTTGAATAAACATTTAAGCACCACATCACTGGGTAATACCTCTGAAATAGAAACACGAGCCACAGAGCTTTTATTGTCGAATACAAATTCATTAGAATGCAGAACAAAATATAATTTACTTGCAGTCTGACTAATCTATTTTAAAATATTTTTCCAATAGCAAAATTACCAATAGATTTGCCAAATATATCAAAGCACTGAAATGTTTTCTCTTAAAAAAAAACAAACCCTACCTACTTTGGCTTTTCACTTGAGTGACATCATGCCTTGAACCTGAACTATGTATATATATCTCTATATCTATCTATCTCTCCCCCTCTCTCTCTCAAAGAAGCTTGTAGGTGGGACATATAAGATTCCTCATAAAACAAAGTCTACTCATTTCACCTAATTAAAAATGAAATTTCTCTGACATTAATAGGCAGTAAAGCAAATTTATAGGCAGACACAGAATATTTCAGTCAAAAAAGTTAGCCTACAACTTGATAGAAGGCAGGTTTTGCCAATCACATGCCATGAATCTACCCCCCCTGACCCCAGCCTTCTCTCAGATAGCGGATACTGGCATTCTTTGCACATCAGAAATGAGCCAGCAGAGACCATTCATGAGGGAAATAGGAAAGCAAGTCACATTTGAGCAGACAACAAATGCTCCGAAACCTTGACCCACTGCATGCAACAGTGAGTGAGCCGCAAACCCAGCACCCAGCAACATTAGGATGAACAGCAGCTGCAGCTTTCCTGACCTAGGACCCGGTCCTGCTAACGAATCCTCTGTTCCCTGCACACAGCTGCTATTCAAAAAATACAAGGAGCTCTGCATTATCATTTTTAAGCTAGTAACCGTAGAACAGCGCAGAATAGATGACACACTTACTGTAATGTCCCATGGAGCAAAGTTCCCATCTAGAGAGAGAGGCACTCTTATTCCACTCCCTGCAAAAGGGTTAACCATTATGAAGAAACATTATGCCAGACATTAGCAGACAGCCTACTTAGATATTACATTTTTCCATACATGATAAATCCTGAGTAAACCTGTTTTTCTTTTTAAACACCTTGCAGAGTGAAGCCTAGCACTGCATCTAGTTGCCAAAGCACAATCAATATGGAAGGAGCGGTATTTTATGATTGGAGAAGTTGTTGTGTTTTTGGTGGTGAAATTCATTATTTAGTATCTGAACCCTCAGCATTTCAGTATCATTTATTCATAAAGTCCCTTTTTGCCAGGAGGAAATGGATACAGCTGTAGAGAGAGAGAGTGTGAGAGAGGGAGAGGGAGAGGGAGTGAGACGGATTGATGATATTGATCAGGTACCATCTTGAAACAAAGGCTAGGTGCTCTATTTTAGTTGACAACTGTGACACATAAAAAACAAGCAAGAGAGGGGGAAGGCTAGGGCCTTGAACATCACAGGCTTTAAAAAGCGTTTGAAGAAACCATTATGACAAGCAGGTCTAGGCAAGCTGCTGCAAAAATGTATTCAGAAGAGTCATTAAAAAATGATGCTTTGTTTGCCTTGTGAATATGAGGTTTGTAGCTAGCTGCAGAGCACTCTCCTACAGAGGAAATGATGAGGTTTTTCATGCTGCACAGTCGCCTCTCTCCTCTTCCCCCCCCTTTTAAAAACAGAAACTTTTTTGATGTATTCATATTCCTGACTTAAAGCACAGTATTTTTGGATTTGCAGTCAATCAATCACATTCATTTTCAGCTGTCCTCATGCTCCTCAGGTTGTCTATTAAAAATGATGAGATCAAAATAAATGGAGTGATTTCCTAAGCTTTCCAAGAGTTTAAATTGCTATTTTCCGTCCTGCTTCCATCTCTAGAAATGTAACTAGTACTTCTGATCATCTGCTCTGTGATAGTCATGCATTCTAGTGCAGAGAGGTGTTACCAGCATTGTCAGATCGTGAACTTTATTTTTTCTTTTCCTATCCTCTTAAGCGAAGATACCTGTGTGCCACCAGTTTCTTCGTGTACTCAGTCCCATTTGAAAGAGAGGGGAGCAAGCCTTTATACTTAAGATAAACCCTTAAATGTCACTCAGTAGTAGCTCACTTCCCTATCACAGATGACTCAGGTGCCTTAAAGAGGTACATAACTCAGAAAAGGCGGTTGTGGGTTTTTAATTTTTGGATCATTCAAAATATTTTAAAACCCTGGTCCAAACAGGAAAATTAGCCAACTGGAAACCATTTAACCTAAGTGAAGGTATTCCCTTGTCTCAGAAAACATTCCCCTTGATTAATGTCTCTTTTCTGAAAGCTGACAATTATATTCATTTTGAGGGAAAGGAAAATAAAGAGGCGGGGTGTGTGGAACTAACTTTGAAAAGAGAGGAGCCACTGCACTTACACTGGGTGAAGTTTCTCATCTGACTGCAACATTCAGGCTGGTCACATGTTCAAAACAGAAGGATACAGTATATCTGAATGAGAAAATTAAAGACAATAAAATAATATCCATTGATTGCTGAAATAAATCCAAGCTATCCAAATTACTTCAACAGACTTTTAGTATTTCTCAGGTGCCAAATTGTACTTGAACCCTTATGGAACTGGTCTGTTAAAAAGCATGAATGATCTAAATGCCTGTGTCAAAAAAAAACCCTCCTCTTTCTCCAGTGGTCAGTTGGAAAAATTGAAAAGGAAACTTCTGAACAAAAGGTTTTGGTTTCTGCTGTGATTGACCATTACTAGGGTGATATATTTGTAGGCTCATAGAATTTCCTGTTGACAGCAGGACATACCACAGCAGTGTGTGCCTTTGTGTGAGAATTAAAGGGAAGTCAGGAGTGGTACAAAAGCAGGTTTCCTCCTCATCCTCACCACTATTTGTGTGCAACTGTAAGGGAAACCTCTGACTGTTCAACATTTATACTTGGCCCAAAAATTCTTCCATCTTGAGGATGAAACTGACCCACTAGAACGGGCTTTCCATTTGTTTCAGGTTGTTCTTAATGCTAGTCAAGTGCACCTGAAATAAAAGGGAAAACAAGAAAAAAATCAATCGTCTCCCTGCTTCTGACTTCCTTGAGTATACTGAGGAAAACATCTCTGTGCCAAGGATGCACACGTCTCTGTATCTCACAAACGGTATCGCACACATCCTTTACCTTGCCTAGCTGGAAGAGGTCGATATCCCATATATTCAAGCTATACTATTGTGAGGATTTTCTTCTGAAGTGCTTTGTGCTCTGAGTCAAGAGTGAAAATAACAAGAGTCCATACCCGCCAGCCAGTTTGCTGAGAAAAACATAGTCTATCCAGAGGTGTCAGAAATGGCAGTATTTAAAAGATGTGAATGGAGTCATCACAGAGAGATCAGGGCTGGAGGAAGAATACCAGGGAGTACTGCAAAAGATCTTTAGGGAGGAAAGTGTTTAATTGAGATGTTATTCAGGTTGACCAGAATGAATTTACTGAGATCAAGAAGACGTTTAACTAAGCTCAGATCAGGGGTTGAATCAAGGTTTGTGAAATTCTTATTTCCTATGAAATGGTTCAAATAGCTCAACATTGCTGAAATGTAGTTATTTTTATTTTGTTAAGAGCTGGTAGTGTTCAATTACATAAAACTAGTTTGGAAGCAAAACATATATAGAAATGGAAATACATTCTTCCATTATATTCCCTTTTCAAAAGAAAAGTTGAAACTTTTTATAACATATGAATAGTGACAAAAAACCCTGTATATACCGCTTAGGATCTCTAATTCTCCTTAATCTGTCTCTCATCCTATCACACTTGCTTTTTCATTGTTCTTGTGGCACTAAAGCAAAATTTTTTCAGCCTCCACCCATACCAACAGGTGAAGTTCCTGTTGAACTACTCCCAGTTATTCAGTTACATTTTCATATTTATTCAGAATTTCTCTGGTTCACACATCTCTTCCTATGATGTCACTGTGGTTTTGTCCGCCTCTATCTAGCCACCTAGTCTTGATGTTCATTCTTAAAACTCACAGGCTTCACCAATTTTTTCTCCTTCCTTGCCCTCAAATACATTTAACCCTTCCAATTCAAAAATCTGCCTGAAAGTTGCTGTTTCCACACTTACTATTTGTAGGAAAGTTTTTCCTATCATAATGAAACTATCTAGTGAATGAAAAGGAGCAACCACACACATAAAACAATGGATTTCAATGTGACAGCTGGAGACTTTACCTCTCAGCATATGGAGTTTTCACTTATATTTGCATCTCCCCAAATCAATATTCCTTTTTATTATTAATATTCAGAAAAAAAGGAGCTTTTTGTTTATCAATTCTCTTAAGAAAATTTTAATTGAAAGGCCTTAAAAGAATTTGGGATGGCTTAATATGGGAAACAGTGTAACACTGTGAATAATTACCACTTTAAATCAGTGGGAAGTTGTGCGCTTGAATTTATTAAATGTTATGAGACTCCAAGACGTCGTAATAATAGTCTCATATATAATATGTCTAAAAAGATGGACCTAAGGTCAGTTCTGAAATGTTACATTCCTTTCCAAATCTCATGAGGAGGAAAGAAGGGAAGGATAAGTGTCTCACGTTAATAGCCATTATTGTAAGTACTATGGGACAAGTCTTAAACAAGTTACAAAATTTTATCCAAAATTTTATCCTTTCCATTGAAATTTTCTGGATGTAAAATATAAATTGAAATACTTTTCTGGAGATGGATTTATAGAATCATAGAAGTTGGAAAAGATCTCCAAGATCATTGAACATCACCCTCTCAACTAAATCATGGCACCAAGTGTCATCCCCCATCATGTCTTCAACACCTCCAAGGATGGTGACTCCATTACCTCCATCAGCAGCCAGTTTTGGTACTTAATCACCCTTCCAGTAAAAAAATTCTTCCTCATGTCCAACCTGAATCTCCCCTGGTGTAGTATATGATTATATCCTCTTGTCCTATCACTGGCTGCCTGGGAGAAAAGACTGAACCCCAGCTGGCTGCAACCTCCTTGCAGGTAGTTGTAGAGATAAGGTCTCCCTGAGCCTGCTTTTCTCCAGGCTAGACCACACCAGCTATCTCAGGTGCTCCTCGTATTACTTGCTCTCTAGACCCTTTGCCATCTCCATTGCCCATTATCTGAAAGGTTAGTCAAAGACAGCTCCCATCTCAACCTCTGAAACTGCTTCTAATTAATGGAAAGAAGTAAGCTTAAGGGGAATAAAAAGAAGAACGGAGAGAGAAAATAAAAATAGAAGAAAAAGAAAATAATGAAAATAAATAAACAGAAATATTTTTGCCTGCCTTTCTCTGTTTTATTTTGAATGAGAAATATTAGCCTGAAGTTTCAATACAACTGTTCATCAAAGTAGCCTGTCTGATTTGGACAGTCTAAGATTTGTTTTGCCCCTTCTCAGTGCAACAACCCTCAATCTTGGTGCAGCCTCTGAGTGCACCAAGTAAAAAAGAATAAAAAAATAGGGAAAAGAGCTTTTAGAAAGGGAAAGAATTGGTGAGCAGCAAGAAAAGCGACACCTTCTTGAGGGATTAGCTTTATATAAGTCTGTCAAGTCAATTGTGTAAACTTTTTCAGTTGATAATTTTTATATCCAAGCCACACACTTTTTTCCTCCAAGCAGTCAGTCACCAGGTCATACACAGCAGAAGGTTCTGTCCAGTGGCAACTCTTTAATTAATCAGCTGGATGTTAGCCACGCTCAGAAACCCCATTATATACCAAATGGCTGACATGAAAAATACCTACTGGAGAGAGCTACTCCAATGGCATTGTAAGGAAAAATAGTAAAATAAATAGCTAATAAGTTGCAGTCTGTTTAAGGAACAGCTAACTTCTTTGCAGACCAGCTGCCCCTGTCAAACCCCTTTTGTTGTATACTCCTCTCTTCCATTCAGGGTGTCAGCATGTAAATAAACCCCGAATCCTCTCAACAAACAAAAAAGTTGTTTCCTTTATTAGAGATGCCCAAGGATATTTTCTACTGGCCTTCCACGTCTGCCAATAACAGCAGTTTGGGTTTTACAAAAGTTTATACACTGAATCATTCACTGCTTACTCTGCTGAATGAGAAGCTTCATTACAATTAAAAAAATGCATTTTAAGAAACAACAGTAGCTGGATGGCCTTTCTGATTATTATACTTGAACTAATATTAACCACCTTTGCTTTCTGGTTGAAGGATACATGCCACATGGCTAGATGTTGCAACACATTATATCTCCAAGTCTGGCCTCAAAGTGCAGCCCAGATTACTGTGTGGGGACCCAGATGCCTTATGCAGGACACAAGGATAATTAGGTATACTATATGGCCTTACCCTCTTCTGACAGGATCCAGAACTACAGCTGTTCTGAACTGCTGCTGTCTGAGTCCTTGTGCTGGGAAGGGGTGACACCAACCCAGCTAAAAGGAGAAGTGCTGCAAACAGGGGTGTCTCTGGGGGCTAAGGTACTTGGGAATCACCTATCCTTAGGATCTGCAACCCAAAATCCTTGCCTGGTATTAGGCCTGGATCCACAGTAACCTAGATATGATTCATAGATACAAAGTCCAGCATGGTCAAGTTTTATGTAGCAAACAAGTTTGAGATCTCATGATGTTTGGTAGAAATGTGTGGAGCTCAACTATGTCTCCTTGTCTTGGTTTGACAAGACAGGTGTCTGCCAGGGAAACTGGGGTTTCCCTTAGAATAGAGAATGCAAACCCCCCACCCCTGCCAAATTATAAATTTTCAATTAAGGGCTCTCAGGCAAAGATTTGGGAATAGGAATAACAGTTCTTTACTAGGAATATCAATAATACAAATGTGGTAGGAAACAAAACTACCCCACCAAACCAGCAAACAAACAACAACAATTTGGGAAAGCCCTGACAGAATCAGAGCTGCCACCTGGCACCCTGTTAGTCAGGGTGTTGGAAGCAGTCCAGAAGTGAGTCCTGGGATGACAGACGTGGCTCTGTTGGAGCAGGGACGATCCTGTAGCCAAAAAGGGTCTAGGAGTGATGAGGAGGAGTCCAGGGGTGATGAGGAGGGGTCCAGGGGTGAGGTGATGGTGAGATGGGGTCCGGCGATGATGAGATGGGGTCTGGCGAAGATGAGATGGGGTGCCGTCTTCCTCCCAGGAATCGGGGTGAAGCAAGTGAAATCTGCCCCCGGCCGGCTCAGTTTTCCCGGCAGCAATTGTAGACTCCCCCCATCGGGCGGGGCATCCCACAATAGGACCATGCATGCAGATGGGGCTCTGGGGGGAGCGGGTATAGTCCGGGGGTATAGTCTGTTGATGGCCCATTACCCAAAAGGCACCCGCCCCTCCCCCCCGTCCCCCTCCTTCCAAAGTTACAAGAAATAAAGAACAATTCCCCAACTGCTTTCAGCAGATGAAAATAGAATACACATTTTTGATTCCATAACCCAGGACATTATCCACCCCTTATTCTATTATCATCTGCATCATACCTAAAGCAATGAACTACTATGCAAAATGAACCCCTACACTCAGTTCTTACTTAGGATTAGGTTTTCTTGGGGTACACAACTGGTTTTTCCATCTTTCTGCATTACCCACCAAGTGTAACCAGGTCCTTGAGCAAAAACAATCCCACGGATGGGTTCGCCTTTGCCTGAGGTGGGGTTAATCCAGACAGTCTTTCCTAAAATACCTCTCATGTGCACCACAGGGACTTTATCTCCATCTACTGTGTGCAAAGGGGTAGACTGGGCAGGACCAGCTCGATTGATGGAGCCTCGGGTGTTGACCATCCAGGTGGCTTTTGCTAAGTTCACTTCCCAGTTCTTAAAGGTCCCTCTGCCAAGTGCCTTCAGAGTGGTCTTAAGTAGTCCATTGCACCGTTCCACTTTCCCGGCAGCTGGTGCATGATAAGGAATGTGATAGATCCATTCAATGCCGTGTTCTTTAGCCCAGGTGTTTATAAGGCTGTTCTTGAAATGGGTCCCGTTGTCTGACTCGATTCTCTCAGGGGTGCCGTGTCTCCACAGGACTTGTCTTTCAAGGCCCAGGATGGTGTTCCGGGCGGTGGCATGAGGCACAGGATAGGTCTCCAGCCACCCAGTGGTGGCTTCCACCATGGTCAGCACATAGCGCTTGCCTTGGCGGGTTTGGGGCAGGGTGATGTAATCAATCTGCCAGGCCTCCCCATACTTATATTTGGACCACCGTCCACCGTACCAGAGGGGCTTCACCCGCTTGGCCTGCTTGATGGCAGCACACGTCTCACAGTCATGGATAACCTGAGAGATACTGTCCATGGTTAGATCCACCCCTCGGTCTCGTGCCCACTTATAAGTGGCATCTCTGCCCTGATGACCTGAGGCATCATGGGCCCACCGAGCTAGGAACAACTCTCCCTTATGTTGCCAATCCAAGTCTATCTTAGACACTTCTATCTTCGCGGCCTGATCTACCTGCTTGTTGTTCCGGTGCTCCTCATTAGCCCGACTCTTGGGAACATGGGCGTCTACATGACGGACTTTCACAGGTAGTTTCCCTACTCTGGTGGCGATGTCCTTCCACTCATCAGCAGCCCAGATTGGTTTTCCCCTACGCTGCCAGCTGACCTTTTTCCACCTTTCCAGCCAGCCCCACAGAGCATTAGCTACCATCCACGAATCGGTGTAGAGGTAGAGCTTTGGCCACTTCTCTCTTTCAGCGATGTCCAGGGCCAATTGAACAGCTTTGAGTTCGGCAAGCTGGCTTGACCCACCTTCTCCTTCAGTGGCTTGTGCAACCTGTCTTGTGGGGCTCCATACGGCTGCTTTCCACTTCCGGTTCATCCCTACGATGCGGCAGGAACCGTCAGTGAAAAGAGCGTAGCGTGCTTCTTCTGCTGGCAGTTGGTTATATGGTGGAGCTTCTTCAGCCCGGGTTACCTGCTCTTGTTCTTCTTCCTCGGTGAGACTGAAGTTCTCAGCTTCCGGCCAGTTGGTGATCACTTCCAGAATCCCAGGGCGATTCGGGTTTCCAATACGGGCGCGCTGAGTGATGAGGGCAATCCATTTGCTCCAGGTGGCATCAGTGGCGTGATGGGTGGAGGGAACCTTTCCTTTAAACATCCACCCCAGCACTGGTAGTCGGGGTGCCAGGAGGAGTTGTGCTTCAGTGCCAATCACCTCTGAGGCGGCTTGAACTCCTTCATAGGCAGCCAAGATCTCCTTCTCCGTGGGAGTGTAATTGGCTTCAGACCCTCTGTAGCTTCGGCTCCAGAATCCCAGTGGCCGGCCTCGAGTCTCACCAGGCACCTTCTGCCAAAGGCTCCAGGACAGACCATGGCTCCCAGCTGCGGAGTAAAGCACGTTCTTTACCTCTGGTCCCGTCCTGACTGGGCCAAGGGCCACCGCATGAGCAATTTCCTGCTTGATCTGGGCAAAGGCGTGTTGCTGCTCTGGGCCCCAGTGGAAATCGTTCTTTTTGCGGGTAACCAGGTACAGAGGGCTCACAATCTGACTGTACTCAGGGATGTGCATCCTCCAGAAACCTATGGCACCTAGGAAAGCTTGTGTTTCCTTCTTGCTGGTCGGTGGAGACATCGCGGTGATCTTATTAATGACCTCTGTGGGGATCTGACGCCGTCCATCTTGCCACTTCACTCCCAGGAACTGGATCTCTCGGGCAGGTCCCTTGACTTTACTCTTCTTAATGGCAAAGCCAGCTTCCAGGAGAATCTGGATGATCTTTTCTCCTTTCTCGAAAACTTCCACTGCCGTGTTTCCCCACACAATGATGTCATCAATGTACTGTAGATGTTCCGGAGCCTCACCCTTCTCCAGTGCAGCCTGGATCAGTCCATGGCAGATGGTGGGACTGTGCTTCCACCCCTGGGGCAATCGGTTCCAGGTGTACTGAACGCCCCTCCAGGTGAAAGCAAACTGGGGCCTGCACTCTGCTGCCAAAGGAATGGAGAAGAAGGCATTGGCAATATCGATGGTCGCATACCACTTTGCTGCCTTGGACTCCAGCTCATACTGGAGCTCCAGCATGTCCGGCACGGCAGCGCTCAGTGGTGGAGTCACTTCATTCAATGCACGATAGTCCACAGTCAATCTCCATTCCCCTTCAGACTTACGCACAGGCCAAATGGGACTGTTGAAGGGTGAGTGGGTTTTGCTGACCACCCCTTGGCTCTCCAGTTTCCGAATCATCTCATGGATCGGAGTCACAGAGTCTCTGTCAGTGCGGTATTGCCGACGGTGCACTGTTGCTGTGGTGATTGGCACCTGTTGTTCTTCAACTCTCAGCAGTCCCACAGCAGAGGGGTCGTCGGAGAGACCAGGCAGGGTATTTAGTTGTCTGATGTCTTCCGTCTCTACAGCAGCTACTCCAAAAGCCCAACGATATCCTTTTGGGTCTTTGAAATGTCCATTTTTAAGATAGTCTATGCCGAGGATGCACGGGGCCTCTGGACCAGTCACAATGGGGTGTTTCTGCCACCCATTCCCAGTCAAACTCACTTCGGCCTCCAATACAGTCAGTTGCTGGGACCCCCCTGTCACTCCAGAAATAGAGATGGGTTCTGCTCCCACATACCCCGACGGCATCAGGGTACATTGGGAGCCAGTGTCAACCAAAGCCGTGTATTTCTGTGGGTCAGATGTGCCAGGCCATCGGATCCACACAGTCCAATAGATCCGATTGTCCCTCTCCTCTACCTGGCTAGAGGCAGGGCCCCTCTAGCACTGGTTATTCCCTCCCTGAGCATACATACTAGAGGTTCCAGCATCCTGACTACTGACAGCCTGGGCATAGGAGGTTGAGGATACTTTCATTTTAGTGGCACCCCTTTGGTGAGTGTTCCTCTCCTTGAGCTCACGCACCCGGGCTGCCAGGACATAGGTGGGTTTCCCATCCCACACTCCCATGTCTTCCCCATGGTCACGCAGGTAAAACCACAGGTCAGCTCTCGGGGTGTACCCTCTCTCTCTAGCTGGGGGTCGTTGGACTCTGACTCTGGGGCCTGTGACTCGCACCGGTGCCACATTGGAACTGCTCTTCCTCATCTCCTCCCTCACCTCCCTCATTTCCTCTTTGAGCTCTTTCACCACGGCAGAGATATGAGCCTGCAGCGGGCCTTTGATCATGCTCTCATAATTCCTAAGCTTAGTGGCAACAGCCCCCACTGTCACTCGGTTGTCCTCAGCATTAATGGTTGCAATGAATGTAGTATACTGAGATGGCCCCAGATTTGCCAGGTTCCATAACATCTGCGCTGTGCATCTAACCTTGTCAGGATCATTATCATGCTGTCCACTCCTCCCAAAAAGTACCTCTAGTACTGCCACTTCCCTCAGCTGTTGGATTCCCTCCTCCAGAGTTTTCCAGCGCATTCTATGGTGGTGCTCCTGCATTCTTTCTCTGTGGACAAATCTTTCTCTCACACTCGTTAAAAGCCGCTGCCAGAGGGAAAGAGGTCCAGGCTCCCTTACAAATACCTGATTTATACCTGAGTCCTGGGTCAAGGGTCCCAAATTCCTGGCCTCCCCACCATCTAGTTGGACACCTGTGCCCATAAGATCCCAAACCCGAAGTAGCCAGGCAGTGTAAGCCTCACGTCCCCGCCGTACAATATCTTTTTGCAAATTACGGAGACTTTCATATGACAGGGACTCAGTGATGATCTGAACATGTGATTCCCTTGTGTCTTGTGAGGGCCCTCCCTTCTTATCTTTACTCTCTGGGTTTGCTGTTTTCACTTTAGATTTCCTTGTTTCCACAGGGGCAACTGCTGCTGGCTGTGACTGCCCCTGTGTGTCAGCTGGAACCTGGACAGTTGTAATGTCTGCGGGTTCTGTATCAGATTCTCTTTTGTCAGGGCAGGGCGAAGGTTTCTCACCAGCTGGGGAAATGTACTCTTTCAGCATCTGGTTCATCTCATGCATTTCTTTTATCAGAGCCTTCACCCAAACCGGGTGGTTTATGCCTGAGGCTGGCTGTGGGACAGGGGTGGGCTCTTGGGCAGCATCATTATTCTTTGGGGTAGTTATCAGAGTGCTTACCCAGGCCAGTCTCCCTTTATCTCTGAATACCAAATAGAATAGGCCTATAAGCAGCACCAACCACTGTATGACGTCATTAGCATTCAGAGGGAAATTTAACCCTTGAAAAGCTGGTGGAGTAGACCCAAAAAACTGAGTGAAGGGTTGGGAGAAAATTTCCCCTGGTGCCATTTCCTCACAATATGTACCATTATTAAAGTAACCCCAGAAACACAGAGTTAGTCTATGATAGCCCTGAATCCATGTGCCTGCTTTCCAAAGGAAGTTAAAAATCCACGAATTCCTCACCTTATTAACCCACAAAATAAACTGGATGCCAGCCACAGTAGCCTTGGTTATAGGGCCCATGTTTAGATAAGGGCCAGCAAATGGCAGAAATACAGCCACAACCACGTGCCAGCCAAACCAGGGAAAGCTGGACCACATGATTTTGAGCAGTAGACTTCTATCTTGTACACAAGAACTGTTATTCCTCTGTCTCAATGCCCTTGTGCCCCACACTTGGGCGCCAAAATCTGTCTTGGTTTGACAAGACAGGTGTCTGCCAGGGAAACTGGGGTTTCCCTTAGAATAGAGAATGCAAACCCCCCACCCCTGCCAAATTATAAATTTTTCAATTAAGGGCTCTCAGGCAAAGATTTGGGAATAGGAATAACAGTTCTTTACTAGGAATATCAATAATACAAATGTGGTAGGAAACAAAACTACCCCACCAAACCAGCAAACAAACAACAACAATTTGGGAAAGCCCTGACAGAATCAGAGCTGCCACCTGGCACCCTGTTAGTCAGGGTGTTGGAAGCAGTCCAGAAGTGAGTCCTGGGATGACAGACGTGGCTCTGTTGGAGCAGGGACGATCCTGTAGCCAAAAAGGGTCTAGGAGTGATGAGGAGGAGTCCAGGGGTGATGAGGAGGGGTCCAGGGGTGAGGTGATGGTGAGATGGGGTCCGGCGATGATGAGATGGGGTCTGGCGAAGATGAGATGGGGTGCCGTCTTCCTCCCAGGAATCGGGGTGAAGCAAGTGAAGTCTGTCCCCGGCCGGCTCAGTTTTCCCGGCAGCAATTGTAGACTCCCCCCATCGGGCGGGGCATCCCACAATAGGACCATGCATGCAGATGGGGCTCTGGGGGGAGCGGGTATAGTCCGGGGGTATAGTCTGTTGATGGCCCATTACCCAAAAGGCACCCGCCCCTCCCCCCCGTCCCCCTCCTTCCAAAGTTACAAGAAATAAAGAACAATTCCCCAACTGCTTTCAGCAGATGAAAATAGAATACACATTTTTGATTCCATAACCCAGGACACTCCTCTCCGTTCACTCATACATTTTCTGTGCCACATGATTCAGTAATCTACAGCCCAAACAACTCTAGAGTCCTCAATAAACTTTCACAGGTTATACAGTTCATTGCAGAATCTGGCCCTTCATCATATCCATGGAAGAAGTTAATTCCTCACATTTTTAATAAATTACAGACAAGTAATAATTTTAGAATTAATAAAATAAATTTAGAATTTATAAATTTAGATTCTATAAATTTAGAATAAAATTTAAATCTATAACTGTAGAATTAAATAACAGGGAGATAAAATTTCCAAAAAAGGGGATAGCATTTTACCACAGGACTGTTGGGATGGAACATACTAAACACAATATTTTGATTACAGAGTCAGTAACATCTGCTGGCCTTTGCCAAACAGTCAAACAGCCTCCACAGATATGTCACCATTGCAAACATCCCATAAGATCAGAGGGGTTTGGTGACTTACACTGCAGCTTCTGCAGTCACATCTGCACTGTTTACCCATCCAAAATTTCAATTGCTGAAAAGCAGATGTAACTGGCAGTCAGTCTGGAAATGCAAAAAGAGAGTGGGAGGAAAAAGGCTTCCAGGAAGGGAATGTAACCAAACTGTAGACAGCGAAGCCTTCAACAGAGTCCAGTATCTTTCTTGGAGCCTTAATTGGGTGCAACCCAAGAGAACCTGGCCACAACACATTCTGTCCTCTACAATATGCCTTTCTGTTGTGGAGTGATTTAGAATATGTGCAGCACTGTAGTTAAAGGTAAATGTCAGTAAACAAAGATTAATTTGGACAAGAGATGGTGTGACTACTTTCCAGTCTGGCCTCAAGCACAAAACTGGTGAGTTTGCCAATTGTTGCCAATCAATATAATTTGTTTTTTCTGATCTTTGTCTTAGGCATGGGGAATGCAAACCAGGAGACCACTGGCAACCTGAAAAAAAATTGGATACAAAAGTAATATTTTTGTTCATGCCATGCCATTTTGGGTAACCATGACAGACAGTTAAGCACCACACAGCTACTCACTCTTTTTGCCTGCCCTCTACCACCGGTGGAACAAGGGAAGGAAAAAGAAAGGGTAAAACTCATTAGTCAAGAAAAAAATAGTTTCATAAACAAAGAAGCAGTGGAAGAGGAAAGGAGAACAGAAAACAAAACAAAACAACTGATACAAAGCAATTGTTCACCACCTGCCAAGCAGTAGACTGACACCCTGCCTGGTGCAAAGCAAAAGATGGCTAACCTATGTAAATCCCCCTCATTTCCCTTTTTGTTGCTGACATTGTGAGGCATGAAGCACTTCTTTGGTTAGTTTGGGTGATCTGCCCAGTTCTATCCCCTCCCAGCCTCATGTTGGCCCAGTTTACTCACTGGATGGTGGCAGAGTGAGAAACAGAGAAGACTTGGACAAGTGCAGACACTGTTCAGCAGTACTCAAAAACTAGAATGTTTGGTCAGAAATTCAAAACATGGTACCATATAACCTGCTATGAGGAAATTTGACTCTGTTCCAGCTAAAACCAGTGCACATGTAAAGGCTCTTTCAATATTGGGTGCAACAAAGGTCTCCCAAGGGCACTCTGAATCCCATCATTCTGGGAAGCAATATCCAATATCCACTGAAGAACAGCCTGCTTAAAAATCCTAGGAGGTTCTGTAGCAGGTGACACCAGGTCCCTTACAGGAAAGATATCTGCACTTCTGGAAATAAGCACCTGAAGCCATCCTTTTGCTGAGTGCTACCAACACAGACTTCATTCAGTGGTGATTTCTCCAGAAAAAATCAAGTGCTTTTTCACATATCCTGAGGTATCCAAGATACCTGTATGGAGTCACTAAATATGGCATGGTGTGTAGGAGGCCTGAGCCCATCTTCAGCTTTAGCTGGCGCTCAGGTGCCATGTGCTATTATTCCAGCTGGTGATGGGGGGGTCCGTAGCTCTGGACCCCCAAGAGGCTGAGCCACCCCGAAAAGTATCTCCTCGGAGACACTCCCTAGGGGGCCAGGCACTCTCTCAGCTGGCAGGGAGCGAACTCAGCAAGGAGGCAGAGCAGTGATTCAGCTCTTAGTGATTTCGCTCAGTGATTCCAGCTCCTGCCCCCTGCGAGCTTTGCTTCCCCGGTAGCCGGCCTGGGGTGTGAGAGAGAGAGGGTCTCATTTCGGCGGTTCCGCAGGAGCAGCTTTATTGTAGAGACATCAGCGAAGGGAGCCAAGGACAGAGGACCCTGGCTCTTAGGGCAGTTTCAGGGGTTTTATAGGGAAACCAGTGGGAGGCGGAAGGGTACAAAAGCCAATCGGTTACAACAGATCTACATAAGGTCCCGAGGATGCTTGTGGGTCTTCCAGGAAAGTCACCGTGAGCAGGGAGGCTGCTTTGCTGTTTCAGGGTCTGGCGGGGGGTTGCGCAATACTTCTTAATTCTTTAGCAAGGGCTCCCTCCAAGGCAGAGCCATCGGGGCTTCACCTACCCCCACAATGTGCAATCTCAAATACCTGCATGGGAGTCGTACTCTCTCAGAGCAAACTGATTGATTCACAGAGGTCCAAATCCTGTCCAAGTAAGTGCACCCTGTGCTACACCCCAAGCAATGGATATACTTGTATTTTCCTCCTGTGAATATCTGTCATGTTGCTCGTAATCAGCCCTGAAGAGCCTCCTGCAAAGAGCCAATGTCAAAGGGAGGATCCTTGTAGCCTGAGGAACTTTATGGGAGCTTCTTTATTCAGCACTGGAGCTCTTAACCATGTGTCTGCTGCCAGACACTCTGTGCCTATCTATGTTAAGCCAGATTTTACATCAGATTTACCTTCCAGGCAATCCTTTGTTCCAGGTGGAGATGTGTAATTCGTCCCAGCTGAATTTTCATGCTTAAAACTCAGACTTTTTCAGGCTTTCTCTATGGTGTAAACTGTAAAACAGAGGCATTTCAATAAATATGTAAGTCACTAAGGTGGGATGTCTGTTTCATCCAAAGACTCCAACCAAGGAGTGGATAAGTGAATTTTGTCTTAATGTCATTTTATAAACTGCTTGTGGTTAGGAGAATAAAGCACTTTAGCTCAGGATTACTTAGGAAATTACTCATATTGATATAATTAGTATCATTACCATGTATCAAGAGACCTTTAATATCTTTTATTCATTTTAAAAGCAGCTACTGGCCTTTCAGAAAATATATTTTTGTATTTACGTATGAAATATGTCAATGTATACTCAAAGACCTACTACAGATGGTAATATAAAAAAAGTGAAAATGTCTAACAAAGCCATTGTTACATTCTGTCAACAAATATCTTTCTTTCTGCATTATATGATCTTGTCTGCTGGTCTTTGAATTGGGATTTCAAGTATGAACAGCACCCCAAGTGGGCCACATTCATAAGGAATTATACATAAAGATAGAAATCCTCTCTTCCCACTCCCCTGCAATGGGTAGGGACCACTTTCTCAGGCCATTTTCAAAGTAAGCCTCTTCAGTTTTGAGTTGGCCTTCCTTGCGTTTTGAGTTTTGTTCCATCAAAACTGCTACAATTTCTGTGAAATGAGTCTAGAAAATTGTTGTGGTGACAAAAAGGTTGTTTCTATAAGTCTTAGTATTTTTCATTTAATATTTTCATAATGCTGGGACAGAGGTGACCTGACAGGGGTAGTATGGAAACTCTGGTGAGCATGGCCATATCTGGTGTTAATGTAAGTATTATATAAACTTTTCTCTTATTTTGGAGGCTTTTTTCAAAAAAAATTTAGATTTATTTAAGTGACTGCTTCTATCTCATTCACGAAAAACCAAAATATGCTCTGCTGTCACTGGGATCAAATCAGTGCCTGACTTACATCAAGATAGTTAACAGTCTTCTGACTCTGCTTTTCATCAAATATAATGGTGAGATATAAATTATTCAGCTCCATAATAAACCTTTCCAGTGAGTTACAATCATTTTTCCAAATCAGGAAAATATCACTGATGTGCTATAACTATTACAAAAATTGTTTAAATTTCTTTAGGGTGTATAACAATTCTTCTTCAAATCCCCCCCCCCATTTCAATCATAAGTCTTTTCCTATCATTGAGGGGATACTCATTACTTTTTGCACTAATCAGGACCATCAAATGTCATTTGTAATCCATCTGTGATATGGATATTCCTGTTCCAGTTAGGTCAGTAATATTTTTTGTCATGATGAGATATTTGAATAATATTATGCTTTATGCTCTGATGCAGCTGCATAAAATAGAGTTAAGTAGGTGTGCCGAATTCCACATCAGGAGCTGCTTTCAACCTTTAACCAGACAGAGGTTCTATGGTCTTTCTGTGTATGGATTGGATGTGTAGCTATCAGAAGCAATCTTCACACAATAATAAACAGCACCCATATTGGGCTTGCAGTGTAAAAACCCTAACTCATAGGCCAATGCCAAGATTCTCTCTCTTTTCCACCTGAAGGGGTTTTTTTGAAACTGGATTTCTGGATGAAAGGGATGCAGGAGTTATCAGTTGGCTAAACTTGTGGGAAAGGCTGTTATGTAGCTGTGCAGTGCTAGATCTATGAAATAGCTAGCTACTCAACATCCGGTCTTCATGTTTACACTATTGCTCTTTGACATCTTCAGGTGTTAATGAGTCAGGCCTTCAAAAACCTGGCAAGACATTTCCATTAAATGATGACATGGAAAAATATTTTTAAAAGATTTTTATATTTTCTTGACTTCTTTATCTTCCCCTTAAGTATGACAAAGCTGTGCATTGATAAGTCCAAGGTTCCTGAAACCAAGAACTTTTCGTGATTATTGTAGCTTCAGATGTATATTCAGCTGTAGTATAATTGAGTACATATATACTTTTACAAGCATATATGTGTAGTGCAGCCATCCTACACATTGAGTGAACATAAATGGTACATTTGAAATATGTGGAACATATTTTCATTTAACCCTTGGTTTATTCATTACACCTTTAATACCCTCCCTCTGTCTCTATCTCTCTTTGAATATCTGGCCTTTCTTCATCCCCATATTTTGTTTTCTTTTAACTTGGAGGCTTTTTCTTACTCTATTTTCTTTGTCTTCCATGCCTAACTTCCTTGCCACACTCCTGCATATAGCCAGCTTCAAAATTGCTTTTTATGGCTTTTTGCATATTGTATGCAATATCTTCTCATTTATTCTTTTTCACATCCACATCATTTAGGACTCATAGCATCTTTTACAATCATGATATCTTTTCCTAACTTGTCTTCAGAGAGAGACTGAATGACCTTCCACTTCCTGAAGAGCAGTTTGATTTTATCTCCAATATGAAACTATGAGAGAGAGTTTGACATTTTGTTGATATCAACTTGCATGTTGTTCCCCATCACAGGAGAAGAGGGACCTTTCAGACACAATCCAGACTTCAAAATATCAAAGAAAGGAATCAGAATCCTGTGAAAATAAATCAGAAGGAAATAAAGGAAGCTTGGATTGACAAGACAAAAAGGATTATTAGCTTCAAGCAGTGAAAATGAAACTTGAAAGTGGTCTAGATAAATTTACAGAAGTATCTAAAAACTTTTATTAAGCACATAGAATTTTGTTTTTATGCTAAAACAAAACAAACAAAACAAAACAAACAAAAAAAAGAAACCAGAAAAAATATATTAAAAAATGAACAGCAACCAAAAACCCACAACATAAATGCTTAAAATTTCAGTTGTTACCAGAGGATTTTGTGAGTTCTTTTTATTAAAAATGATAAGGGCTGATCACACTGATTTTTGCTCTCCTACAGAAAAAGGTTTTAGGTATGGATTACATACTTTTAAAATAGAATTAGACCAAAATAATTTTCAGTCTGCTTATGCTCCTTAGATATGTAGGAAACAAAACATTTTACTGACTCTCACTAAGATGACCCATACATTAATTCACATGTAATAAATTGACTCATCTCTCATCTAAACTCACAACGGAATTTTTGTTAGATTAGGAAAAAAAGTCTTGAATAAACCCAAGATATGTCTTCATAAATATTAGAAATATTGTAAAGGGAAATTCTTTATCTTTTATCAGCATTACAAAATAACTGCAGAGTGAGTAAATTTTGTATGATAGGGACAGGGATCATAACAGTATGAATGACTTGAATTACCTTGGGTATTTTCCCAGCTATAAAGCGATTTATTCCTTATTGCTTGAAGGTAATACTTGTGCTGAAAAATGGGACACAATGCTTAATTGAATTTTTTTTTTTTTTTTATGTACATAAAGGCTGCTTACATTTCTTAGAACTGAATGGCATAAGAGTGCTGCAGCACTGCAGTACACAGAGTGCTGTCACTTGCTGTTACTATGGGGGAAAGTATTGAAATAATTTTGCACATAATGAATGATCATGGGGATGTTCAAAAAGGCCGAGGGAAACAGAGATTTCACTGAACATTATAGATGCATAGCTGTTGTCCCATATAGGGCAAATTACATCCTCATATTACAATTTTCAAAGTAATTTCTAAGACTTTTGATTATGAATCTGTAGATGCTATGTTCAAAGGATGTGCATCTCACTGTTCTTTCTCCCTAGAAACAACCCCCTTTCTGGAGACAGCAAGTTAAGCCACTTCTGTGATGAGGAGATTTTTTTTGGTAGGAAACCCAGATTTGGACCCGATGATCCTTGTGCGTATCCCTTCCAACTCAGAATATTCTGTGATTTTGTGAAATACAAGAACATACATTTCTAACATTGCAAATATTGGATGCACCCTGCATCACGGTTACCTTCACATTTACTTCATATTTGCCTGATTTATGGTCCTATTTTTTGCTGGGCAGCTCTTCCCTCTGGAGGTCTCAGAAACTCCTATCTAGGAAGTCTATAAGGACTAACCACTTGATATTTAAAATTTAGATTTTTTGTGCAGATAGATTTGATGTCATGCTTTGTTACTGAATCCATTATGGATATGCTCTGTGTAACAAGAAGAATTAACAGATCCCCTGTCTGCAGAAACAGGGATACTTTGGATGCTTATTTTACCAAGAAAACTGTTCATTTAATTATCATGGCCACAAAAGAGAAACAGAAGATCTAGTATATTATGAGATGCATAATTCTGCTAAAAAGTGAGTAGCAGATCTTTGCTGTTTGGATAATGAAAATGGAAAAATAAATGTACATCAACATCTTTCCATATAGTATTGTCATTATGAAGGGTACAAGAGAATTTTTTTATTTATTTTGATGTTTTGATGTTTTTTCTAATACTGAACAGAATAACTAAAATTAACAAGAGTAAAACCAAGATTATCTGATTTCATAGCTACATCTTATATTCCTAAACAACTTAGAGTGCAAATTGGAATAAAAACAGAAGTATTATAAATATATTTGGCTATCAAAGGAAATGGGGATTTATATGCAGAGGTAAACTCCATTTAGTACTGCATTCTTAGCAAAGTATTTCTAAGTGTTATCCTATTTCCTACTGATAGAAAAGGAAAATATTTAATCATCTGTACTGTAGCTTTATTATCTTTTTTTTACCCTAGTAAAAATTAAAAAAGCACTTAAGTGCATAACCATAAATTTTACATTTACCCCAGATGTTTTTTAGTTTTTCTGCTGGAAAATACTGGAAGATACATAGATGGCTATAGCAATAAAATAGTAATAATAGTAATGCCTAACAAGCAATTCAATTCAATATATGCAATGAGATACTCTTAGCACATTGCATTAAAATGTTTAATCAGTAACATTACTGCTTACATGTATTTCCAAGGATGGTTGCATACAGACTGGTGAAGCTGAGCAGTCAATACACAGAGCAAACAGGAAAGAAGAGCTCTGTGAGAATTCAGTCCAGATAAGTACAACATATGCAGAAAGAATGGTCTTCGAATGTTATAGTGTTCTTGGAAAATGTGAACAGGGAAAGATTCAAATTCACCCATCAGACCACTTTTTAAAAATTTTGATCAGCCAGTTGGGCTGAATGTGACGAGAATGAAAAGGATTTTCTTTCTAATAAAGCTGTTTAATGTTTGAATGGTAGAATGCAGAAACAAATTGGTAAGCAAACTGATCAGATACTATTCTTATGTTCGTCTAGACAAAGTTATTAGATTTAAAGAAAATTTACTCAACCCTGTCTTCCTATTAAGGGTTACAATATTAATTCGAATATTTGGGAGGTGAACCTGTATATAATAATTTCAAAAGGTCTGTGACTACTCTCACATGTGATACTTAAGAGCGATCTACCTAAAGCTAGAATTTGACCAATTTAAATCATAGTAGTACCAATATTTCTACTGGGACTACACTTTCACTAAAAAAGTCAAACATGTTCAGGAATATTGCAGTAGTTTAGTAGTGTGTTCAATCACAGATAATTTAATCTGACCATAGTTTCAATTACATGGTATTCATCAGTCTTTAAATGTTAATGCTATCATCACTTATTGTGTCAAATTGTGGATTGAAGCAACTTTTTGACAGTTGCCAGAGACAAGCTAAAAAAGACGAATTCTGTAACTTTATTCTCAGCAAGGCTGGATCATGCCACCAGCATGAGCAAAGGAAATGGCAGTGCTCAGGGCATAGTAAAAGCAAGACTTTGGCCTGAAGAAACTAAAGGTAGAAAATTATCTCTACAGCCCTTGTGTCTTGCCTAATTCCTAAACATGAAGGATTAGGATAGGATAGGATAGGATAGGATAGGATAGGATAGGATAGGATAGGATAGGATAGGATAGGATAGGATAGGATAGGATAGGATACAGAGAGCTGTCCTACAGATGCTTGTACAGTGCATTTAGACACCAGAATTTTGTAGCTTCAGAAGCTGTCATTACAGGGTGAAGCATCTAAATTGATATGACACATCCATGTTTATCAAAACATCACCAGAGTACAGGATCTATCTAGCTCTTATGTTTGATTTCTTCAGCATAGGTAGCTAACTGTCTGTCATATATGCAAGCTACTTTAGGTATTCAGATGGCCAGATTTCGGTGTCTCAGGTTAGGAATAGCTCCCTAAACCCCTTCGCCTAGACTGAACAGATGTGGAATTAGTTATCTATAGCAATATTAAGTAGTCTGTAGTATCCAAGACATCTCTACATGAGGTTCATGACATTTTAAAAAGAATGTACAAAACAAAATTATGGAGAAGTAATTGGTGTCTAGCTATATATAACAACACTACATATTTATGTTGATAAAGCTGAAGCCCGTATAGATATCTGACTAAGAGGAAGCTTAGATACCTTATATCATACATAGATCAGTAACTACGTTGTAGTCACCTAAATTTAAGTGAGTTCTAAGATTAGGCATTTGCATCCTGAGACATTCTTTTAGTTGCCCCATGTACCTTTGGAGATGCACTAGAACAACATGGTTAGACTCCAAGGTGTCAATGGGTTTCCATTGTGTCTTGGGTTGCAATATGTAACCAAAAATGTTTATTCTATTTTTCATCTGTTGAAACCTGTTGGGGAAGAGTTTTCTTTACCTCTTGTACATCCCATTCCTCATAACTCCAGGGAGAGGGGGTGGGTGCCTTTTGTTAACGGGCCAGCTGTTAAAACCAGGTGGGGCAGTGTTCCTTATCTCTTCCATGACCCATCCTCCCTCCAGGGGGTTGCCTTCTGTTAATGGGCCATTAAGGCTCATCACATGACTGAAAACATTACATTATCCCATTGTGAGATGCTCAGTGGGGGGAGCCAACCACTCCTACCTAGACAAAAACTGAGACTCAGGAACACCAGGTATCCTGTTTCCACTGGATTCCCAGAGGAAGAGTGGACTCATTTCACCACCACTGGACCCTTTCTACAGGATCATCTCTACTCCACATCTACCACTCCAGGAGGGCTTACTTTGGACTGCTTCCAACACCCTGACCAACAGGGTGTCAGGTTGTATTTCTGACTCTGTCAGGGTTTCTAGGATTTTTGTTTGTTTGTTTGCTTGCTTGCTTGTTTAGTTGTTTGGTTGGTTGGTTGGTTTGGTACTACTACATTTGTATTTTTAATATTCCTAGTAAAGAATTGTTATTCCTATTCCCATATCTTTGCCTGAAAATGCCTAATTGCAAAATTATAATAATTTGGAGGGAGGGAGTTTACATTCTCCATTCCAAGGGGAGCTCCAGCTTTCCCTAGCAGATACCTGTCTTTCCAAACCAAGACACATTGTCATTAGATAATGTTTGGGTAGCCTAGGGAATCTCACATAGCAATAGTTGTCTTTTAGCAAGCAAACAAAGAATAAGATATTTCTCTGATTTTTCCACTCATAAGAAAAGCCTGGATACACTTACACTGTCTGTAGCATTTCCATAAAGTTCAAAGATGCTTGAAGATATGAATAAATTTCATGAAAGGAGACCCATCTTCTAAAAGTGTGCATTAAGTGCTGAAAACTATAGAAAGGATTTTCAATTGAGTACCCAACTTTCATTAATATCAATGGAAGTTACCACTGAGTTTGAAAATTTTAGTAGCCCTTATCTGCATCCTTAGAAATATATTAAGAAGATACTTGTGTAGAAAAAAAT
Source organism: Phylloscopus whistleri (assembly GCA_017589585.1). Classification (NCBI taxonomy): domain Eukaryota; kingdom Metazoa; phylum Chordata; class Aves; order Passeriformes; family Phylloscopidae; genus Phylloscopus; species Phylloscopus whistleri. The sequence goes on from JADMLD010001396.1 coordinate 2,255,677, forward strand.
TAGTAAATTAAACTCCTTCTCAGTTAAAACACAAAGTAAACATATTGTGTTACATGTATAAATGTCCATAGCTTAGGTTGGAATCTGATTGAAATTTTTGTAAATTTTGTAGGGTTTTTTTTAATATAGGATACAGGGGAGAATGAAGAAGACTTCATTAGATGAATTATTAGATGATCTGAATCCTTAAGAAATAAAGACCCTTCAGAAAACCCTTCTCCTACTTTCCCCCCATCCGTTCATTCTTATGAAGATGTGTTTAGTGCTCAACATTGTGTAATTGTTAAACACAACCCTGTCTGGCTGAAGCCCTGTGTCCCAACCTAAAGCTCAAGAGACATTTTCTATCTCTTGATATGAATCCATAATGGAAGCCCAGCTTCATACAGCCCTAAATGTATCATGAATGTGATGTCCTTATAAGTCAGCAGTATAACTTTTACAAAGGGCAAACATCACACTCAAATACTGGAACTCAAAAACTGGAACTGTTTGTATTTTGTTGCTTGACTATAATGTTAGATGTATACATTATTTATTAATGGAGGATGGATTTTTCTTTTGATTAAATGCAACCGTTACTTTAACAAACAGATATGAGATCCCCAAGCTCTCAGTGTGCAGGGAATTTTGTCCATGCATGCCATGCCAATGGATTGTCAGTAATGGAAAGTGACAGAGTGTGGAGGGGAAGGGGCTTCGTTGAAATACCCTTACTTTCATGGTAATCTACCCACTACAAATGCTTATCTCGAAGGACTGCACCTTGCTGTAATTGCTACACTTTGTCTGAAACTGTAAAACATTGTTCTCCTTGCCAAAGCTGTTGAGAATAAGGCCCAATGTTTTCATGTGAGAAGAAAAAACAATACATTTAAATTTAGAATTCAGTAATAGAGAAATTCAGCTTTGAATAAATAATCTAATAGTGTTGGAGTATATTGTCAAATCTTTGATATTCTCCCAATGGATGAGCTAACCGTGGGATATCCACTGTTATAACGAGATTGCCATAAGATAACAGGTATAGGAAAGCAAACAAGCAAAGGAAACCCTATGAGATCCCTGTCCACTCTATTTCATTTGATTATATAATGATATTCTAGTAACATTTTTTTTTAACTTCTGAGCTATGCACCTGAGTGATCTCTGATGACTGTCTTCCAATTGCAGCTTCACTGAGACGAGTTGCAATACCTAAGTCCTGAGTTAGCCCAGTCTAATCTTGGCACTAGAGGTGAGATTCACCTCACTTGATTTCAAACATACAAACATCAAATGTCTTGAGATTTCTCTACAGTATTTGAAGATAGATAACTCCAGAAAGTGAATAATCTGCTAAATGCTTTTTCTCTGTATTAATTAGCTCCTGGAACTGCCTATCTTTCTGCTTTATACCAGTTAAAGCTTACATGACTGGTTGGCTAAATTTTACAGAGATTAATTCAATCTCAAGTCTGTACATGAAAGCATCAAGCTCATTTCATTAATGTACTTTACAGCATAATTCCAAAAGGATTGATACAATTGATTTTTTCATAAATCTCCTACTTCCCAATGCTTATTGCTTAATCTTTTAGGTGTATTTAATATAACAAAACTCGACTCAGTTGCAATATTAAGTCACGAGCTTTTACAAAATATGAAATGTTTTGCAGCCAAGTGACTGGGTAACCAACAAACTGGTTTTGTCCAAAGCAATTAGCTGGCTCCAAAGAGATATTGTCTTTTTATATGAGCCCAAGGTGCAGCTCTTGGGCAAAATGAAAGCATTCCTATTAACTGACCACTCTGTTTATGTCTAATTCAAGCTATGAAGATTCAAAAGTGTGAAAGGCCACAACAGAGAAGATGGATGGCAACGCTGTCACTGCTAGAGCAGGAAGGTTCATTATCACCACCAAGTTGTCATCAAGAGGATATAAATAACAGAGTATCAGACATTGGTTCATTCATGGTTGAAATTCTGGATATTCCAAAGTAGAATAAATTACATCTTTGGTTATGTAAGGGTGAGAGCAGGCTCAAAACAAGATTATTTGCATATAGAAAGTTCCATGGAAACTAGCAGATAAATGATTCAACAAAGAACACATTTGTCATAAGCTGAAAGTTAAAGTTGGACTAGAGTAAAAACAGCAGTGATAATTATACAAAATTTACTATGGAACCAGGCAAATTGTTAATGGGTGGACTTCTTACAAGTAATCTAGGTCTGACAGTGGAGTTGAAAGCAGCTAAAATCAAGCAGAAGAGTTTGAGCAGATCTCAAAGTCATATGTTTTTCTTAACCATAGAGCTGCACCAAAATTCAGTAATTTGTTCTAGTCATGTTATCTCTCTTTGCAATACTAACAAGAGAGATGGAGACTTAAATCAACCCGTCAGGTGTCAAACATGCTAAAGTTCTTCCAATTCAATCTAACTAACAAATGCACACAGAAAACATTAATGTCTTTGGTAAGCACGATAAAATGCTCTGGACTTCATACATGACCCTCTGTATACTATACAGGTTGACCTGATTTTCTGATCTGTTTTGGATGTCTTCAGCTCTGTACCTGCTAAGGAATGCAAAGTCTTGGTTCTGGGAAGAGTTTGCTCCATTCCAGGTGGCTCCGAAAAAGACCCACCACAGGACACAACCATACTGGTGGTGCCTGGGAAAATGTATTTAAGAAAGGGCAAAATGTGCACACCAGTTTGGAGGGACAGGAGGGAAGGGGAAAAAATATGAGAAACATCCATCAAAACACCAAGAGAGAGAAGGACAAAGGGGAAGGTGTATTCCAAGAGCTAGAGCTCTTGGACCTTCCCATGCAGCCCATGAAGACCATGGTGAAAAGCAAGTTGTCTCTCTGCAGACTACACAGGACAATGCCAGAGCAGATATACTGCAGCCTATGGACACGTGGAAACAGGTCCTGAAGGATCTGTGGACAATAGAGATGAGTCCATGCTGAAGCAATTCTTGAAGGACTGTATAAGGCATACACACTGCAGTAAGAGAAAAGTGTGAGCAGGAAAAAAGTGGTAAAAAGAAACTGTTATGGACTCACCACAACCCCAATTCACCATCCCCCTGTGCTGCTTTGAGTCTACTGAACAAGTAACCTTGCCTCTGATTTTAGCTGCCTCTTCTTTCTTCCCTTGTTAGTAGTCAGAAAATCTTGCCCTGAGACCTGTGTTAGCTCCAGTGTTCATTGAGGTCACCTAGAAGAAATAATTTTTTAATTTATTTTATTTTTCTGAGGGAATGTAAGGGCAGGAAAGACTAGGCAAATGGACTACCTTTGGATTTCAAAAGATGGATCAGTTCAATGTGGTGTTCAATAAAATGCCAGAACTGACACAAGGGAAAGTATCTGTCCATGGGTAGTGAGGAAAGGTGTGTGAAAGAGGAATTAAGTGGTCTCAGCTCTATTTTCTAACTGCACTTCAGCTTCTATTTCACTTGTCAGCTCCAGGTATAAAGGTAGCAAGCTTTATGATTCCCCTAAGGACAACTAATGGTGTGAGAATGATAGAGTTTGGCTCTGTTTACTTGCAATAAATCTTTAGGAGTTACAGGACTACATGATTTTTATGCCAACAGCATTTGAAGCCAGCCTTCTAAGTCATTAAATCAGATGTTTTGTTTGAGGAAATAAATGGTTGAAGCCACCTTGAGGCTAGTTTGGGGGAATTCACATCCCCAGTAATCTGTGAAGAGACCCTTTTATCTGTCATACTGTTTTGTGCTACATATGACTAAATTGTGCCTAGTTTTTCAGCATATATGAGAGCTGTCTCACCTAACTTCAGATGTGTGTGTCTACCACAGCTGACCTAATTCTACTATGCACTTTCAGTCAGAGAAAAAGTAATTTTTAAGGCAGTTTCACACAATTAATCTAAACTATGCCAGGAAAGACCTTTTTCTTTTCATTGCCCACAGTGGAAACACATTGACAAGTTTAGATGTAGTTTTTCTAGACATCTATCTGCCTTTGTTCTGCAGAGAGAGGATAGAGTCTAAAGCAAGTGATGTGGCAAAATTACACAAAAGCAAATACTGTGATGCAAGTTGTGAAGATCTCTAAAGCGAAACCCCTGCAACATTATACAGATTTTGTGGGGTTTGCTCCACATTAGTTCCAGTCCCACCCCCTGCACCATGTAAACTACTGCTCTCTGGCACGTCTTGCAGGAGCAGGGCTGGTGGTGGCACAGTGTGGGGATGGGCGGAGCCCCAGTGACTCTGCCTTGGAGGGAAGGAGAATTTCGCAACCTCTCACAGACCCTGAAGTAACAAAGCTACCCCCAGCTCACAGCGACTTTCCTGGAAGACCCACAAACACCCTCGGGACCTTATGTAGATCTGTTGTAACCAGTTGGTTTTGTACCCTTCCCCCCTCCCACCTAGTTCCCTATAAAACCCCTGAAATTGCCCTAAGAGCCAGGGCACTCCGTCCTCGGCTCCCTTCGCTATGCCTTCACAATAAAGCTACTCCTGCGGAACGCTGAAACGAGGCCCTCTCTCTCTCCACCCCGAGGCCGGCTACAGGGGGAAGCAAAGCTCGCAGGGGGCAGAAGCTGAAACCACTGAGCTGAATCACTAAGAGCTGAACTACTTCCCTCCTGCTGAGCTCACTAACCACCAGCTGAGAGGAGCACCTTCGACCCCCTAGGGGGTGTCTCAGAGGAGATACTTTCTGGGTGACTCGGCTCTCCTTGGGGGTCCAGAGCTATGGACCCCCCCTCACCAGCTGGGATATTAGGACAGGACCTTGTTGTGAGATCCTGCCCTGCCTCTTCCATAGGGAGTTCCTGCAGCTCCCCACTCCAGGGAGCCATGCCCAATCCCCACAGAGCAATTACTGCCCAGAAGTGACTTCTCTGTATTGCTCAAACCACATCTTTAGGTTTGGGGTTTTTTTGGTTTTGTTTGTTTGTTTGTTTGTTTGTTTGTTTTTTGTCAATGATTAATCCAGTCTGAGTGCTGAGACCATTTGTTGATGAGAGCCTGAAAGTGGTAAGTCGAGCTGACCTAAAAGTCACGTTCAAAAGCAGCCTCTTGATCCAAAGTAAAAGGCCAATGAGGACATAGTATGTGCTTTCAAATTTATTTACATAACAGAGGCAATTAATTGATGTATATTTTATATATATGTATAACATTAAATGTGATTTGGGGACCCCACTCTGGTTTATTTTACTAGCATACACCCATTGTTTCAGTTCATGGTGTGAGGGACCATAGGTGTGACAAGGCAGACAATGAGAGATGGATTCCCAAAAAAGGAAGTTACACTGAGTTTTGCATCTGTAATCAGTGTAATTGGTACCTGATCACTTCTTTTTTTGGAGGATTTTTTTTCTTCTTGGATAATATCATAGTTACTTAGAACTCCTCTATTTGGTCCTGATGTTGTTGTCAGACGTGTAAGTGTAAAAGAACTGAAAGTGTAAGTCATTCCAGGGTCACCTCAACTATTACTAAAACATACTGGATTGCAGCAAGGCCCCAGGGAAGGTGTTAAAATGTATATAGTGACTCCATACAACTAGACTTCTGATCTCTACAGCTGTCCCTAAGTATTTGAGAACACCTTGTCAGTATAGTTATTCTCCAGAATTATTTAGAATCTTTTCCCCTTAAGCAATTGAAGTTTTGCTGGACTTCTCTGTGGCTGCTTATGATATGTTTCATTATATTCAGTAAGATTCTAACTATAGGTATTCTCATTGTAAAGAAATTTTTATTAGTGACATATGGTACCAAACAACTGACAACAAGAAGAAAACCAAGCTCAAAATACAAGTTGGATACTTGTCAAAGAAGTAAATAACAGTTTGATGTGCCATAAATTAAATGGCAATGTTTAGGTGCTTCCATATGAACTCTGAGGGTTGAACAATCACTGATGTTACAAAGTTTAACGAGGACAAGAGCCATATTCTACACCTGGGATGGGGCAACCCCGGATGTTCAGACAGACTGGGGAATGAAAGGCTGGAGAGTAGTACCACAGAAAGGGGATACTGGTCAATGGCAAGTTAAACATGAGCCAACAGTGCCCTGGCAGCCAGGAGGGCCAACTCTGCCCTGGGGAGCATCAGGCACAGCATGGTGAGCCAGGCAAGGGAGGGGACTGTCCCACTCTGCTCTGCACTGGGCAGCCCCATCTCAAGTCCTGGGGGCAGTTTTGGGTGCCACAATGTAAGAAGAACATAAAGCTGTTAGAAAGCATGAAAAGGAGGGCAATGGAAATGGTGGAGGGTCTGGAGGGGAAGCTGTATGATGGGTGGCTGAGGTCACTTGGTCTGTTCAGCCTGGAGAAAAGGAGCATGAGGGGAGATCTCGTTGCAATCTACAACTTCCTCATAAGGGGAAGTGGAGGGGCTGGTATTGGTTGCTTCTTTCTGGTGACCAGTGATGGGACCCAAAAGAATGGCCTGAGGTTGTGTCAGGGGAGGTTTATCAGGATATCAGGATATCAGGCTGGATATCAGGAAGAAGTTCTTCACCCAGAGGGTGGCTGGGCATTGTTTCCACCCCAGGGAAGTGGTCACAGCACCAGCCTAAGAGAGTTCTTAAAAAAAGCATTTGAAAATGCTCTCAGGCACATGGTATGATTTTCAGGGTTGTCCTGTGCAGGGCCAGGAGTTGGATTTTGATGGTCCCTGTGGGTCCCTTGCAATTCAGGATAGTCTATGATTCTGCCTTGGAACAACAGTAGGAGAGAGGATTTTAGTAGGACACTGAGGCAATTTCTTCTCTGTATATTTTTATTAATGCCTTCCTTATTTACTCAGAACTTAACTTTGGGTACTAAATGTTGTTCACTGTCTTTCAAAGGCATGGAATACTGATTTCTTTTATTATCTTGTACTGATTCTGGTTCACTTTGTAAAGATGAGCCATGAGTTCTTGGTGGGCCTTTAAATATACATCTATGCACCAATAACACAGCATTGATACAAAAATCTGAACTGAAGCACCAGGTGTTCTAGATCAGGTAGGATGGAATTTGGCAGTGAAACCAGTCATCTTGTGCCATCTGAACAGCCTCATTATATGATGCCTACCTTGCAATGGCCACTCAATGAGATACCTGTCTCCTTCAGGTCCTCTATCCTTTCTGTCAACATAAAAAATACCTTGCTGTGACTAAAATGCCTGTAGAACCAGAGAAACTGGATCTCATGAAGAGTATGTTTTCAAGGACTACACCCAGTGTCCAGACACAAAGAATCAGAATTGGTTCCCAATGGAGAAATTATTTCAGACAGCAGTCATCTGTCGCTTATTACAGTGTTTTCAAGAAAAGCTCTTCAGAAACAGCAACACAGAATGACCCATAAGAATCAAACCTGTTTTCACACCAGTAGAAGAGATTGAGGTCAGCCCATCACAGTAACCTGTGGAAATGACAACCTAACCATTTTCATAGAATATCTCAATAGACTTATTGTGATTATAGTTTGATAATTATAATCACAATATAGATTCTCTCCAATTGCTGTCACAGGCACAACAGTCTTGGGGAGGAAATAATTTAAATTATTTCCAATTTAAAAGAGTTGGGTGATGAGAAATGAAGACAAAATCTAAACCACATGGACTCTCCATATCTGCAACTTCCTTCAGGAATATCCAGCTTCTCCAGGGTGGGGTCCTCCACATACTGCAGTGTGAGTACTTGCTCCATCATTATCACCTCCAAGGGCAGGCAGGCTCCTCTGGGGATTCTCTGCTTTGCTACATGGAGCACCTCCTCCTCTTCCTCCTCTCGTCTGTAGGGCTGTTTCTCACACATTTTTTTCCTCATTCTTCTCTTGGTCAGTTTTTTTGCCCTTTCTTAAGCTCTTTCTCCCCCGAGGTGCCACCCCTTTGTCTGCAGGGATCAGCCGTATCCCCTGCAGCCCCCACTGCCAGCATATGAGCATCTGCGCCCAGTTCAATGGCAATAACCTTATTGTCAATTGTTCCATCAACTGAAGAGCTTAGGTTTTAGCTGAGTGCTATCATCAAACTCATGATCTTTCTGACACTGAATATTAATTTTAAAATGAGGATTTGATTGGAATAACTGAAGCTAAGTTCAGAGATTTTGGGGCAGTATTTACTGAGGACAGTAGTCTTGTTTTCTAGTATCATATTTTGTGTTATCTATAGTGGAAAGTGCATAAATAGATGAGGCATAAATTATGCAGGCTTCTTCACGTATTCATCCTGAAGTATATGCCCGTAACAGGTCTAAATTATATATGAAAAATTGTAAAATTCACTCTGAATAAGCACTTGCATGTATATGATTGAAAGGGCAGGCAAGTGCACAAACCCACCCCCCTTCCAACTGCGTATGTTGACAAGGCCAGGCAAAACCTCACCCCTCACTCAGTGCCTGTTCTCCACCATGGATACACTGCAAAAGGTCCCTCCTCACTGCAAGTATCCAGCGAGCTGCACAGATTTCCATCAGGCACTGACAGAGAGCTCCAACAGTTGGAGTTGGCTGGATAACTCATTCTATTCAAATTACTGCTTTTCCACATACAAACTGAAATGAACAGCAATATCTCTTCCTGTCTGTCCCACATAAATGCCGTTCAAGAGCTAATGAGCGCATACGGATCATCATCGCCATCTAAGCTGATACCACAAACAATTCCCTGCTATTGCAGTAATGAGAACAAAGTGATCAGCTTTTAACAGATAATGCTGCTGCCTTGAGTGTGGAAAATGATCAGATACTTCTTAGAAGTACTTCAAGTTTTACAGGACCTGTACTGAGACACTTGAAAACCGAGGTGGAGAGTTTGAGCACAAGATGGATTGAAAATAGTGGAGGTTACACTGCCCGTGGGAAGATCATTTTCAAAGGAACACATGATAAGGCTGTGGAACATAAAGTACCTGTTAACATGCATAAAATCTATTTGTTCACTCTGCAGCAACTAGTCTCAATATCTGAACAATAACTGATGTCTCAGCTGAGAGCAGGTAACATTTGCTTGTCTAAGTTACAAAAAAAACCCTATTCTTCTACGAGAGTAATAGCAGCTGGAGACATCCATTGTTAGAAATCTTCAGATCCTGATAGGGGCTGATTTGATAGAAGGTATTGTTTTGAAAACTAGGGAATTTGGAATCAAAATAAACAAGTTGCATAGCTGGTTTTTGCATGGCATGTTGCATAATGTAACACTTAGGAGACTTTGATTCATGAACAGCACCAAATAACAAACAGGTACCAATATGGAGCTAGAAAATGGAAAGTTTGAAAAGCATTGATGACAGACTATTGCACAGCCCCCATTGCTCCCAGCACCTTTCTGGAAGGGTAAATTAATTTGGGCTATTTGCTAGTGGAGTTTCCAGAGCAGCCTTAAGGCCAGTAGTGCTTGCATGAGAGAAATGAGCTGATGTCACCTGACAGGGCATCTGGAAAGTGCTGCCAGGGTCACAGCGCAGGTTGACTTCATTATACACCAAGGCAGAATATGATGAAATTATGGCCCCAGCCAGGTCTTCAGCTCTGAGATAAAAGTGACAACTCTGTGGAAAGTGACCCCATTCTTCATGTAAGTTATGACAAGTCTGTTCCAAAGAGAGGTCTAAGAAAATGCTCCACTGAAGTCATTAAAACTGTGATAATTTGTCTGAAAACTTTCCCAAGGATTCATAATCACCTCAGCTTGTTCTTGCTGCTTCATTTTGTCTTTTTCTCATTCTGTTCCTTCTTCTTTTCAGATCCACTGGTGCATTATGGAGCTAATGACCAATCTGGGTGATATCACAGAAATTTTAGCAGAAGACAGAATTCCACATGATCCTGAGGAAGGAACAGCAACTTTAAGGCAGTCTAAACCTGGCAACGAGATAAAATAAGATTTGTTTTCACTGTGTTCTCTCTCAGGAATAAATATGTTTTGATATACTCAAAGATGATTTAGATATTTGACATTAACTGACTTGGTTTTGTGCTACCCAGAGTATATTCCTCTTGCTGAAAATATCCCTGGAAGTGATTTTTAAATGTATATGTCACATTGGATTGCATGGTGCTGTTTGGAGGTGAACCTCCTATCCTGTGACCTCTCATCACTTCCCGTGCAGTGCGGGTCACAAAAGTCTAATAGCAAAAATATATACTTCTCTTCACAGCATAAGGGGAAGCAGGTCAAAAGGGGGGAGGGGAAAAAGGATGTAAGTAACTCAAATTGCTCTATGGATTTAGGCACTGATTGTCCAAAGCTGTAACCTGGTTGTTCGGTGACTGCTTCTCAGTTATTTTATACCAGTGCATAAACTCCTTGGGGAGAACTGATATGACATTGTCAGATTTACTTTGTCTTTTATCAAGTTCCTCTCCAATTTCAGCAAGTGGGTTGAGGAGCAAAGACAAGGAAAAGCCACTAAATGTAGAACAACCTGAATTTCTCACCATGCCTCCATGTACAAGGGGTAGGGTGTTCCCTGATGCCAAACATGCATTTTAGTGCTGTAAAAGACAGCTAACATTCCTGTCTTTTGAGAACAACACTTGTAAGAGCTGTGTTGGATCAGAAGAAATTGCACTTACCTTGTAGCTTTAGGCCATTGGTTTAAGTCCAAGTTGACATTTGCAGCTCACTGCGTCCCTGGTGGACAGGCATCCACCGCACAACAATCACTGTACATAATCTTGTAAACATGGCAGTCAGTGAATTAGAGGGGACTAAGACTGATGCTGACACAGAATAAATTACCCAGAACAGTAGGGAAGGGTCTGAGAATGTGATGAGTCAGAGGAGAGACAGAGGAACAGAAACATGAAAACTCTTAACTGATCACCAGGTATTACTTTTGCCCTACATTAACCTTTTTCTTCTACCTCTTTAGTCACCAAAGAAAATTAAGAGAGGAACTGCTGCTATTTCATGGGTTTTAAGGAAGGTCACTTCAAAAAAGAAAAAAACTCAGGAAATATTTAGAGAATGTAATATCATCAATGAGAAATTTTTCATGCCCCTGTTACATTGGAAGAAGACTTTTGTTATGGAAAATTTCAATCTTTTTGTTTACACAATGAAGTAAAAGAGACCAGCACAGTGTGAAATAGATCCTTTGCTACAAAAATAAAACATGAACAAACATATTCATTCTTATAAGCGAAAACACAAGGAATCTATGGCAGAACTGCTATACAGACATCCATTTATAGACATCCATTTACAGGTACAGACTCACCTATATGTGGTATTGTTTTGCTTTTGAAAACTGGACCACATTCAAATACTGAAGAATCTCCAAACAACACCACAGAGTAAAGAATCTATGATTCCGAGTTTAACTCATACATGTAAACCTTGGGCTACTGTCAGTAGTCTGTCCATGTTAATAAGCAGAACAAATATAAGTTCAGTGAGACCTAAGGATTTAAGATGTGCTGCAGTAGTTTTCCAGCACATTACAAATTCAAATACTTTTATTCTAAATTTTCATGTAGAATCATAGAATATCCTGCATTGGAAGGGACACACAGGATCAACAAAGCCCAACTTCTGGCCCTGCATAGGATACCCCTATGAGAGTCAGACCATGTCCCTGAGAGCATTGTCCAAATACTTTTTGAACTTTTCCAGGTTGGTGCTGTGACCGCTTCCCTGGGGAGCCTGTTCCAGTGTCCACACTCTGGTGAAGAACCTTTCTCTAATCTCCAAACTAACCTAAACCTCCCCTGACACAATTCGGGCCATTCCCTCAGGTTCCATCGCTGGTCACCAGAAAAAACAATCAGTGCCTGCCCTTCTGCTTCCCCTTGTGAGAAAGTTGCAACTACAATGTGTCCCCTCAGTCTCCTCTCATTTAGGCTGAGCAGACCAAGTAACCTCAGCCACTCCTCATGTGGCTTCCCCTCAAGGCCCTTCATTATCTCTGTAGATTTCCTTTTCACACTCTGTAATAGCTTTATATCCTTTTCATATTATGGTGTCCAAAACTGCACACAGTGACAGATTTTTCAGATAAGGGTTCTTACATTTAATCTTATTATCATCCCTTACTTTGTTGAAGATTCTTGTGTGAGTAAGAATATTTGGTCTTCAGAGAATTTTGTGGAAATGAGTCCTTAAAGTGTTTTGGACGTTGGATCTGTCCATTTATTTGAAAAGAAAAAAAAAAGAAAAAGAAAAAGAAAAGAAAAGAAGAAAAAAAGAAAAGAAAAAAGAAAAAAGAAAGGGAAAAAAAAAAAAAAGAGACTCAGGAAGACCTGGTAGAGTCCTCCATAGGGAGACTATTTATGCAAGGAATTAGTTATAGTGTATATCCTTCACAGACAGGGCAGTAGGAAACATAGAGGAAAGATTTATAGGAAGAGGATATGTCATCTATTAAGAGATAAAAAAACATCAGAAGTTAAAAAAAGACCTAAATAAACCATACTATCTATACCATAGTTTAGCTTAGACACAAAAATGTACAGCTAATACTTACACTTGAAGAAGATGTTGAAGAAGAAGTTAGATTAGCCAGAAAACCTCAGAATTTTGAAACCAGAAAATGGCAAGTTCTAAGCATGAAAGTATTTATAGTGGCCAAAAAAAACCTTTTACAGTAACGAAGAGAGGGGGAAAGTCTATCTTTAAATTTCTGTCAGAGACAGACTTAGATATCTAGACTATAACAACCTGAAATTGAGGCAGTTTTGATTTATGAGATACGGGGGGGGGGGGGCGGGGGGGGGGGGGGGTAACAGTTATGCATACTTTTGAAATCCATTATTTCATAGTCTTCTTCACAGTATGTTCAAATAGTGTTAGACCTTCCTTGATCTCAAGAATGCCTCTTAGTCTCCTGATAACAAGGGAATCAATTAAGAAGAATAGAAAAGGAAGGGTCCCCGATGGGTTTTATCATTCCCTTCTTAGGTCGCACTCAGATTTATGCAAGGGAAGAATTGACCTGAAAGAAAGAGGAGCAAATTATCTCAATTTTTCCTCCACAAAATTCTTTAGGTGGTAAATTTATAACCAATAAACTCAAATGACGCAGGATGGGTTTCTACTGACATCCTGAAAACCTCACACTGAATTAAATGAACAGTTGCTTGCACTCACCAAAGGATTATCTCATTTACATTTTCAAAAGGGATTATAGTGCCTTTAAAGGACAAGCATCTTTCGGCTAATTAATTTTCTCAGACTAACTTGAAATATATGGTGAGCACTTGATTAAATATTAATATGGGGTATGGGGTCACACTTTTTGCAGTTTTCTAAATCTGTTATTTTATTGTCTGTGGTTTAAAAATGTAAGTATGTGCATGAATGGGGTTTTTTTTGTGTGTGTGTATATTTATGTGTTGTGGGAGAAGGGAGAAAATTAAGAGGATTAATGGACATTTGCAATATCTGGCTCCTTTCGGGGAATATAGGAAAGTTTGCCATAAATGAACAGAACACTACACATTGAATTTCCACTGGTAGGGTGATATGGTGTTCTAAATCCAGGAATTTCTCAACATTATGCATAGATATATGCATTGATATGAGATATTTAGTCTAAGCTTTTCATATAAGCATTCAAAAAACATCAGGCTGAAGAATGTGGAACCTAAGATCAAGGAAAAGCCCCACACTACCCCCTAGTGATCAAAGTTTGGTGACCTCCAAATAACAGAAAACACAATAAGTGGACTTTAGATCACAAGAACAAAAAAATGCCCAGGAGCGATGCAAGTCACTGCTGGTGTTCTTTACTTAGGATCCTTTTCATGATAGAAGAATAAAGCAATGGCTGTCGAAAGGCTGCAACTTCCAATTCCTTGGACTGAAGCCTCAGTCTTAGTAACCAAACAAATATAAAAATGTATATATTCAGAAGGAGGAAAAAACAAAACCTCAGGGGAGATATTTCAAGCGTTGTTAGGATTTGTAAAAATAAAATAAAATAGAAGATTTTATTGCAACTGTATAGCTGCCAAAATATGTTCTTTTTCAGTTTTGTGAGCTATTTGCATTTTTCAGGTATACTGTTTAGCAGATATCATACATACACTATTTCTTAGCTTTACATGATCTTGAAATTATACAAACCAAAAGCTAGGCCTGTATGTGTATGTATGGTAAACTCATTAAGCACTAATTTATGCATCAGAGAACAGAATCTGAATCGTAAAAGAAAAAGGAATCACCAACAATTTCAGTACAATTTTGTAGAGATTGTACCATGTTTCATTAAAGTAATTAAGGAAGTATAAGAACAGGCAGGGCATATTCAAATTAAACCAGTGGAGCAACTCATGTGTTGTGAAGCAACTAAATCAGGATTTTTTTATCTAACACAGATAACCCAAGATAAAACTGAAAATGGTTCCGTGTTCATTTTGTCCTGACATTGTCCTCTATGACTGATAATCCAGTCAGTTCTTTGGGATTCTCTAACAAGTGAGAAACCACAAACTTATTTGCAGAAGCTCTCTGAGAGGTACTGCTTTTGCTAACATGGATTTTATGCCCTATCCACAGGTAAGTAATCTGCATTGGGTTCTTTCTATTTCACAGTACCTAAATCACAAACCTCTAGAAAATGAAGGGCTTTAAATTCCATTTGTAGAAGAGTTAATTTATATCCTTCCCAGATCTCAATATGTTTAATTATTGCTGATCCTTCACATTCTCAATTTTACATTATGTTTATTAGCACAGTATCTCAGAACCTTCCAAATTAATGTATGAAGGGAATGCATCCCATCTTTAAAGGCATATTCCTCTCTCTTTCCAAGAGGACACACCTTAAGATCATCTTCTTCATTATTTGTTTTCCTTTAACAAGTTCTGCTGAGTGTGCATCCTCTTTTGTTGCAGTTGTAGGGAAGCTCCATCCTTACAGATGCCACCTTCATAATAAGTAGGAAACAGAGATATCAAAAGACCTGACAGCTCTTGGATTAAAATCATCAGGGCCACAGGACACTCTAAATCTGATATTCCATTTCATGATAGGTCACCAGTGTAAGACGGGCCATGCAGGAAACCATTAACATTGTGGTGAAAGATATACAGAAGAAAACAGAAAGAAATAGAGGAAAGAAATACAGAAGAAAAGAAAAGCTTCTAATAGAAGCGGGAGGGAAAGAAACAAAATCAAGCATCAAGGATTTCTTAGAGTAGATGCACTTTTCATTGAGACAGGCCAATATTATATTAACAGTAGAGCAAGAGCTGACAAGCTGTAAAATCAAGGTAATAAGAAAGATTGGAGGCATGAGAAAGAAAATCCACAACATCCAAAAAAACCCTAAAAATCTTTGAAGAAAAGAAACATCCATTATAACCTCCACAATCTAAAGGTCTTTCCAGAGGCACATACTTACAAATATTATACGCTATCTTTAAAATTTGATAATTATTATGAATTCATATGAAATGAAAATGAGAAAATTCATGCTGATCCTGGACTTGTATTGCAAAGGTGAATATTTCATCCCATTTCTAGTAATGTTATTGGGGTAAAAAAAGAGAATAAAAGACTGATACTTGGCCCTAAGGCCAAGTGGCACAGACTGGATCATATCCAAAAAGCTTAGGGCATACTCTCTGGAGAAGATGTATTGGAGAAAATTAGCTGAAGCAGTCCTCAAAGAACTGGGAAATAAGTAGAAAATTAATTATGTAGGTACTCAGGATTGTGGTGCTTGACTCCTCTGGCTTTTATTTGTCTGTGTATACATGTCTAGAACTCTACATTAAGCTAGAAAGGATGGCAGTAACTTTGCACAAAAGAAAGCAATTTAAAATGGGGAGGAACTTTTTTCAAGCCACTTACCACATGTTTGTACAGACAATTTAAGATGGAGACTGTCGGGCTTCATGTATTTAAGTTTTGCCATAAACACAAGTAGTTGAGAGCTTACTACTGCTGAGGCTGATCTCAGTTATTATATTCTTTTTCAATCCCTCATGAAACTCTGACACAGCGTCATAAAGTCTAGGGAAGTCATACTTGTCATGCTCACAGGTACAGCTCTAAGAATAAACAAGTAGTATACAGGTTTTAATTATTAATCCCTTTCCTTCTCACCTCCCTTGAGATTGATTTGTATCTGTTCCCATCTCCTTATATCTATATTTATTTTGTTTCTTACACACATGTTTAAATTTAATCTGATTGTGTCCTTAGGCCTGTTGTTGATAATTAAACCCACGTATTTTATTCCCTACAGCATGCATTGCAAACCCTGTCTCTAAAAATGAGTCTGAAGCTTCCCCTTGATCTCAGTAAAATTACAGTTTTGGTTTCCCTTCTGATTAATTTTGTACTGGGTGTAATTTTAGATTTTTCAGCCAGGATAAATAGACCCTCCTCTTTAAATCTAAAGTATATTTTCTGATTGATGTCAAATACATATTTGACCTGTAGTTCAAACCTGCTAGCAACGATGGAAAGAATAATGCCAATTGTGTCTGGAGCTGGAATTTTATTTTTTTTTTATTTTTTTTTATTTTTTTCCCAGTGCTAAACTTCTAGTCATATGCCTGCAATGTATCTTACTGGACCAACTACAGGTTTAAGTTTTTCATAAAAAGTGAGAGACAGATGCAGGGAATTGACCAGCAAATTTGGGTATCTAGTCAAATACAGTATATCAGAGAAAACATTTCCCTTCCATTACAATTTCATGCACTGTCCTAAGCTTTGCAATTTTCAGGCTCAGGGGTCTTCTTGATGACAATACAAAACCAGACTGTAAACTCAATTTGCCCACTTAAATAGACACGTTGAAGACACAAGAACTGTTCAAAGGAGCAATGCTTCCAAAACACCTAGAAATTGATGGTATTGAGCGTTCACATTTAAAACCAGTTATTATTTCAGTTTTCCCTAGCTAATGCCATATTAACCCATCACGACAGAAAAAAAATGGAATTTTAAATCGTAATCTTTGGATCTGAACATATCTCTACATGGCAGATGGATGTCCAGGGAAAGACCTTTCTGGACAAGCACAGAATTTATTTGAAATAAGTACACCACTGAACATGACAGTGTGGCAGACTTCAGAAAATGCATATGTAGCCAGAAACATGTATTATTTTACCAGCTGTATCAAATGAAAGACAAATCCTCTTTCTATATATCTTTCTTTTCTTGTATCATTAGATCTTCACAGGAAAACTACAACAGTAGTGTTTATAAAAGCACTGGGTCAGTGAACAACATTCCAGGTTTACAATATGTAAAGTTAAACAGCTTCACTCAGTTTCATCACTGAAGAAAAATATTTTTATTGACTCATTTTTCTTTCCCTTCCCATTGTTATGTTTTCTGACAAGCTGTGCAAACGCATATGTCACATCCATGGAGTCTAGACCCTTACCTTGCCAGTTTTTGATCCTGTGAATAGAACCTGAGAGATTCTTTAAGTTGCCCTCTTCTGCCTTTTCCTTCATCTCCTTATTCAATAGAATCTGAAAAAATGTCCATGAGAATCTTTAAGAAATGTATTTATAATAGGCCAGTGCAGAAGACAGTGTAAATGAGGGTACAATGGCTTCATGGAAATCTTAGCAGAGTTTAACCATACACCTTGGCTGTAGACATCTGTATGTTTTAACATGAATGACTGCTAAATGACAACCTGAGGACACACTGTGACATTGCTGTGTGCTGCCTTTGACAACACCAGCTGTACGTGTTGCTTGTAAGAGCTTGCTGCTACTATGAAGATACGTCAGAATCTTAACACTCTCAGTGAACTTCCATGTACCATCTAGAAAGCCCAGTATTGTGCAGGTGGAAGATTAAGTTTGCTTGCTTGAGAAAAATCTTTGAAAGGTGAGAACAAAAGTGATGCTGTTGAACATCACCAGGGAGGAGATGTCCACTTTGTGCTCAGTGTGAAGGGCTCATCTGGAGATGCATCTGACACTGTTCCCAGTGTCAGAAAGGATGTAAGATGGCTACTAGCACATCTGTTACTGTTATTAAACAGTTACTCTGAGTACCTGCACCTTTCTTATGTCACAGATCCCAAAAAAAACCCAAGGTAACAAGCATTTCCTTGTTGTAAATCAGTATTGAAGAATTAAAAGCAAGTCAGTCTAATGCTGCCAAAAGCACTATTCAGAAACACATAGACGTTTCTTCCCAGTAATGTCCCTTGAATATGAGTGCCCCTGAAGTCTTCATGTTATTGCCAATATTTGCTCCCTTTTGTGATTTTTTTTCATGTAACTGTTCCAAATATTATTGTACACTGGACACCTGTGGACTGATAATAGTGGCTGAGTTGCCACTAGTGAGAGACAATGCTCCACAGAGTCATGGCTCTAGTGCTGAATACCAGAAATTCTGAACTTTCTTTGTATTCAGTCCATGGGTGTTAAAATTCAGCACAATAACACTGGAGCAAAAGATGTTACACTGACTTTCATTGATGTGCAAAATACTTAGGATCTTTTATTTCTAAATGAAAAAGGACTCAATTTCAACAAGTTTAAAACAGAGTAAAACACAAGTAACAAAGATCTTACTGTTTTCTCATCACTTTACGAGCAGCAGCAAATTCTACAGTTCCTCATGCATTAAGTTTATATTTGCAAGGCTGTAGTGGAACTCTGACAATAAAGTTCCTGCAAATATTTTAGAGGTCTGGATACATGAAAATCCAGGAGTTCAAATTCGGGAAAGACTGGTGACTAAGCAGTCTTCAGCCTTTTCATCTAAGAAATTTATGCATCTACTCAGCATGCATTGTCCTGTTCATGATTTTGAATGCCTGTGTCACAGAACTCTTTTGAAAAGATTCCAGCCATTTCAATTCCACACTTGATTTTAGGATCATCTCAAAGATCATGAATGCACAAGTTTATGCCACCTCCTCAACAAGCACCATGGATTGTTTTGAAGGAGAATCATGAATGTGGACAGAGAGCTTCCCTGTTTGTCCTGTCTGGAGAGAAGCAGCAGAGCTTTCCAATGAAGTTAAATTACCAGAAAGGTTTCAGAAGGTAAGCCAGGGGTTAACCTCCTTCCCAGCACTGAGCTGCAACACAAAAACTGTAATTTACAGATTAAAAGCAATGCCAGATAATGCATCATTACAGATGATACATTGAGGCTGCTACGATTGTATATCCTGAACTTAAAGGAATTGGAAAGGGAAACATTCTGAAATAAATTTCTGACTGATGCCTTCCCCCTTCTCCCTGTGAATGCTGTATTGTAGCTAACATGGTGTGTGCCAGAGGAACAATGCTGACTGTGGCCAGCACTGGCTTGGGAAGGCTGCAGCCCTCATACTCAGGGGAGTGGTGGCAGCACAATGATTAGTGTTTAGGGCAGAGCTGCTCCTGAAAAGAAACCCTAGGGACAGCCAGGTTTGAGGAGAAGTTTTAATACCATTGTGCCTGGTATTGTTTCCAAGTTTCCAATGAAGACAAACGTCAGGAAAGTCAAAATTAGAGAGCAGCTCCAGGTCTTGACATGGAGAGGTTATGGGCTGAAGCATTGTGTTTCCACCTGCACAGGGACATATTATTGATATGTGGTTGTCTCAAGAGACACACTTCTGAATTTTAGTAACCATGTATATGTCAGACCTGGGGAGGGAGAAAAAAGCCAGGTTTAGGTAACTCAGCAATAGGGTTTTAGGTCATGTCCTTGCCTGTGTTGCTTTAACTAATTTCAGTGAACCAAACCTTGAGTTATGCCTTATTTACCCAAATACTACTGAATTGAATTTGGAAAGTATGAGCTGTATATGAGCATAATTTCATAGAGGTTCTCAGATGTTTGACCTGTTCGTCAAAAATGTTCTGAATGTTGTCTGCAGTTCTCTTTTGTTTCTCTTCTTGTGAAGTGTTTGGAATTAAGATTTTGTATGAGATACGCTGTGAGTTTAGGCATTACACTAGAAAGCATTCATTGTAAACCAATATTTAAAGCTAAATTTTGCTCTGATTTCTGCCACATGAAGCAACAATGTCTCCATGGCAATTGTATGAACTAAAAAATATCAGCATCTATTCCTTCCAAAAAAGAAAAAACACTTAGTATAATCTGCATGTGAACAATTTATGAACACGATGCATCCATGGGTATCCCCTTAGTCTAGTGTTTCAGTATTTGCAAATTGTATGAAAATAACATTGTACTACTGTTCTATTTGAAAGAGTAATATGACAGATAATAAGTATCTCTAATAATTCATTGCTTTTACTCTCAAAATTTGCAGAAAGACATGGTGTGCTCATGTGTCTTGATATTTTGGTTTTTGTACAGAAATGAAAAATACTGAGAATATGGTGCTAACTGCAAGTGTATGACCTGTTGTAAGATTTATTAACTAAACCCAAAGCTATTTCTTGTTTCTGATCACAGCTATATATACCAGACATTGAAAAAATATGCAGAAAGTACAGAGAACAGTACAAGCTAATCACCAACTTTGGCTGTAAGAATATTTTGCTCTGGAATGTAGGTGATTATGATTCAGCATAAAAGGCAGCTGCAAGCCATTCAATACTGTCTTTCATTGGAAGGGATAAGAAATTATCATCCAGCCTTCTAAATTACACACCTTCTTTCTAACTTTGTCAAGATGCATTTCTGCATTCTCTTTCAATTCTTGTTAAAAAGAAAAAAAGAAATTTAATGATACTATTCTCATTATACAGCTATCAGTTACATAAAATATCTTTGTTTAGAGGCCTAATAAAATTGGTCATATAAAGAGGAAATGAGATTTTGAATGTAAAACGAAGCTGACAGTGCTCTTCTATTACTATGGTCTTATTAGGAAAAATTCTCTGACATCTGTTTATCCCCTGCAGCCAACCTTGTATTCAGAACACAGTAATTGATTCACAGCATCCACTGGGGATCTAACTGGCTCACTTTTCCACACCGCACTACACAGGTATCTCTGCAGCTAATTCTGAATGTACATCTACATCGTTATCTCCTGGTGAACTGTGACCCGAAACACTTTGGAGGCCCAGATGAAAGTGCTTCCTCACCCCTCCAGTGCTGAGGGTGCAGGCGTTTCTGCAGCGTGGCAATTCACCCAGGACACCCAATCACAACCAGCCCCTTTGAAGCCCCGCTCAGCTGGGAGACCATGAATGATTCATGGCTTCTCTACACACACTAAAGGGGGAAGAGCAAAGCTAGTGTGTATTATTCAGGACTGCATCCTCAATAAGCCTCCGTGTTCAGCAAATTGCTACAACGTTTTTCTGCTTAGTCCTCACCTGTACACCACATCTCTTTTTGTGCATAACCTTCTCATTTTAACAAAGATAGGCTGATTATCTAGGAGGCCATGTTAATTAACACCAGTACAAATAAAGAAGTACAATGTCAGTGCACAAAACCAATGTTCAAAGTATTATAAGGAAATTATAGTAGACCAGACAATACTGATTTTATAATGGTTGAACTACCATTTTTTTGTTTACTCACTTCCATTTCCACATCACAGGTTCATTTGGAAGCCAGTTTAGTTGTGGGTTTCAGATTCCATACATACCTTGTTTGTTTGATGAAAGATTATTAACTCCTCTTCAATATTGTAACAATCAAATATCACGGAAGCTGATATTTGCAATTAATAGCTGCAAAAGAACCTCTGAATTTCCAAGTATCCAGGTAGTAGAGCCAGACACCAGTCCTCAAACTGTGTCTGGTAAAAGGCTCTTTTCTTATATTCCTACTCTCAGAAAGATCTCCAGACCAAAAGATAATTATGGCTCAAATAATAAATTCTCTCTTTTCATTCAAATACCTCATTATACACCTGTGCTGATAGGATCACAAGGCAGCAAACACCTACTAGTCCTTTCATACCATTCACCCTGCTGAGGGTGAATAGACCCCGCTGAGGTCATAAGTTCATAGCCCTGTTCCTTAAAGGTAAAATTCAGAAAGGGGCAAAGACAAAAGGTGAGTTCGTTCCCATTGTCCTCTTCCTTGCTGGCATACAGAGGAGGTAGCACAGCTAAACCTCACTCACGAAAGAACAACACAAGTGCTAAGAAAGTAGAGAATTTAATAAACTGGTTTTATAACTGCAATTGTAACATTCCAACTTCTCAAGATTCATGTCTTCAGAGACCACATATTCTCATCATCAATTTCTCTTATTTTCAAGGGCAATAATTATTAGATTAATGAGTTAAGCAAACACAAATCTACAGGACAAAACCCAGGGGATCTGGGGGTGCAGGTTGAGAGTGGCTGAGCATCAGCCAGCATATGCTCAGGTGGCCAACAAGGCCAATGGCATCCTGGCCTGTATCAGCAATAGTGTGGCCAGCAGGACCAGGGTAGGGATTGTCCCCATATACTTGGCACTAGTGAGGCCACATCTGAGTCCTATGTCCAGTTCTGGGCCCCTCAGTTCAGGAAGGACTTTGAGGTACTGGAGTGAGTCCAGAGAAGCACAGTGAAGCTGATGAACAGTCTGGAGCACAAATCTTATGAAGCTGAGGAAGCTGGGGTTGCTTAGCCTCGAGAAAAAGAGGCTCAAGGGGCGACCTTATCTCTCTCTACAACTACCTGAAAGGAGGGTGTAGCCAGGTGAGGGGCAGTCTCTTCTTCCAGGTAACCAGTGACAGGACAAGAGGACAGCTGTGCCTAGGAGGTTTAGGTTGAACATTAGGAAGAATTTCTTCATAGAAAGGGTGATTGGGCATTGGAATGGACTGCCCAGGGAGGTGGTGGAGTCATTGATACTGTCATTAAACACTGGAGGTGTTTAAGGAAAGACGGAACATGGTGCATAATGCCATGGTGTAGTTCATGTGGGGGTGCTCAGTCATAGCCTGGAAGCCAACGATCTCAGAGGTGTTCGACAATCTAACTGATTATGTGATTCTATGACTTCAGAAAGCTTTATTATAAGGCTTATGATGCACCTGATTTGAGGTCCTTGAAACAGGATCCACCACAAAGAAAACAGCCTGATAGGACTGAACTTCCTACTAGAGAGGTTGCTACAGTTACATTTCTTTTAATCATGAGAGAAAGAGCTGTTTATAGCCCCTTGGGAACAGCAAATTTCAGGGAAACTGCCTTACCTGTGAAATCCAGTCTTGCTATGTTATGGAGACGGGCTCCTTGCTTTTACTCCTGGGTTGGTGAACCCTGTACCTTATACTGTAGTCCAATTCAGTAGAAGCCAAGAGCTCTTGGAAGCAGGAATATTGGATGGAATGCAAAGTTCTCATTTACAGCCTGAAGAATTAGCCACTGAAATGAAGCACTCCACCTCTGCCTTTTGAAAGGAATCTCTTTAATCCATCTGGATGAACAAAAAACCCCACTTAAGACAAGATTTTGCAGCGAGTCAAGAAGTACTTCCTTTGCTTTTACAAACAGAAAATGGGAAGGTTGCCAGAAAGACGCTAATCTTTAGCACTTTTTACCAAATAATCATCCCTAATGCAACATGTAGGGCTTTAGCATGACTTTTCTGAGGTCCTTAACTCTACTTGTCCAGGATACGGAGAGGGTAGTTATTTATGGTTCCTGTGTATTCCACATGCAGACAAGATACTCACAATTTGCAATCCTGTATATTAATGAATTTTTTTCAATAATGTTGTACAGAAAATATTGACTCTTTGATTACATTTAAGTGTTTCCAACTAACACTATTAAATTCATCTATTCAAAAACAGTTAAAATGAGAGATAAACAGTAAAATAAAAGAGAGCTTTTTATAGTAATCCTTTGAAGTTTTTAAACAATTAGTAAAACAAGAGGAATTACTAAAGGACAATGACTAAATAGAGGAATATGTTATACCAAAACAAGGAATATCCAAGGCACACTGCAATTCAGTAGGAACTGTACATATATAATTGTACACAACTGTACATATGTAATTGTATATTATATATGTATGGATATAAATATATAATTGTATATATAATTACATAATTGTATTGTATAATATATATATATTATACATATATAAATGTATAATTATATACATACATGCAAACATATATATGGAATGGTTATACATGCAAGAGGCTCTTTATAGCCAAAGCTAAAAGTACCAAAGAAAAGGCAGCAACAGTCATCTAGGAGTCATTGGTTGGATGTCCTAAGTGTAGGGAGATACAACTTTGGTCCTTGCAAATGCCTCCCTGGATGCAAAATACCTCTGATCCAAAACAAAAAGGCAAATGTTTGTTGATTAGGGCACCCTAATTCCAAAACATTCATGGAAAAATATTCCCTAAATCCCCTTGATATTAATGGCTGTCTAGAAGAGATTCGTGATTAAATCAGTTTTTCAGTCCCAACGTTGTAATATAAAAGTCACCTCCATGTTCAAACTTGGCTCTTCTGTTAGACACAGGCTTAGGTTCAAGACAAGTTCTCACAGTCTATCAATGGACATTGCAAGAGGTTCCTATGCATTATTTAGAAAAATTGTGCCTAATTTAGGCATTTGAATTGTATCTAAGGGCTAGTCTACCAAAGACTAGGAAATGCAGCATGCATGAAGGGTCACATCCCAATTTTTGTATATAGTTTTAAGACTCAAAAGACTTGTGTCTCTGTCAAATCAGAGAGATATCCAAGCAGTAGCTAGGAGCTGAGCTGGGATTTAAATTGACTGATCAAATGGATTGACCAAATGTTAGCTCCTGAGATAGATATCCTAATGCAAATTGCAACTAATTCCTTGAACATTGTATTATTAAAACTGTTTTTATGTTTTTCAACTAAATTCACAGGTAATTACAGTGTATCCAGTTAGCTAAACAGTAATATTAAGAATATCTTCAGTTTAGATTTCTATAATGTCTAGGCCCTAAATAAATAATTAATTTTACTCTATAATTTTACTTCATGGTGGGTCTATAACTTTAATGGAACAAATTGCTAAACTTGAAGTTTAAAGAAGTGAATTAGGTACAGCTGTAGATCAGTTTAATAATACCCATAAGACAAAATTTTCCTAAAAACACAAACTGTTTTATGAATTATATAATTGCTTCATTAATCAAGCAATTCAGAATTTAAAACAGAAAAATCTTTTGACTGAGAAAAAATGCCTTTACTTATTTGTAAAATTATGCCTTCCCTAAGAAATGTTGTATTTCAATTGCTCTTTGTGATTAACTGGATAGCCTTTCCAGTTGCCATTTGCATTATATAAAATTGCTAAACTTTTCTACAGAGTCCAACTTTTTTTCCTTATTCTTCAGTAACATGCAGAACAGATATGCAAATATCTCCAGTCATTAAACCAGTGGAAATAGTAATAAGAATAATACAGAAGACAATTATATTGTTGAAAATGTTCAATTATTTCCCAGATTATAGCACTCAGAAAAAGAGTTTCAGGATGAAATTGAGGATGTGGACACAATCTACTTCTTATTTACACCATGTTCCTCAGGTTTTCCTTTCTTCACCCCTGGCTTTCAACTCAGAGAGTAAAAGAAGTATAAGGTCCCTCTAACACAGCATAGATAGATGAGAGAGAAAAGCTGAACTTGCCTCTTTCTGTATTTTAATCTTTATTGGTTTATATTTTCATGTTTAGCAAAAACAAAGTGTCAATACTCCCTTAGATCTGAAATTTAGCAAGTAGCATTACACATATGTTCACAGTTAATTAAACAACTAAGCACAGGACTTAGTAAAAATGTGAATGTATATGTTGAGATTGTTCTTCTGTAAATTTTCTGTCTGCGATATATAGATCTGTGGTGACCCTGGGCTCCTTTTTATACCATTGCAAAGAAGTGGGCATTTCTAGCCTGCACTTCATCTGAATTGTTTCAGATGTCTCCTTCTGTTGACATGTTCCTATCCCAAGTCACAGTGTCAGGAAGGTGATAATTTAGCTCAGATAGATATCCTTGTACAGTCTCAAATCTGTGGTATTTTCCATACATTTTCAGCTGTCATACTGAGAAGAAAAATGTTTTGAGAAGGGCTCTAAAAGGAGGAAGGTTACTAAGAAAGACAGTGAGGGTTACAAGTAAAAGGAGCCAGTAGGAAAGAAAGTAGACACACAAGAAAAGCATTCCAAACACATGGAAAGTTGGAAGGAAGGGGCATCAAAGTGAGGAGTAGGTATTATATTAGAAAGCAGTGTCATGAGACAGACAGATTTAAGGAGTGCAGAGCCACCAAGGTGAAACCAAAAAGCTTCAGTTTGAAGGCAATGCTAAAGATGATCTAGTGAAAGAACCACAAGAGCAAAAGTCTACTGGGGAACAAGCAAACAAGGATTGTAGATTGCTGTATTTGCGTGTCACAAATGTAGAAATGCCATGGAGGGAGAACTTACAAGCATAAGAGGAAACAATATATACCAGGGAGTATTATGGTTTATCATACATGTGCATTCTTTCTGAAGATACTGTGGCTTGAGATTCAAATATTCCCTCAACTACAATCAGTTTTAGGAGATGGAAGGGAGTCATCTTCACTAGAAGCATTAGAAAAACGCTGTTAAAATATTATTTGCTTCCTTCATCCTTCAGCCTTACCATTCACTTTTCTCTTTAAAAACTTCCAGGCCATTTGGCATACATGATAGTCTCCTGCCTCTAAGTAACTGAACAGGTTAACCAAGCCACTGAACACTGAAATATTCTTGTCTAAGCAAACACAGTAGGGGATTCTTTGTGGCAGTAACTTGTCCTTTCAGGATGAAAAATGGGGAAAGGACGAATGAAAAGAATCTTAGAACTATACAAGAAAGAATAACCCTTATCTGAAAGAAAGAGAAATTCCTTGCCTGTAAAGAGGACAGAGAAAAGCAAAAGATACTTTAAAAAATGCAGCTTGTTATACATTCTTCCTGTTTTGCAAGATTTCTGAAAACAGCTACATGATTTTTAGAGTACTTATCACATCAATCACCACACTCTTGCAAAAAGACATGAGTGCAGACAATTACACAAGCCATCACAGTTTTTGTGTAGGTCTTTTACTTCTCCTGCTGCCCAATGTATATAAATAATGAATATAAGCTTCAGCTTTACACAGTTCTGGTGTGGTTTCTTAAAACTCCAATACTGCCTCAATATTGCAAAGCGAGCCATTTTAAATTCCCTATTCCTGTTGCATCTTTGAGGACATCTCCTTATAGCCAAAAACATCATTAGGACAGAAGCGCCAAAAAATAATTAGGTAATTATTATGTAGTTTTCCAAGGAACTACACTTTCCTTTTAACTGCATTAGTATTTAGGTGGTGGAGTATTTTGCAAGCTCCACAGCAACAGTTATAAAGTCAATTACATACATGAAAAATAATTTAAAAATCTGCAAGTAAATGGAATATTTACAAGATGCTAAATTCTGGTAGCATAAAGAATGAAAAGAAAGAAATTTCCTAGTTTTATTTTATTTCATAAAATTTTATTAATGTTTATAATTTCCTAACAAGGACACATATCATCTAAACAATTAAATTGATGAACTTGTTAAAATACATATTTGTCTCATTCTGACAAAAGAAAATTCTGTTAAAATGAGAGCAATAAAATTTAAATGATTAAACAGTGGGATAGCAAAGAAATAAAACCCTTCAATAAATATGTAATGGGCAAAATGACAATGGAAAATAGATATCATTGTTCAAAAATAAATAGCAAAATCAGCAGTCAGAAGTTGTAAGAAAGTCAAGTCAGGTGTGTGCATAACTCAACCCCCTCTTCTTTAAACCAGTCTTTCGTTTTTTACTTATCTTTTCTCTGTGCCTTTTCTGGGTGCACTTTCACATTTCAGTGGAACAAGGAATGATTTCACATAGCACTAGGTAAAAGTTCATCTTTGGGAAAGTATGTGAAGGAAACTTCAGAACATTTTGAAGTGTGGGAATTAGTGCTTCTAACTCTGAACCAAGGTGCTAAAGCCAAAGAAGGAAAAACTCCATAATATTGATTTTTCTTCAGAGAAAAAAGAGTAGCTGTGTTTCTACTGATCCTTATCTGCTGAGCTCTCCCTTTCTGGGGCTATGCCTGTGTACAAAATCTAGGCTGTGAGCTTTATCAGGTCAAGCTATTAGGAACAGTGAGTTCATATAATGTTTTATGTACACCTGCTA
This sequence comes from Phylloscopus whistleri, assembly GCA_017589585.1. NCBI lineage: Eukaryota > Metazoa > Chordata > Aves > Passeriformes > Phylloscopidae > Phylloscopus > Phylloscopus whistleri. The sequence goes on from JADMLD010001396.1 coordinate 2,283,737, forward strand.
ATAGTCCATTTTCTTATAGAGGACTTTCCTTGTTATTAATTAATCTCAATATCTTGCCTTTCAAAAATATCAGAGTGAAGATGACCTCTCTTGGTCCATACTCACTCATTTTTGATTAAATGTACAATAAAATGATCCCTGTCCAGCTGCAAGTGAGTTAACTCCAGAGTTAAGCCCAGGGAAACTGTTCGCGCAGTGCTGCCTCATCGAGACACAGGCTTGGCCAAGGGGTTACACTGGTCTGCATGTGTCCTGCCTTTGTGGCTCACTGGTGCTTTGCTCCAAATCCCACTGAGGATTAGCTGGAGTTTTTATGGAGAAATATCCCTAGAAAACACTCTTAGGGGCACAAGCTGATTATTCAGGTTCCCCTTACAAATTAGTGGTAGTTACAGTGAGAGGAGTCAGAACACGCATGGCTGCAGTAGAAGCTCATAGCCTCTAGGAGGGACCTCCTTTGGAAGAAAAATGGAAAAAATGTAATATTTATAAATGTTAAATCAAAGCTTAATATGTCTATCCCCTATCAATTAAAACCAAACAGACAGTGAGGCGTAATATTGTACTTGCAATATTGATCACTTTAGGAATATTTTGATAACCCAAATTGGAAATCAAGGGTTCAATTTATGGCCAGTGAAACATGACTAAATTGTTCAAAAGAAAGTAAGAGTGTCCTGAAGGCTAAGCTCTTCAGGAATTTCATCATTAAAAGTCTCTTAGACATATGAAAATCATTTAGATAAGGACCTTACAGATTTTTTCCTACTTCTGAAAGTATCTCTTTAAGAGATCTACACTTAATTTTATTAATTTGGAGACGAAAGAAAACAGGCAGATGCATAACACTGACATCTTTATAAAATATTTAACAAAGGTATCTGTCGAGGTTTTCTTTATATTTTTTTCACACCATAAGCTTCCATCTACTGCTTGACATAAAACAACAAGCAGGATCTGAGCCAAATGGGAAGAGTGTATCGAATCTCCAGAAATTACACTAGTAGAGAGAAAAACCCTTTTCTGACTTTCAGATGTGAGATAAGAGTATTGGTAACTTCTCACCAGATAAACAGTAGTTTTTAAGCATTCTTGTGCCCTTCTTTCACTAGGTTTAACTCTTATCTGTGAAATCAAACAGGACTCAGCTGAAAATTCATTAGTGTTAAGAATGGGCCTGATTTCTCTGACAGAAAGCAATTCAGAACAAATTGGGATAATTGTAGGTAGTCTTGATGGAGAAAAGGTGAATGGGTTGAGCTGAGTTTTCTCTAAGATGCATGAATGTTTTCAAAACCTGGAATGAGTAAAGGCTTTTGAGTCTGTATAATTAAAAGACAAAGGAACAGAGCAAAGGGGGTGAACCAGGTTGATCTGTCTTCCCTAGTAAAATACTCACTTGATAGGAAAGAATGGATCTTTTTCAAAAGAAAACTTTGGAAATCAGTAATTTGCACTTATCAAATTTTCTTACGGGAGGATTTATTGTATTCAAGAATTATCCCGGTACATCAAGACTATATAAAAAAGGAATATAACATATATCCTTCCAAGCACAGAACTGTGCACATATATGTGGAAGTATAAATTTTTTATATGTTGGTGGAAGACCAGCTGGCCATTTTCTTCACTAGTTCTTATCACTGCACATTAAATGTTTGTGATTTAGAGCCACATAAGAAAATGCAATCTATGCAATCAAAAACACCCCTGCAAAAAGCTCAGATATATATTCAAGTCACCATGTCTCTACTTTTACCTGCATTTAGCCTTAAAGGTTGTCAAGCAAAATTTCACATGCTATAGGGTAAGTTTTTTAAATCTCTTGACGTCATGCATCATTGATGTCGTACTTAAATCTAGTATGTCCCACTCTCAAAAGTCGTGTTGTGATTAAACAAACATCCCGATGATGTGAAAACCAAAGGCAATCCTGCAGTAATCGTTCTTCAATAAAAAAGCTATAATACCTCCTGATCAATGGACCAAAGCCTAGACAAAGGGAAAACTGGAGTATTCATTTTAACTGAATGCAAGCAATGAATGGTCACAGTGCTAGAGCCACTTCCTTAGGAGTCATGCTTCTACCACATATAGATTAAATTCTGTGCCTTGATAGATGACATTTCAATAGAACCAAGAACTGCAGGCATCTTAGAGCAGAAGTTGCTCTTTTCTCCTCTTCACACACCATCCAACATTATTGCATGTTACATTATCATAAACATCTGCTTTTGGAGTCTGTTGCATGTGTTACTTAATTATTTTGTTGTTTACTAGAATTATGCCATGCACGGAGGGTTTTCATCCCAACTGCCTTATATTAATTTGAAGTCACTGGTCTTAAGTATCACTGCAGGGAGGATTTTGGATAATAGACCATATTGAAACAAGTGGGTTGAAAAGGCTACCAAACTCTACAAATGAAATACAGGTTCACTATAAATTTGCTTGCTTTCTGTGCATTCCCGTAAGAAACTTGTCCAAAGATTTACTAGTGCTAATGCAAGAATATTTCTGAGTAGGCATGCCGTAATAAGATTAAATATGCCTGTTACTTTAGCACTGTATATCATGCAAAACTATTACAGAACTCTTTGATCAAATGCTAACAAATGATATCTCTCACTGCTTCACATAAAATGTGCACTGTGTTTATTCTTTGTTTGATTTGTGCAAGAAAACCTGGATGTCTTTTGCACAACTTGCAAGAAGAAATTACAGTAAAATGCATAGTATCTGCTGCAACCCTCTAGGCATAATGTTCTATCCCACTCCCCTTGCAGAATTAATGCAGCCCTGCATGGGCTTAGTTCCTATCAAATCTCTCTCTAACCTGAGAGGAAAAACAATCTTACTCCAAATTAGTTTGTACTGTTGATAATGCCAAGAAGTACACATACCAGAAAATAATGTGACTGGGTCAGTGTGTGTCTAAGCCTCATTAAAACTAAGGAGTCATTTTTATGTATAGTGAACAATTAACTTCATGCAAAATTCCTACTGTATGTACTTGCCTTGAGGCATTGTTTGTTATAAAAGACAAAACAAAAATTGGGGTCTTGATCTGTCAAAGTGCTGAGAAACTCAACTACTCTTGAATTCAATGCATGTTCAGTACCTTCCACTCTTGTTTAATTCAATGTCAGTTTAAGGTACTCAGCTTATCCACAAGGTTCTTGGAGACCTGGGGTTTGGGCACTGTTGTTCTCCAACTCTACAGTGTCACTTCTTATACATCTCACACAGACAATGCTCTCTCTATATAAAGCAAAGTCTGCCAATGCCAGCCATGCTGGATCAGGCACTTTTAGAGTTTTTTCCCCCCACTGATGTAATGAATTTTGAAACACTAAGAGCATTAGACTGTTTTAATTTGTTCACGGTCCTTATGCCAAGCCATAAGAAATTGCTGCCTTACAGTGATTCCTATCACATTTTGTAATGCCTTATAACAAGACTACAGAAACATATGAATCTTTTTCTTAAACATTGTTAATAAAATATTAAATTGTATATTAAAATTTTCAGAATGACATTATGATGTCTTGAATTAATTTACAGAGGAAATTAAAAAAAATTCTGAACTCACAGTGATTTAACCCTGCTTTATATTACTATAGAATATCTTGAATGGAAGGCAAACACATTTATGTTTATACAGTTCATAATTCCATTATCTATATATCTTTACATAATTTAGAGCAATGAATCACAGTTATTTTCCGTGCAAGAAAAATAACAGTCACAAACCTCTTTTATGTTTATTGCATCTGCTTGCAATGTTACCTTGATTTTTCATGTTGAAGTACCTTCTGATTATTTTCTTTTATGATTTTGTTTTTCATCTTTCCCTCTATTTATTTTCTCTGGTTTTAGTCAAATGTACAGCCTGAAAGCACAACTCTAAAATCTGAGTCTTTCAGCTTTGGTCAAGTTAACAGACTGCCATGACATCTGACCTGTTACAAAAAGTTTCTAAATTTTCCCTTTACTAAAATTTCAAATAGCTAGCTATCAACACAATGCATTTCCATGTGTCCACTGTGTAAATAGCCAATTAAAAAATATGTTTAACCCTGCTTCTAGGGAAACGGATCACCAAACATGGAAAAGAAAATACAAAGCAAGGCAGAATAGTTTTTAAAACAATGAAATGTATTTATTTGCAAGTGTCTGAATTCAAATTCTAGTCTGCGACTTTACAATCAAATGGATAGCTTTGCCTTACTGGTCACATGCTTTCAAACTGGTGCTGTTTTAGAGAATCCCAGCTAAATGTTACTGGTTTTGTTTTGCCCCCTTATGAAGTGTCTCTTCCTTCAATAATTTTTAATCCGACAAAGTTTGGCTTGGTATTATAGTGAATCTTTATGAATATCTCTCTTTGTATACATCTTGCCCTTATTTGCCAGACAAACACAAATGAATCCTAATCTTCTATCTCATTTTCCTTTGTGCTCTGGTTACTCTATAGTTTATTTTAAACATCATTCTAAAGGACTAATTCAAAGATTAATTTTAAATACATTTATATTGCAGTTAGTTGAGTGGAAATACAATTGCAAGCAAAATAAAAAGCAAAGATGCAATACAAATGGCATTTTGATCTTGATGAGGAAGGCAGAACCAAGTCAGATGATTTCCTTTTGGGTTACATTTATAAGTGTTATCAAAGAACTTCCAAAATAACTGTGGTTCTTCTCATCTGCTTTTTTGTTTTCATTTAATATTGTACCTGATTTTTTTTTTCTCTTTCTTGGGAGAGGATATGTTTTGATATTGCTATCTCTCAGATTTTTTTCTTTCTTTCTCTGTTTAAATGTGAGAGAGCATGTTGTATGTCCATTTCTTGTGGTTTTTTTTTCCTTAGAGAATTCCCAAGACTATGCACTGACAGATCCTGGTATCCAAGGGGGAGTCTACTCACAGGATTAAAGGCGAGAACCTCAATTAGACTATCTCTGATTTCTTCAGATGTTTTTTCTAATCTTTTAATATGGGATTAAAGTCTGCAAAAACCTAGCTTGCTTTTTTCTTAGCTAAGATCTTTGTTGCAATGCAAGCTAGAGATATTCTTTTCCCCTTTTGGAAAAAAAAAAAAAAAAAATAAAGGAATAGAAAGCGAATGGAAAAAAAAAAAAAGCTTATCTCTTTTTCCTAATTTGGAGTCATTCTAGTCCAGATGAGGATAATGAACTTTTGTCAGCTCTTATGTGATACTGCGTACAAAATAGCTTGATAAGCAATGTGAAGCATACACACGCTTCTCAACGATCCGCAGGAAAACTCCCTCAGAGACTGATTAGCCCATGCTTGTCACAAGTAGGGGAGATAATTATGGGGGCTTAACAGTCTATATGGTGGATCTTTTGAGAGGAGAAGGGTAGATCTAAGACTGTCTCGTGGATCAACCGTAATTTTTAATATTACAGATAACGTGTGTGTTTTTTTTAGTATATCCCTGGAGCCCGGGTAGTGACTCTTCCCATAGAGTGACATCATATTACTTTTTGAGAAGATAAAAATTGTTCAAATTAGATTATCCCTAATTAGTATAATCTTATGAACCATTCTGAAAAGTTTATTGCACCCATGCTGGCAGTCTCTGATTCCATATTGAGAGCTTCTTATTGCTAATCCTTAACCATGGAAATGAATGCACAGTACATAAAAGTAATGTTGTATTTCTTCACTTAATAAACTCCACATTGTACTCTCATTCCAAAGTTAATGGCTATTTTTATGAATCTCTGTATATCAGATAACAAAATATTTTACCTTTTTTTAGTATATGGAAAAACTTAAAAATGTCATTCTAGCAGTAATTTGCATTTATTAAACTAATATGTTAAGCAGAGATGGCAAGAGATTGGGGGAGGGAAGCTTTAACAAATGTTCTTTACTCTTGTTTATGAACACGGACATCCTGTGAACACTCAGTCCTGTGTATATGTATTGAGTCAGTAGCAGAACAGTGTGTAACATAACCGCATTCCTGCTGTCTCGTCTGCTTTCATTGATTACAGTGGTGTTTGTGGATTCTCTATCATCCAAAAATAAAGATACAATTTTCCCTTCAGACAAGCGTGAGTATTTTGCTGAAGTACCTTTTCTTGTTAGAAGAGCATAAAGGTTTCAGAGGTTTGACACCTCTACCACCTCACAAAACCTTTTTGGCATTTGACTCTTACCTTCACAACCCAGTAATTCTACATGCCTTCCAGTACAGCTTTCATCAAGGTGATATCCCTCAGCATTTAACGACACACCATTTCCTTTTAATCTCCTGCCTGAGTTTTTCTCACCTTTCCCACCCCAACTTTGTGAGTTGGCGGGGTTGCCAGCCCACTCACCTGGGCTGCATCACTGCGGTTGCTGCACTGTTATTATGTGGTCAGAGCGAAGCAGCTGCTCCCATGTTCCCAGAGTGCCAAATCAGAACTCATAGGATATGCAACTTTCACTGGAGGCTCTGTCCTCGCGGCACAGGTTAGCCCTCACTGCACAGCAGGCATGAGCTTTGCTCTGCTCAACTATGTGCAGTCCTTCTGTAAAGAATACACAGCAAATTAGATTAAGAGCAATTTTCTTCCTCCACTTCACTTTCTGAAGGGTATTCAGAGCCTGTGGTTGTTGAAAACAAAGCTAAAAGTCTCAAAAGGTATGCAGGCTTCTACAAACAGCCCCTTAGCAACATTCTGGGGAGATCCCAATTGTCAGTAAATTGCAGTAACTGTGTTAAATTTCGTGAAGGTTTCACTGATTCTGTCCAGAGGTTTAACCCTCTATACCACATGTGTGTTTCTGTTTCTAGTTAAGAAAAGACTGTGTCTACAATTTTAAATTTTGCTTGACCTCTTCTTTGCAGACAGGACTGAAGTGGTACTTTATCTTCCTCCTAGGGTGATGACCTAGAGAGTGAAGTCTCTTTCATTTGCATTGTGGTATTCCTCTCACTCTGTCTGTCTCTGAAGTTTCCTTACCACAGAACAGCAACAGGACTGTAAAGAGTGTTTTAAAAGAGCAGAGAGAATCCCACTTATGATTATTTCTGGGTCTAATCTCATAACAGAGTGAGGCCAGGATAATGCACTCTGTAGTGACCTGAGGATCAGTCAGATTTACTGAGACACATTTCATTGATTTCTGACTATGAGTTGCAATTGATCTGGCTACTCTTAGCTGTCCTCGCAAAGAAAAACAGTGCCACTAATTCTCTTAAGCAGCAGTCAAGAGATGCAGATAAAAGCTGGCTTCACCTTGGCTCAAATAGCAGAGCTCTTAAAAAGAAAAGAGAGGGTTTATGCCTTACTTATAAAAATGTATAATCTGTATGCTGACTGCATGTTTTGCCACGGTGGAATATATTTCAAGGCTATTAATTAAGGCAATAAAAGATTGAGAGCTCAGAAAGAAACTACTTCTAACAAAAACAATAATTCCATCTTTAGCTATGAAAATAGTTGTAAAATCAAATAGAAACAATTTTTATAGAATTGTTGTACTTAGATGAGCCTGGGAGCATGGGAGGCAGCTGGTTTTGCAGATCTAACATTTTTGTTTCAAGACAAAGGCAGGCAGTTTGGAGAGGACCACAGAACATCTAAGTGTGACATTTTTGGTGTAGGTCACAGCATATTAAAGCAGATGCTGTGCTAGAACTAGATGCTGTGCTGTACTAAAATCAGACAAATATTATCAGAATGAAAACACTGCACAATAGCATGAAGACAACCTAGGCAAATGCGGACAAAGTCAGATTCAGGCTACAAATATTCTCTAATAATATTCACCACTTTTTCACTGTGATTCCTATGAGAAATTTTAAGAAATATTATGCTTTACTGAGAAATTGGAAGAAGGTGAAAGCCAGATAATATTCTCCTCTGAGCATGGTCTCAGAAAAGTTTATTGGAAGTGCTCACTAGAACATCAGCAGTACTCTTTCACCTCCTGAAAAAATTTTTGTCAACTCACAAGAGGGTAAAAATCATATTGTGAAAATTTGATGCTCAAACACACATCATGAAAGGCAAATAATGATGAGTTGTGAGCACAGTTAAAGCAGGGCTATTTGTCCAATCCACATTATGAAATGCATTTGCGTAGTCAGTCACCAAATACAAACCAAGCTGAGGAGGATTATTGATTATTAAATGGGACTTGACTCACCAAATCAATTATTTGCTTGGAAGCACTCAACCCACTCTAGTCAAGTCATGCTGCGATTATTTTATATCCCTTCAAAGCTCCAATCAAAAGTGCATTCCGTGTTTGTTGCAGTCCTAGGATGGAATGCATCTCTCTTTTCTTCCTTGCCTCACTTCTGTTTCTTTGAAATGGCAGAAGGCAGCTTCCCACTTTCCCACCACACAGGACCCTTTGCCCAGGCTTGTTCCCATGTCTTGTATGTTTCAGGGAGGAAAAGCCATGTTCTGTGCATCATAGTCCATGCTCCCGTACCACCCACCAGGATTGATGCATGGGCCCTCATTTCTTCAAATGAACTTTGGGGAGCTTAGAGAGGTAGCAAATTTTACCAGCCTAGGCTCCCTGATGGTCACTGTGGAGAAAACTAGCAGCTCCAAAAGGAATTTCACATCTTGAGTTCAACCCAGTCTGCGGACAGCAGTTCCCCTTTCCAACTCCTCATTAATCTTCCTCAGTTCAGATGGTGTGATGTTTTTTCCCAGAGGTTCTCTGTCTTAGGAAACAAAATATCTCTTTATCCACTCAGGGACAAAAAAAGCACTATTTTCTGCCTGTGCAGAGTTAGTTTTGGAAAAAAAAAAAAAAAGTTTTCAGCTTAAGCAGTTGAGCAGAAAGATACAGAAAGGAAGTGTAGAAATCCTTCACTCACAAATTCTGAAAAGTGGTACCCTATTATTTAGAACTGCCCACATATTCCTTAGTTCTTGGTTTTACGATTCCGTACACAAAGTTTCATTTTCCCTGAGCATTCACGGATTCAAATGGACCTCTAAGGTACTGCTATCTACAAAAATTGTAAACTCTCTCAAGCTGAATAAGAATTTTTAAATAAATGAATTTTTAAAACCTTCAGAACTTCTGGACCTTTCTATTTCTTCCAGGCTTCTGACGTCATTATGGTCGTACCTGCAAGAAAATACAGATAAGGAAAGAATTAACTGAAATACTGATAGATAAACAGTCCAATCTTTTTGCTGCTGTACACTGAATTCTGGTTTTGTAATTTTTCTTTGAACATTGGCTTCTGATCCCTGTTCCTCAAAAGATAACTCTATAAGTTCTTATTGGCTCATAAAACAGATTTTTCAATTTCAGCTGCTTTTCCTTCAGAGTTTTTGTTGTATACAGCACAACTGGTAGTGATACACATGGAAACATGAGTGAGGTGGCAATATTTCATTACTATAACCTATTTCAACCTATCTTAATATTTTCTTTACTTTTAGCTGTGGTTTGAAGTTTTAATGCTGACTTTTTATATCTGCCATGTACTATTTGAGCAATCATACTAGCTTAAAAATACATATTTGGACTTAAATCTAGGCAGATAAAAATAATAGTTGGAGCTGTTTTTTCCTCTAGAGAAACATGGAGATTATAGCAAATTTTAACAACATTATGCAAAATCACATAAAAATGTAACTATAGTGAAAAATTGTGTGGAAATTATGGAAGAAGGAAGCCTGTTGAGATACTGCTGTCCAGTCTTCTCAGCTACATCAGTGCTATTAAGGAGAAAAAAAAAAAGTGTAGCTGGGCTACAAGGCCAAATGACAGGAACTAATCTGCATTTCTTCTGGTTAGGGCCAGTCCCCTTTCAAGTAGGTTTGTTTTAGAGGTAGGCCTAAAGGGAGGAAGCTAACTAGCAATAGTTGAGAATGATTGTCTTGGTTTTGAAAGACAGGTATCTGCCAGGGAAAGCTGGAGTTTCCCTTGGAATGGAGAATGTAAACCCCTCACCCCCTCCAGATTATAATTTTGCAATTAAGGGCTTTCAGGCAAAGATTTGGGAATAGGAATAACAATTCTTTACTAGGAATATTAACAAATGTAGTAACAAACAAACAAGCAAACAAACAATAATCCTAGAAACCCTGACAGAGTCGGAGCTACAACCTGACACCCTGTTGGTCAAGGTGTTGGAAGCAGTCCCAAAGTAAATCCTCCTGGGGTGGCAGATGTAGTTCTGTTGGAGCAGGGATGACCCTGTAGAAAAAGGGTCCAGTGATGGTGAGCAGGGTCCAGTGATGATGAGCAGGGTCCAGTGATGATGAGCAGGGGTCCAGTCTTCCTCCGGGAATCCGGTGGAAACAGATACCTTCTGTTCCTACATCTCAGTTTTTATCTAGGTAGGAATGGTTGGCTCTCCCCACTGGCTGGAGCATCTCACAATGGGGATGATAGAATATGTTGTGCCCTTAAGTGAGCCTTAATGGCCCATCAGCAGAAAATATTCCCCTGGAGGGAGGATAGGTGGTGAAAGAGAGAAGAAACACTGCCTCACCCAGTTTTAACAGTTGGCCCATTATCAGAAGGCACTCGGCCCCCCTCCCCCCGGAGTTACAAGAGATAAAGAAAAACATCTCCCCAACTGCTTTCAACGGATGAAATAGAATTTTTTGGTTCTATAACCCAAGACAGCTATCTGGGCCTCCGAATAACTCCTTGGACCTACCCTAGTGTTACATCCCAAGTACTCTAAATTTTAGTATCTCTGCTCCCTCAGACTCTCTGGCCCCTACCCAGAAGATCTACTGGCTTTTCTGACCATGGAAATGGTCACAGTGTGCCTGAGGTTTCGCTCCGAAACTATGATGCTTCTGATATGCATATGTGGCATTCAGAGGCATCCCTGTGTTCACCTTTGCTGACCCAGTGCAATCAGTCCGATTTCCTCTGCGGAGATAGTTATTTATGATTAGTTGTGGTTTTTAAAAAGTAAGAGTTAAGCACCTCCAGTAGGATATGATTTGCATATTGCCTCAGTTTAAAACACTCCTGTTCAGTCACCAATAAAATAAAGTTCAAACACAAAAAGATAGCAGTGGGGTGCAATTGAAATCTAGCCTTTGACAGACTTCTCCTGCAGTTAAAAGGATCAAACTAAGTGTAACTAAAAGTCATGCCCACCCCAGATTTTGGAAACACCATGATCTTTTAACACATAGTGTCATATTGACTCATGCAAGTTAAACAAAACTAAAGCTACAAAGCCTATATTAACATCAGGCCGAAGAAACACCTTTTGTAGTAAGGTTTCTTCCCCCACAGGTGGGAAAGCACAGCATGAGCTTAGAAAGGATAATTAAGAGCTTTACCTAGAGAAAGCCACCATGTTAATTCCCAGATGCCTCTATGGACAGCACTGGAAGTGAACAGCAAATGGGTTCCATAGGCTGTTAAACGTGACTGGCTGTCAAACAAGAATTTGCCACGCTTCACCATTTGTTTTTGTTTCTCATGAAATAAAAAATAGATCTTTAGAGCGTTCTGGTAAAAACAAAACTGGGTGAGAAATATGCTGTCTACAAAGTAAACAACCATGAGGATTGCAGAAAAGATAGAGAAATAGCTTCAAAACTTCATTTTACTTTTTCTAGAGCAGAGCTTTCCAGATTGTAAGCAAATCTTTTGGCCACTGGCAAACAGCCTTGCTCCTTAGGTAGAGAAGGATAGGTAAGTCCAAGAGTAAACCTTGAGGTATTTCCTCTGTTGGGAAAGTATATTATGAAATTAAACAAAAGGGTTCTGCTATTAAATTAAAATCAGTTTTGCATCATTAAAAATCCTCATCTGTTCCATCCTGAGCTCCCATATCACTGCTGGCTTATTAGGATGTGATGATGTCACTGGAAAAAACCTGTGAGCAGTTTATTTCACCATTCAGCTTCCTTTGAGCCAATAAAACATTACAGGTGAAATTCAGTTATTATTGATCTTTAACATTTAGATGTTGAATATTCAACTAGTCTGATTTTAGATTTCTATTGTTTGTAGCCGTCCACAAAAGTATCTGGTTTTTTTAAAATATATTTTTAACATGGCTTTTTAAACATTAGTAACAGCTGCTATTGGTAAGTATCCCTTCTTAAAACTGATGGTTCTCTGCAGTAAAATGAGGCTAAAGTGATGTCTCAGAAAAAGTACAGGTGGGATCCTACTGTATGATTGGTTTCTAATTATCTTTTGCAGGATATCAATTTTAGATACTAATGAAATAAAACAATTTTTAAGCATCACTTTTTAGAGAAAGGCTCTGCAGCAATTACAATGGATTAGAAGAAACTGAGTAGAGTTTGATTAAAAAAACCCTTTAAAAATCTGCAATAATCTCTTCCATAGCAATCTGCTGAATTCCACAGCAGGCCTATTAAACTACATTTACCAAACATCAAGCATCAGAACAAAGAGACAAACAAAGCATTTCAGAAAGCTTCTATTTTGTTAAGTTTTATAACATTTCTTTATAATGGACAAAGCAGCAATTCTTTCTTTATTGTCACAGAAAAGGATAAAATTTTATTACTTCTGTTGATCTTAAAAATGTCCATTTTAGCCCATGTCCCAGCACTTAGAGTTCAGCTATTTACAACAGCTGGTTACAGAGCTAGCACATGTGGATCTATGGACATAATATCTGCACATTTTATTTGGAAAAGCATCTTTTGTGCGGTCTGCCTTTTGACCAACCAAAATTAAGTATGATGTCTCTGTACCAGAAGATAAACAGATGAGGGAATCAGTTTCTTTCAGCATATTTCTCTAAGCATATAAAAATTCCTGTTTTGCAGGGCACAAAAAAAAAATCAAGCAGAGGCTGTTTGTTGCTTTCCCCTGCTTTTCCTCCTCTGCCCGGCTAGCATCTGCAGGAGAACTGGCAACAAGTCTTTTTGGGTCTTAGAAGGGAGGTGGGGTACAGGAGCCTTACCAGCACTTTCAGGGAGGATTCTTTTGGCAGCATGTAGCAGCTAATGGCAGCACACAGGCAGGGAAGACACCACACGGCTTTCGAGGGTGTTGATTCGACAGGGTTTATTTGGGGGTCCCACACCGGGGGGAGAGGCATGGCTCCCACAGGGGAGAGGGGGAGGGAGAGAGGAGGGAAGGGAGAGAGAGGGCAAGAGCAAGAGAGCAAGCAAGAGCCCAGAGCAAGCAAGAGACCAAAAGACCAAGAGAGCAAGACACTAAGAGCAAAAAGAGGCCTCCCCCCTGAATGTCCTCAGCTTAAAAAGGCTTTTCCAGCCAGGGGGCAGACCCAAAGCTTGGACCAATGGGATACTGAGGGTAGGAGGGGTCAGGTAACAATGGGGTTACAATGAATGACAACTTAGGGGGGTGGTTTACAACAACTTGGTAATGAGCTATACATGTTGGGGGGAGAACAGAACCATTTAGGAAAAATTAATTACCACAGCTGTTCATTGCTTGCTACTCTAATTCTCTTTCAGCCAACACTTTATAGCTTCCCACTTCATGATTTTCTCCCAGATTCAGAGCCAAGAGCAGAGTAGACTTCCTTCAAGCTTCACATTTGCCTTTGGGCTTCAATATGAACTCAGCTGCCTCTTTTAGCAAGCCACTTCAAATAATGCAGTTTATTTAAACAAGTTTCATTTCGGAGTGTTGTTGTTATTATTATTATTACTATTATTACTATTATTACTGTTATTACTATTATTACTATTATGACTATCATTGTCATAATTCATAGCAGGGGTTTGTATTATGAAACTGCCTATAAGCTATCACAGAATGTCTTGTATAAATATAACTTGTGCAAAAGAGCTCAGATTCAAAGTATAAAATGAGAGACAACAGGTGGAAGAAGCCATCAGCTGGAAGGGAGCACAAGGGAACAATGAAGCAATTACGAACAGTTGATGAAGCAGCAGTCAGAGAACACCAGCTGCTTAACTATTGTGGGAGCTCTAATTACAATTCTTCTTGGGAGAGTGAATTACTCGTGGAGCGCTCTGCCCAGAGCCCTCCCTCAGGAAGGAGTACGTGATTTTGTGAGAAAGGAAAATGCGGCAGGGAGAAGTGCAAGTTCTCTGTCCTCCTTTCGGGGCCAAGCAAACCACGTTCACTTGTGCAGTGCGCTCCTCTTTACATACTCAGAGCTATACAGTACTGTCCTTGAGCTGTTAACAGATGGATCTCTAGCAGAATGAAATGTGTTATTTCAGTATCATATATATCCAGCTATTAAGATAAATCATGTCAAAATCTTACTGTTAATGGCTCCAGACTATGCACTGACATGATCCATCTTAATGGCTTTTCCTCCACAGCTGCTACAATGTACTATGTCAAAGCATAGTATTGAGCCTTTCATTTGAAGTGTTACATCTTATCAAATCTTCTTTTGCAGTTATTCAAATGTATAATGTCAGCACATAGAATGGAGTTCATAAGTGGATCTTTGACAAGATGAATCACAACAATACATGGTAATGATTGTTATGACACCAAGCAGTGCTTAGTAAGAATGAAAAAGTTCCTGCATGTAAGCACATTAAATTAAATTCAAAAGGTTTGGATTTTGCTTTGTGTTTAATACAGAGGGAATTAATTCAAACCAAATATGGACTAACCTGGAAGGATCCTTCCTGCATACTAATGGAACATCTTCCTCCTCTTCACAAATGTGTAGCCTTTCTGACTAGAAGTGAATCTTTTCCAGCAAGGTTAAAAGGAATATGAAGTGTTTATTCCTATTGCACTGTATGGGAAAGATAATGAGACCTTTCAATGGGTCATTGCTAAACTATTTTTTTTTCCTGTCAAATCTTGCTGGGATTATTTGAAGTTAAAACCGTAGTGTGCCAGGTTTGACACTATTTCCATCAAGGGAGTCTTCCAAACTGCACAGAGAGAAACTGTCTGGAAAATTCAGTTCAAATCACTTTTGTCTTTCATGCAACTGAGAAGACTTTTTTAGTACTACTGTCTTAATCCCACATCCACTATGAGCACAGAGACCACGAAACACTCTTTTGTCTTGTGCTTTCTCAGTATATATTTGCATTGATGCATATAGCTGAATGTATAACAAAGTGTTCTAAGAGCAGAGGTCAAGTTCATTCTGTGATACTGGAATAAGGACATTTGCACTTCTAGAATTTCAGGATATACAACAACTAATATTGAATTGTTCATATGAAGCACAACAGTTTTGCCTGGAAAAATTTAACAAGGATCACTAGGACACAGACTCTCCTCAGAAATAGAAGCAGCAATTTGTTGCATGCTTCTATGCAGGATTTAGAAGGACCATGAGTTGCATCATCCTGGAACAAAGTGAGAAGAATCCACTCCCTGGACCTTCTTTTTCCTAAACAAAAATGTGAGTGTGAAACAAAGAAAGGAAACATCATTACATGTGCACATTTAGGCAACTGAATCAAGTTCCTAAATCTGTGTTTTTGCAAAGTGAATGTGCTACCTAACCTCACATTTTGATCCATATTAACAGACTTTTTTTCACATATCCAGTGACTAAGAAATCTGATAATATTTGTTGTACTTTCTACCTTTTTCTTAATCAGTAAGCCAGACAGCTTGGTCATTGGACTTGAGACTTAAAGACGCTGGCCTCTGAAGTGAAATTAATCCATACAGCTCTAGGGATTTTAGTCTTTTTACTTGATTTATTTATCTTTTAACCTGATATTACGTCCTACAGCATATGAAATGGCGTTAGGCACCTAATCGTGTGGCATGGGCAACTGAACCAAGGCCAAGGGGTCCAAATTTTTATCATAAGGAACTTTAAATGCCTTTTTTTACTTGCCATTGATATTGGATTCAATTACTTCAACAATCATCACCTCTTATCTCTGTATCAGGTCTCAGAAACCAGAAACAGGTACGTCTACCAGCTGTCTTCCTATAAAGGTAGTGAACTCCTATGCACATTTTGGCCACACATAATGAATTATGGAGAAGGTGTTATTACACATGGTAATAATACATGGTGGTAAATTTACGTTCATAAACCATTACATAGAGCTGCAAATCCCAAAAGTCAGCATTTCCTTTATGAAGAAAAGTTTATGAAACTTACGAACGAAAATACTTAATCATGACCAAGAAAGAAAAATTAGCAATAAAAATACATGTATATGTATATGAGTGATTATGCCTCTAAACCTGAAGTAATATCGATCAATAAGATAACATGCTCAGTTAATCCATATCTCTAAGCTGAGAACCATTTGGTTAGAAGATCATAATTTTGATTGACTAAACATGGTGTTACACTGATTTATTTTTATGGGAAAATAACTGGAACACTTAAATTTTCCTCCAAAATGCCCAAATGTAGGTGAATCTTCTTCAGAGAGTTTTGTCTTGAGGATACATTGCTTTGGTTTTTAAAAACAAATCAGCTGTATATTTACAAAACCCTTCTACACAGACACATGATATGTTCATCACCTTTTATGTGTTTTGCATCATTGCAATAAAAAAGGCAGGACCACCCAAAAGGTGCTCAAAAACTCAAGCTGTTTGTTTCTGACAAGGCAATGTCACACCCATGCAGCTGAAATTGAAACGGTGTGTCTGGAAGGAAAGTTCCCATACAAAGTACAGATGAAAGCAGAAGGAACGGATCCAGGAGTCCCACACCTGCTATGGGCCACAGTGCCACCCTCTGTGACATGAGTGGCACAGGGCCAACAGTGCCAACAGTGCCATGCTTCAACTGCCAGAGAATAGGAGTTAATGACTAAAAAGAGTAGGGGGGCGGGGGGGGGCGTGGAGAATGAAAACATCCCATTTGAGTACAATTTCATGCATTGCCAATAAATTAGTATTTGTGAAAGAGATCAATACCCGTCACCAATACTGTTTTTAACCTATACTGCATATCATTCATTTCAAATGTTCCTAATAGATTGTATCATGTTTTCTACTTAGCCTGTATTGAAGGTGTGAGTTAAAAGGATGCTAATTCTACGCAGAAAAGTCTGTTCATTGCTATCAGACCCTTGCTGGACTTAGCACAACAATGTACATCCTAGAACCATAGAATTGTAGAATGGTTTGAGTTGGAAGGTACCTTCAAGATCACCTACTGCCACCCCCACCACCACCATGGGCAGGGACACCTTCCAACTAGGCCAGGTTGCTCAAAACCCATGCAGCCTGGCTTTGAACACCTTCAGGGAGGGGGCATCTGCAGCTTCTCTGGGCAACCTGTTCCAGTGCCTCACCAACCTCACAGAAAAGAATTCATTTCTTACAGCTAATATAAACCATCTTTCAGTTCAAAGACATTACCCCTTGTCCTATCATTACATACATTTCTAAAAGTCCCTCTTTGACTTCTTCATGTATAGGACACCTCTTCATGTATAGGATGACTGCTCTAAGGTCTCCTCAGTGCCTTCTCTTCTCCAGGCTGAATAACTCCAACTGTCTCAGCCTGTCCTTATACAAGAGGTGGACCAGCCCTCTGATTATCTTTCTGGCCCTCCTCTGGACTTGCTCCAGCAGATCCATGTCCTGGACTGCCTTTGCCTTGCCCCAGAGACCCCTGCCCTTGGCACAGAAATGAGGAATTCCTCTTTTCTGGCTCAAATTTTGCTTGGTATGTACTCACACACTGCTGAGATAGATGCCCAGTGTAGCAATTTTTTATATGTACATGTCTAAATACACTTTCTTATGAATGTCCCAAATTCCTTGGCCTTTGGAATAGATGTCTGATATCTCTTACTGGCTTTTGGGTTTCAGATGTAACACCAAGAAGAAATTTACTTGCTACAAGTTGAAGAAAATCCCCAGTGTCTAAGACATTTCCGAACACCCCTTACATTTTGAATAACAATATTGTGTTCCAGGGTTTTAATAATTAAAAAAAACTTATAAGAATGAATTTTTTGGTGTCACTTTTGAAATGTCTAAATGCCTATATAAAAGGTATGAGTACATAGACTCTGAAAGTTCATTTTAAGGAAGTATAAATATGCCAATGTGACAAATAATTTGTACCACAACAGAACCTCTTTGGGAATTAATTCAGTCCAAGGTGGAGTAAGTTTAGGGCAACTGAACACAGAATGCACAAAATGCAACTGAAAACAGAATAGGCAAGTAAAACACCATAGCTGAGCATTCCTTAATTTTCACAGATAATAGACATTTTTGTAGTAAAAGCTCCATCAGCAAATTCTGCTCATATTTATGTCTTCTGCTGCAATTCCTGTGCTCTATAATGCACAATACATATTTTGTTGCCCATTGCCCTGAGATAAAAAACACCCAGAAGTTCAGGAAGACAGTTGATGAAGAGGTGGTGTATATACTCCAATGCATAAGAAGGATGGATACTACAGTGAATGAAGTGATGATTTTATAGCTCAGGATTAGTGTTTATGGAGTGCTAAAGCAAGTAGGATGCAATAAAATTATGAGGGAGCTAACAGAGGAGTGCATTTTGCAAGATACTAAAAACAAGAAGAAACAGTATGAAATCAATGTAATAAACAGTATATTCTTTTGTTCTGAAGAAGAAATTATTTTTAAAAAACCCAATTTTCCTACATTCTATAAAAAAATAAGTAAATGTAGGCTACATTTTACATACAACTTTAACTACACCATTTCTTGTTGAAATATTGTATTTGGATATTGTTTTTAAAAATAGATTAAAAATCAATTACAGAAATTCCTGTGTATTTTCCTCGTTTCATTTTCCATTCTTATAATTTACACTCCTCTTCTTACATATGTGGAAAACCAGCAGGGATACAGTACTGATTCCTAATCATAGCAGTTAAAATTTTTGTTAGCCTGCAGAAGAATTTCTTGAGAGTAAAATAGAGCAAATAAATGCACACAAATACCTCAGTGAGAAATTGTGACAGATCACCCATTTCTGGTTTGGATATTTATTTTTTAAAAATAGAAAACATTAATTAGATCACACACAAATTATTTTCTTTATCCTTCACAGATATTTAGTCAGCATTGGTCATTAAGGGTACGTAGATTATTTTATATTTTGAGTTTTTACCTATGCTGTTTTCAGCAAAGGCAAAGTTTGACAAATATGACTGGAGGCCATAGTCAAGTTACCTAATTCCCAATTGCTGCACCTTGCTCAGGAAAACAAAGTATCAAAATCCCATTGTGCTAATCTTTAAATATTCAGTTACCAGTTCAATTTCATACAGCTATTTAAGCAAGAAGCTAGGTACAAAACCTGGCATCTAAATATTAGTATTGCATTTTTCCCTCAGAAAAAAAAAAAAAAAAGTCAGAGGAAGTTTTTCAAAGAACAGGATGAGATATGGAAGTGTGGAATATGTGTTCATGGTATTTGACATTCCATATTTAAATGGTTGTCTAAATAAAATTGAGTCAAAATTACTGGGAGTTGATCATGTAAAATAAAAGTGAAATGAAGACTTGTGTGACAGTTTCTTTGAAAAGTATCAGCAGTTGGGCAAACCTATCACCAGTTTACTTCAAGGATTTATTTTAAAATTCAAAAAGTTGTGTGTCAAAACCTAGATGAGTCTTATTTAATTATAATTTTTCAGAGCATATCACCTTTCATGGGAGATCAGATGAAGTGGATATTAATTTCTGGTTTCCTTTGGATTCTCTTTTTGACATATATATTTGATTTGGAGATCCATTAACTAAAAGTCTCTGTAGTGATCCTTGCCTTATTTGGCATATTAAATGCACAGCCAAGTGTAAGATAATATGCCTGAAGGCATTGCTGTTTGGAAAAGGAAAATAATAATGTTGCAAAAAGTAGACTGTTGAAAAATACAGAAACATGTTTCTCAAAAAAACACCAAACTAGTACATTCTCACATTTTCAGGGAAATTTCTTACGTAGAAAATCTCAATTTAAGAGCAATCTGAATAGTTGTATGGACTTTTTTACAAGCACTTATATACTTTCTAACAGACATACATGTATTCAAAGTTTTGAACCGGTGTCATCATATTTTCCCAACTTATTCCTACACTATATCATAGAATCATAGAGTGGCTTGTGTTGGAAGAGCTTTAAAGATTATCTGGTTCTACCCACCACCACCACCATAAGCAGGGACACATTTTACTGGACAAGATTGCTCAGGGCACTGTCCAACCTGTTCTCAAGCACTCCCAAGGATGGGATATCCACAACATCTCTGGACAACTTGTGCCATTGCTCCACCACCATCACAGTAAAGAATTTCCTCCAAACATTTAATCTAAATATGCTCTCCTTCAGTTTGAAGCCATTCCCCCATCACTACATGCCCCTGTAAATAATTTCTCTATCTTTGCTGTAGGCTCCTTTCAGGTACTAGAAGGCTGCAATTAGGTCACTCTGAACCTTTGTCTTCTGCAGGGTAAACGATCCAAATCCTCTCAGGCTTTCCTCATAAGAGAAGTTCTCCATCCCTCTCATCATCTTGGTGTCCCTCCTCTGGATTCACTCCAACAGGTCGATGTCCTTCCTGTGCTGGGACCCCAGAGCTGGGTGCAGCCCTGCAGGTGGGGTCTCACCAGGGCAGAGCAGAGGGGCAGAATCCCCTCCCTGGCCCTGCTGCCCACAGAGCTCTGGATGCAGCCCAGGACACGTTTGGCTCTCTGGGCTGGGAGTGCCCATGGCTGGGCCATGTCCAGCCTCTCACCCACCAGCAGCTCCAAGTCTTTCTGAGCAGGGCTGATGCCTTGGGAAGGCTGACCTGAAACAGGGACTGGACAGAGCTAGAGAATAAAGTAGATATTTATTGAAAGGTCTTTAGGGTACAGCTCAGGCAGGACAAGAGCCTGACCAGGGCTGCACCCAAGGTGAAATTAGAATGGCCACAAAATGGATACTTGTAAGTTTTGGTCAATTTGCATATTGGGGTTAATTGTCCAATAACAGCTTCAGGATGTGATGTCTCATCCTTCTTGTTTCTCCTTTCAGTCCACTGTTGTTTATGTTTTGGGGCCTGAAAGTTGTCTTTGGTCTCCATATGGAAAAGCATTTGTTTTGTCTACCTACTCTGTGAGGAGAGCTTACTTACACTTAATGTGAGGCTCGGAACTACACCCCTAGGCAGCACAGAATCTGGAAAATATGAAAGCTAAAACTTAAGGCATCAGGACTGCTTTCCGTCTGTTCCTTCCCCAGCCTTTTTTGATGCCAGGGATTATCCTGACCCAGGTACAGAATCTTGCCCTCAGCCTTGTTAAATAACCAGGTAGAAATACACTGAGAATGAAGGTACTTCGTAAAAGCTGGATCTGCTTTACATAGTGTTAAGACAGGTTTCTCCATGAGCAATGGTGTGTGCACCAAGATCCTGTGGGACACAGCACTGAATTAATAGGTCATACTTTGGAAAATGAATGGGAGAAATGAAAAACCTTGAACGTATTTTCATCCTAGAAATTCTTTAAGAAGTGCATGAGAGTGACATTCAAAAATGAAATATTGTATATTTAGAAAAAAAATCATATCCCTGGAATAATCCCCATTTATATTTGGGAGGACAGCAACATCCAAGAGATGCAAGTGACATCTTTAAAAGGAAGGAAACCACTCCCATCCTTGGTCCAGTAAGGTAGCAGACAACAGAAGGCCTCGGAAGCTGCTCAAACATATCACTGACATTTTCCAAAGACAGCAAAGAATCCAAGGGAGATCAGTTGGTAACTAACTTACACATCATTCATATTCCATCTTATTGTACATAGCTGATTTCAAATAATATCTTAAACACAATTATAAGAACATATATTACTCTAAACTGTATTTTCTTAAAATGTAAAGTTTTCAAACTTCTGTCACTTGACCTCATGTCAGGTACCTAAAAGCTTAGGGCTTATGTTGGGTAACTGGAGTCCTTGTCCTGCCTATACAGAAAAGCAAGCACCTGACATGCAGAATTCAACTCACCTAAAAAATTTTGTGAATCTAGTACCACATGTTTTATCTCACTATACAGATTCTGGTAGATTCCATGGAAATCATTCCATGTTATCTCTTATTACTAGATCCTATGCATGGTAGATAGACAACTAAATCTGTTGAGTTGACTGGACCTACTCATTTTATTAAATTCATGTACAAGCTTTAATATTTTTTTGTGCTGTGGTTTATCAGAGTCTCATATATAAGAAAACACTAGGTTTAGAAGCAGAAGTCAAAATTCAGTTCTAGTAATTAATATCTTTTTCTATATCTAGTTCGCTGGGTTAATGTGTCCTCACCTCAAATATATGGACACAGAATTGAATAAATCTTCTGCAGACATCCTATAACACTGAATGAAAATGCTCTTGAGGTCAATGAGTAAATATGAAACTAAATTAATTTGAGTCATCAATTCTAAGGTGCATCATATTTTTCATTGTCCTGCAAATACTAGTTTGTGAAAAATCAGGACATTTTCTCCTTCATAAATATAAAACATAGCCATGCTAACCAGAAGATTTAGAAGTAGATTTCTAATTGTGTAATATGGTGGCTTGCTCTTATTACCTCACATTATTATAACACCTAACTTCACCAAAGTGTATTTCAATCCCCTCAGTGCCTAAGGGTATATGACATATATTTTATAAAGAGGTATTTGCATGATTCCACAAGCGTGTATCAAAGTTCTGACAGTGCACTGAAAATAATTAAAATGCATTTGAAAGGTCTGGCCCTGGGCATTAGCTCCCTTTTTATAACCTGCATCTTGCTGCAAAATGCAAAATCTCTGGTTTTCCAGACCACCCTACTGGAAGGATAGAGAGCACAAGTGCTACCAATCTCCACCAAATAATAATCTTTTCTGGATTTTTGAGGTGTGGTAACTAGATGATTTTTTTTTTTTTAACAAGCTATCATATATGTACAAAAATAATTACTTGTGTGATAAATATTCAATCACAATAATTACTTAAGCTATGCTTGAGACAAGTATTTTGCCCTTCAGCTGAACTACTATATTCCATGAAATGTTAAAACCATATTTATATAAAAATATAAAATTATGCTTATATTTGGTGTGAATGAGAGGAGATTCTATGGCAATATTTTGGTACAGTAAGTATGCAGTTTAGAGGGATATTTTTCCCCTTCCTAATTTGATTAATAGCAATAATTTTCATTTACTAAATTGTCTTATTACAGTATTTTCTGACTGTTCTTCTGTAAGAACATTAAACTGTGTTTTCAGCTCTAATTACCAGTACTTCTCCATCTGATTGCTCCTTGCACATCTGTCATTGAATTTATGTGCTATTGTTGTCTTTTTCCTCTCTCAGCATCCACATTTTTTGTACACCCAAAAGAAACAATTGATATTGTATTATGGTTGTTTTTCCTGGAGAGAAATGTGCCTGCAAATGAGTCTATTGACTGCTTCACTTTCAGGCAAGTTATCTTATAAAAAATTATGTGTGAGAACTGGTGCATTCATTATGGCTGACCTGCTGGGATATCAGCAATGTGGTAGTGCAGGGTTTTTTGCTTATTTTAAGCTCTGTATATAGCTGGCAACATATT
Organism: Phylloscopus whistleri; assembly: GCA_017589585.1. Taxonomy (NCBI): domain Eukaryota; kingdom Metazoa; phylum Chordata; class Aves; order Passeriformes; family Phylloscopidae; genus Phylloscopus; species Phylloscopus whistleri. The sequence continues at coordinate 2,307,237 of JADMLD010001396.1, forward strand.
TTGTTTATATTATTGATAATAAGCAGTATTTGTCTGGCATCCTTCCAAGGGAAGCACACTGACATAAGTTTATTTTATATCTCGGAACATATGCTATGGGTTTTTTTATACTCTTTCTTCAATATAATTTCAGGAGATCATAGCATCACACATACAAAATTTGCAAGTTTAAAAAGATGATGATAAGAGAAAATTTCCAATGCCTTCTCATTCAATTACTGCTAATTGTCGTTATGGTCTGCTTGTCTATGTGAAGTCTTGGTACCATAGTGAGATGGAGAAGGCCATTTTATACATGCAACACATTTGTGGAATGGAGAAACATTTAAAAATAAATAAGAAGTGATTTGGTACTGCATAAGGGGGAAGCATTTTGTGTATAAGATAATTTTGTTTCGGCATTAACCAGGCAAGTCAGGACCTTGTGGCTTTATGCCTTAAAGAGCATATCAGTGGCTGAGGCACCTGCCTCCCAGTAGCACTTATCTTGAAGGTGATATATTCTCATCTTCCCCCTTCATAGCTCTGAAAATGAACCCCTCAGTTCATTGGGATCAGATGGTAATAAATTCACATAATTACATACTTGTTAAGGAGGTTAAGGTTATTTTGTTTGGATAACGTGACTATAATTTATTTTGTCTGTAAGGTTTGAGTTTAAACAATATTAATGGTTAGTTAATGGCCTAATGAGTCAGCTACAAGCCATTTAGGCATGCAATGAACCTTTGATTCTCAGTGACTTCTCTAATGAAAGATCTATATGAGCGCCTGTCTACTGTCACAATAGAGATAGCAAGAGAGTCATCTAATCGATTGTGATGGTAAATCAATTGATCTGTAACCCTGTTTTCATACGGTGAAAAAGATATGGAGCAAGCATTTTACTGTTCCCTTATTTCCAGTTGAATATCTATAAATAAAAGAGACAGTTCCTTATTTGAAAATATTCCCTTTATAACTGGGATTCAAAAGCAAGGAGAATCTGATTGATGTCCTATTTTATAGATGTGTCGGTTATTTTTGTCATTTCAGGAGATTTAAAGTTCTTAGAAATTAAATATATGATGCAGAACATCAGAGAGGCTTGCACTTCACTGTCATGTGTAAGGTTAAGGATTAAGATAAAGCTGATGTGTGCTCTACTTGTTCCTACCTCTCAACAACATCCAAAAAAATGCAGAAGGATGATTTAGAAAGAAATTTGGAAATGCCGTTTATAAAGAAAAAGTCTTTGAACCTTCTTTTAAATAGAAACAGTCTTAAAGAATGTTTTAAGACAGCAGCCTATGATATTGATGCTTCTTTTATAGCCTGTTTCATGCTGTCCTGTGAGTTTCATTACATATTTTTCCTTTTCAATTTTGTCCTTAGAATGCACAGATTTTTTTTATCCCTGTTGTAATCACAAACTATCAAAACACCAGCTATCATGAAGGTATGTGTTGATTCTTTCTAAGCACCTAATAGGATTTCACCCCCTTTTTTTTTTAACTAACTTCCTTTTTTGGTCACCTGATTCTTCTCCTATCCTCAGACACCTCAAAAAAAGGACAGTTTTCAGAAATATTGGTCAACCTGTTCCTTTCACCTTCAGCAAAAGCAGAGATCTTTATGTAAGGCACCCCAGAAGCAGTTCAAAACAGCAATACACTTAAGGAATTTTTTTAAATTTGAGGCTTTCATCTTCTAAGCAATTCAGTTCGAGGATTTTTGATAGTGTGGTTGACACAAAGTAGTGTATTCTATTGCTGCTGCGTGCAGCCTTGCAGCATGGGAGCTGCTACCACTCCTTTTATTCCAGCATCACAGTGCCCCTTACTTGAAAGGTTGACTATGATGCCATATTGAAAACATCTAATAAGAAGGGAGCCAAATTCAGCTTCGCTTTCCTCGCAGCTCAGGATCCTTGCTTTGTTAAGCAGCTGACATTTGATTGGGAGCTGTCGCATGCACGATAGCCGGGCAGGGGATAAATGTTTGCTGAGCGTACAGAGCAGCGCAAAATGACGGTGTGAGTTTGTACCCCGAGGCAGTGTCTGTGCTACAGAAGGTGCCTGCAACTGCCCAGCTGACAGGGAGCTGCCTCCCTGCATACACATGAACTGCCTTTGCCATGCAAAACAGTGGTCAGCTTGGCTGCTAGGAATGGTGCCCTATCCACACCAGCTGTCAAGGTGGGAACTCCCTGGGAAAAATGGTACTCAGTCCAGGCAAAAGCTTTTCTGGGACCACTTCAGTGACTCAACAGCATGGACAGTGCTCCTTGACCCTGTTCATTTTGGTGAGGGTAGGCAGAGCATGAATACCTAAAATCATACACCAGAAGACACATTGTTTGCCTCAAACCACTTTTATAAATGCATTTAATAGTCAAATTTTCTAAACATTGCACCACATAATCAAAAAGTAATCCTCCTTTCAGATGTCTGGGCATGCCAAACTATATTCTCCTCACCTGCAAATGAATACCCTATCTGACCATATGACTATTCACTGACAACCCACAGTAACAGCCTGGTCCAGCAGAACACAGTTTATAGATCTGATACCTCATGCAAAAACCTCTGATGCCTCTGTCCCCTCTATTTCAAATCACAGTATGGAGATAGTCATCAGTTCCTTTGACAGTGACAGTACTGTATCATCATTCAAATCACTAGAAGAGAGACTTAATATCCAAAACCAAGTTCAAGTTAGTAGCTGTTGCAGAGAAGGGTCGGTATGGATTTTTTTGATTATTTGTTTGCCTGCCAGTTGAACTGACTACAGCCTGGAGATGATGACAACCTGAGCATCAGCTTGGTAACAGAAAGCCAAGTATTCAACCCGCAGACCTATCACCCAAGGTTATTGTTTTAGCATTTCTGCTGATAGCAGTCATTGCTATAGATCACACAAACAGATCCCACTTCACATATTTGTTCCCCTATACTGTGTGATACAGAAACTGATAGGAAAGAATGAGCCCAAAATTTTTCTTAGATGAAAGCACTAGAAAGCAACCAAAACTATTTCTTAATTTTTATTCTTTTTTCCCCTAAAACCGCTCTACTGTTCTGCTGAAGCTAAAAAAATTTATGTCAGCCTATTTGGTTTAACATCCAGCACAGCATACTTCAAGATTTATAGTTCCCTTTCCTTGCCTTTTAAGATGTTCTTTAGCTGTTTTCCATATGGTCTTATCTCCCACATAGGATAAATTTGAATAGCATGATAAATTATATACACTGATGTATTGTGGAAAATGTTTCTCCATGTACAAAAAGGTCACTTTTTAATCAGGGAAAACACAGGCACAAGTAATCTTTTTTTTCAAAGGCATCATCTACTTCCGACTGATAACGTAGAATTTGGAGAATTTGGAGAGGACTAGTACCTGTATTTTAGGTTCAAGTTCAGGCACTAAGGCTACAGATTTAATCTCCATTAGTAGCCTAGGCTCAGACCCTTAGGGTCAAATGTGAACTCAAGGCTCAGCTGCCTAAACATAGACATCATATTGCATCTCATTTCCAAGACATAGGGTTTGTAGGTTAATCCATTGAATAAAGCTGCAGAACAACACAGACCCAGGATTTTTCCAATTACACACAGTACACACCTGAAATTAGATAAGTGTGTCCATGTGTGAGACAGCCATGAACCAATGAAGATCAGAAGCAAATGTCAGGAGCCTGACGTTCCATCTACTGCCCTAGAGGACCTGGATGCATTACCAAGGTGTCTTCTGGTCCCATCTGAAAATCTTGGACTACACATGACAGGACACCTGCATGAAGCGTAATGACGAAAACAAGTAATAGGGGCAGAATTCAGATAAGACACAACCATCTGGAGGCATGTTACACACCATATGATTATGAGACTTTGGACGTCCTAGTTAGTGTCAAACTGCTATCCCAGAAGGACACAGGTCTCCCATGGGTCCTACACCATATCCCTAAACTAATTCATATGTAATGACCAGTTCAGATGTAGAAATTTAGGGCTTTTACCTACACAAGTGCTTTCTGGGCTAATTGAGGTGTTCTAGGGCAGATGTGTAGGATTTATGGGTCCATGATCTGAAATAAAATCATGACTTCTGAAGAGATTCGGCATATAAACATTAGTGTTTGCAGGGCATTCACTTGCTTCAGTAGGCAGCTGGTGCTAAAGAACCTTTGGTGGGTCTTGGTTACAGTGGTACTCTGTAGTAGTCCATGTTTGAACTAATACCTTAAATGATGTGTGCCTCACTGTGGCCTTTATCTAACATGGGGGCTTGCAGCTACAGGCACAGTCCATAATAAACAGTATAATATTTCCTTCCTTTTCCATAAATGTACATAATTCTGGAATAGTGACTATTTTGCAGCTTAACTCAATAGGCCATCAATTTCCAAATAGAAATATTACTATCTTCTAAATGCCATATTAAAAAAAAATTACATTGAAGTTTATGGCTCTTCACATATTTCAGTCCATCAGACAGCATTAAAAAGCTGTGGACTTGGTTATCAGAAATATCAGTCAATACATTTATCTTTTCTGAAGTAATCAGGTCAAGCACCTTATGAATATTCTGCCTACTTTCACATAAAATGTGTACTGTATCTTCAGAAAACTCTTTGGAACTGGCAGAACAAACACCACTGAAAAGTGAATCATCTAAACACCTGACTAGAAATCCCTTTTTGTGTCCTTTCAACTCTTACAGGGATGGCTGGCACAAAAAAAAAATTACATCCTGTTTCTTGGTCTACTCCAAATTCGGTTGTATTCAGGTGTATCTGTATGATTAGGAGAAATTATTTACAGGTGTATCTCTATGAATAAAGTCTTCTTCAATGTTAATACAGCATCAGTTTATCCCTCAGAATAATAAAAACAGTTTTAATCCATAAATATTAGCAGGTTTTCCTTGTATTTAATGGTTCTATGAATTTAGACTTTTGCATTTAAAGTTTTCTAGCCAATTAAGTTAGCCAATGAAGTTTCTAGCAATATCAGAATAGACTATGCTTAGCTAATTCACCAGCCTTTTTTATAAAAGTGTAGTTCAAAAAACTGATCCAATTATCCCCCCTCATGGATCTCTCCCTCACCTTTTTCTCCCCCACAGTGTTCCACTTCATCCTTTTGTTTTTGAAGAAAGGGCAATAACATGTAAGAAGAAATAGTAGCTCATCTGTTATTGATGAAGGAGCAGTACGTAAAGATAACCTGTGATATCCCAGAAGACCACACTGAAGTCAGATGGTACTCTCTGATTTGTATTCTCATTTCATGCTGATCCTCAAGGAGTCAGGACTTCATCTCACACAGAAGAGTTTTTCATACTTAAGTTTTGTTCAAGTTGCTCTATACTTTTTGTTCAGAATTTCACTGTCATCTGCCAGCACAGACCTCCTTTTATAGGACAAAACTGTCGTCACCTCTTTGAAAAGAGATGTTAATTGGAAATACCACTAAGACATTAGAGAAGCAAAACCCATCAGTTCAGTCTCAGTGTGGCTCTTGTCAGGGCAGTGAGTTGACCTTGGCTGTGTTCCAGGTGCCTACTAAGCTGCTCTACCAGTCCCCTTCCTCAAGAGGACAGGGGAGGCAGAAGAAATGACAAGAAGCCTCTGGGTTGAGATAAGGAAGGAGATCACTCAGCAATTATCATAACAAACACAACAGACTGAGCTTAGGGAAGTTTATTTATTTTATTGCCAGTCAAATCAGAGTAGCATAATTGGAGATAAGAAAAAAAGAAAGTAAAATAATTTCACCTTACCCTCCATCATTCCCAGGCTCAACTTCACTCCTGACTCCTATGCTTCCTTCCCCTGAGCAGCTCAGAGTGATGGGGAGTGAAAGCTGCAGTCAGTTCATTATGTGTTCTCTCTGTCATTCCTTCTTCCTCATACTCTTCCTCTGCTCCAGCATGAGCTCCCACACATGGGAACTCATGCTGGAGCATGAGTCTTCCACTAACCTCTCCAATGTGAATCCTCCCCACAGGCCACAGTTCTTCCAGAGCTGCTCCATCATGAATCCATTCCATGGGGATCAGTACTTCAGGAACACGTTCCAGTTTGGTTCCCCACCCCAGGATCAGGGGGTCTTGCCATCAAACCTGCTCCAGTGTGGGCTCCTCTCTACAGGCTGCAGCTCCTGCCTGGAACCTGCTCTGGTATGGGCCCTCCCACAGGGTGCAGCTTCCTTCAGGGCACATCCACATGCCCCCACATGAAGTCCTCTGTGGGCTGCAGGTGGATACCTGTATCACCAGGGGCTTACAGGCTTCAGGGGAATAGCCTACCTCACCGTGTCCTCACCATGGGCTGCAGGGGAATCTCTGCTCCAGTCCCTGGAGCACTGCCTCCTTCTGCACATTGGTGTGTGCAGGACAGTTTCTCTCATACGTTCTCACTCTTCCAGCTGCTGTTGTGCAGCAGTTTTTTCCCCCTCTTAAATATGGCATCACAAAGGAGCTGGTTTACACACACTAACCAGGTAGGTAGATCCAGTCATACTTTTCTGCACCCTTTACAGAAATACCAGAAGTTAATAACACAGGATACAAACCCTCCCATTTAATGTCCAGCTTTGTTTTGTGAGAGTGGGATTTTTCCAGTATTGTATATCCAGACAGGATTGCACTCTGGCTCCTATTGGTTGAAACAATCTGGCTTGTGCTGTATTTTCTTGCAGGTCTTTTTGTATCACAAATACAACTTTGGTAATTCATCCATCTCCATCTAAGATGTTGGTCCTAATAAGGACAAAGGTCATGGGAACAGCTAAAGTCCCTGCCTGCCAAACACTATTTCTGCTGGTGACAAACCTAGAGTTTAGTGAGGGATATTTCTAATATTCCATAGCACTGTTTCCAGAACTTCAGGTCATTTCAAGCCCACCTGACTACAAGTTTAAGCATTTTTATTTTTGAGTGTCCTACTCATTCTTTCTACAAATCCTGAGGCCTGTGGATGATATGTTAGGTGTCACTGTCTTCCTAAAATTTTATAGACATTGTTTTGCATTCCTGTTGATAAATGAGAACCTCTATCTGATTCTATGGAATGATTTTCCATATGTGGGTTTTGGCAATCACATCCAGTATTGAAGAAAAATCCCTTCAGAAAGATTCTTTAAAAATGAGATTTGGTTATTAACCTGTGTACCAAGGCACAATATTCAAAACCCTGTACACAGACATGTTGTCACTGTACCTTCTAGGGTAGCTTAGGTAACACAATTATCACTCTTACAGCTCACTGCCACCCAGCATCCCACAAGGAACAATTGCTAAACTCTTGGCATTAATACACACTAGTGTTGGAGATATGAAGTGTAAGATAGGGTGTTTGCTGTCTTTTATAACATCCTATTTGGTCACCCTTTCTAATAATGCTTTGGATAATGCACTCGTTGTGCAGAAGAATGGACTTTGGCCACATTGTTTAGGGGCCAGCTTCTCTGTATTTCCTGAACAGAGAGGTAAATATCAGCAAGTGCCACAGAAATGTGTCAGAAAAAAGAAGCTATATATAACTGTCTTTACATTCTCTGCCTGTCTTGAACTTAATTTCTTACTTTGTAAAAGTGAGATTTTGGGGACCTGTAATGGTGAGCAGATTTTAAATGTACAAGGTCTGGACACATTTAGAGGTGCCAAATTCCAGAACAAATCCAGTAAAAGTAATGAAGTTTATTAAAATTCATATGTAAACTAAAGCTCTAGAGCAGAGAAATGCTCTGCAGGCTTGAGGGAAAAAAAAATCCAAACAAACAAAAACTCAAAAAGTCTTTCATTGCATTGACTAACAATAGCATTAGTGTCTGTCTGCATGGTTGGTTAGTGAGTGTCACTAGGTTGGTTAGTGAGTGTCACTAGGAGAATTTCCATACAACTCAAAGAATTTTAAGCAGCCCATAGCAAGCTAAAGGGCTTTTTCTTACAGTAAGTGTTCATCTAGGTGCATTTCTTGTTGCAGGTCAATAAAATTCTCTCACAGTCTCTATTTCTTCAGTGATTTGCTTTGTGTAATTACATACCAACAGTAAAAATATTTAAAAGTATCTTAAAACATCAATAACTATGAAATACCTTTGAATATTAAGATAAACAAAAGCATATATACCATTCACAGGAAAACAAATGATTAAAAAGCTATTTGTTCTTCACACAGCATTACATTTAGCAAATTTGAAATTTTGTTTGAATATCAACAATTCTCCTTAAAAAGACACTTGTCAGGGAATATTGCAGGGAGCATCTAAGATGTATTTTTAATTTGAAACTATGACTATTTGTACCAACACCAATTCTAAAAGTTCAGTTCAGTTCATCAGCTCAAAGAAAGATATATCCATGTGGGTCCAATCAACATGACTTACTTTTTTAATTTCACATATCAGTTACCTGAAGCAATGAACTAAACAGAGTGGTCCTCTGCTGTCCTTAGGCTGCAATATGTTGAGAGCAGAAAGCATTACTCTAATTATTTCAACAAGAAACAAATTACTGACACTAGTAACCTTCTGTGAAGCTGAATAGAAGCAGAAGTTAATAAGAATATTGAGACTAGCATAGTCTAAACTTACTATAACAAAAAAATTGGATGAAACCCTCCAGATTACCTGCTCTGGGAGACATAAAACCACTGAAGTTATTGTTAACTCATTTGAAGTTTGTCTATATAAATATCCCATATCAATAAGGAAATTAATATGGGAGGTTGGGTTTTAACTGTTGATTCAAACATCTACTGGTGATGTTTTCTCACTCACTTTCTCCCTTACTGGATGTTCACTGTTCCTTTTGAAGCAGCCAGTTGTCATACATACAGAGTGCCAGTCAGAAATACTTCTGATGTTCCTTTGGAACCATTTGCAAGACATTTATACATCAGAGTTTGCCTGATACATCAGACTGGTAGATATAAGATCAGTAAGGTATATTACGATGGTTCCCATTGCTGGCAGCTGTTGATTGACTAGAAAACTTACAAGGACCATAATTAATGAAGAACTAGGATTCCACATACGGAGGAACTCTTGGAAATTTAGAGTACGCCTTCAGAAATCCATCATGTCCTGACCCATTTTGTATAGCAAGTAATAGCCCAAGGAAAACTGAAGAAGTAAGCTTTAAAAATCAATTTGTATCTTCTTTATGACAAATTGATTCTTTGTGGTTTTTAAAACCAAATACACACACACAAAATAGGTCATCCCTAAGTTGTTCAAAATTCTTGGGGGTGAGAGGTATGAAGAAAGAGTTTGAAGTGGTAACAGAATTTGTTAGAGTGGTTATTCCAGTACCATACTTTTTAAATTTGCAGTTTTACTGTCATTCAGGCTAAAGTAAATATGAAGAGAGTGGTCCTTCAAATATGCTAAACCTAGTTAAATAAGTAGATTTCTAGTTGTTCATCTTATTGGTTTTTTCAGCCTAAAAATTTGGCCTGGTAGCATTGGTCAAAGCATTTATTCTGTGAAGAGATAATGAGATCACTGTATAGTGAAATAAAAAGTAATACAAAACCCAAATACCCAAATCATAAACCCATTTGTATCATGCTTATCAGTCACAACTTAATTTTAATACTTCTGCTGCTTTTCATTACTGAAACTTTTTCAGTTAATTGTTGTGATTTTCCCATCACACTTTCTTAAGGCAATTACACATTAACATCCTGATGGGCATGCTCTACAAGTGTGATTTTGTCATCTTTAAAAGATACGCTGTTGTTGGACTGTGCCCCTCATCATTTACTTCACTGTAGTAAAACAGGTACAGATTGCATGCAGTTCTTGTAAGGAGGCAGTGGAGTATTGCAATCTTGTTTTCAAGACCTTGGACTCTGCATGGGATTCACCAGACCAAATGTCGAGACTGGGAATTTTTGTCTCTGCTTGGTCCCCCCAGGCTCCTGTTACAGCCACTGGAGAGAAATCCTAACTTCTCGGGCAGACACATCCTAAAGCAGACATCTGAAACAGATGGGATGAGTTGCCTCTAGAAGTGCCTGTTGCTTTCCACTGACTGTGAAGGGATCCCAGGTGACAAGTTCAGAAGTATATGGTTAAAGTTAGGAGGTATCCATCCCAATATGCTTGTAAGGAATTGTCATGTGTGAAATGCAGAGATTTTGTATGCATTTGTACGTTAAGGAAAATAAAATAAATTTTTTTTAAAAAAAAAGCAGGTGTGAAATTTTGAATAAGTGGGACTAGTATGCCACTTTGAATTTGGGATAAAGAGCTGAAATATTTTGAGCTTCTTTTGGTGCTTATGTTGTGCATGGATGTAATATATTTAAACAACTTTATGAACAATCAGTTGGAGGCACACATGCCAATGTCATTTCTGCACATAAAATTGATAATTTTAGCTGTAGATTTCTAAATTTTGTTTAAATTCTTTTCTCTAGTTTTCCAACCTATAGGAAATACTACCTTTAGGCACTAATGGAATATGGAATATCTTAATCTGGTGATAGAGGTGTGTATAGCTTGGGAACTGCAATTAGACTACAGGGAATCTTGATGGGAAGAGGAATACCAGAAAAGCTAATGCTGAAATAATTTATTGGAGTCAGCAAGTTGATTAAAAATAATACTTTTTTATTTTCATGAAAGGCAAAGCAGTAATGAAATCATGTGGGTTCAAGGGTTGTCAGAAGTGGTAGTAATATGCTTCTTTATTTGAAGGTATTACAGTTACAAGGGAGAAAAATAGGTAAAATTTGAGAGATCAGCTCCCACAGAATTTAACTGCTGGCAACGAGCTGAGCTTGGCAATTAATTTAATGAAGTTGCCTGGTGCCCAAAGAAACTAACTGCAGCTAAAAACTGGTTGAACAGATCACTTCAGAAAAGAAACCTCTCAAAGCAATGGTATTCAGGGAAACACAAGTGGATTGGACCTCTGCTATTGCCAAAAAATGTATAGCTAGACATCATCGTGATGGTCAATATTTACACAGGTACAGGTCTTCAAAGGCACATGCCTAGAAATGATCTAACAATCCTGATTGATTGATGCTCTGATCCCCAGTCCCTGAAGTGCTGCTTCTGGAAATGATATACAAATACTGTGGTCTGTGTTAGCTCAAAGTGCCGGCAGGTAAGCCAGGTACAGTATTTTGGGAATATGTGCAAGCACCAGCTGCTACCTGCTATCTATTCTTTAAACCATCTGGTTTGAAGCATACACTACAGAGCACAAAATTCAGATTATTGCTTGATCAATTCTGCCATCTAATGACTGCATTCAGACAGTACTTTCCACTACTGCTACATGCTAGTTTTTACTTTTTCTTCTATCTGGCATATATTTCTGCTTCATCTCAGGTTCTGTAGCAGGGATTGTTGTGCTCCCATAAGAGATAAAACCATCCCGCAAAAATGCAATTTTTCCTGTGGCTTCTTTACTCCAGAAAGTGAAGTAGGTAGGTTCCCTGCAGTGCTGTGTGACTGCAGCTCAGAGGAAATGCTGCTATGAGTCAAGACCACCTGGTAAGTAAAATCCAAAAAACTTCAAAGACCCTCCAATGCCAAAATCCCAGGAGGAGACTCCCTCTGGACCTACCGTGGCTTTGAAGGCAGACCCCCCCTTTTAATCCTCGCCCCTTCCTCATTGGAAAGCTGAAGAAATACCTCCCACTGTGCCTCAGGCTGATCAAAAAGTACACAGGGAAAAAATGAAGTGATTATTTGTACTCACAAAGAAACTGTATGAAATGCACTTAATTATCCCAATTTTTTTATTTTTTCATATGTGTATTTTTAAACATACATTTGTCTCACACCAAAATGTACATTTTAATTGCACTAAGCATTTTTTTTAATGGGCAGACTGTGATGTGCTGATGGATTTACAGTAACAAAATACAGTCACTCGGCTGCAAATACCATCCTTCACTTCCCATAATCTCTCTTTCCACAACTGCACGCTTCTGGGCAAGGATATGCTTAAATATGTTGGAAGTAGCAGAAATCAGTCCATGTATGAGTTTTTCTACGAATGAGACAAGTAAATTTCTTTTTTTCTTTTTTTCTTTTTTTTAATTAGGATATAAAACACTATGCTCAATGAAATTTTATTTCTGCTTGAAGGGTTCACTGCAAAAAAAGACAATTTTATATACTTATGTAGTTGGTTATAGTTGTCTTCATAGGATCTTTAAGATGAAAGAAAAAGAACTAAAACCAATGTGAGAGATTTTCTATTAAAATAAACATTTAGAATCAGTCATTATTTGCTGAATTATTTTTTTAAAATTATGTTTTCCAAGAGGCATTATTCCTCCCATGAAAGCTAAGCATTGTGAAAACATTGTGAAAGGGCAAAATATTAGGCAATGGAGTAATATTTTTTTTACATTTACTCACATTTTCTGACCTTTATTGTAAAAATATAGCACTTATTAGAGAAGCAGCAGCCTCTGACCGCGGTAGTACAGCGTTTCATGTGTTCTAACCTACCAGGCCACTATGGCTTCTCAAATAAGAAGTCCCCTGAAAGACTTGAAAGGTCTGGAAATGTCCTACAAGAGCAATAGAAAACATGTAAAAGGAGATGCTCTCTAGCACAGGCACTAGAATGTTAATCTGGGGGTGTCCAAAGAGCAAGCTCACTGTGTGAGCTCACCAGACTTGGTGTGCACACCTGGAGGTGCAGCTGATCAAATGGAATAAGCAGAAAGTGAGATGTTGTTTTTAAAACAGCATCAGAATTGGTGGAAGTAGAAATCCAAAGAGAGCTGATAGCACCTCAGTCTTGCTTGTGCAACTCCTGAAATATGTATGTTGCCAGCAAATCAAGGCCTTTTACCGAAACACTACCTCCATTTCATATTCCTCATGCAGAACAGAGTCCTACCATACACTGTTTCCTGAGTTAGAAGGAAAAATCTACATTCCAAGAGGTAAGATAAAGAAATACTGAGAGAAATGACAGGTCTTTAGTGAAAAGAAAAACAGTAAGAGAATGCTTGACTTACTTTTCATCTCGGATCATTTTCCAGATATAACACTAGTTTGTTGACAGAGTTATAGTCTTTCAGGATTTTCATGAATTCTACAATGAAGCATATTCAACATGTTCAGTGCCTGTATCTGACCAAAATGTTTTGTGTACGTGCTAATCTGACACAGAGTGTGATTATCATACATGATCAGGCCAAATTTAAATAACTTTCCTAAATGTCAGTAGTTCAGGCAATGGACATTCCTGATGTGGTAATATCTGTTATATTTCTTTATCCCAGGTAAAAAATCCTAAAATGGAAAAAAAAAAAAGAAGAAAATAAATTTGTGCTTCACCAAAAACATGACAGAGGCCTCTGAGCTGCCCCTGATAGATTATTCCCTTGCAAATGCACATCATGGATCTTTTCCAGAGCCAAGTCACAACCCAGCAGCTGACTCTGTGACCCAAAGTTCAGGTGTCTATAACCTAAAACTGTATTCACCATGTGTTTACCCATTGATTGCTGGAATAAAACAGCTCCTTTGTTCCTGGGCCTTGTAGATGAAAAAGCAGAGGAGACTGGGTATCAATGGCTGCTCCTCACCACAGATGATTAATTCCTGCTTATGAAACAAACCAAATAATATCCAAGCAGAGGCCAGGAAAAAATTAGAGCAATAAAGGACTTAACCAAGCCAATAAGTTAGAGAAATAGACAAACCTGTTGTCAATGATTTATTTTTGTATCTTGTATGTTTTTTCCATACCTGTAACTGCAGTGACTGTTCTGGTTTACAATTAATGCAGAAATAACTCATATGAAAGCTTTGCAGATTTATCTCACTCTGGCTGCAGGTCCACACTGGAGTTTGATAATGACAAAAACAAGGTTTCCAGTGTCAGTGGGTGACATTTTTCTATCCCTTCAGCTTTGCTGACCCAGCTGATTTGTGGGGTATTTTAACTGTAACTCTAGCTGTAATTCAGCTTAAAAAGAACACCTCTCCATGAAAGGGATTTTTAACTGTAGAGTAGGTCAAATCACAACCTGCATGCACTTCAGCAATTTACAATGTGGTATTACACCTTATTTCAATAGTGACTCCTTTAGTCTAGCAGGCCAATAGTTACTTGCAACAATCTTTCCACCTTCAGCAGTTCACTGCCTAATTTTGCAGTCCTATCCACAGATAATATTTTACTTTCTTATCTAGATTGGTAATTGTTTCATATTACATAAAGGACATTCAAAGGTTTAAATTCAATGTAGAGACAGGGAATAAATGAAAACAGAAAAATATATACATAGCTTAATCCATGAAAATGTAATTTTTCAAATGGTCTCTAGGTAGAAATAAAGTTTGTTTCTTTCTTTTCAAGCTGAAATTCCAAGGTTGTTTTTGTTGGGGGGTTTTTTTCAAAATAAAAATGTAGTCTTTTTTTCCTTTAGAAACATTGAGTTCTTTATCAGTTCTGGTTTTGACAATATTGAAAAAGCTATCAGCTGAAATACTAAATAGATCACATGAAAATAGAAAATATAGTATTACACTACATGATAGAATATAAAAAACAGATTAAAGAAAATTATGAAATTGAAAGAACTTTTCATTCTTTAAATGAAATATCTAACAAAGAACAAGGAAAATATTTTTACACTGATGAGACAAAATAACAGGGGAAATAATCCATTTATTCTTTATCCTTTGACAAATGTCATCAAAAGACAGTTTTTCTGCAGTATTTCCCCAAAAAAAAAACCATAAGAGGGGAGGGGGGGTGGTGCTGAGGGGTGAGGGAGTGTTTAGAATTCCTCTCTGAAAAACAGATGCTTTGACCAATCTTGTGTATGGTCAGTATTCATTATTTAAGGAGGCACTCGTGTAAGGATTCCACATGTAAGACAAGGATCAAGCAGCATTAAGAACAGACACTGAAAGAGCTCCTAAGAATTCATAGCTTTATATTTTCCAGGTAAAAGGCATAAGCAAGGATGCAAAAGTCTGTAGCAGTAATGATGATCACCACTAGTGGAGTCAGAAGAGTCGCTATACATGACTTTTCCTCCATCACCCCTAACTTGAGGCAAACTCATTCTCTTACCCAGTAGACTTTTTGAATCTCCAGAGAAAAGTGCTGGTGGTTTTTTTGTGTCACTTTTGCATGCTCCAGTAGGACAGATAAGATTTTCGTTTTCATACTGGTCTCATTGATTTTGTAAGCACTGTAGAAATAGATTTTGATGCTTGGACAGTCCAGGGCTCTCCACAGGATTAAAAATGTCCTATCTACCTTTCTTGGTTAGGCTCCTGCATTTCTGTTTCTTCCTTTCACTTTTTTACCCTGTTTGATGTTCTCTAATCTTTGTTGACCTTTTGAATACTCCCCTGAGGATTGATCATTCATCTTAGGACCTAATCACTGTTTTCTGATAGCTCTCCAGCCTTCTTAAATGTCCCCTAACTGCTACCTGCTCAAGCATGTACATTTTAAAGTTCTCCTGCTCATCCACTTTCCTTCTTCATGGAATAGTTTCCCTGCTTATTTCTTAGCTTGCCTCTGCCTGTATATATACACATGGGAGAAGATGTCTATAAAGAGGTGGAGAGCCTGAGGGAATTCTTGGCAAATTGGCTAGTATTCAGGAGTCAAAGTTTTGGTAGGCAGAAGCCCATGAGAAAGGCAGGCAAGAGACACAGATGGAGAATGGAATTTATATAAAACTGACAAGCAAACAAGAAAAAAACGGATCAAAAACTGGATCAAGATGTGAGAACAGCAACAAAACATAAAGAATGATGCCTACTCAATTTTAAGCCTTGTTAAACTGCAACATTTCAAACCAAAAACAAACAATCAAAAAAAAAAAACACCCCAACATAACAACAAAACACCAGCTAAAATAACAGCAGAAAAATAACACTGTTGAACTACTTTCCACAGTACAGCACACACAGACCATTGGCAAAGGCTACTTGTGTCTTCTTCCACAATTCCATAAACACTTTTCAAAGATCAACAACCATCAGGCCACACTGACTTTTCTCTGCAGGATTTTAATTCATGTATAAAATAGAAACAAAGATCAAACCCAGAATAAACAAAAATTCAATAAGTTGAATACAAGAGCTTCTACATATGAAGAGGTTAAAAAGAGTTACACAGAAAATATAACTGGCAAGCAAGAAAGAGGAGACAAAACACAGAAGGATAATTTGCACCTAATAAAAACATGATCACAAGGAATCCCACTTCCACAAAGAAAAGTGAATATCTTATGCTTAAGCGCCATCCTATGACATGACAGATCTCCAGCAGTACATGCTGGGTAGAAATAAAGCAATATTTCTCTTGAAACGTGCTTCCCTTTGTCTTGATACAGATGTGCCTTTAGTGTAGGGTTTGTATAACTTAAAATTGTGGTTTACCTAATATTGCCATCTAGTGGCACAACAGTCAATTCCAAAACAATCCTCTTTGGAAGGAAGGTACTGTTACAAGATTTATACACTATTGCAAAAAAGAGTTGACCAAAATACAGTGCTAGCAACAACACACCTGAAAATGGAGCCTAGTCTGCAGGACAACATGTGCCCCAAATATTCACTTAATTATGAATGCACGGACACAAGCCAATGGAATACTGAAGTCTTTGGAGAAGTCACAGACAGAACATGCCAGTGCTATGCAAGCAATATGCAAGACACAAATTAACAGCTTCTAGCTGATAAATAATAATAATAATAGCTGGAGAATAATAAACATCCTACCAACTACAATATGGTAATTGACATAACATGGATCACCACCTCCACTAAGTCTAACACAAAGTGCACACCACTCTTGATGGTTAGGAAGCTCCATCAGAAACATCTGCCCCTTAGCCTGAAAACCTGATGAATGGCTTAAGCAGCGAAAGCTTAAAAGCAGCATAAATGTTCCTCAGATCCAGCCTAGGTGTCTCACAGTTCATCTGACTTTATCATCCTCCATTCCCTTGTCAGTCATCAAGGAAAAATAATTGCTGCCACAGGCAATTTATCCTACCCTAAATCTGCAGCCAAGGTACACCTGAAGATGACTATTTGTCTTCAGTGCCTGTGAAAGGAGACTAAGGAGATCAGCTTATATTAACACCAACCTCAGCTGATCTCACTGCAGGCAGCCATGAGCCAACTCAGGAGAAGCTCAAGGGCAAAATTTACTCACATAGAATTCTAGAGTTGCCTAAATGCATAGCCTGAATTCACAAGGATTGAACTTGGTTCTCAATAGTTAATGCTTCTCCCTGTGTTTTCGCATTTTCATTCATTTTGCAAAAAATGAAATACACTTTGTAATGCAAGGGTGATGCCAAAACTGGAGGAAAGTCAAAAAGCAATAAATTATTTACCTGTTAGGTAGTCACAGGGCATACAGAACATGCTATAGGGCTCCTTACATAAACAACATTTGGTAGATACAAAAATAAATTCTGATTTTTGTATGCCTGATGTACCCACGAGTTTGGTGATCAGCAAGGAGGGCAAAATTTTGGTCACCTTGAATGTGTAGACTTCAGTAAAAATGAACTGAACCACTGTTAGCACGTCCTCAGTTCTCTTCACTGACTAGAGAGAGAATGCTTGGTGAGTGCACCAGGTGCAGACACCTGGGCATATTTGACTCCGTGCCATCTGGACACCAAATGTCCTCATCTTCCTCCAGCTTACACTGCACAGAAACATTTAAAAATGCAACCTTTAGCTACCAGAAACACTCAGTGAAAAGACAAAACACAGAGGGAACTTTTCCCAAAAAGGAAGTAGGATTAGTGATTATATAGGAAGATATGAAGATTGAAGGATCTCAGGCTAGGCCAGTAAGGAAAGGGACAATAATTTGGTTTTGTTTAAATAATGGGAATGTGGAGGAGATGTAATTTTTAGACACTTTTACTTCATTTTAGGTTTTGAGTCCATACATATTGCACAGCTTGAAATGTCAGCTAATAAGGCATGCGTAAATTAATTATTAGCCAGTATTTCAAGTCTGTTTTCAATCAAAAGCTGTCAGACTAATTTTCAAACCATGATATCAATTTTCAAACCATGATATGATCCTGAAAGTTTTTTATCAGCCCTGAAAGGAAGTGTGTGGGTAGAAAAGGTGTTTGGCATAGCACAAACTGCTTGGAATCTGACAGAACAAGAACTGTGAAGTCCCTTATACACCCCACTTTAAAAGGTCACAAGGGAAGATAAGTGTTTGCAATACTTCATGCCAAAAGTCCTTCTACAGAAGTATCTTCTGCCCAACAATGGGAAAAAGAATGGATTTATAACAGAGTTAAGGAGCAGCAGTATACCTCCCAGAGTACTCAGCCACCTTCCAGAGTCCTGTAGCTTAGGGCCCTCTTGAGTCATGGTTATCTGACAGCCCCTTCTGGATTTCTCTTCCACAAGGCACAGGATCAGAAGAGGCATCAGCCTCCTGTTACAGTAGAACTAGAATTTGTGATACAGGACTCCAATCACAAACACAAATCCACCAACTTGTAAAATGACAGTCTATTGAAAAGAATGAGTGCTCTGTAATCACAGATCTTGGAAAAGCACAGCTTTCAGCATTTGGTTGTGTTATACCTCTATATATCTTCCTAGCTTATAACAGTATGATGGATTCACACAGAATCAGTCCTTTGATTTTCCTGCCCTCTGTAATATTTTGAGAAACTGTTTTCCTCAAAAAAAAAAAAAAACCCTTATAAAAATTTTGGCTAACTTTTGGTTTTTAACACCTTTCTGCACCTTGAGAAAGACTTTATGTGAAATAGTTTTTCTTGACTTAAAATCATATGAAAGCTACAGGTGGTATCACTTGAATCACATCACTTCTGTCTCTGCGCTCAAGAGAAATATTTTTTCATGAGAAAACCTTTCAAAAATATCTAGAAAAAACATTTGAAATGAAATGAAACATTGAAACACTGAATATATCTAGAAATCATTGAAAATATCTAGAAAAACATTGAAATGAAACATTCAGTGTTAATGGTTGCACATGATGGCAAAAGCAAAACCTAGGGTGAAGAACAGAGGAAATTATTAAGTCTCAGGATTTGGGTAAATGCTTTGAGGTTACGGACCAGGAAAAGTCTAAGAACTGGGCTAAGAATTAGAGGTAAGGCTGAGGGCTTTACAAGCTCTGTGGGCTTGTGCTTCGACCTAGGGTGAGGGTTGAGCAAAGGGCATGCCTCCATCTCTGTTCCACACACATCTCCATCTCTCCTCACTTCTCTGCTGGCTGAGCTCCCTCCTGCCCAGTCTCCATCCTGTGGACAGTCAGCTGCTTTTACAGAGGGCCCCTCACAGTAAACAACTAAGGGTTTCCCTCTAATGTTCGTCTCCCTCTCCCATCCCATGGCCTCCCTGCTCCCCTGACTCCATAAGGGGCTTTGGTAGGGCAGAGGGTCAGTGGTTGGATTTTGTGTCCATGATGGCCTGTGGGGTTGACCTGTGTGGGTGGAGGTCGTGGACTGCTGTGCCAGACACAGCCCATGCCAGCTCCACAGTGAATGCACTTCAAGGCAGAATCAGAGGAGCCTCTGGAACCTCTGCAAGGAGAGGTTAGGTAGGAAGTGCTGAGGCAAAGGGACAAAAAAAGAGAAAATTATGCTAGAGCAGAAGAGATAAGAGAAAATTACAAAGAAGGGTGAAAAAGAAGGAAAAATGACAAAAATTGGCAGCCTGAGTGCTGAAGAAAGAAGAGTAACCTGAGCAAGGGCTGTAGACAAATATCAGACTGTACAGGGAGAGAGAGAAGAATCAGGAGGAGCTGTGACTCTACAGGACTATGGTTGGTGGAGAAAACTGTTTTGAAATGAGGAGCATGAAGATAAAAGTACCTGCAACACACCAACCCCCTCTCCTGCATCACCCACTGTCTCAGCAAAGGATCTGAGCATAAAGAAAGCAAATGGATTAGAGGCCTGAAAGGGGAGAGTAAAAATGCCCAGAGGGTAGCCAAGGCATTTTCCCTGCTTGTTGGGATTTGTTTGTTTGTTTGTTTTGGGATTTGGGGGTTTTGGGGTTTTGTTTTGGGCTTTTTGTTTTGGATTGGTTTGGTTGGGGGTTTCGGGTTTTTTTTTTTCTTCTTTTTTTTTGTGGTTGTTTGTTTGTTGGTTGGTGTGGTTTGGTTTGGTTTGGTTTTGTGTTTGAGGAAGGGGGCAGTTAATACTAGGACCAGTAATAAAAAGTTTTGTCAATTTACACTAATTCAAATTTCCTAACATGAGCCTGGTGGTTTTGCCCATTACAATTATCTCCCCAGACATTTGCTCCATAGCCTCACAAACCCTGCCCTCCTGGTGGGCCTAACACGTGTGAGCTAAGAAAAGACTCTTGGACTTCAAGCTTAGGATGAGGGTCTGAAGACCTTGGGTTAGGGTGACTAGAGCTTCAGATATCTCATTAGGATTTCTGCTTAAGGACTGGCATTCAGGCCAGGGCTGGGGATTGAACTCACCTTTGAGGCTGAGAGATTTAGCCTTTGGAATTCAGGAAAGGCTTCAGGTGAATGTTCTGGCCTTGGTTAAGGTTCCTGCTAAGGGTGTAAGGTATGGGCTAGCTTTTCATTGTTTCGTATAAGTTAGAGAAACCACTTTCCTCAGACAATCTTATTTTTGCCTGTGTTAGACAGAGTAATTGTTTGATTTTCTATTTGTGATTTTGGTTTAATCTTAATTTCATTTAGTATGTTTATACAAGTTTAATTTGTTTTCTTAATTCTTTTGATGGTCTATTTATACTTTTCCTTGAAGTTCGTGACTTGTTGAAAAATTCTACTATCTCATAGCTGAAAGCAGAAGCCAGGACATACTGCCTGTGATGCTAATTAAAACCTATGGCAGAAGGAACCAGGGACAGTGCACACAAACTGCATTTCTTGCCTGTAGCCAGCAAAGGGAGCTGTTGAGCCCCTCAAACTGCTCCATCCCAGTGACAAGTGGGAAACTGGAACCTGAACTTGAGCATTATCACTGCAATGAAGGTGTCCAATTAGCTTGCTTATTGCCTGGGCTTCTCCTGTTGTTTGTACATAAAATACTTTTTCCCCGTAAGGGTTTATTCCACAATTCTTCACATACATCACTGATAAAGACTGAAACTCTTTTCACAAGATGACAAAACAGCCTTGTGGAAATTTCCTAACTTTCAATCACATAGTAGCAATAACTGAATAAAAGGAAGATTAAAAACCTTTAGGTGATATAACATTCTGATTAGGTGTCTGTCTTTATCCTTTTGTGGCACATTTGCATTGTGACTAATAAACTTCTGCTCTTCAGTAATAACTGCATTTTATCTCCTTGAGGCAGTGGTGACATCCTTTTGCTTTCAGAAGATAACTACAGTGCCCATACAGGAACACACAAGTTGCACGAAGGTCAGGGTTGATAAATCATTAATTTTCTTTTTTGACTCATCAACTCACTGTACACTTAAAAAAGAAGAAAAAGCTTCTTTTTAACCCCTCAAAGGAAATTCAAAAGACAGGAAAATAGAAGTGGATGTCTATAAAAAGTAAAGGTGTTACTTCCCTATGTTCACTCATCTCTTAAATTTGAGCTGTCTTAACGTTGCCAAGATGAAGGAAAAATAAGCTTTGCTGTGTAATGCTGTCTTTTGACACATATTAATAGCATTACAGATGATCTATTATTTATTCAGATATACTCTAAGTGCAACGGAGCATTACAAAAATATACTGAATATCTTTGTTCATTCTGTAACTATGACAAAGGGACTACATTTGTATGACAGAAACAAAAATGTGCAAAGCAATTTGGAATGACAAACCAAAAAAACATATGTTATCAAAAGGCAATGGAGCAGCAAGAGAAGAACCACTTGGACTGAAACTCAGACAAATTGCTTGTTGTTGAAGTACTTGTGGTGCAAGCTGGATGCAAGGGTCTGAATGGCAAAACTGTGATTACTGCCCCAGAGCTGTTCTGTGAAAACCTGTCAAAAAGACATGGAGCCACACAGAAATAGAATAATTAAGGCATGTTAGTTTTTTGAGGGAATAGTCTTTTTCCAGCTGAAGCTATTAATTACAATTTGAGCTGATTTAATTTTCTACTATAAATTAGATGAAAGAATAACTACTCCTTCCATTAGCATCTTCGCTCCTGACTTTGCCCTCAATCCTTGGTTTGAGCTCACTCCAGCCCCCACTGGACTCCCAGAGACAATCCACTTTGTTAAATTTTCATAAAAATTCATTTTCCCATCTCATCCCTCCCTCCCACACCCACACAAAAAAAAAAAAAAAAAAGTTTTGTGACAGGGAGTTATTTTTGAATCTACTTAAGCTAGTTCCAGAGATGCCCCAAGAGATAGGACCATTCAACTTAAACGAGGGTGAGGAAAGACTGGTGGTACTGTACCATGTGGCTTCACTCTCAGCTCCTGGCCTAACTGTGAAAGAGATCATTGATAAGGAACTTGCTTCCACGGAAGTCAAAATAAGACTTTTCTTCTTATAGACAGGATCCCCTCTTAAAAGAAAAATTAGAGACCATACTAGGCACATTTGCATTTATCATGACTGAAAGAGTGTATGCAGCTGCTAGACTGAAACTAGCTACCTAATTCAGAATCGTCATATTCTTCTTCAGTTCGTTATTATACTGTCCTCTCTTCTTTTGTCTGCAACAACCCAGGCTACTGAGTTTTATATTGTTTGACTGATTTTATATCTTTTAGGGTTGGACTCGATGTTCTCAAGAGTCTTTTTCAACATGTGATCATGTGATACTATGGTTTTATGAACACTGCTTTTAAAAATATCTTAATTGTTTAATTTTTTCTTACATTGTATACTCCTGTAAAACCTATGTGTGCATCTCAATATGCCTGTAACAAAGTAAATGTGGGAACAGCATACAAGAATTTAAAAAAGCTTATGACTAAACAGTTGTGTCTTGTTTCAGCCAACCACAGTGAAGAGAAAAGACACTGCATGACAATACCTCGGTTAGTCCAGGCCACACTTCTTGAAAAAACATCTCCTTTCTCATGCCGTAAATGCCTCAAGAACATTTTTTTTTCACCTTTCCCAGATTGCTAGATATATATGCACCATTTCTATTTCTCACAATTTTTCATCAAGAGAAAAAGCACAGTGTGACTCTGGGGCACCATAATCTGGAAAAAAACAGGAACCTGGACATCATGAAACCAGAAAATCACTGGTTGGTGGAAAAGTTTTCAAAAAACAAACATCCTTTCAATCATAAAAAGATCTAGGGGTTATTGGCCTCTACTGATATGAAAATCTCTTAGAGGAAGAAAAAAACCCATTTGGAGAGATAGAAGTCTTTGAGAAAAGTCCTCCACCCTAAGTAAGCAGATATGGATTTTATCATGCTTCCAGAAAATCTCTGCCTCTATAAATTAGCCAAGTAAAAATTATATTCGCAATATGTGGTTTCTGAGCTCCAGTGCAGAAGTCATAATAAGGCTCAAAACAGTACACAAAACACCTTAGATTATCAATTCTGAACTACATAAGTATTATTGAGAACAAGTGAATGCATTTCATCTTCAGTGGAGGTGCACCTCAAAAGCATCTGCTAAAACTTTGGCCTCATTTAAATCAACTGAAGAAAAAAATTATTAGAAATTGAAATATATGCATAGAGCTGAAGGGAAATTTTTAGATTCTGCCCTTCCTTTCCTCGTATGAGGGAAAAATTAAAGGCAAAGGTAATGTACCACGAGGAAAAATCATAGGTTGTTACTGAACTGTGGCCAAGAATGTGACACCTGTATTCTTACTATCCAAATTAAGTAAACAGACATATTCTAGAGGATAGAGAACATCAATAATTATGCAAAACTCACTTCTGTGCCTTGCTAGGCTATGGAAAATTCCATCCAGTGTGTTCATGGGAAAATTTGAAGCATTAAAAAGGATGATAAAAAAAAGAGATGGGAACATCAAAGTGAAAGATATTCCTAGATAATCAAGCCTTTTCCTCTCCTACCGTGGGAAGTAAGTTTTTTTTTATTTATTTTCTGTAAATGCAGCACCTTCCATCTTTAACCTCTTCAGTTTCTCTATTTTTTTTTTTAATTATTTCTTTTCAGGTTGAGAAGAATTTTCTAATTTCTTTCTAGTCCAAAATTACTCATAGCCAGTCTATATTTATTTATTGAACTTACATGCCAGGCATGCAAATATCTCTTCTCCTCACCTCACATTTTACTATCAGAAGTATTATCTCCTCTCAGTTCTCATTTCATTAAGCTGAAAGAACCATGTCTTGCTGGTCCCACTCTACCAAAGAACCTACACACTATACTTGCACTTCTTCTTGATTTAATTTTTCTTGAATATGGATGATCCAAATGAGGTGCAATATTTCAAGCACTGATAAAATTTTAAAGCTGTGTTATCTCCTCTATGCCCTCCACTTAGGCACTGCAGGGCTTAATAGAGCTGTCAGGGTAATCCAGATTCCCCAAGACTGGCAGGGTGGTTCAGAAGATTTACATAGGCATGTAGGCTCCATAAACAAATAAGAAAGAGGAATTCTTTTGAAAGCTGAATGCCTGTGTCTATCATTGTGAACAATGTGATAGCTTGGTCCACCAGGGCTGAAAGCAGAGACCTCCCATGCAATAAAACTCCTCAGACTCTGAATGCTCAGTTTGCTTTTTAGAAACCATAAAACTTTTTTTTTTTTTTTGTGTGTGTTTTGTTTTTTGTTTTTTTTGTTTTTTGTTTTTTTGTGAGAGGAACATGCATGGATTTTCCTGGAGCACTGTGGTTCTGTGTCCAGGTCTGGACTCCCCAGTACAAGAGACACAGAGACACAAGAGACACAGAGGCATACATACTAAGGGCCACCAAGGTGTTGAAGGGCCTGGACCATCTCTTCTGTGAGGACAGGCTGACAGAGCTGGGACTGTTCAGCCCAAGGAAGCGATGTCTCAGGGGGTGGTTTCATCAAAGTATATAAATACCTGAGGGGAAAGTTTTGTTCAGAAATGCATTATCTTTTGCATGAACTCTAGGAGTATCACAGTCTTCATGTTTTGAAATGAGCACTCCTATTTCTATGCTACAAGACCTCACATAATAGAACTGGATCAATAGTGAACCTCAGAGCAGTACAGCTAAGTCTGCCAGACTCAGATATCTTAAGGCTGTACTTTTACCCTAAACATAGGGAGCATAGATGTTTTAATTAAATCAAACCAACAATTTGAGGCACCAACAAGCCATAGGTGTGAATTTTGTCTTCTTTTGTCCTAGATGTCTGACAAAAAACCAAACAAACAAACAACATGCACCAAAAAATGCAAACAAACCAAGAATCATTCTTCAATCTGATGTTAAGAATCAGCTTCCTCATATTTGTTCATCTCAACCAGCCTAGGTTTGGTAGCAGGAAGATGGGAGAAATCTATGCTTCTTGGCCATTATGACTTAAAATAACACTATTTGTTACTACATTTTTCGTCCACCTGGGTCCATTTCTTCCTCACTGATGTGTAGAGAAGGAGATGAGCAAAGAAGTTAGGTTTCTAAACATATTATCATAAAATTTGGTGGAGGAAATAATCATTTCAAAAAACAACAACCATAACAAAAAGAACAAATGAGCAAGAACATCCAGGTTGATCTGAAACTTAGCGAGGACTGTTCCATCTTTTCATCTCCCACATCTCCAGACACTAGAAAGATTATTCTTTAATTTAACATTGAGACAAATATGGCTGTCACCACACACTGTATATTTGCAGGTTGTTTATAATGGCTTTTACAAATGAAAATGAATTTCAGTGCACTACAGAAGAAGGACAGAGAATATGTTTATGCTTTAGAGAAATTGTTATAGTTAAGCTTCCAGGATTGAAGTAAGCTGGATTTAAACTCTTTAGAGTTTAGGCTCTAAACCTTCCTCTAATGAAATATTAGCCAAAATAGAGAACATTCCCATTTCAGTCAATCCAGTAGATTAGTCATACATGGGAAGTAGTGTATACAGATATTTTGCTGTGAAAATGCTGCATTTATGACCAGTGTAGGTTTAATTCACTGGTTTAGTGGTAACAGAAAGATCCGGTTACAGCAACTCCCTGCTTGCTCCCATGTTGCACCTTATTGGTTTCCCAATAGGGCACATTCCCATCCCTGCAAAAAGGAAGGAATAAGAGCAACATGGTCAAATGAATCATTCTTTAATCTCTCTAACAGATCTCCTCCATTAGATCTAGTGTAAACTTAAATACTGTCTTACCTCTAGACCATGCTGTCTTCCTACTTAGATTGTGACAAGATCAATACCATCTGCAGATCTTCAATGGATTACTCTAGCTCTGACTTTATGCTGCAAAGAGCTGCCTTAAAATAAAACCTAAACAGCAAGTAGAGAATTAGATGTCCGAATTTTAATGTTATGGCTACCCAAATTTCAAAGGGGAGAATCATAGCAAGAATTCTTTATATAGCAGTTGAAATGCTGCACAGCTCATTTACATCCTAAGTACTGACTAAAGTTGTGTCTCAAAATATTTGAAAAGTGGATTTTTTATGAGGTTTGCATATTGTTCCAACAATAAAAAATACAGTAATTCCAGTTAGAAAAAGGAAAAAAAGTGTTTTTTTAAATAGCTCCCTGAGAGTCTTTACAAAGTCTAAGGTCTAAGTTTTACAAGGTCTAAGTTGTTTCAGTTAATGCTTAGAGTATTTTTCTTTAATCAGAAGACAGACAGAGGATCTACTTGGCTCAGAAAATCTGTATACAAAGTAACAAACCACATAAAAATCTGTGGATCAGGTGTAAAGTGGTATTGCAAATATTTTTTTTTAATTATTTTAGGATAGAGCCACTCAAAAATTGTATGATTTTGGTGATTTATTTTTCCTCATTTCTGATTAAGGAATCCAATTAAGTATAATTGTTTCTTTCTTATACTATGCCAGTTTATATTTGATTTCCCAGCCTGAGAAAGTTTTGGCTGTGGTTTGCAGGCCAGGAAACTCCAACAAAAGATTATAGAAAATGGGCCAATGCCATCACGTAGAATATAAAATATGGAACACTTCATAAAATCCACTTGAGATACAATAGATGACTCAGGTTTAGGATAAGTGGTAGCAGAGATAAGAATAGTAATGGATGGTAGCACATTGTTCAGAATAATCACTCGAGCAGTTACGGGAAGAGTCTTCCCAAAACACCCAGCACATGGGCCAGGCTGCTTCATGCTCTTATCAGCCCAAACTCAGACCTAACTCCCAGGTTGTACATTTATGTTAACTCTCAAGATCACCATCACTATTGATATAACCCCTAAATTATAACAAGTTCAGTACAAAGTATCCTGGCTCTGACGCAGACTTTGTGCAGGACCCTGGGCGTGCTGCCCAAAAGTCTGCTCTCAGGTTCCTGACTAATAAAATGGGGACTGTCATCTCTGTGACAAGAAGCTGTGCTGAGGATAAATTTGCTGCCCTTGGAAGAACATATAACTGGGTGTGTAGATATTGTTTGTTCTCCCCATCATCTGTGCAGGATGCTCCTAACTCTCTTCTCTGACTAGTACTCCACAGCCCAGCTCCCTTGTTTTTATACTGGATGAAGCTAAAATTGGAAACAACTGACTGAATTTTCTTAGTCATGCCTTGGGCACCAAATAGTATATGAGTCTGACTTGCTGGTAAGGAAATCTGAGTAAGTGCCTAATCTCTTGGGCTGATCTGCATGAAACACTATTGGGTCCCCCAGCTGTTTCTGTCAGCCAAAAATGCTTTTCAGAGCATAGGCACCCGAGTGTTCAGGATACATAATTTGAAACTACACCACAGTAGTAGCACCCACATTTGTACATCAGCACTCATCCAGAAAACAGTTCTAGGAAGACTATGGTCTGAAATAACTTCGACTAAAAATCCATCTCTCCCAACTGACAGTGGCCAATGTAAAGTCTTCCCTGGGTACTTTGACAGACCAACAATTTTTGACTCATGATGTTTAAGCCAGAGGTGTTGTCCCTTAAAGTATTTTCCTTTTAGCCACTCAGATAACACCTTTTATAACCCTTCCAAACTTTCAGCATCTACAGCAGCCTCATGAAAAGGTGTGTGAAGAACACCACCTGAAGAAACAGCTCCTGTTTTCTTGGATTGAATCAGTGCCTTTGCTTTCAATAAATGCTATCTCCCATCCAATTTACCAATTTATCTACTTTGTAGGCATAGTAAAATGAACATAAAGAGTGCCAGAACCAGGGAAGAAAGTGCTCATGTCGGAGAAAAAGGAAACAAGAGACAGGACCAGGTTTGAACTGTGTTAATGTCCAATGTATTGAGGAAATTAACAAAATAGTTGAGATTACAACAGTCTTGCTGTGGTACAGGCAAGTAATTATGACTGCCATTAAAAAAAATAGAATAATAAATTAATACTGTCTCATTAAAAAAAACAAACTAATTTTTTCTTATTTTAAGATTCTTCAGTTGTAAAAAAAACGATACCAGGAGATAATCACTGTTTTGTAGTCTCAATATTTAAAAACACTGAAACAACAACATCTGGGAGTTTACACAGTACAAGTAGATGCAGCTCCTAGTAAAGTAATCTCTGTGCAGTCCCTCAAAATGAAATATAAACCATCTCCAAGCAACTTGCAGCTGACAGTACACACAATTGAACACATTTTTTCTACATGTATTAATTTTAACATTTACTTCATTTTCTTTAAACACTCTCTTATACAGAAAACTGATAACAGAGCCATTTACTGCTGAGCTGAAATATTTCTTTGATTATTTGAGATGCAGGGAACAATAGAAGCATGGAAGAAGCTGCACAGTTTTACTTAGTTGGGTCTCACATGCATAATTGTCCCGAATTCAAATATAACCATTTTACTATCAAAACTAAAAAAACAATGAACGCATTTGTTCTGAAAAAAAATAAAATAAAACAAAAGGTATTTCCAATACTTCCTTAGAGAGTTTTAATTCTCACCATTACAAGAAAGGTGATGGAAAAAGAGGATCCAGTACTCCAGTACTGACTAATTTCAAATTAACAATCTCTGTCCTCATTTTTCACAAACTCTTTAGGAATTCCCAGCAATGTATGGTACATGGAATGTATGCTTTTTCCACACAAAGCAAGTGATAATGAGTTTCTAGTTTGGGAACTCAGTAATAAAATCATGGCTACAGGCAACTACAGCTAAATTTAACCTAGGAAAAGATATACAGATAAAAAATCTCTTTGGGGCTCTTTCAGTGTGACTGCATATAAAAATGAAAACAGCTTTGTTTTTAAAGAAATAAAAGATTAACCAGAAAGTAGATAATATTATGCTATGGCCATTTTTTACTCTGTTGATTCTGATTGCAATAGTCACAGAAGTTTACGTCAATATGACAGGTAAAGCAGAATGCAGGGAAAAAGTATAGTCTCTTGCTGGCTTTTTCCTTTTTTTTTTTAACTTCATAAGAGAATGCAAGATTAATCCAAATTGTGGAACATGTTATGTCCTTTAAGCTTCAAAAAAAAAGATTTTCTAAGGATACAGAACAATATGTATATTTGCGTATAAACACACATATTATGCATTTATCTTTATTCTGCTTGTCAATACTGCTTTAAGGCTGCATGAATATATTATATTGAAAGCGAAAGCTGCATGCACAAGTGTCCTATTAACGCAGTATTTATTTCTTCATGTGTTATTTCTGAACATGAGGATGCTTTCACCAGGCTGGGTATAGGACTGATTCGCACACATTGTCATCCTGACTCATCTGAGATCCCATGTGCCCCTCAGCTGCCACTGCAGAAAAGCATGAGTTCCCATAAGCTTCACATCAGACCTGGGTGCCCTGTGGTGAAGTTCCTAGCACCTTTGGAGATTTCAAATGACACGTGAGACTGTGTTTTGGCAAGCAAACCAAGGTGTAAGCATTAACAGTCCATGTCTTAGGCTGAGCTTCCCTCAGCTGTAGCCCATGGAAACAACCCAGTGGGCAGCAATACTGACATTGAACAGTTCAAGAAAAACCTTGAGGATTTATATCACTGCTCATAAGACTCCAAGACCAGCTCAAATTTGGAATATAACTTCCTTGAACCAAAGTTAGGATAGGCACTCAAATCTCATCCATTACCTTAATACCGCAATCTCGTTCTTCTCATGTGAATATAAACAATGATCTGCTTAATGCTCTGATAAACAAATGCCTCCTCTGCAGCTTACAACCTCACACAGCAAGCAAGAGAAAAAATTAAAAAGCTACAAAAAGTTCTGTTTCTCATTCTTCCTTTCTAATTGATCATGGCACACACAGGAACTCAAAGGGTCATTGAAATCAGGATTATTTTTGGAGTTCCAGAAGAGCAATTATCAAAATAAAGCAGCCACCAAGGGACAGTTGCAACAATTTGACTGCCAGAAGGTGTAGCCAGAGTACCTTTGGTTGAGATGGACAGTAAAGAACAACTCTCTATAACCAATTTCACTGATAAATGGGAGCATGACAGGGATCACAGGTATTTAAGCCTTTCAGAGTAAAATATCAGTACACATTTATCTTCTTGTGATATTCTGACAAGTATAAAAATGATTATATTTTGTTAAGCTTCAGACCAAAGAGCACTCAAACAGCACCACAGCACCAAATTTATTGCTTCACTTGGTAAAACAGCATAAAAGTAAGTAGTGCAAGGATATCTCACAACTATAATTCCCCCGTTTAACAAAGAATAAAACAGACAAATTCTGCTAGAAAAGAAAGTAAAAAAGTGTTGAAATAGGTACTTTGAAGAGAAAAAGAACTCTTGCTGGGGGCTGTGCCATTAATTTTGGTCAGTAAACTGTGCAAAACTCTGCTCTCTCATCCAATTTACTACCATTGTTCAGTTGTCAGACTAGATCAATTCTAATTAGAATTTGCTACTTTTCCTGAAGTTGTTTGTGATGTCATGCTAGAAATATCCTAGGAAGTAAAAATTTTGTTCAGGCAGAAATCAGCAGGGAAAAGTTGTTCTGCTGTATTTCTAGACTTAAAGGTGTATTTTTACAGAACAAAGTCACGTCAACTATTTGTTATTTTTCTTCTACTTAACACCTCTTGGTCTGAAAGATTATGGTAACTTGATTAGTGTTTTGTCTTTGAGAATGATCAAAAAACTTTCTTTAAATTTGTCTTTTTATGATCAGAACTATTTAACTTGCATATTCCTTTCAAATTGACATGGTCATAAGTAGTTATAAGTACCACAATGAGTTTTTTTACGCTGCTTAAACACTATTTTGTTTATATGTCATTATTATAATGTATGATTGGCAATATCATTAGTGTCCTTGCCAGCATCCTATCAAAATTATTAACCTCAGAACAGCCCAACATCCCAAAGATCCCATTAGAATATCTCCTTCACCCAAAAGTGAAAAGATTTTTTATAAAGTCTCGTGAATTAAACGCTTTTCACTCTCCCACTGTTAATTTCTTTCTAATTTCCCATTTCCTTCAAATCAGTCAACCTCCTAGATTATAGTTGTTTTCTAATTAGGCCTCTAGAATTACTTTTGAGTAGTCAGGACACAACAGTCCACATTTCCCCAACTCCTACACTAAAACTCATTCCCTACCCATGCACAAATAATACTTACAAGTTGCACATTCCCTAGAAATGCTCCAACAAAATTGTTACCATCTCTGAAGTTGTGGTTGTGCACAGCTTGAAAGTTTTTTAAGTCTGTTCATCGCCAGTGCTTGGAATAAATGAACAGTGGGTTCTGTTGTGACTACTTGCATTCAATCACTGGGCAGGTTGGTATATCAGAAATCTGATAGAGCAAATTCCAACAAATTTCTTCTGTTTGTTTTTCAGCCCTGAATATAAACACTGATAAAAGAATGTTAGATTCCCAAAGCCAGCTCAGTATCTCTTATCCTCTGCTAATTCCTCAGAAGGGGAGGAATAAATCAAGCTAAAGCAGTAATAAACTTGTTTCATGGAAGATGTCCTGATCATATCTTCATGATTTTACTGAAGTTCAAACAAGCCACATCCCACCCCCCTCCAAACACATTAAAATAAAAACTATAAAAGAAGACCCAAAACTCCACAAAATAAGCCTATGAGGCAAAATGGGACCTCTCTATTGGAATATTTTGTGCGGTTTTTTTCATAAGGGAAGGCTTTTTCTTTGGATGACAGATTTTATCTCACTTCTTATCTTGTCCAGTGATTGCAAGATAGGAAATACTGCTAAGGCACAAGCATTACTTATCATCTTAATTCGTTCACTTTCTTAAAATATGCATGTACCAGCAACTAGAATTATGTATGTGAGTTGACTCCATTGATAGATCTGAGGTCTGCAGATGAATAAATTCCTGAATAATGCCGATGAGGACTTAAAATAAGAATCTCATGAGAGTTGTTTGATTATTTTTCTCATATCTTTCCAGGAGATATGTTTTTATTTCCGTATGAAAATATTTCCATATCCTTGTCATATTTTGCATTCCTTTGCAATACTCATATATTCAGATGCAAAAAATTCAGTTGAAGGATTACTCCATGATCCTATCCTACAAAATGCAGGTCTGTCACAAATAACTGCATCCAAAATATATGTGTAGGCATCTAGTTGAGTTACTTAGAAATTTGCAATTATGCTCGTAATTCCTAACATAAGTATGGAGCAGAAGTGCTATTTCAAAGGCAACTCCATCAGGTGCTTTCTCAAAGACTCATTTTTAACGTGGGTAGTTCAAGTTTAGCTTTACTGTCAAATGCAGACAGGTTTGAATCAGGTATAATTGTAGAAGGAGTTCAGAACAAAACTTTAAATTGTACTGACACACTTTCCTAAATTCTAGGGATTACAGCTTCCTTCTTAGGCTTACCGCTACAGTTTCCTGAGATCTAGGAAACAAAGAGACCTAGCAGAGGTTAACAGAAGAACACAGACAGCAGATGCTAAACACCATCACAGAGGCAGTAAACATGCATACTACAGTGTTAATTAACATGTGATAAACTCTGGTTTAGCATATGATGAACTCTTACTTAGATCTGAAGTCCTAAAATAACCACAAATTTAAAAAACAAATCAAACCAAACCAAATTACCCTACAGATACAGAACTATGACCAAAAAAAAAAAAAAAGTATGAATTCTGGTAGGCAAGAGCTGAATTTCAACACTGGAGGGTCCTTTAAGAAAAAGCCACATCTTTTACCACATCTGAAATTCTATGGTTTAGGTATAGAAATAGATAATACACACAGCCAAATTCCCTAAATTACTTGGAGTTTATAGTAAATACACCCTCTGAGGTGTCCACTATGCGCTAAAAGCTGTTTTACACAATGTTGGCCTCCTAGGTGGGCCTTAAGTACAGTATAATTAGGAAGCATTACTGAACTCTGCAGCTACCTCAGCTTCAAGCAAGCAGAATGTTATCCTCCTAATGGCAAAATTAGCCACACAAATACAATCAGTCACTAAAAAGGGAAAGTGAAATGAAAGGCTGCCCATTCCTCTTCAGTCAAAGAAAATGAGAGATAAAAAGGAAAACAAAAGGACAACTGCAGGGAAACACACACACCCTAAAAATGAGGGCATTTTTTTGGTTTTCATTTGACTTTTCTTCAGGAAAAAATCTGTCAAAGTTGCAAATTTAAGAGTTCTTACAGAAAAAAAAAAAAAAAAGCTAGCTTTGTATATCCACTCAAAATTACTGTCATTAATCAAATTTTTAAAAAATCCTAATACACATTTTAGTTGTGTATCTCTTTTGTTTAGATAATGGATATGTACAACTTGCGTTACTTTTGGTCTTATTTTTGAAGGCTTGATTATAAAAGATGATTTTACAAAGCAGGGACCAAGATCTTTCTTTCATTATCCAAATTAAGTCATTCTCAGTGCTCCAAACTCTACACCAGCGGTTAAGTGTGTTATTCTGAAAGCAATAGAACAGCACAGAGCTTCTTCACTGCTCTCAAGTGTCCTGCACCGGCTCTCTGTGGATGGGCTTTGAGAAGCGAAGTGTGCTGTCTCAGACATGCATTAGGAAAGGCATGGTGCACAAATCATCATTTAAGCAACCTGCAATTTTATTAACCCTCTTGGAAGCACTGGGCAGCACATCAGACAAAATTTATCACTACTCTTACTCACCCTTGCTGCTCCAATAAATCCCTCTCCCACTCTGATTCCAAGCTGTTCCTGGCACCCTGTCATCCTTTTCCCCACAATGGTCAAGTGAGGTCCTGTGAGAGATTTCTGTCATCACAGCACTGGTAGAAAAGTTCAGTGTTCTGTAATAGCGATTCATAGCTGATGTCTTCTGCCTGCTTTTCTTTAATCCCTTCCCAATTCCAAATTGATGTACAATGAAACTCTGTGAATTTGAGTACATTATTTTTGACTTCTAAATTGTCAAAACAATAAACTAGACTCCCTCTCTGCAAAATGGACATTCCTCTGAGAAGGAAAAATATCCTTTCTGCCCCAGCTAATCTGTCACAAATGCAAAACTTCATCTTGGTCTCAGAGAAAGAAGGTGACAGACAAAACCTGAGCAAATTCAGTCTGTTTCTACAAGATATCAGGGAGGGTGAAAACTGCTGATTAGGGCCCACAGTGATAGACCCTAAATATAACCTCTCCTCAATGATCTTTCCTGCCTTTACCTACTCCTACCTAATCAGTTTATCTCCAGGCTACATTACCCAAACCCCCAATTTCCCCCATACATCCTCACTGCTTAGACTTAAAGAAACTGTCCTCATTGTCTTTGTCAGACCAGGAAAAGAGGTAGACTAACACAACTGAAATATCCCCATTTTTCTGCTCCTCTGCTCCCTGTGACTCTTGTATCTCATCATGATTCCCCATTCTCATGCTCAGAATTCTGCCCAAGATTTACTATAGTTCTTGATTATGAAATATCATGTATGTAAGGTCCTATGAAAGCATCTGCAAATAGAGCAAGCTACAACAATGTGTTCAGTTTCTTCAAGGAAGAAAATGTGCTAGAAGAAAAGAAACGTAATCCCTATGACATTTTAAGTTAAAGTCCTTTAAAAAACAATTGGCATTTTAATTGAGCTGCTTATGTTCTGTATTGTGTCACATAGTGCAGGAATTGAATTTCATTTTTCCTAAAGATAGTATATCTTCCAGAATTTCAGCATTAGTTTATGCTGAAAGATAACATAGCAATAAGAATCTTCCACTAAACTTAAGCATGCCCCTGTGGTTGTTGAACTGTATTTTCCTGCTTTTACAAAACACATTGCTTTTCAAAACAGGGGTCTGAAATATCTAAAATTCCAATGTTGTTTATGAACTGACGATTTAAATTAACACATATTTCCAAGCATTCATTTTCCAGAAGCCTGGACTGCTGAAAATGGAATCAAATTCCAATTTTAATCAGACTTTCTTGTCTGATAAAAGTTAACCCCTTAAACCGAGGGGGATGAATGTACACAAGTCAGATGGTGAGGGAGTGAGAAAAAAATCACATCTTGATTTCAGAAATAGGAGTTTATTCTGTTAACATGTACATGCTCAAAAAATTATGTTTTAATGACCACCACACGTTATATGTTTGCTATATAATATCTGTTGACATGACAATTAATTTAGATTTCTTAACTAGTTTTGTGTTGAAATTTTGGTTTAGAAGGATCGATATATGCCTTACATTTTTCTTGTTGGATTCTGATTTTCATACCTCAAATTTTACATTTAGGCAATGAGTAAAAATGCAAATCAAAGTTTAGCCAAGATTATTAGAAGTCTGAACCAAGTTCTTATGGCCTTGACTGTAGACACGAGCAACATTTGAAATCTGGCCTGCCTTATTTCAACAAATGGAAGGCCAGCCACTAAAGCTGATCCATGAGTCATTATAGCAGATGCCCTTCAGACTCAATAGTTAATAACATGTTTGTCACAACACCAACCCTTGATATTCTTCCTGTGCAGATGTTTGAAAGGAGGACATCCACTGTAGTATGTTATTAATTCTGGAGGAATACACCTGCTGTTGTGCATTTTGCAGAGGAAGAGGACATGGGTGCTTTATAATTCACACATAATTAAGAAGTGTGAAACGTTCTTTTTTGAAATAAAGCTAGATGAGATGCTTCCTTTTGAATATAAATAGGAACTCAGTGGACT
This sequence comes from Phylloscopus whistleri, assembly GCA_017589585.1. Lineage (NCBI taxonomy): Eukaryota > Metazoa > Chordata > Aves > Passeriformes > Phylloscopidae > Phylloscopus > Phylloscopus whistleri. Next base: position 2,343,422 of record JADMLD010001396.1, read on the forward strand.
AATGGTTATTTAAATCACATTTGACTCTTTGAGTAGTCCTATGCTAATAAAATGTCTTCTCTTTGCATCATCAGCATAACAAAGCAAGATCCTCATAAATTTGCACATCTCTTCTATACTCACAAATTCATTTCCACTTCCTCCAGCCTTGTTTCCCTAAGTCCCACATGTGACACCACCTTATTTGCCTGCCATTGCCTTGTCTGTCTCTTTTGTAGGTGACTGAATAGTCTATTCCTCTAAGGTTCACCTATGAAAGGTATTCCCTGTTTGGGGGGATTGTTTTCCCTTTTCACACCGAGGGGCTCTGTGGCTCCAAGCTTCTCATGCCACTAAATACTATTTACTCCCCTCTTTTCCTCCTGCTGCTTGTCCACAGAAATGTTTCCCTTAATTAAAGACCCTCAGCTTCTTCTTATCAGTTAATCCAAACAATTCAAAGTGGGCCACTGAGGTTGTTTTGCATAACAGCACCCATGAATCTCTGCTAATTTAGGAAGTTAAGCAGGTAGCATTTAGAGCTTTTCTTGTCCAGATCCCTCAGGAAAACAATGATCCTAGGACCACATTTCAAGAGAACTCTAGTTTGCTTAGCATCTTTCGAGAAACAGATGCTTTACTAGACCAGAAGGAATGGTATATTAAAAGCTTGCTTCACTGAGATCTAGAAACCATCGAAGAGTTATTTAAAAAAGCATTCTTGTCAGAATGGAAATTTTTAATATGGTTATGCTGATTTCCCTTACAATTTGAAAAGTAAAATGCCTTTAAAATTGCTAAAACCTTCCACTTCAATGAAGTAAAAATGTTTTAATGGCATGATTTCAAATAATTCGACTAACTATATCATTCCACTAGAAGTGCAACATCAATGACTTTGGAATCTGATTCGGAACAGGGTGAGGACTTCCATCTTTCTCTCCTTCTTTCCTTCCTGTCTTCCTTCCTCATTTCCTCAAAAACTGAAGTTATTATTTTACCATCAGCTCTACAATTGGCTCGTTTTAGACACACCTCCCAGGCACATCCAAAATTGCCTCACTCAAAGGTGACATTACACTGAACCTATGCTAACTGGTCCATTACAGACAGAAGTTTCTAGAAGATGAGACACCAAACCAGAGGATGCTGACATTCCCCACTGCTTTCTCAGTCCCTCCCTTTGTTTTCTCAGACACTAAGGTGCCCCCCAGCTCTCAGGGACGGGGTTGCACCATATTTGGCTGCAGGTGCCATAGGTGTAGTAGGATAGCAGGCAACCTGGAGGATCTAGCAATATATTTGGGTGGTTACATGACTAGCCCTATCAAAGCATCTAAAATGTTACTTTCCTCTCAGGGCATTCACTGCCAGGATAAAGACATTCACACATGTTTTGTAGCTGAGGATTCTCCTTTACAAACAACCAAGGAAGAAAGAGCAGTGAAATAGCAAAAGCAACAGAATTAACAGCCAATGGAGGAAGGAAGCTGATGGATCTATGAGAGTTAGGAAGGAATCAAATTGCATTAATCACTGATGCACTTCTGTGCCAGCCCCCAACAGATGCATTACTTAGGACAGCAGCAAAAACATCTGCTTATTGCTTTATTCACAACTGGGGCCACTAAAACAGAATGCTCCCAGACTACAAGATCCGTACATCTGCCTGGCTGCTTTTTTGAGACACATTAGTTCAAAGAAGGAGTTCCAAGGCTGAAGTCAGAGACAATCTCAGGAAATTATTTTATTTAAACACTAGGTTACCAATAATTCACAAGAAATGAGGACCATTAAATTAGATTCAGACCTGTATGGATAGAACTGACGCTTAATTTTTTGTCAAAACAGCAAAGTATAAACCTAAAATAGATTCTCTTATTTACAAAAGAAAATTTGGTGAATGTTGAATCTTATTTTTTTGATTTTTTGATCATTTTCTATTAGCAAAAGTTATTATTTGTATTTTGAACATACACATAAAGGAAGCTTCCTGCTTTTTTACGATTGTAAAGCCACAACACAAAACAGAATTCCCCCAAATTATGCAAATGTGCAATTCAGGAGAACTTCCAGCTGCAATACCAGTTACTAGTAAATTTCGAACTAGAACAATTGGTTAAGCAAGGGCAAGGGAGTCAGATCTTATGAATGGAAATTAAGAGATGCTTTAGGATGGCATGAGGGTGTTGCTTTAATGAGACTTCAGCATGTGTACCTCAAAGGTTCTTTTAATTCTGTTAAGACTTGCATGACCTGCTAAGCAAAATATTTTTCACAGGTTCACCCCAAACTGTCAAATCTCTAAGCATCTATACTCTAGACTTCCAGAAATTAATTTGCTAGCTTTAAATCTGTAATCTGTCATGAAAGAAAAAAAAAAGAAAAAAGAAAAAAGAAAAAAGAAAAAAGAAAAAAGAAAAAAGAAAAAAAGAAAAAAGAAAAAAGAAAAAGAAAAGAAAAAAAGAAAAAAGAAAAAAGAAAAAAAAAGAAAAAAGAAAAAAGAAAAAAGAAAAAAGAAAAAAGAAAAACGAAAAAAGAAAAAAGGAAAAAGGAAAAAGAAAAAAGAAAAAAGAAAAAAAAAAGAAAAAAAAAGAAAAAAGAAAAAGACCAACCAAACAAAACCCCCTCCAAATCTTGGGAAAAAATCTGTTACAGGAGAAAAAAAAGATTAGAGAGTAGATATGGAGTGAGAATCTTTACACTCACATGCTAGAGGAAGTGTTAAAGATGAAATAGAATGACTGAACACAGAGCTTCCAGTAAAAATTAGCTGGCAAGAAATTTTAAACAGTACATACTACAAAATAATCCTTAAGAAGTGTTCCCCAGAACACTGAGAACCTCAAAAGTTTTGGTTTTATTTTTTTCTTATTAGTTATATTTGTATGAGGACAGAAAGTTTACTTTAAAACACATGGAATATATCTATAATTTGGAACAGCTTTATAAGGGCCGGTTGGATCACCCTGCAGCACGACAAAGACCTTTTCAACCCACAGACCCTTAAGCCATGCCAGATTCAGAAGTTTTGACTTGAGATAGTTTTTCTCGCGTGATCATGTGGTGACCTAGACTAAAAAACTGAGGATGTGGGGGAAAAAATATTTTTAAAAAGCCCAAACAACTGGTTTTATGCAGGTATGCAAGATTGTTTTTGCAGCCTTTCCTCTGTCCAGCTGAACATCTGTGTCCCGGGGCAGGGGCTGCCTGTGCTAATGCAGTGGCACTGCTGCTGAATGCCGAAGTGTTGACTCAGAGAGAAGAGTACAAACCTCTCTGAAAGCTGTGTGCCACTCTCTTTTGGATGCAAATATGTCACAGTTAGAGGTTAAAGGAGGGTCATCTCCTTTTGCTTGTCTTAGTGAACGCTATCACCTCTTCCAATCTGCCATTTAAACTCTGTGTGTGTGAGCTCCCACTGGCCCATTTAAAGCAAAATGCACTAGGTTACTGTCTTAACAGTGGGACTCGGAAAAAAACTTCGGAATTCCTAACAAATTCACATTAGATGGCAGATCCAAAGGGGTAGAAACCTCAGGAGAAATGGCAGTGGATTGTTGGCACTATGCTGCAAATCTCTTTAGTCGGCATCGCTGCAGGACAAAGAGTCCTCCTCTGTACACATGTATATGTACACATCTCTAATTATATGTATACAATTCTAATGATACTGTTAAGGACGGTAGAGTTAGACAAGACACATAAATTGACACTGAAGAAGTCTTTTCCTTTCTTTTCATCTCTCCCTCTTTATTCCTGTTCCCAGTCCCTCTCTTCCAACTGGAAGAGAGCTACCTCTCTTCCAACAATTCCTAGGAACAGCTGCAAAACCATGAGGGACCAGAAAACATTTCCCATAGGCAGCTTGTCTATGGCTACCAACTGCTGGAAGTTTCAAGATTGTGATGGATGGGGAGGGTGCTGTTTCCTTCCAGCTGGTCTCTGTGCCAGAGTACAGTCCTGGGCAAATATAATTTGCCAAGAGACATAGAGCCCAAGGGACAGACATGCCTGAGAGCTGGTGAAAGAGGAGGGAAGGAGTCAGCAGATGAGAATGAGAAATAAGTGAAAAAGCTGTTGAAGAGGAAAGGAAAACAGTTCCTCTCAGGAGCAGTGAGCTGTTACACAGGCTCAGCCTGTCTCATATAACTGCATCCCCACAGATTTACAATCTTGCTTCTCAGTGAAACATTGGTACCAGCTCCTGCTGACTGCAACCAGATAACTGCAGGGCGAGTATGGAGGCAGTTACTGCATGAAGGTGAAGAGGTGGAAAAGCTGCCTTTCTCTCCTTCCTTCCAAGGCTGTGGCATTGTGTTATCACAAAATGATTTGACACATTAGATATGTAAACTTTGGGTAAATGGCTATAAAAAGAGTTAATGTTAAAAGCATTTTGGATCCACCAATTTTTCCCTGAAACAGAGAATAGGCAATCTGGATGTACAATTAATCCCCTCAGCCTCCTTGATGTGGAATTGAATGGCTTACAATTATAACTCAAGGAATTTGATGGTGAACCCTGTAAGAATCCCAAGGCCTTTTTCTGCATCCATTCATTTTTGAAGGTAAAGGGAAAAAAAAAAACAAAAAACAAAAAACAAAAACAAAAACACAAAAAAAAAAAAAAAAAAAAAGAAAAAACCCCAAAAAACACCCACACTGCTACCTGTTAATTGGATCAGGGCCAAAAAAATCAACAATGGTTTCTGGAAAAGGGTCTTTTTTCCTGCTTGTTGCTTTTAGCTTCAATTACTTCACTGATACAGTACATGATCTCTTTCATTGTCTTTCTCTCTCTCTCTCTCTCTCTCTCTCCCTCTCTCTCTCTCTCTCTCCAAAAAGGTTCCAGCCTAGATGTAGGTGAAAGGGCTTAGAGTGTAGGAGTCTGAAACAAGTGCTGTCAGCTATGTTATTTTATGCTTATCTTTGGGCAGCAGATGATACAAAAAAAGATCATGTTCTGTCTTTCTGTTATATTTATCTCCATCATTATTTCTCCAGGTGCATCTTGATCCCCCAAGTTATAGCTGTACAGCTAAATAAATGACAAACAGAGACCAAGCCTGTGTTCTGATCTAAGTGGCATCAATTGACGTACATCCCCTGCTTAGGAGCAGACCCTGGTAGAGCAGATTCATCCTGGAAAGTTGGCAAGATCTGCCTTGCTTTGTGCAGAGCAGAGTGCAGCCTAGCAGATGCACAGTGGGGTAAAGTGCTTGAACTCATTTCCTGGCCCTCTTGTACTTAGCAGTGCAGATGCAGTCAGAGCAAACATGACAGAACATCTGGAATGAAAGGATGGGGTCAAGGAAACTTAACAGAGATGAGAACTTTCCATGGCAGTTTCTCAGCTAATTGCTGGAGGAAACATTTTCCAAAGTTGCATTCTCTTCTCCAGGCTCTCAGTACTGCAGTTTTGTTTGATGATTAGGATTAGCTCAGGACTTCCTGAGAGGGAAATTACCTCACAAGGACCTTGGCTTGAGAATCTGATTCTAGACTGGAAGGTTAAAATAAATCCAGTTAAATAAATAGCAAGTATTTAAACTAGATTATTTGCAACAGCAATTCAACAAAACAACAAAAACAAATCTTTCTAAACGCCAGTTACTTGAATTGCTTCCTTCTAAGTGCTCCACACTCCATACGCTGCTGATAATTCTTAGATAAAATTTCACCTAAGGCTCCCCTTTACTTTATTGTTTTATAAATCAGTACATCTCTAATTGTTTTTAGATTGTTCGTATCTCTCTCCTTCTCTGCCTTTCTCACTTGAGATCTGTGGTCATTTGATGAAAGACAGATAAAAATGAAACACAAAATAAGAGTCAGCCATGCATTAACCAGTTGCAATATTATGAAGTTATTTTTGATTATTTTTCACAGTAACATCAAAGCTTGGATGGTTTATGTCATCCCCAAAAGTCATGCAGAGAAAGGAGAAGACAAGAGCTGATTTGCACCAGTTGCCACAAAGGTGCTCTAAACCTGCCATAACCAACTGCTCCAGATAAAGATCCATCTGCTTTGCATCAGTGGTATGGTGAGAAGCAGCTGGAGGATCTCAGTGGATCTCACTCTCATGATCTATAATAGGCTTACTTCCTCTTTACACTGTTTTATCATATCAAGTTCACTGGCACAATTCCCAACTGTCCTGGGTACTTAGCAGTGCTGTCAATATTATTCACTCTTCCCTGCAATCACTGCCTTTATTCTCCCTGCATTTTTAACATTGTTGTTCTTAATCTCTCTTCTTCCACACAGACTCCGTTTATGGAGTCCCTTTTTTACTGTAGAATTCTTTTGCACTCTTCTCAGCCCCTGACAATATATAATCTTGGGCTTCAATGAAAACAGAGAGAGAAAAAAATAATCAGTGTTATTGATTCCTGAGGTCAGCTTTTAAAATCCTGGATTTCTTGTCTCTTCATAGCATACTACCAGATCTTTAGCTTGACTTTCCTCAATAGGGTTAATAGAGGATCATATTTTGTCTCCAAACTTTGTGCCAATGAGCAGGCAATACTCTCTCTCCATGGATCTTTAAGACACATTCAGAACTGATTAAGACTGGACTCACATCCAACCTCTCACCCACCAGTATTAACAAGTCCTTCTTGGCAGGGCTGCTCTCCATTGGTTCATCCTCCAGCCTGTGCTGATAACAGGGGTTGCAGCACCTTGCAGTTGTTCTTGTTAGGCCTCCTGAGATTCCTTGTAGGGAATCTTCTCATTCTTCCCTTTCATCTTTGTTTAAGAAGTTTAATCAATTCAAGATAGGGATTACACAGCATGAGTGCACAGCAAGAGAATAATGGAATTTTCCAATATTGTTCTTCCACTGAAATGATGAACGCTATTATAGTTGTTCTATTACTTTTCAAAGGGATTTTAAGTGAGATTTAAGAACAGAGAAAGTTGATTCCTTGTTCCCTTTTCTGACAAGACTGATTTGAGCCAGGTTTCTCTCAACCACCTCAAAATACCTCAGAGTTAGACTGAACTCTTACAATTCATTAGAAAGAAACCTCATGAGAGCAATTAATAAGATCGGGCAAATAATTTTAAAAGCACTCATTTTCCACATCTACTGAAAAAAACTTAAACAAAAAGTTCAGGGTAACTAATTCATGGTTGAAAATCCCATGCCAGTGAAACAAATTCAACACTTTCAGTTAGTTTTCATTAGTTTTCATTAAGAGTTGAATGAGTATTTTTCTGGATGTTTTGCCAGGGGATTTCACATAAATCATACCTTTATTCTTCAGCAGACAATGCCTAAAGTTGTGGCTGAAATAAATGGTTTAGTCATATATCAAAGAGCAAGCCATTGACAAGGATCTGAATATATCTTGTAGCTGAATACACTCGCAAAATTGCAGGTGCTAGTAATCCTGACAATTTACATTACTTTCAATGTTTATAGAGAATTTTCAAACCTCATGTACCCCCAAGTTAAGTATTATAAATGTATTATTAGGGGTTTTTTAACCTTTAAGGCTTCTGAGAATAGCAGCTGGTTACCAAACAAGAAGCAGGACCATTTGGTACATTTATTTCTGGCAGTTGTTATTCCTCCAATCATGTTTACATTTTGAATGACTGATCAGATATTAAGTGCAGGAAATAACTTTCCTTGTCTGACTGCATCCTCTCTCCATGACACGAACAGCAGCAGATTCCAGCACTTGGCTACATTCACAAGCTGCGTGTCACTCCTGATTACCCTGCTCATCCAACTGGCAACTCAGGCAAAACATAAGAGAAGGGAAAGACAGGAAAAGCGCCTGGCAGCCCTCAAAGCAAATAGTGTCTAGTTCTTGTTTCAGACTTCCAGATGTGTTTTTCCTAGTCTTTAAACAATCAGGCAGTGCCTTGGTCTCTGCTCCTTAGCAGAATCATTAATTGACCTTACTTACTTCATATGTTGCCAGTGTTACCACACAGGCCAGAGCACTGGTCCTATACAGGAACCAAGGCCCTCTTCCCCCTGAAGCAACTCAGATTCCTCTGAAAGTCAAATGCTCCAGAAGCAGAGCATGTGAACAGGCTTACTAAGTATTGCAAATCCTGTACAATAAAATCAGTGTTCTTAAAACATCTTTTAAAAGCGCCCTTTCATCAGTTAATTTTCTGTTGCACCACGTCAATAACTTCACTACGCTGTGTACAATGTAGTCATAATGGGTCATATCTGCTTTCCCTGAAGCACCACACCATTCATGTGCCAGTTAGAACCACCGTGCCAAAGGAAATTCATGTCGAGGGATTCAGCTGGTACTGCAAGAGTATTCTCATTTGTTAGACTGTTTTTGTTATGACCTAACAAAATCAGTAAAAATAGAATAAATTGGATGACCCTAGAGAAACTGATAGGCTAGATAATAGCTATTCATAAGGTGTACCTAAAACATTTAAAGAATAGTTGACCCTTTGTTTTGAAGGGCAAATGAATAAGTTTATGAAAGAATTCTCCTCAGTCTTTTCTCTCTCTTTCTCTTTTGTCCTCATTTTTCTTACACACATAAATGCAGGGAAGTTGATTCACAGTTTTTCAACATGACCCAAGCTATATAGATATATATACACATAATATGTACATATTATAATTTATACGTATCACTGCATTCAGCAGGTACTCAGAAGTTCAGTAGCTGCTAGATGAAGTTCTTCCACAATTGTTGGGAAGCTGTCCTTCCCTTTACTTTTCCTTTTCCCTTTTCATGGTTATTGATCTTTAAAGTCAGGAATTAACGTCAATATTTTGACACTGTCCATATTTTTTGAGAACATGTAAAACTATTTATTTTCCACTTACATTTCTTACCTGGAATTCTGTTGCTTCTATTTTTATATAATTTAGATACTTGTATAGTAGTGGAAACATTATTTTGATCAACTTACTCTCTTCGTAGCTATATAGTTCTCTCTCTATACAATGAGGAGACTTGCACACTCTTAGAGAATTCTGAATAACGATTTTGCTTTGGTACTGCTACTAGAGAGTCAACTTTACTTTGGAACAGACAGGAAGAAAAACAGTATCAGCCTGTGACACAGACATGACTTCTGCCATTGCTATTAATGTATTAATATGAAGACTGGAATTTAGAGTGTACTATAGAAATACACAGTCATAGAACTGACATCCCTTGAAGAATCCGTGGTTCAAATACCTGGTTTTATAATAAAGAGTTAATTTTGTTTCTGATAAACTGTCAAATAGATTCCACTCCCCATCCTGAATCATTAGCAACCAAAGCAAGATTGAACAACTCAGGGTACAAATAAGGTTAGTGTGAAAAGCTAACTAAGGAAATATATCAATTTAGCAAAAACAAGGCACTCAAAGAATAGAGAATTTATTTTCCAAACAAGTGGTTATCATTACATTATTTTCAAAACAATTTCCAAGCTAATCTGGTTGTAGTACTGCAGAGGTACATCAGTGGTACAGTTCACATTTCAGAACTTCTCACCATTCAGCCATTCAAAACTCTCTATGTCAAAGAATGACACTCATTTTACTTACAATCTCCAAAGATTTGGTGTATCTTTTGTCCTGTGATCCTAAAATGAATCAATTTCAAGAAATGAGTGCACTGCACTGCAGCCATAAAAAGAAAGATGGGCAAAGAATCTTAGTAATTTCTTGAACTAACCTTATGTAGCAACCTGATACTGAATGGTTGTCAAATTCAACCTTAATAAATATTTGGATAACTAGGAAGATATTATAAAATTCAGACAAGGTGTTTGGTTACAAATAGCAGTAACAATTTGGTACTTACACTATCAAGCATTTCTAGTACTGCTGATCTGTTCAAAATTATATGCAGCAAAGGTTGCTCCAAATGGCTTTAAAAATCTAATCTGCTCTTAAGCATCACAGGCAAAGTCTACATTGCACTTGCATTTCAAATTGTTTGTATTTGATTGTATTTCATTATCTCTAAATGAGGTGAGTTACTCTAGGGTCATGATCTGTTTCTTGTTATTAGCTGGCATGTTCCACTGTGTATACAAGATAAAGTGTATTTGATATTCTGTCTTTTTGTTTGAATTTACTGAGGCTGAAAGGTAACTAAAAGTGATTTTCTTCTATTCCAAGGGCTATCATATCAAATACTTTGAGAAATGGTAAAGATTCCTTGATGTTTTCTTTATGTAGTATTCTCATCTCAAGAAGTACAGATTTTGGATGTCACATTTGAGATTTCTGCCGAGTCGGTGTTTGACATCGAGAGTGCCTGCAGATATAGGCTCTAAGGACAGATAAGCAAAACAAGAATTTCATCTCTTCTGTAACATCATTTTATCCTCACTGCAGAAGCAAAAGCTTTTACATCAGGGAATATGTCTGGTGAGAAACCAGCCTTTGCATACCTTGTCACTCCAGATGTGCATCCCATCCCTTTCGACCACACTGCCCAAATGATTAAATAAGCTTTTGGCAGCTGGATAAAGAAGTTTATCTGATTGAAAGCTAACCCAGAGTCAAATCAGGCAGCTATCAAACTGTCCATGAAGTCACTCAGTTGCTGGCATAGAAGAGTGACAATATGTGGCTAGCATGAAGGGAAAGGCAGCACTGGTCATCATAGCTGCAGTGGGGACATGTATGAACTTAGGCTAATTGTAAAATTATGCCCAATAGTCAGCTGTTTGAAGGCAGTTGGAGACATTTTCCATTTACCATTAAAACTCTCTAGCTGTAATACAATAGGGGATTTAAGGTCTCATTAAGCATGTAATTATTATGGTGTTGTTAGTGGTTGCTCTAGTACTGGGGTTTTTGCTGACTAACAACTACTGTCTGCAAGATTCCAGCAGTACCTACAACTGACCAAGCTAGACAGCACTTTGAGCTCACAGCATGGTGCCCTAAAAATCTCTCCCATATTCCAAGCATCTTGCTGTTTAGCATGACTCACAGGTCTAATGTTTGCCTGGGTTGCAACACAAGATGATTTCCCAGAGAAGACAGCAATCCAAGCCATGATATTGACTAATATATTGCCGGGATGAAAGGCAAAACAGATTCTACAAAACAGATTCTTATTAAGTTAAACAATTTCTTGTGTTTGGGATTCTGTGTTGTGAAGTCCTTCCAAGACCTATGACTGATACGGCCCTCTCTAATAAAGCTCTTCAGCATTGTAGAAAGAAATTATGATGCCTTCTCCAATTCTCCCAAAAGCCTCATGTTCACTAGATACATGTGAGGAATGTGATACGTGAAGAAATAAAAATGAAACTTTCTTTTGTGCTTTCTGCCAGCTCTGGTATTTCACACAGAAGATCTGACTCTGCTGTTGTCAGAGACCCAGAACTCAGGTTCATCTCTGTTGAACATAGTCCACTTTGTAAAAACTCTCTTGCTGGACTAGGCACTCTTAAGCAGGCAGAGGCTCTCCCACTGCCGGCTGAGTTTCCCCATCATTGGGTTCCAAAGTAGTTCTCAGTGGTTTTGGCCCAATGCACATTGAATACTGCCGTGTGAAGAAAAATGGATCCAGCAGAAGAGCTAAAGAGACCCTGTTCCCTCACACTCACAAGCCTTTTTTATTCCAAATTTTAGAGATGCTGTGTCCAGACTGACTCATGCAGAAGCTGTAAGGATCAACAACTCTAACAGCTCAGGTAAACACTACGAGTCAGTTATTGAGTGAAGAAGGGAACAAAAACTGAATGCTTTTGCAGAAACCAGTTTCTGTACTAAGCATGATGTATAATACGAGCAGCTAGTAGGAGAGACCTGCCCATCAAAGACATTTATTTGTAGGACATACTCTGAGTATGCCCTGGCATGCCTAGCGTTCCCAAAACAACACTCCAGCAAGTTCAGAACGGCTTTTATGTAACAGGAGAGTGAGATAACTGCTGAGGTGTGGAAATTTAGGATCATGAAGATGAAATAGTTGTAAGGGCTGAATTCTCTTGTGCGTCTGGGCTTTTGCAATTTAGTGCATTAGCCTACTAGGTACTAGGTTTTGGGGACTTTTTCATCCTAGCTGAAGTGGTTTTCATTGTGGAGATGCAGCTCACTGCACTGATAACCTTCACTTCAGGATTTCACCAGACGTTTTCTTTCTACTTCAATCCGCCTCTGTTCAGAAATATCTGTTAGAGGAACTCAAGAGAAACAGACGGATCTGTTGAATTTTTAACCTTAGTTCCTTTTTGGCAAATTTCTTCCTAATTTCCTTGGGAAATACAATATTCTCACGGATGAACTCCCTGTTCACAAAATGCACTTTAATAAATTATGGATCCTGATGACCTAATTGCTTATTTGGGAGACAGAGTAGACTTACAAGACCTATAAATTAAGGACTTACTTAAAAAAGCAGCTGGGTCAGAGTGTATATAAAATCTATTGCATAGAGCTGGACATTCTTATCAGTTAAGAATGGAGTGTTTTCTTCTGATATACCAGATATGTCTCTTCTCCTATGGTCAAAAGTGTCATTTGTCACCAGTGGAGGGAGAGGTGTATGTCAAACCACAAAACCAAAGAGCAAATCTCAATCCCAGTTCTGCTGTCACTTATATCCACTTTACATAGTTAGTTTCTCTAGCTTCTATGTTAATGGTAAGATAAATGAAATAGAATCAATTCCGAAAAACAGATTTTGCTGGATCTGCAAATAACAGCAATTAGAAATAAAAAAATAGACAATTCTACCTTATTTAGTGATAAGAAAATTAATCATTCTCTCCACAGAAATCCTTAGAGATGTTTTCTTTTTTATTATTTTCTTCAAAAGAAAGTAAGCAGGTGTTCTAAAGACCTGAGTCTTATGCCCACTGCATGTCTTTACATATGAGTGGTAATGATTTCTTGTGGGACTTGCCACCCCTAGAATGAATTTGTGTAACTTTTTTGCATACAATTTCACACACAAAAATGTGCTTATACCCTAACAACCCCTATCTTAAAATTTAACTAAAATATAAAGAGATTAAACATGGGAGGATAATGCTTTGAGTTTAGGAACATACAGGAAAGGAACATCTAAATCTGAAGTAGTCAGTCCAAGCTGCTCAAGTCAGTGAGCAGAAACAGACAGTTCCAGAGTTCAACTCTTTTAACCTATTTTGACGTAAGTTAGAAGAAATAAACCCAAAGCTAAGAGCTAAGGACATAGTTAAAATGAGTTCAGAACCAGAGGTCTTCATTCTCCATCTGGAAAATTAAATTGCCTCTCATGTCATTTCATGTTGCATTCAGAATACAGGTCAAGATCAATGGAGATGGTCTAAAAGTACACCTAGCCAGAGCAAATTCACATTATGGGAAAGGGAATCTTTCCTTCATCTAGTTACCTTGCTTTTCTACATACACTTGTAGGTATAAAGAAAGGGATAAACATTTTTCCTACTTCTTTCCCATTTCACCCTCATAATTAATGACAGTTAAAATTATTACTAGTCCCCACACCTTTTTCTTTTTTGCTTTTTCAGTGCTGAGGCCCCTGGTTAAAATTGTCCATGCTTCTGAGAAGAGCAAACAATCATTTCAAAGCAAGCTGCCAACATATAAATAACAGCTAGTGCAAATGGTTTTCACGAATTTTCTGACTCAGTGACATGTGTTCCAGTGTTCTACATTTTTATGAGACAAAATATAACAAAAGGCTATAGAATTGTCATAAGATACAATTAGATAAGATACAAAATAAGATACAAAGAATTGTCAAAAGAGTTTTCACAAAAATGTTTTTGCCTTGAAAGACGACACAAGTTTAGAGAAAGAAATAAAAATTGAAATTTCATTTCAATTTACTCAGCTAGTTTTGGCAGATGGACTATGAGAGCAGCACTTCAGACAGATGTTCAGCAGAGATTTCCAGCTGCTAGCAGAAATTATGTCAGAGCATTGCATAATCCCCTATGTTTGTAAATTGTTGGAATAAACAGTCACATCAATAGGCCTGTTATTAGTATCCAAATGCCTTCCAAAGCTTCTGTGTTATGAACTGAACATCACTGTGTATCTTATAGCTCATCTCAGTGACCTTAAAAGCCTGTGGGTTTTGGACTTCTGTTTCATTTAGAGTTGCTTGCCTTAGCAGTGTGTACACTGTGAGACTGTACAGGTAGCAAATTAACCCTGTACTTTTATAAATCTATGATAAACTAAAATTATCTCTTCAAGGCCTGATCCTAAAATCCTCACATCAGCCAAAGGCTGAGCTGCAGTATAAGACTTATAGATTTGCTTCTGCACAGTTTCACGTTTCAGAAGCTGCTTCATAGCATCACTTCCTAAGAACAGAATAGGTGAGCCATATAACCATGACACGTTCTTCCATAGCCTCTGTCCTCCTTAAAATTTAAAGCTGGAAAGCCCAGTCATTGTCTGTGGACAGCGCCTTATGTCTCTTCCACAACCCTTCAAATTCTTCTTTATTTCTCCACAGTTCTACAGTTCTTCTGCCGTTGAATCTGTTACAAAGCATTTGCTTTGTTTTAGAAATTATAAAGGAAATATGTATTATTAAGGAAATGTGTTGCCTGGAATGAGGAGAGACAGTACTGCAGCTGATGATTGTTTTGATGAAGCAAAAGTGGCAAAAGCACTCACTAGCCAGGTGGTCCAGTCACATTTCTGTGAGTTTGAGATTGTATGGAATCAGAAGACAATACCCGTTGCCCCAGCCAGAATTTTCATGCTGTGAAAGGAACTCATCTCTTTCATATTATTTGAAACTCAATGGGAAGTTGCTGACTCTACAGGCAGAGTACTTAGAGCTCTTAAGACATGCAAAGACATTTTTGTTTACTGACCCTCCCTAATCTTCCCACATGGAAACTTATAGAACAAAAGGGCATTGTAAAGGCAAAGATCAGGAGGCTGCATTAAGTCATGTACTCTTTTCATTTGTAGCTCAGTCACCAGCCTTCATGTGGATGCTAAACTACGTTTGAGAAAGCACTATTTCATCACGGGCTTAAAACCCATCTGCACTGAACTGCAAATCAGTTCTGAACAGCTTACTGTGGGAGAAACAGAAGGAAATAGCAGTTTTCCAATCTGGGAACAAATAAGAAGAACAAAATAAACAGAAAAAGGGACAAAGTGGGAAAAGTCTGTCTGAGCAGATATTCAGAATTTTTAATTTCCTCATAACAATGTTAATACATTTTTGTGTATTTGTATAGATATTGTAATAATCACTAAGTTTGACTGATTTTTTTCAGTGCAGAAGGCAATACTTTCTGAGAACTGAAAGAAAAGAGATAAAGGAACTGTGGTTTATATTTATTCAACCCCCCTAAATAGAATATATTTTCCTGGCAATTAATGCTCGCTAATCAAAGTCTAGATCAAAATGTTCTTCTATTCTACAATGCCCTGATTAAATGGCATTTCAATATATTCTTCAAATATTACTTAAGATGCTAAAATGCACCTCAGACTTTCTGTTGTATGGTTCACAACAATCTCAAGGACCTCTCTGCCTGCCAGGTCTGAGAGCAATTCTAAAAGGGATTGGTTCCTGTTAGATGTTTATCCGCAGCATATCCATGAACTGAATTAATTGCAACAAAAGGGAAATGATAACCTCTCGTCATTCTTCCAGGCCATGATACTGAGGCAGAGACCTCTCCCGTGACTTCTTGTCCTTAGTTCAGCTCACTGAATCAATCATTCTTTGAAGACAATGAGGGAGCTTTCTCTGAGGAAGAAACCACAAACCTCAAACAAGTTGCTCCTGGGTGGATCATGGGAAACAAGTTGTGAAGTTATATTTATCTCTACCTACACTGGAACTGTATTTTCTCTGTTGACAAGCTTTAAAAGTTTACAATACATATTGATAACTATGGGTCAAATGTTAGATGATAAAGGAAACCTGGAGAAGAGAGAGGAAAGACTTGCTAAAATTGAAGGCTGCTAATATCCTTTCTTGATAAGGATTTCAAGCTATTTTGAGAATAGAGTTTCTACTCCTTTAAAAATCAGCAGCACATATCTTCAAGGGCAAAATTAATTTTAAATTGATGCTTTACCTTGTATATAAAATTTTCTCTGAACTTCTCTTATGTGTACACAAATTAATATGAACTGACTTAAATTGATACTTCACCATGCACACCTTCTCTGAACTAATAAAATCACCCATTTTTGCTAGAAGTTTTCAAATGTGTGAATCTGAGTTATAGCTCCTTTTGAATTTAATTAAAGCATATGTAAAGGGACCAACTTCACAATATTTTTCATCCACATCAGAAAGATGAAAGACTTTATCTTTCACAAGATATTATCACACAGGGTATTGAAAAAGGACAGGCAATTTTCTCATTGCTTGCAGTAAATATCTTAATGTGCAGAACACCCATTTCCTTCCCTTTTTATGTATAAAAGCAGCTGTAACACTTTCATTTGCGCCAGTATCTAACTAAATCAGTTCCATTGACTTCATTGTTGGAAATACTCATTGGAGATGACCAAAGAAGAGGATATTGAAATCAGAAGCCTTCTGAAAATTAGGCAATAGCAGTTCTGCTGTGAAGGTCTCTGTAACTATCCATGAAGGAGACAGCTGTGGATGGGGCAGCTCACCTGGCATAAGGTACAGGTTACTGCAAAATGAGGTGGGGCAGCCTTTGGTTGCAGAGCCCAAAGGTCAAGTTTTCTGCAAGTCTATAGGTTGTACTGCTACTTAAGACACACCGGTGAGAAGATAGGAAAAAATGGTTCCCTTGAGGAAATGAAGGCCTCTTAATGAAAATCCCATTTTCCTGCTTCTATGCCTATGTAAGCCTATTAAATCCTGGGTTTTATTTTTGTTTTCAGTGTGCTAAAAATAGGGATATAAATGGCTATAAATAATCATAATTGCTGACATAAATATTTGGTCTGAAGTTTCCTTATTTACCTGAATGACATTAACTAGCACACTGCCATAACAGAGCTCTGCTACCGGTTGCAAGTACTTATATTAGAGATGAGCTTATAACCTTTTCCATTCCTGTAAAAAGAAATTCACTGCCTGCCAAATATATCAAACTTCCTTTGAATACATATCCCTGAGCTATGTTACAGTTAAATTATTTACTGTACATGACATATTCTCATGAGGACATGCTAATTCCAACTCTGCCTAAGAAATTATAGATGTGCTTCAGCCACCCCAATACTCTGGCAATGATATTGTTGGGGGAAGAAAGAACTTGAAGGAGAAAGTACCTGAAGGGGCCTACAAGAAGGCTGAAGAGGGACTTCTGACAAGGACACATGTTAGGACACGAGGTAAGGTCTTTAAACAGAAAGGGTGTAGATTTAGATGAGATAGTAGGAAGAAATTCTTTTCTGTGAGGATGGTGAGGCACTGGAACAGGTTGCCCAGGGAAGCTGTGAATGCCCCATGTCTGGCAGTGTTCAAGGCCGGGTTGGATGGGGCTTTGAGCAGACTGGAATAGTGGAAGCAGGGGTCGGAACTAGATGATCTCTAAGGTCCCTTCCAAACCAAAACATTCTATGTTTTTTATAAAGATTTCAGACCATAGCCAAGGACTTAGCAATTCATCAGTTAGGCTTTCTGCTTCCTCCCAAGCATCCAATGTGACATAAGAACTTCATTTGGAAACGTGTTCTTGCTGGTTTTTGGGTACCTTTCCTGTGGCTGGAGCCAAGAAGGCATATCGAACAGAAACATAAGGCACAAGATCATACAGCCAAATGCATCATCCTAAGTGCTTCTCCCAAGCAGGGAAAGGTTAATTTTGGGATGGGTTTCACAATAAACTTTGTTCCTAAATAACCAGTTGAAAACATCAAAATAGATGTGCATCAGAAATCTCTTCCATAAACATCATGTTTGAGTAAGTATAAAGAATACCTTGAAACTGGGCTTCCACAGCCTTGAAATCCTTCCTTGTGTCTAGACCCTGTATTCCTTGTTTTAAGCATGAGGAATTAGATTAGGGTTTTGGGTTTTTTTCTGAAAGAAAGAAGACTTTCACAAGAAACTTCTCTGCCTGAGGTGTTCACTGGGAAGAAAGAAATGGAGGTACATTTCTCCCTTCCTGTCTCGGAGAGGAAAATACTCACACCTGCTTCTCTTGCTTGTACAAGAGTTCTCTCTTGTTACAGCAGTAGTAGCTAGCTACAGAATAACTTAATGGAGGGTCCACTTCTTCCTGTACACTCAGAGTGACTGAGGAACCAAGAATACCAAATTCTGGGGTCTGTAAGGAGAGCAAGCACATTGAGTGCTACTACAAGCAAGTAGTTTCATCTAAGTTAAACCACCCATGGGCTAGACACTTTAAAGCAGAACACCTTGTCACATTAAGCTATTTAATGATAGCAAGAGAAATACACAGCTGTGATTCACCTGCACTGTAAGGTACCACTATAGATACCATTTTGGTCACATGTGCTTCCCTTCTGTAGCCAAGGTGCCTACAGAGGGCTGTGTAGGCTAGCCTTCTAGTACAGTCTAGTGTAGGTTAGACACTAAAATAAAGTCTCTGACTTTTGGTTTTTTCTGGTTTTGAAAATACCACTATAATATATTGTGTAGGCTGCTAGCATTGCTCTTAGGAGTTAAGATTTTACAGGAAATATTTTATTGCTGATATTTTCATTATTTTTCTACATCCAGTGCAGTCTAATGGTGAACATATTTTTAAAAGGAGTCACGAAGGAGGATGGGGAAACATAATATAGTAGAAAATTATAGGTGTAAGCAACCTAACAACAGCAACATATTGAACATCTTGCAGGACAAAACATTCACAAAAACTTCTGAGATCTTTATTAAAAATGACACAGCTATGTCAATCTTTTAATTTATGATTTAACACTGAAAGTTACAGGTCCAGCAGAATAAGGCTTTTATATATTTAAGACACAAGAAAATAATTCAAATTGAAAACATTATAGATAGATATATAGATATAGATATAGATATAGATATAGATATAGATATAGATGATATAGGTATAGGTATAAATATAGATATAGATATAGAGATACAGATATAGATATAGATTAGATATAGATTAGATATAGATATAGATATAGATAGATAGATAGATATGTAAGTGTATGGTCTCACATACTGGTAAGTTCATTTGAATTTCTCACCTTTCTCTGAGTAAAGAAACTGGAAGAAATTCTCATAAAAGAAATGCTTTAAAGAACTTCTAACCTAAGCCAGTGTAGACAGCTGCAGAGAGTAAGAGAAGTAGTATGATCTATGCTATATATACACAGATATCTATGTATCATATATACATAGATATCTCTGTATATACAGCATAGATACTATGGTATATACAGTGTAATTCTAAACCAGAGGTAAACTAACTAGTACATAGAATATTTTACCCATATTTTTTACTAGGGAAAAAATGTTGACTAAAACCTAAAGTTTCTGTAGAATTTGACTTGTTGACTGATTAGCTTATTATGGTGAAACTTTGCAAAAAGTAGAATTATTTTTCTTAAGGGTAAACCTGTAATACAGGAATCTGCACAAAATCCTTTCTTCAGTATTCAGGAAAGTTTTTTTCATCAATTCCCCAAAAAAGGAAAACAGAAAGAACAAACCTGCCCGAGCAGGTTGTGTGGTTGTGACAGGCTCACCATGAAATTTTCAAGGGACTTTGCTTTTCTTGTTGCTCTTATGTTTCAGGCATTCAGATAATTGGGCAGCAGTATGAAACTCTAAGGTAGATATTTACTTTAGATCAGTTGTGGTTTTTTTTCTCTCTGACATTATAGCAACATTCGTTCTCTACTAATTCCATGTAATTTTGACACCTCTTTACCTAGTGTAGATTACAGCATGCAAAGACAAACTTTTTTTACATGTAGAAAAAGAATTAGTTTCCCTTTGTAAAGTGCTCATGGAAACACATATAATAGTATTGTCTTACCTACAGTAATAAATTTCCAGGGAAATTTTGACCAGCTGATGACTTACTCTGTATCATTTAACTGTGAGAATATCTCAGGGAGTTCTGGTTTGCATGTCTATAATTAATGCATTTAAAATTGAATATATCTGCTTACAGCTCTTACTTCATTCTATTGAAGTGACATTTTCACATATGCTATCATTTTCCTTTTACGTGATGTTAGATGTTGATGTGCCTGCCCATCCACATCTTAACTATTTTAAACAGCAAGTTGTGTTCTGAGTCCAAGCAAAGTCTTGACCTTGGAGTGCAGCTGGGTGTTCTGCAAGCTGGAAACATGGGAAATGGTGGAACAATGTTGCAGTGCTGAAGAAGTGTGTTCAAGATAAAGGCAGGTGTTTCCTTTTGGTGGTCCAATTTTTCACATGAAAAGCTGAAGCTTAACCAAAAAGAAAAGCCCCAAAAAACAAACTTATACACCCTTCTGACTCCATGATGCCACACAAAATCTGATGTTCAAAAATAAAAACATGAAAATGAAGGTATCATCACATGTCAGCAGAAGCCAGATAATTAGAAAAAAAAAATTGTGTCTCTCATTAGACTGCTTTCCCATATCCAGTCTTTGAAAGAGGCAGATTACAGAACTTTTTCTATAATAGTTCAAGAAAGAAAACAAATCTGGAATATGTCCAGCTTCAGGTATAAAATTATAATAGAATAGTCAAAAACTACTACAAGCAGCACTTTTGATACTGTTAAGGGTTAAATAGTCTGGAGGAATGGGCAATGTTACACCGTGACAAATTTTGCTGCATTTGCTTTCTTCCAAAGCAAACCTTCCTGAATTTCACCATAATTTACTGAGAAGTATCAAGATGAAACTCCAGTAGATAGATATCTTCTAGATGCCAAACAGTAAAATAAGACGGGACATAATTTCATCCTCTATCAAGGTAACCCTGAAAAATAGAAATAAACATGAGATCTTTATTAAATTCTCTGTGTGGTTCTAGACACAGTAAAAGAATGTGTCAAATAGTAACAAAAATACTAGCAGACTTTGCAGACAATAATTATTACTTTCTTACTAAGATTATTTTAAGAAATATTATCCAGTAAGGATATTTTACAGTAATAATATTGAAGATCCATTATCAGGATGCTCACCTGGGTAGTAAACTGATTATTGTTCAAGAATGTAGGAGCACCTTGAATACTTATTTTGGAGGCAGTTGACCTTCCAATGTAAATCATTAGCACCTACGAATAAATCAAATAAGTGTATGATTTCTATCCCACACCCATACCCATGTTCTTACTAATGTCAAGCACCATTGAACAGATACTCATTCAAAACCAAGAAACAATAGGAATAAATAAAGCCTCCTCCATGCCAGGAGCACAAACAACAGGTCTAATCCTCCAGTCCTGTGGAGAACTTTACAATCAGTTCTTAAACCTTAGAATTTAACAGCTAACTGAGAAATATTTTCAACTTGTAGATAAAGATTTGGGCAGATGTAGGAGATTTTCTTCAGATCAAAATGCAAAGTTCTAATCATAGAATAATCAAGGAGATTAATCATGACCAGTGTAATAGTAACCAAAAATAACTGCAAAAAAAATCTTAGTTTACCAATAAAACTTTAAAAGTAGAGTCACAAATATAAGAATACAGTCTGACTTTAGGTGTATAGCTAAGGCATTACAAGCAAGAAGGAGTTTTGTTTTAGACTTCCTCTAGATAATATTCCAGAAACCAGTCAAGGTCCAAGATGCTTCTAGAGACATCAATCTCTTAATTTTGACCATCTGAAACTGACTTGTCTTAACAAAGGTGTTTGGGTAGTCTCCATCTGATATAAAGAGAGAGAGACAATTCCCCCAAAAACTATTTATTCTACTTGATTTTAGGATGGGAGTGTTATACTGAGGGACAGCTTAATTCTTTTTCAGTGGCTGTATCTCAGGCACGTGGCTGAGGCTGAGGAAGATTAATTTGGACTTTTGTTAATAAAGATACAAGAAAAAAATTGTATGATTTCATTATGATCACTTTGAAAGACTTTGAGCTGCAGACCACTAGGTAAGTGGTTTGGGACTAGAGGCTGCTATTTCTTGTGAATAAGTAGGGTTAGACACAAAAAAAATCTGATATTCAAATAAAAAACAATCTAAGCGTACTCTTGTAAATTTAATTTTAATGTCAGGGTACTGTTCTGTTGTCAGGAACTAGTTTTTTACCCCAAACCCTTCATCTGTTACAATATTTGAAATAATGCATTCCTTTGAATTACCCAAATGATAATTACAGTATTTCTTTAGGGTAATCTTACTGAATGAGTGTTCATAAAGAGAAAACATTTTTGCACATCATATTGAGAAAAACAGGAACACAATTTAACCCCAAATCTTGACCAATATAACAAATAATTGAGACAGTTCTCCAATCTGCAGTATTTAAATAGTGATCTAATAACGCCTCTTAAATTAAACAAAAAAAATTGCAATTGCCAATGTACAAAATTAATTTGGTCCTTTTATTGCCTAAAAGCTTGATAAATACCAATGTTTTACAAATTTACTAGCTATACAATCTACTTTTTGGATTTACCTTACATTACATTACCTTTACATTACATACCAATACTAAGATAAAATCTGCTCCATGTTTTCTGCTGTGCCAAAACCCATCTTTCATATTGAGTATATTAACACTTTTGGAACTCTTTATAAAATTTTACTTCATAAAAAGTAGAGTTGAAGGATATATTTAGCTGCACAGCAACTTACAAAGGTCTTTAATCCACAGAACAATTGTGACAGAGCAATTAAATTCTGGTGAAAAACTAAATACGTCCACATCTCCAAATACGTATGTTCAAATACTGGGGCCATTATCTTCCATTCATAGCAATATTTAAAACATGATATAGGGAATTATTTCTTTATGTGTTCTCCATGTTAATCACTAAAAGCAGACCACAATTGTTAGAATTTAGAATGCTCTTCACTGTCTCATGCTTACTTTGTGTGCAGGGACATGATTGACCTCACATTGTTTCAGGGATTAGAGACTCACTGTGTAGCCTGCAACCTGGTTACACAGAAATACCCACAATCTGAGCAAAACTGTTAGAGGACTGCTTGGGGGAAAATTCCCCAGCTCATGATGAATAGCCCCAACAAAGAGGTTTCTTCTCTTCTGTCTCCATTTGCACAGGGCTTGACCATGAATAACAGCTTTATGAATCTCATAACTACGTTTCAGTAGAAGAAATAAAGCTTGTTCTCTGCATGCAGCATTGAATCCTAATGGCAGGGAGCTGATTAACATACCTGAAGACATAAAAAATATGTCATAAAATATGTTTCTATGACTAAAGCATTGAATTGGCATGAGACACAATAATTTTCACACTGACATGGTTGTTTGAAACTGAACACTGGACAAATGCAGCACAGCCTTTCAGGGTGATGGAGTTCTGTGGTAGATAATTGACATAAAGGGGTAGAGAGCAAGGACAGAATTTGACCAAATCACACAGAAATTGAAAATCTGGCTGAGAATATTGGAGGTGAAAACTCTACTCCAGGAAAGTTGTCCTGAAACTTTTACAGGTTGATGCTGAAGAACGAATTATAGGTCTTCTTTGAAATTCCATAATGGCAAAGCCAAAAAAAAAAAAAAATCTAAATGAGGCATTACAACAAACAAAACTATACAAGGTGCAGAATCTATTTTTAAGACTTCATTTTAAGCAGTTACACATAAAAAACTCCAGAAAGCTCAGATTTTCCATATTAAAGGATAAAGGATAACACCTCTTCATATTTAAGCATTCTATTTCAAATTAATGCTAAAACCAGGAAGCTAGTTTTTTTCTGGAAATTTCAGCTGTGGAGCTCCAGTTGGCTCTTTATTGAACTGCTTTTACATACCAGATGTAAAAGACAGGCAGAATTACATTTTTTTCTGCTAGTATGTAGTACTTATTTTTTACTGCAATGAAACTGCCCACAGGTTTTTTTCCTTTGTAGCACATACCAATCACTACAGCATATGTAAAAGGACTCTTAAGTTTAGCCAAAAGATGAAAATCTACTTCTTCCTATTCTTTCTTCCTTTAGTTGTATTTATTTGGCACTGCACTGTCTAGTATCAATTACATCAGGCCAAAAGGAAGGAAGGAAAGACTTAGTTTGCAATGCTCTGCTGCTGCTGGCACTAATATTTTAACAGTCAAGAGTAAAAAGGAAAACATGAATTAATGTGCATTAAAATGTGTGCACAAAACAAAATGTTAAAGCTAAAGAATGAAACTTAATTCTCAAAAGAAAATTATGTTCTCCAAGTCATATAACAATCTTGACCTACAACATAATTTTACTTTTCTTTAAATCAATGGGGAAACCAATAAAAAGCGCAATGTGAACAGCTATGAATACTTAAATGCAGAAATTATCAATCTGGTTGCTTAGTAAGGTTCAGTTTTGATGCTCTGCTGCTGTTTTGACTAGAAAACAAACACAAAAATGAATAATAAATAAGTGTTTATTGGAAGTTTTGTTTTGGCCAAAACCAAATTCTGAGCCTTTGTTTTTGGGTAGTAGCACAAACTTTGAGTAACCATTCTGGTTTCCCTGGTGTAGTATTTCTTTTGGTGCAGATGCAGTTACTCAGAGTTGTATCACAAGTTTCCTCAGACATAACACAGAAACAGGCAAAGCTTGAGAAGGCATGGCCTGAACTTCAGTCATCCACAGAAAATGACTTGAATATAACCAGGGAAGCTTGACGTATTTGTATCAGTGGATAATTTTCAGTGCTCAGTAACTCAGGAAGGCAAAGAAAATAAACATTCAGGTTGTTACTAGGAAGTTACTAGCTCTTGGTTAGAGTGAATATCTTATATTCTGGTGCTGTGTCTTGAGAAGAATGGCTAAAGTTTAACGACTAAGATAATAGAAAGTGTTAGGGCAAAGTTCTGGAAAAGCTGCAGCAAAAGGCAATTTCAGCATGTGCCACTGATGACTTTATATAGTTTTTCCATCTGTGATGGATTCTATAGCTCCTTTATTTAAGGAGAATTCTAGACTCAAGGCATTTTGCTAGGAATGACTAGACAATTCACAGTTATTGACTGCACATTATACTGTAGACATTCTTTGCACACAGATGCTTTATTTCTTGTTCTCTCTTAGTGCCATAAAGAAGTGTCACAAGCTAATTGAATTTTTACATGTAAATGGTCTTTCAGATCATATTTTACGTATATATGACTGAGAAAAAGCAGAGTCTTCCAGTGGAGGGTTTAGCAGAAGTGATGTTTCTTTGATTTCCTTGACTGCACATAAAACCTTTTAAATATGCTTATATGATATCTTATACCATCTTAAATCCTAAAAAAAATCAAAAACAAAAACACAAAAAAAAACCCACCACCAAAAAACCCCCACCAAAAACCACCACAACCACTTGTTTTGTCACATAGGACCAAGAACTCCAGGAACAGCTATAATATAACTGCGTTTTTGTCTTTTCTCCACAACAGTTAAAACTGGGGATGCCCACCAACAGCTGCAGCGTCTGCCATGTTCTCAGAGGAGCTTTCAGCAGAATAAATTATGAAGTTGCAGTAAGCTCTGTAAGGGGTAAAGGTTGATCTTTGACCGTGTTGACAGCCAGAGCTCTTATCATCCTTCTCAGCAACAAGTCAAACTGGGCTTTAATTACTGTTCAGAGAACAGTGCCCGATTAAACATACACAACACAGAAACTGGTACAGGGCAGAAGGGAACGAGATGTCAAGGAGTCATGAGACAAACCCTCTTTTTGATACTCTATTCTAAAGACAATGTGAGCTTTATATGTAAAATGAAACACACAGAAAGGTTTCCTAACTACCAGGCACTGTCCTGAAACTTAGTGCTTAATAACTGGTTTCTTATCAGCAGGAACTTAAAATGTATTTGGGTCAAATCTGTATGAAAGAGGGCTGCACCAAACCACCCTGTCAGGGTCCTATTTCATTAATTCATGTGTCATTAATTCGTCTCTTTAGCTGGTCAGAGAAAGACTTGCAGATAAGTTCAAATTAAAAAGTTTAAAGGCAAAATATACTGCACTCACAGGAATTCAAGGGAATTTTTTGTGGATGTTCTTATTTAGACATAAAATGGCCTAGATTCCTTGCAATCTAATAGTCACTTTATAAGTGTTAATGTCTGAGTAAGCCTATCATCTCCTGTACAACATTACCATAAAACAAGTTACCCATTTTCTTCACCTCAGTCCTTTCATGCTTGCCAAGAAATTACAATAGTATTTAAGCTATTTTTTTCTGATATATTGGTAACAGCTGTCCAGCAACATGTGTTTTCTTAACCAGTTCTAAGAAGAGTGGCAGAGTTTGCAACGTGCCTACATTAGTAATACTTGCCCAATACAAATTATAGGCACAGGTACCTAAAAGTCATCTGCCTACTCAAAAAACAGAGACAAGTCCAAGCACATTTGATATCTTAAACTTCTGTAAGGCAAGCTGTGAAGGTCAGAAAATTGTAAAACCACAGAAACCCCATCAGCTGCAGACACATGGCAATATAAGCATGGGAAGCTGGAATTTAATTTTAAGAGTGGAGACCAAATCGTTCTGCCATAACTATTTCTAAGTGTAAAAAAAGGGGGTTTTTCCAGGAAAAAGCAAAGCCTTGTATGAGAGCCCAAGTTCACCAAGTTCACCTTTGTAGGTGTTAAAAATTCGATTGAGATTGACAGCAAAAGAAACAGGAGCACAGAACCAGTCATCTCCAGCCAGCTTCATGAAACTGTGGATTCTTGTGACACTCTACAGCTCTTCTTGTAAGAAGAAAGGGGATATATTCAACCCTGCCCAAGATCTATTTAGATATTGAGGTTTTAAACCTGGTATTTTCAGAGAAATTCTTTCAATTCCAAGAAACAAACATGGTGCTCATATTTGGGTTTGGGGGGGTTTTTTGTATTCTGTTTTTTACATAATAACTTTTTAAAAGTATCTAATTACCTTTAATTATATTTCATTTTAGTACAGTGTTAAATGTTCCTTTGAAAAAGAAAAGGTTTTGTCATCCAGAAAGTTTTAATCTTGGAACACCTTTTTGCTCTCCCTCCTGCACAGTGGTGGAGAGGTTTAGAAAAATGTATTTTTAAGCCTAAGAAAGATGCAGAAAATATGTACCCATACAAACATAAAACATAGATTAAGATGTCACCAGTGTAGATGTAAGGCTCTATTTTTACTGACATGTTGGTGTGGCTTCAGTTTAGATACCTTACCTCTGAGATATATTCCTTAAGATGCAAATGTTTGATTTCTTTTGTTGGTTATTGTTCCCCCTTTTTATGTAAGTTTAAAAAGCCCTTTGTGTCACATAACACAAAAATCTGAATCTACAGTTTTGTGCTTAGGAAACTTCTGTTGGAAATCTTGCATGTAATCCTAGCCAAGTAGCTCGAGTTGAATATCATAAACACCAGACTAGAAAGTTACTGTAGCTTAGCCCCAAAATTCCACTATAGGTAGACATTTTCATTGCTTTCATAAAAAATCAGGCGTCTGGGTTTTGGGTTTTTTTTTTTTGTTTGTTTGCTTGTTTGTTTTGGGGGCGGTGTTGGGGGGGGTTGTTTGTTGGTGGGTTTTTTTGGTTTTGTTTTGTTTGTTTGTTTTTTGGTTTTTTGGTGTTTTTTTTTATTTTGGGGGGGGGGTTAATTTATTTATTTTGAGAGGCTATCATTTTTAATGGAAAAGATTCCTCATCTAGTTCTGTGTCTTTTTTCTGTTTGAATCACATTTTCTTTGTCAGTACTTTCAGATGTGTGATCAAGTGTATGAAGTATATTCTGTTAACTAATTTTCTTTTATTTTCACAACTGATTTCTTTTAAAGAAAATATAATTCTCATTAAGCCATGTTTATGATCATTCATGACAGTGACTCTTTTTAAGCCACGTTCAATTGAGTCTAAGTCAAAGTACCAAATACACAGCACTGGATGCCATGATTCAGAAGCCTTCTGAAGAAGGGAACATGCATACTTGAAAACATCTGGATAAAAATACTTATTTACATTTAGATCAAGGATTTATTTAAGAAAAATACTTGGAATATTTACAGTTCTTATCTTTTTTAACACTTCCAGGGAGGGTGATTTCACTGCTTCCCTGAGCAGCTTTTTCCAAAGCTTGAGCACTCTCTCAGCAAAGAAATTTTTCCTTATGTTTTGGTTAGATTGGGTCTTTCAACAGTTGGACAGGAGAATTTATGTCTGCAGTATGACATATGACTTTTTAGGAGAGCAAATCTGGTCTAGTACCTCATAAAATACATTGCTAAGGTCTTAGGGGGATCACTGGGCCTCTCAGTGATGTCAAATTTTACCTTGCAATGTAACAATGCGCTGATTTTAAGGTCCATCAATGTGGCAATGGACAAAAGTCTTACTCACCTGGTAAAAATATGACATTTAAAAAACAGGGTCTGGAAACAGGATATATGAAGAACATATAAAGGCTTTCAGCTGGTTGACTCTACAACTACACTGAGAATATGAATTAAAATCTTTTCAAATTGGATTAAAAGAGTCTGAAAAAAATGCTGATAATGTGAAGCTTATTCTAGGAAGATCTACATTTGTGCTTTGCAGCAGCCCCACAAATATTTGTTCTCTTTTGATATTCTAAAGTAAATGGAGAACATTTATTAATTGTCTCTTAGATCTAATTCTGTACTAAAACAGATTTTAAGAAAATAATAAAAATAACAATTATTAAAGTTATCTTCTAGTTATGACTAGGACTTTGTGAGAAGGTATCCTGTTAAAATCAGTTGGTCAAGTTTTTGCATAGCTAAGGATTGTGACTGTCATGTGACTGAGAATATGCAATTTAATGTTTTACTGTTTCCTCACTGTCTTTAATGCCAAATGATGAATGTGCTAGTGCATTTTATTTTCTTGACTTTGCCTCAGGCTTTGAGGTTAATAGTGTGCAACAGTGATGATAGATACCATCATTCTATTCAATAAAGTATCCCCTATCAAGGGGAGAAATGGTAAAAAAAGAAATGAATGCAATTCCTTTGAGATGCTCAAATCTACTGTAATGAACTAAATAAATTTAGTTTTAATAGCTGAATGAAAAAAATAAGTATCTGCAAATTAAATTGTAAACCAGGCTTTTTACACAGACCTGGTCCCAGGCCAGCCAAGATCCAGAGAAGGGTTAAACTAAGCAGTGGGGGTTTTAACTAAATGCACTGTTCACCAAGCAAACATAATGGCTGATGATTGTTAAACACTTACCAAGCAAATCCCCAGTATCACATACCAGGCTGCTAGTTTGGATGCAAAGAGGGGCCTGAAGCATGCTTTTCAAAAGCATGATCTCTGCTTAGATATACCTTGGTTGAAAACTTACT
The DNA here is from genome assembly GCA_017589585.1 of Phylloscopus whistleri. NCBI lineage: Eukaryota > Metazoa > Chordata > Aves > Passeriformes > Phylloscopidae > Phylloscopus > Phylloscopus whistleri. The sequence goes on from JADMLD010001396.1 coordinate 2,372,755, forward strand.
TAACAACATGTTTCAAATAGATGAAGAAATGTGTCCCTTTTTTAACGTGGAAAAAAACAACATTATTTTACAAATCATTGAAATTCAAAATTATAAAAATTGAAATATTGAAATTTATATGTAATAAACCTCTGAAATAGGTTGCTTTCCTCAGGATTTTCTATGTCAACCCCCCAGTCAAAAATAAATCTCTAAATAAACGCATTCAAAATCTCTAGTGTAACTTACAATAACTGACATAAAAGTCATGCATTTTCAAGATCTCAGTTTTAGCTCTTCTGTTTCATATTCTTTTTATATTGTTTCAGTGTTGGCAGACTTACCACAAGAGAACAAGTTTTCCTTAGTGTACAGAAGCTCAGAGGCACAAAATATCACACAGGAAAAAACAATATTCATGCTTTGTTATAAAATCTTCATCCAAACCTAACTCACGTTTTAGAAAATACTTCTGCTGTAAGAGTCTGTCAGGATAATGTCAAATATTATGGGAATAGAGTAAGCTATTTGAATTCCCTGATTCAGTGAAAGGATTAATCAGCTTTATCTCTCCATGAAATCATTATACATTTAATCCAATTTAACATCCGTGTAGTGTGTTGGTATTGTTCTAGCAGGCTGAGAACTGCAAATTTTCAGGCTGGCAAAAGAATTAGGTGCTAATTCATTTGCCTGCCGGTTCCCAGGTATGCTCTTTAAATCACTGTCATGGCTTTGGATATTTTCTGCAAAATGGACTAATAGGAGAGTGTAATCTCTTGAGCAGGAATTTAGCATGCTCTTCATATTTAGTTGCTAAATTTGCCATTGCATACTTGAAGATCCCTTAAACAGAAAAGAACTGAGAGGGAACCTTCCAGCAGTGCACAGAACTCAGAGCTAGAAACCTCATAAATAGCATTTGCAATACTACATTGCAGCTTCTGCCCTGATTCTGACCTTTATTACACAGATGTTGGTCAAGAAAGTTAAAGTTCAGATGGCACTATTAATAAAAGTCTGGTGCTCCTACTTATGATTAAATAGGTCTAGGTACTTCTCTATAGCAATGAGTTCTGGGTAACTGTGTGTCACATAATATCTTTCAGAAAACATTTCTTATCAGCAATAATTTAATAAATTATGTAAACCATGTGTAGTACAGCTAAGGAACAAACTGATCAGTGGATTCATGGTGAATCTGGCAATCAGTGGGCAGGAAAATTCAGTATTATTTAAGAGACTGGAAAATAAAGAAAGGGAGGAGAAAAAATGACTAATAAAAGTCTGGATAGATGGAAAGCCTCCTTATCTTCCACACTCTTGACTGTTACTTTCTTCCCATATATTTTTCTTGCAAATCATGTTCTTTTTGCACTCAGCTGAATGAAATATGAATCCAAGGTTGTCTGCAGTTTATCACAGACATCTATTTTTGACCAGATAATAAGAGAGTCAAGCCCTCTCTCATACTAAAGTCAAGATATTAGTTATTCATTTCAGTGGCCTTTAAAACCCTGTATGTCTAATTTATACATTTACATAATTTCTAAAATAGACACAATTTTTTCATGATGTTTAAATTTTCTTGGTTTATATTGAATTTGATACAAGGTTTAGGGTCTCCTTGTCACCCAGAAGAATAAGGATTTTTTAGTAGAACAGATGCATATATCATGGAAATAGAGTCTAGTTTCTATTTGAAAACTTTTGTTTCATTTTGCTATATTCAGATATGAGAAAAAAAATTTGCCAGAAGTTTTCTCTTCTGATGGATGACAAGTTGTCCTTGTTATTGCATTTTCTTTTTGCCTTACAAATGTGTTAATACATGAGACTCACAAATCCTGCATTGCTTTATGAAATGCTGCTGAAAACACATGGCTTAACACTGCAAAAACATACAAAATTTAAGAGCATTAATGGCAGCATGCTTTATATGAAATCCAATCCAAGACATATTTCCCACTGAAATGTATTTTTGAAAAAGAAATTAGCTATGAAACTCAACCTAAACATAAAAATAGTAAGACTGACAGGTGTGCCTTTATTAGATTAGCACAGAAATTCTGTATATGGACAAATAAAACTAATTAGCAAGGAAAGAAAGTCAAACTTGCTGGGCTTCCATCTAGTAACTGCTCCTCCACGAGTGGATTCTGTTGAGATGGATTTGGAGGGTTTTCTAGAATTCCTTAAAGAGATCAAAATTCATGGATTAGTTAAACTACCAAGTCAAAAGCTGATTGTATAATCTGTCAAAGCCTTTGTAAGAGTAAATAGTAGTTAGTAAAGTTTTGATAGTAGTTCATTTTTAGAAGAAGCTCAGATTCCCCCAACCCATTAATTGAAAAGAGGTAACAATAATAAAGCTCACATTGCCCCACTTGCATTGCCTATTTAGGAAGTATGGAATGTCAGATTTGTTCATATGGGTGGATCATACACTTTTGCATTCTAACCATGAAAAGTCTGGCAGCCTTAAGACACACAAATCAAGACACACAAATAATAGAACTTTCTCTGGAAGCTGTAATCAAAGGCTGAAAATCCAGAACTGAGACCTAAGCAAAGAAATACGTTCAGATTGATGTTCTTAAGAGGATTTTGATGAAACATTATGAGGATAGTGGGTGTAAGGAGTATCAGAATTACTGTGATGCAGTCCATACCAATTCTTTTAAATGTTTTAGACATTTGCTTACTCCTCAGTCTGCTGCAGGTTAAATTGCGTGTGGAAACCATCCTACCCAGTTTAACAGAAACTGCAGGTGCACAGCTTCAGGAAATGATCCAGGTCACCACCTAACACACCTGTCTAAATTTTCTACAATAGTTATTGGAGATTTTAAAGTACATAAGAAGTTCAGCAGAAAGCAAAGCTGTTTTCCCAACAGAGGTATTTCTTTTGCCTGAACACAGGCACTTCCAGATGATGATATTGCCTCCACTTCAATTAAGCCTCTGCTTGTCAGAGAGTTTAAATGTTCCATGTAGGTTCCTCTTTCTCATTCTCATAAGAGCAGATCATCAGAGGACTGTAATTTCTACTTTTTTCAGTATGATGAATATGTCTAGAAAAAGAAACATTCCCCATGTTATAAGCCAGTGCCCAAAATACCAAGAAACAAAGAAACACCAATAAGGGCATTCTCTCCTCTTAGCACTAGGCTACCAAACCACAATGTATATTTACTGAAGCAATGTAATTCTGCTTCAGGAAGGGGTCACCTGCTATACCTTATGGCCTCTTAATCAGGACACTCTCCAACATTTTGGATATGAGGATTTAATACCCTGCTCGGACTAAATCAAGTCAAAGGTTATCTAATTCCTTTATTACTGTTCAAACTTCTTAATATTAATAACTATTAGTAATTATAATTCTTAATTATAACACACCCTTTCCATGAAACAGTAGCATTTCAGAACATTTTCAGAGTTCAGTTACCTGTATAACTATTCCTGGATCACAATTCATTTGTTGGCAGTGTTTAAAGGGCATCCCTCAAGAACTTTTAAGCAGTCAACACTGACTTCCTTTAAGCATTCTGGAGATATTCCATCTTAGTAGGGAGGCACCTAATGAAAGTTGTCACATGAAGAATGAAACAGTCTTTAAAAACTGTTGACTATAGCTGAAATGGAAATCAGGTGACTGTGTACTCCATCTCCACCTAAACAAACTATGTACCATCTACAGCTGTTTTGCATTCCAGTGGCTTTCACAGTTTGAGGGGTTTGGGGATTTTTTCCCTGTAAAACATCTGGCCTTTGAATACATATTATTATTCCTGTTAGGAAATGAACTATTAAAATGTAAGATATATTTATCCACAGGAAAAATGCATCCAAACTAGTAACAAACAGTACACACCTGTCAAGTTTGTATGTTGCTGTCCCACACTGTCTTTCTAGATAGCTGAATCTGGTTATGTAAGTGTCCTCTGTGATTCCTGGACCTTCCTGAGAAGAAGCCTATTAAATTTAAATTTAATAGGTTCTTGAAAATTTAAATTTTAAGTAAACATTTAAATGTTGGTGGCTCACTGGGAGTTGTCCTTTCATCTCAGACTTCTGTCATGTCTTGATAATTGACTCCACACTTGTTTATACAGGTTCTTCTTCCTGTGTTTTGACATTTTCTAACCCACTACTAAACCTGCAAGTAATTCAGGAAAACATATCAATTCTCCTGTCACTTTTTTTCTGTGCTGACGTTGTTTTGGCATTTCCTTTTCCATAGTCTCTTGCCAGTGTTCAGTCAGTCTACGGCCTTTACTTGTACCCCTGACCACTGCACCTTCATTTAAGTGCTGGTAAATCAAGGACAAACAAGAAAAAGTTTTTCAATTCAGATTTTTTTATCAGTGTTGCCTTTGTAACTGCAAGGAGTTTGAGGCACATATATCTATAGTTCACATTTTTATCAATTCCTTCAGCCACTAAATCTAAGTTCTTATCAGGTAAATTGGCAAAAGTACTATCTTGAAACACTTCAAGAATGAAAGACAAAGTAAAAGATTGTACAAGTTTAATTCATCACATGAAAGAACAAAAAATATAATCAATCATATTTCTGGACCACATTTCATCAGTTTCCTCAATTCTGAGGGAATGAGAGCTTTAGTGAAGTAAAACATTCCAGTCACGCTAAACAAAGATCTGAAAGAAAGGAAAAAAAGGAAAAAAGTATTTTTAAGTTTTCCTAAAGAATTCACATACATTATTTTATGGCCTGTAAAGTGCTTCATACTTTGTACAATATCTGGCAAAAATTCAGAGCAGCAGATTCTCTTACTAATAAGAATAGCAATGATAATAAAAATTCCTGAAGAAGAGTTCTATACAGTGCAAATTTTGACCAAGAAGTGTCAGGACTGAAAACACCATGGGCTATGCCAGCCAGATGATCTGCAGAGATAATTAACTGCAGAGTCCACAGCTTTGGCTGGCCCGGGGACAATGTCATGCAAACTGCTTCCACGACTTAAGCTACCAGCTTTCTTTTGAACTGGGCTGTCAGGGAGAACTACCAATACATTCAACCAGAGCAGAAATCCCTGTGTGATCATTACATGGTCTAGACATGCCTCAAATCATCAGCAGCACTGAAGTTCCAACTTAAGAATTTTTGGGGTTTTTTTTGGGGGGTGTGCTTCAGGCAGGTATCATTTTAGTTTTTTCATATGTTTCATAACAGGGCTCTTCAATAGGAGCAGGGATGCTGGTTTTAAACTAAGGAGGGTCAGTTTAGATTACGTATGAGAAAGAATTTTTTTAACAATTGAAAACAGAGTGGTGAAACACTGGAAGAGGTTGCCCAGAGCGGTGGTAGATTCCACATCCCTGGAAACATTCAAGGTCAAGGCTGAACGGGGCAGGACGTGATTTCAAATTAGACACATATTTCATAGCTTGACATAAAAACACCCACATATCTTTTAAAAGACTAAGTCCCAGATTCCTACGCCAGTGTGTTTTTCTCTTTTGCTAAGATACCTATTGGTTTTAAATTTCGTATTTCCTCCTTCCCTTTCCTACTAAGTGATTCATAGTTTTTCCAGTGATATTCCTATCATTTTTCTGCTGAACTGCAGCTAAATACTGGCTAGTTGCAAACAGAGATATCTAGGTCTACAGGTATTAGTAGTAATGGGCTATGGCAACTGCAATTTTCACACTGAGATTTTAAACTGAGTTTAGGAATACAGAGATATCTAGGATGAATAAAGAACCAGCATTTGATGAACACTTACTCTTCCCTTCATGAGTGTTTCAAAGAGTCTCTTGGCTCTCTTCAGGAGCCTTTGGGAATCTCCCCTACTAGGTTCTACATAAAATCTAGATTTTTTTTTTTTACTTGATCTGCTAAAATCAGTCTCTGAAATACTTAGTACAGAACTCAGCATTTCATTATCATATAATATTGATTACAGAGCATTGTAATATAATGTAATATGATTAAAATTAAATCATACAACATAATATAGCTTTTGCTTGAAAATTCTGTTATAGGTCTGAAGGTGACTATAAACAGAATATGAACAGGTTATTATTGATAATAACCAATATCCTCTGTTTTCTAGATAAAAAAGTATTCTAGCTGGTAGTTTTCCATGCAGAATGTAAACTATCACTTCACAGAATCAGAGAATGGTTGAGATTAGAAAGGAGCTCTGGAGAAATCTTGTCCAAGCCCCCGTCACCTGATCCAGTTGCATCCCTCTGAATGGCAGTGACCAAGAGTACTCCTTCTGCAAGAGCATTTGCATGGAGCTCATTCACCTTCACTCCCTAGGACTGGGCTGAGATTTTTTGAGAAGTGAATCCATCCAAGTTAAAAGACCTCAGAGAAACACTTGCTCCATGATAATTTCCTTCAAGTCAACGCCTGGTGTGCACAAGCACTAAATCACTAAACAGCTAAAAAACCTAAATAATTTCAGTCATGTTTGCATCAGTGACATGAATACAAATGAGTATACAAATATATAAACATTCAACCACATACAAACAAATGCATTTGAAAGCTGCATGTGTGTTTTAGATGAATAACGTGTGTGCAGCACCAATGATTGTTTCCTTCATGTTAACCATCAATGGCTCCCCTGAAAATGAACCTAACAAGATGATGAAATAAGAGGATGGTGGAAAAGGTCTGCTGACCATCTGTGTCTTATATTGCCTTCCTAACACTGTCGGTTTTCTCTCTTTAAAAAATCTTAAAATGTCTCTCCTTTAAAAGTCTCTCATTTAAAGTCTTAAAACATTGATATTTTTTCTATTTTTTTTCACATTTAGAAACTCAGCAAAGGATATTGGAAAGATTCCAAGATATCTCTAACCTCTGCTCTAACAAGACATGTGTCTATATTGTTCCTCTTGGAGTCCAAAAATATAAACATACTGGCTAGCAAAACCTTAAAACTGAACATGAAGCATCACAAATCAAAATGAGAAACTGTTTGCAAGTTCAAATGTTTGTGAGGACTAAAAAAAAGCCAAACAACCCTGCATATCTCTGCATGATGTGCACCAGAAAGATTATCCTTTCACAGACAGTTCAAGCAATGAAGCCATTAGTTGGAGGCTCAAGCTTTATTTGATGAAGGGAAGTGTAAAGATAGATAAAAACATCAAAAGAAGTTAGCAGTTCTTTTAAGTTTATGCATTCATAAAGTATAAGAAATTGTCCTTCTACTTTGAAGCCTAGACTATGATACAGATCATTTAAAACAACGAAATATTAGTTCTGGCAGAAATGGGAAAAAATAAATGGATTGTGATTTGTCGCTCTATTAATGAAAGCATGATATCAAACCAGACTAAAACCAATTCTTTTTATTTCTTTCTGTTGCTACTATATGAAGTGTAATAATTCAGTCAGTCTACTCAGACAAACATTTTAAAGTACTCACAATGGAAAAAGAGTGAGGATCTCACTAGATATTCAATATAGTATATCCACAACACATGTTATTCCTCCTTTGAAACAATTACTAATCAGGGATGAACAAATTCCCTGCAGTTCATTGAAAGCTGGGAGACTAGGAAGAGAAAAATAACATGTTGCAGCTCTTAAACTAATGATTTTGATGTCAAGTAAAAACATTATTTTAATAGTTTCTCCTTCTGTGCTGAATGCTAATAGAACTCTTTAATACACTTCAACTGGGAGATTTCAGAACAAAAGAGGTGTTGTTTTATCTCTGCTTTTAGTCTGGAAAGGTGGGGGAATTACCTGGCTTCACCTTTACATTAATTTGCTTACATTCTTCCACAAGCATAGAAGAGTCTAGAGACACCTATGCCAACTCTGATTTTTAAGAGACATTTATAATGAAAATGTCAAATTATCCATGTCAGTGTCAATCTCTTAAAAAACACACAGTGCAATGAAGGCAAATTTTATTCTTAACTCTAGAACTGCTGCACATCTGGCCTGTGACTGAACTAGAGAATTTAAAAAAATATTCATACTCTAGCCAATACTAACTCAACTACTCCAATGGAGAGAATTTCTGGCAGCTTCTGTTGTTCCCACCAGTAGATCTGCTAATCCTTCCTTTTATGAAGAAATAAGAAGTACAGTCAAGCTTAGCACCAAACAACTGCAGTAATCTGTATAAGACCAGAATGATCTTTGGAAAGAAAAATAGTACTGCCTAGAAGTTAGATGTTTACCATTTTTTAAATTAGACTGATAGAATGGTCACTTTATTTTTTTTTTAAATTAAGTATGTTTGAACAGAATCTGTCTCAGCTTACTCTATCTAGGTGCATGGCTTTCTTCAGACATGAAGTAAAAAACATCAAAAGGACAATTTTTGCAAGTAATCTTGGAAAAATCTTCTGCAAATAACTTTTCCACTGACTGTAAAGAAGCCTAGATTCTCACTTTAGATTAGATATTTAATTTCAGTGCAATTAAGCAGGCAAGATAGGTCAAATCACCTATCAATCACCAATCACAAATCACCAATACATAGCATATATAATACACGTCCTATATACTTCTGTGCGTATTTAGTCTTTGTACATGCCCATATGTGTGAACACATGGGGGAACATGGGCAGATGAGTATCACATATGAATTCAAATTATGGTGTGTACATCTTAAGTGCTTTACAGATTTAATATAGGCATACTGGAGCACACAAAAATATATTCCTGGGTGCTTCAATAGAAGCATGCTCTTTAAAAAACAAATTAAATCATCTTACAGTGAAAAATCCAAAGCTTTCAGGCAAGAGTTTGCCAGTGTATCAAAGAATATATCTTTTCTGATCTCTCAGTTATATAGTTACACATTAGGACCATTTAATAATTCAGGTACTTAATGTTGAGACCAGTCAGAGCATGAAATAGAAATAATGCCCCACAAGAATAAGAAAAAATGTGAGATTTCAACCCAGCAGCAATGAGATAAAGTCTTATTTATGCCTGGTGCCCAGTGAAATCATCTATATTCATAGAACAATTTTCTCTTTGCCTACACATGCTCCCTAAATGATGTAATGTGTGTTCTCCAAACTCTTCTCACTAAACTCAAATCCACAGACTCAATTTTCTTAGGAATCGCCGACCAGTTTTCATAATCTTTTCCATAGCAACATAAATAGAAGAAACTCCAGAAACAGGATGCAGAAGAAAAGTAAAATGAGGAGCCACTGCCATGATGGAATCAAATTTCGAGACACGTCATTAAAATGAGAAACTAATTACCAAATTCTGGAGTGAGATTTTACGCTTGTACATAACCTCTACAAGTTTCATTAGGACCTATTCTTATATACCAGACCAGTTTGTCTTAAAATTTGTAATCATATCACATTAAAAAAACTTGTTCTTCAGGTGCACCCAGAAGTTCAACAAGTTAGCCATGCAAATCACATTATGTAAATATTTGGATTCATTACTCGTTTTTTATAAACCATTTCAGAATAAGCAGCGAGTCCTATTACACTACTTGTTTCGTTGGAGAAAGTGTTTCTTGCAAATTGCCAAGTCAAAACAGAACACACAGCAGAACAGCAGACCCATGAGGCAAAACACAGGAAACAATGTGTACTGAGATGACTCATTGAAAAGCTGGGTGACAAGACACTAAGCATTCAAATAATTGATTTCTTATTCTGCTCCACAAGCTAATAATAGAAAGCTAAGAAGTGCTTAGCAATACTGTTAGAAACACAATATACAACACAATATTTTCTTTATTAAGAACACCTTGATTAGCTCTCAGTAAAGATATACACAGAAGGCATAATTGATGCAGTATGTTGAGAGATTTACAGCTGTTTGTGCAGTCCTTAACATCATACAATTGATATGAATATGTCTTTGGGTAGGATTGTGTTGCATATTCAAGCATGCAAAATAAGGTGAATATCACATAACACCTGTGAACTATGAATCTAATCTCACATTATAGACACAGTGTTCAACGTAATTGTCTGAACATAAAAGAGTATCTTCCATAACACCCAAGGGTAGCTAAGATCCCAGCTATGACAGGGCTGAGAGATACGAGACAGGACCTACATGGCACCCAGACCTTTCTAAGTAACAGGAAAAGGACAAGTAGAATATTCTGGACAACTGTGCCAAGGCCTTGGCCAATACACACACATAATATGCTTCCATGAACAGAAGCATCAAGTCCCATTTAACTTTCCAAGGATGCTAAAATATCTGTACACATCTGATGGATGTAGCTCAAGACCAATGGGAGATCTGTGATTTTCCACAAAAGCAGCTGGAAACCACATGGGAGACTGACCCTAGCCAGTCTTAATTGGCACCAAATATAGATATTTAAGCAACTACGTTGTGTCAGACGTGGTCTGGAGAGCTGCTAGATTCATCCTAGAATAGGCATCCTGAGGGAGATTCATTTGGCTAAACATAAGTATGACATTTGAGACTCCTTCACGTATTCTAGAAACTCTCACAAGTCAGGCAAAGTATGTGAGGACATTTGAAAGGCTTATGCTTCTCTGAGGCAGCAGTTTTATATCTCTCTCAGTCTAAAATTATATTCATCACCTATCAGCAAGCAACCATCTCTTAGGCTAGATGTGCTGAAAACCTACATACTGCCTTTATGGACTTCACCTATTATAGTGGGAGATTGCATTGCATTGAATTGCTAATTGCATAAACTAACATCAGCGTTTCCAGTGCATTTGAATTATTGATAGACGGCTGGACAGGAGTATCACCACTGCAAACTTGGAAATCAGGGAAGTCAGCCCACTCTGCTTTATAATCATGGAAAATGGTACTGAGAAAAATAGCTTTAAAAGACACACAGAAGACACAGAAACAGTCTTGAGCCCTTGTTACATTGAGTACAAGTTGCAAAATGCAAATGTAAAAATTATTTGCATTTCTTTCCTATCATGAATAGGCTTTATCCCTCATTTGTTCTATCTAATGTGCCTGGAAAACCAGACAAATGCTTACACGACAGACAAATAAATATTTGGTCTGTTGCAAGTAACTAGTTTACATAATGTTTTATACTGTTGTCTACTCACATAACACAGCCAAAACCTTGAAAGACTGAGCTGTCTTACCTCATGGCTTAATTAATATTTAGGCCTTTAAGCAAGATGATTTTAATTTGAAATAATTCTTCACCTGAAACACATCTAGCATTGTAACTCCTTATTATTTTTTATTATTTTCTTTTTCACTTTAGCAAGCTTGAGATGGATCACCAGAAGGTCACATTTTGTACTCGTCCTAGAATGCTTCCAAAAAAGGACAAGGGAAGGCAATGCATTTACATTAATGATATATTTATATATCTGAGAAGCAAATCAAGCTCAATGTATTTAAAATAAGCAGGACACAGATCTAAGAAATATACACGTCCAAAAGAATCGCCTTCCAAGTGAGATTGTTGAGACTAAATAAGGGCTTATATGACAGTCTGAATAAAAGAATCATGATAAAAATTATTCCAAGGTGATTTTGAAGCTTATGTACATTTAAATCAGTGGAGGTCTGTTAAAGGCTCCAGCCAAATCCACTGTTCAGCCATGCAGAGAACCAGGTGTTTTCATGCCAACCTGGAAAAGTACTTAGGTTAATAAGAGCATGATGAATGAAGCTACTTAGGGTCTAATAATTTTGCTGGCGTGGGACATGAGTATACGTCCAGCAGCAATCAGTGTAAAATTAGTGGTATTGTAAAAGAATAAATAAAAATAATTCACTGTATTTTACTGAGTTCACCATCAGAAGATCCTGAGAATTGCTATCTTTTGCTGTTCCTTCCTCCCAGTGCAATTCCTGAATTGCAGCCTGCCACAATGACCATTAGGTAACAAGGAACTGAGGGTGCATTTCACAATTCCTGGGGTGCACAAGTGAGCTGGAGAAGTTCCTGGGGAATATGTGAGGACCTGTGACATGTGGGGAGTCAAGCATGGCACAGCTACACAGGGAACAATGCCTGGATACAAATATGTCCTAAACTGCACCTAGGTCTTACATGGAGATGCTTGCTTAGTTCACACTAAACAGGAGCACATACTCAACCTTGTGGCCAAGATCCAGGAGTTCTTGGGAAGTTACGTTCTTGGCAATGTAAACTTCACTTGGGTCGTGTTTAAGACTGCAGTAGCTATTTCATGGAAATAGAGACTGCAGAACACAAAAGAGTGTTCTGAAACAGAAATCCAAATGGAGAAGTCATAAATGTAAAATAAAACACAAAAAGCTATGGGAAAAAAACAAAAACAAAACACAGAGATTTTTCTTTGCCTGGATTAAAGATTCTTGTCTCTAGCAGGTGAAGGGTCCACTAGAAAAAAAACCAGTCTGATTCATCAGATGCCCTTTGAGAAACAGCCAGAGCAAATACAGATGGCTGATAATGTACAGTAAATGTCATCCACAGATAACATTCAGCCTAAACACACTCTGGAAAGGAAGAAAACTGAAACATGAATATGATCTCTTAGTTAACCTGACTTAATCATCCATGCCCTCAGAAAACCTACAAAAGATAGAAACTTCCTATAGAAGACTTTACAGAGAAAAAACTTTTAAAATTTTGCTGAGGTACACTTTTCAGAGGATGATATGAAATAAAAATGTTCTGAACCAATACATTTCACAGATATCATGACAATTATCCAATCAAGATTAATGATTCAGCATTAAAGTGATTTTGAGGTAGGCAGAAATTCTGTAACTATTTTGCATGGTGTCAATTTTCCCTGGAATATTTTTGTTTTCCCTTATGTAGTTATAGATGTGAAAAGAGCCAATCTGTGTGATAATGAGGGAGGACAGTGGCAGTTCCTCCAGACAGTCTCTACCTCTCACAGAAAACTGCAGAGATTCATATTGCAGAGTCATGATAAACTGTGGGAAAACAATGAAAAACTGGCAGTCTCCTACAGTTGTTTCAGAACTCGGAGTAACCGTACAGCTAAGAGACCTCTGCTTCTGCTAGGTCACCAAGAGGTAAATAACAAGAGAAAGGCAGTAAATGAAGCATTATTGTGCAGACTCTGTATTGTATCAGTTCTGTGGAAAAACAAAGGTTTCCTGCGTTCTCTTCCTCCATGGTCCCAGTTGCATGATTAAGCGCAGAGCTACGCTAAGCGTGGTGTGAGTTAATTTGCCCCAGGCTGAGTACTGGGAGGTTCAGGCAAACAAAAAAATATTCCCAGAATGATGTGGTTTACTCAATGAGAGCTTGGGTAAACTTCTTTATCTCTATGGCCTGGAACATAAGGGCTAAGCAAGTCTCAAGCCTGTGCTTTAAACTGAGAAGAAGGAAGAGGGGGAAATCTGATCCTGCAGATTACCTATCCCTTTTCAAGCCACTTGTGTCACCCCTATCCTTCTCCCCACACTTTACTCAGGCCATAATTGCAACACCATCTCTCAGTGACTGCATTTACAGAACCTGGTCCTGTTCATAAAGAGCTAGTTGCATGCCTTTTGGTGGTATTCTCAAGGAAATGTTTAGCCCTTCTCTAGCAAAAAGGAAGGCTTATAAAACTGTGGTGTTTTGATTACGTTCTAAACTCAAAATAAAGCAGCCATATGAAACACAGAATTTTTAAAAAATCAAAATTTTGGGGTTTTATGTCTTTGATTTCTAGTCAGTCTCACAGATCCTAATTTACAGTTTTTAAATGTTCAATACCCAACATAGCATGTTAAAGTCTTTTTTGTTCCGGCAAAAAGGTGGTTGGATTGTCAATCAAAATATGCAGCATGGTCAATGTCTCTGCTGACTTGAAACCAGAGCTAACCATGATTCTAGAAGCTTTTATGCTTTCCAGTAATCCTCACACACATGAGCAGCTCCAGTTAAACAGTCAGGATTATCTACTCCAGATGAGATAGGTATGACTAGTCCATCATCTTCCACATTCTGAATCTCATCTGAAAAACTCATTTATGCATGGATTGGCCACCTTCCCCTATTGAACTTCTTCATTTAAAGCAATGGGTCTTCCACATATTTGGGTCAGATTTGCATATTATTTTTTGAATCTGAAATCTACTCCAGCCAGGTTTTGACGTGCAGAGATGAACTGCTTTCATGATCCACTTAGTCCTTCTTCCTCCAAGGATCCAGACTGCAATTTATCTTGTGCTTTTCTACTACAAATGAAATATCATATGTTTAATGGGAACAAAGCAATATATGATTTCCCAGATTCAGGACCAGACTTGAAATAGCTATAGCTTTGAGCTGCAACCCTGCTTTGTTTGCAACTCTTGCTGATATGCAGCATTGGAACACATTTCTCATAAAAGCCAGCACATGCTGCACTTACAGGCAGAATTATGCTATTGGCCACCAATATCATCCTCAGTAGCTACTTTGCAGTCAGTTGTCCACTAGATGTTACGGACACATCAACAAAGTTGGTATGGTGACAAATCAGTGAACAAGAAAGGCAAGACTGATGCATAACTGATGGAAACTGTGTAAAGATACATGTGTTTACAAGAATAAAGAGAGAGGACGTTGAAGAAAGAGACCACAATAGATAGCGTATCTAGAAAATGTGTAGAATATCTGTTAAATATCTGAGTCTGAAAATATTTTTCCCAACAAGCTTATCTGACACAAGGAGAATTAAGAATTTGTTTCATTATATCTGGCTTTCAACAAAGTATCTGTAACCACATCAACCCTGGCTTGGGTGGCCAGGCTGCTTTGGTGGTCACTAATTTTCCCACCAGAGACATTCAAGTTTATCTCAGATTAAAGTTCTACCATAATGAAATTTTATGATCTGTAACAGCAATCTATTCTCATTCAGACTGCTGATATATCACCCTGAGCATTCTGACAAGACAGAAGAGGTCTTGAAAAACAGGCCAAAAAATGCCGTGGATGTTTATGTACATCATACCATTCAGCTATTTCACAATGCTGAGATATTTCTATTTATATTTTTATCAGAGATAAGAAGCATTTATGTTTTCCTCCAAGAACTGTTGATTAAATAATACTTGTCAACTAAACTTTAAGTTTGCACTGTTTTCAAGGAATAATCTGAGAATTAGCTTTTTAAATGTTGAATTTGACTTGTAAAATGCCACAAAAAACCCCACAATCTAACAACTGAGGCCTTTCTAAGGATAGCTGTGTTCAAAATGGAGTCTCAGGGTTTAAAGTTGATTTGATTTTAGTTACTACTGGAGACAGCCACCAGAAAAATACAACTTTTCTGCACTTCATCTGGAAATATTGGCTCATGTGCATAGCCCTTGCTTGAACAACATGTTAAGGGAGAAGAGCTGAGCATGCCATCCAGCCAGGAATTATGTAACTTGCACCAATGTCAGAAATATATCTGACAGTATATAGACACAGAAGGAACTGAGTGACCCAAGCAAATACACCTAAGACTGTATCACACCCTCTTCTTCTTGCTTTGATTGCAGCTCTTACACAGCATCATTCTTAGGCAGGTATTCACGCTGACACCTTTCTCGGGTACATAAGGCTCCTTACACAAGTTCAGTTTGACCCCTCAGAGAATGACTTAGTCTTTCCTTACAGACCCGTCTACTCTGAGTAATATTTCAATGTAATTCCTTCCCAGCTGAAAGATTCACTCCATCCAGCTGCCAGAAGAATAGCTCTCCATATCTCGACAGAGTCCTACAACTTGATTATTTCATAGGGGACTATGCAAGCATCACGCAAAAGCCATACTACAGAGTATAAAATTCTTAATATATAAATTTATGGTTCTCAATTAATAGTGACACTGTCTCAAGAAAAACCTTAATGAGGGAATTCTGACAGGAAATTCTGGCAAAACACACAAGTACTTCATTTTCTAAATAATTGGTGCTTGGTGAAATATTTGCCCACACTTATTGCTGTGTCAGAGATGCCAAGGCAATTGAGCATCTAAGGCATTCCTCAACTGAGATGACAAAGGGCCTCCACTGCGCAATTCACACTGCTGGGGCTCAGTGAAACCTTTTATGTCACATGTCAGACAGACATACTCAAATATATTTGCTCTGCATGACATTGGTGACATTCCTTCTTGATAGCAATGGACTTTCTCATTTAGGCTGGATCAGTTAGAGTTATGTGAACAGGAAGGATATGAAGCCCGTACCACGTGCAGTTTACAATGTAATGCATGCGCAATCTTTGCTTAAAAAAGCTTTCAAACATTTCTTATATCAGTGGGTTCATTGCCATTTTAGTCTTAAAGGGACATTTCTGCTGTCTTAATATCCGGCAACAATTAGCAGGTGAAAACAATTTAATCTAATACTAAAGACAATGTAATCTAATACTAAAATACCATTAATATGTGACTGGATTTATGATTTTATTTCATATCACCAGGAATTCTGTTATAAGCAAGAAAAAAACCCCTTTCACATTATCTCCAGCCCATCACTAAGGAAGAGAGCACTCCCTCTGGTATGCTGTAATAGCCCCATGCCATGTCAGATATGCAAAGCAATCATAAATCCACTTTAGCTTGTTAGTTTACTGCTGTTTTCTATCACCAGACAAGCACAAAGCAACTGGAATGTGTCAGTGAATCTGGCCCTAAATCACACTTCTTTTTTTTCTTTTTCGGGTGGTAGTAAGCTGTGCCAAGTAATAACATTCCAAGACATCCAGAGAAGAGAGTTAGAGCACATTCACTAACTTTCTAGCATGTAGATGAAATTATTCTACTGATTCTCTGTGGAGGTCTCTGAGCTGCTTGGCACAGTTTGAGCGAAGAAATACAAACTCAGCTGAGCTGAGTAGTTAAATGCAGTTTACTACAGTAGTATGTACTAGTATAATGTTCCTGAAAAATGTGCACAAGGATTTAATAATTCGATTTCTTTTGTTGTTGTTGTTGTTGTTTTTGTTTTATAAATATATTTCTGAGAATTTAGAAAATGTAGTGGAAGAAAATTTTCTAAAATATTTTCTAGGAGATACAGGTTTTTTTGCTTTCTTACTTTCCTTTTATTTTGAAGAATGCTACATCTATATTTTACTGGGTTGGTTTTGGGGTTTTTTTGTTTTTATTTTTTGGGTTTTTGTGGGGTTTTTTGTTTTTGGTTTGGTTTGGTTTGGTTTTGGTTTTGGTTTTTTGGGGTTTTTTGGGTTTTTGGTTTGGTTTGGTTTGGTTTTGTTTTAAGAGGAAAACCAGCAGTACATAAGCAACAGTCAGGAAGATAAAGTTGCACTATTAACCCAAAGTTAAATTCAGATCTGAAGCTGGGTTTACAGGATCCAAAAATCCACACAGAAGATGTAAAGACAGTGGACGATGAACCTAGAGAGATTTTCTTTGTTTAGCAAGACATGGAAACACATAAAAGTCTCTTTAACCTCACATTCCTGACTAACTGTGTCTGGTTCCATAGTCAGACTAAATGAAATGGTAATTGCTCATCCATCATATTTGACAAGGATGCTGCTGTTATTATTAAGAAAAAAAAATAAAAATTGATTCTTTTGTTTGCCATTCTATTCCAAAGAAAATCTTGAGAGTACACAAATGATTCATGAGACATTATGATGATATGAGCACTTCTATTACCAGGGAATGACTTACAAACGTATGACTCTTAAAACTATAGCATTTATATTATTTTGCTTTATGTGATGGAAAAGAGCAAGAATCTAATTCTGTTTTTCCCAAATAATGCATAACAGCTTTAGTTGCTTTAAATAAGTAAGTGGATCAAATTAACTACGTAGATAAAAAAAAAAAAAATCTCAAGAAATCAAATAAAATATGCCAACATATAGTCAGCAGCAACTCAAATAACCTAGGGCATGAGAGAGATGATTTATTCACTGGGAGACAGCTACTACATTTGTTTCTTAACTCTCCAGCCCAGCAGGACTTCAAATAGAGCCAGCAATTAAAGCTAGTTAGGCAATCAGAGGTTACATAGAGACAAATGAGGCCATAAAGGGGCCCTGCTCATACAAAATGTTCAGAATTACAGATTTCTTTTGTGCATATTCTGTTCGTCCACAGAAAATGTACTGCATAGGTATTTCACAGTGTTAACCTAGCAGCATATGCTTTCTCAGGGTAGTCTGAAAGAGAGAGAACTAACTAGAGACTGGTAACATGCAATGCCTTGATTTCACAAAGGTCCAAGGATATGGTCGTCTTTTTCCCTGTAAGCCTGTACTTTTTCCGGATTTTTACAAAGCTAATAATGTGCTGTCAAGGATTTCAGCCCTTGTTGTCTTCAATATAAGCATCCTAAAAGCAGCATGGGAACATGCTTCACTTTCAGAATATCTCATCTTCATATCCCTGCCACGTGGGTGAGGAGCCCACCTATGCATGCCCGTCCTGAGTTGCCATGCAGTGAATGATGATGCCCAGAGGCTAAATCTATACTAGATCATAAAACAGCTGTGACTGGTTCTCAGGTCAAGTGGCACAATTGCCTTTGTCCGTGAAGCACTTCTGAGGGTTTATTGTAGGAGAATAATCTGTGATGTGTCTGCCACTGGATGTGTCTGCTTGCAAGTCAGAAAATAAACCACCTACTGAGAAAAGGAAAAAGGAAGTCTTAGAAATCGTACATGACACAGTACATCAGTTTCCATTTAGTTTAACAGTTAATCACATTCTCAGACAACTTTCTGATTAAATGTACAAAACCATATTTCACCTGTAAGAGTGGCATTGGCATTTGGGAAGCAGTCACAGTGTAACATGATCACAGTATTTTTCAAGTGGAAAGCGGCTTTGGCAGGTCTCTAGTCCAAGCTGCTTCTCCATGCAGGGGTAGCTCTGAGGACAGATCAGTTGCTCAGGGCTGGGTATTCTGGGGTTTGAAAACCTGACAGAGATAGTACAGCATCTCTGGGCAACCTGCTACACTGCTTGACAGTCCTCAAGACATCTGGGTGTTGGTTTCTTTTTGATTTGTAGCTCTTCTGTTCCAATGTGTTTCTTGTTCACCTGGCATGCGTCTCTTTAAAGAACTGGTCTCTGTCTCCTGATTAGTGCCCTGTACATAGGCACTGCTCTTAGATCCCCTCCAAACTATCCTCTATCCAGGCTGAACAAGCCCACATCCCTCAGGCTTTTTCCAAAGTGCAAATGTGTTTGTCCTCCTGAGCATTCTGGTGGCCTTCCACTGGATGATCCCTCAGTTCTGAACAATCACATCTTTTGCATATGTGGCTGAGGACAGAATTTGGGTGGGAACATTGCTTTTAAAGGTCATTTAACTCAGTGTGTGTTTGTAATACACAAGAGTCCTCACTTAAACCTGGCATCACAAACACTGCAGAGCTTTCAGATGTTTCTCTTTAGACTTGCACATCACAAATGAATGTCTCTATTATAATCATATGTAAAACTATACTCCATAATATGTTCCTTCCCTCCCTTGGGGCTTTCACCCTTCTCTGCCTCTCTCCCTTTCTTCTCTTTCTCATTCCTTCCTGCTCTGTACATCACATCCTCCTTAATATGGAAAAAAACGTACCAACAACCTTTTTTTATACTTTTGTTGAGAGCACTTTTAAACTCACAAGGCTGTAAAGTTACAAAACACACAAAAGAAAAAAAACACTTAAGACCAGCTTTGTTTTCTCTGATGGGTCTAGGCTTGTTTGGAATAATAATATTAGTAATAGTAATAGTAGTGTATAATAATAATAATAACAGTGTAGTGCATCTTAAAGCAAGACTTGGTAAACTGTGCAACAATTTGAAATGAGAAATACAAAACAAAAAGAAAAAATCCAAAAAAAAATAATCACAGTCAGTTCTGACAGGTACAAAACATTTCTTTTCCATGACTGTTTTCAAATTGCTATCCGAGCAGTTAGCATTTAAAAAGAATAATTACCTTAAGCTGACAAGCTAAAACAATTCCTAATATATCTGAAATAATAAGCTTAGAAGACCTATTTAAACCAGAAAGGTTACATTTCTTTTGAAAAGCACTGGTTAAAAGAGTTCAGTGTTTGGCAACTTGTTGCCCTCTGCTTTGGACGGGGAGTTACAATTTCCGTATGAAAATTTCCCAGCTTTGGGCAGAGAAAATACATTTTGGAATTGGCATGCCAGTTTTGTATCTTGGTCATTATTAAAATGGGGTCTAAGCTAGGCAACAAAGCAGAGAATGAATCAAGGTACCTGCTGTGTCGTTGTGCCTGTGTGCATTCAGAGTGCTGCTCTTCCAAGATTAAATTTTTCTCTCTGCTACTTGGACTCCTACAAAAAAAACCAGTGATCTATTAAAAAATGCTCCTACTTTGTGCAGACAAAAATTCAGGCCAGAAAGGAAAAGCATGCTGAGGAGAAAGATGGTCTAGTTAACAGAAACAGTGTGAGAAGAAGGGGCAAAATTTCTAATCCCTGTTTCCAGTTTACTCAGTGACTGCATGAAACTAAATACAGCAAAAATCCTGGTAGATGGTGCCAAAGCCCATTGAGCTGTTGTGTAAAAAGCATAATTATAAAGCCTTGTGCTATCATTTTTTAAAAAAGTATCAGCCAAACCTGTCAGTGTGTTATACATGCCCAGAATACATTAAGTGTATTTGGCCTATCAGGGAACACAGGCAAAGGAATATTCACTACCTAGATTGCAACTCAGGCTCAGATACTTAAAACAGAGCAAACTTGGGTGTAGCTGGAAACATGAAAGTCACGGAGTGAATTTTAAATGGCATTTGAGTGTTTCAAGTTGTGTGGTACCTGAGTGTAGTTTTATTTGTAAGCATTTCATTTCAGCTTAAACTCTTCATTACCTACGTAATTCCTGAGTTCTGATCTAGTTCTCAATGTAACTACACCAGCTCTTTTCCTCTTTTTCCTTCTTTCATTTCTCTTTATGGCAGATACTAACAAAATAAGGATAGAACTGGTCACACAGCCCTAGGAAAACAGCTCCTATCTGACTCAGCCTCCCAAAGTTAGGAGTTCTTTCAAAGTAGTAATTTCAAAGGAGCAAGATAAATGCTGATGAACTGACCTTGTTTAAATATCTTGGACAAAACAAAATTGCTCATGCTGCATGCTGAAACCCATGCCAAAAACGGTTCTGTCTTGATTTGAGAAATGGTTCCTTTGGAAATCTTTATCTAACACAGCACACTTCTCAAAAGTTTTTTGATTTCAACTGCAGTTTTCTAACAAAAATCACTTTATTGAGAAATGCTTTTGCCCACTAGCAAGACATGATGGTTTTTTAGGTTAAGTTATGACATACGAGTTTGCTATACCTTTTTGAGAAACACAGCAGACAGTTTCACCAAGCCCCAGATTTGTCTCTGTTTTGCACTGGTTTATGAGCAGTCAGTAGCCAGAAAACTCCTTCAGTGCAATAAAATAAGCAGTGTGCACAACAGGCTAAAGCACAAAAACCTCATTTGCCTCAGGATTGTCCTGGCAAGTTCTTATCAATTCTTCTTTCAAGTCTTGAAGGAAAGTTGGATAAAAACATCATTGTTTTGCTCTCCAGACATGGCATGGTCTTGACTCTCACCAGACAATCAGTCCCTTACAGAAGCTTCATCTTCTCTTAGTGGTCCCTTGAAAGTGAGACTACTATGGGCAGAAAAAACAAGGAAAGATTATACTTAAGCATCTTAAAAGGAATGATGTCAAGAGGGACAAATCAAAACAACGCAAATTAAGAATGATTTATTTTTTTTCTCCCCTGGAACAAATTACAGCTTGTCTCAAAAATTGTTCCAAACACTCGTGTGGTCTGGTTTTGGATTATCACTATCTTTTGGGGCTTGTTTATTCAAAACAGTAAGTGATATATAATTAAAAACACTAGGGTACTCAGTATTTCACACTGATGAGGGATATTTTGGATCAGATTACTGGCTGCTCATTTGTTCTTTTGCTTGTCTCATTGTTCTTTGGCTAAGACAGCACCACTTGTTTATATGCCTTGATATGGGCTCATCAGTAGCATGAGGACCTAACCCTGCCTTAGGACCATCCTTAGTCAAGGGAAATTCAGACCAGAATCCACTGGAATATTTGTTTAACCACCCTACTGGGTCAGGAAAAGTGATCAGTGTATTGGCAGATCAAGTCTGCCGGTATGATACTTTGATAGGAAAAAAAACTTATACAGAACCTCTAAAGTTAATGTACATTGCATTCTGGAACAAGCAAGTATTCAGGATTTGTTATGGAAGGTAAAGGAGTACTTTCTCTCCACTGTTACTGGAGAGACAGGAAAATATTCTCAAGGTTACACCTGGGTAAAGATAAATTGCCTAAAGACCCTGGGTGTCTCACAAAGAATCCAAATCACTTTTGAAGGGTAAAGTATGGAGCACAGGGCATCACCAGCATTTTACATAGGACACATTCTAACATGCCCTTCTTGCTTCAGAAATTATCCATATCTTATTGTTTTGGGCTCATAATTCTTATGTCATTTTCTGCATTTCAGTCATAGCCAAGGGAAAAAAAAGAAAAAGCTTAGTACAAAAAGAAAGCACAACTGAGTCAAATATATTTAGAAATTCAGAAATGGAAACAGAAGAAAACGACTGACACATAGTGTATTCATAATGAACTAATCGAATGTTACACTTAAAAGATCATCAGTAATGTGGCAGATTATCAAGTTCCCTAGACAGCTACTGTTCAATTTTAGCATGATTTTAACAGTAAAAAGGTAAGGGAACACTGATACTATTGGTAGTGGAAGAAAAGTTTTCCATGAATGTATTAGGTAAAAAGTAGTGTGATCTCACAGGGTTAAAAACATTCTATCAGGTCTTCCAAACTTATTATTGTAAGTCATTGCTTGTCATTGTATGACTTTTCCTCTGAGAGCAAATTGATTATTGCTGCACAGGCCCAGCAACATGTGGCAAAAGGTAATGTCTTATCTCTGCAGTGACAGCATAAATGTATTTTACTAGGATCAGTATAATCCCCATCTATTCCCCTCTGTCAACATATCTGCATAAATTGAAACAAAATTTAATTCTAGTTTGGACAGTAATTTCCTACTGCTTAACTGAGTTTGGACAGTAATTTCCTACTGCTTAACTGCCTAAAAAAGCCTTTCGTTTTCTAGTTTCTCTGAAGGGTAGAAATCTTATTCTCAGGCTTATCTTCAGCACACAGGACAACTGCCCAACCATATATAATGAGATTCCATCATCTCACTCAGGGTTCTCCTTACCTACCCTCAAACATCACAAGTATGCAATCTAGATCATTCCCTGTATCTTTGCCTGTTCCATCTGAGTATCAGGACACAATTTTTTCAGTGAGGGTGACTGAGCCCTGGCTCAGGTTGCTTAGGGAGATTGTGGAATCTCTAAACCTGGAGATATTTAAGTCACCTGGACATGGTCCTGGACATCCAGCTGTACGTGGTCCTGTTTAGCAAGGGAGTGGACCAGATGATCTCCAGAGGTCCCTTCCAAACATCAGCTTTTCTGTCATTCTGTGGCAGTGTAATCTTCAACGCAAAAAAAAAAAAAAAAAAAAAAATAAAATAAAAAAATCTTTCAAAGGAAAGAAAGACTTTCAAAGAAAGGATGATATGAAACTGGTCAGAATAAATAAAAAAAATTTTAAAAAATAAAAAAAGCTGGTACACAACAGGAAATTCACCTAAATTCAAATATTTAGTACGAAAAGATATCTAAGGCTACATACTACCATAGCTCTTCATTTTATCCTGTTTACCATACACTTTGCTACATGTGCCTGCTACAATTCAGTTCTACATTTGCTTTTTCTGATAGCTGAGAGTGCGTGAATACACATCCAAACACACTGCTTGGACTTCTGCATGATAATGCAGAACAAAACTCACATCAAACACGAAATACGTGCCACATTTATATTATACTTCTGTCTTTGTGATTTGGGCCCTATTAAACAGCCTGAAAAACTTACCAAAGCCATTAAGAGCAGATCCCCACACATATATCCGAAATGTGGCCATATCAGGTCTCTGTAGCAGTGAGATTTACCCACTGTCAGATGCAGCAGTTCTTTCAGAATCCCTTTTCTCCTTAATAACTTCATTATCCGGTAAAGTCAAATTCTATTTCCTTCAGGGTTCTTTATTGCCTCATGAGGAAGAGTCGAAATAGTTCTTCACTCTATAGCGTACAGTCTTCCTTTTTGTTCCACAGCTCTCAAGAAGCTCCTTGATTAAGGTTGTTCTTCGACTGCTCTTCAGACAGGATCTTCCTGTATTCAGTCCTGGATATCTGTAGGGATGTCTGATCTGCATGATCTAAAGTAACTTAGAAACTTTTTTCCACTTCCTACTTAGTTTTTAAGTACTCATCCTCTGATACCATTCAAAGAAGCCTTCCAGGCCCTCATTCATACATCAGTTCAGGAGACAGCCATATTTCATAATATTGGCATGAGTTCATCTCACCAGAGTTCACAGGAGTCCTTTGAGATGGAACCTGAAGACTTCCTTTATTTTAAGCAGTCTTGTAAGTTAAATATCTTGCTTGATCTGCAAAACACCTTAAAAGTAAAACCCTGTTCTGTTATTTTTCTAAATAACAGTTTACTTGATTAGCAGCTGATTCACACAACTTGCAATTAATTGACTTTAGATTACTTTAGTTGGACATTTAAAACCACATTACAAAGATTTGTGATGTTTCTGTCAGGTCACATTCACTTCAGACTTGGTAACTAAGTACTTAATGAAGTGTTTTCATACAGAAAATCATGGGCAAATTTTGGAAAGCTTGGATAAACTAACAGATCTCCAAATATTTAAATGTTGTTTGAACTTAATAAGTTGTGTTTCGTGACAACCTGGCATGAGTTTCTCTCAAATACTTCCTAACTGTGACAGTGCCAAAAATACTTGAATGTAATTGTAATTTCTTAAAATATACTGACAGATGCTTATCTAATTCTTCAGCAAATGATGCCCTGTAACCATTATATAACAATGTTAAACAGATTTAATTGGTTTGATTTTGGAAAAGGCACTACGAATTGTGAGTTTAACTGTGCTTCCTATAATCTTACTTCTTTTTATGAAAGAAGTTCTTTTATAAAATACCAGGAATTATACTGAACAACTGGCAATAAGTTATGCTAAAGCAAGCAAAATCCTGTGATGGCTTCTTGAAGTCCCTATCACCTTTGCAAATTTAGAGTATTTATCAGCAAAGAAGTAATGGTTAAAGTCAGATTATCTTTTGTGAGATGACAAGGAATGCCCAGAATCCAAGTTTATCCAATTAATCCAGCTCACCTAATCAGTGTTTTAAGGCATAAATTATTATGACAAGAGTCTTTTAATAGATCACAAACATCCAATAAAAATGAGTTTTTCCTCCTCACACGTGTAGAAATAAATCATCTGTATAAAATAGAAATTGCCTGTTGTGCTTTTTATGAAAATAACAGAGCGGCTCAGACAATGTAGCCAAGGGTGGGGCTACCAACGGTTATAAATAAAACATTAACAACGTCATTGTATTTCCCTTGACTTCCACACTTGTATCTCTGGGGAAATAAAGGCCCTGTTACTTACTAACTTGAATTCCTGTCATTGTACTTTGGGAATCGGTTGCTTGAGATGAAAACCTACAACATATGCCTAAGGTTATCATATCTGGGGACATTCACAAGCACTGATGTAGAGTTAAAAACTTTTTTTTTTCTTTTTTCTTTTTTTTTTTTTTTTGAAAAGCACAGTTAGGGACACTTGTAATAAATCAAGATAAACAACAAACTATGTGATGGCAGAAATTGCATTGGAAAAGTGAAACGTCCCACTCCTTTTTTTTTTAATTAAAAAATAACCACACTGTACTGTTATAATCATAACCTTTCTTGTTTAAGTTTTCAGCCCGTCTGAAGTGGCCATGTGTCAAGCTTTGCAAAAACACCTATTCATCATTTCCTTCCTGATGTCTTTCCCTCCTTTCTGCCACTAGTCTGCTAAAGTGAACTAATCACAGCAAAACCTTTAGCAAAATGCTTTTTTCCTACTCTAGGAAATGCCAGTGGATAATTCCCTCTCAGCATTTATGGGGAAGGGGAAGGGGAAGGGGAAGGGGAAGGGGAAGGGGAAGGGGAAGGGGAAGGGGAAGGGGAAGGGAAGGGGAAGGGGAAGGGAAGGGAAGGGAAGGGAAAATGATTTGTCTCAGACAAATTCTACTCATTGAACTTCACTGGTGTGACCTAATTAAACCAGGTCAGGGACTATTCTAACAAAAAGATTGGCAGAGGCAGAACAATGCACGAGCTCACATTTCATACTTCTTAGTTTTCTTGTCACATATTGTGAAAGAGACATCTAAACCAAATGCATTACTGGTCTAAGTTTCCTTTGTAAATTTCCTTTCTTGCCAATAGATTCAAATCGCAGTCTGCATATGTTGATCGTTTTCCGTCGAATGTGTAGGTTCAGGGAAAAA
This sequence comes from Phylloscopus whistleri, assembly GCA_017589585.1. Lineage (NCBI taxonomy): Eukaryota > Metazoa > Chordata > Aves > Passeriformes > Phylloscopidae > Phylloscopus > Phylloscopus whistleri. Next base: position 2,399,148 of record JADMLD010001396.1, read on the forward strand.
TAAACGCCCAACAAAAATGACTCCGTTTAGTTCATACATTAGTTGGAACTAAACCAGTTCAAATTCTGACACTCACATTCATCCAACAACTTGTATGAGAATGTGAAGCTCTCAGGTCAAAACCTGTATTCAATTGCTATTTGTGCACAGTCAACAAGGCTTAGGCCATCAAATTCAGTCAACTTTTTTTTTGCACAGAAATTATTTTTAGATTATCAGATAGTCTCAATAAATTTAATCACCTTAACAATTCATATAAAAAATTTCCATTTATCAGAAAACACTGTTTTTCATTTTTAAGTACAAAACAGTTAGAATGTCAAAGTCTCTTCAGTAATGTAGAGTATCCTGTGTCCTTTGCTCATGACATATTTATTACACCTGGATTTTGTCCAGAAAAATAAACGACTGATGAGAATTTATTTATTTTGGTATCACTCTTTTTAAGATAATTAAATTTAAAAAATATATTTATTATGAATGGCCCTGTCTGTCCCTCCAGAAGACCAATGTGTGTGCTATTATTGAGTTCCCAAAGAGAAGGATTAGGTTGAAAACATCTGAATCAATGCCAAGGAAAAGTTTGTTTTGGTCTGAGCTTATGGCTAATTCCTTAAGCCAAAAATAGAGATAAAGGAAATGTTTCATCCTGATCATTAATATTAACCCATTTGAACCAAAGTATATATTACTCTAACTCCGATTTTAGAAATGGAAACTTATGGAATATGCACCCAGCCATTGTCTAGAAAATATGATCCAAATTTACTGGTAGCTTAAATGGTGACTAATGTTACACATGGAGAAATAATTGGTTAGGAAACAGATGTTAAGATGAGGAATGAATGATAAAAGAGACAATATGACATCATTTGTCCTTGAATGTATCTAAAATTTATGTGACAAGACACAGACAAATTTAAGGAATCCCAATAATCTCAATAAATAGATGTAGCAAACACCTTTTATTTTTCACTTATTTATCCTATCTTGAACCTTCTTTGAGCTAAAATTCAGACACTAAGCTTCACCTCATCTAGTTTTAAACCACTAAAAGGTTGAAAATTAAATCTGAATTAGTCACTATACTCTCACCAGACTCAAAGGAGAGAGAATAATAGATTACCCAGAAGACAAATCCTCTGAGCAATCTTATACCCTAAAGTCCAGATGCAATTAATCACCTTCAGAGACAACTGATTTTATTCATGCGAAGAAATCTTATAAAAGCTGCTTCAGGTTTAGCATCTATCATGCAGATGCCTAGCTTGGAAATTACTTTAATACAGAGTACAGCCTCCAGCACACTTTTTGTGGGTAAACAAGGAGATCAGGAAAAACAGAGCTCCATTTATCCAGAAAACATCTGCCATTGTCTAGTCATTGATGAAAGTTTTATTTGCCTCCTACTCTTGGAGAATTAACACAGTGCTGTTTAGACATACTATGGCCAACCTGCTGAGACTCATTAGGCTGCTTAGGTCTCCACCTAGCTTTAGAAAGGGAAGGGTTCTTTTTTTTGCCCTGTTCCACAGCTGCAACTCCCTTATAGTTCAGACTGCAATGCTCCATTGTTTTGCCAGGTGAGACTTTTCCATCAGCTGCTCATATTCTCTGCTATCTGCATTACATGTGGATCCTGCTCTGACTCTGTGAGAGCATTGTCTGCTTACATTGGGGCAATGACTCATGAACTGCATGTCATTCCTTGCTGGCAGAAGGCAACTCTAAGGTCCACCATGACTCTGTCTTCAAGGCTTCCCTGGAACTTGCAGGATATGTTTGTATCAGTAAATAGGATTAGCCAGAAATCCAGGCATGCTGCAACTTACTTGCACACATCTAAACCCTCTTCTCCTCAACACATCGCATCCCATCTCCTCAAAAAAAAAAAAAAAAAAAAAAAAAAAAAAAAAAAAAAAAAAAAAGCGCGGCTGAGTCCAGATTCTTTACTGGAACAGTCTGAATCATACATCATCCCATCCATAACACACCCAGGCATTATCTAGGCCAGGTCTAGCTGGAACAGTCATGACCACACTGCTGCGTGGGGCTTCTCTCAAGAGTGGTGAATTTAACTCACCCACCCATCCAGAAATGTGTGGAATTACGCTTTCCTGCTTCCCAAAACTTGCTCTTGAACAGTAATGTTTGGGTCCATAACTGTTCATGGTGTTCAATGGGCTGGCATGGTCACAGAGCAAGTCACCTGCCAAGGGGGTGGCAGTAAGTGGGACATGAAGCCCTCAGAAAGGATGGCTGATGTACATTCTTTGGAACATATTCACCGAACTCCAAGGGAACAGCTTGAAGTTGTGTCAAGGGAGGTTTAGGTTGGATATTAGAAAGTTTCTTCACCCAGAGGGTGATTGGGCTGGAACAGGCTTCCCAGGCAAGTGGTCACAGCACCAAACCTTTCTGACTACAAGAAGCATTTGGACAATGTTCTCAAGTACATGGTATGACTCTTGGAACTGGTCTCCTCTGCAGGACCAGGAGCAGGACTCAATGATCCTTGTGGGTCCCTTCCAGCTCCGCATATTCTGTGATTCTGTGATTATTCAGCTGCTGATATGTGGTAGTAACCACTGATTGCACGTTTGCAGCTAACATGAAAAATTAGGGAAGGAATCAGATTCTTTAGCTGTTCCCGTCCCTTTTATTCTGGATGCAAGAAATATATACACCAGTTTCATCTTTCACCTATTGAGTCTGCTGAGGTTTAAACCATTAGAAGGGGCAAAAGGATTGCTTAAAATAGCAGCTGAAAAAGGAATGGTGAGAAAGGGAGTGGAACATATCTTTTATGAATTGTGAGGGCAAGCACAGAGATACATTGGCAGGCTCATTATTGATCTGAAGCATAACAGTGTTAACTAACCCCAACTGCCTTATGCCATCAATAAGCAGCAGTAAATCTGCCTATCTGTATTATCAGTCCATAAAAAGGATTCAAATTTAGTAGGAATTAATTTGAACATTTTTACATTTGTACTGATAAGATACTTTCAGCAAATTGGATGTTACTACAAAAGTTATCAAAAGCAGAGAAAATTGCAATTGCATTCTTAAATGTTATGGTATCTTATCTTTGCCCTAATTCTCATGGCTTTTTGCTCTTTGCATCTGGACTTCTGGCATAACACAGTTATGAAAGAAATGCTTTCAGTCAAGTGATCCAAAGGAAGGTTTGCATAAATCTGAATGCACAGGAATCATATCTGAGGGATGTAACTTGTATTTAACCAGGAAATTCACACTAAAATAAAGTGTCTTGTTTGCAAGAGCATTCTGTGTTTAAAAATAGACAAAGGAATGATGCTCATTCACGTCATTAGAGTAGGTGGGCAAGGAATCAGTATGAGAACATGGGTTAATGGGTTATCATTCTTTTATATTTAACCTAAAAATACAACTTTGGTACTTTATTTTTAACATAATAGAAGCTAGCTCATTCTGCTGACTATGAACAGAAATAGGGGAAATGGCTAAGATATATTGAAATCCTCTTTGACATTTCACCCAAATTAGAATGACCCTTTTGGAAGATGCAATATTTGCACTTGCTTTTCTTCATTGCCATTTAATTTTCCTCCTCAACTGCTGGCCAGAAAAAGAAATGATAAAGAACTAAGTGCAAGATAGTTATTGCACAATTTCATTCCTGACTAGAAACAAACAAAAAAAAATAGACATGGACATAGACTGAGTTCTAGAGGGTTAAAGTTGTTTCCAAAAAGTGCCCAGAGCTGCATGTGCTCACCCAAACTGAATGCACATGCCAGCTAACATGAGGTAATACGGTACTGTGAATTTCTGTTCAGTTACTTTGCACATTTTACATGGTCCCATTCTAAAACACAATTGTATACAAATGTCAGCCACACCAGAAAAAAAGGAACACAGGGCACAGGAGTAAATCCCCAAATCATTTTATCTGTTGTGCAGATTAGCAAGCACAGGAAGAAAAAGATGTGCTGGAGTAGAATGTCTGGGTCACCAGGAGACTGGCATGGTGGAGAATGAGAACGGTGGACCTGGAATGGTGAGAATGAATCTTGGAAGAATCTTGGAAAACACAGCATCTGCTTGTCATTTTCAAGAAGTTGAATATTTATTTATTTTAAGGACATTATCATCATCTGCAGGTAAAAAACCCTGGACAATTTATTCCCAGTTTATTCACCTTTTAGCAAGATAGATTCATGTTGACCACAGCTAAGTTTGGAATAGACTTTCTAAGAACTCCTCACCTGTTTGAATAGTCTTTCTGAAACCTGAAGTTGAAATTTCAGCACAGAATTAAACACATTTTATTCTGCCCCCCTACTACAGAATCACAACCTTATTCAGTTACTGTAAAAAGACTATAACTACATGTGTAGGAAGATACTGGCGTTATGAAGGACAGGAGGTATCAGCTTTTGCAAGTAAGGGAGCAAGATCAAGTTTCTGGAGGTAAAAAATGAAACAGTGAAAAAAAAATGTCAGCAAATTTCACCTATGAAGGAAGGTGAGACAATAGGAGCAATATTTGAATATCAGTTTTGTCAGAACAGATACCTGAGTCATGCTGTTTGGCTGAGAATCTGTAATATGAAGGTCTCTCAGGGTAATACATTCATGTCATATTCAGAAGCTTTGAAGCAGGAGAGTTGGAGAAGAAACCAGAGGATTGCCTTGAGAAGAAATAGTATTCTGTGGCTGTGTCCTCCAACAAAGTTCAAGTTCTTCTATGGGAAGATTTCAATAGATGTGGTCAAGGCTTCAGAAAGTACATCAGGTATAACAGGAAGAGCTATGCCAGCAGCAGGATTTCAATGACAGCATTATAAAAATAAAATAATAATTTGAAAAGAAGAGGAAGTACCAAAAAACAACATCAAAAATATCAGTGAAAACTGAAGAAAGTAGCTGTGGAACAAAGTAAACAATGGAACAGAGATAGAGCTGGACCTTGGAGACCACCTTCGTACCCCATGAGAACTGGGGGAAAATGAAGTGTGCACTGATACTGAGCCATAAAAAGGTATTTACTTGAAAAAAAATGAATAACAGTAGCAGAAGGTGTGCAGCTTAAAAAAAGTGATAGGAAGAGTTTAAAGAATTTATTTCTGACTGACATTGAGAGGAAAATTATTTCACTGGCCTGGAAGCTTAAAAGAAAGAGATACAGGTACACTAACAAAACAGAGAAAGAAGGGTCATGAAGGGGAGATCACAACAAAATGGTACCTAAAGGTCAAGGATGGGAGAGAGCTAAAAACAGGTTAGGGAGAACTTTTCCCTGGAGAAATCAAAATGTATTTTTGAGCAGGAAGTAGCTTTGGAGAGTTCCTCTTGAAACAAGAATACTCCATTTCCTGGAGATAAAAAATAGATTGCTGTAAGGAGCAAAGAAGTCCACTTCGGGGAATGGTGGCTTGGTCTAAGAGCAAATATAAGACTAGGCTTCTAGAGCATCTACAAAATGTTATTGTAGATCTGTGACCTCAGAAACAAGCAAGATAATGCTCTGTTAAGGGCTGCAAGTGGATTGACTCTACCAAATTCACGTTTGTGCCAGCTGGATGCCAGAGTTCTGGGCTCCTCAGCCCAAAAGAAATACAGAGTGGCTGGAGAGACAGCAGCAAAGAGACATAAAAATTACGACCTTCACAAGTCCTTTCCAACCTCAACCCTTATATGATTCTGATGATAGTATCTGTGGCTACCAAACCTACTCAACTGAAGGACCAAAGACAGCAGGAGAAAATGTCACACAAAACCACAGTAATTTAGAAATCAAAATGGATTCCAGAAAAAAACAAAGCAAAACAACTCCAATGTACCTGGGAGAAAAAAGGACAGCAAACTAAGAGAAGAGAAGAGTCCATCATGTAGCAACAGAGTGGTTCGTCTTTTACGGGGGACTTTGAGGTTGCAAGTCAATACCTGTAGGGGTTATGTTAAAGGATTATTTTAATAGTGACCATATACCTGAATGAAAGGACCTCTTAGGTCTTCAAGCCCAGATTCCTCAGTCTGTTAAAATAATGTGACACACTTTTGTAAGGGAAGGAAAGTTTTTGAACCCAGAAAATCATGGTACCACCAATAAAAGGTCAGAGGTTGAAGCTTCTTCCAAAGGCCACCTTCTACAAATAAAACAGCATCTAGGGACAGAATTCCTGTATTGCCTTGGCTGACAACATACAATCTTCTAGCGCTAAATATAGATCTAAGTAAAAATGGATATTAACAGTTTGAGCCTTTACCATATACAAGGAGAAGACATTGCTCCATAACAACATTTTTAAAGGTAGATTTTGTTGCAAAATGCACAAGGTAACAATAATACATGCCCGATTTCAGTATACTAAGGGCTCTTTGTTAATGTCCTGAGAAGACATGCATCTCTGGAAACTACAGAATGTCTACATAGAATACAAATCCTTCAGCAACAATTTGAAAAATATAGTTAAAGTAGCCACGTCATCAAGCAGCTGCACTGATTTGAAAGACTGTGGTTTCAATTCATTAGATCTGGGTCTCTCAAACACCTCCTACTAAAAATGTGGTTTCCAGTAGAACCAGCAGTGTTAGAAACTTCCAAAAGAAAATAGTCTTTGCTGACCTGCAGAAGACAGTGCTCTGATGTTCTCTGAATTGAGAGCTGATGAACTACAAAGATATTTCCATGGCCAACACCCAAAACTGAGAAAATGTCCAAGCACTATTTTCATTCTCAATCCAACATTTTGTTTGAAATAAAAGTGAAGAGGTTCTTCAAAGGTCTGATCAGTAAGGACCTACTTACAGGTGTGAGATCTTTTTGTGTCTTACACAAGAAAATCTTAGAGCCCAAGGTCATGACATAAATTGTGGAAAGACTTTTCAAGATCTCTGAGCATTTGAGTAGCTTCCAGTCAACCACATAAACAGTACTTCTACCTCCTGGGTATACAGCATCTAAACATTATCTCTTGCCTATTTCCCTCAGTCTGTCAGTGCAGTTTGGTGAACGTTGCAGAATCATGGAATCACTTAAGTTGGAAAAGACCCTTAAGATCATTAAGTCCCCTCAAAGGAACAACTCTCGCCTTAGAAATGGAAGTGTCTCCCTCTCCAACACAAGCAGAGGATCCCAGGGACTATTTTAGTTGTTAGGAAGTGCAGCCAGCTCACTGCCTTGGAATCCCAGTACCTTGTGGCAGGAACCAGCTTCCATCACCACTTAGGCCTGGTCCCACAGTAATAGATTAGATTGTGTAGCTAGGTGGAACCATCCTCTGTGGGGCCAAGCATGAAGTAAACAAGAAGCCTGTGGACAGCCAGCCCTCTGGCACATGAAATCTCTCTTTTACTTTACAGCATGGATTTCCTTATTCTGAGGATTCTTAACTGAATCAATCTATTGATGTGCAGCTTATCAGTACATTTTAAAGCCAGAACGTGGTGGCAGGTTTGCTCTATCCAGATGAACACATGGCCACATTTGCAGAAAAGCATGGATGAGTGAATCACTGCACCTCTTGTGGAGGTCAGGCATTTTGTCTGGAAATGAATTTAATCCAGACTTGAAAAGCTTGCCTGGACTTAACAATGTATGGTCAGTTATCACCTCCCTTGTATAAATGCATATATTACATGCAGCTGAAACATGTACTTTTTTTTAACAACTGATCTTATCTAGGCTTCCTGGGCGATTCTGATCCAAACTTCTATTATTACAGCTGGAATTTAAAAGTAAACTTGTTCACCTTAATTCTATTGAAGTATCATGGGGAATAAACAAACAAACCAACCAACCAACAAAGTTTTAATCATTTCCATAAAATTCAGAAACGCTGTTCTTTCAAACCTTCATCTACTTCCCCAAACCCACTTCAGTAACTTTTCCCTGAATAGACAATGAATCAGTGTGTCTTAATTTAATTACATGCTGCTATATCAGTTTCAGAACTGTAATTTACCTTGTGATTCCCTTTGCTGCTGCTGAATAGGAAGGATGAGGGGAATAAATTTTACTAAGTGGCATATTAGTTTTAATTTAGAGTTAGATGGAAAGAAAAATTTCAGTTATCAACCAGTCTGACTCAAAGGCTTGAATTTAATTCCACTCAAAAAATCTTCAAGCTTCTATTAAAAAGACTATTAGAGACATATAAATGTTTTCTTAGTACAGATTTGATTGTCTTTCATTGCTTTGATCTTGCAATCATATACAATATAATTTACATTAAAACTTCATATTTCATTGCTGCTATCTACTAGTTGGGTTTTATTGTAAAGTTTTATGATAAAATACTTTAGGTATAATGTCTATACCCTGCAATTGACAGACAACACTATTATTTATGGAAGTTGCTCAGCTTTGTAGAAAAAGACACAACACAGCTATATATCATACTAAAAAGAATTCCATATTTTTGTGTAAGTTTAGACTAAGAAAAAAAATGAGACAGATAATGTCATTCTTCTTTATCATCTGTCCAGTGCATGAACATATGCAGTTACAAAACTGCAATATCCTAATATCTCAATTTCTCAAAGTACTTCTATTCTTTGAAAATTGCCATTGGTAATGTTTCTATAGTAACTTCTATAACACAGAGGACTATTTTCTGACTTTAATTCAACTCATGCCTCTAATGAGTTGCTCACACTGAGACAGCTATTCTTTCTATTCATCCCAGACTTGCCCCAGTTAGTGGGCAAATTTCCACCAGACTCAATAAAAAGAAAAGCAGGCCTGATGGGGCAGACTTCTGAGGCTGCTTTAGCTGCTGAACAACATAAACAGAAAGTTAATGGGATTTGCAAAAGTACCTGCAAACTCATAACAAAATTCTCATTGATTCAATAAAGTATTATACGAATTAAAATATAAAATCCTGCAAGTGTGTCTTGTAAGCCTGTTAAAGGACTTTTTGATGCCATAATTGTGACCATTTCTCATGATTTATATTACATGTAACATAATAGACTTAAAAACTTTATTTTGTTAAAAATCATCCTGGTGATGATTACCAGTTATCCGGTCTTTTTACTTTGTAAATGGCATTCCAATATAAAAAAAAAAAAGTCCGAACATTATCAGTCATTGATGGAAATGTTGCATCTGACTTATAATTAAAACACTGACTGGCCATTTCATATAATTGTCAATATCTGGTGGGACGAAATGCAGTGGAAGTGCAGAATACAATACAATGAGTAACAGACAGTCTGGAGGGTCCAGCTTTCCCTGCTTTGCACAAAAGTGAACTTTCTATAGGACAAGAAGTATTTCTGCTTCCCAGGGAGGGAAAAAAAAAAAAAAAAGAAGCCAGACACATTAGCAGCAGCTTACATAATCTTATATAATATATTCCATACAGTTCAGCAAGGAATTTCTTTCATAGCTTAATTAGCAGAGGCCATTTAAAGGGCACAAGTTTATTATATTTACAGATGTTTTTCTCTTGTTGCAGTCTAAATTAACCTTGCTAGTTGATCTTCATTCAAATTACAGCTAATTTGCCAAGATATCTGATATGGTCTTGGTATTTAATACAGTATTATCTTAATCCTCACATAAATTTATGTGAAACTGTTTTCCTTTAATTTTCAATAATGAAAGCAGACTTATTCCACAGCATATGCTGGGTTTAATTCCTCAAATATCTGAAAAAATACTAGAAACTAAAAAGGGTGGTAAATTTAGCTAGTTGCAGCTAGAAGCAGCTTAGATGCTTTGTCACATAGACTCATTTTGTGCAATATTAAACAGCAATGTGCTTCGGGTTTCAGCATCTGCCCAAAGTTCTGTACATACTAAGTTTGTATATACTAACATTAAATATTTCAGAAACTAAATTGCTGTTACTAAAACTTCTGGAGCTGAAGTAAGTGGCAGCAATGGAGATGCCATTAGTAGCAAACATCTTATGGAGTTGTGATAATAAAAATATTAGCAAATATATCTCACTGTAGTCGCAATATATTTCTTGATTGTCTGGATCAGCATAGAAGCTTTTGAGACTCAGCTGGAACCTTGCAAATAAAAAAGCATTTTGAGATTGAAGTTAATGCTGTGTTAATTGGCAAGAGTTTCTAAATCAATATTGCATTTAGCAAAACATTGTTCACTTGGACTGCTGAATTGGAATTTAAGAAAATGCAAATGTGAAAACAGGAAAGACTCTTTAAATCCCCAGGGCTCAGAATATAATATAGAATTCAATGTTCATACTTTTATCTTTGGAGAGGAATCAGCCATGGTGTTTTAAAATGAATCACATTGCACAACACAGTCTTGAAAATCCTGAACTTGGAAAGATCAGTCTTGCAGGTGGAGCACAATAAGCCTCCAGGTACCCTTGAACAGTTTAGAAGTGACTTTAATGGCTTTATTCTACAAATACTGTAATTTAAAATGGGGAAAAAAATCACTGTGACATAAATGAGGAAATTTATCAAGAATGATTGAGTGAGAAAGGTGTTTAATAGAGAAGTCTTTTAAACAAAGATGGGGATGTGAAAAGGAAGTTAAATGAGGACAAGGAAAGGTTGTCTGCTCCAGTAGCGCAAGGGTATGTTAGCAGGAGATGCTGGAAAGATTAGATAAATCAGATCGCCAATTTTTGGAAAAAAAGCATGTGCTTTTCAGTGTTTTCCCACATCGGTATGTCAATAATGTAGGTGAGCAGGTTGCTTCTGTAACAAAGCATGTGTATATTCAAGATTTAGCATCCAGAATGATTTAAGAAAAAAGAACATCAAGGAGATGTGTACAGAGATGCTGAAAAACAGTTTTAAATTCAATTTTCTTTAGTTAGACGTGCAATTGTCTCCAATCTGAAGAGGCTGTTCTTAGCCTCCACAAAACCCTGTACAAATCTCTCTTTTCCTTACGCTTCACTGAAGGGTGCAACGACAGGAACGAGTTCACTGAGATCAAACGCCTTGCTAAGGCTGCCCAAAGCGGCAACCAACCAGATAACCGAACTGCAACTTCAGAGCAGTCAAAATACTGTTTCTGATGTAAAAAAAGGCTTTGTGAAGCTTTAAAACGTGGCACTAGACTCGTAGGCGTTGTACGAGCAGCTTCTCCAGCCTGTGCGTCCCTTGGGATGTGCAAGGGGATTTCTGCAGCGGGGAGAATCCCAGCTACTGGGAGTGCGCCTCGGACAGGACAGCGGGCAAGTGGCCTCTGCTTCCCAACTGTCCTCCAGCAATGCCCATACCTGTTGTAACAATCCTCCTGAAAAATTGTTTCAAAGCCCGCAAAGTCTGCTTCTTCAGGCTGCCAAGTCAGCCTGGTACAAGACAAGGGGGAGGTCGCAGGGCATTTGGCTGGCCGGTACCGAGGTTGGGAGCCCTTCGGCCGGGGGCATCCTGACAGCGGTGATGGGAGGCTCCGCGGGGCCGGCGGGCGGGGGCTGGGCCGGGCTGCGCTGGGGGCGGAGGACGCGGGTGGGGTCTGGCTGTGACTGATGGGCCAGATGCGCTTGAATGTTTTAGAAAAGGGGGGGCCCTGCGCCGCCGTCGCGACTTTGCCACGGGGTCTGGTGCGCGGCTGTGGGACAGCGGGCTCTGCCGCAGGCGCCCGTCCCTGCCGCCTTCCCGAGCGGAGCGCCCATCGCTGGCCAGCGGCGGCAGCCGGGCCCGGGCGGGGACACGCAGCCGGGGCGCGGAGCGCGGCGACAGCCAGCGGAGCGCGTTTGCCTCGCCTGGCCGGCGGGCGGGGAGGATCGGCTCGGCTCCGCTCGGCGAGGTGAGGGGGAGACGAGCGGGGCGACACCGAGCAGGTCCGGCCGGAGCGGGCTGCTGGCCGCGGCCGCCGCCGCGCAGGTTTTCGCCCCGGCGCGGCTCTGCCGGCTGAGCCGCCCGCAGCGCCGGCACCGCCCGGGGACAGGCAGAGCCCCGGCCCCCGGGCAGCGAGCGGCGGAGCGCGGCGTCCCCGCCGCTGACGCCCCGTCCCCTCTCTCCGCGCAGGTCGGCGTAGACGGCGGCGGGGGCAATCTGCCGTGCCGCACAGCCATGCCCGCCCTCCTCCTCCTCCTGCTGCTCCTCAGCTGCCGCGCCGCCGCTGAGGACGACGGCTCCCTGCTCCGGCCGGGCCCGGGCCGGCAGAGCGCGGCCGCCGCGCCCCCGACGCCCGCGCTGCGCGGCGCCGAGCACAACGCGTCCCTCCCGGCCGCGCTGCCCAAGGGCGCGGGGGCTCCTGGCGGGCGGCCGCGCTCCGCCTCGCCCCCCATGTGCACGGGGCAGACGGAGATCAAGGAGACTTTCAAGTACATCAACACGGTCGTGTCCTGCCTGGTCTTCGTCCTGGGCATCATCGGCAACTCCACGCTGCTGCGGATCATCTACAAGAACAAGTGCATGAGGAACGGCCCCAACATTCTCATCGCCAGCTTGGCCTTGGGCGACCTGCTCCACATCATCATCGACATCCCCATCAATGTCTACAAGGTGAGGAGGGGCCGGGGGTGGATTGGGGAGCAGGCGCGGCGGTCGCCTCTCGGTGCTCCTTGCCGGCCACCGCAGGTGCCCGTCCCCGCCGCGGAGAGACGCGGCCCTTCCTGGCTGGGAGATACCCGTGGACTTCACCTCACGACAAAACCCTGCCGGAGGGTGGTATTCTGGTCAGATGTGGTCGCAGATAGCACCCTCTGTGTGCCTCAGTCCCATCCCTTTCAGTGTTCCAGGCTAGGAATGGGGCAGAATGGAGGTGGCCAAGCTCTGAAAATCACCTGGAAACAGGTGCTGTCGCAGGGATAAAGGAAGTAAACGCAGTAGATAAATGTTCAGTGGGCTGGTCAAGGAATGGGGGGGAGGCACAGAAGACTCTCTCCTGTGGGTATCGCTTGGTCCCTTGTGCTCAGCTGCGGCAAGCTTGGCCATGGTACTTTAATGGGTCTGTACAGTCCCTTTTGGCACGGGCGCTTTTCTAGGAGGAAACAAGATCGTTCAGCTACGCGGTTTTATACGACTCTTGGTTGGGAGGCACGATGCTTTCCTGAGCTGTGAACCCTTTCACCCTTTGCCAATGTTGCAGCATAGGCAGCAAATGAGCCTCACCTGCTCCTCTTGCACCTTCCATAGTCAGTGTTTTGACTTGATAAGACTTGCCATGGAGGGAGTACAACCCGTCTTCTCTACGCAGCTTGTGCGATCCATTTGTCCTAAATAATTAGTTGGGCAGTTGAATCCAGCCTCTAGTTGTAATCTAGCACTCTTTGAAAGTATACTGGAAATAATAGAGCTCCTTCTGCTTTGAAAGTTTACAGTCTGGATCCCTGAGCACCCATCAGTGACTTCATAAAATGAAGAGTCTTCATCTATCACCTTCTCTTCACTTTGTATGCATGATTGTAAGCTAGGGGTTGTTACTTGTACTTTTGGAAAGCCAGGTTGAAGGGACAGATTTTGAATCCATGATAATTATCCCAGAAGCTGCTGAGATGAGAGAATCTTCTCTCCTTATCCTTATAAAATATTCAAGTATTACAAAGCAGGGAATGTCATCATTGTGTTAAATTCATGATCCAGTTAATTTGGATTACATCATAGTTCTCAGATTTGAAGTTTCAGTGGTTTTTATACTGTACACTCTCTTAATTCTTGTGAGAGGAGTGTGCTCTTTTGATTGAAGGTGGAATTTAGAAAACAAAATAACTGCTTTAAAAATGTTTTTGTAAAAAATATATTGAACAAAAAGATGCTTTTTATCTGTTACCAGAAGAATCAAAATATTAAATCAATAGCAGCTTCTCAGTATGAGACTTTGCAATGTCAGTGATAATATCAAAATTAATATTAATATGCAATAATATACCTCAGTTCTTATCTTGACTGAATGTCACAAAGTGTATGATTGTGAGTAGGTTGGAGTAGGAGGAATAAAGGGTCAGACTGCTCACCAATAAATATTACACCAGCTGCAAGTCTGGGATTTTTATTGTGCTATTGATAATGCTGGGAGCTGTGCAATAGCTCTCAGGTGCTAAATCTCCCTCACTGCTACTTATCTTACTGAAGAGCCCATGATCACTTTATATTATTCCTTATAATAATGGGTGAAATATTTGCTATTTTAAGACAGAATTTTTGAATAAACACAAGTTAAAAAAAAAAAAAAGAAAAAACACCTATTAGATACTATGTTTATTAATCAAAGTTTTGAAGGTAGTTTGAGTTGATAACTTTTTATCAACTCTGCATCCCATTTCATTCCAGAGCAACAGGGAGAATACATACAGTAATGCAATAAAACCCTGGCTTTGATCACTCAGCAGTACCAGAAGCAAAGGCTCCCTTAGTAAATCAAATATACTTAGCAATTGTAACTTGCAGTTTGAAACAATTTAAGACTGCATGAAACAGATCCAGATTCAGAATTTGCTACCACATCGTCCGTAAGGCATCTGCATGAAACAGTGTGAGAGAATTTCTCATGTTAATAAAATGCCAGCAGTTCTTTCCACAACACTTGGCCTAGAAAGTGTGAAAGTGTCTGTGAATGCTTTCCAGACAGACCCATAGGAGACAAATCAAAAGCTGCACTAGAAGAAGCTTTTTGTTAGGTATTAGAAGGGATAACTGCAAAGAATGTCCCCTGTGACTATTTAAGTGAATACGTAAGTAGCTGAAAAAGTGAACAAATGAAAATTGACATCTCCTAAGTCAAGGGTATCTAAAGAAAAACAGGTGTTACCTGGATAGGGAGGCAAATGCAGTCCAATGTATAAGATGCTAATTAGTCCATTGCACTTCCTAAATTTGAATATCATGCAATATGTTCAGTAGAAAATGTAAAATATCAGAATCTGTCAGACAACTAGCTAGAAAACTAGACTGTCTAGAAAACTAGCTAGAAAATGAGAGCTTGGAGGGCATTCAGTTCCAGCATGTAGAACCTGGCAGACCTTTTTGGCATTCTGGGTTCTGGTAAATGGTCTGGCTTTGCCTGGAACTCTGAGCTGCAGAATGGGAAGCAGAGGAAAGTCTGAGACAGTCATTCTGCAGTATGTAATGGTTTGGCAGTGTAGATACTTTGCTACTAATTGCTGTAGATAAATTGCTACTAATTGGATGTGCAGGTGATCCTGTGCTGCTCCACTAAACAGATTAAGTAAGCACATCCTTGTTAATTTGAGGCTGCAAACAGCAATTAAGGATCAGAAGGATAGAGTAGGTGGTCAGTGAGCTTTTTATGTCCTTCTCTCACTTAAACTTTGGAAGACAGGACAGTGGCAGCTTCTGCACCTGACAATACAGGTCTGCAGTTCTGGGCAGTTTGTGCTGACTTTCCCAAGTAAATGAAGTTGTTAAGTCCCGTGTCTAAGACACCAAAACATCAGGACTGGAAATTCCAAACTTACACTAGCTTTGTCACTCATAGGCTTAAAAAAACGATTATCAAATCACACATTAACATGCTTTCTTTTCTTATACACAAACAACATCTCTCTCTCTTATTTTGTGATATTTATTCTTGTATATTAAATCAAATTTATTGTTATATACTGTGGACTTTTAACAAGGGGACCAATCTAGGCTCTGCACATTATTCTGAGGTGTTCTGAACTCTTGACTACCAACAAATGTCTGAGGAAGGATATCTACCTGACAATGCTGTCATAGGTTCCTTTTTCTCAGAGCGCAATGGAAGAGTGGAGAAAAAAAATTCAAGGGAATAAAAAAAATCCTGTCTTTATCCAAGCCAGTAATCAAGGGCCAGAGTCAGCTTTGTAGGCACTGATTTATTTTCATTAACTTAATTTAGGGATTACATAAAAATTATGGTTAACGTAATTATGGCATAATGTCAAGCACTGGAAATACAAGAAAGGCCAGGTTAGGGACTCTGTATACCATGCAGACACAAATTGGCTCCTTTTTCAGTCCAGCTGTTCTCTGAAAAAGGTTCTGAAAAAGATTTCCATGGAGATTTATTTGTGATGAACTTACTAACTCTTGTAATGCAAGTACCTGTAGGCCATGCATTATGATAAAGCCAACCTTTTTCTAACTTTCTCTTTAGAAAGGATTCTCTAATATTCCATATTAGAATTCTTGGTTGCTGGTTCTCCTGATGTTAAAGATAGTGGCTGTTTTATTGGAAGAAATGCATTATTTCCTTTCTTTCAAGATCTGGACTACTTACTTCAGGTCTTGCAAAGTTCATCTCAGAGTTTCTTACACAAAGTTTATAGATTTCTGACCATATTAAGCTAGAAGTCTGTTTTGCTTAAGAACCCTTTATGGTGAACAAGTGCAGGTTGTAGGCACTTAAGAAAGATCTGAATTGTCCAGTGGAGGAACCTGTCTGGATTCTGCAGGCAGTGGCGGAGGGGTAACTTTAACTGGGAGCAATCCATTCTCAAGTCAAGTATATGGAGTGGTGGAAATGTCTGAATGCTGTTAAAAGTACACATACATAGTTTTCATGGTGGATCTCCAAACTGAAGTGAGTTAGATCATGCTAGTATTGATTTGTAAATTGGAAGTAGGTTTTTTTCATTATGTATACATTTGTTGTGTATACATTCACATGTATAAAAGATGGACGTGACAAATTTCAAAGCAAGTTTTGACCTGTTCTGGTTTTTTCGTCTGCCCTGTATTTATGCATCCCAATCTGACAGCAGCACGGCTTTCTAAGTGGTTACTTTTGATGCAGTCCTTCCACTGGGGCTGTGAAACTGCAGAAATTTTTTACTTCAATAGCACATTACGAAGTTTCTGTCATTTCCAAGATGACTGTATAAAATTACTTTAACTTAATTTTTTTAAAAAATTAAGTTTCTAGCAGGAGTTATAATAAAGATACAAGAAAAGAAATTAATTGCATGGGTCATATTAGGATTTTGCACTGTTTATTGGATAGATCAATAAAGCATTCCTAGCTACACTTGAAAGCAGGAAATATATTTTCTCGTCTAGAGGGGAGATCCTCACCCTGACATAAGTATTGCTAAATAGTAATAAGTTTGTAATGTTGTATGACTGATCCCTGACCATAACCTTAATTTCCTGGGCAAATTTTCTGTTTTGAAAAATGCTTGCTCCTGTAAAATTACCTGCATTACCTCCCCGTGTAAAAAAAAAAAAAAAAAATAAATCCAGTGAAAATCTACCAGTCATTTCAGAGCTACATTGAAAAACTGTTGTGTGTGAATTAGGTGCAGAGCTGCATGTCTGGTTTCTGTCGTTTGTACTGATGACAATCAAGCCCAGTGTCCTGTGAACGACACTTGCTGTGAAGGCACGGCTTGGCGGGAGCGCGGATTCCTGTTCTGTGTTTCCCATGTGCATTCACTGCTCGGGACTGAACACCGACGGGAATACTTGCACGCTTTGCTGCTTCCTCCTGCAGCCCCTGAGCAGCAGTGGGTTGGAGCCAGGTATCAGCCTTCTGGCTGGGGACCACAGCAGCTGCACCCTAGAGCAGCACATCGTGCTCGCAGCCTGGCTCGTTCCAGCAGCAGATTGAGAACATCTTTCAGTTCTTGCACAACTAAGAGGAAGCTGAGTGGTAATTGTGATTCACAGGTGTGTCTGTGAGTCAGAGCATCTCTTGGGGCTTCTTTCATAGCTCTGCAGCTTGGACATCAGTTTAGACTCAGATCTGTCTGGTCTGAGAAAGTGTTGGCTAGGCATTCATCAGATGTATTGGTTCTTTAAAGTAAGATTTCACTTCATTCTGCAATGTTTTCCCTTTCCTTTTGATCTATTTCATCTTAAACACATCTCTGCTGCTCAGCAATTAAAACTTCTCCTGTGTAAAATAAGTGACTATGAAACATTGGAAAGGTCACTTAGAATACAGCCAGTGATAGACTACTCTTGGCATCTTACTTACAAAAACACATTATTTTTCTCTTTGCTGCCACTTGGCAGTATCTCCTCTCATGGCTCCAAGTCATTTGTCATTTGTAAAATGACAATCTTTTTACAGCTACCCTATTGTGACTCATAAGAGAATAATTTTACTTGTACAAAGTTGCAATAGGCTACATCTGTATTTCAAATTTCTTTTAATTCACTAAGAATTACCATTGTCCACAAAGGTGATGCTCTCAAACACTTTACTTTGGATCTTCACTGTACATCAAGGCCGTATTTGAAGGGGATAGCAATACAGAGAGCAAACAGAAACATCAAGGAAACATAGTTCAGCAATCAAAACATTATATTTTTTTCCTTTTACTTTCTTAATGTTTTCAAGCTTTTGGTGTAAAGCATATCATTAACCACTTGCAATACCATGATAGAGAAACCTGTGACTCATGCATTAAAATGCTCAAATTTCACAATACATCAGCTGCAAGACATAAAGCACATGTTTTTGCAATCCAGTGCAGACAGCTGCATGTCCATTCTGCCCTGATATAAGCTGGCTGACTGAAAGTAATGTTTTTATGTTATGATAAACCAAAGCTAATGCACCCTTTCTCTCAGTAGACTGCATTCAGTCATGTGCCACACCTCTATAATCCCAAACTGGAGCTGGCTCAAATCCAGTCAGTTTGGAGCACAGGTGTGATTTTCTGCACCTGAGAGATAAGTATTAGTTCAGTAAAATCTACAATATGTGGCCGAACCATTGTGATTTTAGGGAAGAGAGACAGTGTGTCCACACACCAGCTAGATGTAAATAAAAGCTTTCAACAGATCCTACCAATAGAGATTTGACCAAAGTTCTGCATTTCAGTTAAAAAGAAAAGATTATTTTACTTCAAAGTGCTTTTTAGTGAGTTCTCTGCAGTCTAATATACACACATGTACAATGTACAGCAGGTACCATAAATAAGTATACAATGTACTTGCTACCCAGTCCTTGATTTCTGTGGCAAATAGATGTGAAAGGCTGGAGGTTCACTGCCTGATTGATATAAGTTAGCTCAGGTGTCATTCAATTCTGTGGGGTGTAAATTTAGAATACATTACAGTTTTAATAGTAGATTGTTACTGTTGTCCCCTCACAGAAATTCAGAAGTCGTCTCAGGGAGAGGCTTTTCTGAAAATACTTTAATCGCACACTGTTATTTTCCCACATCACATAAGCAAAAGATACTGTATGGTTATTACAACCTCATCCCTACTTCCTCTGCTTTATTACTTTCCATAAAATTCTTGAGAAACATAAATCCTTAAAATTTATTTCTCTGCTTCATTTCTGCAGAGGCATTATATTTATTGTCTTACTTAAGTAGATCATTGAAGAAATAGAAAGCTGGGCCATGTCGCAGTTTGTGTACTGCTGTTCTTTTACAGATTCTATTACAGCACAAAGCTAAAGCAGGTATTTGGAGATATTCTGATATCTGAAAATACTGGTGGGTAGTATTTTCATAGAGATTCCCAAAAGCCCATGGTCATGAAATGTTCTTAACTTCCTTTGTGTTCAAATAAAATTATATTTAAATTATATCAGGACTCTTCAAAAAACTCTCATGGACCGTGTAAGTGTTTACCCTTAGATGGACATGTATGTTTGCATAAGGACTTCGCTGAACCAAGCCAATGTGAGCAGGCAACTCTGTGGCTACCTTCAGTTATAGAATCATGGAATAGTTAAGGTTGGCAAAGATCTCTCAAGATCATCAAGTCCAACTGTCAACATTTCCATTTCCACATTTTATTGTTCATCCCTAAACCATGTCCCCAAGAGCCAATGTACATCTTGTTTTGAACTCTTCCCTGAGCAGCCTGTTCCAATGCCTGATAGCCCTTTCGGTGAAATTTTTCCTAATACCCAATCAAAACCTTCTCTAGTGCAACTTGAGGCCATTTCCTCTTGTCCTGTTGTTTCTTACTTGGAGAAGAAGCCAACCCCCACTTTATTAAGCCTCCTTTCAGGCAGTTGTAGAGAACAACAAAGTCTCTTCTTCTCCAGGCTAAATGATCTCAGCTCCCTCAGCTGCTCCTCATGCAGCTTATTCTCCAGACTTTTCACCAGCTTTGTTGCCCTTCTCTGAACAGACTGCAGCACCTCAAGTTCAATGTCTTTCTTGTAGTGAGGGGCCCAGAACTGGATACAGCACTTGAGGGGTGGCCAAATACAGGGACAATCACTGCCCTGGTCCTTCTGATTCAGGCCAGGATGCCATTGGCCTTCTTGGCCACCTGGGCTCACTGATGGCTCATGTTCAGCCAGCTGTCACTAGCACTCCCAGGTCCTTTTCTGGCAGATCTTTCCAGCCACTTCGCCACCACGCTTCCTGCTTGTAGCACTCCATGGGGCTATTGTGACCCAAGTCTTGTTGAATCTCACACCCTTGGCCCATCAATCCAGTCTGTCTAGAACCCTCCTTAGAGACTTCGTAGCCTTTCTGGTTCCCAGAAGCATCCACGCACTATGATGAGCTATTCTTCCTTTCTTACAACCCTCTTAAATTAATTGTTTGAAGAGACCTGAGCCAAGGGAAAATATTTTCCAGTCTCTTTTGGGTAATCCTCTTTCTTTCTTCTCCTTTTCTGTTGTAGCCCTGTATCTGCATTAGATTCCAAAGACCTCATCTGAAGAAAGTAATGAAAAACAAAGATGGGCTTAGATAATCTAACTAATTACAGAAACTTCAAAAGTTTACTCTTATATATAACAATTGCGTCTATTTCTTGGCACAACCCTCGTTGTGGAGAATGTTGTTCTAATGAAAACTGGAAGATTTGGCTGCTGCTCTGGTGTATTTGACCATCAGAGAAGCTCACAGCAGAGGTCAAAGGCTAAATGTTGCTAAACTGAGGCTACAGACGTTTGTCTGTTCATAGAATCAGCTGTGAGGAAGGTGCTTTCTGTGTCCAGTAAATCGGATAAAATGAGCAGCTGGGGATGTGACAAGATTTCCATTAAAGTGTATGATTCAAAGTGTAAGTGAGCCAACCTCAAATGCATTGTGCTATTTTCTCTGTTTCTTAGTACTTAGAGGTGTTCTGAAGGTGTAGATAGTCCTTTTGGTACTATTACACAGAATGTTGGCAAACTGGTCAATGAAGACCAGTTTTAATCCCAGTAAGGGATTAATCTGATGTTTTTCCCTGCTGCAAAACATTTAGATCAGACTATCTGCCTATGCGCCTTGATTGTCCAGTTTTCATTTGTTATCAGATGCCCAGCTAAAAACTGTGGGGTGTGCGTTTCTCTTCAGTGTTGCCTGATTTGTCAGTTGATGGAGCCTAGACACTAAACTTCAAATAAACCCCACACCAGACATGCACCTACTGGCTTTGTCCCTGTTCTGATTTGCCTTAAGTAATTTTCTGTATTTCTGGTCAAGGGTTTGTTATTTTAAACATGTAAGAAAAGCAAAGAACACTCAAGGCAGATAAAGACAATTCAAAGATGAGGAAGAGCCTCACCTGCTTTGTCATTTTTTCCCATAAACACTGGGCTGATGAAGTTAGGAGCAAAAGGAGTGGAGTTTGCAGGCCTTAAGGCGGCAGGACTAAGACTTAAGTGATACCCTTGTCCCACCAGGGAATGACTGCTGCTACTGTCTCGTTTTTAGCACACACACTTTAGGGGCTCCCTCGTGAAAAGGTTCTTCTTGGCTAAGCTTTGCATAGAATCATAAAATGGTTTGACCTTTAGAGGTTGTCTAGTTCCAACCTCCATGATGTGGCATGGGCAGGGACACCTTTCAGTTGACCGGGTTGCTTAATGCCATGTCCAGCCTGGCCTGGAACACTTCCAGAGGTGGGGCATTCACAATATCTCAGTTTAAAGCCATTCCCCCTTTGTTCTTTGACTAAATGCCCTTGTAAAAAGTCCCACTCCAGCCTTCTTTCAGGCCCCCTTTAGGTACTGAAAAGTTGCTACAAGGTCTCCACAACACCTTCTCCAGTCTGAACAAACCCCATTCAGCCTGTCTTCATAGGGCAAGACCTGGTGGAAAAGGAAAACAGTCAAGACAGAACTAGCAATCATTTTTTTAAAAAATAATTGTTGCTTTCTTTTCACAGCTACTTGCAGAGGACTGGCCCTTTGGTGTCGAAATGTGCAAATTAGTGCCCTTCATTCAGAAGGCATCAGTGGGCATCACAGTGCTGAGTTTGTGTGCCCTCAGTATAGACAGGTGAGAGCCATTTTTCATTGAAGTCTCTAATTTGTTTTTTTATACCAGCCTTGACTCAAATTCACCTTTCCACTCAGCTGATACAATGCAAATAAGATGAATTTAAGCCAGTTAAACTGGGTGAGTTTTCTCGTATTTTGAATCTGTAAATGTGCACTGTTGCTTCAGGTACCGAGCAGTCGCTTCTTGGAGTCGCATTAAAGGAATTGGAGTGCCAAAGTGGACTGCTGTGGAAATTGTCCTGATCTGGGTCATGTCAGTGGTCCTGGCTATTCCAGAAGCTATTGCATTTGACATGATTACAATGGAGTACAAAGGAAGATATCTTAGAATCTGCTTGCTTCACCCCACACAGAAAACATCCTTTATGATGGTAAGTCACTAACATTTATAAAATCTCTGGGAGAGTTCCTTGGATCATCACAGTGTTGTGTGGATTGTAATGTGCACAGGTATACGTGACGTGGGTGAAAATAATGTTCAAATGAAATACTGACATTTCTGAGGCATACTGGTTCAAAGAGCATTCAGAAGTCTGTTTTCTCACCTCTAATGTACACCTTACAGAAATGCTTTTCAGGACAGACTGACCAATTAGTCAGCACACTTAGCAAAATGCTCAGCATTTAATTCCTAACCATGTTTTTGCTTTGTTTTCTTCGTTACAGTTCTACAAGCAAGCTAAAGACTGGTGGCTGTTCAGCTTTTACTTCTGTTTGCCACTGGCTATCACAGCATTTTTCTACACTCTCATGACTTGTGAGATGTTACGAAAGAAAAGTGGGATGCAGATTGCTTTAAATGACCACTTAAAACAGGTAAAAATTTATCCCTGTCCGCTCTCTAACTGTAGACAGGCTAGCTAATTTTTTTTTTTATTTTCCTGCCACATCATTCTTTTCTTGTATGAGTTCAGAATTAGAAGCAAAGAGAACTTTCCTAGCAGTGGTGCTGCTGAACTCATACATATGTATGTATCAGAGCCCTCAGGAACCTAAGATTTTAACTGAAAATCACAAAATTGTTTCTTTCTTATTTGGATTTAATGTTTTGGGTTTTACATATTTTATTTCTTCTTTGCTATAATGAGAGTTGGCTATTTTGTAATGCAAACTGAAGTCATGCTCTAGTCTAGAAGGTAGTGCTATAAAACTGTTCATTATTTGAAGAAGTTCTTGCTGAACCCTAGTGAGGTTAGCAGTATATGTTAGCAGAACAAAACATATTCCAGCATACATTCCAAGGTACTAGTGTCCTGACACAAACATCAGACGTCACTAGAATTAAACTACGTTTGTTCTATAATGTGTATTCGTGCTCCTTTCCTCTTACCTGGTTAGAGCTGTAATTGCAATCTCTTCAGGCATTTAAAATAAGATATGAGATCAAAGCACAAGGAAATGTAATTGAAAACAAGCTGGTATTTGAAAGTGATCGGGGAAACAAATATGTTCTTAATTTTAATTTAAATTATTGCTTAAATTAATGTTTTCATGACCTCAATTTTTCATATTATTACTCATACTTCTCGAAATAAGAGATACATCAAATCAGTGCGAGACATCTAAAACAATAGAAAAGATCAAGCACATATTCCAAGAAAATAAGCCATTTGATGTTTTCCTAACTCCTATTTTGATAGGCTTTTTTATCTTGTTTATTAAACATTTGGATATTAGAAGACAACAACAATCCAGAGAGGGAGAGACAGAGGAACTGTAACACTGTTTTGTCCAATTTTCTTTCCCAGAGACGTGAGGTGGCCAAAACTGTGTTCTGTCTGGTACTTGTTTTTGCCTTGTGTTGGCTCCCACTTCACTTAAGCAGAATCTTGAAACTCACTATTTATGATCAGAAGGACCCCAACAGATGTGAACTTTTAAGGTGAGGATGCAAAAATAAAACATCTGTATATTGTGGGCATTCTCCATAAGCATATTTGGATTTCCTATTGAACTAGCTTACTCTGTAGGTCTAGAGTTGTCCGTGCTTCTTCATCCAGGACCCTCTGGTTTCACTCCAATGGCAGAGAACAAAAAGTGTGAGGAATTCCCATTCTTTTCCCCATCTTCCTCCTCATCCTTTGTGGGACTGTTCTTCTGTCATGTGGTGCCATGAGAAGAGAAAGAGGATTTCTGTCCCTGTTTCCGCTTTCAACAAAGCAGCTAGAATTCAATTTGTGCAAAAAGACCTTGTGAACATCTTCTTCCAAAACTTAAGATGGTTGGATCTCCTGAAATTAGTTTCACGAGAATGGTCTTCTGATTCAGACTTTATTGTTCAGTATATCTGTTACCTGCATGAGTTAATCCTGTTGATTTAAGCCCCATTACTATTACATTTAATAACTAGATTTGATTGAGTCCAATTTCCATGTAAACCTCTACTAAACCTTTTCAGAGCAAATGAGAAATGTCTCACTAATTTCCACACAGCTTTTTTCTTGTGATGGACTACATCGGTATTAACATGGCTTCACTGAACTCCTGCATCAATCCAATAGCTCTGTATTTGGTGAGCAAAAGATTCCAAAACTGCTTTAAGGTAAGTGGCTGCTGGGAGTTGCTACTCTGGTTAAAAGATTATGTCAGTAGTAAAATTCATTCCTTAACATGCACAAAGTGTTTTAAACAGTCATTAAATTTTACTTTAAATTTTGACTGGGTTATGGTAAATGTTCTCTCCTGAACTGAAGCTGAAGCTCCTTAGGAAAGAGCTAAGGTTTGATGGGAATAAAAAGAGAAAGCAAAAGAGCAAAGTGTATAATAAACCCTCTGGGGACCATGCTAATCAGTGCTACATCACTTCCTGACTGAAGCTGGCACCCAGCTACTTCCAGAGCACTGACAAAGCAGCCTCGGACTGTGCTGCAGAGATTCACGTAGCCATATCCTCTGCATCCTGACAGGGAGGGTGCTTACCCCGGGCTCCCTCATCCTGACTGAGCACTTCAATCAGCCGCGTAAGGCAGAGGGTGCAAATCTGTATTTGTCTCTTTCCAATGCCAACATTTTATGAGACAGACCTGTTCATAGTTCTGGCTTGGACTGAGTGAATACAGCTGGGCATTAATTTTCCACACAGGATTTCAGGATCTGGATTGCATGTAGTCCTTCAGCCTTCATGTCTGCTTGGAAAATATGAAGATTTGGGCTTTTTTTGTGAACCCTTACTATCTTTAGGCACTGTATCGGAGTCCTTACATTGCCTATGGCAAATGGTTAGATTTTTCTTTTCTTGCCAAGCATTTAACCACTTGCCACAGGTAGGGTTATTGCCTGGCTGTTTAAGTTCCTTACTAGCAAGATGAAAAAAATCTTTCAGTCAGAAGCCAGTCAGCTCTACATCTATTAGTGTTAATGTATTTCCCACATAATTGTGCTAGCACGAGTTGCAAAGTTTTTAGTGTTGGTCTTGTCTTCCCTGTCTATGCTGCTGGCTCCCTGAAAGAGTGTCACTAGAGCTGAGAGCTCCAGCATAAGAGCTCACATAAGAGATCTCCAGCATCCTGAGCATGGAAGTAAGTGGGTGTGAGGAAGGCTCTTCCAGCACCCAAAGGCCAGACAGGACTGTGAGAAAAAGGTCTGCAGTACATCTAGTAAATGTATGAATTGTAGGTAGGTTTTCACCCTTCTTCTAAGCTCTCTTTTTTCCACCTCAGAACAATGAGCTAAATAGCAGCATCTTGCTTAGAAAGCGTAGATACAAAATTTTTTTTCCCAAGAAGGATTATCAGAGAAAGGACAACAAGGAGTCATAATTTTATTTTCAGATGGCATTTAGAATTGCAGACCATATTTGAAGGGGTATGTGTGTGGCTGTTACTATATATAACTACTCAGTATACCTCTTCCTGTACTCCAGCAGTAAGGTTGCTAACGGGGCCATTTGAGCAGCTCAGAGTTGAGCCCCATTGCTGTGCTTTATGCTCTAATCCCAGATCAGCAGCTTGCACATTTGCCATTTCCTACTCTACCCCAGAGAAAGGGCAGCTTTTCAGTGCATTTTGCCACATGTGCAAAACCAGAGTGATGTAAAATGTTTATTTCTTTTATTTTAACAGTCATGCTTGTGTTGCTGGTGCCAATCCAAAGATCTGTTGTCCCTGGAGGAAAGGCAGTCCTGTTTAAAGTTCAAAGCTAATGATCACGGATATGATAATTTCCGCTCCAGTAACAAGTACAGCTCTTCATAAAACAAGCATAAAAGGTATATTCTCCTACATTGATGCTGGTGCCTTTTTAAGTAAAAGTGGCAATTACTTTTAACAAGATGGTAACATCCAGAAAATCTAGTTTTGTATTTGCACAAAAAAAAAAGAACATTAAAAAAATTGTCCTAAAACTGTGTCACGTTGAAAATCGCGGACATTTATGAAATCATCGTTTACGGAACATGAAGAAAAGCATAGAAAGAACAAGTCATTGTTAGCACTTGAATACTTCTGAATCAGCACTTCCAAATGATCCCCACTTCCTGTACATTAAGCGATCGTTTGTATTTTCTGTAACAGTTGTAGGAACTGAAGTCACAGTAATTATTAAGCAGCATAATATCAAGTTCATTGGATCAAAGCCATTATTATGTATAACTCAATGTATTATCTTTTATAAAGCAAATTAACCACCATCACTATTGTGAGTTTTTTTAAATAAAACATGAAATACTTTGTAATAGAAGTCTAAATGTTAAAAAGTAGAATTTTTATGAGGTGTATTATAGAGGTAGCTACTGAAAATATTAAAGGATGCAGTAAAGCCAAAAGTGCATTTACTTTGATGGTTGTTTTTACCTATTATTGTCAGAAGGAACCTCCCTGAGGGCTCTATAAATTCCTTTCTGTAGCCACTGTGTGTCTTCAGTGCATTTGCCAGCACTTCGGGTATGAGTATTTGTGTTTACTGATAGCAAAAGAGAGAAAAACACACCAAAGGCAAAAAATTAATACTAGAAGAAATATACAGACAACAGCTGTTATTTTGGCTATTTTTAGTTGAAAACAAATGAATTGTATCCCGTGTAAAAAGTGGGGATTCCAGATCCTGATGGTTCTTTACTGGAGATACTTTTGTGACAATTTACAACTGTTTTTGCAATCCAAATACTGTCTTAGGGCAACCTTTTTTAGAAATAGTGGGTGGAAAAAAATATAACCAAGGTGAAAAGAGAGAATTTGAACTTCTATCTTCATTTTGATTTAAATCTTCATAAAGAAAATAATTCATGAACTGTACTTCTAGAGAACAGTACTATGTAGCATACTCATCTTCATACTGTTTTAAAATATATTCTACTTCTGTAGTTCTATATTTATGGCCGTAAGAAGATGTGTGATTAGTTTCTGCTTCTGTAAATAGTTTAGTGAAATGTAATTAATTATAAAATATTAAGATATGGGCAGGACCCTGCAAGAACAGAAAAAGATAAAGGTGCCTGTAGTAAACATGATGTGTGTTGCCAGGAGCAATGCATGTTTTGTATATACATGACAGGTCATTCTTTGACTTTTCATTTCCTAATAATTTGTCACAGATGTCCCCAAAGACTTATTGACATATTTCATGCACTAAGGCATGAGCTTTTCAAGAAAAATTGTCATATAACATGGTTTTATAAAAGACATGTTTTCAATAGGCTTGGTATTTTATTGTAATAAAATTATTTATCAAAACTCAGGAATTTTTTTATTTTAAATATCCAGATCTCACATGTAAGGATTTTTACCTTTTTTTCCAGTCTTGATTAACTTCAGATTTTTTACTAAAGTGCCTTTAATGTGCTCAGGATGAGACCAGCTTCCATTAAAATGTTCAGCTGATGTTAGATGGGTTTCTGACTTCAGGTAGCTACAGCTGCCTTGCAGACAGCTGAAAACGGGGTGGTGAGCCCCATTCCTGGTGTTGCCCCCATCAAGAGCTGGTAAGTGAATGCTTGTGTAATCAAGCTGAGGAGGACCCTTGCACATGCAATTGAGCATGGGCACAAACAGTGTGTGTTTATGTGTGAGTGTGTGTGCAAGCTTGTGTGGTGGGTTACCATAAGGTTGCTGTTACCATCTTGCTGCAGCACATCCACTCAGCTGCTATAATGCTGAACTTTCATAAATATGAATCTATTTTAGGTTTCCTTCTTTACATTTTTACCTTTATTTTCATGGTAACTTTCTCACAGTAAGCCGTGAGTATCACTTCACGTCACCCTACCTGCATCTATTTCTGTGAAATGCATTTCATCTGTTAAGGATGGATAGTAAGTGAAATCCTAGATTTGATACTGATCAGTGTTATTTTCATCAAGTTATATCGTTACAGTATTGTACATGTATATTATTGTTATTTTTATTTAAAATATAGCTGTTGCATTGGCAACCATGTTTTTTTACTTTTCATTTTTTCCTGGACTAATTCTTTGTTGAGTCCTGCTAAGTCAGATACTTAGGTTTTGCAAATAAAGACTATATATACTGCCCCCATTCTGGGTTCATATATAAATATTAGTACACTCTTTGTCATTTTTTCAGTATTATTCAAAGCAGTATTTTTATTGAAGCTTTCATTTCCTGTAATAAAACATTTCAAAATTCTGTTCTTATACAGTTCTAAGATTAAATCTCTTAATACTCCACACAGGTGTTTTCTGAAATCCTCAGTATATGTTTATTCCTCCATTCACTGAAATCAGGTAACATTTAACCATTCAATTCAGTTCGAGCAGAATTGTGGCCCAACATAGCTCTTTAAAAAACCTATCTGACATTTGCTACTTTGAACAAAAAAAGGGGAAAAAGCCAAATGCATTTTTAAGGAGTTGATTAGAAAACATAGGAAAAGAGGGTGAAATCAGCTTGTGGAGTAAGACATCCAGTCCAATGCTCTCTGATCCTCAAATGGGGTCACAGGTAGCAGAACAATTGCAGAGAGACACAGGCGAATTTATAGGATTTTGATGTGCTTGCCTAGAGTGGTGGAACAGATCAAGAGTCATCTGTCCCAGTGGTCTGAAGAGTTCACATGGAATGGCTCAAGGTAAAAAAAAAAAAAAACAAAAAACGAACTTGTGAAAACCTACATCACAACTCTGTGTTTTGGCCTTCAGGTAGTAGTAAAGTTCCCCAGCTGTTCTGAATTCTGCCTAAAGTGGACTGAAACACTAGTACTACACCTCAGAGAATCAAATGCAAAAGTTGTTGTGGAGCATCTGCTGTGAGCTGTGACATTTCAGTGTCCCAAAAGCTCTTAATCAAGACACAACTGGCTTAGCAAGAGAATGTTGTATGTACTGAAATAATGTTTAAAGGATTTTTAATTCTTTTTCTCTATAGCTGTGTAAATTCTATATTTCATTTTCTGTGATCACTTAAAATAGCAACTTCTGTGGATCAAGCAGTGTAAACATTCTACATTACCAATAAAATATTTGTAATTTTGATTCATTACAAAAAGCCGTCTGACCTTTTTTCTCCTAGGGGGGTCCCATTTAGTTGTTGAACAGTGACAGTGATGTAAAAAGAAGTAAGCAATCCTAATCTAAATATCAAAGCTTTTGGATGGGATGGTTTTATATGGCTGTTTGAAAATTTTAGAGAGTTCAGACTTGCATATGCATTGCAAAATTGTCTGATGTTTATTGGAACGATCATGCCTATCTTTGCTCTGCTTGTTTTTGTGCAGAATGTCAGTCACAATCTGTTCTCTACACACCCTTATATAGTCACAAATTCTCTTGTGTTTGGAGCATCACAAATAAAAGGCAAGAAGCTTTTAGTTCATTAATTTAGAAGTTCGTGCACTCAATGCTGGAATAGGCCAAATGAAAACCATCATCCCTTTGTATGCTGACAGTGTAATTTTGTGTATATTTTAATTTACCTTTCTTGAAGCGGTGGGAAATTCTATCAGACTAAATATGCTATAACTGGTCAAATACATTACTATTTTCTTGTGGTATCTGTACATCCAAAAATGTGTTTGATGCTACTGCTATTTTGTTCCAAGTAGTTAAGTTTCCTTCTGTTTACTTGGTGGCCTATTGCATCCGCGTAGATTTGTCTTTTTTCATGGTCCCAGGACCTTTAGCACATAGTTTTAAGTTTCCTGTGTCTGGAACACAAAAGCACCTGTGGACATGAGATCCCTGGTAAGTAAATGTTCTACTTAGTATCTCTCATGGCCCCTTCACTTCCTTTCCCTTTATCTTGTGCTGTGGTCCAAGGTCTTCACCAATCACTCGTTACGAAGGAGCACTTTTTGCCCATTTTCTTTAAGATCCTTCTACAGCCTTCTACAGGTAGGCCATAACTACAGCTTGTTACCAGTTTTCTAAACATGCTAGAACTTTTCCAGCAATGCCCATGCACATGTATCTGCATTCTTCAAACACTTACTCTGGCCACTCGAGCAGGGCAGACTGGGCACTCTGGTGTAGGTGGTGCAGGATGGTCCAGCTGGTAACCTGTGGCTGGGTCTGGTCTACAGAGTGGTTCACATCTTACTGCACTGTCCTGCAGCCTGCTGCTCTGACCACCACATCCTTGTACTCTGCCAAGAAGGCGATGGAGTTTTCCATTTACATGCTGTTCTCTTGGGTTCAAGTTTCTAAGCCAAGTTGCTGAACACTTCAGAAGACCAAGGCAGACAGAAGGACTTAAAAGTGCTGTCATAAAATAAAACCATGACACCTCTTTGGTTTTGTCAGTCTTCCTACGTACTGTCATTTAGCTATGCAGGCAGTGAAAAGGCACCACACGCCCCTCCTCTTTCCTTACTATCAGTAAGAAAAATCTATTGTAATGAAAAGTAAAACCTTCAGAAATTACTGTTTTACCTTAGTGATGAGTATCTTAAACCTTCATGAAATTGTTGTGACAATCCAAGAATGTCCTGGTTGTGGGAGGTAGTATCTGGAAGGAATTTTAAAGTACAATGTGGCAAGTAGCCAGACACATCAATATCTGTGTGATACCCATCAGTAGGTATCTTCAACTTCAGTGTTGCTATAAAGCTTTGCATCTTGTGTAGCCACCTTAGAGGAGTGCTTTGGAAAAGAGTGGGAGTCATATTCCAAAACCCAGTAAAACCGGAAAAGGACACACTGATAAGGAATTAGAGTAACCAGACCTTCTTCAGAAACCACATCCTCCAGAAGTTGCTTTTACTTGTTTTACTCTTGGGTGAGCAGGATGAGGGGAAGCATTTGTTGCCCTTTTAGCTTTCTTGATCTTCATTTCCCAAACTTTGTGTAACTCATACACCATATTACCCTGAAGAAACAGATCAATGGTGAAACCAAGGGAGTCAGACAATGGCTCTCACTAGAAGCTATCAGGAAAAAGAATAATGACAAATCCCCAGGAAGCTCACATCTTCCCCAGATAAATGGGTTCAACACGTGCAGCCTTTGCAGGACCAAGAGAGAAACATGCAAAGTTAACAAAACCAAAACTGGTGGATTTGATAGGTTTTAGTTGGAGCTGCAAGTGAAATGGCAGGTTTCAAGCAAACTGGATTTTTTTTTTTTTTTTAATAAAACTGGAACAAGCATCATAATTCCTATTAGGTATCCACAGGACCAGAGTGGATCTTGCCAAAGATATAGGAAGCTTCTTCCTGGAATGCACCTACAGGAGGTAGCACATCCTACAAATTTGACCCCACTGGTCTCGAGGAACTAGCATGAAGGGTTCATGTCTGCTGTAGTCAAATACTCAACACATGCAGTAATCAGGTGCATACACTTTTGATGTGTATTCATATGA
Organism: Phylloscopus whistleri; assembly: GCA_017589585.1. Classification (NCBI taxonomy): domain Eukaryota; kingdom Metazoa; phylum Chordata; class Aves; order Passeriformes; family Phylloscopidae; genus Phylloscopus; species Phylloscopus whistleri. The sequence goes on from JADMLD010001396.1 coordinate 2,430,954, forward strand.
GTACATAGATAAGAATACATATGTATTTATATATTCATACCTGTGCATATACAAATGAAATATATTTCATATTATGTAATATAAATTGTGTGATATACAGAATGCTTTTCATTAGTTTTGTCTGAAAAAGTTTTCAATTAAATAAAGGATTTTTAAAAAACCATATCGGTCTGAACAAAACATAGCCTGCTGTCTTTAAAAAAAACCACAAACACACCACTTTTAATTTGTTTTATCACTTTAATCTCATATTTTGAATTTTAAGGGGGTTTTAATATATATATTTGGAGACAATCCAAACATATGTATTTGGAGACAATCTTACATTAGTTAATGCCATAATATGAGTAATGTAAGCTATGTATGTCACTCATGCAAACTATGAATGTCTGCCTAAACACTGGACTTGTCTATTGCATTTTTAAACTTTGTGTTCATTAGCATGAATAATAAGGACTGCTGAGCACTGATGGAAATATTTTTATTGTTTTCTGATGTGGATGTCAGTTTATATTAATAAAAGTTCAAATTGCTGACAAATCATGCACTACTCACACTAATGGCTAAACTATGAAAGATAATGAAAATATGTATAAACATTTATTAAGTGGTATTCATAAGTTACAAAGAGAATTGATTAGGAATGTTTTTATAATTTTGTCTTTTTAATAATTTATAATTTAAAGAATTCATAGCGTTGTATTTTGTATCTTTTTTAGCCATTAAATTACAACAGAAAAGATGCTTTTTCAAAAAACTAAAAACTTTGTATAGGAGATGGAAACAGATTGTGAAATGACCTATAACATTAATGCTCTGCATTGAGCACCTCCACATGGGTTATGAAGACACTCCGGTCAAACTACTGAAATTCTCTTGTTAAATTTGTTTGCCCAAATTTCATGTTAAGGAACAAATAGACAAAGAATATGGCAAGCTTCTTGATATTTGCAGCTCATTATTCAGTATCTTGGAAGCATTTGATCTGTATAACAGTGTTCATACTGTTTGAAGTTGAGATATATCACAAATATCTTCAGAGAAAAAGCAATATGTCACAAATGGGTGAGGCTATTTAATATTTGCTTACATTGCACTCAGTTTATGCAAGAATTCAACAACTTATTTTAGTTGACTGAAAAATAATAAATTGTTATTGTAATAATGTGCAAGTCAAATGCCTTTAAATTACTCTATAAACACATCCATGCATATATGAATTTTTTTACTTTTTTCATTTAAATATACATTTACAAATATACATAAATTACATAAGTTAGGATAATGGTCACAATATAAAAGATGCTGAAAAACTAGAGAATGTATAGCTGGGTTTAAAAATACAATAAATATATAGCATATGTGATTTGCTGAGACTTCTACTGTGCTTTGGCCTGAACTGAAGAGCTTACAGTTTTCAGCTAGAAATAACCAAAATTTCCAATTCTTCAGGGTTTGACCATCCTTACTCCAGTCTTCCCAATTAGTTGCAAAACCTGCAATAGAATGACATTTCATGGCACACTTACAAAAGAGCAGGAATGCCAGCCAGGGTGTCTTGGCCAAGTTCCAAATTAAATAATTACAGTCTGTTTCCTCTGTTCCTCTCTCTTCCTGCCAATTGCAGTCTGGGTTAGCAGAGCATCCTGCCCCACTCTTCAGTTTCAGACTCTGCATGGAGACATCTGCTCTGTAGTGTGCTGGAGATGACCACATTTCCATGCTAGAAAGTGGGAGCCTCCCAAATCTGTCGACAATTTGTAGAGTATTTGGGAGTGTTTTAGAATGAAAAGTAAAATTTAAATGTAAAATCAGTATCTCAGAGTTTCTTTAAGCATATGTCAACTCAAGGTTAAGTGAATCTAAATCACCCCTTTTTTACTGACTTTGCTAAGTTTTATAAACACGTCTTAAAAGGCTTTTAAAACATTTTGTATCATTTATTTGTATAGTTGGAGAGATTTATTATGATCTGGAAATCGTTAAATAGTGCTCAAATATTTGAAAAGGCATTAAGGGTGTCTACAAGGTTGAGTGTAGAAAGCCATGAGCTGCAGAGATCAGTGTTCTCCAAGCTCAGGCTGAAGTAGTTGCACTACTTCCAGAGCAAACCAGACTAACTTCTATTCAACTCAGATCTTAGGCAGACTGAGCTACTGTCAGTCTGGTGTCGTGCAGGTGATCCTAAGTGAGGGTTGACTACTTAAAAAGGCAAGACTAAGTGGTTGAACCATTAGACTGTACAAGTATAATGAGTTCATCATCATTTATTGCCCATATTTAAAAACAACAACAACAAAAAAAGAGTTGCTTGCTTATATTCAGAGATTTCATAGACTGATTTGGTTGGAAGGAAACAGCAGCAGGCAGGAACAGCATCTACTAAACCAGGTTGCTCACAGCTCCATCCAACCTGGCCTGGAAATCTTTGAGGGATGGGGCATCCACAACTTCTCTCAGCAAACTGTTCAGTGCCTCACCACCCTCACCATAAAGGAATTTCTTCCTAATATCCAATCTAAACCTTTGGTTTCAGTTTAAAGCTGTACCCCCGCTTCTATCACTATGTGCCCTTGTAAACAGTCCCTCTCCAGGGCCTCTCCAATATATTTGATTGCATTTGTTTGAAACAATCAACAAAGAACTGGCAATATTTGCTTTAAGGTATCTAATTACTTAAATGCACTTTTGGAGGATTTGACAGATAAGGAGAGGTTGGGAGAAATGGGACTCCATACCCTGGAGAAAAGAGGGCTCAGGAGGATGTAATTGATGTGTATAAATACCTGCTGGTATTTATACAGTTTCAGTGGATATTTTGAAAAGCTCCTCCTATAACACACCAAAACTGTGAGATAGCTAGACAGGTGAAATCAATGGACATTTGACAGACAAAGAGTGTTGAACTTTCTTAGGTAGTAGTTTAGTTTAATTTAGTTTAGTTTAGTTCAGTGTGGGCAAATGCGTATCAGGTATAGTGCTAATAATATTAAGCAAGTATGTTTATTTTTAGTTTAAGTATTCAAAGTCTGCATATCTTCTTCCTGTGGACTGTCTGGGGTTTGTCTACCCTTTTCTATCCTTCAACAGGGATTAAGTTATGGTGGTGCCTCTCACTGCATTATTATTTCATTGTATAGGGAATATAAAGCCTTGATCTCTCAATAATTTCTTTTTCTGAATAGGTTTTTTTTTTCTATAACTTGATTAAATGAGATAAACCTACTGCATCTTTTGGAGGGTGAGAAGCAAAGGCATATCTTATTTGTAAGGTGACACTAGTGATAGTGTATACACTCTCCTCCATTTTGTCTCATAAACAATTGTATGCATTTCAAGTGACGTTGAAGTAGTGATTCTGTTGTTCAGAAACCTTTGATTTTGTTGCACTTCTTGAAAAAGCAGGAAGGAAGTTGTGAAACTCACATCACATATATACAGATGTCAAGTACAGTTAATGAAGATAAGCAGATGCATTCCTTAATAGCAATTAAATAGGAGGGGGGAACACACTGTCCACTTAGATTAGGAATTTTCTCTTCAAGGCTCCCTACTCAACAAGACTTGTCAGTTCCTTCACCTCATTTATATCAATACACTTTTAGATTACTCATGAAAATATACACCACATTTAAAAAACCTACCAGACTTCCATGTAAGACAGGATTATAGATTTGCAGCTGCAACTGCAGCGTAAGTACTTAAGATTGTGACATTTTGCTGTAACAGGCACATGATAGACACTGACAAACTAGTGCACAATATTTAAAAGATTTTAAAATCATAGTTATCTCACACTGGAACTTTACAACATATTTATAATACATATGAGTCTCCTTTCTGTATATCCCAGAATGAGATTTTTCTCTTTTTACAATGATAAAAAAACTTTATCATTTTACATTGGTCTGATCTTTGCTTCTTGTAGCAATGTATACTACTCACCTTTACAAAGTTTCACACTGATGGTTGCAGCCCCCTTAGTGGTCTCTGATTCATCAAGACAGTTTTGAATTCTAGTACCATCTCCCAGACTGCTTCCAGAGTCTATTTCATACTCCATTTCTTAAGTGTACACTGTGTATAAAGAGCCCAAAATTGCAAAAGTGCTGAACAGAACCACATGCACAAATGAATCTTGCAAAGTTTTACTTGAAATGAAATGATCTACCAGCTTGATAAATAGCTCCTGCTTAAGAATGGTTTTAGAATGTGATGAGTTCAGAACAACCTTAGAGTGATTACTTTATAGATAAATCATGTTCAGGGTGTTCATAAGGACAATACATGAGACAAGGTCAAGGAAAAGTGCAAGTCCAACCTCTAAGCTTGTCCTTATTTCTGTCTCACATAAATCAAGCATATAATTGCTCATGCCACCATTGAATATACATTGAATGAATATTCCAGGGGTCTCTTGAGTAGACCCTTCTTTCTGTTCCTGTTCATGCTATCCAAGTGATTCTGTGGTGCCTTCTGGAGAAACTACCTTCCCACTCTGAATTTGGAAAACATGGATTATGAGACACAATAAGGAAGGACTGAAAACAATCCTATGCCCACTGTGACTATCCCAGCAAGACACCTCTTTTAAAGAGCTGTTTTCTGGGACATCCCTTTCTCTGAAGCAGAATTGGTGTCCCTGCCATGGCTACTACTTTGAGCACAGCCAGCTGGAGGTTCTGGGCCTGAAGAAATGGCTTCTTGTTTGTGTGTGAGGGACAGGATTCTCAGTGCTGAACTGAATCGTGTTCAAAGGAGGGAAGGGAAGGGAAGGGAAGGGAAGGGAAGGGAAGGGAAGGGAAGGGAAGGGAAGGGAAGGGAAGGGAAGGGAAGGGAAGGGAAGGGAAGGGAAGGGAAGGGAAGGGAAGGGAAGGGAAGGGAAGGGAAGGGAAGGGAAGGGAAGGGAAGGGAAGGGAAGGGAAGGGAAGGGAAGGGAAGGGAAGGGAAGGGAAGGGAAGGGAAGGGAAGGGAAGGGAAGGGAAGGGAAGGGAAGTCAAAAATCTGTTTTCAGGGCTGCCACATGAGCAGCTCATTCAGTTCATTAAACTATAACACAAATACATTCTTGAACTAAAAAAGACAGGCAGAGGGAACACTTTCTGATGCAGCTAGGTGCTCTGTAGATTATATTCTGTACCTCATGGTCCTCAGGTTTTAAAAAGCACAGTCACAGCACATGACCCTTAATATACCACAAAACCCACTCTGGGATGACACAGGATTTCTCAGCAGCCTTGTACTGTCACTTGTCTGTCAGACATGCATTGGGCATGACATGGACTGCATAAGTTCACACACTAATATCCCCATCAGACACTGAAGGAGACTTCAAATGGAGACAGATTTTGTTTCTTGCAAAATTAATCCACTTTGAAACCACTGAAATTGTCCTAAGGACCAAACCAAATCCCAGCAGGATTTTAGGAGCTTTTTTACAAACTGCTGTAGACAACAGACAGAAACATTTACTTTAGGAAGAATAATTCAGAAGTCATCTTAAATTTAAATATAGATTACTCCCTTAGTCTACCATGACTTAACCTACATGTGTATTCACTTCTTTTACACCCATCCTCAGCCTTCTCACCTATTTTTTGTGTAATTCCTATTTATTTTTCAGGTTATTGAAGTGTTTCTGTGCTTGCATTTAGTGAGAAGGCTGTCATTTTAATTTTGAGTTTTCATCGTATATTTGTATATTGTGATTGTTTAGGGAAACCTTTTTAGAAAGATGTTGTAAAGTTCCAACTGGTTATAATGTGTAGAAAACCCTTGTTAAAGGCAGATTATACAGTATACACCCCTAGCCCACACAGGTATCATGGAATCAGGAAACATCTCTGGAAAATTCCAGGGATGAGACCCAGTAATACAAATAATTACTTGCATGTAGCAAATATTTATCTGGAGTAAACAAAGAGTAAGAAAGGTTCTGGTGCAATGACTCACCTACTGGCTGATATGATAAACAGTTACAAACAACTGTGAAAATATCTCCATTAGATTTTTGTCATTTTACAGTTTTTCACAGAGGAGTTATTCATTTCCTCATCATCGATTTCCTTTTCTCAGTATGAATAATGTCACAATAAATCCCTTGTTCAATGTTTCTCATTAAATGATACAAACAGGAACATCAGAGCCAAAAGAACAGCTAAGAAAGCCAGGAATAATGTGGGTAATATGCAGAGGGAACCAGACACCCTGTAATGCCTCAGCTATATCTGGATACATAAAAGAGTTTAAAATACCACAACACAAGTTACAGCGATGACTCTACCTTCATTAAAGAGAGAAGCACTTTATTGTGACCATTTCTTTTAGTACATGAGAACAAACTTGCTTAGGGTCTATACTGAACTGTACATACATCAAACAGCTGCACAGCCCTGGAGTGTGTAGAGCCAGCTCCACAGAGGGAAGCAGCAGAGTCACATTACCAGAGATGATTGACTGGCCCTTGTGTGTGACACGGTTAGTTAGCCAGAGCTCATCACCAGAGTAACACTGCTGTACTGCTTATCAGATCCAATGTAGCATCATCCCCGTGTCATGACACACAGATAACCAGCTCTCTCAGGGCACATATCCATACAGTCAGAGATAAAGAGCAGCAGGGCTCAAATAACCACTCTGTTCCCATCCATGACAGAGTCCACAGAGTCTCACAGGGTTATTTCTGCTTCAGGATAAGTGAACTTGCCTTTTGAGACACACCCAATCTAGATTTAAAAACTGCCAGTGATACCACACTTCTTCAGTGAGTGAATATAGGCATTAATTTAATGGATTGCTAAGAAAAAAAAGTACCTTTTTTGTGTTTGAGTTTTAACTTCACCTTTTTGACAGAGGAGCTTGTCAGAGCTCTGACTGCTGAACTGAACAGCTCTTTGCTATTTGTCCTGTTTTGTGTACCGTGACCAGTTATCCTTAAGTCATCACACTGATAAGCTGAGTAGATTGCACTGCTGGAGACTTTCCAGGTCCTTAATATTCCCATGGCTTTTTGTTGACCCTTCTCCAAATTATTCACATCCATCATGAATTCTGAGCACCAGAACTGGACACACTATTCCAGTAGCAATTGTTTCTCTGCCAAGTGTGGCAACCCTGTAACCTGCCACTTCTGTCTGGTGGATATACCTAAGGATAGTATTAGCTAATTTTTTTCCATCTGGTCTAAATAAATGTCCTCTTCAGAATCTCCATTTCACTAGAAAGTCTCTCTCCTGTTTTTATGGCTTACTTTTCTATTCCTCTATGACGGATCTTCTATTTGGCTGTACAGAAATCTCTCTTTTTTTTCCTATTCTTGCTTACACAGTGCCCCTGGATACTCTTTGTTGCTGATTCATCTCTTCTTAATTTTTCACTCCTGTTATCCTGTGTCACCACCAATTTTTTTCAGACAAAATATGATGTAGTTTTGCCCAGTTATTGGTAAAAATGCTCAATTACATACAGCAAAAATTGTCCCCCTGGCACCTCTTGGAAAACACAGTTAACCAAACAAGACACAGATACACTCATATTTACAATTATGTTTGGAGATAAACAGTTTTGCATCAGTGTAATGTGTGCTGCATTGACCTGTTTTTCTGTGGTTTATTAGTGAAAATCTCACAGAGTACCAAGTCAGACCTCTACCAGAAGTTTATCAGTTCTGCAACCAAACTTCTATCTTCATTCAAAATATTCAGTAACTTTGCCAAGATATATTTCTCTCGAATTTATTGACTGAAATTAATTGTATTAACATATCTTAATATTTTTCATCTGTGTATGTTGCTGCTCCATTATTTGTCCTAGTATTTGTGCTCCGACTGCCAGACCTGCATTATTCAAGTCTGGGCTTTTATCCATTTTCTGTTTTAAAATAATGGCACAGTGTTATCTTCTCTGCAGTCCTCTGGAAATTCCAAAGCTTCTTGAAAAGCAACCAGAGGTTCTTCACACTAATCTCAACATTAATCTTGACAAGGCTATGGTTGTGAGATTATTGGAACTTCTAACTTAAAATCATGTGATGTCTTGCACCTGCTAGCTATGCCTGCTACCACTGGAGGATACTAGATCACCATCATCCAACAGGAAGACATAATTTATTGTTCTCCCTAGTCCATAATAAAGAACTGAAGCACTTATGGAATGCTTCTGCCTTCTCTATGTCAGTCATTGCAATTCTATTAGGGTCATCCTGTCTTTATTATTGTTAGTGTTGGTTGTGTTTGGATATACTCAGAAAATACTTTATCTTTAACCCAGATGGTTACTCTTCCATTCCATAATCCTTTTTTCATTAATTTTCTTTATTTGCTGGCTTCTATGCTGTTCACTGACACCACTCATAAATATATCTCTGATATCACTCATAAATATGTCTTCTTTTTTATTATTTGTTCTGCTCTGATTTCTCATACATAGAAACTGGTTTTTTTCTTAGATAAACACTGTTTTCTTTGGGATACTGTAGCTTTTTCAACCTCTAGTAACATATTTCAAAGCAAGTCCTAGTTATTCATATTTCTTTTCATATTGTTTTTCTTCTAACTGGATATGTAGATCACATTGAGTGCTAAGAATCAGTGCTGTGCATACAACTAAGAGATGCAGACTGAACAGCAAAGGCTGCCACTCCCAGATGAATCAGGCATCCTGCCACTTCAGCTATCTGGCAATGGACCAGCACAGGTTTAATGGGAGAAAACAACCTCAGAAGGATCTAGTTACCATTGCTTTGTACAGAAAGTAGTGAAAGCCTCCCCATCACCAGGGAGCAGTACCACCCTCAAGTCAGCAGAAAAAGACATATAGGAAAGCTTTGCTGACACTGAAGAACTGAATTCATGTAGCATTCAACCACTACATCTTCATAACAGCATATACAAGACCAGTGTCAGATATGAAAAAAAAATCTGTTAAAAGTTAGTTGCAGTCCTTGGTAGTCTTTATAATAATGTGTACTATTTATGCTTAAAATGTGGGGTTGGTTTTTTTGGTTTCTTGGTGGGGTTTTTTTGTTTGTTTTGTTTTTGTTTTTGTTTTTTGGGGTTTTTTGTTTGTTTGCTTGTTGGGGTTTTTTTTTTGTTTGGTTTTTTGTTGTTGTTGTTGTTTGTTTGGGTGTTTGTTTGTTTTTTATATTTATCACCTACTTCGAGGCAATGAGAAGAAGTAACAAAATAAAAAGAAAAATCCTTCATACATTATTTGGTTTGTTTTATCTCTGGCTGTGGTAAGTAGAAGCTTTAGTGTGTGTGTTTGGACACAAATATGAAGGCTACAACTTACCCTGTTGTCTGATCCCAGGAAAGGGCAGAGTATCATTCCATTCTTTTTCTTGGCTCCACACATCTAGGCTGCCAGCATGAACACTTCCTGCAGCACCTCTGCGAAAATGAATTCAACGGTTACAAATCCCAGTTGTTCTTTTGATGTGTGGCTCTGATGCTCTTCCCATTAGCCTTCCATGCCAACTTGCTTTTTCAGCACCAGCTTCGTGGCAGAGCAGCACAGTGACAGAGGGCAGGTGGAAATAACCTCCCCTAACCTAAAATCACAGCTTTTGCTAAACGTGAAATGTTTTATTTTGAAAAGAGGATGTGCCTATACAGAAACTCTGAGATCCTTAGAACAGAATGCCTCCAGTGAAAACTGTTACTGTCTACTATGATGATTTGGCAATCACCTGGCAAGAAAATGAAGAATAAACTGAAACATAAGTGCTTACTCATCACTAAATAATAAATTTAACAAACTAAAACCCTTCATGATTTCTCATAGATTAAATCTGTCAAATTATTTCATGTATTTAAAAAATAAAAAGCAATATGTTTTAGAAAAGTTATTTAATATATTGTCTTTTGCCTTTTTATAAGTCTCTTGTCTACGTGCCAGTACCTCCAGAGATCCCTTCCACTTTTTTCAGCATTCATGGACATCCACTGCTTTCCCTTTGACAACACAGACAGCCATTCTATAGAAGGCAATCAGATTCAGTTAGGCATGATTTACCCTTGGTAAATCACATTTTTTTCCTCCATGTACCTGGAAATCATGTCCGGGAGCATTTGCTCTATAATTTATCCATAGAATGAAGCAAAACTGACTGGCCTGTAGACTCCCAGATCCTCCTCCTTGCACTTTTTGATGGTGTACATGACATTTGTCTTTCTCACATCTTCCCTGCACTGTCTACTGCTTTTCAAAGACCATGCTGAAGAGTATCCCAATGCCATAAACCATCTCCCTCAGCAATCTTCCAGGCATTCTGTCCAGCCCCATGGACAGAATACACCTGCCTCTAATTCCTCACACCCTACTACAGGTAACTGTTCTCTCTCTCCAGACTCTGCCGCAGAGATTTGGGAAGCTGCAAAACAGACCTTGCCAGTAAGAACCAAGTCACTCTGTCAATCTGTCTTTATCCTTAATCATTAAGTCATGCATCCTTTTCAGTGGTGAATTTGTACTTTTGTTGGTTTTTCTTTTGCTTCCAAAGTAGTTACAATTGCCTTTCCTATCACTCACCAGTTTAAACTCCAGCCTGACTTGGGTTTTCATGACTTCACCCCTTCAAGCTCAAGCTACAATTTCCATACTCCTTAGCTGATCCCCATTTCCATTTTCTGTGTATTTCCATTTTGTGTTTGAGCTCAGCCAGGAGTTCAAGTTCCCTGTTCAGCCAAGTTGGCTGCCTGCCACACCTGCTGTTTCCTGCACATCCGGATGGTCCTCTTGTGCTTTGAGGACTTGTCCCTGGAGATCAGTGCCCTGCCCTGCTCCTTTGAGTGAGGTCTTGCTACGGAAGTCACTGCCAAAGAGTTCAGCATTTCTACAATTCTGCTTGAAGAACAGTTTATATTAGGGTTTCCTAATCCACTTCAGACAAAGCAAACCAGGTAAACTGATTAAACTAAAGAAACGAATCCAATCAATTTTTCCTGAAACGGGTTAAGTATTCACAAATTGCTTTAGGGCTGGATATAGGGCAGTAAATAGCATAGAGGTGGTAACAAAGAGCTGGAGAGCAACAGACCACTGAAACTTGGTGAATCTCTCTTCAGCCCAAGATCAAATGGGCCATACGTAGAGCAAAATTAGGAAAGGTTGATCTGGCACCAATCAAAGTGGATTTTTTTTGAAGTTAGGTGGCAGAACTCCCATCCCCAGCACACAACTTTATATTCTTATATTCATATATATATATGCAATAGTTGAACAAAGAATTTGAAATTCATTTTGATATTTTAAGTACTTTATATACCTCTAGATATCTGGGGTATTTTGATACTTTCTTTCATTTTCTTTTACTAACACTGTTTCATTTTCTCTTAAATACTTCAATTCTTCACGTGTGAGAATGAAAGGTTCTTGTAATATTCCAAACATGGGGTTTCAGGAAAATGAGTGGCAGTAGTCAAAAGGGTAAAATGTTGAAGTTGTAGCTTCATGATCTGGATTACAGGATAAATCCTGAACTTTCAGAGAAGAAAAAAAAAGTAGAAGCACTTTTTAATTTTTTTTTTTTTTTTTTTACTGGATAAAGCCCTTAAAATTTTTGAAAAATAAAAACTACTCTTGTAGCTAACTGCTCTTGAACTAGTTTTATCCCCTTCTTGCAGTCCTACCGGATATCTGTACTCCTGGAGCTAAGTGCACAAGCACTCCAGCAGTGATTGTGGTGATCTCTGGTTGTCCTCACCTTGCCAGCAGGCTTGGAAATGTCAAAGAATAGTAGAGCTGGAAGAAACTCTCTGCAGTTACACATGGGAATTGCCATTGTGCAAAATCACAGCTCCTGGCCTTTAATGTGCCACTGCCCTGTTGCTACAAATGCTTTGCTGAGTTGTGTGTCCTACTGATCACAATTTTGTGGTTGATATCCACTTGGGAAAAGGTTTCTCCCATACTCTCAGTAGACATGATACAGAGTCTTTACTAAACCCTTGCTGGTGCACCTCCATCATGGCTCTCATTTTGTTGGGACCACGAGGGCTGGCACAGCAAGCAAAAGTTGGGGGAGGCTTAATGACTGCTCCTCTGGTTGTGGGATACACCAGAGGCCACCCAGATCCCGTGTGATACCTCTGCCAAAATCCCAAGAGATGGACAGAGTCCATCCATCTGTTTCCAACTAAGCAACCGAATTTTGTTAGTTGCAAATATAGGTTGAATTTACATGTACATTTACATTTACATTTCAGTCACGTTGTTGGCAAACAACCAAACTAATAGGGGAAAATATTATTCAGTTCCAGCCTTATATTTATTGAAACACTTTTATAAAATTCAGTCACAAATAAATTACAAATATCAGTGCTTTGGAAAACAAAAAAAAGGCAGCAATTTTCCTCTTTCTTTCAAATACATACACCTTTTTCCCAGTTATTTCCTGGCTAAAAATTGTAATGTTCCCTCCACCACTTGTTTTTTCATAATGATTTTGCCATTGTTAAATCTCCTCCCCTTTACTGGAAATAACATTTCATTTTTCCCTCTCTTCAAACATCCTACTCTGCAGATGAGCAGGATACAGAAAAAGGCACACCTACTTATTGAATCTAAACATGCCTGAGTTATCATGACATCTTCAAAGTGCTCCTCTTCCTTCCACTCTTCCCCCCACCCTTGTTGCCACATACATATTACAATTGCTTTTGATGTCAATGTGTCTGGATTCCTGGTTCTAGTGACAACCATCATTTAGGATACTTAAAAGAAAAATTGAAAGAGGAAGAACAAGTCAGACTAGGCCTATGTACTGTGGCAGGAAGCCTTCAAAACATAAATCATTTTAGACACAGGAATAATCGGATTAAAATCAGGGGGATTTAACCCATTTGTTTTAAGAAGCTGTGAAAATATGTTACAAGCCCAAGGTCTAAGGGCCAAAGCTAGGACCGTGGTTTTGTAACCACGGCATAACTTGGTACACTGGGGTATGCTAGGAACCAGCAACCAAAGAGCACATTATTGCTACCAGCCATGCTAAGGCCCAAGTAGAGGTTTTCAGTTGCCTGAACACCAGTGACTAGAACAGCTGGAGGTGCCCTGTCTGCTCTCCCCAGTGTCTTCTTGTGTGGCATAGCTGATGTGCTCAGTGTAATGTGTGGTGAGACACCTCCCTGAGGTCTCTGGGTCATCTCCCACAGATCGCCTCCCCAGCCACCCTCCCTTCCTGCAGTTACTGACCCAACAGAGAGCTCTCCATGGGCAGTGACACTTTGGATACAGTCCCACCTCTACACCAGTGAATGTCCTGTGACAGTCTGCTCCTAAGCAGGCACAAGATTGCTACTATTTTGGCTCATCTGAGCAGCTCAGCATATACCTCATGTTTATATATAACTGGGATTTTAAATTATGCCTGTTTTCCCAGAAACCCAGTCTGGCAGGTAGACTCTGTGCACACATAACAGACTTCTAAGGCATAAATTCCATGAAGAATACACCAGTCATGACTAAACTTCAAAACCAGGGTATTTGCTATGCAAAAAATTGGTATTTATTATTAAAAAAAAAAAAAAAAAGTTATTCACTGTCTTATTTCTTCCCAACCCTTTATAGAGCAACTCAAGAGACACAGTACCTTCTAAAGAGCAGGGGATGACAACACTGTTTTCAAATGTCAGTTTGCCTTTTCTCACCTCCAAAACATGTACCAAACATCAGGCTGCAGTCTGCTTATGTCAAGAAGAAAAGCTTATCCATCCCTGATGTTCATCTGTGCTACTATACATAAATCATAAGTTCAGCCAAGATTGATTAGTCTGGAAAACACCAGAAAGCTGATTACTCTTCTCCAGCAATTAGGACACTCACTCACAACTATGGGCTTCTCATTCCTACTCCAATGTCTGCATTTGACATGAAACAGTCACTAGCTAGCATGAGCACTGAGTGCTTTCATAATTTTCTTTTCTTGCTAAATTTTGCAAAGCCCTGAATGTAAAGAAAAAAACCCCAATGAAATCTGTCTTTCTTCACCAGAAAGAATACCTCATCAACATATTTGAAAGTCATCACAAAAAAGCTGGATTTGCTGTCTGAGACTAAATAGGATCTATTCAAGTCTCTATTTAGAATAAGGATGGTAAGGTCATGGCAAGTCAGTCAGCAAAAGCAGTTAATTCAGAAATCAAATTATTTTGGATTGCTATTTGTATGTATTTCTTGTTATATATGAAAAGAGAAGAAACCCATTAAGCGGCAACTTGGGAGACAGGCTAGGTATTAGTTCTAAATTCAGATTTTTTGGGGTGACATAAAGAGCAAAGATAAATCAGTGTCAACATTGGCAGAGATACACACAAACCTAAAATTGCTGATGGAAAAAGTCTTATACTTTTCTTAAAACAAACTGTAAATAAGACGGAGTCTACCTAAATGTCATGTGAAAGTTTGCTTTGCAAATCTGGGATTTCTATCAATGTATTTATGTTTGGGGTTTGGTGTTTTTTTTTTTCTTTTGCACTTTAGAAGATTTTCTAAAATGTGTTGGGTGTAATATTTTGGGCATCTAAAAAAATTTAAATTCAGTTTCATTTCCAGTACCATATATTATCTGTAAAGCAAAACAAACAATAAAATGTCTAAAATTTCAAACCTAGAATTGCACATGTGGGTTCTTTTAATAAATTTATTTAACATTTTAAATTTTAACAAGATCAGTGGAGAACATTATGCCTTCTTGGTATACAGGTTCTTTGGGATCTTTTAAATAGATTAATTAATTTGAGAGTATGATATGATGGGTGTTTTCAGTTCCAAATGTAGTCAATCTTTATGTGTGCACATGTCTGCAGAACATCATACAAAACCTCTGGGAAAATCCAGCCTCAGCAGCCAAGGGAAACTTCACTCTTATCACCTTAAAACCAGCAATGTCCTATCTGTGTTGGCATCTGGTCTTTCACCAAGGTCACAGAGAGCAGACCACAGGCAAGCAGGCAACATTCCTGCTCCAGGAGAGAGGACCATTACCTCCCAGGCTATACACTACACACAGCTTTTGCCTGGTCCAGGCAGCCAACAGAGAAGTGTGCAGGATCTTTACTGTTCCTCAGAATTCCTGAAAATAGTTATCGATGGCCATGTTGCTTCACATGGCTTCAGTTTCTGCCTGGAAACTTAATTATGGTGTATTTAAGAGAATTTTTAATGTCCATCTAAGATTCAGTGTGGAAATCCTGAATGATATCCTGATCACCTGTCTACACAACCTGGATTTGTTTGCAGCATGACTGGAGATCAGCTGCACAGGAGCTTCACTGAGAACATCTTCCATTTGCAGCATGTTTCATCTTTACTTTCACATTTCAAACTGAAAGAGGGTAGATTTAGATTAGATATTGGGTTTACTCCAAGCATGGTGAGGCACTGGAATAGGTTGCTTGAAGTTGTGAGTGCGCCCCTCCACCCATCCTCTATTCCTGGTACACAAGGAACACTCACATTCCTAGGACATTCCCTAGATCAGGGATGCAAATGCTCCCCAGAGGAGATCGTGCATGCATCAAGCTCTGCTGTAAACCCTTGATTAAGAAAAAGTGGTTGAGCAGTCCCAGCAGTCCCAGCAGAACTGAGCTGAATCCAGGATGCCCTTCTTCTACAAATTTCTCTTCTCCCAAGGATTCAGAAGCAGTGACCTGGTCACACCCCCATTACCTCACAGAATCATGATGCCATTCATCTCAGAATCACAGAACTGTTAAAGCTGGAAGGGACCCCGGAGGTCATCTGCTCCACCAACCCTGCTCAAGCAGAACCACCTACAGCCCCAGGACCATGTCCAGACAGCTTTTCCAGACTTCACAACCACTGTGGGAAGCCTGTTCCAGTGCTCAGTCTTCCTCTCAATAAGAGTAGTGTTTCCTGATGTTTGAGTTTGTGCTGTTGCCTCGTACCTTCATCCCTGCAAATGAGGACCATCTCTGCATCTTTACTTTGGCAGTGATTATATGAAATAGCAACTAAGGATTCAAAGCTCTTTGTAAAAAAGAAGGACTCAGAAAACAAAGTTTTCAAAACATTTCCTATTTCATGAGTTCCTTCTCCTGTCTCTGTTCACACAACAAAGTCAACCAAGTGTTTTCCATTTGCTCGGTGGAGCACAGGCAGCTATCAACTGCAGAGGGTTTTATCTTCATTTCCTGCAGGTGGCTAAGGACTTTCCAGATATAGAAGGGCTTTTAGTCCACAGGAATCACAGATACCTCGAATGGTAGGCTCAATGTAGCCCTATATGTTCTCATTGGCTTGTAAATAGATCAAATAATTCATCAATAGAAGACAGAGATTCCTTGACATATCAGATGGCAAAAACTATCATAAAATAAATTATTGGTAGTATCTAGCAAACACATCAGGTCTTAAACAGCATCTTACCTTATTGGAATGTAACAAAGATTGGAAGACATAAAGACAAGTAGCAATTACATTAATAATTTTGTTTATTGCTTGCTGAGTCACTTGAGTCATCCTGAAAGTGATTGAATGACCAGTTTGGCAAGTCTCTCTGAAGAACAGGTACTTAACATTTAGCAGAAGCATTATTAGTTTGCCCTTTAATACCCCTGTACTTCAAACCTGACAGCAGTTCAGTATTCAGCCTCCTCTGCACTCAATCTAAATCCCATTAAAGTCAATGCAAGTCTCTCCCATTTTAATGGGATTTAAATCAAGCCTTTAATCCTCAGTGTCTGTGTCCTTTGTGTCATTCACAGACAGAAAATTATGAACGTATGTTCGTGATGTAGATACTGCTGCAATGGGAGGTGAATGATAGCAATCATTGCAACTTACTGTGAAAAATGTACCTTTGTGTCTCTTTCCTATTGAGAGCAGAGTGTCTTGTGTAGTTTAAGAAAAGTAAAAGAAAATATTTAAGCTGTAAAATCTTGGAGCCCTTTGCTCTGCTAAATCTATACCTCTGAAGGGATTTGTCTGCAATAATAAACTTGCCTAAATTCTGGAATCTACTCCTTCAAGTTCCCTTTATAGTACAAAAGAGTCACCTCCAGAGGGCAATTCATCTGATCTGTTTTAAATGTATGGTTTCAGCTGTGATGAACAGCTTTCTTCTGATGCTTATGTCTTGCCATTGATCATACTGGTTGAATGGATAACTTCAATATCTCATGTTTAGGTGTCTATAATTAAGGCAGATACATCTCACCCCTTACAGAAGATTGTTTTAAAACTATAAGAGGTACCCTTTAAGCCTGGAAAGTAGGTAATCCACCTCTACTGTGGTGGTGTTCAGTTACATTTCTAAGGCTAGATGCAAGGAGTATCTGGTTTTGAAACATGCTGGTTTTGAAAACTATTTTTTTCTTTATACTCAAATACATTTTTAGGGAAAAGCAACTGGTTTTATACACATATTTTGAATAACAGAGATATAATCACGTATCTTGTTAGGTTATTGCTATAATTAATTATCCTTACAATTGAATATATTATTCTAGCTCTGGTAGAACTTCATCATTTCTTTATTATTTGATGCAAATCCTCTCTAAAAATTTTGAGTCCATACATGCAAGGCTTGCATTTACCCTTTTAATCACAGGAGTATGTGAGGACCACACATAATTTGTTCACTGAAACTCTTCAATGCTTTTAGGCATGTTGCTTTTCAAGGCATATATCTTTGAATAGTAATATGGCCTACATTCACTTTTCCTGCAGTGAATGCTTCATAATTAGCTGTACCATAAACATGTTTCTCTCCACTGAAGAATCCTTGTTAATTTGCTCTGCTAGCAGAGCTATTTCAAAAAAACAAAACACTGAAGGTGTTTTTCCACCAGTATGTCCACCATGCTTGCTTTAATGATGCTCACTAAGCCAAGATTAGAGCTCCATATTGTGTGGACAGATAAATGAGTTTAGGGTGTGTGATTTTTTTTTCCCCCAGCTCAGTGGAAACATCATATCAACAGAAAAACTTTCCATCATAGACCATAAAATTTTTTACATAAAATTTTGCCCACAGAGCTTTACTAATAAAAATATACTAAGGGCAAAAAACCGACCAAACAAAAAGAAAATTTAATGCATATATAGCTTTCAGTATTTACACCAGTATAAGAAATATTGCCTCATTTCTGAGTATTTCATTTTGTTACAGAAGTTCCACCCCAAAAATCTGTCCCTTGATGTTATCACAGTGCTGAAAATAGTGTGACACCTGTTTGAATCTAGCATGCAACATGAGCTGCAGGAATGATCTTTCCTCCTCACAATTTAGCTGTTAATTCTCTGTGTTGTTGACAAAATATGACTGTATAGACACTTACTATTATGAGAGTTCAGTTGTGGACGCTGTGATGAGGTTCCTTTACTATACCTGATGTAATTACTGAACCATGAATTATTTTATTCTTTTCCTGACTTGAATTTGAGGGAAAAAGACCAAACCACAAAATACTAGCTAAAATTGAATAGAGGGAGAGCATTTTTTTGCAGAATTTTCTGAAAGTATAAAAAATGTGTGGTTAAGACTAAATTGCTCCTTATAAACTAGACACTGGAATAAGTGTTAGAACATAGGAAAAGTTATTAATTAACCTTTGAGTCACATAAAAGATGTATAGCTATGAGCAAGAATGTTCTTCAAGTCATTGATTTTTACTAATAGCACATATATTAATGGGTATATTTTCAGCTGAGGAGAGAGTAATGGTGACATAGAAATGTAAGGATCTTGAACAAGTGAACAACTTAATATGAAAAAGTCTTTTATACAACTCAGAAAGACCTGCATGTGGTTGAAAGGCTCTAAGATTTTTCCAATAAAATCGTTATCAACCAAGCTACACTTGAGGGAAAAATAAAAAAGAAAAGAAACAAGTAGGAAGGGTGAAGTAAAGAAAATTGAGAATCAGGAGTCAATTTTTAATGTGTGGGACGACTTGAGTGCTTACTGCTTACAGCTCACAGCTACTGGCAGATGTAACCACAGCAGTAGCAGTAGGTTGCTTGTGCCTTGTCTTCACAATGCTTCCTTTTGTGTGAGGGCTGCAAATGTTTGACAGTCATTAGAAAGTCATCCAAGGAAATACTTCCTTTCCATGTAAAGATCCTTTTCGTGGGTTTTTAACACTGAGCATTCTCAGTAATTCAGCTATCATTAGCAAAAGAATAGTTTCTTACAGCCTGCCTCTGCCCTTAAGGGTCTTTTATAAAGAGGACAGAAGCTCTTTGTTGTCACTCCTTCACACGTTATTAACAGAGGTTTAACAGAAAGAAGAGGGGCTTGTTACATGCCCGCTGCAATTTGTTCTTTTTTGGGTTCATTCAGATTTCATGATGTCCACCAGAAGATGGATTAACCCAGATCCAGGGAGACTGTTTCCGTACTGAATAGAAACGAATTCGAACAAGGCAGACAGAATAATCTCTCCCTGCAAAGAATCAAATCAGCTAACGAGATGGTGAATATTCCTGCATGCCAGAAAACATTTTTGTAAAGCAAACTGGTGTTCAACAAAGGAAAGTAAACCCCAGTAAGATATAGTATCTTGATAATTTGATATGATCATCATTGTGCCGTCGTTTTTACTTTTTTGTCTCTGCTGCCTAATTCTAATCCATGCTACCTAAGCACATCCGTTGCTGAGCCTCACGATTGTTCTGCACAAAGCAGTAATTTACGGTGATTGCTTCCAATCCCATCATATTTGGGTCTGCAAACTGATGGCTATGATGGGGCTGTCAGCTGGTGTAAAATGGGAATGCTCTACTGATGACAGCAAAGTCGGGCTGACTCAACACTAGCTGAGCCACTGCTTCCTCAGTTCAGCCTTTGGCAGGGCCCAGGCCCCCACAATGACTTGCCACTTTTACAATTCTAGCAATATTTTCGATGAATTTGGGACCATGTCCAGTATGAATCATACACAACTCTCCAGCACCGTTGTTCAGGGCAGGAAGTTGTAGGTTTTTCCATCGTGGCCCAATGAGTCATTTAGGTTTCTGTGAAAATTTCTGTTGGTTCAGAATTTCCTAAAGGGATGATGAAAACCAAAGACACACAAATATGAAAAGGGAGTTCACAGCTGTCACGCCAGCGCTACACATGTCATGCTGATATACTAAAAACTCTACTAAAAAACTTATTGACAGATGAGAGGTCTCAAACTAAGATATTTTAAGAGTATCTGAATGCTGAAGCTTATCCAGGAAAAGGTATCTAACCTATCCTTTTCTTAGATCCTCTAAATCTTCCATATCAAGAACAGGGCAGTGCAGGTCTACTGGGGTTTTTTTTTCACAGGGAACAAGTAATTAGAGGACACTCGCTCCCTACAAGTAAAGTTCTTCTAGCTATTGGATGGGTTTGAGCAACCTCCTCAATTCAAGGAGTGTAACAGTTTCAGAGCCAGCACAGATTTGGTCATGTGTGTGCAGTGCAAGACATTTTGTAAACAGGCTGGCAAAGAGAGCCAACAGTGCCATGGTGGAGCCTGTGGATGATATTAAGTCATATGTGGTAGTATAAGCAAAGAGAAGCATCCTGCGCGACTGAGCAGTAAAATGGCAGGTGGAATTCAATGCAGAAGAATGTGAGGTCATGAGCAAAACCATTTGGAAAAACAGGCCTGGTATCACATGTAAAAAGATGTATCACATGAGCTGATGTATTCTGCAGAAAGATTCTGCAGAAAAGCTTAGCATTGTGAAAGCACCAACTCAGTGTTCAAAAAACCAAGTGGAATATTAGGAAACATTAGGAAACCAATCATAGCAGGAAAATCTTTATGTCATTGTTTAAATCCATCATTCATTCACACCCTGAATAAATATTGTGTACCGTTTTGATGCCTTCATTGTAGAAGGGATATTAGGAACTGAAAATTTTGCCCAATTTTTCCTTCCTTTCTTTCCTTCCTTTCATGTCCAGACATGGACATGCACACTGGTAGGGCAGGGTACTCTGCTAGACAGACTCTGCCTGAACCATTCCTATGCCTTTGTGTGAAATTATTTTGTGACTGAGAGGTACAGCTTATGGTTTTGAAAAATGAGTGTTGGCAGCCAGTTCCAGCTGAAAAATGCAATTTGGCAATGGTTTACCTGTTGTGTACTCAACACCATACTTCTGTGTGGAGATGGAGGGGAGGAAGACTCAATTACAAAAAGAGCATTTGAAGCACTAAACATGTGAAATCATCTCAAGTGTAATCAGCAATCAGGGTAAACAACTTGCTGTGCCACATGTACAGATGTAAAATTGAATGCTTAAGCACATAGAAGTAATGCTATAGAATGCAGTAACTGCTCGGTACTGTGATCAGGGTTAAAATACAGCTCAAAATCTTCACTGTCTACAATCAAGCCATGACAGGTACAGACATATATCACAATAATCTAAAGCAATGCTCTAACTGGGTTATAAAATAACCTAAGGTTGCTGCACAGACAGATGCCATTCTCCCACCTCCAGTTCAAGCCCACCCCATCTTTCCCACAGCTGCATACAGGGCACCACCAATGCTGGCAATCTCACAAGCAAATTTATGTGAATTCTCTATTAATGGTTGCAAATCCCACAAAAACCTGATTATTCCCTCTTTGTATCAGCAATATTTGTGATGTGGGAAAGTACAAGCAATTCAAAGGATAAATTTCTGCTGCTATGCCAAAATAAAATGTCGTTTTCAGATCTCTGAAAATATCACAGACTGTGGTGACACCAACAGTACCCTATTGTTGGTGGTAGTCGCAAGTAACACACTTCACTTGACTGCTCAGACACTAAGGGAGGTATTTTCTTCATTCTGCTTCCCCCCCACTCAGCTGCTAGAATGACAAAAGGAGGCCAGCTGAACACTGGGGGCATTTTTATGGAGTATAAAGCTAATGCCTTCACACGCTCTTAGGAAAACAGTAGTGCAGACACACTCAGCTGCTTCAGAGACACTGAGCAATATGGAGATACAAGCTGGACTAAGAGAGATCAGCATCAGCTCATGTCAACACTGTGTCTATGCTGCCTCCGACCATGAAAAAAAATGGAGCTGAAAACCTAGATATTGCTGACAGTCTCTTCCTCAAATTTTGTTTGGATTAGGGCTCACAAGCAGTTTGAGTATCTGGTCACCCCGAGTACTGGTATTTCAGGTATCAGGTGGGAATAAACGGGTTCAAAATTAAGCAAGAGCTTGGTCAAAGCAGTGGCGAGTTCTGGTGGAAGAAGGTCTAACTGGTCTAACTGGTGGGAACAGGGAGAACAGTTTTTCTGAAATGGGACTTGTGTACAGTTTTTCTTTTAGAAATAAGGAGAATATACAACAATCACTCTGGCAGTAACCATTAAATACACCCTTAGGTATCCATCAAAAAATATGGCCCACTGTAAATGAAAAGTAACAGCCATAGTGCAATAGGTGTCAAAAATGAAGGATCCAGAATAATAGTAGAAAATATAAGGACAGTTACCTCTGTAATTCCATTCACTATACAGTCATCTTAGAAAATCTGACAGTCTGAACAGTATGCATGTAGCTAATAAGAAAGCTACAGTTCATCCCTATACTGGTGTTTAACCCAGGATTGCACAGTGAAGAGAGAGGAAGCCACCAAAATCATAAGAAGCTGGAAATAGTGCCAGTAATATAGGACCCAAATCCCAAAGATATCGCCTCAAATAGTCTTTATGCAGTGCCACCACCTTTGTGTGTTTTCTAGTGAAATTAGTGCTCCCCAGGTGTGTTAACCAGACTGATCATGGTAAATCAGCCTCCAGGAGTTCAGGTTCCCACAGGTCTAGATTGGGAAACTTTTGAGATATGTGGGATCCTGAGTTTTCAGTTTTAATTTTTCTTTTGAACCTTGGCATTAAAACTCAACTTGAATCCAGGTGAATACATCCCAAATCTCAGCGTGAACATTCTAATCCAATGCTGAGTGTGCCTTTCTGCACCTAAGCATAATCCCAAACTATACCAGTTCTCAAAATGTATTAAAAAAAATTGCACAAATGTGTTGCTGTTGCAGATAAGGTGCTACACATAAAACTTCAGACATTCTCACCTGTGCTTTTCTCTCTTCCACATGGTAGGACTTAGAGAAAACCTCGCTTAAATTATGTGATTCAACTAGATACATGAATTTATGTGGAATAAACCCAGAACACATGGCCTGGACAAAAAGGTGTTCACAGTGAACAATATGTAGCAGAAAGGCCACTTAAGTATCTCAGTGAAGTCAACTGGATAATCATAAAGTACAATCCATATACAATATGTATATGAGAATGAGAAATACTTTCTACAGAAGAACATTCGTTGCTGCATTTCTTCAAAAAGCCAAAGCAGGTCATCCTACCAGGCAGTGTTCAAGTTTAAACTCAGAAGGGAAAGCAGGAAAAAGAAGGAAAAACAACAGCAATGACCTCCCTCTTATACTTTAGGAAATACTTGTTTGGAAGCATTGCATGAGAACATACAGAATTAATGTTTTTGGTTTCTTATCAGGCTGGACCAAGCTCAAACCAATGACCTCAAGGTTAAAAGCCCTACATGTATTTTCCATGTTTCTAAACAATCTAACCCTTCCTACTAATAAAATACCTTATTTGGAAGTCCATGCGGCTGAATTACATACAGCTTGTAAAAACAACAAAGTCTAGACAAGGATGTTGTGAGGTTATGCAGGCAGAAAATCTTAAAGCCCAAAGCCTAACTAGAACTTAATATGATTACTGCCGTAAAAGACAATTTAAAAGGTTTCTATAAAAAGGGGAGAAAAAAAAGGAGAATCGTCATCCTTTATTGGGTGGATATTCTGGCTGGCTGGATGAGCTCAGAGGGTTGTGGTGAATGGTGTTAAACCCAGCTGGTGGTCAGTCACAAATGGTGTTCTGCAGGGTTCAGTTCTGGGGCCTGTTTAATATGTTTATCAATGATCTGAATGAGGGGATTGAGTGCACTTTCAGTAAGTTCACAAATGACACCAAGCTGGATGGGAATGTTCATCTGCTGGAAAGTGGGAAGGCTCTGCAGAGAAATCTGAACAGGCTGGATTGAGGGGCCAAGGCCAGTAGCATGAACCTTCAAAAGGGCCAAGTACCAGGACTTTCCCCTGGGTCACAACAATCCCTTTCAGAGCTACAGACTCGGGGCAGAGTGGCTGGAAAGGTGTCTGGCAGAAAAGGACTTGGGAATGCCAGTTGACAGCAGCTGATCATCAGCTGGCAGCGTGCCCAGGAGGCCAAGAAGGCCCATGGCACCCATGGCATCCTGGCCTCTCTCAGAAGTCGTGGCCAGCAGGACCAACGCAGTGCATTTTGGGTGACCTCAGTGCCCATGGGTATGTCAGAGATCTGTGTGAGCAGGAACTGCTTTGCCAAGAAAATGTGGGTGTGTACATATGTATGAGCACCCATGCGTGTGTGCAAGAGCAGAACTAGCCCAAAACCTGTTCTGGGGAGGTGTAGTGGGCATGACTGGCAAGGTGAGGGTAGCAGAAGCCTTCAGGAGTGACTTGTCTGGGAGAAGGCTGAACAATCACAGCCACTTCCAGCCAGCTCAACAAACAAATCAAGCTGTGCCAAAACCTCAGCTAGTCAGAGGAACAGACAGTGCCTCTGCTCAGACATATTTAGGAAAGGATAGAACCTGCCAGATACCCAAAGTGCATGTGAGGAGACCCAAGAGGAGGCACAGGAGGGGACACAGGAATACACAGGAGAAAGGACAGAGAGGGGGACATTTTGAAGGGCATAGGGGGAGATGCACATGAAGGAGACACTACTTGCCAGAGGACTGGAGCCCATGGATAAGCCTGTGCCAGTGTGGACATACCCACGGAGGGACAGTGGCCTGTGGAGGACCCCACACCACAGCAGAGCAATTACAGCAAGTAAATGTTTAGGAAAAACCTGGCCTGGGTCAACTGACCTAGTCAGTGTTTCATTGAAGTCCCAAGTGTGATCCAGACAGACAAGCAATCTGTTTTCAGTAGGTGTAATTTAGACAGTGAGTATAAAGAGGCAAGTTACAATTGTCCACAGTAAACCACAATTTACTCTGGATGAGTCAAAAAGATTCAACTTCATCAACATCAAAGAGTAAGTCCACCTCATAACAACTTAGGCATTTCAGAGATAGACACTTTATAATGCTTAAAAGATATATTGTCTTTTATGACTCAAAATTTTCCATGTAGCCACACAAAAAAGTCAGACTACTTTGTTATGTGAATTAGCTTGACAACTCAATTGGGTAAATTATGAAAGAAGTCTGCATCACATTCTGCATACCTGAATTCCTATAATAAAGATGCTCCTTAAGGCATATACTGTGTCTGAAATCTTCAACTTTTTCAGGTTAATGAAATTTCTGTTTTACTAATTCAGTTCTTTATGTTTGGCTGTAAACACTGCATATATTAATATGGAATATAGTTTAAATCAAAATGCTGTTTAATTACCTAAAAATTTACTTTATTACAAAGAAAGGTAGTTCAATATATAGGAAAATGAATGTGTAATTACTATGATGTTACAAAGATGAATGAGCTGAGGGAATGACAAAAATATTATGGGGACACATTAGTTGAAAGAACTTTGTGTCATTAACTTTATTGGCAGCCCTTCCAAAAGACTCAAGTTGAAAGAACTCATGCCATTAATATATTTGGGAGTCATTCCAAAAAGCAATGGTTGGAAAATCTTTTTGTAGGTTGATTTATTTGTTGGTTGAAGCAGATAAGTTAACACTTTTTGGTATTAGATGCTGGATTATGACAGAAATTCACTCTACTAATGGCTCTTGTAAAGGGCGCTAGGGTTTTCTGGACTAATATTCATTAAATGTTGAGGTTAACCACTTGAAATCAGGTAACCTCTCTCCTGTCTTCTCCAAGCCCATTTAAATACATTTTTTATGGCATGAACACAAATATTTATTTTTTTGATTCTTCACAGCTCAGCCTTTCTATATTCTCTCTGTCTTGTATTTATCACTGACGTGTTGCTACTATTACTTTTTCATTTGAAGCATGCTTTTTCTATCATAGCAGATCATACTCCTGCAGTCAAGTTCTCAAAATTTTTAATTTACTAGCCAGTGCTTCTGTACTGATAGTAGCTTGAAATGCTCACTTGTCTTCTTCCACCTCATAACCACCTGAAAAAAGGATATTCCCTGTAGTACATAGAGTGAATCCAATACTAGGAAATTTTCTGCTGTCTCTTACATAATCAAGGAGATAGCTTGCATATTTGTTATGCTGGATAATATTGTATCATAGTTCCACCTTATTTTCATATCTTTTCATACCCCTATCTCAGTTCTTTTCTCAGATACTTTTGGGACAGGATTTGTGTTTTCTGTCCTTTTGGAAGAGCGCTGAATATAGAGAAATCTTGGCCAATGCCTAATTCCAAATAGTGCCATATCTTTGTAGCAATGGGGAACAAACTCTCCCATGTGTCTTTAATGTTGTGTTGCTATATCCCACATTTCACATTCCAGTCTTAGTCTATTGATCTTCCTGCCACATGTATGTTGTTTATCATCCAATATTCCTTGTGGGATTGCATCAGAAGGGCTGAAGCCTAAAGAGTTTACTTGTGAAAAAAAAGGTGCAAGCATGAACTGGAAAACAGTGAATGCCAGAGTTTTGTTCCTATAAAAAACATTTTTTAAAATCCTGGCAGATCTGGTTTCTTCAGCCTAAAGGCTTCATGGCCCTGTGTGCCCTTCCTGGTTCTCATGCTATAGACCAAAACAACAGGCTCTAACCTTGGTAACATGCTACAAAACATTCCTGTGTTAGATTGTGAGGCACTTGTCATGTTTGTGTCCATTGCTGAACAGAATGGTGCCAAACAGCATTTAAAGAATCAGCAGCTGGAGCCAGGAGTAGATCAACACTCATGGTTTCACCACCTCAAATTCAGAAAACATCATCTGAAGCCAAAAAAGGAAGCCGGAATTTGAGGGAAGTTTCAGTATTTCCAAAATATGCACAACATTTGGATGGAGAATTAGCTATGGAACATGCCTAAGATCCCATGTGCTCAGGCCACACCCTATACCAAGGTGCTAGAGTCCAAGAGATAGGTCTGTGCCTCAGCATCTCCACACTATCCAATGCCCAGCTGTGCAACATCCCTCAGGATTAGCCTTCAGATGGTGGTAACCATGGTGATCAGAGCCTCAGGGTTAAGTCAACAAGAACATGGTCATGAATCTCCTCACCGATCATCAGTGTTCTGCAGGATCAGGAAGAGATGCCTCTACTGATTTGCACAGTTTAAAGTCTTAGCACCAGGAAATCTGCAGGAAAGTGTCCCTTTAGTGTCTTATATGCACAGTGGGAAGATGCACTTACTGCTCCAGAAAGGCCAAGAGCCCAAAACAGAGAGGGGAGGAGAAGGGTCTTGCCTTACCTTTCCTCTGAATCGGCTGAGTTAACTTTCTCCAAACCATTGTGGGGTGTTCAACTCCCCAGGGCCATTTCCTGTCCATGACAGAAAGGTTCTGATGAAGCCATGTTGCTGCTTCAGGACACGAATTAACTCTCCCCTAAGAACTTCATAGGTTCCCATTCCTAACTTCAAGTTCCGGAGGTGTTTTGAGTGTCCCAAATGCTCCCATCAGAGTGTATCCCTCATCAAAAACTGTTCCTCAATAACAAAGTCTGTGGCTGCCCTCCTGACAAAGTGAGATAAAGGGTTGTGTCACCATCAAAACAGCCTTGTCTGAGAGCATTAGAAACAAGAGGGGGTCCATCTTGCCAAGGTCTGCTCATTCTCTGCTAGACATCTTTCCTCCAACAAAGGGGGCGTGAACAAACCTGAAGTATTCTTCCCAGTCAAAAGCATAACACTGTCAATAAGAAATCAGGAGCCACACCCATGGACAAATTAACAGATCCAAATAAGAGGCCAAGTGCGTGTCTCAGTCATACAGAGAACTGGAGATATTTAAAATCCAAGTGGACAAGATGCTGAGCAACTTGATCTAAGCTGACACTGCTTCAAGCAGAGAGTTATATCAAAGAACATCAAGAGGTCTCTTCCAGTTTAAATTACTCTTTGAATCAGTGATTCTACAATACATCTATGCTAGAATATCTTCATGCTCATGTGTAGGAGAAAAAAATAATCACCTAACTAAGAAGACCAATGTGCAGTCAAAATGAAATCATTGCTAGTGATTGTGATACTACAATATAAAGCATGAAGGTTTTTCAGAGGCTGAACATACCATCTTTCTCTCTGCCTTCACTCCATATGTGAAAAATAGAATACATATAATAAATAGCATGGAGTAATTTTTGAATTACTTTTTATGTGCAGCATTTTTCTTTCATTATACAAGATACATTCTGACAAATAGTAAATGTAGCAGGAGACCACGATTTTTTAATGACAGTCTACATCTTCAACTAAATGTCAAAGGACTTATCTGTAGACTTACACATGAAACCCTGTTCTGTAGTCTGTCTTTCAAGACTAAATAGTGTGACAATGTGTATCTAAACACAAGAACACATATCAAAAAACAATTTTTTCTCATCCAACACAGAGCAAAATTCTGCTTCCCTTTGTCATCGCAATCTCTGACTCTGCATTGTCTCCCTCAAAGTTTGATTTCTAAATGCATGTATTTGTTGTGTATATACTGTGCAGACCTAATAGAAGCTCATACTGTGCCTGAAGAACAACTAAGAAACATATAATTTACCACACTTGTATAAATATACAATCAGAGAAAATATCAGGACCACAGAACTTAGAAAAACATATACAAGACAGAAAAAGGGTAGAGGAAAGGATGAACATACAAGCACAGCAAACAATACAATTTGTGGTATTAGGAAATATTATCTCTGTTAGCATTGCTATTATTTGCTTTATTTGCTGCTTAAATCTCTTCCATGGAGTTTTGAGAGGAATTAGGTAGGAGGAAAAAAAAAAAGATAGGAGTATATCTATGAGAGCAAATGGCAAATCTGTATGGACAACAGGCTATATGGAGTTAAGACAGCAGAAATAAGCTTTTAAAGTCATCATAGCTTTCAGCTTCCACAGTTTCTGCATTGATTCTGTCAGCTTTACTGTTTGGCTGACTCAGGTCTGCTGCTTCTTTTGTAGATTTTAAAACCTGTATGGTGAAGGAAGGAAACATTTAAGCTCTGTCCCATTTACCATCAGTAATGTGCTCCCAGATGTCCACATGACGGTCTGTTTAAGCCAAGTAACTTCTGCTCAGTCTTCACTCCTGGCTTTCATTGTAAGCCAGGAAAGCTGTGCCTCTCCACCACCTCAGTCCTAGATGCACTTCTAAGCCTGATCATCTAGACATAGACTAGTGATTCCTAGTCCATACTTTTCAGTTTGGAAAGTTATATAGATTTACAGAAATATTTAAGCATCACCTACCTGTGCAGAGGATACAGCAAGGCTGAGTACTAGCTGAGGATAAGGCTTTTAAAAAATAACAAATGCAATTAGCAAAGGGTGGTCTCACCGATCCTG
The DNA here is from genome assembly GCA_017589585.1 of Phylloscopus whistleri. Taxonomy (NCBI): domain Eukaryota; kingdom Metazoa; phylum Chordata; class Aves; order Passeriformes; family Phylloscopidae; genus Phylloscopus; species Phylloscopus whistleri. The sequence continues at coordinate 2,460,454 of JADMLD010001396.1, forward strand.
TAAGAGAGAATTTCAGACTCAGATGGAATTTTGGACAGAAAAAGGAACATTTTTGCACTCCTGTTTTTATAAAAAAAACATACAGGTCATTTAAGGACTGAAAAAAAACCTAAGAAAACCAGAAATGCTTTATATTGGCTCAGCTGAACAGAGATATTGAGAAAACTTTCAAAATGTGTTGTATATGCCAGAAAAATAAGCCAAGTCAAGCAAAAGAGTCCCTATTGGTGGCACAAGAAAAATTGTTCCCTTGGAGCAACATGGGCTTAGATTTGTTTAGATTGGCCAAGAAAATAAATGTACTTTTTTTTTTTTTCTGGACTAAGTTTACTAAGAAGCAGTATTTTTTAAGTTTGGGTATAGACAAGTTACTGCTAGTATGCCCTTGGTCGTAATCCAAGTGACTTTTGAGAAATTGACTACAAATAAACTGCAGGATACAACAACTACATACAGGTTGTCACCCGTAGGTATTTGTTTTTAGCAGACAGGGAGAATTCTAACACTTTTACTGATGATAGAAGTCAATGTCAGAGTTTTGTGGAAGTATAAATACAGCTATCTGCAATACAATCAATCACCTGACTCAAAGCACTGTATATGCACATGATGGAAATTAATGATCAGAGCATTAAGGAGATGGAGGAGCACAAAGTCCAAGATAAGCGCCTCATGCCATGCACTCTAATCATATGATGATTGAACAAATTTCCCCCATTTCCCACCTTTTCCTACTTACACTGTGGCTAGACAGAGATAGACTGTCTATCTCTGTTATATATATCAATACTGCTGCCCCACATGCTTATGAGAATGACATCAGTAGATAAATGCTGCTGCCCCCAGTTTCAGAAGAGGATTTAAGACTCATCCAGCGCTTTTCTTTTTCTTTTCTATCATGCTTAGGCAGAAGTGACAGCAGATAAGACATCCAAACCCCAGGTCCTTAATACTGTCTAAATAAACAACTTACAATTTCCAATTAGCAACACTTATGATATTTCAAGAAAGACCTGTCATCTCAGAGACTAGTCAAAAAATACCTCAGTGCATGATAACCAGTTTACGTAGTCGGTTCTTTGCAAACATTTGGAAGCAAGCCCCATAAGCTTAAGAATTAATATATTAAGGGTTTTGGTCAGGATGTTGAGCAAAGGAGATCATCCTCTGCATGAATGGAAGATCTCTTAGATAATGCCTCTCTGCTGGCACAGAGGGGAAAGTAAGGAAGCTGGAGGAATGAACAAAGGGACATGCTTAGGTATGTTTTATGTTCATTTCTTGTTGTCTATCTATTTAAAAAGTCATACTAAACACAAAAATATTATATAACTGCAACTCCAGTAAAAGACCTCCTAATTCTTCATCCTAAACTGGGAGATATAATAGAGCTTTGGCCTTGAACCTGGATGGTTCAACAGGGACCAAGATACAACCAAAAGAAAGAATCAAGTAACCAGAGCTCTGAAGTTCTTGGACTCAAACTAGAAGCTGTGTACTTCAGAGAAGAAAACATACACCATTTCTGCTTTGCTTTCCTTTCCTTCCTCCCCTTCCCTCCTTCCCTCCTTTCCACACTGTTTAGCACTGTTTAATCTATTAATTTGTTTCATTCATCACAAATACCTGGAGAACTATGTTTCCAGACAAAATATGTCTATTTTCCCAGGTTTCTAGTGAATATTCAAATCTCTTTTAGTAAAGAAACTTCTAGCAGCCCTTTCTGCTGCCAGTAGGGCCTGAGAAAAAGACTACTGTCGTTAAGTTTTAGCTTGGAAAATAAACTGTTGCGTATGAAATCTTACCTTTAAGGAGTTCATCTAGGAAACTGTGTCACAGATCAAAAAGGATCCCTCCATTACCACAATCCTGAGGTTACCTGGCTTGCCTGTTGACCACAAACTGCTCAACAAAGCACACCACTTTGGCTGGCACCAGCATACTTACCTCAAATTGACTTAGGACTAATCTAGAAGCATGTCTTGGAAACGGCTGTTGAAGCAGCCCAAAAGAAAGACAGGGAATGAACTAGGAATTAAACAATGTAGACCATCTTGGGTGTAGTGCCTGAGCTTCTTCCTCAGCTCTCTTCAGCAGATAGAAGTCTCTCAACTAGGACAGAACAGAGGAGGTATCTCTGCTAACTGTTTGAGGATTGCTCCTCAGAAAGCTTTGGTTGTTCCAAGCTATTACCGGTACAGGGATACCTGTACATGACTTTTAACTAAGGCTGTCACACCAGCCTTGCCCCACAGTTTACTCCTCTGCATGCAGTGTGTTGCACCATTCACAGGACATACAATAAAGTCACAGGGAATCTCCTGCAAGTAGTTCCAGAAGCTGATATGAACACAAAAATTCCTGAATCTAGCTGTTAGCAGGGATAGTGCTGACAGCTCTTTGGAAGGACCTTATGATTAGGGATCTCAAGACTGTCAGCCACCCTGCCCAGAGGTGGTTTGGAACCATCCCATTGCATTTGTCTTTCCAGATCCCTTTTTAGATGGATGGATTGTTTATTCAGAAAATCTCTCTTTAGGAGCCACCTCTCTTTAAGAGTCTTTTCTGCCAAGGCAAGGGAGGGACTGAGTTGTCACCTCAAAGCCTGTGCTATACTCATTCTCTTTAGCTTTAATGCAGATTTTAAAAAAGCTCCAGGAACTATAGGACATCCAAAGGACTTCTACCCTGTGACAAAGCATATTCCTGGACCAAAGCTGCTAGAAGTATTACATTACATGAACGGTCAGCTGTCAGTTTGTATCCAATTGTATTTGCTTTTGGACATGGCAGCATAGTAATTTAAAAATTAAAAACCAAACCACTCTACTGTATTGGTCATACTTCTTACGGATGTCATTAACTGCCCTCTGTGACAGAAAAATAATTTTCCTCATGCAACAGTCTCTTACAAACACGATCTAGAGATGATTTTAAATAATATTTTTTCACACCTTCAGGCATTACCTTTCTACATTTTGGCACATATGAGGTGTACTGTCATGTCACAGAATACCATATGACTAGCAGTAAAAATAAATTGATGTATGGAGTATGTCTATTCTGCAAAATTAGATTATGCCTCTTCAGGCATAATACAAACTTAATTCAAACATCTTAAAATGTATAAACATGTACTCATTAAAGCCTACCATATAAAATTCAAACAAATGAGAATGAAGTGAGCATGAAAAAAAGGATTTGTGAGCTAAATAAACCCAAGTCACTGTTATTTAGTTTTAGCATAGTCTCATTTATATAACAGGTACTGAATCAACTACTTTAACACAAGGCAACTGTACACCAACTGGAAAAGCTCTCTTAATAAATAATTCCACTCCTCTCAACTAAAATGCCACCATATGTCTGCTAATAGAACAATTTGGCTTCTACAAGTCAGATCAAAATCCATTATAATCAGTAATCTATTTTTCTGAAAATTTTCTGTTAAATTCTAAATAATGTCTAGCTCTCCAGACACCACTGAAAGTAGTAATTAAATGTGCTTTGATTAAAAGGGAAGCTTAGACATGAATTCATTTGCAAGCATTACATTCAGGCATCTACAGTCTGGTACTAAATCCCACTCCTAAATGGTTTAAGCGGTGAAAACAGGAGAATACAAGACTTGATTCAAAAGCTTAACTACAACAGGGCATCATGCTGAGCCCCCTGCCTTCTATCAGGAAAGAGCACAGGCCTCCCACAAATTCTGGTACTTTATCTACCAGTCTCATGTATATGGCTCAAGGTAATTTATGGAGCAGGCAAGTATGTTTAGACAATCAAATTGGTTCCCACACTTCAATTTCTAGACATCATGAACAAATCCTGCTTCTCTCTACTGAGTATAAAGCAAGAATAGCAGGTAGCTCAGGTATCAAAGCTGAGCAGGAGAATCCCACAGCGAGTGATGTGAGTGTGGTGTGATGGTGACCTAACAGCAGCCGGAGAATGAACTCTTCCCATCTGAAAAATCCTAAAGAGACATTCAGTAGGTCAAGTTCAGCCAGTCTTGTGCATATCCAGGGACAGATAAACTATCTTAAAAATGCATTGAGTATATCATCTTGAAGAGAAAACAAGGGAAGTAGCAATGTCATTTCCTATCTGTGGCTCATCTTGGAGAGAGATACCAAGCTTACAGTTTCCAGCTGCATTTCAGTGCTTCCATGTGTCAGTAGTGATTTATTACCAGCCCACAAAAGCTCCCGTACTACTGTTTACCCTTCATGTTTTCCTTGGACTGACAGCTGCAGGTACTCTCCAGGTATAATCTCACCCCAAAGAACATGGTCTTGGGCCAGTTCAAGATGGAACCTGCCATTTCCAAAGCTCAAGTCTATCAATAAAGATTATGTGTTTCAGAAGAAATTAATTTTCTGGGGAATTAATGTCAAAACACACTCAAAATAAAAACTCCACAACAACAAACAGCAAGATGTGTCATAAGAAACTTGATGCAAAGAACTTGTTCTTACTAAGATGGGTTTTGTGATGTGTTATATCAGAAAGGAAAGGTAAACAAGGATGTTTAACAAAGATGGGGAAATCATGTATGTTTGTATACACTGAAAGTAGCTCTAAGCTTCTTCACCTTCATGGAAAAACACTGAGAAAACCAAAATAAATGGTCTGGAAAATTGTGGGTTCCACAGTAAAGATCACAGTTTTATAAAAAAAAAAATCAGAGCAAAAATCACTCTTCCACTGGATAATTAACATGTTGTGTTAATCTCCAGGAAAGCTGGTATTAGACCTTTCTTTTGCATCTTGACACCTTTTCCAGTTTAAGTTTTTTGAATTTCCTTTTCCTATGTGCCAAGAGTTTTCATTTTCTATAGCCAGTCTCCTAGAGAAGAGTTAAAATTCCAGCACTGTCTTTGCTCTAAAAATCACAGTCTTCATTCTTTCCTACCATACTGAAAAATCTATTGTTTTTCATTACTCCCATTCAAATCTCAAGGGCCATTCTCCCACCCTGGAACTAATTATGGACAGAGAATTTGTTTTGATTTTATTTCTCTGCTTCCTAAAAAATATTCTGTGTGATCCTCAGAGTCTTTTAATCAATGGCGCTTTCCTCTGTAGCAACACTATGGATAATGCAGAGCATTTCTGCAAGCTCTCTCTTTCTCAAATCCTACCTGCTATTGGTTGCATTGAATTCTCTGAGTTTTTAAAGCATAGATAACTTCTATACTTTCCATTTCCTCATCTAAACATCCTTAGTCTCCATTAGATCCATCACTTTGTCAGAAGGCATAATTTAACATAAAATCTGAACGTACAATAGTAGAGCTAGGATTCATTCCCTGTAGTTATTAATATTTTGGTGAGGAACTGAGACAGAAGTGTAAATATCTGATGCTGTAATCAATGGAGAGAAGTAAGCATTTCAGAAAGACTGAATTACCTTCCTATTAAGTATTTCCCTCTATTGACTAAATAGGAAATGAAATTCATATTTAAGATATTGTACTTAGATGCCTGACTTTCATGAGAATACCTCCAAGAAAAAAAGATAGATATTATACTCCTAAGATAAAACAAAATGGTAAAGTTAAAGCCAAGAATATCTTGTGGATGTACCTCTACTTAATTTGCATATATAACACTAAAAAAAATTAATGTATTGCTATCAGGCTGAAGTACCTAGCTTGATTACTGTCAAGCCTTGAATTTCAAGATAACATCATAAAATCCTTGAAAAAACTCCCTCTAGTAAAAAGCAGAAAATTAAATCATGTGTAATTTCCTAGTATATTACTAACATCAACACAAAATTTATACCTCTTTATTGTTGTGGTTCTCCCTGTTGGGAGTTAGGTTTGGTCCTTTTTACTTATAGAATTTTTCCCCGTAAGTTGCTAGGAAACTAACTACTGGGTGCTTATGGGTGCTTGACCAGAACAAAGCGGTGGCCAGAAGTTGGGAGATAATCGAGTTTTGGGGCAGGTGAAGGACAGGGCTGGGGGCAGCTGCTCTCTCTTGCTCTCGGCATCGCAGAGAGGATGGGAAGCTGCTGCTTGCTGTGGGAGGAGTTCATTGTCCCACCGGGTCCGTTCCTGAGGAATCTCCCACCATCTGTTCCTGTGCCTGGAACTCTGAGCTGCCTCCTCCTGCCCTGCTGGGGCTGGGCCGGCCCTGTCCCACCGCCGCCGTTTCCTCAGCCCTGCTTGGAGGCTTTTTGCTGCTCTGTGGTCCTGCACCCCCTGCCCTGCTGTTCCAGCCACCACCAACTGAGCTTCTGATCCCATCCACCAGCCCGGGATTTTCCACCATTCCGGTTTGGTGCTCTCAGAGATCAGACTGGCACAGGTTTTGTGAAACAGAGCCCCTCGAGGTTTTCCTGGTTCTGTTTACTATTAATGCTGTAGTTGTTGTTCGTTTGCCTTGTTATACCTACTAGTAAAGGACTGTTATTCCTATCCCCATACCTCTGCCTGGAAGCCCCTTTAATTTTCTAAATTATAATAATTTGGAGGGAGGGGATTTGAATTCTCCGTTTCCTAGGGAGGCCCTGCCCCTCCTCAGCAGATACCTGTCTTTCAAACCAAGACATTCCCCCAACAAAATTCTGAAATAGGTAATAGCTTTTTTGTATTGGATTCTAATAACAAGAAAACTCAGTTTCTAGAAAAGTTTTTGGTTTTGGTTGGTTGTTTGGTTTTTTTGGTTTTTTGTTGGTTTTTTTTTTAATAAAGACAAAAGACAGGCAACCTGATTTTCTTTTCTGTTATCTGTTAAGAGAGTACTGCTTCTTGTACGTAGCTGTTTACTGTAGCAAAGCCACAACACATCAGCATGAGATGATTTATTCAACATTTATATCTGTTCAGGAATGTACTAAATGTGAATGACTCTAACTACCAGGGAAACAAGTGGTTCCTATAACTCCAGGAATCAGAAGTAAACAATTTGCAAGCAGAAACCACAGAGAAGCATACTTGTGTAGTGTATGAGAACAGCTGTAAGTGATGACAAATTGACATTTAAGGATAAGAAACATAATTTGCAGAGAGAAAGTAAGAAAGTGTTGAAATAAAAAAAAAAACCTGAGGACAAATGTTTTATTCCTACATAATCAGTGTGATGGGTTCCTCCCCTGTTGCCCATCAGCACCTTATTTCTGCACGAACCCCAGTGGTTACTTGAGCAGTTACTGTTCATCGTATTTGCTTTAATGTCTAGAGTAACTTAGCAATCAGGATGCTTCAGACAAAAAAAAAGCCCCAAAACTTGTTTACTATACAAGTGGTATAAAAGTTGTTTGTGAGTACATGCACAAAGAAGACAGAGAAGATTCATTTCCAGCACCATTTAAGTCTTTCTGAAGTTTCCCATGGGCACATATCAAATGACATCTACTTATTTCAAATGTGCAAACCCACCTTCAGAAGCTGTCACTAAGAAGAGAAGCAGCATTTGGAAGAAATGCACCTTAGTTTTGTCAATGGAAGGGTCTTTTAATTCATTTAATATCAATCCTAATGTTCTACTGGCAGGAATCTTGAAAGCATGGGTGCTACTCTTTGCAACCATCCCGGAGGCTCTAGGACATGTTAGGGATGTGTTAGACTGGGGACAGGATTCCTCTCATCACAGAGTGCGATCTCTGGTTCTCTCTGCTTTAATGAAGAGATTCTGACACTTCCACGGGGAAGCCGACCTGAATAAAGGTCTCGGTGAAAGAAAGATTTCTCCGAAGAGAATCTTATTATCTTTGTTGAATATGGGGAAATCCTGTATGGAGGAAGGCTGGAAGGAGGTACCTAACTTTGGGACAGCTAAATTTTGTTTAAATACATCATCCCTTCAGAAATTATATTTTTGGCTATATATTTTTACATTTCAGAAACAGAGAAGAGCAAATGACAGAGCAACATTGATGCTCCTGCAATGGCACTGAAGGAGTGGGAAAGGCAGTGGGCCCAGCAGGAGCAAGTGGTGTGTACAACAGGGTTGTTCTCTACCAGTTGCCCCACTTGACAGTTTTTATCTCCACTTAGATTAATAAACCAAATAACCAAACCGCCTTTCTTGTTTTATTACTTGTTTGTACTGTTTTATGCGTTTACTGGTGCTGAACTGTGACTACATGAAAGCAACGAAAAGGCAGGCACATACAGTGGGCAAACATACAAATCAAACAAAAGAGAAAGGCCCCTTTTGTGTTCGTAGCAGCAAATTTCATTTTAATGCAGCCAGATCTGCTGCTGGAGACTCCGTCTCGTACTGACTGGACAGATTATGCCGTTGTGCCCGTCAGATGTTACTGCTGGCAGCTGCTAAAATGGGTTTGCATTTCCACCAGCAAGCTGATCATATTGACAGATTTAGGTCAAAGCACTGAGGAAGCAATTCACACCTGGTCTGGAGATCTGGACAGGCTAATACACACAGATGAAAACCTTCACTGTATTTAGACTAAGAGTCTATTTTTTTTCAGTGCTGTTGCAGCTCGCTCACTATATTAGCAGTCATGTACAGACAAGCTACCCTCTAAAAGCTGGAAATGTTTTCCTTCCTATACTTTGTGTTTTAAAATGGGCCACTTGCCTTTGTTGGCTTTCGTATAATTTCTTTTGTATAATTTAGCTGCTGTTTCATGTAAAATCCTTAAAACTTATGAAAACAAATAGTACTCAAGGAACCTTAGAAGACATGGAAGTAATGATAATAAGCACCAAGTTATCTCCACCAATGAATTTCCTCTCTTCCTGTGTTTCTCATAAACTCTAGGCTATTCACATCCCATAGTAATGTATATGGAAAGCATTGCAAATGCTGAACATGTTGCTTGCATTAAACCAAAAATCATCTGTTATAGCAGACCTGTAAGTCCTGATCATGTTTCTGTTACAAAGGATACAGATCCATCAGTGAGTTCCCTTGTCCAAAACCTCTGTCCAGAACAGGTACAGCAGTTCAAACATTTTGAGCCGTGCCCACTGTGAGCAGGCAGCAGGTATCCAAAGACATCCCAGACACCACTGGGCACTTTTGTAAAGTACTTTCTTCTTCACTTCCAACCAGACTTAAAAGAACTGAGACGTGTGAACATTGTGTTAGGTTTTCCTTTAGAGGATCCTTGTTCAGCAAACTAAGCAGCTGTGTTTTGCTCTAGCTGAGCTTCCCAGGTGGCCTTTTCAGTGCAACACTACTGAGAGAGCTTTCCAATGCCACAGTTCAATAGAATAAAAAAGGATATTGCTGTGGCTAGATCAATGCTCCAAAATTAAGCACACAAGCAATCCATTGAAATCAGAGTAGCTCCTTTGATTTTGTGGGCTGAATACATTCAGATTAGACCTGAGGCACAAAATTCAGAAACATTTCCACAACAATTTACCATTGTTTTAGAGATTTTCAAGGGCAAATGAGACCAAATAAAACCCTTAGTAAGCCAATGCAAATAATGACCTTTTCATTTTAAGAACTATTTCCAGCTGACTCGATCAACAAGCAACACATCCATCCATACCTGAATCCAGGATTGCACCTGAATACAGATTCCCTCAAACTGAAATCCCGCAGTCAGTACAAAGAAATGCTTGTCAGGAAGGGACATAAGCAGAAGCAGCATGAACACAGGGATGCAATTACTTAATTTTCAGGAGAGATGCCATAGAAAGAGACAGTGGAAGAGCCCCACTGCATGGGGTAGAAATGTTGACAGAATTCAGGAAAGAGGAACACAGACATGACAGAGGCACCTGCAGCCCTTCTTCCTGCACTGCGCTACAACTTCTCTCCAACCTTGGAAGAGCAGTGCTCAGGTGCTCCAAATCTAAGTCATTTGCAGAAGACAAGAGGAAAGAGAAGTAGGATTAAGAAGAATACAAAAAGGGAAATCCATAAGTCATTTTCTAAGTAAAACTCTTTCTTAAATAAATGGAAGAGAGTGCACTAAATGCACTAGTGTACTGTTTTGCAGTAAAGCAAAAATGTATGGATGCAAGAGAATTTGTATAAAAACAATTCTAAAGTAATGAAAAATTCTTCGTGATAGCTAGTAAATGGGAAAGATACACCTGGATTTTAAAAACTGAGCTTCTTTTAATACAGTAAAGAAAAGACCTCCAAAATAATGAGTAAACAGGAGGGCAGACAAGCTTTATTAAAGATTAAACAAAAATAAAAAAACCAAAGCAAGTCCCTTTTTTTTTTTTATTTTTTCTAATAAGCGAACTTCTTAAGCTGGATTTAAGGAACCACACATCACAGTGGTTTTGGTTTTTGAGTGAGCTTTAGTGGCACTCAGTACTGAGAAGTATTTCTTAAGTGCCTTAAAATCCATGTATACTTTGGCTATTACTGCTCTGGACTAACCGTGTTTCATTAGAGCCACTTGGGTATTATTTGGGTGTACGTAATTGTGGGTCAATATAGTTCATTCTGCTCAGACATTTGACAAGATACTCCCTGTCCTAAAGGAAATATTATTTACTTCACCAAGTATGAAAGATCTGCAGACATACATTGAGGCAAGTTTCACCATCTGCAAAATCATTAAGGAAAGGGTAGTACCACAACACTACAAATCCTATAGCTTTTGTTTTCCCTACACCAGGAATTTACCTGTTCAAAGGGGAAGGAGATATATATTTTACATGTTAGGTGGTAAAGCATCCTAATATCTCAGAATAAGAGCTTTCAAACTTGAGAATGTTTACTCTCCCTCCTGTCCTCTGGGCAAACAAGATGCAGTGCAGTTTACCAGTGCTCTGGGGGGCGGTGCGTCATGCACAAAGCTTTAAAAGTTCCTGTTTATTCTGAGTGGACATTTGAGATCCTGGGACACAGATCATAAAACCAGGCCTTTTTTCTTTTATACTTTGCCAGCAGCAGACTGTTCACTCTTCTGTGGTAGCATACATAAATATATAACAGCTTTTGGATCATCTGAAAGACCACATAAATGTAAGCTATAAGGAAGGTAGTGAAACTTGAGAATCATGTGTAGCTTGTCAGACTGGGAATTATGACAGCCATCTACTTTAAGAGTGAGACTATAAAGATCTCTTATGAGAAAATCCATTCTAATTAAGGCATCCACAGACAGCTGCTCATATTTTTTTTAAAAAAACACAATTACCCTGTGCAGCACTAGCAGTCCTAGTTCTACTGAAAAAAAAACCCAAACAAAAACAAAACAAACAACAAAGCTGTGCAGTATTACTGAGTCATACGTTAGTGTGACAACTCCTGTTTATCTTAACTTTCTGCAGCTTTAAACATGAAATCTAAGAGGGAGGAAGCAGGAAGACAATTTAGCGGTCAAGAATAGCTGGTGTGAAAGGAAGGGAGGGAGCTTTCCCCTTGGGCTGTGAAGAGATAACTTGCAAAGTCTTGCTGTTTCTTTCAAAATCCACTTAAAATGGTGATTTACTGAATACAAAAGTTCTGATACTTAATGGAAGTATTTTATGCCAACTTTTTTTTTTTTTTAAAGTAATAATCTTCTTTTGGTTCAAAAGGCTTTTTTAGAAAGAAACAGGTTCCATAAAATGAACAAGAATATTGTAGGTGACCTTGTGCATGCTTTCATATCATTTTGTGGTATATCTTAGAAACATAAACTGGCTTGGGTTGGAAGGGACCTTAAAGATCATCTATTTCCAAGCCCTTTTCCATGGGCAGCGACGCCTTCCATTAGACCAGATTGCTCACAACCTCATCCAACTTTGTCTTTTTTCCTTCATTTTCTATAATGATTTTATAATCTAATTTCTATAGCTCACAATAGCAAAAACAAAACAAAATAAACAAACAAAAAAAACCAACAGAAAAACCCAAATACAAAAACCAAAAACATACACACAAAAAACCCCAAACAAAACAAAAACTCTGGTAAATTTGAGCAAGTTCAAAAGTTTTGTTTCTAGTTTTGGGTTTTAAAATGGTTTTAGACTGTATCTTTTGATACACTTATATCTCCTTCAGGGAAGGGGGAAGATTCTCCTGTAATTTAGACAGCTGTGTAAAAGTTCCCATTTAGGGGTTTTTGCATTCAGCAATTGTAACGAGGAGCAGAACTGACTCAGCTTTGCTGCCTTGTACACTCATGGGGATGGATTTTCTCCCCACCATGAAACTAGCAACAAATACGGTACAAAGTAAAGCTCTGGGCATCCACAAACAAGAGGTTCTACAGCTCTTCACATGTCTGCATGGTTTTGAGGACCTAGCCTGTGGAAGTCTGCAATCTTGCCACCAAGTGGAATGAAGATTTAGAGCCGTGCACATTCACATACTCAGAAGCCACAAGAGCTGCTGCCCGTGGCATCCTTTTTTACACTGTAAAAATTACACTCCAAAATTCATTTCCATAGCTCAAAATGAAGGCAGCACATGATGAGGCAAACTGCTATCTGTAAAATAAAATTTAGGGCTTCTAGAAAAATGCTCTCCAATTATTTTTAGTGATGAAAAAGCCACACAATAGTATAGCACACATGCAAGAGACCACTGAACGTTTCTGAAGCATCGGTTTTTGATTTAGGTAGAGGCTCTCAGGTAACACTGTGACAGTTTGATGATGACCTCTGATGTGAATGCTGCTTTCCCAGAAGTGCCAGAGCACTTGGCACAAACCCCCAAAAGTCATGAGACTTGCATGAGACACAGACATTACCATCTGTACCTTCGACCTCTTTTGTAAAATGCTAAGAACTGCCACTGTTCTCCCTTGAATGGCTGCTAAAAAGTCTAACTAATCAGTTAATAAAGTACACTGAGGCTTTCTCACAGCATGAGTATTTGGTTCTCTGGGACAGAAGAAAATGATAAAAGGAGCTATCAATGCAGAGTCACAATTCTATCTTTGAAAATGAAAGTTTATTTTAGGACCACTAAGACACACACAGTGGGATCCTCAGAGTGGCAGCTTCATTGAAGCCTGCTGAACTTACTGGATGTAGCTCAGTAAAATATATGGGCCTTAGTTTTTAAGAAGTAGCATTTGAAAAATGTTTGAGAACTGGAAATTAATGCATGAGTGCTTTGGCTCTCCAGATTCAGAAGAGCCCATACAGAGTTTGCAATTAAATGTTTATTAAATATACATTGCAATCAATGTTAGGCACTTATTTTCATACTTTCCTGAATAGGAGCAATACCAGCATTGTTTAAGAGCCTTCTCAGTCAGTTTCTGCCAGCTGTGTTTATTAAAACAATCAGATAGATAGGGCTGTTTCTGAGGCTTCAAAAGAGAACTTCATGTCCCCTGTGTGTGGTGAAACAATATCTATTTAATGTTCATTTCACAGAATACAAGCTCTCTATTTTCGCAACTGTATTTTCACAGTGTTCATTTCCCTGGTATCTGGAGAGGTTAAAGAGCCTTTCTCATCTACAGCAAAAGCAATAATGTTTCTGCCAATACCTGGAATGAAAGCTGAAACAGCACTCAAAATACATCTTGAATAAATGTTCAAAAACATATCCTTAGGGTAGTTTCCCTTGTTACTGGCAAATCAAGTTTGCGTGTGTCTGATAAAATGGTTTGAACTACGGAAGTTTAATGCTGCAAAGAATGTTTGATGATGTTAGGACATGCCACATGACAAGCTCAGAGCAACTCACGATTCTCCTAGTGCACCAGTTCTTGCTGCTAAAAAAAATCTATCAGAGGTATTGAGCTGGACACTCACTTTCTTTGTCTTTCTAGCTACTGGCATTTTACAGTTAATTTCTGAAGTTTTGCCTCCTACCTTTTTTTGGTAAGCCTGAGGATTTGTATTAACTTGTCTTTGTTACAGCACATGACATAAAACTCCCTGAACTATTTTTCCTAAATGATCAGAATGATAGTCAATGACTTTTACATTACTCAAGTGAGAAACAAGGAACATATTTCTGCCAGTAAGGAAGACAATTAGCAAAACAAAACCTTATGAGGGAAAAAATTCTCTCTCTTGAGCACTTCAAATCATTACTAGGTAACTTCACAGAGATTCAGCTAAACAGAGAGGTCAGTGGTGAGACAAGTGGGTAAACTTGTGGAAAACAGGAAAGATTTTAATCAACATAGAGTCAGATCAACATAAAAGCAAAGTAAAGCATACTAAGCCCAGCCAAATGGAAAAAAAAAAAAAAAAAAAAAAAAGCTAGAGTAGTACTGCATTAAATAAGCTTAAACCCTTTATTGAATTCTAACAATTGAATTGGAGGACTTTACTGGGCAGAGATGCTCTTCCACAACCACCTCTGTAACTGTCACCCAAGCAATGTTTTATGTTCAGCCTAGTACGTCCTACCTAAGAGTGAGGAGACCAAGCCAGTTATGAAAGACACCCCAGACACTGGAGGCTCTAAGATGGTGGGAAATATGGATCCAGTTTCTATTTATTTAATTTAAATAGGAGCCCCTAGAAACTGAGGAATTATATTGCACAATATTTCAGTTGCAACATTAATCCCATTTTATTCTACTTGTGAAAATTCTTCTTTTCAGAAACAAAAAGTTTCCCAATGTCCTATCAGTGCTTGTGGTGGTGTCAGAACCATGGAGATAAAAAGGAAAGCTTTTCAGTTCTCTTTTGCTTTTTAGCCATTGAAACATTCAACTGGTATTTTGGCTGACACAGAGCTCTGGTCAAAAGGGAAAACTGGGATCATGCTAGATGATAAAAACCAGTGCTCAGCAATAGCTTGATTGCATTAGGCTTGGTTGGGTGGTGATTCCACACCATTTCAGTAGTAAAATGTTCCTTGATTCCTTCCAGGACACACAAACTGCAGACATTTTTTTTCTGGAAACTTTTCAAAACCAGTGTACACTGAAAGCCTCTGAAAACTGAGCACAACCTTTTTAAAGAGGTATTCCATAAAAGTATTTGCAAAATATTTGTGGATGGATGCATTTGCCCTTGGCTATTATATTCCAGTTTGCATCTGCAGAGCAATAAAAATAAGTGTGTTTGTTTGGCTTATAGCTTTAAGTATAACAACCAAAGACTAAGGCAATTAATATTAGGATTTTAAGACTGCTAGTTTTCCCCTCTGTGATCTCCCTTCTTCTGGTCACATTTTGAAATAATAATTATAATTCTTGTAAGCCATGTCCAGGAATAAAACCCAAACAGGCAAAACCCACAGGTTCTGTCTGCTGATGCTAGTTACTACCACCTGCATAAAGGTTTGCAATGCTGGGTACATCTAACACCTGCAGCCTTTTCCAGAAAAAAACAGTGGAAAAGGCTATATCACAACAGATGCATTTCAGATTGTCCTGCTGAATACAATCCTTTCTGTGATAATATACACAGCCTACATCTACATCTTGTACCTGCATTTGTCATGACTGCTTCACATTAACCTCTTTGGGGATTTTTCCAAGGGTTTGTTGTTGTTGTTGTTGTTGTTGTTGTTCTTTTGGTTTGTGGTTTTTTTGTTTGTTTGGGGTTTTTTTTGGTTTGTTTTTTTTTTTTTTAGAAATAGAGCAAATAAAAGGAACTGTAAGCATATAAACTGCATGGTAATTCCTGTATTTCAAATCTGTTTAATCTACAGAAATAGTCCCAGGAGAAAAGCTACCAGTCAAACACAACCAACACGGTGTTTCCTCTCCCTTAACTATTAGCATTCAAAGTTATGCAAAGTTATTCCCTCTCTCTCCCCTGAAGTTTCCAGTAGTCTTTTCTGTCCAGTTTAACAGGAGAGGTTGAGGGAACTTCATGGCAGTGGCACTCCTTTGGAACCTATAAAATAGGTCTACCACTTCTTCAGGAAGCATTACAACCACTGATAGCTGCATAGAGGGCTGTTATCTTGGGAGGGTCTTTTAAGGTTGGCAGTTCTGTCCAGGTCTCACAAGGCACAACTTTACTGCTAAATACAAGAGACAGGATTTGGGCTAAGCAGCAGGCCCACAAATAATGCACAATATTTAAATGTTAGTTCACACCCTGGTTCCTTTCAGGCTGCTTCAGGTAACTCTCTCCAAGACAAATTTAGTTCCAGAAGAAGCCTCAGCTGTGCAGCCATGAGCCAGTTTGTGCCATTTGGCTTTGAGGCCAGGGGTTGGCTCACGGCCCCTTTTTAATTAGCAGCATAAACATCTCTTCAAAGAACATATGTGGGTGTCAACCCTCATTAGAGGATTTGTGGTTGTGAATCCCAAGTGAGCAGAGTCTTCTATGCTGAAGACTTAATTTAAGCACCTGCAGTCTAAAAAAAAGGAAGGATTTAATTAGAATTTTTTATTAGTTAGCCCTAATGGAAGCACTCCTCTGAGGTGTTTCTCTTTCCCTCAGCAATCAGGATGCTTCCTTACTTTACTTAGTATTTTGGATTGTCAACTAAGACAGGAATGCCAAAGGGAGACATCATATTTTGTAACACGTAGGTACCCACCTCAACAATCAGATCCACCCCTAGACTCCTCCATGAAGAATTTTTCTTTTATGGGTTTTCACCAGACTTAGACTTAATCTCTGCTCATTCAGCCTCTGCTGATGCAAATTTAAATGAAGAACAGAAGCTTCCTGCGTGGAACTGCTTAGAAGTGGTTAAGAGGCCAGGCAGGACAGAACCTCACACACTAGGAAAAAAGTGTCACAAGATTTTATAACATCGAGTAACAGAACCATGTTCTTCTTCCTCTGTTTTTCCAGTCATCATAGATGCTATCACTCTTGCTCTTCCTTTCCCCTTTAAGGGGTCAACATCAGCTCAGGAATAACCACAGTCGTGTGGTCACTGGCTCAGAGTCCTTGATCTCAGAACTAATACTTCAAGACCAGTTCCTGTGGCAAATCCAAAAAAGGGGATGCCAAAGAAAGTTGCCAGAAACCTTTCCTTTTCAAGTACAAACAATCTAAACCATATCTGATTTGCTCTGTAAAAGTACACATGGTTTGTTTTGTTTAGTATTATATTACTTTTTTTCCTTGCTTTTCAGACTTCTAAACTCTTCAAGGCAGGAACCTGTTCTTGACTAGATCCTTGATCCAGTTTTACCTCCTGACCAAGGCCAGGTGCACAGCAGCTGAACAGGTCCAATTCTGCACTGACTGCCCTGAATATCAGAAAACAGAGTGGTATTTTTGTTTAGATATTGTAACACACAAAATACCAAAGTGTTTGGATTGTGACAGAAAGGCCAGTGCATGCATAACTACTATTTACTATCAGAACATCACATGTTCTAGCCCACATGCTCTGGTCCACTATTACATTTGTGAGCCATCTCAATATAATGCAATATAATAACAAATACAGATGAACCAAAGTTGTCTCAGTTTTCTACCATCCTCTCTCCTTCTTCTCCTCAGTCTTCACAGCTGGATTAGCAGCTGGCACCTGTAAAAATACACACAAGAAAACACTAATATTTCCTCCATTTTCTGCCACCTGAATTCAGATCATACCTGTATCGTCCTGTCTCTCCAACATCCCAGGAAGATCCACTGTATTTCACGATAAGAATCAGTATGTGAGATTAAGGGTAAGTAGCATTTATCAGTGCTTTTGATGTCTCTGGAGATTCTTTAAGCCAGCTCTCTGTTTACAACTCAAAGGAAACAGCATGGGGACAATTAAGTACCTTTGTGGCTTTTCGACTGTTGTTGCACATGACAGATCAGGACCTCCTATGGAAGTCTCCTTGTCTTCAAACAAGTGTTGTTTCCTTCAATTACTTTTATTACTGATTCTCTTTCTCCCCTTCCCTTTTACTTGTATTTGTACTATTTTTTACATGACATGAAAATACGAAACCTCATCAGCATACAGAACAAAAACCAGAACTTTACAAGCTGTGCATAATTATTTCCTTACGGATTCCTAAACTTGCTACCCAGACTTTGCTCACTGACTAAATGCAGTGATAACACAAAATAATCCCATTTACACAGCATATATCTGTACAAGAATTTATTTTCAAATTTAAATGATGAAGTTCTGTTATTCCACTGATTTTCTTCATTGCTACCTGTGTTCAATGGAATCAAAAATTATTTGCTTCACTGTAGTTCCCATAAACCCTAAACAATAACTCTACGAGTACATGGTAAATTTGCTAAAACAAGAACTGTATAAGGAGAAACTCAACTATGAAAGAACAAAAAAATGATCAGCCTTAAAGAAAATATATAGGAAAGACAGTCTAGGTTTTCTGATTTTCAGTTTACTGTCCTAACTGTTCCTGTTTTGGAATTGGTTCTGCAATTCACTTGCAGCTGGAAGAGCTTTATTCACATGAAAAGGTGCACAGAGCTTAGGCAATGCCCTCACTTAGACTACCAGCTGTTTTGGACAAGGCTTTTTGGCTTTATTCCATGAAGTCCAAGTTGCTTGCAGCCCACAGACACTACCAGAGCACAAACATTTAATCCCATTACTCAAGTGTGAGCATGTCAGGCAGGTTTTCTGGTACTACTGAGGTTTCAAGAAAATACATTCATTTCTACTGCTTTGTTATTCTATCTGCAGGCTAACACATGCCAGGAGACAGTTTTTTCCATATCTTTTTTTCTACCCAGAGGAAAGGGGAAAAAAACCCCAAACTATTTCACAACAAACTAACCACTCTGTGGAATTAAGGAAAAGTTTCAAAACAGAGGGCAAAGCCGCATTTACTGCTTCACAAAGGATTAAAGGAATATACAGGAGATGTACTTCATAAGTTCTCTTCAAGGAGATGAACTGCTTTTATGTAAACTGCCTTTCATCTTATCATATATTGTTCACACTGAGGATATAAAGTAGACAGGATATCGAGTGAGGCTACGAAATGATGCAGAAGGAAACAAGGCTCATTTCAGCAGTTTATGTTCCGAAACTGCTGAAACACTCCAAGATTTCCACATCTCCCTATCTTTCTTGGAAGCGTGCTTGTGCTTATATAAACCCCACATGCACCTGTGATTCATATTTTGAAGCAGGACATGAATTTCTTGAGCAAACAGTTGGTTTCATCTATATGGAGAGAGTAAGTCTACTCTTGGGAATGAGGCTTTGCACGATGGAGTCCTCCATTACGTTAATGTCCCTTAAAGGTAGTTTTTGTTCTGCTACATTATAAAGTTAACTTGGATTTTTATGATTATTTGATACTTTTCAATCAATATTGGCATTTACACTCAATTCTGTATAAAGAGATTGTGTGCCAGGGAAAATGATCACCCCAATTGTCTGGAATAGCTTGCCAAATAAAGAGCACATTTCTTCCTGTTTCCTTTGGAAAACAGATCATTGACAATGCAAAACAATCTAAACCACTATTTTTAACAGAATGTTCTGTGCAGTGAGTTTGGAATTCCACAGAAGTACAAAGTATCCATGCCTAGACACTGAATTTTATTCCAAGCCATTTTCACTCAATGCCATTTTATAAACTGCTTCCTGACTAAACTTTAAGATACTGACCTGTGAAAATACAGTAATGAAACTTCATTTTAAATGGGACCTTAGCAAGATCGTATCAGGAAGGTAATTTTTTCCCAGTGCCTGATTTCAGAGGTGCTAAAAGTCTTACCATTTGAACTAGATGCAGTTGGGGCTGCAAGTACTCAGTGCTTCAGAAAAGCATGCCCATGTTGTCAGGCTGTGCATAATTACATTTGGCTCCTCATCAAAGAGAATCACTCAGCTCACACACAAACCACAGGGCTGGATAACAAAGCCACAGATTTGTTATCAGCTATCAGCTACCAGACTGATAGTACTGAACACGGTAAGGCAGATGCATGGTCTCCCTCCAGCCAACCCACCCAACCACAGATCTCCTCCTGCATGGGCAGAGCCAAATAAGATGTCTTCAGAAGCAAGATAAGCTCCACTAACACTCACACAGCTGCTGGATCAGACTGCACTTATCAACGAGATGAGAGCATAATTAAAAGAGTTGAGTCCAGCTGCAGCAACCCAAGTAGCTGCATCTGTAAATTAAGTGGGACCCATTTTATATCATCAGTGCTGTTTCTCATTGATTGAAAAGATCAGGTGCTAAAAGTGTTCCTTTTTATAAGGCAGAAGTAGGTTGTTTAATGTGAATTCAGGCCCAGTGAAGAGGAAGCCATTGATACAGCTACACATTTTTGTCTGATTTTTTTTCCTTCTTTCATATATAGAAAAATCCTTTCAATTGACTATGTATACCTACTCAGAGCTGCACAATTTACTGCAGTCAGTGACTGCCTAGATAAACATGGATTAAATCAAAACACATTTTTATGATTTTCTTTGGCTTAAAAAGATATCACTTCTTCTAAATAACTTTCTTCTTCTAAGTTCCTAAACTTTCATTTCAATTATTTACATTTTAAAGGAACTGAATGGGATATTAGCAACGTTATGTAAAGCAACTGTGTTATACCCTGATGCTAGTATTGGAATATCTCAGTTTTAGAAACAATGTAAGTCTCCTAAAGAGGTCGTTATTCATCAAACATATTGCTAAAATTGAATTCAACACATTTGTATTGGCTCAATGAAATTCGTAAGAAAGGAAAAAGCGTGTATCAAGGGTTCCAAAAACAAAGTTAGTATAACCTCCTGCAGGAAGGGTTGAAAAGCAAAAGAAACATTATCAGTACCTTTTCTGTTTTCTATTATTGAAAAAAAAAAAAGATTCCAAAAATTTCAGTTTAGGTGTATTGTAGTTGACATCCTCATCATGTTATCTGCTGCTCCTATTACTGAAAATTTCAGTCTTGGATACAGATAATATACCTTGTTTAGTAACATCTGCGTGCAGACTGCAAAGCATTAAGGGTTGGCTGGATTGCTAGAGCTCAGTTTGGGAATTTGGCCACAGGCTCATTCTTTCTATATGTCTGGCCACAGAGACAAAGGAATATTTTATTTTTCTAGGGGAACAACAGAAATGTCAGGGGGAACAAGTGAACAGAAACAAAGAAGAAATATTATTTCAATTTTTTTTAACACAGAAGAAACATTATTTTAATTCTTCTAACAAAAAATAATAGTCAAAATAGAAAAATACAGCAATAAATGCATGAGCATAGGGAAAGAACTCTACAGAGGACAAAGATCATGCCTGAAAAGGCAAAACCTTATCTTTTAGCTATGTTCACAGAACAAAAATAATGTGTTTGAGTTCACTGTCTAGTTGGACTCTGCCCAGAAATGAGACTCTTTTAAGCACTCAATCTGAGCAAGAAAGGAATGTCTCCTCTCTGGTACCTTCACAGAAGGCAGCCAAGGCTGCATCTGGGTGCCAGGCATGCAGTGGGCACCTGTGCTCCTGGGAAACAACAAGGCTACTGCAGAGCAGTGGATCTGCCCTGCTGATCCACACGGCATGGCCAAGTCTACTCCATGCTTAGGAGCCACAAGGGTTTTTTTCCACCCAGCCACAAGAACAACTTGCAAAGCTCAGTCTTTCAGATGTTCAGTCCCTCTTCCAAGAGGGCTGAATTGAGTAGAGAAGCAGCAAAATACCTAAGAGGTATGCCTTCATTTTGTGTATTTGTCACATTTTTTTTCAAGCACAAGTCACTTAATAGTCTGTGAACACTATCTATTGTCTATCTAACTATAGTTTAATACACTTTTGACATCTGCATCTGAAAATGTGCACCCCTTTTGACTATGTTAGATACCAAACTTTCGTCTACTTCTAAAAGGTCAAGATGGATTGACTTTTGAAGTATTTCTCCGCAAAAAGTTAAAAGTTGAACCACTGTTCATTGTCCAAACTTCTTACCATCGTTCAGACAGCCAAATCTGTGTATCTGTCCATTGTTCACACGAACCAGTGAAAACAAGACTCTAGCTGCTTTTATAGGTATCTATGCCTGCTTTTATTCCATAAGCTGCTCAAGGTAATACACAAATTAAGAAATGTGTTTATTTCTTTGAAGAACTAAGTAAGCATCATGCAATCATAGAATCACTAAGGTTGGAAAAGTCCTCCAAGATGACTGAATGCAATCTTTGGCAACATAACAGAAAGCAAAATGTATCCTGGGCTGCATCCAAAGCAGCGTGGGCAGCAGGGCCAAGGAGGGGATTCTGCCCCTCTGCTCTGCCCTGGTGAGACCCCACCTGCAGGGCTGCACCCAGCTCTGGGGTCCCAGCACAGGAAGGACATGGACCTGTTGGAGTGAATCCAGAGGAGAGACACCAAAATGATCAGAGGGATGGAGCACCTCTCCCATGAGGAAAGGCTGAGTAATTAGGGTTGTTCAGGTTGCAGAAGCGAAGGCTGCTTCAGGGTAACCTAACTGTGGCCTCCCAGTACCTGAAGGGAGCCTACAAGACAGCTGGAGACTGTTTACTAGAGCATACAGGGATAGGACATGGGGGGATGACTTCAAACTGAAAGAGGGTAGGTTTAGATTAGATGTTAGGAAGAAATTCTTTACTCTGAGGGTGGTGAGGAACAGCAACACTTGCCCAGAGAAGTTGTGGAAGCCCCATCCCTGGAAATGTTTAAGGCCATGTTGGACAGGGCTTGGAGATACCTGGCCTAGTGGAAGGTGTCCCTGCCTGTGGTGGGGAGGTGTTGGAACTAGATTATCCTTTAACTCCCTTCCAACCAAAATTATTCCATGATTATGTCCAAGTCAACATTTGGGTACCAAAGGATTCTTGTTTATGGGTAAGGGACTCATAATGCTTAAGTCACCTAAATAATTATGGCTTATATAAAATGGCTTTTTTAAAAGAGGAATGAGGTTTCAAGAATAAGCTTATCTAATCACTCCCTTCCTTCCATGAGATACTTTTATATGAAGTATTGTTGAACTGCATATGTAGAAACGTCATCTCTTGGGCCTCTTTGGGTCAAAGATAATCCCTTGAATTCCTCTTGCAACAACCAGGCAGCCTGGTCACATCCAAGCGCAGAGGTATGACCCCTACTCACAGACATTAATTCAGATTAAGCATAACTGTTTATCTTAGCAGGTAAGACCTGAAAGTCCCACTTGTGGAGACAGAAGATACACTGAGGACCTGCTCCCCAGGCTGCAGAGTGAGGAGCAGAATAGCAGGGTGAGAATATGCAGGTGGATGGTCAAGAACTGCACCAGCCACAAGAGCATGTATAATCATTGAGAGAAATTAGAAGAAACATTTGCATCTCAGGAGTGCAAGAGTTAGAAATATTGATGAGGGGGAAAGATGGCTGAGCAGATGGGCTGCTCACATAGGAAAAAGAGAATTAAATCAGACTAAGCAGAACATACCCTTTTCACCTCAACAGTGACAGGGAAAGTCAGCCAGGCTTAGTCACTTCCTTTTTTAACCAGAATTTCTGAACTAGTAAGTCATGCCTGAAGATTAACCACCACAAATCTGCTTTCAGGAGTGATTGTGCTACTACCCCAAATCTTTTTAATTATGACACCTCACCTGTCATTCACAGTGGATATTTAAATAGTGTTTTCTGTATGAAAATGCTGATTTTTAGTATGTGTATTAGTATACAGGAATTGTAATGGTGGGCCTGAAATCCCACTGGGCTTCATGCCTTAAAAACCCAAAGGAAAAAGCCAGCAGTCTATGCTTCCAACAATCTCCAGTTTAGGTATAGCAATAATCACCAGCTGAATTCAAAATTATGGGCTTAAAAGCAGACAATGACAATACTGGTAATTTAACTGCTGTCCTGCTCTGAGTGGTACCATGGCAAAGCAAAAAGTCTTTTAAGAAGAATCTGATGGTGAATTAAGAAATGGAGAGGCCCAGCAATCCTCTACATTGAGGGATAACACAGAAGGAGCTAGCAGGTGCTTCACTTACAGCACGCACAATGCAGGCCAGCATCATGGACTTTGATATAGGAACTCACTTCAACACTCAATGAGAAACGAATAGCGGGGATGGGATAGTGTCCATGGCTTTGTAGAAGAGTACACAGATCACAACAATTCTTTTCAACAAAGAGGGGAAAATCAGCAATACACATGAAGTGGTCAAAGCAGTGACATTGTCAAAGCAGAAAGAGAGAAAAATTATCTTAGCAGTTTTACTTTGGACAGATTTCACATACTGAAGCCACTACAAGGCTGAAGATTACTTCAGGTGAGGAGTTAATGGATGAATTTCATATGTAGGGGTGAAAAAAAGAAACATATATCTTCAGTGCAGAACTTAAGACTTAACCAGAATATTTGCTTGTGGAAAAATCAAAGACAGCGCCCCAGACTCTGGGGCTGAAAGACTGGAAACATAGAGGTTTTACCCCCAGTGACTAAAGAGAGAGAGGAAAAGACCTTTGAGAAAAAGGTCATGACTCAACCAGTAGCTCAAAAGGTTAGCCCGAGATTATAGTCTGGACTAAAGGAGATTGTTTGGATTGAAGGAGATTTTTGGGATGCAGCAACAAGGAGGCAGGAGTAGGATTTGCATTCATGGACCAAGAGAGAAAAAACAAAGAGAAAGAAGAGAGTTCCCAAAAGCTCCCTTACACTTAGAAATTATTTTTTCCTTGCAAAAACTAAGTTAGAGTCTTTATTTTTAAAGGTAACTGTGTTTTACATTGTCCTGGAGTTCTGCCTCTCACAAAATTAAGCCTGACAGAATTGACTTTGTGCTGCATATTCCACCCAGTTTGCTCCCACTGAGACTTGTGGTAAAGTCTGTGACACCATGCCGCAGTCCTGTTTCACTGATGCAAATCCGAGGGGAGACAGCCAACTGCACTAGCTACAGGCAAACAGCAGCAGTACCACAGCCCATGGTTGAAAAGTGTAATTCTGTTGATTCTTAGATCCAGCTGCTCACACCTTGGGTTTCCCCATAAGGCTTGATGGCATCCAATGTGACAGACACTTGACAAAAACACTTAGAACAGAAAAGCTGTGAGGTTACCAAATCCTGACATGATGTATGACAAGGGAACAGGGTAACTAAAAAGGGAAAAACAACTGGATCTTCTCAAAGAGCTCATAATATTCAGAGCCTAGAAAACAGACTAACTTCAGCTACCAAAAAAGTAAATCTTTTCAAAGTATATACTGCCCTCCTGTGTACAACTCGGTATTAAATCCAACAGCTGCAAGTTACTTCAAAAATTGAAAATGTGGTGCTGTGGTGTCCCAGATAATGTAGAAACAGTGGTAAAATCCTGGCACTAGGGAACAAATTGAAGAGACAGTTCAGACCAGGGCTGTCATCAATGAGAAACTAATCACTGCCATGGGCCTTCATCCATCTTTTATGTAGATCATGCTGGATCCCTAGCACCAGAAGCCATGAGAGCTGCAGAACTCCTTCTCACAGGCAAAAGGCAAAGCACCCTCAAGCTGCCTCTGAACCCCACCACAATCAGAGGTTGCCCACAAATGACTGACTGCTTTAACTACAAGTAATTTTTTCCAGTTAAAGCTTCTAACAAACAACGTGAGTTTGGCACACTCCTGCTTAAATACTTACCCGTGCAGAGATTTCGTTGATAATTCCTGATACCTTATTCAACAGTTCTGTTCTTTTGGAAAAGAAAAAAAAAAAAAAAAAAGATTTTACATGTATTAAAAGAATTTCAGTGTGAAAAATTAACAGTTTATTTCTGTTAAACAATGCTATGCTGTGCAGAGATCCTACTGCATTAGTATACATCACTTCTCAGCATAATGAAAGTTTTACTCACAATTAATACTTCCCTTCTGCTTTTTATCTTAGATTGCCCTTCGCAGAAAAGCAGGTCCTCAAACAACTGTGGGGCAAAACTGAGAGCAATTTCACAGCCACAGTGAAAGGTACACACTCTCTGTTTCCCATTTCAAGTCGTATTTCCACTTGCACGATGTAAACATTAAATTGCAAAAGTCTCTTAAGATCATAGTAAGATTGATTTGAAAAATATTTGTCTTCTAGGCATACCATGGCTTCCTAACACAATTTAAAAAAACAATTTTTCAGGTCACTCAGTTACTATTTGCAAAAATCCAGGATAATCTTTATAGAAGCTAAGTAAAAACTTCAGGAGCTAATTAGATGTGGGTAGCTAAATTCTCACAATGTTTACATTGCACACTGAAGAATAGCATTATTGCTGAAATAGATTCTTTATTTCCTGAAACATTCCAAAACAGCAGTATACACAGTTGTAATCAAATATTAAGTCATATGCCATTATAAGAAAGCATTGATTAGTGCAATTGGATTTTGTAAAAGATCTATCAAAAAGATTTATTCGCATTAAAACTCATTTTCCATAAGCAACTGTTAATAAAACGTTACAATTTTATTCTTTGTAATAAAGTACTGAAAATCAACAGTAGTTTTAGAGATCACTGTACCTTTGTAAGTGCAATGTGATTTATGCTGCCATTTTAAATACAAAACACTATGACAATAAATTAACAATTCAACAAATGGTGACAGACCAACAAAACCATGCTGACCCAGCTGGATGGTAATTTCCAGTGAATGCTACCCTTTTTTTTGTGCTTCTGCAACATAAATATACTGCTTTGTATTGCCAATGGTAAGATTTTGTAAGATATGTTCCTAGAGCTAAAAAAGTACATTACCCCAAAAATATTATTTATGGCACAGAAAAAGTTAAATTATCTCTCTGTAGTTCAAGGTTCAGGCAAGTTTAAATGAACTTAAGTATACAAAATAAAATGTACTGAAAACACTAGAAAAAAATTCAAGCACATACATATGTACCCCAAAATTCAAAATAAAATGCGTGATGCCTTTACACCGAATAAATTATTTCAGAACTTCAGTACGGCAAAGCTGCCCAAAAGCAAAATCTCCTAGTTCTTTCCAAGGAAATATTCTTGTATTTTGCACACATATAATACTTTCTTCAGTTCCAAATGCCAACACTGCCATTGTTAGTCTGATAACAATGCAGCTGTTCAGGTAACTGATTAAGTGCAATATTTAGTGTTTGATAAGATGTTCATTTTTAAAAAACGACATGGCATTGTAGATGGTTACAGATTAAGATCCTGGGGAAAATAATACTCTATGACCCTCCTTTTCCAAATCAATGTTACCCAGCCAGCTGGGTAATGAAATCCACATTATGTGTTTTCCAGTGTTGAGGGACATCCTTCATCAATAGCAGCCGTCTCTCCAGTTCCCATCCCGTATCGTGCTCAGTGACGACAGTGGCTTTGGAGGCTGAAGAAAACTGTATTAACCAAACGACAGGGGAAAAAAAAAGGAAAACGAGGTCATATATCCTGTGAAAGATCAAGGTAAAAGACATCATTTACTTCTGCAGTGACAATGGCTTTGGGGCTTGCTTAGAGACATCCCTCTGGTATATTTCTGGCTATCTATTAATGCACATATAAAAATCTGTGGTGAAATTAAGGCTACTTCCATTGAGAAGAGCATGAAAGATTTGTAAAAAGGAATTGAATGTGAATAATTGTAATTGTGAATGAGATGCCTCTAAATGGGAAGATTCGGGTTTTCACGGCTAAAGACGGTAAAAACATATTTTTGTCACTATGGGCAGCAGTGTCACTTTCCAAAAGCTATTGTGCTCAGCATGCTCATGAAAAATCAGCAGTTTATAAAAACACTGTGCAAGCTGCAAAGAATTTTATCAGCTGAAGAACTGCACCAAGTTCTGCTCCAGACTCTCTTTTATCTGTCACAAGACATGTGACAATATGCTTCCAGAGCCACCTGTTCCAGCACCGCAACTCCTGACAGGAACTCACCATCCCCTGGGTCCCCACCCTCACACCTGGGCTGCATCTCTCACTCTTCAACAAGGACTTCTAAAACACTTCCTGACCATCTTCCAAACCCTCCAGGTACTACTGAGGCAACTATTTCAAGTAAAACAGAAAAAAGGAAAAACAACCATCTGACTTGATCTAACTGCCAACTCATAGTTAACACAGTGGGCTCTGTATCTAATTTGCCACAACCATAATTTTGTCACACCCCAATATGCTGAAAAAAAAGTGTTTCAATTTTGTGAAAACATTCATATAAAAGTACTTCATATAAAAGCAGACCTCAAGCCTTGTTTTCACACTACTTTTGCTCTAAGTTACTGATGTCTCCTCTCCCTTCCTTGCTTGCTGCTGTTAAAAGGCAGAGGTATCTTGTAAAGCAGACAGTCGGTATGTCAGTCATCAGAGCAGCTTCAACTCTCTGCTACAACTGCTTTTTTTAGTAGCAAAAACACTGCACTGAAGTAAAAACAATTGGCTAAAGATTCAGCCAAGCTGGTTTGGTGCAGCATCATTTATCTTTGATATAAATCCAGTTACTTGAGACTAAGAACATACTCTGCCTCTGCTGTTTTCTGCAACTACTGCTTTCATTTCCAGAGAAAAAAGAAGTATGTTTAATAATCTTCAAAACAAAATTCCAAACCAGAGAGGGCAAACAACAACAAAAAAAGAATTAGCTAACTTGAAAATAATTTTAAGACTACTGCTATGTATCCAGACATGAATATCTGCTACAGGGCACGGACAGAAAAACATGCCAGCAATGAAAACCATTTCAAACAAGCCCAAACTGTCGATATGACATCACGTTGTTTGAGATAACAGGGTTTTGGAGGGGCTGTAGTGCATTTCTACTTTTCCATCACCAGCTCGATAGCAGCAACTGGCTCCAGTACAAGGCAGCAGGAATAAGCAAGCCCTGGCTCCACAGGTATGCTTACACTCCTGCCACACTCATGCCTGATATCTGGCATGATCCAGACCCTGAGCTGCTGATTGACTTTCTGGCTTTAGCTGGAACCTGGCTCATCACTGTGGCCTTGTCTGGAAACTGGGAGTGTTGGCCGACCGTGATCACCATCAATGCTGCTCTATGCTGGGCACTGCAGGGCAGCCCAGCTGTCCCTGCTCACCCTGCCCTAAGGGCAGTTGCCCCCACTGCCCTTCACACTGCATAAGGCTAAAACAGAGAACTGGAAGGTGGGGTCTGCAAGGAGCCCCAAGATTGGAGTTGGAAAGGGCTGAGGGTTGTGTGGATCCTTTTTGCTCAACAGAAGCAAAAAAAAAAGGTGCTGTCTGATTTCTAAGGTAAGAAGAGATGAATTACACCATTAGAATTTCTTTACACTGCTTGAATCTCTGATGGTAAGGAGAAAACCAGTTAATATTTAGCCAAGTTACTTACCTTGGCTATTATAATTTTATATCACAAATTATTAAAAGCACTCCCTCATCCAGTGTTTTATCCTATGCAGTAAATACTGAAGTTCCCTAATGCAACCCCAATATAATGTGTCTAAGAACCCATTTTAAGTATCTAAAATACCAGTAACTTGGCTACTTAACAGTCTGGCCAAAGGTAGGAAGACAGATTTGCTCTGAGTGTGCACTTCTCCCTGAACATCTGATTTATTTAAAAAAACAAAAGACCTGTTCTATTTTTAATCAAGTCATGACTATAAACACTATTTAAGTTTGAAAGAAGCCAGACTCTTAAACTGATAATCAGAAATACAATTCATTAGAAAATACCACAGTGAAAAAAACTGACAACTCAATTCCTTCCAAGAAAAGTCTGTATGAACTGAATTTTTGAATTGATTTTTTCCAAATGAATCAATAAAATTGAATGAGAGTGTTAAAGAACTGTAGGCTGAGCTCCAGTCTACCTGTGCTTTTTGAGTCCTACGAACCCTGCATTCTCACAGAGCAAAAACCATCCATCTGCAATGATCTCTGGTTTGGCTCTATGGCAACACAGGATGCTAAGGCACATTTGAAGGAAAGGAGACAGGAGCACAGACTTCCTGGACTATAAATAGCTTGGTTACTGATTTGAATCGGCTTCTAATAAAAACAGTGTTGAGAGTACAGTGTCTTACTCTCCCACTGAAACCTCTTAATTCCGTTTTTCTTTAATATTGTCTGTTGTATGAGAAGTTACAAAATAGCAAGGGGCTGGTCTTCATGACCCAGAAAGGCTTCCTCACATGTTGCTATGAAAGATTTAAGAGCTCTGCAGAAGAACATGAAGTAGAGGAAAGGGAAAAGAAAAAAGGAAAGAAAACCCT
Source organism: Phylloscopus whistleri (assembly GCA_017589585.1). NCBI lineage: Eukaryota > Metazoa > Chordata > Aves > Passeriformes > Phylloscopidae > Phylloscopus > Phylloscopus whistleri. Next base: position 2,490,383 of record JADMLD010001396.1, read on the forward strand.
CAACTATAAAGAAGTCTAACAGAAAGAGTTTCCAGCTGAGAGCAAAGAAGGTTATAATAGAAATCTCATGGTACAGTCCTCATGAAAGAAGGAACCTGACGGCTCTTTATCAAAGTTTCACTGCAGTTGGTCAAAATCTGTTGTCAGTCACATCAGTGTAATCCCCAAGTAACTCAACCAAAGAGAAAATGTGAACAATTGAACTTATTCTGGATGTAGCCATAGGTAGTGAAAAGTACAAAAATGATGAGAGCTAAACAGTGACAGTTCATCCAACAGAAAATGAGGTGGTCACACAGCAGGCCCTCACAAGAGGAGGGATGTGTGCAATTGGAAGAAATAGTTGGAGGAGTAAACACAAGTTGAGAGAAGTTTTTCCTTGAGAAGACTTAATTCCAAATAAATACAGAACATGCAGCTAGGAGTTTAACTCCCAGCTATGCTAAGTTGATTAAAATACAATCTCTTTCATCAAGCCTATATTATTGCTTGACCTAAAAATAATTAATTTGAAGATGAATTTCTTCCTCATTTTTTTTGCATGCAGAAATTTGCATTTGCTTAACAGTACAGTTTATTATAACTGTGATATTCCAGGATTCCATGTGTGCCTATTGTCTCCCAGCTGGAATTGAAAATATGCTGGTTCAACCCAAGACTGTACTATCCAGGATATTTCCTTCTTCACAATGCTGTAATGGTACAACTTGCATTTTTACACACTACTGCCACTTACAACAACAGGGATGCTGCTCTTCCTACGTGAGTACTCTAAGATTAGTGCTGTGATGCTGAAATAGCAGTAGGCACAAGTCTGGGAGAAGGTAAGCCACATCAGTTAATGATATGAGGTTTGTGTTTGTTTGGATTTCTTACTGACAGGTGGAAATCCATTCCTGTTTATATGTGATTACACACTATCCACTATCAGAGTTCACTAGGGGCTACCAGTATGCATTGTCCATCACTATTTCTGGCTAGCAATCTTCACCCATTCAGTGACTCAGCACTGAGAGACAGAAGCTTATGTTTTATAGTTCCATATTCAGGAGGTAAAAAAAATTCCACAATTTATGCCTAAGCCATCCACACAGAGACCGAGGCCTGTTTAACTCTCACCTTCGAACCGGCTGTGCGATTTTACTTCTGGGAATGCCACTCCCATTGACAGCCAGCGATGGCCTGGGAAGGGCACTGCGCCCCACCACGCCTTGACCAGCAGTCTTGTTGGGCATTGGGATCCCAGTGGTGGAATACAGCTGCGAGTTGCTGGACACTGGGATACTGCTACTATTACTGCTCCCTTGTACGGTCGGGCTTACATAGGCAGTAGCTTTGAGAGGCTGTCTGACAGACACTGGAAAATGTCCCACACTGTGAACTCGGTGCTGAAGCTGTCCTGGTGATGGAACTGTGAAGAGTGGTGGAAAATGAAGCAACAAGGTCAGTATGCAACAAATAAGACCAGGTAGTAATGCTCATTTCTAGATAGATCTGAATAAGGATAAACACATCATTATACAATTTACTTGCTGATTACAAACTGGTGAAAAACCGCTTGAATCTAATACTGTATCCAGTAACATGGCACTGAACTAAAATATCCTGTTCCACCCCCACCCTGAAAAAAAAATCCCAGTCCATATTCATCCTTCTTTTTCCCCTCAAAGAGATTAAATTAGCTATTATAAGCCCACTAAATCCACCTACGCACTTAGAGCTTTAAACAGGAGAAACTGCTGAAGGTATAAATTAGTCTCTGTTAGGTGATCTTGATTTTTGTGAGGTGACTTGCAACAACCACGTCTTGTTCAAGCAACATTGCATTAAAACATTATGAAGCATCACAGAAATTTAAGCTTTACGCGTAAAGACAATAAAAAGGCTATAAAAGGTCTTGAATGTAACAGCATATTCCACAGCTGATGTTATGTAAACTATCATTTTAAATCAATGTTATGAGCTCCAGAAGCTTTATATATAGATTTCCTACCCAATCCTGCCCTCTGGTGTACATCTGGCAGGCATCACTTTCCTAGGCCATATACCAAAAGCAAACTGCCAAAAGCCTGAAGCATATAAATTTAGAGCAATCCTTTCTCAAGTCTTTGAAAAAAGGACATCTTTAAACCATTAAAGACACAGGAAAAATTGCAGGGGAGTGATTACATTAAACTATACTACCATATACTGTTATGGAACTCTTATCAAAACGTAGCTCCCAGAACACCCCAGTACAGCTACTTATTATACGTGTTTTTTTAAGGAGCATTTCAGAAAAATGGAATTTTACACACACATATATATAAGAGCATGAACACACAAAGAAATATGTATTGCTAAAGTAATAAAATTAAACTGTCAATGCATGACTATGAAAATCCATGTGTGAACCTGAACTATTTCCATTCTCAAATTCAAGCAGGAAAAAATACAACAAAATAACACAACAATCAAGAATATTTTCCAGAAAAAAAAGCAATTTCATTTGAAGACACTTGTAACTTCTGCTCAAATTTGAAAGAAAACACCCACAGGGTAAGTTTTTTCCAACTTCTCCCTCCAAAATCTCACAGGAAATGGAGAGCGTAAGTTAAATCCCTTCTCCCCAGATTATTTCTTTTTTCCTCGTTGCTTCTGCCTATGCCCAGTGAAAATCACTTTTCCCATTTCCACTCAAGAACCTCAACCACTGTGCTAGAAAAGATGGGTCTGGACCTTGATCCATCTTGCTCACATTCTACATTAATAATTCTTCCACTAGATCAATATTCCCTTCATCCCCTCATCATGAAGTCACCTAAATTATACCAATTACAGAGCAATTTTAATTCCCTAACTCAACAAGTATATTATACTTCAGAATATACTTGACTCTGTTTACTGCATTTCCTCCAAAGTGGCTCAACTTCACTAGAAGAGAGGTCATATATTTTTAAGGTAGTGTTTATACAGTGTACTGTACAACCAGCAGTGTATGAATTACCAAGACAAGCAGTTTTCAATTGTTGTATCAAAACTAAAAATGTGAGTTTACATTAGTTAATTGCATTTTTGGTGTTTCTACAATATTACTATTTATAATTACTATTATTTCAGTTTTAATATTCAGTTTTAAAGCTGGCACAAGATAAATGAGCAAAGAAAAAAAAAAGTGAAGAAAAGTTCAATAACAAGACTGGCAAAATTTGCTTTCCAAAACAGAAACTTTGTAAATCCTGAGGTATATTAAAATCTGGTGCAAAAGAACAGTTTGCTTTTAATTTTTCATAGAACAAAGGATCAGTGACCAGGACATATATTCTACCACTTTATCGATCCCTTGCGCTCAGCCAAAGAACACAGGTACTTACTACACGACTGCATCCTTGAAATCCCATTACTGGCTCCATGCAAATTGGAGTCAAAGCTCTGACTGTTCCTCACAGTGACAGGAGAAGCAGCAAAGCCAGCAGTACTGCTGATGGTGGGGGTGCTTGGCATCCTAGCGAGGTTAGGCATGCTTCTGCGGAGTTTGTCTGGAGCAAAAGAAGACAACATCCTCAGTCAGGTCAGAATTTCCAACAAATACAAGCAGCCTCAGCATCATTTCTGTAGAAAATCAGAATTATAACAAACTATTTCAACAGAAAGAAAGGTTTTGTTCTACCAGAAGAATATGTTATTGACAGCCTTCAAATGGAGCCATTATGACTACTGTAACAGCATGATTATTCACAAGTAATTTAAAGACATCAAGATGCAGTACACTTGTGGAACTGCAAGGATTTAAACAATAAATAATGATGAGTTTCACATAGATGTGTAAAGTAGGTCAGGTGAACCATGCCCTAAATGTGCCTGTTTCTTTGCAGTGAATACAAAAGCAAGTCTGCACTGGCAGTCAGACACAGCTATTTACTCTGTGGATGTCTAAAGACAGGGGAGAAATCCATCCTAAATGACTGAAGTCTTGCTTTCAGGTGCCAGTAAGATGCTAAATAAATCCATTCAGAACCTAACCTTGTTAGCATGTTAAGTTTCTGCAGGCAGCCACATGCAAAAACTGCAAAGTCTTGATGCTCTTCAGTTGCTTGGAGCCCTGGGTTGATAACAAAAATTCTCAAATCTGGTTTTTCTCCCTCCTACCTCACTTGTGGTACCTGATTTGGTAGGCATTTTCAGAGTAAGTTTTCTTATAGGGCTTTTCACAAAAAGAAAGCTGCAAAAGCCCCAAACGTTTTTTGGAGGTACAACAGCTAAGGAATGTGTTTAAGAGGCCACAAGACATCTGCAATCCCACTCACACCAGTTCATTTGAATAGAGAAACTGAAACCTTCCTGACATCTCAAGGCAGCTTCCCAACCACAACACCATGAGATAATCTAAAGGAAAACTCCTCCAGTCTCTTCTGCCATCAGGCCAAAGGGACAAGACTCAGTTTTGTACAATGAGAAGGGACTGGGGAAAAGGCACAGACTGCAGGACCTGGTCCTGTGACATGAGACGTCAGTAAAGCACTGCTGCAGGAAAACCACGGGCATTTATTAAACTGTCACTGACAACATCAATAGTTGTCACAAACAAGGTTTGCCTCTTGGCCAGGTCCAGAAGCACAAGTGCTGTGCCCTGCCAAGGAAGCTACATCTCCCTTCATGGCACGGCCAGCACAGAGGTCACCAGTTCCAGCTCCTGACATAGGTTCCAATGGCTGGCAGGTTCTTACACTGCAACAGAAAGCAGGGGCATGCTTGTCTTGCAACAGCGGCTATGACTGCCCTCTCCCACAGAGAGATCATCAGCATTTCCAGACCGATGTATTGGTTTTATGCATAGGAACAACACAGCTCACTGCTTGGAACTGCTGGCATGGGTTGACGTCCTGGCTCATACAGGGCAAGTCCAGTTCACAGAAACAGCAGATTTATTTAGAAATCTCAGTTGATCAGTCCACATAAATATACAACCTATTTAGCACCATCATTAGCTCCTCTAATCCTTAAAGCTGCTAACAAGTGAAAAGTAATAAGACCTGACAGTACAGTTCTACCTACACAAGTCATTCGGAGTCACTGACAGTAACTTTGATATATGGGATGCCTACGTAACTCCAGCAACCTATGTCACAGAAAGGCTGTATGTCAGTAGAAAAAGGAAATGTAAGGTTTGAATCCCTGGAAACTAGAGTACAGACAAATCCTAATAAAGAACTACTGTATGGACAATCTTTCACCAGACAAGTCAGAATTGTGCTTCAGTGATGAATTACTGACAGTGGCAGACTGAAACTGTTAATGGTACAGCAATGAACATTGACAAGGGGATTACCACTGTGGTACAGCCAGGTAGTATTAATATCAGTGATGTAACAATGATAAAACAGTTAGCAGACTTCCAAAACTGTCCTGGGGATGCAAACAATAGTACCCATACAGCTACTGTATGTATCTATTTCTAAAATATTCAAAAATTTTGCAAAGTGCAGAGGGAATTGTCACCCTATGATGCAATCCTTGGGCAAGAGTGGCAAAAAAATCATGAATATGGGATGTCTGTAGCTATAGTTAATTCTGGTGTCCTAGCCTACCCTTTCAAAGTCCTAGGTCCCGAAATCCTAACTCAACATTACAGAACTTGGCAAAAAAATAAGTTTGAGCAGCAGGATGGCAGTAGGGAAGACAGCACTGCATAAAACAGCTTTTTAAGTATCATGTTGTATAGCAGAATTCTTTGGACTCCACATGCTTTTCCACTCAGGGACTGCATCAGCCACCCCAGGCATTATTTGTGCCTTGAACTGTCCAGTGGATGCAGCTACAATAGCAAAAAATGTGTACAGAAGTAGCTTGGATTTCCTCCATGTCTTGGGTGGCCTCATCTTTTGCCTCCTGTTCATTAGTCCCTTCTTGTTCCAGCAGTTTGCTCTGCTGCTGATTCATTCAGTCCTCAGGCAGCAGATTCCTGCTGCACCTGCAAATTCTCATCCATCAAGCAGCTGCGTTACTTCTTTGATGGGTCCTTGTGTCTGCAGAGATAAATGGCCCTGAAAAGCAATGAAAATAGTGGGTCAGTTTTGTGTTGGGGGAAAACCCAGAAATATTCGCCTTGATGGCATTTTGCAGCTTTCATCTCCTTGGATGATGCATTCTCTTTCATCTCCTTCTTGAAGTTTGTTCTGTCAGATGCTTCCCTCCTAAGAACAGTGGCAAGAGTCTTACAGACGTTTTGTTTGTAAATGAAACGATGGCTCTTGTGAGCTTAATATATGGAAGAAGAAGGTGGTAATTATGTGATTTTAATAGTATTTCAGGCCACTGAGATGTGATTAGATATGAACTTGCTGGAAATACATGAGAAGAAAACAAAAATATTTTTCCAAGCTGCTTTCCTTTCCAGACCTCTTTGCTCTCCTAAGACTGATGAGAAAATTAACAGAGAGGAGAAGGTGTAGAGATGTACTCTCAGTTGAGAATTAATTTGCTCAAATAGTCCTGTTTGTGATGAACACTGGAATTTGCTACAGTTTCTGCTACCTCTTCTGCACTAATCTGGTTCAGTGGCAAACCCAAAAAAATCATCAGTTGCTCACAGTTTGATTTTTTTAGAAAGATATTAACACCAGTAAGTGACTTCAGACTGGTGGCTATTAACACCAGTAAGCAACCTCAAAGGACCTATACCTGTTGAAGAAATGACTGGACGTGGTACTTGGTGCTGTGGTCTCGTTGGCAAAGCGGTCATCAGTCAATGACTGGAGTTGATGATCTCTAACAGCATCCATAATTATTACTGTGACCCACTACTGAGTCTCAGCTACAGTTTAGGCTGAAAAAACCATGGTGTTTAAGTAGAATGCAGCCATATAAAGCATCACAGGTGTATCTTCAACTTTCCCAGCCTTCTTTAAGATAAAATATAATGACCTATAGACATTGTATTGTTGAGGTATTTGTATGCATGAAGAAAATTCAAGGATAGGTCATGGGGAGTTAATAATCGGTTCCTGGTTCTTACCACCTTCTAAGAATAATTCATGCATATACACATGTGCTTGTCATTTCATGAGCTTTCTTTAGGCAGCATACATTGCCCTTTCACATATCTGCAGAAGAATTGCCTACTGCACAGGCAACGTGTTGCCCCATATGTAGCATACACCCTGAATTAGCCCATTGCCTCTACAGCACAAGAAAAGCTGGGAATTGTGAAATACAGGATCCTATGCCCTCAACTGAAAATGTACATGAAAAGGCCACCCCTCAGCACAGATCACATTCACTACTACTAGAAACAGGTCAAAAGGCAGGAAGAAGTGTCCCTTCTTTGTCATGCATTCCATAAAATCACAGCGAGGACAACAGTTCGCTTCTCACCCAGCTGCTTCAGTTCTGATTTTTTGCCAGGAAATTCTTCCCCTGATGCTATTTCTTCTCTGAAGTCAGCTCGGGGTCAGTGGCCCATCTTCTTTCTGGCAGGACACCAGAACAGGCAGCACCTGCTTTCTGTCTTCTGATCCCCGCACCGCTGGTGGCTGTTCCCATTCCACTGCTTCTTTTTTTTCCTTTCCCTGACCTAATACTATCACTGGCCAAAGATTACTTCCATGTAGCATGCAAACAGACCTTGTCCTCAGACATAGCTGCCCTGGAAGAGGTGCACTCTTGGTGGGTGCCAGATGGGGACTTCTGTAGCAATTCTTGGCCAGGATCATCTTCTATCTGCCAAAATGCCTCATCCAATGAGGTTCTCCTTGCAATGAGGGCTTAAGTTGACTCTATAGTGAAGTCTCTTAAAATACGTTTATTCCTTCACAGTTATTCTCTCCAAGTGTTTGTCAATGTTTTATTTGAACAAAAGGACTCCCAAACCTCACCAAAACCACAGAAGTGTGATACAATGAATCAGAATTATTAGTGTCTCAGAGAAATCTGTATCACTGTTTGAGCTTTGTTAGCAGTTTCTCACACATATTTAAATCCTTCATACAAATCCTGCAAATTCAATTCTGCTTTATCTGTACTGCACGCACAAATAAGTCAGGGTAAAACCATAAGGAAAAAACCCATGCTTCTCAATTTTAAATATTATGTTCTATACAATGTACACATTCAGAGTGTGTTCTGAAATCCTTAACAAACTTGTAGGATCTTACAATTTCTCTTGTAGACTCTATTTCAACTCTGCTTTATGGGATTAATTTCTCTTCCTCATCTCTGAAGACTTTAGATGAGTATCCACATTATATTTGTCACAGTTATAACATTTGTGACATCCCAAATAGGCCAGGGTCTTTTTAATGGTCTGTGGAATCACAGGCTGATACAACAGAGACATCAGTGTGTAAAAACACAAATACAGACTAAAGCAAGTCCTTCAGTTAAGTGAGTGATGCCATTCTCAATACCTACATTTTATTCAGAATTATTACCTCATCTCATCCTGGCTTCACATGCATCTCCCGCCACAGATAGAGCCAATAAAAGATTTTTCCATTGCCTTCCATGAGCTTTCCCTCTGATCACTGTCCTCAATACAATCCAAAAGTAGCAAAGTAAGATTATTTTACTTTTTTTTGTAATCAAGTCCGCAACCATTTCCTAGAGAGAATTTTTCCTTTCTTACTGAGCAAGAGAGGTTATGACAGAAAACACCTCATAAGTCTATGCTGAACCCATATCTAAACACAATATACTGCTACTCTTCTATGTCTGCCTGGAGTTTGCTTAAAAAACCCAAATAACAAACACAAACCACAACTGCAGCTTTCAAAATGAGGCAACTGCCAATGATGTCCATAATATTTCTGAAGTGTAGGCGAGCAAGTTACTCATAACTAGTAATTTTTGGAAAATAAAAGCAAAGTTTTTCAAGTCAATGGTATGTGCAGCCTGTTTATGAAGGTATATGCCAAGCTAAAGCAACTTAAAAAGCAACATAAAAAGGTAATAAAGAATATACCTTAAGATTAACCAATCTCTCTCTGTAGTGATAGACCAGACACCTGGTGCACAAGTTGGTGCCAAGTTATGTGAAGGTACCCCATGGCATCCCATAGATCCTGGGTTGTTTATGGAATCTAAACAGCATTGATACAGGATGATGGTGAAGCCAGGGTGCATCAAAATACCTCATGTAGCTCTATCTGGACAGCTGAATTAGGCCCTTCATACACAGGTGGGCACCCACACCTCAGCATTTAAATGTAGGTGCTTCTCATCAGGCAACCAATATTATACTCCTAAAAGTATTATTAAAGTTTTCCAGGTTTATCACACCTTCACCATGTTTTTCACAGCAGATAATTAAGTACCTCAACTAGAGGACCATGCCAAACAAACATCACCAAAAGCAAGTAGGGCAACATCCCTCAAACTATTTGCCTAAATGCAAAAAATTGTAATTAAGCTGAATGTGTTGACTAGTTTAGTGGAAGTATTGTGTCAAAGCTAAATACTGGGGTTTTTACCCCAGACTGAGTGTCAAAATTCAACAGTTACTTGCTGCTTATTCGTCTTTTATGAAAAGCCCTGTGAATGCTCAGATGAAGCAGAGCCCAGACCCTTGACTGCACATACAAGAACATAAGTGATCTCTCTGGGGCAGGACAAAGGAATAAAGATTTCAGAAGACTCTTGGAATGGCCAAGAGCAGCACAGCATGTGGTATGTGTGACTTAATTATTAATTATGGGTCATGCTTTCCATATACACTGAAGGCAGAAACTAAAGCTTCAGTTCTTCCATTTTCCATACCCTTCCTTCTCAACTGCCCTGGGAAACTAACTGTGTGGAACACACCATCCGTCACAGAGAGCTTCAAACAAATTCTTGTTTTGCAGTCTACCTCCACTTCAATATGTAGGAATTCTTGAGAGACAAATTGTTGCCAAGATGGTAAGTGCTGATGACAAGATGTTGCAATACTACACAGCCATACTCAGTACACTGAACACTTGATTCCTTACCTCCTTATCTGCCAAAAGAATACAGTCGAAGTAAGATGCTTCTTACCATCTGTGTTTGCCACTTAGGCTGCATGCATTAGTGGCTGAAGGTGTAGAAGCTGAGGAGATAATTCCCTTCTAAAGACAATGGTACTGACTTTCATAGCACTTTTTGTCATTCCTGCACACAGGTAACTGAAGCCACAGACTTCAACTGTGTGAAGTCACGTGTCCAACTTCTGGGTTAAGCCTCACACATTATCCAACACCTCAAAGTTCTTGAGAAAAAAATCAACTAGGTGACAAAACTGGTCTTTTACATTTATACACTTTGTAGTTAATAAACTAGGAGTCTAACGTTTTCAGTGCCTTAAAGGTTTCCATGCCTTTCCATGCAGGAAATCCAATGTTTAAGTTCCACTGACATGGAACATGAAAAAAAATCATTCAAAACACATTTGGGAGCCACATAAAAACGTGGCAGCAACACATCATTCTCTTATTCCTAAACAAAAATGCCCCAAAGCCTTCCTTTCTATTTCCCAACATTTCTGCAAGCCCAGCAATGCTGTCCCACTCTTGTCCTGACAAGAGAAGTAACATTAATATGGCACAAATGCTGTACCAACAGACACCCACGCTGCTCTACCCTGTGTTAATATCACTCTCCTTCTATATTGCCACTTGTCAATTATACTTCCATGCCATGGCTTACTTTGAATAGAAGTGGTTTGGGCACCCACCTGTCATGTCTTGTTTGGCAGAAAAGCCAACACGCATACCTTTAGCATCATAAATAGCAACTATATGTTGTTTTGAACAACAAATTTATTTTCTTGCCCAAGGGTGAGCTATAACCTGTCACATTACAAACAAGACTGGCTGGAAATGGATTGTTTAGAATTAACTTGGGGGAAAGATTGAAGGCATAGGAAAACAAAATGCAGCAGAAAGAAGAAAACTGTCATCACAGTAAGGAAAGAAAAGAAATTAACAGCAACAATGGAGGGAAACATAAATGGTGAGTAAGCACTGAGAGACGAATCTTCCAGATTCTGGAATACATCTCAAATGCAGTGCAAAAAAACCAGCAACATCTCAGGATGGTTTGGGAGTGACATTATCATATCTGGAACAGAAGCAAGGTGCCATAAGCACTCATCACAGCACAGCTGCATTAACAGCAAACTCAGGAATAAGAAAGAAAATTAAGATCTCAAAACCGGGATCTGTGTTTTACTGCATCTACAATGGATATGTGTACATCAAGCCTGAAAACCCCAGAGGCTCTTCTAAACAACTATCAGCCTGTTAAAACATGCTCTTTACTTTTTGTTTCTTTCTTCACTTGTGGTTGTCTTTGCAGCTTTTTAAAACAGACCGAAGCAATAACTTTCACAACCAGGTCACAGATTACATTTCATAGAAAACTGCTTAGCAATAACATCCCTTAATCATCTACGCAGGCTTAAATTATTTGTCACAATTCATGTACAATTCATCTTTAAAATGGCACTGGCACTTGGCAGAGAAAAGACCACTTCTCAGAAATGCATGCAACCCACCTCCATTAATCCTATTTGGTTGCTGCTCTGGAGTTTGGGCTTGAGGAGAGTAGAAGGGCTGCTGATAGGTATTTGGAGGGAATTGTGGGGAAGTAGGGCTCCTCCTGCAGTCCCGGATACTGGAGAAAGTCTGTGAGTGAGGAATCCCTCTTTGGAAGGGGGAGCAGCGAGTCAGACGTGGCTGGGGAGGTGGAAGGTGGTCAAACTCTTCCTCATCCTCAAGACTATAGCGATCATATTCCTGGTCACTGCATGTCCCTTTTTTTCCCGTATGCAGAGAAACACTGGAAGTGTGCCTTGACACAGATGCTGAAGTTGAAGCATAATCTTGCCTAAGGCCTGTAAATTCCAAGAGGAGGACGATTCAGCTTCTGCTAAGTAATTAACTCCTAATATGCACTTGAAAACTACGCAGGTAAGTAGACAGAATTTTACAGCAAGAATTGAATTTAAAATGTAATCAGGCAGAAGATCTGATGTAGGTTCATCTGATCTACCTTTCAGGCATCTAAGCCTGTATTCTTTCTGTCAAAATCTTTTAAAATAAAATATTAAAAAAGAATACAGTGTCTCCAAAATATGTCTTAGATGCCTTTCTTAAGAGGAATGACTCTCAGGAGGCACCTATTTCTCTGCCAATAAAGACTACATGAGTACTAAGTTTTTAACTTCTCAGGACTCTTAATTAGAGGAATTACACTCACATTAGTTTTCTAAGCTATTGCTATTGAACTTTAGTATTCATACAACAAAAATATTTACAATGACATGTCTTAAACTTACAGCCCATCTAAGCTCTCCAACCTCCCTGACTAAGAATTAATTCCTGATAGCACCCAGTCTCATGGACAAGGCTTAGTGGTAACACAGCTCACAGGTACAAAATCCTACCACCCTCTTCTCAAAACGCCAGGTTTTAAAAACATCTCACTATAAGCACTACCCTTTAAGAGCCTGTTTACTTCAGGTCAAGCGATAGGGAAACATTCACATCCCTTGCACATCTCTCCTTTCTCCAGATGCACAGCAACCAAGGAAAAAACATTCCAGGAGCCAAACTCTGACAGAAGCTGCAGATAACAACCTTCTTAGACTTACAAGAAGCCCTAATTTTTAACAGATGTCTTTGCTTCATAATGGAAACTTCTGAATATGCTTCCTCTCCTCCTCCTCGAGTGGGAGTTTCTATTTGTGGCTGTGAAGAGAGCGTGCCTGGGTGCACGTATAGAACCGCCACTTTCCACAGGATTAAGTGGTCAACAACTGTCACGTGCTCAAACGTTCTCCACCAGCTGCTACTACAAGGATGAGATATAATCAATTGCACCTGACACAGATTTGAAGAAAAAACAGCATTTTTCTTTCCAGTCTGCCAATGCCCTGATTCCTTAGAGAGCTAAGTACCTGAAGTATTCTCTAAACCTCATTCTGAAGGAGATGAGCACAGCTATCATTTAAGTAATGCAATCCTTTGTATCTTTGACAGTCATAACTTTTTTTTCATTTTAAAATTAGAACTCCTGTAAATTTCTCTGCTGAACATGATGCTGAGTGCCACCAGACACTCAGCAAGTTCTGCTGACAGGTGATCACTGTGCCTGCTCAGTCTGGTGGCTTCACTCAGATCACAGCTCCAATTTTTTCTTCCCGTTTTATTATTTTTGTTTTATATTATCACTTATTACATGGCATTTTCATTCAGGCCCTGTCTGTGAATTTCTCTTGCTTTTAATCACACTTGGCACTAACAGGATGCAGGAGAAATACTCCACTTACTGTCTCAATGACGTGTAAGTCAAATGCCCTTAGTTTATGAATAAAGACATTTTACCAAAATCACTATTAAGCAAAACTATAATCTATGTAAAAGAAGACTCTAGGCTCAGATTTGTGCATTTGTGCAATTACTAGTTTTAAACCAAGATATTAAATTTAAAGGCTCCAATTCAGTATTTAAGAAGGATTTCATTTCAAAACTCATCAGAAAACTTAAGACAACTGAAGTGGAGGCAAAGAAAGCCAAGAGATCTTACTTTTATCTTTCTCATGAAATGCATGCATGAGAAAAATGCTTTAGCATCTTCCCTCTCCAGAAACAGAACTATTTCAATTAATATCCAGAGAAATATAGACATTAAATTTTGAAAGATCCAGTATCAGTTCAGATTAACCTGAGCCCAACAACGTGCACACGTTCTCCATGCAGGTGAAGAGTACTTCCAGCTGCCACTCAAGAGGCAACACCGTTTAAAAAATATCTACTTGACTGAGACCAGACTTGAGCAGTTTTAAGTGTTACAGGAAATCTTCCTCAGACTGTTACGAAAACCAAGAAAGTGCCACCTACTCTCCTCCTGTAGACGAGCCATGATCTGAACATCAGTGAGGTCCTGCAGCTTGTATCCCATGGAGATGGAATCATCTTCCAGCTCTGAAGTGCTCAGTTCACTGTCTATTGATGACTGTGGACTCAAAGGGGAACTCCTAGAAATGTACCCTATGTAAGAAAACATATACTTTAGGCTACAAATATGTCTGGCCACCTTAATTCAGAATCATCTGCTCTCTGCATTACAGTAGCTTAAAACATTTTCTGAATAGCACATAAAAACTTTCAGAAGTGTAGTTCAATTCACTAGCAATTAGCAAAGAGCTTTGATATTCATGAGAAATAGTAAGTGTAGGAATGGATCATGAATTCCTCAGCTTGTTCCCAAAATAGCAATGCATAGCCCAAACAATGAATAATTTACACAATACTGTTCTGATACAGCTCACATTAGTGTAGTCTAACCAACATCTGCATTTGCATCTCTCTTATGGGACTGTGGTTCTCCCCATTCTGTTTTGAAAAACCAGTGGATATGTTTCACTGACTTCTCTGCTCAGTACTCAAAATGCTGCATCAGAGCAATTTAGTTAAATTTTACTACTCCTTTTTTAACCTATCTATAATTATCATATAACTCAATCACAGTAACAATTAAGGTTGAACATTATGCAACAGAGAAAGCATTGCTTCCTTCACAGAGCTACCTTTTCGAAAGACTCTGGATGCCTTTTTCCTGTGTGTGATAGTAAAATTTAAATTAATTTCCAATTAGTTGCATGAGCTAGTCGGTGTCCAACTTTAAAGAAAAATCCCATCAACTAAAACAGTAAATCATTTTCTAATATCCTCTGGTCCACCAGAGACCCACAGCCTGCAGGACAAGAACTACTGTGACTACAGCTCACCAGCTGTGCTTGTACCACAGGTGTGCTTGCATCCTCTAGCACTGCTGAAAGCAGCCACCAAAAATTCACCCTAAATTCAGATACTTTCCAATAATATCTCCAAAAGAAAAGGACAGACAGGGGATTACTTTGCTTTGGCAGGATTGCATGGAGTAAATGTGTTTGCTTTCTTAAATGTGCAAGTTACAGCAGTCCCTGAAGGTACTGCATAGGTAGTAACAGCTGTGCTCTTTTGGAGCAGCAGAGGGAAGCTAGACAAGGTACCTGAGGGTATCTCAAATAGCATGAGTTCATTTAGGAACTAGGCTTCATCCCATTGAATAGGCAAGACATTGGACTCACACACAGACATTTCAGTCACACAGCAGGTGCTGTCTTGAGCTGTTTCTCACCCATAGTGCCCATATCCCTTAAAAAAGGGGCTTTTTGCAGTCATTTCATGCATTGTAAGGAACACTCCACACAAATCAGTGTGACACTGATCATCAGCCCATCCTCAACCCATAACTGCTCCTGCCAGCAATAAAATGTTAATGCCTCTCCCCCAGAAGATTATTTTCTCCACTGCCACTGCAGTTTAAGATAAGTCACAGATACAAACTGACTCCTGGTCTCTGTAGTGAAGAAGGAAAATGCAAATCCTTGCAATTTACAGACCATAAAGTTTTCAATTTTCCTAGTATTTGTGTGTTCTCTGAAAATCAGTGGAATATATAAAAATCAATCTTGAACATTAGCAACAATTCCAACTTGAAAATAGGTGTGATTCTGCCAGTTCTTCTTATTATAAATTCTCACTGCACTTTCATTACACAGCTGTACATGTGTTTCTGTGAACAAAAGGAAGGGGCACCGTGGGGCAGAAATGAGCAACAAAGCTGGGGACTGTTTAAGCTGATACAGTCACAACTTTACTACTGGGTAAATCATTACTGGTATTTACTAGCATCACTTTCCCATAACATGCTGCATAACACTTGTAGTTAACAGCCAAATTCTAGGTCATTAAAAAAAAAACCAAAACAAAACAACAATTTCCCTCTTAGATGTGAGTTCATATAAAATCAGCCAAAAAGAATACTGCTGTTAAATGCTAGCAGGATTAGATTCAATCAAGCACTTTTGTAAGCACCATAAATCAGTAAAAAGACAAGCATTACCTGTCCGTTCAGGTGTTAGTATTGCTTTACTGGAAGTTTTAGAGAAGCTGGGACTGTTACAGCCATTGGTATATGGGGTGAGTCTTGCAACAGGACTATAGGGAAAAGCCAAGGAGACAGGTGTAGAGAAGAGGTTCCGCCATCGGCTAGCTGTTACAGATGCGAGGGAGGAGGGGGAAAAAAAAACAAGACTTACAGTTATTAATAGAACAGTACTGTCAGAGAGAAAAATCATCTCATCTTAATCTGTTCATCACACATTTTTTACTTAATACAAGAGAAAAATAACGGTGAAAATTCAGCAGCAAATCCAAGGATCAGCACAGTCTTCTGCATGTAAAAGTGAGCTCTAAAAGGGTTTCTAGCAAGTATATCTGTTGACTGTATTTTATATATACACCTTTTTGGTATATATTCATCACATACATCACTGGGTAACCAACACACAAATAGCAGAGGAAGTGAAAACTGCTACAGTTAGCAGAGAAATGAAAATGAAATTTGTAGTGCTCTTAAAGGAATTTTTCATGGCAATTTATCACCGCACAATTGAATTAGAAGCTAAATTATCAGTTATGGGAGTTCAGACACAGAGCAGTAAAAGATATTTAACCATCAAGTGCTAAAAACAACTGTAATCCCATATCAAGCTTTTAAGCTACCATATTTTCCCTTCTCTTTTTACACCATCAAATTCCTGATTGCATAAGCACAGTTTATTTTTTTTTCCACTGTTTCTGGAATAACAGAACAAGGCATCCTTTTTTCTACACATTGTTTACAAAAAGCTTGCAAGTCATCTGGTCGTCTAAGCAGTATCACAAAGCGCTTGGAGCAGGCCAAAATAAAGCTAAAGGCTTATTTCATTTGCATTTACATTTATTTAATTTACATTTTATTACTCACCTAGTAAAAGTATTAATATAACTATCCTTTGTATTGCCTATTTTTACACACCTTGAAAAAGTAAAATAAACAACATTCACATGCTCTTCCAAAAATAAATATCAGTAATAAAATTGCTTTAAGAAGAAGGAAAATTTTAAAAGATATAAATTTCAGAGAACTCATACAGATACAAGGAAAGATGAAAAACATATGATGGGATTGCTTTTTTTTAATAGAATCTATTTTCTACTCATAGATGTTATGTACAGTGACACAAGAGGGGGAGCCAGGAATATACTTATACCTGGCTTTGAAATCAATGGCATAACCTCAATGCTTGCAGGTGTTCTTTGCAGTGTCAGATGCCACAAACTGGTTTTCAAAACCAGAAGGGCCCCAAAGCTCTCAAAAGCCATTCTCCATCACATGGCTACTTAATACCACAATCTGCCGTGTTATTTGGACCTCTTCATCTGGTCATTTTACACACTAACAGCCATTCAAATAATACTCATGTTTTCTGTTTTCAAACTTCCCTACCACCAAAAAGATTTATCAGGGAACATGAACTTTATTCCTCCTTCTTGCTTACATCAACTCCAAGTAGCCATGGGAAGGATGTCTTGGTGGGCTGTCAGTCACATCCTGGCAATCTTTTGGAGTAATTAGTTTGTCAGCAATCCAAACAGTGCCATTTCTCCTCTTATTCCTTTTGGTTTGATCTACTTAAATGTATCCTGGGTTTGTAAGGAGTAAAAAAGCCTTTTCAACTCTTCCCAGAAGTGCTACTAAACTTGGAGTGAAGACAACTGCACAGGCACAAAGCAGTCTGCTGGGGACAGCGATTACCTTCAGGGCTCAGACTCTAAGGAGGGTAGCTAAGTACACAATAGTAACATACAAAGATTCAGAGTGTGCTCTTTGCTGCCCCCTCATCGAAGAATTATTGCAATTCTCTCATTTTTGGTGATTCTAGTTCCTTCAAGCTCAAAGAAACCCAAAGTTCTGGCATCTTTAACAGCAGCATCAGCACCACTTTCAGGGAAAAGCCACACAACACAGAGTTCCCAGCTGGATTGTTTGTCCTCAACATTCACTAATGTGATCAGTTCTAAAGGGAAGCATTCAAGTGTCTCAGGACAAAAAGGAGAGTGAAGACAAATGAACATAAGTCTACAAAAGACCAATTAACATGAGTCCTCGGGGATGAGCTTAATTCACAAGGTGTTAGTGACACCAAATTGATCTGAGGCATTCACTGAAAGAAATCCATACAATAAGAGTAGATCTCAGTATCATATCCACAGCTAATGTCTGCCACATCACCAGGAACCATCAATAAGAGCAAGGGATGACAGTTCCTTGAGATTTCATTTTCCTGCCTAGCACAAGCTACTGCTTTGTAGCAGCCTGATCATTTGCCAGGCCAATTAGCTGCCAGCGTGTTCTCAGCCCCAGATGTGGTTGGGCACACAGCACAAATAAACATCATTCATTACCCTCTACAATAACCACTGTGAGCTGGCCCACTGAGCACAAGGCAACAGTTATCATGACTCTGAAAGCAAGAACCCACGCCAAGAATATAATTAGTATTTATGGCCAACCAGATTTCAAACTCCTTTCAAATTGCATGTGTTCTCAGGGAAAGATGGATGGATGGATGGATGGATGGATGAGGCCAAGAAGCTCTATCTACACTAAGTTCTATATATGCTAAATCTCTAAGGACACCAATGTAAAATATTCCCAATTCTACAAACTTCTGCTGCTGTGCCTAAAATAAAATTTTCTAGTTTAAGCATCAGGAAATGACAGATACTTTTTAGGTATATGAGTAAATCTATTGTTTAGGATCAAATACAGAAAACAGCCTACATTAGGTTTCAAAAGGAAATATCAATGTATATATTGAGCACTTCACCGTACTAACAAAGACAGCAAAATTAGACTTACTGAAGTCTTGTGCTAATGCCAAAACCATAAAAAGGTACATAGGAAGCATGTGTTTGAGACATGGAGGTAAATAAGCAAATTAATGTAAAATTTGTAAAATCCCAAAATTGTGCATTGGACAGTCATTTTAGAACAGTTATTTTACTCCAGACTGAATGTGAGATCATCCTGGTTAGCATGATAAGCACCACTCTGCTATGCATGGACGAGACAATGTTGTTAAGACCTTTAAGTTTAAAATCCCAGCTGTTCACCTCTGAATTTTACATTATTTGTAACTTCTTCTTAAAGCCCCAATACCAGCTACCTGCAGATGGAGTGAGATGATCAAGTACCCTTTAAAAACAAAGTTTCTAATCTTTCCAACTGAATAGAAACATAGATAATCCTGCTCTGAGTAACTGAAGATATACTAAAAGAAGGAAGGAAGAGATTCAGCCATGAAAAGGAAAGCAGGGGCATCTAAAACAACAATCAAGAAAAAATAAGCCAAAAAGTCCATTCCATTTACTGACATCAAAGAAGTAAACACTTTCAATTTGACTTCTTGAAGCGTAAAAGTGGTGGAACGAATACTGTAAAGCAATAAGCATAAACTGTCCCAGTCATCTTAAGTCTACAGTTGTTAGAACTGTCCAACTTTTTGGGTATGATTGCCTTGGTTTTGATAAATGCTTAGTAACTAGACTGCTGACAGTGCACTGTGTTACACAGTGCCTACTCTAATGTTAGAAAAAGGACTTTCAACCTGACCACGTAAGTAAGCAATCAAAACCCTTCATTTAAAAAATAAAATCAGCAACAAGTGAGACTGCTCATACCTTTAAAATATTTACTAACAGAACTGAAGGTTTAAAAATTAATTAACCTTTTTTTACAACATCCCTGGAGATACCAAAATGCTAAAACAGATGAAAATAGTAACTCATATAGGAAAATATGAGCAATTAATTAAAAATTAAAAATATTCACCATACTGACTTGTGTGAATAACCAGTATTTGATAAGTTGCAAAATTTCACATGAAAGCCTGAACAAGTAAACATCCACAGAATTACAGCACTCAAAAGGAACAGCACACCCTGCAAAACCACAGGATTCTGTACCATCTTTAAAGCAATTCTCTTCCTAAAACTAATTCCTCATTTAAGCTACATCAGGTAAAAAAAAAAAAAAATCTAAACATATACAGAAGCATGTTTTTGAAAGGGAAGATGAAATTTGCTACTTAAATTAAGGGAAAGTTCATCAGCTGGAACACAAGGTAATAGTGGGTAGAGATCCTTGTTGTTTTATTTATGAGGGGTAACATTGGTGTGAACAGGGACAGTTCAAGTACAGGTCCTCTGCTTGAGGAATCAGATACATCTACACCTAGAACATCATATGTGATATATCCAGGACACGTGGGTGACTAAGCACTGGAGAAAAGAGGTTGTGGAGTCTCCCTCACTGGAGATACTTGAAAGTCATATGGACACAACCTTGTGCAATGTGTCATAGGATGACCCTGCCTGAGCATGGAGGTTGGACCGTGGTCCCTTCCAGCTTTACCCCTTTTGTGATTCTGTGGTCCTACTGGCTAAGGCTATAAGGGTTTCCAAGAAACTAAACCGAGTACGTGCACATTTTTAACACTTTCCCGTTTTCATAACTCCATTATGAAACAGTGAGCTCAGTTTGTCATAACAAGAACTTTCACTCTAAGCAACACAAATAAACAATTTTTTTTTTTTGCTATAAGGACAGAAAACAATAAAATCATATATATCAGAGTTGTACTACTGACTAAACATGCTAAATTATATGAAACATTATCTGGCTTGTTTATCCACTCAATTAGCTTAACTTTTGTATAGGCCTCCAGGCAAAGTCAAAAATACTTTTTAAGCTCAAGCTTAAAACAAATTATGTTGAATACATGCAAACATTTGGATATGGGTTCTAATTACATAGCCTGAACAAAATCCTCTTTGGAGCCAGCACTGGAGGAACATTTACAATACTGTCAATCCACAGTACCACAAATAATTTCCTGCCAACACAATTTCTTTAGTGCAGAAAACACAAACCACTTCCCTGGTGTATTCTGCATATGTGTGGTTGCACAGCAGCCACACTTAAAAGAAAAATATCACTCATGGGAGTAAAATACAGAGACCTACATGGAAAACAGAAGCATTTAGCTGATCACAGGAGAAAATCAGGAGTATTATAAGGGAATTCAAAACCCTCCCTTTAACATAGATAAGAATGCCTATTCCAGCTAAGAGGCATCACCTCAGTGAGGCATAACTAATATCTCCCTCCCAAAGATAGGTATTTAACCTTCACTCTTGGTCCCTGTAAAAAAAGCAATTCAGAATTTGAAAACTACTCTTGCAGTCAGATATACATCTGGGAATTGCTATGTGCCTAATATGCTTAAAAAGAGTGATAGAGGAAAACATGAAGATATTCCCCACTGCTCATTGAGTAGTGCTGTTATTGGGACACTGGCACAGGAAGAGGGAAACACGGGTTCCCACTGCTCAGCAGCCTGTAGAGATTTATGGGAGTCGCTCGAAAAACCAGAACTCCTGTAAGCACTCGAAGCAATATGAGGTAAAAGACAGGTGCTAGATACTTACCAGGAACCAACACTGCTGCCCTAGCCAATAAGACAACTTCAGGGAGCCAAGCTTTCAAAGAAGCAGAATCTGTATTTCAAGTACTTCAGTAGCTCTTGAACACATCGACTCGGAAGTAAGTGCAATCCTTTGGTCTTTTTCACAGGATGAGGCATTCAGCTTCTGTGCTCAGGACCGAGCGCAGAACACAGTTTAACAACTGTGTGACACCTTTCACAGCTTATCAAAACACAGTGCTTCAAAGCCTTCCTTTGCAATTTTCACTAAAAATTCACTTTTTTGAAAAAAATATCATTTAGAAGATTGTAAAATCTGGGCTTAAGACAGCAATGTTTTCAGTTCTGATAATTGCGAGTAAAGAGCATTGAGTTGCACCTGTAAAACCTGGAAGTTAGTTTGGGTCATGTCCGTTTCCACATCTTGTTGAATGTTACATTGCAAACTCCTTGATTTTTCAAGCAGAACACTCCTAGTTCCAGAATCCCACAGCCATCAGCTTTGGTCATCCCATCAGCTTATTCCAGTTTGATTTCCTAACCACAGCTGTAGCTCAGTCAGTCATCCTACCAGTGGCAGAACGTTTACCATCAGGCACAGTCACACCTCATATGCTTAATGCACATTTGCAGTCACACTGAAACTGTTGTTGCCCAAAACTATTTCCCTGTCCTGTCACACAGATCTCATGAAATGCTTGAGGCTTGCTTGTCATTTCTGTCCATTGATTTGTCCATCACAAGAGGGAGAACACCCCCTCATCCCCAACTGCACTGAGAACAGAAACTTCCCAGGTATAGACTGCACAGAAGGACTCTTTTCCAGAGTCAGAAGAATTGAGGGGTGGGGGAAAGTGCTTTAAGCTTTGGTTTTATTTCTCATTACTGTATTCTGATTTGATTGGTAGTAAATTTTTCCCCACGTCGAGTCTGGTTTGCCCATGACACTAATTTGTGACTGATCTCTCCCTGCCCTCATCTTGACCCACAATCCTTTCATTAAATTCTCTCTTCCCTGTGCAGCTGAGGATGGGAATGATAATGTAGTTTTGGTGGGCACCTGGTGTCTAGCCAGGGGCAATGCACCACATGGACAAACAGTGACAAATTAGGAGAAGCTGAGAAAATTAATAAAGAGTGCCCACTTACCTCTAAGCCTAGGAAAACTGAAAAGCAACTTTAAGAGTATGTGAGAACTTCTGTTTTAAAAATATGAGAAAACTGGGAGTACCTGAAAAGTTTGTTTCCCAGTTCGTTCACATGACACACACCCTTTTTTGAAAAAACATATTAAAAAAATCTAGTATTAGCACAGAATGAGAAAGCAGTTCAGTTGCTATGTATCGGTGTAAAACTGCTTGATACATAAAACTACAGCATATACCTCAAGAGCTGCTCCAGAAAAAATGGCACAGTCCTCTTTTAAAAGTGGAATCAGAAAGCCTGTCTACATGGCAGCAGTTCCTTTCTAGCTGCAACTTTCAGCTAGCACAGCAAGAAATGCAATCAGCAGTGGTGTCTGGCATACTACTATTAGTGACAAAAATGTAAATCTAAGACTCAGGACTAATACTTTGCATGGCATAGTCCAGTTGTGCCAATGATTACCCATTGGTGTGAGCAGGGAAGTTTCAAAGGTAAATGTACAAACTCTAGTTTGATGTATTCCAGTGAAAGGCTGACCTGAAAATTGTTTTTGTACACATTGAATGCTGAAAACACAACCACAGCACTGTCCAGCTGCAGCACACTGAAGAGCATAGAAACTCCAATCACCATTCTCTGACCCAATTTCGTCACAAAAATGATTTTATGACATCAAAGAATTCAAAATACTAGAAAGGAAATGGAATTGCAAGGTGTAAGCTTGTCTTGGTTTGGAAAGACAGGTATCTGCCAGGGAAACTGGGGTTTCCCTTAGAATAGAGAATGTAACCCCTCACCCCCCGCCGAATTACAATTTTACAATTAAGGGCTCTCAGGCAAAGATTTGGGAATAGGAATAACAGTTCTTTACTAAGAATATCAATAATACAAATGTGGTAGAAAAACAAAACCACCCCACCAAACCAGCAAACAAACAATCAACAATTTTGAAAAAGCCCTGACAGAGTCAGCTACAACCTGATGCCCTGCTGGTCAGGACGTTGGTAGCAGTCCAAAAGTCCTCCTGGGGTGGCAGATGTGGTTCTGTTGGAGTGGAGATGATCCTGTAGCCTAAAGGGTCCAGAGGTGGTGAGAGGGAGTCCAGTGATGGCGAGAAGGGTCCTGTCTTCCTCCAGTAATCGGGTGAAGCAAGAGAGCGTTCCTCTTCCAGAGTCCCAGTTTTATCCAGGTAGGAATGGTTGGCTCCCCCCACTGGGTGGAGCATCTCACAATAGAATGATGGAATGTGAATGTACTATCTTGGGGAGGGTAAGTTTTTTTTGGGATGTGTGCTTTTAGGGGTGCAATAGGATGATGGAATGTGAATGTACTATCTTGGCGAGGGTAAGTTTTGGGATGTGTGCTTTTAGGGGTGTTTAAATGGTCCATTAGCAGGAAAAAGATAAGAAACAATGCCCTACCTGGTTTTAACAGTTGGGCCATTATCAAAAGGCACCCGCCCCACTCCTTCCAGAGTAAACAAGAGATAAAACAAAACAGCTCCCCAACTGCTTTCAGCAGATGAAAATAGAATACACATCCTAGGTTCCACAACCCAAGACAAAGCTACTTCCTACAAATCCCAAAAAAGGATACTACATTTTAGCTATGTGCTTTGGAGGGTAGGGTTGTGGGTTTTTTCTTGTTTTGTTTGGTTTAACTTGGCTCTGCGTTTTTAAGGCAAACTTTTTACTGTACGGCTATGTAAACGGACTAGCAGAGGGGGCTTTGTGAAAGTGTCTCAGCATTCATTTTCCTCTTGAGTGCACAACTCTACCAGCATTCACACATCCAAAAGCAAATTTTCTGATTAGAGCTAGCAGCCAAACTTGGCTTTCCAGCTTCCCTCTTTTGAGAATCTGGCCAAATACTATGCCGAAATATTAAGCCTTAGGCATGACCTAGGGCCCAAATCTCTGTTCCCTCCCCAGCTCCCAGTTTTTATACAAAAAAGTCAGTCTGATGCATTTTCATTCTATTTGGTGGAGTGACCAGAACCCACAAGCATACATGAGCAGCTCACATTTCAGCTAGTTTGAAGTAAGACAGACCCTTCTTAGCAGAAGACTCATTCTCATCTACCACTACATAGTGTAACCTGGAACAAAATATAAAGCCCCAGATTCTTCTATCAAACTATTAGTATCTCATTCATTAAGAGTGTTTACCCCACTTAATTATAGAAGCCTTCAAATAAGGCATTGAGAGCCTTCAAAAACAGGATTTTGGTAAGGATTCTTACCAAAGGGCACTGTGAATGCAAAAAACAGCATAGGAAGACTACATAAATTCACAAAGGTTAATAAATCACATCTAATTCAGAGTTCACATCTGGTTCTGTCAGTCACTGGCTATACAGCTGGGATGGTGTCAGGGCGGGCATATATGCTGCTTCCCCACATTCTCTCTCTTCCAGTATCTATTTATGGCACACTCTTATAGGTGTTATCCTATGTCCCACACGCAATGAAGATGCTCTTAAGTACAGACAATGATGGCTGACCTAGTCACCTCGGGACACTATTTATTTCTAAGAGGAAGGACAGGGCATGATTCACCTCACCTCTGCCTGCAAAGGACATTTGCTGTGCTCCTTTGTCTGCTCTGCCTACAATGGCAGCCCAGTGTGACTGGCTCCAACACAGATCTCTGCATACATTCAAACAAAACTCACTCTGACTGTATTCATTACAGAGAACAGTAAACAGAGCTTCAAAACAGAGTTCAAAGACTGCATTCAGTTTTCACTTTTTTTAAGCAACTGAAAAAGACAACCCTTGCAGCACTAGAGCACTGCAATGCTTGCATACATCTCATTGAAACCAGCTTGTATTCAACTGAAGTCATCTAACAACTTTCTCAGCAGCAGTTCCAGTTGGAAGGGACCTCTACGCTAATTAATTTTGTTAAACAAGGGAGAGCTCCTCAATGCCCTTTATCAGGAAGATGAAACTCACCTGTATTATCACACTTCAGGAAGAGATGGAGAAGTGGAGAACAGCAGCAGGAAGGTAGGACTGCTGAAGTAACACTGTCCCCAAAAGAGACACCTGTCAGAGAACAACCTCTAAAATGTGTGTAAGGGCAGGTGAGATGAACTCCATGTCTGACACCAGTCATTTACTCACCCACACAGCACAGAGTAAAGCAACAGCATTTTCATCGTATTTTAACAATCAGCAACAAAAACGGGAACAAAATGGTAACTGCCTCATGTTGCCATGCAGTGGGTAAAGATCCACCACCACAAAGTGCAGACAATGTACCTAAGGCCACTGAAACACCTTCCTCAACTCTTGCTGGGCCAGCTGGATAGAGCTCCTGCCTCCACTGGTTTCAGCTGTAAATTCCCAGGTCTCTGGTAAGGTTCACCCAGCAGGCACTGACTGAAATGGGCAGGAAAGTTATCATCCAATAATCTCAGCTAGTAGATCTGAAGGGGTAGCAATTCCTATAGGCACAAATTAAGAGCTCTGAAGAAGGTATGGAGAGGCCAGTACACCACCCAGGGGAAGGCAGGACTGGCAAGGAACTGAAGTCTCTTCCACAATCAGCATACCTGCAGCCAGCTGCACCCAGTCTGGGGGGGATAACTAATCTGTTGAACTAACCTTGCCAAAAGCTCCTCACCACACTAAATGAGTGTGGAGCCACACCACTCTACTCCTCTAATGTGGAAAGGCTGTCTTTATAAAGACATTGCTATTGCAGTCTGTGGCACAAAGATTTAAGCAGAGCTGTGTCAGAAATCACACTTCAACATTGCTGGAGCACTGTGATCATCGTAAATCACGTTTTACTCGCTGCCTGTTAATCCAAAGGGGAATCACTTCTGGTAGCACAATTTGTGAAAGACTTTGTATTTTCCTTAAAAAACCCACAGTTCTATCATTGATTACACACACACGCTACCATAACATCATCATAATCAAAATCCAAACTCTCATATTCATTGCATAAACACAGTGAAACTCATCCCAACCTGGTTTTCCCTCTTGAATTTGTTACCTTTGGTACCTGCTTTGTTTGTATTTCAGTGACAATGTGATACAGCAAAATCCCATAAGAGTACTCTGGGAGGAGTATTTTGCAATCATTCAGAATTAATTGTTCTGTTTGCCACAATACTCCCAAATAATAAAAACAGGTACATTTTGAACAGAGTAAGGTATTTTTGTCCTTTTCTTTAAATGCTGGTCAGGTCTGTAGCATCTCCCCGGTCTGA
Source organism: Phylloscopus whistleri (assembly GCA_017589585.1). Lineage (NCBI taxonomy): Eukaryota > Metazoa > Chordata > Aves > Passeriformes > Phylloscopidae > Phylloscopus > Phylloscopus whistleri. The sequence goes on from JADMLD010001396.1 coordinate 2,517,109, forward strand.
GAGACAGTGTGCCTTGGTCTCAGAACATCTCTTTACTGCCTACTAGCTTGCAGAGCACTAGCAACCTTTGCCATATAGTTCATACCTTTCAAATCCAGTGGAGATTTGCTTTGCAGGCCAGTATGACATAACACTTTTTATGTCTGAAACAGTCAAGGGAACATCTGCAGATACGCAGCGGCAAGGAGTATGTGGGCATCAGCTCCACAGCTACCATCATTCAAAACTAGCAGCATCCTCAGCAGAGATGCCTGCTCAGGATGCAGCTCACACAGTAAAATACTGGTGACCAGTAGTTTGATAGCTACTGTGCCAGATTTATCACCACCACAGTTCTGTGGGTCATGGCCATTACCCAAAATTATGAGGATGTAGGTAGATCTGTTGTCTCTGGCTCAAAACTGCCATATACTGTCATCGTCTCACAGAGAGGTGCCTTCAACTGTAACCAGATCGATGACATATCCTCACGGAGGAGGAGTAAGGCACAATTTTGGCAACCTCATCAGACATCCTGTTGTTTGCAGGGTTTGTCACCGATTTTCAGGTCTGGTGTAAAGAAACAAAGAAAGTTTAAAGTCTAAAGTCAGGCCCTAATCAAGATATTTATAAAAAAAACCAAACCAAACAAACAAAAAACACCACTACAGAAATTCCTTCCACTGAGAGATGGAAAATAATTACCAGAGCTGTTATTTTGCAAGACTGCAAACCACTTAACAGAAAGAAACAAGAGAGCTGTAGCTCTACAACCCTCCCTGGGCACATCCCCTAGGGCAGGCTGAGCCCTGTAACTCACAACTCTCCACAGCCAAGATTCTGGATCAATCAAGAGAGAAACCTAGTATCAGATATAAAATGAATAATGTATGTTGGAGTGGCAGTTGCTTCTAATAACAGGCCCATGATCATAAATCTGTGCACTTAAATAAGCCCTTCATCATCCTAAAACTTATCTAAAGTTGACTAAGAGAAATCTGGCCTGCTGCTTGTTTGGACATGTTTATGCATTATTCAGAAGCAGCCTTTCAAGCTACCAATCCATCTGGTACATACACTGGTTAGGTTACTTCATTGTTAGAGGCCCTCCTCTTCCCCAGCCAGACAGCTCTGTCCCTTGAAGTTATCCTTATATGTTGAGTTTGCCTCACCATCCAAGAGGAAGGAGAAGCAGTTTCACGTCCCCTATTCAGAGGGCTTCATACACCCTCATACATGTCATGGTGCCTGTAGTCATTTTTTTCAGTTCCAGTAAAAGCTGGTAAATTCATTTTTGGATAGTTCTCTGTCAGATTATTCACTGAACTACTACCTATACAAATGCTGCTTTTCTTTTTCAATGCTGCATCTGCCTTGCAGCTAAAAGATAGTTGCTTCTCCTAACCAGTCTAGACACACACACTCCACGCTTTGGATTCCTTAACATGAAAACCAAGTAAGCCTGTTGGTGAAGGGGTATTTTGCCAATACAGCAGAATAACACCTGTAAATGCCTTTTACACCACTGAGCAAAGCTGCTGTTTATAAAACATTCTAAAAGCATTGCCGTGAACTAGACAGGCTATATCAATACAAGGAAAACTTCCCAGAACAAACACATATACACACCGGGGACTTTGGCCGAAGTGGGTCATGGATTTACATCTTTTCACATTCTTGATGAACGAAACTATGCTGCATTCACATGTTCAGCACAGACCTGACCTTCCCAACACCTGTACAAAGGGCAAGAATACCACATGTAGCTCTTTTATATGTCAGAAGAAACCTATGGTGTCTTGGCAAGTTCTGCAAAGGCCCTCTGAAGCAAAATCTCTAAATTTAGGGCATCAAACTCCAGAGTTTGAAATAATTTGTAGCCAAATCTAGAGCATAAAACTACTTATTTTTCAGTCATGTGGGACACAATACACATGGAATCTCAGCTTGTCACACTTTTAACCTCAAATACAAAGCAGAAGACTCCTCTCAAAGTTATAAGACACTCATCCCCAAAAGCATACCATTTGTAGGCAAAATACCTGAAGGAACAAAGATAATGCACAAACCCCAGGTAAATGAAAGACTTCCAGTGACTTCAGTAGACTTTGGATCAACATGGTCTTTTTCCTACTACATTTCTACTATTTTAAGTTTTATACTACTTCTATATACGGTATGTTAGACATAATTACGAAAGATTTTTAAAATGGTATTTATTTAGTTACCTTCCTTTGTATCACAAAAGTGGACACATTTGATTCTTGTCTCAAGTTAGTCCTAAAGTTGTAGAAAGCCTGTTTCCAACAGATTTAACTTCAGTACACCACAAGGTAAGTAAAAGCTGAAAATTAATTTTGCCTGATGATTAAAAATTCTTATGCGAGTTACAGTATGGGCGCCAACCTGAATTTCAGTCACAGAGAAGTAGAACATTTGGCAAAATGCAGCATATCCTCCATCTTTAAGAAACTGTGATCTGTATTCAGCTCAACTAGTATACAATATTCAAATGTGACCTCCATTCCTACGTAACCAATGATGCTACTCTCTGCCACTGGAGGAAGACAGATCTCATGCTCCAAAGATGTTGCTATTTTTCAACTAGTCACTGATATGAAGACTGAAGTTTAAGATGGCTTAAATAAAGTAGTGTGAACCTTATCCTGAAAGCACTTATATCATGTTTAACAATGTTTTAACACGCAGAAAGACAGCTATGGTAACTAGAAACCTGAAAGCTGAAATATGAGAGGTATCATGACATTCATTCATGCTGGATCCCAGTGACAGCTACACCAGCATCTATTATCCATGCAGCACTGTGCTGTGTGGATATATTGGAGCTAGGCTGTTTGGCATGCTCTGCAGGGTGTAGACAGGCTGTGTGCATTGACAGATCAGCTCTTAGGGTCTTATGTTAGGTACTTACATTTTGGTAATGCAACAAGGAGGTGTGTGGCCTTCTGCATGTCTGGATATACTCTGTACCCTTCAAGGCTACAAAGAACATGAGAAGCTTTTATCTCATCAGCAAGCTACTTTCTACCTAGCAAAAAAAATTACGAGTCTTACGGTATTTTCTTAACTTCAGCCTGAGAAGGATGCCTGTTTTCAAAATCAGTTAACCTAATCAGGCTATTTTTGGTGCAAAAATAAATCTCCCTTTCTCTTAAAAGTGTATGTTAGACATCCTTGTTTCAATCAGCCAACAGCAGATTTAAAACCCCACATTACAGCAATTCATCCACTCTTTCGAGATGTTCTCAGTCCTTAGAAACTAACAGCTGCTTTGTCATTTTGATTCTTTGTATTGGTAGGTGCTGAGTCATTGCAATCACAGAAATCCCAGAGAACTCTACTGGCCAGACTCCCCTTCTATAGCTTTGGTCTTGGAAATGGAGTAAGTGACAGAAGAAGACAACAGTAGAAGTACCATTGCAGAAAAAAATTAAGATCAAATCACAACTATGTAACAATCAAGACAAACATTCAATCACAGTAAAAACAATTTTATTTTTAAAAAATGTTGAATATATTTCAAGAAGAGCTCAGCTGCTATTGACAAAACAAACGAAGATGAAGGGTGCCTTTGCCCTTTCACTCTGTAAGTCCATGCTTAGGGGGTTGCTCTGAGATGAGGAGCAAGGCTTCTCTGTGTGATTTAAAGAACAGGTATTAGTTAACTCCCCTTGCAGATCAGAGCTCAGCTACTACACAAGGTACCCTCATGCTGAAAATACACTATTCATTTAATCTACACATTGCACTAGTATAAAAATGCTATTATAAACTGCTTAATGGACTCTTCAGACACAGTAATTCCAGTTAATAAAAGAGAACTTCATCCCCACATACCACACAGGATGTACAACACTTCTCTTAAGTGGACATGTGCCATACTGCTAATCAGACATGTTAGCAAGAATTTGAATCAAAGGTGTATTTTTGCTCTGAATAAGTTGCTGGAGGAAAAATACAGTTAAAAATACATGATATTTCCTAAATTTAAATTTTCTGGTAGCATACATAATTCTTTTTTTCCTTTGTTGCATTATCATCAGCAAAACAAAGAAGCATAAGGGTGAGGGATCCATTCTGTTAAAAACTCTAACAGAAGAACAGTTTCCCATTCTTCTCCTAACAGTACAGGATCTTTATTATACGCCAGGTAGGATTCAAATATATGTGTCTATTGGGATATAACTCTCTTGATCATTTATGATAGAAGAAAAGACAGAGAAGATAAAATTAGTCCAAGATCAACCCTAAATTTCACTTTTCCTATCATTGCTATTTAGTCCTGAAATTCCTCTGCATCCAGCAACACCCATACAAACACTATAGCTCCCCTTAAAACCATACCTACTCGTCATCTGCATTCACAGGTTAAATTTCCAGCAGGATGTTTTTACCAGAGAGCTCAATTTATGGTTTCAGACTCCAAATACTGTTCCAGGATGCCACACTCCCTCTTCTTTGCTCAAGTATATCTGCTGCCTATATTGAGGCAGACTGAAAAAGCAAAATCTTAGGCTTAAATTGAGGTCAAAAACAGCACTTACCCTCCGGGAACCCTGTGGCTTTTGGATAAATATAGCAGGTGTCACAGTTATGTGATTATCATGAGAAATTGTTAACACCATTACCAAAAGCAGAAAAAATATACAAAACACTCGAAAAATAAAAGCTCCTGTGAAACAGATTTTTCATACTTTTAAAACAACATACAGGAAAAAATTCATGAGAGTTTATGAATAAGGTAAGTTCTAACAGAGGTTTAACTGACTGCCAAATATAATAACATATTCAGAGTATGCATCCTCACACAGAATTAAGATTCAACACCAACCTTCAGTCAAATTAAGAAGCACTACTAACCACAAAATTGCTACTAGGAAAATGGGTGAAGTGACATAGAGACGTTTGCTATAGATACCATTATCATTGCTGTCATGGGCGTTAAGAGCTTCTGCAACAATTTTTAAGCTAAGCCGACCAGCCTCTTCAGATTCCCTCGAGAAAGACCAATGTCTCCTGACACTAACTCAGAGCACATTCCTACATTTAAGTTTTTCTGGGGTGATTTCAGGTATCTCAAGGGAGACTCCTTAAGTAAACTTTGCTTTGTGAGTACCTTCCAGATGTACAAGGCACCAAGACCTGTACAGGCATTTAACAAAGAGGCATTCTTTGCTCCTCACTAACAAGCAACACAGGTATAAGCTGGCAGAGGAGGAGAGAGGAGTGTAATATCACCCAAGAGCACGGTACAACAGGGAAAGAGTGAGAATGGCACAGACAGGAGTCAAAAGCACATAAATCACAGAAGCACCATCAGTACAACTATTACACTGCTGCAGCATTCTCCTGCCCCTGTCTTACTGTTCAGGATAAAAGGTACTCTGCAGCATCTTTTAAGTGTTTCCATTACCAAAACCTGTCATGTCCACAATAGGCAGAAATGGGCTTGGACAATATAATTTGAGCGATTTCTTTAAGCTTCTCTATAAGAAAACATTTTATTTCTTCCAAATAATTATTTCAGATTTATCAGCATGCACATAAACCAAAAACAGGTACAATATTCTTTGGACTATATCCAACACAACAAGCACATATGTAAGTGCCTACTTACAAATTGAGATTTTTTTTTTTACTTATAAATAAAGATCCATTTGTGACTATCGTGAAGTATTTCACACCCAGTGTTTCAAAAGACATTAAGAAACAACCACGAGGCAGTCTGAACACTGGCTATACAACTGCAATACATGAAGAAGAAATGACAAAAATAAAACAACTGATGACACCATGGAGGAACAGGCTGAAGCCAAGATTCTGCCACTCCACCCTGCTCTGTTTCATTCTGGCCTGCAAATCACTCTATGTTCTGCCTTTCCTATGAGTTAGGAACAAGGAACAAAGAACATGGAGAAGGTTTGCTAGCACTTCACAGAGCTGCTTGAAGGACATGGTGGACTTTCAGGAAGAAAGAACATTAGGATGTCAGGATACTGAGCCAAATCCTCTGTACCTGGAGGCAACAACCCAACAGATGACTCAGTTGCTATCAGCCACACAACAGCACGCCACAAAACCCCGCCCTGCACTCACAACAGACTTCAAACATGTTATGAAGAAAAAATTGCCTGAAGACTAAAGTCACAAATACATCAAGTGCCAACTAACTCTAAAATAAAACAATAATTAAAAAATAGACAATTTTTTGTCTATTAAAACAACATTAAAAAATGGTACCAGTCAGATGCAAATTCTAAAGACCTGCTACTCAATCCTACTCTTTCAGTAAGTCTGCACTGGGGTAGAACCTTGAGCCCAATGAAATTGGAACTACATTATATGAGACACTCCTAAAGCATAAAATGAATTAGAGCCCCTAGCCCTAAAAGCTTACTTTAACTTCTGACACAAAGCTTTACACAATTTTCAAGTGATTTTAAATGAAGCAGCAAGCAGCTAATACTATTTAGAAGTCAACTTGTGGTGGCATACTTTTACCACTTGAGTGATCTTGCACTTACTTTCTTGTGTACTGATAATTTTTCTATGAAATGGCAGCATCAATATAAAGTGCACGTTGTATTTTCTTATATGTAAAAAGCAATTCCAAACAGAAAAGACAAAACCGTGCATACATACACAGAGAAGGGCCTACTTGTAGACAGCCTCACTTTAACATCTACAGTCTGGAGCGGAACCAATCCTTCAGCAAAAAACAGCAAGGGCATGATTCAGTCATCTAAAACCACAATGTAATGACATTTTAGGTGCTCCAGAAGGTCCAGTTCAGTGAGGCTGTTGTGCAGATCCTGTACCATACCCATCTGCCCATCTAGATACCTCAAGGATGCAAAAGAGTGTCAGATTATGCCTGGCACCCTTGCTAAGATCAACAGCTCACAGTTAAAGTGATTGAACCTTAAACTGTATACTTACTAGACACAAACCTAAAATTAGGTGGAACAAACCTGGATCATTACATGTTCTACGAATTCCCGTAAATACCTGAGACCCAACAAAAAAGTCCTTACAGCCAGACACAAGAGGGACAGTTCCATGTCTGGAGCTGGAAACTGAGACACAAAATGTATTGCCAAGGAAGATTCAATCACACAGATGTTCCTCTGTGATACAGATGCATCATAAAGCAATATCCCATGTATCTAACCTAAGACTAGCAGACACAACAGTAGAATTTACACCATTTCACCAGTGATTGGAACGTGGAACAAAACTTTTGTGCCTTTCATAGAAAGATAGAGATAGGTACTAGGTATGTGAAAACAAACAAACAAAAAAAATCCCTGAGCATCCTGTGTCCTCATTTTGGAGAATGAGCTTAGCTTCTAAACAAATGATTACAAACAAGGTCAGAAACGCCATGATTGAAGAAATAGGAGACAGTGAGAATCATCTCTGAATGGAAGGCATCAGGGCTATTCTTGCAAAATGCAGAGGGTATTCAAAACAAAAATATAAATATTGTATCCAAATCCTTCTGATGCTAAGTACTCCAAAGTTTTTTTCTAATTAGTGGAGAGAAATTACTATCTCCAGACTGAGTTCACACAACTGCTTAAGAACAGCTCAGTAGACTGTCCTTTGGCTTCTTCAGAATCAAAGGACAGACAGCTTCTCTCAGGTGTCTAGCTTAAATGTCGAAAGTTCAGTGAAATTATGCATAACATTTAGTTACAAATCCTTACCATACTTAACTCAGAACCAATCTATCCTCCATCAACTACACATAAAACTAAGAAAAAGCAACTGATCCCTCCTATGCAGCAGAGGACACAACTCATCAACCTTTACAGAGGAACTGATCTGACTCCATGAGGACATCTTGAAAATTATTCACCTCTAACTCTCTAAGTAACCATTCTAGAATTGTGCACTTCAAGTACAAGTCTCCTCACCCTGAATTAATACAGCAAAATCAACAGTGGTACTTGGTACTACCTAGTGGGAAGAGACAATACTTTCTTTGCAAAAGTAGGAGAACTTGTTTGTTCCAAGTCAGACTGCAAGTGCAACGGCCCCCTCTGCATTAGAGGGGCACACAGGGTTGGCTAAGTTGAGCAAACAGCCATCCACTTTCAAGCAAAAAGCTCTCCCTAAATCTAGTTTTCATAGAGATTTCTCTGGTGAAAGTCATGAAGTGGGGTCAGTCAGAGCTCAGCCAGCTGTGCAGACTTGGTTAACAGGTACTTTACATTGTAGAAGTGGTAATGGTGGTCCGAATTCACCAGTGAACATCATCCAATACACCTCTTTAGTCTTGGCAACACAACAGAATAGATTTAAAAATACATAAAGTAGATAAAACAAAGAAATGCTATGCTCAATGTTATTTTAAAAACTGTTACTCCATATTTGCTTTCCATGACCTCACATAGCCAAATACTCCCTTATCATAGTATAAAACATTCAAGAACTTGTTGCAGTATACTTTGTGACTTAATTCCTTTAACATTACCAAAAATATAATCTTTAAATGCTGCAAATCTTTTTTTTCAAAACAGCAACTACCTAGGTTGCAACTATTCTTTGCTGACAAAAATATTTTTTTGTCCCACAGGCATACTTTTACTACTTTTTTTCCCCTCATCCTTTTTAAACGTGAAGCTTTCAGTGAAGCATTGCATTACTGTGATAAATCCACATGCAAAAGACTTCTGGAATAGCTTAGTAACATCACTAAGGGTAAATACTCCCCAAGAAAACATTTTCTCTAATTAAAAATTTTACAAGAATAGAAGTAAAATTAAGATAATAATATTTTTTAAAAGTTCATAAAGGGAAAAAAATACAACACTCCAGAATTTTGTTTTTATAAACTCCTAGGTCTCTAACATTTGTACTAATTCACTTTCTGTCTTGCAACATAAAATAAAAAAAGATCAAGTAAATCTGTGAATGCCTCTGCCCCACAAGTATTCAGATGACAGCTTACTGACTATATTTCATTATCAGGTAGAGGAAAAAGGATTTTATTTTATTGCAAGAACTGTTGCATAGACTGTTGCATTTACAGGACTGCAGACTATATTCCAGACATAACCAATCAAAAGATACTTAAGGATCATGGCATAAAAACACACATATCCCAGTATAAATAAAAGCTTCAATATTGTGAAGACAAGAACCCAAGTGCTCCCTGAAAGTGAAAATATAGAAATAAACTTCTTAGTAAAGAAGCAGTGCTACCTCTGTCACACTTGTCTGCATTCTGAAATGTTACTACCAGCTGTCTTCTGCAGACATCAAAAACAGACCGTGAAGGAAAGACAACATGAAAGACAAAAGCTGTAAGAATAATTTGGGGACTAACAGTAAGACACATAAGACCATCAGAAGCAAAAATGCAATAGCAGCATTCAGAACAGTCCAGTTTTGAAAAGGTCCTCATTTGAATAAAAAAAATACCTCCAGAGGATAAGCCTCCAAATGCCTTCAAGTCAATTATTAAAACTTAGGTTTCTTTTTAACTTCTATATAGGAAAGCAGTTGCACATTTCAGAAGCAAACCCAGGGATTAGTACTCTGCTAGGTACCACTAAATGTGCCTGTGCTTTTAGCATAAAGCAATGTTGATGCTTCTTCTATTGCTTTTATACACACTGCATCACAGGCTTTGAATTTACATTGAGTATAAGTTATTTAAAGTAAGAATAAGCCTACTTAAATCCTCACATGAAGTGTAACAGTGTTTCTAGCTGTTTAACCACTCATGACAAGATGATAATCTCAGCTCAGTAGTCATTGTGGAGTAAAAAAACCACACTTTAAAATGGGATGGGTATCCTCTCAACTGAGGCAAGATCTAACACCACCTCTCTAGCTTTACAGACACTTCAGAATTCAGCTTCCTCCTCTAAGTATATTGATAACCAGAACTCTATTCTAAGCAAACAATCAATCCCCAAATATGATTAAATTCTTAAATAGTATGTACATTGAAATTTAATAAAAAGTAGAAATCTTATTGAAGAGCTGAAGTAAAAGGTAAGAGATATCTCTGAAGTTAATCAAAAGTTAAGTGTCTGATCTTCCATGCGTTTGTTGCCATAAGGGTTTTAAACCAAACACTTCTATCATCAAGTGTACTTGCAGAGTAGCAATGTTACAGTGACAGAGAGAAATACTGTTTGAAATGCAAGTCGAGTATCAAACCTGAGCTTTTCTGAATTGAAATACACAAATCCTCAGCAGCTGTGCTAGAAAATCCAGAGATACCAGCATTTGTAAAACCTCTAAGAAGTGCTTGTAATTATGCAGCTGTTGCAACAAATTACTTCAAATAAATGAAATCTATTAGGAAGGAACTGCTGTGCAGCTATAGGTGCACTCCAAGCACTAAGCTTGTACTTCAGCAGAAGATGCCTGAACAGCCTGACCTCCAAGATGTCATGTTCCTCAAAAGCTATGGTCGCTTATCATTTTTGATCAGAAGCATATGCAAAAAGGAAGTAAACCTCTCATGCCATTTTTTTCATTCCTTCTAGAGCTTTAGACATTTTATTTATGATGGAAACAATGATCATCTGTAAGCCTCTACACATTATTAGTTCCTGCCTCAAAAGCATTTTGTATAGAACTAACCTGCATTATATATGAGCAAGAAAGCTATATGAAATTTTATTAATCCAGTTCTGAGTATCACAACATACATATCTGATCCATCAATGGACAGCAAATAAAATTAAACCTAATAAATCTACTTTAGGAAAAAAAAAATCCACCCTGCCCTTGTTTCAGCACTGGATCCAGCTCAAGCATACAAGATAAAAATTTTTGTTCACATACAGTATTTTTTGTTTGCTTCTGGTGTTAACAGACTACAGCATAGAAGTTCCCTATGACAGTGGTTTTTAACAGTTGAAGTTTATTTTGTACCTTAAAGACTCAAATTATTTCACTATGAACACATGGAAAGTGGAATAGAGTCAGGATAACGGGAAAGAACACTGCCTCCTCCTGCATAAGCCACAAGTTACACATCCAGGTAAAACCCTCTTCCTGGGGCCCTACCAGCTCTAACCTACCAGATTTTTTTTTTTAAACAGGTAAAAAGAACACAGCAGTATCAAAATAATAATCCAAATAATTTTGTTTGGTCTCCTCACAGTTTTTCTTCTACATACAACATACATGGTATGTCTGGATATCAACCTTAACTAATATTCAACACTGGGATCCAGCACAATAATGAATAAAATTCCTCTAATGAGAATCTTTGTTTTGTGGAGTCATAAGCAATGGGAAGAAACTGCAATGGATTTGTTTCACAACATACCTTGTTATCCACAGGTGACATAACTGCATCCATCCTAAAGCACAGTAACAATTTAGGAAAGAAAACAGAATTTACCTCTTTAAACTATAAACTACTGTAGCCAACTGCAAAACCTACAGACTTCAGCTGCCTACTGTTCTTAAACATCTGAAATGGTACTTCTGAATAAGAACTTACCTAAGCCAAATTCTGAATCTAGCCAGTATTTCATATTCCCCAATAAAGAGGAGCTTCCTATCTGGAAGGCTGAATTGGATGAGTTACACTTTGAAGCCCTGCAGAAAAGCTGAGCTCCTACAGACTGACTCCTTGCTAAGCCTCTTAAGTCCTCAGTTTATCCACCCGCCTGCTTCAGAGCTTTTTGCAGAAGTGAACTTAGGCAGGGTATCTTCAGCCAGGGTGTCAGTCACCACCATCTCATCAGTTTCAGAGGGGTTAGAGCCGCCTGCATCAGCTAGGAAGTTTACATGTCACATCTCTCTGCTCACTGAATTGAATGCATGTCCCAACATCTTCAACTACTGCCAAGAAAACACAAAGAAGCTCTACCACACCATTAAGACTGTTAGGCACCCCTGTTCACTTCAATTAACCTAAAAAAATAAAATAGCAAGATTAAAATCCAAACAGCAAGACAGCTGACTCTACAATATATAGAGAACTGCTGAAAGCATAACAAACCAGAAAGGTTTCAAACAAAAGGTAATTGATGAAGAGTAAGAAGAAGGATGTGATCCAGTCCAGTCCACACAGATAAAACAACTGAAACAAACAACAAACATTACCTCAACACTGTAATTGCCCATGGAAAACAGAAACAATTCCAAGCAAAGATCGTATCATAGGAGCCTACATTTAACTTTCATCCTCCTTAAAGCTAGCATGCTTAATCCACAGAAACAGGGTCTGTAATAAGCCTAGTTCATTACAAACATTATAAAAGCTTTACCTACTTAGTGGTAAACCAGAGGAATGTTGAGAAGCTTGCCCAAGTTCTCACAGTGGTTCACAGAAGAACCACCTGCTGGAGACCACTTCTGTGCTTATAATAAATCTTAAGGATTTATACCAAGATGAATTCTTAACTTCTACCATGAAATACTCAAACCAGTCATTTTCACTAGAACAGGAACAGGCTGGTGAGCACAGCAAAGTGAAAAGAAAATACCACCCTTCAAGTGATTTTCTGGCCTGAAAGACCAAGTAGCTCTTTGGGATTATTTCATTGCCTTGGACTGCGTTGGCAGAAGTCTCTCACAAGACTTTCAGCCTTATTATGAGATATCCTAATGCTGGGGTATTTCAAAAAACAAATGAAAACTTTTGTGAAAATGAGGATGTAATGGAATAAGAAAAATTCACACGAGCAGGAATAAATGAGCACAGGATTAAAAATCTTACAACAGAAATTAATTACAACTCAAAAATAAGACTGGCAATTTTTTCTCTTTTTTTGGCTCACAACTCTTCTCTCTGCTTGAACTTACTGAGATATGCTGACTCTGCAGTCAAAAATCAATTTTTATTGCTTTTTATTTCCATGTGCACTCTGATGTCTAAAGAGCTGTAACAACTAAACTGGTTTAATTTTTGGCTAATGCACCATATGCTAAGCGAATTCTACCGACAAGCCATTTCAGAAATCACACTCTGATACACTATAAATGTTTTCTGACTACTCATTTAATAGTTTTCAAGTACTTCAGTGTTAACCATTGATTCAGAGCCAAGCAGAAGAGGCACAACTGGATTTCAAAATACCTTGAAAACGCCCTTGCAAAGCATACGGCTAAAAGGGGAAACACCATTCAACTTACAAGCACAAAGTGCGAAACTTTAGTACCAGAAAAGAGGAATGCCATACTTAGTGAGTCACTCATAAAATCTGGATGGATTATGTGTACACATTTATACATGTATATTATTCAGTGCACTGCAAAATAGAGGAAAGTCAGGTTACAGAAAGTTTGCTGTACTTCAAAAACCAAATTATTAGATTCTTAAGAAGGTCTCACATCTGGTTGAAAAACTAAGGAATAAATAAACATGGTGAAACCAACTTCTAAAAATTTAAGACTAAGAAGGATGACATTTGCTTATTATGTATTACTTAAAAGGTACAGGTGCTAAAAGAAAATACTTAGAAATACAAATGTTAATCAAGTCTTAACTGAATTATTAATTAAAGCAATTTTACCAAAGAATTGCTGCAGTATAAACACAAGTCTATTCCCTCCCTGAACATACTGCTCCTATAATAGTTTTATTTATGTCATATAATTTCTCAGAATGTTTCTACAGAGCTCAGGAAACTCATGAGCCAATCGCCATCAGCAGAACACATGGATCAGAGTAACTCATTGTCAGCGTAACTCAGTGGCATATGTCATTTGCTGTGACTTCTGCAGAGAGAGACACTGAACTGATAACCACAGAGGTATTTTAATCTGAAACCTTTATTGCCTATTCAATTTAAATAAATCCTTTTAAGGGAAAAAATAGGTCATGCACTCCTATTGATTGTTTCTACACTGACATTAGAGGCTTGACTCCATGGTCCATACTCAGATGTGCCTGCCCACCTGAGAGGCCCTTGGGGAGGCCAAGTTATCATTAAAGGACAGTAAAAGCACAAGACCTTTGGAAGGTCTGCATCTGTCCTGAACAGAAAACAGGGTAACAGGCCATCTCAAAGGACACTAGTTACCTATGGGGGGGCAATCCAAACAGAGCCTCTACACCAGACTGCACTCCACTGTTGGATGCCCAACTCCACACAGATGTACCTTCAGGTGAGTACACAGGGTTGAGTGCCAAGCACCCATTACTGTCAGTGGACTCGAAAGAACTACTAAATTCATTCTACAGTCAACACCTAAACCTTGTCACCTGAGCAGCTCCCCTGATTCCTCTGACTCTACACACAAAACTTCCATTGATAGTCAAACATGATGCTCAGCTCACCCTACAGACACCTGAACTCAGATACCCAATTAACAAGCTGAAGTCCATCCTAAAACTAGATGGGATGATTACCAATACAGGAACCACAGCTTGGCCCATGTAACTTGAGGCAAATAGGCTCAACTAAATATTTCTAGATCAATAATCATTGTAGCATCTTTTATAGTCAATGGCTGACGTCTTCAGAGTCTGATTCAGTTAAATGCCTGATTTTGGATAACACATCCACAGCTACCCATATCCTCCAAAGCATACAGCAACATGCTCGATCTCTCTTAATGACGGCTGTAGCTAACTTATACAACCATATGTTCATGCTGTCATTAGCTTTATTCCTTCTTCTCTCATGCTCCTGTATTGTTCATTTTCTTCTTCTTTCCTAGTGAGTTTTAAACCTTAATATCCTCCCCTAATCGCTTTCTTCAATGGCACTTAATATAATCTTAATGAGACCCCAGACGGTAAGCCAGGAAGAAAAATGCAGTCTGGTATTTATTTAAAACAGAAGTCAGAGCACACAGAGAACTCTCTAAGTTCACCAGCACTGATCAGCCATTGGACAGATTCCAGTACCTGAGATTACCGAGAGGCCAACAAAACAGCACTTAAGTCAACTTACAGCTCTTCTTGGTGTGTACTATACTTAGCAAACTTCTGACACTACATTAGATGTTGACAAATATGCCTTTAAAGATTTATAGCCTCATGATAATTTTGACTTCACAAAAAATAAAAAGCACACTTTTTCAAACCTCAACAGATACACCAACAGTAAAGTTAGCATCAGTACTTGCTTGCCAGGAGGTCCTCTATTTCAAGCTATGGATGAAAACTGACAAGTTCGAACAAGTTGTGCAGGAGAAAAAAAATGGTAACAAAGGAGGAAAATACTTTAAAAACTGCATGATCAGAAACAAAAAAATTCAAACATTTGTTAGCATTTATGTAATGAAGGAAGACTTGCATACATATGAAGATACTGCATGCGTGCCATACGTAAAGCCTGCTAAATTGTGAAAACTCCAGAGGAGTGAAACACCAGACCAAAAATACCAACCTTCTAACAACAAAATTAATAAAATAAGATTACCTTGCTCCAATCTAAAGCATAGGGAGCGTTTTGCAGCTTCTATCTCAGGAGTTGGATGATCCAGAACACGTCTGCACCACTGCAGAGGACTCAGTGATTTCTCTCGAGGAGGGTGAGTCTTGGTAGGCAAGACGTACAACCTTAACCAAAACACACACAAGTATCAGCAAGATATGCAATACTGCAAAGTCTGCTTTTGTAGTTTACTTTCCTATCAGATCACTAATAATTTATAACATCCAAAGCCCTCCAAGAGGATATCTAATAAAAAGAAATATATCCTAAAGCGGAAGAGTTTACATTCGTTTTCTTTCCTCCCTCCTCAAAAAAAAAAACAGGTGGCAAAATACGAACTCTACAGGTCTGGCATGTCCAAACAAAGTTCAAGCAAATTTCACATTAAAATCTTGCATCTAATCTCTACCATTGTCTGAATTTCAGCACTGCCCACAGTTCAAATATATTAGGTGCTGTACACACACCAAAGGTGCTCTTGCTTTTCCCCATACTTATATTTACTGAAGATAAAATCAGATACTGATAAAATCAGATGTTGTTCAAGTCATATTTGTAATGATTAAAAAACATTTGATGAGAAACACTGAAAATCTATTTTCAACACTCAACACCAAGGAAAAAAAAAAAAAAAAAAGCACATATGCAAAAACAGCCAGTGTATGTGCATCGTTCTCAGACAGGAGTTGGCAACTGATCAATTGCACCTTAGGAAACCAGGTTTTAAAGCAGATTTCATGGGAGAATTCTTGAGGCTAAGATCTGGGTTGCTGTTGTTGCCCTGGCAGATTAGCAGGCATAGCAGATGCCGATTCACCTGGGAGAGTGCAAATCTTCCAGGAAGCAAACTATTCTTGTCTGCTGGACAAGACTGACTCACAGCTCCCTGGCCTGACCACCTCCAAGACATGGGGCTAGGGACACCCAGAGGCAGGCAGATTCTCAAGGCATCAGAAAAACACTTCACAGACTGTAATGGGATCTGGCCTGTACAAAGGAGAAGTGAAAGGCAAGAGCAAAAACTAAACAGGATTTTGCCCCTCAGGGGGTCACTAACAGGTAGCAGCAGCCTTTCACTTCCACAGTTTTGGCTCAAGAGCTACCCAAGTCCCACCAGAGCACCTCTTCTCCAGTGTCTACACGGTGTTTTTTGCCTTTGAAGTCAATCAGCACTATCCTCCCAGTTCACAAGGAATAAATACCCTCACTGCGATTGCTATCTCTCTCTCTTAGCAATCCCAGCAGAGATCAACTGCTGAATTGCTCTGAGGAGAGGACTCCTTTCCCCAGACTTCCTGCAGTGCCTGACCGCACATTTAAAAATGATACTGAGAAAATCAAAAAGCAAAGGAAAGAAAAGCTTTCAGGTTTCCTGTTAACCTGCAGAACTGCTTCAAAAGCTAAACATCTGACTGACGATCAACCTTCCTGTAAAAAGCTGAACACTACAAAGTAGTTTACTTGTCTGCAGTTCCACAGGGTTGGTTTGGGGTTTTTGTAACTGCAGTTAAAAAAACAACAACAACAACCAACCAAAACACAAAAAACCCCAAAGGTATTGAAGGCATAAAACTACTAATCAACAACTAGGATATGCACTGAAGGCTTTGGCTTTCCAGATAGCAGTTTGCTTTAAAGACTGAGATTACAAAAATGCCCCAAGCAACTGGCATCACACGCCTGACCTTTCATGGCCAATGACAGAGATTTATCCTTGAACTAAAAATGTTCAACAGCTAAAACAACTCACACTTAGTGGAATAAATTTGTTAACAAGTCCCTGTCATGAAATTCTGCCTGTGGACACATACATGTGTGACATAAAGGTAAATTTTGGTGACCAAATCTAGAATTGCTCCCAGGGAGGAAATCAAACTGGAAATTTCACTACGGCACATAATACAACTATGATGGACTACTACCCTAAAATGTAAACAAAGAAAGTATTATTTTTAACAAGATATTATCAAACAAATTTGATATTCCTCAATGCTAGGAAAGCTAGAAGTCAGAACCAATATAAAATCTGATTTAAGTGTGAACTGACAAGCCCAAACCAGCCCTGCACAGACCAACCACAAGCACAATGAAGTAATGCTGACAAAAATTTCCACACAATTTGCACACGATTTTCAAAAGTCCTTTTCAGAAACACGGTATTATGTACCATGAAGCACATATAACAATCAGAAACATTTCTGACATTTAGATTAATTTTTGAACACTTTATCTTCTACCAAAATTAGGGATGTTTGAACACATCTCAGCTTCTTTATACTGCATTTTATTCTTATCTGACATTAAGTTTAGTTTGATTCAAAAACTAACCACATAAAAAAGAAAGCTACATGGAAGCTTACACAGATAGTCTCAAACTGTTATTTAAATAAAAGTAATCTATATATTGCTAGTGACACTTCAAAACAATTGAGGATCAATGACATGCCACATGATTACGCAGCCAAGATAGGGCTCTAGCACTGTCCCTACGATGTACACCCACGTTGCCGAAACAGGTTTTGAGGCACTAGCTTTACTGATCTACTTGTATCTCTACCTTGCAATCTCCTCTTCTGTTTGTTTTTAAGGGAGTGTAACCATTCGTCCAGGTCTATTTTATTTTTTCTTAATTCATCCGATTTTCATTTCCGATTTATTCCATTTACTAGCACCCTGCCGTGCCTTTTGAAGATACGTGGGCGTGTAAGATACACAATTTAGATCAACGTCTAAAAGACAAAAGCACTCCCAAATCCCTGAAGATGGGAGACAATTCGGCAGAGATATTAGGATGAAGAGGCAGCAATGCTCAGATCAAGGCTTTCCCGGAACGAAATTCCGCTATTTTTAATTCCTTATGTAAACACGCGGCTGAAACTAGGCTGAGATCTGAACGCTATTCCTCGGGGTGGGAAACAAGCCCTGCTCCCCACGGAGGGCGCGACGCCCCAGGCGAGCCGGGCGGTGAAGCCCCGACCTGAGCTCCGTACTCGGGGCCCTTCCCTCCGCAGGGCTGCACGGTTTGGAGGGGGGATGGAGGAAAAAAAAGGGGGAAAACCCCCCAGATTTCAGTCTAAGCAGAAAGGTCAAGTGGATTTGGGGGCTAATGCTAATCAGAGCCGGGAGACCGCTGCGGGCGGCCTGGCCGGGGGACACAGCCGGGCCGGGGCGGGGAGCAGGGCAGGGCCGAGCCGCATGTACCATGTATCCTCGTCCTCTCCGCAGCCGTCCTCCAGCTCCAGCACCGCCACCTCGTCCAGCACCGTGGCCGCCGCCCCCGGCCCGCCGCCGCCTTCCTGCACGCCGCCAGCGGCCGGCGGCCCGGGCGAGGGCTTGAAGTAGGCGAGGGGCTCCGGCGGGCACAGCAGGGTGGGCACCGGGCTGGGCAGGCACGGAGAGCCCGCGGCGGGGGGGCTGGCGGGGCGCAGCCCGCCCGAGGCCGGCGGCGGGGCCAGCAGCAGGTGCGGGCTGGGCGGGCCGGTGGCCACCGCGGCGGCGGCGGCGCGGCTCCGGAGCTGCTCGTTCTGCTTCTCCAGCTTCCGCACCAGTTCCTGCAGCTTCTTCACCTCCAGCTCGGCGCTGACGGCAGAGCCGGCGCCGCTCCCCTTCACCTCCGCTATCATCGCCGGCTTCAGCAAGGCAGCCTCCATCCTGCCGGCCCGCTGCCGCCGCCGGCACCTGCTCCGCCGCGCCGCCGGAGGGCAGCGCCCGGCTACCGGGGGAGGCGGGAGCACCGGGGAGCGCCGCTGGCAGCACCGGGGTCCGGCCCTGCGCCGCTGTGCCGCCCGCCCGGCCCCGCTCCTGCGCCTCCCGTTAACGGCGGCGAGGGCGGGATCCCCTCCCACTCCGGCAGCCCGAGCGACGCGCACACGCACTCGGCAGGAACAAAGAGCCGCCCGGCGCCCCCGCCGTCCAGCCCCGGGCAAGGGCGGCGGGGGCCACCTCGGAGCGGAGCCCCGGGTGTTTAAAGAAAAGCGCCTTCCCCCCACTGCACCCCAGCGCGTCTCGCCCCGCCCCAGCCGCGGGCTGGATTCGGCCCAGGGCGCCGCGCCTCTCGTGAGCCGTGTAATTAGAGCCTGGTGGTGTCAGGGTTGTAATTATGCAGATTGAGAGTGTGAGGGGAATGGGAATCACAAATAGAGGCTTTGTTGGGCTTGAAAGGAGCTAATTCAGCCGAAAGCCGCCGTTTGTAGGTTTAAAACGTGCTGATTCTGGGAGTTTGGCGCAAAACGAGGAAAGCGACGCGATTTTGAAGTTGCGTTGTTGGTGAAGCAAAGACTGAATCGAGCATTGCAGAAAACTACATAACTATGTATTGGTTATGTATAGGAGAACTCCTGAGGTGAAAGATGCCCTCGTATTTAAATGTCTTTATTAACACAGTCCAGATACATAGGTGGGCTTGCGGTTCGCAAATCTTTGAGAGAGAGAGGGATAAGTAATGTTTACTTACGGTAGTGGTTTCGCGTTGTCTTTCATTGCCCAGCACTGTAAGAAGCCATTGCTTGTGTCCTTTGTGTCACCTAGGAGGTGAGCAGAGATTCACTGTTGCCCAAGACAGTTCAGGCATCACACAACCTTGGTTCAGTTCATTTCCTCTGGCGACAGCTTTAGGGGGACAACCTTCTAAGTCACAGTCCTGAGTCTCATACGGATCTGATACGAAATCAGGAACAAATTTCATTAAGTCAGGGCAGGTTTAGATTATGTATTATAAAATATTTCTTCACCAAAAGTATCATCAAGCATTAGAACAGAAGAGTGCCCAGGGAAGTGGTTGAGTGACCATCCTGCAAGTATTTAAAAGGTGCATAGATGTGGCACTTGGGGATGATTTAGCGAGGAGCTGGCAGTGCTGGGTTAACAGACCCAGCGATCTTTGATGTCTCTGCTAGCCTAAATGATTCAGTGAGTCTAAGGGTTAAAAGTTGCTCACCTACCCACTAAAAATAGCTATTGGGCAGTCACTACCCAATTCTTGAACATCAGCTTTAGGCAGAGCAGTAGCACTATCAGCCACTGCTGCCTTCACCCTGCTTTGTTGCTGTCTTACAGTTCTGGTGTAAGGAGGAACAGACATTGATTCTCTGTTCAGGGCATAAGCTAACTTTGAAATCATCCAGCCTGTCACAATTTTGTCTCTTGTTTATAATCTGGAAACTTTCTGCATGTGCACAGGACAACAGCACTATTATTTGTCAGCCTTTCAACCACTTTAGCAGTATAAGATAGTAACAACCAGTCCTATAAGAATGACTAGAAAGGAAGCTACAGTGGAGCACAAAGCATTGACTTCCAGATGATATAACTTCTGTCAGTGAAGAGAGTAAGTACAGCCCCCAGTGTACTACTTTGCAACCAGATAGCACTTAATCCAAAAACCTTGTTTGTGTCTTCTCTGTCCCTTTGGAAAAAAGAAGGGGGAAATGTTGAGAGTGTAAAAACCATCTGGCCCCAATTCTGCCATGTTTTATTAGAATGAGTAACAGAATCCAGTTTTCACTACTACAGATAGTTGTAATCTTTATTCTCACAAGTAGAAGGAGAATTGAGCTTCTACATGTTTAGTCTCAGGCAAAATGTGTATCTCTCAGTTTGTTATCACTAACAATGGTACTAGCTTTAATTCTTAGAAGTGCATTGTTAATCCAATAAGATTGAAAAATGATATAAAAAGATGAATTGGCAGCATATGTAATGCTGAGTTTATTATACATCACTAGTGTACAATGAACAAAAAAGCCAAGAAGAAGTTTATTATCGTATCAGTGCTGGAGGATGCAATGAGGCAGTAGAGGTTCAGTTATAGATGATAACATTTTTTTTCACTGAAAGAGTAGTTAGGCATTGCAATAAGTTGCTCACGTAGGTGGTGAAACCACTGTCTCTGGAAGCATTCAAGAGGTGCCTGGATGTGGCCAGCTGGGGATATGGTTTAGGGGTGATTATAGTGGTGCCAGGTTGATGGTTGGACTAGATGATCCTGAAGGTCTCTTCCAATCTTAATGATTCTGTGAAATACTCAAAAAATATTCAAAATGGATTTTTTTTTTTTTTTTTTTGAACCAAGGATGCAAAGTCTTCTAGTTGACCAGCAGGAAAACCCAGTAAATGGGTATCTGAAGTTTTCAGTTGTCAGAACAAAAACGTGACAGTGTGGTCTGGATATTGCATCACTAAAAATATCTTGGTGCAGACACCAGTGTGGAAATACATCAGGAGACACATTTGAAGACAGGGTAGAGCATGTAGCATCATAGCACAGGATCTTAAGAGTCACCATGGGAATGCTTATCCTCCCTCAGTTATGAGTACAAGTAGTTGAAAATTTTCAAATGCCCTCTACTGTTTGTGCCACCTACACAAATGTTGCATGCAGGCATTAATTTCACAACTCAGTTGCCAAAGAGAAAAAGCTTAGGACTCAGCGTCATGCCCTAGCATGGGTACAGAAGCATATTTTCCAGACTGCTGAATTGATCATAGACATCATATCACCAAGAAAATGGTCCAGAGACTGGCTCTTCCTAGACTGGGACTTCTGAAGTGAGATACCCAGTAGTATGGGTAGAAAGCAGCTTAAAGTTGTGCATACCATGCACATACTTCAGCTACCATGCTCACAATCAGTGTGAGAGACTCTGTCTTTTCCAGGCCTTTCCTGTACAAGTGGATTTAGTAAAGGGTAAAAATGCATTTCACTGTGTTGTATTTGTTGCTGTATTTTAAGTATACTTGTTATTTCACTAACACATAATTCCACTAATAACATAGCTTCACACAGAGGTGCTGGCAGGTAAAATGGATGTTGATGAATACACTGTCCCATGGTTTTCAGGTTGGTCTATTTGAATACAGCAAAGATGATTTGAACATCTTAGTCATTTAAATAGTTAACCTAATTGTTTGGGGTTTTAAACATAAATTACACTTCTCCCAATATTGACATTACTAATAAATTGTTAATGAGTTCCATTCAGTATCCCAGCAATAGTTGATGAGTTTGATCCACCAAGAACTTCATCAGCACTTTACAAACCACACTGAAGACTTGATGGACCCATTCATTTTTTAAGAAATTGATAAAATGTGTCTAACACCAACCCCAAACATCCTAATGTGCTCATGAGACCTATTACTCCTGGACTTGAGAAATTATATGCCCTAAATCAGTAGTAGGATGCTACTTACACAGTATCTTATAGCAGGAATTTCTGAATCAGTGTAGTTACTGATAGGCTGTCAATGCAGAGAACAAAGAAGCTGGAAGTCCACAAATCCCATCTGCTCTTTCCTGGTAATAAGCTTGTTGCTTTATGCTGCTATAGCTGCAGGCTGGATCTGCCTTTCAGGCAAGCCAGTAAAGAATTAATTGCTGTAATCCAGTCTGGGCTATACAAAAGATGTGTAACAATAAGGTCAGAGCACGGACAGTAAACTCCAAGTCTCGTGAGGTTATTTTAAAGTGCAGTTCCAGTCTGAAAAATGACTGTGAAAGTAGTTTTATAAAAATAGAGCCACTATCATGCCAGCAGAAGTCCATCCTATCCAGTATTCCGCCTTTACCAAGGGCTGATAGTAGCTTTGTAAGGAAAATATCTCAGAAACAAGAAAAATATTGAGGGATATTTTCCCCTCTTTCAAAAGTCATTGAATCAGGACATCTGGATCATTTAATTTGGATAGCGACTGATGTGTAATAATATTCCATTTGCTGAGACCCATTTTTAAGCCATTTTAACATTAGGGCTCTACAACCCCCTGTGGCAATTAGAGCTGCAATTTAATAATGTATTGTTAGAAAAACTACTTCTTATTATCTACTTTAAATCTGCTGCTTAGTAATTTGATTGGGTGCCCCTTAGTTCTGGTTTTCTGAGAAAGACAGAATGATTAATCATTCTCTATTCAGCTTCTCTTTGTCATTCATGACTATATAAAATTTAGATACTTCTCTTCCCAGCTGACAAGCCCTAATTTGTATAGCCTTATCCCCACAGAAGTCGGGCCAAACCTCTCATTGTTTCCTGTCTCACTCCATAACAAAACCGGAATTTTCTAACCCATTGTTTTCTTTCTATTCTCACTCCATGTTTTCTTATAAAGCCAAATGTTCTCAGTTAAAGAAATCAGCTTAACCAAAAGCATATTGGCTTCTTCAGAAACACTCATATATTCATGAGCATGCCCTGCTTTAAAAAATCTGTGCAGACTCTCCTCCAATGTATCATACATATCCAGATGCTTCTGTATTCTGTTATTTATTCCAATTTGTACAAATTGGCTTGATAAAAAAATAAGACTAAATGAAATGTAGTTCCCCAGAGCAGTTTTCGTGTTTTTTTCAAGGGCGATGTCCCAGATGATGCTTCTAATTTGTTTGGCACCAAGCCTGCTTTGAATGGTAAGGTAGATGTTTTGTGAAAACTTCAACAATCTAACACTTGAGCTGCTGTAGAGGTTTTGCATAGATACTACCTAGACCTAGCAATTTGTTACTGTTAAATTTATACATTTACTCTGCATTATTTGAGCAATTAAACACTTTGCTGAAGTCACAGCATGGATTCTTCATTCTCAGTGTCTCTTGCAAACATTTTGACTTCCTAGCTGTTGCCAATTGACTTCCTCCTTTTCTATACTGTGTTCTTCTCCGAACTATTACGGTTCCTTCAGGCTTTTTCCTTATTTCATTGATATTAAATTGAAGTACATTGTAATCACCATTAGAATGGATTTACTATAAGAACAAATCCAAAATTGCATTATTTCAGTGAGCTCAAATTGCTCCACTGCTTATGGTATCCAAAGACATCCAAGATGTCTGTGAATTAAGCTTAGGGTCTGCTAGTTTATAGATCCATCTAGACAGAATTATCCAATGACAGTTCTTGTTCAAGGTGTTATTTGATTGTTATCAAATCACTCTGACTTTCAAATGCTTTAGACCCCCCTCCTTCACCCCCCTTCCCATCCCTTCTGTTTATTATAAACTGAAAGCATAAGCCTGAATCTTGCAAATCAGGATGGGTTTCTTTCTAATGATCTTCAAGGATAACAAAGACTAATTAGACTTTCAAAGAAGTTTGAATATTTACATTGTTTCCAGTATGCAGGTATATTGGAGAGTGTAATTTGGTTTACCACTGATGAATAAGAAAGAGAAGGTTGAGGGGGAGATGTGGTGTTCAAGGTTGTTAATAAATGAGCTGATAATCTAAAAGTAAAGTTTTTGAAACACTGTTGAGTGTGAAGAGCTGAAGATCACAATGACAGAAAAATGCCTTCTCTCCAGGAGGCTAAAAATCCATGACATACCTTCTGCCAAGACTCCAGACTTATCTTCAGGGAACAGTGGCAGTTGATTCGGGAAAAATGCCTTGTTTCCTGATAACATGATGGTACCGAATTATCTAACCCTGGTTATGATTTTTTTCCTTTTTTTTCCCTTTTATTCATTTTCTGTCATCTTTTATCTATTTGCATATAGTTGGGGAAAGAGATTCAAGAAATTCATCAACTTCACAAAAAAGTGGAAAAAAATTACTATCCATGTTAGCAAGTCCATCATGTGGATACATAAGTGATTTTTACAGTTTGCAAAATGTTAGTAAATGTAGGCCAACAGACTCAAGGCTTTATGATGCTGCAAAGTGGTTTAGAAATTAGAATCTTAAAAATATAAACAGCAATATGCTTAGCATTGGTTATGTGATGTATGTAGGAAAAATAAATAATCCAAAAAACCCTCAGTCCAGCAGTAATTGTGTGTTTGAGAAGGCACATTTGAGTGACACCATGTCAAAACAGCATGGAAAATTTGCAGTTGCTTGAAAGACTTTTCTTGTGTCAAAGTGGATGTGTTAGCTTTTCAGATAGGGAATGATTTAAAAAAATAAGTACCTGAACTTTCATCCAGGTTCAGTTTGGTCAAGCAAGAATCTTTGGTGACTATCCAGAAAAGCCCATGTAATTTATTTTTATCATTTATTTTTATTTATATTTATTTTTCCATTTGTTAGATGGAATAGAAAAAAAAAGCCTGTAAAAGTAGCGTGTAAAATCTTACATGTAAAAACTTGTCCTTGCACTATCTATAACCCACTGAATCACAAAAAATACAATAAAATGGCAAATAATACCTAGAGGGTAATTTAGGTACAGTTAGAAAACTTACATCCAAACTTTTGTTTCTCGACCCATTGTTCCCAAACTGTATAACTTGCAAAGTACTTGAGATCTTTCCTGCAGCATCACTAGACTGGCATAAAACCCCTTGTCCTTCCTGCTGCCATGCCAGAACTCCTGGGTCTGGGTAGTGATGGATCTATCCATCTTACTCCTTCTGGGTTCCTTTTGTCCATCCTGGAGATGCGCAGTCAGTGCTGGACACACTTCCAGGGCTGGGTGAGAGCTGGTCTAAAATCAGCCCTTTCTGGGCCAATCTGGAAATAGAAGAACTGCAGTACAATAAAGATACTTCTTGAGTACATTCACTGGATTGATGCAGGGTGTATGAATTGTGATACTACAAAAAAAGTGCATTCTTCTTAGCTGGATCTTTTCCTTGTGTTTGTTCCAATTTCATTATAAGAAGCAAAGTCCCTGCTATCTTCACTGCTTGTTTAATTTATGTTCCTACTGAGGAGATTCAGATTCTGAATTAGAAGGCAGGGGAGTTCTTAAATAGTCCTGGTGATATCCAAATTAAAACCCAGAAGCCACACTTCTCAAACCATGTGCCCTCCTCTGACTGGATATGTGGGTTGTCTCTCACTAGAGTGGAAGAAGCAGAAAAAATATTGCTCTTTTCCTTCAGCTTTCCACGGATGTCAGTCATGTCAGAACTGGTATGCTTGCTCCCAAATGGAATTATGCTGTGAGAAAACTGGTGTTTTGTTCAAAAAGCTTTACTGTTACTTTCACATATGTCACTTGGGCAAATGGATAAAGTCAATGCTCAAATGCATTATCAGTTGTGAAAACAGCTAAAAAAGTGTCCAAATGCATTATTAGTCACATACTTCTATAGATTTCTCAAATATTGTTTAACTATTTGGCCATTTGAAATTATAATGCTACAAATATGGTTAGCTGGATTCTCATTCTTAATTCCAAATTTGAACTACATACAGGGATAATATAATTCAAAGTTCCGTGGGTGGAAACTCCCTAGAGGAACCAGAGGATATGAAGACAGACCAGTGTTTTTTGGAATATTCATCTTACAGTTGAGTTTGACTATTAATTTCAATGGCACCATTATTTACAACAACATTAGTACTATTAAAATTCCTTAATTGACTTATTTGCATAATGCTTTCATCTTTTTAATATTTCCCCCTTTTCTGCTTCTTTTAGTATTTAAACATGTGAGAAAATGGCTTGAATGCCAGAAGTTTGTCTTTTCTTTCCAGAATTGACTGTGTCTTCTTTTTTTTCTGAGTAGGTAGATTTAAAATGTTGGCTGCCAATTGTTTTTTGCCACAATAGCTGTCTAAGCTCCCTAAACAGATGTCTGATGATTGCACAGCAATGGCAAGACTCAGACAAGTGCTTTTGGCATGATTATACTCAGATATTGATTCTAACAGGACCAAAACAGTCTCTTTTAAGTCCTGGCACAGCATAAAAGGCTGTAGCTGTCAATTTATAACTGACACAGTTATAAATGCCCCCCCCCGCCCCCCAAAAAAAAATTCCATTTCCAAACAGCTTGCTTGGAAAGGGAGGTAAACTCTGAATTTTTCTTGGGTCAATTATACAGGTGCAGCAGTACCACCCAGAGGCCACTGCTGTGCTGGACACTGAGCAAACTGGAGAGAGTTCCTGTCCAAAAGGCTCAGAGGCTGGAAAGACAAAGAAGATACTAAGGCTTAGAAGAGATTATCATATGAAGATGTATTTGTAATAGTCTTCAGATGAAACCCGCCAAAATTTCACTCTCTCACTCTCCTACTCAAGCCAAATGTGAATGTAGACAACCCCTCTAATCATTCACACTGCTTTTAATTCTTAATTAGACCACTTGGATGAGATAATGAAATTTCAGGATTTGGTCTTTGCTCTCAAGACAATGTATTTTTTGTTCAGGAGTCATTCCTGAGTTATCAATAAGCATGCAGTGAATGTGCAAGCAGTGTGGCTCAGTGGAACATGGGCCATAAGGATCCAGCCTGCACTGGGCAGGGAATGTGGCAAAAAAGGAACATCTTGTTTATTCCACATACCCAGCTGTTCCACTGTGTTACACAATCTGCTTAAGTATGTTGGGGGAGACACATTCCCATTTTCTGGGCTTCAGAGAACACGATGGTTTTAAAAGGTGATAGTTACTGAGATGTTCGAGAGGGTTTGACTTCAGCAGTTTGTGCCAAACATATTTGAGAATACCTGCAGATTCTTCTCTCTGAAATGCAAGGAATGTTTGTAAGTCCTAGTTTTACTGATGCAGGATATTAGAGTTGAGTTGCTCAGACCAGGCAAAGCACAAAACAGAAGAGAAGGCCTTTGAAATCAAAGAAGGACCTTATCAGTTTAAGAATTCAGTTGTTCTGCATCAATTAAGAGCTAAACAGAGGTATTTGGGTCAACAATTTCAGACTTTGGCACGTCAAGCCTACCTAAGTATTTAGTCTCTTTATCCTTTGTCTTTATGGAATTATGGATGTCTCTGCTACTGTGAAGAAAAATGAGGTGTTGTGGTGCAGCAGAAGGAAGAAAAGGAGGCATTTCTCCCATGTAGTCTGGCATCAACTAGTCTGAAACCACCTCCTGGTGTAAAAGAGTAGCTACAATGAGCAATGTGCAAGTATGATCAGAGAGCAAAACCAACCAAGAAAGTGAGTACTTTTCATTCTAAACAATGAGATTATATTAAAATATCAAGCATCAAGGAAGGCAATCAGAGTAGCAGAGTTCTGACCTTGTTGTTGTGAGTAAATAAACTGAACACCTGGAGCTATCCCACCACTACACACATCCATTCGTATGCGAAGAAGCAAGGAATAGAGGTGACCTATGGAATAAATGCGAGATCCATTTGATGTTCTTTACAAGCCTAGCTAAGGAGTCTCTGTGAAGTAACAGAGAGTATGTCTTGTCAAACTGACACAGATCTTTATTTCAAGAGGAAGAGAATGAGGGGACAGTGTTACAGATGTTTGTCACTCTGTGTCAAGCACTGATAGGGAGGGATGCTCAGGCTGTATTCTCTGGGAACCTACACAGGATACAACAGAATATATTAACACAGTGGAGATGTTCTTATGACATTCCTTGTTCTTGTAAATATCAGTAGCTTTGAAGCAATCTACATATTTAAACACATCAATATGCATTATATGCATTATTTTACTCCTTTCCTCTGATTACTTGATTCCCCTCCCTGTAGAGCAATGCCCCAGCTTTGTAAAATAAAGTATCCATTACACACTGAAAAAATGGGCCTGATGAATCACAACCCCCCACATAATTTAGTACATCATCTCTCAATACAGCTTTTCAGTCTAATTTAATGCATTATTGAAGATAACACGTTCATTAAAACAGCAGCCAGCAAACTCTTCATTTGGATTGTTTCATGGAAGGACTAGTCAAAGGGAAATGAAACACCATAGGCTAATGATATGCAAAAAGGACAAAAAAAATTTAAGTTTTGATACATTGGTATTGAGATGTTAATATGATTTTTCTTAATGAGTACTGCTCTGCCAGATTTTATATGGTAAATCACAAACCTGGTGTTTCTTCTTAGCCAAATTACAACTTATAATGAAAAATAACAAAAAACCACATGGCAAAATTACCAGGGCTGTTCAGTGAGGATGACTTAATGAGCACAGAATTATTATTTATTGTTTGTTATTTCTGCTTCTCTGTCAATGAGCATTTAAGTAGCAGATATTTTTATCCACAGCTCCTGGTCTCTAGGGCAGTGAACTAAAATCTCTCATCCCCTCAAACACTAGGAAGTCCTAGATTCTAATGTGCTGGTTCAAATGAATGTCTAACTTCTTCCAGTGTAACTGGGCTTTAGCAATGAGTGTTAGTCTCTCAACAGGACCAAATTTGTGACATTAAAATTTTGTCACTACTTTTTTCACCCCATTGTGCAAATCATTGTTTCCTGGTAAAGCACAGAGTTTTAACAATTATAGTTTAACTAGGATATGTCATTAGCAAGAAAAACACACCAGAAAAAAATCAATAATTAAAGATTTATTAGAGTTACTGACATTAATTGATAAGAATTCATAAAATTAACAAAACAAAATATCTACTGTCTCATGTTTCCATTGCATAATCAGTCTGAACATCCTTTAAACCAGACAACATCCTTATTCAGCTGCAGGCCCAGTAGTTTAAATTACACTGACATTCATATCTCCTGCCTCCCCCATGAAATGTGCAGTCAAGGAGAGAGAGTTTGACTGGGACAGCCACTCATCAGTCTATTATTAACCTATGGTTTTAATATTTTCCATGCTTTTAACCTCTTGCCTAGGTCCAGCAGCCTCAAAACACTAACTCTGTCATGGTCATATCCAGGAAGTCCTTTTAAACTGAGATGAAAGGCAGAAAAATCAGTTCTGAATAACCATAATCTAAAGCATCTCATGACAAAGACTAGTAGTCAATACCTTTGTCTGTCCAGTAAACTACTGAACTATTGATTATTTTAGACAACATACTATAACACAGCATGAATTCTTTCAGTTTCTATACTTGTGTACACATACATTCTCCAACAGAAAAAAAAAAAAGCTTTCACTGTAGTCTCAAAGGAAGGAGTGTGTGTGATCTAGTGTAGATGTCTAGAAATCTGAGCTGTTCATTCCGAGTCCCTTTGCAAACCATGGAAGTAAGATGTACATTGGTTAATGCCATAGTAAAATAGATGCTTGCAATCTGACCAATTGAATTGCTTCCTAAAAATGTCTGCTTCTCTGTATAAGATAGAATAGATCAAGTAACTCAGAAACAGAACTCTACACTGTAGATGTATAAATAGGCAAGATGAATCCATCCAAAGTGTTTAGACAGTCAATTTAATAAAGTAGGAAATATAAATACAACATAATGTCATGCAAAGTATGTATTTCATTATTTCATGGCAACTATTTAGTGTGCATTTCTTTTAAAAATGGTGATTACATAGTTACCAGAATTACAGACACGGAGTGGGGTAGTTTTACTTAAAACACTCTAGGAATTCTTATCTAGAATCTTTCTGCAGTTGTAGAGGTGCATTTTCTAAAGATGAGTTGTTCCATCTCAAATTTATCATTTAAGTTACTTGGGAAGAACCTTTCTCTGGAAGTTGATGTCTCCCCTTGAAGGTGCAGTATGAACCCACTTCTCTCTGCATGAAAACAGTAGTTTAAACTGAATACCTGGCTTCTAAATGCCTTATCTTGATGAGGTGAATCCCACTCATGCTATATAAAGCTAACAGATCTTTATATTGGAGGAAAAGAAAATACAGCCCTTTCAAAACAAATGTATAGGAATGTCCTCACATTCAGAAAATTTCAATAAATTATCATTGATTTTATGTACAATTTAGTGGTTTCACAGATCTGAGAAATATACTGACCAATATCTTGTTTTGCTTCCTGCAATGTGTGTATGAAAATGCATCTAAATTTTCATTAAATTAATTCCTTTGATAACCATGCAGTAGGACTTAATTCAGAGAATTCCCAGCAGTAAAAATGAATAATTTCCCCCAGTGTTTTGAATTAACAGGCCAATACAGTTAACTAATAGTAGCTTCTTCATCATGCCAAAATTAGTAGGTCCATTTTTCTGCAAGAGAGAAAAGATTGATCAGAAATGCCAAGCAAAGCAGTATGCTCTAAATGTCCTATACGGAAACTTCAGATTTTTTTTCTTTTTTTTTTTTAGAATGGCTACTGAAGTCTAAGTGTCTATCTTGTAACTTGATGAAATAGGACATGCCAATTTGTTGTGCTTAATATAAAGAACCTTGGTATGTGTTTCTACAGTTTTATAACTGTTAATATCTTCTATTAATTTTCTAATCTGATTATTTGCAAAATTCCCCATTCCCATCAGATTTTGCAATGAGTTAATAACAAAAGTATTTTAGGAAAACAAATTTTTAATATAATTTTAGTTAACATGATCTTATCTCAGAATTACATAGCTGAAAACAAGCTTATCAGAGTATTTCATCTACATCTTTGTCTTAATTTGGTACAGAGGTACTGATTTATAGTATTGTGAAATAATAATTGCTATGAAGAGAGAAGACTTAAAATCTAGCAACTTCTAGAAAAATGAATAAAACAAAATGTCCATTTGTCCCTGTTTTGCACATTTTTTACTCATTTTGCTCCTCACAAAGGTAAGAATCATAATCACAGTGTAATATTTTCATTATGATTTCATAGATTTTGTATCTTCTCTATACTGGTCACAATTACTCCACTAGGTGAAAATACCTCTGCACCCTGGCTTATTTGTTTCAGTAGAACAGTCTGATTCTCAGATGGCCTTGCAATTTATTCTCACTTCCAAGGCAAGGTGCCATTGCCTCCCTCTAGGTGTCTCTATTGATTGCCCAGGTACAACTCCACAGAGAGACCTGAAGAGATGAACTTGCAGTGCAACCAACATCTCCCTCACAGATACAGAATAATTGTGTCTAGAACCTGGGACTGGATATCATCCTAAGCACCCAGACTTACTGAAGTAGATGCTTTGAAAAGGTTTAAATACACACAAATGAGCAAAAGCAACAGCTGTGTTGTCATATATTGAAGTCTTTCGGATGAAGTTCATGAAATGTTTTTTCCCACTTTCAGTATTATACATCTTGTGCCTTACCTTTAACTTTGGAATAACAAGGCTCGCAGTGCACAGTTTGTTTGTAAATCCAAATGCTGTCCCCTGCTCTTAGATCTTCCAGAGGTCTCTTACATACTTCACACTTCAACACAGAAGTCAAAGAATGAGGAAAAATTAAAATGAAACATTTCTCTAATAGTCTTACCCAGCACGCTTTCCTTTAGGAAAGAAGCAACCCCAGACCAGAATAGGAGATATTAGGACTGCAATATAAACAATGAACTCTTAAAGAGTAGTTTGAGACAAAAGTTAGATTTCTGACTGTCATTTTTAGATATCTAAAAATCAGATACCAGTGTCTCAATTGATTGCATAGCAATATGCTCAAAAACCCTGCCCTCCCCCAGACATTTCCAAAGGGTACTTTTACTTTCTCTGTCTTAGGGGTTTAAAATAAGATGAATTACCATTTTGAGATCCTTTTCTTTCTTCACTGAATAAAGGAAGAATGATCACACATAATCATCCAACTCAGAGTAGCTCTTAAATGATCTAGACCTGCTTATTTCAAAATATCTTACGACACTTTATCTTAACAGTTAACTATGTCTCCCATTCTTGCAGAATCTGCACACTGCTTTCATGAATGTCTCAAAAAAGCTAATTTTTGAGATAGAGAAGTATTGCCCATGTTTCTCATACGAAAATTCACAGATACACACAGAGCCTGGCTTACCAAGATCACAAGGAAAGCCTGAAGTGGATAAAGGAGCATGGTAATCTGATACAGAAACTAGGATCTCAATGCCCAGATAATTTTATTTATTTATTTAAATCTAGTAAAAGAATGGTAAATTCTTGTTTCTTTGGATATTTCATCCACTACTAAGTGAAAATTTCCTTGTTAAAATCAGCAAAAGGGTGGCCATGTTTTCAAAGCTCTGATCACCAATATTAGCTAGAATTTTTACACAGAGAAAAAAAATCTAAAATTTGGGTTATTTAATTACTGTACTTTTGATATATAGCTTTACAAGGAAATGAAGATGTTGCACTGCTGTCAGCTCTGTGCAAATCTCTAATGGATAGAGGGTATTTGTAAGAAGCTAAATGAATATTAATTATGAGAAATTGCACTACTTAGCTAAATACATAACTACAAGCATGAACCACAGACCTACATCAATTGTTTAATTTTTTTGTCAATGCTTTCAGAAGTTTGTAGTTATATAAAAACTAAGCTGAATATTCCTGGCCAGACAGGTCTCCAGTTGATAGTAGGCAACAAAAAATACAGTTTATAAAATAAGTGTAAGTATTTAACAGATAATTCAGCCACTAGCAACATGTTAATACTCCTAATGAAAAGCCCATTCTTCATTATGTGGGTTCTAAAAAGAATGGAAGCAGACCAGAACTTATTTTTACTTGCAATAATAGTATTGAGGACATACTACATAGTAGTTCCCACGGAAGAAAATGCCTTTCTGGTCCTCACAGAGCTCAGAAAGTCCACTGTAAACAAAAAGCACATGCAGCTTCTTACATGTGAAGTGCAACCTTACTGCTGGATTCTCATTTGTGTTACTTTTCATGTAGTGAATAGGGACAAGAACTGCTGTCAGAAGCAGAAGTAAAAGCTGCGAAGGACTGGGCAGAAGTATGAGCTATGCTAATGCAGTGATTTTGCTGAGTATTGTTTATTAGAACAACAAACTCTGTGTGTAGATGCAAGCAAAAATAAGACAAATGAGGCAGAAAGAAAACAGACTATGGGACTGAGCATTGCCAGGCATACCCTGAGAAAAGTTTAAGAGCTGAAAAAGTTTAGGCTGAAGCTTAGGGTTTGGAATTACAAACAAAAAAGAAATTTCTTCTGTGCTTTCATTCTTAATAGAAATAGGCAAAACTTACCTACTTTTTAATAATTCAGACTGTTTTAGATGTCAATCAAGAACCTCTACAAAACTTCATAAAAATCTGAATAAAATTTTACAACATGAAGAAAGTGAAAGTTGATATGATTCAGGCTTATAAATGTGTAGGACTCTAGGAATACATTCAGCTGCATCCTTTATCCTGCTTATGGTCGCAAGGGAGGAGAGGCAAGGAGGAGAGTAGAGAGGGAAGGAGAGAGGGAGACTGAAAGAAAAAGGAAGGGATTGTGTAGGGAAGAGAGGAAAACAGAGAGATTAGTATTTCCTACATTAATCTTCTCCTCCAGTCTCAAGACTTCTTATTCTCACAGGTGGAGAAGGCCTAAGGCCTAAATAATCTCTTATTATATGTGTACTATAATGCAGGTATTACAATCAAATTATATTTCTTGATAGCAGGTGAAATCTTCTTACCTTGAAGCAAGTCGAATGACAGTAAATTTGCAAGGCATCTAAGATCATTTTGGCATCTATGCCCAAGGGCTTTCTGCAGTATGTACATATATCTTTTCCAATTATACTCCTGTGTATATAATATAATATCAGCTGTCAGAAAAAGAGCTGCCATTGAAATCTCAAGCAGAAAATTGATAAGGTTAGCACACTGCGTGGGAAAGACATTTGTATACTGTACAATGGCCATTAATGGAAAAATGTCATTTGTGTATTCTCTCCATTCCAGTTGACAGGTGTCATACTCATGCTCCTGTGATGGGCAAATTGTCAAGTAGCAAAAATACCGTGGTAGAAACAATGGTCTTCTCTGGTGGACTGAATTAAGTGGCTGAATGTCTGGGAGCATGTATACTAAATAGGGATAAAGTGGAGGGGAATGATTTCAATGTTTTAATCACAAAAAGTAAACTGGTAGTTGAATTCAAACTGCCATAATTTGATCAGTCTGGTTCACAGAATTCTCTGTGATACAGAACTGTCTGAAAACTTTTTTGATTTTCTGCACTGCAGACAGAACTAATACCTTCATAGCAATTATAGCAGTTACATGTATAGAACAGCCTACAAGGTATTGGTGACAATAATATTTTAAAAAATTTTCTTAGCTCTTGTTGCACTCCTATGTGACATCACTCTGTACTTTGTCTGGATACAAATGTTGGTGCTGTTTTAACATTACGAAATCAATGGCTCTTGCTCCTTTCCTGTCAGTGACAAACTGCTGTGCTGTTATTTAATCATTCCCAGAGTTCCCTATGTGTGAAAGGATACACGTTTTTCTGATTAGGTATTTCCAGGTAGTACGGTTGCCCAAACTGAATTGAAAATAGTCACCACATTTAACTTCTTTTTCCCCATGAGGTAAATTATTACAGATTGAGCAAATTTCCTGCTCATATTTGGGAATGTCTTACTGGTGTGAAAAGATAGTTTTCAACAGCACTGTCATGTGAACCTATTCCTCCACACTTGTACATAAATTTGTACAAGTTACAATTTGTACAATCGTTATCATTCTCACAAAGGAAGGAAATTTTGCAGAGTAAGCAGCTGCCTGAGATAGAAACCTACAGAATCACAAAGCCAACTCTATCGCTTAAGGCATTGGCTCTTGTTTCTATAGATGTTTTAAAATGTCAGCTGTGACAAGCCTAACATAATATTAAGCTGCTGAACTGTGGTGATGATTTGATGGCAAGATCTCACTGAAAGAGAGCTTTGTATGAAAAGCTGTCTCATGTTGGTGACTTCCACTGCTCTCTTTTGTCTGAAGACTTGAATGCTTATGTAAATGTCTGTGTCCTTTGGTACTCTACGATGTTATTAATGTGCACTTACCGATCAGAAGTAGAATAAACAGTTTTGATAGTATTTCCAGTTATATTTTCTTCATAGGCAGCAAGTGATGATTTGCTGTGAAGCAGAGAGTACATAGCTATAACTAAACAGTGCTACATTTTTAAAGGTTTCACTACATTGATGATAATATCAAAAACAAACTAAGACAACATACTTGCAAAAAAATCATACTTGGTGATGAGTTCTTTTTCTGTTTTTTTTTTTCCCCAAACATTATATATCAAATTATATTTATCCCCAAACATAATATATCAAATAAAAAGTGTAAATTACTAATGTAGCAATGTTTGTAATATAGTGTCCTTAGACTGTGTTCTATTTTTGAATTATTCTTCAGCATTTAAAAACTAAATCCACAAGTCCATTGAGAAAAATTTACATACTGGTATTGGGTTTCCTGTGCTGATCTCTCAGCCTAAATGATACATATCAGAAAATAGTGACAGACTACATTTTTTTCATTTTCCTCTGCTTCTTTCACTTGTCCTCAAAAAGCTGTCAAACAGCCAAACAAAATTACAACATGTCCGTAGAATTAGAGTGAGAGTCTTTATAATACAGGCTTTTCAGTATATGATTTGTGTTCACTACAGTAACTGTATTGTTCCTTATACCAGAGTAGAAAGGAATATACTGAATTTAATTATCAGGGAAGTTAAGTCTTCCATTTTTAACAGTCCCATTTCCAAGTTACTTAAATGTCAGTTTTGTTTCCATGGAAGGGATGAACATGTATGTGACAGTTGAAGAAGTAATCTTGCCATATGTGTTTCAAAGATTTCTGAATTGATTTATTAATCCAGAAATTCTTAAGGTATATAGTAATTATTACATGTTTCACATCACTCTTGAATAATATTCTGGAATGTTACGAGCGATTGTTTATAATCATGTGTATTTACCAAACATTGGATTTTTTCCAGGAAATATAACAGATTGATAACACATGTTTGTAAGGTGTTACGAAGCTCAGATACTCTTTTCTACATACCTGTATTTTGTAAAGTACATATTTCTTATTTGATTTCTGTGCAACACCAGAAATGTATTTAAATTGCACAGTTACTGATAAGCTGAAATGATAAATGTTTTATTTATATTTCATGGAACATAACAATGGGCTTGTTATTTAATCAGTATGTAACAAACCTGGGTTTGCTCACCACAGAGGAAATATCTCCTCAAATGAACATCCAGTGCTCCATTTATATTTTAGGTGAGATGAAAGTAAGCCTACTAAGTTGGAATGCAAACTGAAGCTCAGTAATCACCTTTTGAATTAGTTTATCTGGCTGAGAAATTCTTTTGACCAAGAAGGTCTACAAGACATGTCACAGAGTGGAGTATATTGGTAGTGCAATTTCCTAAAGTTTCTTGCTACAGTGAAAAGTGGCAAAGGAATATAATTGCTCTGTTCCAGTAAAGTATGAGTGTGTGCTTCTTATTTTTGTTGCTAAGCTTAATTTTCCCAAATCTTCCATTTAACTCATTGTATTTAACTGTGGAATCTTGGGCAAAGTGAGTACTGTGCATTCCACACTCAACATAATATGGATTTTTACATGCTGCATGCCTGAAAGTTACATTATCTTACAGGAAGTTGTATAGAGAAAAATACTTCCCTCGAGTGTCCTAGTGTAGAGAACAGCATGCCTTGGATTTTACTAACTGACTGGAGTATTATGGTTGAAATACACAAAAAATATATATAACCACAGCTTAGGTGGAAAACCACAACTGGAGTGTATAAACAAAAAATGCGGAAGCTACAGCAAAAATATTTCCAAAGCAGCAGTTTCTAACCTTGTCAACTGAAAGTGTAAGGAAAATCAGAACATTTAAATAAATACATAGTCTGACAGCTTGATGAGACACCAAGTGAAAACTGAGTCCCAGTGTAGCCTGAGAACTGTGCACCTGATCACGTCCCTTCTTTCAGTTCATATCAGTCACTCCTTTACTTGCTATGGTGTGACTGGTTCATACAGTAAACTACTCAACATTAAATACTCTGCAGAACCTATTGCATAAAACCTGAAAGAATAACCTACAAAGACCATTCATTTAATAAGTTTTCATGAATTAAAATGGGATTAGATCTTCATGTAGAGGGTACAAAGTCTATCAAGTGTAATATAATGTGCATATTGCAGCACATTCTTTGCCCTGTTGTTCTTCTATTACTCTTCTCTATTTTAATTTTCAAAGATAATCAGAATATTACAACTCAGAGCCTGTGTGTGCACAAAATCCTCAAAAATGCAAATTAATTTTTCTGTTTAGTATTAATTTTTAATCTTAAATTGTATGCTGTTTGGCTTTGCTTTTATTCTCAGCCAATTTATGGGTTTGTCCTTCAAGGTCATACAGAATTTTCAGAATACACCGATTTCAACTGTATTTCAACAGCAGATATAAGAATATGAGGGATTAAAGATCCTGTGCCCATCCATACCCACAGTAAGGATCAGGTGTGCATAAGGTTAAGGATGGGGACACTGACCATAATTCCCTTAAAGTACCAGACTGTGACCTTTACTTTCCCTGTCAGTAAGGCTCAATAGCTTTCTCCTCTCCCTGCTGAGTCATCAGCCATGACTCGGGCAGTTCACAACTATTATGCAGCAATGCAACATACAGGTTATGTCTTTAAACAATCCTTCCTACATAAATAATTATTCCATATAGATGGGTGGACTGATACTGAAGAGAGGTTTTCTTAATCCAAAAAGGTCTTTCATTCCAGAACTATATATTATACTTTCTGTTGTCATATTTTGTGAAAATAATTTTCACCATGAAGAACCAGACAACATTTCCTATTATTTTAATTATTTCCTGATACCAATAGACCTGCTGTACAGATACTTCTATTAAATATCTCTACATCACATTTTTCACTCAGATTTGCAATATGTGGGTTTGTAGAGGCAGAATCCAGCTAGAGCATGAGTATTGCAAGAGAAATGGTTTTTAAAATAGTTTGTTCTTGGTCAAAAAGTCAGAATCCCATGCCACAGTGCGAGTGATTGGGTTGATGATACGTGGGTTCAGATTCATCCCATATAGGTTTAGGAAGTTAAAAAGGCACTTTCAGTGAAGAGTGTAATGTTTTCCTTACAGTCTCATAAAGAAACTAGTTCATAAGAAATAAGAGCATTCAGGAAATGCCTTTCCTCTATTGATTAGATAAAAATTCTGGCTTAGCTGCCCTCCTAACTTTTATGTTTCAGCTATATCTCTAGAGCTACACAGGGTGTGTCTTGTGCTCCTCACTCTGTGCACTAGAGTAGGATATGTGACCTTCTGTGGCTGGGATCCTGGAAGCAGATTTGGAAAGGGGCTGGCATGATTCCAGAGACCAATGAGAGCTTTCTAAGCATTCCTGTAATTTCTTCCATAAAAAAGCTTTATATGAATTTTTTTTCAAGAAATGGCACTTCAGACATTACAGAACCCAATTGATTTTCCACAGTACCTGGTCCTTCTTTCACTGTCACTAGGATAGTTTGTTTCTGGGAGATTATTTGGAGTCCTTGGAGGATTTTCATATGCTTTCTCAGTTATCCTAAAATACAAAAGAAACCACACAACAAGAAAATAAACACTTTTTAGAAATCTTTTTCAGCTACACAGTTTTAATTTACACTTATGGTTGTGGATGCAGAACCTTGAACTAGAAAAAGCACGTAAAAGAAATTTACCATATTTTGGTTAAATTGTTACTGGTGAAAAATATGCAGTTACTGACCTATAATTTTTAGTCTTCCAGTTTATGCTGATATATTCATATATATTCATATTGGAAACTTCATCTAACTTTAATTGAACTCTAGTTTCCTCAAAGTACCCACTGGGGTTTTCAACTGTGCAATAATGTCTCAATTGTTGATAACATTCCACATTTTCTTGTCAGTATTCCATAATGTTGTATTCTTAGGCTAATTATATTATAGTTCCAAATTTTCTTTTTTTGGATATACTACAGCTATGTTTTTATTAGAAATGACCAACTAAACAGATACATAGACTGGTTTCAAAAAGCAGGACTATGATTCAAGCAAGAGAAACCTCCTTCTGCAGTTCTCCCCACCACAAAACATGACAGACAAACAAACATAAAAATAGATCTTGTCATACAAATTATGAGATCTCAGGAATAAGTGCTAATAATGTTTTTGATGATTTTACAAAGCAGCTCAGACAAAGGCTGCTCTTGTTTGGTTCTGCCAAAGATTATTTCCGGAATGAGGTGATTATTATCTGCCTTAACTCTGGATGTGTGGGCTGCAGCTTGATTATTTCAGTGAGCTTGCCAAGGACTGAGGCTCTGCTCACTCAGTGCTTGTTGTGCTTTATATGCAGAGTGGTGCTGCAAGAAGCAGCACCTCCTTTGTGCCTGACTCCTGATGGGGCAGGCCCCTGTCAGAACTGAAAAAGAAGCTCATTCACTGAAGATGCTCAGTATATGCTTCCCTGGTCAGACTGTTTAGTGGAACTGCTGCAAAAAAAATATTTTCTAGTAAAAAATAGCAAAACTGCATGTATGTACAGATAACTACATTCTTCCTCTTCAAGTAAATGGAAGACTCAAAAAAGACACCATCAGAATGGTACCTAAAAACATACTACTAACCTCACTTTAATTGACCAAAATGGATCCTAGCTTTTGTAAATAATGAAATCTAATAGCAGTAAAGCTTTTATACTAGAAATACATTTTCTTATATTTGTTTGAGATGCCAGCAGCTGAATTCACAGAACTCTTAGATAAGCACAAAAATACTTAGGAGGATCTTAGGATCTTGTCACTAGTCGTTTTCATTCTCCATGAGAGATTATAGGTTTGAGTCATTGCTTATCAAAATACACGCAGCTTTATTGTTTTATTTGGTTAATCAGGCATATTTTAGAAATAATACAGATATCTTATTCACACTGAGAAAATTCTATCTGCTTGTATTAAGAATTCATCTTTTCTGATTCTACTAAACAGCTACAAGTCTTGATGTTTGATCATTAAACTTTAGAGAGAACTATGAATTGATTCTTACCACTTTTTTCTTTGGTCATCAGCAGACTTTACTTCAGTGTGGTCCCCAAGGTCCTCATCTCTGAAAGTGAGAAAGACCTCAGAATAAATAGAAGTATTTTATTTAAACTAAACATATTAAACAGACTAAATTATTCATTTTGAAGAAGAAAAAAAAACTATATGCATTTCCCAGGTAAGATTCCTGACTACAAAGAGTAAGTTATCTGTTCAAGCTTTGATATTTTTAAGGGTTTTTTCCAATGTGACACTGCAAAAGAATTACAAATGACTCAAAAATGTCAAGTCCATTATAGTATTGTAGGATAATTCAGGCTGGAATTCAGGGACTTCAGGACCTCTCTGATCCAACCTTCTGCTCAAAGCAGGGGCAGCACTGAGGCCAGACCAAGCTGCTCAAGTATTTGTCTAGTTGGGTCTTGAAAACCTTCAAGGAGAGGGATGGCACAACCTCTCCAAGCAAGCTGCTCCACTGCTGGACAGCTGTCCATACAGGCGGTCAGAACGATTCGTGTTTCAACTCTAGCCCACTGTGTCACATCGTGGGGCCACACTACGGGTGAAAGTCCTGTCTACATCTTCCTGACTGACTGTGGCTCTGTCATTTTAACTTGATAACAGACTTTAATTCAGTTCAGGCATCAGTACCATGAA